>CM048744.1:277390734-280220734 GCA_026315105.1 Locusta migratoria
GTGTAACACTGTCCCAAGATGTGCTGGCCGTGCACCAAGGCGTGTTTAGCCACAGGGTGATCCTCATTACCAACAAACACTGTCTGCCTGTGACCATTCATGCGAATGGACAGTTTGTTGCTGGTCATTCCCACATAGAACGCTTCACAGTGCAGGCATGTCAGTTGGTAAATCACGTGGGTGCTGTCACAAGTGGCTCTGCCCTTGATATTGTACACCCTCCGGGTTACGGGACTGGAGTAAGTGGTGGTGGAAGGGTGCATAGGGCAGGTTTTACAACGGGGGCGGTTACAAGGGTAGGAGCCAGAAGGTAGGGAAGGTGGTTTGGGGATTTCATAGGGATGGACTAGGAGGTTACGGAGGTTAGGTGGGCGGCGGAAAGACACTCTCGGAGGAGTGGGGAGAATGTCGTGAAGGATGGATCTCATTTCGGGGCAGGATTTTAGGAAGTCGTATCCTTGCTGGAGAGCCACATTCAGAGTCCGCTCCAGTCCCGGAAAGTATCCGGTGACAAGAGGGGCACTTCTGGGGTTCCGTTGAAGGTTCTGAATTTGGGGGGATGAGGAAGTGGCTCTGGCAATTTGCTTCTGTACCAGATCAGGAGGATAGCTGCGGGATGTGAAGGCTGTTATCAGGTTATTGGTATATTGGTTCAGGGATTCAGGACTGGAGCAGACTCGTTTGCCACGAAGACCTAAGCTGTAGGGAAGGGAACGTTTGATGTGGAAAGGATGGCAGCTGTCATAATGCAGGTACTGTTGTTTATTGGTAGGTTTGATGTGGACGGATGTGTGTAGTTGGCCGTTGGATAGATGGAGGTCGACATCGAGGAAAGTGGCATGGGATTTGGAATAGGACCAGGTGAATTTGATGGGACCAAAGGAGTTGAGGTTGGAGAGGAAATTCTGGAGTTCTTCTTCACTGTGAGTCCAGATCATGAAGATGTCGTCAATAAATCTATACCAAACTTTGGGTTGACAGGCTTGGGTGTCCAGGAAGGCTTCCTCTAAGCGTCCCATAAATAAGTTCGCGTACGAGGGGGCCATCCTGGTCCCCATGGCTGTTCCCTTTAGTTGTTGGTATGTCTGGCCCTCAAAAGTGAAGAAGTTGTGGGTTAGGATGAAGCTGGCTAGGGTATTAAGGAAAGAGGTTTTAGGTAAGGAAGTGGGTGGTCGGCGTGAAAGGAAATATTCCATCGCAGCGAGGCCCTGGGCATGTGGGATATTAGTGTATAAGGAAGTGGCATCGATGGTTACAATGATGGTTTCAGGAGGTAACAGGCTGGGTAAGGATTTCAGGCGATCGAGGAAGTGGTTGGTGTCTTTGATGAAGGATGGGAGACTGCACATGATGGGTTGAAGGTGTTGGTCTATGTAGGCAGAGATTCGTTCTGTTGGGGCTTGGTAACCGGCCACAATGGGGCGGCCGGGATGATTGGGTTTGTGAATCTTCGGAAGTTGGTAGAAGGTGGGGGTGCGGGGTGTCGGTGGAGTCATGAGGTTAATGGAGTCAGGTGAAAGGTTTTGTAGGGGGCCTAAGGTTTTAAGGATTCCTTGAAGCTCTGCCTGGACATCAGGAATGGGATTGCCTTGAAAAACTTTATATGTGGTATTATCTGAAAGCTGACGCACTCCCTCTGCCACATACTCGGCCGCCCCATTGTGGCCGGTTACCAAGCCCCAACAGAACGAATCTCTGCCTACATAGACCAACACCTTCAACCCATCATGTGCAGTCTCCCATCCTTCATCAAAGACACCAACCACTTCCTCGATCGCCTGAAATCCTTACCCAGCCTGTTACCTCCTGAAACCATCCTTGTAACCATCGATGCCACTTCCTTATACACTAATATCCCACATGCCCAGGGCCTCGCTGCGATGGAATATTTCCTTTCACGCCGACCACCCACTTCCTTACCTAAAACCTCTTTCCTTAATACCCTAGCCAGCTTCATCCTAACCCACAACTTCTTCACTTTTGAGGGCCAGACATACCAACAACTAAAGGGAACAGCCATGGGGACCAGGATGGCCCCCTCGTACGCGAACTTATTTATGGGACGCTTAGAGGAAGCCTTCCTGGACACCCAAGCCTGTCAACCCAAAGTTTGGTATAGATTCATTGACGACATCTTCATGATCTGGACTCACAGTGAAGAAGAACTCCAGAATTTCCTCTCCAACCTCAACTCCTTTGGTCCCATCAAATTCACCTGGTCCTATTCCAAATCCCATGCCACTTTCCTCGATGTCGACCTCCATCTATCCAACGGCCAACTACACACATCCGTCCACATCAAACCTACCAATAAACAACAGTACCTGCATTATGACAGCTGCCATCCTTTCCACATCAAACGTTCCCTTCCCTACAGCTTAGGTCTTCGTGGCAAACGAGTCTGCTCCAGTCCTGAATCCCTGAACCAATATACCAATAACCTGATAACAGCCTTCACATCCCGCAGCTATCCTCCTGATCTGGTACAGAAGCAAATTGCCAGAGCCACTTCCTCATCCCCCCAAATTCAGAACCTTCAACGGAACCCCAGAAGTGCCCCTCTTGTCACCGGATACTTTCCGGGACTGGAGCAGACTCTGAATGTGGCTCTCCAGCAAGGATACGACTTCCTAAAATCCTGCCCCGAAATGAGATCCATCCTTCACGACATTCTCCCCACTCCTCCGAGAGTGTCTTTCCGCCGCCCACCTAACCTCCGTAACCTCCTAGTCCATCCCTATGAAATCCCCAAACCACCTTCCCTACCTTCTGGCTCCTACCCTTGTAACCGCCCCCGTTGTAAAACCTGCCCTATGCACCCTTCCACCACCACTTACTCCAGTCCCGTAACCCGGAGGGTGTACACAATCAAGGGCAGAGCCACTTGTGACAGCACCCACGTGATTTACCAACTGACATGCCTGCACTGTGAAGCGTTCTATGTGGGAATGACCAGCAACAAACTGTCCATTCGCATGAATGGTCACAGGCAGACAGTGTTTGTTGGTAAGTGGAGATGACTTACCAAAAGGACCGGCTCGTCGATAGAAACGAATAAAATCACACACAAACACACATACAATCTTTCGCCACCACTGGCAGCTTCTTCAGGAAAAAGAGGAAAAAAGGGGAGGAGAAAGGGAAGGATATGGGTTTTAAGGAAGTGGGAAAGGAGTCATTCTAATCCCAGGAGTGGAAGGACCTACCTTAGGGGAAAAAAAGGGAGGCAAACAAAAACACACACTCAGACATATCGAAACGCAAACACACCTAGACAGACATTTGTAAAAAGCGAGATATGTCTGAGTGTGTGTGTATTTGTTTACCTTCTTTTTTTCCCCTAAGGTAAGTCCTTCCACTCCTGGGATTGGAATGACTCCTTTTCCACTTCCTTAAAACCCATATCCTTCCCTTTTTCCTCCCCTTTTTTTCCTCTTTTTCCTGAAGAAGCTGCCAGTGGTGGCGGATGCTTGTATGTGTGTTTGTGTGTGATTTTATTTGTTTCTATCGACGAGCCGGTCCTTTTGGTAAGTCATCCCTTTTCTATATATATATATATATATATATATATATATATATATCTGCATTTCCTCTATAAACATACAAAAAAAGCATTCAGAAGGAATGTCCAGATACTTCAGTTTGTTTCCCCATGACTGAGACATTTTTACTTGTTCGTGAGTCTTAGGAAACCTGCTGTTAATGTCTAGAGTTTTTAGCTCCAGCCTGTTAACAGTGCCCTGGCTATCTAAAAGTGTGAATACCTTATTAATTAACTCTAACTATTTTGCAAGTGCTTATTTGGATGGCAGCTGCAGCTGAAGCAGTAGGTGGTAAAAAAAACTCTTTCATTGCGACCATTTTCCTAATTTCATCCTTGGATTTAGGGTAGTGGGCAATCTGAAGTTAACAGTCATTGTGCTATTGAGCTTGAATTGTATAATGTCTATTATTAGAACATCAGACTCCTCTCTCTCTCTCTCTCTCTCTCTCTCTCTCTCTCTCTCTCTCTCTCTCTCTCTCTCTCTCTCTCTCTCTCTCTCTCTCTCTCTACACACACACACACACACACACACACACACACAATTGCATAAATACACCTGTAGAAATTGTTGGGTGTAGGCACAGAATGTTACTGATGCTCAAGACCAAACTGATTTCAAGGACCAAAGGATGATTTGTAATAAAAGCTCATAAAACACAGGTTCATGGGGGAAGGGAGGATCCAGATGACCTCGGTGATGGAGCATCCTTTCAAATTGAGCATGTTATGATGTGTTGCAAGTTGGACCATTTTGTTTTTGAAAGCAGTTTTGCAGTGGCCATTCATTCTAGTGGACAGCTGATGGTAGGAGGAGCTGGGTTGGTGCAATGAGTACATCTTGCACAAGGATTTTCCACAGGAATTTTTTAAGTTTAGGTAAACTTTCAATTAAACCAATACACATGGATTTGTATCTCAGCGCACAGAGTTTCCACCATCCAGTTTAAAAGAGAGCCGTTCTAAACATGTTAATATACAGAGCAAAAACTGTTTCTGACGAGGACCATTTGGAATCCAAAATTCATCTCAAGTACGTGTTTCATAAGAACGACTATGGTGCACGCGATATAAAGACTGTGTTTGCAAAGAAACAGAAATGGGATAATACTGAACATCCAAGTGATGGACAACCGATGGCATTCCTGCCTTTCTGTGGATCCACATCAAGCAAAATAGGCAGAGTTCTGGGGAGACAAGGTATAAGATCAATTTTCCCACCACCAAGGAAAATTAAGGAGATGTTGCGCCCTGTTAAGGATAGCCACGGCCTTAGAATTCCTGGAATATACAACATTCCTTGTGAGTGCGGAAGTAATTATATTGGTCAGTCCATTTGTACCATTTCCGAACTCTGTACAGAACACCAGTGGCATATTAAAAACCAAGAACTGGGGAAATCGGCAGTCGCTGAGCACAGCCTCACGAACAAACATAAAATTTTGTTTGCTGAAACAAAAATTTTGGCCAAGGCCTCCACATACTGGGACTCTGTAATCAAAGAGGCTGTAGAAATAAGAATGTGTGAGAACAACTTCAACCGTGATAGCGGGTATAATCTTAGTTGTGCTTGGAAATGAGCACTTGATTCAGAAATGCAGTAGAGAGACGTCTTTGATACTATGGGAGGGGTAGACTGAATCTGTAACAGCGTGACGTAGCGGCCGACCACTCAGAAGACGACCAATCATAAGCTGTCCATTGGCTATTTACGGCCACCACAGCACCAGTACTCTGTCAGCGGTTCCTGACGGAAAAGATGGAGGATATCTTCGAAAGCTTGAAATTTTATCAAGAATTGACGCGGCAAGAAGTCCGAGAAAGTTTTATACAGAAGTGTCGTCGTGAAAGACTTTGTACTCATACCTTACCATGTTGCAACTATACCTGCAGCATTTACTGCATACCTATAAAGTCATGAGCAGCAGATTTTTTGACAGGCTTGTGACACTTTTTTTAAAATTATTTTTTTATTTCTATTTTATTATTATTCTACTTCAAAGTTTAGAAGGATTCTTGAACAGATTGATTGAATTATGCTGAATATTAATGATGGAGTAAAAAGCATTTCGAAATGGTTAAACTTTGGTGTCCACTTTTTGATGCATTGTCTGTTGCCGCCCAATTGTTGATGTATTGTCTGTTGCCTTCTGACTCATGTCCGTCAGCCAACATTTGTTTAAGAATACTCCTGGAAAATTAATAAACAAATTTTAGCTGAAGAACATGAGACAGAAGCCAGAATACAATATACTTAAAAATTGTATATTATATACATTAAATTGAAAAAGACACATATAAAAATGAAATCTTAAACAATGAAAACCAGGACAAGGTTCACAGTTTATATTGGTATACTTTAAACTACTGAAGGTACTGTATCTCCAATTCTGTATTTTGTTTCGTATTTTAGACATCAGTGCCTGTACCATCACCAGCAGCTGGCATAATAGAAGAGCGGTTTGTGGAAGATGGAGCAACTGTTAAGGCAGGACAGAAATTATTTAAGCTGAAAGTAACTGGTATGTAAATGTGTAAGGAAGTAATAACAGTTTATAGAAGCTGAATATTTTTGTATGATGTATGATTGTTCATAGTTCCTTTGAAACACAGTTTAACCAATGATGGTTATGGTGAAAGTTTTGGCTGATTAGCGTGGTGGATATCACTACTGATCACCTTTTAAGGAAAAATGAGAAACTTAGCATTATTTTTGAAAATTGATATATATGCCATAACACCATAACCAATAGTTTAATAGCATGATGATCCATTTTGGAGCACAGTTATGCAAGGCATGAATTTAAAAGTCCCTTAAGTGACAACAGATGTTATGTGTAGGTCATGTACTTTCTGTAAATTATGGCTGGTGGGCCATGGGCACCAGTTGTTCAGTAGTATCCGAGGTATATACCATTGGCTTCACATCAGTCAAATTTGGTGCAAAAGACATGGATGTGACTTCACTGCTGTGCTCCTCAAACTGTTGGAACCTTATACTTTTTTTTTTTTTTCTTCACGAAGACACTAACACTGTTGAGGAAGACATTATGCTTGATAGGATGCACATGGTCCACAATAATATTTTTGTTTTCTTCAGTTGTCATGTTTTCTTGTGATTTTGATAATATTGATAATATTTGTAGAACAGAATTTGTGTCTTATTTATGTAAATTACCGTATGCCTTTATTAAATTCATTATTAGCCAGATATGGTGTTGTATCACTTAATGATATTGTTGTAGGCTACAATATAATATTATGTCACATACTTACAACTTTAGATGTTTTTGTCCCTGTAACTATTTGGTTGGATTTAAGAAATTTTGACGACTTTTTCATTTTTCAAGGTGCTGCTGCTGCTGCTGCAAAGCCAAAGGCAGAGGCAGCAGCTAAAGTTGCGCCACCAGCTGCAGCTGCCCCGACACCACCACCTCCACCACCACCACCTCCCTCTGCTGCTCCCAGTGCTCCAGCACCAGCAGCGCCCAGTGCTCCTCCCACACCTCCTCCACCAAAACCACAGGCACCGATGAGTTCCATTCCTGTGGCGGCCATCAGACATGCACAAGCAATCGAGGCAGCCACTGTCAAAGTGCCTCCTACTGATCCCACTTCAGAAATCTCTGGCACACGAACAGAACAGCGAGTCAAGATGAACAGAATGCGGCAACGTATAGCACAGCGACTGAAGGAAGCGCAGAATGTTAATGCTATGCTAACAACATTTAATGAAATTGATATGGGGTTAGTAAACAAAAAGTTGCATTTTTTTTAATAAGTTTCTTTGTAAGATAAAGGTGAAATGTGATGTGTATAGTCACAAAGAGCCATTAGTGACAGTATATGTACATATTTGTTCATAGAAACATAATGGAGTTCCGGAAACAGCATATGGAGACTTTCCAGAAGAAATATGGCATTAAGTTTGGTTTTATGTCAGCTTTTGTAAAAGCATCAGCATATGCTTTACAAGACCAGCCGGTGGTGAATGCTGTGATTGACGGCAATGAGATTGTCTATAGGGATTATGTTGATATCTCTGTTGCTGTTGCTACACCAAAAGTAAGTTTTATTTTTCTTCTTACAGAAATAGTCCACACCTTACTTAATTCTTAGTACAGTTGTACAATTTCAGCCAGGAACCATTTCCAAGTTCCTTACATTTTAATTACGTTACAAAATCATGAAATCGGTGATGGCAAATATAGCACCAATATTGACTGCTTGCTGTATCTCATGTGTTAATTGATATCTTAGCCAAGTACTGTCAACAGCAATAAAATTAAAAATCTAAAGTAGCAATGTTAGTCATAGCAGCTTATTGCCAGGTTAAAACCACATGCATTGATATGTAATGTATATCACACATGCCACACAGGTTACAACTGAACAATGTTATTGAACAGCAATGAAATAGACAGATTTACTGGCAGTTTTTGAAAGTGTATCTCTCCGTACCACTGACTGATATTTCATATTGAATGATGTTGTACCTATAGGTAGTTGTTCTAGCACATTCCACTTTGTCAGTAGTGGAAATTTTGTTATTGAACAATGATAGCCTTTACTGATCTTGATCGACTTGCTTCTCCAGATTGTAATTTACAAACGGTTTAAACTTTGCCCATCATTGCTCTAAGTTCACAAAATTTGAACTAAATGATACCCATTCATTATTCAAACAGGAAGCTAACAACAGCTTATCTAGATGAACCCCCCAGAGGGCCCACAGCTCTTTTGTGGGTACGTGTGTGGCGCGCACGGGTCCCCGAGCCATTGCGGCCTTCCTTCCTGTTTCCCAGGCCGCTTTTCCTCACCCTGGTTCCCTCCCTTCCTCCCCTCTGGGGCTCAGCATTAATTTGCTGAGTACGGGCTTGGCGAACCCGGGGTCCTGAGCTGTGGGCTGTGTCGCGCCAACAGTCCGCTACACCGTAAGCTCTGTGCGTGCTTCAACGACCATCGTTCGGCGCGACGGTGGAACGTTGTACGTTTCAGAGCCCGGGGATCTTGGCTTAATCACCCGGGTCGCAAGGACGGAATAAACCTCTATAAAAAAACCCTCAATCTCAAGGTGTGCTACGTGCCGAGGAGATGCATGGCTGTTGAGGTTGAACAGCCGCTAGCGAGCAACCTCTGAGGAACCTGCCGCACCTCAGTTGTATAAGGCTTACCCAGGCAAGCGGGGCTCTGTCTGGGTTGACCTTTAGTTCCCTAGCTGCTCGTGGGAAGAACATGAAACGAGCAAACAAAAGCGGGGCCGGCCGCGAAAACGGCATCTCAAAGCGTGGAAGAGTTTCGTTCAATGCAGCATCGTATGACCCCCAATCGTTTCCATCCCTGGCTACGCCATGGGAGGAACGTCGGGCTCGTCATCAAGGTGAGGCGTATGCCCCTCGATACCTGGTGTGCAGTCGAACAGATGGCGAATCGTTTATGTCAACTAAGCCTCTGTTTTTTGTTGAGAACATTGAAGACAAGTTTGGCGAGGTAGACGGAATATCTAAGATGAGATCCGGGTCGATTTTGATAACGACGTCGTCCCCAGCCCAGTCACGGGCACTGCTTACCTGTGACGAGCTGGGTGACGTTCCCGTTACCATCACACCACATAAAAGTTTGAACATGGTCCAGGGTATTATCTTTCATCGGGATCTCTTACTCCAGACCGATGACGAACTCCGGAAGAACTTGGAGAGGAGAGGTGTGCAGTTTATTCGGCGCATATACAGGGGTCCGAAGGACAACAGGGTCGCCACTGGTGCCTTCATCTTGGCTTTTGAGGATGATTCATTGCCCGAAAAAGTCAAGGTGATGGTATACCGGTGTGACGTCCAACCCTACGTTCCTCCCCCTATGCGCTGTTTTAAGTGCTGGAGGTTTGGCCATATGTCATCTCGCTGCGATGCCAACCCCACCTGTCGGGAGTGCGGACGTGCATCACACCCAGACGTCCCATGTACACCGCCTCCAGTCTGTGTTAACTGTGGCCAGCATCACTCTCCCTGCTCGCCACACTGCACTGTTTTTCAAAAAGAGAGAAAGATAATGGAGTACAAGACCCTGGACAGACTTTCATATTCCGAGGCCAAGCGCAAATACGAAAAGGTTCATCCTGTCAGCAGGAAATCTACATATGCTACAGCAACATCAATGGTCAAATCACCTCAAGTTCAATCTACTATCCTGGGCCCTCCGGTCCAACAGTTACCAGTTGCCCCCATACTGTCAGGGGGCGTCTCCTCTTCTGTTGCCCCCAAGGTCCCTACTTTGGGAGCAACGAATACAAAACCACAGGGGAAAACGGTCCCCATCCCTGAGCCAGAGAACCAACAACCATCTCTGGCCCCTCCTGCAAGGAAGGGCTCCCTCGATGCCCTTCCTCCCAAAGTCTCTGACGCTGGTACAGCAGATACCAGTGAGTGGCTGAAAAAGCCACTACCTGCTGGTCGCAGGGCCTCGAGGGTATTCTCTGTCCCCGATGTGGCAGACAAGCCCTCCCAGCAAGAGAGACCAAAAGACAAACGGGACAGGAAGAAAAAGAGGCCCAAAAAGACTGAACACCAAGTGGCTTCTGAGCCACCGCAACAAACGTCAGCCTCAGAGGACGAAATAGAAATTCTCACGTCCCCTGAGGACTTGGCTTTTGCTGAGTCCCCAAACGCGATGGACGTTGAGGCTCTGCCTCCGCCATCAGCGACGGCAAACAATCTTGCAGACACTAGTGTACCGTCCCAATCTGCATGTCCCAGCGACCAGGAGCATCTGTGATCATGCAATGGAACTGTGGCGGTTTTTTCCGCCATTTGTCAGAACTGCAACAACTGTTGTGCCGATTTCCAGCATTTTGTATAGCCCTGCAGGAAACTTGGTTCCCTGTACAGAGGACCCCAGCCCTTCGTGGCTATCGGGGCTACTACAACAATCGTTCCATCTATAACAGGGTATCTGGCGGAGTATGTGTCTATGTTCTTGCAACCGTCCCAAGCGCTGCTGTGCCTCTCAACACGACCCTGGAGGCAGTGGCTGTTCGACTCCGGGCAATAGAGGAATTTACCATCTGTTCCCTATACCTTCCCCCGGATGTTGTTGTCTCTCCTGCTGACATCACTGCATTGGTTGCCCAATTGCCACAACCATTCCTCCTCTTGGGTGATTTCAATGCCCACCACCCTCTATGGGGTGGAAATGAGAGCACGGGCCGTGGTAGAGACCTTGAGAACCTTCTCACACAGCTTGACATTTGCATTTTGAATAGTGGGGCACCCACACACTTCAGCGTGGCGCATGGCTCTTTCTCCGCCATCGACCTATCCATTTGTAGCCCGAGTCTCCTTCCGCATTTATCTTGGAAGGTCCATGATGACCTTTGTGGGAGCGACCACTTTCCTCTCCTTTTGTCGCTCTCACAATTTCACCCTGCAGGACGCCTGCCTCGGTGGTCCCTCCACAGGGCTGACTGGCATGGCTATACCTCGACAGCTGTGGCTACTGCTCCATTGCCAGATAACATTGATATGGCAGTACAACACCTCACTGAGGACATTATTTCTGCTGCTGAAGCGAATGTCCCGACTACCAAGGGCTCACTTAGGCGCAAGTCGGTGCCTTGGTGGACGCGGGAGATAGCTGACGCTATCCGGGAGCGACGCCGGGCGCTTCAACGCCACCGGCGCCACCCCAGTATTGAACATCTAATCGCTTTTAAGCGTCTCCGGGCCCGAGCCCGGCGACTGATCCAACAAAGTAAGCAGGACTGTTGGGAGCGATATGTAGCCACCATAGGCTCCCGCGCCTCCATTTCTCAAGTGTGGTCGCAGGTACGGCGCCTCTTTGGGTACAGGCCACCAAGCGGAATCCCGTCACTCCGAATCGAAGGTAGTCTTTGTACTGACCCGACGGTTATTGCCGAGCTAATGGCAGGTCATTTTGTACGTTGCTCTGCAACCGCAGCCTACAGTGCACAATTTCGCGCCCTCAAAGAGCGAGTTGAGCGGAGGCAATTGTCCTTCCGCACACGTCGACAGGAAGCGTACAATGCTCCATTTAGTGAGTGGGAGTTCCAGACTGCTCTTGCTGCATCCCCCAATACCTCTCCTGGTCCGGACCGTATTCACAGCCAGTTCGTCCATCACCTCTCAGCGGACTTTAAACGGCAGCTACTCGCGCTTTATAATCGTCTCTGGACAGAAGGCCTTTTCCCGTCACAATGGCGGAGAAGTACTATCGTCCCAGTGATGAAACCAGGCGCAGATCCGTCCGACGCTGGGAGTTACCGCCCCATCAGTCTCACCAACGTTCTGTGTAAGATCCTCGAACGTATGGTGAGTCGACGGCTTATGTGGCTACTGGAGGATCGAGGTCTCCTGGCTCCACAACAGGGAGGCTTCCGTCAGGGCCGTTCCACTCTAGACAATCTCGTGTCCCTGGAATCAGCCATTCGAACCGCTTTTACTCGCAGAGAACACCTTGTGGCAGTCTTTTTTGACCTCCGCAAAGCTTATGATACAACCTGGTGGCATCACATTCTCTCCACACTTTATGATTGGGGCTTACGTGGCCCCCTACCAACGTTCATACAGAACTTTCTGTCGCTACGCTCCTTTCAGGTTCGGGTTGGCACCTCTCTTAGCTCCGCTCATGTTTTAGAGAATGGCGTCCCACAGGGCTCCGTTTTAAGTGTACCGTTATTTTTGATAGCTATTAACGGACTAGCTGCGGCAGTAGGAACGTCTGTCTCTTCCTCCTTGTTTGCCGACGACTTTTGCCTTTACTTCAGCTCCAGCAGCATTAACGTCACAGAACGGCGGCTGCAGGGAGCCATTCGAAGGGCACAGTCTTGGGCCTCTGAACATGGTTTCCAATTTTCGGCGCAGAAAAGCTATATTTGAATGATGAACCCCTTCGCATTGAGGAGACACACCGCTTCCTAGGCATGCTTTTTGATGCCCGGCTGACCTGGATACCGCATCTTCGCCAATTAAAACAAAAATGCTGGAGACATCTAAACATCCTCCGCTGCCTCAGCCACACAGGTTGGGGAACTGCTCGTCCCACTCTACTGCACCTGTATAAGGCACTTATCCAGTCACGCCTGGATTATGGCTGCCTTGTGTATGATTCTGCAGCTCCAACTGCACTGCAGACCTTAGATCCGGTTCATCACAGTGGTATCCGTTTAGCAACAGGGGCCTTCCGTACCAGTCCTGTGACAAGCCTTCTTGCTGAGGCTGGGGTTCCCCCCCTGCGATTCAGAAGGCAACAGCTAATGGCTTCTTACGTTGCCCATATTCATGCCGTACCTCACCACCCAAATCGCAGGCTCCTCTTCCCAGCTGTCGCACTCCCTTCCCCACAACGACGGCCCCGGTCGGGCCTCCCGATTGCGGTTCGTGTTCGTTCCCTTCTTTCTTCTCTAGAGTCCCTTCCTATTCCTCTCACCTTCCAGGACCATTCTCGTACTCCTCCTTGGGTCCTTCCTCGCCTCCAGCTTCGGTTGGACTTGTCCCGAGACTCCAAAGCCTCTGTTGCACCAACGACTCTGCGTCAACAGTTCCAGGCCCTTCTGGATTCGTACCATGGTGCTGAATTTATATACACCGATGGCTCCCTAGTCGATGGCCATGTTGGGTATGCCTATACCCACGGCCGGCATATAGAACAACATTCATTGCCCTGTGGGAGTAGTGTGTTTACGGCGGAACTTGTCGCCATTTGGCGGGCCCTTGAACACCTCAGAGCCTGCCCTGGGGAGTCTGTGGTTATCTGTACTGACTCCCTGAGTGCTTTGCAAGCCCTTAACCAGTGTTTCCCAAGACATCCTTTGGTACGGTCCATTCAGGAAACTGTATACAGACTAGGTACATCTGGTCGCACTGTGTTCTTCCTTTGGACTCCAGGCCAAATTGGAATAACTGGAAATGAATGTGTTGACCAACTGGCGAAAGAGGCTACTACCTCAACCATGCTGGAAATCGGTCTCCAGGAGAGGGATCTCCGGGCGGTGCTCCATCGGAAGGTATTAAGCCTTTGGAATACAGAGTGGGCTGAATCGAACGCACCGAATAAGCTCCGTGCTGTTAAGCCTTCTACGGCAATGTGGAGGTCCTCCCTACCAGCTTCTCGTAGGGAGTCCGTTGTACTCTGCCGACTACGCATTGGCCATACATGGTTAACACACGGCCACCTCTTGCGTCGAGAGGGCCCACCAGTTTGCCGTTGTGGCGACCAGCTGACTGTAGTCCACATACTGTTGTATTGTCCGTTTTTAGCCGCTTTGCGGCAGTCCTTTAGCCTACCAGATTCGTTGCCATCAGTTTTAGGTGACAATGCCTCCTTGGCTACTACTGTTTTAAATTTTATTCGCGCATCTGGTTTCTACCCTTCCATTTAATGGAAGGCGCTTCTGAGTGATTCACAGACCCTCATTTTTACACTGTTTTTTTAAGTTACTTGATAGCCTCTACCTTTTCAGTTGAGGTGGTTTTTTAGTGTGTACAGCATGGCTCACTCATCCGTTATTATCTTAGTGATCAGCCGGCCATAGCATTCTGCTGTGAAATTGTACTTTTATTCCTTTTGTGCACTCCTCTGTGTATAAGTGTAGTATTTGCCTTATTTTACATTCAAGGAATTCTCTAATCCTTGTTCTGTGTTTTCGTTCTATCACATGTTACATCACTGCCTGGAACAGGGGACTGATGACCTTGTAGTTTGGTCCCCTATAAACAACAACAACAACAACAACAACAACAACAACAATCTAGATGAAAGAGTTCGTGAATGTGTTGCCGGATCCCTGTGTCAAACTGGCTCAATATTTTGGCAACCAAACCTGCTGCCATCATCAGATGTGCTGATAACCTGACTGCCTCGGAGTGGGGGTGATGCTTTTATCTCCACCCTCCTTCCGCCGTTTCATATGCTGTCCTCACCCGGCGACGTCCTCGGCGTTTTCATAGTACCTCACTCCTTAGATGGTGGCTGCGCTGCATCCCTGCCCCACCTGACGTCAGTTCATTATTTTTTCTCTTCTTAATTATGCTAAGTGCAGGTTTCTATGCTTCACTAAGTACGTAGCCACTATCACAATCTGTGGTTCCCTCACTTGGATCTTGATAAGCTCTTTAATTATACAGTTCCAGAAACTGGACGTGTGGGTTAGAACTCTCATATTCTTGTTGTCCAGACCATGTAACTCAGAAAGACAGTGTTCTGTGACTGCTGATTCATTGGGCTATTGTAGTCGCGTGTGTCACTGATGTTCACAACAGTGATATTTGACAGTACGCAATGTCTGACCAATGTAGGTCTTACCACATGGGCAGGAAATCTGATAAACTGCGGATTTACATAGATACAGGTCATTATTAATCCTGCTAAGCAAAGCCGCAATTTTGGCTGGTGGACGAAAAAGTCTTCACTTGGTGTTTTGAAAGAGTTCGCCCTGTCTTGCTGGATATTGCACCACAATAAGAAAATGCAGTGGCAAAATCCTCCTGAGTTTCCTTAACTGTTTTTGCCACAGCTTCTGTCGGTGCATGGCATAGGACACTCTAAATTTGCCACTCTTTGTAGCCGTTCTTCCAGACAGCAATCTTTAAATATTAAAGTTCTTCGTTGAGACTAACATTGTCCGAGAGATACGTGCCTTGTCTGCCAGTGCTGTCAACATGCTGTTTCTCTGTGTCGGATGATGGCAGCTGTTCGCATGCAGGTATAAGTCATTGTGCATATTTTTGCAGAACACACTGTGTCCCAGCGACCCATGAGGACTTTTTCTAACCAACACATCCAGAAAGGGAAGCTTTTCTTCCACCTACACTTCCATAGTGAACACAAAACCCCAGAAGTGCCCCTCTTGTCACCGGATACTTTCCGGGACTGGAGCGGACTCTGAATGTGGCTCTCCAGCAAGGATACGACTTCCTAAAATCCTGCCCCGAAATGAGATCCATCCTTCATGACATCCTTCCTACTCCACCGAGAGTGTCTTTCCGCCGCCCACCTAACCTCCGTAACCTCCTAGTCCACCCCTATGAAATCCCCAAACCACCTTCCCTACCTTCTGGCTCCTACCCTTGTAACCGCCCCCGTTGTAAAACCTGCCCTATGCACCCTTCCACCACCACTTACTCCAGTCCCGTAACCCGGAGGGTGTACAATATCAAGGGCAGAGCCACTTGTGACAGCACCCACGTGATTTACCAACTGACATGCCTGCACTGTGAAGCGTTCTATGTGGGAATGACCAGCAACAAACTGTCCATTCGCATGAATGGTCACAGGCAGACAGTGTTTGTTGGTAATGAGGATCACCCTGTGGCTAAACACGCCTTGGTGCACGGCCAGCACATCTTGGGACAGTGTTACACCGTCCGGGTTATCTGGATACTTCCCACCGACACCAATCCTTCAGAACTCCGGAGATGGGAACTAGCCCTTCAGCATATTCTCTCTTCCCGTTACCCACCTGGTCTCAACCTCCGCTAAATTTGAATTCCCACCCACCATCTTAACATCTTTGCCTTGGTTCTCTGGACAGAGCCTCTGCCTCAAGTGGCATCTCTGTCTAACTTCTAACTTCTTTGCTTTCTACAGTGTGTCTGCCTAAGTGTACTTGCGTCTGTGTAAATGTGTGGGTGTGTGTGTTTTTGTTTACCCTCTTTTTTTCCCCCCAAGGTAAGTCTTTCCTGTCCCGGGATTGGAATGACTCCTTATCCACTCCCTTGAAACCCTCATCATTTCTTTTCCCTCTCCTTCCCTTCTGCCTGACGAAGCAGCTAGGCTGCGAAAGCTTGTATGTGTGTTTGTGTGTGATTTTATTTATTTTATTTCTTTCTATCGACGAGCCGGTTCTTTTGGTAAGTTTATATATATATATATATATATATATATATATATATATATATATATATATATATATATTTGTAAAAAATAGATGAAGTACACTTACTAGGCGAAGGGGCACAGGCAGTAATAGCAACAAATAAACACACACACACACACACACACACACACACACACACACACACACACACACAAACGCTAGCTTTCGCAGCCTAGCTGCTTCATCAGGCAGAAGGGAAGGAGAGGGAAAAGGAAATGATGAGGGTTTTAAGGAAGGGGGTAAGGAGCCATTCCAATCCCGGGACAGGAAAGACTTACCTTGGGCTCATCCATTTTTTCCCCCAAGGTAAGTCTTTCCTGTCCCGGGACTGGAATGGCTCCTTACCCCCTTCCTTAAAACCCTCATCATTTCCTTTTCCCTCTCCTTCCCTTCTGCCTGATGAAGCGGCTAGGCTGCGAAAGCTAGCATTTGTGTGTGTGTGTGTGTGTGTGTGTGTGTGTGTGTGTGTGTGTGTGTGTGTGTGTGTGTGAGTCTGTGTGTTTATTTGTTGCTATACTGCCTGTGCCCCTTCTCCTGGTAAGTGTACTTCATCTATTTTTTACGTATATGAACTTTATATTCTGCTGTATTGAATTGAGATGTTCCAGGAATTGATTAAATTTTTCCCCTCTATGAGGGCATACAAGGAATGTATCATCATTGTACCTGAAAACAGAGGCTTTCTTCCATTCATCTGAATCTAGAGCGTCTTCCTCGAAATGCTCCATATACTTATTGTTGACAACTGATACGCTGGGCTCCCCATAGCCACTGTCTGCTCATAGTAAGCTCCGACAAAAAGAAAGTAAGTCGATGTCAGTACATGCCTGGAAAGGTTGGTGATCTTTACATCAAATATACATCCAGTTTGTTCCAGTGAATCTTGTAGAGGCATTCTGGTGAAGAGGGAAATGATGTCAAGCTAACCAGTAAGCCATAGTTCGTGAGCCTAAGGCTTCTGAGGCATTCCACAAAATCCACCAAGTTTTGTATGCATTGTGGACATTTGCCAACATAAGCAGGTCCTTAAGGTGTTTAGCTAGTAATGTTGGTTCATAAATATTGCTAACAATGGGGTGTAGTGGTATATTCCTTTGAAAGTCCATAGAGTCTAAGAGGGATTGGTGCTTTTACTTGTAGCTTCCTGAGAACATGATCTAGCAATCCAGAATCTTTAAGAAGCACCATGGTCTTTCCACTTTCCACTTTCTTGGTGGGATCTATGTCAATCTACCAGTATGCACTATCTTCTAGCAGGAATCTCATCTTCTCATTGTTGTCCTAATGAGAAAGGACCACTGTGACATTGCCCTTGCCAGCTGATATTTCTACAAAATCTGGATTTTTTCTAAGTTTCCGATTTGCTGCTTCCTTTCTAGTAGAAATGTTCGTTTTCATAGGTTTGGTTTTCATGAGAGCACGACATGTTTCTTGCCATACCTCCTCAGCTAATTCAGATGGAAGACATGAAACCACCTGCTCTACTGCGCTGATGATGTCCAATATAGGTTCTGTTTTAGGAGTAGGTGCAAAGTTGAGTCATCTCTTGAGAACTGAGACCGCGTCTTGATCCAGTTCTTTAATTGTGAGATTGCTCATCATCTTGCAGGGAACACCAGTTGGTTGTTTTCATGATTTTCACTTGAATTTTGATTTTTGAAGTTCTTTGGTCACCCTCTTTACACAGTCTGCTGTGGCCCAGGTGACTCCATCGACACATTCCCACATCTAGGAACTGATCTGGTTGGCAAGATACAGGTACAGATGCAGTATAAGTAGTTCCTGGTTAGTCGAGTCCAAGCATCGTGTGAAGCCCACTCTCTCTTGTACCATGGCTAGACTGGCATGTTCCTTTATTCTTGTTGCAGCCACTGAGTCAATATGATGCATGACCTTTGTGAAGTTCAGCACCACACTTTCTTCCTGGCATCTCATAGGAAACGAAAAAGCACTCACCAAACGGTCCTCCGGTGATGCCGATTGTCAAGATTTTTCATGCTGCAGTACATCTCCTCCTTGTAAATGTATATGATGTGATTCTTCAGCTTCTCCTGGAAGAATATTGTGCCAGTGTGACACAGGGATCCAGTTGCACACCCGTGAACTTTTTCATGTAAAATTTTGCTGGGAGAAGCTAAAGAATCACAACAGCTTATCTGCTCTTTCCAGCAAAAATATTCTTCACAGAGAGTTCATCTTATGGAGCAGCTGCAACTGTATGAAAAGAATCTGGATAAACTTCCTCCACTATGATGCAAAAAAGAAATACTTTTTTTATACTACTAAACTTAAGAAAAAGTCCACTGAGTTCAGCATAGAATAAAACATCAACTTGTTCGCTAATAGGAATACTGTTTTAGGGGTGAATATCATTTTTCTGAGCTATGACATACAAATGTGCCAAGCAATCATTTACTAAATGATCATAGAACAGGTGTATACCTTTGTAGTAATTCCATCACTTCAAGCTCCACTTTTGCATGTTTATTGATTTCAAATAACATAAACTACTTCTCTTATGATACCTTCCTTTTTTAACAATTTTACCTGTTAAACATCCTTCGCTATTACCATATCAACATTGTCATCATCTGCCCGATTTTAACTTGTACCACAGCATGTTCAAATATAGACAGGTCTGACACAATAGCTAACTTCATCACAAAAACAAAGTCTTGCAAAGATGCTCACGGCAACTTAACAGACTGACCACTACAGACAAGATTTATGCCAGACGACCTGTGACTGACAGATTGTTGGTTCATCTGCTTTAAATATCATATTCAGTGAATGTTACATCAGATCATGTGACCACAAATTATGTCAGTTATAAATAGAATAAAAAATTAACATCAAGATTACTTAAACCAATATTGTTATACACAATTGAAATTAAATTACTGCTGATTTCTCATTTTACATGGTTTAGAAAATAGTTTTTTTTCTTAACTTTCAATTTCTTCTTCTTCTTTTCTCCTTTTTTAGTATTATTTCCATGATTACATTTTGACTCCACAAACATTAGTATTTTAATACACAAATGAAAAAATAGGACTGGACCATATGATTAAAGATGGGATTCTTTTTGTAAAAGCTTTGGTCCAATGACAACTCTATTGCTATGAATTTCACAAACAACTTTTGGCAGGTGTTGAATTCAGTCATAAATGTGGAATTTTCTACGATTCACTACTTTTGCATCGTTTTTAAGGTAAACACACAATTCTTGACATCATTTGCTAACTTCAGGACAATCTTATTATACAAAATAAATTACTGAAAAACATATTCCAGTCACAAATTTTCCAGCATATGGTAAATGTTTGATATCACTAAAGACACATTACATGTTTGGTACTTGAGTACATTCTCCGTATTACATTGCATTTTACATCGAGTAATTTCTACGCCAAGTATCACCACATGTACAAACCCATTATTTAAATTGAATGAACTGCAGAACAGTAGAAAATTTATTCCATAACATCCGGTTTCAGAATTAAAAATTCATGATTTGATGTAGACTGTACAATTAAAGTATTAGTAAAACACAGAGAAAAAATTGCAGAAATAACTTTCCTGCAAGAACTGGCTAAGGTAGTGTTTACTACTGCATCACTGTGTAAATTTTTGATCTACCCCAAATAGTAGGAATGTAGCTAATGTTTATAAATCCTCCTCATAATCAATGCAATTTCCATAACTTTGGTATATTAGAAATTCATTCAAAGTATTTTATTTGAAAAGTGACTGCTTAATTTGTCTAATATGCCTTGGTCTAGAGATTTGTTATTGTACCAAGTAGGCTCTACAATATCTACTCATGAAATGATGTAAGACAGAAATATTAGACAATTTAAAGCCATAATGACATGCTACAGGCAGCAAGATTTTGCTCATGTAAAACCATTGTAAAATATTCTTGTAATTTTTGTATCTGAAGATAAGGCACAGCCTCGAAATATGAAAGCTAAATAAACAATATTCACAGTAGTAAAACGATTTGTGACTGGTTGCAGTACCATATAAGCAATGTGTTAAGAAATATTATGGGTTATTTAAAGAGTGATCTCGTATTTCCCTTGCTGCAGTGGTGGAACCTTGGTTTCTTTCATACTTATTTATGTGTGTCATCTTAGAGCATTTTACATGCTATTGAATTTAAAAGTTTGTACAAGTTTAATAATAACTAGCAAACAAGGCAGTGTTTTGCAGTTACTTGATATGCTTTGGGGTTGGATATATTTCAAACACTCCTTCCCATAGTCTGTTTGCATATTTCTTACCTTGCTCTTCATCCTCTTAGACATGTGATTGGTGAACCCATTATATCTATTGTAAATGTCTTTTCTTCTCTACTGAGTACATGATAGGGTCCATCGTATGGTGGTTAAAGTGGTCTGTGCATATGTTACAGTTGAATATAGTATGTTGTTGATAAATTGTGTTTAATTACGCGACAGACTTAATCTCTGTATTAGCTAGTTGAAATACCTGCATTGCTTGGGTATTAATGCACCCCAGTATTCAGTTAGTCCATGTACTCTCCTTCCTTCTCTCTCTGCCCATGTCCTTATCCCCCCTATGTTTCTGTTACATACGTCCTCCTCCTCCTCCTCCTCCTCCTGAAACATGTTACAAGTGGACCTGTCTGATGGATGAAAGTGAATGGATTTTAGTGTGCTTTGTATCATATATTTTCATCACTTGTGTCTCAGGAATTAAAAATTTGGTTTCCTCTCTCTCTTTCAGGGTCTTGTAGTACCAGTTCTGCGGAATGTTGAATCAATGAACTTTGCTGACATTGAGCTGGGAATCGCTGCACTTGGTGAGAAAGCTCGAAAAGGTGCCCTTGCAGTGGAGGACATGGATGGAGGGACCTTCACTATTAGCAATGGGGGTATCTTTGGTTCTCTGATGGGTACACCTATTATAAATCCACCCCAGTCTGCTATTTTGGGTATGCA
Organism: Locusta migratoria; assembly: GCA_026315105.1. Classification (NCBI taxonomy): domain Eukaryota; kingdom Metazoa; phylum Arthropoda; class Insecta; order Orthoptera; family Acrididae; genus Locusta; species Locusta migratoria. Next base: position 277,412,132 of record CM048744.1, read on the forward strand.
TGCTATTGTGGAACGACCTGTTGCCATCAAAGGACAGGTAAGTTTTCTCAATCTTATTTTTAACTGAAGTCTGTCTATTCCTCATACAATACAGGTGGCTCTATTATTAATTAGTACAACCACTAAAGATTCATGAAGGCTTCTTGTAGCTGACATTCTTCAGGTCAATATGTTACCAGCAAATCCCACAATTCGTTGAAGTGTTAAACCCCCTCCTATAAACCGACTGATAACTGTGCAAAACACTTATCTATAAATACTTGATGTAAAGCATGTAAGTGAGAAAAAGTTAAAAAATTTATTTGTTTGTTGGAAGTTGATTAGTGATCTCATTATCAAACATTAATACATTCTGGGTGGTTTGCACCAGATTTAAGCAAACGCTAGTTTTTGATGCATCCCAATGTTTATAACATCATATCTCCTTAGCGATTTGTTCTTTTGGTATATGGAGGGCTGCAAAATGAATTTCTAACAGTTAGAAGTAAAGAAAAAACAAAATGTTATGCATGATTTAGGAGTTTTATTTCAACAACCAGAAAAATGTATCAGAAAGCAATTACCTTTATCACATTTGAAGTTTTGTTAAGGTTTTCAGTTAGAAATAATTGTTTTGGAATTATTTGTGCCTTTTTCGCAAGTCACTAAGTGTGCTATTCACAATTCCTCAATTACTGGTTGTGTTTAGTCAAAGTGTATGCACACTGAGAGATATACAGCCTCAAAACACACACACACACACACACACACACCATTTATAACTATATCATTTGTCTTGCTATGTTGAAACTTTTACATAATATTATATGTGATAATATATAATATGTCATAACCACCCCCATGAACCACAAACATTGACAAGGTGGTGTGGCTTGCGAGCCTCAACGATACAGAAAGCCGCACCGTATGTGCAACCACAGCAGAAGGGTATCTGTGGAGAGGCCAGACAAATGTGTGTTTACTGAAGAGGGGCAGCAGCCTTCTCAGTAGTTATAGTGGCAACAGTCGGTATGATCGACTGAGCTGGCTTTGTAACATGTCTGGCTTTGCCATGCAGTTACTGCGAACGGCTGAAAGCAAGGGGAAACTACAGTTGTTACTTTTCCTGAGGACATGCAGCACTACTGTATGGATATATGATGGCGTCTTCTTGGGTAAAATATTCCGGAGGTAAAATAGTACCCACATTCGGATCTCCGGTTGGGGACTACTCAGGAGGATGTCATCATCAGGAAAGACAACACTGGCATTCTACAGATTGGAGTGTGCAATGTTAGATCCCTTAATCATGTACGGAAGTTAGAAAATTTAAAAAGTGAAATGGCTAGGCTGAAGTTAGATGTAGCAGGTATTAGTGAAGTTCAATGGAAAGAGGAACTGGATTTCTGGTCAGGTGAGTACGGGATTATAAATACAAAATCAGTTGGGGTATTACAAGAGTAGGTCTTAAAATGAATAAGAAAATAGGAATGTGGGTAAACTACTATGAGCAGCGCAGCGATTGCATTATCATAGTCAAGATGGATGCAAAGCCAACACTGACCACAGTAGTACAAATTTATATGCCTACTAGCTCTGCCAATGATGATGAGATCAAAGAAATGTACGAGGAGGTAAAGGAAATTATTCAGACAATTAAAGAAGAAAACTTAAGTGTGATGGGAGACTGGAATTCAGTAGTAGGAAAAGGAAGGGAAGGAAAAATAGTAGGTAATATGGACTGGGGAAGAGGAAACTGCCTGGTATGGAACATAATTTAGTCATAACAAACACTGGGTTTAAGAATCATGAAAGAAGATTATATATGTGGAAGAAACTAGGAGAACCAGCAGGTACCAGATAGTTTTTATAATAAGACAGATTTCGGAACCAGGTTTTAAATTGTAAAACATACCAAGGGGCAGATGTAGACTCTGACCATATCTTATTGGTCATGAACTGTAGGCTGAAAAAAAAAAGGTAGGAAAATAAGGAGATGGGACCTGGATAAATTGAAGGAACCTGAAATTCTTGAGAATTTTAGAAGGAGCTTTATGCAACAATTGACAGAAACAGGGGGAAATAAAACAGTAGAAGAAGATTGGGTAACATTGAGAGATGAAATAGTGAAGGCAGCAGAGGACAAAATAGGTAGAAAGGCAAGACCTACAAAAATCCTTGGATATCACAGGAAATACTAAATTTAATTGGTGAAAGAAGAAAATATAAAAATGCAGTAAATGAAACAGGCAAAATAGAGTACATATGACTAAGAAATGAGATTGTCAGGAAATGCAAAATAGCTAAGCAGGAGTGACTAGAAGGCAAATGCAAGTCTGTAGAAGAACGTATAAAAAGAGGAAAAATAGATACCGCTTACAGGAAAATAAAAGAACCATTTGGAGACAAGAAAAGCAGTTGTATGAATATAAAGAACTCTGATGGAAAACCATGTATCAGCAAAGAAGGGAAAGCTGAAAGATGGAAAGAGTGTATAGAGGGGCTCTACAAAGGAAATGAACTTAAGAGACAATATTGTAGAAAGATAAGAGGATGTAGATGAAGATGAAATAGGAGACACTATACTGAGAGAAGAATTTGACAGAGCATTTAAAGACCTAAGTCGAAACAAGGTCTCTGTAGTGGATGACATTTCCTCATAACTACTGAAGTCTCCTGGAGATATAGCAATGACAAAACTATTTCACCTGGTGCGTAAGATGTATGAGATGGGGGAAACAACCTCAGACTTTAAGAAAAATGTAATAATCCTTATTCCGAAGAAAGCAGGTGCCGACAGGTGTGAAAATTACAGAACCATCAGTTTAGTAAGTCATGGTTGCAAAATTGTAACATGAATTATTTACCGAAGGATGGAAAAGCTGGTAGAAGCCAACCTTGGGGAAGACCAGTTTGGATTCAGGAGAAATGTAGGAATACGGGAGGCAATACTCACCTTACGACTTATCTTAGTAGATAGATTAAGGAAAGCTTTTATAGATTTGGAGAAAGCCTTTGACAATATTGATTGGAATAAACTATTTCAAATTCTGAAATCAGCAGGAGTAAAATATAGGGAACAGAAGGTTATTTACAACTTCTACAAAAACCAGATAACAGTTATCATTGAAATGCATGAAATTTATGTAGAGGTTGGGAAGGCTGTAAGACAGGGTTGTAGCCTTTCTCCCATGTTATTCAGTTTGTAAATTGAGCAAGCTATAAAGGAAAGCAAAGAGAAATTTGGAGAAGGAATTAAAGTTCAGGATGAAGAACTAAAAACTTTGTGTTTTGCTGATGACATTGTAATTCTGTGAGAGACAGCAAAGGACTTGGAAGAGCAGTTGAACGGAATGGACAGTGTGTTGAAAGGTGCATATAAGATGAACTTTAACAAGAGCAAAACAAGGGTAATCGAATGCAGTCTTAGAAAATCAGACGAGGCTGCAGCAATTAGATTAGGTAATGAAACAATAAATGAGGTGGATTAATTTTGTTACTTAGGCAGTAAAATAACGTATGATGGTCACAGAATGGCAATGGGAAGAAAGGCGTTTTTGAAATAGAGTAATTTGTTTACATCAAATATCAATTTAAATGTAAGGAAGTCCTTTCTGAAGACATTTGTGTGGAGTGTTGCCTTGTATGGGAGTAAAACATGAATGATAAACAGTGTAAACAGGAAGAGGATAGAGGCTTTTGAAATGTGGTGCTACACAAGAATGCTGAAGATTAGGTGGGTGGATCGTGTAACTAATGAAGAGCTACTGATCAGAGTTGGGGAGAAAAGGAATTTATGACATACTTTGACCAAAAGAGGGGATCGATTGGTAGGACACATTCTTAAACATCAAGGAATTGTGACTTGAGCATTGGAGGGAAGTGTGTGGGGTAAAAACCACAGAGGGAGACCAAGAGATGAATATATTGAGCAGATTCAAATGGATGTAGGTTGTCGTTCTTATGAGGAGATGAAGAGGCTTGCTCAGGATAGAGTAGGATGGTGAGCTGCATCAAACCAGTCTCCGTACTGAAGTTCACAACAACTTATGTCATAATGAGTAAATTATGTAAACATTTTTTTTTAATGTGGGTCACTATATATAATGTAGTATTAAAAAATTAAAGTTTTGCTTCCTCTGAAAAGAGTCATTAATAGCCAACATGCTCTTGATCTGGAATTGTTTCTTAAGGATTTAGATTACATTAAACCATCAGAACATCACTAAGTGTTCAGACAATCACCATTAATTTTACACAGTAATTTGAAAACCATATTAGTTTAATCATCTTTTGACATAAAAATTGAGATAAAAGCTTTGTTTTGGTTGCCGCCTGTGGTCTGCATATTGCAAACTTGCCTAATTATCTGAAGGAATTTAAATCTTATCTGTGATCATTGTCTGTTGATTCCATGTCAGCAGAGATGACCATCCTCCTGTAGTAAGAACTGTCATATGTGTGGCAAATTATATTGTTTACAGAAGTGATTTCCTATCTTTTAAGCTGTGCATCCCATCCATTTTTGCAACAGTACCTAAGTAATAGACTCACTTTTTGATACATTTTCAGATGTTACCTATGAAAATTACAGGCAATCTTCATTAACATTCTCTCTCTCTCTCTCTCTCTCTCTCTCTCTCTCTCTCTCTCTCTCTCTCTCTCTCTCTCTCTCTCCATTTATCTTGCAATGTCTTTCCTTTAAAAATTACTGTACACGCCAAAGTGCCAGTATCTCAATATTAGTTCCTCAAGCCTGTGCAAATAGAAATTTTATTAGCAGCCATATACAAGGAAAAAACAATGAATACTACTTTGGAATTATCTTCATGGGACTCAGTGCATTCGAAAGAACTGTATTTAATTCTCAAGTTCCCATCCAGAGTTTGGTTTACTGCAGTTAGTTTAACTCTCCATAGTACCCTCTTGGGGACTGGTTGTTGTGTTGTCTTCATTATTTAATCATCATTGACACAAGACTCAGCAGTGGCATCAAAAAAGACTTTCACTGGATTTCTGAACAAGCTCAGACTGGATTTCTTGGCAAGAAATGCCATCCAATAATTTATGTGCCCTTAGTGCTGTTCTAGAGGAGTAAAGGTTCAGTAACAGTTGAGTTGTACCCTCTGTCTTACTCACAGCCCCCCTCCTCCTCCTCCTCATCATCACCATCATCATTATATCAGGTGTGTTTTAGTGTTACTATCATTACAGTACTGTACAGTACTGTAATAAATACAGTTAAATCCCATTTTTACACTTTTCAAGGGACTTCAGTGAAATGGTGTAAAATGCAGGAAATGATGTTTTAAATGGTAAAATATGTGTACGGGATCACCCTTGCATTTTCGTAGTTTGTGATATATGTACATCTACATACATACCTCACAATCCAACTCAAGGTGTGTGCGGAGTGTACAATGTACCACTACTAGGCATTTCCTTTCCTATACCACTCCCAAACAGAATGAGGAAAAAAAGAACGCCTGTATGCCTCCGTATGAGCCCTAATTTATCTTGTCTTTGTTTTCATTATGCGAAATGTAAGTAGGTGGCAGGAAGATCGTTCTACACAAATTTCAAATTCTGGCCCTCTAAATTTGCTCAATAGAATTTCTTGAATGGAATGTTGTCTTTCCTTGTCCATTTCCATTTGACTTTTTGGAGCAATTCTGTGACACTCGCAGTTTGGTCGAACCCACCAGTAACGAATCTTACTGCTTGCCTCTGAACTGTTTCTATGTGTTCATTTAAATTGATCTGCTGTGGGTCCAAAGCACTTGAGCAATACTGAAGACGTGGTCGTACAAGCGTTTTATACGTGGTCTCCTTCCAATAAACTGAAGTCGGCAGTCTGCCTTACTCACAACTGTCCTTACATGTTTCTTCCATTTCATAACGCTCTGCAATGTTACACCTAGATATTTGAATAATGTGGCTCTATCAAGAAGTTCACTACTAATGCTGTATTTGAACACTATGGGATTGTTTTTTCTACTCTTGCTCATCACCTTATGTTTTTCTACATTGAGAGCTAACTGCCCTTCTTCACACCAACTAGAAATTTTGTCTGTTATCCTGTATGCTATTACAGTCAATTAAAGACAACACCCTCCCACAGCATCATCAGCAAACAGCTGTAAATTAAATTTTACTCTGTCCATCAGAGCATTTATATAGACAGAAAATAATAGCAGTCCTATCACAATCACCTGGGGCACACCTGACAATACACTCATCTCTGATGAACACTCGCCGTTGAGAACAACATATTGCATTCTTCTACTTAGGAAGTCTTTCAGCTAGTCACAAATCTGTGAACCTATTCCATATGCTCGTATCTTTGTTAGCAGTTTGCAGTGTGACATTGCATCAAACGTTTTTTTGGAAACAAATCTGCCTGTTGCCCTTCATCCATGGCTTGCAAGATGTCATATGACAAAAGGGCAAGCCGAGTTTCACATGAACAATGTTTCTTAAACCTGTGCTGATTCATAGAAAGAAGCTTTTCCGTCTACTATATTCAAACTGAGAATATGCTCCAAAATTCTACAGGAAACTGATGTCAATGATATTGGCCTGTAATTATGTGGGTCAATGCTCTTTCGTTTCTTATAAACAGGAGTCATCTACACTTTTTTCCATTCACTAGGATTTTTGTGCTTTATTAAAGATTTGCAGTAAATGCAAGCTAAGTAAGGGGCCAATGTCGCAGAATACTCTTTGTAAAACCGAATTGGTATTCCATCCAGACCAGGAGACTTTTTTTATATAGCTCTCTCAGCTGCTTCTCTACACTGGAAATACCTATTACTATGTCCTCAATTTCAGAGTTAGTACATGGATCAAATGATGGTACATTTGTGAGGTCCTTCTACATGAAAGATTTCTTAAAGATAAAATTTAGAACTTCAGCTTTCTGTTTGCTTTCTTCTATTACTGCCCTGGAATGATTGAGTGGCTGGATAGTGTGCTTTGACCTGCTTATCGATTTAACATAGGACCACAATTTTTTTCAGGTTCTCGGAAAGATCTTTTGCTAAGGTATGGCTGTGGTAATTATTGTATGCTTCGCACATCGATCTTTTTATAGATGCTCAAACCTCTACTAACTTTTGCCTGTCATCAGTTGCACGTTCTGTTTTGAACTGAGAGTGCAACTTCCTTTGCTTTCTCAGTAGCTTTCTAACATCATAATTATTATTCCACGGTGGATCTTTTCCATCCTTAATTGACATCACAGGCACATATTTCTCTAACCCTTAATGTACAATGCATTTAAATTTAGTCCACAATTCCTCTACATCCATTGTACCAGAACTAAATAATGTCAATTCATTTTGTAAGTGCAATTGCTTATTGGCTCTTCTTAACAGAAACACACTCCTAGCCTTCTTGATTGGTTTATGAACTTTGGTCACCTTTAATGCTATGATGAAATCATGATCACTAACTTCTGTCTCTACACAGACATCGTTAATAAGGTCATGCTTGTAAATAATAGGCATCAAAATATTCGCCTGGAAGTTTATTATATAATAAAGGTTATCCAAATTTTTTACCATTTTAAGCATCAGGTGGAACTGGTAATTTTATGGGAAGTAAAAATTTTTGGCGTAATTTCATTCATCATAATAGATTAGTCAGCAAGCCTTTAACTGCCATTAATTATTTAAGTAGTAAAACTGTACAAGTTCTATTCTTTTTGTATTTTTCAATGTTTCACATGGTGATATTCGAGAATTTATTCGCGTTTTCGAGTGCAAATATGTGCAACAGTATTTCTGTGACATCTGCGTAGTGTCGGCATCTCACACATTATCACTTTTTTGAGATTATAATGTACCATGCCCTGTTCAATGTGCAGAAAAACATACACAAGCAAACCATCAGTCTCACCGTTTATAAAGCTTCACAAAAAATACTTAGAGAAATATTTGCATTTACCAACAAGAATAAATTCTTGAAACGTGTTATACAAAGCATGAAAAACTACTGTTGCGTAAACGAAGCTAAGCTGATAATCAGCGCGGATACTTCCATCAGCCACCATGAAATTTATGTTGGAATAAATGCAAAGTGCCAAGAAACTTGACTGTGTAACATTTATAAGCACTATACTGTAAGACAAAAGCCATACCAACGTCAAATTATGTCAATTATGTAATTTTTTCTTCACAAACATGGTTTCAAACAGCATAAAACATGGGAAAAGTGTAAATATGTTAACGCAAAAATGGGGCGAATTAACATTCCAAATGTAGGAAATTTGACAGGACTGACAAAAAAAAAAAAAAAAAAAAACTGTGTAAATGGCAGGAAACCGTAAAATCCGGGAACGTAATAATGGGGTTTTACTGTATGTTTGAAAATGCCAAGATGAATGAATAAAATAATTTACTCACCAAGCAATGGCAGCAACAGGAACATCTAAAGGAGATGAAAATGTGGAAGCTCTTGAAGCCAATGGTCACAGCATCAGAAGGGTTGAAGGAAAGGGAAGATGGATGAAGAAAAAGGATTGGTGATGTTTTCCTTCATCCCTCTTCACTACCACTCAGCACTTACACCAAGAGGAGTCACTGGTGCTGCAAGCTTGCACATTTTCATGTTCTTTATATGTTCCTTCTCCTTTATCTACACAGTTATATTAAAGCAATTTCAATACTTTTGACAACTGACACCTATTCCCTGCTTTATCATTTTTAAAAAGCTATCAAAAAACATATCTTCTGTAGGATTGGTGTTGCATTAGGACATTATCAATTCATGTCCCTATTCCATTGTTCAGAATTTGATTTCTAATCATTTTTTATACCTACAAGTTAGTTTTACAGTGAATTGATTATGTAATTTTGCATTTTAAATACTGCAGTTATTATTATTGTAGTATGATTTACAAATATTTATCTTTTTTCTTCTCTTGTGCCCAAAATATGTTACTAATCAAATTATTTCTATATTTTAGGTTGTTATTCGACCCATGATGTATGTCGCTTTGACATATGACCATCGTCTCATAGATGGCCGTGAAGCTGTTTTGTTTCTAAGGAAAATAAAGGCAGCCGTTGAAGATCCAAGAATTATGTTACTTAATGTGTAAATTAGTGGCACTTCCTGTTTTGTCCATAAATACTTGAACAATAAGTAATAGGCAGCTAAGCCTCGAGTGACTCTTGGTCTGCTCAGCTACAATTACTCCCCCACAACTAGGTTTTAGAAATGTATAGCAGACGTTTAACTTATGTTAGCAAAACATATTCCTGAATTTGGTTTGCTAACATACAATTCCTGTTTCCATATTTTATTATTTATATAATTGCTGTGCTTATGTGGTGCTGAATCATTCAACTCATTGTCACTGAAGCAGAAGTGAAGTTCATTATGTGAGAACCATTGTATTTATTACTTTATATTGCTGCACTTTATTTTCAAATGCCAATCACGCTTTTGTAATAATGAGTCTGTATTTATTGTACATTAAAGTGTGTGTGTGTGTGTGTGTGTGTGTGTGTGTGTGTGTGTGTGTGTGTGTGTGTGTGTGTGTGTGTGTGATCTGAGAGAGGGAGAGAGAGAGACAGCAGTTATAACAGACAAAGATCTGTAAAATAAGTTAGCAAAATTAAAAAACTGCTTACAATTTTTTTTTTTTGACATTTTTTTTTTTCATCATCACATTGTCTTAGGAAGATAAAGAATTTTTTAACTCTCAGCATGGACTTTTCTACTCAAGACACATTCAGACTTTGTAGCTTGCACTCAGTAAATGAGAGATGAAAGATATGCTGTTATTGCAATACTTCCCTTTTTTGTCTGATTTGGTGTACTATGATTGGCATTACTGAAGAAATATATTGAAGTGCAAATATTTCTGGAAGTAACCTGTTGGAAGCATCAGAGTGTGCTCTATTTGTATATAAAAAATAAATTAAAATTGGTTTTGAGAAAAAACTGTTTGTTTGTCAGTAATTTTGGTCCAATAGTTAAAACACTTCAAATGTTCGTAAACATAAGGATCCAAACTGCTGAGGTCATCAGTCCCTGTTAAAATAGTGGCAGAAGGTTATCACATTATTGATTACAGTAGACTCTTGTTATTTTGAAATTGGATAAACCAAAAACTCAGTTAACCCATATTGTCCATTCAGTCCTGCCAAATTACATCGAAAAGTCTGTCCCTTAAACCAAATTTTGGATAATTCGTACTACAAACTGAAATCTGGTCCCCCACATTAGATATTCAATTTTTTTCTCCACTTAAATCGAATAAGTATGTGCTGTGCACTAAAGTATTTCCCATTATACATTTGACATAAATTTTCTCAGAAAGCTACTGTACTGTAATATCACAACAGTGGTCCAATCACTTTCTTGCTGCTCATGTGTCACTTCCACAGTGTGAGCCCTCCACAGAATGACACTGTAGCTTGCAGCACACACAATTTCACAGGGCACGTCACAGCAGGTACAGCTGTTGCTGTGAGCAGCTGTGATGCTGCCGTTCTGTGACTGCTACAGTAATTTCACTTTCCAAGTGTTCGTGTATCAGCAACCCCATCCTTGGCCAGTTAGCAGCACCCACAGAGTGGAGTTGTATGAAGATGACTCCATGGGTAGGGGGCTGAATGACACCAGAGTGGGCGTCATCAGATCGCACCCAGCGCATGACATGCTACAATCCAGAGAACTCTCTGCCTGTTTGTTTGTGGGCAGTAAACGTGTTGTTACCTTTCACTCCATCTGTCGCAATCAAATATGCTACAAAAACAGAAATTATCTCATAAAGCTTTGATGCTAAAACAAAAGCAGCAAATTCTGCATATGGTCGACAGAGGAGAGAAGACCAAAACACAGGTTGCAGAACACTTTCAGATGCCGAAGTCTACTCTCTTATTGATAACAGGTTCTAGAGATAAAACAGAGGTAAGTCTGGCAAGCTGTTCATTTAGCAGCAACAGCAAGCGCATTAGGCTGGCCAAACATGAAGTAGTTGAGGATTCCCTGTTTGAATGGTTCCAGCACATGTGCTCACAGTAAATTCTATTGTCTGGACCCATGCTTAGAGAAAAGGCTCGTGGAATTGCTCAGAAAAAGGGAATTTCTGGGTTTTTGTGATCTGAGGGCTGGCTGTGGCTTTTCAGAAGAGGCATAAAATCAGTGCTGTCAATGTCTATGGGGAGGCATAAATGAGGAATATGCCAATGAATGGGTGCAGGAATTAAAGCCAAGCTCTCCCATTTTCATCCAAGAGATGTATTTAATATGGATGAAGTCGGCGTTTTCTATAACTTGATGCCTAAACAAACACTGCATGTTAAGGGCGAAAAATGCCATGGAGGAAAATTCAGCAAGGAGAGACTGACAGTGGTATTGTGCTGTAATTCAGATGGTTCTGAGAATTTCAAACTATTAGTGATTGCAAAAGACAAAAATTCATGTTGTTTTAAAAGTGTTAACGTATTCAATTTGCCATGCCACTACAAGAATAACAATAAAGCCTGGATGATTAGGTGTCTCTTTCGTAGCTGTCTCGTGAAGGTTCAACAACAAAAGGCTATGAGGAAGAGAAATATTTTGCTAACTTTGGACCACTGCTTAGCACATCATGTAGCTTACCTGAAACTTCTGAACATAGAAATTGTCTTCCTACCAGCTAACATCACGAGGTGTCTGCAGCCATTGGTCAATGAAAGGTAATTAGAGACGGCGACTTGTTAAGGCTACAGTTACTGTAATCGAACTACAAGAAACAGCTCCACATTGGAATGTACTGCAAGCTATTCACAATATAGCTGCTGCTTTGAATGAAGTCACAACTGACACCATAAGTAACTGTTTTTAGAAGTCTTGGACAGCACCTGGTAATACAACTGAAACTGGAGACGAAACCTATGATCCAACATCAGAACTTTGAATTCTGATGCTGCTTTTCTACAGGCTTACACCTGGTTGGTGCCCTCTTCTGCTGTCAATATGGAAGAATGGACGCAAGAAGACGACAACATTTGTATTGCTGAAGTCATCAGTTCTGCTGATGATGCAGATGATGATGACGCATGACAGTTATCTTCTGAAGAGAAACATGAAGACGTGATGCCGGTAACTCCTGTTGAAGTTGCAACTGCAGTTGCTATTCTCCAGAGATTTGCTGCCACTTTTGATGTCTCCATGGGATTTCAAGCTGCTCACAATTTGGTATCTTCAGAGACTCCCAAAATATTATGACCAAAGCTCAGTAAACAATTGATAATTTTTTTTTTCAAATTAAAATACAGAAGTAAAATGTGTAATGGATAAAAATTGAAAATAAAACATGAGTCTTAATTACATCTTAGTGTTTATGGTGTTTGTTAAGATTATTGTTGTATCACATGATGTACTAACTCAATGGGGGACATAATATGAATGTTATTGTATTGATTTGGGTGGGTGGGGGGGGGGGGGGGAAGGATGCTGATGTGGCGTTGGCGCGTGATATAAGGCGCCATGTCAGGGATTGCGCAGCTGTTCCCGTCAGAAGTTCGAGTCACCCCTCGGGTGTGGGTGTTTGTGTTGTCTTCAGTATGAGTTAGTTTAAATACCGCTAGTGCGTAAGTCTAGGTAGCAGTGATTTTGGAAGTTGGTCCCTTTAGAACTCTTAAACATTTCAACATATTTTTTGAAAGAAAGAAAAAAAAATGGCACCAAGTTTTTGATAATATGAAGAAATCTCTCAACTAAACAAATACCAGAAATACAGTTGTACATATGCAGTCTAGTTACTGTATTTTTATTTTCTGTTCAAGGTCATGATGACAGAGTACCTCGTTCGTTGAGGCCCATAACAAAAGAAAAAGTGAACTCAACAGCCTTATACAAAAAAACCTTGGTAATTAAAACTTTAATAAACCGACTTGGCTATTTTTCGGTCCCATAAAATTTGATTAAATGAGGGTCTACTGTATTTTTTGTGTGCTGATCCTAAACATGTTCTAACCACTTGCAGCAGCAGCAGAACAACAACAACAACAACAACAAGAGCATTATTCTGAACAAAGGCACTTTGTGATTCTGTTGAAACTAGTGAAATACCAATCAGGATCTTCATAAAATTAATAATGAAAGATGTCATCTTTTACCAGATTTTTATCACTGACAGGGGAAGTACCCCAGCTTGAATTGTTTGAATCAGTTAAGGTGCATGCCAAAACTGAGTACAAATGCATTTAAAATATGGAGCTATGCCTGATCTACCACCCATCAGCATTATTAATCTGTAGAACTCTACAGTTCTGTACAATTGATGTTTGAACAGTAACAAATGTAAAGTGTAGGGTAACACAAGCCACCAATGAAATAATACCATTTACTGACAGCTATGATAAGCAGATCAACAAAAAAGCAAAAATGAGTCATCCTATGGTAAATGCTACACACATTTGCTATGAACAGTTTTATATAACAAGAGATGCAATATTTTCCAAACTAAATAGTGCTGTGTTGTGGAAAGTTCTTCCTGTAATCATCATCAAGCTGTAAAAGCAGAATTTCAGTGAAGTGATTAAAACACAATGGAATTGAACAATATGTGTACTTGACGGGGGAACATGTAGGCAGGCAACATTGTCATTGGTGTATCTACATTATAAATAGTCCAATATCAAAAGCCACATTGACTACACTATCAAATGATGTGACACGAATGGCATCATATCTGTCCGTACCTTTGCCATGTTTATGTTAACATAATTCTGTATATCAACAATAACTGAAATCTTTGAGACATACATTATAACATTATACCAAAGGTATTGAATATAAGGAGAAGCATTGAATTAAAATTTGTGCTGTGGGTGGGATATGAACTTGGATCGTCATATATCCTAGGCAGACACTTTAAACCGCTCAGCTAACACAGCCTTACAGATAATGTGGCTACACAGATTCTTTCAGCATGTCTGCCTCCACTTTAATTATGCCGCAATGTTCCTTGTGAAATACGTATCAAATTGCCAAGGCTCTCCTATATTGGAATAGCATCCTAGCAAATAATATGAATGGGAACAATCCCACCTTGTTCTCAGGCAGAGTTGATATAAATATCAAAAATAATTCAAATCCTTGAGACATACATTATCTTATTATAATAGTCGAATTGGTTAAGGCAGGTGTTGGGCCAAAGGGAAAATATAGGTTCGAATACTGATCTGGCAAATATTTTCAACTAAACCATTTATTTCAATGCCCCGAAATGGTTGAAGTGTTTCAATATTTCACAAAAAATTGTGGCTGTTACTCTTAAAATAAGTGTCACATCTTTTGGAGATGTCCGAAAAGAACAGACCATATAAATATCAATAATGGATACATGCTGAGGTGCTGACAGAGATGAAAATAATCATATTCACACAACTGTGAGTCTGGCAGCAGCTCAGCAAGTCTCTTTATGGCGAGTTGTTACCTATCTTCCATTTTTGATATTCCTATCAGATTTTCCATTGTTAAAATAAGGTCATATAAATAAGTCATCTTAGGCTCTCCTTGTATCACAGCTACATTCTGTCATTCTCCTGGACATTCCACAGGACACATATTGATTCTGCTGTCTTCGGCATCAACTTCCTACCTAATGCGCTACAGCATCTCTCCAATGTTCCATCGGCTGCACTACTGTACAATGTTTTGGAAACACACATTATTGATGCTTCCCTCTGCCTCCCTCCACAACCCCTTTCCTTACAACATCTTGTGATTGCGTTACTGTAATTAACAAACTGCCTCTCCTGGAAACATATTGTCATCTTTGACAGTTACTTGTAATGGTGAAATTTTTCCAATGTCATATTTCCCCTCCCTCCCTCCCTCCCTCCCTCCCCCCAAAAGTTCCTCATACACTTAGAACTGCCCAATGACATCACATGGATAACACCTCTAAGATCTTGTGATTTTTCTTAAAAAAAACTGTTGATATATCAAGGGCCATCCAGTCACTATTTATTTTGAACACTGCCCCTTCAACATTTGAGTTTCATGGTTTGGCTGCATGTCATTCATTAAGTGTGGATGTTGCTGCAATTTTAATCTCTTCTCCAAGCCATACACATTGTGTGGTGCCATTAAATTCTACACTTCAGCTTACCACCTTCAATGTAATGGACTCATTGAGAGACTGCATGGTGATGCGGATGTGGGTGCTAAGCTAGACAGCCATACACTTTAATAGAACTAGTTTACTGACTGTATGAAAGCAAATACTTACTTCTTCAGACTTGAAGATGGACAAGCTCTTTTACAGTTACCATTGGTGGCTGGTGCTTCCAATGATCGGGGCTTCTTGATAGTAGGCTCGTCAATGATTCGCTTCACACACATATCCACATCCAAACACACCTGGTGTGTTTGGATGTGGATATGTGTGAGTGTGTGTGTATTTGTTTACCTTCCTTATTGTCCCCTAAGGTAAGTCCTTCCACTCCTGGGATTGAAATGGCTCCTTTTCCACTTCCTTAAAACCCGTATCCTTCCCTTTCTCCTCTCCTTCCTTCCTCTTTTTCCCAAAGAAGCCACCACTGTTGGCAAAAGCTCGAATGTTTGTGTGTTTTTTCCTACTAATGTGTCAGTGGCTAGTTCCAAAATATGCCACCTATGGCACCACTTATCATTGTACTTCTTATACTACTGAATATTAATCTGTTAAGCGACTGATTTACCAGTCACCTGTTCCTCTTTTTATGCCTTTATTGTCAACTACATTGATTATTAATGTTTTTTATCCCACTGCCTTTTTTCCTTATTTATTTTTACCCTTTCACTATGAGGCTCATCCATAGATACTTTGTAAGTAGTTGATTGTTATTCCTTGTATAATCTCTGCACTTGGCGTTCAGTCTCCTGCTACCATGTACATGTATTAAGCTACAGTACTAAAATGTAAGTGTAAATTTTATCACTTTATACAATCATATCTTTTATTACAATCTATTTGTTTCAAAACTGAATCACTCATTGTATTAGCTTTATAAACTTTCACACTCATGTTGAATACTTTTATACTCACAATTTCAAATGTCTGTAACCAACTTTTGTACATTTTATGTCCTTTACTATAATACCAATGCACTTGTTTGCCTGTATAGAGACCAGGAGAAGAGCACTGAAGCAACCAAAACCAGTCGTCAAAAATAAATTATTACAAGCAACTGGTTGCTGCATTTTATGAATTAATAATCTTCAGATAGTCAAGGGGGGAAGGCTATAACATTTCACTGTTCTGCACATAAATGTGATAACACAACACTTTGGTGGTTTCGAATTCTGAATCAGGGCTGACAGAAAGGTGAAAGGTCATCAGCATTCCCGTGCTTTGATGTGGGCTGGTACTGTATTTTGCACTGATACTGAGACAAGAACAAATGTTCAATGTTACACTTTCTGAGCAGTGTATGTAGGAACAGGTTTGGATGGATGAAACTATGACTGGAGTGGCTTATGGCCCATAGCCAGTTAAAACTTTCACCCTAACAGATACTGCTGAAACTTACTCCTACCATAAACAATAGCAAGAGCTGCTTTCTTGATCTTCCAGTAATTACACAGGGCCTTTGTCAACAACCTGGAAGCAAAAGCAATTGGCTCATACTGTAGTAGGACTGAAATGAACAAGGCATCTGTCCATCAACAAAACACATTTCAGTTTCTGAAATGCATCCTGGTACTGTTCTGGCTGTATAAAATGCACATTTTTCTGGTGAAAGCAATGCAATAGAGACTCAATCTGGGCTGTGTTTTGTATAAACTGGATATAATAAATCAACTTCCCGAGAACAGCTTGTAATTCTTTCAGGTTGTGTGGAATGGACACCCTGGCTCTGAATAATATGGCCTAAGTATTGAAAGTTGGTCTGGAGAGAAAAAAAAATGGACACACTTGTGCTGGTGACACTTCAAACCTGCAGCGGAAAGCCCTTGAAATAGTGTATGAATATTGCTGATGTCTTCCTCCGGTGTACATCCTAATACCTCAATATTGTCCAAGTAATTTGAACAGGAAGGAAGTATTGCAGTAAGTTGATCTAAATAGCATTGAAAAATGGTGCTATAAAGGGTAAATGTAAAAACTTGAACAAACCGAAATGGATGTTGATCACAACCACTTTCTGAAAGTCATCTAGTGGAATTTGCAGGTACGCATCATGTAAGTCAGTTTTTGAAAAATTACCTGCCTGCACCAGGTTTGTCTATTAATACCTCTGGGTGAGGCAATGGATAGGTGTCAATACCTTTTTTGGGTTTACAGTGGATTTAAGATCAATACAAAGACAAAATCGGCTGGAAGGTCTAACTAAAATCACAAATGACGAAGCCCACTGACTAGCAAAAATAGGAGCAAGAACAGCATTGCCCTGTAACTGTTTAAGTGCTTTTACAACCATGTCTCTGAGTGCATGAGGGACAGGCTGTGCCTGATAGAACTTAGACTGTGTATTGTCCTTCATTGTCACATGTGTTATGAAATTATTTGCCTTGCTCAGGCCTTCAGAAAACAATTTGGGGAACTCAGCAAGCAATTGAGAAACACTGGATTTAAAGCAGAATCAGAAAGTACATTGTCCTGAATATGAAGGCCAAACAAATCAAAACATTCTAAACCAAAAATATTCTCACCGTCTCATGCATGCAAAAATGTAAATGCCACTGTCCTGACATAAGAATGGAATATGGCAGGTAAGCATCAGGCTCCAAACACTGGAATGGTTTCAGTGTTATATGCAGCAAGATGGATACTAGATTTTGTCAATTGTGGTGAGTTTACAGTTCATAAGTGGCACAGTTGTGCAAAGTAACAGATGGGCCAGTGTCTAATTCAAGATGTCTAAGGTCATGAACAGTTTATTTAATTGTGTTTGCACTGACTGGGTAGGGACGAAGGCACGTCCTGTTTGCATCCATCAATATGCTCAGCTGTTAATGGTGAAAAAATGATCCATATCGGATGAGTAGTTATTCAGGGTCTACGATAGTGAGCAGTGTTAAAGCACTGTGTATGTTGCAAACATACAGACTCCCTACAAGAAGAGCAAGTTGCATTCCATGAAGGGCAGTTCTGCCTCTTGGAAAAACAGCAGGGGCAAGATTCCACTTGCAGCAACTCTTGTTTACTCTTTACACAATGTGGTGGCTGTGTATCACACGTTGTTGGCTGACCACAAGGCTGTGCATGTTTGGCACTTTTTGTTATTTGGTAAATAAGGGCTGGCTTAAAGCTTTCTGCAGCATTGTCACATGAATTGCGGTGTTCTATAATCTAAATCTGAAAAGTTTGGATATGCAGATAGCTACACAACATCGAGATATGGAGCATACTGACTCTCCTGACAAGCGACTTGTCTTTACTGGAAATGTACTTTTGTGAATGGAGACTACAACCAAGTCCAACTACAACCGAAGCTATGTGTTTCCACCTGAATAATAAATTAGCCAACAGATGCCTTAAGATATATTTGGATAACAATATTCTGCCTCATAATAAAAATCCAAAATACCTGGGAGTTAACATTAGAGAGAACCCTGAGCTACAAACAACACCTCATCAACACTGCTGCAAAAATTTGCACTAGGAACAATATCATTCAGAAACAATGTGGTGCCAGATGGCGCTCCACTGCCTCTGCCCTGTGCTGTTCTGCTTTGGGACTTGTCTATTCTGCGGCAGAGTACTGTTCCCCTGTTTGTCTAAAGAGCGCTCACACCAAGAGGGTGGACACAGTGCTGAACTAAACTATGAGGATTATTTCAGGTACAATAAAATCAATCCCCATTCACTGGCTACCTTTACTGAGCCACATACCACCACCTCACTTATGAATAAAACATGCGCTTCTCAGAAAATATAAAAAAAATACAAGACAACCCGCAACTTCCGATTCACGCTTTGAGCAATGGCATTGACAGAGATAGATTGCGCTCTAGACACCACCTCTTATAATTGCCAAAGATCTGGAGGAAAATGGTTTCTGTCTTGAAGAATACTGGAAAGTGGAATGAGAACAATCAGCACCACCACCAGTAAACACCTCACTGAAACTGTCAAACAGACCTCCAGGCTTCGACTTACTGCATAAAACCTGGACCACCATCAACAGGATCAGGACAGGCCATGGCCGATGTGCAGACTCTCTACACAAATGGGGAAGAGCGCCATCCCCAGAGTGCGACTGTGGCACTGAGAAGCAGACGATCCGGCACTTCATTGCAGAGTGCTCTCTGAGAGCCTACTCTGGTCAAACAATTGACTTCCTGGATGCAACTCAAAGTGCAGTGGAATATGTTAAAAGCCTAAATGTTAATTTGTAACTGTATATATGTTGTTCATGACATAATTGTATTTAATTCTTTATATCTTGTATTTAAGTGCCAAAGTTATAAACTTATTGTAGTATATTTTTTCATAAACGTGATTTGTACTTCCCATACACTAAATAAATGAATGAGGATAACACTCATTGAAGACTTCCTGATGGTCATTGAAAGCTCAAAATGATGGAAAGCTTGCAGGTTGTGTTGTAGTTGTTGCTGGCGTAGGCAGCAAGGTTGACTTAGCAGCAGCTTGTGCTGCGATTAGTTGCTGCAAAGTGTACCAAGCACCCCGTATAGTCTTATTTCAGATGTCAGACACTCAGATCAGTACCAAATGTTTTATATCGATAGAGTATCAACCACAACTTCTATATAATTCGTGCTATGTGCTGCCGTGCGTAAACGGGAAGTAATATGTAATACCTGTCCTACGGAGTAGAGGAAAAGCGTATCCATGGGGGTCTGCCACACTGAACTCCTGTGGGGTGGTTGATAGCCCAAACGTTTGTCGTTACAAGGTTTCTTGGTTCAAACTCTCGTGGTGCGATTTTTTTTTTCTGTATGATGTTGCAAATTTTTCTACATCGACAAACGTGCACCGAGTGTTACATGGGAAAACATGTTGCTGAAATGTAATTTTATAGCACTGTGTTATTGGCAGTTTGCATCTGCTTTGTTTTATTTGCAAGTAGCAAACCTGTAGAGTATATTCGTAGAAAAAAGAAACAATTGCACCAGACATGTAGAAGTATTAAAGTAATAATAATAATAATAATAATAATAATAATAATAATAATAATAATAATAAATGTCTGCTAGATTGGTAGCAACGCCGTTCAGCGGATGTGCGTGTTGTGGCTAGAGTGCTGTGTGTTTGCACGCACCATCAAGTGGCGCTGACGTTGCTGTCCAGTCTGCACGCTACTGCTACTGCTGCAGCTGATGGTGCTTTTTGTGAAATAAACCCATAGAACGTTACAGACATTCTCTCAAACTGTTGCAAAGCTACGATTGTGTGCTTAAAAAATTCCAATAAGTGAAGATGAGAGAGATTGTGCAGCTTTCTTGCTGGACATAATTGATCAGTGGAAGATGTTGAACGTCACCACAAAGGAAACTTTAGATATCGATGAGTGCATGTCAATTGGAGTGGAATTGTTTGTTTGTGACCAGGTGCATGAACCAGAGTCAGAGTCTTCAATATCATCACTCGAAGAATCCTCGAGTGATGAAAATGAAGAAATACTACAAAAGGAGAAAAGTGTAGTGTTTTACACAAGAGGTGCACATTGCCCCTTTTAACAATTTCCAACATATTACAGTTAAAAAAAGGGTCTTGGTGGAGCCTGAACCTAGGATCCTCTGTTCAATGAACTAACACTCTGCCAACTAGCCCATGGTAGGGCAACATGATAAGCTCTCACAGTTATGCTTTTCCTCTTCTCCGTAGGTTAGGTGTTACTTATTATTGTAGTATACACACGTTCTCCTGGATGGCAGCACATGGCAAGAATTATATAGAAGTTTTGGTTGATATTCTATCAACATACAACGTAAGTTCAATCATGATTCAAAGAAAGCATAGCTCATCTGGTTTGCCTGAAACTGAATAGTTTCAAAGATCAAAGTGACCAGCAGCCTGAGGCAGTTGTACATTTTGTGTTGTGTAAAGCTGTCCATTGTACAGATGGAGGTTGACATCAAGGAAAGTGGCATGGGATTCGGTATAGGACCAGATGAATCTGATGGAACCAAAGGAGTTGAGGTTGGAGAGGAAATTCTAGAGTTCTTCTTCACTGTGAGTCCAGATCATGAAGATGTCATCAATAAATCTATACTAAACTGTGGGTTGAGAGGCTTGGGTATCCAAGAAGGCTTCCTCTAAGCATTACATAAATACGTTGGCATATGAGGGGGCCATCCTGGTTCCCATGGCTGTTCTCTTTAGTTGTTGATATTTCTGGCCCTCAAAAGTGGAGAAGTTGTGGGTTAGAATGAAAATGGCTAGGATAATAAGGAAAGAGTATTTAGGTAGTGTTGCAGGTGGTCGGCATGAAAGGAAATACTCCATTGCAGTGAGAACATGGGCATGCGGGGTATTTATGTATAAGGAAGTGGTATCAATATTTCTGGTGGTAACATATTGCGTAAGGATTTCAGGTAATCGAGAAAGTGGTTGGTGTCTATGATGTAGGATGGGAGACTGCACATAATGGGCTGAAGGTATTGGTCTACATAGGCAGAGCTTTGTTCTGTGGGGGCTTGGTAACCAGCTACAATGAGGCAGCCTGGATTTTGGATTTTTGAATTTTAGGAAGTAGGTAGAAGATAAGTGTGAGGGGTGTTGGTGGGATCATGAGGTTGGTGAAGTCAGGTGAATGGTTTTGTAGGGGGCCTAATGCTCTGAGGATTCCTTCAATCTCAGCCTGGACATCAGGAATGGGATTGCCTTGACAAACTTTGTATGTAGTATTGTCTGAAAGCTGATGCAGTCCCTCAGCCACATACTCCCACCTTTCAAGTACCATGGTCATGGATCCCTTGTTGGCTGAGAGAATGATGATGGAATGGTCAGCCTTCAGATCATGGATAGCCTTGGCTTCAGCTGTGGTGATGTTGGGAGTTGGATTAAGGTTTTTCAGGAAAGATTGAGAGGCAAGGCTGAAAGTAAGAAATTCCTGGAAGGTTTGAAGAGGTTTTGGAAAAAATAGGGGAAACCAAATGAACAGCTGAAAAATCAAAAAATTGAAGTTGGTAATTTTATAAGAGGGGCATTGCCATTTCATATTAAATTCATATTGTATGTGCTGCCATAACCTTTATTCGATTGTCATAAAAATTTACACACTTTACCTTCAAAACAAAAGAAATACCACTGCCTGTATAGTAATTCGTACAATGCATGATGTAGGGTACTTTACAACAGATTCTGACATCAATATAGCTTTATTCTGATCTTGATGAAATTTTGCACACTTTACCTTCAAGACAACATCACTCTTCACATGATGTACCATACAGTGCATAGTGAAGGTTCCTCACTCTAGAAATTTGATGCATTTTAATCGTTCAATAGGAAATTTGGCAGATACATGAAATCTTTCATGTACAGGAGATGAGGAGATGAACAGAAAGATTGACAGAGAGCAGGGGCAGTAATGTGAGAGCTAGGGAGATGGATAGGTGGATAGACAAGAGTAGTAGCAGTAGTAGTGGTGGCAGCTAACAGAACAGAGATAGGTAGATGGAGACAGGGAGAGGAGGGAGGAGGAGAGAGAGAGAGAGAGAGAGAGAGAGAGAGAGAGAGAGAGAGAGAGAGAGAGAGAAGGACTAGCTGAATACTGGAATAAATAAATATCTGAGTAATGCCAGATTTTTAGGTAAGGTAACTAAAACTGTAAGGGGTCAGAGAGATAAGAAACAGAGATGGGGGAAGAGATGGGCAGAGAGTTTAAGGAAATGAATGTAGGATGTGTGTCCAATTTCCATGTATGTTTAGCAATTCTGAAGCATTGCCAGATTCGCTAGTAAACAAATAAATTGAAATATACAAAAATTATAATAAAAATTAACATTAAAATGGGATTTCTCCCGTGGTTGCCTGAGTTGTTGGGTCTAACTTATTCCCTCTATCCTATTATCTCTTAAACTTCATTCATATATATGCTCCTCTTTCTTTTTGCTACATAAATTGCTGGGTTTAAATATTTCCATATTTCTGCTTTGTAACTAATGTTTACAGCTATAAAACCCTTACATGTAATTAAAATAGGAAAAATTCGTAATATGTAAAAGTTAAATTTGTAAAAAAAAAAAAAAAAAATACAACCTGTCTTGTTGTGGTTATTTTTTGTAAAATGGTAGCAAATAAAATAAATTTAGATTCTCCACTCCTACCCCCCCCCCACCCATCCCTCCCAAAATCACTAACAGAACTACCTATCCTTGTTAGATGCATCTGCTCACACATTTCAGACCTACACGTACATCCCCTTGTGTGTTGCTACATAAAGAACCTGTTACCTGCGAGTATGTAATGGTGCATGATTATACTGTGCATTCTGCTCTTCAGCCACCCTATTTGGGTGCACACAAAGTGCTATCATGCACAGACAAACCATCTGACATGTTACTAACCGACAGTCCCAATCAGTAGACTCAAACAGATTTGGTCACTCAAAAACCATTCTGTACTGGGCTCATTATCTGAGGATCACAATCTAGCTGAGCAGATGGAGGATGATGCTCAAGTCAAAGATGCCGATAACTTCATCATTCACCATACCCTATAACCCTCTCTCATTTCCATATACATCAACAAATAGTGTGATGTCAGCTATCCCCAAACTGACGTACGTGATTCAAATGTTCCTCTCAATGTTGCTTGTGGTGATATTGATACGTCAATGTGTTCCCCCATGTTGCACCCATCACTGTTATCTCTTAGAATTTTCACACTTTATCAACATTTCCTGCTTCAAACCAATGACCTATCACTTCAAGTGATTTCCCCACCTCTCATGTTGCTATGATGAAACATTTTCCCGTCTCACTCTGCACTAATAATTCCCTACTTTGAACTTTCCGGGACACTGATCCCCAGGGCCGGCGCAAGCCCAAGTGCCGCCCCGTGCGAGCTGCTAAGTTGCCGCCCCCCTTCTCTCTCTCTTTTTATTTTTATTTATTTATTTATTTACTTACTTATGTATTATTTATTTTTATAGCATGTTTGTGGAATTTTGTTTAAGCAAATCTGTAGGAAATGTCAGCAATCAATCCCAATATTTGTATTTACTTGTCAGCTCTAACTCTGTTTCGGCCACTGACTGGCTTACATCTAAACCGTCATGTTGACAATTACGTTCAGCATGATGGTATAGATGTGAAAATAACTCAACGTATTGATAATATCCACACTGTGCCCAAAATCTATGTATATCTGGAAAATAAAAACAGAAATTGCGACTGACTGGTGAAGTTCTCTACAGATTTGTACAAAACGGTCGTTGGGCACCAGCTCAAAAATGGAGTCAAACCTCATTGAAGAAATCTAAGTAATTTTAATAAGCCTTGTGGATTTACAAAAATGTTCAAATATGTGTGAAATCTTATGGGACATAACTGCTAAGGTCATCAGTCCCTAAGCTTACGTACTACTTAACCTAAATTATCTTATGGACAAACACACACACCCAGGCCTGAGGGAGGACTCGGACCTCCGCCGAGACCAGCCGCACACTCCATGACTGCAGCGCCTAGACCGCTTGGCTAATCCCGCGCGGCATGAACTTACGGTTAACGTAAATGAAAATTTTTCAGTGGTTGTGAACAGATAATGTATTCATCAGAAAACAAAATATATTTACAATTTAAGGATAATATGGTTTGAACAATAATATTTACAGTAACTATTCAATGTTGAACAAAATAAGAAACAACACAGTAAATAATCAAGAAACTAATAATAACATAAATTAAAAAAAAAAAAAAATAATAAAATAAAATTTTAAAAAAACCCTAGAAAAATCAAACCTTCTTGGCTTTTGCTTGTGCAAACTCTTTCACACAATCTGTGTAATTTAAGTCCTCTGCAAGCTCGTGCTCAACCGATATTGTTGCAAGATCATTCAACGAGTTTGGCTCATCGTTGATCAGAGGTATGTCTTTATCAATTTCAATTTTGAGAAACTCCTCAGCACTCGCAACTGTCACTGGGAATTCTGAAAGCAACGTTAACATTACGGCGAAAGGCTGGCAGCGCTCCACTCATAAGAATACTAGCGTGCACGGCAGACAGCTTCCCCCTCTCCGTTCCTCCGGTGTAAACATGACGGTGCTGCCACTGTGGCAAGTAAGGAATCAGTCCTCCTCCTTCCCCTTATTCAACAGGGGCGGCCGGCAGGTAGTCGAGGCGCCATGCCACAGTTCCCGAAGACGCTCCCTTCGAGGTTTGGTTTCGAATTCCTTCTTGGGCATGAATGTTGAGTTTGTCCTAAAAGAAAAAAAATTTAAAACAAGGTAGGGGGGGGGGGCGGCGGCAGATTCGCCGCCCCTCGGAAAGTGCCGCCCCGTGCGGCCGCACGTTTCGCACGTGCCTTGCGCCGGCCCTGCTGATCCCATGCTAAACAAATATAACCTTTGCGGGATCCCGCTGGACTCACAGACATATATTACTAGACTGGCAATGACGTATACAGTACCATTGGTGTTATTGAAGTCTCGCCGCCATATTTCTATACTATATACGTGTGAGCAGTCATGTGCGTTATTTCAGAAAAAAGTGTCGTATAATACGGATGAACTGACGTACCTACAATGTATTTAGGGTTTTTACATATGGGAAATTCGTGTGTTGTATGCGGCTGTATTTTTTTCAGCTGGAGTAAATTTGATACATACACTAATGAGTTGCATCGATTTGCTGTTATTAATTTCTTACCAGTTTCATTCAACTTCGGATTTTCCTACAGTAGTATAGTCATTTAAAAGTGTTGTTTATTGTGGATAACACGTATCCTTATTCTTTTGAGAGTTCTTACGAAATCTACAGTATGCTTTGACACATACACTAATGAGTAGCGTTTCCTTTTTTTATTAATCTGTTACCACTTTCGATCAACTTTGGCTTTTATTTTAACAGTATGACCGTTATAAATGAACTATTTGCCGTGGATAACACATATCATTATTCTTCTCAGTGTTTCCACGTAATTACAGTCGCTTTCACTGTTCGTAACGGTAAAATTGTAACTACCATCCTGGCGGCCCCACATGATTCTGTTGGCAACATCAACAAAACGGTATCAAATATTTGCCAAAATGTTAATATTCTTATAAATCCACATAGAGTGACTTGATTAGTGTTTCGTACAGACGACAGGTTCTTGCCTGTATCCTCGTTCACTCAGTAGAAGTAAGCGCGCTCGTTAAACTATGATTTCATGAAAAACATTTGCGTTGTCACGCGACTGGATAATGCCAACGTCACATGTCTGACAACATAATCACGCGAGGCCGCCAGGACGCTAAGTAAAATTTAACCGTACACAACACGTTCTTCTCATAACACGATTCGAAAATATATGTGTTAAATTCAAATGTCTTAGCTCAAATTCAAATCATATTCAAACCAACTAGTATAGCTTACAATGTCATACCGTGTCAAAGATCATAGTAGTACGGACATTTTTTGGAGTGAGGTAAGGTAAGATGGCGGCGTCAGGCTTCAGTCACAGAGGCAAGTTTGCCGGTCTAGTAATGTATGTCTGTGGCTGGACTGAAAGCGATCCTGCAAAAATCCCGCTGGACTGGAAACAGTGCTGGATTGCAATCCCTGACAGTCACGGAGTGTCTGCGGACACGTGATTATTTGGTTTCAGTGTTGTCTTTGTACGCCTCCGTGCAGGTACCTGTGTTGCCGGCTAGAAGCAATACGGTAGCAGAGGAGAGAGTGTCTGGTAAGGAGGCGGCTGGCGGCACGTCTGTTGCGGCGGCGGCGCAGCCTTTGTAACCGGCGGCCGGCTAATGCGGCCGACATTAATTGCATGTATAATTCATGGCCGTAATTAAACTCGCGGACCGGGACCGGACCTGACCAGACCGCATCCGACTCGAGTCGACTCGCATCGATTTTTCGGTGTCCCCCGGCGGCGCACAGCGTCGTCGCCGCCAAGACGTCTGGCGGCAGCCTCGCGGGACGATGACGTCTCCCGCCGGCGACCAGGAGATCGCGGCTACAAGACGTGGCAGGTAACGGCCGCGTCGCTTCTGGGCTCCAGGGAGAGCCTGTTTGCGCCAGAACGGGCCGAGGAAGGGATGTCAAAATGACGGAGCCGAACGCTACTGTGGGTTTCGCTTGTAGAAAATAACTTGATGGTAAATCACAGTATCGGGTATTACAGTTTCTAACAAGGAGACGGCGCCTACTCGTCATCGCCGAATTCGTCCAGATTTATGGTACATGTAGGGCGTGGTGAGACACGAAAGTGTCCCGAGTGGGAACTCCAGGTGGCCAAGCGTTTAGGACATAAACACATTGTTTATTGGCTAACAGTACGAGTTCTTGACTACCAATCCATTCTGTGAAAACCGCACATCAATCGCACTTTCCGTTTCCGCAATATTTGCGGTGCAAGTGTTACGTTGTTGTTGTTGTTGTGGAGATGTTTTAGGGGGACAAAACTGCAAGGTTATCAGTCCCCCAGTCCATCACTGGGCGCCGCAAGAAAAAGCACAAATGTGGAAAAGAGCTCAGGGATTAAAATAGCAAAGGGGAGGAAGATCCCCCCTAGTCAGTAAAAGGACAATACAGGCAACAAGTGAACACAAAATAAGACAATCAGAAACACCGAACAACGACAAGGAATGGAAAGGAAAAGCCGATGTTCGTGATTGGCCGAACGTGAGACTAAAAAGAGAAAAAGCCAACCACGCGGCAACATAGGGAGACCTCCAGTCACAGGACATGAGGAATACATACAGTGTACGAAAACAAAGCTTTAAATAGAGTGGTAAAAACCACTGTCCTGAATAAAACGTAAAACGGAATCAGCGATTTGTGCGTCGTCAAGTAAAACATCGGATAAAAGTGCAGGAAAATTAAAACTCCGCCGCAGGGCGGCTAAAACAGGGCAATCCACCAAGATGCGGGCTACCGACATAATGAGACAATCACATCGAAACGGCAAGTGTTAGGTGATTTACCCTGTATACCAGGGTTGGAACTTAAATAGTGGCAACACTGATGTGGAAACACTATGCAATAAAATCTACTATTGTCACTGATAGCACACGTTGTTCACATACCAATCTTACCTCTGAGCAAATGGACCCACCCGTCACACGTCACCGGCGTGTGCACAATCGAGGAAAACAAAAAGAAAGGACACTGCATGAAATTCGCGACTACAAACATTTAAAGAGGGACTGTAGTTAACGCGTACTTGGGGACGTCGTGTATGTAAATAGATACTTCCATTCTTTTGCAATAGATCAATTACATGTACCGGGGTGATATTCATCGAACAAACAGAGGAAGCAATAATTATGACCGCATCTTGCGCACCTTATGAACGCCGCCCTTTTGCAGTTACATGGTTTTTATAATGTCTCCATAGAAAAACAATCTTGATTGACATTCGGAAAACAGCTTCTTTCATCGCACAGTCCAGTACCGAACCACGCGTAACGCAGCATGTCGCTGAATACTTACGAGGACAGCTGGTGATGTATAACTGAATGTAGTTTGATGCAAGCTTCTCGGGAAGTGATTTCTTCTTCTTTCTAGATTAGGCAAGTGCAGTTTTGAAATGAATGTTATGCCCATATAAACACAAAATAACATATTATGTTGCGGTAAGTTGTGAAGTCAGTAGTATACGCATTACCAAGGAGCAAAAAATTTTTTGTGCCGAGTGGAATCGAACCCACGAACCTTTCAATAAAAATTCGATCTCTTACCGCTGAGCCAAACTCCGCTTTCTAAATAGATTCTCTCGGACACAGTGATAAGGTGCATATGGAGATAGATTCGTATCAAAATTCCTTTTATTTCACAAACGCTTAGGCATCTGGAGTTCCCACTTGGGGCACTTTCGTGTCTTACCACGCCCTACATGTACCATAAATTTGGACGAATTCGGTGATGACAAGTAGGGGTCCTATCTTTTTAAGGCTAATGAAAACATCTGTCGCCAAGCTACACATCACTAAAATGTGCCGGAAGTCTCGAGTCATTGCAGTATTTAAGCCTGGGAAGGAACAAACTGATCTGAAAATTTTTCGACCTATCTCCCTTTTATGTCACACCTTCAAGGTATTAGAAAGGCTGATACTTAGAAGATTCAGTGCCACCCTCAAAGAGAAGTTCATGCCGCAACAAGCAGGCTTTCGTGCTGGCAAATCATGCTGTAGTCTGATCTTGAATCCAACCCAACACATCGAGGACGGTTTTGAGCGTGGTTTAGATTACTGGAGTCGCTTTTGTTGATCTAACTGCCGCATACGACACTGTGAACCATAGGAAAATGTATGACCTTACTAAGAACTACCAACTAACACCCGTTATTAGCACCTTCCTTCATAAATAAGCTCCCAAGTCTCATTACAGGATAAGAGGAGTAGATGGCGAACACAGAAGAACGGTCTCCCTCAAAGCAGTGTGCTTGCTCCAGCACTGAACAACATCTACACAAATCATCAGCCAATACCAGCAAATTCTAGGCTCATCATCTATGCCGATGACACAGCAATAGCTGTTCAGGGTACAATCTTTAAAAAGTAGCGAGGAAACTGTCTCTAGCAGTGGATGAATTCTCCAAGTACTATGATGCCAACCACCAGAAGCCGAATCCCAGTAAAACTCGAGTGAGCGCCTTCCACCTAACGAAACAAGGAGGCGCAGCACAAACTGGACATCACATGGCGAGGTGAGCAACTGAAACATTGCCTAACACCAGTCTACCTAGGTGTCACTCTGGACAGAGCTCTAACGTGAAGGCAGCAATGAACGTGAAACAAAAAGTCAGTGCTCGTAATGGGATACTTAAGAAGCTGGTTGGCAGCAGCTGGGGAGCCAACCCGCACCTCATAAGGACTTCCGCATTTGCGCTTTGTGTATCAGCCGCTGAATATGCTGCTCCTGTGTGGAACGCTTCAATGCACCCCAAGAAAGTCGATACTGCGGTCAACGATACAACAAGGATCATCTCACAATGCTTGAAGATAATACCAGTGCAGAAATTGTATCCGATTGTTGGAATAGCCCCACCCGATATCCGGAGGGCCATTGTTGCAGACAATGACAGCAGAAGGCAGGAGACTGACCACCGACATATTCTTTAAGGTCATTCAGATAGATAATAAGCTGTCGTGGAAAGCCCATGTGTAGGACCTTGTTCAGAAACTAAATACTGCATTGTTTATCATTAGAATTGTTCAACGCGAAAAATAGTATGCGTATTTTCATTCGCATTTGACAAATGGTGTTAATTTTTGGGGTTAACGCCTCTGATGTAAAAAGGGTATTTATTGCGCAGAAGTGGTCGGTTTGAGCAATAAGTGGTGTAAACTCGCGTACCTCTTATCGACCTGGGAATTCTGACAATGGCCTCTCAATATTGCGGAAACGGAAAGTGCGTTTGATGTGTGGTTTTCACAGAACGGATTGGTAGTCAGGGGCTTGTATTTTTAGCCAACAAACAGATTGTAATATTACTTAGAAAGTGTATTTTTATGCAAATATACAGTTTTTTTTAAAAATGGAACAATGGTTGTTTCTATCATGCACTGGAATTTTTGACACTAACTGTGTACAAAAAATTTTGAATTACATTTTTATCACGTTTGGTTTGGCAGCTACAACCGTTCAGAGTTTCGGGGGGTGGAGGCTGCGATAGCGTAGCTGACTGGCCGAGTGTCTAGCCTCTGGGGCACGACCACCAGCCAGTGAGCTACGTTGTCGTAGCCTCCGCCCCCAAAACTTTGAATGGTTGTAGCTGCCAAACTAAACGTGATAAAGATGTCATTCAAAATTCTTTGTACACAGTTAGTGACAAAATTTCCAGTGCATGATAGAAACAAGCATTGTTCCATTTGAAAAATTGTATGTTTGCATAAAAAATACACTTTCTAGGTATTTTTACACACTGTTTATTGGCTAACAGTATGAGTCCTTGACTAACAATCCATTCTGTGAAAACCGCACATCAATCGCACTTTCCGTTTTCGCAATATTTGCGTTGCAAGTGTTAGGTTGTAGTTGTAGTTGTTGTTGTTGTTGTGGGGATGTTTTAGGGGGACAAAACTGCAAGGTCATCAGTCCCCCAGTCCATCACTGGGCGCCACAAGAAAAACATAAATATGGAAAAGAGCCCAGGGATTAAAATAGCAAAGGGGAGGAAGATCCCCCCTAGTCAGTAAAAGGACAATACAGGCAACAAGTGAACACAAAATAAGACACTCAAAAACGCCGAACAACGACAAGGAATGGAGAGGAAAAGCCGATGTTCGTGATTTACCGAACGTGAGACTAAAAAGAGAAGTCAACCACGCGGCAACATGGGAAGACCTCCAGTCAGAGGACATGAGGAATACATACAGTGTACGAAAACAAACCTTTAAATAGACTGGTAAAATCCGATGTCCTGAATAAAACGTAAAATGCTATCAGCGATTTGGGTGTCGTCACGTTAAACATCAGATAAAAGTGCAGGAAAATTAAAACTCCGCCGCAGGACGGCTAAAACGGACAATCCACCAAGATGCGGGCTACCGACATAATAAGACCAGCACAGCGAAACGGCAAGTGTTAGGTGATTTACCCTGTATACCACGGTTGGAACTTAAATAGTGGCAACATTGCTGTGGAAACACTATGCATTGAAATCTACTATTGTCGCTGATAGCACAAATTGTCCACATACCAATCTTACCTTTGAGCTAATGGACTCGCTCGTCCCACGTCACCGCCTTGTGCACAATCGAGGAAAACACAGTCAGTATGTTTTCGAAACAGGAACAACAGAGTTGGATCAAGACTGAATGAGCGAGAGGTCGTAAAGCACGTCAGAGTCATCAAGGTCTTCAAGAGGCGTGTGGGGAATCGGCATTGCCGTACAGAACAGAGGGATGTTGGGTACAACTGTGATTGTGTTATCCTAACGCATTACGTTACTCCACGGTAGACCGTCAGTGCACAGTATTAAGGTTCGTTTTTGGATCATCACCTGTGACTAGCTTTGCGAAAGAAGCGGCAACACTTTCTGCGCAACCCACCCATCATTTTGCAGCACAATGCGTGGGCGCATACAGCGCTAGCTGTGGCTGCTCTGTTCGGTCGATGGCACTGGGAAGTACTGTACCATCCACCATACTCCCCGGACCTAAGTCCTTGTGACTTTGATGTGATTCCGAAGATGAAGTAACCACTTCGTGGCATTCGCTTCAGAACTGTTCCAGCGATTCGACAGTCAGTAGACCGCTCCATTCGCATCATCAACATAACAGGCTCTGCTAATGGTATACTACGCCTTCCACATAGCTGGAAACGGGTTCTTCACAACGCTGATGACTACTTTGAAGGACAATAACAGGTACAAATATGTAACGCTTTTGTATCGGTTGTGAATAAATAGTTGCCACTATTTAAGTTCCAACCCTTGTTTTTTATGTTGTTTGTAGTTAATAATATTTGGATATTTCCAAGAGTTTGCCATTTTCATTCAGTTAATATTAGACAGAAAGCGAATCTGCATTTGGATCACACCTCCTTGACCCCTGTGCTGAAAGGTGTACAGTATTCTGCTACATTCATTTTTAATAAGCTGTCACAACAATTGGAAGAGTTTAGTGGTAATCAGAACACTTTAAAGGCTAAACTGAAAAGTCTAGTCATGGCTCACTCTTCCTATTCTGTCGAGGAATTTCTGGAAAAATTAAAACTTTAAGGTAATTTCTGTATTACACTGTCACTTCTTTTATTTATGCTTAGACCTGTCGTGTGCTTACGATTGCTTTGCGGTTAACTTCATCAGTTGTACTCCTTTGTAACAGTCGGACGTACTGACTCGTTCCATGATCATGGAGGTTTGCTCCTTCATTCGGTCCTGCGAAACGTGATAGTTATTAATAAATAAACATTCGAGCCGCGCAGGAACGGCCGCGGTCTGAGGAGCCATGATGCGGATAGCGCGGCCGCTTCTGTTAGAGGTTCGAGTCCTCACTAGTGTGTGTGTGTGTGTGTGTGTGTGTGTGTGTGAGAGAGAGAGAGAGAGAGAGAGAGAGAGAGAGAGAGAGAGAGAGAGAGAGAGAGAGAGAGTTTAAATAGTCTAAAAGTCTAGGGACCGATGAAATGTTCAAAAGTTAGTAATCCAAAGGAAAAAAAAACCGCAGAGATCATTGCTCCCTAGACTTACAAACTACTTAAACTAATTTAACGTGTGCTAATGACAATCGATATACCCATGCCCGAGGGAGGACTCGAACCTCCGATGGAAGTGGCCGCGCAATCCGCGGCAGGGACCGATTACTTAATCAGTTTGGTCCCTTAGGTTAAAAAAATATCGGAACGTTTTGAACATGACTACTAGGCTACTAGGGAGGGGAAGAATTCCAATGTGCACTCCGTGTGCATACCGGCGGGAGTCATTCCAGATGTGGAACTGGTCCTTCCGGATGCCATGAAGAGCACAGGGTGCAGCCAGCTGCAGGTGGTGGCTCATGCCTGCACCAATTATGTGTGTCGCTTTGGATCGGAAGAGATCCTCTCTGGTTTTGAGCGGCTATCAGAACTGGTAAAGACTGCCAGTCTTGCTTGCAAGATGAAAGCGGAGCTCATCATCTGCAGCATTGTCGACAGGACTGACTGCGGACCTTTGGTTCAGAGCCGAGTGGAGGTTCTGAATCAGAGGCTCAGACGGTTCTGCGACCATGTGGGCTGCAGATTCCGCGACTTGCGCCAAAGAGTGGTGGGTTTTCGGGTTCCGCTAAATAGGTCAGGAGTCCACTATACTCAGGAAGCGGCTACACGGGTAGCGGGGGCTGTGTGGCGTGGAATGGGCGGTTTTTTAGGTTAGAGGGCCTCGGGAATACACAAAATGGGTTTCAGTCTCAAAGGGGGCAGGTCAGACACAGGAAGAAAGCAGATCTAGAAACCATTGGTATAACAATTGTAAATTGTCGTAGCTGTATTGGGAAAGTTCCAGAGCTCCAAGCGATGATAGAAAGTACTGAGGCACATATCGTTACAGGTTCTGAAAGCGGCTGACGCCTGAGATAAGTTCGGCCGAAATTTTTTCAAAGGGCCAAATGGTCTTCAGAAAGGATAGAATAAATAAAAAAGGGGGTGGTGTGTTTATTGCTGTTACAAACGGTTTATCCTGCAGCGAAATTGAGACAGATACTTCCTGTGAGTTGGTCTGGGTAGAGGTTATACCTGACAACCGGAATAAATTAATAATTGGATCTTTTTATCGGCCCCCTGACTCAGACGATGCGGTTGCCGAAATGTTCAAAGAAAGCTTGAATCACATTTCAAATAAGCATACTGTTATAATCGGTGGCGACTTTAATTTACCCTCGATATGTTGGCATAATTACGTATTCAAAACCGGCGGCAAATATAAAACATCGTCCGAACTAGTTCTGAATGCTTTTTCTGAAAACTACTTCGAACAGTTAGTTCATGAACCAACTAGAATAGTAAGTGGTTGCGAAAATACCCTTGATCTCCTAGCAACAAATAATCCGGAGATAGTAAAGAGAATCAAAACAAATACAGGGATTAGCGAACATCGAGTTGTAGTAGCGAGACAGAATGTCGAAATTCCCAAATGCACCAAAAATAAACGAAAAATATATCTATTCAATAAAGCAGATAAAAATTCGCTTCACGCTTTCCTGAGTGATAATCTCCAGTCTTTCAAAACTAAAAATGCGAGTGTAGATCAGTTGTGGCTTACTTTCAAAGACATAATATCAGTAGCAGTCGAGAGATTTGTACCAAATAAATTAATAAAAGAGGGGGCCGATCCCCCGTGGTACACAAAACAGGTCAGATCACTGTTGCAGAAACAAAGAAAAACGCATGCAAAATTTAAAAAGAAACAGAATCCTCAAGACTGGCAATCTTTTACTGAAACACGCAACCTAGCGCGGACATCAATGCGAGAAGCCTATAGTAGTTACCACAACGAAATCCTGTCTCGTAATCTTGCAGAAAATACAAAGAAATTCTGGTCATATGTGAAGTACACTAGCGGCAAAACACAAACAATACCTTCACTACGCAATAGCAATGGTAATAGTACCGACGACAGTACTGCTAAGGCAGAATTACTAAACACAGCTTTCCGAAATTCGTTCACCAAAGAAGACAAAGTGAACACTCCAGTATTCAATCCAAGAACAGCTGCCAGCATGCGAAACTTCTAGACATTCCTGGAGTAGTAAAACAACTTAAGTCACTAAACAATAATAAATCTTCCGGGCCAGATTGTATACCAACTAGATTCCTCTCAGAGTATGCTGATGCAATTGCTCCGTACTTAGCTGTAATTTACAACGGATCACTCAGCGAAAGATCTGTACCCAAAGACTGGAAAGTTGCCCAAGTTACTCCAATATTCAAGAAAGGCAATAGGAGTGATCCCCAAAATTACAGGCCAATCTCATTGACGTCGATTTGCAGTAGGATTTTGGAACATATACTTTGTTCGAATATTATGAACTACCTCGAAGAGAACGACCTATTAACCAATAGTCAACACGGATTCAGAAAGTATCGCTCTTGCGAAACACAGCTTGCCCTTTATTCACATGAAGTGTTAAGTGCCATCGACAAGGGATCTCAAATCGATTCCATATTTCTGGATTTCCGGAAGGCTTTTGATACTGTACCCCACAAGCGGCTTCTAATGAAATTGCTTGCTTATGGAATATCTTCCCAATTGTGCGATTGGATTCACAATTTCCTATCAGAAAGGACACAGTTCGTTGTAATTGACGGTAAGTCATCGAGTAAAACAGATGTGATATCTGGCGTTCCACAGGGAAGCGTTATAGGTCCCCTACTCTTCCTCGTGTTTATAAACGATTTAGGAGACAATCTGAATAGCTCCCTTAGACTGTTCGCGGATGATTCTGTTGTTTATCGGTTAGTGAAGTCAACAGAGGATCAAAAGCAACTGCAAAGCGATTTAGACAACATTTCTACTTGGTGCGAAAATTGGCAATTGACACTAAATAAAGAAAAGTGTGAAGTAATGCACATGACCACTAAAAGAAATCCACTGAACTTCAATTACGCGATAAATCAGTCAAACCTTAAGGTCGTAAATTCTACCAAATACCTAGGAGTTACAATTACGAACAACTTTGACTGGAGCGAACACATAGAAAATATTGTGGGGAAGGCGAATCAAAGGTTACGTTTCATTGGCAGAACGCTTCGAAGATGCACCAACTCCACCAAAGAGACTGCCTACATCACACTTGTGCGTCCTCTCCTGGAGTACTGTTGCCCCTTGTGGGACCCTCACCAGGTGGGACTGACGGAAGATATTGAGAAGGTTCAGATAAGGGCAGCTCGTTTTGTTTTATCACGTTACGGGGGGAAAGCGTCACGGAAATGTTGCACGAATTGGGGTGGAAATCATTAAAAGAAAGACGTTATTCATTGCGGAGTGATCTGTTTGCGAAGTTTCAATCACCGACTTTTACTTATGAATGTGAAAATATTTTGCTAGCACCGACCTACTTAGGGAGACATGACCATCCCAATAAAATAAGAGAAATCAGATCGAAAACGGAACGATTGAGGTGTTCTTTCTTCCCGCGCGCTATTAGAGAATGGAACGGTAGAGAAAAGTTATGAAAGTGGTTAATGAACCCTCTGCCAGGCACTTAAATGTGTTTTGCAGAGTATCTATGTAGATGTAGATGTAGATGAACATTTGTTTACAAACATTGGAGCTTCGTTCGAGTGCAAGCTCTCTCCTTGAGAGACGCCATTTTTCCACTTTTATTTGGTTAATGTGTTTTTTCTTATAACGTACGTGTTAATACAATGCTCAAAACAATTAGGGGATCATGTAGGATATCATACACAATATACATATGGACATATGGTAACGTGTTATATTCACATATTGTTTATAATTGAAATTTGTGTGAAAAACAGTAGGATATCTTATTGTCTCAAATCTTTACTTGAGGTTTACATAGCGTTTGCCTAGAGCGGGGCACCATGGGGCTACCATAATAGTGAAAAGTCATTCTCGTTGCCCTCTAATTTGCCCGGACGGCCAGTACAATTGCACGACTGTATGACCTATATAGTATGAGGTTATCAATCAGCTGTTTAGAGATATTTCGCCTTCTTCCATGAGAGCAATATCCCACTTTGTAACCGTTGTGGGAGGTATTGGCCTGGATGCAATGCGTGTACCAAGTGCATCCCAGACATGCTCAATCAAGCCCTGTGAAGAAGCCTGCCAGTCCATTCCTTCAATTCCCTCAGATTCAGGCAGCTGCGTCTCCTATGGCACCAGTGAAGGACACGACGAAAGGTCGAAGGATCTCGTCTCCATACCTTTGAGCAATCAAAGCGCTATTCTGCACGACATAGAGATCTGTACGTCCGCCAATACTGACTCGTGCCCTCACCATTCGTACACCACCCTGGTACAGTGTTGTTTCCTGCACATAAGCAGGATTGTTCCGAGCCCCACGTTCATTCCAGATGAGAGAATGAAACTTGTCCGGCTGAATACAAATTAATCTCTCATCTGCGGACAGAACCCAGCACCATTCGTTACGCCTCCAATTCTGATTATCCTCCGCCCAGTTTCTGCGGGTTAAACGGTGTGATTTTAATGGGAGACACACCATAGGTCTTCGTGCGTATAGGCCACATTCTCGAAGGCGATTTCGGACTGTTTGTGTTGATATTCCGCGTCCTGGTTCTGGAAGGTGTGTTGCAACCAACCAAGTGAAGCCCCTTAAATTTACAAACATTTGAATAAACACAAGTCAACACCAACCCCTCTGCAGCAACCCTATTATTACCACTATCCCGGCTGCAGTGATGTTGCATCCACTGCAAGAAAGACGTCGAACCATTTAAATTCATTCTGCTGATGACAATACTTCAGAGCCCAGATATCTCAACTGTTCCCCTAATTGCTTTGATCAGTGTATTTCAAAGTAAACACGATTAATTTTAAACATGTATAAAAAAACACCATTTCAACTGTTAAAACCTGCTTTACCGGCAAGGAAATAATCAGTAAATTAACAGTGTGCGTCGTAGTGAGGTAGACACGCCGTTAAGTTGTGTAGTAAATGCCTACGAGAGGTAGTTCGCGACACGCTAATAGAAATAGTTTTATTCATTTATCTGCTTATTTGCCTTGGCTCGTAATAGGTATCTTGACACTCTTATTAATTAAATATACCTACGTTCTGCAATATTTCGAGTTATGTACATTTACGAGCGTTCTTTCTCAGAACTGCGTTTCTTCTATTTCGTGAAGATACCGTGGATTATGGTCCAACGAAATGCAAACGTGGCCTTCTGAACCACACGTACATAAACAACAGAAGCTCTGCATTAATGGACGTTGTAAATAACATGGGCGGGCCGCGGTGGCCGAGGGAACTGAGGCGCTTCAGTCACGGTCTGCACGGCCACTACGGTCAGGGGTTCGAATCCCCCCTCCGGCATGGATATTTGTGCCGTCCTTAGGATTAGCTAGTTCGTAAGTAGTTTGTAAGTGTAGGGACTGATGACCCCGTAGTTAAGACCCCTAAGCTTTACAAACATTTGAACATTTGAATTTAAATGACGTGCTGATACAAGTAATTTCATATATAGATTAAGTAGTAGTGTACATACACTATTTGTGGAATAAGTGTCCTAATACTGCATTTCGAATAACTATAGAGCTTTATCCGTATTTGCTACTGAATATATGAAATTACTTGTTTCGCAAATCGTTTACATCAATCGTTATTATAGCGTCGTGGCAGTTTATGTGCAAGTAATTGAGGAGCCCAAGTTTACAATTCGTTGGTCCATATTCCATGTCATGTTCACAAAATAGAACAAACGTACACTTAAAGGAGAACGCTTTTATAAGTACGTAACTTCTTGTTGTTGTTTTGAGGGGACTAAACATCTAGGTCATCAGGCCCCTTACGTAACTTGGAATATAACTGAACGTATGTCTATTTAGTTAACAAGAGTGTAAAAAACCCTTCAGGAGACACGATAAAAATAGTTATATTACCAATAATGGCCTGCGAACAACTCCCCACGACATTTAATCCATAATTTAACGCTCTATCCACGGTGACTACCACTGATAACTGCCTCTGTTTTCCCTTGCCGCTGACAGCAAGATTTAACCGTCAATATAGCATTTGTTTACACTAAAATTAATAGCAGTAACAATGACGAGTTTTTGGTACCTCCGCAGTGCACCAATACTTTGAAATAGCAACAGGTGAGCTGTAAGAAAAAACTCAAATGGAAGATGGCGTCTCCTAAAGACAGATTTTGCACCGGAACGAAGCTAGTATGTTTGACGGGAGCGTACGCCTACGTCATTTGACGTCACTTGCTAAACCCCTTCGGGTACAAATAAGCTCTCCCTGGTCGTGGTGCGTGAAAAACCGGAGTCTCATGCTTCAAAAGGTTCCTCACTCTCTAGATATGGGACTAATGGTTGTTCCTCAATTTCAATAGGCCAGTGAAAGGAACGCGATTTCAGGCAAGAGAGGACATCATGGCAGCAGCGACAGCCGAGCTAAAATCCATTCGGAAAGAGGCTTTTTCGGCATGCTTTGCAGAGTCACGTTCCCCTCTTTTTTTGCTTTTACCCTAATAATGTACCATATGACCACTCCTTTCTTACGTCACGCCGAGATTTGTTTCAAGTAAGACCCAAGAAGTTGCATGGTCCCCTTTGTTTCATTTATAATTCACTTTCTAATTATTATTTTGGAAAGTTTTAACTAAAACAGTCTTACTCCATTAAGATGTTCTTCAAATGATAATTCACTATTTGACCGATCCGACTTCTTCACCGGAAAGTAGGGGAAGGGGAGGGGGGGGATGGAGCGAATGCACCGCCATAGAATACTAAA
Organism: Locusta migratoria; assembly: GCA_026315105.1. NCBI lineage: Eukaryota > Metazoa > Arthropoda > Insecta > Orthoptera > Acrididae > Locusta > Locusta migratoria. The sequence continues at coordinate 277,452,092 of CM048744.1, forward strand.
TCAGAGAGAAATAATTTCTCCTGTTTTGGTTTACACATCAGATATAATTGCCACTCGGAAACGGTCGTGCGCTCTAAAGGCGGCTTACTACGGAGTGCGCGGATGCTCCCCGACGGAGTTTTGAGTCCTCCCTCGGGCATGTGTGTGTGTGTGTGTGTGTGTGTGTGTGTGTGTGTGTGTGTATGTGGGCGTGCGTGCATGCATGTGTGTTGTCCTTAGCGTAATTTAGTTTAAGTAGTTTGTAAGTCTAGGGACTTATGACCACTGCAGTTTCGTCCCATAGCTCTACAATCATTTGAACATTGCAAAAGTTAGTTCGCAGATTCTTGAGCGTGCCTCAATTATTTAAAAAAAAAAAAAAAAAAAAAAAAAAAAAAAAAAAAAAAAAAAAAATAATAATAATAATAATAATAATAATAATAATAATAATATCCGGTATCCCCTTAAAACAATTGCATAAATTATCGGCCAAAACTTGGCTTTATTGTGTAAACTCTGTGATATATCACAATAAACGTTGGTAATCAGCTGTCGCGTTAGAGTAGCCGTGAGGTCTTAGGCGCCTCGCTGCGGAGGTTGCAAGCTACGGACTGATGACTACCCAGTTTGGTCCGATAGATTTACAAACATTTGAATTTGATTTTTGGTAATCAGCTATAAAATATTTTGATCACACCGTAACATCAGTCAGTCTTCTTAATAAATTCTATCGAAATAAAGTATCCATAATTCGGCATAAAGAAAAACATCGCTTCGGAAAGCTCTTCAGTCAGGTAAATCATAAATATTCAAGTGAGTTCTTCCGTCACACGATCGATAATCGAAAAACTCGTACTTTTATTGTTCACAGTAATACAACTCAAGTGTGAAATCTGAACAATCTGGCTCCACACATCAACTCCAACCGAACTTTTGTTGACATTAATTTCAGAAAATGTAATACATAACAATATTCAATGTTTTTTCTTTTGCTTTATAATAAACTTTTTCTGAGGGTTTGACACTGTTCTGCAGCATCTTATTTGGCGGTACGACTTTGGGTCGAATGAGTACAACGGTCGGTTTGTACTAGGGGGGAGTTGAAAAATAAGTTTCCACTGTCGACTGTGGGCAGAGTTGTGTACGGAAAAAAAAATCGGGACATTAAAGATAAGACATATATGTGTTTTTCTACATAATTTCCAAGTACATTGAGAATTTGTCATACCGCCTTACAAGCTTCAAAAAGCCTTTTCAGGAAAAAATAAGGGCGTTGCATATGGAAGAAGCGTTGAACAGCTGTGGGCGAAAGACAACATAACAGGTGAACGCACACGTGCAAGACACCGATACACCATTGGGTAGAGGTCGACCATGAATATGGCAATAACTTTCGGATTGTGACGGGGGATGAAACGTGAGACTACCATTATACGCCAGAATCGAAGGCCGCATCCATGGTGTGGAATCATCCGTCACCACAACCAATCCGTCTGCAGGTAAAGTGCTACTCACCGTTTTCTGGGATGCCCAAGGAGTTTTGTTGCTGGACACTTTGTAGGATGCAACCATCAATGCTGCGCGGTACTGTGCCACTCTGTCGAAATTGAAAGAGGTGATTCGGAAAAAGCCGCCTGGCCTTCTCAGATATGGCGTTCTGCTGTTGGATGGCAATGAGAGACCACACCACGACAACGCAAAATCATACTGGAACTCTTGGTTTGGAGCGCCTACACTATCCGTCATACAGTCCTGATCTCGCACCAAGTGACTTCCATCTGTTTACAGCTTTGAAGAAGACTCTAAGCCGAAGGCGCATTGGTAGCAATGCTGATGTCAAACAAGTTGTTCAACACTTCTTCCACATGCAACGCCCTGATTTTTTCCTTGAAGGCTTTTTGAAGCTTATGAAGCGGTATGACAAATGTCTCAATGTACTTGGAAATTGTGTAGGAAAATAAAGATGTGTCTTATCTTTAATGATCATTCTATTTTTTTCCTTTCATACGCAACTCTGTCCACAGTTGACCGAGCAACTTATTTTCCAACTCCCCCTCGTATATCGCTAACCTCGGCGGCGGCGGTGGCGAAGTAGCTTGGCTTCGCGTCATTGTTCGATTTGCGTGCCATAAAACAAATAAAACAAAGAAACGTTAAGGATACAATGTTTGTTACAACATAATAAAACAGAAATGAAATTATTAATAATCATTTATTGTGTTCTTTACCTGAAAAACTTAGCTAAAGGTAGTCAGGTGCAACCACACAATATTCTTGTTATACCGCAGCATCCAGCAATGGTGGTCCGCTGGGGGAAGTGTGTAGAATCCCGAAGTAACCTCTTTGAGACTGATTAGGTGTGAGCCAGCTTTTATTCCCGTCAAAGGTCGGATACTTTTCAACACTTCTCATATAATTAATGTATGCCTCAAAGAGGCAATTAACAGTTTCACTTCGGATGCACAAAAAAGTCATATGCAGGCTAAGTTGCGAGTAAGCGGAAGTAGTGGACAGGGGGCACTACAGTAGTATGCGATAAGTTGAGCGTTTGCTTCGGATGAGAAGCAAAGCCACCCAGAATGCCATTCAGTGCAGGGAGCATTCTCTTGCGGCGATGAGAGATGTTCTGACCTCGGGAGCCAGTAGCTATATGAAGGGAGGATAGACGGCCAAGTGCACGTACCGGAATTCTTCATTCTGACGTTCTTCTTTTGATGTATAATTATTTCTTAACTCAATGCTGATTGGTTGCAAATGGGTTTAATTAATAACTTTATTACCGGTTTCAGGCGTTGCCCATCATCAGATACACTTCGCCATACTTTTCTTCTTTGTATGCCGAAGTGTATCTGATGATGGGAATCGCCCGAAACCGGTAATAAAGTTATTAATTAAACCAATTTGCAACCAATCAGCATTGAGTTAAGAAATAATTATACATTAAAAATGGTTGCTCGCCTCATGAACGATTTTAAATCGTCTTTGGAGTTCTTTTGCGTAATCAGCATAGTATGCCTCATAGAAGACAAGGAGTGTCTTTTTAGCAAGTTACAGAGAGCGGCCGAAGAAGAATAGTTGCCTATAGGAATCGAGGATTATACTTCAGAGAAATCGGCGCTCGTGTCGGTCGTACCCAAAGAACTGTGACGCAAATTTGTAATCTTTAACGTGTAGCCGATGTGACCTGTTACACGCACCAGGTTGCTTCCACTCATGCGATGATAGGCATGTTGTGCGTATGACAAATCGTACTGCCACATAGGAAACCACCTCACAATTCTGAATTCTGTACGTTGCGCAACATTCAAAGTAATTTTTAGCAGAGTTGACTGACCGCAAGGCGGCCATTGCTGCGTTTACCACTGAGTCAACGCCACAGGAGTTTGCCGGCAGTGGTGCGATGGACGATCCACATGGACAACCGACTGGAACGACATTGTTCTTATCGACGAACTCTGATTCTGCCTACACGACTATGAGGGTCAGACTAGGCACTGGAGACACCGTGGTGAGAGATTGTTGAGCTGCAGCCTTGTCCACCGCCATATTGCTCCTGCATCCAATATTATGGTTTGGGGTGTATTGGATTCCACTCCCACGTCCCCTGGTACGCTTTGTCGGTACATCACCCAGCCAGTGTTGCTCCCGAGAACGGTTAGAACCTGCTGTCTTGCCGTACCTCCGGAACTTGCCGACGACCATGTGGCTGTAGGATAATGTGTGGCACGCACTATTCAGGACTTCATCGTAACCCATGGGATTGCTTTTCTCCGTTGGCCTTCCGGTTTTCCTTATCTCTCGCCTATTGCAGACGTTTGAACGATAACTGCAGCACTGGCGCAAGATACACAACTCTCTGCTATGCAGGATCAACTTTGAAACCCTTCAGTGGGCTCACAGTTCTTTCATCAATAAGTACGTGACGAGCACGGGTCTCCGAGCTAAGGTAGTCTTTCTCCCTTCTTCCCTCCCTGCTGGACTGCATTTTCTTTCCCTTTCCCTCCTTTCCTATCCTCACTCCTTGCCCTACACACTGGGCGACTCATGACTTTAGCTGTTTGGTCCCCCTGTCCTCAACAACCCCACCCTCCTCAATCCAACTGGAGTTTTCGTATGGCCTCCTTATTCCAGTGATGAAAATGGAATATTTGTATAAGCTATATATATGCCCCGACGGGCAATCATCGTTTCTTCAGTGCAGAGGTACTCCTAGTATCTTACTGTTACGAGAATAGGTTTGAGAAATCCGCGAGTTTGAGTAATAGTGGACAGGGAAAAGTTGAGAATTTGTATCTGATGAGAGGCGTGTTTGAGTGGCCCATGCAGGTGTGGTGATCGCTGTGTCATCAGTGGTGTAGGGGTCAGCGCAACTACCTAGAAAACAGGTAACCAGGGTTCGAATACCGACTGATTATACATTTTCAACTTAACCCATTCACAATTAATGTCCTACATTATGTGAATATGAATATAGTTTTTTTTGCTGCATTTGTTTCATGTAGTTTCGGTGTAGTAATCACCCAATTTTTCAAGGCTGCCAATGAACTTCTCCTCCACTTCCTTCCGCATGTAAGAACTGCCTAATGTAAGGATGCATTGGCTGGTTGTTGGTAAATGGAAACAGAAAGGACTGCTATACACCAATGCTGAGTCATGTAGCAGAGGTTATATAGTCAGCAGTGGGGGCGACACCAATACTGCCGGCCGCGGTGGCCGAGGGGACTGAGGCACTCCAATCACGGTCTGCACGGCCACTACGGTCGGGGATTCGAATCCCCCCTCGGGCATGGATATTTGTGCCGTCCTTAGGATAAGCTAGTTCATAAGTAGTTTGTAAGTTTAGGGACTGATGACCCCGTAATTAAGTCCCAAAAGCTATACAAACATTTGAGACACCCAATACTGATTTCATAGTCTTCTTTACTTCACCTGCAGCTATGCGATGTTTGTACAACGTGTTATCTCTCAAATATATTGGGCTACGATATATTTATTTAGCGTATGGCTGCATCACAGTTTATTTATAAGTAGAAACAGTTACGTACATAAAGAAAAAGGATGAACAATACAATACAATGGACACAGTCACAATAACAATAATAATAAATTTTACAAACATGCAAATTACAAATATATTCGATTGCCTCTTTTATCGCAACTAGGAAATCGGACTGATTGCCGCTATGGGTTCTGATCGGGCATTCCTCCACTATGTGTTTAATGGTTTGTCTTTCAACTACGCAATAGCACTTTGTGGGGGCAATTTTCCGTACCTGAAAAGTGAATCTGAGTACCTGCCGCAGTTTGTCCTCATTCTGTTAAGTATGGCACATATTCGTCTTGGTCGGTCGAAACCCCAAAAATGTTCAAATGTTTGTTGAGCTTAAGGGACTTAACTGCGGGGTGATCAAGTCCTAAACTTACAAACTACTTATGAACTACCTTATACTAAAGACGACACAAACCTCCATGCCCGAGGGGGGGTTTGAAAATTGGGAATACATCGGAGGGTTACCAGTTCCGGCATATGCCTTACAACCAAGGAAAACCTCCCGAAAACCTTGATCGGAACCGGGGGACTGGGACCAATTTAATTTATCTCTGGGACGTTGCCCCAGACTACAAATGGATTATCGGGAGAGCACGCACGACAATCAAGAATCGGACGTCCGAGTTACTCTCGTAAACTCGTAGAGATCAGCTCGACCAACAGTGGACAAGCATCACCCTAGAGGAACCGCACCCGTTAGCACGGTATCCGACCGTAACGGCCGTACAGACTCTGACTGGCGCGCCGCAGACCGCTCGGCCACTGCGGCCGGCGGCCGAAACCCCCTGGTTTACTTGTAACACATGGCATGTCCTGACTGACAGGTGCTGGATTCTTCTCCTAGTCTTCTCTCCAGCGCTCAGTCAAGTTGCAGTTCTTCTCAGTATTTTTGCAGTTTTCAGAGCGGGTGTTTCTTGAGCGAAGCCTGCTTATGTCTCTGCTGGTAATTCCAACGTGGGAGCAGAGCACAGGATCATCGTTAATTTCCATGTACTCCCTGACAAGAGCACTTTCACGGCAAGTGTGTGAAGGAGCTATGTGGCTAATGCCGGTAGGCAATAAGTGGGCGTGTGCTCGATTGTACCTGACATAGTACGCATAGTGTGGTTGAATTGAGCATCAACACGGTTGGCGCGAGGGCTGTTAAGCCACACCGGTGCACAGTACTCCCCGACTGGGAACAGCAGGTCCAGTGCTGTCGATCGAAGTGCGGACGTTGAGGAACCCCACTTGCTGCCTCTCCATTGTTGCTACTGTATCTCCGGTACTTCTTGGTGCTGCATTTTGAGTGGCAAGCAGTTACGTTCTCTCAGGTGTGAACTGAACAAAGACAGAAACCAACACTATCACTGGAACAAGGGCTAGCCTACATGAGATTTGTACATTGGTGGGCACAGGACATCGAGGACTGAGAGAGAGAGATGGGGGTGGGGTGGGGTGGGGGAGGGCAGCATACCTCGCAGACCCTGGTGTACAGTGCAGCGCGGGCCAGCGTACGAGCGTCCTCGTGGCGGCATGCCGCGCCCTGGAGGGCCCTCGCGGCGATATTAATGGGCGGCGCTGGCCGCCGCTGCCGCCTGACAGACAGCTCACTCGGGCCTGATTTATCGCACCACTGCGCCCAGTTTGCCGTCCATTAGCCGACGCTTCCTCTCGCGGTCGCGTCGCGGCGCCACCATCGCGAGGCGCAGGCCTAACCGTGCCGCTCCTTCATGAGGCGCATCACCGCAGGGCTGAATGCATTGGACTGCAGGAGTAGCGGTGAGGCCCCCTCGCAAGACAAACGACATTTTTAGAATGGCCAAACGTCATGGCTGGCCGGGACTTTCAACCGGCTGATGGAAACTGGACGCCACCTCGGCCTGTTCTTATTTGTTGAGAGGGGATAGCATTCGATTACTGTTGGCATTGGTAGCCTATGTATAGGGAGAGGAAATTTTGCTTGGTCTCACCCTGGGGGTGACTAATAGAGCCTTCTGTCACACCATTCGTTGTGCAGTTCAGACACTGAGTCTGTGTTTATCTTTGATTAGTCAAAGCAATCTCGGTCCTTCTCGAGGAGAATACTGCAAACACCACACCAGTGATATCTGCACACTTGTGTGTCAGCACTCCAGTTTGTGTTGGTAAATTTATGAATAATATTTTCCTAACGCTGACCTTTTGTTTAGTGTGCAAATATTCTGTTTGAATAACAGAGTACTGCCCAACTATGCCAAAGTATTTGGCGGTGTAGTGATGCTCTAGCTCTTCCCCTTTTAACTCAAATGGAGTTTTTGTATGGCTTTCTGATTCCTGTGGTTGGAACTGAATAGCTTTATCTTTGCTGCGTTTGTTTCAGCCTGTTTTGGTGTAGCAATCACCCAATGTTTCAGGGCTGCCAATGAACTTCTCCAATTTCCTGGATGTGCACCTTGTGTCAATGCGCAAATGTTCAAATGTTTGTAGAGCGTAAGGGACTTAATTACGGGGTCATTAGTCCCTAATCTTACAAACTACTTATGAACTAGCTTATACTAAAGACGGTACAGACATCCAGGCCCAAGGGAGGATTCGAACCCCGACCGCAGCAGCCGTGCCACTCTGTGTCATCAACATGTAAGAACTACCTAACATAAGGATGCTTTGGCTGGTCGTTGGTGTTTGTGTTGAACGCAACACAGCTAATGCGAGACAATCGTCATCCTCATAAAATCGGCGATCGCGGACCACAGAAATTATGCGCATACCTTAAAATTCTCCTCCATAGATAGTGACCTTGTGCATTTTGAATCCAGTTCTCATGGATTCCTACCTGACAAAGGTCTTTCATAGCTCATCCTAAAATGTTCAAATGATTGTATAGTCTATGGGACTTAACTACGGGGTCATCAGTCCCTAAACTTACAAACTACTTATGAACTACTTACGAACTAGGACGGCACAAATATCCATGCCCGAGGGGGGATTCGAACCCCCGACCGTAGTGTCTGTGCAGACCGTGACTGAAGCGCCTCAGTTCCCTCGGCCACCGCGGCCGGCGAGCTCATCCTCCCAATTATTTCTTGGTCTTCCAATTAGATGGATACCATAAGGTGTACCCAGAAAAACGACTCTTCCCTGTGAGCTGTCTCCAAGATCTTGGTTTGTCTGCTGTTCTCTTTCATTTCCAGTAATGTGAATAAGTCTCACAATATCTTCCTTCTGTATTGGTGAGGATTCGGAGCAGGCCCCTTCCAGTCTCCAAGATATCTTCAGAGAGTGGATGGTATTGTTATCATGATCATCTACATTTTTCCCCGTTCCATAACGAAGCGATTTAAACCAGACTGCGCCATCTTCTTTGTGATCTTCCTGTTATTCTTCTACTCTTAACTCTCTAATAGGTTATCTTTCGTATCCTGCTTTGATCTATTCGTGTCACATGGTGGTGCCATTGATTATTTTTCTACTATTCCTACAACGCGGAGGTACTGCCTTGTCCCATTATTTCTCTTGTTATCTTCTAGCCCGTATCCTGCCAAAGGTCTTAGAAGTCTAATTTCTGCTGTTTTAAGTAACTGTTTCTTCATTAGAGACCTTACTTCAGATCCATGTAGCACTAAAGTTACTTTCTTTGTATCATACTGTCTCTTTCCCGGATTAATTCAGGAGTATTCTCATAATCGTACCTAACATGTGCACCTTTGCAATTTCTTTTCAGGATCATTGTCATAAGCATATAATCCAGGTAATTGAATGTAGGTATAAACTTGTTCGAATATATTATTATATAATATTACCTCTTTTCTCCACCAAAGGCCATAAGTTTTGTTTTCTTTGTAGATTCTGTTAGTTTCTATTGTTTTGCATTATATGAAGGGCCATAGAACTCGTTGAAAATTTTCCGTATGCGTGAGTATGACCTGGTCGTCTGTGAAGAGGAGTAAGTTAAATACTGTACATGTCTGTAGGTAAGAATCTTTCATTTTATTCTTTGATTAAATGACGTCATTTATACACTGAACAGCCAAAGAAAATGGTTTAGGGATGCGTATGGAAACACAGATCTTTGTAAATATCAGAGGGCAGTGCTGCTGTCTGCAACGTCTATATAAACATCAGATGTCTGGCGCAGGCGTTGGATTGGTTACTACTGTTACAATGGCAAGTTATCACTATTTAATTGTTGTTATAGTCGGCAACGCCTTTTATAAACAGCAGATGTCTGCCGCAAGCGTTATATTGGTTACTGCTGTTACAATGACAAGTTATCACGATTTAAGTGGTGTTATAGTCGGCGCATGAGAGACAGGACATAGCACCTACAAGTTAGCGATGAGGTGCGGATTTCCTCTACGACCATTCCACGAGTGCACCATGAATATCGGGAATCTGGTAAAACATCAAATCTCCGATGTTGCTGTGGCCGGAAAATGATCCTGCAACAACGGCACAACGATGACTGAAGAGAATCGTTCATCATGACAGAAGAGCAACCCTTCCATAAATTGCAGCAGATTTCAGTGCTGTGTCATCAATAAGTATCAATGTGCGAATAATTTAGTGAAACATCATAGATATGGGTCTTTGCAACCAAAGGCCCTCTCATGTATCCCTGATGACTGCACGACACGAAGCTTTACGGCTCGCCTGGGACCGTCAACACTGACATTGGACTGTTGAAGACTGGAAACATGTTGCCTGGTCTGACAAGTCTTGTTTCCAATTGCATCAAGCAGATGGACGTGTACATGTATGGAGAATATCTCATGTATCCATTGACCCAGAATGTCATCATGGGACTGTTCAAGCTGGTGGAGGCCCTGTAACAGCGTGGGCGTGTGCCGTTGGAGTTATATGGGACCCATGATACGTCTAGATACGACTCTAAAAGGTTTTATCGTACACTCTGGCCGATCAGTGTTCCATTCATGTCCATTGTTCATTCCGACGCACCTGGACAATTCCGACTCAGACCAGTGAGGCGTACATATGCATCTAAGCTGATCACCTGCATCCATTCATGCCCATTGTGCATTCCGACGGACTTGGGTAAATCCAGTAGGACAATATGATACCTCACATATCCAGAATTGCTGCAGTATAACTCCAGGAACACTCTTCTAAGCTTAAACAACTCCTCTGTCTAACAAACTCCCCAGACATGAACATTATTGAGCATATCTGGGATGCCTTGCAACATGCTGTTCAGAAGAGGTCTCCACCTTGTAGTACTCTTCCGGATTAATTTCCTCCAGTACTACTTCAGACATTAGTCGAGTCCATGCCACGTCGTGTTGTGGTATTTCTGCATGCTCACGGGAGACCCTATACGATATTAAGCAGATGTACCAGTTTCCTTGGCTCTTCAGTGTATATATGTTAAAACTGTGGGTGATAAAGGACACAAATGTCTGCATCCATGCATTATTCTTCTCGCTCCTGTACTAATGGTTGAAGCGATGCGTACCTTGGTAGTATTATCATCATGCACACTCTGAATTTCACATAATTTTGATCACACCATTCTGTCGAAGCACTTTTCCTCATTCACGAAAGATTTGTATTCGGAAGATTGAATTCTTTATAATTTTCTGTTATCTGATTTGTAGAGAAGACGCAGTCTATAAATGATCTGTCCAGTCTAAAACCAGTTTGCTATTAGAAAAGTGTCTGGTTAAAACTTTTACTCTTTTCCTAAGTATCTTGTCTGCTGAGGTCTGCCAAGCTTCTGGAACAATGCCAGTCTTCCAGCATAAATTAATGACATTTAGATGCCAAATCTTAAAATTTTAGCGCACGTGTTTAATAAGTTGTTGTTTACTCCTAGAGTCTTCATATTTAGGATAAACCCTGTTGCGACTTCTTGTAAGGAGATTGCATCTACATTATTATATAAGTTATTTCCCTGTCCATAGATTCTGAAAATAGTGTAGCCGGCATTGTAGAGCCGCTTTTACTTTTTTAGAATTATTTGTATGTTGTCAATAAGCCCAGCTAGGTATTCCTTTCGACAACCTCTGCAGATGTACACGCCTGTAAAATGAAAAAAGAACACCATGAATTCGTCGACCCATCAGAGAGAAACGTTACTGATACATTCTTGAGGATGTATTCAACACACGATCGTGGTCTTGTGGAGTGGCTTGCCATGCAATTTCCACCTGGTCCCTCAGTTGGGCCACATTTCGAGCCGCTCGTGCAGACTGTTCAACATGAGGTTTCATGCAGTCCTACACATGCTCAATGGGAGACAGATCTGGGGATCATGTTAGCCAGGGTAGTTGATGTACACCTTGAAGAGCACGTTGGGTGGTACGGGATGCATATGGACGCGCAAATGTCCTGATGGAAAAGCATATCGCCTTGTTGGTGCATGAGTGATACCAAGATGGGTTGAATGATGGTTTGAATGTACCGTGCACTGTTCAGTGTTCTCTAGACGATCGCTAGAGGAGAACGGCCCGTGTGGGTTATGGCTCCTCACACAATGATGTATTATCATACATGCCGTTGGGGTGTTCTCCAGTCACGCAACATCGTTCAGCCCACCTTCAGTGGAGTCACTTATGAAGGGACGAATGGACACGTGTCGTCTTCAGCGATGAGAGTCGCTGCTGCGTCGGTGCTAATGATGGCCGTACGCGTGTGTGGTGTCGTGCTGGAAAACGCGAAAATCTGGAGTTCATGACAGAGGAAAACAGGGCCGATACCTGGCATCATGGTATGGGGAGCCATATCCTACACCAGCCGTTCCCCTCTGGTGACCATAGAGGAAAAATTGAACAGTGCACGGTACATTTCAACCATCATTCAACCTGTCTTGCCACAGTTCATGCACCAATAAGGCGATTTGCTTCTCCAACAGGATAGTGCACGTCCTCACATATCCCGTACAACCCATAGCGCTCTTTTGGGTGTACGTCAACTACCCTGCCTATCAGTATACCCAGATCCGTCCCTCATTGAGCAGCACCTCTACGATCGTCTCCATGTGAGAAGTACAGCTTGTATTACTGCAAAAGGAGGGTATACACGCTCTGGTGGCTGTACTCAGGTGCGATAGTTGTCTGTGTGATCGTGTGTTGTATACATCCTCAAGAATGTGTGCATATAATTTCCCTCTGCTGGGTCGACGAACTCATAGTGCTCTTTTTTCATTTTCCAGGAGTGTATTTCAGAGTTATCCGTCTGATTAACTGAATAAATAGGTCATAGGAGCTATCGGTTGGAGAAATTCCTTCAATCTCGGCAGCCAGGTATTCTGTGAAAAGTACCTAACATGTTTTGTTGAAGTTGAACCAAATGTCAAATGTGCTTGTGCCTGGGCTACAGATTCCACGATCAGCAAGATGGCGCCACGGTGGGTCTTTGGTAGCTCGTCTTCTATTGAATTAACTGTTCGGGGCTATCCGAGCTACACCTATGTTGTCAAGGTAATATCCACGACCCATCTCATACTGTTGATAGAGACTATTGAAAGAGGTGCCCACATCTCTCTGACCTTTCGACTTCTTCCCCATCTGAATCTGTATGTTAGTAGCTTCATGTTGTTCTGTGACAATACATATCTCAAGTTACGAACTTGTTGAGTAATTTGGAAGTTACTTGGTTTTCTGAACGTGACATCTGCTCCATTTGGCTTGTAGAAGGAAATCACTGTGCAAGTTTTCAATTCTATTGTTAAAATTTCGGTACTCTTTACATCCGTCATCGCTGTGGTTGAACCACAAGGCAGGACTTTGTGAATATTGCACTCCTGATTTGTTCATTGTGTCTTTGTGAAGCTGATTTTAGGTGTATGGCGGTGAGCCCTCGATAGGTTTTCTGTAAGACAATAACATCGCATTTGCTGCACATGTCAGAGAGTAAAGGTTATTTATTTGCACAGAAACGTTCGATGTTAACTCATAAAATTTTTACGACTGTTTATCAAAATGTTCAAATGTTTGTTAAGCATATGGGACTTAACTATGGGATCATCAGTCCCTAAACTTAAAAATTACTTGAATAGTGTTGTTTAAATTGATTTTAAATAGCTTTTACACCAAGGAAGGTATGTAGTGACATACAAATCAGCAATAACTACAAAATAACTCCACAACTGTCCTTATTATGTTTCGTAAGAAACATTGGATATACGAAACGGCACATTGCAGGACAGTTTATTGAAGATTGTCTTGAAATCGGAGGGTTTTTAATGAAGGTTCTCATTCCTTAATAAACAACAAAAGACCCGAGCCGTCCGCGGTGGCCGAGCGTTCTGCGGCGCGTCAGTCGCAGTCTGCACGGCCACTACGGTCAACGTTTCGAATACCCCCTCGGGGATGGATATTTGTGCCGTCCTTAGTATTGGCTAGTTCATATGTAGTTTGTAAGTTTAGGGACTGATGACCCCGTAGTTAAGTCCCATAAGCTCTACAAACATTTGAACATTTGAAAAGACCCGACCTTTGGCTGAAACACTTCGGATTACTACTCAGAAACGTCAAGGTTTCGTCAATAAAATTTCACTCAAACCAGTAAATATTGAATATAAGAAACTTGTATGGAGTACAATACCAACATTATTTAATGACCAGACTGAAGGAAAATCCTCACAAATCGAAATATAAAAAAAGTTCCCCAGCAAAGCAGAACCAATCCACAATTGTTGTTACATCTGAACCACGAACGGCAAAAATCTTCAAGACATTCGTTTTGCAAACAAATGTAATTACGCTCAAAAGTATATGAGTTGAAACGAAAGTCGAGTGAAGTGTAAAAATGAAACAAATCATTATACTCCATACCGAATTGTTACACGTCAGAGAAAGTGTCTTTCATCTAAGAACAGACCGAAACAGGACTATGTGTGTCTCTCATCCTTATATTCTACTTACTTTTAGCGGAATAAGCTACAAATATACACGTATTCGTGTTTCCTCATGATTGAGTTGTTGTTTATATCACTGAATCAGGGAAATTCGATTGGTTTTTCACTATTATTTACGTCTCTAGATATTTTACTAAAGGTTGAAACGCAAAATTACAGACACTATTTGGTTATGCACGTAGAAACCTAATTATAAACAAACGTTACTCTTAAGGTACATTTATCGCCAATAGGAGCGCTAGTGTCGTTACAGCTTTCAGTTGGCAATAACCATAGACCAAAGATAAGATAGACTGCGCATGACGTCATTATACTAAAACCAACATCTAAGTCACGTGACTAGGGGCAGGACACCCTGTTCATCATTAGAAGCAATGTGAAGTACAGCTGAGAGTCGCAGTTCTTCTTCTTGCTAATGGAAATTAAGCGTAGATTTCGACAATAACACGTCTTATCGTATTCTTATTGCACATTCAGTAGTACAATGGGCGTTAGTTCTCCGTAATTCGCAATATCAATGCGACGGTTACAGTTTTTACTTGTGCCTAGATGAAATGTATTCACAGTTCTTTTTATAAGCAGCAGAACTGCGGTTCTTAAATGAATGACTGTTTTGTTGCACTGTACATCTTTTAGTTTGTTGCTTACACAGGAGACGAAATACTAGTTTATAAAGCAACATCAATTGTCATACGATTCCTCAACAATACATGTGAAATGTTTTGTAATGCTTTTATATATACCTGAAATCGGTTTGCATCCCTAATGTCCGATTTTAATACAAGCATTTATATATTTATGACTTTTTCCACATACAGTGAAGCCAAAACGTAAAACAAGAAAAAATATCGGCTATTTACATTAAATAATAATGTAATCATAAATTACTGATGTACGTAGCAAGAAATGGTTTTATAGGGATAATAAACAGTCTGTATTCATCTTCAGCGTTGTGTAACTATATTAATGGTAGATCTGCACCAGAAATTACTTACTTGCTGACATGTATACTCAGTCAAGATACGCTGAAATAATCTACCATTAAAAAATCACATTTGTCGGTTGGGGAAAAAAGTAAAAAATTCATAGTGCAACACAAACATTCAGTATCTGTAATTCTGTTGCTTGTACACGCAACTGACAAAAATTTTCACCTGGTCACATTTAAAAACGATACTCGCCGCATTAATGTCAGTAATACGGAGAAATCACGTTACATTTATATAGTACATGTCTGATAGAAATAAGAGAATTCGTTTTATTGTTAAAATCAACGCTTGATTTCACCTGTAAAATAGAAACCTTGTGGTTCGTAATGACGAAGCCTCAGTCACGTGACTCGGGGCAGTTAGATGTTGGTTTCAAACTACAACACAGCAGAGATAGAGACATGCGCAGTCTATATTATCTTTGGTCTATGGCAATAACCAAGGAGGTTATTTTAACCTCCTTGGTAACAAATTTCACAGTAGTGAGTGTCGCGACTGTGTATTTTAGACTGTGATCTAGGTGGTATACAGATCAATGGTTAAAATTCATTTACTATCCAAAGAACGCATACATCCCTATCGAAGCTATCATTTGTCTCGTGTAAGCAAAACAATGTTCAGATACATTGTGATTACGGTTCGTTTTCGTTGTCTGATGTTGGTCCGTTTTCTTGAGCGTCGATTATTGCCGATTGGTTGTAATTCTACGTTCCTTCAAAATAAGTAAGTCCAATTTTGTAAACTTTTCGCTGTAAATGCACTGATACGTGTTAAGTGATGTTCTTCTTGAAGTGAGTGACTGTAGATACCTAAAGTTACTGCACACTGTTTCGGATATCGGACATGTCTTTTCAAATGCTATGAACTTTTGCGGATGACGTAAAACGAAATACAAGAAGGTTTTATTACGAACTTTTGAGTATTTCACCCATACCGGTTTCAGTTTTTTTACTTTATTTTTTCATAGAAGTTTGTCATTCTTGAGGACGACTTGTTCGGTAAAACTGCAGTTTAAGCGGCTCGCGCTCGCTAGGTTAAGGAACGGCAGAGCAGCCAATCAGGAGTCGCGATGCTGCGACCAATAAGAAAGAGCGTTACAATTGTACTATGTAAACAAATCGAAGCGGTGTATGCAATATTTTTTGAAGATTGAGTGTTTCTGAACCGGAGATTCGGGCGCTACGCGCCCTCACGTACTAGGAAAAAAACTTCTTGTTTAACCTATACCTAACCTAACTTTCACTTAAAATGATCATTGTTTCGTACAGATCATAAAATAAATGTAACATGCTATACCTGCTCTATGGTTGACTGCTGTGGTGTCACTTATGACCGAAATACGACAGTTATCTAAAAATCTCTTATAAATGGAAAATCAATTACAATCACAGAAACGCCGTACCGAAATCCTCGAATAAACATCGAAATTGACGCCACATTTACTCGTCATGAAACACGCAATCTTAATGGCCGGTATAAATCGACTCCTGTTTGCCTGCTCTGTCGTTCCTTAACCTAGCTAGCCTAGTCGCATAAACTGCAGTTTAACCATTTGTTCAGTAGATTCACTATGTAAAAACTAGCTTAGATCGTTAATTACCCTTTATTCAGATGACCGATTTCAGCAGATTCTTCTGTCATCATCGCATATGTAAGCATACATGTATAATAGTACTCAACATGCCATGATAAAAATCAGAGAGACATATGTCCTCAACATACATCCAGTACTATCAAACCCACTTATCATTTATATACGCCACATCACACCTGCTAAAATATTATTGTTGGCGTGTCACAGCACAAGTAACATGTCATCTTACTATAGAGTGAAGTGGTTTCGCTTAATTTAAAACAAATATTGACTTACTTAGCCGTCTATATCATAACATGGTGCCAGATGGTTTTATAGAAATAACATTTGAGATTCTAACATTCTTTGATGTCAAGAACAACGATATTATGTACATATGCATCTATTCATCTATTCTATACTATGTCTATTCTATGACAAGTGGAAATGATGTACACTTAGACATTGAGCGCCACTTGTGTGGCTCCGAAATAAGTTGTAATTAGCTTCAGAACCACAATGACTGTCCCTGGAGTATTTGGTTACACCAACTGTTCTGCATGAATTACATCGTCATGTTTTGTACAATTCAATTAGTCAAGATTCCATACTACGGATCCATAGCTAGACGTTGGGCTACAATGCAGGTTCTTCATTACCTACCGTTTTCACAATGGCATCATGTCTGTTTTTTGTTTTAAATGTTACAAATTATTTTAGTTATATTTTGCCAATTTATGTGTGTATTCATTAGTTAGATAATTGATATTCGATTTCTAAACATAGACGTTGGGCTACAAAGCAGTTGCCTTTAATTGTTAATAGTTGTAGCAATTTTAATAGGTCTTTTCCTCCTTTTAATGATGTTGAATAACTGACCTACATACTATGGAACAATTATGGTATTTATCATAACAGTTACTTACAACTGTGTACATACTAGAATTTTCCTACTTTGGACACTATGTATGTAACCTAAACAATGAGTTATGAGGCACGTTTTTTACCGACGTCAGAGAGGTAATGATTTTTATTGAATGACATGCACAAAAGTGACATCTTATGTATTGTTCAAACTTTTATCGATAAATTGACGATTAATTCACACACATGATGATTGCCAAAGTCGATAAATTACATTTGTAATTTCTTTTTCATGAATGTAAGACCGTTGTTCTTGACATCAGAGAATATTTGATACTCAAATATTATGTAAGCGCCATCTGGTACCATGTTGTGTTGTGGATGGCTAATTTAGTCAACGTTTGTCTTAAAGTATCTGAGCCCCCATCACAATGAATTAAGATGTAATTAGTAAGATGTTAGTTGTGTCGTGACTTGCCAACAGAAATGTTGGCACACAAGTACCGTTTTACTAGGTTTCCTCTGTGTTATGGCGTAAGTATATGACAGGTACCATTGAAAGAATCGGTTGTGTATTAAGGATATGTATTTCTCTGATTTTTATTATAGGGTTTCGAGTAAGATTTGCAATATGTTTTCAGATTCGATGATGGCAGTACAATTTGCCGAAAGCGGTCATTTGAATAAAAGATAATTAATTTTATTTTGTAAGGTGGCATAAAATCAATTTTAATTCAACAGCAGCGACCAGTTGCTTTTAAGGTGCGTTCACATGGTCCATATTTTACGGCAACAGCGTTGTCGTCAACGTTGCTGTAGGCAAGCGGTGTGGAGCGCCATGTTACGGATCGCGCGGCCTCCCGCGTCGGAGGTTCGAATCGTCCCTTGGGCATGGATGTTTGTCTTGTCTTTAGTACAAGGTAGTTTGTAAGTATTTTGTAAGTTTAGGGACTGATGACCCCGCAGTTAAGTCTCATAAGCTTAACAAACATTTCAACATTTCAACTTACTGAAATGTGGCTGCTATCAACGCTGCTATAGACGTCAATTTTTGCGGTATGGCTGGGCAGGTAGTTGCGGAGAGGTTGCAGGTGTTGGACACCAAGGGTGGAAAATATCTAGTATTGGAGGGCACTCATAAAGTAAAACGTTTTCCTCGTGTTCTAACATTTGTTTCCTGTTTCTCTCACCGACAGTGGGTCGTGTTTCTGAACAGTGAGTGAAAACGAAGTACGAATGTTTGCGTATGTTCGATAGGACATATAGCCACATTTTTGGTAGTTTTTTGTGTACATCAGTGGCGAAGTTGTCAAAAGAGAACGGTATGAAGTTTGTAAATACAATTAATCTACGACAAGAGCTTTGAGAAAACCGAAGGAAATGTATACAAAGATACGAAGGAAGATGTTGCCGATAAGGTCTGAAACACGCTTGATAGAGCCAACTAAATATTTCGAAGTGTTGAACCTAATCCAAATACGAGGCAAGAAAAGTTTTATAGGGATAAGGAACTGTGGGTGGCTCTTTATCCACAGGTTTGAATTTGATGCAATGTACCGAAACATTAATAGTTCCTGGTGAACACGAAAATAAAATAACTTTCATGTTCCAGCCTTCCCTTAATGAAATCTATCAGACCTCCTACTAAAGCAGTGGATACTTCTGGTACCATGACTGTTATTGTAGAACAGTGAACATAAAAAACCTACTGCACATTAACCTTCCGTACAAATTATCAGTAACGAGAAACGGAAAGGCACATGTCATAATGGTTGTAACTGGTATAATCTTCCATGTACGTATCGATTTTAGCAATTGTTGGATCAACTACTTGTACGAGATATTATGGTTTAATTTTGTTAGACTTGTACTCAGTATCAATTCACTAATAACTTTTTCAAACACTCTGATTTTTTTTAAAAGAACGCACGCACGTAGTCATTCTTCTCTTGTTCTTTATGACTTAATTCCTTGTTTCTCTACGTCTGCTATCAATGATAAAAAAGAAAATCTTGCCAAGGAAACCAACATGCCTCATACCTCCTTGCTGAATGTGCATTTAAATGTGCGAGATGGAAGCATGTTCGCTACTCCACTGATTGTCAAACGATATAATCTGTTGCTGCACTCTTTTGACTCGCCATCGCTGGCGGTATTAACTAAACTGTGAACTCGAAATAATATGAAGTCAGTACGGTGATAGTTGCAAATCATTTGTTGAAAAGTGTGATGTATTTAAAATGATATATACTGCTTGTAGAGGCAATAGGTAGATTGCAGTCAGATTTAAAATAAATATAACCGTGTATCGTAACAAGAGAGGAACATATTAACGAGTTAAAGTAAAAGCAATAAGTGCCCGATAAGCATTTCTGAGCTCACTTCATCGATGGTCACGTGAAAAAGAATTATCAACCTGCATATAATAAGTCAGTAATTTTTAATTTTTCCTGCCTTTAATTTGTAATGTACGTAGTGACCTCATTTTGGAATGCGGGTCGAATATTAGTAATGATGACTGACAAAGGTAGCGTATGTGCGAAGATGTAGCAGCGAACACAAAGTTTTACTATGAATTCTGAATATATTCAAATTTTGTAACATAGGTTTTGTGATCGATTTATTATTATTATTTTATTTTATTTTGGATTTGCTGGGACATGAGATGTTCAGCAGTAACATAATTGATCGCTCTGACACAAACGTAACAAGATATTGTAAGCTCTGTCAGATTGCCGAGTGTCTTTCGTTAATAAACAGAGACCTATGAGAGTGTTATGCGCCAACATGAGATGAAGAAGGAAGTGTCTTACATGTTCGAGAATGCGTGGATGCTGCTTACTTATTATTTTTGACTGTGCCACTGCCCTAATGACACATTAATTTTAAAGTACATAATACTGTACCATATAACAATATAGACCAATTTACATTTATGTGTTAGTGTTTGTGGTAACGAAAAGCAATGGTTTATATTTTCTTAATTATATAGATCTTAATAATGAACTAATGTAGTCCCAAAACATGCTGTGTTAAATATATCACACATTTTCATATAGAGGCTTTCTCACAACGACAGAAGTTAACTCGTCGTTTGTGAGGCTACTGGGAGAGCTTTGCTCCGAATACTTCTGTCTCTCTCGCTCTTTGCACTAAAAGAAGAAGATGATGAAGGAACGAAGATTACTGTTTCACGTCCCGTTGACAAAGTGGTCATTAGAAACGGATCACAACCTAGGATTTTTTTTAACAATGGGGAAGGAAATCGGTCTGGTCTTTTTCAAAGGACCCATCCCGGTAAAAATAAATGTATAAAATTTTATTGGCGTTCAGCTATTGTAGAAATAGAAAAAGTCAATTACAAATGTATAAAAAATATACAGCATGTACACAAAAAAGATAAGTTCATGCAGGTTATAGAAAATTTCCAGTAAAGTACAATACTTAAGACAAAACAATTCAACCAATGGATCTTAAACTGACAGCATTAAAGGAATTATGATACACTTTCCAAACATTCATAGGATCCAATGATTGTGTAAAACGGATTTATGGATAAACAGTTGTACAATTTTTGCATAAATAAATCAAATGGAGCTTCCATCCATTCTACAGGCAGTTTATTGAACATCTTATTGCTAACTACTTCATAGCTGTTCAATGTTTTAGATAGTCTACAGTAACGTGTATCAATATGCCTTCTGTTTCTTGTATCATGAGAGTGAAAACCCTGTCTGAACTGATACTCTGAAACGATTTTGTATACCAGGCAGTGTAAATATACAAGTTTATTACAGTTAATATTTTAGCTTAATAAACAATGGTTTGCGGTGGGCAAGTTTTCCCGAGTCTGTAATAATCCTAACAACTTTTTTTCTTTACCAGAATGTCATGCACATGTGTGCTATTACCCCAGAATAAAAGTCCATAGGATATAAGACTTTGAAAGAAAACAAAAATAGGCTAATCTCACGTAAGTCAAAGGTACATGATTTTTTAGGTTGAGAAATACGCCACTCTAAACTAAATGCGATTTGTTGAGTTTTACTCTCATTAATGCCGGAATCCACTGGATCGAAACCAGATTTGATACTTACAATAGAGTTTCTTTAGTAATAGTTTGAAGAGTAATTGTAGTCTTAACTGACATTGAAAAAAGTGGTTTCATTTGCATAATTTGTATAAAATGATAAATCATTTATCATTATAATAAATAACAAAGGTCCTAAACTTAAACCTTGTGACGCATCACCCTTAATTTCAACTATCTGTGATCTGTCTTTACCAATAGACACTAAATGTGTACGGTTGTTCAGAAATGATTAAAAATGTTACCACCTTTTTTGTTTATGGCGCCATGATATACTACTTTGCTGAGATGTGAAATGTGTTCTACACAGTCGAATACCTTTCTAAGGCCAAAAAGAGTAGCATGACCAAAAACTTATTCCTCATAAGCACTAAGCACTTTTTAATCAAGAGTCAGTGGCATGGACAGTTGATTTTTCCTTCCTAGAGCCAGACTGTTTAGCAGAAATAATATTACTATGACTCAAGTAATCACACAACTGTTAGTAGAAGATAAATTCTAAAATTTTAGATAAAACAACTGTCAGAGATATTAGGAGATAAATTGAGGGACAATTTATATCTCCCTTTTTATAAATGGGCACAACTCTAGATAATTTTAGCACCTCTGGGAATATAACTTCAATTGAACAATTATTTATACACATAATAAGAGGAGATGCTATATAACCAATCATTTTTAAACATATTAGTAGGGAGATCGTATACATCTACACTGTCAAGTGGCCTGAAATTTTTTACAATATTTTAAACAATGTCTGAAGTTACCTGTGAGAGAAAGATTTTATCTTTCAATGTATAGTTTTAAGTATGACATTTTATGAGATTGGATACAATTTCATGGGGCCTCACAATGCTTTCACAAATTTCATTAACAAACTGTACACAAAAGTTATTAAATTTAACTGGTGAAATTACTACAAACAGTTTTGGTTTGTCTTTTGAGTTTATTATGCACGATGCTTTCTTGCATTAATTATTGGATGACCCTATACTAAATAAGTCATGGTGTTTCTTAGCCTCATTGCCTGCGCGTTTATAATCTTTTGAGATCTTAAATAGCTTAGCCAAAACTGTTTTGTGCAGTCTATATAAATCTCTATACAATAACAACGTGCTTTTCATATTGGGTAGTTCAGCAGTATACTATCCATTCTTCTGCCTATGTTTTTTACTGTTGCTGTTGGGATTGACTTTATACTTGTACATAGGACAGTAGGTGTCAAAATATTGAAGATTGGATGAATAAATTTATCAAAGACAATATTGGTAGAACAATGAATATTATTATTAAACAAATAAGTACAATCATAATTCTTGGAACAGATATTAACAAAACTTTGCTTATCTTTAATCTGGTTCTCCTGTGTGAACCTGGCTATACCAGCTAAGATCAGACCTTCTTAATTACCTCTAAAAAAGAATTTTCCTTACAAGTAAGTAGTATTGAGACTAAATACTCAATTTGAACTACACCTAATTTCTTGTCTAGATTTATGAGTTCCTCACTCACATACTTTTTCCAAGTTCATTCAGATGGAGGCCATAAGCGGTATGAAACCTTTTACACGAATTAGTTATGTTTACAAAATATACATTTTTAATGTATTTACAAATTTTCTTCATTTCTGCATTTACTCTTGTCACTTCAAACTTCACACATGAACAACAGTTAAGACCGAGCCGGTACGATACTGAGAAGAGTAATTTTTTTTTTGCTTCGTAGTTCTTACAATTTTCTTCTTAATGATGATGATAATTCTTTTCCTTAATTTCTTGCAACAAAATTTGATCCAGCAAGAAAAATTGCAATTTCAACAGCATCTGCTGGTGAAGACCCTACCACAACTTCTTTCAATTTAGCACCAGGTTGTATTGTGGCTGAAATAAGACGTCTCGAATTTTTTTCAACAATATCCCTTATTATTCTCCCTTGATTGTCTGCACTGAGTTGCATTCTGCGTCACCTTCAACGGTTGGAAAATGTTCGCCATCCGTTCAGTGATATCGAACGTACAAACCTATTGATTTATACCCTGCGACTCTTACAGAAGTCCTGTTGATCGTATCCAAATTTCCATTTAGAGATAAGCCCATGCTCTGAACTGCAGGCGGCGTTCGAGCTGTTTTCCAAAGACTGCAGAGCCTTCTGGAGCGGACGCTACCAATAGCTGTCCTTAGCAGGCGCCAGAATCGGTTGCTCATTACCGTAATTTACAGGCGGCTAAAGTGTCAGCTACCGGAGCCCGCGCTGTCCTCGTGACGGCGAACCTTTTCTTGCTTGCGCGTAACCCTGCACCCCGTTTGAGGTGGAGCCTGGTGAATCATAGAGGAGGCGGACGCTGTCCAGCGTCTGGCGAGGCGGCCACGCTACACCTCGTGGTCAGGTTGCTGTTTACGAGCCACCAGTGGCTGCCCTAATTAAGCCGTGGACACGCTCTTTCTCCGTGCGATTTACTGCTTCTAATAACGGGTCATTACTGCAGCGATCGCCGCACGCACCGTCCCTCTAAAAGTCTCCCATGACGATGCTGCCTACAGGCTCCTAACATTGGCAGAATAACGGAAACGGAACAGGTCCCACACAACGCTGACAATTCAAAGCAGTGTGATCGAGTACTGTGCCCCAGGGAAAAGCGATAGGACCATTATGAGGTCTTAAAAGCACTTACTTTAGTTCAAAAAGGGGTCGACTTCTCAGGAACACAGATATTCAATAAGTTACCAGCAACCATAAAAAATGTAGCTACATATAACTGATATTTTAAGAGGATCCTAATAGACTTCCTAATGACCAACTAGTTCTACTCCACTGACAAATTTTCAGATAGAACGAAATGATGTATGTATCTGTGTTCATACTATTAATATTATTATCAGATTGTAAACATGGCATGTACCACATCAACGAGGATCTCCTCAACATGGATCTATGGAATGATTAACTAATCTAATCTTCTATCTACACAAATGATCTGACGGACAGACTGAGTAACAATCTGTGGCTATTTGTTGATGATGCTGTGGTGTATGGGAAGATATCATTGAAGGACTGGCAGGATGTAGGATGACTTACAGGGAGAGAACACATAGTCGTCATCGCCGAATTCGTACAAATTTATGGTACATGTAGAGCGTGATGAGACACGGAAGTGCCCCAAATTGGATCTTCAGATGGCAAAGCGTTTAGGAAATCAAAGGAAGTTTGATACGGATCTATCACAACATGCATCTTATCAATTGTCCCTGCGACGGCGTGTTTAGGTAGCAGCGTTTGGCTCAACACCGAGAGCCCTGGCTCAGCGCGCCCAGTCAGGGGTTTAAACGCTCTCTGTAATAAAAAAGCTGAGCCAAATATTCACTGAACAACCAAGAACGAACTAAACGAACGATCGCACAACATACGTCTACCGGAAGAATAGAAAAAAAGCGGCAAAAGAGCGGATTCGTATTGAGAAGGTCGCGGGTTCAACGCCACCCCGAGGCAGATTTCTTTCTGCTCCTTGGCAATGCGTACACCCTCATATTGTACCCGTAGGGATCGTGAGGACAAGATTAGATTAATTACAGCACGCACGGAGGCATTCAAACAGTCATTCTTCCCACGTTCAATACGTGAATGGAATGGGAAAACCTAATAACTGGTACAGTGGGACCTAAAAAAATGTTAAAATATATGGGACTCAACTGCTTGGTTATTAGACCCTAGCTTACAAACTACTTAATCTAAGGTAAACTAAATTAAGGACAACAAAGTTACTGAGCGGCAGTCAATTCTCCTCCTCAGCCTCTCTCAACGTCCTCTTTCCGCTGTATATAGAAATCTTTTTATATGGTGTGTCCGTGTATGTGTTTGCATTGTATACAACTCAGATTTTGCAAACTTGACCTTCAAAAGCCGGGGAAGGTCACATTCTATATAAAATTTCCTTTAGGGCATGACAGAGGGTACTTTACCTAAGAACATCGACAAAATCGACAGTTTTATTCTGATGTTAATGGAATTTGGTACACTTGACCTTCAAAACAAAAAGAATGTCACTATCTACATAAAATATGGTATGGTGCATGGTTGAGAGTATTTTACGGACTTCTACAAAATCTACAGTTTTATTCCGATCGTGGTGCAATTTCGCACACTTGACCTTCAGACGAGGGAAGTCTCTGTCTACATAACATTTCGTGATGGATGGCAGAGGGTGCTCCACCTACATATCGGTACTTCGACATTACTCTACAGTTTTATTCTGATCTAGAAGAAATTTTGCACAGTTGGTCTTCAGAACAAGAGGACGATCACTGTCTACATAGAAATTCATATGGTGCATTGCAGAGGTTACTTTATTTACAAACGTCGACACTATCCTGCGGTTTTAGATGGACTGGGGGGTAGGGGAGGGGAGGGAGGAGATTGACCAAGACAAGGGAAGGGGAAGAGTTAGTGAAGGAGGAGGCGACGGAAGGTGGACTAGTGATAGTATGGAATATATAAATACCCTCGCAGTGCCGGGCTTTCAGCTAGTGATACAGTATATCTGCCAACATTCATGGTGATTGGTGAAACGGTGTCTACATCTATTGTAAGGTACCCTTTGCTATGCAACATTGAATGACGTGGCTAAGGTAACTGGGGAACATTTTTTTGTAGGATATCAGATTTTCTTCTAGTGTATGACAGGTCCCTTTCTTTGTCCTCCTGGCACCATGTTGCAATTTATTCATGTCAGTAGACCGAGTTGTTAAGCCAAATGACGGTCAAAAATTATTTTTCTCTACCTTGGGAAGACTACTTTTTGCTGGCTGTAAGATATCCTGCGTCATTTTCTGTACCAATAACAGCCTTTAGTAAAGTTTCATGATGATCGGTTGAGTAGTTACGGCGTCAGAGCGTAACAAACACACTTGCGCATTTCAATATTATTTAGGATTAAAAAGTCAACGAAAGTGTAACACACTGAAAATCATTTTACATAACTGTTACGTGTCAAAAAGGACATTATATTGAGAAGAGACAGCAGCAGAAATATATGCCGATTATGCATGAAATACCATGTTTAGATGCTATCACTTTCAGCGCAATAAGCTGCAATTATTCACTTGTTCGAAAGTATTTCTTCGCGAGTTGTTATAGTTCTCGGCAATGAATCAGTGAGATTCGGCTATTTTTAAATTTCATACACGATCATTTATGACTTTTGATAATTTACTAATGCTTGAGACGCAAAAATATAATAACTGTTTCACTATTTCTTCGATAATTACAAATGTAATGAAAAACAAACATCATTCTTACGGCTGCCTTTCTTCCCTCGGACTAAGAACTAGTGATGTCTATACAAAAGGGATATATAACTGGTTTTTGACCAAAGAACTGCAGCATTCCACCGCAGTGATATGTTTTGCACATCGTTTTGCATCGCCCATCATGTTCTAACTTAGCAAACAATCTTCAATCAGTTTCTACGTGACAAAGAATTCCCTACATATTGTTTTGAACTTTATATCAATATGGGATGTAAGATGTTGATATGGGAGCAGAAAACTGAACTCTATACTACATGGACGTTGAACTTCAGTTATCTGAGCATTCCAATTATATTTCGTTTCTGGCCAAATTCTAACATAGGCGCCACTACTGTCGGGTGTTCGTATCCCCCCTCGGGCATGGATATTTGTGCCGTCCTTAGTCTTAGCTAGATCATAAGTAGTTTGTAAGTTTAGGAACTGATTACTCCGTAGTTAAGTCCCATAAGCTATACAAACATTTGAACATTTTTGACACGAAAGGAAAATACGGTTCAATTACGCTCCCATGGCAGACTCTCAAGTCACCTATTACGACATAATTCAAAACAAGAAACAACCAACCAATTATTTCCAGAATGAAACTTTCACTCTGCAGCGGAGTCTGAGCTGATATGAAACTTTCTGGCAGATTAAAATTGTGTGCCGGAACCGGGACTCGAACCTGGGACCTTTACCTTTAGCGGGCAAGCGCACTACCGACTGTGCTATCCCGACACGACTCACGATGCCGCCTCACAACTTTACTTCCGCCAGTACCTCGCCTCCTACTTTCCAAACTTCAGAGAAGCTCTCCTGTGAACCATGCAAGACTAGCGCTCCTGGAAGAAAGGATATGGTGGAGACTTGGCTTAGCCACAGCCTTAGGCATACTTCGTGGTACCAAACATTGCATTTTTGGCAGCGTATCCAGTCACCCGTAACTAGAAGTTTATAGGAGTGCGTTATACTAAATAGCTTCACTTACCTCTTAACAGGAAAGAATTTATATGTCCTTAGAACAAAGTGGAGTATTCTTGGAAAAGACACAAGAAGCTGTAGAAACCTGCTACACTACAACGCCACACAACGAGACACTACAAGACTGACATCGGAATAATACCTTTAACGAATGTGTACCACTTTACCCTAATTTTTACAGGGTGAAGTAACAATACTAATACTATGAATACCTACAATACATCATCTGTTTCTATTAAAAAATCGACAATCGAATAGAAGGAGTTGGCCACTAGTAAGTCTTTTTGGCTCCTATTACAAAAACAGATCTTTAATCGTAGTTAAATTTTTAATGGTTACTGGCAAATTATTGAAATCCGTGTTCCTTATTAGTGGACCCCTTTTCGAACTAAAGTATGTGCTTTATAAGTCCTTATGTAGATCGTTTCTTTTTTACTATAATTGTATGTATGAAATGAGCTGTTTGTTGGGATGGATAAAATCAGCCGCGGTGGAATGGCCGAGTGCACTAAGGCGCCTTGCTGCGGAGCACGAGGTTGCTTCCTGTCGCCGCGCGGGAATAGCCGAGAGGTCCGGAGCGCCACGTTATGGATCGCGCGGCCTCCCGCGTCGGAGGTTCGAATTCTCTCTCGGGCATGGATGTGTGTGTTGTCCTCAGGTTAGTTTGACTCAGTTTAAGTAGTTTGTAAGACTAGGGACTGATGACCAACGTAGTTTGGTCCCATAGGATTACAAACATTTGAACATTTTTTGAACATTTTGCTCCCCGTCGGAGGTTCGAATCTTTCTTCAGGCATGGGTATGTGTGTTGTCCTTAGGTAAGTTGAAGGTATTTTAAGTAGTTTGTAAGATTAGGGACTCATAACCTCAGTAGTTAAGTCCCATAGATTTACAAACATTTGACCATTTTGACATAAGTTAAGATGTGATTCTTCAGTTTCTCCCGGCGTATTTGATAATCAAAATATCCTCGGGTGTACTGCTGGTCTATAGTGTCCAACGGGCACAATATTTCGGCGATCATACATGTCGCCATCATCAGGTGAACTGACGGACTGAGCTCCTGGAAACGCGCCGGCACGGAGATCCGCACGCTTCGGCTGCTCGAAGGGAACTGGGTTCTAGCCATTTAGCAAGGATGGGGCCCCTCCACGCCCACACCAACGTGGTGACCATCACAAAAGTTCTACTGTCACCTCCGTAATTAAGTTAGTTTGCTAAGGTGGATCACGGGATGTGGGAACCGCGATGTTATCCGTACGTGTGGGCGCGATCACCCATTAATACGGTGCATCTGGAGATAGAATTGGTCGAAAGGTATACGAAGGGTAAAGGTATGTAAGGGCAGAGGAAAAAAAGTGCCAAGGCAAGAGCCAAGGGAAAAAAACCTCTGCGACAGTGGGGTAGGTATGAAGGGCAGTAGCGGTATGCTATCTGCGACAGATCATGCAAGGGTTGGTAATGTTAGTGATGGGTATTTTCTCAGTACCATTAACTTTGCTAGGTTTGTCATAAAGAATCAGTCCGTTTAGATGCGAGGTTCTGCTGCAGCTGAGCTCCAATGATGCCTCCTGGGTCGGCTGTGGCAGAATACCTGTAACATAGCCAAGTCTGTCAAGGTGGTTAGGCAGTTCGGTCATAGAACTGGCTAAGTGTGCGGGACTGTTTCGGTTTGTTTGTGTTTAGTGCGATGAATATGGTTTCCCTGCCTTGCCTGTAGGTCGGCTGTGGGCTCAGCTGGCATTGCCAGTCAGATTGCTGTTTTGCAGGGGTTTGCCATGTTCATCGTGTTTGTGAGTTGGTGTTCCCTACGGCCGTAGGTGGTTAGTCTCTGAGGAGAAGTGTTTTTGGGCGATTATGTTTCCACCTATGGTTGTGATCGTAGTTCCCCAAGCGTAGGATGAAGGGGTTGTTCGAGTGTCTCGAGTTTCTGTATAGTCGTGTGGCGAGTTTCTTGAATACCACCGAGAGGCGCTCTAGGCGGTATTCATTGTGAAGGTCCACGGTGCGTGTGTATCGTGGAGCGTTGCTAATGATGCGTAGTACCTTGTTCTGTATGAGCTGCAGGCGGCGCAGCCGTGTTGGCGCCGCGTATGCCCAGCACGGAGCACCGTACGTCATCAGAGGTCTAATATGTGTCATGTAGAGGTTCCTCGACACCCGTCTATTCAGTTTGCTTTCCCTGTTGAGCATCGGGTAGAGTTGTTTGAGCCTCGCGTTTGCTCTGTTGGTCATGTGTTGTATGTGGTCCCCCCATATGAGTTTCCGGTCCAGCCAGACACCAAGGTATTTGACCTTCTCACGGAAGCGTATTGGGCGTGTATGTAGAGTAATTGGTCTACAGTGTTGGTGTTTGCGCAAGTGTTTCGGTCTGCGTGTGAACAGAACTGCCTCACACTTGTCGACGTTGACTTTAACACGCCATTTCTCCAACCAAGGTTCGGCAGTTCTGAGTGCTGTCTGTAGGCGTGAGTTAATGTTTGATGGCTTCCAATCTTGCGCCATGATGGCGGTGTCATCTGCGTAGATTGCAGTCATCGTGTTATGTGTGGATGGAAAATCATTAATGTATAGGTTAAACAAGAGGGGCCCCAGGATGCTGCCTTGGGGTACTCCGGCTTGAATACCATGTCGTGTAGACTGTTTGCCCTGCACGTCAGTGTTGAAGCTTCTGTTGGTGAGATATGAGTGTATGAGATGCACGAGTCCGTCGGGAGACGCGGCGTCGTTAAGTTTGCGTATAAGGCCATTGTGCCAGAGACGATCGAAAGCTTTTTCGATGTCCAGGAACACCGCCCCAGTGGCTTTGTTTTTGTTGTAGCCGTCTGTTATGTGTTCAACTACGCGGAGGAGTTGTTGTGTTGTGGAGTGGTGATTCCTAAATCCGAATTGCTCCGGTCTTAGGGTGTCATTGGTGATGCAGTGCCGAGTGAGACGTTTAAGTATTACCTTCTCAACTATCTTACTGAGCGAGCTCAGCAGACTGATGGGTCGGTAATTTTGTGGGAGGGAGTTGTCTTTCCCTGGCTTCCTGAACATCAGGACCTTGGCCGCCTTCCAAAAGGCAGGGAAGTGTTGGTGTTGCAGGATGGCATTTGTGATGTGTGTCAGGTACTCTACTGCTCTATCCGTGAACTCCTGGAGAACCCGGTTTTGAATGCCATCATGGCCAGGCGCTTTTCTGGCTGTGGTGTGCTTGATGGCCCATGTGATTTCATGTGTGCTAGTACGTCTAATTTCGTTGCGCGGAGGCTGGGCCATGAAGCGTGTGATCGCCTGGTCCGTCTCTAGTGTGAACACTGGGTCGGAAGGAGCCAGGTTCGGTGTGAATGACGCTGCTAGTGTTTGGGCCATTAGCTCAGCTTTCTCTTCCGCTGAGTATGCTGGGCCGTTTGGTCCCTGTAAGGTAGGCGTGTAGAGTTTCTCCCTGGTGAAGTGTCTGGCCAGAGCCCACACTCCAGGACGTGTGGTATCAAGTCCAGCGAGTTTCTGGTCCCATTGTGTCGTTTTGAATGTTGTTATTTTACCCCGTATGATACCCTGTAGCCTGTTGACGTGATGTTTATACACCGGACGCCTGGTACGCTGCCAGTATCTCCTGAGTCGGTTTCTCATTGAGATAAGGCCCAGGATTTCCTGGGGCAGGGCCGCTGAGTGTTGTTGTGTGGCACGTAATGGTATGGATTCGGCTATTGCGTCTTGGACAGCAGTTGTGAGGACTTCAACAGCTTCATCAATTTGTTCTGTTTGTGTAATCTCGTGAGTATCAGGAATACGATTATCAAGCGTTTCCTTGAACAGAGCCCAATTTGCGCGCTTGTAATTTAGTATCCTGCGTGGTTCATTGTACTGCAGTGTTTCTTCCGTGTGAAGTATAACGGGGGTGTGGTTGGAAGGCAGATCGTTTACAACCTCAAGGTTGAGGGTAACTGTTATGCCCTTGATGAGAGCCATGTCTATCACGTCTGGCCTTTGATTCCTTTGGTAAGGAATATAAGTCGGTTCAACCGGTGCAAGTGTGATGTAGTTTCTGCCTAGTGAGTGTTCGTACAGTTTTTTTGCCGTTGCGATTTTGTCTGATTGAGTTCCAGTCGCGGTGTTTTGCGTTCAGATCTCCAGCGGCGATGACTCGCGGTGCAATGTTGAGTACTGTGCTGATGTCGCGTGTTACAATGTTACCAGGAGCGTTGTAGAGCGACACCAGTGCAGTGTATGCTCCGTTGAACTTGACCCTGACGGCCGTGGCCTCTAATCTTTCAAGTGCAGGGAGCTGGATATTTGTGTGTTCAATGTCTTTGTGTATGATGATTGCTGTTCCGCCTCCTTCTCTGCCGTCCGCTCGGTCGGTACGATAGACGCAGTAGCCAGTAAAGTTTAGTCTGTTGTGAGGTTTGAGTTTAGTCTCGTTCACAAGGGCAATCAGTATCCCCTTTGCCTCAAGGAGCGCGGCAAATTCTGCCCTTTTGTTGGTGATCCCGTCTGCATTCCAGAACAGGATCTGTGATAGTGTTACGTTGTTTATGTGGGGGGGCGGGTGTGGCGTGTTATCCATGTATGGGAGTAAACAGGTTTGTGATCGCTGTTTGTATGACAGTCCAGTACTGGCCGGATTCGGCAGTCATGAGCTGCGTGAACAGTGTGGTGACGGCTCCCCAGATCTTCGAAAAGATCTGCTGAGTCGTGTGTTGGGGGAATAGTGCCTGCATCACTGCCTGCAATATTCCTCCCGGTGTTGTTGGGATGTTGGGTATGTCGGCCTGTGTTGGCGAGTTGGCGGCCGTTTGTGCTTGTGTTAGCGTTGTGTTTGGGCTGGCTTGTGTTTCAGCTGTACGTATAGCTTCTGTTGGCGCCTGTGTTTCCGGTGTGGTGAGGGGTTGTGTAACGTGTGTTCTCGTTTCCTTTGTTACGTTTTGTGCCGGAGAGTTGGTGTTCCGTTGTTGCTGATTATTTTGTTGTGGTGTGGTAGTGTTCCCTCTCTGTTTTCTGGGTCCCCTTCTCCTACGCTGGGGTTTTGGTTTCCCTTGTGTAGGTGCGTTTATCTTGTCGTGCGTGTAACAGCTCGACGTGGAGGGGGTAGGTTCCGTGTTGTTTGGGGCGAGTAGCGTTGTTTGCAGTGTTTGGGTTGTTTGTTGTGTTGTCTGTGTTGGTTGTTTTTCTGTTGCTGGGGATGTGTTTTGTGCGTTTGTCGGGCCCTGCGCGTCCGTTGCCCTCCCCTGCCCGCTTGCCATTGCGGCGAATGAAATCCCATTCATCACGGGTCGCGGGGGGGGGGTCTCGGAGCTGTTTTGGTTGTTACTACTGTATTTTGCTGCTGCGTCTTTCGCATCAGGGCCGCGATGTAGGCGGAGCACCTTCTGTAGGTAGACGCGTGCGCCTGCCCACAGTTAGCGCATTTCCGTGCGTCTGACTGTCGCAGTGTACAGTGTTGGGCTGAGTGGCTGCCTCCGCATTTGCGGCACCGATATGCCAGGCTGCAGCGAGCAGCCGAATGACCAAAGCGTTGGCAGCGTTTACATTGTTGGGGGGCGCGAGGTGGTTCGAAGAGTTCAACCTTGACTCCCATATGAAGGAAATATTTCACCTTCAAGATCTCTCGGGAGTGAGCTGTGTCGGCCAGCTCCACAAGGTAGTTTGGTAGTGGTGCATGTGTTCGTTGACCTGTCATCCGGCTTGCTCTGAGACAGTCAAAGCCCAGGTCACGAATGTCTTGTTTCAAGGTGTCGCCAGGTGTGTTTGGGTCCACCCCCTTCACAACGTACAGCTGCGTGCGTTCGTCCGCGGTTCTGTACGTTTGGTGTTCTATCTCCTTAGCTTTGAGGAAGCTCAAGAGATTGGTGTAATCTGTTTTGGAATCCACGTACAGTGCAGCGTGTTCCCTCGTGAGTTTCGTGTGGTATGTGGTAGGCTTATGTAAGTCTACTGAGGTCGCCATAGTTTTGAATGATGACTGGTGGGAATCCAGTCCGTGTTGTTGTGACCTGCGTGGCTGTTTGCTGAGTGTTTCCCAGCACAGGTGCGGTTCTGTTGTTCCCTGTGTTTTGTGTGCTAATTGGTAGGGTGGTGGGTGTTGGCAAGAGCGCGCGGCGCTTGCCTTTTGAGCCTGTGAGCTCACATGTCTGTGTGGCGAGTGGGAGACTATTGCTCCGTTTGCGTCCGACGACCTGCCACGGGCCGTCCCCATCGTCTGTGTGTTCGTGTTGTTGGTCCTCGTCGATCACAAGTTGACCGATTTCGGGGGAGTCGAGGTTAAATGTGGCATTTGTGTGTGTGTTCGGTGTAGGTGTGCTGTTTTGTGTGCCCGCCATCTCGGCCCTCACCTCGGCAGCGGCTTCGGCCCTTGCTTGCGCAATAGCCTTTGCCATCTGCTCTTGGTGAGCTGCGAGCGAGATTGTGATGGCGAGGGGTGAACTCGGCATCACCGTCCCTTCTGGCGCTTGCGCCTGGCTTCGGGTGCGGTATGGGATTTTGCTGGGCAGACTAGCCATCTTTCCAGCAGAAGGATATTTATTAAGGAAGGGAAAAACGACAACTTTTGCTTCTTTGTGATAGGCAAGATGTGTTTAAGAAGAGGGGAGTCCCTACTGTCTATCGGCGCAAGGGAGCGCGGAGAGAAGAGAAAGGCCTACTGTGCGCGGGGTGATCCGACGTGAACGGGCCCCTGGCACAGAAATACCCTACCAAAGAACGGGTGAGTCCCGCTAGGGAATTGTAACCTTGGTCACAAGGAGCTACGAGCCGGAGCTCTTTGTCTCGCTATGCGCACTAGGCGACAGCGAGATCGGCGCTCTCCGACGTCGTCCGCTCTTCAGCTTGTTCGCAACCACTCTTTCGAGCTATTGACTGCCAGCCACGGCGAGGTTGTCCGCGAGCGCTGCGTCCGCACAGGTCGGCCGCTCCGCTGCCACACTACTGGGTTCTAGCCCGGTAGAGGGCGATTTAAATACTCTCGGCCCGCGGAGCGACCCCTTCGCGGTCCGCGCCCCGCGCCCCGCGCCGTGGTCGCGCAGTGGAACCGATTGCGCCGGCGTCTGAGATGACATCGATGTGAGGGCTCTGTCCGCCGTGGTTTCGTTACGTTTGCTAGATTTACTCTTAATTAACCCAACCGCTGGTTCCCAAGCTTTGCTAAGATTATAGCCACAGTCACGGTGTATGAGGTCGTCACTTGTGCGAATTTCAATGGCCTCTCTAACGACGCAGTCCCAGTATCTCGACGTCTGTACCAGAATCCAAGTGCGTTCATATTCCATCGCATGATTCTCCGACAAACAATGTTCAGCGACTGCCGACTTGCTCGGATACATCTATTGTGTGTGCCTCTGGTGTTCAACGCATCGATCCTCGACGGTACGCATCCTCTGTCCAATATATGACTTTCCACACTGACACGGAATCTGGTACACGCCCGCCGTCCTCAAACCGAGATCATCTTTGGCGCTCCCCACCAGTGCACGAATTTTATTCGGCGGACAAAAAACAGTTCCAACCTGGTGTTTTTTCAAAATTCGGGCGACCTTCCCCGAGAGTGCGCCGGTATATGGAATGAACGCAGTGCCTATAGCCTCCGTCGTGTTTTCATCCTTTTCCACAGGTTGTGATGTAGTGGTTGGGCGGAGAGCCCGCTGAATCTGCCACTCTGAGTACCCAGTTTTTCCGAAATAGATTTCGAAAAAATGGGTACAGCTTCAATATCTCGATCGATAGAAGAGATACGACCTTTTATCTCATGGGAAAGTAGACCTACGTTCCCCTTAGCACATTATCATTTGCCAATACCCCGTTCTTGAGATAAAAGTAGAGCTAGTTTTAGGTGACTAGCTCCAGATATCTGTGGAGCAAAGATAATTATTGAAATACGACTTTTACATGCATGAACGTGTGGCTTATAAAAGTAAATACTATGAGACATTCTAAAAAGTAAACAAATATTAGTTTCAAAACAATTTTTTAAAATGTCTACCCAATTGAATCACCGGCCGCGGTGGCCAAGGAGACTGAGGCGCTCCAGTTACGGTCTGGACGGCCACTACGGTCGGGGGTTCGAATCCCCCTTCGGGCATGGATATTTGTGCCGTCCTAGTTCGTAAGTAGTTCATAAGTAGTTTGTAAGTTTAGGGACTGATGACCCCGTAGTTAAGTCCCATAGACTATACAAACATTTGAACAATTGAATCTTGATAACTTCCTCTGGAAGTTGTACAGAAGAAGTGATACACATTATCCACATGGGAAAGAAAGCGTTTGACGGAGTGAAACATTTACTGATAACCAGGAGCATCCTCATTAATCTCCGAAAGAGGTTCGCCAAATGTTTTGTGTGGAACGTGGTGTCTTATGGCTCTGAATCGTGCACAGTCAGACAGAAAGAAGAAAACTATTTAGAAAGTTTTGAAGTGTCACTATGGAGCACAATAGACGTAGTGAAATGAGAAATAAGGCGCTGAGCAGGTAAAAGAAAAAAAGGAACTTCATGAGAATGATACAGAAGAGAAAAACATCTTGGGTGGGCCACATATTACGCAGGAATTATCTACAGCAGGTGATAATGAAAGGAAAAGTAGATGGAAAAAGGGGGAAAGGAAGAGGAAGGTTTGGAATTCTAACAGATGTGAAGAAAGGAAGAAGTTACAAACAAATGAAGGAGGCCGAGGACAGAAAGACATTGAGGATGTGCTGTTGATACCTGTCTGAGGGCAGATTTACTGAAAGAAGAAGATACCATATTATTTCCGACGCAGTCACTAGCATAAAAATCTCAAAAAGAATGGCTTTGGTTACATGGAAATTCGTCAATTACATCATGAGATACTGGGAAGCGAAGTTGACGCGCCGGCTGCAGTGGGCGCGCGGTCTGCGGCGCGCCAGTCACAGTCTGCACGGCCGCTACGGTCGGGGGCTCGAATCCCCCGTCGGGCATGGATGTTTGTGCCGTCTTTAGTATAAGGTAGTTCATAAGTAGAGTAGCTAGCGCACGATTACGGGAGCATGTGGTTCACGCTCGAGTTTCGCGACGAGTTCTAGCTGGGTGTTGCGTTTATTTCAAGTGTCAACTTCGCTTCTCAGTATCTCAGGATGTAATTGGCGAATTTCCATGTAACCAAAGCCATTCTTTTTTGCGTCTTTTCATGTTATTGATTAAATAAGAAATAATACGGTCTATCCATTAAAAACATAAGTTTGTGTTGAAAATAATTATATATATCCATTAAAAACATAAGTTTGTGTTGAAAATAAATATATTTATTTATTTATTTTCAACACAAACTTATGTTTTTAATGGATAGACCGTATTATTTCATATATATATATATATATATATATATATATATATATATATATATATATATATATATATATACGTTCATGTCTGTGATAGTCCTATTTCAATATCTATTGTTGTTCCAGAGATATGTGCCGTGAAAATCTTTAAAATCTTTAAAAAAAAAAGTTTACTGGTACCCCCTGTATAACCCGTGTCAGTTTTCGTTATTCATTTAGATACATACTGTATATAGGCCCGGCGGTAGTTGTAACCACTCAGAAAACAGTGGGCATTTTGATTTGATTTGATGGTCACGCGCGGTGATGGTCACTCCCAGTCGGACCGGGCTGGGAAAAAGGGGGAATCACTTTTCCGATTTTCACGCTATAAAAACTGTTGTCGGTACAGAGGACCAGCCCACATAGTATTATCAACTTATTTTTACCTTAAATGTTTTCCATTGCTTGTGAAAATCGAAAAAGCCTAATTTTCACTCTGCGTCATTTTTAGTTTCATAACGCTTCTCACTCAATTTTTAAGAAAGCATGCTGTTTAAAGATCTGATTTTTTGACACGTGGTAGTACAGCATTTAAGATTTTCTAATAAAACATTAACCTTCTTTTAATTCGCAACATTCGTTTTCAAATGACACTCTTTGTCAATTATGTGTACGTAATTTATTCAAAAAGTTCGATATAAAATGTTCAAATGTCTGTATAGCTTAAGGGACTTAACTACGGAGTCATCAGTCCCTAAACTTAGAAACTACTTATGAACTACCTTATACTAAAGACGGCACAAACATCCATGCCCGAGGGGGGATTCGAACCCCCGACCGTAGTGGCGTGCAGACCATGACTGGAGCGCCTCAGTCCCCTCGGCCACCGCGGCCGGGAAAAGTTCGATAGCGGGTAGCTTATAGTTCGATGCATTTTCGACTCTATATCACAGGGAGTCAAATAGAACTGAAAGTACAGGAAAGTTTTTGAAAAGGTTGTTGCAGTTAAACTTTCTCGTTTAACGAGTAATTGTGTCTTAATATCCATCTCGTCATCAATCCTCTTCCCTCCTCTCCACATTAATTTCCTCCGCCTCCTCTGTCTCTTATTATAAAGGAGACCACATGGATATCAGATTTTAGAATTTCTTTATATTTATGGTACGTGATATACAGAACTTAAATAATAATTAACCAAAGCCATTCAATGCAACTCACAAAAATTATCGAGAAAATGGACTTTGAAGTTTTGCAACGTACACGTAAGTACCAATAAATGAAACAGTTGCAACATCTATCGGTGTAGCTCAGCCGGAGCTTTGTGACTTTTCCATCATAGAGTCGGTTGTTCGAATCCCACTGTAACATATATTGTTTTCGAATTCAGTTACATAAAACATTTTCGGATTCTAAACCTACGTGTTGTGTCAGTTTTTGTTTATGTGGCGAGCTGAAAAACTTGTCACGTAAAACGATGGTTGAGGTGGTATTGTCCTTGGAAAGCCATTGGTAGCTATGGATGTGACTTTCCAAAAACACTGTCGTAGCTCTTCACAAACTGAACAATCAAAGACTACCGTCGTCAAATAACAGTGAAGCCAATACTGTAAAATGCAACTTATGTTTTTCTGATTGAAATTATCATTATTAACAACCTTCTACAAGATATAGAAAATTATGAATAAACAAAAACACGTGCACTTAATGTAAACATTTCCGTTAGATATTAAAATTGTGTAAGTATTCGAACACAACGAAATAATAATAATAACTTGTCACGACAATTATCGAAACAGCGACCCTATGGTTATAAGACCACCTGAGCTACACCCACAGATGATGCAATCGTTTTAATTATTGGCATTTAAGTGTACTCTGAAAAATTTCAAAGTCGATTTTTTCGAGAATTTTTGAGAGTTGCGTCGACTGGCTTTGGTTGATTGTTATTTGATTTCTGAACTTCACGTACCATGAATATATATATATATATATATATATATATATATATATATATATATAAATGCTAAAATTCGCTACCCATGTGGTCTTCTTGTTAGAACTATATCTAACCTAGAGCCATGTTTAGTGTTATGTTCAAAATCTTATATAGGCAAAAGTTCTTGACCGGATGTATAGAAATTTTAACACGACGTTCTACCTGAATATATGCTTGTTTCATACACATAATTTTTCAGTATATATGAATTTATATACATTTTATAACGGGCAAACATCGTTCCGAAAAATCACAAAAGTAATATACATATGAGTTTTATACAATATATTCAAGAAATATGTACCTAGAAACCTTCACGTATTACAATGCAACATTGTGTCAAAATTTCAAAATAATCGGTTAAGAACTTACGGAAATTAAGGACTGTACACAAACCGAAGAACATTTTTATTTATAGATGGTTGGTGCTTCAGATGACTGGGGGTTCACTTCTTTCAGCGCCGGATCTACGATATTTCCAAATCCAAACCGGTGCCGAATCTTCATAGTGGCGCATTCCCCCTCCCTCCCAACCCCCCCCCCCCCCCCCTGCTAGGACCCGCTCGGCGCGTCAATGTATCTACACCCCGCGCGGCGTCCAAAGAGACAATTTGGCGCAACATTTACCCTCAAAATCGCGACACATTCGCAAAAAACGTCCAGAGATACGTGGCAAGTAACAGTCATTGTTGTTCCCGTTCTGTTAAAAGATGATTGGGTTTTAAAAGAAATTACTTGCACTCAGACTCGAAATTGGTACCTTTAACACCGCAGCGCGATGCCGCTAATCACGCGGTTATTCTGGGTAGCTGGAGAGTACTGCCTTTATTATTATTCATGATCAGATCTTCTGAAAGCTTTTAAAGTTAATTCGTCTGTAATTATAGTTATACCAAATATGACATGTTTTAGATCAATCGTCCATGCTCCAAACACTAATATGAAGGGCAGATGTCTGAATCGAGGATTTGTCCATGCGCGATGCGAGGTGTGCAGTAGCTCCATTGCCTTGCTTCGGGACTTTTGCGTCTCGTTGCCGCCGGTTGTGCCTAGGTGTCGGTGACCGAGTCGAGAGAGACCGACACAGGGAAATAGGATGCACGCGTGTGCGGGTACAGAGTCTGAGGTGACCAGCCAGTGGGACAGCAAAAACTAGAAACACTAAGCTAGATTAGAACAAGATATATATTTCGTAGAGATAGTACAATACTTAACTTTGTTAACTGAAGACTAGAGGAATGCAGATACATAGTTTAACTAGGTAGAGGCCTGCCTACTGAGGAGAGTCCTAATGCCTGTCCTATTGCCAAGTGGCCAATGCATTTCAGTGGTGGCCACGAGCGGAGTTGCAGCAGAGGGCGCTAGTGGCTGACGTCGTAAGAACACCGCGCCGTGCTTGCATGGCGGCACGCGGCGAAAGTATGTGGCTCGCACTTCTGATCTGTGCGACACCACAGGGACCTTTCGTGCATAACCGCTATAGCTTGAGGAGTGAGGAGCTGGTGTCTCTACCAGCTCCAGCGCCAGTGTTAAAAGCGGCGTTTCCCCTCGCACCTCCCTGCCGCGGGAACGTCCATATGCTGCCTCCAGGCGGTGCAGAAGAGAATTTGAACCTCAGCCGCGCATGTGCATTGCAACGCTGCGGCCATTACCGCCCATATTAGTCGGCGCGCTACGACTCGTATACGCGCTGTCTCCGCGACGTGAAACGTTTCTCATGCGATAAAACTGGTTTGAATGTGAATATAGCATGATCTGATAAAAGAATGAAACGAAGGGCGATAGTTTAAAAACACTTTTTATTTTATTTACTTTTTTTCGCGGCGAGTTTTTTCTGCGGGTTCACTGAACCAGTGAACACATAGGACGCGGCACCACTGCCTAGAGCCATGTTTACTGTTACGTTCAAAATCTTATATCTCCGAAACTTCTTGAGCGATTGTTTCGAAATTTTAACACAACGTTCTACTGGAATATGCGCATGTTTTATATACATAAATTTTCAGTGTATGTCATATATGAATTTATATAAATTTTATAATGGGCAAACGTTGATACCTAAAAAACTTTCTGTATTATACATATACATGTGGCGTCTGTTCCGAAAGAACAGACGTCACTTCTGATCCTGCAGTTGTTATTATTTAATATTCACAGATTATATGACATCAACTGCGATTGCGCAAAGCTGAAAATGAGTACCCAGCCGGGATTCGAACCCATCAACTGCCTAGAAAGTGGGAGACCCGGGTTCGAATCCCGGCTGGGTACACATTTTCAGCTTTCCCCAATCGCAGTTGATGTCATATATTCTGTGAATACTTTCTGTATTAGAATGCAACGTTGTGTCAAAATTTTAAAGCAATCGATCAAGAAGTGTCGGAGATTAAAGACTGTATACAAACCAACGAGTCATACATTTTTATGTATAGAGGGGAGGGGGGGTTGAGGATT
Source organism: Locusta migratoria (assembly GCA_026315105.1). Taxonomy (NCBI): domain Eukaryota; kingdom Metazoa; phylum Arthropoda; class Insecta; order Orthoptera; family Acrididae; genus Locusta; species Locusta migratoria. The sequence continues at coordinate 277,493,447 of CM048744.1, forward strand.
GGGGCAACTTTGGACTACTACCCACTCTTAAAAAATACGAACCGTCGGGCCTGGCCGTATATCGACCGCCAGACCGCCTACGGGAACAGGAGATGGTGCAAGGAGCTGGGAGCTGCGCCCAAAACTGTGCGAAGTTGGCAGCGGGCGGGCGACTCAATTAATCTGGCATTGCCCGCGGCGGCGGCCATTCCACGGGCTGTCGTTATCAAAACGCAGAGGCCGGCCGCAGCGGGGGCGGGGGCGACCCGACTGCGCGGTCGGGGGGCGGTGTTTATTTTTCGCCAATAAGTCGGCGCAACTCTGCGGCGCGGCCCGGCCGAGATAGGAGGAAGAGGCGAGTGACTTGCAACTCGGGCCGCTCCCCTCGCAAACTCCTTCGTCAAAGTTGGCGAGCCGCCGCCGCCGCTGGCTGCTGGCTGCGCTCCTTAACTAATCGAAGTTGTGCGGCGCCGCCGGCGGTGGCCGCGGCCGCAGCCGAGGCTCAGCGGCCCGCAGGCCAGAGGAGAAGGCGAAGGCAGGGCGAAGGCGGAGGCGGGGCCCAGCGGGGCGATCGGCAGGTGCTCCCATTCATATGCGCACTCCACTCCACTAACCGCGCCGCACGGCCCCACACTCAGCTGGTTCCCGCGCCGCAGCTGTTGCCGGCCGCGCGCTGAGAATGGAACCACTCCCACGCCTGCCGCTGCCGGCCGCTGCACGTGGGGCAACTCGCGCGAGAGAGGTCACTGACCTCCTTGTTTACTTACGACGGACATCTTTGACTTCGAACGTCTGCAGCCGGCCGCGGTGGCCGAGGGGACTGAGGTGGAAGAAATTACAAACAAATGAAGGAGGAGGCCCAGGACAGAAAGGCATTGAGGATGTGCAGTTGATACCTGTATGAGGGCAGATTTACTGAAAGAAGATGACACCATATTATTTATGATGCAGTCAGTAGGATAAAAATCGCAAAAAGAATGGCTTTGGTTACATGGAAATACGTCAATTACATCATGAGATACTGAGAGCCGGCCGCGGTGGCCGAGGGGACTGCGGTGCGCCAGTCACGGTTTGCACGGCCACTACGGTCGGAGGTTCGAATCCCCCCTCGGGCATGGATATTTGAGCCGTCCTTAGGATTAGCTAGTTCTAAGTAGTTTGTAAGTTCAAATGTCTATCTAATCGGACCAAACTGCGTGGTCATCAGTCCGTAGCTTACAAACTACTTAAACCTAGGTACACTAACCTACGGACAAACACACACACCCATGCCCCAGGGAGGACTCGAACCTCCACGGCGAGCAACCGCGCGCTCCACAGCGAGGTGCTTTAGACCGCTCGGCTACTGCACCGCGGCCCGTAGTTAAGTCCCATACGCTATACAAACATTTGAAACATTAAAAAAATTTCGAACGTCCGCAACTGAGCTGGAACCTCTCTCTCTTGCGTAACGCCGCGGCGGATTATCCGTGCGCATTGGGACGCCATCCTCCGATGCGCGCGCTCGTTCCCCGTCGGGGGTTCGAGTCCCTCCGAGGGAATAAGTGTTTGTGTTGCCCTTAGATTAGTTTACCTTAGTTTAACTAGTTTGTAAGCTACGGACTAATAACCCAGCAGTTGAGTCCGATAGGTTTACAACTATTTGAACATTTTGGCCCACTTTAGGTTACGGTAGTAACACTTAAAATTGGTCCTTTGCGATCGTTTTTTGACGGCTCGAAATTTAAATGTAAATAACTGCTTAACTATTCATCTGACACGAAAATTGAATAACCTAATTTGTAGAAGAGAATATTCTATACAACTTTGCTCCCTTATGTATTTTTCATATCTCGTAGAGTTTCAAAGATATTTGCAAAAATATCAGCGATTTTGGGATGTCTGTACGTCTGTCCGTCTGTCTGTCCGTTCCCTGTTTTTAAGACGAACCGTTCAACCGATAAGCACCAAATTTTACAGACATGATTGTAGGCCGCCAGAGACCAGAACCTCCCTTTTTCAAATTTTTCGGACAAAAAATACGGTAGTAATATCTAAAAAACCGTTTGTAAAGTAATTGTAATTGCAAACGAATCGTTCATCTGACACGAAAATTGAATAACCTAATTGGTAGAGGAGAAAATTCTCTACGACTTAGCTCCCTTATTTTTATTGCAACACCAGGCGTATATTCCGACCTGTAACGCTATCAAGATGTCGGACACCTCTATTTCAATCGTTTGAGCACCACGATATCTCTCACTACAGTGTCAAAGAAACATGAATAACACACGAATTATTTAACTCTACCAGATACTTCAACATATATAAAAACAATCTGTGGAACCCCAACAGTTATTTGACTATACATTTTCTCATAGTAAAAAAAAAAAAAAAAAAAAAAAATTATAAATAATAATAATAATAATATTAATTATTTTTTATTTTATTTTTTTATTTTTTATTTTTTTAACAGGCACAATATTCAGTAAAAACAAGTTATCTCTATTACTATTTAGTATACTCAGTGTGAGTTATTGAATTTTCCTTTTGAATTTACGGTTCACGTTTTAATGTTTCGAAAATGTTCAAATGTTTGTTAAGCTTATGGGACTTAACTACGGGGTCATCAGTCCCTAAACTTACAAACTACTTATGAATTACTTACGAACTAAGACGGCACAAATATCCATGCCCGAGGGGGGATTCGAACCCCCGATCGTAGTGGCCGTGCTGACCGTGACTGGAGCGCCTCAGTCACCTCGGCCACCGCGGCCGGCTTAATGTTTCGAATTCATGTTCACGTGCATTGTCATTGAATTCATGAAACTGTGCAACATGCTGTTTTCTTAGTGACGACGTATGTTCTATTCCTCGAGCACTGCTATATCTTCTTTACACGTTATTTTGTTGCCTTTCTGTTTAACAAGCCATATCGCGCTCCATGTTCGACTGAGTATAGACCTCAGTATCGCCTGTTCACTTTTTAGCTTCAGCTGACATATTTGCACTAGTACTCTGAACAAGAAACGAACACATATTACAAACAAAGAAATCATGAAATAACAAAATCCCTTCTGAAACAAAGCAAACAAGATTAATGCAGCAAAAAACAGTCTGGAAAGAGAAATGACAGCCACTTGGGTAAAGAGTGTTCCTATTGGTGTCTGTCATATTTATGAACAAGCAGTGACGATACTGAACGTTCTTTGAATCCTGAATTGTTCCTAACAACCTCACCGAATTAATCGAGCGAAAATCGCTCGCTTAGTTACAAAAAGCTTAACTTCAAACGCGGACCGGGGTAAATCAATTCGCGGGCCAAATCCGCCGCGCCGGCCGTATTTTGGAGACCCCTGCTCTAGAGGATGTTTGTTTGGAAGGGTGGTGTCTTTACGACATTTCCTTCCACATTATGGTTAAAAAAATTGCGTACGATGCTAACTTTTACGCTGTTTGTTGTTCTATTGTTCTGCTTATGGCAGGAGTGAAATTAGCAGTTTGTACGTTTTTTGTAATTGTGGACACTTTCCTAGCCCATTTATTAATGGATTTTACGAGAAACTGGCGAAAACAGTGTGTAGAATAACGCTGGATCATAAAAGAATCAGTGGTATGTATCATTTCCAAGCAAAACGATGTCTTTATATTTTTAAAAACACAAGTCTCGATCGCAAGAAAATGTTTCTTGTTGTTAGCCAACCTGTATCATTTTCAAGCAGTCTCAGTTGCAAAATTTCTTTATTTCAGTGACGGGTTTCTCCCTTTTGAGGCATCATCAGATAATGTAAACGATATATAGTGAGCTTTCTGTCATCATTGCAAAATAAACCATTTAGACTGGAAACCTATCGTCATAGTCGTTTAAAAATTTAGGTGTTTGGCGAAACCAAACGCGTCATGTCGCGCACAGCACAGAGTGGCCAGATAGAATGCGGCCGGCGAAGGCATTCGACCTCGTTGCGGGCTGAAACAGAATATGACGATAGGTTTCCAGCCTAAATGGTTTATTTTGCAATGATGACAGATTGCTCACCATATATCGTTTACATTATCTGATGATACCTCAAAAGGCCGAAACGCGTCATCGAAATAAGGAAAATTTTACAATTCACTTTTAGAATGTTGTCACTACAAGGGCAAAATTTTTAAAACTCGTATTATATGAAAAGTTATGTGCTTGTTTTCAATCTTCCAGAACAATCATTAATGAGAGTATCAGAGTAATTCGAGTGTCATGTAGGCCTACTTATCTTCGTAGTACACATTTCTGATGCCAAAAGCTTTGAACTGTTTGCAGTTGACAACCGAAGCACGCCGGAACGCCTCAGATTAGGCCGCGCTGTAAGAACCACCACGAGGCACGGCCATAATTACGCGGTCAAGAGGTTAAAGACCGCGGCCGTACATCGGCCGACATGAATCTGGGTTTTAGGTGGCTTCCCACGCTCGTTTCAGCAGACAATGGACTGCTCCGCCTCAGAAAATGCGTTGCATAAGCAGTTAAAATGCCATAACATACAAACCAGAGTATACATCATTCACACAGATTGCGCACACGATTCTCTTCCCCTACTGCAGAATGATCTAAATAAGATATCACTATGGTATAAAAATTGGCAATTGACTCTAAATAATGATAAGTGCGAAGTCGTCCACATGAGTACGAAAAGAAATCCGTTAAACTTCGTTTACAAGATAAATCAATCAAACGTGAAGGCCGTAAACTCCACAAAATATCTAGGAATTACTATTACTTCCGACTTAAACTGGAAAGAACACGTAGATATTGTCGTGGGAAAGACGAACCAGAGACTGCATTTTATTGGCAGAACCCTTAAAAGATGCAACAGAACTACTAAAGAGACTGCATACACTACGCTTGTCCGTCCTTTTTTGGAGTATTGCTGCCCATTGTGGGATCTTTATCAGTTGGGTTTGACGGAGGACATCGAAAGAGTTCAAAGAAGGGCAGTTCATGTTGTATTGTCACGATACAGAGTAGACAACGTCACGGAAATGATACAGGATCTGGGATGGGAATCATTACAGCAACGGCGCTTATCACTGCGGCGTGGGCTACTTACAAAACTCCAAACGCCAACATTTTTCTACGAATGCAAAAAGATATTGTTGTTTCCCACTTACATAGATAGAAAAGATCATCAGAATAAAATACGAGAAATCAGACCTGGAACGGAGAGATTCAGGTATTCTTTCTTCCCGCGCGATATTCAAGAATGGAATGGGAGATAAATAATATAAAGGTGGTTCGGTGAACCCTCTGCCAGGCACTTTTCAGAGTACCCCATGTAGATGTAGGTGTTAGATGTAGATTCATACAGTCATGTAGCAGCAGATGTGAGGTTATTGTTGCGAAGAAAAACATCATTTAAATCGACTAGGCTGCTCATAATCTTGAACTCAACATTGCATATCCTCCCGTCAGATACAAATTCTTACGGGAATTAGTTTCATAACTACGAGTTTGAGTACTGTGGGCAGGGCGAAGCTGGGAATTTGTATCTGACGGGAGGCGTGCTTAGGTAGTCCTTGCAGGTGCGGTGATCACTGTGTCCCCAGTGGTGTAGGGGTCAGCGCAACTGCCTAGAAAGCAGGAGACCCGGGTTCGAATCCCGGCTAGGTACACATTTTCAGTTTTGCCCAATCGCAGTTGATGTCATATATTCTGTGAATATTAAATAATAATAACAACTACAGGATCAGAAGTGACGCCTGCTCCCTCGGAACAGACGCCACATGTATACTACCTAATTTATTCTTCTTTAATGATGATACTGTTACCCCAGTAGCAAGTAGTATTAAACTCTGCAGTCTTCGTTATTGAATAATAATACCAATATTATCTGTTTTCGAAATTCGACCAGTTTTAATTACAACGTAACTTCTACTTCTTTTAACAACTCTTAATGGCTGCGTGACACATGATTTTGTATTGCGCACACCTATGGCAAAGACCTTTTCGAATTATATAAATTTCATTGTCCTCCTCCTGTATTTCTGTAATCCTAAAAATCGATATTTTAATTTTTGTATTCGCGTATTTATACAGTTTTTTAAATGGAACATTGGTTGTTTCTATCATGCACCGGAATTTTTTACATCACCTGTGTACAAAGAATTTTGAATAACATTTTTATCACGTTTAGTTTGGCAGCTACAACCGCTCAAACTTTCGGGGGTCGAGGCTGCGATAGCGTAGCTCACTGGCGGACTGGCTAGCCCCTGAGGCACGGCCCACTGTCTCATGATTACTAGCCAGTCAGATACGCTGTCATAGCCTCCGCCCCCAAAAGTTTGAATGGTTGTAGCTGCCAAACTAAACGTGATAAAAACGTCATTCAAAATTCTTTGTACACAGCTGGTGTCAAAAATTTCAGTGCATAATAGAAACAACCATTGTTCCATTTGAAAAATTGTATGTTTGTATAAAAAATACACTTTCTAGTTTTTTTCATTGGCTAACAATACGAGTCCTTGAATACCAATCCATTCTGTGAAAACCGCACATCAATCGCACTTTCGGTTTCCGCAATATTTTCGGTGCAAGTGTTAGGTGATTCACCCTGTATAATGATAGCTCATGTGGAGCTCACATTTTCCTACCTAGGAAACAAGTAGTGGAATATTCAACATACCTAGGCCTATAGAGAAAATAAAATACTTTGTGCAGAGCAATATGGCAGCCACTGAACACGTCTGTATCATGTATTAGTGGCATATGGACAATTATCCCTAAGGCTCCCTGTGAGGGTTCTAGTTTGATAGTGATCTCATTATCTTACCAATAAACTATTATTTGTATCTATTATTCATAAACGTAAGCAAATTGGAACGGTTTGTCTCCACTAGAAGGACTTATTTCATTTGGTAAATCTCAAGGCAAATTCATCATAAAGTAAGCGATGAATTTGGGGTATTTGATTCTGGGGACGCCAGGCAAACATGCAAAGACTAATCGGTGGATTTTTTTTAAAACCAGTTGCAACATTAATCACAAAATAAATTACTTGAATGAACCATTGATTGAACAAGCACTGATAAAAGTTGGCGATCTCAAATTACCTACAGACAGGCTCATTTCACTAAAAATTAAAATGGTGTTTACTGTAAGAAGTCAGCTCCACAAGCGGGCAAATATTAGATTTAGATGATTAGAGAACCTTCAAAGAGAAGACAAGAAAGAAAAATATGAAAGCTACGTCAAGCTACGGACAGTATTCATTGTTATATTAACAAATAAATATTAGAATAAAAACTGGATGTTATTTTAGAATAACGCATTAAACAAATCATTATTAAAACACAGTAAGGGATTATATTGTGAAGTAAATGCAGCATTGAACCAAAGGAAGTAGAACAGTTTTGCGAATAACTACAAGAAGAGTTAGGCGAAATATCACAGAAGACTGTAAAACATTTATTTGGAGATTTTAAGGTGCAGGTGGACTTTATTTACTCGAGTTAGCATAGAAAATATATACATGCACAAAGACAAACATTTATAAATTATTTACTAATTTGAAAACTTGTCAGTAGACAAAGTTAACAATCTAAGCAACCTTCACCAAGTATGTATTAAGCGATGGCTACAGAGCATGCGGACGTTAGGTCGTCAACGGTACGTTTTTCAGAACATACTCGTAGTGTACATTCTGTAAATCATCGTTTTATCTCATAACTGACCACAAATCTATCTTGTCATTATTTTTTCTAGACGCCAACCTTCCTAACAAGACATCCCAACGTATCCAGAGATGGACACTGTTTTTGTCACAATTCAGACACCCGTTGCATTTCAGATCCACCACGCAACATGTGAATGCGGACGCTCTTTCCCGATTACCCTTGGGCCCTGACCAAGAATTTGATTGGTCCGAATTACTCATTTTTCGGATAGACGACGAAGTCCGAGAGCTCCTCCAGGGTTTCCCCATCACTGACTCCACGTGGCCATTGCTACCAACAGGGATCCGTTGTTGTGTGCCAACCACACGTATGTTCAGCAAGGGTGGCCCGCCGTTCTGCCTGCATGGGACCAACAGCAGCTCTGCTTCTACTTTTCTATACGACACCAGCTGTCTGTCGTCGATGGAGTCTTGCTGCGGATGAACCAGAAATTGCGCCTTGCATGGTCATTCCACAGAAGCTGCAGTCCACAGTACTGCAGCTCTTACACCAAGGCCATTGGGAAACAGCCCGTACCAATCTTCTTATTTGGCCTTACCAAAGACGTCACTGAGATGCTTAGAGGCTGCTCCATGTGTGCCCAACAGCTCCCCCGCCCATCCCAGACTTTCCTCTCCTGGCTCAAGCCAACAGCCCCTTTGGAGCGGATCCATTCCTAGGCCACCACTGGCTTCTGATCACTGATGCCTTTCCTTTTGTGGTTCGTTATGCAAATACAACATATGACGTCACCTTGGCCGCCCTCAAGAAGGTCTTTTCACTGGAAGGCTTACCCATCACCATAGTTACCAACAATGGACCCTAGTTCAGAAGCCAAGAGTTCAAGGACTTTTGTTCAGCCAACAGAATCCACCATGTCCTGCCCTTCCTTTTCATCTGCAGACGAACAGAGAGGCCAAGTGCCTTGTCTGTACGTCCAAAGCCCAAATGACAAAATATTCATAAGACCACTCGTTGGATGAAGCCTTAAACTTGTTCCTTAGTTCTTATCTACTCTGATAGACTCCCATAGTCTGGCCGAACTCCTCCGCAGGGGGCAACACCGTACTTTCCTGCATCTCCTCCAGCCTGGGCCTAGACCACAGATCCCAGCTGGGCCCACTCGTTTCCTTACAGGTTCTCTAGTTTGGGCTTGCGGTTTTAGTGATAAAACGGGATGGCTCCACGGAGTAGTCTTGCGCTCCAAAGACCGCCAAATTTTCCACGTTCGCATAGATGACAGGATCGTCGATCGACATGTCAACCAACTCCGTCCCCCGCACCCCGCCTCTTCGGCTCCTCCCACCCTGGCACCGTCTCCTTTCCCACCTCCTCCTTCCTCCTCAGACACACCCACCTTTATACCACATAATCGCTAGATGGGCTATGTTGCGGCACTACCGCCGACACAGCCGACACCGCCTCCATAGCCAGTAGTGAAGCCGACACAGAGCTGGCACCATGGCCACAGCAATCCGCCTCCCAGCCAGAACCTTTGCCAGGCCAGTTGTCAATGCCGCTCTCGCTCGACGAGGATGATGTACCAATGCTACTGGCACCACAGCAGCCTCTCCCAAGGTGCCGTTCAGCTGCAGCCTACTTTCCAGAGGCGGGCCTCCATCGCCTCCTTCACGAAGAGGCCCTGGTGGACCAAAAGAACATCGCTGTCTTCAATCCCCGACGATCCGCTTCCTCCTGGAAGCTTACCCCTAACAAGCTGGCAGCACGCCATTAACTCAAGCTTAGCAGATCTGCCGATTCAATCGCTAGCAGGCGTTATATCGCGACAAATACGGGACTGTAAATGAACATAACATTCTCGAGCCTAATTTGGACCTTCTCTTACAAAGGTCGCAGCGTAGCTGAGAACCAGCGAAGTATTCCTACTTCGGCTCGCGATTGGCTGGCGAACCCCTTTTAAGGACCAGCCAGGCGACTCGCCAGTCAGTCTCGCGTCCATCAAGCGAGCGATAGCTTCGTGGAAGACTACGAAGAAAAAGAAGCAGCCCACTACGGAAGAAGTCACTGAAGACCATTTGACGCCGTACCGAGGAACCACTCCGGCTGTTCCAACGGAGTTCTGTAACCACCTTCGAAGTAGCGACCATTGTAAATAGTGTAGAAGAAGTTTAGTTGTAATAAATTAGTTTTGCAAGAAGTACAGTACATGGTACAGTAAATTAAGAAACACATGAGAGAGTTAGGTTTCAAATGTACAATTACAGCGGCATAGTGTAAATATGTTTTAAATTTTTTTGAAATAAATAGCAGCCAACCAGTTGCGTTAAAATGGTTCAGCTATACATTATTTGGGTATACAGGAGTTTTCTGCAAGTACTGGGTCAGACTTCTGAAGAACACAAAATTAATTTTGTGGAAAGCTAGGTAAAGGTTTTAATTAAACACATTTTAAAGCAAGTGGTTGGCTGCTATTTATTTAAGAAAAATTTCATTGTACCGTCGCTCATCTTCAATCATGTTCAAGATGTAAATTTGTTTTCAATATCTTTATACAGTGAAATAAACCGCAATTTGCGATCAATTATGGCTTCACTGCACTAGGTTTAGATGGAATACCAAAGGGCGACGAATTAAAATTTGTACCCGGCCGGGATTCGAACCCGGTATTCCCTACTTACTAGGCAGACGCGTTGACCACTCCGCCACCTTTTTTTTATATTTATTTTTTTATTTTTTTGCTCTATGGGTGGTTCTGTTCATTACGGACGCTGATCATTCTTGTTCGTTGATGTTCGGAGTGTTCTTGGCTCAGCTTTTTTATTACAGAGGGCGTTGAGCCCCCTGATCGGGCGCGCTGAGCCACGGCGCCCGGCCCACCGAGGACACAGTGACCAGCCCTACTGCAGAGGACTCTTCCCTGCACGTCTCCCGCCACACTCAAATCTCCATTCGCCACTCAGTCTCTTTCCTATTAACACAGCCTATTTGTTCTGTAATGCTCGCAGCCACAATACTGTATTCCCGCATCAGGGAGAACTGGCCATGAGGTATCGAGACACGATCGATTGTCGTCAGGAGCCCAGCCTCGGTTTGTATACAATTATATATTTTTGATGACGTTACAGCGTTCATTTATGAAATAAATCGCAATTTGCGATCAAGAAGAAGTTTTGGAAGATGAAGATTGCGTTCACAATACATGGAACAGTAAATTAAGAAACAGAAACCCGGGTTCGAATACCGGCCGGGCACAAATTTTCATTCGCCGCACTTTGGTATACCATCTAAACTTAGTACAGGAAAGCCATGATTGATCGCAAATTGCGATTTATTTCATAAATGAACGCTGTAACGTCGTCAAAAATATATAATCTTTACACAAGTTCGAAATGTAAAATTTCTCTGTCATAAAAATTATAGTTAAATGATGGATTACTGTAAACATATTTTGTTACATGGCACAGTAAACGAAATTACGCGATAGTACTGTAATCGTCGTACTGATGACTAGTCTATTTATTGTCAATTGTATTGAATTAAAACAACAATAAAATTGGGAAAACCATATTTAAAACAGAAGTGACATGACAAGGAGACACTATGGTGGTTACATAAATCATCTGAATTAAATTTGATAACCAGTCATGGACATTAAGACAGTATATCGATTGATTAGAGAGAGAGAGAGAGAGAGAGAGAGAGAGAGAGAGAGAGAGAGAGAGAGAGAGTTCATGTTGATAATATTCTTCTCGGGTCTGAAGCCGGATAACATTGTGAACTAGAAGCAATATTTCGGCAGACCAATTAGCTGTCATCTTCAGCTGAGTGCGCTGATTGCACTTACTCGTCGAAAACTGAGACAGAACAGAAACAGCGGCCCCTTTATACACCGCAGTAGCACGCCGATGGAAAAGATAGGCGAAACTATGGGTCCAAACAAGATCGGGGCGGCTGAAGCAGTCACGAGGTCACACACAATAATGCTTCATTCGGCAACAAAGTTAGTACCTGTGCTTGCCGTACTGTTTGATGTACGCATGGAAAAGCAAGTTTATTTTGTGTGTTTGAATGGATATTTTGCGTAGATATCCATTTATAAAACATTCACCGGTTTCAAGCCGCATCAGGTGGTTTATTGCCCACGAGCGGTATGAGTGTTCTTGCCCTTACTAAATAAAGAGTGGCCCTTTAAGGTCAATGTTCACGTCACGGACCTTTTTATTCTTGCAAACGTTTCGCAGATCTATGATTATGGCAGTGCCACTGGCACTGGTTCATTTTAAATCATGCAACGTGCCGCCTTTGGCGACGGTGTCAAACCACGGTGCCAGTCCTTTCCTTACATCACTAGATATGATATACCTATTCAGTTCAAAATATTTTGAAATAAATTAAAAAGTAGGCTACCTGAAATTGTGCAATAAGAAACTTTTTTTAACACAGCAAAAGACGCGCACGTACTTGCTGTAATTCCTATAACGTTGATGTAAAATTAGTTAAAATATAAATCAATAGACTTTTTTTATTTCCTACTACGGTACTTATCGAATTTTCATGTTTTTGCTCCACTCATAAGCAAATGCTAGATACATCAATTGGAAAGGTAATAGATAAGTGGGGCCTACTTCCAGGAGCGGAACAACAAGAGTGTACGTCTGCTGAACAAACATCTCTATATATAAAAATCAATGTCCCGATTGACTAACTGATTAACTGACTGACGGACTGAGTAACTGACTCATAATCCCTGATTGACTGACTCATCATCGCTATTTGGGCAATTTTGAAGTTAGAACTACAAATTTTCGGATTTGGATTCGGGGTTCGAATTTAAAAGACACATGCTTAGGTATTTTTGGAAATTCGACCAATAAGGGGGTGAAATACGGGACGTAAAAATTGATTTTCAAAAATATGTTGCTGTTAACTCCAATTTCTAGCTATAACTACGAAACTTAGGATATGGACTCTTGATCAGGATTAAAAAGGCACGAGTTTCGGTATTTTTGGAAATTCAACAACCAAGGCGGTAAAATAGGGGATCAAAAATTCTTTTCGAAAATTCATTGTTTTCAAGACAATTTTGAAGCTAGAGCTGCAGAAATTGGTATTTGTATTGTTCGTTAGAATTTAAAAAAAATACGTGTTTCGGTATTTTTGCAAATTCTACCATCAAGGGGGTTAAATTGGAGAGGGGATGTTTTTCGAAAATCTTTTGCTATTAAGGTAATTTTGAAGCTACAACCACATAAATTGGTACACGTTTTCTTGGTCAGAATTAAGAAGATACGTGTTTCGGTATTTTCAGAAAATTAATCATTTAGGGAGTGAAATAGGGGATGAAACATTTTTTGAAAATACGTTGCTACTAAGCCAATTTTGAACCCAGAGTTACAAAAAAATGATATTTGAATACTTGGTTGGAATTGATAAGACACATGTTGAGGTATTTTTCGAAGTCAACTATGAAGGGGTGCCATAGGGGGTTCCAAGTAGTGAAATCAATCTTTAAATGTTTGTAAATCTTAAGAGACTTAACTACAGGGTGATCAGTTCCTAAGGCTTAGAAACGAATAACTATATCTATGAAAATTTAAATTAAGAGGGAGAAACAACTGGTGCGGACCAACCAGCCTACGCATGCGAAGCAGAGGGCTTAAGCTAGTCTCTCTATATAAAAGGCAATGTCCCGACTGACTGACTGACTTACTGACTGACTCATCATCGCCAAACCCAATCCATTGAAGATAAAACCTGAAATTTGTAGACATTGTTGATCTTACTCTGTAGGCGTCATTTAAGCAGCGATGTTTCGATATTTCGTCCGTAAGGGGGTGAAGTAGGGGATGAAACATTTTTTGAAAATAAGTTGCAATTTAGGTAATTTTGAAGCTACAACCACATAAATTGGTATGTGTTTTCTTGGTCAGAATTAAAAAGATACGTGTTTCGGTATTTTCATAAAATTAATCGTTTAGGGGGTGCAATAGGGGATGAAACGTGTTTTTCAAAATACATTACCACTAAGCCAATTTTGAACCCAGAATTACAAAAACTGCTATTTGGATACTTGGTTGGAATTTAAAAGACACATGTTTGGGTATTTTTCGAAATTCATCTATTAAGGGGTGCCGTAGGGGGTTACAAGTAGTATAATTTAATGTTCAAATGTTTGTAAATCTTAAGAGACTTAACTACGGGGTTATGAGTCCCTAAGACTGACAAACTAATTAAACTAACTTATTCCCGAGGGGCGAATTGAACCCCCGACGGCGAACAGCAACGCGCACCGCAGCATGGCGCCTCAATACTCACGGCCATTCTGCCACGGCTGCAAGTAGTATCACAACGTTTCATTATGATATTACTTAAGCTATATCTATGAAAATTTATTAAGAGGAAGAAACAACTGGTGCAGACCAATCAGCCTACGCATGCGAAGCAGCGGGCGTTAAGCTAGTCTCTCTGTATTTGTTTACTTCAGGTTTATTCTAAAGATGAATGAAGTACAGGGAAGTCGTTCACAGTTTTTTCAAAATCCAGAATATATTTCAATGTCGCGGCGGAATAGCCATGAGCGTTGAGGCGCCTTGCTACGGTGCGCGCGGCAGTTTCTCGTCGGAGGTTCGAGTCCTCTCTCGGCATTGGTGTTTGTGTTGTTCTTAGGATAAGTTAGTTCAAGTAATTTGTAAGTTTAGGGACTGATGACCACTGCAGTTAGTTCCCGTGACTTTACAAACATTTCAATTATATTTTACAGTTTGCACAGAAATGTGAAACACTTTGACTGCAATCAGCGTTGCTAAACTTTCATCGTTACTGGATCGCACAGTGGCATCGAATTTATCGTTCATTTCGTCAGAGGATCGCACATTGAATTAGTGACATAGGTAGTTTTTCGTTCTAGAGGGAGGAAAAAAAAAAAGAACTTCGTGTCTCGGGTGACGCGTTTAAAAGGTCCCCCCCCCCACCCCTATCTACGTCAGAACATCAGAATAGGCGTTTCAGATTATTTACCGTTAACATCTCCACATTTTAATACCAATGGTCTTTTAAAAATTCTAGGAGATAGTTTAGGAAGGTTAATATGATTAATAGAATTATAAGAAAGAGTTACCTCGTCAGTGGATTACCTCGCAAGAAAACTAAAAAAAAAAATGGAATAATATTTTTATGACATGATTTTCAGTTTTAGAATGCTTTGTAACACAGCCTAATTTAGAGACAAAAGTTACGTTACAAACTCTACATCTAGGCCTTTCAGAGTTCGATTGATCAGCTCACAACCAACCCTTATAAACTAGATTAGTTTCCCATCATTTTCTTCTGTTTTGTTTTCGGCTCTTACATTTAAACAGGCTTACTGTATATCTCATGGAAGTATCAGGAGCACCGTCACTATCTCATGTTTCCATTTTTCACTACTTAACTCCTTTTTAACATCCCACTCCTATCACTCACTCAATGAAGTCAGCGAAGTCAACACGTTAACGTATGAATTTTGCTCACGGTGAACGCAACCAATGTTAGTTAGGAAATCCCACAGCTCTACAGACTAGCAAGTACGTTACTCAAACTCGTGGTTGCAAAAGTTACGGTAAAAATAATAAAAAACCGTAACAACTAAAACATGAAAACTTAATAATAGTTAGCGTGTCGTAAGCTCGTGCAACAGACGTACGATCCAAATGGTGGATCGTACGGTCGTACTCCATCTTAAATTATCGTACATGTCCGATCCAGATCGTACGGTTGGCAACCATGACTGAAACTGCGTTTTACAACGCAGGAGCAGAAGTGACGGTAACTTTGCTGGAATCGTAAATAATGTATGAAGCACATGTTGATTGCGTTGAGGGCGATTTATTATGATTATTAACAGAATGCATATTTTCTGCCAAGATCGGTTCTCTTATTATGATAACCGGTTTCGATGCTCACAGGACATCATCAATTGATCTCTTACTTACGTTTTACGAAATTCATACTATGTACAAGGGGGAGTTGGAAAATAAGTTTCCCATGTCGGCTGTGGTCAGAGTTGCGTATGAAAGGATAAAAATATATCTTTATTTTTCTTTATAATTTTCTAGTATATTCAGACATTTCTCATACCGCTTTATAAGCTTCAAAAAGCGTTCCAGGAAAAAAATCAGGGCGTTGCCTACGGAAGAACCGTTGCGTCCCAGAAAATGGTGAGTAGCACTTTATCTGCAGACGGGGTGCTTTTGACAGGTGATGACGGATTTTTCCGCTCCATGTATGTGGCCTTCGATTCGGCCGTGTAATGATGGACCCACGTTTCATCCCCCTTCACAATCCGAAACAGAAAGTCATTGCCATCATCTACTCAATGGTGTATCGGTGTCTTGCATGTGCACGTTCACCTGCTGTGTTGTCCTTCGCCCATAGCCGTTCAACGCTTCTTCCGTATGCAACGCCCTGATTTTTTTCCTGGAGGACTTATTGCAGCTTATAAAGCGGTTTGACGAATGTATCAATGTACTTGGAAATTATATAGAAACTGACGTGTTTTACGGCCCACTTTAGGTTTGTAGTTTTATAAGTTTTTGCAAATATTTTGGACCAAAATAATAATCTAAATCTAGATCGCATAAATAATGAAGAGATAGTGAACAGAATTGGTGAGAAAATGAATTTTTGGCATACCCTGACTAAAAGAAGGAATCGCTTGTTAGGACACATTCTTAGACATCGAAGAATTGTAAATTTAGCATTGGAGGGAAGTATGTTGGGTAAAAATCGCAGAGGGAGACCAAGAGACACATATAGAAAGCAGATTCAAGTGGATGTGGGTTGCCGTTCTTATGAGGAGATGAAAAGGCTTGCTCACGATAGAGTAGGGTGGAGAGCTGCATCAAACCAGTCTTCGGACTGAAGACCATAACAACAACTAATAATAAAAAATTATGGTGATAAGATTACGACTCTACTATTGTGGTAATATCTATGCACCCAACACGTAATATTCTTTCTGACCGTATTTCAACAAACAGCCACAATTATATGATGTTTGAGTTTAGCTTCGACAAACATACTCTTTTTTGAACTTTTACCTCTTTGAACTATCATTTTAATATCTCTTCCCAATTTTCATTATATTTGGTAGTTCTATGTTCATTTTCTTTCCCTGTACTGGTTACGAATGGCTATAGGCTGGAACGAACGTAGCGTACACTTGGAGTTCGGACGAGAGACTGTAGACTGGCTGGAACACAGCGTACATTTGGCGTAGATGCATTGATTCTAATTAATGACTTCAATATATCCCACAAATAGTGAATAAACGCTTAGAAAAATAAACAAGGTAATTTGTTGCAATGTATACACTTCACTTCTGTTTGATTAAGGAACTACACTTTCCACAGAAATCTAGGATTTTCCTTACGTACGAAACTACCTGAATCAGTACTTTGTTCAGAATCTTTATTATTAGAGTATCCTCCCAGTTTACGTGCATATACTTCAGAAGACCATTGTTCAATTCGATGTTACGTATTTCACGCCAATTTCACGAAATAGAACAAACACGCATTTTAGAGGGAACATTCTTACATATGCACAATTATAAACATTGAAGAATATGGCTCTATTTAATTAATAAGAGTGCCTGAAACCATTTTAGGAAAAAGAAAAAAATAGGTAGTGGCTAGTTTCAAACCACTGACTGTCAGCACCGCAGCCCAAAGCATTGCCCACTACACTACGGCTACCAATCACACGTAGCGTTCTTTAATCTCGTAATATTGATGGCAGTTATTAACTGATGCCAATATGGCATTTTTAAAAACTACATTATCATTTATCGTACGAAGAACGACGTGTTTTTGTTAATTCTTCAGTGCGCCATTACTTTGAAATGACAACTTTTTAGTTACAATGAGAAAATCATCAGATACGCAACGCGAGATGGCGTATGCCAGAGAGAGCTCTGGGCGAGGAATGTTACGTGACGTCTCCGAAAGGCTGGTTTTCGTTAATTCAATGGAGGGTGTCAAATCTCCTTTATTTTTACAAATATCTCTCAAACGATACGAGATATGAAAAAAAAAAAAAAAACATAAGAGAGCAAAGTTGAAGAGAATTTTCTCCTTTACAAATTCGGTTATTCAATTTTCGCGTCAGATGAACGGTTCGTTTGCAATTACAATTATATTAAAAACGGCTTTTTTGGGTACTACTACCGTATTTTGTGTCCGAAAAATTTGAAAAAGGGAGGTTCTGATCTCTGGCGGTCTACAATTATGTCTGTAAAATTTGGTACTGATCGGTTGAACGGTTCGTCTTAAAAACAGGGAACATGTTACGGACAGACAGACAACCCAAAATCGCCGTTATTTTTGCAAATATTTCTGAAACTGTACGAGATATGTAAAAAACATAAGAGAGGAAAGTTGTAGAGAATATTCTCCTCTAGAAATTGAGTTATTCAATTTTCGTGTCAGATGAATGGCTAAGCTGTTATTTTCATTTAAATTTCGAGATCGCAAAGGCCCACTTTTAGAGTTACTACCTAAAGTGGGCCAAAATAAAGATATTTATTATTTTTAATGTCTTATTCTATTTTTTCCTTCCATACACAACTCTGCCCACAGTCAACAGGGGAAACTTATTTCCGACTCCCCCTCGTAGTACAGCAGTACAATATAATTTCTATGACAAAACTACCGTATTCTGTACTACATGATATCTAGTAATTATGACCTCAAATGATGATGCCCTGTTAGCATCGAAACCAGCCATGATGGTAAAAGAAACGATCCTGGCAGAAAATCCATTGTGCCTAAGTAATGTGTTTCTACGTCAGGTCCTTCTAATATATGAAGCAGTGTCCGTATGTTTGTACGTGTTGCATACAAATCTATAGTTTTGTTCCAATCTTTATGAAATTTTGTACAAGTAAGCTTCAATCCACGAGGACGGTCACCGTAAGTGTAAGAATCACGTACGATACATAGTTCACGAGATATGACGTCATAAACAATGAGATGCGCGAAAAACTGCTGCATTTTGCGACAATGCTGCTCATTATCTCCTCAACCCCTGGACCGATTGCAACCAAATTTGGTACACACATTCCTTACCCTGAGGCAACAATTTCTGCATGGTTAAGAATCACATAAGGCACATGTTTCAGAAGATATGACGTCATAAACAATAGGAATCGCAAAAAACTGCCACATAATGCGACGCCGGCCGCGGTGGCCGAGGGGACTGAGGCGCTCCAGTCACGGTCTGCACGGCCACTATGGTCGGGGGTTCGAATCCCCCTTCGGGCATGGATATTTGTGCCGTCCTTAGTCTTAGCTGGTTCATAAGTAGTTTGTAAGCTTAGGGACTGATGACCCCGTAGTTAAGTCCCATAAGTTCTACAAACATTTGAACATAATGCGACGAGACTTTATAAATACGCTATATGAGAATGAGAGTACTTAGCGACTTGCAACAAACCTTAAACATAATTTCAAATCATTATTAAACTTTTTCTCGCTGACAACCATAGCAAATTGATGAAAGGAAAAAATGTTCTCGCTTACTACTTTTCGCTGTTTATGGAGTAAAACTACGGCATTCGATATGACGTTTATAAGTTGTACATTACAAATTGTAGCCACATGAAATTTTACAGACAGTATACACACATATATTTGAATTTATCTTCTAAATTGTATTACCGTACGACACGTAGTACATGAGATATGAGCACATAAACAGTAACGTTCCTTTTTTCATGGACTAAAACTATGGGACGCGATATGACGTTGCAATTGAAAATTTCTACACTACAAATTATTGCCGCAGCAAATTTTACAGACAATATACGTGCATATAGTTGAGTTTACCTTCTAAATTGTATCGCAGTACGACACGTAGTTCATGAGATATGAGCACATAAACAGTATCGTCGATGGAAAGCCGGCCCATCATGCACCAAGTTTTAAGGCTCCGTCAAACAGGAAGCGGGCAGCCCGCGCGGGTAGAACGCGCTGTTGTCCGCCGCGTTCCGCAACCGTGCCGGCCGCGGTGGCCGAAGAGACTAAGGCGCTCCAGTCACGGTCTGCACGGCCACTACGGTCGGGGGTTCGAATCTCCCCTCGGGCATGGTTATTTGTGCCGTCCTAGTTCGTAAGTAGTTCATAAGTAGTTTGTAAGTTTAGGGACTGATGACCCCGTAGTTAAGTCCCATAGACTATACAAACAGTTGAACAGTTGAGTCCGCAACCGTTATTCAGAGCGCGGGCAGTGCTCGGCGTTCCAGCTGTTGACTGGCACTTGTAGTGCGGGAGTCAGCCGCGGAGCGTATAAACATGAGCAGTAGTTCAGATGAAGACTAATTTCTAGCAGTGGCGGCTCGTACAAAATTTGACCAGTGTGCTACAGTATTACAAAAATAATCAGGAAACAAAATATACTAAAATAAAAAGCGTGACTGACAATGGAAATAACGGAGCTTAGCAATATCCCCACCACGTCATCTGCGTTGGCTATACATCACTAATGTTGTTTGTGATTGAAGTTTTATCTCAGACACGTCAACCTTGGTATAATTGCCTTTAATTAAATATCAATTAATACTGTATTGACAGTAAGACCTTCAGGGGAATCTGTAACAGCGTTGCCAACAGCATGTATTCACTGCAGGTAGTAAATGTAACGTTTAGAATATTAATTTTATTTACAGAAATTAAAAATTTTGGGTATTTGAATACGAGCCTCACACAATTAAGTTTGAGAGACAACGCGCAAAACGCCTGAGCCAGCGAGCTATTTGACTCTGTATGCCGCAATATTATACTATTCTTCAGCAGTCGTTACACGCAGTGCGGAGAGAAATATTGATCTGGTGCTGCAGTCGGTCTCAGCACACATCAGCCGCCAGGCCCTAGTCATGTCTGCGCATGCGCACTAGGAAACAGACGACTGCGCCGCCTCTCTGCGCACGCACCAGCGCGGCTGAATCCCACCTCAGCACACGGAGCTGGTTTCCAGCTACCGCGGCGAGAGCGCTCTCAAATGCCTTTTCATCCTTATTACTAGCATTGTAATACGTATTGGAAGGGAATTGGCATAATTTTATTGTGATATATGGATCGCATTCCAAGAGAAAGGATGTAATATTACAGCGATTTCTCGCTTGAATTCGAAGAGAAATGGCTTAATTTTAGTAATATATTTACAGTGCGCTGCAGCACATTAGCACATTATCACCAGCCGCCACTGATTTCTACTTCTCCTCACGGTTGCGTCAAAGAAGCGAAGAAAATGGGTACATGAAATTATTGCGAAACGACAAGAATATAGTAAATTTCATCGTCTTTGTAAAGAACTGTGGCCGTATGAAGACCGTTACTTTTTATTTTTTTATTTATTATTATTTTTTTTTTTTCGAATGTCTCGCGAACAATTTGAAACGATACACAATCTGATTGAGTCACGTATTACAAAAATTCAATCAAACTGGAGAAAGCCTATTGGATGTCTGGAAAGATTGTCAATTTGCGTGAGGTAAGCATGTTATTTATTACACGTTTCATTTATTTTAATGTTTCATTTAGTTTTTATTGTAACTACATAAGTTGACTTTTATGAAGCGTATTACAACCAATATCACGATTGTAGTTTGAGCTGTAAATAAATTCCCACCAAAATCCGAACCTACCCCAATATCATTACATTTCTAAAGAGACAAAGAAATACAATCCTGCACTAATAGTATTACATTCCAAAAAAAAAAAAATGTCTCTTTCAGGTTTTTCTATAATTGAAAATGACTGTGTGCCCACTCATATACTTGTTTCATTGATGAAAATTCTCCTTCCTTGTTTCTGTCTTCTTAGACGCATTTCTGTATTTCTGGGTCACGTGTGTCAAACAGGAATGGCTTTGGACGCCCCGAATCGACCACTTTCTATTTCTTCCGCTCCCGCTTGCCCGCCGCGGTCTCTGTAGAAAATCACAGCCTGCCCGATGCACGCGGCGGGCAGCGCGTGCAACCGCTTCCTGTTTGACCGAAGCGGTGAGCTCGAATGCAACACAGTGGCCCGTGCGTACTGCCAACGCCACTTACAAACAAGGCCTGTGCGTTTCCTGCCAAGAGTAGTCATAACACAAACAAACTATTGTCTCATGTAGCGTTGTGCTGAGTTTGGGAATACATAGACGTTGCACAGTATGCTTCAGAATGTTCGTAATGTTATTTATGTGATTCACAGACAAATTTGTTTTGGTAGAAGATATTTATGAACTATTGGTAATATATCTTACCGATATTGGAATCGGACGATTCATATTAAGCGTTTTGTCTGATACCAGCCAAACTCTGCACGCCGGCCGCGGTGGCCGAGGGGACTGAGGCGCTTCAGTCACGGTCTGCACGGCCACTACGGTCGGGGGTTCGAATCCCCCCTCGGGCATGGATATTTGTGACGTCCTTAGTTGTAGCTAGTTCATAAGTAGTTTGTAAGTTTAGGGACTGATGACCCCGTAGTTAAGTCCCATAAGCTCTACAAACATTTGAAACTCTGCACGGAGAATCACATAGATAACACGAAAAACATTCTGCAACACAGTGTGCAACGCGTACGTATTCCCAAACTCATCACAACGCTACACGAGACAAATAGTTTGGTTGTGTTATGACTACTCTTGGCAGGCAGCGCACAGGCCTTGTATCCAGGTGGCGTTGGTACTGCCCGCTCTCAAAATGTTCAAATGTTTGTTAAGCTTATGGGACTTAACTACGGGGTTATCAGTCCCTAAACTTACAAACTACTTACGAACTACCTTATACTAAGGACGGCACAAATATCCATGCCCGAGGGGGGATTCGAACCCCCGACCGTAGTGGACGTGCAGACCGTGACTGGAGCGCCTCAGTCCTCGCGGCCACCGCGGCCGGCTGCCCGCTCTCTGTTTGACAGAGCCTTTAATCTATTACTTCTTTAGTACTAATTGGATTTCCAAGAGATTTTACAGACGTATAACCCTTATACAAATTAAGATATACCTGAAAAATGGCAGGAATAAATGAATAAATACCCGGGCAACGCCGGGCTTTCAGCTAGTGTTAACTAATGGCGGAACGGAAGCAGTAAGATGCTGCACGCGTAAGTAAGACGTCTCCGCTCCCCTCCCCTTCCGCCTCAGCCCGCGAAGTTGCGCATGGTGGTAGCAACGCTATGGCTCGCACGCCGCCGCGAATCCTAACAGGGAGCACTAAATCAGCATTTGCTTCGCCTGCCGCCAACAGTTTCGTCCCGTCCGGGTTCTCCGTGAATCTTGGGAGAGAGGCCGAGCGAATGCGCCGGCCCCGCGAGATATAAGGAGGGAGAGAGAGAGAGAGAGAGAGAGAGAGAGAGAGAGAGAGAGAGAGAGAGAGGGTGGGGGAGGGAGAGGGAGCGAGAGAGCTGGCATGCCACAGGGAGGGAGGGAGACAGCGTAGGCGAGGGTGCGCTCGGCAGAGGAGGAGATTGTTCTGTGCGGTGCGGTGCGGCCGGTTAAAAGCCTTGTAGGCGGCGGGGCCGGGAACACGCGACTTGCGAGGAGAACTTGGCCGTATCAAAAGGCCGCCGGCCGCACAAGAGCGCCGTTATTAGCCACTACACAGGGCGGCCACTTAGGCCGGTCTGCTGCGCGCCGTCTTGTCCGGCAATTAGAGCGTCTTTCCCACCTACGCCGGCTGCCGTGTTTAACGTCTTCCCCTCCGACACAGCTGTCCCACACAATTACCGACACACGCCGGCGTTCCCACTGTTGTGCATTCCTACACTGATGACGCAAAGAAACTGTAACACCTGTCTAATTTCGTGTCAGGCCCCCACCAAGTACCCAGAAGTTAAAAATCAACTATTTGTGAAGCTGTAGGTTCAAAGTGCAGTGCTCATTCGTCCCTAGCTTTACAAACTACGACCGGAAGTTGGAAAATGCGTTTCCTCTGTCGACTGTGGGCAGAGATGTGTAAGAAGGAAAAAATGGAATGAGACATGTCGTGTGTCGTGTCGTGGTCTTCCGTCCGGAGACTGGCGAACCGTTCGGTTCGTGGCGACTTCCCGTCGCCTGTCTTCGACTTTCGATTAGATCTAATGTGGTTATTATCTTTGGGGTTTCCTATGTAAACTGGCGGTTGTCCTTTTCGTTTGGGGTTTTGTTTTGGAAGTTTCCGTAGCGGTTACTCGGGGGCTGCTCGGCGTGTGTGTGGACGGACGCAGGCGGCTTTCTTGTTTTGGTTGACTGGCAGGCGGTGGTCCATGGTGACGGAATGGAAGTCTACGTGAATTACTTACTAGTGCTTGTTTCTATTCCACCGGTCTTTGGTAAAATGAGTTTGAGTTCAGTGAAGATTTATATGTGGAATTGGCGTCAATATCTGATAAGTGGCGAAGTGACTTGGCCGATATATATATATATATATATATATATATATATATATATATATATATATATATATATATGGTTTGAGTGCTAGTTGGGTTGCAAGCAGTGAGTAATTCACTGTATTGAAGTGCTTTTCACGTAAGCGCGATTTATTCGGGTTTTGTACCGAATACCTTAATGTTTAGATATGAGCACTGATCAATTTGTGTGTGTCGCTTTCTGCGGTGCTCAATTTCAATGTGGTTCTCTTAAAGTGACGCACTCGTGTGGACGTCATTAATCTTACCAATGGATTGTATGTTTTTTTTTTTTTTTAATTGTGAGTATTAAGGACAAGCAGTGATGGTTGTTGTACCCTATGCGTAGTTATGTGCCTGGTTTCCCCTTTGCGTATGCTTGCGTGTCAGATCTTATGTATATTGGTATATTATTATATATATTGTATGTTTTAAAGGTTTGTTGTCTTAGCATGTATGATTAATCTTCCCTTTTATTTATGTTTTGCAGTTGTATGCCTTATTTGTTGTACCTGGTTGACTGGCGTTGGGCCGGTGGACCGGGCCTGTGGTTTGCCCGTTTGATTGGTTTGTTGCTTTGGCTTTTGCCTGAAGTTGAGTATATTTTATCCATCTGCTTTATTTTGGCCGGGCTCTGAATACCGTGGTTCTGCGGCAGTCACCTTTAAAAAAAAAAAAATAATAATTTGGGCTCGTCAATTCGTTAATAGTCGGGTGTGATTTTTTGATCAATTGTATTTTGCTATCGCGGAAGTTTGCAAGCTTTGAATAATAAGGTTAGGCCAAATATTGTTAACCTGGTTATTTTTTATGCTTAATTATTTGTCAGCAGTTTCGCTTACTTTAAATGTGTTAAAAATTGTGTTAATATTGGATAACTGTTTATTGCATCCTCGTGGATAGAGTATTGTATCCGCTGTAAACATCTAGGTCCACTACTGAAAGTTAGGCCTTGCTTTTGGTCAGTTTTATTTTTATTCCCATTTTATTCCATTCATTTACTGCAAGTGTTTGATCATTGTTAAGCGAAGTTCCTTGGTTAGGGATATCTGGCTATTGTGTAAAAATTGGGCTATTCCCTGCTTATTTGTTAATCATATATTACATCTTGTATTCTTTCCTTAAAGGAAAGGATTATGAGAGTATGTGTCGTTTTTTTTTATTGTGAAATTTTAAGATGAAAATTGTTATTCAATAAATGATGCAGCTCTCCACAATACCCTATCCTGAGCAAGCCTCTTCAACTCCACATAAGAACGGCGACCTACATCTGTCTGAATCTGCTTACTGTATTCATCTCTTTGTCTTCCTCTGCGGTTTTTACCCCAAACACTTCTCTCCAATGCTAAATTCACGATTCCTTGATGTCTAAGAATGTGTCCTACCAATCGATCACTTCTTTCAGTCAAGGTATGCCAGAAATTCCATTTCTTCCCAATTCTGCTCAGTACCTCCTCATTAGTTACGCGATCCACCCACGTAATCTTCAGCATTCTTCTGTAGCACCACATTTCAAAAGCCTCTATCCTCTTCCTGTCCGCACTGTTTATCGTCCATGTTTTCACTTCCTTACAAGGCAACACTCCACACAAATGCCTTCAGAAAGGACTTCCTTAGGCTTAAATCAATACTCGATGTAAACAAATTTCTCTTTTTCAAGAACGCTTTTCTACCCATTGCCATTCTGCATTTTATATCCTCTGTACTGCGACCATCATTTGTTATTTTACTGCCCAAGTAACAAAACTCATCTACCTACTTTATTGTTTCGTTACCTAATCAGCATCACCTGAAATCTTAGACTGCACTCCATTATCCTTGTTTTACTTTTGTTAATGTTCATCTTATATGCACCATAACTAGCTAGATTCCCGCTGCTTCGTTCGCGTAGCCGAGGTGGAGTGGCCAAGTGCGTTGAGGCACTATGCACCGATGCGCGAGGCCGTTCCCCGTCAGGTGTTCGAATCCCCCATCGGCCATGGATGTTTGTGCTGTCTTTACTATAAGTTAGTTTATAAGTAGTTTGTAAGTTTAAGGACTGATGACACCGCAGTTAAGTCCCCATAAGCTTAATAAACGTTTGAATTTCGCTCACGTAGACTGTGTGATCTTCATTGGTTGCTTCTACTTCTAAATATAAATTTTCATACATTTAGCTTTAAAAATGCTTTCCTAATGAAGTATTTTCATACAACTTGTCACCACCTATTGCACCATTGATGGCAAAAAAAAAAAAAATAAAAAAAAAAAAAATAGAAAAATAAAAAAAACACCTTAGTACCAAATGCAAATTTTCACATTATAGCATCAAAGTAATCTTAGTAACAGCCTCAAAAGGTTTTCCCTATTTCACCCGCTTAATGGTTGAATTTCTAAAAATATCGAAACAGGTGTTTTTAAAATTTCAATCAAAAATCTAATTCCAAAGTTCTGTGTGTCTTGCTTCAAAATTGCCTGAATAGCAACGTATTTTCAAAAAGCGGTTCATCCCCTATTTCACCCCCTTAGGGATGGGAATATCGAAAAATCGCTGATGCCTACAGTGTAAGATAAAAAAGTCTACAAATTTCAAGTGTCTATCGTCTGTAGATTCACTTTTCAGCACCGTATTCTGTCTTTTAGAAACGGATCCAGAACGCGAAATTTCTTTCTTACGCTTTAGCATCGCTCTTGGTAGTTTTACTTTTCAAACTGCAAAATGCACTTATTTTTGTTCATTCGTACGCTTGTTGCAGAAAAACAACTGAAGAATGTGCATCACGTTTCGCTGTATGTAACCTCTTTGCTATTATAGAGTCAAAAGTCATCGCTGGTCTTCAGTCCGAATTTTATATAAGCTGGCGACTTTGAACCACAATATCTTCCACCCTCTTATAGCTATTGACACGGCACTGCTATGGTGTACAACGAGACACTTTGTACTAAAACAACACAGAGAGATAGTTCGTCTCCATTGTGTATTTTTTGCTGAAGAGCAAAATATTGACATCCGCACGTAGAATTTTATATAAGTCGGTAACTTTCAACTGCCATATCTTCCACCCCTTTATCGTTATCAACCCTCTACAACAGCAGGGCACAATGAGAGACTGATACCTACCACTCCATACAAACGCTATTCGTTTGCGATGTGTAGGTTTGGCTGCAAAGTGAAATATAGACACATACACTTCAATTTTTATATATATTAAGATTTCCAAGTACACTGAGACATTTGTCAAACCGCTTCATAAGCTTAAGAAAAGTCGTCCAGGAAAAAAATCAGGACGTTGTATACAGAAGAAACGTTGAACGGCTATGGGCGAAAGACGACACAGCAGGGACAAGGCATGGCATTCAGCCTGGAACAGCGCGTGCGTTACCATGAATTTGGAAATGACTTTCTGTTTCGGATTGTGAGGGGGGAAGAAACGCGGGTCCACCATTACATGCCCGAATCGAAGTCCGCATCCATTTAGTGTAAACATCCGACAACACCTGTCCGAAAGAAGTTCAAAAGCGCTCCGTCTACAGCTAAAGTGCACTCACCGTTTTCTGAGAGTTTTGTTGCTGGACTTTTTGGAAGATGCAACCATCAATGCTGCGCGGTGCTGTGCCACTCTGTCGAAATTGAAAGAAGTGATTCGGAAAAAGCGGCCTGGTCTTAAAAAAAAAAAAAAAAAAAAAAAAAAAAAAAAAAATATTAAAAAATCCAGATTTTGCGTTATGCTGGTGGATGACAATGCGAAACCACAACCACGACAACGCAAAACCATATTGCACCTCTTGGTTAGGAGAGCCTACACCATCCGCCATACAGTCCTGATATCGCTCCAAGTGAGTTACATCTGTTTCCAGCATTGAAGAATAGGCGGGAGATGCTTTGGAAGCAATGCTGACGTCAAACAAGCCGTTCAACGCTTCTTCCTTATGCAATGCCTGATATTTTCCTGGAAGGCTTTCTGATACTTATAAAGTAGTATGAAAAATGTCTCAATGTACTTGGAAATTATGTAGAAAAATAAAGACATGTCTTACTTTTAATGTATCATTCTATTTTTTTTTTTTTTTTTTACTTTCATATGCAACTCTGACTACAGTCGATAGGGAAAACTTATTTTCCAATTCCCCCTCGTATTTAAACTAACTTATGCTAAGTACAACACACACACACCCATGCCCGAGGAAGGGCACGAACTTCCAACATGGAACGGCTGCAAATTTCATTGCAAGGCGCCTTAACGAACACGGCCATTCCCGCGCGGCCATGCAGAAGAGCCGCAACACGACGCGGCATGGACTCGACTAATGTCGGAAGTAGTGCTGTAGGGAACTGATACCACGCATCCTGCATGGCAGTCCGTAGACCCGTAAGAGTACGATGGGATGGAGATCTCAACAGCTCGTCGCAAGTCATCCCAAATATGCTCAATATCTTCATGTCTGAGGAGTTCTGTGGCCAGAGGAGGAGTTTAACCTCAGAAGAATGTTCCTGGTGTTGGATTGTTCTGCTGGAATTTCCCAAGTTCGTCGGAATGCACAATCGACGTGAATGGATGCAATTGACCAGCCAGCGCACGTACGTACGTGTCACCTATCATACCCGTATACAGACGTATCAGGGGTTGTATATCGCTCCAAATGCACACGCCCCACAGAAATACCGAACTTCCACCAGCTTCAACAGTCCCCTGCTTACACAGCAAGGTCCATGGATTCATAAGATTGTCCACATACTCGTTCACGTTGATACAATTGGAAACGGTTTTCAGTCATCAACAGTCGAATGTCCAAGCAAGGCGTATAGCTTTGTGTCGTGCGGTCAGCAACAGTACACGAGAGGGCCTTCGGCTCCTAAAGCCTATATCAACGATATTTCGTGGAATGGTTTACACGTTGACACTCGTTGTAACCCAGCACTGAATCAGAATTTGCGGAAGGGTTGCATTTCTGTCACGTTGACCGATTCTCTTCAATCGTTGTTGGTGGCACCTTTTTTGCAGGATCTTTTTCCGACCGCAGCGATGTCGAAGTTCTGAAGTCTTACCGGATTCACAATATTTGTGGTGCACTCATCAAATGGTTGTACGGAAAATTATCTCTGACCGGGTACCTTGACAGTTATTATTACTTGGGTAGAAAGTTCGTGGTGGAAAATAATATTGTAGAAGAAGTATCGAGTTTTATATATCTCATTTATGACATAAGTTTTATATTGACAAAGACATTCAGGGGACAATTAGCAAATTTCAAGCCACATGCGGGACAATCCAAAGGACTTTTAAAACGAAAGTTCTGTGCCGACTCGAATACAACTGAACAAAGTACTGTCGCCAAAAAAGAAATTTTGAGGAGTATTAAAGGTTGTACAAGATTGTTTAGAAAATAAGAATATTAGGATGGAGTTAAATATAGTATCAATAAATAACAAGATAGTAAATAACAGAGCTGGACGGATCATTTACAGAGGATACAAAACATGACTTCCAAAAAGCCGCATTGGATTGCATGTAGAGGGGAAGAAAATTCAAATGGTCAAATGCTTGTTAAGCTGCGGGGTCATCAGTCCCTAAACTTACAAACTAATTATATCTAACTTATACTAAAGACAACTCATACATCCCTAGTGAGGATTCGAACCCCCGTCGGGAAACGGCCTCGCGCATCGGAGCATAGGGCATTAATGCGCTCGGCCACTCCGCCGCGGTGGGGGGAAGAAGAGGCACTGGTGACAACTGGAAAGCCGGAACGGGGAATCCGTGAAGTGAAGAAAAAGTGTAAAAATGCTTACGTCTTAGTAAATAACTTAATTGGCCAAATGTAAATCAGCTGCAGTAAAAGAGCTCAGTACTTCATTTGGAACACTGTACCCCCCAAAAGGGGGAGGGGGGATAGGGCAGGCCGCGGTGGAGTAGCCGAGCGGTCAAAAGCGTCTCGCTGCGGAGCGCGCGGCTACTCGCGCTGGAGGTTCGCGTCCTCCCTGGGGCATGAATGTGTGTGTGTTGTCCTTAGGTTAGTTTACCTAGGTTTAAGTAGTTTGTAAGCTACGAACTGATGACCACGCAGTTTGGTCCGATAGATTTACAAACATTTTGATTTGATGGGGCAGGGGTGGCTGTTGAAGAAAGGAGGAGGGAAGCGTGGTAAGATTTATTTTGAATTTCTCACCAAGAGGGCGGGGTCAGAGGGGGCGTGACATAATTTTGAATTTCCCGATGTTAGCTT
The DNA here is from genome assembly GCA_026315105.1 of Locusta migratoria. Lineage (NCBI taxonomy): Eukaryota > Metazoa > Arthropoda > Insecta > Orthoptera > Acrididae > Locusta > Locusta migratoria. The sequence goes on from CM048744.1 coordinate 277,523,671, forward strand.
TCTTGGGTTCGCCATCTTGAATGATGTCATTTGGGGTAGAAAACTCACTACGCCATTACTCACACTATCTGTTGAAACTATTATCGGCACATCTACTATCCCCCCAGCTCGCATCTCTCTACATCGTATCAAAATCGACGTCGCCTGTCCAGGTCTATTATTTTTTACCAGCAGTGTATATTTCACGATTTGTATTATAGTAGACAGTGATTTAACAAGGGCCGGCCGCGGTGGCCGAGGGCAGTAAGACGCTCCAGTTACGGTCTACACGGCCACTACGGTCGGGGGTTCGAATCCCCCCTCGGGCATGGATATTTGTGCCGTCCTTAGTCTTAGTTAGTTCATAAGTAGTTTGTAAGTTTAGGGACTGATGACCCCGTGGTTAAGTCCCATAGATTATACAAACATTTGAACATTTAACAAGGTGCGTCTGAAAAGTTCGGCGAATGGTCCCATATTTTTGCAAACTGCACTGGCGAGGATGGGGTGCCCGCGCATACACATTGAGGGACATGTCAACAAGCGCCCCCTATTGTGCAAAGCACTGCAGTGAATCGGTGGTACACGCTGCGACAAATGTTCAAATGTTTGTAGAGTTTCTGGGACTTATCTAAGGGGTCATCAACCACTAAAGTTTCAAACTACTTATGAACTAGCTTATAATAAAGACGGCATTCGAACCCCCGACGGAGAACGGCTTCGCGTATCGTAGCATAGCGCCTCAATGCGCTCGGCCGCTCCGTCGCGGCTACACGCTGCGACCCAGCTAACAGGGTCAGTGAAAGATCTCATTAGAACATGGAGTGCAAAATGTAGCAATGGAGCAACGCGTCAACATAAAGTTTTGTTTCAAATTAGTCAAAACGGTGACCGAGATCCATGGGATTTTAGTGCAAATACATGGCGTTAAATCAGTGAGTAAGAAGTGTGTGTTTGACTGGTTGCAGAGATCCAACAACGCGTAATCTCAGTGTTTGGAGCGATTCCACAAGAAGTGTTTGCTGACAGTTTCCAACAGCTGTACAATTTATGTCAGAAGTGATTGTAGCCAGTAGCGATTACTATGAAGGCCAGTAAAGGTATTTTGTTTGTAGGTCTTGTTTCCTAAATTTCCCGAGACCATCACCGAACTTTTCAGACGCACCTTGTAATAAATCGTGTTTCGTGTGTGGTAGAAAGCACAGTACAGAGATACAAACCATTACATGTCACTAACTATATAAAGAAACGAAAGTAACTGATGTGAAAATGTAAGTAAGCTGTATAGAACACTCAGTGTTATTATATTGTTACTAAATACTTCTCCGTGCTCTCTACCAGCCGTCAGTAGGAAGCAAAAGTTGGCGAAAGGAAATCTAAACTTTTATTATCTCGCGTGCCACTCAGCGGGAAGGAAGTATCGTCGTTTTGATTGTGTGCTGGAGGACATTCTTCTGCGCATCTTGATGTCTCTCAGCATCGTATTCCACGCTGTGAGCAGCAGATAGCCGAGTTCTGCGCCACGGAGGCTATAAAAATTTCATGGCCGCCATGTATCTGCCGCACGTTTTAACATAACCATAAAAGGCTCCCTGCTTTTATTCGCCGATGGGTCGTATAAAGAAACTGATCACTTGCGATCCTGAAGTGACGTAAGAGAGATGGTAGACATATCGACATTCTCCACGTTCCAACAGGGGATGAGTAGGGAACACAGGGGGGGGGGGGCTACAATGGTAAGCCATTAGAGGCCGATGTGTATTATTGTTATGCGTTATTGCTTTACTTCAAACGTAAAACTGTGATTTGCCTCCTGGATTTATCACTGAAGAAGAACACTACTGAAAAATAAGGAATGAATATTCTGAAGCAATGATCTTGCATGATTGGAATTTATTCACGCATTATTCTATACTTTCAAAATCTTCCAGTCTCTTCTAGATACAATGTAGTCCTTCAATGGCGCGTATGGTCATTTACAGAAACTATTTCTCCGCTATTTTCACATGTTCTCGCAATGTGTCCAGGAAAGTTAGCAGAAATATAATCTCATCATAAGGCTGACATGCTCACGCTAGAACAGATTCCATAATCATAATGTAATGACCTGTTCGATTGATAAATAATTCGCAAGTTGTGAAACGTGAGAAGTATATACAGGAGCATTCTATTGTTAGAACAATATAGTTCCCCGGAATTGCAGGGACGATATGATAATGGGCTGAATGATGTGCTGGATGTATCGTATATAGTCATGTTCGCTCGTCAAAACAGAAGCATGCGGGCATTGTAGGCGGCGAATGAAGTTCAAAGTTGATGTTCTATGTCGGTTGCTGCCTTCCTACTCGCTCTCTCAGGCTTCTTGGCTGACGACGAAACGTTAAACTCTAATCTCCCTTTCTCTTTTCGCATGTCAACTTACAAGTTCAAGTTATTAATTTGGTTTCTGTTCCGAACATCACAAGTTGTTCGGAATCTTTTTTTTTTTTTTTTTTTTTTGACTGCCCAGCATAAGGCTCCCTATTAAATAATAATGTTTCGACGTCACGTTTTTAGTGAATACAGTTCTCATTTTTGGGTACTATGTTTCAGAATTAAGTATGTTTGCTTCAGCTTGAAGTACATCTGTACGGTATGCTGGCCATATTCTTTACCACATCGTATTCAGTGACAATTTTGCGCGGTAAGTTGCAGCTTTAAGTCTCTAATCGTAATTAGTTTGCTTCTCATCATTTTTAATCGGAGAAAATGAGAAAACTTTACGATAATCGTTTACACTAGCCGGCCGCGGTGGCCGAGGAGACTGAGGCGCTTCAGTCACGGTCTGCACGGCCACTACGGTCGGGGATTCGAATCCCCCCTCGGGCATGGATATTTGTGCCGTCCTTAGTCTTAGCTAGTTCATAAGTAGTTTGTAAGTTTAGGGACAGATGACCCCGCAGTTAAGTCCCTTAAGCTTAACAAACATTTGAACATTGTTTACACTAATTACAAGATGGCGTGGTCTTAATAATGTGCAAGTGACATGAAGTTTACTTCCACGGAACTTACTGCAAGAGATAGAAAGCTACTAAAATAGCCATTTTTCATATAACTGTTTCTTAGATACTCAATTGAGACTGGATGCTGCGTTAGGGCAAGGTATTGAATACAGCAGTATGGGAGGATGTAAGCTCGATAGTACAAACGACAGATGAGAAACACTATTTGCGTTATGCAGTACGCTTCAGCTAGTAATAGGAAATACACCATTCAAAAATCATCAGCGGAAGAAATATACATGAAAAAGCTTCTATCAGACACGATTCCGAAATCAGATACTGGATTGAAAAGTGTACCCAGAATCTGATATAGAATATGATCACAGTTTACTGATGATGTAGAGAGAGGTTAAAAAAGATTCGTCCAGAAGAGTGATTGTGGAAATAAATGGAGAGCTAGGCTACTCCGCTAAAGAGTACCACGGTAGGTAGTTCATTGAAATTGACATGTATAAACATAACTTCCAGGAAATCATTAACATAGCATATTACACAATTTTATCAAGTCTTTTGTGAAGTTATTTGTCTCAAAAACGGAAATCATAGACGGTGGGGAATGGAGGGGGGGGGGGGGGGGGAACTGACAGGAGAATCGAAGCGATTTAGTTGTGATAATATAGAAGGATTCTGTAAGTTAGAGAGACTGGTAAGATAATACATGAGGAGGTTTTCTGCATAACCAAAGAGGGCAGAAATTTGCGGAAAACGTTGACAAGAAGAAGGGGAACGATGTTAGTACATACAATGCAAGACACAAATAGAAAGAAAAGACACCGCGAAAGAATTATCCGAATGGGACGCAAATCGGTAGATGTTTTTTACATGTACAGACTAACAGTTGGTTGCAATTTTAGACAAAATTTGATGATTTATTCAAGAGAAAAAGCTTCTCAATTGAGCAAAAGAATGACGCGTTTTTCCACATTCAATATTTTGCAAGTAGCTATTCCACTTGCCGTTGATTTATATAACTGTTGGATGTCTTTTTGAGGAATATCGTGTGTCAATTGACTCGTTAGATCTTCAGACTCAGACCCAAAACTGAGCATGAATATCGTCGACGTATCGTTGCGGATGACACTAAAAAAAATGTTCAAATGTTTGTAAGGACGGCACAAATATCCATGTCCGAGGGGGGATTCGAACCCCCGACCGCAGTGGCCGTGCAGACCGTGACTGGAGCGCCTCAGTCCCCTCGGCCACCGCGGCCGGCCTGACACTCAAAGAGGTTCTAATTACCTACTGCTAATTGTATGTGAAATGTACGATTTAGCGACTGATCTTCTGACAGAATTTAAATCATCTGATGTTCTAAGTAGGTATCGTCAACTCTCTGCTTACTGCTTTAAAAATGTTCGGTTGTTTGTTAAGCTTATGGGACTTAACTGCGGGGCCATCAGTCCCTAAACTTACAACTGCTTATGAACTATCTTATACTAAAGACAACACAAACATCCCTATCCGCAGGAGGATTGGAAACCCCGACGGCCGCGGTGGAGTAGCCGAGCGGTCTAAAGCGCCTCGCTGCGGAGCGCACGGTTGCTCGCCGTCGGAGGTTCGAGTCCTTCCTGTGGCATGGGTGTATGTGTTGTCCTTAGGTTGGTTTAACTTAGTTTAATTAGTTTTTATGCTACGGACTGATGACCACGCAGTTTGGTCCGATAGATTTACAAACATTTGAACATTTTTTTGAAACCCCGACGGGGAACGGCGTCGAACATCGGAGCATAACGCCTCAATGCGCTCGTACACTCCGCCACGGCATTTATCTTTACATGCTTCATTCAATTGGTTGGAATAACTAGTATCTTATTGTTGCTGCAGAAAATTTCACAGGTTTTTTTTTTTTTCTTTTTTTTTTCTTTTTTAAATAAGTAACTGAAAGATGTGAAAATTAACACTCGTCGATTCTGATTCTGTCTGACATTTATGTGAACCAAAACACGCGATACACTGGCTGACAAGAACACTTACAGAACCACTACTGTGACAAAAACTCGGCAATAACTAACATTCGCGCTGGCTGAGTATTATACGCAGTGGTAACACACTGGACTCGCATTCGGAAGGACGGTGGTTCAAATCCACCTCCGACCATCCAGATTTACGTTTTACGTGATTTTCTTAAATCACTCCAGGCAAATGCAGGGATGGTTCCTGTGAAAGGGCACGGCCGATTTCCTTCCACATCCTTACCCAAACACTCCGAGCTTAAGCTCCGTCTCTAATGACCATGCTGTCGTCGGGATATTAAACTCTAAGGTTCCTTCCTTGAGTATTTATATCTTGCCAAACAATGATCTTTTTTGGGTAATAATGACGTAATTGTTTCATATTGCAAGTTGTAATAAAAGATTGGTGAAATAAATAATTTTACAATTGAAATCTTGAACGTGCTTAAGTGTAGGTAATTTACATATGAATAAAATGTTTACGTTTACAGTTCAAGATTCTGAACATACGGAAATGTGATTTGCTAACAGTACATGTTGTATGTGTTAATTAATGTTTGAATAAGTGAAAGTCACGGGTACTAACAATAGAACAGAATTATAATGAAGAAAGCTTCCTTCTAGTGAAAATGAGGTTTCATGGAAATAACTCGTTTATCCCAATACGAAAATGTGCAAAGTTGCTTTACCAGGTTAAATTCAATATTTTCGTATAAATTAGTGAACATTATAATATGAAATGCTTTCAGTTGTTTTTAATTTTTATTTCTTGTGGGTAGATGTTTTCAAAACGTATTAGATTCATTATTTTATTGTTTACTATAATATTGAAAGTTCTAGAATGAACAAGAACCACATGTTGTTAGTTAAAAATATAATTTTATCTTATCGTTTAAATATGAAAAATAGAATGAACAAGAACCACACGTTGTTAGTTAAAAATATAATTTTATCTTATCGTTTAAATATGAAAAATGAGTTAATGAGATGAAATTACAAGTTCGGTTACTATTAAAGGTGCATTAGAAGGCTGTATATAAAACATTGGATTGCAGAGAGGAACTTCAAATGTCGTCTACAACTGAAGAAGGTGATTCCGAGATTCTAAATGTGGTCTAGTCTTTCCTGTTCCGTTGTAAGGTCCTGTTATGAGCTGGAAAGGCAGCCCACAATATAAATGCTGGCTGTCGGGGCGTGCAGCTGGGAAGTCAGGCTGGTGACCCACCGCTCTCTGTGGCGTTTCCACACAAATCTCTGCTCGTCATCAGCACAGGATTCACGTTGAATCGCAACCTAAAGACTGTTTTCAGAGCGAATGGATATTCCCCAGCAACTTATTGGCATGGCTTTCAATGTGAATCCTAGAAGGCAAGTACACCGAGCGAGGTGCCGCAGTGGTAACACATTGCACACACATTCGGGAGGACTGCGATTCAAATCCGCCTCCAGCCATCCAGATTTAGGTTTTCCGTCATATTCCTAAATCAATTCAGGTAATGCTGGGATAGTTGCTTTCAAAGGACACGGCCGATTTCCTTCCACATCCTTACTCAAAACAATCCGAGCGTGAACTCCATATTTAATGACCACGCTTCCAATGGGACGTTAAGCACTAATCTTCGTTCTTCCTTTCACCCCTTATAAAAGTTACTTGTAGACAAGTACATCACCTGCAAGACGAACAAAGAAATACGTTCAGATCGAGAGCGTTTTTGCCTTACCTGGGTGCTCTTTCCTAGAAGATAAGTCGCATTCTTGAAAAAAACGTAGTGTTGAAGTGATCTTCCGGCCTCCTATGAAGATTTAAGCCTTACTAGGTTCTGAGGAGGATGATTTGTTGCTTCCCGAGGTGGAAGTGTATCCGACTTCTTGCCAAAATTGTGAAAATTCATATATCGGTCAAACAACACGTACCGTTCACGAGAGATGTGTTGAATACAGAAAATGCAGATGTTTGCTGCAGCCCAACAAGTCATCTGCGGCAGAACATTTATAGGTACGGGTCATTAAATGAACTACAATGACGTAGAAATTTTAACACCCATCTCTTTCTTCTGGGATTTCGTTTTCAAAGAAGTAGTAGAAACTTTAGGTTAGATTAGACTAATACTTGTTCTACGGATAATAAATACGACATTTCGCAATGTTATGGAACGTGTCAGTTTTATATAACACTCATACTTTAAGGATTTTTTTATTTTTCTTATATATATATATATATATATTTCGGCGAAATTTCTAAGTTTTATCTAAAAATTCATCTACCGTGTAGAAGGCGTTGCAGTTTAGAAATTCTTGTAACTTCTTTTTAAATACTAGTGGGCTGTCTGTCAGAATTTGATGCTACTTCGTAAGTGAGCGGAGACTTTTGTGGCAGCATAATTCACCCCCTTCTGTGCCAAAGCGAGATTAAACCTTAAATAGTGAATATCACCATTTCTCATAGTGTTGTATCTATGCACGCTGTTATTACATTTTAACTGGGTCGGATTGTTAATAACTAATTTCTTAGTGAATGTATATATCGTGAAGCAACTGTGAAGATACCTAGATCCTTAAATCTATGTCTGTAGGATGGTCTTGGGTGGGCTCCAGAAATTATTCTGATTACATGCTTGTGTGCAATGAATACATTTTTACTGAATGTTGAATTACCCGAGAAAATGATCCCATACAAAAGCAGTGAATGAAAATAGGCATAGTAAGCTAATTTACTGAGATGTATATCACACCAAATTTTCCAATCACCCTCATAGCATAAGAGGCTGAAGTCGAACGTTTCATCAGATCTTCAATGTGTTTTTTCCAATTCAATCCCTCATAAAAAGCAAACATCTAAAAATTTTTAAATTTTACCTTAGCTACAGATTTCTGTTCAAAGTCTGTATTTATTAATTGCGTCATGCCGTTTACTGTATGAAACTGTATATTTTGGGTTTTATCAAAGTTATTGGAAGTCCATTTGTAGAGAAACACGTAATAATTTTCTGAAATACATCATTTACAATTTCATCAGTTAATTCCAGTTTGTCAGGCATGATAGATATACTTGTATCATCAGCAAAATGTACTAGCTTAGCATCTTCCTGAATATAGAATGGTAAGTCATTAATATATATTAAGAACAGCAAAGGACCAAAGACCGAATCTTGTCGGATCCTGTATTTGATAGAACCCCGGGTAGAAGTATTAACTGTTTCTTGCATACAATGTAAATTGTTTATTTCAACTTTCTGCACTATTCCAGTGAACTAGATTAGTTGACAAGTTAATAAACAGAGAAAATGTTTTTAATTTGGGCTGGTCCTGGAACCCGGCACTGAGTGTAATGGGACTGTAGAGAAGCCAACAATGTATAACTACCACCAAACGTGGATCTACATCAGTAGGCGAATCGAATGGCTGAACGCCTTTGCCACGAGGGCGCGCGTATGTAATTGTACCTCTTTGCCGCTTATCTGCATCTGTGTCTTGTATGCGCAGTGCTACCACGGTGGGGCATATTAAGGCCAAGTCTGCCACCTTTTCGGCAGTCTTGGGATTCACTCTGAAAATGACAGGACGTTACGCTAGCAAAATATCAGAAGAAATCGAATTTGCACGGCTGCGATCCCTAATCTAATGGAAGATAATAATATATTCGCTCTGTTGGTCAATAGACAATGTCTGTGCGTATCATTCGACGGCGTTTGCAGCCGAGTGCGTAGCTGACCAACGAATCCCTATTATTAGATTTTTTTAACTGCAGCCTCCAGTCGCAAGATATAGTTGAAATGTAGGTTTCGATGTCGCAAAAGACACCTTCTTCAGACAATATGAGATAAAGGGTTAAAAGTTACATATGAAAGCTTAAAAGAAATTAAAATTACAGTAACATATCTGCCATGGTCAGATAGTCATGCCTAAAATAGGAACGGCAGCGGAGTCACTAAAGGCTGCATGTTACCGCTGCTGCTTTCTTTCTTTCTTTCTTTTTTTTTTTTTTTTTTTTTTTTTTTTAATTTTGACATTGAAAGCTAGGTAACATTTCAAATGTAACTTGCGACTGAGTGCTGCGGTTTAAAAAAAATGTAATGTAGTACAGTCGTTGATCAACAGCCATGCATAATATATTGATCCTTAATTTGCCTGCAACACCATCATGGTCGGATTAGAGTTTGGAGACTCCGTGGTAAGACACTGTTGCCTTCTGCATCTTCATAGCTGCGGTGGAGTGGCTCTAAGACTCCTTGCTCTGGAGTGCGCTGTCGGAGGTACGATTCCTCCCTCGGGTATGTGCGCGCGTGTGTGTATACGTTTGTGTTCAAATGTTTGTAGAATGTTCAAATGTTTGTTAAGCTTAAGGGACTTAACTACGGGGTCATCAGTCCCTAAGCCTACAAACTACTTATGAACTAGCTAACACTAAGGACGGCACAAATATCCATGCCCGAGGGGGGATTAGAACCCCCGACCATAGTGGCCGTGCAGACCGTGACTGGAGCGCCTCAGTCCCCTCGGTCACCGCGGCCGGCTATGTTTGTGTGCCTGTTGTCCTTAGTGTAATTTAGTTTAAGTAGTTTGCAAGTCTAGGGACTGATGACGTTAGCAGTTTGATCCAATAGGGCAACAATGTTTTGTATCTTCATACTGGTCCTGCACCCGGCATTATAGTTCGGCGTGGTGATGGATTGCACTCACGCGCCTTGCTAGTATGTATAGCCGGTGTGCTAACCAGTGTTACATCTCTGAAGTGTTGTCGCCTGTTGTCCTCCCATCCCTTTTACTGATGTTTCGCCTATCGTAAACGCTGTGTCGATGACTGCGTAACGCCTGGTCTGAGATAAATCCCCTGCTGCTGCACCAGATCACTTTTGGCAATGTGTGGAATCCGGATGGGCTGCTATACCACAACACATCCAGTGGGTTTTCGGTTCAATGTAGTAGCAGTCATAGCCATCAATGCCCATCGTCTTCCTTACTTCACATGAGGCTTACTTTTGAATCACAAAACATTAGTAAAACGTGTTATCTCCCACATAAATTTGGCTAAAAAAATCTCCGGTCTTTCTCCGTTTTTCAGTTTTGATTGACAAAGTGTATTTAACACACAGAACATTAATGACTGAACGTTAATAAATTATCTAGTGTATCCAAAGCAGTGAAGATCACAAATATATATCTAACTACGGAATATTCTTCAACTGATGCCTTCATTTACACCAGGAACTCCTCTGGACCGCCAGGAAATGATCGTTTTCGGCTCGCATGTACGATAAACTGTACAGCTTGTCTCTCTGTTTCTCAATTACAGCTGAGCTATGTTGTTGATTCCCGGCGTGGTGAAGTGGCCGAGTGCTCTAAGGCACCTTGTTGTGAAGGGCTCGGTTGCTCGCAGTCGGAGGTTTGAATCCTCCCTTGGGCATGGGTTGTGTGTTGACCTTTCCATAAGTTACTTTAGTTAAGTAGTCTTTAAGCCTAGGGGCTGATACCCGCAACATTTAAGTCCCTTAGAGATTTACAATCATTTGAACATTTTTATTGTTGTTGATTCCCATTTACACATCGAGTTAGCGTATCTTCTTCTTCGTTCTTTCTAATCTGTCAAACGCAGACCAGAGTTTGCGATGCCTTTGAAAATCTGGTGACCTGGACGTAGGTCACGGCATCTTAAGCTGTTGTGTGAATAGCTTTATTCTTCCTTATTAATCGACTTTCTAGCAATTCCTTTATTTTTCCTTTCTGATATTTCTGATTTGTTCCGTGTACGTGGTGATGCTCATGTTGTTGAACACATAGGACTTTATTCTAATCCCTTTTTTTCCTTTGCCTATCAATGGTCGTTACACTGCTCTCTCTACAACATTTAATTTTACGCTTCTCGACCAATCAGGCAAATTTATTTAACTAAAACATGTTGACATATTCGTTCGTATGTAAAGTAACACGATTCACAATGTCACGTCGTATAACACTGCACAGGGCATAATGTCATCCAACACGGCATTTTTCATGTTTTGAAGTATGGGACTGTAGTGTCGCACAAGTCCAAAGTGCGCGCCACCTACATCCGCCGCGCGCCGCCATGCACGCACGGCGCGGCGTTCTTACGACGTCAGCCACGAGCGCCCTCTGTTACAACTCCGCTCGTGGCCACCACTGAACGACATCGTTCACTTGGGACTGAGATAGGAACCAGCTAGCACTTCGGAATCAGATAGGCACCAGTGAAGACTTGGCTATCGGATAGGCACTAGGCAGGCCTCTAGTTCAACTACGTATCAGCATTCTGCAGTACTGAGCTATGTCATTAATACTCACATGGGCCTTTTTCGATTTCAACGCCTACCCTTTGGCAGTTCTTCCGCCCCCGCTATTTTTCAGCGCTTTTTGGAACAGCTGACAGTTTCTGTACCGTGTTGCTCGAACTATTTAGATGATATTGTGGTAGCCGGACGTACAGTTGAAGAACATTTAGCAAACCTGGAATGCCTTTTTAAAGTGTTGACTGCAGCACGTCTACGTTGTAATAAAGCAAAGTGTTCGTTTTTTCAAACTGAAATAGAGTACCTAGGCCCTGTGATTAATGCCCAAGGAATCCATCCCTTACAGTCCCATCTTCGAGCAATCAAAGACTTACCTCCTCCTAAGAATGTGCAGGACTTGCAAGCAGTAATGGGGAAGCTTAACTATTATTTCAGATTTATTCCGAACGCCTCTCAGATTGCAGCTCCACTGCATCACTTACGTAGGAAGAATGTTCCTTTTGTATGGTCTAAAGATTGCCAAGTTGCCTTTGACAAATTAAAATCTGCACTACTCAGTGATGCATGTTTGATTCCCTTCGACCCCCAAAAGCCTGTAGTGCTAGCAGTTGATGCCTCGTCGTACGGTCTGGGTGCAGTATTGTCGCATCGTATTGGATGTCACGATCGTCCTATTGCCTTTGCATCCAAGCTACTGACGCCGACGCAACAGAATTACAGTCAGATAGAAAAGGAGGCCTTAGCGATCATTTACGGCGTCACAAAGTTTCATCATTATCTCTATGGCAGAAAATTCTATTTGTTGACAGACCACAAGCCTCTCACGTCGTTGTTCTCACCCACAAAGCCAATTCCGCCACGAACGGCACAAAGGCTTCAGAGATGGTCCTTGATATTGTCTAATTATCAGTATGAGATTTTGTACCGACCTACCACTAAACACGCCAACGCGGACACACTTTCCCGACTTCCGGTTGGCCAGGATGTATCGTTTGATTCTTCGGAAATGGCATGTTGTCAGATAGACTCCAGAGATGCTTCCGCTGTCGCAGATTTCCCTTTGAACTCAAGTCGGGTTGCACAGGAAACAGCTGCGGATGCAGACTTAAGTGTGGTAGCACGTTTTGTTCGCTCAGGGTGGCCTGCCAGAGCCAAAGACATTGATCGGCCTCTGGTTCGACGTTATTTTGCACAACGTCATGCATTATCTTTAAGTCAGGGTGTTCTGTTGTTACATACGGACAACGACCAAACAAGAGTGATTGTTCCTCGTTCCCTGCAACGTGAAGTGTTACGCCTCCTGCATCAAGGACATTGGGGTATTGTTAGGACAAAGCAACTGGCCAGACGTCATTGTACCTGGGTTGGTATGGACGATCAGATAGAGAGCATGACGTCACAGTGTACTGTTTGTGCGGAGCATCAGGCGGCTCCTCCACAACGTTTCTCAGACTGGCCACGCCCCAAGGGACCATGGCAACGTTTACACATTGACTTTGCCGGACCTTTCTGGAACACGCTCTGGTTAATTGTTGTAGACGCTTTCAGCAATTTTCCTTTCGTGATTGCCATGAACTCAACGACAGCGTCTAGTACAATCTGTGCCTTAACATCAGTGTTTTGCATCGAAGGTTTGCCTGCAACTAACGTCAGTGACAATGGACCTCAGTTTGTTAGTGCGGAATTTCAACAATTTTGTCGTGTGAATGACATTCAGCATATCACCACCGCACCTTTTCATCCTCAGTCCAATGGTGAAGCAGAACGTTTCGTTCGAACATTCAAGTCACACGTGGAAAAGATGAAAGGTCAGCACTCCAGGCAGCAAGCTCTTCAAATTTTCTTGTCTACGTATCGGTGCATGCCACGTGACGGCCCGTCTCCTGCCGAGCTGCAACACGGCCGCCGTCACCGCACTCTCCTTCACCTGCTGCAGCCCCCCACGCACCGAGCCGGTTCGTTTGGCGCTACGCGTTTTCAGGTTCCGACGCCGGTGCTGTACAGGGTGTTTGCTGGTATGAAGAAGACATGGTTGCCAGGCATCATTCAGCGCGTGCTCGGTCGCAATATGTATGTTGTACGTTCTTCCACAGGGTCGGAGCTGCGGCGCCACGCAAACCAATTGCGCCTGCACAGGCCGCGTGATCCTGTTTCGGGTTTCTTGATTCCAGACCCAGTTCACAGCCAGGGAGCACAGCCACATCGCCCGCCGACGGGTCCAGCGTCCCCGGACTACGAGATCCACCTATGGACGTCGACGCACCTCCGAAGCAGTCGTCGCCGCCGCTGTCGCCGCAGCAGATGACAGCGTCGCCAAGAGGAACTCCGGGACAGTGCGTGCCCCCGCCGCCTGGGCCACGCACCTCAGAAGAAGATGACCTGCTCCCTCTGGGCGGAGGCGGGCGCCCTTCTGCTGGTTTTGGCGGGTTTCCCGGCGGATCGCAAGGCGGATGCCGGGGTGCGGACGGCGTCTCGATCCCAGCCTCAGCTACGACGCTCGTCCCACCAGTAACGCCCCCGCCCAGGCCCTCCTCCTGGTGCCGTCGCCGTGGCCCTCAACCCTACGCCACGGCGGCGTGGCGGTTTGGGGGGAGGGGTGTGGTGTCGCACAAGTACAAAGTGCGCGCCACCTACTTTCGCCGCGCGCCGCCATGCACGCACGGCGCGGCGTTCTTACGACGTCACCCACGAGCGCCCTCTGTTACAACTCCGCTCGTGGCCACCACTGAACGTCATCGTTCACTTCGGACTGAGATAGGAACCAGCTAGCACTTCGGAATCAGATAGGCACCATTGAAGACTTGGCTATCCGATAGGCACTAGGCAGGCCTCTAGTTCAACTACGTATCAGCATTCTGCAGTACTGAGCTATGTAAAAGTTAAGTTTTGTATAAATTCTGTCCAATATATATCTCGTTCTAATTTACTCTAGTGTTTCTAGTTTCTGCTGTCCCACTGGCTGCTCACCTTCGTACCTGCACAAGCGTGCTTCCTTTCTTCCTGTGTCGGTACTTTTCTACTCGGCCACCGACAGCTACGACGGAAACGAGACATAAAAGCGGCGACGAGGCTGGGACACAAAAGAGACTACATGTCATTGTAGTTGAGGACGAACGTATTTCAACATATGAATACTTCCTTTTACAGATGCCGTCCCTCGAGAGCTCACAGCACTGGTGAATTATGAGTAACTCGTAAGAAACCGCAAGTGTGTCAAGAGTTTTTATTTAATTGTTTTTCAAGCTGCAAGATAAGTTACAAAGCTAGTTCTCCTCTTTTACATCTTTGGTCTTTGGCCAGGACTTATTCGCCTTTCGCTGTGCTGTGATAGCAGCACTTTGCATTCCGGTTTACAAGTTTTATTCTACCATAGTTGATTTACTGTAGTAGTTAACATGGGTTGTGAATTAGTAGGCCTTCAAAATGATTTCTCCAAAAATTAGCCGGCCGCGGTGGCCGAGCTTACTGCGGCGCGTCAGTCACAGTCTGCACGGCCACTACGGTCGGGGGTTCGAATCCCCCCTCGGGCATGGATATTTGTGCCGTCCTTAGTAGTAGCTACTTCATAAGTAGTTTGTAAGTTTAGGGACTGATAACCCCGTAGTTGAGTCCCATAAGCTCTCCAAACATTTAAAAATTTTATCCAAAATTATGTAGCCACCATATTTACGATTATTTTACTGTACGTACTTAAAATCGTATTTCTATTAATGCATAAAAATCGGAACGATAATTAACTAATAAAATACTATCAACTGTTAAATTCAATGAGTCTCAGCACGTGCTAATTTTAACTGGAATTTAATCTCGATAACCATTAATGATAAACGGATAAGGAAATACAGCTTTGATTTTTATCCATTTATCTAGATTATTGCAAAGTTTAAACCGAATGTACGAATTGAAAGTGTAGAGGTAACACGCTTCGAAAAGTTCTACAAAACAAGTTTTTACACGTAAAATAAAACCAGATCATCGCACTTAAAAGCAGAGCAAATGCCTGTACATTAATTTGAGCCCAACTGACATCTTTTGCAAAACGATTTAATCAAGTCGCACAATTTTCCTAAGCGCCAACTGCGGTTAGTTGTTTAGCAATGGCTTACTATAGTTATATTGGTTTAAAACCATAATATGTCAAGAACTAATAATGATTTCTTACTGAGTTAGATGTCCGCACGAATCGGATTCACAGCTTCACTCCTTAGTCTTCTCCATTGGTCTCTGCGGCTGGCCATGATCTTGTGGATTCAAAATATTAAAATGTTTGTAAATCTAAGGGACTTAACTGCGTCGGTTATCGGTTCTTAGGCTTATAAACTACATAAACTAACTTTAAATTAGGCTATGGACAACACACACACACACACACACACACACACACACACACACACACACACACACGGCCAAGGGAGGTCTCGAACCTCCGACGACGAGCAACCGCGCGCTTCGCAGCAAGGCGCCTTAGAGCGCTCGGCCACTCGACCGCGACCGTTGCGAATTCCGAGGTTCTCAATGTCTTTCTTGACTCCATTCTTTCATCTTGGTTTTGGTATTCCAAGAGGTCTCGTTCTTTGTGGTTTCCATTGTAGCAGTGTCTTTAATGATTTTTAGATACCCAGATGAAGGCCACTAAAACATTGGACGAAACGTCGGTTATTAAAATAATAGTCTTCTTACATCATGACGCGGTTCAACACCCAAAAGATTTCTTTCTGTTTATATCCGTTTATCTACCTCTCTGGAAAGCTCGAACCCATTTGTACAAGTTTAGGTGGTAGAAGTGCTTCAGAAGCCCCCAAGGAAAACAGTTTTTTGCTCTTAAAATACGAATAAATTCCAAACGGTGCACTTAAAGCTGATGCCACTAGCTGATCCGTTAATTTCAGCCCAATGGACGCCTTTGACAAAGTGGATTAATCGATTCGCACAATTTGCCTGAGTGCAAGCTGCAGTTAGTCGTGCAAAATTTGCTTGTGCACCGAAACATAGCTGCAGTGAGACAGATGTTTTAATGAGCGTAGAAAGACGCTGATCGAGATAAACCAATATGTGAGAAAATCTCAAAAATGGCTTAATATATTTGAAAATGTTCAAATGTTTGTATAGTCTATGGGACTTAATTACGGGGTCATCAGTCCCTAAACTTACAAACTACTTATGAACTACTTACGAACTAGGACGGCACAAATATCCATACCCGAGGGGGGATTCGAACCCCCGACCGTAGTGGCCGTGCAGACCGTGAGTGGAGCGCCTTAGTCTCCTCGGCCACCGCGGCCGGCTTAATATATTTGATTTCGGTGTTGCTTTTACTCTTGACAGGCTGACATTCTTAGCATTTGCTATTATGACGCAAAACGAGTGATTGACAAGAGACTCATGATCTATTAATGATGCACAAGATTTCATGATGCAGCTCAGATCTGCCGAGTTTTTGAAGCGACCGAAACAACCTATACATTCTGGAATTTCTTAAACGCAAAACTAAAAACTTTGTAGCCCGTAATCCTTACCTCAAATAGCAACCGACCAGTAAGACCTCCAAAACATCAGTTCTCCACTCCGGCTGTTGGAACACGTTAAATTACAGCCCTGCTGTAGTGTAACGACAGACTAAGAAAGTTCCTGGCAAAGGCCTGTGCAGCTTCGCTACAGCCTCCTTTCAGCTTCCGCCTCAGGCCACTAGCGTGCTGTAATCCTACCCAGGCCCGTGCGCGCGAAACTTACACCACCGCCAAGCTGAGGGCTTCTCCGCCCTCCAGAACTTCTCAAATTTTGCAGCCTCTGCTCAACCGGGCCTCCAGTAGCCTGATGCAAGGTTTTACTGCAAGGCAAGGCAAGCTTAAAATAGTTTTTGACGCGTCGTGTTTGTCACGTCATTCGTCCTCCTGAACTGTTGGATATAATTATGCTGGTGCATTCAGGGTTATAATTTCTGCAAAGTACCGGGTGATCAAAAACTCAGTATAAATTTTTAAAAATAAATCACGGAATAATGTAGATAGAAAGGTAAAAATTGACACACATGCTTGGAATGACAAAGGGTTTTATTAAAAAAAAAGTTCAAAAAATGTCCGACAGACGGCACTTCATCTGATCAGAAAAGCAATCATTAGCATAACAAATTAAGAAAAAGCAAAGATGATGTTTTTTATAGGAAACGCTCAATCTGTTGACTATCATTCCTCAACAACAGCTGTAGTCGAGGAATAATGTTGTGAACAGCACTGTAAAGCATGTCCGGGGTTATGGTGAGGCATTGGCGTCGAATATTGTCTTTCAGCATCACCAAAAATGTCGGTCGATCACGATACACTTGCTACTTCAGGTAACCCCAAAGCCAATAATCCCACGGACTGAGGTCTGGGGACATGGGAGGCCAAGCATGATGAATGTGGCGGCGCAAGCGATCTTACACGCGTCTATCAATACGGGGTGGAGCGCCATCCTGCATAAAAATCGTACGTTCCAGCAGGTGTTTATCGGCCAGGCTGGGCATGATGCGACTCTGTAACATATCGGCGACCTCTCAGCCGTCTTGGTAACAGTTACAACACCAGAATCACGCGCCATTTGTCGGACAATTTGTTATTTTTTTTTAAATTTTGGTTCTAATAAAACCCCATGTCATTCCAAGCAAGTGTGTCAATTTTTACCTCTCTATCTACATTATTCTGTGATTTAAATTTTTCAAAATTATACTGACTTTTTGATCACCTGGTATGTTGCGAATAGTGTTATTAGTTTAATGGCAGTTGCTGAGGTTTGACCTCATGAGGAGGTACATGTAGTAAACGAAAAAAGTTTTCTCTTCCATCATTTTGTATGGGGCGAGAACAAGTCCCATAAAGCTTTGGAATTATATTTGAAGTTTGTTGGCAGTAGCTAAGTGTTTATTTCCAGTAATGGTTGAACAAAGTTGGATTTGAGCACCGTCAGCTGTATCACTTGCCTTATAGTGTTAACATCGAATTTTACGCAGTAATGTGTAGATTATGCTGCATTTTAATTTATTAAATGCGCTCCCCCCCAGAGGGCTCAAGGTTCTTTCGTGAGTATGCAAGTAGCGAACACGGAGCCCCGAGCTAATGCAGCCTTTCTTCCTTCTCTCCTTCCTGGACTATATTTCCTTTCCCTTCCCCTCCTTTCCTATTCTTCCTCTCCCAACCAGGGGACTGAGACCTTAGCAGTTTGGTTCTCCTATCCTAAACAAACAAACAAACAGCCAATTAAATGCAGTCAATGATTACGTGAAATAGCGAAAATGAAATTTTGGTTGCCCTTTTAAGCTGTCAGATAGGCCACCTGCAAGAAGAAGTCCAGCATACCAAAATATCGGATTATATACAGGGTGTTACATAAAGGTACGGCCAAACTTTCAGGAACTTTCCTCACACACAATAAATGAAAATATGTGGACATGTGTCCGGAAACGCTTAATTTCCAGGTTAGAGCTCATTTTATTTCTCTTCAAATCACATTACTCATGGAAACACACAGCAACAAAACGTACCAGCGTGACTTCAAACACTTTGTTACAGGAAATGTTCAAAATGTCCTCCGTTAGCGAGGATACATGCATCCACACTCCGTCGCATGGAATTCCTGATACGCTGATGCAGCCATGGAAAATGGCGTATTGTATCACAGCCGTCCACAATACGTGCTTAGAGTCTCTACATTTGGTACCGGGGTTGCGGAGACAAGAGCTTTCAATGAAAGTCAAGAGGGTTGAGGTCAGGAGAGCGTGGAGGCCATGGAACTGGTACGCCTCTACCAATCCATCGGTCATCGAAAATGTTGTTGAGAAGCGTACGAACACGTCGACTGAAATGTGCAGGAGCTCCATCGTGCATGAACCACATGTTGTGTCGTACTTGTAAAGGCACATGTTCCAGCAGCACAGGTAGAGTATCCCATATGAAATCATGATAACGTGCTCCAGTGAGCGTAGGTGGAAGAACACGAGGCCCAATCAATATATCACCAACAATTCCTGCCCAAACATTCACAGAAAATCTGTGTTGATGACGTGGAATCGAGGAATTACAGTACATACTAACGAAACAATTGGGTATTTTGACAATTGCCTGCACGAATTATTTCAATTACATTTAAAGAGAAATACTGAAATGAGCTCTAACATGGAAATTAAGCGTTTCCAGACACATGTCCAAATAACATTTTTTTTGTTTTTTTTTTTTTTTTTTTTTTTTGTGTGAGGAATGTTTCCTGAAAGTTTGGCCGTACCCTTTTGTAACATCCTGTATAGTAGGATGAACGCTTGCATATCCGAATGGGTGCAGTGGGGGAATCCGCGTTTGTGTAGGCTTCTTACCGATAATTCTTTCTCATTGCGCGTACCAGCCTTCGGTTCCCATGTTTTACCGGTTCTGTAGCATTTTCGGTAGACGTTTCTAAGTACAGGCTCCCTCAGACTTCTACTACAGTACCTAGAAGTTTAGCAGTGTCTTCATTTCAGCCTTCTCCCGCATCATGAGGTGTCGGCGTTGCTTTCTTGGATTCTTCTCTTCCGTAAATGTTATCCAGTGCTTCTTCTCTCTACCAACCTTTTTCTCTAAGATCTCCTGCTACCTTGTCTTTCCATCTCAGGTTTGGTCATCCTGTTTTCCTTGACCCTTCAAGATTTTGGTTTTCGACCCTTCTCCTCACGTAGTTCTCTCTTCTTTCTGCACATCCCCATACCAACTTAGCGTAATTTCTTGGATCTTCTTTCCTATGGGTCCCACTTTCGCTGCTCCACTGATGTACTCTTTATTCTATCTTTTCTAGTAACTCCACTCATCCACTGTAACGTTCTTAACAAGTTTACTAATATAATTCTGAATCATCCTGCATATTTCCACTATTTCGATTACTTGTCGACTCTGTGTTTGTACCGTCGAAGACCGTTGGTTTTGAATTGATGTTTGGTTGTCGACAAAAAGAAGTAAGTGTCCGCAGCTAACTGGAAGAGGGATGGAAGCAGAGGGCAGCGGCGGCCATCCGCAACCTAGGCGCGCCCGCGGAGGCGGCCGGCCCTGGGGATCGAAGCGGAGCTCCTAACTGCCGCATTAGCAATGCAGATGGACCGCTCGCTCCACCGCTACTCAATTTATACTGCGGCCAACTCGCCGCCGCAACTTGTACACACCGCGCTTCAAGATTCCGTCTCTGACTTAGCTCGCCATCTCCTTTAGGGTCTGCACTACTGGCCGCCCACCGTGGAACTCCCCGAAGGGAGCACCCAAGCCAGCTGAAATTCGCAGAGTGAGAGATGTACGCGCCGGTCGCGGTGGCCGAGCGTTCTGCGACGCGTCAGTCACAGTCTGCACGGCCACTACGGTCGGGGGTTCGAATCGCCCCTCGGGCATGGATATTTGTGCCGTCCTTAGTATTAGCTAGTTCATAAGTAGTTTGTAAGCTTAGGGACTGATGACCCCGTAGTTAAGTCCCATAAGTTGTACAAACATTTGAACATTTTTGAACATTTTGAACATTTTTTACCAACTACAACATTTGGAAGGAATGTAAACGACGTTTTTATTGCAATGCACAAAAGTGAATGTTACCGTACAACAAAGTATACATCGAAAAGTAACAACATTATTCCCAAATTATTCGTTGGTGGCATTGTAATTGCAATGTACTGTTAAAATATCATTGATACGTTGTACATCGAGTCGAGTTCTTCTATCAGAGATCAGGTTCCCTGCCGCACTGAAAGTGCGTTCACTAGCTGCATTTGAGGCGGGCACACAAAATTTTTTGCCACTACAGCTAGCTTAGGAAAGAGAGTACTGTTGCGTTTCTACCATTCAAGCGGGTCGTCGTCAATACCATCAATTCGTGCTAAATAAAGGTCCACCTCATTGGTGGATTGCGCCTCGCGCATTTCACAGTCCAGCCATTCCGGAAACATTCACTTCAGTCTTTTGGCTGGTGCACCCGAGTAACATTCTTCAGACGGCCCTAAATAGTATAACACAGATATCACTGAAACGACAGGAGCACCATAAATTCGTACAGCTGTGTAAAGTAAACAATTGGAATAAGAGGATTTAAAACAGTTCTATGAGCATTAGACCGGCATATGACCCTGATACGGAAGAAAGTGCGGGTCCTGTATATTGCACAAAATCTTCCATACGTTCTTTATTATGTAGATAAGAAAGACGACAGTAGCAGTGCGGGATATATGAATGTTGCAACTGGAAAATTCCCGTTAAGAACTCACTCGGAAAAGGTAGAGGCGCAGCAACCACGCACAGTGCGAAAATGCTACGGGAATATATATTAACGGGGTGCAACAGAGATTCACAAACCTAACCTAACGAGTGTACATCATTATCGTGTATTTAATTTCAATATAAAAGACGGACAAAGTATTTCAGGACTTGAGAGTGATAAGAGGAATGGATATAAAATACAATCACTTCCTCATTAAGACGGCAAGTAACACCTACCACTAAACAGGCACTAACAGTCCACAAAATGGGAACAAGAAAGAAAGATCCTGGAAAACTCATTTAGTAAATGATCTTAGCACAGAAACTTTATATTAATCACGTATAATAACCTGTATGGTAAAGTATAAAATGCGAAACTCAATGGCTAGTTCAACTGGATCTCAGAACAGCTTTCCAAGCATCCGGGAGAGGAAACAATTCCAAATTCCGCAGTCAGGATGTATTCTCTAGCGTCTAGTTTGCTTCCGACACTCGCCTTGGACTCGAGTGGCGCTGCGGTGGGCGACCGAGTGGCGAGCGGGCAGTGTGGACGGTCGGGCTGGTCGAGCGTGTCCCGCTCGAACGAACGTGCAGGAAGTCGAGCGCAGCCACGCGCCTTGCCGCAAGCTGCAGTACCGACACCTGCCGGACTGTCAGAGAACGACATGTACCACGCGATTCGAGCGAGCAACCGAGCGAGGTGCAGACCTCTATACTCTACCAAACCAATTAAACAAGCTGTTGGGGTCAGATAGTGTAGTGAGCAGCTAGTGTAATGTAACAACTACGTGACTTATCCGAAGGTATGACATGGAGAGATATAGGATTGGGTGCTGGACAGGCACAGAAAGACGTTGGTACAGCTATTGGAGTGTTCCAAATTATAAGTTCCAGTACCTCGGCTGTGGTGGAGTGTCCGAGCGCTCTAAGGCGTCTTCCTCGCAGTCGGAGGTTCGATTCCTTCCTCCGGCGTGTGTGTGTGTGCTTTACCCTTAGCGTAACTTAAGTTAGTTTAAGTACACTGTAAGCCTAGGGACTGATAACCCCAGAAGTTGAGTCCCTTAAATATTCATACATTTGAACCAGGACCTGGACGCGATTTCAGACGACAGGAACCGTTAAAAGAAGATAACGCCAAGGTCATCCACGGGTAACACCAGAAAAAGATGACTATTATCTCCGTTTAACAGCCCTTCGAGGCAGGGGTCGAATACAACTCAGCTACAACGAGCCCTCCAGGCAGCAACAAGACGTGCCATGTCAACACAAACAGTTCGAAACCAACTTCGGGAATGTGGTTTCTGCGCACAGACGTCTATGGTGTATGTCCCATTAAAACCACGACACCGTATAGGCCGCACGAACTGGACGGAGGAACGTCAACATTGGGGTCGTAACGAATGGCGTCGGGTGTTGTTCACAGATGAGTCAAGATTTTGTGTTCAGCCGCACAATGGTCGTTCCCTCATCTGGAGAGAACGTGGAAATCTACTATACTATAAATTGTGTGTGTGTGTGTGTGTGTGAGTGTGGTCCGCATCTCCTGCTAAACTACTGTACCGATTGCAAATATTCTTAGTACACACATTCTTTACTGTGAGGTGTCAATCGCTGTTGGCGTAAAAACCACCTATGGCACACAACTCAGGCAATATGATCTCATATACTTAAATCCGCTAAAAACTGTCATGTCATGCGACAGTGTTCCACATCTCCTCCTATACTATGTACTGATTTAAATAAAATTTGTTAGATATTTTTAAAATCAGCAAACAATAGCTATGGCCTATGGGGATAAAAGCCACCTACAAGTAATAGGTCGGAAGACGAAGTCATAAACTCTAAAGAGTACAAAAAACTGCCACGTCCTGCGACGCGTGCATCCCGAATCTTGTGCACTGAGAAAACTTAGCGACTTGGAACATACTTAATATACGATTTCAAACCTTTACGAAACTTTTTTTTGTTGACAACTCGAATAAAATTATGAAAGGAAATACGATTATCGTTTACTACATTTCCGCTGTTCATGCAGTAAAACTGTGGCATTGGACATGCCGTTTCAATTTATTACTTCTACACTGCTGATTGTAGTCGTCATAAATTTTAGAGTGTGTGTACAACTATTCTATTGAATGTCCCTCCCAAATTATATCATAGAACGACAGATAGTTCATGAGATATGAGGGCAAGAATTTGATTTATGAAAAACCGTGCCATCACGTATAAGACTTCGATTTATTACTTGTATACTAGTAACTATATTTGCGACATATTTTGCAGACAGTATGCACATACACCGCTAAATGTACCTTCGAAATTATATCATAGTACGATCCTATTTCAGGAGATATGACGTCAAAAAACGAAATGTATGAAAATATAGACCATCACATATGAAGTTGTAATTTATTATGTCTTTACTACCAACTCTATTGGCAACACATTTCTCAGTCATTTTTCTAATATTCCACTCTATGAACATGGGAAATTATTTTACTGAATGTCGCATAGTTCAGGATATATGACATCATAATGATTGAAATGCATTAAAAGGAAAGTAAAATGTGTAGAGAGTCGGGTAGAAGGCTGTAGAGGCAGAGGAAGGAGGTGGTTTAACATGAGAAAAGAATGAAGGTACACATGGCCAACTAACATTAGTATTAAACAGACTAACATGACACATAATGTCACGTCGTGGAAATAACGCATGGCAAAATTCAACCAACATGGCATTTACATTGCCAGAAATGAAAATTACTTCTCCTTCTTAGAGTGGTCCAATTCATTTTAGCCTTTAATGCATAGTGTAGCTTATCAGCTACATACCTTATTTTTCCATTATATCTCAAACTGATACATATTTTACCACAAATTCATATGTAGCTGCTTCTGTACATAGTGTCACGTATGCTAGTAGCTCGCCCTAGAAATTATAAATTGCAGAGTGCTACTGAATCATTTCGAAAGTTAGCTGCATTGAGTTACTCGTAACACGTGCGTTTGTTTACTTTAGTATTCCTCCTTTGCCATATAAAAGTAGTTAATCACATACTACTGATGCTTTATGAGTTACTTTCTGGGAAGATTAGAGGCATAATAATGACATTTACCGCATCGGGTACATCATGGAAGCACTGTGTAGCTGACCCGCTATGAACTTTTTGTTACTAGTAGTGTATAATAATTTTAAGGATTTTTTTTCAATATGTTTCTCAGTATATACGCACTATACATTAATCGTCGTAGTTCTTATAGCTTAAAATACAAAGACATGCATTAAAGGGTTAAGATTTCTTGTTGGATCAGTGCATGTGGTGTATATAAACGATTACACTTTCAGATCGAGAGCTCGAGCGGTACTGAGGTTCAAGGCGGCCATCTATATTAGTACATGGCGGAGGCTCGACTGACAGCAATGCAGACGCTGAGTCTGGCTACCTTTTGACCATGCAGTTGGTGACCATTGTCTTAGTGTATATTATTCCACGCCTGCCCGACCCGTTCACGAAGTTTTGCAAGAGTTACGAGTTGACTAGTCTCATTCGTCAGTTATCATCCCAACTTATTCCACACCTTTTCTATTGGAGACAAGTTCGGAGTCATGCTGACCAGGGACGTTGATGACAATCTTGCAGAGCACATTGAAATACACGCGCAGTATTTGGGCTAGTATTATCCTGTCGGAGCAACACATCACCTATGTGTTACAAGAATGGCAAACGAACAAATGTTACAATATTCTGTACATTCGGAGCGCTAACCAGTGTACTTTCCACAGACACCACAGGTGAAAGAAGGTTGAAGGTTATCGCATGCGTTCCATAAGGCCTGGAATAGGTCCAGTGTTTCTTTTCGAATGCACTCTACGAGGCAGCACTCGCCAGATCCAAGTCGTCAGTGCAAACGACCTTCAACTGCTTGCTTGCAAAACCTGCTTTCACCGCTGAAGAGCACGATCCACCATTGAATCTTTCAAATTATCCTCGGACGGGACCAGTCGGGCCGTGCACGCCCATGCTGTGGTGTGACTGGAAGTCGGGCTACAGGTGTGCGTGTTCGTAGTCCCACTGCCAGTAACTGGTTGGCAAACGTTCGTGTTAACACTTTTGGGTTTACAAACCCTCTTCCTTGTGATGTGGTAGGTGTGCTATCTGCCACTACTGCCCTTGCAATACGACGATCTCGGCGGGCCTCTAAGCTTGTCCACGGTGTGAGGATGTGCTTGTGACCATTGCAACCAGCGTGTTTGCACAACTTATGAGGCAAGTTTTGCGCTACTCGAAAGGCCCCTTTCAAACTCTCTCAGTTGGCTGTAGGAAGCGCTACTGGGCTTAGGTGATATGGCTCTTGATTTTCTCACTACGTACTGAGGCTGTAAATATTTCCGAGCTGTCTAAGGCGTCTCGCTGCGGAGTGCGCGGTCGCTCGCCGTCGGAGGTTCGAGTCCTTCCTGCGGTATGGGTGTGTGTGTGTGTTGTCCTTAGGTTGGTTTACCTTAATTTAGGTAGTTTGTAAGCTACGGACTGATGACCACGCAGTTTGGTCCGATAGATTTACAAACATTTGATCATTTTTTATAAATATTTCCTATTAAAATGTAAAGACAGATGGCGCTGTCTGTTGGAGGACGGCCGGCTGCGGTGGCCGAGGAGAATGAGGCGCTTCAGTCACGGTCTGAACGGCCACTACGGTCGGGGGTTCGAATCCCCCCTCGGGCATGGATATTTGTGCCGTCCTTAGGATAAGCTAGTTGTTAAGTAGTTTGTAAGTTTAGGGACTGATAACCCCGTAGTTAAGTCCCATAAGCTTAACAAACATTTGAACATTTGAATTTGTTGGAGGACGACTTTGAAACCATTATCAGTACATACGTGGTGTCTGAAAAGCAACGCGTCGCATGTGTGCATGAATGTGGATGGCTTTTCAGAGACTTGAGGAGATTGATATGCAGCATGCACTGCATGTATCTGGGCAGTGTAAACAGACTGCGATCAGTTGAACATAGAGTGAGACGAAGTGTCACAGCGCAATGGAGCGCCACTATCGGCAGGGGAGATGAGTGCTGGGATCAAAAAGGCAATCGACCAATCAATGGCATGGTGTTCACCCACTTCAACGTGACAAAGAACAAAAAGGCGTCTGCAAAAATTCAAGGCGGAAACACTCTTGATCGACTTCTTCGACAACAACATCATGCACATGGAATTTATTCCTGCTTGTCAAACCATGGATTTCACCAACCCGTTTTTGTTGTGGTGTAAAGTCAGTGCCACACGCCAGACGCACGAGAATGATCGTCAACAAGGCAGCGGATGACCGGCAGCCAATCACACGGTGGCGCCGCGCATCCTGGAGGGAGTAACAGAGAAGCGCGACCTCTACAAGCGGCTATATCTAGGCCGACATGCGTCTGGAAGAGCCCGTCTGAACTCGGCTCCGAAATAGGCATTCTCTAGGACTCAACGCAGCTAGTTAGCATCATACGAGAAGACTCCGCCTCGAGAAGAGACAGACAGACATGTGTCAAAAGTTAAGTAATTATAAATATTCGTAAATAAAACTTGTATTACTAATCAGTATAACTGTTTTAGCTGTTCACGCATCCCATGCGTCCTCAATAGAACCTTTCCTGAAATATAGGCCGGAAAGGACAAAACACATGGCGACGAGGACGACTAAACAGTTATGAACCCATTGTTACAGCGTATCCGGGAGTTCGGCCAGATTGCACAGGACTGGAAAATGGATGCTGCTCCATGAAATGCAGCTGCACGATCGGAGTGCGCTAGTTTTGTGCCGAAGAAGATGATATCTGTTCTTGAACACTCTCCGTACTCCCCTGATATGGTTCCATCGGACCTTCCTGTTTACCCGATTGATGGCGGCCATCAAACGCGAACGTTTCGCGGACGTCAATGCCATCAAAGATAGTGTGTCAGCCATTTGTGACGGATTCCACAAGAGGCCTATGCTGATAGAGTCTAGCAACTATACGAACATTGTCAAAAGTGTGCTGGAGTGGCTGGTGACTAATTATAAGGCCAAAGAAGAACATTTGTTTGTAAATTTTGTTTTGTTGTTGTCTGATAACATACAGCGAACTTTTTAGACACAACACATTTACTATTCCGCACGTGGCATCTGTCATCTACCTCTACACCTACATAAATTGCAAGTCACATTGAACTGAATGGCAGAGGGTTCACACAACAGCTTTCATATTTCTCTACAGATCCATTCTCTAATAGCGCGCGGGGAAAAAGGGAACACATAAATCATTCTGTTTTCGATCTGACTTCTCGTATTTTATAATAATAATAATCATGCCTCCCTATGTTGGTGGGTGTTAACAAAAGATGTTCTCATTCACAAGAGAAACTAGGTGAAAGGAATTTCGCAAATAGATGTCATTGCAACCAATAACGCCTTTCTTTTAACGCTTTCCGCCCCAACTCGCGCATTATTTCCGTGACACTCCCTGTTCTATATCGCGATAATACAAGACAACCTGCTCTGTTCTGTATTTTCTCTAAATCGTCCGTCAGTACCACTTGGTGGGGATTCCATAATCCGCAGCGGTACTCCAAATTAGGACCCACAAGTGTAGTATAGGCAGTTTCTTTAGTAGAACTGTTGCATCTTGTAAGTGTTCTGGCAATAAAAAAATGTAGCCTTTGGTTCACCATCCTACAATATTTTCTGTGTGATCTTTCCAATTTAAGTTGTTATTCCTGGGTATTTAGTTGAATTGACGGCCTGTAGATTTGACTGATTTATAGTGTAAATGAAGTTTAACGGTTTTCTTTTAGTGATCATATGGATTCACTCGCACTTATCATTATTATAGATCAGTTGCCAATTTTTGCACGATGCAGATATCTTATCCGTTCAATTTGCAGTTGCTTTTGATCTTCTGGTGACTATACTAACCGATAAATGACACCATCGTCCGCGAGCATCCTAAGAGAGCTGTTCACATTGTCTCCTAGATCGTTTATAAAGATAAGGAACAGAATGGACTCATAACACTTCCCTGGGAACATCTACCACTATATACGATACTCTGCAAATCACATTTAAGTGCTTCGCAGAGGGTTCATCGAACCACCTTTATACTATTCATCAACTATTCCATTCTAGAATAGAAAAAAAGGAAGGAAAGAATCTTAGGGTTTAATGTTCCGTCGACAGCGTGGTCATTAGAGACGGAGCTTATGCTCGGATATTTGGATAAGGATGAAGGAAGGAAATCAGCCGTGCCCTTCGAAAGCAACCATCCTGGCATTTGCCTAGACTGATTTAGGGAAATCGCGGAAAACCTAAATTAGGATGGCCGGAGGTGAATTTGAACCACCGTCCTTCCGAATACGAGTCCACTGTGTTACCACTGCGCCACCTCGCTCGGTCATTCTGGAATAGCGCGCGGGAAGAAGGAACATCCGAATCTCTCCGTTCGAGCTCTCATTTCTAGTACTTTATTCTGATGATCATTTCTGCCTATGTACTTGGGAGTTAACAATATATCTGTACATTCGGAGGAGAATGTTGGCGATTGGAGTTTCGTAAATATACCACGCCACAGCGATAAACGCCGTTGTTGTAAAGCTGGGTCCACACGCAACGATCTGTCTGCGCAAATATCTGTGCAAATGTCTGCGCATACCAATCGTTGCATGTGGACGGGTGCTTACATCGCTGCAAATTCTCGCCTCCGATATCTTTCGGTGAAAAAAGAAACTAGGAAATAAAGACTGCATTCAGAATGACAAACTAATACGATACGCTTTTTTTTCGAAGTTTATTTTTGGCAGTGATGGAGGAAATCTTGTTATGGTCGCTATCTGCAACATGCATTGCAAGG
The DNA here is from genome assembly GCA_026315105.1 of Locusta migratoria. NCBI lineage: Eukaryota > Metazoa > Arthropoda > Insecta > Orthoptera > Acrididae > Locusta > Locusta migratoria. The sequence continues at coordinate 277,552,984 of CM048744.1, forward strand.
AAAAAAACTGAAAACAAACCGCAATAAACAGAAAAGACGAACGAGATTGTCTAGGGAATGGCAGCTTAAATGAAGGCACTTGTCACATGTGATTTTACTTCGTGTGTTGGAGTGCAAACGCGAAGACTGGCGTAATTATTTGTGAATGGATGTGGAAACGTATAATTATTTTTTGACATTGGTAACTCCTCAGACAATACGTAAAGACACTTGTATGAGGAGATAAATTTCTCCAGATGAGCGACTGACAGTTACATTAAAATTCCTGGTCAAAGGAAGAGCCTACAAAGACCTCGAATTTTCAACAGCAATTTCTGAACTAGTATTGAGTGAAATCATCCTCAACATTTGTGAAGGTATTTACGCTGCCCTGAAGAATGATTTCATGAAAGCAAGTAAAGTAGGCCTACCTTCTAACAAGATACAAAAAAAATTGTCAGTGTGTTAGATATGTCTGAAACACTGTACACCTACTTCACTTTATATTATATATGTGGCTAACTTTTTTTCCCAGTCGAGATTTTCAGTTCTCGGGCATTTTCATTCACTGTCAATATAGTAAACACACGAAAAAACTATACCATGACACAGATTTGCTGCGATCTCCTGTCCACACGTTCCAACTTGTCTGCGCAGATGTGATTTGAAGCCACAGATTTGAGCAATTTTGCTCAAACCTCCAACTCCAACTTCCAGGTTTGCGCACATCTCATATCTGCGCAAATGTGCTGTCCACACGCAACGATTTGCGAGGCGTGTGCAGACATTTGCGCAGATAGATCGTAGCGTGTGCACCCGGCTTAATGATTCTCATCACAGATCCTGTATAATTTCCGTGTCGCTGTCTCCCATGTATCGTGACAATACAAAACGGGCTGCCCTTCTTCGGGCTCTTTCGGTGGCTTCCATCAAATCCACTTAATAAAAATCCCACACTGGGCAGCAATACTCCAAATGAGGAACACCTACTATCACTTACGTTTTAATTATCATCGGACCCATTTCTTTCCCGGCACTGAAGTTACATGTCACTGAAGTTTAGGACGCGCGTATTCGCACTAAGTTACTTGTTATTAGAGGCACATTTCGTGATACGGTATGTATTTTTGCCTAAGTCTTTCCTCAGTGGAACTAACAGAGAGTGGGAAAAATTGTGTGGACATTGGAATTTCGTATGACTTCAGCGTCGCTCTGAATGTTCTGGAGGAGCGGTTTGCAAAAGCCGCGAGAGGCGGTGAGAGGCGACCTTTGTGTGGGCGGCGGTGGCGGCGGCGGTGTTGGTGGCTACACGGCCGTCTGGCGGCCCGCCAGTTCTCCAGCTGCCCTCCCCTCCCCCTCCCCTTAAAGACTGGCAGCCGTGGCCGAGTGCCACCAGCCGCTGCGAATCACCACACGCTGGGCTTTGCGCTGCGAGGAAGAAGATCCGGACCATCCAGTTACATCTGCATCTGTATCGGGCCGAGTGCGTGTGTGGGCTCTGTGTCGGGCGATACTCGCTTTCTCTGCAGTTCGCACCGGAACGCAGGTCACCATTTGTACTTGCCGCCTTTTATTAGCCGCAAGGAAAATCGTCGGAAGTTCTGCCAGTTGTTTGGCAGTGATATATGAGTGAGCAATGTCTTGTTCAGAAATTCTTTACACGATGTCTCACCAGATGTATGAGTCCTATTCGTGACTTAAAACTCGTCTGTTTGAAATCTGTAAACGTGTTTCAGTATTTACTTGTCTTCCTCCGTGGCCAATGATAAATATAGGCCTGGGTGCAGGCGAATGTGCCGTCAGCAGAATAGGCCGCCAATAGCGTTAGGAGTTACGTCATAGTTAGTTATGCACGCTAAATCAAGACGAAAGAGGCTTTCAAACCAGAATCTAAATGACTGAAAAAAATGTTCAAATGTTTGTAAATCTATCGGACCAAACTGTGAATCAGAGTACCTGCCGCAGTTTGTCCTTATTCTGTTAAGTATGGCCCATATTTGTCTTGGTCGGTCGAAACCCCAAAAATGTTCAAATGTTTGTTAAGCTTAAAGGACTTAACTGCGGGGTTATCAGTCCCTAAACTTACAAACTATTTATGAACTAGGTTATACTAAAGACGACACAAACATCCATCTATACCGAGAGGGGATTCGAACCCCCGAGGGGAACGGCCTCGCACTTCGGAGCATACTGACTCAACGCGCTCGGCTACTCCACCGCGGCGCTCAGGCCTTAGCTCAAGAACCGCCACCCAATTAGATCTTCTTCTAGATTTTGTTGGGGTATGTTTGTCTCAGCTGATGGTAAGTGTTGTAATCAAGAATATGGAGATATGAAAATTTTTGCCGGGCCGGGACTCGAACCAGGGTCTGATGTTTATTACGCAGTTGCCCTATCCCTTGCACCACCAAGGCACGTCCCTGCCCGCCCAAATTCTCATATGTGCTCCTACTTCCACCGTTGTTCTCCAAGACTTGCAACAGGCCCTGTATTCAGAAGTTCGATCCGGGAGTGTATCCACTCTGAAATAAGCATCACACCTCAAATAGGTGGCTTAAAACTAAGAACTGAAGTGTAGGTAGGAACTACAACCCGAAAATACCTTTGATCACGCTCGCAATGCTAACACCAAGTTGGTATCTCCTTACGAATTGCATAAAAAATTTAAATGTAATATTTATTTATTATCGTTTATTTTTACACACAATATACTTTTTAAAGAGATGCGTGTGTACACTGTATCTAAATACGGTCCTGAAACTGAAAATATAATCGACCAAAGGTCGCATTTACTACTAACACTTAAATGTTTGGATCTACTTTACCCGAAAAATGTAAAACTTTCGTTGAATCTGGCAGAAGACTTCATGAAAAACAACAAAGAATTTTTTCAGCTTACAGCATTATCATATTGCTTATACGACGGGCGTTTTAAAAGTCCGTGCAAAAATAAAAACTACTAACATGTTTGGAAAAAACAATTTTTATTTTTCGACATAGTCTCCTTTTAGACTTATGCACTTGCCCAACGCTTTTATAATTTGTTGATCCCTTCCGGATAATAGGATTTGTCCAAGCCTGCAAAATAGCTATTAGTTTCTGCAATTACCCCTTTGTTTGAATGAAATCTCTGACCCGCCAACCATTTCTTCAAATTGGGGAACATTTAGTAGTCCAAAGAAGCCAAGTCTGGAGAATAGGGAGGATGTGAAACGAGTTGGAATCCTATTTCCAATAATTTTGCGACCACAACTTCTGAGGTGTGTGCTGGTGCATTGTCGTGATGAAAAAGGACTTTTTTGTTGGCCAATCGCCGGCGTTTTTCTTGAATCTCGGTTTTAAAACGGTCCAAAACGATGAATAATATGCACCTGTAATGGTTTTACCCTGTAACAGATAGTCGGGGAGGATTATCCCTTGCGAATCCCAAAAGACCGTTGCAATAACCTTTCTGACCGAAAGAACTGGTATTCGCCTCTTTTTTTTGTGTGAAGATTTTTCCTTGGTAACCCATTGTTTAGATTTTTTTTGTCTCAGGACTATGGTAATGTATCCATCTTTCATTCACAGTGACGAAACGACGCTTGTCTTGGGGATTCTTCCTGAACAGCTGAAAACATTCCTTGCAACACTTCACACGATTCCGTTTTTTGTCAACGTGAGCAATCGCGGCACCCATCTTGCGGATAGCTTTCTCATGTCCAAATGTTTGTGCAAAACATTATATACCCGTTCATTCGAGATGCCCACAACACTAGCAATCACACTCGCCTTAACTCTTCTGTCATCCATCACCATATCGTGGATTTTATCAATGATTTCTGGAGTCGTAACCTCCACAGGGAGACCAGAACATTCGGCGACATTTGTGCCCATATGACCACTCCGAAAAATTTTACACCACTTATAAACTGTTCGAATCGAAGGTGCAGAGTCGCCATGATGTTTACCAAGCTTCTCTTTAGTCTCCTGAGGCGTTTGGCCTTTCATGAAGTGAAAAAAATGTTCAAATGTTTGTATAGCTTATGGGACTTAACTACGGGGTCATCAGTCCCTAAACTTACAAACGACTTATGAACTAACTAATACTAAGGACGGCACAAATATCCATGCCCGAGGGGGGATTCGAACCCCCGACCGTAGTGGCCGTGCAGACCGTGACTGGAGCGCCTCAGTCCCCTCGGCCACCGCAACCGGCTCATGAAGTGATGTTTAATCACCACAGGAATTTCTTTTTCCTCTTCTTTGACTGTCCCTTGATTCTCACGAATGCCAAACACAAAGAAATAGACCCATATGGCTGAAACTTGGTGTGTGTAATTTTCAGCGATGCTACTAACTAAACATGACCTCGATACGCACCGGTGCCACCTTTTGGACTTTACACGGACTTTCCAAACGCCCCTCGTATCAGTGCTCCACCACTCTTGGTAATGCCAGAATTAAGATAAAAACACAGTCGATGACTACACAATCACTTTATAACAGAAAGATACACTACCCAATTTCCCATACTTACCATTGATAATAAATTCGCTATTTTACTATTTTGTTGTTCTGAAGTTGACTGTAATAACACACAACAGGCCTTGATTACCTTTATAGCTCAACCAAAAAGCTGGCGGAAATAAAATCTACAATCACTCCATAACTTATGAACAAAATTCTATCCACCAGTGCTTTAGCCGCATGAAACACTGAAGATCTACTGTTTCTCCTGACGTCAACAGGCGCTCAGACAGTCGAAGCGAAATGTAAGCGTCTTTAGCCGGAAAAAAAGGCTGGACTAACATACACCGATCAACCAAAACATTGGGACCCTCAACCTAATGGACGGTGTGTCCATCTCTGGAACGGATAACAGCAGCCACGCCTCTTGATATGGATGTAATGAAGCCTCGGTAGGTGACTGGAGGCACCACAGCTGCACACACAACTCACCTAACTCCTGTAAATTCTGGGGATTGGGGCAATGAGTACTGACGCCACGTTTAACCACATTCCAGATATGTGCTATCGGGCTCAGATCTGGCGAGATTGAGTGGGGGGAGGGGGGGAGAGGCACCATAGCGGCGGTGGAGTAGCCGAGCGGTCTAAAGCGCCTCGCTGCGGAGCGCGCTGTTGCTCGCCGTGGAGGTTCGAGTCCTTCCTGGGATATGGGTGTGTGTGTTGTCCTTAGGTTAGTTTACCTAGGTTTAAGTACTTTGTAAGCTACGGACTGATAACCACGCAGTTTGGTCCGATAGATTTACAGACATTTGAACATTTTTTTGAGAGGCACCATATCAGTTCCAATTAACCACTGTGTTCCTCGAACCACTCCATCGCACTGCTGTCATTGTGACATGGTAAGTTATCTAGTTGAAATATGGCAATGAATTTGGAAAACATTATCGTCATGAAGGGGTGTACGTGTATGGAACCAGTGTACGATACTTCTTGGCCGTCATGGTGCCTCGCACGAGCTCCCCTGCACCCATGAATGCAAACGTGAATGTCCCGCAGAGCATAACTGTGCCTTCGTCAGCTTGTTTGTTCAAGTGTTCAAATGTTTGTAAATCTATCGGACCAAAATGCGTGGTCATCGGTCCGTAGCTTACAAACTACTTAAACTAAGGTAAAGTAACCTAAGGACAACACACACACACTCCCATGCCACAGGGAGGACTCGAACCTCCGACAGCTAGCAACCGCGCGCTCCACAGCGAGGCGCCTTAAACCGTTCGGCTACTCCACCGCGGCCGTCAACTTGTCTCCGGTGTCAAGGAGTTGTTCTCCTGGAAGACGACGTATTCGCACCCGCTCATCGACATGATGAAGAGGGTATCGGCATTCATCAGACTCTGTCACTACACAAACGTCCAGTGACGATGGGCGTCTGCCAGTTTGAGTCGTTGTTGTCAATGTCGTGGTGTTAACATTGCCGCATGCACTGGTTTTCAGCTGCGGAGGCCCATGCACTGTGTGTCCTGACTAACTTGCACTCTACCCAGAATCACAGAATAACATATTTGTCTGTGCCAGAATCAATGTCTGATGTTAGTTCCGTCACAGTTCCCCCACCTGTTTTACCAGTCTGTCCAGTTTCCGACGCTCGACACCGGTAATGAGGGCTGGCGGCCCAGCCCCTCGACGCTTGGACATGGTGTCGCCACTTGCTGAAAACACCACCGAACTTCTCGAACAGCCGACAATTCGTGCAGTTTACGAAATGCTCCGGCCCATCACAATCTACTGTCGTTAAAACTCGGATAAATCGCTCGCCTTTCCCATTCTACACACTGGCAGAGCGTTCGCTGATGTTACATAGAAAGTTCTAATGTGTGACTAGTAGTTATTTATCTTCTGGTGACGTTGCTGTTACATGTACGGGTTTATATAGATAGTAGATAGGTTGTCTGTATAGATCTTAATTCGCAATTTGCGAGAATATCCGACTTCAGCTGTTGTTCTTTAGTTCATCATTTTGTAACATATGAAAATAATCTCTAGAGGAAAGGGATTTAAACAGCTTGAATGCCAAATAGGAGGAACAAAGTTAGAACAGGTAGACAGTTTCAAATACGTAGGATGTATTTTCACATAGGATGGTAACATAGGAAAAGAAATTGAATCAAGGAGTAACAAAGCTAATACAGTGAGTGCTCAGCTAAGATGCACTCTTTTCTGCAAGAAGAAAGTCAGTACCAAGACTAACAAGGAGACCACATAGGTATCTGATTTTAGAATTTCTTTATATTTATGGTACGTGAAGTTCAGAACTTAAATCAGCCAAAGCCTTCGACGCAACTCTAAAAAAATCTCGAGAAAATTGACTTTGAAGTTTTGCAAGTACACGTAAGTACCAATAAGTAAAATAATTGCAGTAACTGTCCGTGTAGCTCAAGTAGTAGCGTTCTATCCTTACACCCATAGAGACATAGAGGCTGTGGAAAATATTTCTTTCGTTGTTGTCTAATTCAGTTATATAAAACATTTTGGGATCTCTAATTACACGTGTAGTGTCAGTTTTTTGGTGTATGTAGACGAGCTGAACGCTTTGTCGACGCGTAAAACGATGGTTGAGTAGGTTAGCTGCTTCGGAAGGCATTAGTAGCTACCGAGATGACTTTCCAAAAATCTGTCGTAGCTCTTCACAAACTAAACAAACAAAGACTACCGTCCTCAGCTAATCGAGTAGCCAATACTGTAAAAATTTAAATTACGTTTTTTGATTGAAAACATCAGTATTAACAAAATTTTATAAAATATAGAAAATTACGAATAAACAAAAAATGGATTTTCCGTAAAAATTACAATTAGACATTAAATTTTCGACTGGATAGGTGATTTTCTGTCAGAGAGGACACAGTTTGTAGTAATCGATGGTAAAGCATCGACTAAGACAGAGGTGATTTCGGGCGTTCCACAGGGTAGTGTTATTGCTCCTCTGCTTTTCCTTATTTACATAAACGATTTGGGAGAAAATCTAAGCAGCTTTCTTAGGCTTTTTGCAGATGACGCCATCATTTACCGTCTAGTAAAATTATCTGAAGATCAACTGCAGAACGATCTGAATAAGATGTCAGCATGATGTAAAAATTGGCAGTTGACTCTAAATAATGAGAAATGTGAAGTCGTCCACATGAGTACGGAAAGAAATCAGTTAAACTTTATTTACGAGATAAATCAATCAAAAGTGAAGGCCGTAAACTCCACAAAATACCTAGGAATTACTATTGCTTCAGAATTAAACTGGAAAGAACACATAGATAATGTGGGAAAGACGACCCAGAGACTGCGTTTTATTGGCAGAACCCTTAAAAGATGCAACAGAACTACTGAAGAAACTGCTTACACTACGCCTCTCCGTTCTTTTTTGGAGTATTGCTACCCAGTGTGGGATTCTTATGAGGTGGGTTTGACGGAGGACATCGAAAGAGTTCAAATAAGGGTACCTCGTTTTAGTTTTGTCACGATACAGGGGATACAGGATCTGGGATGAGAGTCATTACAACAACGGCGCTTATCGCTGTGGCGTGGGCTACGTACGAAACTCCAATCGCCAACATTCTCCTCCGAATGTGAAATGTTCAAATGTCTGTAAATCTATCGGACCAAACTGCGTGGTGAACAGTCTGTAGCTTACAAACTACTTAAACCTAGGTAAACTAACCTAGGACAAACATACACACCCATGCCCCAGGGAGGACTCGAACCTCCACGGCGAGCAACCGCGCGCTCCGCAGCGAGGTGCTTTAGACCGGTCGGCTACTCCACAGCGGCAATGTGAAAATATATTGTTGACTCAAACTTACATAGGTAGAAATGATCATCAGAATAAAATACGAGAAATCAGAGCTCAAACGGAGAGACTGAGGTGTTGTTTCTTCCTGCGCGCTATTCGAGAATGGAATGGGAGATAAATAGTATAACGATGGTTCGATGAAATGTGATTTGCAGAGTATCCCATGTAGATATAGATGTAAAATGTAAGTATTCGAACACAACGGGAAAAAAAATAAAAATAATCTATCTCGTCAGGATCGAACCACCGACCCTATGGATGGAAGCGTAGAATGCTACCAACTCAGCTACACCGACACACTGTGCATATGTTTTTAAGTTATTGGTACTTTCGTCTACTTACAAAATTTCGTAGCCGATTTTCTCGAGAATTTTTGAGAGTTTGGTCGAATGGCTTTGGCTGATTGTTATTTGTGTTCTGAACTTCGCGTACCATAAATACCAAAAAATTCTAAAATGCGATACCCATGTGGTTTCCTTGTAAGTTTGCGGTGCACCGCTCTATCTTTCGTCCAACTTTGTTATGTAGGGGGTAAAGCTGGGTGTATACAGGTTGAGGTTACAGATGTGAAAGTAGCAAGAATGATTGCAGGTACTAATACACGGGAAAAATGGCAGGAGGGTGACCATAATGAGGAAATCAAAGAAACACTGGGAATGAACGCCATAGATGAAGCAGTAAGAGCGAATAGGCTGGGATCGTGGGGTCATGTTACATTTGGAAACTGTCCTTGTTGTTTCACTTCAAAGGGTTTCAGGGGATTCTTACCTTAACAAAAATACAGTAGATAAATGTCATCATACTATTAAAAGTAGAAAACCTCTTAAATAAGAGGTGACAGAGATTACAAAATTGTTAATTATTTGTTTGGAAGCATAAGTAACAAATCGATTAATTTTCAAGAGCAGATACTCTACAGTTTCAACCAAGTAGAAGGAAATATATGCTCAAAATTCGAAAAATTGTTAAGGATTTCTGAAATCGGTTTGTTACTTTATCGTGTGCAACAACTGAGTATTGTGTTACTTACCGCTAAAAGGCATAATCAGTCTCTAATTATGATGAATATTTGTGCTGGACCGAGATCGAACCCGGGTCTCCCGCTTATCGCCAGCGGTCGCCTTAACCACTCGGCCACCCGAAAACGTCCCCCAGCGCTACTCAAACTTCGATATGTTGCACTTGCTTACTTCCACTGGTGCTCGCACACATTTAGCGTTATCCCGCGACGGGCTGAGAGAGATATACTTACCCCATACTTACTTACGAAAAGCGGGAGACCCGTGTTCGAGTCCCAGTCAGGCTTAAATTATAGATGAACTGAAGAAGAGCAGATGAAGTCGGAAATTCTCGCAAATTGCGAATTAATATTTATCATTTCTAGCTGCGGACTATCAGCAATATATGTGCTTTTAGAATAGATAGACTACATCATTGTCATGATATACTGGCTTATCAATGTACAGGACGTAAATATATATATTCTGTGGCCTTTGCGTCATATCTCTGATTTCTTGGTGAAGAATGTTAACGTCAGTCAGAGACCTGGGCTTTTTCGCAAATAGAAGTGCTACACAGTCGCCATGAAACTGAAACTGTTTCTCCGCCCCTGCTGTCTGCAGGGTTCCAGTACCACAGAGGCGTGACCACAAAAGAGCAGCCATTTTCCTGTAATTTAAACTTGCAGTGCCTGTCACGTTGCTTGGCTTTAGCCACACACTTTGGTCCTTCCGCGAAGGTTTGCTCACCCACACAGCAGAGCCAGTTCTGCGAAACACACTCCGCCCTCGCGAACTGACCGCTAGTCGGTTGTACACCAAGTCTAGCGATCCATAATGCTTCACAGATAAAAACACCAGGCCAAAAATAGTACCCCTTCCAATCATGATACTCTGAGTCCAGTAACCAAAGTAAACTTTAGTCATACCTGCCATTAGAATCTGAATTAATTACAATATGATTAGTATTTCTTGAGTTAAGTACTAGAAGTAAAATCGAGACTGCCTTTTTACACCTGTCATTCCTTACACCATTATTTTTTCTCATTTTCGTTCTTTTCCTACTGAGATGAGGTAGTGGTTGTTGTTCAACTAAGATGGTCTGTCTTTAATGATCTCATGGTCGTACTCGAAGCTTTTATCTTTCCCTTTGTTTTTTCTCTTCAGTTTTCCTGTCAATAACGGTACGCCTTTGTCAGCTAAAATTCTCTATTGTTTCACTGGATTCTTAGAAGTGTACACGTATTTCGTAGAATCTGATTTGAAGAAGAAGAGTTCGACAATATTCCGTATTTATTCCTGTTATTGTGCCGCCATGCGATTACCAAGTCGCCCGTAACATAATTCCGTAACATAATACTCAGTAGTTGCACACGATAAAGTGTTAAAACGATTCCGGAAATCCGTAACAAAATGTTCAAATATTTGTAAATCTATCGGATTCAACTGCGTGGTTATTATTCTGTAGCTTACAAACTGCTTAAAATCAGTTAAACTAACCTAAGGACAACACACACATCCATGTCCGAGGGTGGATTCGAACCTCTGACGCGTGAGGTCTCTCGATCCGCAACGTGGCGCTCCAGACAGCCCGGCTACTCCCGCGCGGCAAATCCGTAACAATTTTTTGAATTTTAGAAAAAGGCGTAGCACTGCTTCGTTTCTTAATTTTGAGCATATATTTCCTTCTACTTACTTGAAACTCCAAAGGTCGCGGGTTCGATCCCCTCCAGGTCCTAGGATTTTTATCTGTCACTTTCCACTTCTTTCACCTCTGGCAGTATTGCACATGTGAAAAATACCGAGGAGCACCGTGGTTCGGAACCCACGTTAAACTGTAGGTCCCCCTATAACTGGCTGGGTAAGTCAGTTCGAAGGTCGGAGGAAGGCAACGGCATACCACCTCCAAACAGGACCATGCCTAGTAAAGCACTGTGGTGTTCAAACCAATCTTCGGATTGTTGACAGTTTTACTTTACTTTTTTACTTGAAACTGTACAGTATCTTCTCTTGACAGTCAATTAATCGATTTGTTACATCTGGTTCCAAACAAACAATTAACAATTCTTATCTTAGTCACCTCGCGGCTTTTTAAGACGTTTGCTACCATTAATACTACGATGACAGTTATCTACTGTATTTTTGAATGAAACACGGGCTTGTTAAAGTAAGAAGCCCCTGAAACCCTTTGATGTGAAACAACAAGCAGTGTTTCCAAATGTTAATAAACTTCTTCAGATTACTTCCTGTTGTTCAACAGACATTGCACTTCGAGAATCTGTGTGATCTAACTGCGGATCAGAAAAACAAGTATGAGTTTCACTTACAATCCTTAATTCGACAGGCAATAACGAGAGGGTCGACGAATGAACCATAAATAGGCTTGAAATACTAAGTTTACACGAGGCTGTCTTGTGAAGGAAACATTGCTCCACCAGCTCTTTAGCTTTATGATGGAAGTCTTTACGTTCTCATACAGTACTGATCATAAGTGAAATGACAGTGATGACGTTAAATCGAAAGCAAATATCAACTACACTTAAAATTAAAGGTCAAATACAATTAAACCACCAATTTTAACAGTTGCTGCATTAAGTTGAACTCTTCCGAGAATTTCACTGACAAGGAAAGTACATGGGCTCGAACAAACATATCTGTATGAACGTTTGGTTACAGGATCTCTACGTACACCTCAATGTGCTGGTGGGTGTCGTTTTTCTGCAAAGCTCTGCAACCATGCTCTAGGTAGCACTGTAGATGTAATTGTAGACGCCATACGTAATGCAGATATCTTAACTATAACTTATGTAATAATCATCGTACATGTTCTCTAGCGAATTGTCATCAAAAGCCGTGATGATAGTTGCAACTTTAAACTTCTTCCCGAAAGACTGTTGGTATTCACTGCCACTGCTTCCATCGCCTCTTCCCGCACTTACCGTAGCACTACCGCTTGCAATGAGTTGTTATGAGTTTGTAACAACAGTATCTAACTTATGCTAATATTTCTGTACAATAACAGATACGAGAAAGCATGCAAATGATTCATCTTCTACACTAATACCATCTTCACGAAGAAGGGTTCTTCGTAACTTCATCTCAACTAATCGCAATACATTAGCAGGATTGATTAGCAATCGCCGCCCCATCTGACGCTTCACCACACAAACAACATCACAAAACGCAACTTCGGAGGCACACTGCACCGTCCCTACTGGCTAACCGACAGGTCAAAGTGCAATGCGGCATGGCACACGCAGAGGCCTCTAACGGACGACTTCAGAGTTTTGCAGATGCGGGAGTATCACTAGTGCAATAAGGAATCTTTACATTATCTCTCATACGATTTTGGTGTATATGTGTTTGTTCGAGCCCAAGTAATTTCCTTGTGAGATAAAGACTGAGATATAAACTAATAATGATATGAATGATGTCTAACAGAGGTTACAGCGACTAATGACTAATTGTTGAAACACTCTGATGTGATTCATAATAGATGAATAAATAGCCCAATCGAAATTTCAGGTGAAACGATTATTAAACGTAAACAAAGACTAGTTCTATGAGACACTCTTTAGTCTTTATAATGGTGGGTTAAGCTCACTTCCTTTCCTGACGTGTCCTAAGTTACTCTATATAACAATCATTAATGATGACGTGAGTGATTGCTTACGTTTTTTGTCAAGTCATTTATACAGGGTTTTCACTAAGTGTGACTGCCTCTGTAACTTATAAAATAATAGGTGACGGGAAATTTTAATGCGGTAGGTCAACACAAGAAATGCTACACTTTCTGCGGAGCTATGAACATAGTTTATGGTATCATTTTCCAAAGAATTACAGCACAAAGATATAATTTTGTTAATGGAACAATAGTTTTTTCTATCGTGCATTTGATTCGTTGAAACCAGCTGCGTACAAATCAATTTCAACTACATTCCTATCACAGTTTGGGAGCTACAACCCTTCAAAGTTCCGGGGGCGGAGGCTGCGATAGCGTAGCTGACTGGCCGAGTGGCTATCCCCTGGGGCACGGCCCACTGTCTCATGACTACCAGCCAGTCAGATACTCTGTCGTAGCCTCCGCACCCTTAATTTCGAAGGGTTGTAGCTCCCAAACTAACAGTGATAGGAATGTAGTTTAAATTGATTTGGCCGCAGCTGGTTTCAACGGATCCAATGCACGATAGAAAAAAAACTATTGTTCCATTTAAAAAATTATATCTTTGTGCTGTAATTCTTTGGAAAATGATACAATACACTATGTTCATAGCTCCGCAGAAAGTATAACATTTCTTGTGTTGACTTACCGCTTTAAAATTTCCCGTCACCTATTATTTTCTAAGTTACAGAGGCAAACACACTTAGTGAAACACCCTGTATATATTACGTACAATAGCAGTCCTATCACACACACACAATACACACATTCAAGACAAACACAAACTACTTAACTTATAATAAGGACAACACACACACACACACACACACACACACACACACACACACTCCCATGCCCGACGAAGCACTCGACCCTCTGGCGGGAGCGGCCGCGCAGTTCGTGACGAAGCGCCTCAGACGGCGTGGCCATCTCCAAGCGGCGACTGGCACACTCTATCAAGATTATTAAAAGGAAGGCTGGGCCCGAAGCGAGAAGTGCTGCCATTGGCTGGCGCTGTGACGTCACTGTAAGACAGGTACCCTGTTACAGCACAGCCGGACATTTTAACAGAAAAATTCTGTCGAAAACCGCAAATGGCACCACAAAATCAAACGAACAACAACAACAACAACATAACTCTGCTACGCGCCTCGACATATGAATGTAGCTGCTCGGCACCACATGTTTCTACGGTGACGTCATGCACACAACGGCGAAATGTTCACATATCTGAGTAGGCAGTTTGCCCCCCCCCCCTCCCTCCCCCCCCCCCCCCCCCCCCCGGTCGCTATGATGACGGTACCGAGCTTGCAGGACGCCTGAAACCAACAGTACGTTACACTTGCATGTCTGTCACAGACAGCAAATAAACCACTAATGCTTTTACTACCCGCCCAGATGTCGCAGAAGTTGGTGTTTTTTTCTCTTTCTTTCTTTCTTTTCCCTTGGTACTCCCCCCCTCCCCCTGCTCTTAAAACGATACGCAGGCGAACGGATTACATCATAAACCCGCATCCTATCGGCTCCTCGAGTAAATTACGGCAGGGAGGAAGAAAACAAAAATTATTAAGTGTGGTTGATTGAGAGTCTTTATCTAATTCTTTCATTTTTGCATTACCTCCTCTATGTTAACATAAACGACGAGTAACTGAATTCGGTTGTAACGAAAGTGCAGTACTTGCTAAGTGACTAAATGCTTTCGCTTCTTTGAGTGAAATGCAGAGTCTCTAAATAAAATGTTCATCAATGCAGAAGATGGCACGTAGGTAGCTGATTCTAGATCTTGAAACTGTTAGGTTAATTAGCAAGGAAATTGTGTAGTAAAAAAAGAGGGAGACCAAGAGACGCGTATAGTAAGCAGATTCAAGTGGATGTGGGTTACCGTTCTTATGCGGAGATGAAAAGGCTTGCTCAGGGTAGAGTAGGGTGGAGAGCTGCATCAAACCAGTCTCCGGACTGAATACCATAACAACAACAATTGATGGAGACCACTCTCCGTTTTTTTTTTATTAATGCAGAAATAGATATACTACTAATTGTTGCTATTGAATCTTCCTGGTTGTATGGTCGTGGTCGAAGAAACATTTCTGCTCTTGACGTTTCGTCCAGAGCTGCGGTGGACAACTTCAGAGGTGCTACTGGTAGCGCTGAGTCTTGCCGACTGACGAGTCGGCCATCGGAGAGCAGTATAAATACTGTCTAGAAGGGACGTGGTCAAGTGTTCACGTGCGCAGCAGAGATAAGCCTTGTCAATCAGGAAATCATGAAGTGAAGTTTTCCGAAACGAAAATTTTATCTACAACGACGAACTGTTATCCACGACTGTACAGAGAAGCAATCGAAATATAGAAACATGGGGATAATTTTAATAGAAAGGACGAAGCTGTGTAACTAAGTGACATATTGACAGTGGCTCTTCAGAGCAGATAGTTAAGCTTTTATCTTTGACCGTCGACTATCGAAAGTTATGGTTTTATCTTCGACAAGGCTTATCTCTGCTGCGCACGTGAACACTTGTCCACGCCCCTTTTAGACTATTTATACCGCTCACCGACGCCTGCTCGTCAATCGGCAAGACTCACCGCTACCAGAAGCACCTCTGAAGATGTCCAGCGCAACTCTGGATGAAACGTCAGGAGCAGAAATGTTTCTTCGATCATGACCATACAACCCGGAAGTTTCAATAGAAACTATTTCAGCCGGTCGTGAAAGCCTTCACTGCACGATACTACAAATTAACAAACTATATTTTCATTTAAACTGCTTCTATTTAACATTGTACACTTATATTCACTTTTCATTGTTCGATTACACTTTAACTTGAACAGTTAGTAACCTATGACCGACCGCATTGGAGAGCGGGTCTGCCCGTCGAATGGCCGCGCGGTTCTAGGCGCTATGTCAGGGACTGCACAGTCGCTCCCGCCAGAGGTTCGAGTTCTGGCTTCGAGCATGAGTGTGAGCGTTGTCGATAGGTTAGTTTAATACTTTGTAAGGGACTGATGATCACAGTAGTTTGTTCCCATAGGTTTACAACATTTGAATATTTTTGTCTGCCAGTCATGACTGGAGTGAGTAGACAACGCGATGATCCACCTCGGTCTGCAGACGCGATAATTCGTGACAAAACAATAGCCGAAAAGTTTCTTCTGAGTTCTTGTAGTACTTTTGTTCATTAATTTAGTTATTTGCCGGTTTCAAACAAGAGAATGATAGTTCAAATAAATTTCGAGCGTGCAGCCGCATGAAGTTTACTTCTTCTAATCCTTCGGCTGTTTGTCGTTCAGCCATCATTAGAGAGAGTCGTAGATTGACGGACTAGCACGCGCTTCGACCTGACAAACACGCGGACAGCAGTACTGCGCATGCATTCACAGATATACAGGCGCCAAAGACGTTACTTGGTGGCAAGGAAGTACACCTATGTACAAATTATGTCTATGGCTTCACTGTCGATTCTCATAGAGGCATCGTTGTATTATGAGCTGAGCTGTCGCTCCGTCTTTGTAAATGTATTAAAGAGAGTTCTGGTTTTCAAGATTTACCTAAGCAAAGCCGCTGTCTCTGATAATTAAATTCGTCCCCAAGCGTATTTCAATTGCTTCTTTCACCTCTGAGTCCCAGAAAGATGAAGTCGAGGCGAAAATTTATGACGTTTTCGTACATTATAGAGTGCCCAATATACTGCTCTGCCATCGCCTATTTATTAGATTGTAAGAGTGCATTTTTTCAGGCCTATCCATGTCGTCTGGCCTATCACGAAATGCTACATTTGCAGGGGAGCTTGTAAGCCCCAGCCTTCCGAAGCACCATATCATCTTTGATGGACCACTCACAAGTGATATTGTCTTTGGCGGTGGGCGAAAAATGACCTTTACTTTGTTGAGGAACCGTCCGATTTTCGACGACAGGCTTCCCACATACGGCATGAAAGCCATGGTACCAAAGGTATACCCGGCTGTTATAAGCTAATAAATCGGCTGTGGCAGACCAATGTATTGATAATGGGCGCTTTATGATGTACGAAAACTTCCAAAATTGTAGCATCGACTTCACATTTCTGGGACTTAGTGGTGAAAGAAGCAACTACAATTCGCTTGGGGACGAACAGCGGATTCTGCTTAGATAAATATTGAAATCCGCCACTTTCTTTAATACATTTCCAGAGACTTCGCCGCAGGACAGGTCGTAATACATCGATGCCTCCGCGACAATCGACCGTGCAGCCACCGTCATAATTGATACGTATGTGTACTTCCTTGCCACCGGGTAACGTCTTTGGCTCCTGTGTATCTGTAGCCGCATGCGCAGTAGCGCAGTCCGCGGGTATATAAGGACGAAGTGCGTGCTAGAGAGTCGGTCTACGACTCTCCCTAAAGATGGCTGGATGGCACCCAGCCGAAATATCAGAAGAAGTGAACTTTATGTGCAAGCACGCCAGAATTTATTTGAAGTCATAGCACCATGGCAACAGGAAGACGCGGATCAAGAGAACGAGTGGTTGGTTGGTGGTTTAGGTAGGGGGACAGCCTAGACCATCAGTCCCCCTGTGGGGTTGGGAAAGAGTGAAGATAGGAAAGGAGAGGTAGGGAAAGGAAGACTGCATTAGCTCGGGGCTTTGCTCGCCACGCACGTACTCAAGGAAGAAACGTCATCCCCCACCCGGTGCGCATTAAGAGAATGGTAACTTGATATTGAGAGGTGACATCTTACGAAACTCAACTAAATTTTGATGAAAAATATGTATAATTTTGACTAATGAAGAAAACAGTTCTGGCGCACCGCCTCGAAATGCACTGGCTAGTCGCATCACAGTACTAGAATTTAGGGCGGCCATTCCCATAGGAACAGTCACGACTGTGCCTCACCACTCTGTGTCAGCTGCACAGTGCTTTGTTTTGACGTGCTCTGACAAATTTGAATACGCTGCAAGCCAAAATATTAAGAAACGCAACACAACTTCTGTGGTAAATCACAATTAAAAAAAAAAAATAGTCACATAAATATTTCTTTGTCTCTACCTCTACGTTGACAGGATTGAAAAACATTATTTTTATGTATTTGGTTTGCTTTCATGAAAAAAATGCGTTTCTTGTTACAACTGATGACGTAACCATGTAATTGGTCTCCCACATTAGGTAAGCCGATAATGAAGCGGAGGACAGGAGGGTATTTCGTAGTATATAGACGAGCGAAGCGTGGTGTAATTCAATTCACTTAAGTTTGTCCGGCGGCGTCTCCGGTGACACGGCCTGAGAGGGTCATTTAAATTCCCCCCTTGTTTGGCCGGACACCGCGGCAATTAAAGCTTCGGACAAAATAACGAGCCGTAAACGACATTAAACGCCGGGCGGATCTTGGCGGCGCCGCGTGATTGGGCCTGTCCGGAGCCGGCTTTTCGCTAAATCTAATAAAGAGGCCGGCGGACAGGAGATTTGATCGGAAGCCGCGCAGCCGAGCCGAGCCGAGGGCTCGAGGTGACGGCGCTGCCGCCTGGGCCACGCGAGCGGGCGTCTGGCAGGGATGCTGTAGGGAGCGGTTACTCGCTACGTCTACACTGGACAAAACAATTCGGGGATCAGAGATATCTACACTCCTCTCCATTAAAATTGCTACACTACGAAGATGACGTGCTACATACGCGAAATTTAACCGACAGGAAGAAGATGCTGTGTGTGAAGTAATACACATGACCACTAAAAGAAATCCACTGAACTTCAATTACGCGATAAATCAGTCAAACATTAAGGTCGTAAATTCTACCAAATACCTAGGAGTTACAATTACGAACAACTTTGACTGGAGAGAACACATAGAAAATATTGTGGGGAAGGCGAATCAAAGGTTACGTTTCATCGGCAGAACGCTTCGAAGATGCACCAGCTCCACCAAAGAGACTGCCTACATCACACTTGTGCGTCCTCTCCTGGAGTACTGTTGCCCCTTGTGGGACCCTCACCAGGTGGGACTGACGGAAGATATTGAGAAGGTTCAGAGAAGGGCAGCTCGTTTTGTTTTATCACGTTACGGGGGGGAAATCGTCACGGAAATGTTGCACGAATTGGGGTGGAAATCATTAAAAGAAAGACGTTATTCATTGCGGCGTGATCTGTTTGCGAAGTTTCAATCACCGACTTTTACTTATGAATGTGAAAATATTTTGCTAGCACCCACCTACTTAGGGAGACATGACCATCCCAATAAAATAAGAGAAATCAGATCGAAAACGGAACGATTTAGGTGTTCTTTCTTCCCGCGCGCTATTAGAGAATGGAACGGTAGAGAAAAGTGATGAAAGTGGTTAATGAACCCTCTGCCAGGCACTTAAATGTGATTTGCAGAGTATCTATGTAGATGTAGATGTAGATATGCAAATGATTAGCGTACCAGAGCATTCACACAAGTATATATTTTTGACGACGTTACAGCGTTCATTTTTAATGAAATAAATCGCAATTTGCGATCACTTATGGCTTCACTGTACTAGGTTTAGATGTAATACCAATGTGCGGCGAATGAAAATGAACGCTGTAACGTCGTCAAAAATATTTAATTGTATACAAGCCGAGGCTGGGCTCCTGACGACAATTAATTGTGTCTCGATTCCTCATGGTCTGTTCTCCCTGATGCGGGAATACAGTATTGTGCCTGCGAGCATCACAGAATTAAGAGGCTGTGGTAATAGGAAGAGACACTGAGGCGAATGGAGGTTTGGGTGTGGCGGGAAACGTGCAGGGAAGAGTCCTCCGCAGTCGGGTTGGTCACTGTGTCCTCGGTGGCGGAGTGGTCAACGCGTCTGCCTAGTAAGCAGGAGATCCCGGGTTCGAATCCCGGCTGGGCACAAATTTTCATTCGCCGCACATTGGTATTACATCTAAACCTAGTACAGTGAAGCCAAAAGTGATCGCAGATTGCGATTTATTTGATTAAACATTCACACAAGGTTGGCGCCGGTGGTTACACCTACAACATGCTGACATGAGGAAAGTTTCCAACCAATTTCTCACACACAAACAGCAGTTGACCGGCGTTGCCTGGTGAAACGTTGTTGTGATGCCTCGTGCGAAGAGGAGAAATGCGTAACATAACGTTTCCGATTTCGGTAAAAGTCGGGTTGTAGCCTATCGCGATTGCGTTTTATCGTATCGCGACATTGCTGCTCGCGTTGACCGCGATCCGATGACTGTTAGCAGTATATGGAATCGGTGGGTTCAGGAGGGCAATATGGAACGCCGTGCTGGATCCCAACGGCTTCGTATCAGTAGTAGTCGAGATGATAGGCATCTTATCCGCATGGCTGTAAGGGATCGTGCAGCCACGTCTCGATCACTGAGTCAACAGATGGAGACGTTTGCAGCAGCATTGACTACCCGCTCGGAGACCATGGCTGCGGTTACTCTTGACGCTGCATCACAGAGAGGAGCGCCTGCTATGGTGTACACGACGACGAACCTGGGTGCACGAATGGCAAAACGTCATTTTTTTCGGATGAATCCAGGTTCTGTTTACAGTATCATGATGGTCGCATCCGTGTTTGGCGACATCGCGGTGAACGCACATTGGAAGCGTGTATTCGTCATTGCCATACTGGCGTATCACCCGGCGTGATGGTATGGAGTGCCATTGGTTACACGCCTCGGTCACCTCTTGTTCGCATAGACGGCAGTTTGAACACCTGCCGTTATGTTTCACATGTCCAGGCGTATCTAGGCAGTTATTACGGCCAGAGGTGGTTGTTCTGGGTACTGATTTCTCAAGATCTATGCATCCAAATTGCGTGAAAATGTTATCGCAAGTCAGTTCTAGTATTATATATTTATCCAATGAATACCCGTTTATCATCTGCATTTCTTCTTGGTGTAGCATTTTTAATGGCCAGTAGTGTAGGTTCTGAAGTATTGTCATCGGTAGAAAGAACTGAAATGGTTCGACGTCCTTCTGTCGGTTCTATGAAGACAACATTACGGCAACCGAGATAGCGGTATTAATACAAGTTGCTGCAGAAGGGATTGATGTTTACTCTACCAAAAGAATTACTCAACAAATTGGGTTCTAATAGTGTAGGGAGAAAGTAGTGCAATGAAACGACAAAGTGTATTATCCCGAAGCTAGGACATGCAAATTCATGGTAAGGTTAGAAGCGGGACAAACAAAGAGAAAGAGGCGGCTGTGGCTATTGGTGTGTCCCGTAGTGTAATTTCCAGGACCCGGACGCGATTTCAGACAACAGGAAGGCAAGTCAAAGTCTTCCACGGGTAACATCAGCAAGAGATGATCATTATCTCCGGTTAACAGCCCGTCAAGGCAGGAGGATGAATGCTACTCAATTGCAACGCATCCTCCAGACAGCACTTATTTTGAAAAACTTACGGGTCGTCGATTTTGATACCTGCCTCCATACCCGTAAGTTTTTCGAAGTTGTTATTCGCCAGGAGAAATTAGGAAATCACAGCACTTATTTTTTCTTATTCTTTTCATTCTCCACTCCGAGGAGTAGAGCGGGCTGTTTGAGATCCGGCCCATAAAGAGTCGCGGTTCTATTCAGCCAATTATCAGACAGGCTGATAGTGGGATAGAGGTGATCCCAATACGGAATAAGTGGGAGAGGCTTACCAGTTCCGGCATGCGCTTCACAACCTAGGAAAGTCTTCCGAAAGCCTTGGTCGGAACCAAGATTTGCGACCAATTTGATTCATCTCTGGGACGTTGCCTCAGGCTAACGGTGCATCATTGGGTGAGCACGAGTGCACGTTTCACAAAAAAAAAAAAAAAAAAAAAAAAAGTAAATAAAATAAAATATTCTTTTCATTCTCTACTCCGAGGAGTAGAGCGGACTGTTTGAGATCCGGCCCATAAAGAGTCGCGGTTCTATTCAGCCAATTATCAGACAAGCTGATAGTGGGGCAAAGGGGGATCCCAATTGGGAATAAGTGGGAGGGGCTTACCAGTTCCGGCATACGCCTTACAACCAAGGAAAACCTCCCGAAAACCTTGGTCGGAACCGGGGCAGAAACGGAGCGGAGGAACATCAGGTTTGGAGTCGTAACGAATATCGCCGAGTTCTGTTCACAGATTAGTAAAGATTTTGTGTTCAGCCAGACAAACGTCGTTCACTCATCTGGAGAGAACGTGGAACTCCGAACCATTATGCTGATGTGCAGGAAACATCACCATATCACTGTGGTGGACGAATGATGTGCGCAGCCGTCAGTATTGGTGGACGGACACATCCTTTTCTCTGCTCAGTGGTATAGAGACGACACCCTTCGACCTTTTCGTTTGTTTCCTACTGTGCTTCCATACGAGATGGGTTCCTTCAGTTGGACGATAACGCTTGTCCCCACAGAGATGCTCTGGTTGACAAAATGCTGGAACCTGAGTGGACCGAACGAATGGAGTGACCAGTTTGTTCACCAGACTTAAACCCAATGTCTGGGATGCACTGGGCAGACGCATTGCAGCCAGACCAGAACGGTTGCAGAGCTGGATATTGCGCTCATGGAAAAATGGCCAAATATCCCTCAAGAACTGATTGATAACCTCATACTGTCCATTCCACGTAGGTGTGCAACTGCACTGGCAAATGTTCAAATGTTTGTAAATCTATGGGACTTAACTACAGTGGTTATCAGTCTTTAGTCTTTCAGACTACTTAAACTAACTTAAGGAAACACATACACCATGCCTGAGGGAGAATCCAGCCTCCGACGTGGAGCAATCGCACGCTCTGCAGCAAGACGCCTTAGACCGCCCGTTCATTACACCGCGGCAACTGTACTGGCCGTCCGAGGTGATCACACAACATATTAGAGGACAACGTGAACTTTTTCATTATTATGGAAGCCCCATGCTGACTAGTTCTAAGTAAACGTCATGTAAACCTAAAGCACAGACTTGAGACAGCAAAATATCGTACTGCATCACATACAAAATACAATTGCAACCGATATCCGAACAAAATACGTTAGAGGCCTAGTAGAAAAAAGAAGGTCTCTGAAGTTCATAAATGAAGCAGGACAATACAATATCCTGAAAATGATTTATATTGTCTACACCTTTAATTGTCAGTAAATAAAGAATGGCAATCTTGGCTTGAAGACCTTGAAAATGTGTAAGATCGGTCGCTATCAAGCAAATTATCTCAGGTAATTATAGCAATCAATACAACGTATCTGTACAACTCTGCTTTTGTGTAGAATTAATGTTCGATGGTTACCGAATCTAATGACTGCAGAGGGACTTAAATTTGAAAAAACAACATTCACCAATACACAGTTGTTATCAGAAGATTCACAAGATCATTAGTAGAATGAGTATAAGTTAATGGAAGGGAAACACTCTTGAGAAAAATCTGGAAAATATGATTACTGTGGTTTCGATGTCCGACTCCTGTTATGAACATCGAAAACTATGTACCGCGTCCCTATACTGACCTCAAACGAGCGTACTATTCAATTTCAGATCATTTTAACGACTCCATTAAAAATCACATTTGGATTTCCATAGAATAACAGAATATCGTGGAACAATGTCTGACTTGCATGACAGCGTAGTTTATCGAATTATTACTCTGAAAGAAATTGAAATATTCTTTTCAGCAAATATTTGGTATTTCGCCACACAATACGTCAGATGACGGCGAGGAATGACTCTTACGACTCTTGTTAATGCCGTTTTTCTACGGTCTGAAATGTTTTGACACTCACTTGCTTTCTTCCTCGAGCACAGTTCGTTTCGAATTTCTCCAGTTTCGCGTTCTGAACGAGCCTAGTTGGTTGTGACGCCAAGTGCTGTATGTACTATCGGATCAAAAGTAATAGAACTTTCTATGGAGTGTAGAATTGATTACTAGATAAAACAAAAGATAAACAGGCCAGTATGGGAGAAGCTGGGAATTTTTGTCCGTACATAAACGGTTAACAGCAGAATGCGTCGCTCACAAGAGCTCAGTCATTTCAAATATGGACTAGTCAGTCATTAAAAAAATCTTCTCGGGTTACAAGCCACGTCATGTGATTAACTGGCCACGATTTTTCGACAGAGAAGCCGCTGCCGTGCTTACATAGTCGCGCCTTCGCCAGTAACGTCATTGGTGCCCAGTGCCTTGACCACATATGGCAATGTTTTGGTAGTGCATACGCCGCGCCTGCTTCAACTCTGCAACTACAGGATCCCATGCCGTGCTAAGCTGCATGCCGCCGTCTTTATTGAGGGTGTTTCCAGAAATTTTGATTTCTATTGCCTCGTTTATTAGGCTGTTCGTCCGTTTAGTAATAGATGTCTCGTCGAAAGCATTTCGGTGTCCGTTTTCCAAAGCATGTTCCACCACAGCTGACTTTTCGGGACAGCATAATCGAAAACACCTCTCATGTTCTATGCGTCGCTGTTCAATAGTGCGAACAGTCACTCACTGTCAAGAACTTTTCTTCTAAAATTGCTCAAGTCGACTGTTGATAATACGACCGTCAAGGGGAGGGGGGATGTGAAACAACCACAGCTAAATCTAAACCAAGCAGACCTAGAGTTCTGACGGATGAATAAGATCTGTTGGATCAAAAGTGACGTCTGTTCTGTTTATTCATAATTTTCTACTAATGTCAGACCGCATTTGATTTTAAAGTAATTTTCAAACTTAAATTTCTTTGTCCGCCCCAAGAAATTAATATTTCAACACTTTTGGACGAAGCGACGCACAGTCTGATGAAACGATGCTCTCTCTGCCCACAGGCCGTGTGCGCCGGCTGTTCAACTACAGTTTAGTCAGTCAGAGTAGACACACTGTATTCTTCCTATCTTGACGGGAAACAAGGAACTGTTGGTGACAGCTATGTTGATACTATGTCCGCGACAGTAGCGGCAATCCTTGTCCTAACCTCTGGTGCCACCACACTTGTAATTTAATTTTTATTGAGTTTCTTGTAATCAACCCATACGAGGGTAGTTTGATAAGTCTGGTAAATTTCTATAAAAGAGCCGGTAATGTTCGAAACCTGCACTGTTGTTGGAAAGCCTGGTATTTCGAAGGATATTACAGCAACTTTCGAAGAACAGCTGTTATTAGATGATTGTTGGCTGCCAGCCGAAGTTGTAAGTCCGTAGTTAGTTCCTTAGGATGGAAAAGAACGAATGCCGTGCAGTAATTAAACATTTACAATTGAAGGGTTGGACAGTTGCACAGATCAAATCCGAGATGGATGAGGTCCATGTGGGTTCTGCATCAAGATTGAAGACCATTTACTTTTGGATCAATGAGTTTAAACGTAGTCGGAGAAGCACGGAAGATGGAGCACGCTCCGGTTGGCCCGTTGAAGTCACCACAAAGGAAACCGTCAACAATGCAAGATTAAAAATTCGTGAGACAGCTAACATTGTAGGCATCTCAACGAGCGCATTACATCCTCCATGAAAAACTGGCTATGAAGAAGCTTTGTGCGCGATGGGTCCGGCGCGCCTACTCATTTTGGACGAATAACAGAAACGAAAGAACATTTCTGCTCAGAATCTCACACTATCCAGGCGCTATCCACAGAACTTTTTGGGAAGATTCGTAACTATGGATGAAACTTGGATCCACCATTACACTCCAGAATCCAAACATCAGTATAAACAATGGACGAAGAGTTGGGAGAGTGCACCAAAGAAGACAAAGACAATTTTGTCAGCTGCAAAGGTAATGGCCACTGTATTTTGGGATTCCAAGGGTATCATCCTGATAGATTATTTAGAGAAAGGCAAGTAATTAACTGGGCCCTATTATGCTCTTTTGCTGGATCGTTGGAAATAGGAAGTAATTAAAATACGCCCAAGATTGGTACGGAAGAAAGTGCTGTTTCATCAGGAGAATGCTCCAGCCCATCCAGCAGCTATCGCAATGGCAAAAGTGCACGACTAGGGATTCCAATTGGTTCCTCACCCACCATATTCACCAGAATTGACTGCGAGTGACTTCTTCTTACTCCCAAATTTGAAAATTTGGCTTAGTGAAAGAAATCTTCATCGTATGAGGAAGTGTCCGCCGCTGTGACTGACTATTTTGAAGAGTTTGCCGATGGATTGAAAAAAATTGGAAACTCGCTGGACCAAGTGTATAGCCTTGCAAGAAGACTATGTCGAGAAATAAAGTGAATTTTCGCCTTTAGAACAATTTTTATTCTATTTGTACCAGACTTATCAAACAGCCCTCAATACATATGCTGCTCATTAAACATGTCATGTGACTTCCAGAGTCAACGGTACACATCGATTTGCCTCTCGCTATAAACAAAATGTTATTTAAAGTGGCACGGGTGGATTCTGTTCTATTTAGTCGGATATTAGTATTCGGGACAAGGGTTAACACGGGAAATATAGCAGTACTCTAACTGCAATTGGTAGTATTTCTACATGGCGGCAGCGGTCAAACAGCGCGGCTTGGGTCGGCATACGATACCAGGCTAGTCGGAAATGGAAAACTCAGGAAACAAATATTTTCGGATATTCTGATGTCTGGTATCACTAACAACTACATTACTTGCAGATAATAAAGGAACTCCATAGTTACAGTAATTATGCAATTCAGTAAGGGACCACTTACTGTAGTGTACTATGGAATTAAGAAAATTAAAGGAAGTCGCTTCCAATGTCTTCTAGCAGTAGTCATATGCGTGCCACCTGTTCTTTGTCTAGTCTTTCTCTATCTCAATTAGAGTTTTCTACTTGCTACAGCGACGCAGCAGCGTTACGCAGACGATGCTGAAGTACTGATTATTCTTCGTGCTGTGCTTGACCTGTCAGCAATGAAACCAAATATCGCACTGAACTACTGTGGGACTGTCCTATCGAATGGGAACATTAAATTCCAATTTTAGAAGCCCGCAAGGTTCGCAGGGAATCCTCTGTCAAGTTCGAAAGTAGGAGGCGAGGTACTGGGGGAAGTAAAGCTGTGAGAACGGATCGTGAGGCCTGCCGGTGTATCTCAGTCAGTAAAGCGCTTGTGTGCGAAAGGTAACGGCACAGGTTCGAATACCGGTTCCCACAAGCAGTTATAATCCACCAGAAAATTTCATATCAGCGCACACCCTGCTGCAGAGTGAAAATATCATTCTTGAAATATCCACTAGGCTGGAGTTAAGCCATGACTCAACCGTATCCTTTCTTTCAGGAGTGATGGTCCTGCAAGGTTCGCGGGAGAGCTTCTATGGTGTTTGGAAAGCAGGAGACGAAGTACTGGCGGAAGTAAAGTTGTGAGGCCGGTCCGTGATGCGTGCCAGTATAGCTCAGTCAGCAGAGCGCTTGCCCGCGAAAGGCAAAGGTCCAAGGTTCGAATCCCTGTTTCGGAAAATAATGATAAATTAAAATAATCAACTGAAAGCTAGTTGCTGACATCTCTGGGGGCAGACTTGATAGTACAGGTTTTTCATGTCTGTTGTTGTTGGATCTACAGTCCGCAGACTGGTTTGATTCAGCTCTCCATGCTACCCTGTCCTGTGCAAGTCTATTCATTTGAGAATACGAACGGCAAGCTACATCGTTTTGAATCTGCTTACTGTATTCGTCCCTAGGTCTCCCTCTACGATTTTTACCCCACACACTTCCTTCTAATTATTATAATGAATCTGACGATTCCTTGATGTATCAGAATGTGTCCCACCAATCTATCGCTTCTCTCAATCAGGATATGCCAGAAACTCCTTTTCTCACCAATTCTGTTGAGCATCTCCTCATTAGTTACGTGATCTACCCATCCAATCTTCAACATTCGTCAATAGCACCACATTTCGACAGCTTCTATCATATTTTGGTCTGTACTGCTTGTCGTCCACGTTTCACTTCCATACAATGGTACACTCCAAACAAATGCTTTCAGAAAGGACTTCCTAACATTTCAACTAATGTTGAAAGTCAACAAATTTCACTTCTTCAGAAACTCTTTTCTCCCCACAGCCATTCTACATCTTATATCTTCTTTACTTCGGCCGTCAGAAATTATCTAGCTGACCAAGTAATAAAACTTATCTAATTTTTTAACTTGTCTTATTACCTAATCTAATTCCTTCAGCATCGCCTGATTTTCTGACACTACATCGTTTTACTCATGTTAATGTTCGTCTTATATCTTCCTTTCAAGACACTGTCCCTTCCATTTAATTGCTCTTCCAGGTCCTTTGCTGTCTCTGACCGAATTACCATGTCATCAGCAAACCGGAAGGTTTTTATTCTCTTTCCCTGGACTTTAATTCCATCTCCAAACCTCTCCTTGCATTCCTTCACACCTTGCTCTGTGTACAGACTGAACAACATCGGGGAAAGGCTGCAACCTTGTCTTACTCTATTCCCAACTACTGCGACCCTTTTATGCCTTTCAATTCTAATAATTGCGCCTGGTTGTCATGTCTGTGGAATCGTATAGAGAAATGCACAAAATTGAAATGTTAAAAGGAAAAGACAGAAAAAAATAGCGTAAACAGAGGAGCCAAGATCTCTTTAAAAAAGGTAGCATGAAACTTTTTTATTGAACTTCGTTCTCACCAGATTCGCCAGTTTCGACAAGTGTTTCTAGTAGTGTAGGTTATTTGTTGGGAGTTTGTGTATGGCTGTGAGTGTCCCATGAAACACGTTGGACTCGTGTCGCAAGCCTATAACTTTGTGTATCTGTTTGTAAACTATTACAGTGACGAGCTGGCAACAGGAGGGCAGCATGTTTCATTTTAAGACATAAATTTGTCTTTTTTTTCAAATTCTCAAGTACAAGAGCAGATTATTATTGTGAAGTGACAAAATATTACTGTGTGATATCGGAGTATTCGAAGCTCTGAGACGGCAACAGACTTGCTAAAACAGGTCTGAATTAACTTGAGTAAATAAGTTTAATATAAATGTTGACTCGTCTGCTTACGCAGATTGCACTTTTAAACGATTAGCCACGCAAGAGTAGCCAAGCGGTCTGGAGCGCCACGTTACGGATCGCGCGGTCTCCCGCGTCGGAGGTTAGAATCCTTCCTTGGGCATGGAATGTGTGTGTTATCCCTAGGTTAGTTCAACTTAGTTTAAGTAGTTTGTAAGAATAGGGACTGATGACCAACGTAGCCGCGGTGGAGTAGCCGAGCGGTCTACAGCGTCTCGCTGTGGAGCGCGCGGTTGCTCGCCGTGGAGGTTCGAGTCCTCCCTGGGGCATGGGTGTGTGTGCTGTCCTTAGGTTAGTTTACCTTAGTTTAAGTAGTTTTTAAGCTACGGACTGATGGCCACGCAGTATGGTCCAATAGATTTACAGACATTTGAATATTTTTTGTTTTCACTTTTGTCTTTGTACTCAAATTTCACGTGTCAGACATTACTTGCTTCAGCATGGCAGCAAAGAAAGTTATTAATGACATCTTATTTCTAAGTGGACTGCTTCTGTAGCAGATGACCTTGGCGCATTTTTAACTGTAGTATTTTGTTGTCACTTTCGTCTTTGTACGCAAATTTCGCCCACCAAAGTTCACAAATAAACCCTTTAACAGCAATTTTACAAGTCTGTAGACTTAATAGGTTTAGTAAACACAAGTTAAGTGTATACTAGATTTTATGAAAGCAGTTGTTACAAGACATTAACAGCAGATTCAAATCCATGGTCATAATTCTTCGTCATAACAATTACTGTTCCCTATATGTTTCGCAGCTCGTTTAGACCACGTACTTGCATTAAAATTAACACAAATATCTTCACAGCGCCACATTCGTTGTTATAGAAAACCTCAGCTAACTGTTATACTTCGAACTGGAACTGTAATACAGACAGGTTCGTGATATTTCATTTCTGCATTTTTAGGAAGTTTACTACCAGGCTCGTCAATTCGCAGCTTCGAAAAAGTCTGACGGAACTTGACGTACATCCGTACTCAATAGTCAATCTTTATTTAAAAGTCGAACTGTAAATAGGTAAAATCTCTAATCTGTGTGCCATGCCAGATGTTAGCCGATACCCCAAATACCATGGCGAACGTCAGTTCAATTTGCTCACTTTATTTATGATCCTCCCTGGGGCATGGATGTGTGTGTTTGTCCGTAGGTTGGTTTACCTAGGTTTAAGTAGTTTGTAAGGTACGGACTGATGACCACGCAGTTTCGTCCGATAGATTTACAAACATTTGAACATTTATTTTGATTACCAACGTAGTGTGGTCCCATAGGATTACAAACATTTGAACATTAAACGATTAGATTGCTCCGCCGGCTTAAGATGGTTTCAAATGTTCAAATGTTTGTATAGCTTATGGGACTTAACTACGGGGTCATCAGTCCCTAAACTTACAAACTACTTATGAACTAGCTAATTCTAAGGACGGCACAAATATCCATGCCACGGACCAGTTTTTCCTAAACCATTTAATTCAAATGTTCAAATGTTTGTAGAGCTTCGAACGCCCGACCGTAGTGTCCGTGCAGACCGTGACTGGAACGCCTGTCCCCTCGGCCACCGCGGCCGGCGCTGAAGATGGGATAGGAATTGTTGAACTGGACAAGTCACCCGTTTCGTAAGTTACTTAAGCAGGACTTTTCTGGGTATAATTTGATTCTACATTTTATAACATTGTTAATAAGGGTTTAAAAAAAAGGAGGTAATGTTCAAAATGAATCTACCGAATTACCGAAAGCAAGCGATATCATTCGCTTGTGCTACGCTGGCGGTCCGCAGCCCTGTGTTTTTGGTTTTGCTAACATGTAATGGAGCGAGGAGAGACTAAGTGGGCGACTGGAGAACGCGCGTCTTGTATGTAGGCTGCCTGAAGCATCTGAAGCCACACATTTCGGGCGTTGGGAAGGGGGGGGGGGGAGAACAGAATTGCTGTCGTGGCTCTCTGATCGTCTATAGGCGCGCACACATTAGAATAGATAAAAACAAATGAAAAGTGAATGGTACAACTTACCCGATTCCAAAGATACTCGAGGCAGCAGTTCTTTGCTCACAAGTTGGCATTTGATCCCACTATTTTCAATTGCGGTATTAAGTTTTCAGGAAAGTTTGGTAATGTTCACATTGAATCTAACGAATTACTGGAGAGAAAAATACATTCAAATGTTTGTAAGCCTAAGGGACTAAACTGCTGTGGTTATCGCTCCGTACACTTACAAACTACTTAAGCTCGCATCGGACGATGCTTGATTTGCTGCTGCATTGCATGCTGGGAGCTGCGATGGCAGCAGTGATGGCTGCCGAGATTGAAAATGACGTCATTGCTGGCTCCGCTGCGGGCTTGCGTGCTGGAATTCGGAGATAGGACATGTCCTTTTTTTCCGGCTTGTTGTCTGTGGTGGGTTATAACGTTAGCGAATGAGGAAGACGCATTTCGTCACGTGAGCGTATGTTTTCCAAGCTTGCCGCTAGAGTCTACTGTTACTACTTTGTATGCTCCAAGCGTCATGTTGACAACTTTCGTGTTGGTAGCAGCTTATTATCAGACAGGATATGTGTTATGAAATAAAAAGTTTAATTGAGGACTTTTCATACATCACGTCAAAATTAAAAAGCTATTTTGATATAATGTATAAAATCTGTCGTTTACAAAATCATAATTATTAACAAACCCATTTCTTCAAGCGAATTTAATTTCTATGGTCACTAGCACAAATTCGTCAAATAATATCGTGAAAATACTTTGCACGTTATCATGGCGAGATAATCAGAAATGACTCTACGGTCTACGATTAGCATTATCACGTCGTTTTCTCCGCCTTATTTCTTCAATAAATAAAACCACGCTGATTTCTGGTCCACTACGCTTTGCTACCTCCACTATTATAGCGTCAATGTTGATACTGTCAAGTCTCGCACGTCTCTACCGATCTAGGTTGAACAGAGCATCATGCGCAGCCAACCTCGCACAAAAGCCATCGCAGTGCCCAGCGCAACCCCACGTTTGACAGCCCACTGCGAAACCAAGCATGGATTCCAGCAGAAAATCAAGCGTCGTCTGAGGCGGGCTTTAAACTAACTTATGCCAAGGACAAGACACACACACACACACACACACACACACACACACATACACGCCTGCCCGAGGGAGGACTCGAACTTGCAACAGGGGACGGCTGTGCAATGTACCAAAAGATTGGAAAGTTGCACGGGTCACACCGATATTCAAGGAAGGCAGTAGGAGTAACCCATTAAACTAGAGGCCTATTTCATTGAATTCAATTTGCAGCAGGGTTATGGAACATATCCTGTATTCAAATATTATCTCGAACAGAATGATCTATTGGCCCAAGGTCAACATGGATTTAGAAAATATCGTTCATGCGAAACACAACTAGCTCTTTATTTACACGAAATGATGTGTGCTATCGACAAGAGTTCGCAAATTGATTCCGTATTCCTTGATTTCTAGAAGGCTTTTGACTCCGTACCTCACAAACGACTTTTAATCAAATTGCGTGGTTACGGTATATCGCCACAAATTTGCGACTGGATAGAGAATTTCCTCTCAGAGAGGACACAATTTGTAGTAATCGATGGTATGGCATCGACTAAAATAGAGGTGATATCGGGCGTTCCACAAGGTAGTGTTATTGGTCCTCTGCTGTTCCTTATTTACATAAACGATTTAGGGAAAAATCTAAGTAGCTCTTTTAGGTTGTTTGCAGATGACGCCGTCATTTACCGTCTAGTAAAATCATCTGAAGATCAAAACCAACTGCAGAACGATTTGAATAAGATAAGCAGTCAACAATCCGAAGATTGGTTTGAACACCACATTGCTTTACTAGGCACGGTCCTGTATGGAGGTGGTATGCCGTTGCCTTCCTCCAACCTTCGAACTGACTTACCCAGCCAGTTATAGGGGGACCTACAGTTTAACGTGGGTTCCGAACCACGGTGCTACTCGGCATTTTTCACATCACCAACACTGCCAGAGGTGAAAGAAGTGGAAAGTGACAGATAAAAATCCTAGGGACTCGGGACCTTTGGATTTGTAGTCTGGCACTCAACCACTGTGCAACCGAGGAGCACTATCTGTATGGTGTAAGAATTGGGAATTGACTCTAAATAATGAGAAGTGTGAAGTCATCCACATGAGTAGGAAAAGAAATCCGTTAAACTTTGTTTACATAATAAATTAATCAAATGTAAAGGCGGTAAACTTCACAAAATTCCTGTTGTTGTTTGTTGTTGTTGTGGTCTTCAGTCCGGAGACTGGTTTGATGCAGCTCTCCACCCTACTCTATCCTGAGCAAGCCTCTTCATCTCCACATAAGAAAGGCAACCTACATCTGTCTGAATCTGCTTACTGTATCCATCTCTTGGTCTTCCTCTACGGTTTTTACCCCACACACATCCCTCTAACGCTAAATTCACAATTCCTTGATGTCCAAGAATGTGTCCTACCAATCTATCCCTTCTTTTAATCAAGGTATGCCAGAAATTTCTTTTCTCCCCAATTCTATTCAGTACCTCCTCATTAGTTACGCGATCCACCCACCTAATCTTCAGCATTCTTCTGTAGCACCATATTTCAGAAGCCTCAATCCTCTTCCTATCCGCACTGTTTATCGTCCATGTCTCACTCCCATACGAGGCAACATTCCATACAAATGCCTTCAGAAAGGACTTCCTTAGGCTTAAATCAATATTCGATGTTAACAAATTTCTCTTTTTCAAGAACGCTTTTCTACCCATTGCCATTCTGCATTTTATATCCTCTGCACTGCGACCATTATTTGTTATTTTACTGCCCAAGTAACAAAACTCATCTACCTCCTTTATTGCTTCGTTACCTAATCTAATTCCTTCAGCATCACTTGATTTCCTTACACTGCACTCCATTACCCTAGTTTTGTTCTTGTTAATGTTCATCTTACATGCACCTTTCAGCACACTGTCCATTCCGTTCAATTGCTCTTCCAGATCCTTTGCTATATCTGACATAATTACTATGTCGTCGACAAAACGCAATGTTTTTAATTCTTCACCCTGAACTTCAATTCCTTCTCCAAATTTCTGCTTGCTTTCCTTTATAGCTTGCTCATTGTACAAATTTAATAACAATGGAGAAAGACTACAACCCTGTCTTACTCCCTTTCCAACCTCTGCATCCCTTTCATGCCCTTCAACTCTGACAACCGCTGTCTGGTTTTTGTACAAGTTGTAAATAACCTTACGCTCCCTATATTTTACTCCTGCTTGCTTCAGAACTTTAAAGAGTTTATTCCAATCAACATTGTCAAAAGCCTTCTCCAAATCTACAAAAGCTAGAAATGTAGGTTTGCCTTTTCTTAATCTATCTTCTAGGATAAGCCGTAAAGTGAGTATTGCCTCCCGAGTTCCTACATTTCTCCTGAACCCAAACTGATCTTCCCCGAGGTCGGCTTCTACCAGCTTTTCCATCCTTCTGTATATAATTCGTGTTAATATTTTGCAACCATGACTTATTAAACTGATGGTTCTGTAGTTTTCACACCTCTCTGCACCTGCCTTCTTTGGAATGGGGATTATAACATTTTTCTTAAAGTCTGAGGGTACTTCACCTGTCTCATACATCTTACACACCAGGTGAAACAATTTTGTCATGACTGGTTCTCCCAGAGATTTCAGTAGCTCTGAAGGAATATCATCTACTCCAGGGGCCGTGTTCGGACTTAGGTCTTTCAGGGCTCTGTCAAATTCTTCTCTCAGTACAGTATCTCCTATTTCATCTTCATCTACATTCTCTTCCCTTCCTACAATACTGTCTCGAAGTTCATTTCCTTTGTAGACCCCTCTATATACTCTTTCCACCTTTCAGCTTTCCCTTCTTTACTGAGAACTGAGTTTCCATATGTGTTCTTGATATTCATAGAGCTGCTTTTCTTATCTCCAAATGTTTTTTTTTATTTTCCTGTAGGCTGTATCAATTTCCCCCTATTTATATATTCTTCTACATCCTTGCATTTGCCTTCTAGCCACTTCTGCTTAGCCATTTTGCACTTCCTGTCAATCTCATATACCTAGGAATTACAATTACTTCTGACTTAAATCGAAAAGAACACATAGAAAGGCGAACCAGAGACTGCGTTTTATTGGCAGAACCCTTAAAAAATGTAACAGAACTACTAAAGAAACTGCGTACACTATGCTTGTCCGTCCTTTTATGGAATATTGCTGCCAAGTGTGGGATCCTTATCAGGTGGGTTTGACGGAGGACATCGAAAAAGTCCAAAGAAGGGCAGCTCGTTTCGTATTGGCACGATACACGGGAGACAGCGTTACGGAAATGATACAGGATCTGGGATGGGAATCATTACAACAACGACGCTTATCGCTGCGGCGTGGGCTGCTTACAAAACTACAATCGCCAACATTCTCCTCCGAATGCGAAAATATATTGTTGACTCCCACTTACATAGGTAGAAATGATCATCAGAATAAAATACGAGAAATCAGAGCCCGAACGGAGAGATTCAGGTGTTCATTCTTCGCGCGCGCTATTCGAGAATGGAATGGGAGATGAGTAGTATAACGGTGGTTCGATGAACCCTCTGCCAGGCACTTAAATGTGATTTGCAGAGTATCCCATGTAGATGTTCAAATGTTTGTATAGCTTATGGGACTTAACTACGGGGTCATCAGTCCCTAAACTTACAAACTACTTATGAACTAGCTGACACTAAGGACGGCAGAAATATCCATGCCCGAGGGGGGATTCGAACCTCCGACAGTAGTGGCCGTGCAGACCATGACTGGCGAGCCGCAGTCCCCTCGGCCACCGCGGCCGGCAAGCGATAAGTGAATGGTACAACTTACCCGATTCCAGAGATACTCGAGGCAGTAGTTCTTTGCTGACAAGTTGTCATTTGATCCCACTATTTTCAATTGCGGTATTATGTTTTCAGGAAAATATGATAATGTTCACGGTGAGTCTAAAGAATTACTGGAAAGAAAAAAACAATTCAAATGTTTGTAAGCCTAAGGGACCAAACTGCTGTGGTTATCGCTCCGTCGACTTACAAATTACTTAAATTAATGAAATTTCCTGGCAGATTAAAATTGCGTGTTGGAACCGGGACTCGAACCTGGGACCTTTGCCTTTCGTAGGCAAGCGCTCTATCGACTGAGCTCTCTCGCGAAAGGAAAAAGTCCCAGGTTCGAATCCCGGTTCCGGCCCACAATTTTAATCAGCCAGGAAGTTTCATATCAGCGCACACTCCGCTACAGAGTGAAAGTTTCATTATACTTAAATTAACTTATGCGAAGGACAATATACACACACCTGACCGAGGGAGGACTCGAACTTGCGACGGGGAACGGCCGCGCAATACTTACCAAGACGCCTCAGACCTCACGGCCATTCCCGCGAGACTGGAAAGAAGAGACGAGATTCGTTTGTGGTCGTCCACCCGTCAGCACTTCCGCTGTGAGCTAAGCAGCGGACAGGTCGTTCGTAACGCATCGAGGAGGGACGGGTGAGGGGCAGAAGAACTGGTCGAGGTTTGTATGGGGCGAGCTGGCGGCCACCTGCTGTGTGGAGGAACCGGCCGAGCCTCCCTCCACCTGTGGCGGCGGCCGCTGCAATCAGCCCGTATTGATTGCGCGGGACTGCTTCCTGAAGGCGGAAATCGCCTGGGATTACGTCCTGAACCCCCGCAGACGACCAGTCCCTCCGACGTGGTGACGGGAGGGGGGACACGGCACGGGCGGGGACGTGGATGCTGACCGCTCTGCCTCTGCCTGCCGGAGGAAAGGGAACTTGCGTTGCACGATTTACAAGCAGCGGCGCCCGGAATATTGTTACGCAAACTGGAAGATTTCCTAAGTAATAGAACGCGGGACGTTGTTCTCGACGGCGAGTGTTCATCAGAGACGAGTGTATCGTCAGGCGTTCCCCAGGGGAGTGTGATAGGACCGCTATTATCTTCTATCTATATAAATGATCTGATGGACAGAGTAAGTTGTAATTTGCGGCTGTTTGCTTATGATGCTGTGGTGTATGGGAGGGTGTCGTCCGTAACTGACTGTAATAGCATACAGGATGACTTAGACAAAATTTCTAGTTGGTGCGAAGAATGGCAGCTAACTCTCAATGTAGAAAAATGTAAGGTGATGCGCATGAGTAGGAAAAACAATCCCATAATGTTCGAATACAGCATTAGTAGTGAGCTTCTTGATGCTGTCGCGTCGTTCAAATATCTAGGCGTAACATCGCAGAGCGATATGAAATGGAACGAACATGTAAGGACAGTTGTGAGTAAGGCGGACAGCCGACTTCGGTTTATTGGGAGAATTTTGGGAAGATGTACTTCACCTGTAAAGGAGACCGCGTATAAAACGCTTGTACGACCACGTCTTGAGTTTTGCTCAAGTGTTTGGGACCCGCAGCAGATCAGTTTAAAGGAAGAAATAGAAGCGGTTCAGAGGCGAGCAGCTAGGTTTGTTACTGGTAGGTTCGTCAAATGCGCGAGTGTCACGGAAATGCTCCGGCAACTCAATTGGGGATCGCTGGAGGTTATAGAACGTTCTTTTCGTGAATTTCTGTTGGGGAAATTTAGAGGGCTGGAATTTGATGCTGAGTGTAGTGATCACAATGACAAGATAAGAGAAATTAGAGCTCGTACGCAGGCATATAGGCATTCTTTTTTTTCCTCGGTCTATTTGGGAGTGGATTAGGAAAGGAAATGCCTAATAGCGGTACAGTGTACCCTCTGCCACGCACCTTACGGTGGATTGCGAAGTATGTATGTAGATGTAGATGTAGATACAGCAATTCCGCACCGAAAGGGCTTTTATTACGGAAACTCGATGCCAGAACACAAATGGACGCGTTAGTAATCACCTTTCCACACTGCTGACTATCCAAAATGCAACGTCAAGGAGACCTGGCTATAGAAGTCAATTTTATTTGGGAGATGTTGCACAAAGGTTACACTAACGAAAATAGAGTAGTATGTGAAGGGAAGAAGATGACGACTTCAGTATTGATTGTTGCTGCCATTGCTGGCTATAACCGCTGCTAAACACCTCGGCATTGAATTAAAGAGGCTCTGGATGCATTATTGGCATAAACCAGTCCATGTTGGTCTACATATTGCCTGATATAACAACAGGTGGCGTATCACGGATAATTTTTTCCTTAACCATTTCATTCCCACATTATGAATTCAGCTTTAGAAAAATTAAAATGCAGTGTTTTCTGTATTAATACATTGCACTAAACATAAAAAAGTGTTTAACATTTTTTGATGGAACTGTTGTTTTTTATGTCATGTATTTCATGCACAACACTGACGTTTGTATCGAGGTACTTTATTACTTGGTATGTTTTTTGTTGATAGTTAACACTGTCAGATCGATAACGTTAGCATGATCTTCGCCACAGCACCAAAAACAAGACAATTCAGTGCTGAAATAAAATAACATGAACCACACTCATGCTTACAGACACAGCCACTTACAGGCGGCAACGTAACACAACCTTCAAGACGGATAGATTAATGCAAGTGGCTACACGCTATACCAAACAGCAAAATGTCGTACTAGAAGCATGTTGTTTATCAACAGTAATGTGACTTTAAGGACTTATACACAAAATACAGTATAAATATGAAAGGGTTAATGGTTAATCGTTCCTCACCATCAGCCAGACGTTTTAGATAGACGAGAGATCGTGAGAAGAGCAAGGCCAAGGCGCCATCTAGTACGGATTGTAAATTAGGCAGCTAATTTAGTCAGTTTTGTTTTAACTTAATGTGACCACATCGCAATAAAGCTTGATGCTTTTGATTTTTAAAAGCCAACAGTTAGGTTGATTTTGTCCATCTTATGTATGGACACTGGAGCCTCAGACCTATATATAGTAACGAATAATAACACCGTCAACTGTATTTTCATTTTATTATTTATTGGCAACCAGTTTCGATGGACCAAGCGAACATCTTCAGCCCCTTATAATAGGGTAATCTGGATTTTTCGGCGTTAAAAACAACAAAATAACTGGTGTCGCACATTCATAGACCAACAGCAACTGTTGGTCTTCCTTGCTATAATATTCTATGTATGTGTGGCACCAGTTATTTTGTTGTTTTTAACGCAGCAAAATGCAGATTACCCTATTATAAGGGCCCGACGATGGCTTGATCCTCGAGACTGGTTGCCAATAAATAATAAAATGAAAATACTGCTGACGGTGTTATTATTCATTACTAGCCAACAGTTACGTTGGTAAATAACAACAGTCCGGAGACTTGTTTCATGCAGCTCTTCACCCAACTATATCCTGAGCAGGCCTCTTCATCTAATCATAAAAACGACAACCCACATCCATTTGAATCTGCTTACTATAAGCATCTCTTCATCTCCCTCTGCGATCCCCCCCCCCCCCCCCCGCTCTCCTACCACACACACACACACTTTCCCTCCAATGCTAAATTTATGATTCCTCGATGCCTAAGAATGTGTCCTACCTACCAATCGATTCCTTCTTTTAGTCAAAATATGCCAAAATTTCTTTTTCCCCCTAATTCTGTTCATTACCTCTTCATTAATTATGCGATCTATCCAGCTAATCTTCAGCATTCTTCTGTAGCAGAAATTACCTGATGACGAACATCCTCCTGAGTAGTCTTCGCCCGGAGATCTGAATAGGGGACTATTATACCTTCCGAATGTTTTACCCGAGAGGATGCCATCATCATACAGTAGAGCTGCATGTCCTCGGGGAAAAATCGGCTGTAGTTTCCCCTTGCTTTCAGCCGTTCGCATCGCAATAGCTGTATTGCAAAGTCACATTAGCTGACATTACAAAGCCAGATTAGTCAATCATCCAGACTGTTGCCTCTACAACTACTGAAAACCACACGTCTGTGTGTCCTCTTCATAGATACCCCTCTGCTATGGTTGCACCTACCGTATGGCTATCTGTATAGTGAGGCAAGCAAGCCACCCCACCTCGGCAATGTCTGTGGTTCATGGGGGGTGGGGTAAATAAGTATGTTTGTAAAAGTTTTTCTTTGTGATATGGTGAATGGAATGAAACCCGAAGATGGCAGTTAATCTCTCGAAACTGGTCATTTAAATAGAGATTATAAGCGATCTTTGCCGTTTTCCACAATAAATTGCTTTAATTAGTTTGTATAGCGACCGATGACCAGAATAGTTTGGTCTCTTAGAATTACAAACATTTGAACGAACAGGAGCTCTAATGCAGCCATCTATGTTTCGCATCATTGAAAAATGTTCAAATGTTTGTAAAGCTTATGGGACTTAACTGCGGGGTCATCGGTCCCTAAACTTACAAACTACTTATGAACTAACTTATACTACAGAAACACAAACATCCATGCAAGAGGGAGGATTCAAACCTCCGACGCGGGAGGCCGCGCGATCCACAACGTGGCGCTTTCGCATCATTGACTGTCTCACTAGTTCGCAAATTCCAGGCGTCTGTCGTGTCTCCTGAAATCCTTGTTCTATGCACTGACGCAGCAAATATACACTGCGAACAGGTATGACATACACAATGGTCTTCAAAGGACCCATGAATTTAGAAGTCTAATAGATTGAGGTCGGCAGAACGAGCAGGCCTTGGTGTCATTCTTTGACGCTCTGTCCATTTGTTTGGGAATGGCTGATGTCAAATTGCTCTAGCAGTGCGAGCAAAATGAGACGGTGCTCCCTCATGCATGAACCACAAGTGCTAAATTGTCTTCCAACAAATCAAGACCAACCAGTATAGTGAAGTGGTCTGTGTTATGGGACCACAAGAAATGCCTGCAACACCTACTTCTACATACATCCGCAATCTTCTCAAATGTGCGTGACGTACGCATCCGTCCGAGCCCTACTGTCAGGAGCTTTCCCGTACACCCTGCATAGCTGGCAGACAAGTGTTTAGTAGAAGACACTATGCAAGTGTCATGAACGGCTGTAGGGTAGGGTTGCCAGGTCGGAAAACTAAAATAACAGGGGAAAATTTGTCGGAATTTTGGACTTGTTGTCGGGAGGAGTATATATATATATATATATATATATATATATATATATATATATATATATATATATATAGCAGAATCAACACGTTATAAAACATTTTTGCACATATTTAACTTACACCTAATTTTTGACTTTGACACATGTATTTTGTGTTGGATTTTACCAATCTGGATTCTTTGGTAGTAATGAAGAATGATTTAAAATTTGCAGACTTTCCAGCAAAGTTCTGCCTATTTATTAATTCGGCCTTTTCGAAATGAAAAGCCATACAGTTTTTGTCTTTCGTATGTAAATTGTTTAACAGGCTAAACACCTTTTCACAATAATCATTGCTCAAAGGAACAAATAATAGAAATGATATAATCTTTAAGTTTTTGAGTAGGTTTTATTCGCATTTTTTAAAGAAATATGCCAAAATGTTGTCATTTGACCCTTCTCTTGGTAGATGTTCAAATACGTCTCTAAGACAACAGTAAGCAGTATACAAGGCATCACTGTCAGTATAATTTGTAATATTAAGCATTTCATGCAATCTGATCCTTTTAGAGACAACTCGAAAAGATTCCTATAAAGAGTTTTCCGAAAAATCATACCGATCCAGAAAGTATTGAACAGCTCGCTTTAAAGACTGTTCAGTTTTGAGGCAAAAAGTATTTTTTGACTCTTGGAAACATTTCTTAATAGGTCAATAAAATTATTCAGGGTTTTTGACCGCAATGTCAAAATATAAAATCCGACGTTTCGGCCACTGTTGCGACGGGCAGAAACGTCTGATTTTATATTCTGACAATGCGGTCAAAAACCCTGAATAATTTTATGGACAGTGACAACGGCCGCGGAAGCCTTCGTTTACATTTCTTGATATGGTTCTCTTTTTGCTTCCGAAGAATTTATCATGCAACCTGTTCTTAACATGACTTGCAATTTTTTTCATTACACTAACTGTTTGTATGATAGTGCATGCACCATCTTCCACAGATAGAATTTTTGCTGGACACTAGCATTGCATTGTGTACAAAGTAAAATAAGCTTCGGAAAATTCCCTACTGCCTACCTTCATCGACCCCTTCAGCCTTATCAAAATGCCTTCGGATAAAGAATACTACTTTACAATAGGCCAACAATGTAGTAAACGATGTAAAGAGGGAAGAAAAGATAGTCATCTTGTTGGGAGATGAACGGTTTGGTACTCGACATTCGTAAATAAAAATATTCTTTCAGTTACTAGGAGTTTATAGATCATGAATCTAACTTGGTCAATGATTTTAGAACGTTGCTTTCGGTATCTGATAAAACAACCTTTAAGAGCGTATTTGTCGCAATAGTTGATCACATGGCAGTTTCAAATTGCTTTAAAGAGATGATCGTCTGTCTGCTGTAAAGTTTGGAAAAGTTATATTTTTAAGGGACCTTACGACATGCTATTTATCGGGAGATTTGTATTTTGTCCGGAGTTTGGATATCGTATGAAAAGTCGGGATAATCAAGACGAATTCCTACTATCTGGCATCCGCAGTGTAGGGCGATGATAAGATGTTAGAAAGAAAAACACAGATTCAGAAAGCATCGCTCTTGCGAAACGCAGCTTGCCCTTTATTCACATGAAGTGTTAAGTGCCATCGACAAGGGATCTCAAATCGATTCCATACTTCTGGGTTTCCGGAAGGCTTTTGACACTGTACCCCACAAGCGGCTTCCAATTAAATTGCTTGCTTATGGAATATCTCCCCAATTCTGCGATTGGATTCACGGTTTCCTACCAGAAAGGACCCAGTTCGTTGTAATTGA
Organism: Locusta migratoria; assembly: GCA_026315105.1. Lineage (NCBI taxonomy): Eukaryota > Metazoa > Arthropoda > Insecta > Orthoptera > Acrididae > Locusta > Locusta migratoria. The sequence goes on from CM048744.1 coordinate 277,595,616, forward strand.
CGGTAAGTCATCGAGTAAAACAGATGTGATATCTGGTGTTCTACAGGGAAGCGTTATAGGTCCCATACTCTTCCTTGTGTTTATAAACGATTTAGTCCCTTAGACTGTTCGCGGATGATGATCGGTTAGTGAAGTCAACAGAGGATCAAAAGCAACTGTAAAGCGATTTAGACAAAATTTCTACATGGTGCGAAAATTGGCAATTGACACTAAATAAAGAAAAGTGTGAAGTAATACACATGACCACTAAAAGAAATCCGCTAAACTTCAATCAGTCAAATCTTAAGGTCGTAAATTCTACCAAATACGTAGGAGTTACAATTACGAACAACTTAGACTGGAGAGAACATATAGAAAATATTGTGGGGAAGGCGAACCAAAGGTTACGTTTCATTGGCAGAACGCTTCGAAGATGCACCAGCTCCACCAAAGAGACTGCCTACATCACACTTATGCGACCTCTCCTGGAGTACTGTTGCCCCTTGCGCGACCCTCACCAGGTGGGACTGACGGAAGACATTTGTCATATATTGATTTTACTGTTGGAATTGTTGAGAGGCTGTGTGAGCCACAGAGACGCACTCCAGGCTGAGAAATAGAGAACATTGCAGATAACAGGCTAAAACAGAAACGTATATCTTACGGGATGTAGGCACTAAAGAAATCTCCTAGCGAACTGCTGATGCCCTCAGCCACCGTCCCAGGGTGGAGGTTACCTTTCGGAGAAGTTGGGCGTAACTTCATATAGCTTCTAGACGCTGTTGCCAGACGTTCCATTAGTACTTGGTGGCCAACAGGCACGTTTTAATGTACGTAGCAAAGTTGATACCAGTCACTTGGGAACAGCAACGTCAGTGGTTTCACGAGGCTAGAGTGAGAGGGTAAAAAAGAAAAACTGCAAGTTAGCAGCTCCCCTGAAACGTGGCCTAAGGCGGAGCCTAAGGCGTTTCCAACTGACGTAAAACATTGTTGTTGTTGCCCACATTGGGTAGCGTCGTGATGTTTTACTTTCAGCTGAACAATGTTGCTACCAAGTATGGATTTTAGTAGTGCACAAACAAGCCACCTTCCCACCCGGGGAATGGCAGAAGGGACAGGGCTGAAACGTGGTTCGCTAGATGACTCAGAGAGAGGGCAAGCCACAATTTAGAGTGGTTGAACCAAGCAGCAGCCAATAGGAAATTGTTAAGTGTCGGAAAGTGGGGAAAAGAAGTGCGCCCACACCGGCGGTTAAAACCCCCGGTTTTTGGATCAAGAGGGGAGTTCTCAGTCAGACGAGTCGGGCGCCAGCCCGTGACTATCGCCGTCGGCCTCGGGATGCTCCACGACAGTCTGTTTCTCGCGGGGAGTGCGTCTGCTAGGGAATGCTGCTGGTGAACGTAATTACTGGCTTCTGTTGTGGCAAACGATTTATACTTCTTATTTTTTTAAATAACTAACCCCAGTGTAGTAGACTTAGTATGGGATGCAATACATTCAATGCAAGGTACCTATGAGTTCCATAAAGTTTCCTAAACAAGTATCCTCTTTAGTCCTGAAATCCGCATCTCTAGTAGATGCCTATACTGGCTCTCTGCAATCACTCCTTACCGCTCGGGATATGCAGACTGACCTTGCTACCTCTTCCCTCTTTCCTATGTAGGACACGACACATTGAGAAGGTTCAGAGAAGGGCAGCTCGTTTTGTTTTATCACGTTACGGAGGAAAAAGCGTCACGGAAATGTTGCACGAATTGGGGTGGAAATCATTAAAAGAGACGTTATTCATTGCAGCGTGATCTGTTTGCGAAGTTTCAATCACCGACTTTTAGTTCTGAATGTGAAAATATTTTGCTAGCACCCACGTACTTAGGGAGACATGACCATCCCAATAAAATAAGAGAAATCAGATCGGAAACGGAAAGATTTAGGTGTTCTTTCTTCCCGCGCCGCTATTAGAGAATGGAACGGTAGAGAGAAGTTATGAAAGTGGTTAATGACCTCTCTGCCAGGCACTTAAATGTGGTTTGCAGAGTATCTACGTAGCTATAGATGTAGATGAAAAACAAACTCGTATTCGACGTACGAATCACGGGGAACAGTATCACGTAGCCTCACGCGATGGACTACTGGCAGTGTTTAGGTAATCTGTAGAGAGGAGGAACGCAAACACGGACCGGTGGTGCGCCGGCTGGGGTACAGCGCGGCTTGTACGGAGCGGGAGGCGGGCAAGACGCGGTGTCCGGCAGCTGCGGCGCGGCTGGCCACTTGTCGTGGGAACTGGCCGGCCGCGGCCCCGCGCTCACAAAGCGGCTCGCCCTCGCGACCCTTTCAGCCGCTCTTTTTAATTCTGGCCGAGGCGTGGATGCGGCGCGGCCGGCCTGTCAGCCCTCCTCCCTGACGAGTGGCCGTCCGTATTGAAAGCGGGCGCACAACAGAACATTCCGCCGCGCTGGAGTGCCGGACATCTCTGTGTCTGCGACCCAGGACCGTCTCCCGAGACGTCAATGTAAATCAGCCTGCTGTACAGCCTCTCCACAAGCTTCCCCAGCTCAGGGACAATTGCCCTCGCGCTATATCCAACAGCCGAGCTGTGCCTCCAGGAAATTTATTCAGCCTACGTAAAAAATAAAGAAAATAAACGTTGCCTACTTTGATTACTTGAGCTCAGGGCGACCAACTCTCCATATGTTCCGAGTGCTCCCGTATTTTAACAACTTCATTTACGAGCGTTGGAACTCAAACAGTGGTGAGACTGCTGTGGATACACTATGCAATGGAATCTACTATTATCGCTGATAGCACAGGTTGTTGACATACCTACCTTACCTCCGAGCAAATGGACTCGCCCGTTCCACGTCACCGGCTTGCGCACAATCGAGGGAAACAGTCACTTGTGAACGAGCGATCCAACGTAACGGTGTCACTATATTTTCGAAACAGGTACAACGTAATAAAGCACAACAGTGGCATCAAGATCTTCAAGAGTCGTGCAGAAGAGTCATTCAGAACTGTGGGACGTTGGGTAAAAGCCTTCAACGAAGGTCGACAAACTGTGGCAGACATGAAGCGGGAAGGTAGTCTTAGAGTCCTTGAACAAGAAGTGCATGCTGTTGTCATCGACGCTAGACGATTCGTGAGCTAGCCGACGAAGCCGGATTAGCGCATACGACTGTGCTTCGCATCCTGAAGGAACACCTGGGCATGCAAGAAACTGCATCACGATGGGTTCCGCATGGATTGACGGGAATGCAGAAATGGATGCTGAAACGCACTTGGAGCGCGCTAAGAGCACGACGGAGAGGCTTTCTTACGCCGTATCGTAATACTGGAGGATACATTAGCCACATCGTACGAGCTAAACAGAAACGCCAATACAGCCAGAGCCCCAGTATGGTCAGTAATCGCCATTCTCGTGTACGACTGTGATGGTATTATTCTGACGCATTACGTTCCTCCACGGCAGACCGTCAATGCACGGTATTACTGTTCGTTTTTGGAGCAGCTTTCCGACCAGCTTTGCGAAAGAAGCGGCAACACTTTCTGCACAACCCACCCATCATTTTGCACGACAATGTACGGGCGCAAACAGCGCAAGCTGTGGCTGCTCTGTTCGGTCGATGGGACTGGGAAGTACTGAACTATCCGCCATACTCCCCGGACTTAAGTCCTTGCGAATTTGATTTGATTCCGAAGACGAAGGAACCACTTCGTGGCATTCGCTTCAGGACTGTTCCAGAGATTCGACAAGCAATAGGCCGCTCAATTCGCACCATCAACAGAACAGGCTCTGCTAACGGTATACTACACTTTCCACATCGCTGGCAACAGGTTCTACACAACGCTGGTGACTACTTTGAAGAACAGTAACAGGTGCAAATATGGAACGCTTTTGTATCGGTTGTGCATAAATAGTTGCCACTATTTAAGTTCCGACCCTCGTATTTCTTTACTATTTTTTAACACCAAAGGCCGTGCCACAGTTGATACACCGGTTCCAAGTAGAACACCTTTTGGGTCTGTCGAACGCTGCTGGCAAGCCGACTGCACTCAAGCACTTATGAGTGCAATTGAGGATCTACTGATTGAGGAGTAGCGGCTCTGACCACACCTCCTCTCCAGACCTCATCCGTTGGCGTTTCGGGTGGAGGATGCCAAGGCGGCAGATCGGTCCTCTTTTGTGTCTCGAGAGCGGTAGAAAGGAATTAATTCCTAACAGGTTTTTCTTATTGTTATTGTTAACTTTTAATCATCTAGGCTCTCGTATTGACTGTCTCTTTCTTCCGTACAGAAAACACCCAGAAGTAACATCCGTTCAAATTGTTTCTCATATCAGTACTACGACAAGAATACCTTCCGGAAAGGGCACATATTAGAGCATTGCTTCGTGGTTTGGATAAGGTGGCTTCTCCCTCATACCAATATGCACGTCCCTTCACAGATGCAGACATTGCTACACAACCGAAGGATCTCAATCTTTCAAGGATGTTGGATTTGATGGCATCCATCAAGAATTGCCGGTCCGTGTGAAAGGTTATTTTAAAAAAAATGGATGGCAAAATTCTTCACTGACGTCCTGTTGACTAGGCAACTTCCATTCCAGTTTAAGAAGACGAAGGTAATCTCTGTTTTGAAACTTGAGAAACCTAGCAACAAGTGGAAAGCTATCGCCCTTCTTGGCTGCTGCTTTTTGGTAGGCTGATATATAATAAAGTAATGGTATCCTAGAGTATATTCTAGTTGATCAGACTACATTGCGTTCAGGGCGTAGGTGCTGCGAACACTGCTTCATAGGACCAGGTTATCAGATTAACCTAAACAAAACTTCTGTGGTATTTGTCGATGTCTCTGGTGTGGAAGAAAGGCCTCTCTATAAATTTCCACGCATAATACCCTGCAGAACGATGGTCCAACTGATTAATATAGCATGCTAAGTGATTGGAAGTTCCAGGTAATCACTCGAATCAAGATAAGCAAGGAGGGGAAGCTAAACAATGGATTGCCCCAAAAAGATCACTTATCTTGTCATTGCAGTTCAGCTTCTATCTGCTGGCCTGTCTGACACTTGGCTATAACGACAACCTGGCTCTAGCTGTACAATAACAGGAAATGGAGACAACAGAAGAGATCCAGACCGGAAACATATTTATACTGGACAATACCATAAAACTGAAGACTTGAACGCTGTGTTAGTAAAATAGAGGTCTGAACTAACTTAGACATATATTACCTTTTCTTAGCTATGATTATATGTTCCATTGCGTAAATGAAAAATTGAAGCAAGCATACAACGTATTTAAAATATTCGGGGTGGTATCTTGCTGGTTGCAAGTGACGATCGTGGTGAGAACGGTTGTGTAGTTGTGTATGAGTTATATTGGAGTTAAGTGTTGTGCAGCAATGGAAGGAAGTCATTTGCTTACATGATTCTTGTATAAAACGACTGCAAATTCTGGCCGAGTTGAAGTCCCATCAAAATGTTTGTATGTATAAATGTTTGTAAAACTTATGGGATTTAACTGCAGGGTCATCAGTCCCTAAACTTACAAACTACTTATGAACTAGCTTACACTAAAGACGGATCAAACATCCATGTCCGAGGGGGGATTCGAACCCCCAACGGGGAACGGTCTCGTGCATCGTGGCAAAGCGCCTCAATGCGCTCAGCCACTCCGCCGCGGCGAAGTCCCATCATCGCGGGGTTTTGGTGATGATTCTGGCAGCCGTATTGTGGTATTGCATGGGCTCCATCATTAGTTTGCAAGCTCCTGATAATGCCAAGGGTTATGTGATCATTGTGGTAACCGTGGTTCAATATTTTTAGCCCAATGTTCATACTGTAGACGTTTCCTCTTCACGCAGTTAATACTGTCCAAGACTACTTATGTGTAGAATTGTCGCCTATCCTCTCGTCATCACATTCACCAAATCTCAATATTATTAAGCCTTTGTGGTCTCAGCTATTCACCTTTTAATAGTTACCTGAACTTCCAACTACAGTGCCAGAAATAAAAATTTGTACACCCTATTAGACTTTTCCAATTCATTCCACAGCTGTTGTTGAATCAGTGCATATGGAGTACATGAAATAACTGCATTTACAGATCAATAGCTGAAGCAGTATTGAGGTACCGTCAATGCATGATGAAACACGCATATTAGTATGTGGTGCAGCCTTCATGGGCGACAATGCAAGCACTCATTCATGCATCAATACGATCACAGTCATGAAAATTGCCTCTTCGACGTGTTCAAGTCGGTCCCGATTGTATAGCAATTAGTTTCCTTTCAGAGTAAGCTGGTGCAATAGCCCCATACCTAGTTATCATATACAGTAGCCCGCTCAGCGAACGTCCGTACCCAAAGACTGGAAAGTTGCACAGGTTACGCAAGTATTCAAGAAATACGCAAATTACAGACCTATATCATTGCCGTCGGTTTGCAGCAGGATTTTAAAACGTATACTTTCCTCAAATATTATGAACTACCACGAAAAAAGTACCTATTGACCCATAGTTAACACGTATTCAGAAAGTATCATTCTTGTGAGACACAGCTAGCCCTTTACTCACATGATGTGATGAATGTTATCAACAAGGGATGTCAAACAGATTACGTATTTCTAGATTTCCGGAAGGCTTTCGACACTGTACCTCACAAGCGTCTTCTAATCAAATTGCGTGCTTGTGGAAAATCGCCACAGTTGTCGGATTGGATACGCGATATCCTGTCAGACAGGACACAGTAATTGAACGAAAGTCATCGAGTAGAACAGAATTGAAATTTGGCGCTCCCCAGAGAAGTGTTAGGGGCCCTACTGTTCCTTATTTTTGTAAAAAATTTAGGAGACTATCTGAGTAGCTCCCTAAGACTGTTCGCGCATGATGTCACTTATCGGTTAGTGAAGTCACCAGAAGATCCAAAGTAAATGAAAAATGATGTAGATAAGATATCAGAATGGTGCAAAAATGGCTATTCACCCTTGATAATGAGAAGTGTGAAGTCATCCATATGGCCACTAAAAGAGGCCCGTTAAACTTCATTTACACGATAAATCAGTCAAAACTACAGGCCGTAAATTAAACTAAATATCTAGGAGTAACTATTGCAAACAAATTGAATTGGAAAGAACATGTGGTGTCGCACAAGTCCAAAGTGCGCGCCACCTACTTTCACCGCTGGCCGCCATGCACGCACGGCGCGGCGTTCTTACGACACCTACGACGGAAACGAGACACAAAAGCGGTGACGAGGCAGGGACCAAAAGAACACATGAAAATATTATAAGGAAAGCGAACTAAAGACCACGTTTCGTTGGCAGAACACTTAGGAGATGTAACAGCTCTACTAAAGAAACTGACTATACCACACTTGTGCGTCCTATGTTGGAGTGTTCTTGCGCATTGTGGGATCCCGAACAAGTGAGATTGACAGACGATTTAGAGAAAGTACAGACAAGGGCAGCTCGTTTTGTATAACAGGTTTAAAAGAAGTAAAGTTAATAGTCTGGTGTTTTTACCGCCCCCCCCCTCCCCCAAGAGCTGCTGTAGCAGTTTTAGAGTAATTCAAAGAAAGTCTACATCAGGTAGTCGTAAGTATCCGGGCCATGTAATATTAGTCGGGGGAGACTTCAACCTTAAGAGTATAGATTGGGATCTCTCTAGTTACATTTCAGGCGGTACAGACAAGCAGTCTTGCGAGCTACTTTTGGGCACATTCTCCGAAAACTGACTTGTGCAGTTAATCCGGCAACCTACGAGCAGTAGAAATATTTTAGACTTTAAAGCTACGAACAGGCCTGACCATATTTACGATGTCTGTCTAGAGACAGGAGTTAGTGATCATTATTTCATCATAGAGTTAATGGTGACCAAAGTTCATAAACCAATCAAGAAGGCTAGGGCGTGTTTTTGTTAGAAAGTGCCAATACGCAATAGTTAGGATCGCACTTAGAAAATGAATGGACATCGTTTAGTTCCGGTACAATGGATGTAGAGGAATTGTGGACTAAATTTAAATGCATTGTACTTCAAGGGTTAGAAAAATATGTGCCTGTAAAGTCAATTAAGGATGGAAAAGATCCACCATGGGATAATAATAATGTTAGAAAGCTACTGAGAAAACAAAGGCTGTTGCACTCTCGGTTCAAAAAATAACACGCAAATGATGACAGGCAAAAGTTAGTAGAGATTTGTGCGTCTATAAAAAAGATCGATGCGCGAAGCATACAATAATTTCCACAGCCATACCTTAGCAAAAGATATTTCCGAGAACCCGAAAAAATTCTGGTCCTATGCAAAATCGATAAACGGGTCAAAGCCCACGATCCAGTCACTCGTTTATCATTCCGGGGCAGTAATAGAAGAAAGCAACCACTCGTTGCTACACAATATCAATTTTGATAATATTGATATACAGCGTGGGCTTATATAGCGCCGCGGAGGAGTGGTCGAGCGGTTGCTCACCGTCGCAGGTTCGAGTCCTGGGACATGGGTGTGTGTGTTGTCCTTAGTTTAGTAGTTTGTAAGCCTAGGGGCTAGTAACCAAAGAAATTAAGTCCCGTAGATTTACAAACATTTGAACTTTTTTTCCCCTTTATAGTCTAACAATACACCTGAAGCCTCTTTGATTCAATTCCGAGGCACGTAGCAGCAATGGCGGCAACTGGTGAATACTGGTATCATCAAATGTTTGTAAATCTATGGGTCCAAAATATTGTGGTCGTTCCTAGGCTTACAAACTACTTAAACTAACCTAAGGACAATACATACACTCATGCATGAGGAAGGAGTCGAACCTCTGGGGAGAACAGCCTTGCAGTTCCTGACAAGGCGCCTACAACCTTTCGGCTATTCTCGTGCGGCACTGGTATCATCGTGTTCTTCCCTTTACATGGGGCTGTATTTTCAGTTATGTGGAATTAGTGCAATATGTTATCTCCTAAATAAATTTGGCTGTGATATCAGTGATAATATTAACAAGACATATTCGTTCTACTGCTGCTACCATTGGTATTACGCGGCAAAGCAGCTACAGCCGCTGTTACCTAAGAGCGCCTGCGTTGCACAAGTTGGTGCCTGCCCCTGCGAGTAGAGGCGCCCGCAGCACAGAGCAACAGCCCATGCGGCCAATCCTGCCCACTTGCTGTCGCCTCTTCCGCTGCTCTTTCCTCTCACCAAGCTTTCTGATGCACCAGGCGTCTGTATCAGTCCTGGACACAAACGACAGCCAGTGACTAACTCTATTAGCACGTACGACTCTCCATTTGCGAATAAATCTATATCTATAAATGTGAATGTCTGTTCGGTGTACGTTTATCACGTCTGAACCACAAGAAATAAAGAGCTAAAAATTTATACAGTTACTAATGTCTACCCGGGGAAGGATTTAGGGACGGTTTTATGGCGATCGGATAGCTATTTATCTATATATATTAATGTGAATGTCTGTTCGGTGTACGCTTATCACGTCCGAACGACAAGACGCAGAGACTTAAATATTTGTACAGTTACTAATTTATACCTGGGGAAGGTTTTAGGCACGGTTTTATAGCGATCCGATAGATATTTAGTAATTTGAAGACTATAATGCGAAATGCAGAACAATAATTACTTTTTGAAAATTATATTTACTCTTTGAAAATGGTTTTATTGGTTGGATTGTTGCTTGAAGGTGGAGTATATTGGGATGGAAAGTTATCGGTGTATATAAAATTCTACGTATGTGTGTGTGTGTTAATATTTCGCTCTACAGCGAAAACTACAGAACGCAAACGAATGGTCTGTATGTAATTGTTGTCCAAGGTCTCCCGCTGTGCACCATAGCAGTTCCATGCCGATAAGTATGACGGGGTGGAAGATACGATGGTTGAAAGTCGTCAAATTATAAAAAATTTCGCACTGAAGGCCAGCGATGACGTTTGTGACTCTATAGCAAGGAGGTTACATACAGCGAAACGTGATGCCACAGACCATATCTTTGGTCTATGCGTGCTACAATGTCTTCAGCTCTTTCTCTGTAAGGATAAGCATACGAATAAGGAAATATAAGAATAAATAAATAAAGCAGTAGAAATACATCTCTTTAAAAAAAAATCGATTTGACGTTTCGCGCATTACATCACGTGATCGATCTGTGATATTATTACAATCATTATTGTTGAATGCCATCTCATCTTCAAAACCAGTCGCATAGCACACTACTGAAAGATAGCTTATCGATCATAACCAATCAACACGCGAACGGAGCTGCGGGTTTAAGCTAGTGAATAAATAAAAATAGGCATTATTTGATATATAGAAGTTTGAGTCGCTCCGGGAGGCGTAGACGGGTAGCTTAATTGTTAACAAGACCGAAAGCGAAATACGGGAAATACGGGTTCGAGTTCCAGTCCGCCACATTACCGCCTTGTACAGTCCATTAGTTTCTGTATCGTAACAAGCCCACTAAAGAGGCTTTTTAGTGAGGTTAGCACAATAATCAGAAAGCACTCGTAGGGAAATTTTTGGTTTAAAAATGTGCTTAGAAAAAGTCTCAAATCATCTGTTTCAGTGCAGCTGCTTGAAACAGTTCCGGTGTGTACGTTAAGTCAGTAGCAGATGACATACACGACTTTGTTATTTAAATTGAACGGAATTGCTTTAAATCGATGGAACCCGAACTTTGGCTCGCGGACCACTAGTGGATAGCGCGATCTCTTCAGGTGTGTCGGCGGGCGACTTTTAAGATATCGAATGGAAAAGTATGAGTCTAATTATTTTCATTGTGTTATTTTTCACTCAATAAAGAAAACCAACGATTAAGTTATATCGCTTCTTTATTTAATACCAGCTGAAAACCCGGCATTGTCCGAGTATTGCCGGCCGCGGTGGCCGAGGGGACTGAGGCGCTCCAGTCACGGTCTGCACGGCCACTACGGTCGGGGGTTCGAATCCCCCCTCGGGCATGGATGTTTGTGTCGTCTTTAGTAAGGTAATTCATAAGTAGTTTGTAAGTTTAGGGACTGATGACCCAGCAGTTAACTCCCTTAAGCTTAACAAACATTTGAACATTCTAAAAACATGTTATATTTATCGGAGAATATATAATAAATAAGGCTGTACAAAATTGTAAGTGCAGTATCCAAACTATGAAAGATAGTAATCAAAATACAAATAGCACATCAAATTCGTACGCTCTCATATTTACTGAGCTAGACGTTGTACAATTGTGTAATTTTTCAACTGTATATGTATTTGTATAAGTGCTATAAGTAAAATCTGTTGCGAATACAGTTAGCAGTAAAGAAGTAATAGATAAAAACTTGGTGCGTGATGGTGCGGTTTTCCATGAACGTTACTCTTTATGTGTTCATATCTCATGAACTAAGTGTTATAGTGTGATACACGTGGTGCATTATGTGAGGTTATATATCCTGAACCATGTGTCGTATGTGGTTCTTACCATTATAAATGTTCAAATGTCTGTAAATCTATTGGACCAAACTGCGTGGTCATCAGTCCGTAGCTAACAAACTACTTAAACCTAGGTAAACTAACCTACGGACAGACACACACACCCATGCCCCAGGGAGGACTCGAACCTCCACTGCGAGCAACCGCGCGCTCCGCAGCAAGGTGCTTTAGACCGCTCGGCTACTCCACCGCGGCTTACCATTACAGAATTGGTACGCACGGTAAGGAATATGTGTGTATACTGTCTGTAAAAATTCATGAGGCTACCATTAATAGTGTAGAAATTATTAATTGTAAAGTCAAACCGAAATACCGTGGTTTTAGTCAATGAACGGCGGAAAATCAGTATGTGAGAAACTTTGTTCCTATCATAATTTCGCTGTAGTTGTCAGCGAGAAAAAGTTAAATAAAGGTTTGAAATTATGTTTAAAGTTTGTTGCAAGTCGCTAAGTAATCTTGTTCTCGTATAATGTATTCATAAAGTCTCGTCGTATTATGAGGCACATTATGTGACATTATATATCCTGAAAATGTGTTGTATGTGGTTCCTACCATTACAGAATTTGTACCTCACGGTAAGGAATAGGTGTACCAAATTTGGTTGAAATCGGCCCAGTGGTTTAGGAGGCAATATGTTTAACATTGTCGCGTGATGTAGCAGTTTTTCTGCATCTAATTGCTTATGACGTCATAGCTCGTGATCCTTACATTTACGGCGACCGTCCTCATGGTATGAAGCTTAAACGTTCAAAATTTCATGAAGATTGGAACAAAACTGTAGATTTGTATGCAAATCGTACACAGAAACACACGGACACTCTGTATATAACGATAATGGTTACAGGATAATGTTTAACATCAAGGTATTAGCAACCTGATATTTTTACGTAGCGTCCACTAAATGCTGTTGTTTATGCAGGACTATTACTTTAAATTAATACTTGTCTTAGTAGTTACTTTCCGAGAATTCCTGAATCTGTTACGAATAAGAAATTCGTTTTTAGAGCACAACCTTGAAAAGTAAAATGAAAACTTCCTTTAGAGACTAAAACTTTATTCCTTTTTGGATCACAGTACAGGAAAGTATCTAGTACTTACAAGTAAGACAATGAAGGAATTAATCGAATTCACAAATTCTTACTTAAAATAAAGAGCGTTTTCTAGAATTTTATAAAAAAACGAATTAACCTAAAACTAACATCACGACTAAACAATACCAAAAATGTTACAGAGTGTATCGTTTAACTTGTATAAAATAAATTTCTAGTTGGACAAATCTTTGTATTATATATTGCAGGGTTTGTCATGTTTACTATAATCTCTATGTATTGTGTTTTCCATTATTATAGGATGAACGTAATGCGATAGTAAAATTAATTTCTAAGCGAAATGAGTATTTTACGAAATTGATTTTGTTTGTTTCACACTGATAGGTTTTCACAAGCACTAAGCAAATAACTGTAACATGTAGTCTACCAGTTTTATTGAGGCTCTGCCAGTTCCTTGCCTTAAAGTTGCATCATCAGGTGCACATCCAAAACGACAAGAAATATACGTGTGAATGAATCCCTTTACGTGAAATAAAGATCAAAATAGAGCACCTAATTACGTCAAAAGGTAGAAACAAAAGTGTACTTTCTAAAGAAATACGTTAAATCGGCAAGACTAAAACTATAATATCTGTAGAACCGATAGTCAGTAAATTAAAATTTGTGTGACACAACAAGAAATAATGACAGCGATAGATCGAATATGCTGAAAGTAATACAAATATACGCACATAATTAAGAGGAAAGACATTAAGATAAGTATATCTACAAAAATTAAAAACTATTAATGATATAGCGAATAATGTAGAAGAAACAACTTCCATAGTAAATTCTCAGCAATGTCGCTTACGAGGTTTTAATTTTGGTATGCGTGTTTCTGACTTTTCTAATAATTTGGTGTTTTATTTTAGTATTAATTTCATCTAAAGGGATGCATATTCTGACTTTTTTTGTTTTGTTTAAATTCACACTTTATGATGTGGCTTTAAGCCACGAAACAGGCAGTGGTCAATAAAATTCGTGCAAGTTACAGTTATTTACGAAGTTCATGTAACAAAATATACGGTTGCCTTGACCATCGCGTCAACTATACGAGTATGAGAGGTTTTAGTACTCTCTTCCGTTAAGAAGTTGTTTTGTTGTGGTCTTCAGCTCTCCATCCTATTCTATCCTGTGCACACCTCTTCATTTATGAATAATAACGGCAACACACATCCATTTCAATCGGCTTACTGCGACTCTTGGTCTCCCACAGCGATTTTTACCCCACATACTCCATTACAATGGTGAAGTGACGATTCCATGATGTTAAAAGGAATGGACCTAAAATAGCGTCTTGTTCATCTGCACTTACATTCTTTTAAATCTTTGAGGACTATATATATAGGGTGTGGACATGTGTCCGGAAACGCTTAATTTCCATGTTAGAGCTCATTTTATTACTTCTCTTCAACTCACATTAATCATGAAATGGAAACACACAGCAACAGAACGTACTAGCGTGACTTCAAACACTTTGTTACAGGAAATGTTCAAAATGTCCTCCGTTAGCGAGGATACATGCATACACCCTCCATTGCATGGAATCCGTGATGTGCTGATGCAGCCCTGGAGAATGGCGTATTGTATCACAGCCGTCCACAATACGAGCACGACGAGTCTCTACATTTGGTACCGGGGTTGCGTACACAAGAGCTTTCAAATGCCCCCATAAATTAAAGTCAAGAGGGTTGAGGTCAGTGTGTGGAGGCCATGGAATTGGTCCGCCTCTACCAATCTGTTGTTGAGAAGCGTACGAAAACGTCGACTGAAATGTGCAGAGCTCAATCGTGCATGTTCAAATGTTTGTATAGCTTATGGGACTTAACTACGGGGTCATCAGTCCATAAACTTACAAACTACTTATGAACTAGCTAATCCTAAGGACGGCACAAATATCCATGCCCGAGGGGGGGATTCGAACACCTGACCCTAGTGGCCGTGCAGACCATGACTGGAGCGCCTCAGTCCCATCGGCCACCGCGGCCGGCCATCGAGCATGAACCACATGTTGTGTCGTACTTTTAAAGGCACATGTTCTAGCAGCACAGGTAGAGTATCCCGTATGAAATCATGATAACGTGCTCCAGTGAGCGTAGGTGGAAGAACATGAGGCCTAATCAAGACATCACCAACAATTCCTGTCCAAACGTTCACAGAAAGTCTGTGTTGATGATGTGATTGCACATTTACGTGCGGATTCTCGTCAGCCCATACATGTTCATTGTGAAAATTTGAAAACTTACTATTTGATCACGTTGGAATGAAGACTCATCCGTCGCATGTCAACACAAACATGGAAGTCAACATTACCTACCTTAGATTGGGCCAACTGGCGGTGAATCGAGGAAGTACAGGAGACTATATACTAACGAAACAATTGGGTATTCTGACAATTGTCTGCACGAATTATTTCAATTTACATTTAAAGAGAAATACTAAAATGAGCTGCTGTAATATGAAAATTAAGCATTTCCGGACACATGTCCACATAACATATTTTCTTTCTTTGTATGTGAGGAATGTTTCCTGAAAGTTTGGCCGTACCTTTTTGTAACACCCCGTATATATAAAACATTGAGCACAATAGTGAACTATATGTTCAGCATTAGAAGTTGATCAGATTTGCGCTACTATTGAAGCTAACACGTACTTTTGTACTCGAAATACCGAACTTCCGACTGAACTAAATATAGAATTTGACACAATGTTTGTTCATATTTCTGCAACACAGTATGTTTATATGAATTCCAGGCACACACAGCTGTCATCATGGTAAAACACAAACCGAAATTAAGAGAACTGGCGGTGAACTAAATTGTGAATATCTCTTATTCGGCTGTACGTCATGTATTGAAATATCTTCTTTTGTTCGGTGGATTGAAAAAGAGCACGTCACTGTCTTGTCTGGCTCGGTTATTTGTATGGTCCGTTTTTATGCTTACTTGTTACATTCGCCCGCAGTTGGTCAGACTACTGAATTTCCAGACTCGAAAAAGACACTGATTACGGGTGGTGGACTTTCTGAGTACGGCAGGTACGTGCAACTAGATTGAGAAGGGTTGTTTAATTATTCATCGGCGAAGTAATTTAGGAGAGAGAGAGAGAGAGAGAGAGAGAGAGAGAGAGAGTCGGTGAGGCGGAACCTCTCCTCCGAAATGCGAAAGTACTACAACGCTTGTTAAATGTCGAAGTTTCCTTGAGGCAATCTCCATTAGCGCCAAGCAAACAGGGCCCGGTTCGCCGCGCCGGCAAGACGGAACGAACCCCAGTCAGGCTGCAATTAGCCGAGTGCCAAGTTAACCGGGTCTTGGCCGGGCATGCGCAGAAGCGGGCAGCCGTTCTGCCACTAGGCGTCGTCTTTTCCGAGCGGACTCCGAAATTCCGACCACTCGGCGGGATCGGGCGCGTCCCCTCAACGCACTCGCTTATACACAGTCCGCTTCCGTCGATCGAGACCTGATGTAAAACTTGTATTCTCAATGCCCCTCTATACCACTCACCAAAATCTCTGTGACATCCCCCCTACACATCCACATCTACATGGGATACTCTGCAAATCACATTTAAGTGCCTGGCAGAGGGTTCAACGAACCATCGTTATACTATTTTATCCCCCATTCCATTGTCGAATAGTGCGCGGGAAGAATGAACACCTGAATCTCTCCATTCGGGCTCTGATTTCTCGTATTTTATTCTGATGATCAATTCTACCTATGTAAGTGGGAGTCAACAATATATTTTCGCATTCGGAGGAGAATGTTGGCGATTGGAGTTTCGCAAGTAGCCCACGCCGCAGCGATAAGCGCCGTTGTTGTAGTGATTCCCAACCAAGATCCTGTATCATTTCCGTAACGCTGTCTCCCCTATATCGTGACACTACGAAACGAGCTGCCCTTCTTTGGACTCTTTCGATGTCCTCCGTCAAACCCACCTGATAAGGATCCCACACTGGGCTGCAATACTCCAAAAATGGACGGACAAGCGCAGTGTATGCAGTTTCTTTAGTAGTACTGTTGCATCTTTTAAGGGTTCTGCCAATAAAACGCAGTCTCTGGTTCGCCTTTTCCACGACAGTATCTACGTGTTCTTTCCAATTTAAGTCAGAAGTAATTGTAATTCCTAGGTATTTTGTGGATTTTACGGCCTTCACATTTGATTGATTTATCATGTAAACAAAGTTTAACGGATTTATTTTCGTACTCATGTGCACGACTTCACACTTCGCATTATTTAGAGTCAATTGCCAATTTTTACACCATAGTGATATCTTATTCAGATTCTTCTGCTGCTGGTTATGATCTTCAGATGATTTTACTAGACGGTAAATAACGGCGCCATCTGCAAACAACCTAAGAGAGCTACTTAGATTTTCCCCTAAATCGTTTATGTAAATAAGGAACAGCAGAGGATCAATAACACTACCCTGTGGAACTCCCGATATCACATCTGTTTTAGTCGATGCCTTACCATCGATTACTACGAACTGTGTCCTCTCTGAGAGGAAACCCCTATCCAGCCGCAAATTTGGGGCGATATACCGTAACCACGCAATTTGTTTGAAAGCCGTTTGTGAGATACAGAGTCAAAAGCCTTCTGGGAATCAAGAAATACGGAATCAGTTTGCCAACCCTTGTTTGTCGTAAGAAGCCACGTGCCGTAGCATCAAGTCGTTCACACTGTTTAGTGCTGAGATACCGAGTTGGCTACTGTCGTCGTTATACCGACGCATAAACACGTCCGAAAGGCACTTCGCGCGAAAGGCGTCCACGCTGCGAGATATAAAACCTTACGCAACTCTTTATGCCAGCTTTTTTCGCAACTTTATTAACTGTTACGGCTACATGCATAATGTCGTTCCATTAACGCGAGCACTAGAAGCTTTCGCTTTTGGCAGCGTTAGGATCTCTGTGCGTTAACAATTCAGGTACACGGTCTTAGGCCGGTATTACGCTATCAAATTATCGCACAAAGAAATATTGGACGTAGTGTAATGGCAATATCATCCACTTTTTGATAAAAGAAATCGCTCGTCTTCTGTTTCCTGCAGTGATGGAAATGAGCGTATGGGTTTCTTGGCCGGGAGAACCCTTGCGGGTTTGTTCGGCCGCCTTAGTGTCTTTTCATTTGACGCCGCGTGGGTGACTTACATGCCAATGATGATGAGAGGATAATGATTAGGACAACGCATAACATCCAGTCCCCTGCCGGGAATCGAACCCGGGCCTCCTGCGTGGTAGTCAGCGACGCTACCGCTGAGCTACGCAGGCGGACCCTGCAGTGATAATTGGACCACTCGGAGCGCTAGTAGTAGTACAGCCTCCTTGCCACTACAGCTGTTTTATTTGGAGGCTAATGTTAGATATAGCGTTCGAATTCGTAAACATAGCTACTAGTGACAAGTTTGTGTAGTGTTTTTCAGCAACAACAAAATTGATAGGAATGTATCAATCAGATGGAGCGTTGTATAACACGCGACAAGGCCAATTCAGACTGTCCGTCACGTCAGTTCACTTACCCCAATACCCTGCGCTGAAGTGATGTTATGAGTACAATCCATGAGGTAAAAAGTCATAATATACTATCGGAATTGAAGAAGTAACACCCCTAAATCTTATTTACGGCCAGAGCAAAAATGTTCAAATGTTTGTAAATCTATCGGACCAAATTGCGTGGTCATCAGTCCGTGGCTTACAAACTACTTAAACCTAGGTAAACTAACCTACGGACAAACACACACACACCCATGCCCCAGGGAGGACTCGAACCTCCACGGCGAGCAACCGCGCTCTCTGCAGCGAGACGCTTTAGACCGCTCGGCTACTCCACCGCGGCCAGGCTTATTAATGTATGAATTTGGTCAACTTGGTGTGCTAAGTACTGGGAAGGAAACAACATTCAAAATATTGATCTCTGTTTGCAATCGAAAATATATACATACGAACACGTCAGACAATTTTTGTAAGGAAATGAATAGAGCCTATTTATCATTTATCCCCCCAACCTCCTTACATTGTTAATAACGTCATAAACAACTTAGATTTTCCTCCTTGTCAGTGCTGACATTTTCCATTCAAAAGGTTATGTAATGAAACTTGCTTTATCAACTTACAATCATGTTCGTATACACTGTTTGCGTCAGCCTTTTCTGTTACTCTACTGCAAATTGTGAAGAACGAAGAGCTACAAAATAATTAGCAGTGAATTACGGCTTGGCTGTACTGCCGACGAGATAAAAAAGAAAATCCGTACCCGTAACAAATTTTATTGAACACTTATTTCCTTCGCCGTGACATCCACGGTTTCATACAAGTACGTTTCCTTTTTTTCCCTCCTTCTCTTCTAAGTGCAGACACAACGCAACTCTAGTATAAAAAAAGCTGATTATAACACCGCCATTTTGAAGCATTTTTGACAAAAAGTGTAATACCCCCCTTTAGCGTTTCCTCCTATATCTTTGACAAAGAATAGGACCAATATTTCATCCAATTCTTTTTGCGTGTAATACCGGCCTTATTTCCGTATTCTCCATATCCATTCATTTAATGGACGGGAGGAAACTTCTTCGGTTTCTTGGAGATGGAATATGTGAACATGATAGAACTGTAGCATTATCTATCCTACGAGACGAATGTAGAGAATAAGATCTAAAGGCGCCGCGCCGGTATGGCCGCACGCTCTAAGGCACCTTGGTGCGGAATGTGCGTCTGATCCCCGTCGGAGGTTCAAGTCCTCCCTCGGGCATGGGTGTGAGTGTTGTCCATTGCCTATGAAGACACCAGGGGAAAAAGAGGAATGTCACAAAAATTAGATTTTGGGAGAACAGAGAACTAATGTTTTCAAACGCTCCCAAAATAAATATTTTACACACACACACACACACACACACACACACACAGAAGTTAATATTACACAGAGAAATGAGGGCCTTTAATAAAGAAGACCTATTTAAAAGTCAGTGAGGTTTTGAACATATTGCTGTTGTTATGGTCTTCAGTCCGGAGACTGGTTTGATGCAGCTCTCCACCCTACTCTATCCTGAGCAAGCCTTTTCATCTCCTCATAAGAACGGCAACCCACATCCACTTGAATCTGCTTACTGTACGCGTCCCTAGGTCTCCCTCTGCGATTTTTACCCCACACACTTCCCTCCAATGCTAAATTTACGATTCCTCGTTCTCTAAGATCCTTTCTTTTAGTCAGGGTATGCCAAATATTCTTTTTCTCACCAATTCTGTTCAGTACCTCTTCATTAGTTATGCGATCTACCCACCTAATCTTCAGCATTCTTCTGTAGCACCACATTTCAAAAGCCTCTATTCTCTTCCTGTCCGCATTGCTTATAGTCCATGTTTCACTCCCGTACAAGGCAACACTCCCGACAATTGCCTTCAGAAAAGACTTCCTTACACTTAAATTAATATTCGATGTTAGCAAATTTCTCTTTTTTAAAAAATGCTTTTCTTCCCATTGCCGTTCTGCATTTTATATCCTCTGTACTGCGACCATCGCATGCTGTTTTACTACCCAAGTAACAAAACTCATCTACCACCTTCATTGTTTCGTTACCTAATCTAATTCCTTCAGCATCGCCTGATTTTCTAAGACTGCATTCCATTATTTTTGTTTCGCTCTTGTTAATGTTCATTTTATAATTGAACCATGCGTATGCGTATCTTGAAAGAAAAAAAAAAAAAAAAAAAAAAAAAAAAAAAAAAAAAAAAAAAAAAAAAAAAAAAGGACCCATTATTCATCACATTTAAGACTTTCCAAACATGCTCTCCCTTCTTGTCCATACAGAGGTTTAAGGTACTGAAGATCCTTGTACTTGGATTTGGATATTTTCAATAGTTCCTCGCTTGATTCCTGTGGAAGTAATAACTCTGCAGGCTGAATGGCTTTTGCTAAAGATTTATAGGCAGCGAATTTTTTTTTTCCTTTCCTTCTTGATGGTTTCTCTTGCAGCAGCTTTTTTGTTTTTGCTTGCCGGAGTTTTCTTCTTTCGTTTGCCTGTCGATTTGGTTTCGCCAGCAACAACAGCAGCCAAAGACCAACCTCCGTTGTAAGTAGTTCGGTACTCAATGTCTCTGTTTGAAATTACTCGATTTCGTATCTCCTTTATTGGCCTTACCGGGAAAGGACACTTCAGTGCAGAGTGGAGCAAGAAAATCTGTCCAATCTCGAAACATTGGCGGGTGCATATCGACAACCACGTATATAGTGGTTTACCTCTTGCCAGCCGCGGTGGCCGAGCCGTCTGCGGCGCGCCAGTCACGGTCTGCACGGCCACTACGATCGGGGGTTCGAATCCCCCTTGGGCATGGATATTTGTGACGTCCTTAGTATTAGCTAATTAATAAAGTCATTTTGTCAAGCGTAAATGACGTATTAATTAAGGGCTAAACAGATTTTGTACTCAGTCAATTGGAAATGCAATATCCTTTGCACAAAACATGAAAGAGATGTATAGGGTGATTTCGTAATGGTTAAAAACTTTCAGAAGTCATAGAAAAGGCAAATTGTATCAAATTGAGGTAAGAGACGCTATTTGGGAAACGACTGAGTCTAAATGTAGAAGCAGAAATGTACTGAATATCCGCCTTAGCCTTCTACAGCGCTCAAAGTGAGGGTCCCAACTTCTGAACTCAGATCATGAACTCTTAAAGTCTCGCTGAACATTCCACAATACCCTCAGATGATTTCTTTGTTGATGAGGTAGTATCGGTGCATTTAACTTGATGCTAGACAGACCAAACATCCTAAGTCTGCTATAGAGTAATAATGAATTCGACTTACGTGCACAAGTTCCAGAAGCTGTTACGTTTACAACAGTTGATCTAAATGGTGTCCTTCCAGCGTTGATGCAAGTATGCCACGGTGACAGAATGTTCTGTCGCTGCCAATTTACCACCTCCGATGTCGCGGGCAGGCGAGAGCCACTTCAACCTCAATAAGCGTCTCGTACACGGGACTTTTCACATTGTATACAAAAAGAAACCAAATGAAGCGAGATGAGAACGGGATGGCTACGAACAGCACCTTCCGTCCTTACCCGCTTTTCAGGGTAACGTCTGATCTAGATAAATCCAGTGTGCTGAAAGCAAATTACGTCTATAAAGCACGGGCACTGTGGTCTCGGTGTAAAGCGTGGTTGTGGGTTCGAATCCCGCTCAGGCCTCGGATTTTTTCTGTCTGCGTTTTAACGCAGCCTTCACCCCTCAGTGATTTAAGGAGTCGCCAGAAACGACACGTGGTTCGGATTCCACGTTAAGCTGTAGGTCCCTTTTCCCTGGTAGGATAACTGGAGTAGGTTAGGAACACACAAGCCACCGATGTGGCGTTTGAGACTTGCACCAGGCCAGTGAACCACACGAAATTATTATCTCTAGAAACAATGAATGTGACTGAAGATCATCACTGAATCGGACGCAGGAATGTGGCTAGTCATAAACACGTAAAAAAATAAGGAATACCAACAGATATACTTTTTCGAAATTTTATCAATCACGCGAGCAGTTTGATTCTACATTAGTGTCATCTGCAAGCTCTTCAGCAAACCTGAATGCTGATGTTCAGCCATTCAGCCGTTAGTGCGTTGGAATAGATTTCATTATAAACCACTAGTATCATCGATTTCTACTTAGACGATATGAGCACTGTGAGTTGTTGTTATTGTCAAGAAATATACAAACATTCTACATAACTTTTTTATCCGTTTACACGAGGACCATTGTACTGATACCTTCGTATTTCATATATTTTTTTTCAGATTCTATAGGCCCTATGATTTCTACACTTAATTTCGTTTTGCATTGCACTCGCTCTGACTTCCTGAAATTTTATATACCAAAGTCTGAGACTATAAAAGTCAGTTTGAACAGTCTTGGTTTATCTTGTCCTATCCCTTTCAGACCCAATGTTATAGGTGATGTGATATTAATATAGAGAGGTACCTTTAAGACACAACACACATACAGTAATTCATTACAAAAAAGAAATATATATATATATATATATATATATATATATATATATATATATATATATATATATATATATAAATTTTGTACTCAGACAGTTGTCTGTGTTGGGCCTTCGCTATAAATTTTTTATGATCTGCACCATCTTACAGTAACATTCCTTTGAAAGAAATGGCATAATAACATCACAGGATCATATACAATCAACTGGCAGTCAGATATGATAGCTTGACATGTCAAAACAAGGGTATCAACACCTTGTCAACAAATCTTTCTTGCCGCCATTGTAAGAGTACTGGAGGTTTGCCGACAGCTGGTGCCACACAGTATAGAAATATTGAATTAAAACACGCAGCGCTCGTTATCACATTCCATCCACGATTGTTTGATGCGTACGTGAAATTTCCTATCGTGAACCACAAAGAAATAAAGGCAGCAAAACGAGATACGGTAAACTGAAGGCGCAATAATTTGGGAATCATTGTATCACATAAGTGATCACGATTCTTGTGCATCGATGGAAACATTGATTTGATTTTCTCAGGGAAGCCAAAACAGTCTTGGTCCAACCCGCCACTGCCCACACCGAGACTAAGTTTATTGTGCGGTATCGCTCCCTGTATATCTAGTAAAGCCAATCAATGCCCTTGAACATTGCAAGGAGTCCCTTTATCAGTTCTTTATTAGACACAATATTTCTTCGTGTCTGGTTGTCCCAAATGTTCTGTGCCTTTTACTCTCCAATGCAATGCATTCAAAGATTAGATGTGATGCAGTTTCATCACCGTCATCACAGATCCTACATTTAGGGTCCTCTTCTTGTATTACTTTATGGGTGACCAGGGCGGGTGAGGGGGTAGGGCCTTAGACGTCGATGTAGTGGTAGTGGTTCATCTTGAAGCAACCTTTTAAAAAGTTTCCATTTATACGAGGACCATTGGACTGGTACCTTTTAATAATTAATAAAAAATTAGTTATTATATTGTATTATTTCATTTTTTTAATAAGTCAGTAATAAATGATCTCCTAATTTAAATTATGCATTGAAATTAACACTCTCTTGAAAAATATCTAAGTCCCATTTCTGCTGTAAGTAATTATTTGAATTGACCGCGTTTATTGTGCCTAATGGAATCTTTGGAATAACAGATGCAGGTTCGTATAGAGAGGAAAAGAACCGTAGTATTTATCGAGATAATATTACAGTTCTTACTTGATGATTATTCTACCCTTCGTGGCGTAGCCGACGATTTTTCTGTATATATCTGGAATCAAATTCTTGACGAAATCGATTGTAGCTGTTTGTTCGATTTTTTCATCGGTCGAAATATTGTCAATTGTAAAATATTCACTTAGAACGTCCACGAAAGTTTACTAAATGTCTTTTACGAAGTATCCTTTGCACATAAAATAATTTCAATTGTCTTATAAATCTCATAGAACACGCAAAACAGTTCCGGGAATAATACCTCGGAAATATTTCATTGGGCCACAATTACTTTCTCTGGTGACACACATATTAATATGTCAATAATGAAAAGGGCTTTTTTAATAAGTTTTTGAAACACCAGTTTTAAGATAACTTCTCCAATATATTCTCACCTTACATTCTTGATACAACAAATATACATCAGCAAGACACGATCACTAAAAAACAAAAGCACAGAATAAAAACAATGGCAGAACGATTTTTTTAAAGAGAGCATAGGATTTCTATATCCTAAGAATAGTAATACTACATACTACTTGTACAGTCTTTACTACACTATTTATTAATTATTTCTGATAAAATGGCAAATGAATGAATAATGTTCTTGTTTCTATTTTTTTATATCAAGAAAAATGTTCAATTACCGAGTTCGCATAATATTTAATTTATCCAAAGAAATTAGCTTTTAGATCTGTTCCAAAGTGTGTGTGTATTATAACCTTCATATTTCATATCCATTTTTTTCCAATTTTTTTTTTCAGATTCCATATGACATGTACAAGTAGATGAAGCCTTTGTAATCAATCATGGCGCGCAGCCTTATGCACCTGTGGTTTTAATGTGGCGTCGTATATTGCCCCCTCTCCTGCAGTGGAGTCCTTGCCCTCGCTGGCAGTTGACCCAGTAAGCCGTCAAAGCGCGGCCCCTGGAAGGCAGTAGCCGTCGTCTGGAGGGCCCTGGCGGGCAGCGCACGCCTCCTCCAGTGCTCGCCTTTTTAATTGCGCAAAGTTATGAAGCGCGCGTTTTTAATGCGCATATTTAAAACTTCATTAATTCTGGAGCAGCCGGCGGAGGAGGGAGGGCCCGCTTTATTAGACCGGGCCTCGTCTCGACAGGTGCGCCGGCACTAAAAACAAAGCATCTTGTATCTGGGGAGAAAATAACGACGCCCGCCGCCGTCATAACGCCAAGAGCCAATTTAACTTTTTACGGTTTTTACAAAAAAAAAAAAAAACGCGCGCGGCGCGGCGCCGGCGTCTGCGCAGCGGCATAAAGTTTGCTCAAGAACGGCCGGCCGCCTCCGAGTGGCTGGCGGCAGCTGCTGTCCCCGCCAGCCGTAATTAACCAGCGACTTTGTCGTTCTGCTCCTCTGATTCCGATGTTATTTTTGCGGAACAGCTCTCTCTCACTGCCGCCGTCTCGGGGAAAGGTTAGTGAAACCAGGCGGTCATCTCCCGTCTCGTTAAGGAACTGCAAAGTTGGACAGGTCCCACCGCTGAGGAGATTTTTGCGACATATTCTGTGTTCAAACTTTAAGAACTATCTCCAAATGATCCGAAGTGACGGATTTAGAAAATATACAACCTAAGACAATAAATTTCGGTGAATAGTCCTGTAACATTAGTAAAGGTATAAGGGGATTCTGACACAATATATCGGTCATTGACCCCAACGGCGTCATTCAAGATGGCGTTGACAGTGATGTTTCGGAAATTGTGGCTTTCCTTCCAATTTTTTTGATGTTACATAAAATTGTTTTAAAATGATATTGTTAAACATTACTTACGAACAACATTGCAACTGTTGCTGGAGGCTGCTGGCTCTTGGAGCAGTATGAGTGAGGTTTCCACCAATTTAGTAGTGAGGAAGGGTTGTCGTGCTGACATCGAGTGGTGGAAATTAGACTGGAGGCTCAAACTCTATGCAGGAGGCAGTGAAGTATCGAGGAGTGACTCCCGATGACAAACTGACATGGACTCTGCACATAAAGGGAAAGGTGGTCTGATATGCACCTGAAGCGCTTGTGGCAAGAGTTGGGGATTAACCGCCAACACCATACACTGGATTTACCTTCTGTGATCAGACCCAGCATTACATATAGGCCTATAGTATGTTAGAATAAAATAGTGGCTGATAGAGAGCTGAAAGGGTGCATAGATTGGCCTAAGAAACCGTAAAAAGTGGACAAGTGGAATTAACAGCACACCTACTGCCGGGATCACACGTCAGAACTGACTGCATTGCACTTCTGCGTCAAGATGGAGGCAGCAGCAGGGGTACACAGTAACTGGATATCCAGAATCCCACACTCGCATTACGAGCGCCATAGACATAGGAAGGACAGGGGACATGCCTACAGACTATGTAAAACCTTCCACTTGCTTTAACAAAACTTTCAGTACAATAATTGAAAGGAATGAGCAATTGGAAAAGGAAATACCGTTGGAGTGATGAAGTTTGGTTCACCGATGGGTCAAAACGGATGATGGTGTTGGGACAGGGTTACACGAGGATAGTTCATTCTCTCTGTGGAAACTGGGCTGTATTCCAGGTCGAAATGTTTACAATCAGAGAATTTTGGTAGAGAATGTACGTAGGGACTACGAAAATTATCTTCGCTCATTCAGTTAGTCAGGCAGCTCTGAAATCCTTAGCTACTCCTATAACGAGATGAAAGATTGTTGTAGAATGTCATACAAGACTGGAGGAAAACCTGTTCTGGGTACCGGGACACTCAGGTATGGATGGCAATGAACAGGCTGACAGGCTAGCGAGCACAGAGGAATCCATATCTTTCACAGGACAAGAACCTGTACTGGCTATTGCCAAATCAATGGTTAAAATAGAACTACGCAGATGGATTAAAAGACAGCTTGCGAAATAATGCAACAATATTTACTAACAAAAGCATGGTAAGCTCATGATGCGTATACTGTGCTCTAAATTAAGTTACACAATCCTGGACCTAAACAGGAGGTAAATTAGACATATAGTAAGTCTAAACACTGGCCATGAGAACTTCAAAAAACATCTACACAAGATGCGTCTAGAGGAAACTGTCTCCATGTGTAGTCTTTGCAATGCAGCTGATGAATTTAATCTTCCAGTGTGAAGCACTGGAAGTAAGAAAGCACAGAATATTTGCGAGACAACCCGGAAGAAATTTGTCTAATAAGGATCTAATAAAGGAACCTGATGCTTTTTAAGGGCACTAATTGGCTTTACTAGCTAAAACAGGGACAGATACCACTCAGTAAACTCACGTTTTGGTGCGGACTGCTGGTGGGGAGTGGTCATACTTTTTTCCAGCTTATTTACAACTAACATGCGTACAAATTAACACGCACTGGGCTGTTTATTTGCATGTACATTTTTCATTTCCTACCTCTGGGTACCGCAATCAACTCGGTGCCGTATTTCCTGTTCCTTGGATTGTCACCTGACCTTAATACTTTGGGGATATCTGAAGTCATTTATGTGTGAGACTCCTGTGGGTACGGAAACTGAATTAGTTGCCAGAATATTAGCTGCTTGTTATATAATTCAAAACACACCAGGAATATATGTCAGGATGCGTCAGAATCTTATTCGCCGATATCATTCTTGCACTTAGGTAGATGGGCGTCAGTTTCAGCACATATTGTAAGACACTGTGCAAAATGTACGGTCATTGTGTCAGTGATGCCATTTGCAGTTTGCTGTAATGAATGAAAATAAAGAAGTACACAGTAGTGTGATGTCTTTCTATTATCTTCTCTTAAGCTGGCGACCCCAGTTTCCCTACCTCAAATGGTACAATAATGCTTCCTCTATATCCTGTTAAATTTTTGCACGGTCTTACGGAAATACACTAACCCGGAAATGCTACGCCAGGGCTCAATGGGAATTGGAAATAGAGTCCATCCCCTAATCTCTCTGTTCCTCTAATGTTCTTACTTTGCTCTCTGTCTTGTTAGGCTCATATGCGTATTGGTTAACCGAAAATCCAGCGATGACAGGTATTTATTCCAATACTCCTCTCTGTGTCCCTCATCTACTCCTATCAATCTACTTCTGGTGCAATGTTCTGGTGGTGGAAGGGTCTGCCACTGGAATTACTCCCAGTGTTGTCGAGGGTATGCACGATCGCTGATTATGACATGTTGTGTCGCATTTATCCCTTAGTTGGGATCGTTGAGGAGGCCCCTTCCTTTACAAACCCCTCCAAAACACAAGTGAGTGCATACAGATCAGAGACACACGGAGGAAACTGAGAATAACATGGAGAGGCCAACAGCTGACCCACTGTGACACCCCAAAGTACCTCGTAGTGAAGTTGGACCGGTCCCTGACCTTCAAAGATCACTGTACAGATACAAAAATGAAAGTCAATGCTAGGAACAGCATTATTAGGATAATGACCTGTAACAACTGGGGAGCACACCCACAGGTCCTCCACACATCTGCCCTTGCTTTGTGTTTCTTCAGTGCTGAATATGCAGCACCTGTATGGCCGAACTCTAGCCATACCAAACAGGTAACTATTGCCCTAAATTGAACAGGACGAATTGTAACCGGCTGCTTGCAGGCAACTCCTGTTGACAAAATCTACCACCTCATGGGCGTAGCACCTCCAGACATCCGAAGTAGTACAGCAGCTGAAGTGGAAAGAACGAAGTAGGAGAAGGATCGGAGACATCTGTTTGGATGCGAACATCAAACACCAAGACTCAAGTCGAGAAGAAGTTTCCTCTGGAGTACGCAACCAATCCAGACATCACCTGCAGACCATGGGATACAACTCTGGCGTAGCTCATCATAGGAGAAATATTGGGACAACCGCAAGGAAGAACTTGCTACAGGTCGTCATCTAGCACACACGACATGGACATAGACTGTTAACTGGAATATGTCGGTGTAAGGAGAACATGAAGAAATCGGGATACATCTCAGGAGACGAACTATGTGAGTGTGGTGAACCTCGAGACCATCACCACCTACTCAACTGCAGGAAACTGTCGGAACCTGTTTCCAAGACGATCTGATTGTCGCCAATGATAAGGCAGTCTGTGCAACGGAATTCTGGGAAGCACATGGAATATAAATGCACATATTCTCTGTAATTCTTGTAATATATATGTATGATATGCTACGTACGTTATGTTATATTTAATATGTTATGTTCTGGACACGTATAAATAAATAAATAAAAACATGATTCTCCTCGTCCTCCGCCGCCACGCCGTCTTCCTCCTCCCCCATCCTTCCATTCATCGCACAGTTTCCTTAATTACTTGTCCCCACCTTCTGCCAAGCTCCTCCTGTTCATTCTCTATTTTCGTCTCCTCCCTCCTCTCTACATAAAAAATTTACATATTTTTCTGGAATTTCATGGTGGTCGTTAAAACTGCATCAAATTCTGGAGTAACGTCTTTCGCCATGCACGGTACGAAATAATATGTAGTCAGTGATGTTTCTATAGTCTGATAGTCTGAAGTCGTTCTGGAGTAGCCTAACGTTTTAAGGCGACTCGCTGCGGAGAGCGGGGTTGCTCGCCGTTCGAGTTCTCTCTAGGTCATGTGAGTTATGTTGCCCTTAGCATAAGTTAGTTTAAGTACTTCGTAAGCCTAGAGACTGATGATCAACGTAGTCAAGGCCCTTAGATTTACAAACATTTTCTCGTATGAAGGAAGGAAGATTAGGGTTTAACGTTCCGTCGATAGCGTGATCATTAGTGACGGAAGTGATCTCAGATTTTTAGGGAAGGATGTTCAAAATGTTCAACTTAGTTACGAGTTCTAGCATAATTTCTGCACTGGATGTTAAGTATGGTTACATAATGCTCTGTTTAAACCTATAAGGCACAATTTCGTTTATATGATCTTAATACTTTGCACAGTTCCTTATTTTATCAATATGCAGTGCTATAGCGTATTACTATTTCACATTTCAGCTTTTTATACAGTATACTTCTTACCCCTTTAATCCTGTGATTGTACTGCGAATTTCATGTAATATTTGTAATTGTATGGGCATCGACTAAAACACAAGTGATCTCGGACGTTCCACAGGGTAGTGTTATTGGTCCTCTGCCGTTCTTTATTTACATAAACGATTTGCGAGAAATGTAAGCAGCTCTCTTAGGCTGTTTGCAGATGACACTGTCATTTACCGTCTAGTAAAATCATCTGAAGATCAAAACCAACTGAGAAACGATCTAAATAAGATATTACTATGTTGTAATAATTGGCAATTGACTCTAAATATTGAGAAGTGTGAAATCGTCCATACGAGTACGAAAACAAATCCGTTAAACTTTGTTTACAAGATAAATCAATCAAAAGTGAAGGCCTGAAGGCCGTAAACTACGCTAAATACCTAGGAATTACTACTACTTCACACTTAAACAGGAAAGAACACGCAGATAATGTCGTGGGAAAGGCGAATCAGAGACTGCGGTTTATTGGCAGAACCCTTAGAAGATGCAAGAGAACTACTAAAGAGGCTGCATATACTACGCTTGTCCGTCCGTTTTTGGAGTTCTTCGGCCCAGTGTGGGATCCTTATCAGGTGGGTTAGAAGGAGGACATCGAAAGGGTCCAAAGAAGAGCAGGGGAGACAGTGTCACAGAAATGATATAGCACCTGCGATGGGAATCATTACAACAACGGCGTTTATCGCTGCGGCGTGGGCTTCTTACGAAACTCTAATCGCCAACATTCTCATCCGAATGCGAAAATATATTGTTGACTCCCTCTTACATAGGTAGAAGTGATCATCAGAATAAAATATGAAAAATCAAAGCTGGAACTGAGAGATTCAGGTGTTCATTCTTCCCGCGCGCTATTCGAGAATGGAATAGAAGTAGAGATAAGTAGTATAAAGGGGTTCGATGAACCCTCTGCAAGGCACTTATATGTGATTTGCAGAGTATGGCATGTAGATTTACACTACTGGCCATTAAAATTGCTATACCAAGAAGAAATGCAGATGATATACGGGTATACATTGGACAAACATACTATAACTAACATTTGATTGCATTTCATGCAATTTAGGTGCATAGATCCTCAGAAATCAGACCCAAAACAACTACTTCTGGCCGTAATGACGGCCTCGAGACACCTGGGCATTGAGTCAAACAGAGCTTGAATGGCATGTACAGGTACAGGTGCCCAAGCAGCTTCAACACGATACCACAGTTCATCAAGGGTAGTGAATGGCATATTGTGACGAGCCAGTTGCTCGGCTACCATTGACCAGACGTTTTCAATTGGTGAGAGATCTGTACATTGTGCTGGCCAGGGCAGAAGTCGAACATTTTCCGTATCCAGAAAGGCCCTTACAGGACCTGCAACATGCGGTCGTGCATTATCCTGCTGAAATGTAGGGTTTCGCAGGGATCGAATGAAGGGTGGACCCACGGGTCGTAACACATCTGAAATGTAACAGCTGTCAATGCGTGTAACCAATGGCACCCCATACCATCACGCCGATGGCGTTATCGAATACACGCTTCCAATGTGCGTTCATCGCCATGTCGCCAAACACGTATGCGACAATCATGATGCTGTAAACAGAACCTGAACTGATCCGAAAAAATGACGTTTTGCCTTTCATGCATCCAAGTTCGTCGTTGCGTACACCATCGCAGGCGCTTCTGTCTGTGATACAGCGTCGACGGTAACCGCAGTCATGGTCTCAGAGCTGATAGTCCATGCTGCTGCAATCGTCGTCGAACTGTTCGTGCAGATGGTTGTTGTCTTGCAAACGTCCGCATCTGATGACTCATGGATCGAGACGTGGCTGCATGATCCGTTACAGCCATACGGATAAGATGCCTGACATCTCGACTGCTAGTGATACGACGCTGTTGGGATCCAGCACGGCGTTCCGTATTGCTCTCCTGAACCCACAGATTCCTTATTCTGCTAACAGTCGTTGGATCGCGACCAACGCGAGCAGCAATGTCGCGACACGATAAACCGCAATCGCGATAGGCTACACTCCGACCTTTATCAAAGTTGGAAACATGATGGTACGCATTTCTCCTCCTTACACGAGGCATCACAACAACGTTTCACCAGGCAACGTCGGACAACCGCTGTTTGTGTCTGAGAAATAGGTTGGAAACTTTCCAGCACGTTCTAGTTGTCACCACCGGCGCGAATGCTCTGAAAAACTAATAATTTGCATATCACAGCATCTTCTTCCTGTCGGTTATATTTTGCGTCTGTGGCACGTCATCTTCCTGGTGTAGCAATTTTAATGGTCAGAAGTGTAGATTCTTAACTGTAGAGATACCTGAAGAAGGGCTATGAATGCTCGAAACCGGTTGTAAATAAATCTACAGCCTTGCAACTGGTGGCTGTTTACTTTTCCAAGCTAACTTAACACAGATGCTGCAATGGATAAAACAGTGTTCATCAGAGACGTGTGTATCTTCAGGCGTGCCCCAGGGGAGTGCTATAGGACCGCTATTATTTTCTATCTATATAAATGATCTGATGGACAGAGTAAGCTGAAATTTGCGGCTGTTTGCTGATGATGCTGTGGTGTATGGGAGGGTGACGTCTGTAACTGACTGTAATACCATACAGGATTAGACAAAATTTGTATATGGTGTGAAGAATGGCAGCTAGCTCTCAATGTAGAAACATGCAAGGTGATGCGCATGAGTAGGAAAAACAATCCCATAATGTTCGAATACGGCATTAGTGGTGAGCTTCTTGATGCTGTCGCTTCCTTCAAATATCTAGGCGTAACATTGCAGAGCTATATGAATTGGAACGAACATGTAAGGACAGTTGTGAGTGAGGCGGACAGCCGAATTCGGTTTATTGGGAGAATTTTGGAAAGATGTACTTCACCTGTAAAGGAGACCGCGTATAAAACGCTTGTACGACCACGTCTTGAGTGTTGCTCAAGTGTTTGGGACCCGCAGCAGACCAGTTTAAAGGAAGACATGGAAGCAATTCAGAGGCGAGCAGCTAGGTTTGTTACTGGTAGGTTAGAACAATGCGCGAGTGTCACGGAAATGTTGCGGCAACTCAATTGGTGATTGCTGGATGAAAGGCGACATTCTTTTCGTGAATTTCTGTTGAGGAAATTTAGAGGGCCGGAATTTGAAGCTGAGTGTAGTACGATCTTGCTGCCTCCTACTTACATTTCGCGTAGTGATCACAAACACTGCGTTTAAATGTAACACATCTTCCGAAAGACGAAAACCGAATTTCGTAAACCGTTTTTCGCTGTCGTTTTTACATGGCACAGCCTGAATCGGATTTCCTAATCCACTTAAGATGGCGGCTGAAAAACAGTTGATTCAGTACCCGATTTAGTCAGCATAATCGCTGTTTTTCTTTATTTAAATACACAGATTCACGCTCACCCTAATATTTAAACTTTTATTTCACATTAGAAAATATCACTCTGTCTTACAAAAAAAAAAAAAAAAAAAAAAAAAAAAAAAAAAAAAAAAAAAAAAAAAAAAAAAAAAAAAAAAAAACACAATCTGACAAGCCAAGAACACTTCAAAAACGGTTGCGTTTACATGGGCACGAAACTCGATTGTAGAACTGGATTTCCAAAATCAATTTTGGATTGTTTACATGACCAACCAAAAGCGGAACTGGGAAATCGGTGTACGAAATCCGGTTTTCGGAGCCCATGTAAACGAGGTGAAAGACAAGATAGTCGCCCGTGGTGGCCGAGGGGACTGAGGCGCTCTAGTCACGGTCTGCACGGTCACTACGGTCGGGGGTTCGAATCCCTCCTCGGGCATAGATATTTGTGGCGTCCTAGTCTTAGTTAGTTCATAAGTAGTTTGTAAGTTTAGGGACTGATAACCCCGTAGTTAAGTCCCATAAGATCTACAAACAGTTGAAAGACAAGATAAGAGAAATTAGGTCTCGTACGGAGGCATATAGGTATTCCTTTTTTCCTCGTTCAACTTGGGAGTGGAATAGGAAAGGAAATGCGTAGTAGTGGTACGGTGTACCCTCCGCCCCGCACCTTACGGTGGATTGAGGAGTATTTTTATTTTTATTTATTTTCTATGAGACTTAACTACGGGGTCATCAGTCCCTAAACTTACAAACTACTTATCAACTACTTACGTACTAGAACGGCACAAATATCCATGGCCGAGGGGGGATTCGAACCCCCGACCGTAGTGGCCGTGCAGACCGTGACTGGAGCGCCTTAGTCCCCTCGGCCACTGCGGCCGGCGATTGCGGAGTATGCCTCGAATATTATCGTGGCAGCGTTTCGTGTAATGAGTGTCGAGAGTGGTGCAGCGGTGTGACACGACGGAAAGCTGGGTCACTCGAGGAGACGGTTGGCGGCCGGGGCCGGGTCTTCCGGTAGGCGGGCGGCGGCAGCTGCGGGATGCGTGGACCGGCCCGGCTCTGGGCCAGAGGTCAGGATGCTGGCCAGCGTCTGGACCGGTCTGTGCCGCGGCCGCGGCCGCAGCTGCAGCTGCCAGTGCAGCGCGCGCCGCCACACCGTCGCGAGCTGTCCGCGGCCAGGCCCGCCGTCCTGTGCCCGGCTGTTTGTCTCCAGAGTCAGTGCCGCGTTGTTGACATAGCGGGTGCGTGCCGCGTCTCGTCGATTCCGATTCCCGTGTGGTGACCCGCGGACGACGTGCTCCACTGCAGTGTTTTGGTGCGCCGGTGTCGGACAGCGGCAGCTGCTTCGTCGACTCACCTTCCTGGAAGCCTCGTATTTGTCTCGTTTATGAGTGTGTTTGCTGCCGCACTGTGTTGACGCTGCCCCGCGGCCGGACAGCTGTGTTTGTCGTCGGCGTGCGGAGCGGTCACTGCCCCGCAAGGAACCTACGCCACCTACATACATGGCCTGTGCGCTGCCTGCTAAGAGTCGTCATAACACAAGCAAACTATTTGTCTTACGTAGCGTTGTGCTGAGTTTGGGAATACGTACACGTTGCACTTAATGTTTCAGAATGTTATTAACGTTATTTCAAATGTTCAAATGTTTGTAGAGCTTATGGGACTTAACTACGGGGCTATCAGTCCCTAAACTTACAAACTACTTAAGAACTAACTACAACTAAGGACGGCACAAATATCCATGCCCGAGGGGGGATTCGACCCGCGACCGTAGTGGCCGTGCAGACCGTGACTGAAGCGCCTCAGTCCCCTCGGCCACCGCGGCCGGCTTAACGTTTTTTTTTCTACATCTACATAGATACTCTGCAAATCACATTCAAGTGCCTGGCAGAGGGTTCTTAACCACTTTCATAACTTTTCTCTACCGTTCCATTATCTAATAGCGCGCGGGAAGAAAGAATACCTAAATCCGTTTTCGATCTGATTTCTCTTATTTTATTGGGATGGTCATGTCTCCCTAAGTAGGTGGGTTGTATCAAAACATTTTCACATTCAGAACTAAAAGTCGGTGATTGAAACTTCGCGAACAGATCACGCCGCAATGAATAATGTCTTTCTTTTAATGATTTTCACCCCAATTCGTGTAGCATTTCCGTGACGCTTTCGCCCCCGTAACGCGATAAAACAAAACGAGCTGCCCTTCTCTGAACCTTCTCAATGTCTTCCGTCAGTCCCACCTGGTGAGGGTCTCACAAGGGGCAACAGTACTCCAGGAGAGGACGCACAAGTGTGATGTAGGCAGTCTCTTTGGTGGAGCTGGTGCATCTTCGAAGCGTTCTGCCGATGAAACGTAACCTTCGGTTCGCCTCCCCCACAATATTTTCTATGTGTTCTCTCCAGTCAAATACTCCTAGGTATTTGGTAGAATCTACGACCTTAAGGTTTGACTGATTTATCGCGTAATTGAAGTTCAGCGGATTTCTTTTAGTGGTCATGTGTATTACTTCACACTTTTCTTTATTTAGTGTCAATTGCCAATTTTCGCACCATGCAGAAATTTTGTCTTGGCAGGCAGCGCACAGGCCTTGTATCTAGGTGGCGTTGATGGAACGCGGCGTCCACAGCGACCGGCACTCAGCTGAGAGCTCACTGTTTGGTGGGAGAGCAGGCAACTAGATCGACTTGTCAGGACTATTACCGAGGCGGCTCTTCATCACCAGAGTTGCCTCATACGTTGCACTACACCATAAGGATACATCCCGGCAAAATTTGTTCTAATACTCCGAAAAATCGTGTTTCTTCAAGATCGCTTCTAACAAGGAAAGTACTACAGCTCGAACAAACACAAATATATCAATATCGTATGATAAATAATGTAAAGGTCCCTTATTGCACTAGTGATACTCCCGCATCTGCATAAGTCTGCAGTCGCCCATTAGAGGCCTCTGCGTGAACCACGCCGCATTGCACTTTGACCTGCCGGTACACCAGTCGGGACCAGTAGGGACAGTGCAGTGAGCCTCTGAAGTTGCGTTTTGTGACGTTATTTGTGTAGTGAAGCGGCAGATGGGTCGGCGATTGGTAATCAATCCTGATAATGTATTGCTATTGGTTCAAATATTCAAATGTTTGTAGATCTATCGGACCAAACTGCGTGGTCATCAGTCCGTAGCTTACAAACTATTTAAACCTAGCTAAACTAGCCTAAGGACAAACACACACACCCATGCCCCAGGGAGGACTCGAACCTCCACGGCGAGCAACCGCACGCTCCGCAGCGAGACTCTTCAGACCGCTCGACTACTCCACCGCGGCTGCAATTGGTTGAGATGAAATTCCAAAGAGCCATTCTTTGTAAATACGGTCTTGGTGTAGAAGATGAATCATTGGCATGTTTTCTGGTATCTATTATAGTGCAGAAATATGAGCATAGATTAGAAACACTATAGTATATACCAAGTAACATGCGAATGATTCATCTTCTACACCAATACCATTTTCACGAAGAAGGTTTCTTCGTAACTTCATCTCAACCAGTCACACTATATTAGCAGTATTTTTTACCAATCGCCGACCTATCCGACGCTTCGTTACACAAATAACGTCACAAAACGCACCTTCAGAGGCACATTGCACCGTCACTACTGGTGTACCGGCAGGTCAAGGTGCAGTGCGGCGTGGCACACGCAGAGGCCTCTAATGGGCGACTGCAGAGCTTTGCAGATGATGGAATATCACTAGTGCAATGAGGAACATTCACATTATCTCTCACACGATTTTCGTGTATTTATATTTGTTCGAGCCCAAGTACTATGCTTGTAAGTCATTATTAATATGTCCAACTCTATGAAACATGCTGAGGGGCGTCAGCTGTACTGTTAAGTTAAAAGAATGGAACATCTCGAGCCGTTGATTTATGAACCTATTACTACCAGTTTCGACACTTCATTGTGTCATCTTCAGGCCCCTTGGTCAAGGTAAAAATGGACTTTTACTGTGTAGTCAGAATGGTGATCAATATTGATGTACTGCTACTCAGAGTTTCGAGCTCAAATACGTAGCTTGAGTTCGGATGTTCGTCTGACAGTTTGCTGTCGATGCCTGAAGTAGGGTAGCTTTCACAGAATGAAACCTTCACTCTGCAGCGGAGTGTGCGCTGATATGAAACTTCCTGGCAGATTAAAATTATGTACCGGAACCAGGATTCGAACCTGGGACCTTTGCCTTTCGCGGAAAAGCGCTCTACCGACTGAGCTATCACGGTCTGTCCCCACAACTTTAATTCTGACAGTACTTCGCCCCTTACTTTCCAAACTTCACACAAGTTCGCCTGCGAAACTTGCAGAACTAGCATTCCTGGAAGAAAGGATATGGTGGAGACATGGCTTAGCCAGAAAGTTGTGAGGACGGACCGTGAAGCGTGCCGGATAGCTCAGTCGGTATATCACTTGCCCGCAGAAGGCAAAGGTCGCAGGTTAGATCCCGGTTCCAGCAAACAAATTTAATCTGCCAGGAAATTTCAGTCAGCTTTAATAGAGTGTGCTTATTTTAGCTTTAATCTGTGGGCACCAGTAAATTAATACTGACCCATGTTCTGATTACACAAGTTTATTTATAGGTTGATCAGGTGTCTGAAGATGCCACAGTGAAGCGTCGAAACGTGTAGTAATAAAATAAATAATTCCGTGGCTGAAGGTGCTCAAGTCTTTTAACTGATTGATGATCGGTTTTGTTCGACCTGTGGGAACGGCCATGCCGCAGTGGATACACAGGTTTCCGGCTGTCGGGCTTTGCTAGCACTTGGATGAGTCATCGTTCGGGTCTGCCGTGCGCTGTTGGCAAGCCGTATCCGCTCAGGCTTTGTGAGGCCAAATGGGGAGCCACTTGACTGAGAAGAAGTGCCTACCGTCGGGATAACCCATACAACGGCCGGAAGTGTCTGAGCACATCCCCCTCCATACCGTAGCCGTTGACGCCTTCAGACGAAGGATGACACGGCGGCCGGTCGGTATCTGTTGGGCCTTTTGAGGCTCATACGACGGAGTTTACTTTTAGTTTTGGCACTTCGCTGATGCGATCACCAGATCTTGCACGTATTACCTGAAGTTACCGATTTTGTAAGTGAAACCGCTGCATTGCGGCGTAGTACAGCAACAGATATGAGAGAAATCAGCACGTCCAGTATAAAACGCTAAAAATATTAAATACCAATCAATTTGTGCTAGTGCCACATAAAACGTGTCTACTTATCACAGGAGGACTGGGCTGTGACAGCAGAAACTAATTTGTATTTTATATTTGTGCCCTTTTATACTGAACAAGCTAATTTACCTCGCTATCTGTTACTGTAGGATGAGGCAATGCCATAATACGACTTGTAAAATCGAACACTTTTGGTAATATGTGCAATATCTGATGAAACCAGGATACGCCTTCCGAAACCGGTTGTAAATAGAGATTCTGTACAGATGTTGGGAAAACCTGTTTTTTAGACTGTTTTGAGGAATTAGATCATAACCACTATCTGACTACAACTGCTATACTAAATTCTAAAACGTTAAAATAATCAGCCAAGCAGTTGAATGTAAATGTTTAATGCGACCTTTTATCTCAGATTCGATAAGATTAGTGTTATTTTCTTCACAACGAGTAGTGGACCTCCTTACATGATATGTTGGCCAAATAAATGAGATAAAGCCACGCGAAAGATGTATGGGGTTAACCAATTTGTTTGTCCAAGATTTAATTATACGACGTCCATTACTCTTTCTGAAGGTGAGAACACTTATGTTACGGCAACGTAGGTAAATTGTTCCAATAAACTTTAACATGCAACTGGTTGGCTGATCATTTCAAACTCTTCACATTCACCGTCGATCAGCTGCTGAATTACAGTCATTTTTAAGAATCTGAAACACCGAGCACCTTCATAGGTCGATTTTGGTATGTATACGATCTACTAATTTAGAATTTTCAGACGATTCCACCCAGTCATCAGAAGCTGAATTTGTGACTCTCCGGTTATTTAACCATACTTGGGTGAATTATGTTACTACATGTCTCACATCTCTCTCTCTCTCTCTCTCTCTCTCTCTCTCTCTCTCTCTCTCTCTCTCTCTCTCTCTCTCTCTCTGTGTGTGTGTGTGTGTGTGTGTGTGTGTATGTGTATGTGTATCTCTGATTTTGTCTTAATGCCGTTTCAAAGTCCGAGCCAAGTATTGCTTTTTGCTGTCATCGTAAACGTATTAAGAGCACGTCAGAAGTCAGAACTCGCATAGACCAGTTAGACTACCTCTATGTTGTTGAGTAATTGTTTGTATACAGAATGAATCTTGCGCTCTGCAGCTTGATGTGCGTTAATTTGAGCCTTCCAGGCAGAGTAAAACTGTTTGCTAGACCTGTCTGTCGAAGGCGTTACTCTCCGCGACCGATCTTGTAAGTCAGTTAGGTTCTGGCAGCGAAGAAACTATAAGAGGCGGTTATGAGTCGTGCCTGGACAGCTCAGTCTATATGACTATTGCTCAGAAAGGGCAGGGCTCCGGGTTTGAGTCTCGGTTCGGCAAAAAGTTTTTAATCTGCCAGAAAATTAGAAAACCGCGCACACTGTTATACTGGAAACAATGCCCTAGTCCGTTGCTGAGCTATTCTTTGTTATTGTTTATTTCTGGCTGATGTGACCCCCTCCCCCCTGCCCCGTTTGTCCAATGACTCACCCCATCCCCCAAACTGCGACAACCCCCCCCCCCCTCCGTCCCAGGCCACACCCAAGATATTAGTTCCTGGATTCCTTGTTTATTATCTACTAAATATGGTTTTGCCATTTAATATTGAAATTAAATATCTTTTATTTCACGTTTTGTAAATTGTTTTATGAAGCCTCCCCTCAGGCCGGCCAAAAGTATCCCCCCCCCCCCCCAAGAAATTCCAATGACGCAGTATGCGTCATGACCCCAGGTAATATATTCGTCAGAGTTTTCGTTATTTATTTTCAATGAAGAGTGGTAAAGAAAGTTACTTGACAGCTATTCGAGCCTATAATTATTTCATCTGTGGGGACAAGGGAGTTTGTGCGTAACTTTTACTCAGAGTCAGGGGCTCATTCACGTCGTAACTTTTAAACTTTTCGATGTTTTATGCTCATATTCAAACTGAACGATGTATATGCAAGACACTCCAGGAAAGCAGGGGAACGCCTTAGTTACTTTTTACTGTTTTGATTTTTCCAACCCTGCATGTGGGTGGGGGCGGTCTTCTCACAGTTAATACACTGCTGCGCTACTGCTTTGGAAAATGTGACGTTAGTTTTAAAAGAAATTTTTTATGCCTTATGTATCCCACCCACTTAGTCGTGACATGCATAATTTTCATACGCTTCCAAGGAATCTACGCAGAAAGACTTGATTTATTTTAATGTCTTATGTAAATGTTACTCGATGGTGGTTGTGACTTTACCGCCAGGAGCACCGCAATACTCGATGTGTCCTAGTGGCCAGATGTACTGGCGACGACTCGGGGTAAAGTATTGATCGGTTCACGGATCGCCGACGGACAGACGCTTCCAAACCGCCTGTAGCCATGCCATGTACTACTTGACTGAAATGATGTTCTGTCCTTCCCCACACGTGCCTTCTAGCATTATAAGGTTTCTGTCGAAGCATGAAACAGAACTGAACCTTATAGTCTGACAATTATTTGCAACTGAGATACTCCTACTGGAAAAATAGGGGGAATCTATATAGGTTTATTTGAAATGTGTATTGCTTTTTGCTCACACTAAGTAGATTGAGAAAAGTATTCAACGTCTGTGAACCTCAACGTCCACATGGATGGAAGATACACACTTAAAATAGTGTCAATTTTTTTTTCTCGGCCGAATGATGCAGATGCACAAATAACTTCCTAACCCTTGCGCAAATACAGGTTTACCTGCGAACAAATGAAATAATGGATGGGGGTCACTACGCCAATAGTGTTTGACAGTAGGGAATTTGTGTCGAACGGAAATCGTGTCTGGATGGTCGAAATGGTGAAGCACCGCTTCCGAAAAGCAGGAAACCCAGGTTCGAGTTCCGGTGCAGCAAAGATTTTCAACGGTCACAGTTGCAGAAGTCAAGACCGGAAATTTCTATTTCTTTTTTTAATATGTCATTTTTAATAGTACTTAATTACATTCACCGTGAAATATGCTGTGTTCCTAAGATCAGGATTTGGTTATACAACTGTAGATGAGGACTGAGGAGGCATTCAGCTTTCTCTCCACGTCACTGGACATTTAATATTGGTAAAGGAACTCGTTTCGCTTCCAGCTTGGCACATGCAGCACCACAGAGAAATTCCTATCGTAATAGAAGTAAGACGTGTCTTCGGAGTCGTTGCTTTCCTGTCTCGATAGTACTCGAAACATTTCGTTGAAATGTATAGTTTATATCAATGAACAAAACCGTAGACATTTGGCGTTACACATGCGGTGATACAATTCTAGAAAATCAAATGTATAATATCGCTCACAACTTTTTCTTTCTACAGCACTGCACTGAGTGTTCTATCCACTTCGAGTTGTCGGAAAAACAGACTATTCCTCGAATACGCCAGATAAGCTTTAGAGAAAACGCAGAAAACTTGCATCAGTATTGACTAATTACAGTTTGGATCTCATTAGTTGCGAATACGAATTCTGAATTAAGAATAAAAATTCCCCTCACAAGTTTTGTAGGGTAGAGGGAGGGAGCGGGTGGAAGGAGTCAGTACTGCTAGAAATTTTTTTTTTGTTCGTCACTCTGAAGTAAGAGAAAATGTTGGATATCAATTTTGTTTTGTTTATTTTAAGGGAATTAATTTTCTCTATCGTTTATTACATAGTGAGGAAACAGATGTAGAAGATGTTGGACGTCTTTAGAAGTGAATATTTCGGGTTAAGGGGTTTAAAATTAACAATTCTACTAATTTAGAAGTCCTGATCGTGCAGATTATAGAGAAAAAATGTAAATAATAGGCACTACAACTGGTTATCGAGTTGTTTCTCTTGGATCTTGTGTTGTGCAGTTAATAAGTTCGGCGAATTTCTGTGTAAGAGAGTTCCGTCTCGCCGCAGAATTAGTAATGAATGTAAAGGAAGGGGCAACAGCATTCAGGATAAAAAAATAACAGCAGTTATCGTTGTAGTAATTAGGGCCCCCATAACTTGAAAGAAAACTGCTTACATAGCACATAAGCAATGACATTTCACAACAGGAACTTTCTTTTAAAAATGTCTGTTCGTATCTGTATCCTGAAAGACTGTCAGTGTAAAGCAAAATTTATTTTGTGTATTCTGCAGTGAGGATCGGCACATTTAATACGATACGTCGTACCTCTGTGTAGTTTGCACGAATTGTTCTATGAAATAATTCGTGGACAGGCAGATATGT
This sequence comes from Locusta migratoria, assembly GCA_026315105.1. Taxonomy (NCBI): domain Eukaryota; kingdom Metazoa; phylum Arthropoda; class Insecta; order Orthoptera; family Acrididae; genus Locusta; species Locusta migratoria. The sequence continues at coordinate 277,638,062 of CM048744.1, forward strand.
ATGATGTAAATACCAAATGTTCCTTCTAATTATTCTTGAAATATGTTGCATACAACATTTTATTTCCTATTGTTAAAATGGGAGTTTAAGTAACTGTCCCGTTTAAGTAACTGGATACTGCAGGATGTACTGCACGAAACTGTTATTTCTTAATTGTTTGCGAATTAACGATTCACTGATAAAGCTGTTATTTAGACGGCCTTGCAGTTTCGTTTTGAATGTACCGAATGATTAGATCATGATTGTCTTGAAAATAAGTATAATGTCGTTCACTTGTAGTAATAAAGTGCAGCAGTTTCAGACCTAAATAAAAAACGACGGAATGACGTTGGTGGCCTTGCGCTTACTACAGAGGTTTGTATGTCTTCACTACTTGGTTACTCGACTCGTTATGACCAGGCGAATCAATCGATATTCGCTATCGTCGTATGCGGAGCGAACACCTGTGGATGTATGGTGTTGTTCTACCCGGAGGAACCACACAGATTTGTTAGATCATGAGTATTAATTGTTGTAATTTCTAACTGCAAGTCATGGAACAAATATAATCAAACTTCGCAGCGGTGGAGCGGCCGAGCGCATTGAGGCGCTATGTTCCGATGCGCGAGGCCGTTCACCGTTGGGGCTTCGAATCCCCCTCTGGCATGGATGTTTGTGTCGTCTTTAGTATAAGGTATTTCATAAGTAGTTTGTAAGTTTAGGGACTAATTACCCCGCAGTTAAGACCCTTAAGCTTTACAAACATTTGAACATTTAATCAAACTTTCAGTCTATACGCATAGATTTTTTTTTTTTTATATTTTAATAAGCGACAGATACCAACATTGGCAAGACAAAGATGACCCGAAGCTACTGCACCACATCTTGCCTATCAAAAAATTATCTGCACTGATCCCATATCAATAGAAAACCATAATTCATCGTACTGAGGGAGAAACCTAAATCAAATCATTGGCAATATCTCCCTTGATCCTAGAAGTAAACTGATGCATTGCTTGTGCGCTTATGTGTTACGAATGGAGTTAGTTGTAAAGATGTATTAAATTACAACATCGTGCGTAATGGGACGGTTTTTCATGTGCTTAATTGGTTATAGCGTCATATATCAAATTCAAATGTTCAAATGTTTGTTAAGCTTATAGGACTTAACTACGGGGTCATTAGTCCCTAAACTTACAAACTACTTATGAACTACTTACGAACTAGGACGGCACAAATATCCATGCCCGAGGGGGGATTCGAACCCCTGACCGTAGTAGCCGTGCTGACCGTGACTGGAGCGCCTCAGTCACCTCGGCCACCGCGGCCGGCCGTCATATATCCTGAAATATCGGTCATACTATAATTTGGAAGGTACATTAAGCGGTATTAATTCATATTGTCTAGAAAATGCGCCGCGAACAGAGTTAGTAGTAATGAATCGAAACCTTATGCCTGATGGGGAAAATTTTCTTGAAGACTACTGTTTATGACTTCATACCTCATGAACTAAGTGTCATACTACGACAATATCGAAGATACACTCAGTAGTATATGCGGATACTGTCGGTAAAATGTGACGCGGATGCAATTTGTAGTGCAGTAGGAATAAATTGTAACGTCAGGGTTTCCAGAGACCGAGTTGGAGCGGCCGAGCGAATTGAGGCGCTAAGCTACGATGCGCGAAGTCGTTCCCCGTCGGGGGTTCGAATCCCCCCTCGGGCATGGATGTTTGTGCCGTCTTTAGTATAAGCTAGTTCATAAGTTGTTTGTAAGTTTAGGACTGATGACCTCGCAGTAGAAGTCCCATAAGCTTAATGAACATTTGATTTTTATTGGTTTGCAGAGAGAAAAAGTTTTGTGAAGTTTTCAAAGCGCTTGTGAAGTTTGTTGAAATTTGCTGTGTTGTCTAACTCTCGAATAGTTTATGTTTGCAGTCTCGTTATTCACACGTCGCATATGTGGCAGTTTTTTTGCATCACATTATTTTTGACGTCATATCTCATAAACTACGTGTCATCCGGCAAGGAAAAGTTTTGTTGAAACTAATCCAGTATAGGAGGACATGTGCAACGTACACACACCGCCAGTTTTACGATATACTTGCTAAAAACCCGGCGTTGCGTGACTCAGACATTCACCCCGTTTACATGGGCTCCCAAAACCGGATTTCGTAAATCGATTTCCCAATTCCGCTTTTGGTTGGTCATGTAAACACTCCAAAATCGATTCGGGAAATCCAATTCTGTAAAGCGGTTTTCCAGTTCCATAATCGATTTTCGTGCCCATGTAAACGCAACCGTTTTTGAAGCGTTCTTCGCTTGTCATATTGTATTTTCTTGTTAAGAATTTCGGCACATATCGACAGAGTGATAATCTCCAGTGTGAAATAAAAGTTTAAATATTAGGGTGAGCGTGAATCTGTGTATTTAACTAAAGAAAAATACAGATTGATCTGACTAAATCAGGAAATGAATCAGCTGTTTTTCAGCCGCCTTATTAAGTGAGCTAGGAAACCCGATTGAGGCTATACCATGTAAACACGACGGCGAAAAATTCGGTTTTCGTCTTCCGGAAGATGTGTTGCATGTAAACGTAGTGCATGTACTCCGCTCTGCGCATCTTCCCTCCATATAATGTAGGCTAATTTGCAGAGAGAGGGGAGGATACGTAAGCCATGTTTAGTTTAACCATTTTGTAAGCCAAGTAGCAAATGCTTAGAGGATAATGTTTTATTATTTACCATTTGATGTTAATTTTACGTACTATGAGCTCTTCGGGCTCTAATGTAAGAAGTCTTATTTTTTATCAGTACTGCTGATGAAGGCATCCATACTTGATGTCGAAACGTTGCTGAAGTATCTTTAAATTTTAGTACGTAACTTGTGGGCTGCTAAATTTTACTGCAATAAACAGCTACTATGAGTGCTGCCTCGTAAAAGCCATGTTTAAAACTTGAAAGATGCATTACTTCAACTTTTTTTTTATAATTTTTTTTTGTCTTTAAATAATGTAGTAGCGTGGTACATTCGGTGTGGCGTTTACTCAGCCATTAGCACAGCAGGTAGAGGCGTCGTACTGTTGGCGGAGCTTCCAGAACCTGGGGGAACGCGCGTGAATGAAGCGGTTTGCGGAAGTGTGCAATGGCGAGCGGGGCGCCCCCGTTGGCTGCGCCCCCTCGCGGGGGGAGGCCGCACAAAGGCTGCCGCGGAGGGTCGGCGGGCGGCCGCCATCTTGCTCAGCTGTGACCTTGTTATCGACTGTCTTAATGGCCGGACTTCGCGACCCGCCGGCGCAACTTGCGCGCCGCGCCTGAGCCCCGGGGATACAAACTGCGGCCAGATATTAATGTGCCGGATTACGCCGCCTGACGGCCCGTCCTGGTCCCGTTGCTACTGAACGATGGCCGCCCAACTTGTGACGGCCGCAGATTCCTTTATGAATGAGTCAAGTTGCTCTGGCCTTGCCGCTACAGTCTGCGTGCGCCTTGCGGTGAAACTTCTCGTTTGGGCTCGCAGATTTCATGAGGTCATGATAAGATAGTTTTGACTCAAATTTTATAAAAGTGACTGCATATTAATTCTTAATACTTACTAGTGTTACACTACGACAAACTTCAGTCAGCATATGTGGCATCATCAAGTCTAACAAGAAGACAACATGGGTATCGGATTTTAGAATTTTGTGTTACAAAAGGTACGGCCAAACTTTCAGGAAACATTCCTCACACACATAGAAAGAAAATACCTTATGTGGACATGTGTCCGGAAACGCTTAATTTCCATGTTAGAGCTCATTTTAGTATTTGTCCTTAAATGTAAATTGAAATAATTCGTGCAGACAATTGTCAGAATACCCAATTGTTTCGTTATTATGTACTGTACAAACTAGATTCACCGCCGGTTGGCCCAATTGAAGAAAGGTAATATTGACTTCAATGCTTGTGTTGACATGTGACTAATTGCTTTACAGCACTAGCATCAAGCACATCAGTACGTAACATCAACTGGTTAGTGTTCATCACGAAATTGGTTTTGCAGTCAGTGCAATGTTTACAAATGCGGTGAATCGAGGAAGTATGTTCAGAATTTAAATAACAAGCAGCCAAAGTCATTCGACGCAACCCTCAAAAATTCTCTAGAAAATCGACTTTGAAGTTTTGCAAAGTACACTTAAGTACCACTAATTAAAACAATTGCAGCATCTGTCGTTGTAGTTCTGGTAGTAGCGATCTGGCGTCATAACCATAGAGTCGGTAGTTCGAATCCACTGTGACACATATTGTTTTCATTGCTTTAGAAGTTAGTTATACGAAGCCGGCCGAGGGGACTGAGGCGCTCCAGTCACGGTCTGCACGGCCACTACGGTCGGGGGTTCGAATGCCCCCTCGGGCATGGATATTTGTGCCGTCCTTAGTATTAGCTAGTTTGTAAATTTAGGGACTGATGACCCCGTAGTTAAGTCCCATAAGCTATACAGACATTTGAATATTTTGGGTTATACAAAACATTTTGGGATCTCTAATTCCACGTGTTGGGTCAGTTTTTATGTTACGTAGATGAGCTGAAAACTTTGTCCTCACGTACAGCAATGTCTGAACAGGTTAGCTGCTTGGAAAGTCATTAGTAGCTACGGAGATGACTTTCGAAAATCAGTGTCGTAGCTCCTCACAAACTGAACAATAAAAGACTACCGTCGTCAACTAACGGTTATAACGTCACAGCTGCGTCCACCTAATCCTCGATGGGCGAAGGTGCCGTTTATATTCTATTTGCTGTTTAATTAATCCTTAATAATTGTTCCAATAGTATGACGGTATGAGATGCGGACAACTACTGGGTTGACCCATAACAATAAACTTTGTTAACTTCCTTTATTACGGAACGACAAATGTTAATAACTCTTTCTTCAAATACACTGATTAAATAACCGAGTGCCACTACGATAAATGTCTACAAGTCCACACTGAAACATTTCAATACGCAGTTGCAACCGAAACTCATATGCGATACGACTGATGGGCAAAACTTTAGCCACCGCTAAACGCTGGTTACGGACTCACTGACAACATGCTACTGCCTCGCTCTGCGGTCGGCGGGAGACTGCCGCACACCGTCCAACAAACAAGAAACGTTCAAACCTAAGCATTGCAGCTATCGCTGTATGCCAACGATAACTACTGTTCGACCAAAACGTACCAAAGAGGTTACTAAGGTAAAACCCTGTATCCTCACACGGTGAAGCCAATACTGTAAAAAATGTAACTTATGTTTTTTTTTATTAAAACCATCATTATTAATAACTTTCTAGCCGCGGTGGAGTAACCGAGCGGTCTAAAGCGTCTCGCTGCGGAGCGCGCGGTTGCTCGCCGTGGAGGTTTGAGTCCTTCCTGGGGCATGGGTGTGTGTGTTGACCTTAGGTTAGTTTGCCTAGGTTTAAGTAGTTTGTAAGCTACGGACTGATGACCACGCAGTTTGGTCCGATAGATTTACAAACATTGAATTGAATAACTTTCTATAAAAATAGAAAATTACTAATAAACAAAAATACATACACTTTTCGTAAAAATTACCACTACATATTAAAATTGTGTAAGTATTCGAACGCAACGAAAAAACATTAAAAAAATCTGCCACGACAGAACTCGAACCGTCGACTCGACAGTTCTAAGGTCAGTACGCTACTACCTGAACTACACAGACAGGTAGCGTAAGTCATTTCATGATTGGTACTTGCAAAACTTCAAAGTCGATATTCCCGAGGATTTTTGAGCGTTGCGTCGAATGGCTTTGGCTGATTGTTATTTGAGTTCTGAACCCCACGTCAGTGGCGGACTATGGAGGGGGGGGGGGGGGCTCCAAAGAATTTTATCTATTTATTTATTTCATTTTTTGTCGCGCCATTATAATTTTGTGGTCTACAAGTCTCGAAATTTATTTTTTATATTTTATTATTATTATTATTGTTATTTAGACTGTCTCGTGCCTCACGGGGGGCCTCTTTTTGTTTCGCCGCCGCCGCGGGCCACCAACAGCCTTAGTCCGCCACTGTTTCACATACCATAAATATTCTATAGTCCGGTACCCATGTGGTGTGCTTGTAAATTTTGAAAGTTATCAATTACACTTATTGTATTACATTTTCTGAAGTAAATTTGAAAGCATCAAAATTTGCACAAAACGTGGACAATCATTTTACTCGAGATTAAGAGACAGCAGCAATATATTAAAAAAGATATGTGTCACATTTACAGTCGAAAGAAATATTGAAAGATGTCCCGTTGGGTTAAGATAAAAAAAAAAAAAAATTCTATTTAAAGTGAAAGCAGTACATTAAAAGAAGTTATGTCCCATCATTTACAGTCAAAAACAACAATGAAAGAAAATCCCAGCAATTAAAGAAAAGAAAAGAAAAGAAAAGAAATGGCTTCCCTATGCAAGTCTGAGAGGTTCCAAAAAGTGCAGAGCTTGCTTACCTTGTCAGCGCGAAATCATCATTCTGCCTGAATCATCTCATCATAAAGATCTGATAGAAGCCCTGAATCATCTAATCAAAGAAAATCAACAATTATGGAACCCACATTTAATGCACCTTTTATGAGACCATTTCTAACGACTACTTCCCACGATCACGTACAGACAAGCCACTGCTACCTAATAAACGAGTACGTATTTTTCATAAAATTTGATAAAGACACATTTCAGTTTGTTACATCTTTGTGTCTACTCCTATGTATTTTTAATGAGGCCTTGTATGTTGTATTCTTCTTACGTGTAGGTGACCCATAAATGATCTAGTAATGTAAGTTCTTTTTAAGATTTTAATATAACTTGCCTGTTTCATTTTAGAGTTCCCGCGTAGCTCAGACGGTAGTGTCACTGACTGCCACGCAGGGGGCACGGGTTCGATTCTCGGCAGGGGTCTGGGTGTTCTGTGTTGTCCTCATCGTCATCGACATGCAAGTCGTCGAAGTGGCGTCAAGTAAAAAGACTTGCGCTAGGCGGCCGAACAGTCCCACACGGGATCTCCCGGCCAAAAATGCCACAGTCATTTCATTTTTGTTTGTTTGTTTGTTTTATTTAGCAATAGAGAAGCGGTTTTTCGTAATATTGCACTTTTCTGGTTCATTTCACCGAGAGATCGTTTCAGTGATGTTTTATGTTTATAATAAATTATACCTTTTGCATTTGAGATAGTGTGTAATTATTTTAGTTTTGCGAACTAAATGCGTTACATTTACAACTAACGAACCCAGCAGTGCTTCGATATTGCTAAATAAGCTCGAAAATTAGAGTACTTCTGCCCTTATACTCTCCCCCATATCAATGCTTGTTTCTTTGCTCTTTGTCCTCGCAGGCATCTCCCTGCATCAGCTAGCTTAAAAGCTGGTGTTGTTGGGACATTTATTTGTTCCACTGTTCAGCCAGTACTCCTCCCTCCTCTATCATCACCCATTCATCCCTCTGCGGCGCATAATTTGAATATTTCATTTGTTTTTTCCACATATTTTTATCTAAACCACCCCATCTTACATCGCACAAAACAAAAATTATTCAAATCGGTCAAACTTTGGTAATACCGATGCACAGAAGTTGATTTTTATATATTTAGATCAGTGATCTCTATACGATCCGAATGTATAACTGTGGATTCTGAGCATAGAACTGCAACGTCCCTACACATTCATATGTTTTGACGAAGGTTTTGCATTGCCCACCATGTTGAATTTTGGCAAACGAGTTTCCATCTGTTTGAACGTGACAAATAATTCCTTGGTTGCTTCTTATTTTGAATTGCTTGTCAATATGCGATGGGATCGTATGGGAACAGAATCAATACTATTTTCTTTCGTATTCCAGTAAAAAAAAAAAAAAAAAAAAAAAGTTCAAATGTTAGTAATTCTATGGGAGCAAACTACTCTGGTCATCAGTCCTTAGTCTTACGAACTACTTTTAAATTAAGTTAAACTAACATAACAACAACATACACACCCCATGCCCAAGGGAAGATTCGAACCTCCGACGCGGATGGCCGCGCGATTCTTAACGTGGTCCTCCAGAACGCTCCGCTATTCCTGTGCGGCAATTCTAGTAACTTTTCGTAGAGCCGTATTCGAATTTGCCAAGAAACGAAATATTTGCATCTTTGGCTGGCACGTTCTAACAGCTGAAGTGCAACATTCAGTTAGTATATAGCTCAATGATGTAGAAAAGTAAATTTAATTGATGATAGTGTGTGGGTCGTAGATGTGGTACATTTTGCCATTGTCCGATTTGATTGTTGTCTGTTCTTTTAGTTAATCATGTACTGTTTATACTAGCTCTTTTTTTCTGTCATGTCAATAAAGTTTTCAATTAAAAAAATAATTTTGTCGGACCATTTGTTCAGTATCTCATTAGGAAATTGATATGCGTGTGTGTAGATTTTCTGGACTTCCAAAATGGCCACAATTTAACCTTTTAGTATTGTATGCAGAATTTTTAGACCGGTTTATGAATTTTACTATTGAAATGGAGGTCTAAATAAAACTTTCCGACGTAATAGAATCAATAGACAACATTTAAATCCAAAGTGTTCAAATTTTTATAAACGTATTGAACGAAAGTGCTATGGTCATCAGGCCCTAGACATACAAACTACTTAAACGAACTTACACTAAGGACAACACAAACACTTAAAAGAGGGAGGACTCGAACCTCCGCCGGTAATGACGGCCTAGTCTGTAGCATTATGCCTTAGACCACCATTTGGAGCCCATGACTAGAAAATGTACAATAATTATCTAAGACCCACACCATCTCTGACTAGCAACATGGAAAAAAATGTTCAAATGTTTGTATAGCTTATGGGACTTAACTACAGGGTCATCAGTCCCTAAACTTACAAACTACTTATGAACTAGCTTACACTAAGGACGGCACAAATATCCATGCCCGAGGGGGGATTCGAACCCCCGACCGTAGTGGCCGTGCAAAACGTGACTGGCGGGCCGCAGTCCCCTCGGCCACCGCGGCCGGCACCAACGGCAATTAAAATATTATGCAGTAGGTATGATCCAAAACATCTCTGATTACCTACATTTAATTAAATGTGAACATCAAACATCACCGGAACAATCTGACACTGAAATAAAAATATATAAGACGTATAGAAAAAGATGTAAAACCGTAACAGTAGCAGATACACTTGAAAATGGCACACAAAATGGTTCAAATGTTTGTATAGCTTATGGGACTTAACTACGGGGTCATCAGTCCCTAAACTTACAAACAACTTATGAACTAGGTAATACTAAGGACGGCACAAATATCCATGCCCGGGGGGAGGGGGGGATTCGAATCCCCGACCGTAGTGGCTGAGCAGACTGTGACTGAAGCGCCTCAGTCCCCTCGGCCACCGCGGCCGGCAATGGCACACATGCCGAAATAACCTTTTGTGGATTATTGCAATAATAAACATAATGAAACATCCTGTCGTTTTTGAAAGCTTACGTTTTACGACATAGGCTACATGTTTCATTTCTATTGTTTCGTGGTATCCTGGATTATGCTATCATTCTACGGTTTTGCTTTATTTTTTAGGATTTTTCCTTTTGTACTTTAAAATATGTAGAATTTAGCGGTCCGTCACTTGCCTGTATTAGTTGGAGAACTTTTTTCATAACAAAAGAATGTGGTAATTAGTTACTTCATATTATGTAGAAATGCTGGTATTTGGGAAGACTTCGGTTTAGTCCTCCGTTCCGCATTCCAGTTGCTGTTTTTTTTATTCCTCTAAGTAGCTGAACGAGAATACCACAAGGGTTCCTTTGAAAGAGTACGGCCGATTTCCTTCTGTTCATTCCTCAGCTTGACTTGTACCCGTCTCCACTGAGACCTCTGGCGACGTGACACTATACCACAACCTTCTTTCTTTTCCCATAATGTACAAATCAACTAAGGCGTCGTTTTTCGCGCTGGAAACGTGTCATTCCATTCAAAACTTTGTGATTCAAAGATAATCATCTTCGACTGCTCAATCTGAGCAAAAATAAATGCATATATTCCAGACTGCTGTTGTGAAATACTTAAAAATCTGTATGGTGATATTCAAGAAATAGAAAAGGTCTGACGGCCGCGATGGCCGAGAGGACTGAGGCGGCTCCAGTCACGGGTTGCACGGCCACTGCGGTCGGGGGTTCGAATCCCCCTCGGGCATTGATATTTGTGCCGTCGTTAGTGTTAGTTAGGTCATAAGTAGTTTGTAAGTTTGGGGACAGATGTTAGTCCCATAAGCTATACAAACATTTAGAAAAGGTCTGAAAATACATAAGCACATTGTAACTTCTCAAAGCTAAGATTTTGCAAAACTATGATGAAAATTTTTGTTCACGATCTACATACCGGGATATTTATTTTCAATTTGCGAATTGTTCCGAGATTTAGCTGCCTCGAGAAGCTGGTCTATCATTTTGTGATACATGAAAATTTTTGCGGGACAGGGTTCGCTTATTTTAGCAAGCGTTCGCCTTATCCTTTATTTCTTCTTCTGGATAGATTGGAGTTCGTTTTTGAACTACGTTGATCGATGCCTTCTTGGCTGAGTTCCTTTTGTTACAGGGCGCGGGTAGCCCTCGATTCGCACGCGCAGACCTAACGGGCCGTCTTCTTTTCGGCCGCCCAAGCACTTATACCGTACCTACGAAAACTTCCATATGCATTACTTGCGTACATTCCACACTAAATTTGTTCGAGCATTAAGGAGATGTAGGCAAGTGTGACATGTGGTTGTTTGGGTCGTTCTACGGAGGGTGTTGGCGTGGCTGACGATGTCGTGGGAGGGGGGAGAGGAAGCAGGAAGAGAGAGATAATCACGGCGAGCAGACCACATATTTTTTTGGAAGTGATTTCGAGACATATTAAGATGTCGCAACTGTATAAATTGCAGAATGAACGTTTTGTTTTAAGAAAATATTAGAGAGTGAACTGGGGATGCGTATGCTGTGGAAAGCAGTACCACATAAATTTTAGCGATTTTGAAAAACTGAAACAGACGATGAAATTAAAAACTTATCAAGAGTCCGACATCGGCAGTTATGAGAATGTTCTTTATGTCTGTTATCCTGAATTCCCATGTGCTGAAATGTGAAACAGGTGTGTTATCAATAACCCCCCCCCACGTCTATTGCGTATGTACTGTAGTTTCGTTCAACATTATCTGTTAAGCAGTGTCTCTGTTCAGTAACAACTGGCAAGCATTGTAGGTATCACAATGAGAATTACACATTGTCACACACTTCCTAGTGATTTGCAAGGCATACGTATTGGTTTAAATCTTTCTAACATCTGTCACGTTTATTTAGATGTTCAAATGTTTGTAAAGCTTCAGGGACTTAACTGTGGGGCCATCAGTCCCTAAACTTACAAACCACTTATGAACTATCTCAAACATCCACGCTCGTGGGGCCGGGGGGGGGGGGGGGGGAATTAGAGCCCCCAACGGGGAACGGCCTTGCGCATCGGAGCATAGAGCCTCAATGCGCTCGGCCGCTCCGCCGCGGCTATTTAGATGGCGGATAAAGTTCTCAACAGCTTCTCGGTTATGCACTCGACCCTTGGTCGTGTTTTCTGTGTAATTTTTCACCAGTTTCTATAATAGTAATACGAACCTGCTCTGCTGCTACTGATTCGTTCATCTTCTGGAATTCGGGTCTCTTGCTGGTTATCGGCATGGCATGATGATTTCTATATCAGATGTTCTTTGTTCTCGTAGTCACTCTTGGAGGAACCTATAGTTACACAGACACTGATTAGACAGAATATTCTGACCAACTGCCTAATAGCTGTCCACCAATGGCAAAGACAACAGCGGCGATGCGTCTTGGCATGAAAGCAAAAGGCATTGGTAGGTCACTGGAGGCAGTTGGCACCACGTCTGTACACATCGAATTTCCGTTAATTGTTGGGTGGGTGAGTGGTTGTGGAGGGAGGGGGGCGAGATATGACGCCGTATTCAATCACATCCCAGGTGTTCAAAATGTTTGTCAAATGTTCGTCAAGCTTAAGGGACTTAACTGCGGGGTCACCAGTCCCTAAACGTACAAACTACTTACCAATTAGCTTATCCTAAGGACGGAACAAATATCAATGCCCCAGGGGTGATTCGACCCCCCGACAGTAGTGGCCGTGCAGACCGTGACTGAAGAGCCTCAGTCTCCTCAGCCACCGCGGCCGGCTCAGATCTGGATAAATGGGGGAAGGGGGAGACGGTAAATGAACTGCATCTCACCACTGTGTACCTCTAACCATTGCAACATACTCCTGGTTATGTGACAAGGCGCATTATCTTGTTGAAAAATGGCACTGGTTTGGAAACATGATCTACGTTAACGGGTGTAGGTGGTCTGCAACCAGTGTTCGATACTTGTCGCCTGTCACCGTGCCTTGCACGAGCTCCACTGGAACCATAGATGGCCACGTGAATGTTCCCATAGAGCTTAATAAGCCGCCGCCCACTTGGTCAAATGTTTGTATACCTATGGGCCCATACTGCGGGGTCATCGCTCCCTGAACTTGCAAACTACTGAAACTAACTTACGCTGAGGACATCGAACACACCCATGCCTGAGTGAGGACTCCAACCTCCGGCAGGAGTGGCCATGCTGTCCGCGACAGTGCGCCCCGAACCGCGCGGTCTTTCCCGCGCCGCTTGCCTCCTTGTCTCCGCCCCGCAGTATGGGTGTCGAGGAGCTATTCCCCTGGAAGACGACGGATTCGCACATTCCCATCGGTAAGATGAAGAAGGAAAGCGCGAACGTCCAGTGAGAATGATCACTATAAAATATTATACAATTATTCGCACTTGCGGCTCCTGTGCGATTTCCTTTTAAGCACTGATATAGTTCACCGATCATTTCAATTTATTCTTTCGTACTTACTGTATCCTCCTGCTTCAATATAAACAGAATTATCTGAATTTGTTTTTTCATGCTCTGCTTCCTACTTAATAGGGACTTCAGATACGGAAAAATCCGTTATTTATGAATATTTAGTTGCAGATTTTCGTATTGTTTTTATCGAAATGATATGTGTCTTAAAATATTTGCAAAAGTAAGCCACGATCTGGAATGACCACAGAGAATTCACTTGACCCAAAATTGACTCTTAATTCGTGAATGTTTACCTCACTGATATTGCATTTACAGTGTTGTATATGATAACATAATTTACAGGGCGCTCTGAAATATCCCTTGCAATCTTCTGAGTAGATAATTTTGACTTATTTGAAAACATGCTTGCCGGCCGCGGTGGCCGAGGGGACTGAGGTGCTCCAGTCACGGTCTGCACGGCCACTACGGTAGGGGGTTCGAATCCCCCCTCGGGCATGGATATTTGTGCCGTCTTTAGTATAAGGTAGTTTATAAGTAGTTTGTAAGTTTAGGGACTTATGACCCCGTATTTAAGCCCCATAAGCTATACAAACATTTGAACATTTTTGAAAACATGCTTGTAACGCGACCAGTTCAACAGTGTATGTACTACGAGTGCGCCAGTATATCACAGTTCGTACAAACTCATTAATAACAAAAGAAGGGAAACTTAATTATTTTTCACAAAAACTTGTTTACTGCTCCGCAGCGAGGCGCCTTAGACCGCTCGGCTGCTCCACCGCGGCCAAAATTAATCTTGAAGGGCCAGTTGATGAATAGTGGCGGACGTATCAGTGTTGGTAATAACATTGAGCATTCATAGTGCCTCTCTCTCTCTCCCTCTTCCCCCCTCTCTCTCATGAGTATTAGGTAAGATTAAACTCAATACGTCATCCTCCATTCTGAGTCCACCCAAAAAGCGATTAAAGAAGAAATAATAAGTTTTTCAGAGAAACTGTGGTTCTTAGTGTGCATAAAAAGGGGATATTTCAGTAACGGAGATTCTTATGAAAACGCCTGCATCTAACAGCTCTGATTCAAATACATGCAAATCTATTGGACCAAACTGTTATGGTCATCAGTGCCTAGACTTACCAACTACTTAAACTAACTGATACTAGGACAACACACAAACATCCACGCCAGAGGAAGGACTCTCGGCTTTCAATATCACTATAAAAGTTCAAGTAAAAGCAATTATTTGCATCAGTGACTGATGCAGATAATTACTTTTATTTGAACTTTTATTGTCATTAACAGTCGCAGTGCCTCACCACAGTCCAATACGGACAATATAAGGTTTCAATATCACTGCTATACAGTGTGAATCACTTAACACTTGCACCGCAAAAATTGCGGAAACGGAAAAGTGCGACTAATGTGTGGTTTTCACAGAATGGATTGGTAGTCAAGGACTCGTATTGTTAGCGAATAAACAGATTGTAAAAACACATAGAACGTATATTTTTCATGCAAACATACAATTTTTCAAACGGAACAATGATTGTTTCTATCATGCACTGGATTTTTGACACCAATTATGTACAATAGTTTGGCAGCTATAACCATTCATAGTTTTGGGGGCGGCGGCTACGACAGCGTAGCTCACCGGCTGGTAGTCATGCGACAGTGGGCCGTGCCCCAGGGGCTAGCCACTCGGCCAGTCAACTACGCTATCGCAGCCTCCGCCCCCGAAACTTTGAACGGATATAGCTGCCAAACTAAACGTGATAAGAATGTGATTCAAAATTCTTTGTACACAGCTGGTGTCAAAAAATTCCTGTGCATGATAGAAACAACCATTGTTGCTTTTAAAAAACTGAATGTTTGCATAAAAATACACTTTCTAAGTAATATTACAATCTGTTTGCTGGCTACCAATCCATTCTGTGAAAACCGCACATCATTCGCACTCCCAGTTTCCGCAATATTTGCGATGCAAGTGTTAGGTAATTCACATTATGTAACAAGACACTGAGCAAGCGCCCCCGTTTTGCTCGTCCTCGATTACGAGCCTCGGTGTGTTTACAGTCCGTCTCTCGTTTCGGCGAACGGAGTGTAGAGGGTTGTACTGTTTCTCGTACGTCATGTCCTAGCGCCGTCTCCTGCCATAGTAATTGGCGATGTTGTGTCCAATTCACTTCTCTTGCTGGCTGACCTCGTGGTGGATCTAATACGGTGCTGTACGTAATGGTTCAGTACTCGAATCGACAGCTTGCCGATACGGTGTTTACTTACAGAAAGGCAAATTGCGACGGACGGCGGGCAGCAAGGACGTGTCGGGAGAACCACTGCCGCCGAGAACAGCCGAAGCATTCAATGCTGACAACAATGTTTTGCTGTTTCTCTGAGACAGATTTATAATAACCTGGCCTCTTATTAAGGATGCGATGTTAATATGATTATCCTATGAGATCTTTATTTGCCACAGATCGCTGATATACATTGCTTTTACATTGGTGACTAGTTCGACTCATTAAAGAGTCATTATTAAATATTAATTGTCCTGGTATGGTAAGGCATGTCTTTCAGATGAGCTGACGCAATTTACAGCTTGCCACTATAGTGTCAGCTCATCTGAAACCTAGGTCTTACCATGCCTGGACAATTAAGATTTGTTAATGACTCATTAATGATTCGAAACTTGTCATCAATGTAAAATCTAATATATAAATCAGAGTGTCCGTATGATTGTATGTGTTGCATACATATCTACAGTTTTGTGCCAATCTCTATGAAATCTTGTACACGTAAGCTTTAATCCATGAGGACGGTCGCCGTAAGTGAAAGAATCATATACGATATATAGTTCACGAGATATGACGTCACAATGAGATGCGCGAAAAACTGCTGCATTTTGGGACAATGCTGCTCATTTTCTCCTAAACCATTGGACCGATTTCAACCAAATTTGGTACACACATTCCTTCCGTGAGGTAACAATTGCTGCATGGTTAAGAATCACATACGGCACATGGTTCAAAAGATATTACGTCATAACCAATAGAACTCGCAAAAAATGCCATATAATGCGGCGAGACTTTCGAAATTCACTGTATGAGAATTACAAACTTTAAACATAATTTCAAACCTTTAATAAACTTTTTTACGCTGGCAACCATAGTAAAATGATGAAAGGAAAAATGTTTGTCGCTTACTACTTTTCCGCTGTTTATGGAGTAAAACTACGGCTCTCGGTATGACGTTACAATTTATAATTTGAACACTACAGATTGTAGCCGCAAGAAATTTTACAGACACTATACAAGCATATAGTTTACTATGCCATTTGAATTGTATCACAGTACTTCTCGTAGTTCATGAGATATGTGCACATAAACAGTAACGTTCCGCTATTGCCGGCCGCGGTGGCCGAGGTGACTGAGGCGCTTCAGTCACGGTCTGCACGGCTACTACGGTCGGGGGTTCGAATCCCCCCTCGGGCATGGATATTTGTGCCGTCCTTAGTTGTAGGTAGTTCATAAGTAGTTTGTAAGTTTAGGGACTGATGACCCCGTAGTTAAGTCCCTTAAGCTTAATAAACATTTGAACATTTGTTCCGCTATTCATGGACTAAAACTACGGCATTCAAATTAACATATAAAACTTCAACATTGTGTGCCTCTATTTTCTAAAGATCAGCCTAACAATATCAAAACGAAACCTCAGTCTTATTATGCAACCGCACCGGTCAGCAACTCAACTGCTACTACTTCTACAATGAACACCACTGCCACTGCTGGCGCTACAAGTCAGCGATATTAGAAATACCACGGCTCACTTCAAAGACATGGTAGCAAAAACATTGATCCCTTACAGAGGTAACGCGTTACTTGTAACGCCGTTACAAGTAACAGTTACTTTTTAAAGGTAACGGACGGTAACGGCGTTATTAATTGCATAAAGTAACTTTAACTATAACTAACTGAATTTTATAGGTTAACGATTTAACAGATGTATCGTTACTTGCTTGTCGAAAGTAGCTTAATACATATTTTGTAAGAATCTCAAGACTGCAGAATACCAGACGTTAGTCCGCCTACGTAGCTCAGTGGAAGCTTCGCTGACTACTACGCAGTAGGCCCGGGTTCGATTCCCGGCAGGGGCCTGGGTGGTGTGTGTTGTCCTAATCATCATCATCTCATCATCATTGGCACGTAAGTCGCCCACGCGGCGTCAAATAGAAAGACTTACACTCAGGATTTCCCGGCCAAGAAAGCCAATTCACTCATCTTCATTTTTACCAGACGTTGATTGTAGTCAAGAGAAAAAAGTAATAATATTCGTTTCTAATTTAAATCTATTCAACAAAGTACTTTGATAATGTGTGAATTATACCTTTTAGTATCGTTATAACATTTAATAGTGCTCATTAATTCATGACATTTTTATTTTATTATTATCTACGCAACAATGAGCATGTACAATTACCAGAGGCGTCACACGTATAGAAGTTATGGGACCTAACTTCACTGGTCATCGGTTCCAAATCTAACAAAGGAAACTATGCTTGCACTAAACGCTCCTTTGCAGCGATGTATTGTAGAGTTACGTACGAGTTGTCTTTCCTTGTGTTCCTTTACGAAATGAAGTAGTCAATAAGCATCATTTACGAACTCGTCACCTAATAAGGAGTGTTTGTAAATCTATTGGACCAAACTGCGTGGTAATCAGTCCGTAGCTTACTAACTACTTAAACTAAGGTAAACTAACCTAAGGACAACAGAGACACCCATGCCCCAGGGAGGACTCGAACCTCCGACGGCGAGCAACCGCGCGCTCCGCAGCGAGGCGCCTTAGACCGCTCGGCTACTCCACCGCGGCAAGAGGGCGTGGAGAGCATGTGGAATGTTCGACGTCATAAAAATATTAGAAAGTATGACTCACTACAGAAAATTGCTACGTTGTTTGGCACCAGCCGTACTTGAAGTAGAGAAAACAATGGAGTCTCCAATTTCTCAATACAGCAGCAATAACAACAGGATTCGTTATCTTAGTTTGGAAAATGAATTATCATCAACTTAGTTGGCGGCCTATGAAAGAACGATGAAATTTTGTTATTTACACAGCTTTATATGAATCAGAAATGAATGTGTGTAGGAGAAAGCAGTGTGCACTAAACGTGGATGGGATCGTCAGCAACAGATTTCTTGTCACATTCATTTGTAAAGTGACATCGAGGCAAAAGAAATTTCCTTTATTGAAGATTACGATTTGAATTATTGTGAAAAAGGAAATAAATATATGATCAATGTAACATATGTTTCCGTGTAATTAATGGCTTCATAGCCACTTGCTGTTGCCGAGAAAGTAGGGTAGCAGCAAGTCTTCTCTCCGCTTAAGCTGCTTTTCTGATATTTGTGCCTTTCTTTGAAACTATTGGCCGTGTAATATTCATTATAATTTCAAAATATGACGGCCACATTTTGGTGAAGTTATGAAAACCAGAAACTTTTTCAAAATTCAGCTCGCATAGCGTCTCATTCCAATGCTTATGTTTGTGAACCTACTGGACCAAACTGCTATGGTCGTCAGTCCCTAGACTTGCAAACTAATTCAACGAACTTACAATAAGGACAAAAACATTCCCATGCCCGAGGGTGGATTCAAACTTCCGGCGGGAGTGACGGCCCAAACTGTACCATGACGCCTTAGACCACGCGACCACTCCCCCGCGGCCTGTATGTATTTTGTCCTCCTCCAACTGCGTCCCCTTCGTCTGCTTATTTCGTAGATTAGAATAGTTCTTCATTCCATATATCCATACTGAACAGATCCCTGGCCGGCCGCGGTGACCGAGGGGACTGAGGCGCTCCAGTCACGGTCTGCACGACTACTACGGTCGGGGGTTCGAATCCCCCCTCGGGCATGGATATTTGTGCCGTCAATATCGAGTAGCTTACTATTAATGCAGCGCCTAATATCACTAATTATTCCTCTTCACCTGTCATAGTGCAGCTCTCGATGCGAATACATAGTTTGCGTTATTTGGTCATTGCTGCCATTTCAGCGTAACAAACGAAGTGAATATGCAGTAAATGGCAGTTTTCACAGAGACGCGAGCAACGGAATTTTTATGGTATAGATGTTAGAAAAACAACTTTTATTGAAAATGAACAAACAGTGCCACTGAGATAGAAGATGCTGTGGGAAATTTATTTAATTATGCATTAATTACGTATTATTATTAATGTATTTAATTATTGATTGGGATTAAAGATTTTTCTTCCTTTCTATACGTATAAGGTTCATTACGGATTTACATATGAGTTACAATTACAATTTTTAAATGTAACTGTAAAAGTAACTGTAAAAATAACTGTAAAGATACTTTTACTGATTCAGTTACTTTCAGTGTATGGTAACTATAACTGTAAGTCAGTTACCTTTAACGGTAGTAACTTAGTTACTTTATAAAAGTAACTTTCCAACCCTTGTGTCATCCATACTGTTCACAGACGAGGCTACCTTTACGCCGAGTGGTATCTTCATAACAGTGATATGTGGGATCGCATGCACAACTCCCATGATGGTGACAACATTCGTACTGCCGAAATGCGTTTGCAATACGTAATGTAACAGTGGCTTCACGGTACAGCGCCTATTGGACTGCAGTCTCTGTAGCAAAGTATTATTGAAGAAATGGTCTGCAACATAGAAACCATGCATTTACCGTACATAAGTTTATTAGAATATTTGTTCCGTATCCTCTCGTTGATCACGTCATAGAGTTTGTACACTGTGGGATTCTCTTTTTTTATTTTATTTATTTATTTATTTGATTACCTGACATTGTCGCCCGAGGAGGCGATCTCAATGTCTTACGTAAGCTTTTCTCTTATTTTTAAAGGAGATTTATTTGCCTCGATGGATTTTACATTCCTTTTCTGACGGTGAAATTGAATCTTCTCCTCCGGATCATATATTAAGCAGTATTCGTATATGATCCAAAGATTCAGTTTTGTCGAAACTAGTCATCAGAAAACATGTACAAAAGATCTAGACAAATAAATCTTCTTCGAATGCGGCGGGAGAGAGCGTAGGGGTTGGCGCTGAGGAGAAAGTCTTGGCTAGCACATCGAAAATTTGGGACAGGAAGGACGCTAGTTTAGGGTTTAATGCCCCGTCGACAGCGTGGTAATTACGGACGGAGCTCACGCTCGGATTGCTGGGTGACAATGGGGAAGGAAATCGACCACGTTCTCTGAAGCGAACCATCCAAGCAGTTGGATAGAGTGATTTAGAGAAACCACAGAGTACAGGGAGTTTCAAAAGGGACTTTACAACTTTGATTATTCATATTAATTTATGAAAAAAGAGGTACAGAGTTGGTTTTAGTGTTGTTTCAAAGGAAACATATCAAGTTTTTACCTTAAACAAAAATGTTCGATGTGGCTTCCGTTAGTTATCCTGCAGACATCCCATCGGTAACTGATTTCTTCCCAAACTCGCATCAGCATTGCAGGTGTAGCTTGCTCAGCGGCGGCGTAGATTCTTGCTCTAAGTTCCGGTAGAGTGGCCGCCAAAGAAGGTACGTACACCATATCTTTGATGAAGCTCCAGAAGAAAAAGTCTATCGGTGTCAGGTCTGGGGTACGGGCAGGCCATGAAACTGGCGCAGCAGGACCAATCCATTTACCTGGAAAACGTTCATTGAGAAAATCCCGGACGTCAGTCAGATAGTGTGTTGGTGCGCCGTCTTGCATGAAGTAAACATTTCGTTCTCCGTCATCATGGATCTGTGTTATCACTATGTACACTATCCTGTTGATGGTTCGTTCTTCGAAAATAATAATAATAATAATAATAATAATAATAATAATAATAATAAATAAAAAAGGGGTCCCTACATTTTCTTTTTGCTCAACGCACATAAAACGTTCACCTTATGGCTATCACGAGCATGTTGCAATGTTCATGTGGATTTTCTCTGCCCCAAATCCTTCAGTTATGTGTGTTAACCTTGCCACATAAGTGAAAAGTTGACTCGTCAGAAAAGATTATGTTGTCCAAGAAATGTTCATCATATTACACTTGGTCTAATATATCCGCACAGAAGTTCTTCCGGGCAATCTTATCAGTGTCTTTAATTGCTTGTAAAAGCAATAGTCTGTACGGTTTCAAATGCAAACGTTTTCTCAACACAGCCAAACTGTTGTATGTAGGACTTGCAGTTCACGAGATGCACTCCGGGTCGATTTCGTTGGGCTGTTGACAAAACTCTGTCTCACTTGCTCAACGACTTCGTCTGATGTGCTTGGACGACCTGGTACTTTCTTATGTCTTTCTGAGCACCCCGTTTCTACAAAACATTTATGTTACTCATAAAATTTAGACCTACTAGGAAGATATTTAGCATACTCGGTAAGAAATTTACGCTTAACTGTTGCCACCGACTTTGATTCTTCAAACCAAAACACACAGCTAGCACGCTCGGGTCCAGTGAAGGCAGCCGTCTTTAACGTAACTGCCGCTAGCGCTTGTTGCGGCGCGATTATGAACTACGCGAGTCAAAACTTGAAGTGTTTTCCTTTGAAACAACACTAAAACCATATCTGTACCTATTTTTAATAAATATATATTAATTTTCGAAGTTGTGAAGTCCCTTTTGAAACACCCTGTATTTGGGGCGTGGTGATGGAAGCATGCCACCAAGTCAGCGTTATGCGAGATCGAGATACAATGGGGTGCCGAGATTCGATTTTGAGTTAGATATATGCCTCATAAGGGTGTTCTTTGTGATTACAATGTGGATACTTCAGCTGGTGCTTCAAATGGTACACTATACTGATTGGGAAAGGTATACATTACGGCAAGCGACGAGGAGCACCCGGTGTTAATGACTTGGAGGCAGAACTAAAGCTGGGGTAAGAGATGATTTTGCCTGGAACTGTCTTCATGGGATTTAGTACCCATGTTCGACCAACATGCATTAGGACACGACGCATAACGATAGCCATGGGACTGCTAACGAAGGTTCGAGCATATGGAGTAGGTACACAGATATGTGAGTTGCTGGAAGACGTCTTAAGTAACAGAACCCAGTACGCTGCACTCGATGGCGAGTAGTCGTAAGAGACTAGGGTATCGTCAGGAGTGCCCCAGGAAAGTGTGACAGGACCGCTATTATTTTCTCTCCATATAAATTGTCAGGGTGAGTTGGAGTACAGGAAGTTGTTGTCATTTAATGAATTTAGTAGGATGCAGGTTGACTTTGGGCCAAAATGGCAGCTAACTCTAAATTTAGAAAACTGTGATGCACATGAGCAGGAGGAAGAATTCCGTAATGTTCGAATACAGCGTTAGTAGTGTGCTGCTTGATGGAGTCGCGTCAATGAAATACCCAGGCGTAACGCTGCACAGGGATATGAAATGGAACGAACATATCAGGACAGTTGTCGCTTTATTGGTCGAATTCTGGGAAGTTGTGATTCGTTTGTAAAACATGTATGTGACCCCATCTCAGTATTGCTCTAGTGTTTGGATTCGACACCTGATCAGTTTAAAGGAAGATATAGAAGCGGAGGAAGCGACGTTCTTTTCGAGAAACATTGTTGAAGAAATTTAGAGGGCCGGAATTTGAAGCGGACTGCAGATCGGTACATTTCGTGTAAAGACCCCAATGATAAGATCAGAGAGATTAGAACTCTTACAGATGCAGACATTCGTTTTTCCCTCGTTCTACACTCCTGTAAACTGAAAATAGAATACATGAATTCGACTACCCTGCAGGAGGAAATTTTATTAAAACATTCTTGAGGATGTATACGGCATACGATAACATAGACAGAGCCATATGCACGTGAGTACAGTCACCGAAGTGTGTGCAATGTCAACGCTAGTACCGTGTATACCCTTTTACAACAATGTAAGCTGCAATTCTTCAATGCAGATGATCGTAGAGGTGCCGTATATAGTCTATCGGAATGCCCTGCAGTGGAATTTTTACTAGGTGCAAGATGAAGTTTCATTCGATCCCAAATAAGGCTCAGAAGGGGAAAAATCTGGGGATCATGCTAGCCAGTGTAGTTGACATACACCTTGAAAAGCACGTTGGGTGGTGCGAGATACATGTGACGTGCGTTGTCCTGTTGGAAAGGCATATACACCTAGGTGGAGAATGAACGGTAACAAGACGGGCTGAATGGTGGCTTCGGCATACCGCGCACTGTTCAATGTTCCATCGACGATCACCAGGGGAGAATGGCCAGTGTAGTTTCTGGCTCCCCACACTAGGATGTCGGGTGTTGAACCCATGTGTCTCTCTCGTATGCACTCTACATTTTCGGTCTCAGAATGTTCAAATGTTTGTAGAGGTTATGGTACTTAACTACGAGGTCATCAGTCCCTAAACTTAACAAAATACTTATGAACTGGCTTATACGAAAGACGGCACAAACATCCATGTCCAAGGGGGGATTCGAATCCCCGACGGGAAACGGCTTTGCACATCGTAGCAAAGCGCCTCAATGCGCTCGGCCGCTCCGCCGCGGCATATTCGGTCTCCGCTGCACGACTACACACATGTGTACGACTGTCATTGGCACCGTGGTAGAAGCAACTGTCACCACTGAAAATGACACGACTGGATTCGTCCTTCCATAAGCATCTTTCGCTGCAGAACTGGAGAAGGGACGAACTAAGTTGGGGCGTGACTGGAAGACGCCCCAACGATATGAATGATCGTGCATCGAGGAGTGGCGAGTCATATCATGCTCTTGCCGTTCTTCTTAGATAATCTTTGAGGGAACATTGAACAGTACATGGTACAATGAAACCATCATTAAAGCCGTCTTGCTACCGTTCATGCACCAACAATATGCAATATGCTTTTCCAACAGGACAATGCATGTGCACATATATCCAGTACCACCCAATGTGCTCTTAAAGGTGTGCATGAGCTATTCAGGCAGGCACGTTGCCCAGATGTGTCTCCCATAGAACGTGATTTGGACCGGATGAAACGTCATCTTGCGCGGCCTGCACGACCGGCACGAAATCTGACCCAACTGAGGCAGCATGTGAAAATTGTACGGCAGGCCGCTCCGCAGGACTAGATTCGTCACGTCTACGATCGCCTCCATGGGAGAACTGCAGCTCGCATTGCTGGAAAAGGAGGGTATACACGGACTAGCGTCGACATTGCGCACGCTCTGGTGTCTGTACTGATGCGGTGTGATCGTCTGTTGTATACATCCTGAAGAGTGTCTCAATAAAATGTCCTAATGCTGGATCGACGAATTCATGTTTTTCTTCTTGTTTTTAAATGCGGATTTTATATGGGCGTATGACCGTGCCGTAGTGTGTGCACCCGTCCCCGTTAGATCACTGAAGTTAAGCACAGTTGGGCTTGGCTAGAACTCGGATGGGTAATCGTCTGGATCTGCCGAGCGCTGTTGGCAACGGGATGCACTCAGCCATTATGATGATGAATTCGTGTGCCATTTATGGTCGTTAGCGCCCAACTGGGATAGTGTTCAGCCTGCCTTCTGAGGTGACACCGCTTCGGCGAATTGCGTCTGACGGATGATCAAATGATGATGAGGACGACACGACATCCTGGTGACCTGACCGGGAATCGAACCAGGGCTCCTTGCGTGGCAATCAACCACGCTGTCCACTAGACTGCAGAGCTGGACACTCAGCACTTGTGAATCCAGTTGAGGAGCTGCTTGATGGAAAAGTATCGGCTGTGGTCTGGCAAACTGCCACGACGTTCAGTAGTACAGGGTGTTGACTGCGTTCCCGTCCATACCGTTCTTGAGGCGGAGGATGACACGGCGACCGGTCGGCACTCGGTGGATCCTCGGAGCCTATGAGGGACGGAGTTTCGTTCTCTTGTTTATTATATGGGAGTGGCACAGGAAAGCAAGTAACTAGTAGTGGTGCTGAGTACCCTCTGTCACGCACCTTTGTGTGGATTGCGGAATATGTACGTAGATGTCAACGCAGTCCACATGTTCGGCCATCTAGCATTTCTTTTACATCGCTGCCCCTTATTTGAATGACCTTAGTTTTTGATCGACTTTTACTACAAAGCCTTTTACCGTTTAGGTTGGGCTTTTTGTCACTTACCTTTTTTTAATTTTTTTTATTTTTTATATTATTATTATTATTATTATTATTATTATTATTATTTTTTTTTACAACTGGTTAACGTAAAAAAGTGCAATTATTGGCGTTGAATTCTCGTTGTTACGAAAACAGGAAGCAGATATCAGCATGCCGTGATAAGCAGAAAACTTGAAGGATATTTCTGTCTAGAAAGTCAGTCTCAATTACAAAATTATCTTTATTCCAATGACGCGTTTCGATATTTTGAGGCACCATCAGACAATGTAAACGATATATGGTGAGCTATCGTTTACATTACCTGATGATGCCTCAAAAGGACGAAACGCATCATTGAAATAAAGAAAATTTTGTAGCCGAGACTGACTTACGAGATAAATTCATAACCTGTTGCTGTTCCAGCCAACAGTATGGAGTGGAACCAGATTTACTTAACCTCCTCAGTCCCTGCGTCGCCTGTATGGGACATAAAACAAAATAAATATGGTGACAATATTCAAATGTTAGTGACAGTTCTCGGGATCTAAACACATAAACGGAAGGTGGCAGCACATACTGGAACTGAATAAGTGTCACTAGTTTGCCATTTGTTCACTCTGCAGCAGTGCTAAAATGACTGACAGAATGGAAAGGCGATTTGTCAGCTATGTGAGCATTCAAATTTCCATGGAACTCTTTAGTTAATGTAAAATCAAACTATACTATTATTAAAAGTTAAAGCAGTCAACAATCCGAAGATTGGTTTGAACACCACAGTGCTTTACTAGGCATGGTCCTGTATGGAGGTGGTATGCCGTTGCCTTCCTCCGACCTTCGAACTGACTTACCCAGCCAGTTATAGGGGGACCTACAGTTTAACGTGGGTCCCGAACCACGGTGCTACTCGGTATTTTTCACATGAGCAATTCTTCCAGAGGTGAAAGAAATGGAAAGTGACAGATTAAAAATCCTAGGACTTGGCGGGGATCGAAACCGCGACCTTTGGATTTGTAGTCTGGCGCTGTACCACTGTGCAACCAAAGCGCACTAATTATTAACACAAATAAATCAAAGCATTTTAACCTAAACTGCATAGTTAAATATCACACCCCATACTGACTGTTGTGATATGTAGTGCCCTGCTGTCCCCGATAGGAGACATAAATTTTTGAAGAATATAAAGAGCCAGTAATTTTTTAAATATTTTTGAAGCCTTTTTGGAATATAATTAATTATAAAATCAAACAAAAGGGAAAAATTTTGAATTAAAAAAATCCCAGGACTGAGGAGGTATCTTTCTTTCTATGTAGGCCGCGGTGGAGTAGCCGAGCGGTGTAAAGCGTCTCGCTGCGGAGCGCGCGGTTGCTCGCCGTGGAGGTTCGAATCCTCCCTGGGGCATGGGTGTGTGTGTTTGTCCTTATGTTAGTTTACCTAGGTTTATGTAGTTTGTAAGCTAGGGACTGATGACCACGCAGTTTGGTCCGATAGATTTACAAACATTTGAACATTTTTTCTGTGTAGACGCAGCACTCGGCATTTGTTTGTGGCCGGCCGCGGTGTCCGAGGGGACTGAGGCGCTCCAGTCACGGTCTGTACGGCCAGTATGGTCGGGGGTTCGAATCCCCCCTCGGGCATGGATATTTGTGTCGTCCTTAGTATTAGCTAGTTCATAAGTAGTTTGTAAGCTTAGGGACTGATGACCCCGTAGTTAAGTCCCATAAGTTCTACAAACATTTGAATTTGTTTGTGACGAGAGTCAATTTCCCTGCAAAGGAAACCGGTCAGAGCGGTCGGGGTCCGTGGGCAGCGGCGCCGGCGGCGGCCGGCTGCGCTGTGTCGCGGTCGCTGGTTCGAGCCCCGGCGGCGCCTCTCTCGCGCGCGGGGTGCGCGCGCCGCCGCCGCGCGGCCGCGGCCGATGGCGGGCATTTTTTGTGTCGGCGCCGGCGCGTCAGTCATGCCGGCGCTACCTGGCCGCTCGCACACGACACGCCACGCCACGCGGCCGCCGGCGACGCCAGCGCCGCGGCGCGCGCGCGGCCGCGCCCGCCACTAGCCTGCCGCGGCCGCGCCCCAGTGCGGCACTCCGTCCCGGCCCGGCGGCGCCGCGCGACTCTCTCCTCAAAGGTAGGTCAGTGGTTCTTCAGACGGCGGCGCGGTCTTGCGCAGTGGGCGCCGCCGCCGGCGGTGGGGGCCCGCCCCGGCCTAACAAGATTACCTCTGCTCCCCCGCACTCTAATGAAATCTCTGGCCCGCGCGCGCGCGCCCTCGCCCGCCCTGCCTCGTCTTACCCGACTCGCTTTCCCCTCTCTCCTCCTGTTCCTCCTCCTCCTCCTCCTCCTCCTCCTCCGCCGCCGCCGCCGCCTCCTCCCCGCCGGCGCGGGACGGCTTCGGGCAAGGCCGCTGCCGCGACGAATCTTGCCGAAGCAGGCGCCGGAATCTTC
This sequence comes from Locusta migratoria, assembly GCA_026315105.1. Classification (NCBI taxonomy): domain Eukaryota; kingdom Metazoa; phylum Arthropoda; class Insecta; order Orthoptera; family Acrididae; genus Locusta; species Locusta migratoria. Next base: position 277,665,440 of record CM048744.1, read on the forward strand.
AGGAGCAGCGGAGTGGGGGAAGCGAAGGCAGGCGTGACGTGCTTGAGATGTCGGCGTGTATCGATTGCTCGCCCGCCAGCCAACATGGCTCCCCCGCGCCGCGCGCGCCCGCCTCGACGTCACACACTCCGCTTCTCCTCGCCGTACTTCTCTGCCGCCGCTGTCTTACACTCTCCCTCCCCTTTCGGCAGTGAATCGCTGACGCTATGCCATCTGTAATAGTCGGATTTCTGTTCGGCAGAATATTGCACTCGCGCTATGGCCGTCGCTGCGGCCGTCAGCGACGCAATCGCGTTATTGATCTGAGCCATTCGATGCCGACCGTAAAACGCCGCGCACTTTTCCATCGCGTCTTTGCCGCTTATACACTGCGTTTCAAAACTAACTTTTCTCCTCATATCTGACAATTTCGATTTGTTTTCTGTTACATTCGCTTCCTCACCTTACTGAACGGCCGATAACAACTGTTGGTTGAGCATTTTTGTACTTTCACCATTAATTTATAAATGTTTATCACATTTGTATCACGAAAGTAATAATAATAATTTTTCAGTTTTATGAAACAATACAGTTACGTACCTAATCGGTGAAGAATATAGCATATATTTTCGGGGGGCAGGGCAAGATTGATGTAAATATAAGTAATTGTAACCCTCTCAGTCCCACATTATGAAATCACCTTTGGAAAAATTAAAATTCAGTGTTTTCTGTATTAATACGGTGCAGTAAACATCAAAATGTGTGTTTTAACCCTTTAATGCATGACTGTTTATTTGAAGCTAAAAAAACTACCACGATTACTGTATTGTGCGTATATACTGAGAAAAATATTTTTAAAAAGTTTCCTTAAAATTATTATGCACTACTACCAACAAACAGTTCATAGCTGGTCAGCTGTATAGTGCTTCCATGCTATACCTGATGCCTCTCACATTTTCAGAAAGTAACTCATAAAGCAATAGTAGTATGTGATTGACTACTTGTACATGGCAAAGGAGGACTATAAAAGTGAACAAACGCACATGTTATGAGTAACTCGCCGTCGGAGGTTCGAGTCCTTCCTGGGGCATGGTTGTGTGTGTTGTCCTTAGGTTAGTTTACCTTAGTTTAAGTAGTTTGTAACCTACGGACTGATGACCACGCAGTTTGGTCCGATAGATTTACAAACATTTGATCATTTTTAGGAGTAACTCAATGCAGCTGTCGAACTGATTCAGTTGCTATCTCCAGTTTATAATTTCTAGAACGAGCTACTTGGATGTGCTACACTATGTATAGAAGTAGCTACAAATGAATTTGTGGTGAAATGTTGATTAGTTCGAGAGGTAATGGAAAAATAAGGTATGTAGCTGATCAGCTACACTATGCAGTAAAGGGTTAAAAATTTTTGTCGAACTATTGATTATTTATGTCATGTACTTCAAGCACAACACATACGTTTGTATCGAGGTATTTTCTTACTTGGACGTTATTTTGTTGATAGTTAACACTGCCAGATCAATAATGCTAGAATAATCTTCGCCACAGCACCAAAGACAAGACAGTTCACTGCTGGAATAAAATAAAAGGAACCACACTCACGTTCACACTCTCAGCCACGTACAGACGACAACACAACAAAACTTCCAAGACGGTCAGATTAATGCCTGAGAAGTGGCTACACGCCGTACCAAGCGGCCAAATCTCGTACTAGAAGCACGTTATTCATCAACAAATATGCAACTTCAAGGATTGCTGCACAAAATACGATATAAATCAACTTTTAATATGTTGTTGTCCAGGAACAACACTGGGAATGAAAGGGTTAAGTAGACAGTGCATGATATTTTGTATCAGTTTTGCTGCTCCTATTCAGAGGATAATTTGCGCTTAAGTCCCTTTTACTTTACTCAGATCAAGATTTTTTATTGTTGTCATTAAATCATAAAAATATAGCACGAATTTCGCACCACTATCATCGCACATGTCACCACGACGATTCCTTCACTCAGCATTCATTAAAATGATTCAGATACTGTATTTTTTTTTTTCGTTATGTTCACTATTTCGGGGGGTGGGAGGCATCCCCCTTCGCCCCCTCCCCCTTTATAAACACCACTGTACCTAATCGTTAGTCTTCAATGAATTCTACGGTACCAAATAAGATTTAACATACCCGTGTTCAGTTGTTTTGAAAGTGGTATTTCTGCACTCACCAACATGTACATACAGAGATCATAGTTTGGTTCACACAAAACTTAGCTCCCTTAAAACTAATCGTAAACTTCATACGTAGTTGCGTAATATTCTAATTATGTAGTAAGATTTTTAATGTGCTTGTCTGATTATGAAAATGCTAAAACATAGTGACCACTTCAGTTATAAGTTTACTTAATTACTCGAATATAACCTTATTGTGTGTGCCACGTAAATCCATGTCTCAATTACACTTACGTGTCAGTAGCACACAACATGTATATGTATTAAACAGGAAGATATACACTTCCAGCATAGGTTACTGGTATCAAACTAGTTTTCCCATAAATCTTTGGTGTGATCTGAGTCACATATAACAAGCTGTTATAGAAATATTGATTTTTAAAATTTAGTGATTTTTCTGCCGATTTCCGTTGGCAATTAAAAAACGAACAAAAACAAGCATGGTGCTGTCCATCTTATATTGTATTCTGCTGTCGGCGTAATTTTAAGACCTTTCATATCATGTGAGATGGCAGTATTTGAAAAGCTCATAAGCATGTACAGGGTTTGAAGAGCGAATATTGACTTATATTTAATTTTCTGCAGCCCCCACATCTCAACAGCTAATTTTTTTACCGCACGGAAAAGTTATCTATAATCAAGATTGAAGCATAGTTATCGCAGTGTCCGAAATGATAAACGAAAGTTAAAAGCTCTTACAATAATATTTTAGCTAATATTTGAAAAAATTAATCATGCCACTAGTGATTATTTCATTTTGCAGCATTTCCTTGTTTTATGGATTAATTTGACTTACTCTTGTAACGACTGTCAGACACAACTATCTGATCAGGTGCATTATTTCCACACACCGCTATTCCTTTTACTCATTCGGTATGCTGATGCTTGCTCACTGCTTCCTATATTCGTCCCACAGAGCTCTCCAATCCCAATAATAGCACCTTCGAATGTGGCACAGACTATAATCATACTCTCAATGTTCAGTGTGTTCATTGTACTTCAGTGATTCGGACTGTACAAATCTCTACGCAATTGTTCCACGATGTTAATGGTTGCAGAGAGAGAGCTAGAGAGAGAGAGAGAGAGAGAGAGAGAGAGAGAGAGAGAGGGAGAGAGAGAGAAGGGAGGGAGGGACTAGATACAATTTCCTCGAACTTTGAGACTCATAGAAATGTTGAAGGCGCTCGTTATAGGTATGCTAATCTGTTAACTGACTGGAATGTTGCTTCTGCAACGACCTTCGCAGTATTGTCCACTAAAACTGGAAGTATGAGTCCGATGTCTATTTGTTCGAGAAATAACCGTTTCTCAGTAATTTTAAATTCATTTTTATTTTTGACGATTACAGCGCCATCTATCACGAAATGAAAAATATGTATCCTACAAAAGTTACTTTTTTTAAATTATCTTACGGAGAATCCAAATTTGCAATAAAAATAGGGATTCGTATTTCAGATTTCAGTCTCCCACCCCTCCTCCATCCCGGGGGTGGTGCAGGGGAGGGTCGGGCTTTATGTTAATGAATGGCCCTTTTCGAGGCAAACAACTTTTATTACAACTTTTTTTTCAAACCGATTTGTATTTTTCCAAATATTCCGAAAAATATTTTTAAATGCCTCATCCCTTAGTTCAATGATTCTCATCCTCTTACCATTTTTAGTACCAGTTGAAGTTCGCACATTTTAAGCTTATATAATACCTCTGGTAGGTTCATATCTTATATTGTAAAAAAAAAAAAAAAAAAAAAAAAAAAAAAAAAAAAAAAAAAAAAAAAAAAAAAAACCAAACACAGTCTAGACCCCACATAGGCTGTACGATTGTTTCTGAGGATGACCTGCAATAGGTCGAAACCGGTAAAATTAAATTCACCTTCTGCGAACCTGACTGTTTTATACAACATAAATCATCATCATCATACACGCGTCGATCCCTGTTATTCGATGGGTCGGCGAAAGACGTCCCGGTCCTTGAATTTCTCTTCTTCTTCGATTTACGCCAGAGTGTATCCCCTCTGTTCTATATCCGACATCAGGATGTCTTTATACCTCAGTCCTGGTCGTCCTCTAGGTGTTTTTTCTCTGAGGTTAAGCTGGTACATTTTTCTTGGTAGTCTGTTTTCATCCATATGACGCATATGCCCATACCATCTCAGCCGCTGTGTAGTTATTCGGTCTTGTAGTTTTATGACTTGAGTCTGGTTACGGATTTCCAAGTTCCGTACTATATCTGTACGTGTCTTTCTTACGAATGCATATCATTTACGCTGCTTGGATTATGTTGGCATCCTTTTTTCTCATAGTCCATGGTTTGCAGCCTTGTGTCAAAATAGGTATTTAATATGTTTCATAGATGACTCTCTTGCATTTTCGTGTTCCATATTAGATCTTTGACTATTCTTTAGAACTTGCTAGCTGTTTGAATTATGTGTATGATTTCTTCATCTATAGAACCATTATTGCAGATAACACTACCAAGGTACTTAAACTGAGGAGTCGTCCGTAGTTGTTTCCCTTCCAGTTCTTTGTGCCCCATACGTTGTCCATATCTTTTCATGACCATAACCTCGCTTTTCTCTTGGCTGAAGATGAGACCATATTCTTTAGTAGCTTCTGCCCATGTATTTAGGTGTGTCTGAAGCTCCTTTCTAGAATCGCCCGACAGACATATGTCGTCTGCGAACAAGATGGCTTTCAGTGATTCATCTCTGATGCTCTGATGTACCTTTCTTTGAATCTCAAACATAAATATCTCCAAGGATGATCGCTGTTGCTTCCAGGACAATATGTCAATATTAATGAGGCTCATATCTGTCTCAAAATCGAGTCACAGCACATCGCTTTATCTCGAGCCTAACGAACGCTGACCAGGTGCCGTGCGGCTTACACCACGTTCCAAATACTCCATGTGTTAGCCAAGGCTAATTCCTCGCACCCCTCACAGGCAATGACGCATTTTCTTACAGGGATGCATCCTACCAAACTACCCTTCTTCGCCGCGGTGGAGTAGCCAAGCGATCTAAGGCGCCTCGCTGCGGAGCGCGCGGTTGCTCGCCGTCGGAGGTTCGAGTCCTCCCGGGGACATGGGGGTGTGTGTTTGTCCTTAGATTAGTTTACCTTAGTTTAAGTAGTTTGTAAGCTACGGACTGATGACCAGGCAGTTTGGTCCGATAGATTTACAAACATTTGAACATTTACCCATCTTCCATAAAGTGTAGGATGCATGCGTTCACGATCGCTGTTTTCTTCAGTACAAACTTCAGGGCTGAGAATCTACTACACTCTCGAAACTTACTGGCGGATTAAAACTGAGTGCCAGACTGGGTCTCGAAACCGAGAATTTCGCACTTCGCGGGAAAGTGCTAATCCGTCTAAGTTACCTAGGCACATCTCAAGGTCCGTCCTCTTAGCTTAACTTCGGCCAATACCTCCGCCTTCTCTCTCCTATCAGGTATCAGCGCATAATCCAATACAGAGTGAAAATATTATTCTGCAAACATCCCATAGGCTGTGGCTAAGTCATGTCTCAACAGTATCTTTTCTTCCAGCAGCGCTAGTCCTGCAACATACACAGGAGACCTGCCATTGTAGGAGATAAAGTGCTGGTCGAAGCTTGAGGACAGTCTACAGAGCGCTTTCGGTTATTTCGTTTCACAGGAGACATCTCCTGAGCTCCAGTAGCTTCTTTCATCTTCCACTCCATTTCAGGCCTCCAACCCATCCCGCGACTCATTCCGCAACTTTTCAAATTTCACTTTTTTTATAACCCAACCACTGCCCAACTCCTGCTAGGAAGAACGTAAATGACGAATCCGTTGTAATCGCCATTCGCCGGCCGCGGTGGCCGAGGTGACTGAGGCGCTCCAGTCACGGTCAGCACGGTCACTACGGTCGGGGGTTCGAATCCCCCCTCGGGCATGGATATTTGTGCCGTCCTAGTTCGTAAGTAGTTCATAAGTAGTTTGTAAGTTTAGGGATTGATGACCCCGTACTTAAGTCCCATAAGCTTAACAAACATTTGAACATTCGAATCGCCATTCTCTCCATTGTGAAAGATCGCGCTTCAAAACCTGTTACTGTTGTTTAAAGACTCATATTTACAAGAGGCATTGCTCACATTAAAAGCATGAAGTGCATGCTACCAATTTTTTTGCACGAAGGTGCCTGGTACAATCTGTATTTCATATTCAGGCATACTGTGGATCTCCGCCGAAGCCGTTGGTCAGTATCCCTTGGCGTAGTAAGTGCACTCTCTCACGTTTCTATTCCTCGATGGCGACGCCCACGGCTCGGATGACAGATTAAATAGCAGCCTGACCCACTGCCCCTCTCCTCTCAACGAGCTTCAATCCCTCTCCAACTCCTCCTCCTTCCGCAGAGTAACGTCGATGGAAACCGGTTCATAATAGTAGTTTGGTGCAAGACAACGGATATCAGTTTCAAAGAAATCGTAGGTAATTTGCTCTTAGTGCTTTATCGTGTTCTGCACAGTATATTACTGGGACATGATCTCTGTTGTCTCAGGATCTGTCTTTTTAGTTTGTATTTAAATCGGAAAACAGCTGTCAGCTAGCAGACAAGAGTATTCATACAGACATACCTCAAAGGCTAATGTTGGGGATGGAAATTATTGGAAGGAATCCATCACAGTCAGACCAGAGGCTACAAAAGAGGTGCGAACTCCTGCGGATTTCATGTAGCCCTAATACATTTATTTGAAAGTACACTTGGAAATTTAAGGGAATACACTTAGTTCTATGAGGTGAAACATGCAATGCATTACATGATATGATACCTACTGGAACTTCCCAAACCATAAAAAAATCACAGTGCATCTGGAAACCCAGGTTTACATCCGCCCTAGAGGTTACTCCCTCATCTCCCCTTTTATCCAGTCCTGATCACAGCTACCATATCGTCACTTAGCTGAAAGATTAAGCATAGCCACGAGTAATAAGTAAGTTAATAAAGTGAAACACGACTTTAAATTCTGGGCCACAAAAATACGAATCGACTGTATTGTCGCACTAAGTGAAGCGTTCTTTCGAAAATTGCAGCAATCGAAGGTAGTTATTTACTATAGTTTATATATATCTGACCTACAAGACATTATTACATTTAAATCATATAGCAGAAACCCATTTGCAAGAAGCTGCCTGGCACAACCTGCGTCTCACTTTCAGACCACTGAAAATATCTACCGAAGCCATAAGACATTATGCAGCCAATTACGTATGGACATCGTGCAGTACGCGTAAGATATCAGTCTTATAGATCGGACAAAATAATTTATCCTAAGCACAGAAACGCATTTTCGACCCGAGCCCAGGACGCTTTCATAACTTTCTCCCAGAAAACGGCCGGCTCAGTTGATTCTAGCCTGCAGACCTGCTTAAACTGAGCGTTCTTGTTAGTGTCTCTCTACTACGAGTACATCACACGCCAAACTGTTTTCATTCACTGTAAGTGCATGGATCGTACTTCTAATCACGCACTTGTGATCATGTGAAACAGCATTAAACTTATGCTGCAAGAGGGAAAAAAGCCGAAGTCTCTTTAAAAAGGGTGTTCGCAGGATGCCACGCTTTTTCACAGTCATAGGCGGAGGTTATAAGCACGTTTGAGCCAAATGACGCAGTATAGTTTGGCTTTTCTCACCTTATTTATTCTCGTTATTGTCTGAAAAATTAATGGTTCCTAGAACTGTCTCAAAGTTGTGGGAACCAGTAGTTATTCAGACAGTAACAAAAATAAATGAGGAGGGAGTAACCTAACTGTACTGCGCAACAAAAGTAAAGGATCACTTTTCAAAACCACCCAAGTCTCCCGTTGTGACGTAGAAGTTTGAACTTTTGTTCAAAAGTGCCTATAACCTTCCCCTGTAACGGTGAAAAAGCATGACTTCCTGAGGTATGATCCTTAGGTTCAGCAACGCTTCAAACAGCAACCTGTCGACGTTACTCGTAGGGAATAAATAAATAAATAAAAAAGAACTCTGCATTTCATCTGAGGATTTAGAATGGTTAATTTAATATATAAAAACGAATGTTTATTTGCATTTATGCATTGCGGTAGTCTGGTATAGTAGTTACAAGAGCTGGTTCTCACAAAGTTTTTAACTCGGCTACCAATGTCACGTTGTACTGGAATGACTTTGTTAAGAATGGCAACAAGTTAGTGAGGAACTATTGATATTTATCTGTTAGCAGTGCTGGTGAGTAAAATTGTAAAGCATTATCACCCTTCAATTAAACTGCAGACATCGCATAATAGTCAAACGCAATGCTAATTTTATGACAATAACTGTGAAGCCATAAATTATTTTTATAAACATTCTTAAAAGTATAGACTACAAGTTAAATAAGAGTGGGTATACTTATGTTGGTTTCTGCGTAAAAAATTGAAGAAAAATATGTGACTACCATACCCGGTTTCACCTACCGTTCATACATTTAAGATGAAACTTTGACAACGTGCAGTTTCGCTTAGGTAATAGGCATAATTATATCACTGTAAGACATATTGTTCAGGAGATACGACGTATTGAACACTGAGATGCTACTAAATGTATTCGGAACATATTCTGCGGAAAGTATTTATTTATACCATTCAATGTATCTACACAATGATTTCATTGTTCGGCGTATAGTTTAGGAGGTACGTCATAAACACTGAGAGTTGGAGGAAACTGTCGTATCATGTTTGTTCGTATTTTATGCGCTACAGTACTGTTCATCCGATTGCGATGAAATTTTTTATACTTGATCTTCAAATCAAGAAGAAATTCACTGTCTACCTAAAACTTTGTATGGTGCATGGCAGAGGGTACTTTATCAACAAACTTCGACAAAAACTATAATTTTATTCTGATCTTGGAGGAATTTTGCACACTTAACCTTGGAAACGAGAGGAACATCACCATCTGCCGAAGATTTCATACGGGGCACGAAGAAGGGCAACTTCCAATGAACTTAGATGCTACTTCTTCAATTTACAGAGTTAGGGCCGTTTGAAAAGTTCGTGCAAAAACAAAAACAACTAACGAGTTTGGGTAAAACCATTTTTATTTTTGAAAATAGTCTCCTTTTAGACTTTAACACTTAGCCTGTTCTAATTTATTGATCCTTTCCGAATAATAGGAATTGTCTAAGCCTGCAAAATAGCTATTAGTTTCTGGAATCAGCTCCTGGTCTGAATGAAATCTTCGTCCCGCCAGCATTTCTTCAAATTGGGTAATAATAGTAGTCCGAGAGAGTGAAGTCTGGAGTATAGCGGTGATGTGAAACGAGTTGGAATCCTATTTTCAATAAATTTGCGATCACATCTGCTGAGGTGTGTGTTGGTGCATTGTCGTGATGTAAAAGGACTTTTTCTGGGCCAATCGCCAGCGTTTTTCTTGCAGGTCTGTTTTCAAATGGTCCGATAACGATCAATAATACGCACCTGCATTAGTTTTACCCTGTTCCAGATAGTCGATGAGGATTATACCTTCCGAATCCCAAAAGACCGTCATCATAATCTTTGCGGCCGAAGGACTTTTTTTGGGGGCGATTCTCCGTTTTTAATCCATTCTTTAGATTGTTCTTTGGTTTCAGGTGTATAGTAATGTATCCGTGTTTCATCCACAGAGACAAAACGACGCTTAAAGTCCTGCGGATTCTTCCTGAACAGCTGCAAACCTTGCTTGCAACACATCACACGATTCCGATTTTGGTCAAGCGTGAGCAATCGCTTCACTTCCTTGCGGATCGATCTCTCATGTCCAAATGTTTATGCAAAATAAATATTATGTACCCGTTCTTTCGATACTGCCATAGCACGCCTTAACTCTTCTGTCACCCATCACCATATCATGGATTTTATCAATGAGTTCTGAAGTCGTAACTTCCACATGCCGTCCAGAACGTTCAACGCCACTTGTGCCCATATGGTCACTCCTGAAATTTTGAAACCACTTATAAACTATTCAAATCGAAGATGCAGAGTCACCATAATGTTCATCAAGCTCCTCTTTAGTCTTCTGAGACATTTTGCCTTTCATAAAGTAATGTATAATCATCACACAAAATTCTTGTTCGTCCATTCTTTGACGATCACTCCATTTCCGTGATTCACACGAATGCCAAACACAAAGAAATAGACCAATATGGTTGAAACTTGGTGTGCGTTCTTTCCAAAGATGCTACTAAGTACGCGCCGGTGGTGCCATCTCACGGACTTTAACGGACTTTTCAAATGCTCCTCGTAATTTTTCACAGATGGAGTACGTAATGCACTGAGGAGGTGGAGGAGATGTCACACTCCCCTTTTAATCACATTTAACTCCTTCGTTGGACACAGAGCGAGGTAGCACGTGGTAAAACCGCGAGGGAGTAGCCGAGCGGTCTGGACCGCAACTTTACGGATCGCAAGGCTTCCCAAGTCGGACGTTCGAATCCTCCCTCGGGCATATATGTGTGTCTTGTCCTTAGGTTAGTTTAACTTAATTTAAGTAGTTTGTAAGTCTAGGGACTTACGATCAAAGTAGTTTGGTCCCATAGAATTACAAACATTTGAACATTTTTGATCGCATTCGGGAGGACGGAGGTTCAAATCCACCTCCGGCCACCCAGAATTAGGTATTCCGTCATCACTGCAGACAAATGTCGAGATGGTTCCTTTGAAAGGACACGCCGCGGTGGAGTAGCAAAGCGGTCTAAAGCGTCTCGCTGTGGAGGTTCGAGTCCTCCCTGGGGCATGGGTGTGTGTGTTGCCCTTAGGTTAGTTTAGCTAGTTTAAGTATTTTGTAAGCTACGGACTGATGACCACGCAGTTTGATCCGATAGATTTACAAACATTTGAACATTTGAAAGGACACGGCTGTCTTTTTTCCCCAAAAACCGAGAATAAGCTCCTCCTCCAATGGTCACGCTGTTAATGTTAATGTTGGTATAGTCTGTGGGACTTAACTACGGGGTCATCAGTCCCTAAACTTTCAAACTACTTATGAACTACTTACGAACTAGGGCGGCACAAATATCCATGCCCGAGGGGGGATTCGAACCCCCGACCGTAGTGGCCGTGCAGACCGCGACTGGAGCGCCTCAGTCTCCTCGGCCACCGCGGCCGGCGGTCACGCTGTTGGTGGGGTGTTAAACCCTAATCTTCTTTCCTTCCTTCCTTCGTTTGATGGAGGTCTGAACTGCAACGCCTAGCGCTGGAATCACACAGTTTTTAAAAGGTGTCGAACGAAAATATTCCTGCACACCACTGCTCAGAATGGACACGAAAAGGTCTAAGGTGGTGGCATAAAGTTTGTCAAATGAAACCTACCTTTCTCCTTTAGTGTATATCCTTGCACATTTAGTGATTGCCACACACGTCGCAGTTGAAAACTGCGCTTCGCAGTGCAACGAGCAACAGGTCGACGTAGCTTCTGACGCAGTTGACACTTTTTCGAAAATTCAACCTTCTTGAGAATATTGTGGGGTTACAACCCCACTGAACATAATCAGAGCCTTTGGAGTGCAGAACAACTGCAATTTTTGCCCAGGTATACAGGGTAAACCACTAGTGATAGCAAGCTAGCTAAGCATTCTTAAAAAAAGAATACTGCTGAAAATAGTTGCTGGGGGAACGACCCTTCCCCCCCCCTTCCCCCCTGGATCCGCTTGTGCTGTCGACTACGCAGCTAATCCGCTTTGGCGGCATAAATGTTTGGACCCAGAATGTAAAATGTTCACATCACAAAGCAACAAAAAGTGAGAAGCTTTGTTTGACTTATCTCGCAGCTTCTAAAACAATAAAATTGAAAATTTTGGTACTTTAGTGATTACTTACGGGTTAACCCTAGTTATCCTTTGTAATGAGATGAGCTCCGAGAGGGGAGGGGGCAGAATATCGCTGAGTGGGGACGGGTGCATCCACCACTTCATTGGCAAGCAGTGTCAAATTGCGCGACATAAGAAATGCAGTGTTTGCTGATATGATGCTATATGCCATGTCATACGACATGGCATTATGAATCGTATTACTGCAGATATGACCAAACATCTAGAGATTTCCTGATTTACATGTTTTTGTAGCTGTCAGATAAAACGAGAAGTCTAGTTCTGTTCTTCTACGACTCCGGCTAGGACGTATTCGCATTTGGTTCGAAAATGTTCAAATGTTTGTTAAGCTTATGGGACTTCACTGCGGGGTCATCAGTCCCTAAACTTACAAACTACTTATGAACTACCTTATACTAAAGACAGCACAAACATCCATGCTCGAGGGGGGATTCGAACCCCTGACGGGGAGCGGCCTTGCGCGTCGTAGCATAGAACCTCAATGCGCTTGGCCACTCCGCCTCGGATCGCATTTGGTTGTGTTGTGATAGGAACACTTTTCATTCTGGTATGGAGACCAAGGCAAACTTTGATAGATCAAAAAACAATATTCCAGACCGATTCCTGTGCAGAATGAGTAGAGGCTGCGATGGAATGGCCGAGAGTTCTAAAGCGCCTTGCTGCGGAGTGCACGGTTGCTCACCGTGGGAGGTTAGAGTTATCCCTCGGGCATGGGTGTATGAGCGCTTGTCCGAAGGTTAGTTCAAGTAGTTTCTGAGCCTAAGGACAGTATTTAAGACTCATACGATTTATAAACATTTGAACATTTTTTTTGTTCAGTCGTGGAGCAGCACGCACATTGCATAGCTACCCGCAACACTTCTTGACGGCCTTCCGCGATCTTGTCAGATTTCAGTGGTACAGGCATGGTCCTACGGCATCTGCCACTAAAGGGCATGATCTGTTCAGTCGCCCGCACACGGAGCGTGTGTCTGAACGTGTGCGGTCAACGTGCCGAATCCAACGTGCGGCTGAACGCTCGTAGAAGGCGCGACTTGAGCATACGAGGCGTGTGCCTCAACGAGCTACACGCGACCGCAGCGCGCTCCAGCGACAGTTGTCGGTGGCATCAGGTTCTGGAATCACACTGTTTACCAAATCAAAAGAGTGGAATCCCTGATTTACCTCTATTAAATCGCTTATTTCTGCGCTTGTGCATATGTTCGTTATGTTCTGTGATACAGGCCTACATAAGTAACAAAAAATATCTACGAACATAAGACTCTTATAAAACTTGCATGTTATGTCAATAAGTGCAGCGAACTATAAAAGTTTCATGATAAACTTTGCGGGATAAAATTAGAAAAGGCCTTCACATGAGGCAAACATTATTGCAACAGTCTTGTTTTTCAGTAAAACTTAAAGGTCATTCTTCCACGGTCATTGTTACTATTCAGTATAAGAATGTTAAGAACATGTAAAATGCAATACGTGAAACAATAAAGTGCTTATTTTGCTCTAAGTAAGGTGCAAACTGTCCTGTTCATAAAACGAATACAACAAACTCACTCCTCAGAGAATGCGCACTTATGTTTACATAGCATTGACTATTATGCAGTATACTTCTATGAAATTCATAGGAAAATCTTTATCAGAAAATCTGAATAAAAGAAGAAAAATATTCGCTTCTGAGGAGCCTTTAACCAGCGCTGTAGGACATTTTCCATTTCATACTCCACGACTTTTCTGCCTACGCTACAGCCACTAACGTATGTCTGTATCATTGTCGAAGGTATTAGACTTGTTGTATATACTACTGGGAGATGAGTCGGTTGCTGACATGTAATTACAACAAATGATGTAAAGAACAATTCGTGTTGATAGATCTTCATTCCGCCTTGCCTTGAAAAGGCAGATTATTGTAATACGGCAAATTTTAAGCACTTATAAGACGTTTACAGTCATTTATTCAAACAAATAGCACATACCTCCAATGATCGGTTTTCAAAAGATTCTGAATTTACTCACTTCATTTTACTTGCCTTGCAATTTCATACATTCAAGACCTAAGTTAAACCCATTAAATACAACGGCTAATATGGCGTCTTCATCTCTGTGGCGAAAAGAGCTGCCCCCTACCCTGGATAACCTTGCAGTGTGACGTCTGTGACATTCTCCAACCTTATTGTTCAAAAATGTTCAAATGTTTGTAAATCTATTGGACCAAACTGCGTGGTCATCAGTCCATAGCTTACAAACTACTTAAACCTAGAATAAACTAACCTAAGGACAAACACACACACCCATGCCCCAGGGAGGACTCGAACCTTCACGGCAAGCAACCGCGCGCTCCGCAGCGAGACGCTTTAGACCGCTCGGCTACTCCATCGCGGCTCCAACCTTATTGGTGATCGTTCAGGGTCGTACGTTATGATGTCATAAACTCGCCACAATCGTTCAGACAGCTTTAGCACCACCCCATGACTGTTCCAGAAAAATGAGTCACCATCACTTTAGGCGATAGTACTGTGGTGAATGCAGCTGGACTGTCACGGGGTCGTAATGAAAAATGCAGCACTCCATCGTAGGGCTTCAGCGTCTAAAGAAGACACTTTGGCTTGGCACAGTTGCAAAGTTACCAGGTTCTTCCAATGCGTAGCAGCCGTTTGTGGTGTTTAAAACATTGCGCAAGGTACTGAAGAATGATCACAGTTGATTGCTGCTTTTACCGACTGGCGCCTCAGTTGTGTTTGCACTGGCATTTGAACAGTAGGACCTCGACTTCTCTCGCGCTTTCCGACGCTTGACAGAGAGAGAGAAAGAGGGCCTGCCACTTCTTTGTCATTCAGCTTTATTCGAAGAAACTGAAGTGTCCTCACCAACTAACCACAGTGTGTAATGTTTCCGTACATTTCTATCGAGTCCTGTATTGATTGTTGCAGTATTATAACCACAAATTACCGTAGTATATTCCTCTTTGAGAGTGGCCTTCTAAAGTTCTCTCTATCTCTGTTCCAGTTGCGTGCTGTGTTACTCTGGCGCGAGGTATTCGCTGTGTACAAGAGCAGGAAACATGCAATGCAAAACAGAGTGTCAGTCGTAGCAAGGACAGTGTTTCCTGTAGTTATGAGTGCACTAGTCAGAGCTAAGAGAATTCGAAACTGAACAAATTATTGTTGCGCATATGGTGGGTGCTTCAGAAACCAAAGCAGGCTAAGTGGTGTTTCAAGAGGCACCGTATCGTAGATTTATAGTGCCTACAGAGAAAGCGTGGATACATCACACGCTGAATCACGTCGCTGAAGAATTCACGTTGACGAATAGGGGGTGTTGAGAGAGCGTGGCTGCGGTGAACTAGCCGAGCATTATAAGGCGCTTTGCTGCAAATCGCGAGGTTGCTCGCCGTCGGAGGATCTAGTCCTCCCTCGCGCATGGGTGTATGTGTTGTCCTTAGCGTAAGTTACTTTAAGTAGTTTAAGTAGTTTGTAAGCTTAAGGGGTGATGACCAACGTAGTTAAGTCCCTATAGATTTACAAACATTTGATGAGAGAGCGTGGCAGACGGTCATTGATGAGGAGTGTGACCAGCAGCACAGGGATGACAACTACAAAGGTCGTTGCAGAACTGAATGTCAGCACCATAGCAAGGCGATGGGAACTCCAGAAGAAAGGAATTTCAAACACAAGTCGTCAGCTACGCAAATGTCGACAACATAAAATCGTGGTACTAATGCATAAAACTTATACTAGTGTGTAATGGAAACAAGTTATTTGGTAGGATAAGTTTCATTTCGTTTTACTTGTTCTGGCCGAGTTTTAGGCATAAGAAACTTGACAGAAGTTGTGTGATGACAGAGGCAGCCATATAATGATATCTCATGGGATCCATAATGCCTGTGTATGGTCGAATCACTGTTATGGATTATGTGACTATTGTGATTGATCAGATACAGTCCATGGTACTGTATTTGTTATTTAATGTTAGTGCTGTGATCCAAAACGAAATGCCGCTGTTCACATAGATTGCATTGATCAGGACCAGTCTTGTGTCCAATAGGATGCTTTTCTCCGGTTCCCTAGCCTCCTGCTGGCACGAAATATGCCAATACTTAATCAATTACTAATTCGAAAATAATTTGAATTAATAAGCAAATAAATTATTCAGTGATTGTGATCCCTACCACCTTCCTCATCGTTACCTGAACTCACCACGATTTTGCAGAAAGAGTAGTGTAAGGTTTCCTTGTAAACCATACGGTACATCTACATCTACATGGGATACTCTGCATACTCTGCAAACCATACTTAAGTGCTTGGCAGAGGGTTCATCGAACCACCATTATACTATTTATCTCCCATTCCATTCTCGAATAACGCGCGGGAAGAAAGAACACCTGAATCTCTCCGTTAGAGCACTGATTTCTCGTATTTTATTCTGATGGTCATTTCTACCAATGTAAGTGGGAGTCAACAATATATTTTCGCATTAGGAGGAGAATGTTGGCGATTGGAGTTTCGCAAGTAGCCCAAGCCGCAGCGAAAAGCGCCGTTGTTGTAATGATTCCCATCCCAGATCCTGTATCATTTCCGCAAAGCTGTCTCCCCTGTATCGTGACAATACGAAACGAGCTGCCCTTCTTTGGACTCTTTCGATGTCCTCCGTCAAACCCACCTGATAAGGATCCCACAATGGGCAGCGATACTCCAGAAATGGACGGACTTGGGTAGTGCATGCAGTTTCTTTTGTAGTTCTGTTGCATCTTTTAAGGATTCTGCCAATAAAACGAAGTCTCTGGTTTGCTTTCCCACGACGTTATCTACGTGTTCTTTCCAATTTAAGTCTCAGGTAATAGTAATTCCTAGGTATTTTGTGGAGTTTACGGCCTTCACTTTTGATTGATTTATCTTGTAAACAAAGTTTAACGGATTTCTTTTCGTACTCATGTGGACGACTTCACACTCCTCATTATTTAGAGTCCATTACCAATTTTTACACCATAGTAATATCTCATTCAGATCGTTCTGCAGTTGGTTTTGATCTTCAGATGATTTTACTAGACGGTAAGTGATGGCGTCATCTGCAAACAACCTAAGAGAGCTTCTTAGATTTTCCCCTAAATTTTATATATAAAAAATTTATCCGATCTGTAAATAGTTCACACTATCTTAAATACCACCGCTTCTTATTATTCTCCATGGTGATGCATCCGCTCGATTAGCAACGTGGTTTAAGGCCCAACTTTCCAAAACGGGGACGTATGCCGGACGCTGTTCTACGACATGCGGCGGTTAGCCGGCCATTCTGGGTGTGGTTTTAGGCAGTATCCCACATCGCACTAGGTGAATACTGGGCTGGCATCCACGTTCTGCCTCATTTACACGATTCGCAAACATTTAGAATAACTTTCAGGTATTTTCAAATACACTACGTGTTAAAAAGTATTCGGACACCCCAGAAACATACGTTCTCATATTAGGTGCTTTATGCTGCCAACTACTGACAGGTACTCCATATCATCGACTCAGTAGTCATTAGAGAGCAGAATGGACGCTCCACGAAGCTCACGGACTTCAAACGTGGACAGGTGATGGATGTCACTTGTGCCAGAAGTCTGTGTGCGAGATTTCCACACTCGTAAACACCCGTATGTCCACTGTTTCTGATATTATAGCGAAATGGAAACGTGAAGGGACACGTACAACACGAATTGGTACAGTTCGACCTCATCTGATGACTAACAGAGACCGCCGGCAGTTGAAGAGGGTTGTACAGTCTAATAGCCAGGCACCTATCCAGGACATCACACAGGAATTCCAAACTGCATCATGATCCACACCAAGTACTATGACAGGCGAGACGTGAGAATACTTACATTTCATGGTCGAGCGGCTGCCCATAAGCCACACATCATGGAGGTCAATTCCAAGCAGCGTAAACTTTGGATGATTGAATGGTTTAAAGGCGTTGTGTGGAGTGATAATCACGGTATACAATGTGGCGATCCGATGGCAGGATGTGGGCCGGTGAACATCTGCCAACGTGTTTAGTGTCAACAGTAAAATTCGGATGCGGTGGTATCATGGATGGGGCTTGCATCCCTTTTTGTTTTTCGTGGCACTATCACAGCACTGGCTTAAATTTAAGCTTTAAGGACCTTCTTTCTTCCCAATGTTGAAGAGCAATTCGGGCATGGCACAAGGTCCTGACTTCAATCCTCTGTAGCTCTTTCTGGATGTTTTGGAACGCCGACTTCGTGCCAGGCCTCACCGACCTACATCGAAGCCTCTCCTCATTGCAGCCCTCCGTGAAGAATGGGCTGCCACTCCCCAAAAAAACCTGATTTGAACATATAGCCGCAAGAGTGGAAGCTCTCTTCAAGGCTGAGGATGGGCCAGCACAATATCGAATGGAGGGCGCCACGAACTTGTAACTCAGTTTCAGACAAGTGTCTCGATACTTTTGAGCACACAGTGTTCACAATACTAGTGCCCAAGCTAGTTTGAAGAAGGAACATGGGAAGACCGAAGATAAGACAGGCATAAAATTTTGTGAAGCCGGAACGGATCTCTAAGGCCTGTTGCTTATTGGGAGGAAGACCAAGAAGAAGAAAAATAGCATTAATCTGAGAATTTGATAAGAATATGTACGATATAATTGTCTTAAGAACTATGATATCTAGCTACAGATTCTCTCCATATTGAAAATGTAATACTTTACTCGAAATAATAACGGTTTATTAAAGTTTTTTCCGCTTATGTTCTGGAGACTGATTCTTACGTTTAGATGTCTTATTTTTTTCTCTATTTCCGTCCTATCGTGTCACATTCATCGTTGCTAGATATGCCATGGTAGATCCAGAAGAAGGCCTTTGAAACCCTGGCCGAAACGTTGGTTTCATCAGTAAGAGTCTTTCATAATAGGACGCGACATCAGATCGAGGAAACTCGATGTGTCATAAAAACGATTCTGTGGCGTCAGTTCAGAATAAGTTGTCCTTTTTAGCTATAAGGTAGATTACACAATATCAGTAAGTTTTAAGTTTTGACTTTGCTACAAATTAGAGACTGGTTCGCCTCATATTCAATTCATTATGACATAATGAATTCGATTCCACATACCAAAGATATCATGTGAAAAGAAATAACAGGCAGAATGATTCCATCTCTGAAGTATTATAAATTTCTGCTCCAAAGTACGCACATAGTTGTAAACGTGAATCAAATTGTGTGTTGAAATTTGCGACTGTTATCTGTGCAGAAAACTTTTTCCAGCTTTCTGGTTCCGACTATTATTTTCTGAATGTTTTTATTGTTTGGAAAGCTAACGTTTGAATTCAAATATTTCCTTAGTATGGTGAACGAATTTTCCTGCATCTCCACAACATAGTATGGCAAGAAATAGTAATATGCAAAGAAAAGAAAAAGAAACAACAATGAACCTAATGTTAATAATGGAAATGATAGTATTTAACACATTACGACGTTTGTTGCTCCTTCTTGTGAACTAACTTCCTCTCAGATTTACTGTGCTTTTGTGTCTTACATTTGGCAGATGCTGACAGAAAATGGGAAAGAACACAGGATTCTACTTTATAACTGGCTTACAAAAAATACGGCGTGCTTTTAAATATACCCACTTTACCTAGAAAGTTTTAGATAAACTCGGACAATGGGTCTCTGAAGATCGCTACATCTTGCTGAATTCTAGGGAAGTAGCACTTTTTGTGTTGTGGCTATTACATAACATAACGAGTAATTCACATGAAATATTAGCTGCTTTTATAAGGAAACTAAGGGGCGATACATACTAGGAGACGTTAACTCGTAAGGTAAGGAAGACAATCAATAACAGAATTTTTCTGAACAATTTTAGACAGTCGACTAGTTTCTTAATAGAAAATAATTATCATCGTCGACGTTAAAGAATTAACGAGGTATTTCACGGTATTTAGAAGCAGTTCAAAGATTTTTAATCTTTCGTACACTTACCACAGAATACACAATTGGCAGTGTCACATTCTTGATCATGAGTTAAGATTTGCTGCTACCGACAGAATCTGAATTTGTAAGGGTCTGTCATTATTTGTAATCTACACACATGTTTGAGATTCTCGGAGTGCATCACTTCTCTAACTGGCGATAACAGGTTGATTCTTCTGCTGATTTCATTATTTGAGACTTCATTTCCTCCTATGTGTCCCCTTGCAATTTTGATTTGAAGATATTTTTATTGTCTGCATCAATATTGCTGGTTTCAAAATTCTTTATCGTAGGTTTCTTATTATTTTTTACTGAATTTGGGATGAATTTAATTTTGGATGTAACAAGATAGTGATGCGAATCTATTTTGGCTCCTTTCTGAACCTTAATATTTTGAATTGTCTTAAATTTTCTTTTAGAAATGGCTATATAGTAAATTTGGAACTCTCCAAGGAGCTGATTTGGTGCTTTGCACGTCTTCATCTTCTTCTGATGTTTCTTGAAGTGTATAGTCATAATTTTGAGGTTGAAGACTTGGCACAGTTCCACAAGTTTTATTCCATTGTTATTTGTCCTCTTATGTTCTGGATATTCACCAATGATGTTCCTGTATTTCCTCTCCTTGCCGAGCTGTGCGTTAAAATTCCCGAGCAGGATGATGTTTTCCTTTGGAATCTTCTGAATCGTGTCTTCTAGTTCTTCTCAGAAAGTCTGTACCTTGATCGGATTTTTCTTATTGTCAATAATTGTTGGAGCAAGAGCGTTCACAAGCGTATACATTTTGTTTTTACATTTCTTCGTCATTGTTTAGAGCCTGTTAGACGTAGAATTGTATTACGGATTCCAATATATTTTTTCTAACAATCAGCTGTACCTAATAAGGGGCGTTTTCCAAAGATATACTCTGTTGGTTTTCCTTTATAAATTCTGTAGTTGCCTGTTTCAAAAGAGTTTTCATCAGTGTAACGGGTTTCTTGTAGTGCCAGAATTTTGATATTATGATGCTCAAGTGCTAGATTCGGTTCTTTTCCACTCATAACCCATAAAAATTTTAAGGTTGGGGTGGTGGAGCTTTCCGAGGATTGCTCGAGATACAACTGGAGTGCTGGCGTGGAGTAGCCGAGCGGTCTAAAGCGTCTCGCTGTGGAGCGCGCGGTTTCTCGCCGTGGAGGTTCGAGTCCTCCCTGGAGCATGGGTGTGTGTGTTGCCCTTAGGTTAGTTTACCTAGGTTTAAGTAGTTTGTAAGCTACGGACTGATGACCAAGCAGTTTGGTCCGATAGATTTACAAACATTTGAACATTTGAACAACTGGAGTGTTAATCCAGAGGGTTTGTGTTTGGTCCGCGAGAGCTATTTTATTTCTCTCAAGTCCACTGGCCAGCCAATTAGGACCCCCCATATCCGCCAGCTGGGACACGCCACGTCGGAGTATCACCACTCCGCCTGTTACGGCAGCGTGACAGGTTCGTGAGGTCTCCCCTATATGTTATTTGTCTGAACGCTCCCCTATATGTTATTTGTCTGAAGGCTTTCGATTTTTTACAATTGCTAACAACTTATGACTTGAGCCAGGTGTGGTAGTGCGGAAGGTATTTGTAATTTACTAATCCCTATAGCGATTACCTTTGTTCTGAAAATTGGGATTATTCTGTATGTTATGTTCAAATAATTTACGGGAATATATTTGGGCAACGTCTTCGACAACAGCTAGTATCTTGGGAGGTGAACGCCCGTCATTTTCAAGGTATAACAGAAAAGACTGCTCTTCAGGTCTACAATCTTTTTCAATAACGCTTCATTCCTTTATCAACTACTCACAAAATTTTCCAAATTCATAGAGAAAATCGTAAGTAAGTTTTATGCGGGAGGGGGCGTTGTCGTCACAGCTTTGGCACGTGTCAATTGTACGAGGACTCCTCAGTATAGCTCTGGCTCTGAACCCCTCCTCCCCCCCCCCCCTCCAGAGGAAAGATTTATCTACTCCCCTCCCTCATTCACGCCTCTGCCTCAGTGCACATGGAAAAGTTACTGTAACTTCATAAGTAGTCGATAAACCACCATCTGCGGTACTGCGGGAACAATTGACGCTCATACCTATATATCACTTAGATCTGTTTCCTGACACTCATAGTGAACATGCATAGACTGGTTATTTCAAAATGTGATGAACCGAATTACAAATCTATAGCCCTACGTAAGTATGAGATATGGTACTGAATTTTTACTTATGTGTACTTTAGTTTACAACACACGTAATGCAGTTAACTGTTGCATGCTGTGTCGTGAATGGTTGTCTGGATTTGTACGCCTCTTAGGGAAGTAAAGATGCGGACACAAAGTTCATAAGACAAAAGTTGAAAAGACATTGAACGTGACATTAAACAAATAGGTATGTTTTTTCATAATGATATGAAAATTCCCGTTTTTTGCAAAAGAAAGTGTTATTCTTCAATACTAAACATGTTTCGTCTTTTTAGTGCTAGGCATCCTCTGTAGGCTATAGTACATAATTATACGATAGTTGGAACTTAAATAGTGACAACTATTTATTTATTCACAACCCATACAAAAGCGTTACATATTTGCACCTGTTACGGTCCTCCATAGTCAACGGCATTATGTAGAACCCGTTGCGAGCGATATGGATGACGTGGTATACCGTTGTGTATAGTCAAGTTTTTATTTTATTGCTATTTCTCTTTCTTTGGACACTGCACTTACAATTTTGTACTTTATGCTTATTTCTTTGTTTTACTATTTCATAATTTCTAAGCTATTTCTATGAATACATGAAGATGAAATTTTTTCCGAATTTTCATTTCCGTTTCTAATATAAGACTGAAAAAAATGTATATTTACCCGGGCAATACCGGGTTTAGCAGCTAGTATATACAGGGTGTTTCACTGTGTTTGCCTCTGTAACTTATGAAATAATAGGCTGGTGGTCATGAGACAGTGGGCCGTGCCCCAGGGGAAAGCCACTCGGCCAGTAAGCTACGCTATCGCAGCCTCCGTCCTCGGAACTTTGAAGGGTTGTAGCTCCCAAACTAACAGTGGTAGGAATGTAGTTTAAATTGATTTGGACGCAGTTGGTTGAAACGAATCCAATACACGAAAGAAAAAACTATTGTTCCATTAAAAAAATTATATCTTTGTGGTGTAACTCTTTGGAAAATGATACAATAAACTATGTTCATAGCTCCGCAGAAAGTGTAACATTTCTTGTGTTGACCTACCGCATTAAAATTTCCCGTCACCTATTATTTTATAAGTTACAGAGGCAAACACACTTAGTGAAAGACCATAATATATATCAGCGCGGTTTCTACGTCTGCCGTTGCATCATCTGGCTTCCCAATTTCCATCGGTTACAGTCGTTCCAGTTTCCTCCAGTAAGATGTCTCGCCGCTATCTCGGTGACGTCATCTTTCCAGCATCTCGCAGGACTCCCACGCCTTCTTCTTTGATGTGGATTCGTATTGGCCATCTTGTGTGTGACATACGCTGTAAACGACCATACCAGAATAGGCTCTTTCTCCCTATGCAGTCTAGAATCGTGCTTTCCACTTCCATAATCTCTCGAATCCTGTCGTTTTTAACATGATAAAACCTGGAATATCCGCAACTTTGTCTCCAGAAATCCACCTCGATTGCCAGTTGATGTTATTTTTGCTTTTGAGTTAGTTCCCACGACTCTGAGTCATACGGTGGTGATACTTTCAATAATTAAATGGCAGATATGTTTTGTTTTGCGCCTTGTGTTTTTGTTCCAGAAAATATCATTTAGTTGTTTTATGGCTCGCTTGCTCTGGGCATTTTTATGTTATTCCTCCTTTTACCGCTGGACGACACAATCACCCCAAGTAATTCAATTTACACCTCGTTGTCAGCACCGAGTTGTCATTAGCAGTATTTTCTCCCTCTTTTGGATATTCTGTTTTACGTACGTTTATGACAGCCCCAATTTTTCGTATATTCTTTTAATTTGTGGAGAATATAATTAGCATCTCCCTCTTTCCCAGCTACTAACACTTGGTCGTCATCAAAAAATAATGTGAACAAGGACTCATCGTCTATGGGGATACCCATTCCCTCGCATTTCCTTTTCCAGGGTTTCAGTGCCTCCTCTAGGTGGATTTTAAACAACGTAGGGTCGAGTGTGCATCACTGTGTCACCTCAAACAATTGAGATAGTTGGTTTCTCATTTCTACCGCCGCCGTACAGTCTTTGTAAAAATGTTTGACAGCTTTCACACAGCTCGGTGACACACCGTTATTTATCAGACAAGTCCACAATTTATTTTGTGGAAGTGTGTCATAAGCTTTTTGGAGATCTACAAAGGCAAGATGGGCGACAAGGCCTCTTGGTGTCCTTTTCTGGTGACTCGATGTGATCCCATCTTGCTATTCAGATTCATTATTTCTTCCTCTGTCTCTTTGTTAGGATACGCCCAGGGGTGCCATTACACTAATACCTCGATAGTTTCTACAGTTTCTTTTGGCTCCATTCTTAAATATTGATGTAATTGTTGCCTTTTGCCGCTCCTTTGGAGCTTTGTCTCCTCTAAGACAATTGTCAAAAATCACCGCCAATATCTCAAAGATTTTAAACAGTGTTCTTTAACCAATTCTTTATAAACTAATCCTCGACGTGGTTACTTTCTATTTTCATGGCATTGATTGCATATCGGATCTCCTTAGTGGTTGTAGCTGGGATTTCATTATTATTAATTTCCCTTCCGATGTTCTCAGTGAATCCTGCTCTGTCTCAGTTAGATTGCTTGGTAGCGTTGTACACATTCTTGAGAACTCATGTGGTTTATATCTGCGTGATCTTTATTCTGTGTTTTCATTGTTTTTAATACCTCCAAGGGTTTATATGTTCGTGTATTCCCTAACCTTTTATCTATCTCTTCGGAAGTTTTCTACCAAGCTCCGTTCTTTGTCTTAATTACTGTTCTCTGTGCCTCCTTTCTTTTTTTCTCTGTATTCCCGCCAATCATTTCTGATTTTCAGTTTAACCGTCCGTTCCACCACTCATCTCATATTGTATTTCTATTCTAAATTTGTTTTACCCAATGATTCCTAAGCTGTCGTACGGATGGCTTCTGTAACCACATCATGCATCTTATCTGCAGAACAATGTTAGCAAGTTTTTCTGCTAGCCTTTGTTGGTATAAGTAACGGGGGGAACTATTGTCAAGGTCTTGTAAATGATACTGAATAATGGTGGCTTTCTGTGACTATTTTTTCTTCGATTTCTTAGACATTAACAGAATATTGTTAAATATGTACATTTTCATTTAGATCTATAGTGAATCTATTCTCAGTTTATTTAACTTTAGCTAAATATTTCTATTTATTGTACACCACCGAAGACGCGTTAGCATTGAATAGGAGCAACACGTCTTGTTCATTTTCAAAAGACTGGAATTTTCATATTTTTATGATGAAACATACTATCTGAATGAGCAACTGAAGAATTTTAACTGTATTAACAATGACATTCATTATTGTCCTTTTGACGGCAGAATGGAAAAAATGAGACTAAGAATCGTGTCTTAACTATTACATGAGTTATCTTAGTCCTTCACATAGCCACATCTGTTCTACAATGTAAAGTTGCAAACTGTTTTTATTCGTCAAAGGGTAAGAAAAAATCACAACAGTAATAATACTGGTAGAAATACGAAACTGACGCCAGAGTTGCAGCGCCAAACAGTAACAGTCAAATTGTGTCGTTTGTTCGTTATTGTTTGAGAGCATTGCGGCAGATGATGCAGCGGGAGGGAGGGAATAGCGTCCGAAATAGCAATCCAGGTCGATTGGCGGCATCATTTATTTACCGTCTAGACTTGGAATGGAGTCCGAAGGCAGCACGGGGGCGAACTCTACTCGAGCAGATCGGCCAGGGCCTAAACGGTCGCCCTTAAATGTTAATACGCCAGCAACAGTGTCTAGCTGGCACCGCATGGAAGTGGTCCTACGTGTCGTACTCAACAGCGTATGCATTGCTCATCACTAGTCGAAGCAGAGCGCTTTTAGCGGGCGGAGAGGAGTACGAAATGGACTGTGTTCCTGGGAATCACAGGCTGGCCCAAGCTGGGCAGTCAGCTTCCCAGTGTAAGAGCGAAGAACATGAAGCGGACGTTGCGACTGCAGTTAACGTCAGACGAAAACAGTACAAAGCCTTAATGGTCTCACGGCAACAAGCTGACAATCCGAGTTCCATTTATGCCAAGGCCCAAAACGCGAGACGCCAGCTACAAAAATCAAAATAAGCTTTGCAGCACTCAACAAACAAACGTTATATGGTATTCTATACAAAGATGACTTGTTTTTTATAAAGTAATACAATTTAGGATTTATTAAAAAACAAAACCCAACAAATCACTTCCTTTGTATTGAAACATAACCTAAAATCATTTTTTAAAGGTACACCCATTCTGTAGCAACATCATTCAGTAAACAGTTGCATGACCCGCTACATAAATGCAATTCATGACTCTGGCCAATAGTTCATTTAATCACTGCCGGTCTAAGTTATACTACTTATGTTGATTTCGGGGTTGGTCAGGACGTCTTTGCACAGCACTTGTCAACTTACACCAAGCATGTTCGATTAGATTCACATCAGGCGGACATGCAGCACGATCCAGTCATGAAAACCGCCACAATTCATGAAATGAACTCGGACCTTTTCATCCACAAACTTGAATTTTTTCCTGAAATGCTAATAAAACCGTTCAACGTTGCATTGGTGGATAGTATACCTTATTGTGGACCCTTGAACTTGCCCTTGCTAGGTAACAATGGCGTCCGAAACCTCTCACAAGATCATTGATCCGTCACCCTGCTGTACACGATTGACGGCGTGCTTTTGGCGTGCAGCATTAGCAGCTTCCCTCCACACATG
This sequence comes from Locusta migratoria, assembly GCA_026315105.1. Lineage (NCBI taxonomy): Eukaryota > Metazoa > Arthropoda > Insecta > Orthoptera > Acrididae > Locusta > Locusta migratoria. The sequence goes on from CM048744.1 coordinate 277,692,340, forward strand.
TTGTAGACGGTCATCTGGTAACAGACGTGTGCAGCAGTCACCTGTGATGAGGACTTTTCCGTAGTTCATTGTAGGTGATTTTGGGCTGCATGGTGTCTGTGTTTACGGGCCGGGTCTGTCCATGACCGTCTAGAATATAGAAAATGTTTGTGATCGCACAGTTTTGCCTGTCGGTGGCCCGTATAAAGTCATTGCTCGTCATTTTGTCATGGTGGCAGTCTGATCGGGGTTCCTTCACGTGAGAAGTCTTCTGGCGCGCTTTTTATCTAAGGGAGACCAGTACGGGGCAAGTTAAGAACGCTACTACCTACAATCTGAAAACGATTCCAGGTCTTTACTACATCACTTTCCCAAACGACTATTAATCTTACAATTCGTTTTGATGAAAGCCCTTATCGACCAAACATTGATATGCTTCTTCTTTCTGACGAAGAAAGTCCATAGGATGTCTACAAACGCACTATACTGTACCTACACTATGTATTGAATGAAGATATACATATTACTACCTCACCTACATTCAGCGAAACGAGCATGCTTTCGACAAATGTGGCTATAGGCAAGTTTGTTTATAGTTTCATAGGACCAAGTTATTGGAATCATGTCAAAGTAGCTCCAGGACGAATGTCTTTATCGTATACACAGGCCATGCAGAACATTTTTTGATTTGTGTATGTTGTATTCTCGGGGCGTCAACGGTCGTGCCTCAGTGGATACGCGGCTCTCCGTGAGATCACCGAAGTTACGTTCTGTCGTGCTGGGCTAGCACTCGGATGGGTTACCGTGCGGGTCTGCTGAGCGTTGTTGGCAAAGGGGGCTCACTCAGCCCTTGTGAGGCCAACTGAGGAGCTACTTGATCAAGATTTAGCGGCACCGGTCACGAAAACTGACATAACGGCCGGGAGTGCGGGGCGCTGACCACGCCCCCCTCCATACCGCATCAGGTGACGCCCTCGGGTGGAGGATGACACGGCGGTCGGTCAGTACCCAGTGGCCGGATGGATGGAGTTTAGTTTAGTAGTATAAAAAAGTCATACAGTGTGAGGTAAATCGGCTAGACCAATCCATGACCTCCATTTTAAGTGCTGTCCCAGCACTCTACTTACACGCTTGGCCTTTAGGTAAATAAAATAAGCAGTCAACAATCCGAAGATTGGTTTGAACACCACAGTGCTTTACTAGGCATGGTCCTGTTTGGAGGTGGTATGCCGTTGCCTTCCTCCGACCTTCGAACTGACTTACCCAGCCAGTTATAGGGGGACCTACAGTTTAACGTTGGTTCCGAACCACGGTGCTACTCGGTATTTTTCACATGAGCAATACTGCCAAAGGTGAAAGAAGCGGAAAGTGACAGATAAAAATCCTAGGACCTGGCGGGGATCGAACCCGCGACCTTTGGATTTGTAGTCTGGCACTCTACCACTGTGCAACGTAGCTGACGGAATGTCAAAATTAATCGGAATATTTCTTGATGAATGCCAGTGTGATCGATCATAGTAGTAACACCAGATTGCGAGCAGTGGGACTGTAAAAAGAACTGAAAAGTTATGATCTGCGCATTTTCATTCGTTACGATATATTTTAAATTGTTAAGGTCATAATGCAGTACAAGATACCCATTGATCGCAAATCTAATTCTACTATTATGATCGGCCACACTGGAATTAATCAAGAAATAATCAGATTGATTCTGATACTCCACGAGCGAACTACGGACTAAGCATCTATGTAGTGTGCGGGGACAGTACTTAAAATGGAGGTCGCGGGTTGGTCTCGCTGATTTGCATCAAACTGTATGACAATTGCATTTCAATCATGATGGAAATGGACTGTACTGATTGTTTCCTCAAGAGCATAATTTCGTCAAGAAGCAGGCATATGGTATCTACGTGACAAATTTAAATGTTAAAGCAGTGTTAAAGACAACAGTTAATTTTTTTTCACCACCTTCGAACTGGTACAGAGAAGCAAGAGCAGAAATCATACACCACGCTTTGTTCTGGTTCGTAAACCTTACGTCATGACTGACTCCAGTGTTCAAAATATTCAAATGTTTATAAATTGATGGGGCTTAACTTCTCTGATTATCAGTCTCTAGGCTTACAAACTACTTGAACTAACCTAAAGACAACACACACAGTGGGATTGTAAAAAGAACTGAAAAGTTATGATCTGCGCATATTCATTCGTTACGGTATATTTCAATTGTTAAGGTCATAATACAGCCCAAGATTCCCACTGAACGCAAATCTAGTGCTGCTACTATGATCGACCACACTGGAATTCATCAAGAAATAATCCGATTGGTTCTGATATTCCACGAGCGAACTACGGGCTAAGCAGATTGCGGAGATTGCGGAGTCAGTACTTAAAATGGAGGTCACGGGTTGGTCTCGCTGATTTGGATCAAATTGTATTACAATTGCATTTCAGTCACGAGGGAAATGGACTGGAGTGATTCTTTCATCAATAGCATAATTTCCTCAAGGAGCAGGCATACGGTATCTACGTGACAAATTTAAATGTTAATGTAGTATTAACAATAACAGTTAATTTTTTTCACCACCTTCGAACCGGTACAGAGAAGCAAGAGCAGAAATCATACACCACGCTTTGGTGTGGTTCGTAAAGCTTACGTCACGACTGACTCCAAAGACAGTGTTCAAAATATTCAAATGTTTATAAATTGATGGGACTTATAATCGGCATCAGCTACGAAGGCGGCGCAGTTTTCAGCCGTTCTGCGCATCCCCCTCCACTGCCGCAATGAAACCCAGTAATGTATAGTCTGTAGGCGCGTGGCTGGCCGAGAGTTGCGCAATGACTCTTCCACAGGCTCCTCTCTTGGCGCTCAGCCGTAGCTCCTCCACTCCACGCTTCCCCTATCGCTCCGCCTCTAAGCGCGGAAGCGCTTTCTTACGTGACGCCAAGTATAACTCCTCTGGTCATCAGTCTCTAGGCTTACAAACTACTGAAACTAAGCTAAGGACAAAACACACATACACACACATCCATGCCCGAGGGAAGACTCGAAACTCCGACAGCGCTCGGGGGAGAGGGGGTGGGGAGGGGAGGAGTCCTTCTACGTTCGCACTAGCATGGTGACCATCTCAAAAGGTATGTCACCTCTGAAATGTTAGTAAGTTAATTTAGGAGTCACAGGAGCGGGAACTGTGATGTGTGCCGTAAGTGTCGGTAAGATTACCCACTAATACAGTCCATATCGGGAGTTAGCAGTGGTCGAAAACTTCGGAAGAAGAGCGGGTTTAAGTGTAGAGAGAAAAAAGTGCCAAGGGAAATAAACCTCTGCAACAAGCGGCGACGGGTAGTAAGGGCAGTAGCGGATTCCTTGCTAACTGCAAGAGACATCAATCCGGTAGTGCGGCAGCAGAATCTGCTGCATTTGCCTGCACTGCTGCACCTGTCCAGCTTGTCAAGTGCGGCAGTGCGCCACGATGTTTGCAGCGTCTTCTCTCCAGAGGCGGCGTCTTTCATCATGATACCTCTCCACACATATGAGTGCGCGGAAAAGTTCTTGCTGCCGGTCGTCGAATCGCTAAGGGCCGCTTCATCACTGGGAAGCACACGTCTCCTTCAGTGACTTCTCCAGTGCTTTCTCGTCCGGTGCGGCCGTCAGGTATTTATAGCTTTTTTCTGCGCAGTCGTGACCATGTCGGCAGTTGTGGACCGTGATAGTGCAACCACAGGAGCGCCGGTCGTCTCAGCAGTGGCCGCTGCAGAGCGTTGCGCCACAGGGGCATTCGCCGCAATGTCAACAGCTTGTTCTTAGGCCGTGTTTACAGCCTGTGGTTGCTCCGCGGCGGAGGAATCGCTGCGGTTTGGCAGTGCGCTGTTTCTCATACGGCAGCGTGGACCCCGTTTGCGGCCGCGGTGGCCGAGTGGTCTGTGACGTGCCAGTCACGGTCAGCACGGCCGCTGCGGTCGGGGGCTCGAATCTCCCCTCAGGCATGGATGTCTGACCGTCTTTACTGTAGGCTAGTTCATAAGTAGTTTGTAGCTTTAGGGACTGATGACCTCGTAGTTAAGTCCCATAAGCTCTACAGACATTTGAACATTTGGACCCTGTTTATAGGCGCGGCTGCGGTGGCGGCCCCTCCGCTCTTCCACTGCGGCGTCAAAATACCAGCGGCTGCACTTCGAAACCGCTTACACGGCGGCTAATGGGGCTGTATGGTGCGTCATAAGTCTGGCCGCCAGGTGGGAACAGGGTGCCCGAGGTCACTGGGGCTGAAACACTGCTGTCTGAGTGACGAGCGGAGCGTCCGCAAAATCACAGCGGTTGCTCCGACACGGAAGACACCGCTGTCTATAAACGCAGCCAAGGGTCGCACGCCAATTCGGCAGCAAGGGGCCTCGCACACTCCACCGCGGCTCCAAACAGAGTGTAGCGGCCGTATTTCTAGGTGGCACCGGTATCGAAAGTAAGGAGCATTGGCACAACCAGGATTTGGTTCTGGGGGGGGGGGAGGGGGGGAGAGCTAGGTTTTTTTTTTTTTTTTTTTTTTTTTTTTTTTTTTTAAATAATGCATTCTGAATTTATTTAATGGTAAAGGGTTCTTATCATTCGCTATCTGAAATATAAGAAGCTCCCGATGTTATAACTGTTGAATTAATACTACATTCTATGTATAAAAATTGAACTAAAATAACACTATTGTTGTTCGTAGTTTATGGCGGCCTTCATAAGGTTCCACTCGGTGACGCAGCGAGTCGCCGCATATGAGCAATCGGCTCGTAACTTCAGCACAGCAATAAAATAGCGGAGCATCAAAGCTGATCGCAGTGGCATTGAAACCGGTCACAGTAACAGCAGCACACGTTCTCAGTGGCGGCTTCACGTTGGTGACCCATTATCATGTTCACTTGTGCTTGGCAAATTATAGTGACGTTGTGATTTCCGTTTTCAAAATGACAAACCAATATCGCACCCCAGCAATTTATTAAATGACGACCGGTTTCGGTGCATTGTGTCACCATCATCTCGTCATATATATATTATAATCTGGTCATCTGGTTAAAAAAAAGGATGAACAGATCATAACATATATGTGACCAGATGATGGTGACACAGTGCACCGAAACCGGTCGTCATTTAATAAATTGTTAGTGTGCGATCTTGGCTTGTCATTTTAAAAACTGTAAAACGATTAGATCGCCTCCAGACCCGACTATGTCAGGTAATCTTAACGTTGTGATTTGTTACATGTGTACTGTTTCGAATTTACGGTGCCGGCCTGTTTAAAAAATAAATAAAGAAATAGAAAAATAAAAACAATAAAATAAAATCAAAATTGGTGCCTGGGGGAGGCTTCAGCCCCATTAGCCACCCCTCCCCCCGTGACTACGCCACTGGTAAGGAGTGACGTTACGTTTGCAACGAGTACTGTTTCTTTTAGTGACGGATACGTAAGGATACAAATCTTTTCGTTAGTCTCACAGCTCAACAGATTACCCTCCGAAATTAGCGCTCCTGCGACACCGCCGACGAGGAGAAACGGGACGTTTTCGGACGATAAAAGTTCAAAGAAGTGTCACGGGAGGTTATCTTTGTGAGGCCTAAGCTGGCCAGCCTCTTCCGGCCGGCAGCAGTAGAGGGCGGGCGCGACGTGAAACAGAATCTGGGAAGCTCCTTCTCGGCTGCCGGACTTTGGGCACGCTTGCGCCCACTTAGGCGCCACTGCGAGGAATTACCTCGCGGCCTTTTTCGGGCGTCTCGAGAGGCGGCCTGCTGCATGCAGTTGATGGGGCGTCGTGTAATTAGCGGCGCCTTTGTGCGTCGCGTCTCCTTGGCGCCAGACGCCGCCCACCCCCGCCGCCCCAGCCGCCCCCGCCGCCCACGTTTCCGGCCTCCTGGCCCGCCGCCTCGCCTCATTCACGAGTCCGCCGCCCGCCCTCGCCCCTAATTATGAGCATCGCGGCCAACTGCTGTGGAAGAAGCGCTTTCTCAGTCGCCGCTCGTGTTATCTTCCTGCAGCCGGGGTTCCCGGCGCTTTCTCGGAGACACTCGAGCTCGCCTCTGATGGTCACTTGTTAACGAATAGCTGCGTTCGTTAGTAACCTTTCAGCAGTGCGTTCTGCCGCCTTCGTGTCTGCATTTAAAGAGGTGGAAGGAGGAGAAAATTAGATGGAATAAATACGGTGATTTATTGGCCCACTTTAGGTTATGGTTGTAGCACTACATCTACATCTACATAGATACTCTGCAAATCACATTTAAGTGCCTGGCAGAGGGTTCATTAACCACTTTCATAACTTTTCTCTACCGTTCCATTCTCTAATAGCACGCGGAAAGAAAGAACACCTTAATCGTTCCGTTTTCGATCTGATTTCTCTTATTTTATTGGGATGGTAATGTCTCCCTAAGTAGGTGGGTGCTAGCAAAATATTTTCACATTCATAAGTAAAAGTCGGTGATTGAAACTTCGCAAACAGATCACGCCGCAATGAATAACGTCTTTCTTTTATTGATTTCCACCCCAATTCGTGCAACATTTCCGTGACGCTTTCCCCTCGTAACATGATAAAACAAAACGAGCTGCCCTTCTCTGAACCTTCTCAATATCTTCTGTCAGTCCCACCTGGTGAGGGTCCCACAAGGGGCAACAGTACTCCAGGAGAGGACGCACAAGTGTGATGTAGGCGGTCTCTTCGGTGGAACAGGTACATATTCGAAGCGTTCTGCCAATGAAACGTAACCTTTGGTTCGCCTTCCCCACAATATTTTCTATGTGTTCTCTCCACTCAAAGTTGTTCGTAATTGTAACTCCTAGGTATTTGGTAGAATTTACGACCTTAAGGTTTGACTGATTTAACGCATAATTGAAGTTCAGCGGATTTCTTTTAATGGTCATGTGTATTACTTCACACTTTTCTTTATTTACTGTCAATTGCTAATTTTCGCACCAAGTAGAAATTTTGTCTAAATCGCTTTGCAGTAGCTTTTGATCCTCTGTTGACTTCACTAACCAATAAACGACAGCATCACCCGCTAGCAGTCTAAGGGAGCTATACAGATTGTCTTCTAAATCGTTTATAAACACGAGGAAGAGTAGGGGACCTATAAAGCTTCCCTGTGGAACGCCAGATATCACTTCTGTTTTATTCGATGACTTACCGTCAATTACAACGAACTGTGTCCTTTCTGATAGGAAATCGTGAATCCAATCGCACAATTGGGGAGATATTCCATAAGCACGCAATTTCATTAGAAGCCGCTTGGGGGCTACAGTGTCAAAAGCTTTCTGGAAATCCAGAAATATGGAATCGATTTGAGATCCCTTGGCGATGGCACTTAACACTTCTTGTGAATAGAGGGCAAGCTGTCTTTCGAAAGAGCGATACTTTCTAAATTCGTGTTTTTCTTTCTAACATTTGATTTGCTTCATAACTATTCCAGAAATTCGACAGGCACTAGACATCTCCATTCGCACCATCAACAGAACAGACTGTGATAATGGTATACTACACCTCCCGTATCACTGCTGGTAACAGGTTCTACACAACGCTGGTGACTACTTTGAATGACAGTAACAGGTGTAAACATGTAAATATTCCGTACAGTTTGTGAATAATAGTTGCCACTATTACGGTTCCAACCCTCGTAATTGCGACACATTCTACAGACAATATACACACTTACCACTGAATACACCTTCGCAATTATGTAATAGTATGGCAAATTGTTAATAAGACACGGCATGAAAAATAATAAAATGCATGAAAATACGCTCCGTCAAGCATGACGTTATAATTTATTACATCTTTACTACCAACTCCATTCGCAATACATTCCGCAGACAGTTCCCAAATTTTTCACTCTACTAATCTGGAAAACTATATTATTGTACGACACATAGTTCAGGAGGTATGACGTAATAAGAATTGAGCTTCGTGAAAAAGAAGTAGGGTAGAAGGCTATGGAAAGATAGGGAGGAAGGAAATGGAATAACATAATAGTGTAATAAATACACACCCGAGTAATATTTCTATATATCCCGTCCACCCTTTCTAAAATTGATGGATTTGTATGAAATGGAAAATGCAATACCTCCTAGTAGTAAGTATACGATGCCGGATTGAATGGTGGCATTTTAAACTTCCGATTCCCACCGGAAGCGGTTATTCAGACCGGAAGTCGGTGTTTCTAAATTGAATGTCACATTTTTTTCTTACTTATTTCATTTCATTAATAATAGTTTTCTTAAATTGTCATTCTCAACTTCAACGCCGGCCGCGGTGGCCGAGGGGACTAAGGCGCTCCAGTCACGGTCTGCACGGCCACTACGGTCGGGGGTTCGAATCCCCCCTCGGGCATGGATATTTGTACCGTCCTAGCTTGTAAGTAGTTCATAAGTAGTTTGTAAGTTTAGGGACTGATGACCCCGTAGTTAAGTCCCATAGACTAAACAAACCAACATTTTTTCTCAACTTCAACGTTTCTTTTGTAGTGTGATGGCCCATCTGTACAGTGGCATGCATAAATTATTTAATGAGGTTAGATACTTAATCCAAATAAGTTACTCATATCTAATAATGTAATATACTTTAAGATGCATACAGAGAATCCAATAGTACCTAGTGACGATGCAGTGATATTGACCTACGCGGGTGAGATGCTTTAGACCGCTCGGCTACTCCACCGCTGCCTGGCTAGAGCGGTTCCCACAAAGATTTCCTCATTCACGGAAGGTGTTTCCCAGATTGTCATGCATTCGTCATTGTGGTTGTGTGGTTGTGTACAAGCAGACACATACGTAGACGAGTAGCTCTGCTCATGTTGCACCCGACGAAAGTTTGAGACGCAGAGAAAGAGACTCTGGTATATCATAGAGCACAATTCATAGAATTTTGCACGAATTTGAATTTCATGGTAATGGAATGCAACTTCACCAAGCTTGAAGTCACGAAGATAACAAAGACTAGTATTTTGCAATTGTGTTCGAGGGCAACCCCGTTATTTAGACTGAGAATTTTGTTTTCGGATGAGTGTAAAGGTCAGTAATTAGAATTCCCCTTATTGGTCTCACACGAGTGGAAGATCAATTTCTGATGTGGAATTACAGGAAATCAAATAATTGGTCCTTTCTTTGTTGATGAGAATATGAACCAGTTTTGGTACCTAGAAGTGCTATAGGACGACCTTTCGGTTTTGTTAGAAGATATTCCACTAAATATACGAAAGCGTTTACTGTTCCAGTAGGAGGAATGTCCAACTCATATCCTACATCAGGACTGGTTCGAACGGAGCTCAACAGAATCTTTCCCGAGACGTGGAGTACCAGACTTAACTGTTTTGGATTATTATTAGTGGGGAGGGCTAAACAATACTGCGTACACAGTGACGCCTACAGCGAGAGCGAATATGTTCATTAGTATCACAGAAGGTAATCGATGTCTTTCGGTTATGGCATTCGTGTAGTTGATTCGTTCACTAATAGATTCCGAACTTGCTTAGATCGATATGAGGCTCAATTCGAACATGACAAATTAACAATTGATTTGTAACAAATTATTGAAAATTATTCTCGTCATCTTTTGTTTGGTAATGGAAATAGTGTTATTTGTTTATGTACATCTTTTACTTCTTTACTATTGGTTGAAGAAAATTCAAATGTTAATACAATAAAAATGTTCTTTAATTAAATCATTATGTGTTATTTCATGGAAGAAATACCATCTTCTCCTATGGTTAGTCATTAACTCACTGACTGCCAGAGGAGCCAATATCGGCTCACACTTACACGGGTTATGACACTACGTGAGCCACATTCGATTCACGTATACACTGTACAGTGAGTCGCTTGAGCCAGAACTCTCTATCTACATTATTCCGTGATTTATTAAGTTTTTAAATTTATGCTGACTTTTTGATCACCCGGTACTTCGCAATCCACGGTAAAATGAGTGGCAGTGGGTACCTCGTACCGCTACTACTAATTTTCTGTCCATTTCCACTCCCAAATAGAACAAGATAAAAACGAATGCCAGAGAAAGAGCCCTTACTTCTCTTAACTTTATGCTCTTTGGCGAAATGCGTATTAAAATAACTCCAAACCCCCAGGTATTCACAGGTCAAAAAGTTATACTGTGTCATCCTACAGTAACCAGAAGAAACAGTACTGCCTGACTTGATAGTGAAGTGTAGTAATGCACATATGATGATAGCAGCCGAAACCGCTTATAAATATTTTAAAGTGATCTTAGACAACCTTGATGTTTCAGTTTTATGAAACAAATCAAACCATCCCAGAAAATGGCACAATGTCAGAAACATTCAAAAACATAATGTATGTTATGTCTCTACAGTTTCCACATCTCGTTAAAATCTCTGCAATTCCCCCATCTCATTAAAGCTGCGTCTGCATTAAAATATATGCCGGCGTTAATATTTCCTCTATTGCAGTGTCACATAAAACTGTCAAAACAGTGAACAATACACAGAGTTGTAAGATATCAGTTACGTCAATGCATACAGACTTACTTTTCAAAGTGTTCTGTAATTTATCTGTGGAAACTAAAGGAACATTCAGTAACAACTTCATTTTTCCTGCCTTTATTTTCCAATGTCATAGCTATAAAAATTATTGTGGAGTATCTCAGTATCAGTTCTACAAACTGGACAATACAAATTCCATTAGCAGCTAGAAGTGAAGAAAATTCAGCGAACACTTATGCAGCATTATCCCCTGAGGAGCTGAACGCTCTCGAGTGAAATGGATACAGTTCTTGGTCGTAATCAACAAATCGGTTTTCTGAAATCAGCCAGGTCACTTCATAGGAATTCCGCAATGGTTCCTTACAAAATCTACTGCCGCATCCTTCCCCTCCAGTAGCAAGAAATCCCAGCAAATCCCCTTCTCTAACAATCTTAGCTGTGGACTGGACAGACGACATTAATCTTCCTCCGTTGCTTCTTGTTTGGTATGGATAATAAATCAGCACGTAGAGTCGTTCTTGTGAACAACTGTTTCCGAGAAACTACCAATCCGACAAATGGCTATAAGATTGTGCCACGTTACGCTAGTCGCTAACAGATCGCCGCCTCGTGCGTGCACAGCAGAAAGCACTTCTCAATTTGTAAATGTTATCTGCTTATGACTACAAAATAATTACTTTCATTTCCCTTTCAATTTCTTAAACTTATTGTGTGGACGCGTGCATATAAGACTCAGATTCACTTGATGTGAAAGTGTAACTCCCTAAACTACCATTGCGCCATTAAACCACAACGTTTTCAGTTTGAACAACGTTAATACATTGACTGCCACGATGAGATTTCGACCATGTGTTCCTGTGCGACAATAAATTCACGAATATTACTTGTGAGGTCAAATTGATTTTTTTTTTCGTCATATGTCTTCGTTTGAACAGTTACATGACTGATCTGAGCTGATAACAGACGTGAGGCGCAACAACTACATTTTAACAAAAGTATGATCTGTAATCACATGACCCACATGATTTAAAACCACAATAGGTGTTTACAAATCGTTTTGGTATAAATCATCATTAATGCCGTTTATGTTTCCATTTGTTCAAGGAGATTTTTGTGTTGCTCTGTAAGCATACTGTTCGCTTTATTTTCAGTTTTGTAGATATTACTGTATCCAGGTTGCCTTTTGCGTTACTTAATAGCGCTAACAACGTGGGTTGAGGTAATTTTTAGTTCTGTAGGCAATGTTACTCTACTCCACTTTATCAATTGTCACAATACAGTGTTCCTCCATTGAACAATAATGGGTCAAGTAACTCCATAACTACTTTGTTACGGACTGTTCAGTGAAGCCATCACTTTTAAACCCATGGTTGAAACGCTTTATATGTGAGCCCCATGAAGCTCAAGGGGTCTCTAAACAAAACTCAACACGTGAGCCACATGCTTGGAATAACATGGGGTTTTATTAGAACAAAAAGAAAGTGTTCAAAAATATCCGACAGATGGCGCTTCATCTGATCAGAAAAGCAATAATTAGCATAACAAATTAAGACGAAGCAAAGATGATGTTCTTTACAGGAAATGCTCAATACATTCACTATCATTCCTCGACATTATCTGTAGTCGAGGAATAATGTTGTGAACAGCACTTGCTTCTTCTTCTTCTTCTTTTATCCCCTAATAAAACCCCATGTCATTCCAAGCATGTGTGTCAATTCTTACCTCACTATGTACATTATTCCGTGATTTATACTGACTTTTTGATCACCCGGTATTTATGTAGTTATAGATGTAATGTTTTAGAGTATAAGTGCAAAGTTTTAAGTAACGATGGAACGTTCCAGGCCAGATCCTAATATATTTTAAGTAATTTTCCTGAAAGATTATTATTTTTTTCTTTCCTGAGGGTCGTCCCCATTGCCCCCCACCCCCAGATACGGTCGCTCTAGATATTTGGTTAATAATGTCCCAATTGCATCTTCATCTATTGGTTCTGTTCACATAGTCGATACAATTTCTCTTTATTTCATTGGACCATGATTTATCGACTTGATTGCTAAAAGTATTGAATAAGATGGAAATAATCTAAAACTACGTACATACTCCGCAATCCACCCAAAGGTGCGTGGTGGAGGGTACTCAGTACCAGTACTAGTTACTTGCTTTCCTGTTATACTCCAATATAGAACGAGGGAAAAACGAATACTTGTATGCATCCGTACGAGTACTAATCTCTCTAATCTTATCCTTGAGGTCTTTACGCGGAAGGTAGGTTGGCGGCAGAATCATTCTGCAGTCCGCCTCAATTTTCGGCCCTCTAAGTTTCTTCAACAGTGCTTCTCGAAAAGAACGTTGCCTTTCCTCCAGCAACTCCCATTTGAGTTTCCGAAGCATTTATCGATTGATCGAATCTACCGGTACAAATCCAGCCTCCCGCCTCTGAGCGGCCTCTATGTCCTTCTTCAAACCGATCTGGTGTCGATCCCAAACACTTGAGCAATACTCAAGACTGGGTCGTACAAACGTTTTATATGCGGCCTCCTCTACCGACGAATCACACCTTCCCAAAATTCTCTCACTAATACGATGTCGAGCATTCGCTTTTTCCATGACTGTGCTTTTATGCTCGTTCCAAGTTATATCGCTGTGTAGCGTTACGCCTAGGTATTTAATTGATTCGACTCTGTCAAGCAACACGCTACTAATGTATTAGAACATTAGGTCATAGTTTCTCCTACTCATCTGCATCACCTTACTTTTTCCACATTTAGCGCTAGTTACCATTCCTCACGCCATCTAGAAATTTGGTCCAAGTCATCCTGCATCATTCATTGACGACAACCTCTTATACACCACAGCATCATCAGCAAACAGCCACAGACTGTAATTCACTCTATCCGTCAGAATTAGAAAGTAACAGCGGTCCTATCACACTTCCCTGTGGCACCCCTGACGATACGCTAGTCTATGGTGAACACTTGCCATCGAGAACAACGTACTGGGTTTTATTACTTAAGTAGTCTTCGAGTCGCTCACATATTTGGGTACCTATTCCGTGCACCCACCTCAGCAGTCTGTTGTACGGTACCGTGTCAAACATCTTTAGAAAATCGAAAAATATCATAATGATTTTTTTTAAAAAATTTTTCGGAGAGTTGGATGATGACTTGTGGTGACGCTCTGTCAACCCCATCATATGTCAACATATGTTTGTAAAAATACTCCGAGCGCAACACGGATCCCACCAGCATGAAAACCGAGGGTAAGCTTTCGCTTTGTATTTGCAACTTTTAGCCGTCCGTAAACGTCCGGGGCGTTCACTCATTTGTATGCGAATCTCTGGTAAGTCCCCGTAATACTTTGCGCCATCTACGGGGGACGAGCGAGGGCGAGAACATTTTTATTCAGGAGGGCTAAGGGGGATAAGGAAGGGAGAAGACGCATACATCAGCGAATCGGCGCCGGGGGTGAGATGCGGGCCACTGAGCTTGTGAGGGAACGCGGGGTGAGGCGCACCGCGCATGCGCATTGCGCAAGCCTGCAGCGGCCGAGGGCGGCGCCTTCGCAGTTCCTTGGGAAGTCTCCGCGTCGAGTGTGTTTCTTCTCATTCCATCGACAACTGGAGCAATGGATGAATGATTGCCAATATGCCTCTTGTTTTATTGAAGTAATTTCTCCATTACGGTTTGTAATGGAGCCTGAATAAGATTCATTCATTGGATCGTACTTCCATATTGTAGAAAAAACCATAAATTACATTTAATATTATCCGCCATAACTTAAATTTTATGGACTTATAAATTATCTAAAATTACTTCCGTTCTCTTGAGATGTCTAACCTGTTAGGATTAAAAGAAAATGCTCACGACTCCTTCACACATAACGATTTACGTGGTCTGCCTCTTCCTGCTATGTTGCATACAGTTTCTCTATTACGTCATCGTCAAATACATTCTGAAATATCAGAGTGTAAGAAAAAAGTGTCTATAATAAGGAAGTTCCAAGGAGATGTAAGGAGATAATGCACAAAATGTATTATGCACTTGAATAATGCAACTGAGACCTGGACAGTGATAGGTAGGAAGAGAGCAGAATCCAACCAGTGAAATGGAATACCTATTATGATTGGGAGGGTAAGGAAAGGCAGAGTGAGAAACGAAGATGTTGGAATGGAAGTCGGGATAGAAAAGCTGAATGAGAGAATAGATAGGAATAAACTAAGATGGTTTGGATGTGTAAAGAGGATAGAGGAATAAAGATTACCGAAACGGATGATGGAGATGCAGTTTGAAGGAAAGAGAGCAAGGTAGAGACCTATAAAAAGGTGGTTTGATTCAACAAAGAAGAGTGCAACATGAAGGAACCTGGACTGAGAAAAAGTGATAGAAGAGCAATTGTGGAAGGATAGAAGAAAGTGGAGAAGTGCCATAAATGTCGCGACCCGGTAGGAGCTGGATAAGGAGAACAGATGATGATGAGGTCTCACATTGCATTCAGAATGCTGTTAAAAAAGCACGAAGACTTGTATTTGATAAAAGAGTTCAATAATGTCCCAATAAAAATCATATGGGAGAACCTTGGAAACAAAGATGTTCCTACAAGGATACTCTAAAAGGCTGCTACAGCTGAGTACTGAGGGAATGGTAATTCCACTTTCCAGAGACAGAGATATACAAAACTGACAAATCATAACGTTTCCTGTGTATTATTCTGCCCAGTCAGAATCTACTCCTTAATAGGTCCGCCTAGAAGACTCTTACCCTTACATACCACAAACATAGCAAGTGAAATGGATTCTTGTGTATGTCGAACAAAGAAGTACTTTAAAAGATCAGCTCTTAATTTTCGACATTCCGTTTGGGTGGTGCGATATGACAAAATTTTGGTTGCATCAAAAGGAATAGTAAACAATAGATCATAAACACAATGAATTGAGTCTTGCGGATGCTTACTGCCAATTTCACGTAGTTTGGATGCTTCCTTCAAGTTGTTGCATTTTGGGTCGCCACCTTTGCAGAAGGGCAGTTCCGAAAGTGATGCAACGGTGGGCGTAACTTGTTTGTATGCGGACGTCTGTAGCTCAAATTACAAATTCCATTAAAGTAACTCTTCCTGCGTAAGCATGTTCCGTAATTTATTTTTTTCGGTGGAAACGGACATGCATTCGAAGCTGTAACAGAGTGCAGTCATTGGATTGAATTCTTGACAAAGGACGGATGCGGCTTTGCTGACATCCACAAGAGGCTGAAATATATTCGCACGATTGAAGAATGTGCAGAGGTGGATGAAGAAGTTTAAGAAGGAGAAACCTTCCCTGAAGGCAATCCACGCAGTGGGAGGCCCGTAACTGCTACCACTGATATGAATCGCCGGACACTGGCTGAAACGATTCGTACGGACAGACAAATCACAGTTGGTGAGTTTGCTGCACAGCTGAACTGTGGGTATAATGTCGTGAATCAGATGGTGAAACACTTAGGGTATCGACAAGTGAAAGCGAAGTGGGTACCGAGGCAGCTGACACGTGATTTGAAGGTCAGATTGATGGAAGTTTGCTCTGACCTGCTGGAAGCATTTGAAGCTAGCGAAGACATGCTTTTCTCTTATCTGGTCACAGGAGATGAAACATGGATGAATACTTATGGTCCGGAAACGAAGAATCACTGAAAGTGACATCACACCTCTTCTGCCAAGGAGTTCAAAAGCAGCAAAGAAACTCATAGCGACAGTTTTATTTTGGGATGACGAGGGAGACATTCTCGCTAATTTTATGGAACATTATTGTATTGTGAACATCAACTGGCGGTTCCGGCACACAATTTTAATCTGCCAGGAAGTTTTATATCAGTGCACACTCCACTGCAGAGTGAAAGTTTCATTCTGGAAACATCCCTTAGGCTGTGGCTAAGCCATGTCTCCACCATATCCTTTCTTCCAGGAGTGCTAGTCCTGCAAGGTTCACAGGAGAGCTTCTGTGAAGTTTGGAAAGTAGGAGGCGAGGTACTGGCGGAAGTAGAGTTGTGAGGCGGGATAGCTCAGTCAGTACCGGGCGCCGTGGCTCAACGCGCCCGGTCAGAGTGCTCAACGCTCTCTGTAACAAAAAAAGCTGTGCCAAAGAACACGTAGAACCAAAACGAACAAACACGATCAGCGTCCGCAAGGACAGGAACTACCCATAGACGAAAAAAAAAAAAAAAAATGGTAGAGCGCTTGCCCGCGATAGGTAAAGGTTTCGGGTTCAAGTCCCTGTTCCGGCACACAATTTTAATCTGCCAGGAAGTTTGAATATAACTCTTCGCTACCTATATTTTACCCCTACTACCTTCAGAATTTGAAAGAGTGTATTCCAATCGACATTGTTAAAAGCTTTCTGCAAATCTACAACGCTAAAAACGACAACTTTCAGAACGAACCTTGTATAATGCGAGCAAAGCGAATAATACATAATACTCGGTTAAGCGGTGCCGGCCGCGGTGGCCGAGGGGACTAAGGCGCTCCAGTTACGGTCTGCACGGCCGCTGCGGTCGGGGGTTCGAAGTTCGAATCCCCCTTCGGGCATGGATATTTGTGCCGTCCTAGTTCGTAAGTAGTTCATAAGTAGTTTGTAATTTTAGGAACTGATAACCCCGTAGTTAAGTCCCATAGACTATACAAACATTTGAACATTTAAACACTTTGGTTAAGCGGTTACGATCTGGTCGCGGCGTTCACCTGGCTCGGCTCTTTGTGTGAGCAGCTCGAGTAGACAGGGAGACTTGGGGGAGCGCCCTCGGCGTGATTACAGTTTATCGAGACGCAGACTGTCGGGCCGCACTCCAGATTGCCCCCCGCCGCTTATCTGGCCATCGCAATTCCGCGCTGCGTCGCAGGGGTCAGTTTTTGCCCCTCCCCCCTTCCCCTCTCATTCCGGAGGCCGTCTTAGATAACAAGGAAGCAGGGGCGCCACCCTTCCCCCTTTGTCCCCTCCCGCTCCTTATCTGACAAGAAGCTCTCCTTGTGCCGGCTACGTGTTTTGCGCTGCCTCGACTCCTCCCGTTGTACCGGCAGCTTATGTTCTTGTCAAACGAGGCAAGTGTCGGCTTGCAGCAAAAACACGCTAATCTGTTTACAAGTTATTTCTATAATTACACGGATTTTTGTCTCGGAGTGTAGAATTAAATGAAGCTAACACCCTCGAGAACAAACACCGACATCGGTTGTTTTGTGACTGCTGGGGAAGCCTAATGGCTCAGTAGATTCCGAATCTCCGCGAAGAAACGACCGCTAGGTTGTTGTATAAAAAGTTGCAATACGATATTCTTAGTTGTGTGTCACAGAGTAAGGGCCTTAACCTTTAGCCGTACACCGGTCTCCTGGACCGGGGCGCCCCCTTCTCACCCTTCCCCTTCTCTCTGCCCTCTACAGTAGCCTCAAGGCCGTTGAAGAGGAGGTCTAAGTAAGCCTTTCCTTCGATGTGCATCTGTCTGAAGTTCTGTAATGAACGAACTGCACTCTCCGCTCCTGTTAAAAAAAGACCGAATTGTACGCTGAATGTCTTTATTTTCCCCAATCCAATGTACCCGTGTATCCTCGAGTTGTGTGTTTTTTCTTTCACTGTTAACTGCAAGTCTGTAAAATTGGGAAGAATCTACATATAAAATGAGTCAGAAAATTGTCAGGAGTATGTATCTTGGGGAAGGAGGAGAACGAATGGTGCACTAAATGGATTTTAAGACAATTAGATGCTAAAAATGCCGAAAGAAATGGCACCTCGGTCTTAAAGACCGAGTGTACGCTTTGTGTACCGTAAAGGGGTGTACGGGCTGAAGGTTAAATAATGTCGCCGTAATTATTTCCCTGTGTATAAGCTTCCTGGTTCAGCTTGAAATAGATTGAATATTACTTGAAACTACACCATGTGATCAAAAGTATCCAGACACCTGGCTGAAAATGACTTACAAGTTCGTGGCGCCCTCCATCAGTAATGCCGGAATTCAGTGTGGTGTCCGTTCAGCCTTTGTTGGCAGCTTCCACTCTCGCAGGAATACGTTCAATCAAGTGCTGCAAGGTTTCTTGGGGAGTGGCAGCCCATTCTTCACAGAGTTCTGCACTGAGTTGAGGTATCGATGTAGGTCGGTGAGGCTTGGCACGAAGTCGACGTTGAAAACATCCCAAAGAGGTTCTATAGTATTCAAGGCAAGACTGTGCAGGCCAGTCCATTAGGGAGATGTTATTGACGTGTAACCACTTCGCCGCAAGCCGTGCATTATGAACAAGTGCTGGATCGTGTTGAAAGAGCTAATCACCGTCCCCGAACTGCCGTTCAGCAGTGGGAAGCAAGAAGGTGCTTAAAACTTAAATTTAAGCCAGTGCTGTGATAGTGCCACGAAAAAAACAAGGGGTGCAAGCCCCCTACATGAAAAACACATCCACACAATAACACGACCGCCTCCGAACTGTACTGTTGCCACTACACACGCTGGCACGATGGCGTTCACTTGGCATTCGCCCTACCCACACCCAGCCATAGAATCGCCACATTTTGTACTGTGATTCGACACTCCACATAACGTTTCTCCACTGTTTAATCGTCCAACGTTTACGCTCCTTACACGAAGCGAGACGTAGTCTGGCACTGACCAGCGTAATGTGTGACTTACGGACAGCTCCTAGACTATGAAATCCAAGTTTTCTCAGCTCCCGCCTAAATGTCATACTACTTGGAGTGGATGCTGATGCGCTACGGTGGAGTTACTGAGCGCTCTAAGGTGCCTTGCTGCGGAGCGCGCGATTGCTCGCCGTCGGAGGTTCCAGTCTTCCCTCGGGCATGGGTGTGTGTGTTGTCCTTAGTTTGTAAGCCTAGGGTTTGATAACCGCATTAGTTAAGTCCCATAGATTTACAAACATTTGATCCTGACGCAGTTTTGTATTTCTGTGTCATGGTCTGGATAAATGCTTACCTATTACATTGTACAGCTCTCTTCAACTGTCGGCAGTCTCTGTCAGTCAACAGACGAGGTCGACCTGTACGCTTTTGTGCTATACGTGTCCTTTCACGTTTCCACTTCACTATCGAACCAGAAAACGTGGACCTAGGGATTTTTATAGCGTGGAAATTTAGAGTACAGACTTCTGACAGAAGTCACACCCATTCACCTGACCACGGTTGAAGTCTGTGACTTCCGTGGAGCGCCACATTCTACTCTCTCATGAAGTCCAATGAGTACTGAGGTCGTTGATACGGAGTATCTGGCAGTAGGTACCAGCAGAATGCACCTAATACGAAATACGTATGTTTTTGGGGTGTTCGGAAACTTTCGATCACACATTGTTTCTTACTTAGCTTTATATAGGACAAATTGCTTTTAATACTTTGCTACTTTTATTTATTGTGGAAAATTTAGTGTTGGATGAAAAATTTCCTAGAATGGCTTCCTGGTATCGCCTACCCCTACCAATTACCATCGCTCCCTTTTCCCCACTGCCTATCCCCCAACACCTCACCCATTCCCACTCAACTCCCAATCCCCTCTCTCAATAGAATTTGACATGGAAATCAGTATAAGCTGGTCTGCGGGAAGGCAGATTCGTGCAGTGCGTAATTACTTCCATAAAATATCTGGGACTAATCATAAGGGGTGATTCGAAATGGAACGACCATATAAAGTCAATCTTGGGTAAGGCAGATGTCTGACTGACAAGGAAAGTACTTGGGCTCTAACAAGTATATATACACCAAAATCGTGTGAGAGATAATGTAAAGATCCCTTATTGCACAAGTGATACTCCCGCATCTGCAAAACTCTGTAGTCGTTCGTTAGAGGCCTCTGCGTGTACCATGCCGCATTGCACTTTGACCTGTCGGTTCGCCAGTAGGGACGGTGCAGTGTGCCTCCGAAGTCGCATTTTGTGACATTATTTGTGTGGTGAAGCGTCAGATGAGGCGGCGATTGTTAATCAATCCTGCTAATGTATTGCGATTGGTTGAGATGAAGTTACGAAGAACCCTTCTTCGAAAAGATGCTAATAGTGTAGAAGATGAATCATTCGAATGCTTTCACGTATCTGTTATGGTACAGAAATATGAGCATAAGTTAGATACTGTTGTAACACTAACACATATTGATGATAATAGGGATGATAATGACGAACAACTCATTGCAAGCGGTAGTGCTACGGTAAGTGCGGGAAGAGGCGATGGAAGCGGTGCAGTGAATACCAACAGTCTTCCGAGAAGAAGTTGCAACTATCATCACGGCTTTTGATGACAATACGCTAGAGAACATGTACGATGATTGTTACATAAGTTATAGTTAAGATATCTGCATTACGTATGGCGTCTACAATTACATCTACAGTGCTATCTAGAACATGGTTGCAGAGGTTTGCAGAAAAACGACACCCACCAGCACACTGAGGTGTACGTAGAGATCCTGTAAGCAAACGTTCATACAGATATGTTTGTTCGAGCCCATGTACGTTTCTCGTGAGATTCATTGGAAATGTAGTCCGTCAGTAAAGGAAGTGGGTTACGAAACTCTCGTTCTTCAAGCTTTTGACTATTGCTCATTAGTGTGAGATTCGTGACAGATGGGGTTAATAGAAGACAAAGAAGATTCGACGGTGAGCAGTATGCGTCGTTGCGGGCTCATTTAGTAAGCGCGAGAGCGTCACGGAGATGATTAGGAAACTGCAGTGACAGGAGCTGCTAGAGAGGCGTTCTGTATCGCGGTACGCGCTTTTGTCAAAGTTTTGAGAGTGTGCCTTCCGTGGAGAAACATCCAATATATTGCTTCCTACTACGTATGTCACAAGGATAGGACAATGGTATGCAAAATACCCTCTACCACACGCCGTCAGGTGACCTGCGGTTGGAATGTGAATGTAGATGTACATCTACATCTACATACATACTCCGCAATTCACCGTGAGGTGCGTGGCGGAGGATACACTGTACCACTACTAGGCGTTTCCTTTCCTATTCCACTCCCAAATTGAACGAGAAAAAAAGAATGCTTATATGCCTCTGTATGAGCCCTAATTTCTCTTATCTTGTTTTTGTGATCACCACGCGAAATGTAAGTACGCGGCAGCAAGATCGTACTACACTCAGCTTCAAATTCCGGCCCTCTAAATTTCCTTAACAGAAATTCACGAAAAGAACGTCGTCTTTCCTCCAGCGATCCCCAATTGAGTTGACGTATTATTTCCGTGACACTCGCGCACTAGTCGAACCTACCAGTAACAAACCTAGCTTCTCGCCTCTGAACTGCCTCTATGTCTTCCTTTAAACTGATCTGCTGCGGGTTCCAAACACTTGAGCAATACTCAAGACGTGGTCGTACAAGCGTTTTATACGCGGTCTCCTTTACAGGTAAAGTACATCTTCCCAAAATTCTCCGAATTGTTTTTCCTATTCATGCGCATCACCTTACATTTTTCTACATTGAGAGCTAGCTGCCATTTTCCGCACCAACTAGAAATTTTGTCTAAGTCATCCTGTATGCTATTACAGTAAATTAAAGACGACAGCCTCCCATACACCACAGCATCATCAGCAAACAGCCGCACATTACAACTTACTTTATCCATCAGATCATTTATATAGATAGAAAATAATAGCGGTCCTATCACACTCGCCTGGGGCACGCCTGACGATACATTCGTGTCTGATGAACATTCGCCATCGAGAACAACGTACTGCGTTCTATTACGCAGCCAGTCACAAATTTGTGAACGTATTCCATAAGCTCGTATCTTCGTTAGCAGTCTGCAGTGTGGCACCGCGTCGAACGCCTTTTTGAAGTCGAGAAAAACACAATCCGCCTGTTGCCCTTCATCCATTTCCCGCAAGATGTCATGTGAGAAGGGCAAGCTGAGTTTGACATGGACGATGTTTCCTAAACCCATGCTGATTCATAGAAAGACGCTTTTCCGTTTCAAGGAAATTTACTATATTCGAACTGAGAATATGCTCCAAAATTCTACATGAAACTGATGTCAACGATATTGGTCTGTAATTGTTCTCTTTCCTTTCTTATGAACGGGAGTAGAACGTATTCAGACATCATTTTAAGTACATTCCCCACTGTCTAGTCACATGCACTACAGCAAAATTCAGAGAAAGGGTGGTGTAGGCATGGATGAGCCGCGGAGAATTAACAGTGCGCATTGGGGCGTCGTACTGCGGTGCGCGCGGCCGTTCGCCGTCGGGGGTTCTAGTCGCCCTTCGGGCATTGGTGTTTGTGTTGTCTTTGGGTTAGTTTATCTTAATTTAAGTAGTTTGTAAGCTACGGACCCAGTAGCTGAGTCCGATAGATTTACAAACATTTTGAATTTGCAAGAGATGGATCATTCCAATTTAAGCTATTCATTAATTCAGAAGTGATTTTCAGTACTTGCTCATAATGACACAAACTGGAAGTCGAGCAGATGGTATCTACGTTACATGGGTAAACTGTACAAACCAAATCGTATATGTAACAAAAAGTTTTCACTGTGTTTCCACTACGTAGTTTCGGCTACCTATGTATATCACCCAGCTGACAGCTTCCCAAGCCCATAATATCAGATCACTGTAAATATAGAGGACTCCTTAGGATTTTCGGTATCTTTGCCAACCACTACTACATTATTTTGGTGCTGAAATATACCTCTTTTATTGACATTAACAATTACCTGTATTCCTTTCTGCAATTCATTCAGCCTAGAGAATTCATGGTTTTAATTTTACCTTCTATTTCCTGTATAATACAACTACTAAATCTTCTTGTGTGTTCACTATCAGTTGTTCTGCTACACACGCCTGCGGAATTTCTGTATATAATTTTCTGTTTACATTGTTTGCAAATGATTGGACACTCCGCCAAAGTATATGCACATAGATCACTGAAAACAAGGGACTTCCAACGATTTTTGGCAGGTTAGCAAATAAGCACACAAATATTAGTGTAACATTTATTAATTAATTATTAATTTTTAGCCGGCCGCGGTGGCCGAGGGGACTGAGGCGCTTCAGCCACGGTCTGCACGGCCATTACGGTCGAGGGTTCGAATCTCGCCTCGGGCATGGATATTTGTGCCGTCCTTAGGATTAGTTAGTTCATAAGTAGTTTGTAAGCTTAGGGACTGATGACCCCGTAGTTAAGTCCCATAAGTTCTACAAACATTTGAACATTTTTTTAAATTTTTATATATGAATTTAGAAACAATAAACAACTCTTTCTTTATATTTGTTTGAATGTTTTTATAACATACAGCTTAATTTTTAACTTGTACACCTAATTTAAATCCACAGTGCAATGTTCTGGTACTCTCTACAGCCAGTAATTTGACAAGTACAGTACAGTGAAGTATGTATCAGGATCTGCCCGTACAAATTCGGCGCTTTAGGCAAATTATTTTAATGGCGCCCCATTTAATAAAATCACAATAAAAAATCAATACAAAACACGAATTGCACATCTCTTTATCCAAATACATAATCACAACAAATACATTACATAAACATATTTCCCCTTTAAAATGGGACACATCATACACTTTCATACAATAATGTTACTTTTTCATCGTTTTTACATTTTGTCTTTTTAAAAGGTTTTCGTTGATAGTTGACAATAATTGATACAATTATAAACTTCATTATACCAAGAGTCGCACAAATTTCAATTTTCTTACCTTGGCTTTTGTAAAATCTGAGACTACCTCGTTTAAATCAATTGTGTCTGCTGTTTTTCGTTCAACTGACAAAGTTGCCAACCCCACAAGTCTTTCTTGAGTCATTGTGGATCGCAGATACTTTTTTATGAATTTTAGCTTTGAGAAGCTGCGCTCGCCACTGGCTACAGACACAGGAAGAGTAATCAACAGTCTTTAGTGCAGTAACTAAATTACGTACAATGTCTGTAAGTCCATTTTTACAAATATAACTCAGAACGTCCTGTGAACCTGAGTTATTGGGTGCTAGCAGTGGCTAGTAATTCATTACATAGATCAGAAGCATCAATATCTTTAGAGTTATAGATTCTTCCAAATTAACACATTCTTCAAGACCAGATTTGGGAGTTTTATTCTGTACATCATGTATTTTATACAGACAGCCAAATACGCGACTTAGGTTATTAATCCGATGAAATCTCTCTTCAAGTGAATTTATTGCAGTATCACCAGCTTTGATTATGGGATGGTTACTTGCAAACTACTACTCGCCTATTCATTAAACGCCCACTAGCAAAATTCTGAAGAGTCAACGAGAATGCATGTGACATTGACTTGCGTCTCGTCTCTTGCCTATTGCTCTCTCTGTGTAGTAGCCGGGAAGTCGCCGCTCCTGGAACCGCAGCGCAGCAGCAAAGTAAACCGCACCGCGAGCGCAAGAGGGTTCGTCGCACACGACAAATTTGCAGCCCCCAAATTCGACTGTCCTAGAAAATTGCCTGGTTTGCCTATTTGAACAGGCCGGCCCTGTTTGAATCCAAGTTTTATCGTATAAAGTATCTCTTTTATGATTTTAACAACCAGTTGTGCTCCTTCCTGCCGTTTTCCTAGACGAGAGTATTTGGATAGTAAAGTTTTTCGTCTTATTTCCTGTACGGCGTTGTTGTGATACTGCCTCTTTGATACCCAATCTTGTGGAATTTCCGAATATAGCTTGAAAATTTTTCGCAAACTAGTGTTCATTATGTGCAGCTATTTCATCAGTCTGAAACTATAAAAATGGTTATTCGAAAGTCACTTCGAATCCACCATATTTAGATACAATGTAGTCATATTTTTTTAAGAATATCCAAAAGGAAATGCAGCTTTTTCGTGCATCTTTTATGTAGTAAATTTTCTCGTTTCCATTGATTTCAGCAAACACACAAACAATCTGTTGTTTACTGTGAATGGAAATGTTTTATGTTCTGCGGTCATAGACAAATTTCTCCACACACAGTAATTAAAGCCATGTGTAAAAATTGCACATGTGCTATAGCTTTTTCTTCCTCAATTTTTTTTCATTGTATTTATCCTATATGGCAGCAGCTTTCGCCTTTAATTCCAGAGGTATATTTTTCTCCTTCTCAAATATAATTCTTCCGTATTATACCGTCCTTGTTGAGTCAGTATTACGAATCTCCACGTAATATACATGAAAGTACATATAACTACACACAGAGCGAAGATAATTTAAAAGATTTTCCTGGTATTTAGTAACTTGAAAATTTATCTGTATACCAGTCTATTGCTGTGCGGGAGTACCCGAGCGGTCTGGAGCTCCATGTTGCAATAGCTCGACCTCCCGCGTCGGAGGTTCGAATCCTCCCTCGGGCATGGATGTTTGTGTTGTCTTTAGTATACGTTAGTTCATAAGTAGTTTGTAAGTTTAGGGACTGATGACCCCGCAGTTGAGTCCCATAAGCTTTACAAACATTTGTACATTTGAACCAGTCTATTTTCGGATTGTAAACAAACTGCAAAGCATGATTAAACACAAGAGAAGAACTGCTCAGAAAGGGACTCATTAGTTGGAATCACATGGATGGGATTGGCACACTGTACAGGGACTCACAATGAAGAAGAAGATCCGTTTGGTAGTCGGATATAGTCAAATCTAATCTAGTAATTATATATTCGACGTCACCAGGTTAAACTGTGATTTTACACAACGATATCACATTGCGACTCACTAGGTTGTTGACCTCCCACGCAAAAGTTCTGCATCGATAATAGACAGTCGCATACCTCAACTTTGTTAAACATTCCTGAAAAATCTTGTATGGTGATCGAATCCAGGAGATACTAGTCAAACAAACGAAGATGCTGTAATTTTGAAGGGAGTTCCTCCTTTAGCATATGCAGTTTGGCATCGGCTTATTCCGCTGTATAAGGTATAGCCACAGGATTTGTTTTCCTTTATATTGTTTCCAGTGTTCCCTTGTGGATTTTCTACAGTAATCACCTTGCACCGCTACCATCCAGCAGGAGAAATGGCTATTTGGCCTTAACACCTGTCTCAGTATCGAACTTGGAGAATTTACTATGCAGGTAATAGTAAAAAAAAAAACAAGACATCTCCTTTTTCAACATTAAATATCGTCCCTTTTCTATTTGTTCATGACATTGCACATAATAACAGATTTTAATTATCATAATATTAATGCAGAAAGGTCCTGTAATGAGGACAAGCACATTTAAAATTTTCTTATTTATAAGCAAAGCGTTTTTGGTGTAACTTATGTTGCCAAGTCCGAAACAAGATAGTCTACATTTCCAGTAATATTAACAAAACCAAAGTATTCGTCCGCTCATCTCGCCTTCCTCCCCAATGTCCGAGGCATGTTTAGCACTTTAGAGAAGTTCGACTATTCTAGCTACCACAGAAGACTGATTGGCCGCGGCTATGAAGCCTTTTTTTATACCCTAAGGATTCGAGATGATGGCACTTACAATCACGTGACAGTACCGTAATGTAGAGTAAAAAGTACAAGACGCATTTGGGATAGAGAGTGGATGGCCACTGAGTCTCACATTTCCAGCTGTAAGGTGTGATCGTACAAGCTTTTGGATACAATGCAACGTAATTACGTCTTCTGCTGCCACAACCTATCCATCCAGCAGTCCATTGCACACTGACCGAATTTCCCGCCAAATTCCATTAGCCATGCGGCTGAAGTGGAGGGGGCGAAGGTAAAGGAGGGGGGGGGGGGGGGGAAGTGGGGCTTATACTGAGGGGAGGGGCATGGGTGAAGAGGGACGGTACATTCTGATAAAAGTCAGTGTTAAGTTAAAAATGAGTTAGTTTGATGTCAGTCTGATATGTGACGTTGCCATCTCTACCAGTCCAGCCTGTAAGGAGGCGTGAGAGGAGGCGGAAATTTGGCAAGGATGCCGAGCATGCTTGAAACAGCACAGTATGTTTGTTTAATTGGCTTCCCAATAAGTTTAATCATATGGTGTACATCCAAGTGAATTTGATTAATGAAGCCACTACTTCTTCAATAAATTGTGTGAGGTTGACAATAAACGAAATATATTCGTTCTATAGGTTATACTTCGTGAGTTCTCTATTTATTACAAAACCCGTCGATTCCAAGACTTGAATTCCCATGTATAGAACTGTTTCAAACGTCTGATTGCTTAACAGAGCAGTTAAATGTCCTCAAATGAGGACATTTAAATTTTGTCTCATTTCTGTCACCTTTTACATCTGAGGTGACCGTAAAAGCACAGGTACCTCATATGAAGACTAATAATGAATGCTAGAATTTGGTCTCCTACTGCCCCTACAACCCTGCCAAACACACTCCTGAACAAAATATAATTCCTTCACATTATGGACATCTTCTAAAAGAGAAAATCAAAGCAGGTCAATCTGCATCCATATGGAAAAAAATTACTTGCTCAAAAGAAGGGATTCCTCAAAATCATGGACAAAAAATATAAAATAACGGAGAGACATATCGAAAAATAAGATAAATGATAAAAGATAAAAGAAATGATATTGCATAAAGGAAGATAACATCTATAATTCTCTCCATTGCCGAGAAGAAAGGTGAGTGGAAAAAAGAGATTAGAAGGAAGAGTAGAGGCACGCCGTCAGATGAAAGCACATTATTGTTTGTACTTCGAAAAAACAGAAAAAAACAGTCATTCTGTGCCCAACGAATTACGCTTCATGGTGTATAACTCTGGCCAGCCAAATCAGGTGATCCCAATGCCAAGAGATGTCATGACCGGGACTGCCGACGGAAAATCTAAATCAATGTTTGTTAAGGTTATGGACTTACAAACTACTTATAAAATATCTTATACGAAAGACAACAGACATCCATGCCCGATGGAAGATTCGAACCCTCGACGCCAGCTTTCACCTAAGTCAATTTATGAACATCATGGGCGATGAAGTGAATCGTACTCCTCCGGAGTGAATTTACAGTTCGTTAACCGCGTCGCTGTGTTCCAGGCAACCCCTTTCAGCAGTCGCCTAAAGCCCGAAAATGTCGCACTGTATTCAGCTACTGTGCTGTAACTAAGTGCCAAAGAGAATTGAAGCTCGTGACGTCAATTCTACATGCACCTGCATCTTAAGTTCAATGTAGGCCTGTTAATCTGTTGTATATATGAATCTGCATTTGCTAGAAAACATTTTATTTGTAGCAACATTTTCGAGCATGCGGATATAACCATACAATTTCATTCAAAATCTTCTTCGTACATTTGATACGTAAGTTGCATCCCTGCCATCTCTTGGATTTCTGAAATTATAATGATATAACTCCGTCACTTCCTGTTGAGCTGTATTGCAGGTATCAAGGAAAACAGGCTTTGTCGTTACAGATACTTCATCTTCGGATGGACTCATGATCCCTTCTGACTTGAATCTTTCTTGTAATGTTCTTATTTGGTTTATTCCTGCTCATCTATTTGCGAAATGATGAACAACTTTTTTGGGTACTGTATAAGAGCTGCATAACGTAAAAGTAGAGTACACGTATTAACCGATATTTTAATAATTTCTTCTGACAGTTTTCGAATGGGGCATATTAAAAACGAAGCCAATCAACAAAACACCTACATAACAGGTTTAGAGAAGTGGGAACCGGTCGTTCGTTGATTTTTCGTCTTGGAGACGTGTGTTTCCGCTCGATGGACTCGTTCTACTTCCAGGGTTGGCATAAGAACTATATGACCCAGAAATTCATTTCCATCCTGTCTGTAACACGTCAAAAGCAGTAATTCTTTCGCAACTTGAAGTTTTTATGGTGTTCAGTAACATGTAATTAAGCGGGCACACAGTTTCCATCAGGAGAGTCATCGAAACGATTTCATGCAGTAGTGACCATTAAATTTGTATAAAACTTTCAGACGAAGTTCTTACAACGATTTTTCTGTTCTTAGCCATCTTCTTTAATATTCAGATGTTTGTAAAGCTGTGGTCATAAGTCCCCAGACTTACAAACTGCTTCAACTAACTTATACAAAAAAGTTATAATATGCCGGCCGCGGTGGCCGAGGGGATTGAGGCGCTCCAGTCACGGTCCGCTCGGCCACTACGGAAGGGGGTTCGAATCCCCCCTCGGGCATGGATATTTGTGCCGTCCTTAGTTGTAAGTAGTTCATAAGTAGTTTGTAAGTTTAGGGACTGATGACCCCGTAGTTAAGTCCCATAGACTCTACAAACATTTGAACATTTGAGTGATAATATAACGAGTGAACCGAAAGGAAGGCTTTCAACTTGCCTCAACATGTGAGACTTATTACTCAGGTTTGCTGCAACTGTTCGTATCTGAAAATTTAGTGTGCAGAGAAACAATTTCCTCACATTATTATTGGGAGTCGTTCCGCCCTATCTTAACAATGTTAAATTGGCTATATAAATGCCCCGATTTCTCGGGAACTCTTGAGTATAATAATATGGTGTTTTTATCACACGTTGCCGCATGTTTTGTGACTTTATTGCTCTACAATCACTTTAAAATAACAGCTGGAAAATAAGTTATGCTTTTTTCCATAAACATAACATTTTTTCGTGTAAATTTTCATAATTTTAATTTATTGAATTTTAACTATTACAGTAAATACTACTAAAGTAGAGCCACAACATCATTGTACTATCTATGTTATGTGGTAAATAATTTATTGATGTAGAGTCAGAAGTTTTTGAGAAAAAGGGACATTTATACCGAAAAACGTCATTTTGAGAAAACTGCGTTTAAATAAAAAATAATGTACAACCAACTGATACTTAAAAATGGTAGTCCTCATCTCCTTCATCTTCCTCACCCAGTGCTGCCTTCCTTCTCTTGTATCTGGCTTCTTTTGACATATTGTTTGTTGCAATCTCTGCCTTCATGATTCGCAGTTCGTCCAAGTCCATCACACTTTTAGTGGTGTTGTAACGTTTATGAATTCCAAGACATTCCAAAAGCTCTAGTCTTCCAGAATAGCCATAATTAAAAGTAAGATCAGCAACAAAAACACAAGGTCGTGATGAAAACTATCACAGGAAACACAGAAACTGAAAGATGGCTAGTGGATAACTGTTATTGTTAAAAAATGTACAGTTTTAACAGTTTACTGCGAAGTACCGCTAGTGTAGGCAACATACGAAACGGACAGTTCTCTACTAATCAAAATAAACCACATTCTTCTAGACTACATAGTTCTGGATAAAAATGCCAATATGCGAAATGATGGGAAACAAAATTCTCAGAAATGTCAGCGCACGATTATTTTCAAATATTTATTTAAAATAGTAAATAAGCTAATACTTCAATAAAACCAACACCAAATTAACCCCACCGGCCACAGCATAGGTCTCTGATGCCCAGATGCTCACTCGGGCCTGTCTAATCCCGCTCCAGCACAGCTGGAGGAGACGACACTCGCATGTAACCTCCTCTAGTTGGTTGTCTTTGAGCCACTGTACAGTGCACAATACTTCCGCCCCTGTCGGCCCGTTCAGGTAAACAACTAGGCCTCCGAGACCTCCATAACTTTACAAAAACCAAGGTAAAGGGAGACACAACGGTCAAACAAAACCATTGTCCCGATCTGAGTTTATGTTGACGCTTTCTGAACACCTTACAGCACCTTGGATGAAGGCTAGCCTTGACGCACCAATTCCCCGTGACCTACGGGACAGTATTTACAGATGCCTAAACATGACCACCTGCAGAGGCAGAAATTGAGCAAGGAGCTATTCCCAAAATAACTTACTGCGCGTTTTGTGACTACAAAAAACAGAGGAAATAAAAAATGCAGTGTGTTACAGTGTGTGGTCAGCACAACAATATAATTTGTCCAAATTGTACCGGTAAAAAATGAGAAACTTCCGCGCAATTTTGTGATAGCGATTTTAGTTCTAAACCTTGTTAATTGTACGTGGTTTTCGAATATGATGGATTTTTTTGCGTTATATGAAGTTTAGACAACTATTGTTTAATTTATGAGAGTTTGGTTATTTTGTTTTGTGATTTCTTGAGGAAATATATATTTCTTTTATGTCATTCAAGGTTATTTAATGTATTATACCCTCATCCTTATCATGACAATGAATTTCTTAAAGAGTTTTCCATTGTTATATATCGTGTGGGCCTCTGAGGCCTATGGTGTGGCCCAGACGTAGGAGCCTGGTGGTGTGGCCCACAGGGTTAAGAATAAACATCCATATTTTCATAAAGGTAAAATTGTGAAATTTGGTCATTTTGGACTGTACGACTCCCCAAGGAAATATTATTATCCTTTAAAATTTTTTTTTCTATCTAGTGTGTTCATCAACTGAATGCTATGGATTATTTTTGTAGGGGTTAGAGAATACACAGTTTACAAACTGGCGCCGCAGGTAATTCTCTGAAGTCAGAATTCCCTTCGTGAGTACACAAAGTTGCGGTAGAGTATGCCGCTACTTGACATAACAGTAAGAATTTGAGCAGAGAGAGAGCAAGATTTTAAATTCTCCCGATCCTGACGGCAGCGGCGCTCAGTTCCTACATCAAATAGCGAGAGCAGGGCAAGCAACAGTTTGGAGACAAATCTTCACGTGGTGCGCTTGATCTGACCTGGAGCATGCGTGCAGTCAAAGCGACCGCAGGGCAAGTACATAAAAGAGGAGCCGCTCCCACAGCTAACTCAATAAAACTCCGGCCACACACCATTTCTCAGAAACAGCCGCACCTCCCAGCTCACGTACACACACCTACACGCACGCACGCAAGCACACACACAAACACACACACACACACACCTCCACACCCACACGCGCGCGCACATACGCACACGCACCGGCCTCCCACTTGCGTCAAAAAGTGTAATAAAAGCTTTGAGAATTAAGTTTCCTTTGAAGTACTTTTCTGAAACAATGTTTCCCTGATTTTTCAATACTAGTGTTGCCTGTGCCGGCCGCGGTGGCCGAGGGGACTGAGGCGCTCCAGTCACGGTCTGCACGGCCACTACGGTCGGGGGTTCGAATCCCCCTCGAGCACGGATATTTGTGCCGTCCTTAGTGTTGGCTAGTTCATAAGTAGTTTGTAAGTTTAGGGACTGATGACCCATTAGTTAAGTCCCATAAACTATACAAACATTTTATTTGAAGTGTTGCCTGTAGTCGAAATTCGATGAATTGTGTTAACAGAGTAACGAAACTTATTTTTTAAATATAATGGGAATTTATTGGTATGCAAATTCGTAATTCTAGCCTGAACACTTACAGGGTGTCCAGAAAAGGGCTCCCTGATTTCAAAATTAAATATCTCGAAAACAAAGATCGACAGAGGAATGCAGTAAACGGTTTGTTTATTGTGAAAGTTGTAAGAAGTTTATACAGCAGTTTGAAATAATAGTTACAAAAGCTATTAACAGATAGCGCTGTACGCTGTACAGCTCATATCAGCATACATAAGTGAAATAATCGTATGAAAACACTCTTTGCAGCCGCGGTGGAGTAGCCGAGTGGTCTAAAGCGTCTCGCTGCGGAGCGCGCGGTTGCTCGCCGTGGAGGTTCGATTCCTCACTGGGGCATGGGTGTGTGTGTTGTCCTTAGGTTAGTTTACCTAGGTTTAAGTAATTTGTAAGCTACGGACTGATGACCACGCAGTTTGGTCCGATAGATTTACAAACATTTGAACACTCTTTGCAAACAATCACATCACAGTGTTTTCAAGCTGTTCACCATTGGCACTACAGAGGCGGCGCAAAAGAAGAATGAAATTCGCCATCACATTTCGTAGTGTCTCTACCGAAATGGATTCACATGCCACAGAGATCGGCGAGTCAAGCACGCCCAGCGTGGCGGGATGCTTCGGGTAGACCATGTCTTTCACTGTGGAAAAAAAAAAAAAAAAAAAAAAAAAAAAGTTACATGGAGTCAAATCCGGCGAATGTGGATGCCAATCCATGTCTGCACCAGTAAATTTGGGATATTCTAAAGCAATGACTCGATTCGCGAAGTATTCCTCAAGAAAGCGAAACACTTGTACGGTCCGATGTGGTCGGGCTACATCTGGCATAAACAATTCAGTACCTGGTCGATCCTCTAACGCTTGCTGTGTGGCGACAAATTGTTCCAAAATTGCAACGTAACGTGCACCAGTGACCATTTCTCGAATGAAGAAAGGGCCAATAATGCCTCTGCTGCATACTGCAGCCCACACAGTAACTTTAGGAGAATACAGGGGTTTCGCTTCACACCAATATGGCTTTTCGGAACCCCAAAATCGCCAATTCTGCTTATTCACGTATCCATTCAGGTGGATGTGTGCTTAATCTGTAAACCAGATGCAGCCAATATCAAATCCTTCACTATCAATCAGTGTGAGCATCTGATTAGCAAAGGCAACCCTTTGTTGCACAGCTGGTGCGTTTGAATTTTGAATGGAAACATGTGTAGGCTCTTTCTCAGTATTTTCTGCGTGCCGGAACGCTTCAGACCAGTATCAGATGCAATTCTACGGACGGATGACATTGGATTTCGCTGAATAATTCCAGAAACTGTCGCGATATTTTCAGGCGTAACTGCGGTTACCTTGCGGCCAACATGCCCCACTAGATCATCAGTTGCGCTGCCTGTTCGCTGAAATTTTGCGAAGAGCGTACGAATGGTTTTCGCATCGGGTGCTTTTGGAACATTAAATCGTGTTTGAAAACTTCGCCTTGTTGCCATAGGACTCTCTTCTAACCTGTGGTACTCTATCACCAGAAAAACGCGTTGTTAATTGGAGTACATGGTTTTAATCTCTTCCTTCGGTACGCTAACCTCCTTTCACGTTTCAATAGTGGAACTGATCGCTCTGGGTTTCGGATCACTATTTATACTAGGCATTACGTATGGCGATTACAGCGCCATCTGTTAGTAGCTTTTGTAACTATTATTTCAAACTGCTGTATACACTTCTTACAGCTTTCACAATAAACATATCGTTGACTGCATTCCTCTATCGATCTTTGTTTTCGAGATATTTAATTTTGAAATCAGGGAGTCCTTTTCTGGACACACTGTGTTTCTAATAATAAGGGAAGCAGGAAGTCGTAGCCATTCAAAACGAAGTAATTAACCCTTTAAGTGCGAGGTTATCGCCCTTGCGACCCTTCCTTAGGGAAGAATATATGTCGGCTTCCTGTGCCGCTGCGGTGTTGCGTAATTTTTCCATACGTAAAAGTTTTCCTTTGTGTTATTTCTGAATTTCTCTTTGAAAAGTACATCTTGTGTTCTCGTTTCTGAACAATTCCCTGGAGCACGAGAATTCCAATAAGGATTTTTACCTCATCACTTGTACATCCTCTCAACTGCGGCCTCGCGGGAGTAGCCGAGCGGTCCGGAGCGCCACGTTACGAACCGCGCGGCCTCCCTCGTCGGAAGTTCGAATCCTCCCTCTGGCATAGATGTGTGTGTTGTCCTTAGGTTAGTTTAACTTACTTTAAGTAGTTTGTAAGACTAGGGACTGATAACCAACGTAGTTTGGTCCCATAGAGTTACAAACATTTGAACATCTCAACTGCTAATAGTGGAGCGTGGTGATAAATTTTAATGTGAAGCTATGAGTTGTTGTGCGTTTAAGTTAGTCTGTTCAGCTATTATTTTGCAAAAAGCATCAGTCACAATCCACTCAAAACAAATCACCAAGTCATATTGTTTCAGAGGCATGACTGTACCAGTACTACCACTGAAAATATGTTGATTACAATTTGAACCAGCACGCACAAATGCACTAGGTTCCGTCTATTGCAGTAGAATCTCGTCGTCAGCTGTTTCTGTATCTACGTCACTTTCACTGGCCGCAACAACCGCGTCTTGTAAATTTCAGAACTGTCACTAAAATTATAATCACTCTCTAAAAGAAGCTTCTTTTTTCTTAATCTGATAAACGTCTTATTTTCGCCACTGCAAAAGATCACTCAATAATGTGGCTGCTTCACTGAACGCAAACTGTGAACGCGTGGCCTACACAAACTGTTATAATTAGTATCAAACAATAAATCCATGTATAGGGACATACTTTGTCTCGGTATATATCAAAGATATAAATCTGAAGGAGAGGCATTGAATTATAATTTGTGCCACGGCCGAGATTCGAACCCAGGACATCCTGAAAACTAGGCAGGCATTGTAGCACTAAGTCGCCGTGACTTAAAGGGTACAGCCACATCACCGATCGACTTAACTGTTTCTAAAATGTACCAAATCCAGCAGTTTTGCAGATATGACAATGAAATTTTGCACTACGTTTTACATGAAAGGAACACATTTACAAATAAAATCCTTTGATTATGTATAAACTTTTTTTAATGAAATTGTGTCATGGAAATGTGTCATAATATAATTTTACAGGGACGTAGAGTGTGAAATGTGTTGCGAACAGAGTTCATAGTGAAAACGTTATAAATTACCTCATGCGTATTGGGACACTTTTTAATACATTACGTTTTGATGTAATATCTCTTGAACCACGTGTCGTACTGTGCTATAATATCGGAGTACATTTAGTGGTATGTGTGCATAATGTCTGCAAAATGTCTCACAAATACAATTAGTAAATTAGAAGCAATAAATTTTAACGTCATGCCGAATGTCGTAGTTTTATTGCATGGACATAGAATAGTGTTAAACGACTTTATGGTCGTCAGTTTGTTATAGTCGTAGGCGAGAAAAACATTCTTAAAATTTTGAAGTTATTTGTAAAGTTTGTTGCAAGAAGCTAAGTGCTCTTTTTTCCAGTTGGGAATGAAGAAAGTTTCGTTATTCACGACTAACATCATAGGGCAGTTATGACGTCATATATCCTGAACTATGTATCGTAGGTGGTTTTTACTGACGGTAAAGAATATCTGTACCAATTTTGGTTGAAATCAGTACATTAGTTTAGGAGGACATATGGAACGTTGTCGCATGACGTGACAGTTTTTTTTTTTTTTTTTTTTTTTTTTTTTGCGAATTTCCTTTTTCATGATGTCATGTTCTCTGCATAATGTGTCGTGGGTAATTTTTACCTGCACATAGAGTCTTGCCTGATTGTAAAGAATATGGCTGAAATCGGTTCAGTAGTTTGATTGGTAATATTTAATATACACAAACACTTACACTTTTTTATATATAATGTGAAATCAAACTTGACAAAAGGAGGACGTTACCATTTGAGCCTCCTTTCTCCATTTATGGTAAATACAGTTCAGACAAAATACTTTCAGCTTGGAGAAAGAACTCTCAGATTTTAAAACAGATATAAATTATATTACATACAGCAGAATGTCTTTGAACAGTTATCATCCGCATTAGCTGTTCTGAGGAATGTACGGTTAAAAACCCGTTGAAACACAGAAACGTTGCTTTACTAAGAGCTTCGCCAGAGGCAAAAATGTGAAAACATATTTTGCTACGTTTGCTTCTGAAACGCAGTTAACGTCTTAAATCTAGGTATTTATTTACTAATATATGCCGTTATTAACTGGATTAAAGAGTTATTCTACGTCCTATTACGAGCCCTCTCAGCCTCTCGCTCTGGCAAAAGTTGTCCACATGCTTATCCCCTGTGTAGATCTTGTCTATCTATCCATCCAGCTTGGATTTCCCGTGAGGCAGCTTAATATAAAACGCAAAAAGAAAACAAAAATAATCAATCCACTAACATTACAATTACAATTAATAACAGTTTTTGAGACAACATTTTCTTTGTAATTTTCCTTTCCGCATAGCCGCAGCAGCCGGAAACATAGTATTTGATGTACTTTGGCAAGAATTCTTTTATTTACTTTCCCATTCATATCATGTGAGACTGAACCACAGCGAGGCATGGTAGGCTTTAGCTGGCCGTCTTAATTTTTTCACTTTTTCTTTCCATTTTAACTTTTCATTATGTTACAACACAGTACCACGTTCGTTCCATCCTGTCTATTACGCCCCTACCGTTAATGCTGGTCGTTTTCCTTAACCGCGAGTTATTTATTTTCCATTTATTCTCTTATTACAGTAAACAACATACCGCGACGTGGCGCAGTTTTCAACAATGCAATGCAGGGCTCTCTTCGATGTAGGCGCCGTTGCTTAGCATTAGTCTCTGAAGAGACGACGGGTGAGCAACGTGTACGTTTCTACGCCCAGCCAACAGTCTACTGAGAAAATGGCGAAACGCAGCAACATCACGGAACAATTATAAGGTAAGCCAACTAACGTCCGAGTTTCTCCAATGTGTAGCGCCCAAATAGATTGCTTGTATCTGCTGAGGCATAATATTAAATCTCATAAACACCTAATGTTAAAAATATATCGTTATTTATTCCATAATGTATTTTATGAAGTGCCTGTTATTAACCATCAACTGTGTATTTTGCTTATATACATCGACCGTTTTCGGTTTTAAACCACCATCACGGACTGCAAGCAAAACAAACTGATTCAGGGGAATACATCAACTAACTTCCTCATCAGTGCTTACAGGCAAATCCGATCATTTGTCTTGTCTGTGACCATTGATGAGGATGTTAGCTGATGTATCCACTTAATCAGTTTGTTTAGCTTGCAGAGCGTGATGGATTAAAACCGAAAGCGGTCGATGTATATAAGCAAAATAAACAACCGAATGTTAATAACGTTCACTCCCTAAAGTATCTTACAACTGTTCCAAGTCACCTCAATAAAAATTTGAGCATATTATACAGTTGCCACGGCGGAGCGGTCGACGGCATTGGGGCACTAAGCTACCGTCGGGG
Source organism: Locusta migratoria (assembly GCA_026315105.1). NCBI lineage: Eukaryota > Metazoa > Arthropoda > Insecta > Orthoptera > Acrididae > Locusta > Locusta migratoria. The sequence continues at coordinate 277,730,456 of CM048744.1, forward strand.
GTTCGAATCCCCCCTTAGTATTAGCTAGTTCATAAGTAGTTTGTAGGTTTAGGGACTGATGACCCCGTAGTTAAGTCCCATAATCTCTACAAACATTTGAACATTTGAATTATAAATTTTGGTTAGGCAGTTTTAGTTTCAAAACTATTTAAAATAACTGGCAGTTATAAGAAACTCGGAATACTGCAAATTAAGTTTTCTTCCGAAGATATCTCATTCGTATTGGCATATTTCGACTAAATGAGCCTTTCTTTTAAGCACAATAGTAATAATAATAATAATAATAATAATTGATATCTTTAGAAGCATTTCTAGCGATTATAGACTAATGTAAAATTTTGCCAAGATATTAATTTTCCTTTTAAATTATATATTTCTCATAAACGCAATGAAATTTGATTTTAAATTATTGGCTCTGCTTCGTTTAATAATGTGGGTCATTTTTCGTCTGTGTGTCCGCGCTGTTAGTATCCTCAATACTAATACAATGCACTCCTATTTTCTTGGTTTCGCGTCTTCCTCGTACTGAAACGGTGAAGGACATTGAAAATCTATGCTCCAGCTGTGGAAGTCCACAGTCGGGCATGTCCGAAAAGTGCACCATCAGACTGGAAGAACAGGCAAATTTTAATGTCAAATCCGTGTATCTAGCGGGCAGAGAATCTAATAAGCTAAGGTGAGCTATTTTGAAAACTTTTTAGAACTTACACGGATGAAGGAACGAGTCGTTTTATTCATTTGAAGTGGTGGTGTTTGCAATTTAACTTTTTCTTGTTACTGACGTTAAGGACCCCCACAGAATAGGTAAACGTACAGAGTACATAACGGCTGCTTCAAATAGCATTTACCTCTTTTGTAGGGGGCCTTAAAAGCAGTATAAAGAAACAGAGTGATAACACCACCGCTTCAAATGCATAAAACGTCCTATCTCTCCATCCAAGTAAGTTCCAATTTCTTTTTCATAATTGTCCACATTTAGCCCATTAAATTGGCTGATATTTGATATTAAAATTTATATGTTATTCTAGTCTGAACAACGACGTATCAACTGGTGGGGGGGGGGAGGCAGGAGAGACAATCATTCCCCCTACCCCCACTTGAAACTCTGGAGGGGAAAGAGAGAGAGTTTCTGCCCACCCCCTCCCATATTCGCTTGGTTTTATTTGATCTTTAGGCAGAGCCAGTGAATAAACTACGCTGCCGTCAGTAATTAAGGGACAGTATTTTTGATGGCCGCCATATTTACCTTTGACTGAATCATTTTGTAACGCGTACTACATTCGGTCCTGTCCTTTCGTCCCAGTTTTCAGTCTGTGACTGCTAACGGGGGACAACATCTGTCTGTACGCATACGTAACAAATTCAGCACAGCACTTTGGAGCAGTAGTTGTTGAGTCCGATAGGTCGCTCTAGACCAGCCGCGTCGCAAGTGTGCCGTGCGAGGGGGTAGGGGAGGGCCGCAGCACCCCCCACCCTCAAGATATCGGGCAATAGTGGACTTTTGTGCCAAGAAAATGATTTAAAAGTCGCTATTGTATATATCTGGTTCAACACCGAAGTAGGCCTGCTATCATATAATGATGTTTTACTTTAGTTCCAGTGGTCTCAAGAGTCGAGTACAGCCAAATGAGCACGCAAACGCAACGTCATTGACGAGTCATACTGTGACGATATATAATTGTTTTAAAATTTTTAACAAATCATTTGTTTTGTAGTTAAAGAACGGAATATACTCCATTTCACCTTATTAGTGTTGCTGATGTATGTTTCAGGTTGAATGTACCATGAAATTTAGTATAACGTACCATTTAAGGTCGGAATTGGCCCATGTTGTATTTTGTTTACTATTACAGTCGATGTATTTCAAAGATTCTTAAGAAGAAATTGCTGTTGACGATCATATGTTTGCCTATCGATAAGGCTGTTAATAATTTTTCTTTTGATTAAGAGTAATTATATTCACAAAATACTTGGAATGATTCCATTTAACACAACTAATTATATGTAGGTATTAAATGAAGCGTAATATCGATGGTGTTGAACAGCAACCTCGTATGTCAAAAAATTCAGTTCTACGGGAGAGTAAAATTAGCATTCTTATTTACAGTTATCTCGATTGAAAATAAATAAAAAACAATTATTATCACTATAAATTATTTCATTAATAAAATATTCCATGAAAAGATACTGGAAAATAAGTTTCAAGCCATAAATTAAATAAAAATTGTCAACGATGTTCTTACATGAATTAACTGACATACGAGGTTGCAGTTCATCAATATGCTAAAACACTGAGAATTATGTGTCACAGGACGTGACGTAATAATGACGTAATCCGTATTAAAAAATAAATTGTTTATAAATCTATCGGACTCAACTGCGTGGTCATCACTCGGCAGCTTACAAACTACTTAAACTAAGGTAAATTAAGTTAGGGACAACACACACACCCATTCCCGAGGGGGGAATCGAAACCCCGACGGCGAACGGCCGCGCGCACCGCAGCACGGCGACCCAGTGCGCACGGCTAATCCGCCGCGGCAAAACTGTATTATATATACCGCTGTCGGTCTGTGTCTGCGTTCTGGAAGATGCATTTCGTTAGTATACGTGAGCCAAACTAGCAATGAATATTTTACATTAGGCAAATGGGTGATGCTCCAATGCTGTGAGCGGTTATCTAATGTCAATATCCGATATGAAAAAATATTCTGGAATTTGTTTGGAGGTATATCTGCTTGAAGAGAAGTCAATTTGGACCAAACAAAGAAGATGATTTTCATTTATGTGCTATTGGTATTTAAATAACAGTTTCGTTTCCTGAAGATAATTTATGAATGCAGTATGGATAGAAAAGCCTGGTAGTTTTACCCCGATTTATAAACATTTTCTAACGTTGACTTTTTGTGTTTGCAGTTCTATTTGCATGAAGTGACCCGCTTACACGCTGAGACTTTTGAATACCTCTCTCCTCTTTTTATTTTTATTTTTTTATTTTCTTGGGAAACGTAAATGGGAACTCATTTCCTTTGCTAAATGAAAGTCCCATGACCTCGCCCACTCCCCCCAGACCAAAGTCCTGGGTTCGCCACTGTGAAAGACGAAGTCAGTAAAAAGGTTTTCTTGCCCCCCCCCCTCTAAAGAAATAGTTGATATTCCACTTGGATATAATAAAATTAAAAAATTGCTCCAGATGTCTTACAGTCTATAGGGAATATAAATACATACACACATCTATTTTTACATGTTCGTCCTGAATTACTGAGTAGTACGGGAAGGCGGTGCAAGATGGGGAAGTTAACCTTAACCCCTTACAAAAGGTACAAAAAAATTTGATTATATTTTGTTCATTTAACTATTGAATTACAATAATATGCAAAGAAACCTGCAAACTTGAAACATTTAGTAATATATATCACAATTTAAAAAATAACCTACATATTCCCCGTCTTGCCCCATATGCAAGGTAAGGTGGGACACTAGCATGAATTCATCTCTAAAGCTTAAATAAAGATTCTAATGAAGGGATAATGAGGCGATAATGTTTCAGAATGAGGTTTTATGAATTGTAGAATAACGTACTTTTTATTTATGGAAGCCTATTACTTTCACATGCGAACAACCTCGTCGTCATCACTTTCTGTCCGTGCCCAAGAGTCGTGGTTCCAGAATCTGCATTCAGTACTTCGCATTCAGCCTGCTTACGAGAAGTCGTAGCAGTGTAAACAGTCTTCACTCTCTTCCTCGTTGTGATTCGACCTCAGTTTATTGTTTCTTGACCATGAAGGATTGTTTAAGAAATCAGTAACGCTCATCACTTTTTCTTCGTCATTAAGTTCTGTTTTTGGTATCCTGGGTTCATTATACTTCTTTAAGAAGTGTTTTCATTTATATACAGAAATTTTGGAACATTCTTTTAATTTTTACAGATAATTCGATCATATAAGGAGTTTCAGTTAAAACAATAATACCTAAGACATAATTTGTAATAAATTAGGAGAAGATGGAATAACGAATACTATTTTATTTAAAACGTGCTTAAGATTACCTGAAATAGTCGGGTTTGCAGGTGATCTGATCGTTTTTTAGATTTCAAAATGAAATGCCAAGATCGCACATTAATAATTTATTCAGTGACGACCGGTTTCGGTGAACTGTGTCAAAGCTGGCCATCTTGTTAAAAAAAAATTGGGTATAAAATAACTAGTGCAACATTGCACTTAGTCACTATATAAAAAATACACAATTTAAAAACAAGTTTGAGTATTTTGTAAGCTGTCATGTTTTTAACTTGTGTATTTTTATATAGTGACTAAGTGCAATATTGCACTTGTTATTTTAACCCATTTTTTTTAACAGATCAGTTTGTAATATGTATGTGAACAGATGATCGTGAGACAGTTCACCGAAACCGGTCGTCATTGAATAAATTATTAATGTGCGATCTTGGCATATCATTTTGAAAACTATAAAACGTACTTGTTCAAAATCAGCAGCGAGGTAAACACAGGATAAGTAATGGTTGTAGAAATAGTAGGGGCAAGACGGGGAAGCTTACCATCTTACCCCACCCCATCTTGCCCCTCCCCCCCCCACCCTATTTATATGGTCTGGACAAATGTACACTAAAAACACGTTTTAGGACCTCGAAAATTGTAAAATGTTGCAAATCAGTGTAAGAATTGTACCTAACGAGTGACATAGAATATATTCATGGTTAAGCTATGTCGTTTTCTACAAAGCATTTTTTTGTTTGTACATTGATAGCACCGAGGCAGTGTCAAAAGCCTTTGAAAGACGTGTTGCTGCTACGAGATACTAAAAATGTTTGTAAATCTATCGGACCAAACTGCGTGGTCGTCAGTCCGTCGGTTACAAACTACATAAACTGAGAAACTTCCTGGCAGATTAAAATTGTGTGCCGGAACCGAGACTCGAACCTGGGACCTTTGCCTTTCGCGGGCAAGCGCACTACCGACTGTGATATCCCGACACGACTCACGATGCCGCCTCACAACTTTACTTCCGCCAGTACCTCGCCTCCTACTTTCCAAACTTCACAGAGTTGTGAGGCGGCATCGTGAGTCGTGTCGGGATAGCATAGTCAGTAGTGCGCTTGCCTTCGAAAGGCAAAGGTCCCAGGTTCGAGTCCCGGTTCCGGCACACAATTTTAATCTGGCAGGAAGTTTCATATCAGCGCACACTCCGCTGCAGAGTGGAAGTTTCATTCTGGCTACTTAAACTAAGATAAACTAACCTATGGACAACACATACACCCATGCCCCAGAGAGGACTCGTACCTCCGACGGCGAGCAACCGCGCGCTCCGCAGTGAGGAGCCTGAGACCGCTCAGCTACTCCACCGCTTTACCTACCTTGCAAAAGTCACTGAACTCGCTGCGACAATGAGGTCTAGCAATGTCTAAACAATGAGAGCTGTGCATTGATGGAGTTGGTGTAGCTATCCACAGATCACAGCACTCTTAATTGTAGCTTTTAGCTCCTCCCCGTTTTATTCCACCTCCCCGTCTTGTCTCTCCTTCCCCCTAAATAAGAAGAAGAATACGAAGAAGAAGACGCTTTCAAGCTGTCTCTAGCATTGGAGGTGAAACATGTCCTCTGTTGGAGGCATATATCCTTTCCGGTTCACTAATGCCGGCCGTGGTGGCCGAGGGGACTGAGGCGCTCCAGTCACGGTCTGCACGGTCACTACGGTCGGGGGTTCGAATCCCCCCTCGGGCATGGATATTTGTGCCGTCCTTAGTTGTAGCTAGTTGATAAGTAGTTTGTAAGTTTAGGGACTGATGACCCCGTAGTTAAGTCCCATAAGCTTAACAAACATTTGAACATTTTGGTTCACTAACACAACATCCTGAGCCTGGATTGCCGCTGCGGCGTAACAAAGAAGCTGCGTCTAGAGGCAGTGGACGAGGTCCGCGTTAGGAGAGTGGGCGGAGATGGAGGTGAGAGGCGAGGGAGAGGCGACCCCGGTGGAAACATTTAGTTGGCGGCGCTAGATTGCCGGCAGATTAGCATGTAGCGGCAGTCTGGTTATCGGGCATTAGTATGCCGGCAACATCTGAGGCGGACACGGATGAATAGTAAACAACGGCGGTGGCGGCGGCGGACTTGGGGCTGGACTTTGGCGCGTCTTGCTGCGGGCGGCGCCGTTATCGCACCGCGCTCAAAGCCCGGGGCTGGGGTGCCGGGGAACTCCCCACCAACTCCCCTCCTTGAGGAGCCCTCGGCATTGGCTGGCGACCGCCCCTAGCCACTGCCGCCGCTTCAGCCCCCTGACACTCTCTGTTTTCTTTTATTGTGCGGCCCCCGACCTCTGTTGACTTTCCTCTCTCCTCCCGGCACGAGAAAGAGGAAGAAAATAAGGAGTGCGCATTCGCCGACTGGCGTCTTACTTAACTCGCGCGCAATTCGTTCGCGCCGGTGAGCATCCGCAGAGGGTAAAACTTTTCGATGAGTACGACAAACAGACACGGGATAAATATTTGTTTTTCGGTTACGCGGTGAAGTAATCCCCCCCCCCTTCCTCCCAAACCCTCTCTCCGCAGATGAACTATTCTGCCGTTGCAGACACTCCATATGTAGAGCGCTTGCCCGCGAAAGGCAAAGGTCCCAGGTTCGAGTCCCGGTTCCGGAACACAATTTTAATCTGCCAGAAAATTTCATATCTGCGCACACTCCACTGCAGAGTGAAAGTTTCATTCTGGAAACATCCCTTAGGTGTGGCTAAGCCATGTCTCCACCATATCCTTCTTCCAGGAGTGCTACTCTTGCGTGTTTGCAGGAGAGCTTCTGTGAAGTTTGGAAAGTAGGAGGCGAGGTACTGGCGGAAGTAAAGTTGTGAGACTGCATCGTGAGACGTGTCGGAATAGCCCCGTCGGTAGAGCGATTGCCCGCGAAAGGCAAAGGTCCCAGGTTCGAGTCCCGGTTCCGGCACGCAATTTTAATCTGCCAGGAAGTTTCATATCAGCGCACACTCCGCTGCAGAGTGAAAGTTTCATTCTGAATCCATATGTTTACTATCGGAAACACGTGGCAGAGCGTCAACACTTCTGGTAACTCGGTATCTCGGTATGCAACACCCCGGCGAAAGCATCCGTGTAAGGCGACGATGCACGTGACTAACATTTTGATGCAGGTGCACCTAACGAGCGTCAGTAGCACCAATTACGAGCGCTATACAGGGTTCCTCACACAAATTATTCACCAAAAATATCTCTGGAACTACGATAGATATAAAAAAAAACGACTTTCACTATCATGAACGCACGACAGGGGCTTATGAAAGTAAATACTACGAGTCAGTCTAACACGTAAACCAGGATTATTTTCAAGACAAACTTCTGTTTTTTTTTTTAATGAATACCCTATATTATTCCTTACGAAATCGGTAGTACGAAAAATCGCAAAAAGAGTGCCGTTGGTTGCATTGCAGTGCGTGAATTATAACCGGAGCAATCGGGAAGCGAAGTTGACATTTGAAATATGTGAAGCGCATTGCAAGCGCGTCCCGAGACCCAACCCTGAGCCTCGCTTTCAGTCTCGGGCCGCGGTAGCTGCGATCGTCGTGTATTTCAAACGTAAAATTCGCTTCCCAATTGCTCCGGTTACAATTCACGCACTGCGATGCAACCAACGGCACTCTTTTTGCGAATTTTTGCGCAACCGATTGCGTAATGTCCTGAAAATAATATGTGTATACGAGTTTACAAGTTAGACTGCATCATAGTATTACCCGTTCTCTTTACAATTGCCGATTTGAGGTGAGGGCGCTGCGGACTGTTGACGTATTCTGCTATTGGTTGTCCGAATCAAGCACGAGCGGTATAACTGCGCTCAATTACAATGTACCGGTAACGTGGTTCCTCAGCTGAAGCAGATGAAACAAATGTACATTCTGTTAACATATTCTTGCTCAGATAAACGATCCAAATGAAAAATAATACTATAAAAGTGTCCTGGTTTTACGGTCAGACAAAACAAGTTGGCGGCAGCGGTGGTCGAGGGGACTAAGGCGCCCCAGTCATGGTCTCATTGGCCACTATGGTTGGGGGTTCGAATCCCCCCTCGGGCATGGATATTTGTGACGTCTTGGGTATTAGTTAGTTCATAAGTAATTTGTAAGTTTAGGGACTGATGACCCCGTAGTTAAGTCCCATAAGCCATACAAACATTTGAACATTTTTAAACAACTCAACGTTTCATTCGCTTTTAATGTGTTCTTCTGCAGGATAGCGTATGAAATGAAATAGAACTGCATTGTTAATATTGAAAAAACTGAAGCGATGCGTAGTACATTTGTTTCTAATAATTCTTCTACAAAAATAGCACGAAATTAAAGCTGTTTTTTTAAGATGTAACAAAGAGTCGGTCATTTAGCTGATAAAATACGCTTGCTGTTAATACATTATTCTACAGTAAAGCGTAATATATTAAAGTCAAACATAAATTTCGGTGCATGATCTAAAAACTAGGAAGAAGAAGTCCCTACTTGGAGGATCGACGTTTTGAAACCATTATTATTCGCTAGTGCAAGTTGATCCTTCACAAAAAAACTTTTTGTGGTAAAATTTTAGAATTGCCCACACTTTTCGAAATGAAAAAATTCTGAGGTAGGTGGAGGGATTAGGAGCCACACACTTTAGATCAATAAGCAGACACCCTATACACTACGCTACAGCAGCTTCTGTGACATACACTCTGTAACTGATTATCCGTAAACAAGCACTTCACCAGCTCTGTCTGTCTTTTCTGTTTTAAGGTTCTCGAGATTTGTGCAAAATTTCCTTTAAAAGCGACGAAAAAACAGTCGAAATTTTGCACAAATCTCGAGAACCTTAAAACAGAAAAGACAGACAGAGCTGGTGAAGTGCTTGTTTACGGATAATCAGTTACAGAGTGTATGTCACAGAAGCTGCTGTAGCGTAGTGTATAGGGTGTCTGCTTATTGATCTAAAGTGTGTGGCTCCTAATCCCTCCACCTACCTCAGAATTTTTTCATTTCGAAAAGTGTGGGCAATTCTAAAATTTTACCACAAAAAGTTTTTTTCAATAATGAGAAACAAGGAATATGAATAAACAATCACATTTAAAGCAATCACTCATTAAAAACTGTGATCAGTCATTTCAATAAAGATACGAAAACAAAAGAACATTGAAGCATATAATAAGATCTGCACCACTTGCACATGGGTATCTCTCTTTTAATGTCGTAATATTCTAAAACATTTGTTTTGACTAAGAATAATTTGGTCGGGGGTTCGAATCCCCCCTCGGGCATGGATATTTGTGCCGTCCTTAGTATTAGTTAGTTAATAAGTAGTTTGTAAGTTTAGGGACTGATGACCCCTTAGTTAAGTCCCATAAGCTATACAAGCATTTGAAAAAAGAATACTTTCGCATTGCGACAATAACGTGACTGTACAATGTGCGTGAAACCCGCGTCGATCGTGTACTGTCGAATATTGTCCGCCGCCATCGGCTGCATCTGAGCGTAAACAAAGTTTAGTTCCGCTTTCTGTCGTCTGCAATTGTAAAAGTGAACGGGCAATAATCAAATTCAAATGTTCAAATTTTTGTAGAACTTATGGAACTTAACTACGGGGTCATCAGTCCCTAAGCTTACAAACTACTTATGAACTAGCTAAGACTAAGGACGGCACAAATATCCATGCCCGAGGGTCGGATTCGAACCCCCGACCGTATGAACGGGCAATACTTACTTTCATAAGCCCCTGTCGTCCGTTATGACCTGAAAGTCATTTTACAATATCTATTGTAGTTCCAGACATATATTCCGTGAGAAAGTTGAGTGGAACACCCTGTATAAAATGGGAACAGGCGTCTTCCGTACGGCTGATCCACGTAAGCAGGTTCAGAAGACAGCGAACGTCTTTCGAGACCGTTTAGGTGTTCGGCAGACAAAGAACACTTGCCTATAGGATGGCGCATTGTCCTTTCGAGAAATCGGTGGAAGTCTCGGACGTAACCAAGCAAATGTGATGCGCATCTCTAATCGTCGGGTGCAGGAGGGAAGGACGGTCCGATGGGATCGATTGCAGCCACCTCGTTGCACCGCCAGACGTAATGACAGGCTTCGCCATATGGAATTACAAGTTGGAGTACTATCAAGTTTTACCACGCCCTATATCTACCATAAATTTGCACGAATTCGGCGTAAACAGGACTTACTCCCGTTGTATTGAGCTTGGGAAGAATGAGCGCTTAAACGCGTGTCTGTAGGCTTCAACTTGTCTAACTGGTGCCCACAATCCCTAGATTCGTCTCTTGAAGCTGGTACATTAAGGACTGTGACTAGGCTTCTACACGTATGCCGGTTCAAAATTTTCACCGACTTCCTACCCTTGTGTTAAACAAACTTGAACTCATTCTGCTGTCAGCTGCGCTGGGATGGCCGTGCGCTCTAAAGCGCCTTGCTGCTGAGAGCGCCTTTGCTCCCTGTCGGGCCGGCCGCAGTGGTCGTGCGGTCTGCGGCGCGCCAGTCACGGTCTGCACGGCCGCTACGGTCGGGGGTTCGAATTCCCCCTCGGGCATGGATATTTGTGTCGTCTTTAGTATAAGGAAGTTCATAATTAATATGTAAGTTTAGGGACTGATGACCCCGCAGTTAAGTCCCTTAAACTTAACAAACATTTGAACATTTTAGCTCCCTGTCGGAGGTTCATGTCTTCCCTCGTGTATATGTGTGTGTGTGTGTGTGTGTGTGTGTGTGTGTTTGTTGTCCTTAGGTTAGTTTCAGTCAGCGTAAGTAGTTTGTAAGCCTAGAGACTACAGAAGTTAAGTCCCATAGTTTTACAAACATTTGAAATTCAAAATTTTCACCGTCTTCCTACTCTTGTGTTAAACAAACTTGAAATCATTCTGCTGTCAGATGCGTTGGAATGGCCGTGCGCTCTAAAGCGCCTTATTGCTGAGAGCGCGTTTTTTCCCTGTCGGAGGTTCGCGTCCTCCCTCGGGCATGTGTGTGTGTGTGTGTGTGTGTGTGTGTGTGTGTGTGTGTGTGTGTTGTCCTTAGGTTAGTTTCAGTTAGCGTAAGTAGTTTGTAAGCCTATAGACCCTATAGACTGATAACCACAGTAGTTAAGTCCCATAGTTTTACAATCATTTGAACATTCTGCTGTCCCTTTTTGTAATCGTTTAATATAACCTGTTAGTCCCGTTGAGAACGAGTCGCAGACACTTGCCCGCTAAGGAAGTAATTACCCGCCTTATTTTCTACAGGGCGTTTAAATACATTAAAGGTGACACTTGAAAAGTTGTATCGGACCGGAATTCCAACCTGTATTTCTTGCTTTAAGCGAACAGTGTTTGTCATTCCCGTCAAACCAATATTTCCAACTTCCATACACTACACTATATCGCCACGCGAGAAACGGATAATACGGGTTCGAGTCAAGGTCTGGCGCAAAAATTTCAACAGGCAGCGTTGACGTATTTCAACGCCCTGTACAAGCTAAGACGGGAAATTTCACTTTCTTTCTTAAATATATAGCTGCCGGGTCGGCTAGTGGCGTCTTTACATTCGGTCGAAATAACAGACACCATGTATATAAGAACCTTTGTAATAATCTACGTTTATCACAAACGTTATCGTAAGCAGTCTTCTTTCCTCACTTCTGTTTCCCGAGCGTTCTATCAATAAACGGCAGTCTATCACCTAGTGCAACCACGACAGAAACTATTTTACTCTGCCATTTCATGTTTTCACAAATTATTACACGTAGGTATTTGTAAGAGATGTTTGATTCCATTTGTGACTAACGATTACGATGTTGTAGTTTCTGGATGCTATTTTTTTCGTTTATGAAATGCAGAATTGTTTGACGTCTTTGAATATTTATACAAATTTATTTATTGAAATACGCGTTCCATGACTTCACTCACCTTCAACTGACGTAATACGTATAACTATGTAGGGTGTTCCAAAGATTTTGTATGAAACGTTTAAGTAACAGATCACGTCCTGGGGAATAACTTTTGTTATAAAAGATTCGCTACCGGATTCTGGCGACGCTAGCCGATCTTTAATATTTGTTACGCTTCTCACAAGTAAACCTATCCAAAGAGAACAACTTGAACTTCACCATCTTTGAATATGGTGTGTATAGGCCAAAATGAGAGTTTCTTTTTCATTTTATACTTGTCCGCATGATCACTAAGGGGGTAACACACCCTCTGGAAATGCGTCTTTGAAATATTACTTCAGCACATAGATTGACTTTTGTATTAATGATGCGAGAAGTTTTTCTGTTAATCAAATGTCGAAAGAAAAAGCAAAATATTTGTGGGGGAGGGAGAAGGGATTAAAAATAACTCTGCGACAAATCTGGGCGCACCGTTTTAATGTACATTAAAAACCACAGAACTTATATATCTTTAATATCTGTAACCGTTATAATGGAATTAGGTAATAACATTAAATTCTGTTTTTCCAAGGCCATTTTACCCCGTTAACAGCTGTATGGGCTCGTACAAGAAGTCAGTCATAGGCGCTATGAGATGTGCGTCAATGCCTTTCATGCATAGAACAATATCTGTTGCTTGCCAGTGACAGTTTCTTTGTATTACTAGATATTTTAGTCTTTTGCAACAAATAAATTTAAAAAGAAAAATTTTATTTGAGTTCTTGATAGTAAAACAAATTTTTCATTTTTAACTATAATTGGTTTCTCGTCTTTGCTGAGTGCAATTAGGACTTTTTATTTTTTTTATTATTTTTTTTTCATCAGAGGCGTTTTTATTTTTATTTATAAAGAATCTTCTGTGGTTCTGTAAATGTTGATACATATATTGTATAATTCAGTTTGCTTGTATAAATTAAAAACAAATTTTTACTAAGATGAGGGGTAACAGCTGTAATATATTTAAAAATGCATCTTGACAACCATCACCTGTTTATTATTGTCATAACTTTACAGGTTTCGGTTTTAAACCAACTACAGAAAAGTAAACTAAACAGACCGATTACGTTGATACATTGTTTTTATTTATCATCAAGACTTAATGTAAAGTGACATGTTACGAATCTTTCATTGATTGACATGCTTAAGGTAGCAGACAATGTATCAACGTAATGGGTTTGTTTAGTTTACTTTTCTGAAGATGGTGTATAAGCGAAACGGGTAAAGTTATAATTATAATAAATAACGGATGGTTGACAAGATGTATTTTTTAAAATTAAAAACCATTTTAACTTGTGCACATTCTGTATTTTTAAGAAGATATATATTTTACTTACGCTCTTAATGCCTCCTCGTTTTTACATCCCATTGCTGTTTTTTTTTGTCTTGTTGGCTGGTGTTAGCCGGTTTTGTGATGTCTGTTTTTGTTTGTACTCTGCAAGCTTTTCTTATGACACTTCACCTGCCCACAAATACGGCAAAAACCGTAAGACGTCTGAGAAACTGGAGAAATTGTTGGCTCGTCCACCAGCTTACGTATTCTCTGACTTCCATTTATCCCGTTATTTAAAATATTTTGAGATCAGTGAAGAGCTTGTGGTAGTTGTAGGTGAATGCTTTGCAGGCCGTCAAGAATTGAAGTTGAGAGAGCAAATTACTCATCAGGCAAAGAGTGTAGGCATAAAAAATTTGGATTAAGTAGAAAAAAGATTTTTTTAGGCTCGAAATCAAAGGCAGGCCGTAATGTTTTCCTCATGCTATCATATGACTAATAAGGTCATTTATAGACAGCTGTTTAATCAGTATACGTACTTCTAGCTGGAGAAACTAAAATTGTTATACGTCGCGACTTTCTTTTAATATTACATGAAATTAGCTAAATTCGTGAACGGAGCTCTGTTTTCACTAACTGTGGTTTGTGTTCCGTTTGTGGTGGTGGTGCCCTTCTCTAATCAGCTGTACGTATGCCCTGATGTGTGAGCGACATTAGAACAGAAAATTAAGGCACTAGTTTCCGATATAGTGATGATTAGTGGGTCACGTGGCCAGTTAGTTTCTTCTGAAAACAATTCATTCAGTCTTATTCCTACATAAATTTTCAACAGTCGTTATAAAGTAGCACAAATTACGGATAAAAATGACAACGAATAGTATCACGAAATTTTCGGTAACTTACAACACATCAACGAAGACATTATTAAATTCGGTCTCCAGTCCATGTGGACAAGCTCTGTAAATTAACACAACAACAGTAATTATTATGTAACGTATATGGATAGGATCACTTTAATAAATCACAAAGAGAAAATGTTAATAATAGATTCAAATTAGTAAAGAAAATCATATGTAATAATCTAGGCAAGAAACTCCAGAAAGCTCTTCATTAATCATTGAATGGTAAACTCTCGTCGGTATTGGAATCAACAAAGCGTTACACTGCAATAACGTTTACTTATACAGGCAGATCTCATCAACTACACAAATAACTTGACTGTGTTGGATATTTTGGAGATCTTTCAAATGTTCAAATGTTTGTAAGGTTTATGGGACTTAACTACAGGATCATCAGTTCCTAAACTTACGAACTACTTTATACTTACTTTATACTAAAGACGACACAAACATCCATGCCCGAGAGAGGATTCGAACCTCCGACGTGAGGGGCCGCGCGATCCCCAACGTGACGATTCAGACGGCTCGGCTACCCCCGCGCGGCTTGGAGATCTTTACCTGAAAAAATAATAAATATTTAAAAAGTATTGCAACTTCGAAATATGAGCTACTAATCAAGCAACATAGAACATATTCCCAAAAATCAGTTACGAATTAAAATATTTGAAAAAAGGCATAAATTTACTGTGTTTATCGGAAAGGTAGATCGGATACAACTGGAGGAGGAGTGTTCATCGCTGTGGACAAAGATATTGTTTCTACTGAGATCGAGGTTGAAAGTAACTGTGAAGTTATCTGGGCACGTGTAACAGGTCTAGTAGAAGTTAAGTTAATAGTTGGGTGTTTTTACCGGCCCCCCAGTGCTGCTGTAGCAGTTTTAGAATCATTCAAAGAAAGTCTACACCAGGTAGTGCATAGTATCCGGGCCATGTAATATTAGTCGGAGGAGACTTGAACCTTAAGAGTATAGATTGGGACCTCGCTAGTTACATTTCAGGCGGTACAGACAAGCAGTCTTACGAGCTACCTTTGGACACATTCTCCGAAAACTGTCTTGAGCAGTTAAACCGGCAACCCAAGCGCAATGGAAATATTCTAGACCTTATAGCCACAAACAGGCCTGACCTTATTAACGATGTCTGTGTAGAGACAGGAATTAGTGATCATGATATCGTCATAGCGTCGATGGTGACCAAAGTTCATAAACCAATTAAGAAGGTTTAGGAGCGTGTCTTTGTTGGGAAGAGCCGATAAGCAAATGTTACGATCGCACTTAGAAAATGAATGGGCACCGTTTAATTCCGGGACTATGGATGTAGAGGAATTGTGGACTAAATTTAAGTGCATTGTAAATAAAGGGTTAGAGAAATATGTGCCAGTAAAGACGATTAAGGATGGAAAAGATCCACCGTGGTATAATAATAATGTTAGAAAGCTGCTGAGAAAGCAAAGACTGTTGCACTCTCCATACAAAAAACGAACACGCAAATGATGACAGGCAAAAGTTAGTAGAGATTCGTGCGTCTATAAAAAGATCGATGCGCGAAGCATACAATAATTATCACAACCATACCTTAGCAAAAGATCTCTCCGAGAACCCGAAAAAATTCTGGTCCTATCTAAAATCGATAAGCGGGTCGAAGCCCACTGTCCAGTCACTCGTTGATCATTCCGGGGCAGTAATAGAAGAAAGCAAACGGAAAGTTCTAAAGTTCTGAAGTTCTAAATTTAACCTTTAAGAAATATTTCACGCAGAAGGACCGCACAAATGTACCATAATTTGATCATCGTACTAATTCCGAAATGGGGGACATAGCAATAGGTATTTCCGGTGTAGAGAAGCAGCTGAGAGAGCTAAATACGAAAACGTCTGCTGGTCCGGATGGAATACCAGTTCGGTTTTACAAAGACTATTCTGCGGCATTGACCCCCTATTTAGCTTGCATTTATCGCGAATCTTTAATTCAGCGCAAAGTCCCTAGTGATTAGAAAAAAGCGCAGGTGACTCCCGTTTATAAGAAAGGAAAGAGAACTGACCCACACAATTACAGGCGAATATCGTTGACATCAGTTTCATGTAGAATTTTAGAGCATATTCTCAGTTCGAATATAGTAAATTTCCTTGAAACGGAACAGCTTCTTTCCATGAATCAGCACGGGTTTAGAAAACATCGTTCATGTGAAACTCAGCTTGCCCTTTTCTCACATGACATCTGCGAGCCATGGATGAAGGGCAACAGGCGGATTGTGTTTTTCTCGACTTCAAAAAGGCGTTCGACGCGGTGCTACACTGAAGACTGCTAACGAAGATACGAGCTTATGGTATAGGTTCACAGATTTGTGACTGGCTGGAAGACTTCCTAAGTAATAGAACGCAGTACGTTGTTCTCGACGGCGAGTGTTCATCAGAGACGAGTGTATCGTCAGGCGTGCCCCAGGGGAGTGTGATAGGACCGCTATTATTTTCTATCTATACAAATGATCTGATGGACAGAGTAAGTTGTAATTTGCGGCTGTTTGCTGATGATCCTGTGGTGAATGGGAGGGTGTCGTCTTTAACTGACTGTAATAGTATACAGAATAACTTAGACAAAATTTCATAGTTGATGTGAAGAATGGCAGCTAGCTCTCAATGTAGAAAAATGTAAGGTGATGTGCACGAGTAGGAAAAACAATCCTATAATGTTCGAATACAGCATTAGTAGTGAGCTTCTTGATGCTGTCGCGTCGTTCAAATGTCTAGGCGTAACATTGCAGAGCGATATGAAATGGAACGAACATGTAAGGACAGTAGTGAGTAAGGCGGACAGCCGACTTCGGTTTATTGGGAGAATTTTGGGAAGATGTACTTCACCTGTAAAGGAGACAGCGTATAAAACGCCTGTACGACCACGTCTTGAATATTGCTCAAGTGTTTGGGACCCGCAGCAGATCAGTTTAAAGGAAGATATAGAGGCGGTTCAGAGGCGAGCAGCTAGATTTGTTACCGGTAGGTTCGACCAATACGGGAGTGTCACGGAAATGCTCCGGCAACTCAATTGGGGATCGCTGGAAGAAAGACGACGTTCTTTTCGTGAATTTCTGTTGAGTAAATTTAGAGGGCCGGAATTTGAAGCTGAGTGTAGTACGATCTTGCTGTCGCCTACTTACATTTCTCGTAAAGATCACAAAGACAAGATAAGAGAAATTAGGGCTCGTACGGAGGCATATAAGGATTCTTTTTTCCCTCGCTCTCTTTGGGAGTGGAATAGGAAAGGAAATGCCTAGTAGTGGTACAGTGTACCCTCCGCCACGCACCTTACGGTGAATTGCGGAGTATGTATGTAGAGTTAGATGTATCAAAGGCGCTCCAGTCACGGTCTGCACGGCCACTACGGTCGGGAGTTAGAATCCCCCTTCGGGCATGGATATTTGTGCCGTCCTTAGTATAAGGTAGTTGACAGGTAGTTAGAAAGTTTAGGGACTGATAACCCCGTAGTTAAGTCCCATCAAATTAACAAACAAACATGTATCAAAAATATCCTGAGGAAGCCTACTTGACGTAGTGGCCGAAAAGTCGTACAGTTTTGTAAATTGAAAATGGGGTTACATACTCTGTCGAATTTTACTGACAGTGAGAACCATATGCTTACATATATGGATTTAGTTTTGAATAAAACAGTTCTGGGTATTAGGTCGTGTCATGTATTGGAATGTAACTGTCAGTTTCTCGTGACGTCACGGCACAGCCTGCTGCGTCACTTGCGCATACGCTCCCCGCAGCCGTGTGCCCCACGCGACTACATCTCACGGCCGAGAAGCGGAGCCCCGCGAGTAAGTGAGCACTCCCTAACTCACGGGCGAGCGAGTAAGCTGGAACAGCCTGCCATAGATATACAAACATTTGAATATTTTGTTGGAGCCGCATTTGAGCTGCTATTGCCCGCGTAGTAGGCCTTCACGAGGTCTACACACACAGGCACGGTGTACCGTAGCATTTTCACGTGAAAATGGCCGACAACAACAAGGAAAGTGCGCCTACGCATACTAATTCCCATCATGACCCACGGCCAAGCGTGCAATTTGAACGTCCTAACGCAAACCTGTTCAAAACTTTTGACGATTTTATTTCATTAATTGTCACCCTCTACACCTGTCTCTAACGACTCGCTACTGATCAGATTGTTTTTCTTCCTTTGTGCTAGTTAATCCTTTCCAGCCCAAATTTTATTACTTTGTGAACAAACGTATTTCTTTGCATATTTCTATTCGTAACGATTGTAATAATGTTTATTTTTTTGAAATTTTGTACAAATCAATCCCCGAGGGGGGATTCGAACCCTCGACCGTAGTGGCCGTGCTGACCGTAACTGGAGCGCCTCAGTCACCTCGGCCACCGCGACCGGCGCGGGATCATCAGTCCCTAAACTTACAAAGTACTTATGAACTACCTTATACTAAAGACGACACAAACATCCATGTCCGAGGGGGGATTCGAACCCCCGACCGTAGGGGCCGTGCGGACGGTGACTGGCGCGCCACAGACCGCTCGGACACTGCGGCCGGCTTGAAATTTTATGATTTTTTTTTAGTTTTTGTAGGGGAATTTGGGATGATTTTATATGGCATCATTGGGCAGGATATGTTTCCTTTACAGTATCTGACACCTTTTTCAATTACTAATTTAGACATTTTACAATAAATTATTAACGAAAATTTCAAATTATTTGCTTTCATTTACATTGATATAATACTTTGAAAGTTTTGCTGTTTGTACTTTAACTTAGACGTTAAGCAACAATTCATGTTGTGTTGTTGTTGTTGTGGTCTTCAGTCCGCAGACTGGTTCGATGCAGCTTTCCATGCTACCCTGTCCTGTGCAAGTCTCTTCATCTGAGAATACGTTCGGCAACCTACATGCTTTTGAATCTGCTTACTATATTCGTCCCTCGGCCTCCCTCTAAGATTTTTATTCCACACGCTTCCTTCTAATGCTAAGTTGACAATTCCTTGATGTCTCGGAATGTGTCCAACCAGTCTATCCCTTCTCTTAGTCAGGATATGCCAGAATCTCTTTTTCTCCCCGATTCCGTTAAGCACCTCCTAATTAGTACATTATCTACCCATCTAATTTTCATCATTCGTCTGATGCAACTCATTTCAAAAGCTTCTATAATCTTTTAGTCTGAACTCCTTATCCGCCACGTTTCACTCCCATACAATGCTACACTCCAGACAAATGCTTTCAGAATGGACTACCTAACATTTAAATTAATATTGGATGTTAACAGGTTTCGCTTCTTTAGAAACGCTTTTCTTCCCATAGCCATTCTGCATTTTATATCTTCTTTACTTCGGCCATCAGAAGTTATCTTGCTACCCAAATATCAAAATTCATCTCCTACTTTTATTGTCTCATTACCTTATCTAATTCCTTCAGAATCGCCCGATTTTCTAACATTATAGTCCATTGCCTTCGTTTGTACTCTTCAATTCATATTTTGTCAATTCGTTGTAGTCTAATGCTCCTCTGTTTCCTCGAAGTAGTGGTAGACAAGCTACCCACAATGAATTTTGAAAAGCCCTGCAGTGTTCTTTATAATCTTCGGTCAAACAGTTCTGCCGAGAGTAAAAGTTAAAGATGATGATGCCATATGGCATCATTGGGCTGGAAAGGGTTACAGCTGTTATTGAATTAATCTTCAAATTTAGCACTGTGTCCTTTCCGCTCCCTCAGTGGCACTCCTAGGTATTGGTCAGTTACGTGTGGGGAGTTAAAACGCGGTGCGTCGCCTGTGTTGTGGTTAAGGCCCGTCCGCGTGACGCTGGACGTAAGGCCGCCAACAGGTTGGTGGGGGTGGCGGGGAAGAGTCGGGTCGGGCCTGTGTTTGTACGGCGCGGCACCCCCAGGCTGCCATGGCCGGGGGTGCCGCTGACCGCTTCCTCCGTCTATTTAACCTGTAGCTCTGCTCGCACTCGCCACACCTTTTGTAGACAGTGTGAACATATACCACTGAATGCACGCACAAAATTATATCACAGTTCCACGCACAGTGTAGGAGGTTTGACGTCATAAGAATTCGGCTGGCCGGCCGCGGTGGCCGAGGGGACTGCGGCGCGTCAGTCACGGTCTGCACGGCCACTACAGTCGGGGGTTCGAATCCTCCCTCGGGCATGGATATTTGTGCCATCCTTAGTGTTAGCTAGTTCATAAGTAGTTAGTAAGTTTAGGGACTGATGATCCCATAGTTAAGTCCCATAAGCTATACAAACATTTGAACATTTGAATTCGGCTGCGTCAAAACGAAAGTAAAAATCAAAATTCGCTACAAATGAAATGGACACAGAGAGGCAGAAGGCGATGGACAGACTGGGTACAAAGAAATGGACTAACATAAAAAAGGAACAAATACACACCCGTGCAAAGCAATAACTAACGCTCGTGGATTCGGCAACACTTCTTAGTAGCGCTTTATGTTTCCTTACACAGTGCGTGACAGTACGTAAACTTCTAATTTGTTCCTACGTAGCCGCACTGAATGGGCGTGTGGTCTAAGGCTATGGACTGGGCGGCTTCCCGCCGTAGGTTCGAGTCCTCCCTCACGCATGGGGTATGTGCGATATCGTTAATGTAAGTAGTTTGTAATTTTAGGGACTGATAACCAGTGCAGTTTGGTCCCAAAAGTTTACATAAAAATAGAAAATTTTGATTGTTTGTATGTTAATTACGCGTTAGATCGTGAAAAATGCTAATCTGGTAAAACGGAAACCTCACGGGAATGGCCGTTCGCCGTGGTGCAGTGGACGAGCGGCCTAAGGCGCCTTGCGGAGCGCGCTTGTTCGCCGTCGGAGGTTCGAGTCCTCCCTAGGGCGTAGGTGAGTGTGTTGTTCAAATGTTCAAATGTTTGTAAACCTAATGGGACTTAACTGCGGGGTCATTAGTCCCTAAACTTACAATCTACTTATGAACTAACTTATACTAAAGACAGCACAAACATCCATGCCCGAGGGGGGATACGAACCCCCGACGAGGAACGGCCTCGTGTATCGCAGCATAGCGCCTCAATGCGCTCGGCCGCTCTGCCGCGGCACGTGTGTTGTCCTTAGCATAATTTAGTTTCAATAGTTTGTAAGTCTAGAGACTGATGACCACTTCAGTTTGGTACCACAGCTTTACAAACTTTTGAATGCATTAAAAAGGAAACTTTAAGAGCCAGACAGAAAGTTATGGTCTCTATTTTGTTCTTCTTCACTAAGCTGATGATGTACTATACCCAGGCCGCTGACACTTTGCACTTGATGTACTACTGTAACAAATGAAGAACGAGAAGCGCGTGGGACTGGGCACTCACCGCGAACCAATTACAGCAGAGTGATCAGTGCAGATTGTCACGTGCCATGACGTCAGAGTTCTAGCGTTGCGATTATAAACAACGTGGCTTCTGTAAGCTGTCTACTGTGTGCTTGTGTTGTGTTGTGCTTTGTTTGTATGTGTTTTGTTTCGCTGGTTATGGTTATTACACCTTCGGAAATGCCACCGAAAAGGAGTCGTTCGCCAAGTGACAACCTTTCAGGTCGATGTTTGCCGTTAAACAGCCAAGCAGTGGACTTGTTACGAAGAACTCGTGAGTTTCGCGAACAGGAGAAGTAATATGTGAATATGCATGTACAGCCGTCAATTCCTGCTGATAAAGTTGTGGAAAGGACATTCGAAACTGTGGGAATTAGTGTAAGAACAGTAGCGAGCAAGGAAGTATTACTGCAAAACTGGCTTTTGCGGGAAGCTCTTGCTAATGTGGATGCAGCCTTGTGGTAAAAAAATGGTTGAGCACGTGAGAAACAATGGAAAGAGTCATAGGTGACCATAAACAATTAATAATTTTTCATGGTGGTGACGATGAAGAATATTTTGGCAATGATTCTGACAACAGTGAGACGGGCTTACTCTCTACCCAACCACTGCGCACCTTTGATGCCCTTCGACTCAAATAACTACTCTCTGGTTTTTTAACAAATTTAATATAACTCCTGCCACTCTATATTTTACTCCTGATACCTTCATAATTTGAAATAGTGTATTCCAGTCAACATTGTCAAAAACTTTGTCCAGGTCTACAAATGCTATAAACGTAGGTTTGCCTTTCCTTAGCCTGTCTTCTAACGTATGTGGTAATGTGAGTGTTGCCTCCCGTCTTCCTACATTCCTCCTAAATCCATCGCATCTTTTCCGAGGTTGGTTTCCATCGGTTTTTCCATTCGTCTGTAAGTAATTCGTGTTAGTATTTTGCATCCATGACTTATTAAATTGATAGTTCTGTAATTAATTGATAGTTCTGTAATCCACCCCCATGAACCACAGACATTGCCGAGGTGGGGTGGCTTGCGTGCCTCAACGATGCAGATAGCCGTACCATAGGTGCAACCACAGTGGAGGGGTATCTGTGGAGAGGCCAGACAAACGTGTAATTCCTGAAGAGGGGCAGCAGCCTTTTCAGTAATTACAGGGGCAACAGTCTGGATGATTGACTGAGCTGGCCTTGTAACATCAGCTATAAAAAAAATTAAAAAAAAAAAAAAAAATAACATGGCTCCGCCATGCAGTTACTGCCAACGGCTGAAAGCAAGGGGAAACTACAGTTGTTACGTCTCCCGAGTACATGCAGCTGTACTGTATGACTATACGATGATGGCATCTTCTTGGGTAAAATATTCCGGAGGTAAAATAGTCCCCCATTCGGATCTCCAGGCTGGGACTACTCAGGAGGATGTCGTCATCAAAAAAAGGCATTCTACGAGTCGGTGTGTGGAATGTTTGTTTTAACCCTTAATCGCGTAGGTAAGCTAGAAAATCTGAAAAGAGAAATGGATAGGTTAAAGTTAGATATGGTAGGGATTAGTGAAGTTCGATGGCAGGATGAACAGGATTTCTGGTTAGGTAAGTACAGGGTTATCAATACAAAATCAGTTGGTGGTAACGCAGGAGTAGGTCTGATAATGAATAAGAAAATAGGAATGCGGGGAAGTTACTATGAACAGCATAGTGAATGTATTATCGTAATAAACATAGACACGAAGCCAACTCCGACCACAGTAGTGCAAGTTTATGTGCCAACTAGCACGGCCGATGATGAGGATATCGAAAAAATGTATGAGGAGATAAAAGAAATCATTCAGAAAGTTAAGGGAGACGAAAAATTGATTGTGATTGGGGACTGGAACTCGGTAGTAGGAAAGGGAAGAGAAGGAAATATAGTAGGTGAATGTGGACTGGGGAAAAGAAATGAAAGAGGAGATCACTTGGTAGAATTTTGCGCAGAGCACAATTTAATGATCACCAACACTTGGTTTAATCATCATGAAAGACGGCTGTATACGTGGAAGAGGCCAGGAACGCTGGGAAGTACCATATTGACTTTATAATGGTAAGGAATAGATTTAGAAACCAAGTTCTAAACTGTAAGACATATCCAAGGGCAGATATTGACTCTGACCATAACTTATTGGTTATGAACTGCAGATTAAAACTTAAGAGATTGCAGAAAGGTAGAAAGGTTAGGAGATGGAACCTGGACAAATTGGAGGAACCAGAGGTGGTTGAGAGTTTCAGAGGGAGCATTAGGCAAGGATTGGCTGAAACGGGGGAAAGTAATACAGTAGAAGAAGAATGGGTAGATCTGAGAGACAGGGTAGTGAAAGCTGCAGAGGATCATATAGGCAGAAGGACAAGGCCCAATAGAAATTTCTGGATAACACAGGATATACTGAACTTAATCGATGAGAGGAGAAAATATAAAAATTCAGCAAGTGAAACAGGAAAAAGGGAGTACAAACGTCTGAAAAATGAGATTGACAGGAAGTACAGACAGGAGTGGCTAGAGGACAAATGAGAACCGTAGAAGAATGCATAACTAGGGGAAACATAGATACCCTCTACAGGAAAATAAAAGAGATATTTGGAGACAAGAAAATCAGCTGTATGAATATCAAGAACTCAGACGGAAATCCAGTACTAAGCGAAGAGGCGAAGGCTGAACTGTGGAAGGAATATATAGAAAGCCTATACAAAAGAAATAAACTCGAAAGCAGTATTTTAGAAATGGAAGACGAAGTGGAGGAAGATCAGATAGATGATACTGCGAGAAAAATTTGAGACAGCGCGGAAGGACTTTAGTCGAAACAAGGCCCCTGGAGTAGATGATATTCCGTCTGAACTGCTGATGTCGTTAGGAGAGCCAGTCATGAAAAAATGTATAACCTGGTATGCAAGATGTATGAGACAGAGGAAATACCCTCCGACTTCAAGAAGAATACTGTAATTCCAATTCCAAAGAAAGCAAGTGCAAACAAGTGTGAAAATTACAGAACTATCTGAAACTTCCTGGCAGATTAAAATTGTGTGCCGGAACCGGGACTCGAACCTGGGACCTTTGCCTTTCGCGGGCAAGCGCTCTACCACTGAGCTACCCCGACACGACTCACGATGCCGCCTCACAACTTTACTTCCGCCAGTACCTCGCCTCCTACTTTCCAAACTTCACAGAAGTTCTCCTGCGAAACTTGCAAGACTAGCACTCCTGGAAGAAAGGATATGGTGGAGACATGGCTTAGCCACAGAACTATCTGTTTAATAAGTCATGGGTGCAAAATACTAACACGAATTATTTACAGACGAATGGGAAAACTTGTGGAATCCAACCTTGGGGAAGATCAGTTTGGATTTAGGAGAAATGTAGGAACACGAGAGGCAATACTCACATTACGACTTATCTTAGAAGATAGGCTAAGGAAAGGGAAACCTACGTTTTTAGCGTTTGTCGATTGGGAGAAAGCTTTTGACAATGTCGACTGGAATACACTCTTCCATATTCTGAAGGTAGCAGGGGTAAAGTATAGGGAGCGAAGAGTTATATTCAACCTATACAAAAATCAGGCAGAGGTTATTAGAGTCGAAGGGCAAGAAAGGGACGCAGAGGTTGGGAAGGGAGTAAGACAGGGTTGTTGCCTTTCCCCAATGTTATTCAATCTGTAAATTTAGCAGGCAGTGAAGGAATGGAAGGAGAAATTTGGAGAAAGCATTAAAGTGCAGGAAGAAGAAATAAAAACATTGCAGTTTGGCGATGACATAGTAATTCTGTCAGAGACCGCAAAAAATCTGGAAGATTAATGGAATGGGATGGACAGTGTCTTGAAAGGAAGATATAAGATGAACATGAACAAGAGTAAAACGAAGGTAATGGAATGCAATGTCAGAAAATCAGGCGATGCTGAAGGAATTAGATTAGGTAATGAGACAATAAAAGTAGTAGATGAATTTTGTTATTTGGGTAGCAAGATAACTTCTGATGGCCGAAGTAAAGAAGATATAACGTGCAGAATGGCTTTGGAAAGAAAAGC
This sequence comes from Locusta migratoria, assembly GCA_026315105.1. Lineage (NCBI taxonomy): Eukaryota > Metazoa > Arthropoda > Insecta > Orthoptera > Acrididae > Locusta > Locusta migratoria. Next base: position 277,755,939 of record CM048744.1, read on the forward strand.
GTTCCTAAAGTAGCGAAACTTGTTAAAATCCAATATTAATTTAAATGTTAGGAAGTCCTTTCTAAAAGCATTTGTCTGGAGTGTAGCATTGTATGGAAGTGAAATGTGAACGATAAGGAGTTCAGATAAAAAGACGATAGAAGCTTTTGAAATGTGGTGCTACAGACGAATGATGAAAATTAGATGGGTATATCACGTAACTAATGAGAAGGTGCTTAACCGAATTGGGGAGAAAAGGAGTTTCTGGCATATCCCGACTAAGAGAAGGGATAGATTGGTTGAACGCATTGTGAGACATCAAGGAATTGTCAACTTAGCATTAGAAAGAAGCGTGTGGGGTAAAAATCGTAGAGGGAGACCGAAGGACGAATATGGTAAGCAGATTCAAAAGTATGGAGGTTGCCGAACGTATTCTCAGATGAATAGACTTGCACAGGACAGGGTAGCGCGGAGAGCTGCATCGAACCAGTCTGCAGAGTGAAGAGCACAACAACAATAACAACAACAGTTCTGTAATTTTCACACTTGTTTGGACTTCCTTTCTTTGGGATTACTATATTCTTCTTGACCTCGTATGGTATTTCCCCTGTCTCGTAATCTTGCATACGAAGTGGAACAATTTCTTCATGACTACCTGTCCTAACGATATCAGTGGTTCAGACGGAATATCGTCGACTCCAGGGGCCTTGTTTCGACTGAAATCTTTCAGTACTCTGTCAAATTCTTCTAGCAGTGTCATATCTAATATATAAAGCTGAGTGTCCGTATATTTGTACGTGTTGCATACGAATCTACAGTTTTGTTCCAATCTTTATGAAATTTTGTACACGTAAGCTTCAATCTAGGCTTCCATGAAAAAAAATCAAGCTTCAATCCATGAGGACTGTCGCCGTAAGTGTAAGAATCACATACGATATATAGTTCACGAGGTATGACGTCATAAACAATAAGATGCGCGAAAAACTGCTGCATTTTGCGACAATGCTGCTCATTTTCTCCTAAACCATTGGACCGATTTCAACCAAAATTGGTACACACATTCCTTACCGTGAGGTAACAATTGCTGCATGGTTAAGAATCACGTGGTTCAAAAGATATTACGTCATAACCAATAGAAATCGCCCAAAATGTCATATAATGCGGCGAGACTTTCGAAATACACTGTATGAGAATGGCAGTACTTAGCGAGTTGCGGCAAACTTTAAACATAATTTCAAACCTTTATTAAACTTTTTCTCGCTGGCAACCATAGTAAAATGATACAAGGAAAAAAGTTTCTTGCTTACTACTTTTCCACTGTTTATGGAGTAAAACTACGGCTCGGTATGACGTTACAATTTATAATTTGAACACTACAAATTGTAGCGACAGGAAATTTTACAGACAGTATACACATATATAGTTGAATGTACCTTCTAAATTGTAACACAGTACGACAGGTAGTTCATGAGATATGAGCTCATAAACAGTAACGTTCCACTGTTCGTGGACTAAAACTCCGCAATTCGGTATGACGTTACAATTTTTAGTTTCTACACTACAAATTGAAGACGCAGGAAATTTTTCCGGCAGTATACACGCATATAGTTGAGTGTACCTTCTAAATTGTATCACAGTACGACACATAGTTTATGACATGTGAGCACATAAACAGTAACGTTCGTGGAAAACCGCCCCATCACGCACCAAGTTTCACTACTAATTTTATTCCCAAGAGATTTTACAGACATACAGCTCTTATACAAATGAGTATACACCTGACAAATGGGAGGAATAAATAAATAAATACCCGGGCAACGCCGGGTTTTCAGCTATAATAATAATTTCGTGTGGCTCATTGGCCTGGTGCAAGTCTTTCGATTGGACGCCACTTCGGCGACTTGCGTGTCCCTAGCTTACCCCAGTTATCCGACCGGGGAAAGGGGACCTACACCTTAAGGTGGAATCTGAACCACGTGTCGTTTCTGGCGACTCCTCACACCGTTGAGAGTTGAAGGATGGGTTAAAGTGCAGACTGACAAATCCGAGGTCCGACCGGGTTTTGAACCCGCGACCCTTCGGTTCCCAATCGAGCACTTTACCCCAGGTCCACCGGGCCCGACTGGGTTTTAAAGCTAGGCTCCTATATCATCTTCCTCTCCTTCGTCTTTCGTTTCTAGGATAATGTCTTCAAGTTCATTTCCTTTGTTTAGGCCCTCTATAGATTTCATCCACCTGACGCTAGTATCTTCAGTGAACCACTTGCCAGCGGTGTGCAGGGTGTGCACGTGGAAATGCCACTGTGTTAGGAGGGCGGGCGCGGAGCTGTGTGTCGGTTCGGTACGGCAGGGGCGCGCCGAAGACGGGAAGGGGCGTCGCGTTTTTGGCGCCGGCGCCGATGTCTGCGCATGCGCAGACGCGGCCGGGCGCCGTCCCTGGGGAAGGCGGGCGAGCGGAGGGAGGAGTCGGCGGCAGCGCCGCGCCGCGCCGTGTTCGCCAACTATAGTTAGCCAACTTGCGGTATTAATGCCTTCAGACTTTGCCGGTCCGGCCGGCGGGGCTGAATGTTGGCCGTGTCTACCTTGGCACACACAAAGTAAACTTGGCTGAATGGCTACGGCGGCCGCCTACTTAACTTGGATTATATTGGGTGGCCCGGCAGCGGCGGTGCAGGGAAATTACAGCGTGCCTGCGCTGCGCCTCGCCCCGCCCGGCCGTCTCGCGTGACGGCGCCCCAGGCATCCGCACGGGGCCCGGCCGGACCGTCCCTGTCGCGTCGCCTCGCTGCCGGCCGACGCAACTGCCTCTGCCTCCTCACAGGGACGCCTTCACACCTGGCACGCACTGTTGCGCGGGCGCCGTTTACTTGCGTTGTACTGCTGCATTATTCCCTTACACGGTTGACTCCTGTCGACAAAAGTCCTTGGGCTCGAACAAACATATCTGAACGTTTGGTTACAGGACCATTACGTACCCCTCCTTGTGCTGGTGGGTGTCATTTATCTGCAAAACTCTGAATCATTCTCTAGATAGCACTGCGAATGGTCGCTGTGGACAAGGCACGCTATCTACATCTACATCTACATCTACATAGATACTCTGCAAATCACATTCAAGTGCCTGGCGGAGGGTTCTTTAACCACTTTCATAACTTTTCTCTACCGTTCCATTCTCTAATAGCGCACGGGAAGAAAGAACACCTAAATCGTTCCGTTTTCGATCTGATTTCTCTTATTTTATTGGGATAGTCGTGTCTCCCTAAGTAGGTAGGTGCTAGCAAAATATTTTCACATTCAGAACTAAAAGTCGGTGATTGAAACTTCGCAAACAGATCACGCCGCAATGAATAACGTCTTTCTTTTAATGATTTCCACCACAATTCTTGCAACATTTCCGTGACGCTTCCCCCCCCCCCCCCCCCCGTAACGTGATAAAACAAAACGAGCTGCCCTTCTCTGAATCTTCTCAATGTCTTCCGTCTGTCCCACCAGGTGAGGGTCCCACAAGGGGCAACAGTACTCCAGGAGAGGACGCACAAGTGTGATGTAGGCAGTCTCTTTGGTGGAGCTGGTGCATCTTCGAAGCGTTCTGCCGATGAAACGTAACCTTCGGTTCGCCTTCCCCACAATATTTTCTATGTGTTCTCTCCAGTCAAAGTTGTTCGTAATTGTAACTCCTAGGTATTTGGTAGAATCTGCGACCTTAAGGTTTGACTGATTTATCGCGTAATTGAAGTTCAGCGGATTTCTTTTAGTGGTCATGTGTATTACTTCACACATTTCTTTATTTAGTGTCAATTGGCAATTTTCGCACCATGCAGAAATTTTGTCTAAATCGCTTTGCAGTTGCTTTTGATCCTTAATTGACTTCACTAACCGATAAACGACAGCATCATCCGCGAACAGTCTAAGGGACCTATTCAGATTGTCTCCTAAATCGTTTATAAACACGAGGAAGAGTGGGGGACCTATAACGCTTCCCTGTGGAACGCCAGATATCACTTCTGTTTTCCTCGATGACTTACCGTCAATTACAACGAACTGTGTTCTTTGTGATAAGCACGCACGTTTCCCATAACGTGGCGACACTACAAAGAGACGAAAGGCTGCCCAGAGGACTGAATGCAGCAAGGGCAACTGTGGCCTCAGCTGTGACGCTACAGCACCAAGTGGGTAATGGGTAATGATCACAAGTGACCTGCCAGTTCAGTACAAGTGCAAAAAGAATTCATTATTTTTATTGAAAGGTGGTTTTGGACGCTGTGTAATGTAACCAGAGACTGAGTCATCATGAAATATTTTTTTGATGCCCTAAGCTAGAACTTTTTTTTTTATGTTGGGCGTAAAGGCAATTGTTCAAATATTACCATTCCTAAATTGTACATATTTCAATATTTGCGCCAATTAACTTTACATCAGTATTATTATCATTAAGTCTGTGTCTTATTAATTTCTTTGTATGTTGTTTGATGTGTTATGGTCTTTAGTCCAGAGACTGGTTTGATGCAGCTCTCCACCCAACTCTATCCTGAGCAAGACTTTTCATCTCCTCATAAGAACGGCAACCCATATCCACTTGAATCTGCTTACTATACGCATCTCTTGGCATCCCTCTGCGATTTTTACCCCACACACTTCCCTTCAATGCTAAATTTACGATTCCTCGATGTCTAAGAATGTGTCCTATCAAGCGATCCCTTCTTTTAGTCAGGGTATGCCAAAAATTCCTTTTCTCACCAATTCTGTTCAGTACCTCTTCATTAGTTATGCCATCTACCCACCTAATCTTCAGCATTCTTCTGTAGCACCACATTTCAAAAGCCTCTATTCTCTTCCTGTCCATACTGCTTATCGTCCATGTTTCACTCCCGTACAAGGCAACACTCCACACAAATGCCTTCAGAAAAGACTTCCTTACCCTTAAATTAATATTCGATGTTAGCAAATTTCTCTTTTTCAAAAATTACGGTCGAAAAAACATATCTGAACGTTTGCTTACACGACATTGATTTGATTTGATTTGATTTTCTCAGGGAAGCCAAAACAGTCTTGGTCCAACCCGCCACTGCCCGCACCGAAACTAAGTTTATTGTGCCGTATCGCTCCCTGTATATCTAGTAAAGCCAAGCAATGCCCTTGAACAGTGCAAGGAGTCCCTTTACCAGTTGTTTATTAGACACAATTTCTTCGAGTCTGGGTGTCCCAAATGTTCTGTGCCTTTTAGTCTACAATGCAATGCATTCGAAGATTAGACGTGACGCAGTTTCATCACCGTCATCTCAGATCCAACATTTAGGGTCCTCTTCTGTTTTTCCCATTGTATGTAGGTGTTTTTTTTTTTTGTTTTTTTTTTGAAATTCCCATCCCATGGCCTGTCAGCAATCCAACCATGAGTCTAATCTCTCCCCTGTTCAGGCCCAGGATTGCAGAGCTTCTTTTAAAACATGGCTTTGGCATCATTACCTTGCCATGTTTTTGTAGATAGACTTTGGTCTAATATTCTACGTGCTGTCTTCTGAGCCAGTTACGTAGCTCCAATTTGATCATTGCCTTGGTGATTGTCAGGACAGGTTCCGGTCCAATAAATGGAGTCTCTGCCCCCATCCTGGCTAATCTGTCGGCATGTTCGTTGCCACTGATCCCCGAGTGGCCAGGGACCCACAATATGTTTACTCTATTGCTTTCCCCTAGCTCCACCAGAGCCCTGTGACATTCTGCAACAATTTTAGACCTTATTGCAGGAGTAAACGACCATTACGTACCCCTCCTTGTTCTGGTGGGTGTCATTTATCTGCAAACCACCCCCCCTCCCCCCCCCCAGGGGGCTCAGGTTTCTTTCGTAAGTACGCCTTCCTTGCTTCTTTACTTCCAGTGACTGCATTTCCTTTCCCCCTCCCATCCTTTCCTATCCTCACTCCTTCCCCTCCCCATCGGGGGACTGATAACCTCAGTAGTTTAGTCCCCCTATCCCAAACAAGCAAACAACCCAACCCAACGCAACCCCTATCTGCAAACCTCTGCAATCATTCTCTAGATAGCACAGCAATAGAGCAGAATGGTCGCTGTGGACAAGTCACGCTTTCCCATAATATGGCGACACTACAAAGAGACGAAAGGCTGCCCAGAGGACTGAATGCAGCAAGGGCAACTTTAGCTTCAGCTGTGATGCTACAGCGCCAAGTGGGTGATGGGTAATGACCATAAGTATGTCGGGACCGGTAGTCTTGGGGTAAAGTGCTCGAAGGGTCGCGGATCGCTGTTTCGTAACCCGGTCGGACCTCGAATTTTTCGAGTCTGCGCTTTAACCCATCCTTCACCTCTCAACGATGTGGGGATTCGCCGGAACCGACACGTGATTCCGATTCCACGTTAAACTGTAGGTCCCCCTTTCCCCGGTTGGGTAACTGGGGTAGGCTAGGGACACGCAAGTCGCAGAAGTGGCGTCCAATTGAAATTATTATACCATAAGTAACCTGCCAGTTCAGTATAAGTGCAAAAAGAATTCACCATTTATATTGAAAGGTGTTTTTGGACGCAGTGTAATGTTACCTGAAACTGACTCATCATGAACTATTTTTGATGCCCTGAGCTAGAAGACTATTTTTTTATGTTAGGCGTAAAGACCATTGTTCAAACATTACAGTTCCTGAAATGTACATATTTCATCATTTACCCAATTAACTTTACATCAGTGTTATTATGAAGTAAGTCTGTGTCATATTAATTTCTTTATGTTTTTATTATGACGTTTTTCGGTATCCATTGTATTTACTTTTGTGTATTCTGTTTTCTGTGTCTTTAATTTCTTTATCCATGTTGACTGTCGTTTTTTGTCTTTATTGTCTCTTTGCTGGTGGGTGCTGTTCTTCTACAAAACTCTGCAAACATGGTCGAGATAACACGGTAGATGTAGATGCCATACGTAATGCATAAATCTTAACTATAAATGCTAGTGGAAAATGCCAATGAAATGCTTCGAGCAATATGAATTACTTCAAAACGCACCGTGAAGAAATGCCAGTTGTTCGCAGGGCATATTTGCACATTCTATAGTATCACTGTTGAACGTCACGTCAATGACACTTTTGAAGTTGTGCACTGGTTAACCAATATCACAGCCATTGTTATGCTACGCGTAACGAAGCATTGGTGTATATAATCCCGTAGATAACTGATTGTAAAAGACAGATTGCACATTCGTGATAAAGAATCTGTCATGCAATTTTGGCTGCATATTACTGGTTGTTGTTGTGGTCTTCAGTCCGCAGACTGGTTTTATGCAGCTCTCCTTGCTACCCTGTCCTGCGCAAGCCTCTGAGAATTCGAACGGCTACCTACAACCTTTTGGATCTGCTTACTGTATTCATCCCTCGGTCTCCCTCTACTATTTTTACCCCACACATTTCCTTCTAATGCGAAGTTGACGATTCATTGATGTTCCAGAATGTGTTGTACCAACCTATCCCTTCTCTTAGTCAGGATATGCGAGAAACTACTTTTCTCCCCAATTCTGTTGAGCACTTCCTCATTAATTACGTGATCTACCCATCTACCACATTTCAAAAGCTTCTATCATCTTTTTGTCTGAACTCCTTCAAAAAATTCAAATGTTTGTAAATATATCGGACCAAACTGCGTGGTCATCAGTCCGTAGCTTACAAACTACTTAAACCTAGTTAAACTAACCTAAGGACAAACACACACACCCATGCCCCAGGGAGGACTCGAACCTCCACGGCGAGCAACCGCGCGCTCCGCAGCGAGACGCTTTAGACCGCTCGGCTACTCCACCGCGGCTCTGAACTCCTTATCGTCCAAGTTACACTCCCATACAACGCGACACTCTAGACAAATGCTTTCAGAAAAGACTTCCTAACATTTAAATTAATATTGGGTGTCAACAAATTTCACTTCTTCAGAAACGCTTTTCTTCGGATAGCCATTTTGCATTTTATACCTTCTTATCTTGCTACCCAAATAACAATGTTCATCTACTAATTTTATTGTCTCATTACCTAATCTAATTCCTTCAGCATCGCCTGACGTTCTGACGCTACATTCCATTCATTATCCTTGATTTACTCTTGTTGATGTACATCATACCCTCTTTTCAAGACAATGTCCATTCTATTCATTTGCTCTTCCAGATCCATTGCGGTCTCTGACAGAATTACTGTGTCATCGGCAAACCGCAAATTTTTATTTCGTCTCCCTGGACTTAAATACCCTTTACAAATTTCTCCTTGCAATTCTACATAACTTGCTCAGTATACAGATTCAATAACATTGGGGAAAGGCTACAACCCTATTTTACTCCATTCCCAACCACCGCGACCCTGTCATGCACTTCGACTATAGTAATTGCTGTGTGGTTTTTATACAAGTTGAATATAACTCTTCGTCCCCTATATTTTACCCATACTACCTTCAGAAATTGAAAGAGTGTATTCCAGTCAACATTGTCAAAAGCTTTCTCCAGATCCACAAATGCTAAAAATGTAGGTTTTTCTTTCCTTAACCTATCTACTAAGAGAAGTCTTAATGTGAGTATTGCATCGCGCGTTCCTACATTTCTCCTAAAACCAAACTGATCTTCTCCAAGATCGGATTCCACAAGTTTTTGCGACCGAGCGCATTGAGGCGCTATGCTACGATGCGCCAGGCCGTTCCTCGTCGGGGGTTCGAATCCCCCCTGTGGCATGGATGTTTGTGTCGTCTTTAATATAAGGTAGTTCATAAGTAGTTTGTACGTTTAGGGACTGATGACCCCGCAGTTAAGTTCCTTAAGCTTGACAAACATTTGAACATTCCACCAGTTTTTCCATTCGTCTGTAAATAATTCTAGTTAGTATTTTCGTTATTGGAACGTAGTTTAATAACGTCTGTTATTCTATTGGCACATATTTAATATTGCCTGAAGAAATACACACCCAGTGGTTGTGCATATTTTGCAGTTTTGGACAGAATGATTTTCAAATTTGCGTTTTCCGCCAGATGCTTCGAGTAGCACTCGCTCATCCTTATGTCCAGACGAAGTACTACTGATTTCATCTCAACCAGTCGCGATACATTAGCAGGATTGATTATCAACCGCCGATCCATCTGACGCTTCGCTACGTCACAACACGGAACTTGAGAGGAACACTGCACCCTCCCTGCTGGTCCCGACTGGCGTACCGGCAGGTCAACGTGCACTGCGGTGTGACACACGCAGAGGCCGCTAACGGACGACTGCAGAGTTCTGCAGGTGCGGGAATATCACCGGTGCAGTAAGGAACGCCTACATTATCTCTCACACTATTTTCGTATATGTGTGTATGTTGTGTTTGTTCCAGCCCAGGTACTTTCCATGTGAGTAAAACGATCATGCAGAAATTACTGCTTCGAATAGAACTCGATACATGTCGATGTCTCAGTACACGTTTAAAAAACAATTATCTGTGTCAGTCAATCTTTAGAACATGTGGAAAATATGAAGTATTTAAGATGTATTTTCTCACGGTGTAGCTACTTAGTGAAATAAATGCAATCAAGGTGTAGCAAAGCTAATGCAGCGAGTGCTCAGCTGTGATCTACTCTCATCTGCAAGAAGGGAGTCAGTATCAAGACTAAGCAGTGCACCATTCAATCTTTCGACCTACTTCGTTGTATCTTAGTGAAAGCTGGGTGGATACGGGTTAACTTATTCAAATGTTCAAATGTTTGTAAAGCTTATGGGACTTAACTGCGGGGTCATCAGGCCCTAAGCTTACAAACTACTTAAGAACTAGCTTATACTAAAGACGGCACAAACATCCATGCCCGAGGGGCGATTCGAACCCCCGACGGGGAACAGCCTCGCACGTCTTAGCATAGCGGCTCAGTGCGATCGTCCGCGGTTAACTTATTAATAAGGTTGAGGTTGCAGATAATATGAAAGTAGCAAGGATGATTGCAGGTACTAACAGACGAGAGCAATGGCGGGATGAAGTCCATAATGAGGAAATCATGAAAAAACTGAAAAGGAACACCATTGATGAAGCAGCTACTGCGTACAGAGGCTGAGATGATGGGATCGTGTTCGGCAGCAGACGGTAAGAGGAATCTATGACAGAGTGCAGGTTCTTGCATGTTAGTATCACTGCAACGAGTATGGAATTCGCTCTTACAGGTTATGTTACAGTGTATTACACGCTTTGTTCTACGATGGTCATAATAATTATTTCCAACTACCGGCTGCATTTATAAGTGGTGATTTTTCTCCCTGCGTGTACAAACGCTAAACATCGATCGACACAGCCAACTGGTAGTATACATTATGAAAGAAAACAAAATGTTAGCCAGCGTTTACACCTAACCTGCCGGCCGCGGTGGCCAAGGGGACTGCGGCGCTCCAGTCACGGTCGGGGGTTCGAATCCCCCCTCGGGCATGGATATTTGTGCCGTCCTTAGTATTAGCTAGTTCGTAAGTAGTTTGTAAGTTTAGGGACTGATGACCCCGTAGTTAAGTCCCATAAGCTATAAAAACATTTGAACATCTAACCACTAGGAAATCAGAGAAAATATTTTACAAACAAGCGCGCTTAGACACCGCACAGTAGAGACTACCAGTCTCACACATAAGAAGAGAATACCACTGCGCTCTCTATGAGACGGCAGTGAACTTCGCAGCAACTGTATGGGTACATGGTGTTCTAGTGAGCAATAGAACAGCAGTGAGACGTGGACAAAGACTTTAGAGGGAATTTTGCACTGCTTTAATAGAGACACTTTTCGAGATATTGGGTCATCGCGATCGACATAGGAGTCAGATAGCGGGGTACATGTTACTGGCTTAAAAAAGAAAGATATGACAAGGTCAGGGAAATAACAGGGTGTGTGTTTTTCTCGACTTCAAAAAGGCTTTCGACGCGGTGCCACACTGCAGACTGCTAACGAAGATACAAGCTTATGGAATAGGTTCACAGATTTGTCACTGGCTGGAAGACTTCCTAAGTAATAGAACGCAGAACGTTGTTCTCTATGGCGAGTGTTCACCAGAGACGAGTGTATCGTCAGGCGTGCCCCAGGGGAGTGTGATAGGACCGCTATTATTTTCTATCTATATAAATGATCTGATGGACAGAGTAAGCTGCAATTTGCGGCTGTTTGCTGATGATGCTGGGGTGTATGGGAGGGTGTCGTCTTTAACTGACTGTAATAGCATACATGATGACTTAGATGAAATTTCTAGTTGGTGCGAAGAATGGTAGCTAGCTCAATGTAGAAAAATGTCAGGTGATGCGAATGAGTAGGAAAAACAATCCCATAATGTTCGAATACAGCAGTAGTAGTGAGCCTCGTGATACAGTTACGTTGTTCAAATATCTAGGCATAACATTGCAGAGCGATATGAAATGGAACGAACATGTAAGGACTGTTGTGAGTAAGGCGGACAGCCGACTTCGGTTTATTGGGAGAATTTTGGTAAGATGTACTTCACCAGTAAAGGACACCGCGTATAAAACGCTTGTACGACCACGTCTTGAGTATTGCTTAAGTGTTTGGGACCCGCAGCAGATCAGTTTAAAGGAAGACATAGAAGCAGTTCAGAGGCGAGCAGCTAGGTTTGTTACTGGTAGGTTCGAATAATGCGCGAGTGTCACGGAAATGCTCCGGCAACTCAATTGGGGATCGCTGGAGGAAAGACGACATTCTTTTCGTGGTTTTCTGTTGAGGAAATTTAGAGGGCCGGAATTTGAAGCTGAGTGTAGTACGATCTTGCTGCCGCCTACTTACATTTCGCGTGGTGATCACGAAGACAAGATAAGAGAAATTAGGGGTCGTACGGAGACATATAGGTATTCTGTTTTTCCTCGTTCCATTTGGAAAGGAAATGCCTAGTAGTGGTACAGTGTACCCTCCGCCACGCACCTTACGGTGAACTGCGAAGTATGTATGTAGATGTAGACTTTGAACATAACATCAATTGAACACTTGCTCATTAAAAGCCTGGCAACGAAAGTGGGACCAAAGTAATAAAGGCTGTAGACGGTTTTGTTTTCCTAACATCAGGTAACGACTAGATAAAACACGAAGATCATGGTCGTGGAATGGCCCCTTTCTTAACCGGCCATGGCCTATATCCAGTGCACCTGCAGCGCTTCTCAGTTTCTACGGAGGACAGCTGTCATTGAGCTGAACGTGGATCTCCTGTACTGTGAACGGTACTCACAGGCACGACGGAACGTAACAGGAAGCACAACGGAAACACTACCACATACACTCACGGAATCAGACAAATGGAAAAAAGGAAAACGAACTCAAACAATCGAACCTATTGAACTAAATTGCTGTGATCATTAGTCCCTAGACTCACAAACAACTTAAACTACTCTAAGGTCAACATACACACCCATGCCCGAGGGAGGACTCGAACCTCTGTCGGGAACGGTCGCCCAGTCCGCAGCACGACGCCGTAGAGACTACGCGGCCCTTTCACTCGGCGTGAATGAACTAACAGAGCAAGTGTCTAGGACAGAACACACTATCCACCAACATGTGAGTCCATTTAGGTGTCATATCAGACCTCAAAGAGATGACTGGGTTAGTTCAGACGAGGACTTTAGTGCAACAGACTTTTCTGACACAGAGGACACAACACCCGAAGAAGAAAATAGAGACACCTAAATATATCACGTAGCTGCAGTGATACTGGACTATTAAACATGGACTGAAAAGAGAGTTAAAATGTAATCGTGTTCAATTATTGTTCCAGGGGTCACTTTAAACCTGTAATACACGCCCAGTAATCACAAAACTTCGCACCATCGGGGTCGAAGAGGAACCCCTGGGGAGCTACACGGAAGAGCCAATGAAAGTGGCATAGGTACGAGTATGCAAAGACAAACATACGTTAACACTCAGACGACGGCGCTGCGGTCAACAATGACGAAATGTTCAAATGTTTGTAAACTCAAGGGAACAAAATGCTGAGATCATTGGTCACTAGAGTTACAGATAACTTTAACTAACTTATGCTAAGTACAAAACACACACACACACACACACACACATTCCCGATGGAGGATTAGAACCTCCGACGGCGCCAGGCGCGCAATCCGTGACAAGGCGCTCCAAATCTCGCGGATCATTAAACAAATTGATGCTGTCCATTTGCATACATCCCGTAACAATCCAATTTTTACTGATGAGCCGTCCTGTTCCTGTCTAAACTCGTGTAACAACAATAACAATAGTTCTTATTTCACAGCTCACCTATGCTTTGATTTATCTGATACCCTTAAAACTTCCTGCTGTCAGAAGTAGGCAACAGAATACCTTCCCTTTTATAATAATACTGTGTTTAATCTTGTTTCATTCCGTACAATGAACTTAAATCAGTATGTTTAGGCAAATCGGAAATTAGCACCCACGAGTAGATGCTCCGCAACGAATTGTTAGAAGTAATCTGAGTCCTAAACTTGAAATGTTCATATCTGCGCATCTGATCGACAGAGATAACAAACCTAACTCTCACAAGTAACAAAATTTCAAGTACCTCACCTGGCCCTTTCTGATGTAAAGAAAATAGACGGAAAGGGCAAAGAAACTGTTATAGACATGCTCAAATCAAATGTTCAAATGTTTGTATAGCTTATGGGACTTAACTACGGGGTCATCAGTCCCTAAATTTACAAACTATTTACGAACTAGCTAATACTAAGGACGGCACAAATATCCATGCCCGAGGGTGGATTCGAACCCCCGACCGTACTGGCTATAGGCATGCGTATGGAAACACAAAGATATGTAAACACTAAGAGAACTTCGCTACGGTCGGCAACGTCCATATAAGGCGACAGACGTCTGGCGCAGTCGTTGGATCGGATACTGCTGCTACAACGACAGGTTATCTGATTTAAAGGAGTTGTGGAACGTGCTGTTGTAGTCGGCACACGAGAGATGGGACATAGCATCATCCGAGGTAGCGAAAATATTTGGATATTTTCGAACGACTATTTCACGAGTGCACTGTGAATATCGGCATTTCGGTAAAACATCAAATATGCAACATCGTTGCAGCCAGAAAAGTGTACTGCAAGAACGGGAGCAACGACGACTGAAGAGAATCGTTCAGCGTGCAGAAGTGCAACCCTACTGCACATTGCTGCAAATTTCGGTGCTTGACCGTCAGCGACTGTCAGCGTGCGAAGCATTGAACGAAACAAAAATGTTCAAATGTTTGTTAAGCTTAAGGGACTTAACTTGGCGGGGGGGGGGGGGGGGGTCGGGTCATCAATCCCTAAACTTACAAACTTCTTATGGAGTACCTTATACTAAAGACGACACATACATCCAAGCCCGAAGGGGGATTCGAACCCCACACTGTAGCGACCGTGTGGACTATGATTGGCGCGCCGCAGACCGTTTTCTTTTCTTTTTTTTTTCTTTTTTGCTCTATTGGTAGTTTTGTTCATTGCGGTCGTTGATCCTGTTTGTTCGTTATTGTTCGTTGACTTCTTGGCTCAGCATTTCTTATGACAAAGGGCGTTCTGCCATCTGACCGGGCGCGCTAAGCCACGGCGCCTGGCATACCACTCGGCCGCTGCGGCCGGCTGAACGAAACACAATGGATATGGGCTTTCTTAACCGAAGGCCTACCAGTCGTGTAAACAAAAAGTCTAATATCTTAGTTGACGATCTGTTACCCTTACTGACTGCACGACAGAAAGTCTTAAGCCGTCGGCACACGCAGCGTGTATCTGAACGAGTGTGGCCAATGTGACGAGTTTCTGACGTCACAACGTGCGAACGCGAGGCTAACGAGAAAGACAGGCCCCAGCGCAGACGTCATGTCACGTAAGCAATGTAGTTCCGAGCCGGCGCGATCGCTAGCTGATTGGCCGGCCGCTGGGGCACAGCCCACTGTCTCATAGCGCCCAGCCACTGAACTAGCGATCGCGCCGGCTCGCAACTACCTTGTTTACGTAGCATGACGTCTGTGCTGGGGCCTGTCTTTTTCGTTGGCCTCGGTGCGAACCGGGTGTTGGCGAGATTTTACCAACGTGTCGGGCAGTATGAATCATGCCAGATATTCTCAACGTGCGTCTGAACAATCATCAAGAAGGTGGGAGAACGCCAGACGTCACACCACGTGGCTATCCGGGGAGGGGAACAGCTCTTTTCGGTAGAAGGATGAAGACGCCATATTGGCCGTTGTATTTCATGGGTATTATGTATATAATTGAGGTCTTATGAATGTATGACATTTCAAAGCAAGTAAAAGTGAGCAAATTGAGAATCTCTCGATAATCGGTCATTAAAATAAATGACTCGAAACGTCATATGTGTGTTAAAAAAATTTCCGTATTATAATAATCTGCCGTTTCAAGGCAAAGCGAACTGAAGAACTGTCTGTTGACATCATTTGTAGTAATTACATGTCAGCAACTGACTTATCAACCAGTCGTGTAAACAAAAAGTCTAATATCTTAGTTGACGATCTGTTAATGTGTTGGTGGTTGTAGCGAAGGCAGCAAAGTCGTGGACTCTGACGTGATTAATGCACGACGCTGGTCTAAGGTTCCTCGGAAACAAAGATTTTCCCTTCTTTTATTCGGGTTTTCTGATAGACTCGAAGAATTTCCTATACATTTCATAGAAGTATACTGCATAATATTCGATGCTATGTAAATATAAGTGCGCATCCTCTGAGAAGTGAGTTTGTTGGATTCGTTTTATGAACAGGACAATCTGCACCTTACATATAGTAAAATACGCACTTTATTGTTTCAGGTATTGCATTTTACATGTTCTGAACATTCTTCTACTGAGTAGTAACATTGGCTGTGGAAGAATGACCTTAAGTTGTACTAAAAAAGCAAGACTGTTGCAATAATGTTTGCCTCAAGTGAAGGCCTTTTCTAATTTTATATCGCACAGTTTGTGATGAAACTTATACAATTCGCTGCAATTATTGAGATAACATACAACTTTTCTAAGAGTCTTATGTTCATAGATATTTTGTTGTTTCTTTTGTAGATCTCTATCACAGAACATCACTAGCAGATGCACAAATAAGCGATTTAATATAGGTAAAGCAGGAAGTGCACTATTTTGATTTCGTAAACAGTGCCATTCCAGAACCCGATGCCGCCGACAACTGTCGCCGGAGCTCGTTGCGAACGCGTGTAGCTTGTTGAGGTAAACGCCTCGTATGCAGAAGTGGCGCCGACTCGGAGCGTTCAGCTGCACGTTGGGAACGACGCGTTGACCACACACGTTCAGACATACGCTCCGTGTGCTGACGGCTTTACGCCACGCTTCAGCCCGTCGACACCTACTTTGGACTCCTCATGACTGGCAACATGTGGCATGGTCTGACGAATCTTGTTTCGAATTGTTTCGAGCGGATGAACATGGACGGGTGTGGAGATAACATCATGAATCCAAGGACGCTGTATGTCAGCTGGGGACTGTTGAAGCTGGTGGTTGGTCTGTAATGGTGTGGGAGTTGAAGTGATATGGGATTCCTGAATCGTCTAGATACGACTCTGACAGGCGAACGGCTGCGTGCACCGCAGCACGGCGCCCCAGTGCGCACGGCTAATCCGCCACGGCTCATTAGCTATCTTTTGAAGTTTTGAACGGGTTTTATTTCTTTTAGGTTTAGGAGATTGTTCCTAGTCGGGACCAGAGATTATTTAGTAAACTAGGCACTGTAATGGGACGGGACAGATAGGGTTTTATTTTGGTGAGACCGAGTATTTCGGCTGTGGTATTCAGATAGTAGTGTAAAACCTTTAGATAAACAAGAGGTTGTCCATTTATTTAGAAAAAAAAAATGCAGCAAACATAGGGCGTGATAGTTTTGACTCTTATCTACACATAGACAAGGCAATAGTTTGTATGCAGGAGTGGTATGGTCGATAAAAACTATGTTATTGATGTATCGTACGCAAGCATTCTTGGCCAGTTCCAGCAGGAATGATTGTTTCGTACGAAAGTCCTCGGAGAAAGGCATCACCATAGTCAAATATGTGGAGTATTAGAGTCTCAACGTGCTTGTTTTTGAGCTGAGAAGGAAATAATCTTTTATATCTATGTAGTGAATGAAGTGATGCTGACACATTTTTCACAGATTGCGATTGTGTGTTCAGTTTAGTATTATGCCAAATATTATACCAAGGTTCTTTGCTGGGTGAAATAACGTATTTCTGTGCCATTTAGGATTAATGTTGGTAGAGATTCTTTCTACTGAGGAGTAATAAGCCTTCTATGAGCAACTATTCGATACCCGCTAACCTGAGCGTATGTGGAACAAGATATTGCTTGTATTTTTCTACCACCACACTACGCTTTACAAGACTATAGCAGCTTATGACGTCTACATAAATACTCTGTAACTCACACTGAAGCGCACGGCAGAGGATTCATCGAACCGCTTTTATGATATTCTTCTATCGTTCCAGTCGCTACTAAAAAAAATTCAAATGTTTGTTAAGCTTATGGAACCTAACTGCGAGGCAGCAGTCCCTAAACTTACGAACTACTTATAATCTAACTTATACTAAAGAAAGCAGAAACATCCATGCCCGAGGGAGGATTAGAACCCCCCGACGGGGAACGGCCTTTCGCATCGGAGCATAGTGCCTCAATGTGCTCGGCCACTGCACCGCGGTGAATCCCTAATAGTGCGGGGGGGGGGGGGAGGAAGATTTAAATATTTATGTTGTCTATCTGATTTCCCTTATTTTATTACGACGATCATATTTCTCTAAGTAGGTGGGTGCTAACAAAATATGTTCGTATTCGGAAGCGAAAGTTGGTGAAAGAAATATCGGAAATAAATCTCGCTGCAACTAATAACACCTTTCTTTTAAGGCATGCACTCGTGCATCATTTCACTCTCTCCCCTATACCGCGATAATACAAAAGGAGCTGCCCTTCTCTTAACTTTCTCTGTATGATCCGTCAGTCCCATTTGATGGGGATCCCACAATGCGCAGAAATTCTCTGAAACTAGAAGCACAAGTGTGGTGTAGGCTGTTAACCTTTTCTTTCGCACTTTTGTTCGTAGACAACACGCTATTAAGAGCATCTTTACAGAGTATTGTGTGTATTATTCCTTAAAGTAGCATTTTTGTTGAGGTAGAACTTGATTCTAGAATGACATTTTGCCGCATGGTGGGGCATGTACCAAAATCAGAGGCCTTAACCACTCTGAATTGGAGGTGGTGTTACGTTGCTGTCTATGTGGCTGTGAGCGTGAGTGAGAGTGTAGCTCGTCTTATTTTATTCCAGCAATGAATTGACTTGCTGAAAATTATTTCTCTGGCGGTGTTAACAATCAGTAAAATAACGTCCAGAATCATAATACACCTCGATAGAAATGTGTGTTGTATACAAAAAACATAAAAATGGTAATTCTTCGGTCAAAAATTATGAAGAACACTTGTTTTTATTTTTAAAACATCGTCTTCATACAGAAAATACTGAATTTTAATTATTTCAGATCTGGAAGGGTTAACTGTTGCATGATCTAAGTGATCTGCCAATGAAACGTAGCCTTTGGTTCGCCTTCCCTGCAGCATTTTCTGTGTGTTCTTTCCAGTTTAAGTTGTTCGTAATTGTTATTCCTAGGTATTTAGCTAGACGGCGGTTATTAGAGTCGAAGGGCAAGAAACGGACGCAGGGGTTGGGAAGGGAGTAAGACAGGGTTGTAGCCTTTCCCCAATGTTGTCCAATCTGTACATTGAGCAGGCAGTGAAGGAATGGAAGGAGAAATTTGGAGAGGGCATTAAAGTGCAGGGAGAAGAAATAAAAACATTGCGGTTTGCTGATGACATAGTAATTCTGTCAGAGACCGCAAAAGATCTGGAAGAGCAATTGAATGTAATGGACAGTGTCTTGAAAGGAAGATATAAGATGAATATTAACAAGAGTAAAACGAAAGTAATGGAATGCAATGTCACAAAATCAGGCGATGCTGAAGGAATTAGATTAGGTAATAAGACAATAAAAGTAATAGATGAATTTTGTTATTTGGGTAGCAAGATAACTTCGGATGGCCGAAGTAAAGAAGATATAAAATGCAGAATGGCTATGGGAAGGAAAGCGTTTCTAAAGAAGCGAAACTTGTTAGCATCCAATATTAATTTAAATGATAGGAAGTCGTTTCTGAAAGCATTTGTCTGGAGGGTAGCATTGTATGGGAGTGAAACGTGGACAATAAGGAGTTCAGATAAAAAGATGATGGAAGCTTTTGAAATGCGGTGCTACAGACGAATGATGAAAATTAGATGGGTAGCTCACGTAACTAATGAGGAGGTGCTTAACCAAATCGGGGAGAAAAGGAGTATCAGGCATATACTGACTAAGAGAAGGGATAGATTGGTTGGACACATTCTGAGACATCAAGGAATTGTCAGCTTAGCATTAGAAGGAATCGTATGGGGAGAGGGAGACCGAGGGACGAATATAGTAAGCAGATTGAAAAGGATGTAGGTTGCCGAATGTATTCTCAGAAGAAGAGACTTGCACAGGACAGGGTAGCGTGGAGAGCTGCATCAAACCAGCCTGCGGACTGAAGACCACAACAACAACAACAACATTTAGTTGAATTTACGGCCGGTAGTTTTGACTGATTTATGGTGTAAATGAAGGTGTGTCATATTCGTGCTGCGCCATCCGGTTTGCTGACAACGTAGCGCGGACCACGTCAGCAGTGCATGGCGCCAAGACGCCGCTACCACTGTCTAAGATATACAATCACTGCTGTAAAAGTTGTTACCAACTGACAGCTGCTGCGACACTAGCGCTCCTAGCGGTGGGCAAGCTGCCGAAGTAGTGATGCTTCTTTATAATCGCTTTTGTACCTAATTAACGAAATACTTAGTATAATTTTTGCGTTGCAAGCATTATTAAAACATAGAGAGACAAACATAATACGGAAATGAATATAAAAACAGCCTCATTTAAATATTCAGTGGTATGAAGAACAACTTTGTCTTGAACGAATACTTACGAATATGTGTATATTTGCAGCTTATTCCGCTGAAAGTAAGTTGCATATAAACGTAATTGTATAATAAATTTCTATTATGGTCTGTTCTTACTATGACAGCCAGTTTTTGACGTGTATCAATTCGGTACGGAGTCTAATGATTCTCACATTTTTACACGTCACTCATCTTTCTTATATGTGCATATTGTTGTAAGTGTAATTACTTTAGATTTAAAAAACCAATGTTTTGATGATTCTTGCCGTTTGTGGATCAGGTGTAGCAAAAATTGTCGAATGGGGTTCTTCTTTGTTGGAAAACAGTTTGGTTGCTTTTATCATTATATTGCCATGGCCGTGACGTTTTTCCTTCAGCTACAGCTGTGATTGTTGATTTGGTATGTTAAATACCGTATTTATTGCATTCTATGTACGTTTCCTATGTTCCACCCACACCGATTTTACTGGAATTGTAATGAAGAATACTTAACGTTCCTCCGTAGAAATTGACGTCTCTCTGCTAAAGGGCATGTCTCCTGGTGTTTCCTAGGCATTTCTATTTGTAATAGAAAATGAAATTACTCATTTAAAGCCTGTATGTTACCGGATGATTGTAAATTAACTGCCCTGTAATGTACCGTTTCATACCTTATCAGGAATCTTATGAAACCTAAGAAAGACAAATGGGGAGCTATTTTTAAATTATTACCTATTTATAAGGCACTACGTACGTTCCCTAATGTAAAAAGTATGCTGACGTCAATCTAAACGATACTATTCGCACTCATCAACTAGCGTATTCAGAAACGTAGCTTGCCGGCCGCTTGGAGCGCTGCTATCGCAGCGTATAACAAAAATCTGTGGGAGTGTCGTGACTGTACCGTCAGAAGGGGTGAAGTCGATCACAAAATTCAGTTTTTCTGTTGTTTTCGCTGGGACCTCTGGAAGAATTCGTTTCAAAAATATTACGTGTAATCCTTAGGATTTCGACATTATACCTAATGTTGAATATAGAAATAGCCTATTGTGCTTTTGAAATTCTTTTAATTTAAAGGTTGATCGGCTTCACTCCACCCAGTGGGGTGAAGCCGATCACTCATTTTTTGAAGACCTATAACGGCTTCACCCAGACAGTCGGGTGAAACCGATCGTCTTTTACATTGAAATATCTCCCAAGGTATGGTAGGCTATGTTTATATGAAGTTTTAAAATAGTAGAGGGTCTTTCTCAGGGACCAAACATCTATTAAAATTACCAAATAGACTTTTTTATGGTTAGAACATTGTGTTTTTCTTAAAAAAAGAACCACTGCACATAAAATTATCTTGAATCATAAAGAATGTTCACTCAATGTTTGAAATGTCTAAATGTGGGAAACTGTAGCGTCCACGACCAATGCCCTTAGGCTTCATTTTTGTTACAATTTGTGTGAAGGGAGTCTTTTGTCTTTAAAGGCGTTGTGAAATACACTTGATCAATCCATGAACTAAACATTCTTCGTCTACTGAACTAAGAACAGGCTGCCCACCATATTTATATTTACGTTTGCCCTTGATCCACTCATTTAACGTTGTGTAGGCCACACCGTAACACTCACATGCTTTACGAATACTCAACTTCCCTTTCTTCACTTCCTGAACGGCATTTTCCAGATATACTGCATCCTAGTTACTTTTTCCCTCTCTTCCCACCTTCTTCACGTATGTTAGCGGCATGATCGACTTCACTCTACAAAATACGACAATTCAATTTTTAGATCACTACTCGTCCATACAACAAACTTCTGCTTTTTCAAATACATAAATCAAATGACAATGAGTTCACTTACCGACTAACAGTCCGGAAAAAAAAAAAAAAAAAAAAAAAAAAAAAAAAAAAAAAAAAAAAAAAAAAAAAAAAAAAAAAACAGAATTATATGACTATAAGGTCGTATTGTGACAGGTTTAGACTTGCTTCATTCACAGGCCACCAAAATGCATTTGTTTATATTCCACAATCCCGCTGAAAGAGAGAAAATTCTACAGTTCTACAGGTAAACACTACTCTGCAACTCCATGGCTTCCAACAAGTATTTCCAGCATGATGTTGCTGGATGTACCGCCAGGCGGAAGTAGTGTAAATTATAATGGTGTATTGCCGGTCGACTTCCCCCCAACTGATCGACTTCACCCCTTCTGACTGTATACTTTCTACATCTACATCTACATCTACATAGATACTCTGCAAATCACATTTAAGTACCTGGCAGAGGGTTCATTAACCACTTTCATAACTTTTCACTACCGTTCCATTCTCTAATAGCGCGCGGGAAGAAAGAACACCTAAATCGTTCCGTTTTCGATCTGATTTCTCTTATTTTATTGGGATGGTCATGTCTCCCTAAGTAGGTGGGTGCTAGTAAAATATTTTCACATTCAGAACTAAAAGTCGGTGATTGAAACTTCGCAAACACAGATCACGCCGCAATGAATAACGCCTTTCTTTTAATGATTTACACCCCAATTCCACCCCCATGAACCACAGACATTGCCGAGGTGGGGTGGCTTGCGTGCCTCAACGATACAGATAGCCGTACCGTAGGTGCAACCACAGCGGAGGGGTATCTGTGGAGAGGCCAGACAAACGTGTGGTTCCTGAAGAGGGGCAGCAGCCTTTTCAGTAGTTACAGGGGCAACAGTCTGGATGATTGACTGAGCTGGCCTTGTAACATCAGCTAATGTGGCCTTGCCACACAGCTACTGCGAACGGCTGAAAGCAAGGGGAAACTACAGCCGTTACCCTTCCAGAGGACATGCAGCTCTACTGTATGAACATATGATGATGGCATCCTCTCGGGTAAAATATTCCGGAGGTAAAATAGTCCCCCATTCGGATCTCCGGGCGGGGACTACTCAGGAGGATGTGATCATCAGGAAAGACAATACTGGCATTCTACGGGTCGGAGCGTGGAATGTTAGATCCCTTAATCGAGTAGGAAAATTAGAAAATTTAAAAAGGGAAATGGATAGGTTGAAGTTAGATATAGTGGGGATTAGTGAAGTTCGGTGTCAGGATGAACAGGATTTCTGGTCAGGTGAGTACAGGATTATAAATACAAAATCAATTGGGGGTATCACAGGAGTAGGATTGATAATGAATAAGAAAATAGGAATGCGGGTAAACTACTATGACCAGCACAGTGATCGCATTATCATTGTCAAGATAGATACGAAGCCAACACCGACAACAGTAGTACAGGTTTATATGCCAACTAGCTCTGCCGATGATGAGGAAATCGAAGAAATATATGAGGAGCTAAAGGAAATTATTCAGACAATTAGGGGAGAGGAAAACTTAATTGTTATGGGAGACTGGAATTCGGTAGTAGGACAAGGAAGGAAAGGGAAGATAGTAGGTGAATATGGTCTGGGCAAAAGGAATGAAAGAGGAAGCCGCCTGGTAGAATTTTGCACAGAACATAATTTAGTTATAACAAACACCTGGTTCAAGAATCACAAAAGAAGGTTGTATACGTGGAAGAGACCAGGAGACACCGGAAGATACCAGATAGATTTTATAATGGTAAGACATAGATTTCGGAATCAGGTTCAACAGTGTAAGACGTACCCAGGGGCAGATATAGACTCTGACCACAACTTGTTGGTTATGAACTGTAGGCTGAAACTGAAGAAACTACAAAAAGGTAGGAAACTAAGGAGATGGGACCTGGATACATTGAAGGAACCTGAGGTTCTTAAGAATTTCAGAGGGAGCTTTAGGCAACAATTGCCAGAAACAGGGGAAAATAAAACAGTAGAGGAGGAATGGGTAAAATTGAGAGATGAAATAGTGAAGGTAGCAGAGGACAAAATAGGGAGGAAGGAAAGACCTACAAAAAATCCTTGGATATCACAGGAGATACTAAATTTAATCGATGAAAGGAGAAAATATAAAAATGCAGTAAATGAAACAGGCAAAATAGAGTACAGACGACTAAGAAATGAGTTTGACAGGAAGTGTAAAATGGCTAAACAGGAGTGACTAGAAGGCAAATGCAAGGATGTAGAAGAATGTATAAATAGGGTAAAAATAGATACAGCCTACAGGAAAATAAAAGAAACATTTGGAGATAAGAAAAACAGCTCTATGAATATCAAGGACACTGATGGAAAACCAGTTCTCAGCAAAGAATGGAAAGCTGAAAGGTGGAAAGAGTATATAGAGGGACTCTACAAAGGAAATGAACTTCGAGACAATATTGTAGGAAGGGAAGAGGATGTAGGTGAAGATGAAATAGGAGGTACTGTACTGAGAGAAGAATTTGACAGAGCCCTGAAAGACCTAAGTCGAAACAAGGCCCCTGGAGTAGATGATATTCCCTCAGAGTTACTGAAGTCTCTGGGAGAACCAGCCATGACAAAATTGTTTCACCTGGTGTGTAAGATGTATGAGACAGGTGAAGTACCCTCAGACTTTAAGAAAAATGTTATAATCCTCATCCCTAAGAAAGCAGGTGCAGACAGGTGTGAAAACTACAGAACCATCAGTTTAATAAGTCATGGCTGCAAAATATTAACGCGAATTATATACAGAAGGATGGAAAAGCTGGTAGAAGCCGACCTCGGGGAAGATCAGTTTGGGTTCAGGAGAAAGGTAGGAACACGGGAGGCAATACTCACTTTACGGCTTATCCTAGAAGATAGATTAAGAAAAGGCAAACCTACATTTCTAGCTTTTGTAGATTTGGAGAAGGCTTTTGACAATGTTGATTGGAATAAACTCTTTCAAGTTCTGAAGCAAGCAGGAGTAAAATATAGGGAACGTAAGGTTATTTACAACTTGTACAAAAACCAGACAGCGGTTGTCAGAGTTGAACTGCATGAAAGGGATGCAGTGGTTGGAAAGGGAGTAAGACAGGATTGTAGTCTTTCTCCATTGTTGTTCAATTTGTACATTGAGCAAGCTATAAAGGAAAGCAAGGAGAAATTTGGAGAAGGAATTAAAGTTCAGGGTGAAGAATTAAAAACGTTGCGTTTTGCCGACGACATAGTAATTCTGTCAGATACAACAAAGGACCTGGAAGAGCAATTGAACGGAATGGACAGTGTGCTGAAAGGTGCATATAAGATGAACATTAACAAGAGTAAAACTAGGGTAATGGAGTGCAGTGTAAGAAAATCAGGTGATGCTGAAGGAATTAGATTGGGAAACGAAGCAGTAAAGGAGGTAGATGAGTTTTGTTACTTGGGCAGTAAAATAACAAATGATGGTCGCAGTACAGAGGATATAAAAAGCAGAATGGCAATGGGTAGGAAAGCGTTCTTGAAAAAGAGAAATTTGTTAACATCGAATATTGATTTAAACCTAAGGAAGTCCTTTCTGAAGGCATTTGTATGGAGTGTTGCCTTGTATGGGAGTGAAACATGGACGATAAACAGTGCGGACAGGAAGAGGGTTGAGGCTTTTGAAATTTGGTGCTACAGAAGAATGCTGAAGATTAGGTGGGTGGATCGCGTAACTAATGAGGAGGCACTGAACAAAATTGGGGAGAAAAGGAATTTCTGGCATACCTTGACTAAAAGAAGGGATAGATTGGTAGGACACATTCTTAGACATCAAGGAATTGTGAATTTAGCGGTGGAGGGAAGTGTGTGGGGAAAAAATCGGAGGGGAAGACCAAGAGATGGATACAGTAAGCAGATTCAGACAGATGTAGGTTGTCGTTCTTATGTGGAGATGAAGAGGCTTGCTCAGGATAGAGTAGGGTGGAGAGCTGCATCAAACCAGTCTCCGGACTGAAGACCACGACAACAACACCCCAATTCGTGCAACATTTCCGTGACGCTTTCCCCCCCGTAACGTGATAAAACAAAACGAACTGCCCTTCTCTGAACCTTCTCAATGTCTTCCGTCAGTCCCACCTGGCGAGGGTCCCACAAGGGGCAACAGTACTCCAGGAGAGGACGCACAAGTATGATGTAGGCAGTCTCTTTGGTGGAGCTGGTGCATCTTCGAAGCTTTCTGCCGATGAAACGTAACCTTTGGTTCGCCTTCCCCACAATATTTTCTATGTGTTCTCTCCAGTCAAAGTTGTTCGTAATTGTAACTCCAAGGTATTTGGTAGAATCTACGACCTTAAGGTTTGACTGATTTATCGCGTAATTGAAGTTCAGCGGATTTCTTTTAGTGGTCATGTGTATTACTCCATACTTTTCTTTATTTAGTGTCAATTGCAAATTTTCGCACCATGCAGAAATTTCTCTATATCGCGTTGCAGTTGCTTTTGATCCTCTGTTGACTTCACTAACCCATAAACGACAGCATCATCCGCGAACAGTCTAAGGGAGCTATTCAGATTGTCTCCTAAATCATTTACAAACACGAGGAAGAGTAGAGGACCTATAACGCTTCTCTGTGGAACGCCAGATATCACTTCTGTTTTACTAGATGACTAGATGACCGTCAATTACAACGAACTGTGTCCTTTATGATAGGAAATCGTGAATCCAATCGTACAATTGCGGAGATATTCCATAAGCACGCAATTTCATAAGAAGCCGCTTGTGGGGTACAGTGTCAAAAGCCTTCCTGACATCCAGAAATATGGAATGGATTTGAGATCCCTTGTCGATGGTACTTAACACTTCATGTGAATAAAAGGCAAGCTGTGTTTCGCAAGAGTCAATCTAAACGATACTATTCGCACTCATCAACTAGCGGCCGGCCGCGGTGGCCGAGGGGACTGAGGCGCTCCAGTCACGGTCTGCACGGCCACTACGGTCGGGGGTTCGAATCCCCCCTCGGGCATGGATATTTGTGCCGTCCTTAGTCTTAGGTAGTTCATAAGTAGTTTGTAAGTTTAGGGACTGATGGCCCCGTAGTTAAGTCCCATAGACTTTACAAACATTTGAACATTTGAGCATGATGTTCCCGGATGTACCGGCAGGCGGAAGTAGTGTAAATTATAATGCTGTATTGCCAGTCGACTTCCCCCCAACTTATCGACTTCACCCCTTCTGTATATGTTAGACTGTGCCGCTACTTTGCGCAGGCTGCGGGGTTGCGGCGGTCCTTTGCCCGGCAGGCAGCCGGCAGAGCAGTGGCAGGGCCCGGCGTGCGCTCCTGCATTGGCTTAATTCGCATTCCTCGGGTCGGCAAGAGGCGGCCAAGACGCCGGCAGGCGGTGGCCGCTACAGCCGCCGCTAGTGCGCATGCGCGGAACTTGCCGGCCCTTCCTTGTCCCTTAATTAAGTTATTGTTCCCCCGTTTAACGAGCCAGCGGGCCCTGTCAAGAAACGCAGGGGGCCGACCCCACCCCCGCTGCCTCCCGGGAATTCCAATAACTTGCTCCGCCCCTGCCGGAACACAAGACGCGCTGCTGACGACGCCGCCGAGAGCGGAGCGCGTCAAAACATGTCGCGGTAGTAGCACTTCTCGAGTCCGTGCCACGCAGAGCTGCAGCACTGCGCCAGAAGAAAAGGACTGTGACACTCGTGTGTCACATACGGCACATCTTCAAATTCAACCCTTTTTTATTTATTTATATTTATTTATATTTATTTATTTATTATTTAACATGCCCCAGTACATAGTAATATTACATGTTTGATGGTTTAAATCAGGCGGTTACATCAAATATTTTTGCAAACACAAGTACAACCCTTCTTTCATGTCTTTTTATTTGACGCCACGTGTGCAATTGCGTGTCGATGGGGTTGACTTAATGATAAGGACAACACACTACACCAACTCCGCAACTGGGAATCGAAATCGGGGCCACCAGCGTCGTAGTCGGCGACGCTGTCCACTGAGTTAAAAAAAAATGTTTGTACAGCTTATGGGACTTAACTACGGGATCATCAGTCCCTAAACTTACAAACTACTTACGAACTAGCTAACACTAAGGACGGCACAAATATCCATGCCCGAGGGGCGATCCCCTCGACCGTAGTGGCCGTGCAGACCGTGACTGGAGCGCCTCAGTCCCCTCGGCCACCGCGGCCGGCGCTGTCCACTGAGTGACGAAGGCCGCGGTGGAGTAGCCAGCCGAGTGGTCGCCGGGCGCCGTGCCTCAGCGCGCCCGGTCAGGGGGCTAAACGTCCCCTGTAATAAAAAAAGCTGAGCCAACCGGTTGGAGGTTCGAGTCCTCCCTGGGGCATGGGTGTGTGTGTTTGTCCGTAGGTTAGTTTACCTAGGTTTAAGTAGTTTGTAAACTACGGACTGATGACCACGCAGTTTGGTCAGATAGATTTACAGACATTTGAGCATTTTTTAAGTGACGTAGGGCACATAAAATATGATGAAAATAGGCTGCTTTCCGTATGCCAGTGACATTTACTAGCAGCCACATTGTTATTTTTCAAGAACCGAACTCTGAACATCTATGACATCATGAGAGAGCGGAAAAATACTTGGACTTGAAATTCCGAAGTATGGGCGAATAATATAACTGCTCAAATTGTAGAACCCTTTTATGTTGTTTATGAATGAGTGACCGTATTATATTAGGGCAGTGTCCTAGCATTTATTAACGCTTTAATGCATAGTGTAACTGATCACATACATACCTTATTTTTCCCATTATTTCTCAAACTGATCAACATGTTATCACAAATTCATTTGTAGCTGCTTGTATACATAGTGTTACGTATGCTAGTAGCTCATCCTAGTAATTATAAATTGCAGAGTGCTACTGAATAATTTCGACAGTTCGCTGCATTGAATTACTCCTAACATGTGCGTTTGTTTACATTAGTATTCCTCCTTTTCCATGTAAAAGTAGTCAATCACATACTACTGCTGCAATACGAGTTAGTTTCTGAAGGGTGAGACGCATAGTAGTGACAGTTACTACATCGGGTACATTATGGAAGCACTATATAGCTGACAATCTATGAAATTTTTGTTGCTAGTAGTACATATTAATTTTAAGGATTTTTTCAACCTTTTTCTCAGTATACACGCACTATATATTAATCGTGGTATTTTTTATAGCTTCAAATAATAAGTCATGCATTAAAGGGTTAAGGTTGCGTTAGATACTATTCAACAACTCTCAATTGTAACTCATAATTTTTATGGATTAATTATTTATTGCAAGACCTAAGCGACCGAGTTACTCAGGTCATCTGCCCCTAAGCTTGTGCATGCATGGCATGGCGCTTTAGACCACACGGCAATTCACGTTCGGAATTTGCATCAATAAAACGACAGAAGTTTCTCACAACGGAGAACATTCCACGTTTTCTGAAGTGAGCTCTGTGGGGTACTACGAATCGAGAACCTCTGCTTGAGGCTAAGTTTTACCGTGGTTTATAATAAAAATGATATAATCTGTGTTGCATAGAAGGCAAAATAAAAGATACCCTACACGTAGTCCTAAGAAATACTAAAGGAACTAAAGAAGTATGGAGATAAAATAATGAAAATGTTATTTGTCTGGTGAGTCACGTACCAAAAATCATTACAGTGACACTTTAGCATTATAGACGTACAAATGAAACATATGTTTGTAGTGAGCATTTAAGTTGTAAGTACATACGTAAGAAAATTAAGAGAAAATTAAATTTTATATTTTGAAATAAGCTTGTTAATAAATCCTTATCAGTAGGTAATTGGAAACTGAGCGCACTTAAGCACTTAAAAAGTATGTAGCACAAAAAATAAATATTGCTGCAGTACTGAAGCATTGTTGTTTGTACTGCTCTTGTTCAGCCTATCAAAATCTTTTGGTCTATTTAAGATACTTTCCTGGCAACATGAAATTTTAATTTCTGTTGCGTTAGAAGTAAGTGGACGCAGTAGAAATATTAATAACTGATTAATTACAAGTGTAGCGATCTATATCTCGCAACAAAACTGTACAAGTTATTGCTTAGTACTTAATGCGCGACTTGTGTTTCAAAACTCTGACAGAGTTCCAGGCTCGGAGACATGAATATGTATCGTATTCTTAAAACTTCGTTCGCATATTGTGTTAACCTAACTGCAATAAAAAAAAAAAAGTTTCTCGCATGTTGGAAATTCGATAACATCATCAGCAAAATTCATACTCGTAAACTGTCTGTATTTAGTCTTGATAATTTGCTGTTACACATGAAACTGAAATCTAAACAAGTGCAATTGTTTCCGTGTGCGTAGATACCTGTTCCATATTTGTACACTGAATATTTTGCCAGATTGAGGTAGC
This sequence comes from Locusta migratoria, assembly GCA_026315105.1. Taxonomy (NCBI): domain Eukaryota; kingdom Metazoa; phylum Arthropoda; class Insecta; order Orthoptera; family Acrididae; genus Locusta; species Locusta migratoria. The sequence continues at coordinate 277,786,048 of CM048744.1, forward strand.
TGAAGGAAATATACAATTGAACAATTGTTCTGTGCCGGACGTTACACCACTACTCACACACCGAGAACTTACTCAGGAGGGAGGGGAGTTAACGAGAAAGAACTTCCTGCTCAGAGCATATGTTTCGTAGCGCTTATTCATACGAAAGTGAGAACTTCCTCATAGAATGTTCTTTTGCATATATTTTAAGGGGACATGGACGTTAGGATCTTTAGTTTTTACTAGTATTTTGATATTTAATGCCACAAAAACTTGAAGAGATATAGGAAAGAAACTTTAACAGAATAATCAGTATACTATGACTTCTATATGAAAAATTTAGAACTGTGGAATACATAGTGAAGTGAATAATGATTTTATTCTGACGTACTGAATTACGTGATATTATACCGGGTGATCAAAGAGTCAGTAGAAATTTGAAAACTTAATAAAACACGGAATAATGTAAATGGAGAGGTAAAAATTGACGCACATGCTTGGAATGACATGGGGTTTTATTATATTTAAAAAAAAGTATATATAAAAAAATAAAAGATTAAAAAAAAAAGGTCCGACAGATGGCGCTTCATCTGATCAGAAAAGCAATAATTAGCATAACAAATTAAGACAAAGCAAATATGATGTTCTTTACAGGAAATGCTCAATATGTTCACCATCGTTCCTCAACTACAGCTGTACTCGAGGAATAATGTTGTGAACAGCACTGTAAAGCCTGTCTGGAGTTATAGTCAGGCATTGGCGTCGGATGTTGTCTTGCAGCATCCCTAGAGATGTCGGTCGTTCACGATACACTTGCGACTTCAGGTAACCCCAAAGACAATAATCACACGGCTGAGGTGTGGGGGCCTGATTCTTCTTCAATGTGGAGGCACACCTAGACCCTTACTTTTATGGACATCAGGTTGAAAAAAACCCCGAGTTTCTGTAATAGTAGGCAGGGAAAAGTTGATAATTTGTATCTGACGGGAGGCGAGCTAGATTAGTCAGTGCAATTGGGATAGTCGCCGTATTCCCGGTGATGCAACGGTCAGCGCAATGGTCTACCAATCTGGAGTCTCGGGTTTGAATCCCAGCTGGGTACACATTTTCAACTTTACCTATTCGCGGTTAATGTCGTAAGTTCAGTGAGTATGAATCTTGAACGTTCTTTCGCTCTGAGAATCTGCCTTGGAGGAGCCCATGTACTCGTTGCTATTCAGACGGGGCACTGTGAAACCAAAGTCTATCACAGGCAGTCGCGAAACACTCAACGAAAAATTATCAGCTGTAGCGATACTAGCGCTCCAAGCGGCCAGTAGGAAATAACAGTGGAATGGCACGATACAAACTGAGACGTTGCCGTTTTTAATGCTGTTACTTTCATATTTCCTAGTCACCGAATGTTGCTGTGAACTTTCTAATAAAAATACGAAAATATCATTAAAGTAATATCACTGCTTCTGTTAATGGCAGCCTATAACAACAAATTATCAGTGCAGTGTAATTCATACAGTTCACAATACCAGAGTCATATTAATAGCATCCAAAACGTTTTGAAATCAGAAATGAATTGCAACCTGACGTGCTGAAATATATAAAACGAACTGAAGGGATTATGTTCGAGTGCTCGTTGCGTACTGACATGTTGCACGAGTTTTATTTTAGCGGATTTCGGACATTGTAATATGTTCAAAAGTACACACGATTTTTACATTGTAGGGAACTAGATTCTACATCGCCATATATACCATCTTTTCACCTTGTCCTTCCTTCTATGCCTTTCGTGTACCTATCATGATTTTTTAAGCTACTTGGGACGTATTAAACTGAATATCTTTAAGAATGTGACATATTATTTATTTGTAGCTACATACTCACTTTAGCAAACTAGTAGGTAACCGCCAAAATATGTTAATATACAGATTAATCATTTTTGTGCAACCGAGCGAGGTGGCGCAGTGGTAAAGCACCGGACGCATATTCGGAACGGCAGTGGTTCAAATCCACCCCCGGCCATCCAGGTTTAGGTTTTCCGTGATTTTCCTAAATCACTCCAGGCAAATGCCGGGATGGTTTCTTTCAAAGGGCACGACCGATATCCTTCCCTGTCCGTAGCCAAAACCCCGAGCGTTACCTCCGTCTCTAAAGACCAAGCTATCGATGGTACGTTAAACCCTAAGCTTCCTTCCTTCCATTTTTGTGAAAATGAGGTACGAAGCTAAGCAGTCTCTAGTGAAATAGTTGATTAACTGCTATTGGGAGCGTTCAGACATTATCTTTATACAGCAGTAATATTATGAACTAGTGGTCAAGTATTCGCGATTCTGATTAAGAGCAATAGTCTGGACGTGAAGGAATAGTTGATGATTTACTTTTATGCCTAAAACTATAACAATCCACTGTAATCGAACACTTGTTAGGCATAAAATTATTCTGTTACTTTTGAGCATCCTTTGAAAATCAGAGATTTTTTTAATTATATTTTTGATGTGCTTCCTTAATTTCTCTTGGCGAATAACAACTTCGAAAAACTTAACGGGTATGGTGCCAGGTACCAAAATCGACGACGGCCAATATTTCGGCAGGAGACCACCAAGGATGATCTCGGTTTGCTTAAGGCGGGTGTCTACCGTATCCGATGTAGCTGTGGCAAATCATATGTTGGTCAGACTATTAGGACTGTTGAGAACCGTTGTATTGAGCATAAACGTCACACTCGTTTACAACAGCCAAACAAATCTCCTGTGGCCGAACACTGTCTTGACATAGGTCACCCTATGGAATACGACAAAACGGAAATTCTGGCATCCACTTCCAACTACTGGGATTGGGTTATGAAGGAAGCGATAGAAATAAAACTAGGTGACAACCTTATGAATAGGGATGGCTTAAATACCGACCGCGGTGGCCGAGGGGACTGAGGCGCTCCAGTCACCGTCTGCACGGCCACTACGGTCGGGGGTTTGAATCCCCCCTCGGGCATGGATATTTGTGCCGTCCTTAGTATTAGTTAGTTCATAAGTAGTTTGTAAGTTTAGGGACTGATGACCCCGTAGTTAAGTCCCATAAACTACACAAACATTTGAACATTTTCTGCTTAATTTCCGCTTGGAATCCTGCTCTCTCACTTGTCAAAAAACATAAGGACAAAACTAATCCGACCTCATCTGTCGAGAACTGATGTTTATTATCGATATTCTGACCGGTTTCATCTTTGGTCGTGTCGGCGCTGTGTGCTTGCTTGCTCGGTGTGTGTTGTCTTTCCTGTTTACTCATTGAAAACCGATGTTTTAAGGATCGTTGCACATTGATTCCTTACTGCAGTTTCGCCTTGAAAATGGGAGGGTGGTCTCCTGCCGAAATATCGGCCGTCGTCGATTTTGGTACCTGGCAGCATACCCGTACGTTTTTCGAAATATATCTTTGATAGTTGTTGCAATTTATTGTGCCACAAAAGCTCGTAAATACGAAGGCATTTTGAAAGTGCTGCTTCACTCCAAACACACATTCATTACTCAATCGTTTCGCGGTACGTTTATACGACCCAGCCGCTTGGCAGCACTGCGATCGCGAAGTTGCAGAAATTCACTGGGAGTTTCGCGACTCTGGTGCCAGTGTGACTGCTATCGAAGGCTATGTAGTGTACCAAATGTATGTTGTTGGAAGTGAGTGCGCCGGCGGTCAGTTGGAGAAGCAGACGGAGCGGCGCGGCCCTACAGCGTATGTATGTGGTCATGCATCGGGGGGCCAGGTGCGCTGCGCGCGGCTATTGTGGGCCCCAGCGCGACTGGTCCAGCAGATGGCTGGCCGCGCAGCCTCACAGGCCGGACCGGCACTCGCGACCGGACGCGCACACACCTGCTCCTCTCCTCTGTACACTCTCCCTACAATTTCAGAGCGCGTTCCACACACTGTAGGGTGACCGTGTTCTTGTCTCCTTTAGACCCACCACATGATTCCTGTACACTTCTTTAGATGTACTTCCAAGACAGTAGTTCATATACCAGAGGACCAGTTACACTGTTTCTCCATACTTCGATGTACTCTTCTTGATTGTAACGTCAGACTTCTGCTCCTTACTAAAGTTACTATAGAAAAAGAGAGAGAACTGCTTCCTAATCTGCAGGCATGAACTACTAAATAACTGTAGCCCACAAGGTCAGTTGAATGAAGTACAAAGGGATTTATTTCCCACAATTACAGTTAGACACTTCATACATCCGTGTCTAAGTATGAAATTCCACAGCAATCTAACAGTAATGACAAAAGCCAATCAACTTAACATAGATATTATAACGTAATATTTTTTTTTTCTTTATTATTCATCGTCCATGCAGCGTCTATGATACCAGTGACGTAAATGGTTTCTCAAATTCCATACGCGACTTAAACAGCCGGGAGCTTAAGGGACTTAGCTGCGTGGTCACCAGTCCCTAAACTTACAAACTGCTTATGAACTACCTTATACTAAAGACGGCACAAACATCCAAGCCCGGACGGCGGGGGGGGGGGGGGGGGGGGGGAATCCCCGGCCGTTGCGGCCGTGCAGACTGTAACTGGCGTGCCGCAGACCGCTCGGCCACTGCGGCCGGCTAGGTAATCTGTGTCAATCACTACTGAAACACCCCCATTAATAGGCGTACGTCGAGTAATCCTCCAAGGGTGGCAATGCAGGCGCTGATTTGGCATCCATTCCATTGAAGATATGGTGAATACTCTCTTCACATCCCATCATATCCCGCATGTGCTACATCTACATTTACACTACATAAATACTTTGCGACTCACAATGAAGTGGATGGCACAGCGTTCATGTAAGCGCCTTCATGGTATTTCTCTACCGTTCCATTCTCTAACAGCGCGCGGGAAAAAGGAACACTTAACCTTTCGTTTTCGATCTGATTTTTCTTATTTTATTGCGATGATCAATTCTCTCTTTGTACGTGTCCGCTAACAAAATATATTTGAATTAGGAAGAGAAAGTTGCTGAAAGATATTTCGCAAATAAATCTCGCCGCAACATATAACGCCTTTCTTTTAATGATTTCCACTCCAACTCATGCGTCATTTTCATGAAACTTTCTCCACCTATATCACGATTATACAAAACGAGCTGCCCTTTTCTGAACTTTCTCTAAATGTTCCGCCAGTCCCACATGGTGTGGATCCCACAATGCGCAGTAATACTCCAAAACTGGTCGAACAAGTGTAGTGTAGACTGTTTCTTTAATACAACTATTTCATCTTCTAAGTGTTCTGCTAATCAAACGTACCCTTAGGTTCGCCATTCCTTCATCGTGTTCTGTGTGTTCTTTCTAATTTACGCTATTAGCAAATTTAATTCCTAGCTATATAATTCAATTCAAGGCATTCAGATTTGTTGGTTTATAGTGTAAATGAAGTTTAACGGATTTATTTTAGTGTTCGTATGAATGACTTGACACTTTTCATTATTTAGGGTCAATTGTCAGTTTTTTTCACCTTGCATATATGTCATCCAAATCATTTTAGTTGATTTTAATCTTCTCTAGTTTGCAGCCGGGTACTGAAGTTGACTTTAGTATCTGGCTGCATGCTACAGAAGATTACAATCAGTTATTGCGACGGGAAAACTTTCGTAGCCACATTTTGTAGTTGCTTTATATTTTCTGCTGATCTTACTAACTGATAAATTACAGCATCATACGAGAACAGTCTAAGAGAGCTGCACACAGTCTCCTAAATCGTTTATAAAGATAAGGTACAATAGGGGCCGTATAACACTTCCCTCGGGAACGTCAGATATCACTTCTGTTTTACTCGATGACTTTACGTCAATTACGATGTACTGCGTTCTTTCTTACTGGAAATCAAGAATCCGATCGCACAACTGTGGCGATATTCCATAAGCACGCAATCTGATTAGAAGATGCTTATGAGGTGCAGTGTCAAAAGTCTTCCGGAAATTGAAAAATATAGAATCGATTTGAGATCCCTTGTCGATGGCACTCATTACATCATGTGCTAGATTACAGACAAATCCGGAAATCATGATGACCAAGGAAGTTACTGCACGTCTTGCAGAGTTGTAGAGAACATTAAGTTGGAACTTACCGCACCCCACTCACGGGATGAGGCTAGTGTGTCTTGGACGAATGCATTCTACGAGACAGCGCTCGCATCCATGCCCAAGGGAGGATTCGAACCTCCGACGCGGGAGGCCGCGCGATCCGTAACGTGGCGTTCCAGACCGCTCGGCTACTCCCGCGTGGCCATTCTTCTAAGTGTTCCTTTGACAACACCATTTGAGCAGTGCACCTCGACTCTGTGGCATCAGAGGAAGATGGCCTTGACCAATGAGTCCCAAACTATGGGTCGCGAGCACTAGCGGTTTGTCAGGCCTCTTCATGTGTGTCGCCAGACTACTTCAAAATACCCGAGTAAAATATCTTAATGACTGAAAAAAAGTTTATTTGAAGAGTAGATTTATATACGAAGGGTGTTCAAATGAAAACCAAATCTGTTAAAATTTGAATATGGAAGAAAGCATGGGTTATTACCTCTGCGGCAAGGTGATCTCACCGTCCTTTTCGACGATCGACATCTTCGAGCAGGGAAAAAAATCATTAACAGCGACGTGTACTGTGAGGCACTCCTTAGTCTAAGCTAGTCCATCAAGAGCAAACTGGCCAAGTCCGTCTACGGGTGTGAGGATGTTCGCGTGACTGCACAGGTGACGCAATACGTCCAACTTGTGTGGCAGTTCTCTGAAAGGACGATCCCACCACTCGGAATGCCACAATTTGAACCCTTTAAGACTGGCTCAGTTTTATGTAGGAAGCACGAATGCGTCTCTGTGGCCTGGTGCCTTTTTGCTTTGCACGTTGATATTACGCTGAGCCTTATGGCAGTGAAAATACCCTATTACACGACACACACAGGTGGTGCTCTAATAGCTATGTCACTATTCTATCTGTCGGCGGACGAAGTTGAAACCAATACCAGTCATCTACTATCCACCAGGTGGCATTTTCCGTCATCGGACTAAACTCCACATCGTCTTTCCAGGTGTTTAATTTTCCTTCTTTTTCGGCAGTGTATTTTGAAGTGGAGGTATCTATACTCTGGGTGTCAGACAATAAATTTGAACGGCAGTGTATTTTGAAGTGGAGATATCTACACTCTGGGTGTCAGACAAAAAATTTGAACGACCGAAAAAAAGTGACGTCATCGATCACGAAGCGTTTTTATGACAGTTCACCCGGTTTCGCTTGTTCTGTATGCGACCAGTTATGTTTGACAACGAAGTACAGAGTGCACCGAAATAACGATTGGATTAACCAGTCGTACTGCAAGCAAGCCGAATAGGCCGCAGTATTGAAGGTCCTTGCTGAGGTACTACATGACGTCATTGTTTATGACGCGTTTCGGATTTTTATCATTTGTCAGATTTGCATATATGAAAATAATAACGTGATATTTTAATAGCCGGCCGCGGTGGCCGAGGGGACTGAGGCGCTTCAGTCACGGTCTGCACGGCCACTACGGTCGGGGGTTCGAATCCCCCCTCGGGCATGGATATTTGTGCCGTCCTTAGTTGTAGATAGTTCATAGGTAGTTTGTAAGTTTAGGGACTGATGACCCCGTAGTTAAGTCCCTTAAGCTTAACAAACATTTGAACATTTGATATTTTAATAACTCTCAACACTAAAGAATTGTATTTCGCTATTGTGATTAAAATTGCGTTATTTTCATTAGATTATAGCGTTCCTGTTCCTGAGCGACAGCTCAACGTACACCTGTTGCAGATGTTAGGTACATAGATGTTCGGTAATTAGATGTTCGTTGTACGGACTTTGACAGACTAAAATCGTGATAGAATTAGGAGTAGACCAAGAAGACTGGCACCAGAGCGCATTAATTATTCTGTATTTATTATGTTATAGGCATGAGGGATGCAAGCTAATTTTTTATAAGGGTCATGATAGTATTCATCGTTTCACTTATTACTATTACAATGACAAAAGTTCTACAATATATTTTTTGAAATACTGTCATATTTTGCAGCAGAACCGTCGTAAAAAAAGATTTGGATTCCAAACGGCCTCCATCTTGCATATATATAATTAAAATACAGGATTCGAATTCTAAAAAAAAAGGATTTCGATTGGAATCCGTCCTTTACGTTGTGCAGATAAAATTAAATCAACACGTTCGCTGTTTCTATACGTGTCAGAATCTTCAATACAGTACATATATACATCGAAGATTGCACCAGAACTGTCCAACCTCATGAGCAATTAGAGCTGCGTGAAGCAGGCCCTACAAATTTCAGGACGCGTACTGAGCCGGCTGCAGAGCAAGTGCTCCACGATTTGAGCATTTCTTCATTGTATTCAGTAATAATAACCGTTGGGAATTCTCCTTTTTGAATATTACACCTGGGTATTACGAACCTAGAGCGTACTCAATTGAGAGAGTACTTTTCATGGTGAGCGGGTGAGTGACTTTCCGTTAGATAAGGTCAATTAGGGTCGTATATAGTGTGCACTTTCCACAGTTCCATTTTTGCTTTGTAAGCAATCATTTCCTATGTTTTCGCGGAGATTATCGTGGACTTCAATCTCTGGAAGTTTTTTTCTTACAATTACGTCGCGGATATCTAATATGGTGGTCAGGTTTCTTCTTTCCACATTGGGAGGAACCTCTCTAGAAATGTCTGGGGAAGTAATACTTTCTAGAGGATGGACCTTGACAAGTGCTGTAATAACGTCCACATTTTATTTATGTAAGTAGACATGTTACCAGACATACAGTACGTACGTATTATGCCATAGAACAAGAGACATTATGTAGCCGTTTTTCAAATTCGTGACCTGAGAGCCGATTCTACTGCTGATTATCATTAATTGTATGTTGTTTCTGGTTTGCATTTGCAACTTTGTTCATAACAATTCTGATTGCAAGTTAGGTACATATGGTTATTACCTGCTCCTCCAGTCTCGAATTTCCTTTACCTTCTGTTTAGCCTTAGTTTTTTTTTACTATCTGTTCTTGGCTTTATAATTAATTATGTTTAAGTAATTTTCCTTTAATTGAAAAAGTATGACGCAGAATTATTTATGTCTGTTAAACTAATTTAGCAATATACTCCTTTGAAAACGTATAGAGAATCGAGTAAGATATCGTACACAATATACGTATGGTAATGTATTTTATTGATATATTGGTTATAATTGTAATTTGTGTGTGATACAGTATGATATATTGCTGTCTTAAATATTTACTTGAGGTTTACATGGCCTCTACATAGAGTGCGGCACCATCGGGCTACCATAATAGTGAAATTCTCGTTGCCCTCTATAATGGTGTGTGATCACTTCGGACGGCCAGTATAGTTGCACTCCTATGTGGCCCGGAAAGTATGAGGTTATCAATGAGCTCTTGAGGGATATTTGGCCATTCTTCTATGAGTGCAATATCGCGCTCTGCAATAGTTGTAGCAGGTGCTGGTCAGACTGAAATGCTTCTGCCAGGTGCATTCCAGACATGCTCAATAGGGCTTAATTCCGGTAAATAATCTGGCCACTCCATTCGTTCAGTACCCTCAGCTCAAGCATGTTGTGCACCAGTGCAGCTGTGTGGGGACGAGAGTTATAGTCCTCAAGAAGGAACCCATCTTCCGTGGCATCAGGGTAGGGCACAAAAAGAGGTCGAAGGATCTCATCTCTGTACCTCTGGGCAGTCAAAGTGCCAATTTTAACGACACAGAGGTCCGTGCGTCCGCCAATACTGACTCATGCCCACACCATTGGTCCACTGCAGTGATATGGTAATGTTTCCTGCACATAAGCGGGATTGTTCCGGATTCCACGTACTCTCCAGATGTGGAAACGACGATTGTCCGGCTGAACAGAAAATCTTGACTCATCTGTGAACAGATGAGTCAAGATTCATTATGACTCTAATCCTGACGTTCCTCTGTCCTATTCTGTGGGCTAAACGGAACCGTGGTTTTAATGGGACACACACCATAGGCCTCCGTGCGTAGAGGTCACATTCCCGAAGGCGATTTCGGACTGTTTGTGTTGATATTGCGCGTCCTGTTGCTGCCTGGAGGGTACGTTGTCGTTGAGTCGCATTCAACCTCCAGTCTCAACCGGCTGTTAACCGGTGATAACGGTCATCTCTTGCTGATATTACCCGTGGATGACCTTGGCCTTGCCTTCTTTTAAAGGTGCCTGTTGAGTGAAATCGCGTCCAGGTCCTGGAAATTACACTTGGTACACTCCAACAGCTGCAACCACCTCCCTCTGTGTCTGTACCGTATCCAATCTTCCCATGTATCTCACGCCAAATCTTCTGTAATAGACGTTGTTGTTGCAGTGAACTACCTGCTCACTACACTATATGAAACTAACTGCTTGTGAAATTTGTTGGGTAAACACAATTCAACACCAACCCCCCTCTGCAGCAACTTTCTGTTATTATCACTATCTCGTTTGTCATAATGTTGTCTCCACTCCGTAGAAACGACAGAAAGATGTCGAACCATTGTAATTAATTCTGACGATGACAGTGCTTCAGAATGTAGGGGGGGGGGGGTGTTCGAATCCCCCCTCGGGCATGGATATTTGTGATGTCCTTAGTTGTAGGTAGTTCATAAGTAGTTTGTAAGTTTAGGGACTGATGACCCCATAGTTAAGTCCCTTATGCTTAACAAACATTTGAACAGAATCTAGATATGTCAACTGATCCCGTAATTGTTTTGACCAGTGTATTATGTTTATATAACACAGCAAATATCATCTTGCACACATTTCTAACACATGTAATTTCATACTGCTTTTTGATTGGGAACAGGATATACATCTGACACTCACTGCTCATGTTATCTCTCTCTTCCCCTCTCTCTGTCCCTCCCCTAGTTCCCTCCAACTCCCTGTCCATCTCCTCCTCCCGCATCTACCTGTCTGTTTCTCGTCCCCCCTACTCATCTTCCCCCGTTCTCTTTGTCCACTCTATCCTCCTTCCCCCTCCTTATATGCGTCATAACATCCAGGCATTATACTAAGGCTGCTAACAAAATTCTCGCATGGTAAAAATTGGCCTCTTAATAATAGGTAAAAATATTATTGAAAGATCTATTTCTTGAACTAAACTTCATTAAATCAACCCGTTAAGCTACTGCCATAATGTACCCGTTGCCCTGAGGATATTTTACACAATACATTCTTTGTTAGCAGTATGGAAAACAATTTGTCTGGCTTGTTAATTTGTGAGGACGTTTATAACCGTATGTAGAATTTTTCTATTAATTCAACATTTTCACTGGCAATTTCTTTGTTTTTCTATCGTAACAAATGGTCACTATTTGGCCGCAATACGGATACCATCTTAATAGATGATGGCCAACTTACAATGACCCGGAAAATCTGTCATGCATCTTCAGGTAGGGAAGTCAACTAAAATGCCCAAAAAAAAAAAAAAAAAAAAATAAAAAAAAAAATAAAAAAAAAAATTTAAATGTTTGTTTAGCTTATGGGACTTAACTACGGGGTCATCAGTCCCTAAACTTACAAATTACTTATGAACTAGCTAATCCTAAGGACGGTACAAATATCCATGCCCAAGGGGGGATTCGAACCCCTACCGTAGTTGCCAGACAGACCGTAACTGGAGCGCCTCAGTCCCCTCGGCCACCGCGGCCGGCTGAAAATTGCAGATGTTGCCGGAGCGCATGATGGAAGTAGGCTTCCTACCTTTGTGAACAATGACAGACGGAGAGGTGTGACTTTGCAATTAACATAAAAGTGAATGGCAGAGAATTCACGGAAACACTTTCATGCTATTTTTCTAGCGTTCCACCTTCGAACAGCTCGCTGGAAAACCGAGCACTTAAATCTTTCCGTTTGAGCTCTAATTTCTGTTATTTTTATGACGATTATTATTTCTCCCTATGTGGACTGGGTCAAGAAAACAGTTTCTCATTCGTAGGTGAAAGCTGATTATTGACATTTTGTTAACAGAACTGTGCGCAATGAAGTGCGGCTTTGTTTTAATGACTGCCACCCCAACTCGCACATTATAACTTGTACTCTCTTACGAGAACATAAACTGGGTCGCCCTCGGTTAAACTTTCCTCTATCAGACCTATCTCGAAAGGTTCCCATACCGCACTTCAGTGGACCGATAAGTAAAATGTAGGCAGTCTTTTTAGTAGATATGTCGCCCTACGTCTTTAGTTCCATTTTCCAACAACTTTACCTGTCTGATCGTTCCAGTTAAGGATTTTGACAGTTAACTTCCTTTAAATTTATTATTTTATTTATTTATTCAAATGGCACTTTTACAGAGCACGTTAAATTAATACATCAATTCTTGCTTTCTTGCTTCTTCTTCCTTTCTGCCCACATTAATTTCATGCGTTCTGATCTCTGCTCGATGTTGTGAGGCTTCTTTCTTTTTCTTCTTCTTCCCTGAAGATCGCTTTCTGAATTTTGTTCCTGTATAAGTTTCTGTTGTGTGTGTCCATTATGTCGATGTTTGCTTCTCTGAGGTCATTTAAAGTCTGTGTAAACCACACTGGATGTCCTTTAAGCTTCATTCTTTAATAAAAGATTTGCTTTGTCAGCCTGTCATTTTCCATTCTCGTTAAATGTCCAAAGATTGACATTATTCTATTCCTCATTTTTATAAACTCTGTCTTTGTGAAAGATATATGTAAACCGACTTTTTTGCTTAATTAGGTTTTCTATTTGGATTTTCGCATTCTCCTGTGTGTCTGTGATCAGAGCAATGTCAACCGCAAATGTCAAGCAGTCTACATAGATGTTATCTTTTCGGGTTTCCTAATTTGATGCCTTTCGTATCGGATTTTCTCCACTCTCTTATCATTATTTCAAGGGCACAATTAAAAAGTATAGGCAACAACCCGACTCCTTGCCTGACTCCTGTTTTTATTTCAAAGCTTTTGGAGAATTCTCCACAGAACCTGGCTTTAGATGAGGTCTTTTTCAATGTGTCTTTGATAATGTTTGTAGTTTTTCGATCAAGGCCGAATTCTTTTATAATACTGATAATGGATTCTCTATCGATGGAATCGTAAGCTTTCATGAAATCGACAAAGGTAACAGTTGTGTCTTTGTTTCTCAGTTTTCTCATTTCTAGAATGGGTTTTAGATTACAGATCTGTTCAATGCATGCTCTATTTTTCCGAAGACCACTTTGGTATTCCCCTATTTGTGGGCCTAGTTGATGTTCCGCCCAAATGAGTAGTGCTTTAGATAGGTTACTTGCAGCAGTGATATCCCTCTATGATTATTGGGATTTGTTTGAAGGCCTTTCTTGTGCAGAGGGTATATGATGGCAGTTTTTCTGTCTTCCGGAACTTCTTCTTTCTTCCACATTTTATCTTTTATATTATTGAGTTTAAGAATGATGTCATTATCTAGAGCCTTCCACAACTCCGACTTAATTCCATCCTATCCGGTTGCGTTATTGTTTTGTAAGTAGTTATTATAATGTAGATATTTATGTAAACTGAATAATAAAAGTTTCATGTTGACATACGTCTTTCGCCTTTATTTGGAAGGCATCATCACTGACATGTATTACATACATGATTATGTTATGCAATGTTTCGTTTTTTACGTGATTAGTATTTTAGGTTAATAAACAGTTCTGGTGCGTTATCTAAGTATAGTTAAAGATATTTGGATGTTATTACTCATAATGTTTGGTAATGCTGGTTTACATGTACTATTGTTGATTAGTAACTTTAGGTTGTTTCGTTTCCAATTATATTCCTTTGGCGTTTTTGTTTTTAGCACTTTACCACTAACACCATTAGGCAACAAACAAAGTAACATGTGCAAGCGTCTTTCGAGAAAGTTTCGGATTTCAAATGAAGATGAATTGTTGCCTCATAAGGAATACGGATTATCCCTCTGCGAAATCGGTTATTGTGTCCGACGTAACTAAGCAACTGTGATGAGGATCTGTAACCGCTGGATGTAGGCTGCAGCGACGGACCTACGGGGCCGACTATAGCCATATCGTTGCACCAGTACACGTGGTGACAGACATATCGTGTGCATGGCAGTGAAGGATCGTCTCGTCAAATCACGACACATTCTGTTCGTTGCGCGTACGTTTGACGTCGTTTGAGCAGAATCAACTGTCCTCAAGGCGTTAATTGCTGGTTTATCACTGATTTACCACAGGAGGTGTTTGGAACGGCAATCGTGCGATGAACGAAAGCCATGGACAACCGAGTGGAGTGACATTGCTTTTACCGGCGAATCGCTATTGTGCCTGCACCACCGAGATAGTTCGGCTACAGCTTGATGACAGCGGTTTCACAGACTGTTGAATTGTTGCCTTATGCTTCTTTATATCGACCATGCACTCGGCATTATTCACTGCTCAAAACATTAAGGGGATCAGGTGAGATATCATACACAATATACGTATGGTAACTTATTTTATTCAGACATTGCTTATAATTGTAATTTGTGTGTGATAAATTACGTTATTTTGTGTGTAAACGCATTACTTGAGGTTTTAGACCAAGGCATCATGTAGCTACCATAGTAGAGATAAAGTCATTCTCGTTGCCCTCGAAAACGGTGTGTGATCACCTCGGACGACCAGTTCTGTTGTACACCTGTGTGGCATAGACGGTATGAGGTTATCAGTCAGCTCTCCAGGTATACTTGACCATTCTTTCATAAGTGCAACATCCTGCTGTGCAACTGTTGTGGAAGGTGCTGATCTGGCTGATATACGTCTGTCAAGTGGATACCATACATGCTGAATCGCGTTTAAATTCGGTGAACAAGCTGACAACGCCATACGTTGAATTTCTTCAGCTTCAGACATGTTGTCCACAAGTGCAGCTCGATGAGGACGAGCGTTATCGTCCACCTGAAAGCACCCACCTCCTATGGCACAGCGTAGAGCTCAACAAACCGTCGAAGGATTTCGTCCTTACACCTCTGAACAGTTGACGTGCCGTTCTGAACGACATAGAGGTCTATACGCCGTACGTCCGCACAATTCGTCCACCACCAAGATATGACGATGTTTCCTGCAGATAAGCAGGATTTTTACGAATTCCACATTCTCTCCATAGTGGTACGACGATTGTCCGGCTGAACATAAATTTTCACTTATCTGTGAACAGAACCTGGCGATATTCGTTATGACTGCAATCCTGATGTTTGCCCTCCCAATTTCTCCGGGATAAACAGTGTCGTGGTTTTAATGAAAGACAAACGATAACCCTCCGTGCGTATAGGACATATTCCAGAAGGTGATTTAGAACTGCCTGTGTTGATATTGCGCGTTCTGTTGTTGCCTGGAAGGTGCGTTGCAGCCGAGTTGCATTCAGCATCATGTCTAGACGGGTTATTAACCAGAGATAGCGGTCATCTCTTACTGATTTCTTCCCGTGGACGACCTTGGCATTGCCTTCTTATAACAGTTCTAGTCCTCCCTGGGGCACGTGTTTGTCCTTACGTTAGTTTACCTAGGTTTAAGTAGTTTGTAACCTACGGTCTCATGACCACTCAGTTTGGTCCAATAGATTTACAAACATTTGAACATTTTTATAACAGTTCCTGTTGCCTGAAATTGCGTTCGGGTCTTGTAAATTACAGTTTGGAACACTACAATAGCTGCAGCCACCTCCCTCTGTGTCAGTCCCGCTACCAACCTTTCTGTAGCTTCTCATGCCATAGTTTCGGGTAAGTCTCGTTGTTGCTGCTTTGCACTATATGCTCGCTACACCATCTGAACCCAACTGCGTGTGTATTTCAGTTGGTAGAGTAAGCAAAAGTCAACATCGACCCCCCTCAGCATGTTTCTTTTATTACCACTATCTTTGTTGCCAACATGTTTTTTTGTCTCCAATACGTAGAACGACAAAGACGTCGAACCATTTTAGTTCATTCTGCCGATGACAATACTTCAGAACCTAGATATCTCAACTGATACCCTAATTATTTTGACCAGTGTAGTTGGGGTGGTATTGGATTGCACTCGCGCAACATTTTCGGCATACTAACTAGGGAGCGTTACATCTCTGAATTGTTGGAATGGTTGTCCCCCCAAACGTTCGGAGCTTGCTGACGGTCACATTGCATAGGTTAATATGCGACGTCACATGGCATACAATATTCAAGACATCTTCTTCGCTCATGGGATTGCATTACTGCCTTGTTCTCTCTATACTGCCGAACTTTCGCCTATCGAAACAGCCTGGTAAAGTATTTCGGAACGATGCTCTGGTGTAGACAACACACTGCTATACCAGTTCAACTGTAGCAAAATGTGAAAGCAGCGTAGACAGCTATATCCCAACAAAGCGTTCATAGCCTATTTTATTCTATTCCGAGGCATGTAGCAGCGGTTATGACCAGCAACGTTGACAATGGCGGCAACCACATGGGTATCGGATTTTAGAAGTTTTTTAATATTTGTAGTACATGAAGTTCAAAACTCAAATAACAATCAGCCAAAGCCATACGACACAACTCTAAAAAGTTCTCGAGAAAATCAACTTCGAATATTTGCAAGTACATGTAAGTACCAACGATTAAAATAGTTGTAGCGTATGTCGGTATAGCTCAGATGGTAGCGTTCTGGCTGAACAACCATAGAGTCGGTGCTTCGAATCTCGCTGCGACAGATACGTTTTTGGTCGTTGTTTTCAAATTCAGTTACATAAAACATTCTGAAATCTTTTATTCCACGTGTTGTGTTAGTTTTGTCTCTGTTTATGTAGACGAGCTGAACACCTAGTCGTCACCTAGAAAGTAGGTTGACTAGGTTAGCTGCTTGGAAAGCCATTAATTAGTAGCGGGGACTGAGGCACTCCAGTCACGGTCTGCACGGCCACTACGGTCGGGGGTTCGAATCCCCCCTCGGGCATGGATATTTGTGCTGTCTTTAGGATTAGCTAGTTCGTAAGTAGTTTGTAAGTTTAGGGACTGATGACCCCGTAATTAAGTCCCATAAGCTATAAAACATTTGAACATTTAATTAGTAGCTATGGAGATGACTTTCCGAAAACAGCGTCATACCTCTTCACAAACTGAACAAGCAAAGACAATCTTCATCAACTAACAGTGAAGCCAATACCGTAAGAAATGTAACTTTTTTTTGTGATTGAAACAATCATTATCAACAACCTTTTATAAAAATAGAACATTACGAATAAACAAAAATACGTGTATTTTTCGTAAAAATTATCATTAGATATTAAAACTGAGGGAATATTCGATCACAACGAAAAAAAGAAATAATAATAATACTGTCACGGGAGGATTCGAACCACCGACACTGTGGTTGTAAGGCCATAACTCTATCACCTGAGCTACCCCGAGAGATGCCGCAATAGTTTTAATTATTGATACTTACGTGTACTTGCAAAACTTTAAAATCGATTTTCTCGAGAATTTTTAAGAGTTGCATCGAATGGCTTTGGCTGATTGATGTTTAAATTCTCAACTTCACGTACCATAAACATAAAAAAATTATAAAATCCGATACCCATATGGTCTCCTGGTCAGTGCAAATTTCATCCTCGTCCTCACTTCACACGGGGCTGTATTTTCAGTCTTGTTATTTTGTACAACTTGTTATCTACCAAATAAATTTGGCTGTGATATATCCGATTCCTTACTGTTGCATCTTGAATGTCCAGTATTGTGTTATATCAGCATACTCAAAAAGCGAATCTAATTAGTTATCACCAAGTGCCAGTTTCTTCAGACATATAAACGGGGCTTATTTACATGACTCAAGGAAATGACGTTATAGACTATCCGCAAATGTTATAAATATTTATAAATGAGCACGAATGATGTAGCCAGTGTGAGATCTGGAGGTTTGGCTCCGTCCGCGGAGCGCGCGTAGTTAGTCGAAGTGGTTAAGGCGATCGCTCACGGTAAGAAAATTCGCCTTCGAGTGCCGCTACGGTGTAAGTAACTATCTGTAATACCTATATCTATACATCGTACCGCTCATATCAAGTATTTGCAATCGCCAGATAATTTAGAATTAGAATATAACTGGTATATGATCTGTATCGGCATAGTGCGTGTCTGCTCCCGATCGGAGATTCGAGTCCTCCCTCTAGCAAATGTTGAAATGTCTGTAAATCTATCGGAACAAACTGCGCGGTCATCAGTCCGTAGCTTACAAACTACTTAAACCTAGGTAAACTAACCTAAGGACAACACACACACCCATGCCCCAGGGAGGACTCGAACCTCCACGGCGAGCAACCGCGCGCTCCGCAGCGAGACGCTTTAGACCACTCGGCTACTCCACCACAGCTCTCCCTCAAGCATGGGTGTGTGTTGTCCTTAGCATAAGTTAGTTTAAACAGTTTGTAAATCTACGGACTGATGAGCACTATTGTTTGATCCCACTGCTTTACAAACATTTGAACATTTTTGAACGGTGACTTTACTAAATCTACATACAAACTCCGCAATCCATCGTACGGTGCGTGACGGAGAGTATGCTGTACCACTACTAGGCGTTTCCTTTCCTATTCCAATCCCACCGAACTAGGAAAAAAAGAATGCCTATATGCCTCCGTACGAGCCCTAATTTCTCTTATTTTGTCTTTGTGATCACTACGCGAAATGCAAGTAGGCGGCAGCAAGATCATGCTACACTCAGCTTCAAATTCCGGCCCTCTAAATTTCCTCAACAGAATTTCACGAAAAGAACGTCGTCTTTCTTCCAGCGATCCCCAATTGAGTTGCCGGAACATTTCCGTGACACTCGCGCATTGATCGAACCTACCAGTAACAAACCTAGCTGCTCGCCTCTGAACTGCTTCTATGTCTTCCTTTAAACTGATCTGCTGCGGGTCCCAAACACTTGAGCAATACTCAAGACGTGGTCGTACAAGCGTTTTATACGCGGTCTCCTTTACAGATGAAGTACATCTTCCCAAAATTCTCCCAATAAACCAAAGTCGGCTGTCCGCCTTACCCACAACTGTCCTTACATGTTCGTTCCATTTCATATCGCTCTGCAATGTTACGCCTAGACATTTGAACGACGCGACAACATCCAGAAGCTCACTACTAATGCTGTATTTGAACATTATAGGATTGTTCTTCCTACTCATGCGCATCACCGTGCATTTTTCTACATTGAGAGCTAGCTGCCATTCTTCGCACCAACTAGAAACTTTTTCTAAGTCATCTTGTATGCTATTGCAGTCAGTTAAAGACGATACCTTCCCATACACCACAACACATCAGCAAACAGCCGTAAATTACAAGTTACTCTGTCCATCAGATTATTTATATATATAGAAAATAATAGCGGTCCTATCACACTGCCTGGGGCATGCCTGACGATACACTCGTATCTGATGAACACTCGCCGTCGAGAACAACGTACTGCGTTCTATTACTTAGGAAGTCTTCCAGCCAGTCACAAATCTGTGAACCTATTCCATAAGCTCGTATCTTCGTTAGCAGTCTGCAGTGTGGCACCGCGTCGAACGCCTTTTCGAAGTCGAGAAAAACACAATTCGCCTGTTGTCCTTCATCCATGGTTCGCAAGATGTCATGTTAGAAAAGGGCAAGCTAAGTTTCACATGAACGATGTTTCCTAAACCCGTGCTGAGTCACAGAAAGAAGATTTTCTGTTTCAAGGAAAGTTACTATATATAAATGATATGAGTTGCTTCGTTACGATGAGGACATCTGCTTCTACGTTACCTATGTTTGCAGGTGTTCTTGATCCGAATTGTGAAAAATTGATTTCCTCGTCCGTGATGAAGGAATTTTGGAAAAACAATATTTTAACTCCTGTTTAGTAGCAATGTTGTGTAGTTTTATTTATGACGTAGACTGCTATAATGGACGTTAAGACATTCAACGCGTGAGATGGCAAATGTGCTCGGATGTTGGATTTGTGCCTTTATCTACAAACCGTGAGAGTAGTGACGAGAGAACCGTGTCCTCTGTCCTCATGACGTCATCAATACTGCAGGCAGACACGAGATATCCTTCATGTAACAAACTTAAAGCACATAAACGAAACTCTAGTCTTACATTCATGGCGACTGTTCCCGAAGCTACTGTGAAGCTAACGCAGGTAGCCAAACAGAACAGATGTAGCAGACACCACAAAGTTTTTAAATTTCCTCAGCGGTCAACCACACAGAGAACTGGTAATTGAACAAGTTAGCGACGATTCGATTAGATTCGACGCTTCTGCCAGCGAATATAAAAGTAGGAAATAACAAGCCCACTGGATGTCTGAAGTCCGAAATGTGTGAGATTTGTACCTGTTGCAACCACAGATAAGACTGTCTACATGAAGCCACCAATAGCGAGGAAGATAAAATAGCCTAATGATTCTAATATTTGCAGAATCATTTCGTGTAGGATGTTACCGGGTCAGTGACTTCTCTTGTGAAACTATTTTAAAAAAATTATAGTATACATTTTGTGAATCTTCCCCTCCGAAGCTCACAGATACCATTACAGTATTATGGAAAGTGATTTGAAGATTAGTTATGCATATTGGTGCAGTAAAGGATTACGGTTCATTAGCAGCGAGGTTAGAATTCCACCTAACGTTCTGACCTAGTTTTTACCAGGTTTCGCAAATCTCTGCAAGATGATACCAACAGCAGTGAATTCTTTCACTTTATGCAGAGTTTTACTTCATATATGGACTTCAATATAATGATTACTTAGCTCATTGTTTATGTGGAATACCAGTCATTATCAAAATCGCCCGGAATACATTATTTACACAGTCTTACCCAGAATGTTACATGTGTCATTGTGGTAACTGGAAGAATGTCACAGTTTGTAGTGAAAGTGCTTGTGTTTAAATATGGAGAAAATAATTAAAGTTTCAATATCTTAACAAAACTTTAGCAGAAAAACCAAGTCTCCGATGTAAATATAGAGCAGGTAATGCTCCTTTTCTAACCGTCTCGTTGTTTCATGTATCAGTCATTGGAAACTGCTAAAACTGTAACAAGCCAAGTGGCGCGGCAGTTAACACACTAGACTTGCATTCGGAAGGCCGGTGGTTCAAACCCGCCTCCAACCATCCTGATTTGGTTTTCCAGTGACAGCTTATTGAAAATGGATGGTGCAGAATACTGCACACCTTTCTGCACAAGTGTCAAGGTGGTGTAATGAAAATGTAGTTTCGACTTCTGTCTAGTATTCACCGAGTGAAAGCTACTACAGGTGAACGTAGAATTCAAGCAGTCAAATCACTGTGTAATGGTAAAGTTCCTGACTCGAAACCCAAACATTTAGATTAGTTACTTATTTTCGTTTTAGATGCAAACACATTACTATATAATAACAGTTATTGTCGATTTCAAACATACACTGGTCAGATTCTACATCGGGAAAATAAATGAATTTGCCTTGTAAACTAAAATATCTGCCAAACGTTTGCAGTTATAGTTACAAATAGTGTAAACTAAAAGTACTTGCGAGTCATACCTGTATTCATAGATGTAATTTTGGGGATAGTGTGCTGACACACTAAATCTAAGAATAACGTCGGGGAAGAAAGGAATAGAGCCAAAAATATATGGAAAATAAGGTTATTAAACGGCAAGCGAGGATTTGGGTGAACGGTAGGTACTAAGACAGAGGAAAATTAATGCTCAACAACAAATTTCACAAGTCATTATTTTAATTTTTAATTTAACTTCACAAGTCACACCATAAATCTTTACACTTGACAGAAAAGACAATAATTTGAATGTCTTGCACAGGAATCAATAAGCATGAAGAGAGACGAATTTTATACGTATATCTCGTACAGAAATAAATTACATTAGACAGAAAGACTAATTGGAATATTCTGGATAAAATCAACAAGCATAACAGTTCGGAAGCCAATTCAGTTTTCGCTTCCACTTGCGAGAATAAATGATTAAATTTATTACATGACTAGAACAGAGAAAAGTTTGCATTATAAAATGTGCACATATACAACTTATTGGTACAGGCCAACATGTGGCCAAAACAATCGTGTCACTAAATTAATAAGCAAAAAAGTCATTTCCTTCCTAATGACATCCTCTAATAAGCCTTCGGATTAACAACCTGAAACAAAGGAGTATTAAAAATATTTCGTAGCGGAAAGGTTAAAGGCATTTACAATAAGACTGGCAAGGTAATCAGTTAATGGACATGCTTTAACTTACAAAACTGCTTTAAAAATCTTTCCGTCTTTCATTAATCCAATTAGAAGACTTTACATGAAAATAACTTCGTGACATAATTTTTAAAGAGAAAACATAATAGTGAAACCGATCAATGACCTGATCCGTCGAACATATGTGATCCTCACATTTTTCATACCCTCAGAGCAACTTGTCCAACACACGTATATCAGTTCTAAAAACCTGCACAGATCTCCAGCTGTCAGTATGCGGCAGACTGCAAATGACGTTAAATCGCTGCCCAGCTAGCCAAGTACACTTCGCTTTGTCAGGAATCCATCAGCTCGTTAAACAGCGGAATAGTTGTGTTTAAACTTCAGGTGATTAATTTTGAATAAATACTTAAATTATACCCACAGTATCGTTTCATACCTATTTCATTTGAACATCTGTCGTATTTATCTTAGTATCTTCTGAAGGCTTCTTCAGATGAGACGCCATTACTTGACATTTAGTCGCACGAGATTTTACCAAAAATGACGCGTTTTTGATAAATATTCGATGCACCAAATTCGGCCTTTGTGTGTCATATTCTGTTTCACCACCATGAGGGTCAAAGAGTGTCTGGATATCTGGTTTCGGCGCGTTTACCGTTTTGACATAGCGCGGATATTGGCTTCAGGAGAGGTGCGGGAACTAGCTAGACTGCCTTGCGTTTGGGATAATTCCTGCGTTTTCGTTAGAGCCCGAGTAACACAGAAGCTGATGCATTGAACAGCGCAAACGCGCATGTGACTTAGTTGTGCAGTTTTGTTGATGTCTCTATGGCAATACTACCGTACGGTTTCGTCTGGAGACATTTGTTTTTCGTCGTTAAAAGCTTGCAACGGCACTATAAGCTGACCCAACTCAGCAACGTTTCCTTTCGTCTGTCTGTGGCACGTATGCCTGCTATCTGCACCACATGATGTTTCTAATGCGATAAAAATACTTCAAAAAGGAGATGAAATGACCTGATACGAGAATGAAACGAGTCTTCTTCTTCTTCTTCTCTTCTTCTTAGTGCCACACACTTGCAGTACGTCGGCTGCTCACAGGCGGCGTCCCCATGCTTCTTCAACCAGCTCTCCAAAGTTGTTTATGCTAGTCCATGTGCTGTTATTCTGTGACCATGATTGCTCCATTCTACCTAGTTGACGCTTTCTTTCTATTCTGTCTTCTAGAATTAATTGTAGAAGTTCATAATTATTTCCTCTCACAGAGTGCCCTGGGTACGATTTCTTTCTTATTCTACTTGTCCCCATTAGTAGTCTATCCACTCCGGCTCTACGCAGGACTTCAGCACTGCTCACTTTCTCGGTCCAAGATTATTTTAGTAGTCGGCGCAATAACCACATTTCTATTACTTCTAATCTCTTTACGGAAGCTGCCTCAATTGAGCAAGTTTCCGCTCCATAGAGTAGGGCGGAGATAACATAACACTGCACATTTCGTAGCTTCCAGAACGTCTCTTGGGTAATCCCACAGCGAGAGGCTCGTTTTGGCCAGGAGTTCTTTCAGTTGACTTCATTTAGTTTTCCTTGCTGTCTCCATTAGACAATTGTGAGACTTGGTCATTTTTATACACTTGAAATGAACTTTACTGTCTTGACCACAAATTTCAATTTATCAAGGCCTTACGCGTAATTTTGAAATTTGTGGTCAAGATAGTAAAGTTTATTTCTAGTCCATTTAATTTTCTTGGCATTTATTATGATACCAAAATGCTGACCAGCTTTATCTGTTTCTGTGAGTATTTTCTGTGCCCGGCTACGGAGGGATAAACTAAGTTTTGTTGTCGGCATACCGTACGTTCCAGATGTTCGCTCCATTTACTTTTATACAAAATAATTCAGTCCTGAACGGATCGAAAGATCTTGTCCGAGTACAAATTCAACAGTAATGGGGATAGTATACAGTCCTGGATGACACATTTCAATTTCTGCACGGATTAGGTTTTGTAATTTTTGTTAATTCTGACCTCTGATCTCTGATTCCACTGAATGATTCTTATGTCATACCATCCAATCCTATTTATCGAAGCATTGTGAAAAGGGGATCATGCTTAACGGTGTCAAATTCTTCCTCATAGTCGATTAAGCACATATGGATATCCTTCTGACAGCCTCAACATCTTTGCATAAGTATATTTATGCCGAATAACGCTTCTCGGGATCCTTCTTGGAGCTAAACTGGGTTTCTCCAATAAATATTCCTCCCATTCACGATAAATTCAGTTGTGTATAATTCTTAGATAAGTTTTCAAAGCATGACTCATTAACCCTTTCATTCCCATTGTAGTTCCTAGACAATGCCGTATTAAAACCTGCAATACACAGTTTTTTGAGTACCAATCCTCTAAGTCGCATTGTGTTTGAGGAAAAACATGCTTGTAGAAAGATGTTTTGCTGCTTGGTGGAGCATGTATCAACTTCAGAGCCATTAATTTCTCCGACTTGTAAGTCGTGTTACGCTGCAGTCCGTGCTCGGCCATGAGTTTGAGTGTGCATATCGTTCGTGTTATTTTATTTCTGCAGCGAATTGTCTTGTATTTGGTGCTGTGGTGAAGATTATGCTAGCATTATTAATCTGAGAGTGCTAAAAATCAACAAAATCAGTTCCTAAGTAAAAATATAACTCTAAAAAAATGTGTACTGTGCATGAAAAACACGACATAAACATTATTACTGTTCGGTCGAAAATATTAAAGAACTTTATTTTATGTTTAGAGCATTGTATTAAACCATAAATACCGAATTTTATTTTTTCCAAAGCGGATTTCATAATGTGGGACTGAAAGGGTTAACGGCATCAATTGAAATCCTGAGCACGTGTTTTTGCGTTTGTTTCTTTGGTAGTGGGACAAAACGTGATCCCAGTCGCCGGCCGCGGTGGCCGAGGGGACTGAGGCACTCCAGTCACGGTCTGCATGGCCACTACGGTTGGGGGTTCGAATCCCCCATCGGGCATGGATATTTGTGCCGTCCTTAGTGAAAGGTAGTTGAAAAGTAGTTTGTAAGTTTAGGGACTGATGACCCCGTAGTTAATAAGTCCCATAAGCTTAACAAACATTTGAACATTTGTGATCCCAGTCATTCATTTAGGATCTGGCCTGATCTGAAAATTTCGCTAAATAGGGCTGTTAACATATAATAATAATACATAATGAGTAATGATAGTTTAAGTAATAAAATATTTTCTTGCACAGTTAGCTTTCAAACGTTCAAATTTTTGTAGAGCTTATGGGACTTATTAACTACGGGGTCATCAGTCCCTAAACTTACAAACTACTTATGAACTTCCTTACACTAAAGACGGCATAAACATCCATGCCCGAGGGGGATTCGAATCCTCGACAGCAAACTGCCGCGCGCACCGCAACTGTTAGCTTTCTTTAGGGTGTTTACTGAAGCAGTGAAGATGCAGAACTCGCCGCATTTAGTGATTTGATTACTGAGACTTGTTTACCCGATGTGTCATGCCACTTTATAACGGTTTTATCAATTACCTTCAATCTCTAACACAGTGTTATCTGTAATTTGGAACTGCCTCTTCTCGGGATTACCTTTGTCGTGTGCAGGGTGTAACGACAGTGAGACATATGGAAGAATTTCCTGCTGGTTTTCTATTACTTCGTTTCATCGGGCCTCCGCAATGAAACAGGAAGTGTGACACAGCCTGTAACCGCTTTCGCATTAGCGGTTCCATAAAGCGGTAAGTTAACGAGTGGTAGCGAGGGCCACGTTACCGGCATCCGCTTTCGTTGTAGCTAAGCCTCGCGGGAGTTGCCAGGGCTGTCAACGCATAATAAAAATAATGAGTAATCATAGTTAAAATAAAAAAAAATTGCAACATCAGCTTTTTTCGGGTGTTAAAATGTTTGAAATTTTCAACTGTTTGTTCAAATGTTTGTTAAGCTTATGGGACTTAACTACGGGGTCATCAGTCCCTAAACTTATAAACTACTTATGAACTACCTAAAACTAAGGACGGCACAAATATCCATGCCCGAGAGGGGATTCGAACCCCCGACCGAAGTGGCCGTGCTGACCGTGACTGAAGCGCCTTAGTCCCCTCGGCCACCGTGGCCGGCTTTTCGGGTGTTCACTGAAGCAGTGAAGTTACAGAACTCGCCGCATTTAGTGATTTGATTACTGAGCCTTGTTTACCCGATGTTTCATGTCATTTGGTAACGGTTTTATCAATCACCTTCATTCTCTAACACAGTGTTATTTGTAATTTGGCACTGGCTCTTCGCGGGATTACCTTTCTCTGTCGTGTGCAGAATCACCCTGTTTCTCTAACTTACAAGCAACGTACTTGGGCTCGAACAAACACATATACATCAAAATCATACGAGAGATAATGTAAAGATCCCTTATTGCACTAGTGACACTCCCGGATCTGCAAAACTCTGCACTCGTCCGTTAGAGGCCTCTGCGTGTGCCTTGCCACATTGCACTTTGACCTGTCGGTTAGCCAGTAGGGACGGTGCAGTGTGCCTCCGAAGTTGCGTTTTGTGACATTTGTGTGGTGAAGCGTCAGACGAAGCGGCTATTGATAATCAATTCTGCCAAAGTATTGCGATTGGTTGAGATGAAGTTACGAAGAACCATTCTTCGTGAAGATGGTATTAGTGTAGAAGATGAATCATTCGCAAACTTTCTCGTATCTGTTATGGTACAGAAATATGAGCATAAGTTAGATACTGTTGTAACACTAACACATAATGATGATAATAGAGATGATAATGACGAAGAACTCATTGCAGGCGGTAGTGCTACGATAAGTGCGGGACGAGGCGATGGACGCAGTGGCAGTGAATACCAACAGTCTTTCGGGAAGAAGATTAAAGTTGCAACTATCATCACGGTTTTTGATGACAATACGCTAGAGAACATGTACGACGATTATTACATTAGTTATAGTTCAGATATCTGTATTACGTATGGCGTCTACAATTACATCTACAGTGCTATCTAGAGCATGATTGCAAAGTTTTACATAAAAACGACACCCACCAGCAGATTGAGGTGTACGTTCATACAGATATGTTTGTTCGAGCCCAAGTACTTTCCATGTTAGTGTTATCCGTAATTTACAATTGCCTCCTCGTGGGTCTGTCGTTCTTTGCCGTGTGCAGGGTGTAACGACAGTGAGACATATGGATGAATTTCCTGCTCGTTTTCTATTGCTCCGTGTTATCCGGCCTCCGCAATGAAACACGAAGTGTGACACAGCTTGTAACCGCTTTCGCATTAGCGGTTCCATAAAGCGGCAGGTTAACGAGTGGTAGCGAGGGCCACGTTACCGGCATCCGCTTTCGTCGTCGCTAAGCCCGGCCGGGGTTGCCAGGCGGAACGCGGTAAGAGGCGCGCGGTGGGGGCAGCACACAAAGTGTCGCGTCCTGCCGGAGGAGGGGCCGGGATTGTTGCATTAATACGGTCGGCGGCGCCCCCTCTATAAACTGCCGCGGTCTTTAAAGACGCGACTGCACGGAAATTACCTGCAGGCGGTGAAGAACAGCCTCCACTTCCCCTCATTTGACTTCTGCTCTCCCCCAACCCGCGCCGACGAGCGTGCCTCCAGTCCCGAAAAATGAAATTGCCGTCGCTGGAGGCCCGCGGAAAAGGATGGCACCCGGGGGCACTGAAAAATGCCGCGCAGTCCGCCTCCCGCAAGACGCGGTTCTTCGCAGCAGTTTCCGCCTGACGTGCGGTGAGAAATATCGCCTGTAAGATAGTGTAATCTACAGAGTTGTACCTCATTTCTAAACTTCAGCATTGTAGAATACCAGAAGCGAGGACATAAATTGTTTGTTACCGGGGAATTGAACATGCTCTATTCGGCAGAACTGTGGTTCAAAGTTGCATTTATTTCGTTCTTTGTCCAACGGCTGTTCGTAGAGCAGCAACTGGGTAAGCAACACTGCATGAAACTATCGCAGAGATATATGTGAGACGTGTTGTTGTTGTGGTCTTCAGTCCGCAGACTGGTTTGATGCAGCTCTCCACGCTACCCTGTCCTGTGCAAGCCTCTCCATCTGAGAATACGTACGGCAACCTACATCCTTTGAATCTGCTTAAATGTATTCGTCCCTCGGTTTCCCTCTACGATTTTTACCCCACACACTTACTTCTAATGCCATGGTAACGATTCGTTGATGTCACCGAATGTGTCCAGCCAACATATTCCTTCTCTTCTCTTAGTCAGGATATGCCAGAAACTCCTTTTCTCCCCAATTCTATTGAGTACCTCATCATTAGTTATATGATCTACCCGTCCAATCTTCATCATTCGTCTGTAGCACCACATTTCAAATGCTTCTATTGTCTTTTTGTCTGAACTTCTTATCGTCACGTTTCACTCCCATACAATACTACACTCCAGACAAATGCTTTCAGAAAGGATTTCCTAAAATTTCAATTAATATTGAATGTCAACCAATTTCGCTTCTTCAGATAAGCTTTTCTTCCTGCGGCATTTTATATTTTCTTTACTTCGGCCATCAGAAGTTATTTTGCGACCCAAATAACAAAACTCATCTACTACTTTTACTGTTCCATTACCTAATTTAAACCCTTTAGCATCGCCTCATTTTCTGACGCTACATTCCATTATCCTATACCCTCCTTTCAAGACACTGTCCATTCCATTCAACTGCCCTTCCAGATCCCTTACTGTCTTTGACAGAATTATAATGTCATCAGCAAACCGCAAAGTTTTTATTTCTTCACTGTGATGTTTAATTCCTTCTCCAAATTTCTCCTTGCATTCCTCCACAGATTGGTCAATGTAAAGATTGGACAACATTGGGGAAAAGTTACAACACTGTCTTATTCCCTCCCGAACCTCCGCGTCTCTTTCATGCCCTTCGACTCTAATAACTGCTGTCTGGTATTTGTCTTCGTTTCCTATATTTTACCCCTGATAGGTTCAGAATTTTAAAGCGTGTATTCCACTCAACAGTATCAAAAGCTTTCTCCAGATCTACAAATGCTAAAAATGTAGATTACCTTTCCTTAGCCTTTCTTCTAAGATAAATCGTGATGTGAGTATTGCGTCCCTTGTTCCTTCATTTCTTGTAAGTCTTCCCCAAGGTCGGATTCCACAAGTTTTCCCATTCGTCTGTAAATAATTATTCGTATCAGTATTTTGCAACTACGAGATGTGAGACGTACGACGAGCATATTCGTCACAATTTGGCATTAATGTGTTATGCCAAGAGCAATCGACTCGAGTCCCTTTGTTAACAACACGACATAGCCTGTGATTCCTCTCCTCGGCTCGTGATAATGTTGGTTGGACCCTACACGACTGGGAACCTGTGGCGTGATGAGTTGAGTCCCGATTTCAATTGGTAAGAGCTCAGAGTAGCGTCCGAGAGTGGTGGAGACCCCGCGAAGCCATGCGCGCAAATAGTCAGGAAGGCATTGTGCATGCTGGCAGTAGCCGCATAATGGTGTGGTCTGTTTTCACAAGGTATATACCAGGTCCTCAGATCCAACTGAACAGATCAACGATTGAAAATGATTATGTGTGGCTACTGTAATACCACAGAGGAGGGCTATCTGTGGAGAGGCCAGACAAATATGTGGTTCCTTAAACCGGGCAACTGACTTTAGTTGCAAGGGTAAGAATATAGATGATTAACTGTTCGGGGCTTGTAACATTAGCTGAAGTTCTTTTGCCATAGCTACTGCGAACGGTTGAAACCAAGGGGAAACTACAGTCCTAACTTTTTCCAGAGGACATGCAGCTCTACAGCATGACTAATATCATCATGGCATTTTTTTTTTTTTTTTTTTTTTTTTTTTTTTTTTTTTTTTTTTACGTAAAGTTTTCCGGAAGGAAAATACATCCTTGACTGGGAACTGTTATGTTCGGCTACTTGGGGGCGATTTGGAGCCACTCATGGACTTCATGTTCACAAACAACGATGGAGTTTTTAAAGGATGGCGATGCTGTGTCACCAGCACACAATTGTTCGATATAAGACAACAGATGTCTGGCACAGGCTTTTAGTCTTGTGTAGTTCGAGAACGAACTAGTTCGGGAGAGCGCTCCCACAGGTGAACTGTTGTTGTTGTTGGTTTTTGAGGAGACTAAACAGCTAGGTCATCAGTCCCCACAGGCGAACTACGCGAACTACTTCGCAGATCCCTCACCTCTTAGTTCGTCCGCTCCTTTTCCGAAGACTGACGAGGAACAGCGAGGGGACGCGAGAGCGCGCAGAATCGCGTGATTCCCTTCTGCTAGTCACCGTCATTTCGAGCTGAGCTGCATCTCAGCTGTAGTTTTATAGGCATTGCTAAAAAATGCGGGTAATAGCACACGCTTGGGCAACACTGATCATTATATCAAAAAGCTGTCATAACAAAAGAAAGTGCTCTTTTAGTAGCGGTAGCAAAAGCCAAAAAGAGCGAACGAACTAAAAAGAGCGACCTAATTCGCGGTCGAGATGCGTACTAAAATGAAAGCTACCGGTCGCGAACTAAAATATGCGCGATTGGTCGCAAACTAAAATATGTGCAATCTGTCGCGAACTAAAACATGCGTTATCGGTCGCGAACTATTATGCCAAACGTATCTTCTTAGTTCGTTGGATTCTTTTCCGAAGACCGACGGACAATAGCGAGAGGGCGCGCAGCAGAATTAAAAATGACGTGTTTGCCTTCTTCTGATGAGAGCCATTTCGAGGTGAGCGTCTGCCTGCTAGATTACATAGTTCAGTGCTACAAAATTTATGTTTTGAAGTATTCTGCACTCTGCAATATCTGACTAATAAATTCCATAATGCCAAGGTATAAAGATAACTCTAAACTTAAACGCGAGAAATTATCCACAAACTGTTTCTTTTGGTTTGCGTGACATCGTTAACGGCTCACGCAGCAAGCGCATGAAGCAGTTAGGTGGGGGAACTTCTTCCTCCACCTGCATGCGCAGATTACGCCGTTCAGCCGTCACTGGGAGCGGAGGAACAAAAGGAACGAAGTAGTTCGCGGCTCTGCGAGCGCTCCCGATCGCGAACTAGTATGCGCAAGTCTACAGGCGTTAGATCTGTTACTGCTGGTACCGTGGCAGGTTATCACGATTTAAGTGAGTTTGTAGGTAGTGCTACAGTCGGTGCACGAGAGATGGGACACAGCATCTCCGAGGTAGCGATGGGGAGGGATTTACTCGAACGATCATTTCACGAAAGCAACGAGAACGTCGGGAATGCGGTACAACATCAAATTTTTGACATCGGTGCGGCCGGAAAAGATCCTGCAAGAACAGGACCAACGACGATTGAACAGAATCTTTCAACGTGCCGAAAGTGCAGCCGTCCTAAAAATTGCTGCTGATTTCAATGCTGGGCCATCAACAAGTGTCACCTGTCGAACCATTCAATGAAACAACATTGATATGAGCTTTCGGAGTCGAAGTACCGCTCGTATTCTCTTGATGACCGCACAACAAATACTTTCCTCCTCGCCTGGGCCCGTCTACACCGACTTTGGAATGTTGATGACTGGAAATATGTTGCTTGGTCTGACGAGTCTCATTTCCAATTGTATCGAGCGGATGGACGTGTACCGGTATGGAGGCGACCTCATGAATCCATTTCAGTTGAGGACTGTTCAAGCAGATGGAGGCTATGTAATGGCGTGGCGCGTGTGCAGCTGGAGTGATATGGGACCCGTGAGACGTCTAGATACGATTCTGACACATGACACGGACGTACACATCCTAGCTGATCACCTGCATCATTTCGACTGACTTGGGCAATTCCAGCAGGACAATGCGCCACCACACACGTCTAGAATTACTACAGAGTGTCTCCAGGAACACTCTTCTGAGTTTAAACTTCTCTCTAGCCACTAAATTCGCCGGACGCAGAAGGAAGGAAGGAATTTGAGGGTTTAACGTCCCGTAGACAGCGTGGTCATTAGAGATTGAGCTTACACTCGGATTTTTGGGTAAGGATGGGGGAGGGAAATCGGCCGTGTCCTTTGAAAGGAACCATCCCGGCATTTTCCTGGAGTGATTTAGGGAAATCACGGAAATTCTAAATCTGGATGGCCGGAGGTGGATTTGAACCACCATCCTTCCGAATGCGAGTCCAGTGTGTTACCACTGCGCCACCTCGCTCGGTCATCCGGACGCCGGACATGAACATTACTGACCATATCTGCGGTGCCTTGCAACGCGCTGTTCAGAAGAGATCTCCACCCCCTCGTACTCTCACGGATTTATAGACTGCCGCACAGTATGCACGACCCCCTTCCAAGAATAAATATTCTGGAGAATCCTATCCCTACAGCATAACGTACCCTATCAAAACTATTTTGCAGTCTCAAAGGCAAAGAATTTAATTTTCTTTCTGTTGATACAACTTTCTTGTAAACTGGTAAGCATTGTTTTGTGTATTTTTCAAAAAATGTTCATTTGTTTGTTAAGCTTATGGGACTTAACTACGGGGTCATCAGTCCCTAAACTTACAAACTACTTATGAACTACTTACGAACTAGGACGGCACAAATATCCATGCCCGAGGGGGGATTCGAACCCCCGACCGTAATGGCCGTGCAGACCGTGACTGAAGCGCCTCAGTCCCCTCGGCCACCGCGGCTGGCGTGTATTTTTCGAAATGGAATGCCTTATACCTATTTTTACTTTGTTACCGAGAGAAATATAAATTTTGCACAGCTAGTGTTTCGCATCTCAGGCATGAGTTTGAGCCGCGGCGGATTAGCCGCGCGTACTGGAGCGCCGTGTTTCGGTGCGCGCGGCCGTTCGCCATCAGGGGCTCGAGTCCTCCCTAGGGCATGGGTGTTTGTGTTGTTCATAGGTTAGTTTACCTTAGTTTGTAAGCTATGGACTGATAACCTAAAAGTTAAGTCCTATAGATTTACAAACATTTGCATGAGTTTGAAGCGAATTATGCTAATTAAGAAATGTCTCCTCTGTATAGATCCTATGTGAGGAAGTAGATTCTTTTACGAATTTCTTAGATTTAATTATTGCACCTCGTTGATTTACCTATCGAATAGTTTCTTAAAAGTTCCAGGGTTTTAATTTATTCATCGTCAACACACTGTATTTATTAGAAGACAATCTACGTTCTATTGAATTAAGAATTAAATTAAACAATGGATTACGTCATCAATAAAATTTTCCATGGTTTTTCGCCGCATTGTCAATATGTAAAATTTCTTCTAATTGAAACAAACAGTAACACATCCCGCAAATGACGAGAATTAGGCCGCGATGGAGTGGCCGAGCGCATTTGGCCGAAACGTCGGATTTTATAGATTGACAATGCGGCATAAAACCCTGCAGAGTTTTATTGAGAGTGACAACGGCCGCGGAAGTCTTCGTTTACCCTCCGACTAAAACTTTACAACACACTGAGGGTCACGATCCACAGGTTGAAAAACATTGCGGACACATGTTCATACGCCTATTAGATTTCTTTTCACATGTAGAATCACCTAACATATTCTTTGAAAGTGCTCCCGAATCACCTCGAATATTCTTTGCAAATATAAACTCCCAGAAATAAAAATTAGCCCACCTTCTTAGAGTTTTCAAATTCACTCAAGATTGTTGTAACCTGTAACATAACAGCACAGTGGATAACACGATTTCTTTTTCTTTTCTTTTCGTGAATGCAATGTTAAATGTCGTACGGAAATATATTATGATATGTTTATGTGATTCTATTTTGTAAGTGATGTTAATTTCGTATGCTTTTTTCAATATTGAATATGAAATGATGTTACTATGAATTTAGTAGACACACTGGTCTAGTCAGGGACTTTGACGTCGTAAGAGTAACACAGTCTTTGAGTGAGAGCTTGGTCGCTGGAACGCAGAGGCGCGATTGTAGTGGCGCAGAAGGAGTCGATAATTGGTGTGAAGTAGTTGTGGTGTTGGCACAGAGCAACAGGAAGTTATCAGTCCGACGTTATTAAATGGTTATGGGCACAGTATAATAAAGAAGATACACGTGGTGCTCGTTATCGAACGCAATTAATGCGTTTCAGTAGAGCATCGAAAGACAAACGGCCGCAATACAGCGAGAGGCACGATGTTTTGCAGCACGACAGCACTCAACCACACGCTGCAAAACAGGTCAAAACGTACTTGGAAACATTAAGAAATGGGAAGTCCTACCCCACCCGCCGCATTTTCCAAACATTGCTCCCTTTGACTACCACCTGTTTAGATCAATGGCACGTGGCCTGGCTGACCGACACTTCCGATTTCACGAAGAAGTGACAAATTGGATCAATTCGTTTTGAGTACATTAACGTGTGTAAATAAATTAGTGAAATAAATGCAGTAATAAATGATAAGTGAATATGTGAAGTAAAAATGGTAGCTTAGTTCAGTTCATTTCAGAGGTACAGGCGAGTAAACACTTGCAACTGCATTCCGACAATGTGCCGACCAGATAACGCTGAGATTCAGCAAGGCGATTGTATCATCTGTTATTCACGCGTGGCCGAACGCGACGAGAACATCGCTCTCTCCACAAGCGGAAGCCGTTGATTCAGCCATCAGACCATCGATCGACCACATCACGTGAAATGACAGACTGTCAAACGTGAACATCACGTCTCGAAGCAACGTGAGCAGAAGCCAATAACCTAGTGTATTGCCCTCCAGAGCAACGTGACGATCGATCTATCTAGAAACTGAACAACGTGACAAAAAAAGGCAATGTCCCCAAAGGCGTTCACCTCGAGAGAGGTCCACCAAATAAATAACACAGCCACGCTAGAGTGATAGAGAGGGAAATAGAGAGTTAGTAGCGGCATTAGTAGCAACAGTAGCAGAAGTTGGAGTTTGAGTCACGATCAGCCATCCGCTGGCGACAGTTGGAGTTGAAGATAAAAGACGAAAGAATCTGGTTGCCAGTAACAGCGTTCGGAAAGGAGATAAAGAAGAACAGAATTACTGTCCAGAACGATAGGCTGCTCACTCCACGTTCTTAAGACTATCTGCTAATAGCTCTATTACTTAGAGTTTACCTTCGGGCATTTCCTACAGCATAAGAATTTCTTTATTGGTAAGGAGGGGAACTTCTTTATTTTATTTATTTTGCCATCAGGGTGTGGGATCTTTGTTTGTTTGGTCTGAGGTTTGTTTTCTTTTATCTTTCTTCTTGTTGCCTTGTTGGCGTATTTTTTCTTGTTGAATTGCCTCGCCGTCTTCATTGTTGACTAGGTCTTTTTACGTGACCGGCGTTACTACTTCCCCGCAAGCTTCAGATGTTGTGATGTTAATTCTTGAATAGCGTCGAATTTCGTCTTGTCGGCGTCTAGAAGGGTATGAATTGTTGCGGTTTCTATATTCTTCAGTGTTGTGGTTTCCTACGATGTCTTGAGTCCTGTTTTGTAGCTCTTCTTCTGTTTGGTGGCTTCATAAGCATCATCTCCGGGTGCATACCGGGAGGACATACGCACGTTGCAGTGGCTTCCCAGGGTGTGCCAGTGATGTCGTTGATAAGATCTCGGAGCATGATGTCCCACTGCTCATGAGTGAAGACAGAAAATGAAGCTAGGTGTCGGATGTTTGGACTGTCTCGTCTATTGAGCCAGTTTTCGAGGGCTACAATAACAGGACAGGATATAATAACTTTGGGGTATGGAAAGGATGGCTTCTGATGAGGTGGAAGGAATGGGAAGAGGTTATCCCAGTGGGGATAAGTTCCATTTCGTACGGATTCGTAGATCTTCGTTAGCGCTGGCGCGACAGTTTTGCAGTGCGGCAATGGTAGGCAATCTTCTTCGTGCCAGTAGACAGCGCTGGGTGAAACGAGTGCCGTTTCAAACGCTTCACCGCTGTAGTGACTCGCGTTGGTGACGTCAGAGGCCGTTGTCGATGGCGTCGAGGTGCGAGTTGGCATTTCGGCGTGTCTCCATCGTCGGTCTGGTCGTAAAAGTCATCTCCGTCAAAGGTTCTGCCACTCGAAGATTTGCAGCCGGAAGGCCGTCGATTCGACCCCAGGACAAGGACGCACCGCCTACGCGCCGCACCGCTACCTCTGGTCATAACACAACACTTTTGGGAAAAATCACATAGCAGAGCCACAAGTTAATTCCGCAGGATTTACGTACTTTTAACGGCGATCGCTGTTCAGCTGTCGAGCGAAGAAGCAGCTAGGCCGCCAACGTAATTCGAGATATACGGACCTCGCCGCGTAACACCGCATCACCACCGCGCGCCTTACCGCCGCCGCATACACTCGCCGAGCTGTCCTAGTTCACAGTAAGAATAATGTATGGTTTGAAACTTCCTGGCAGATTAAAATTGTGTGCCGGAACCGGTACTCGAACCTGGGACCTTTGCCTTTCGCGGGCAAGCGCTCTACCGACAGAGCAATCCCGACACGACTCACGATGCCGCCTCACAACTTTACTTCCGCCAGTACCTCGTCTCCTACTTTCCAAACTTCACAGAAGCTCTCCTGCGACCCTTGCAGGACAAGCACTCCTGGAAGAAAGGATATGGTGGAGACATGGCTTAGCCACAGCCTAAGGGATGTTTCCAGAATGAAACTTTCACTCTGCAGCGGAGTGTGCGCTGATATGAAACTTCCTGGCAGATTAAAATTGTGTGCCGGTACCGGGACTCGAACCTGGGCCGGCCGCGGTGGCCGAGGGGACTGAGGTGCTCCAGTCACGGTCTGCGCGGCCACTACGGTCGGGGGTTCGAATCCCCCCTCGGGCATGGATATTTGTGCCGTCCTTAGTCTTAGCTAGTTCGTAAGTAGTTTTTAAGCTTAGGGACTGATGACCCCGTAGTTAATTCCCATAAGTTCTACAAACATTTGAACATTTGAACTCGAACCTGGGACCTTTGCCTTTCGTGGGCAAGCGTTTAATTGTTTAATGATCCCACATCCACTTGTTTATAAGAGTCACTGTAAAATGCTATTCTGACAATAAAATATTATTTTGTAGTGAAATCTTGCCATCCTGATAATAGGGCAATGCATTTCCAGTAGCTGTCCAGTAGCTGTCCTGACAATAGGACAAAGCATTTCCAGTATTTGTTTAGTGTTCAATTAAAGCTTGCCATCCTGACAATAGGGCAATGCATTTCCAGTTGTTGATTAGTGTTCAATATTCAAAAAAATGTTCGTAAATCTATGGCACTCAACTGGTTGGTAAGTAGTCCCTCATCTTACAGACTACTTAAACTAAGGTAAACTAACCTAAGGACAACAAATACACCACTGCCCTAGGGAGGATTCGAACCCCCGACAGCGAACGGCCGCGCGCGCCGCAGCACGGCGCACCAGTGCGCACGGCTAATCTGCCGCGGCTGTTCAATATTTACCGAAGCTGTAGGGTTACTTAATTTGATAACATAACCCCCATGAACCACAGACATTGCCGAGGTGGGGTGGCTTGCGTGCCTCAACGATGCAGATAGCCGTACCGTAGGTGCAACCACAGCGGAGGGGTATCTGTGGAGAGGCCAGACAAACGTGTGGTTCCTGAAGAGGGGCAGCAGCCTTTTCAGTAGTTACAGGGGCAACAGTCTGGATGATTGACTGAGCTGGCCTTGTAACATCAGCTAATGTGGCTTTGCCACACAGCTACTGCGAACGGCTGAAAGCAAGGGGAAACTACAGCCGTTATCTTTCCCGAGGACATGCAGCTCTACTGTATGAACATATGATGATGGCATCCTCTCGGGTAAAATATTCCGGAGGTAAAATAGTCCCCCATTCGGATCTCCGGGCGGGGACTACTCAGGAGGATGTTGTCATCAGGAAAGACAATACTGGCATTCTACGGATCGGAGCGTGGAATGTTAGATCCCTTAATCGGGTAGGAAAATTAGAAAATTTAAAAAGGGAAATGGATAGGTTGAAGTTAGATATACTGGGGATTAGTGAAGTTCGGTGTCAGGATGAACAGGATTTCTGGTCAGGTGAGTACAGGATTATAAATACAAAATCAGTTGGGGGTATCACAGGAGTAGGACTGATAATGAATAAGAAAATAGGAATGCGGGTAAACTACTATGAGCAGCACAGTGATCGCATTATCATTGTCAAGATAGATACGAAGCCAACACCGACAACAGTAGTACAGGTTTATATGCCAACTAGCTCTGCCGATGATGAGGAGATCGAAGAAATATATGAGGAGCTAAAGGAAATTATTCAGACAGTTAAGGGAGAGGAAAACTTAATTGTGATGGGAGACTGGAATTCGGTAGTAGGAAAAGGAAGAGAAGGAAAAATAATAGGTGAATATGGACTGGGCAGGAGGAATGAAAGAGGAAGTCGCCTGGTAGAAATTTGCACGGAACATGATTTAATAGTAACAAACACGTGGTTTAAGAATCACAAAAGAAGGTTGTATACATGGAAGAGACCAGGAGACACCGGAAGATATCAGATTTTATAATGGTAAGACATAGGTACCGGAACCAGGTTACAAACTGCAGGACATACCCAGGGGCAGATATAGACTCTGACCATAACTTGTTAGTCATGAACTGTAGGCTGAAGCTGAAAAAACTGCAGAAAGGTAGGAAAATAAGGAGATGGGACTTAGATAGATTGAAGGAAACTGATGTTCTGGAGAATTTCAGAGGGAGATTTAGGCAACAATTGCCAGAAACAGGGGGAAATAAAACAGTAGAAGAGGAATGGGTAGCATTGAGAGATGAAATAGTGAAGGCAGCGGAGGACAAAATAGGTAGAAAGGCAAGACCTACAAAAAATCCTTGGATATCACAGGAAATACTAAATTTAATTGATGAAAGGAGAAAATATAAAAATGCAGTAAATGAAACAGGCAAAATGGAGTACAGACGTCTAAAAAATGAGATTGACAGGAAGTGCAAAATGGCTAAGCAGGAGTGGCTAGAAGCCAAATGTAAATCTGTAGAAGAATGTATAGCAAAGGGAAAAGTAGATACTGCCTACAGGAAAATAAAAGAGACATTTGGGGACAAGAAAAGCAATTCTACGAATATCAAGAACTCAGATGGGAAACCAGTTCTCAGCAAAGAAAGGAAAGCTGAAAGGTGGAAAGAGTACATAGAGCAGCTCTACAAAGGAAATGAACTTAGAGACGATGTTGTAGGAAGGGAAGAGGAAGTAGATGAAGATGAAATAGGAGATACTATACTGAGAGATGAATTTGACAGAGCCTTGAAAGACCTAGGTCGGAACAAGGCCCCAGGAGTAGATGAAATACCCTCAGAGCTACTAAAGACTCTGGGAGAGCCAGCCATGACAAGACTATTTGAACTGGTGTGTAGGATGTATGAGACAGGCGAAATGCCCTCAGACTTTAAGAAAAATGTAATAATCCCCATTCCAAAGAAATCAGGCGCAGACAGGTGTGAAAATTACAGAACCATCAGTTTGATAAGTCATGGTTGCAAAATTTTAACACGAATTATCTACAGGAGAACGGAAAAGCTGGTAGAAGCTGACCTCGGGGAAGATCAGTTTGGATTCAGGAGGAACGTAGGAACCCGGGAGGCAATACTCACTTTACGTCTAATCTTAGAAGACAGATTAAGGAAAGGCAAACCAACATTTTTAGCTTTTGTAGATTTGGAGAAAGCTTTTG
Organism: Locusta migratoria; assembly: GCA_026315105.1. Lineage (NCBI taxonomy): Eukaryota > Metazoa > Arthropoda > Insecta > Orthoptera > Acrididae > Locusta > Locusta migratoria. Next base: position 277,825,825 of record CM048744.1, read on the forward strand.
ACAATGTTGACTGGAATACACTCTTTCAAATTCTGAAGTCAGCAGGGGTAAAATACAGGGAAAGGAGAGTTATTTACAACTTGTACAAAAGCCAGACCGCAGTTATTAGACTCGAAGGGCATGAAAGGGAAGCATCAGTTGGGAAGGGAGTAAGACAGGGTTGTAGCCTTTCTCCAATGTTATTCAATTTGTACATCGAGCAGGCGGTGAAGGAAAGCAAGGAAAAATTTGGAATAGGGATTAAAGTTCAGGGGGAAGAAATAAAAACATTGCGTTTTGCTGATGACATTGTAATTCTGTCAGAGACAGCGAAGGACCTGGAAGAGCAGTTGAATGGAATGGAAAGCATGTTGAAGAGAGCATATAAAATGAACATTAACAAGAGCAAAACAAAAATAATGGAATGCGGTCTTAGAAAATCAGGCGATGCTGAAGGAATTAGATTAGGTAACGAAACAATGAAGGTGGTAGATGAGTTTTGTTACTTGGGTAGTAAAATAACATGCGATGGTCGCAGTACAGAGGATATAAAGTGCAGAATGGCAATGGGAAGAAAAGCATTTTTGAAAAAGAGAAATTTGCTAACATCGAATATTAATTTAAGGGGAAGGAAGTCTTTTCTGAAGGCATTTGTGTGGAGTGTTGCCTTGTATGGGAGTGAAACATGAACGATAAGCAGTGCTGACAGGAAGAGAATAGAGGCTTTTGAAATGTGGTGCTACAGAAGAATGCTGAAGATTAGGTGGGTAGATCACATAACTAATGAAGAGGTACTGAACAGAATTGGCGAGCGAAGGAATTTTTGGCATACCCTGACTAAAAGAAGGGATCGCTTGGTAGGACACATTCTTAGACATCGGGGAATCGTAAATTTAGCATTGGAGGGAAGTGTGTGGGGTAAAAATCGCAGAGGGAGACCAAGAGACGCGTATAGTAAGCAGATTCAAGTGGATGTGGGTTGCTGTTCTTACGAGGAGATGAAAAGGCTTGCTCAGGATAGAGTAGGGTGGAGAGCTGCATCAAACCAGTCTCCGGACTGAAGACCATAACAACAACAACAACAACCCCCGTTCAGTGGATCACTTCAAAAGATGAAAAAGATTTTAGACGCGGGATTCGTATACTGCCAGAAAAATGGGAAGAAAGTAGTGGCCAGCGATGGAAAATACTTTGAATGGCCGCAATGGAGGCGTTATGCTCCGATGCGCAAGTCTGTTCCTCGCCGGAGGTTCGAATCCTCTCTCGCGCTTGGATGTTTGTGCTGTCTTAAGTATAAGTTTTTAAGTTTAAGGACTGATGACCCCGCAGTTAAGTCACATAAGCTTAACAAATATTTGAACCTTTATTTATTTTTATTTTATTTATTATTTTTTTTTACTTTGAATGATTCATGTGTAATCAATTTGTTTAATTAAAGCCTGGAAAAAAGGACGGAAGCAAAGTTGTGCACCTTGTAGAAGAACTATTTTATTATTATTATTATTATTTTTTTTTTTTTTTTCTTGACCGCTGAATGGCAGAGGCGGTAGGTAGGTGACCGTGCTGTCGTGATATCGCGAGGTAACGCAGGAGTCTGGAAAGAAGCTTAGGGTTTAACGTCCCGTCGACAGCGTGGTGATTAGAGATGGTGCTCACGCTCAGGGTAAAACTGGTATGTTGGTTGGTGGAATAAGGTAAGACTGGTCTACTGCTAGGAAAAACCGGGTGTCTACAGGGGTTTGGCAATTGTGAGCCAGCTGAAGGTGGTCTGTTTCAAAGCTACTCGTTCAAAACTGATCTGATGTTAAATGCAGCACTAATAATTGTCATCAGCTGGTAGTTAACACTCGTGATAACTAACTTTTCAATCAAGTTCATTAAATATCAGTTGAACACATTTATTATTTATTAACACAATAATTCTGTATAGCTATGGCCCTAATATTAATACCTGCACAGTTAATTACTAAACAGTGCGTTTAAACTGATTGAAAGCGCAACGGATATTTTGAACAAAGCAAGAACAATACGTAGTCTGCATATGGCACACTGACTACACCATTAATTTGACTGCGAGAAAAATTTAAAAAAGCACTAATCCCTTACTAATAAAGCAACTGCGAGAATTTATCCCGCTAACTGACTGATTGCAGTATTGCACAACAATCACTACAACATTAATATGGCACATCAATAAAGAAATCTGTTTATCGAATTCAGCTTAATCAATACTATGCTTTGACTTTAATAGTAAATAACTTTCAATGAAAGGAAAAGGTTAGCTTTCTAACTACAAAAGTGAAACAAGTGAAGAAGTTTAACTTTCTCAGTTATTATTATCAATAATCATTACATTAACTTGTGACTGGAGAACAACATAATCTTCTCAGACTGATACATATATGAATGATGCAAAATGTTATAAAGACAGAATTGTGTCTGTTCCACAAAATCAAATTACAAAATTATTTCATGAGCTCGAACAAAACTTGCTGCCTAAGCAGCCAAACCAAAGCACGTCGGCTCAATACAAGAGATACACACCGACTGACTCTCTGTTCAGCTACTCCTCACATACATGGTGTCCAGAAAAGGACTCCCTGATTTCAAAATTAAATATCTCCAAAACAACGATCGATAGAGGAATGCAGTGTGTTTATTGTGAAAGCTGTAAGAAGTTTATACAGCAGTTTGAAATAATAGTTACAAAAGCTGCTAAGAGATGGCGCTGTAATCGCCATACGTAATGCCTAGTATAAATAGTGATCCGAAGCCCAGAGCGATCAGTTCCACTATTGAAACGTGAGAGGAGGTTAGCGTACCGAAGGAAGAGATTAAAACCACGTACTCCATTGAACAACGCCTTTTTCTGGTGCTAGAGTACCAAAGCTTAGAAGAGAGTTCCACGGCAACAAGGCGAAGTTTTCAAGCACGATTAATGTTCCAAAAGGACACGATGCGAAAACCATTCGTACGCTCTTCACAAAATTTCAACGAACAGGCTGCGTAACTGATGATCTAGTGGGGCATGTTGGCCGCAAGCAAACCGCAGTTACGTCTGAAAATATCGCCACAGTTTCTGGAATTATTCAGCGAAATCCTATGTCATCCGTCCGTAGAATTGCAATCTGAGACTGGTTTGAAGCGTTCTAGCACGCAGAAAATACTGAGAAAGAGGCTACACATGTTTACATTCAAAATTAAAACGCACAAGGCCATACCCGTACGAGCTGTGCAACAAAGGGTTGCCTTTGCTAACCAGATGCTCACTATGATTGATAATTAGTGAAGGATTTAATGTTGGCTGCGTCTGGTTTACAGATGAAGCACACTTCCACCTGAGTGGATACGTGAATAAGCAGAACTGGCGATTTTGGGGTTCCGAAAAGCGATATTGGTGTGAAGCGAAACCCCTGTATTCTCCTAAAGTTATTGTGTGGGCTGCAGTATGCAGCAGAGGCATTATTGGCCCTTTTTTCATTCGAGAAACGGTCACTGGAGCACGTTACGTTGCAATTTTGGAACAATTTGTCGCCACACAGCAAGCGTTAGAGGATCGACCAGGTACTGAATGGTTTATGCAAGATGGAGCCCGATCACATCGGACCGAACAAGTGTTTCGCTTTCTTGGGGAATACTTCGGGAATCGAGTCATTGCTTTGGAATACCCCAAATTTACTGGTGCAGGCATGGATTGGCTTCCATATTCGCCGGATTTGACTCCCTGTGACTTTTTTTTTGTGGGGCACAGTGAAAGACATGGTCTTGATGCTGTAGTATATAGAGAGGTTGTAACAATGGAAAATTGTATTGAGATGCAGGAGGATCTGCATAGAATTGACGCATGGTGCAGGGAATGGCAATTAAATCTCAATGTAGACAAGTGTAACGTGCTGCGAATACACAGAAAGAAAGATCCTTTATCATTTAGCTACACTATAGCTGGGCAGCAACTGGAAGCAGTTAATTCCATAAAGTATCTGGGAGTAGTCATTAGGAGGGATTTAAAATGGAACGACCATATAAAATCAATCGTCGGTAAAGCAGATGCCAGACTTAGATTCATTGGAAGAATACTAAGGAAATGCAGTCCGAAAACAAAAGAAGTAGGTTACAGTACACTTGTTCGCCCACTGCTTGAATACTGCTCACCGGTGTGGGATCCGTACCAGGTGGGATTGATAGAGGAGGTAGAAAGGATCCAACGGAGAGCAGCGCGCTTCGTTACAGGATCATTTGGTAATCGTGAAAGCGTTACGGAGATGATCGATAAACTCCAGTGGAAGACTCTGCAGGAGAGACGCTCTGTCGCTCGGTACGGGCTTTTGTCGAAGTTTCGAGAACATACCTTTACCGAGGAGTCTACGTTTATATCGCGAAGAGACCGTGAGGATAAAATCAGAGAGATTAGAGCCCACACAGAGGCATACCGACAATCCCTCTTTCCGTGATCAATACGTGACTGGAATAGAAGGGAAAATCGATAGTGGTACTGAAGGTACCCTCCGCCACACACCGTCAGGTGGCTTGCGGAGTATGGTTGTAGATGTAGATGTAGATATACCCGAGCCGGCCGCGGTGGCCGAGGGGACTGAGACGCTCCAGTCATGGTCTGCACGGCCACTACGGTCGGGGGTTCGAATCCCCCCTCGGGCATGGATATTTGTGCTGTCTTTAGTGTTAGCTAGTTCATAAGTAGTTTGTAAGCTTAGGGACTGATGACCCCGTAGTTAAGTCCCATCAGTTCTACAAACATTTGAACATTTTTGTTCTATCCGAAGCATCCCGCCACGCTGGACGAGCTTGAATCGGCGGTCTCTGTGGCACGTGAATCCATTTCGGTTGAGACACTACGAAATGTGATGGCGAATTTCATTCTTCGTTTGCGCCATCTCTGTAGTGCCAATGTTAAACATTTTGAAAACATTGTGATGTGATTGTTTGCAAAGAGTGTTTTCACACTATTATTTTACTTATGTATGCTGATGTGAGCTGTACAGCGTACAGCGCCACCTGTTAGCAGCTTTGGTAACTATTATTTCAAACTGCTGTATAAACTTCTTACAGCTTTCACAATAAACATACCGTTTACTGCATTCCTCTATCGATCTTTGTTTTCGAGATATTTAATTTTGAAATCAGGGAGCCCTTTTCTGGACACCCTGTACATAGTCTTTGACAGAGATGTTAGACAACAGAGTAAACCATAGACGTAGTTACTCTAAGAAGTTTATATAACACTTTACATACCAATATCGATACAAAACAGGCGAAACAATAATATTGAATTCGTACAGACATGTATCAAGGTTTTGGAGCAAGGATAGGGAAAGAAATCGACCGCGCTATTTCAAAGGAACCATCGCGGCATTCCCAGACGTGACATAAAGTCGTGAATGAGGTATGCGCCCATATCAGTATTAATTGATAAACAGTGCTATTAGGACGCTGTGTAAAATTATAGAGCCTCAGATAGTGATGTGGTCATGCGTTTATTGACGCGTTTCGATAAAAATCATCTTCAGAATCGTGTAAGGGGGGTTTACATAATGAAATTGTATGGCGTCAAAGCCCTGCTGAACAGGTCACTGTGTAAATTTATAGAGCCGCAGATAGTGATGTGGTCATGCGTTTATTGACGCGTTTCGATAAAAATCATCTTCAGAATCGTGTAAGGGGGGTTTACATAATGAAATTGTATGGCGTCAAAGCCCTGCTGAACAGGTCACTGTGTAAATTTATAGAGCCACAGATAGTGATGTGGTCATGCGTTTATTGACGCGTTTCGATAAAAATCATCTTCAGAATCGTGTAAGGGGGGTTTACATAATGAAATTGTATGGTGTAAAAGCCCTGCTGAACAGGTCACTGTGTAAATTTATAGAGCCACAGATAGTGATGTGGTCATGCGTTTATTGACGCGTTTCGATAAAAATCATCTTCAGAATCGTGTAAGGGGGGTTTACATAATGAAATTGTATGGCGTCAAAGCCCTGCTGAACAGGTCACTGTGTAAATTTATAGAGCCACAGATAGTGATGTGGTCATGCGTTTATTGACGCGTTTCGATAAAAATCATCTTCAGAATCGTGTAAGGGGGGTTTACATAATGAAATTGCATGGCGTCAAAGCCCTGCTGAACAGGTCACTGTGTAAATTTATAGAGCCACATATAGTGATGTGGTCATGTGTTTATTGACGTGTTTCGATAAGAATCATCTTCAGAATCGTGTAAGGGGGGGTTTACATAATGAAATTGTATGGCGTCAAGGCCCTGCTGAATATTACTGTTCATCAGGGACTTGACGACATACAATATTATTATGTAAACCCCCCTTATATCATTCTGAAGATGATTTTTATCGAAACGCGTCAATAAACGCATGACCACATAACTATCTGTGGCTCTATAATTTTACACAGCGTTCTAATAGCACTGTTTATCAATTAATCGCGGCATTTGCCTGGAGTGATTTAAGGAAGTCACGGAAAATCTAAATCTGGATGGCCGGAGGTGGACTTGAGCCACCGTCCTCCCGAATGCGAGTCGAGTGCGTTAGCAGTGCGCCAACTCGCCTCGGCCGGTCCGGAGTCTGTCGGCCAGCTGTGGGCTGAGTGAGTCGCAGATGCGGCGGGCCCTGCTCTCTGCTCCCTGCTCTCTGCTCTCTGCGCCCGCCGTTGCTGCCCCGGCCCGCGTGGCCGGTCCTCCTCCTTTTGAAGAGGCGCCGCGGACAGATCCCGTCCCGCTCCCGGAAACCAGTCGAACCGCGTCGCAGCTGCGCGCAGCATCCGCACCCGCCTGTGGGAAACAACCGACACAGTGTGTCATCAATACACATGTCAGCGCTCAGCTTTTATGCCAGAAAAATGTTCAAATGTTTGTAACTCTATCGGACCAAACTGCGCGGTTGTCAGTCCGTAGCTTACAAACTACTTAAACCTAGGTAAACTAACTTAATGACAACACACACATCCACGCCCAAGGGCGGACTCGAACCTCCACGGCGAGCAACCGCGCGCTCCGCAGCGAGACGCCTTAGACCGCTCGGCTACTCAAAATGTTCAAATGTTTGTGAAGCTTATGGGACTTAATTACGGGGTCATCAGTCCCTAAACTTACAAACTACTTATGAACTACCTCATATTAAAGACGGCACAAATATCCATGCCCGAGGGGGGATTCGAACCCCCGACCGTAGTGGCCGTGCAGACCGTGACTGAAGCGCCTCAGTCTCCTCGGCCACCGCGGCAATGCCAGAAAACTACGCGCCTTGTCCGGCGTTTCAGAAATAACGCCACTGGATTACGCCTTAGCATACAAGCTTCCTAGGTTTTTTTTATTTTTTATTTTTTTATTCTTATTTATTTATTTATTTGTTTATTTTTTTTTGGACGGAGAAGTTAGTACTGCTTCCTCCCACAAGTCCCCTAAAACCTCCACATCCTTGCGGATGCTGTTGCGTAACAGTGTGCGTTTGTACCGCCCTATAGTACGCACGAGGTTCAAAATGTTCAAATGTATGTATAGCTTATGGTACTTAACTACGGGGTCATCAGTCCCTAAACTTATGAACTACTTATGAACTAGCTAATCCTAAGGACGGAACAAATATCCATGCCCGAGGGGGGATTCGAACCCCAGACCGTAGGGGCCGTGCAGACTGTGACTAGAGCTCCTTGGTCCCCTCCGCGTGAGATTGCCGGCTACGAAAAAAATGTTCAAATGTTTGTAAATCTATCGGACCAAACTGCGTGGTCATCAGTCCGTACCTTACAAACTACTTAAACCTAGGTAAACTAACCTACGGACAACACACACACCCACGCCCCAGGGAGGACTCGAACCTCCACGGCGAGCAACCGCGCGCTCCGCAGCGAGACGCCTTAGACCGCTCGGCTACTCGACCGCGGCACTGTTGTTTGGTCCCATTGCTTTGCAAACATTTGAACATTTTTGAACGGTGGACTTTACTAAATGATCTGAGTTGCTTCGTTGCGCTGAGGACATCTGCTTCTACGTTACCCATGTTTGCACGTGTTCTTGATTTGAATTTTGGAATATTGATTTCCTCATCCGTCATGAAGAAATTTTGGAAAAACAATATTAGTAACTCCTGTTTAGTAGCACTGACTTGCAGTTTTATTTATGACGTAGACTGCTATAATAGAAGTTAAGACATTCAACGCGTGAGATTGCAGATATGCCGCAGATTTTGGATTTGTGCCTGTATCTACAAACCGCGAGAATAGTCCTCATAACGTCATCAATAGTGCAAGCAGCAACGAGATATCCTTCATGTAGCACAGTGTTATTCATGTTCAAATGTTTGTAAATCTATCGGACCAAACTGCGTGGTCATCAGTCCGTACCTTACAAACTACTTAAACCTAGGTAAACTAACCAAAGGACAACACACACACACACCCACGTCCCAGGGAGGACTCGAACCTCCACGGCGAGCAACCACGCGCTCCGCAGCGAGACGCCTTAGACCGCTCGGCTACTCCACCGCGGCAATGCCAGAAAACTACGCGCCTTGTCCGGCGTTTCTGAAATAACGCCACTGGATTACGGCTTTGCATACAAGCTTCCTAGGGTTTCTTTTTTATTTGTGAAACGGAGAATTTAGTACTGCTTCCTCCTACAAGTCCCCTAAAACATCCACATCCTTGCGGATGCTGTTGCGTAGCAGTGTGCGTTTGTACCGCCCTACAGTACGCACGAGGTTCAAAATGTTCAAATGTTTGTATAGCTTATGGGACTTAACTACGGGGTCATCAGTCCCTTAACTTATGAACTACTTATGAACTAGCTAATCCTAAGGACGACACAAATATCCATGTCCGAGGGGGGATTCGAACCTCCGACCGTAGTAACCGTGCAGACTGTGACTGGAGCTCCTCAGTCCCCTCGGCCACCGCGGCCGGCGCACGAGAGTACAAAAGCAGAATTATCTCCTACTTACTTTCCTCAGATACTCGAACTACTTCGAAGACAACGACCTATTGACCTATAGTCAACACGGATACAGAAAGTATCGATCTTGTGAAACACAGCTAGCTCTTTACTCACATGATGTGAGGAGTGGTATAGACAAGGCATGTCAAAGTCCGTCTTTCTACTAAAGTCTCTGGGAGAGCCAGCCATGACAAAACTATTTCAACTGCTGTGTAAGATGTATGAGACAGCGAAATACCCTCAGACTTTAAGAAAAACGTAATAATCCCCATTCCAAAGAAATCAGGTGCAGACAGGTGTAAAAATTACAGAACCATCAGTTTGATAAGTCATGGTTGCAAAATTTTAACACGAATTATCTACAGGAGAATGGAAAAGCTGGTAGAAGCTGACTTCGTAGAAGATCAGTTTGAATTCAGGAGGAACGTAGGAACCCGAGAGGCAATACTCACTTTACGACTTATCTTAGAAGATAGCTTAAGGAAAGGCAAACCTACATTTTTAGCTTTTGTAGATTTGGGGAAAGCTTTTGACAATGTTGACTGCAATACACATTTTTCAAATTCTGAAGTCAGCAGGGGTAAAATACAGGGAAAGGAGAGTTATTTACAACTTATAATAAAGCCAGACCGCAGTTATTAGAATCTAAGGGCATGAAAGGGAAGCATTAGTTGGGAAGGGCGTAAAACAGGGTTGTAGCCTTTCTCCAATGTTATTCAATTTGTAAATCGAGCAGGCAGTGAAGAAAAGATAGCAAAGGACCTGGAAGAGCAGTTGAATGAAATGGACAATGTGTTGAAGAGAGAGCATAAAGTGAACATTAATAAGAGCAAAACAAAGATAATCGAATACAGTCTTAGAAAATCAGGCGATGCTGAAGGAATTAGATTAGGTAACGAAACAATGAAGGTGGTAGATGAGTTTTGTTACTTGGGTGGTAAAATAACATGCAATGGTCGCAGTACAGAGGATATAAAATGCAGAATGGCAATGGGAAGAAAAGCATTTTTGAAAAAGAGAAATTTGCTAACATCGAATATTAATTTAAGTGTAAGGAAGTCCTTTCTGAAGGAATTTGGGTGGAGTGTTGTTTTGTACGGGAGTGAATCATGGACGATAAACAGTGTGGACAGGAAGAGAATAGAGACTTTTCAAATGTGTTGTTACAGAAGAATGCTGAAGATTAGGTGGGTAGATAGTGTAACTAATAAAGAGGTACTGAACAGAATTGGTGAAAAAAGGAATTTTTGGCATACATTGTCTAAATGAAGGGATCGCTTGGTAGGACACATTCTTAGACATCGAGGAATCGTAAATTTAGCATAGGAGGGAAGTGTGTGGGTAAAAATCGCAGAGGGAGACCAAGAGACGCATATAGTAAGCAGATTCAAGTGGATGTGGGTTGCCACTCTTATGAGGAGATGAAAAGGTTTGTTCAGGATAGAGTATGGTGGAGAGATGCATCAAATCAGTCTCCGGACTGAAGACTATAACAACATTTCTACATTGCCGGAAGGCTTTCGACGCTGTACCTCACAAGCGTCTTATAGTCAAATTGCTTGTTTATGGAATATCGTCACAGTTGTCCGATTGGATACGCGATATCCTGTTAGACAGGACACGTTGGAATTGACGGAAAGTCATCCAGTGCAACTGAAATGACTTCTGGAGTTTTCCAGGGAAGTGTTATGCGCCCCTACTGTTCCTTAGTTTTATAAACGGTTTAGGAGACAATCTGAGTATCTCCATTAGCTTATTCGCGGATGATGCTGTCATTTATGAGTTAATAAAGTCACCAGAAGATCAAAAGCAACTGAAAAATGATTTAGATAAGTTATTTGTATGGTGCAAAAAATGGCAATTGACCCTTAAGTAAGAAGTGTGAAGTCATCCATATGACCACTAAAAGAAACCCATTAAACTTCATTTACACGATAAATCAGTCAAAACTACAGGCCAAAAATTCAACTTAACACCTAGGAGTAACAGTTGAAAACAAATTGGAAAAAACACATAGAAAATTTTGTAGGGAAAGCGAACGAAAGGCTACGTTTCCTTGGCAGAACAGTAAGGATATTCACCAGTTCTACTAAAGAGACTGCCTACACCAGATTTTTGCGTCCTGTTTTGAAGTACTGTTGCGCATTGAGGGATCCCCACCATGTGGGACTGACAGACGATTTAGAGGAAGTTCAAAGAATGGCAGCTTTTTTTTTTGTACTATCAGAGTGTCACAGAAATGATGCACGACTTGGGATGGAAATCATTAAAAGAAAGGCGTTATTTGTTGCGACGAGATATATTTGCGAAATTTCTTTCACCGTTTGTCTTTTCCGAATGCGAACATATTTTGTTAGCTCCCACCTATATAGGAAGACATGATCATACAAAAAAATAAATAAATAAATAAAATAAATAGAAATAAATAAAAAATAAGAGAAAGATATAGGTGTTCCTTTTTCCCCGCGAGCTATTAGAGAATGGAATCGAAGAGAAACATCATAAAAGTGGTTCGATGAACCCTCTACCATGCACTTCAGTGTGGCTTGCACAGTATTTATGTAGATGTAGGCGTATAGTCCATTGGCCATAACAATAAGCCTGACGTAAACATTACGTTATGTATCTTGCGCGTCTGCTAAAATATCTTTGCTTTTCATTTCATATGGAGCGGAAGCCAAGCTGCCTCGATAATAGTTAGCATAATAGTTATCATAATAGTAAGGATACGTTTTCTGTTGTGTGTTACACATCGACTCAGCAATGGAACGGGGCAACAGTTTTAACGGCACATTTAACTTGGATAATACTTGATTATACTGCGGTGTATGAGAGGGACTCCTCATTAATTTTCTGTAATAGCATACAGGACGATTAACAAGGAGACAAATGGGTATCGGATTCTGAGAATTTCTTTATATTTATGGTATATGAAGTTCTGAACTTCAATAACAATCAGCCAAAGCCATTCGACGCAAATCTCAAAAATTCTCGAGAAAATCGACTTTGATGTTCAAATGTTTGTTAATCTATCGAACCAAACTGCGTGGTCATCAGTCCGTAGCTTACAAACTACTTACACCTAGGTAAACTAACCTAAGGAAAAACACACACACCCATGCCCCAGGGAGGACTCGAACCTCCACGGCGAGCAACCGCGCGCTCCGCAGCGAGACGCTTTAGACCGGTCGGCTACTCCACCACGGCAAAATCGACTTTGAAGTTTTGCGAAATACACATAAGTACCAATAATTAAAACAGTTGTAGCATCTATCGGTGTAGCTTTAACTCTGTGCGCACTCTCAAACATGTTTCCTTGTGCAGCCGCATCAACTTCTTTGGGGCCCATCTCGCACATGTTTTGCTGCACTTCAGCTTGTTACAGTTGATGTTACAGTGATGCGCCTCAAGAGATGCGCCAGCTTCTCAGCAAGGAAATGATATGAAGATGATCTTTATTGATCGAAACAGGTCATCACAATAAAATAAATAAAATATTGCGATCTAGACTGCTATAATTATTATATTGTTTTTACAGTTAAACTATCATTTCCACAGTCACACGGCGATCGGCACGTATAATGTCATCAGTTTGACTTTCAAGAGAGGAAATTAAAACTACAACTGGTCGGCCAGAACGGTGTTCGTCAGGCAATGAATCGCGACCATTTTTAAACTACTCCACCCACTTGTAAAAATTTGCAACATTTATGCAACCTTCATCATAAACTTTACACATTCTATGACATATATTCACTCGTGTCTCGCCCTCAGCAAGTAAGAAAATGAATAATATAACTTTCTAAACTGATTTTGAACTTTCAAGCGGACTCACCATTTTGAAATGTAATTTTGAGATTGTTAACAAAACAACCCACCCCCATGAACCACAGACATTGCCGAGGTGGGGTGGCCTGCGTGCCTCAACGATGCAGATAGCCGTACCGTAGGTGCAACCACAGCGGAGGGGTATCTGTGGAGAGGCCAGACAAACGTGTGGTTCCTGAAGAGGGGCAGCAGCCTTTTCAGTAGTTACAGGGGCAACAGTCTGGATGATTGACTGAGCTGGCCTTGTAACATCAGCTAATGTGGCTTTGCCACACAGTTACTGCGAACGGCTGAAAGCAAGGGGAAACTACAGCCGTTACCCTTCCCGAGTACATGCAGCTCTACTGTATGAACATATGATGATGGCATCCTCCCGGGTAAAATATTCCGGAGGTAAAATAGTCCCCCATTCGGATCTCCGGGCGGGGACTACTCAGGAGGATGTGATCATCAGGAAAGACAATACTGGCATTCTACGGATCGGAGCGTGGAATGTTAGATCCCTTAATCGGGTAGGAAAATTAGAAAATTTAAAACGGGAAATGGATAGGTTGAAGTTAGATATAGTGGGGATTAGTGAAGTTTGGTGGAAAGAGGAACAGGATTTCTGGTCAGGCGAGTACAGGATTATAAATACAAAATCAGTTGGGGGTATTACAGGAGTAGGTCTGATAATGAATAAGAAAATAGGAATGCGGGTAAACTACTATGAGCAGCACAGTGATCGCATTATCATTGTCAAGATAGATACGAAGCCAACACCGACAACAGTAGTACAGGTTTATATGCCAACTAGCTCTGCCGATGATGAGGAGATCGAAGAAATATATGAGGAGCTAAAGGAAATTATTCAGACAATTAAGGAAGAGGAAAACTTAATTGTTATGGGAGACTGGAATTCGGTAGTAGGACAAGGAAGGGAAGGGAAGATAGTAGGTGAATATGGTCTGGGCAAAAGGAATGAAAGAGGAAGCCGCCTGATAGAATTTTGCACGGAACATAATTTAGTTATAGCGAACACCTGGTTCAAGAATCACAAAAGAAGGTTGTATACGTGGAAGAGACCAGGAGACACCGGAAGGTATCAGATAGATTTTATAATGGTAAGACATAGGTACCGGAACCAGGTTATAAACTGCAGGACATACCCAGGGGCAGATATAGACTCTGACCATAAGTTGTTCGTCATGAACTGTAGGCTGAAGCTGAAAAAACTGCAGAAAGGTAGGAAAATAAGGAGATGGGACCTAGATAAATTGAAGGAAAGTGAAGTTCTGGAGAATTTCAGAGGGAGATTTAGGCAACAATTGACAGAAACAGGGGGAAATAAAACAGTAGAAGAGGAATGGGTAGCATTGAGAGATGAAATAGTGAAGGCAGCAGAGGACAAAATAGGTAGAAAGGCAAGACCTACAAAAAATCCTTGGATATCACAGGAAATACTAAATTTAATTGATGAAAGGAGAAAATATAAAAATGCAGTAAATGAAACAGGCAAAATGGAGTACAGACGACTAAGAAATGAGATTGACAGGAAGTGCAAAATGGCTAAGCAGGAGTGGCTAGAAGCCAAATGCAAATGTGTAGAAGAATGTATAAGAAGGGGAAAAGTAGATACCGCCTACAGGAAAATAAAAGAGACATTTGGGGACAAGAAAAGCAATTCTACGAATATCAAGAACTCAGATGGGAAACCAGTTCTCAGCAAAGAAAGGAAAGCTGAAAGGTGGAAAGAGTACATAGAGCACCTTTACAAAGGAAAAGAACTTAGAGACGATGTTGTAGGAAGGGAAGAGGAAGTAGATGAAGATGAAATAGGAGATACTATACTGAGAGATGAATTTGACAGAGCCTTGAAAGACCTAGGTCGGAACAAGGCCCCAGGAGTAGATGATACCCTCAGAGCTACTAAAGTCTCTGGGAGAGCCAGCCATGACAAGACTATTTGAACTGGTGAGTAGGATGTATGAGACAGGCGAAATGCCCTCAGACTTTAAGAAAAATGTAATAATCCCCATTCCAAAGAAATCAGGCGCAGACAGGTGTGAAAATTACAGAACCATCAGTTTGATAAGTCATGGTTGCAAAATTTTAACACGAATTATCTACAGGAGAACGGAAAAGCTGGTAGAAGCTGACCTCGGGGAAGATCAGTTTGGATTCAGGAGGAGCGTAGGAACCCGGGAGGCAATACTCACTTTACGTCTTATCTTAGAAGATAGATTAAGGAAAGGCAAACCTACATTTTTAGCTTTTGTAGATTTGGAGAAAGCGTTTGACAATGTTGACTAGAATACACTATTTGAAAATCTGAAGTCGGCAGGGATAAAATACAGGGAAAGGAGAGTTATTTACAACTTGTACAAAAGCCAGACCGCAGTTATTAGACTCGAAGGGCATGAAAGGGAAGCATCAGTTGGGAAGGGAGTAAGACAGGGCTGTAGCCTTTCTCCGACGCTATTCAATTTGTACATAGAGAAGGCGGTGAAGGAAAGCAAGGAAAAATTTGGAATAGGGATTAAAGTTCAGGGGGAAGAAATAAAAACACTGCGTTTTGCTGATGACATTGTAATTCTGTCAGAGACAGCAAAGGACCTGGAAGAGCAGTTGAATGGAATGGACAGCGTGTTGAAGAGAGCGTATAAAATGAACATTAACAAGAGCAAAACAAAAATAATGGAATGCGGTCTTAGAAAGTCAGGCGATGCTGAAGGAATTAGATTAGGTAACGAAACAATGAAGGTGGTAGATGACTTTTGTTACTTGGGTAGTAAAATAACATGCGATGGTCGCAGTACAGAGGATATAAAATGCAGAATGGCAATGGGAAGAAAAGCATTCTTGAAAAAGAGAAATTTGTTTACATCGAATATTAATTTAAGGGTAAGAAAGTCTTTTCTGAAGGCATTTGTGTGGAGTTTTGCCTTGTACGGGAGTGAAACATGGACGATAAGCATGCGGACAGGAAAAGAATAGAGGCTTTTGAAATGTGGTGCTACAGAAGAATGCTGAAGATTAGGTGGGTAGATCGCATAACTAATGAAGAGGTACTGAACAGAATTGGTGAGAAAAGTAATTTTTGGCATACCCTGACTAAAAGAAGGGATCACTTGGTAGGACACATTCTTAGACATCGGGGAATCGTAAATTTAGCATTGGAGGGAAGTGTGTGGGGTAAAAATCGCAGAGGGAGACCAAGAGACGCGTATAGTAAGCAGATTCAAGTGAATGTGGGTTGCCGTTCTTATGAGGAGATGAAAAGGCTTGCTCAGGATAGGGTTGGGTGGAGAGCTGCATCAAACCAGTCTCCTGACTGAAGACCATAACACAACAAAACAACGTTGAACATCAGCTTATCAGGGCTTATCCATGTGATGCCAACTTAAAATTATAAAAGCACCAAACTTGCCATACCAACAGCCTTTTGCCAAGACCAATTTGTCTCTTTAATTATTGATTCACTCTCTTATTATGACTATCCCATATCAAAAGTTTCTACGTAATGAACAATACATCCGTCGCGGCCGTGGCAGAATAGCCGTGCGCACTAGGGCGCTCTGCTGCGGTGCGCGCAGCTGTTCGCCGTCGGGGGTTCGAGTCCTTCCGCGGGAAAGGGTATTTGTGTAGCCCTTAGCATAAGTTACTTTATGTTAGAGTAAATAGTTTGTAAGCCCAGGGAGTAATAACCAAAACAGTTAAGGCCGTTAGATTTGCAAACATTTGAACATTTTGAACTTGCGTCGTGTTTTGCCGTAGTTTTTTTACCATACATAAACTTCTTGACGTCTGTATCGGTAAGATGATAACGTCATGCGTCAATAATAGCTGTGACGTTGCCACTCCAGTTTGTGTGGCAATGACGCTCCAGAATAACGTATTTAATAGGCGCAAACATTGTCGAGTTAGCGCTGACATCTTGTGACGATTCTGGGATCTTTTCATACTACTCTCGTAGTAAAAAAACACAATAATTATTTTTTCTACATGTGATCTAAGGATCGACTAGTCAAAATTTAAGGGAGAAGTTGTTGTAGAATAAATAAAAAAATTCTGAATTGAGTAGCAACTCTTTTTGACTACGAGAATTAGGAATTAAGGGAAAAAAATCATTCTTGTGCCAAAAGCTGTGTAATATATTTTTTGTTATACTCGACGGATTTCGGTAGTAGCTGCCATCAGCTGGAAATTAACAAAATATTGTACATCAATTATAACAAGGTACCATTTTTGCCAAATATGACCGCATCAAAATTACAAAAGTACAATTAATGATCAAATGGAACAGTATTCTCAAACAGATCGACCAGTTGAAGGCAGCAAATGCTAAAATTGATGGAGTATAACAAATAAAAATATTATACAGCACTTGGCACAAGAATGATGTTTTCGAAATACACTGTGGCTGTAGATTGCCACCTGAGAGCAAAGTATATGGAATTAGTGTGTAGGTGGCCCTTGATTGACGTCAAAGGCGATGTACCCGTTTCACATATTAATGGGTTTTTCTTTCTTATTATAAACCCTTTTACTATTCTTAAGTCAGAAACCTTTATTTTCTTTATATTTACTCAAAAGATACATCAGCCGAAAATATTGTCTTCTGAACTTTTCCTACGTATAAAATTGCCAAATAATTTTCTACAGTTACATTACGAAATACGTTCATTTGTACATTAAGTAATGATTTTCTATAAGGTAACTGAAATGTGCTACGCACCGTGTACATCTCCTTCACGAGTGTTCTAAATCTGTACAATGTGTTTGCGCAGTTGACAGCAGTCGCCCGGAGTCCGCGAGGCAGTGTTGCTGAGACGCTGCGAATGCTGAGCGCCCGCGAGCCAGCGACGGCGCATGCTTACGAGTGAGTAGCTTCACACTTCCTGCTACATTGCCAAGACACTCCGTCCAAGACACTCCTGGCCATTAAAATTGCTACACCACGAAGATGACGTGCTACAGACACGAAATTTAACCGACAGGAAGAAGATGCTGTGATATGCAAATGATTAGAGCATTCACACAACGTTGGCGCCGGTGGCGACACCTACAACGTGATGACACGAGGAAAGTTTCCAACCGATTTCTCATACACAAACAGCAGTTGATCGGCGTCGCCTGGTGAAACGTTGTTGTAGTGCCTCGTGTAAGGAGGAGAAATGCTTACCATAACGTTTCCGACTTTGATAAAGATCGGATTGTAGCCTATCGCGATTGTGGTTTATCGTAACACGACATTGCTGCTCGCGTTGGTCACGATCCAATGATTGTTAGCAGAATATTGAATCGGTGGGTTCAGGAGGGCAATACGGAACGCCGTGCTGGATTCCAACGGCCTCGTATCACTAGCAGTCGAGATGACAGGCATCTTATCCGCATGGCTCTAACGGATCGTGCAGCCACGTCTCGATCCCTGAGTTAACAGATGGGGACGTTTGCAAGACAACAACCATCGCCACGAACAGTTCGACGACGTTTGCAGCAGCATGGACTATCAGCTCGGAGACCATGGCTGCCGTTACCCTTGACGCTGCATCAGAGACAGGAGCGCCTGCGACGGTGTACGCAACGACGAACCTGGATGCACGAATGACAAAACGTCATTTTTTTGGATGAATCCAGGTTCTGTTTACAGCATCATGATGGTCGCATCCGTGTTTGGCGACATCGCAGTGAACACGTGGAAACGTGTATTCGTCATCGCCATACTTGCGTATCACCCGGCGTGATGATAATTGGGTGCCATTGGTTACATGTGTCGGTCACCTCTTGTTCGCATCGACGGCACTTTGAACAGTGACCGTTACATTTCAGATGTAGCTCTACCCTTCATTCGATCCCTGCGAAACCCTACATTTCAGCAGGATAATGCACGACCGCATGTTGCACGTCCTGTACGGGCCTTTCTGGATACGAAAAATGTTCGACTGCTGCCCTGGCCAGCACATTCTCCAAATCTCTCACCAACTGAAAACGATTGGTCAATGGTGGCCGAGCAAATGGCTCTTCACAATACCCCAGTCACTACTCTTGATGAACTGTGGTATCGTGTTGAAGCTGTATGGACATCTGTACCTGTACACGCCATCCAAGCTCTGTTTGACTCAATGCCCAGGCGTATCAAGGTCGTTATTACGGCCAAAGGTGGTTGTTCTGGGTACTGATTTATCAGGATCTATGCACCCAAATTGCGTGAAAATGTAATCACTTGTCAGTTCTAGTATAATATATTTGTGTAGAGCCCGTTGCCAGCGATGTGGAAGGCGTAGTATACCGTTAATAAAGCCTGTTCTGTTGTTGGTGCAAAAGTAGCGGTCTACTGCTTGTCGAATCTCCGGAATTCTGACGTGAATGCCACGAAGTTTTTTTTTCATCTTCGTAATCAAATCAAAGTCACAATGACTTAAATACGGGCAGTATGTTGGATGGTACAGTACTTTCCAGTCCCATCGACCGAACAGAGCAGCCACAGCTTGCACTGTATGCTCCCGCGCATTGTCTTGCAAAGTGATGGGTGGGTTGCACAGAAAGTGTTGCCACTTCTTTCGCAAAGCTGGTCGCAGGTGATGCTCCAAACACGAACAGAGGCGCTAGGACGACTTGCCCAATGCATGTCTACCACAGTTTGCCGACCTTCGTTGAAGGTTTTTAGTCAACGTACCACTGTTCTGTACGGCAATGCCGATTCTCCGCACGCCTTTTGATGACCTTGATGCCACTTTCGTGCTGTACGACCTCTGGCACTTCAGTCTTGATCCAAAGCATAGTTAGACTGCTCGCTCGAAGGTGACTATGTTTCTCTCTACTGTGCGCACGACGGTGAAGGCGGGCGGACGAGTTCATTTGCTCTGAAGTAAGGTAGGTATGTCAGCAATGTGTGCTATCAGCGACAATAGTAGATTCCATTGCATAGTGTCTCCACAGCAGTGTTGTCACTAAGTAAGTTCGAACCCTCGTACTTCCTATTATCGCCGGCCGCGGTGGCCGAGGGGACTGAGGCGCTTCAGTCACGGTCTGCACGGCCACTATGGTCGGGGGTTCGAATTCCCCCTGGGGCATGAATATTTGTGCCGTCCTTAGTTGTAGCTAGTTCATAAGTAGTTTGTAAGTTTAGGGACTGATGACCCCGTAGTTAAGTCCCATAAGCTATACAAACATTTGAACATTTTTTGAACTTCCCATTATCTTCTACCAGCTCTTCCTTCTGTCTTTGTCACTATCAGTACCAGGACCACTACTACTACTACTAAAGCTAATATTACTACTGCTTTATTATTCATCTGCATCGGAACTCTGAACCATAAAAATAAATTATGAATTGTTTCTTCCGATTCGATTGTACTTCGGTTCAGAACAAACTCCTACCATCGATTATATCACGTACTGTACAAAGCTCCAGCCGACGTCTTTTACGTGGTCTTTACAAATAAATTGAGGAAAAAAAAAATATATATAAGACCAAAGGATAGGAGCAGCTTGGACACTCCTCGCTCTTCACAATGCAATTCAACTATCATAATAGTGCTCTTTTCCATTATTCTTGGCGATTAGCATATAAGTGAGAAAAGGTTTAGAAAAGATTGAAATTATTCCAAAGTTTGTTGTAAGTTGCTAAGTGTTTCGTTATATATTCTTATGTATTCAGGAATAGTGAACTGAACGCAGAGGCGATAATCAGATTAAAAATTGATAAAGTAAGGGGATTGCAATGTCTACGAAATATTATCGAGGAATCCATGTGCAATAGTGAAGGAGTGATGAATACATTACTCCAATACAAAAAGAGCTGTGTAAAGTAATGAACTTAGTCGAATAAGTGATGGCAAAGAATAATGTACGAAAACTTTGAAAAAAAAAAAAAAAAGAAAAAGAAAAAAAAAGCTGCTCATAGACTTTGCATCTGTCAAAACCGGCATATGGAATCATTACACTCACCACACCGATGGGAAGTTCCAATTAAAACGAGAAAACCAGAACATGGTTGCCATGAGGAACAGGGAGCAACAGGTCTACTCTGTTTCTGTCAGTGGCGCAGTAGTAACACGCTGGACTCGTATACGGGAGGACTGTGGTTCAAATCCACCTTCAGCCATCCAGATTTAGTTTTCCGTAAATTTCCTAAATGGCTTCAGGGAAGTCCCGGGATGGTTTCTTTCAAAGGGCGCATCTGATTTCCTTTCCAATCGTAACCCAAAAATCCGAGCCTGAGCTCCTTCTCTAATGACCATGCCGTCGACGGGACGTTAAACCCTAAGCTTTCTTACTTCTTCTAGTTATGTCACGTTGCCCAGGCCTTTACTCCTGCTGTTATAATTGATTATATGATTTCCTCAGCACTGTACTTTCTAATTAATTTTCGGCTGGATATCGTTCTAACAGCGCAGATGAGTTTCGAGCGAATTCAAGTTACTGAATTTTCTGGCGTTTGTCAAGCTTCTGATCCGAACATGATGCATTATAAAGTGGCATCTCTGCTAATAACTAGCTACTTAAAATTCCTGGTATATATTATTCTAAATACGGTAAATTTCTGTCGAATCATTTTAAGACATCAAAATAGTTTTCCTTTTATTGTAATGCCATTCTGCAAGGATGTAACATAGAGCTCAAAAGACTCGGTTTGTCTGAGGACGTTTCGTCGCGAATGACGTTATCAGGTGCTATGACAGTGATATCGAGGAGTTAATGTGATGAGGAATATTTTATCAGTGACCCCCGTGATTGCACTTGAAAACTTGTAAACTGCACGCTAATTTCCGTAACCGCTGATGTTTCTGGCGTTGAAACGTTAATTGCGGAGAATAAAAACTAGCCGGCCGCGGTGGCCGCGGGGACTGAGGCGCTTCAGTCACGGTCTGCACGGCTACTACGGTCGGGGGTTCGAATCCCCCCTCGGGCATGGATATTTGTGCCGTCCTTGGTCTTAGTTAGTTCATAAGTAGTTTGTAAGTTTAGGGACTGATGACCCCGTAGTTAAGTCCCATAGACTATACAAACTTTTTTTTTTTAAATAAAAACTAAAGAAACCAAGTATTTTTGTGGTTACTGAGACCTCATTTGGATCTAGATTGATATTAAAAAGCCGCGGTGGAATGGTCGAGCGGTCTAAGGCGCCTTGCTGCGGGGCGTTCGGTTGCTCGCCATCACAGGTTCGAGTTCTTCCTCCAGCAAAGAGAGTTGTAGAGAATTTTCTATGTTACAAACACGTTTATTCCACATTCGTGTGATCTTAACGGTTAACATGTTATTTGCAGTTAAATGTCGTGTTATCAAAAGGCCATCGGAAATGACCCACTTTTATTAATCTAAAGTGGGCCAAAAGAAACTAAAGAATGAAGAGATTCTGGGAACAGAAGAGAAGCGAAGAAATTTGAAGTTCTTTGCAGCCCATAGTTGTCGAAATTCAACGAACTAATAATTAAGAAAACATTGCGTTTTGCCGACGACATAGTAATTCTGTCAGAGACAGCAAAGGACTTGGAAGAGCAGTTGAACGGAATGGACAATGTGCTGAAAGGTGCATATAAGATGAACATTAACAAGAACAAAACGAGAGTAATGGAGTGCAGTCTAAGAAAATCAGGCGATGCTGAAGGAATTAGATTAGGTAACGAAACAATAAAGGTGGTAGATGACTTTTGTTACTTGGGCAGTAAAATAACAAATGATGGTCGCAGTGCAGAGGATATAAAATACAAAATGGCAATGGGTAAAAAAGCATTCTTGAAAAAGAGAAATTTGTTAACATCGAATATTGATTTAAGCCTAAGGAAGTCCTTTCTGAAGGCATTTGTGTGGAGTGTTGCCTTGTATGGGAGTGAAACATGGACGATAAACAGTGTGGACAGGAAGAGGATAGAGGCTTTTGAAATGTGGTGCTACAGACGAATGCTGAAGATTAGATGGGTAGATCGCGTGACTAATGAAGAGGTACTGAACAGAATTGGGGAGAAAAGGAATTGTTGGCATACCTTGACTAAAATAAACGATCTATTGGTAGGACACATTCTTAGACATCAAGGAATTGTGAATTTTAGCGTTGGAGGGAAGTGTGTGTGGGGTAAAAACCGCAGAGGAAGACCAAGAGATGGATACAGTAGTTGTTGTTGATGGTTAGACGGAACTAAACTGCTAGGTCATCAGTCCCAAATATAGTAAGTAGATTCCAGTGGATGTGGGTTGCCGTACTTATGAGGAGATGAAGAGGCTTGCTCAGGAAAAAGTAGAGTAGAGATCTGCATCAAACCAGACTTACTGAAGAACACAACAACAACGGAAGCGAAGCAGGTTGAAAAAACGTTCAAATGTTTGTAAACGTATTGGACGAAATTGCTACGGTCATCAGTCCCTAGACTCACAAACTACTTAAAGTAAATTATACTAAGGACAACACATACGCCCAAATACTTAAAATAACCTAAGTACAAGATACACGCCTGCCGGCCGCGGTGGCCGAGGAGCCTGAGGCGCTTCAGTCACGGTCTGCACGGCCACTACGGTCGGGGTTTTGAATCCCCCCTCGGGCATGGATATTTGTGCCGTGCTAGTTCGTAAGTAGTTCATAAGTAGTTTGTAAGTTTAGGGACTGATGACCCCGTAAAGTCCCATAAGCTTTACAAACATTTGAACATTTTGATACACGCCCAAGCCCCAGGGAGGACTCGAACCTCCAACGGCAAGTAATAGCGCACTCCGCAGCGAGGTGCCGTAGAACGCTTGGCCACTCCGCCGCAGCTGTAGTCTTCAATTCACTCCAGTTCCGTAAAAATCGAAAATCGGACACATGTTTGTATAAGTTTTTCAGTTTAATCTCACGTGTAGAATGTGTGTGTGTGTGTGTGTGTGTGTGTGTAGACAGATGTAGGTTGCCGTTCTTATGTGGAGTTGAAGAGGCTTGCGCAGGATAGGGTATTGTGGAGAGCTGCATCAAACCAGTCTCCGGACTGAAGACCACAACAACAACAATAATAATTAGGACAACACACCCACCCACCGGCACCCACACCCACTCACACCCTCACACACACCCACACACACAACACACCCATGCCCTAAGGAGGACGCGAACCTCCGGCGGGATTAGTCGCCCAGTCCGCAGCATGACGCCTTAGACCATGCGACCAGTCCGCGCGGCTGCGCATCACCATGAGTTTACTCGGGGCGTATAGTAGTAGAAGTGGATGTACTACGAGCGTGCTGATAACACTGAAGTAAGTCGGCCACGTCCAGGAGCCCACGAGCCCTCCATCCAATTTGAGTAAACGGCGAAGGAGCGAGGACGAACGCAGCTGTTATCGCGCTACCTGCGCCTTACCGAGCGCGCCGATTGCTGCCGAGAGTCTCGGTGCGTTCGCTATCGAACGCGTTCGCGTCTATTCAGGAAGGCCGTAGATAACGAAGGCAGTCTGGTAGCGTAGCAGCGCGGGGGAGGGGCGCGCCGGCCGGCGGCCACAGATGAAGTCTGCAGTCTGCATTGAAGCCGGGGGGCGGGGGCGGAAGTGGGGACCGCGGCTGGCGGAATAGTTTCAGTTGCGCCACGCCTGAATGGGAGACCCGCCGCCTGCAAACGAGCCGGCAGCGGCGGCGGCAACTTGGCTCCTTCTCCTTGCGAGTTGTCGCTACTTGGGGATGAGCGGTCGCCCGCCGGATAAGCCGGCGCGCCGGATTAATGAGCCAAACTCGGGCCGTGGATTACGCCGCCTGCGCATGCGCATGCGCCAACTCCGCCGTCGGCCAAGGAGGCCGCCCCGCTGACTCAGCCGGTCTATGTCTTTGCCGCGAGGGCACCCTCCCACCCCGTGATTGCGACGTCGCCACCAAGAAACTTGCCGAATTCCTGCTTAACCTTCAGCCCGTACACCCCCTTACCGCATACAAAGCGTACACTCGGTATTTAAGACCGAGGTGCCGTTTCTTTCAGTTTCTTTCGGCATTTTCAACATCTAATTGTCTTAAAATCTATTTAGTGCACCATTCGTCCTCCCCCTTCCCCATCATACGTCTCCCCATAGTTTTCTCACACATTTGCTATGTAGATTTTTCCCAATTTTACAGACTTGCAGTTGACTGTGAAAAGAAAAACACACAACTTGAGGGTACACGGGGTACAGTGAACCAGGCAAAATAAAAGACATTCAGCGTACACCTCGGTCTTTTTTGACCGGGAGCGGAGAGTGCAATTGTTAATTACGTACCTTCAGACAGATGCACAACGAAGGAAAGACTTACTTCGACTTCCTCTTCAACGGCCTTGAGGCCAGTGTGGAGGGCAGAGTGCTGACACGCACTCAGAGAGAAGGGGAGGGGAGTGAAGGGGGGCGCCCCAGTCCAAAAGACCGGTGTACGGGCTAAAGGTTAACTCGCAGAGCCCCGGTCAGCTGTTAAAAGGAACCTGATGTGGTCAATACACACACAGGCAGCGTCCTACGCGAGCGAACTGTTGCGCGAAAATTTCAAACACGTGGCCAACAGTTTAGCAGTCGGTACACGGAGCGTGTATCTGAAAGAGTGTGGCCAAGGTGGCGAGTGTCTGTCGTCACAAAGTGCGAGCCGAGGCCTACGAGAAAGACAGGCCGCGGCGCGCACGTCATATCAAGTGATCAAGGTAGTCATAAGCCGGCGCGATCGCTAGCAGATTGGCCGGCCGCTGGGGCGCAGCCCACTGTCTCATAGCGGCCAGCCAATCCGCTAGCGATCGCTCCGGCTCAGGCCTCACTTGATCACTTGATATGACGTGTTCGACGCGGCCTGTCTTTCTCGTAAGTCTCGGTGCGAACCCTACGTTGGTGAGGCTTTCCCAACGTGTCTGGCTGTATCAAGCATGTCAGATAATCTTAACGTGTGTCTGAACGATCATCAATAAGGTGGGAGAACGCCACCGACGTGTCACAAGTTGTTGTCCAGGAGGGGGCAGCTCTTTTCGGGAGAGAGATGAAGACACCATTTTGGCCTCCGCGCCGGCCGCGGTGGCCGAGGGGACTGAGGCGCTCCAGTCACGGTCTGCACGGCCACTACGGTCGGGGGTTAGAATCCCCTCTCGGGCATGGATATTTATGCCGTCCTTACTATTAGCTAGTTCCTAAGTAGTTTGTAAGTTTAGGGACTGATGACCCCGTAGTTAAGGTCCCATAAGCTATACAAACATTTGAAACATTTTTTTTTTTTTTTTTTGGCCGCCGTATTTATGGGTTTTATGTATACAACTTACGTCTTATGAATGGATGACATTTCAAAGCAAGTAAAATTAACAGAGTAAATTGAGAATCTCTCGAAAACTAGTCCTTAGAGGCACTAAATGTTCAAATGTTTGTTAAGCTTATGGGACTTAACTACGGGGTTATCAGTCCCTAAACTTACAAACTACCTTATACTAAATACGGCACAAATATTCATGCCCGAGGGGGGATTCGAACCCCCGACCGTAGTGGCCGTGTAGACCGTGACTGGAGCGCCTGTCTCCTCGGCTACCGCGGCCGGTCTTAGAGGCACTATTTGTTGGAATAAATGATGTCTTTAAAAAAGTTCCTTACTACAGTAACCTGACGTTTCAATGCAAGGCGGACTGAAGATCTATCAACACCAATTCTTCTTTACATCATTTGTTGTTATTACATGTCAACAGCCGACATATCTACCAGTAGTGTATACACAAGGTCTAATACTTCGTCGCTTATAGCATGACATGTTAGTGGCCATAGCGTAGGTAGCAAAGTCGTGGACTAACACATGGAAGATGTCCTAAGACACGGGCTGAAGGCTTCTTCTTTTTACTTCTTTTATTCGGATTTTCTGATAGACTCAAAGACTTTCCTATAAATTTCATAGAAGTATACTGCATAATATTCGATGCTATGCAAACATAAATGCGCATCCTCTGAGCTATGACTTTCTTCAATTCGTTTCACGAACAGGGCAGTTCGCACCTTACTTGGAGTAAAATACGCACTTAATTGTTTAATGTGTTGCATTTTACACTTTCTTAACATTATTCTACCGAATAGTAACATTGACCGTGAAAGTTAAGTTTTACTAAAAAGCGAGACTATTGCAATAATATTTGCCTCATGGCAAGGCCTTTCTAATTTTATATCACACAGTTTGTCATGAAACTTTCTGTAATTCGCTGCACTTATTGACATAACATGCAACTTTAATAAGAGTCTTACGTTCATAGATATTTCGCTGTTAGTTACTTAGACCTATAACACAGAACGTAACGAACATATGCACAATCGTGTAAATAAGCGATTTAATAGAGGTAAAGCAGGAATTCCACTCTTTTGATTTCGTAAACAGTGTGATTTCCAGACCTGATGCCGCCGACAACTGTCGCTCGAGCGCGCTGCAGTCGCTTGTAGCCCTTTGAGACACACGCCTCGTATTGCATGAGTCGCGCCGACTTCGAGCGTTCAGCCGCACGTTAGACGCGCCTCGTTGACCACACACGTTCAGACACACGCTCCGTGTGCCGACGACTTTAGTGTAAGTTCGTTTAACTCAGGCTGTTCCACCGAGCGATGTGGCGCATTGGCAACACACTGGACTCGCACTCGGGAAGATGGTGGTTCAAATCCACCTCCGGCCATCCAGATTTAGGTTTTCCGTGATTTTCCCTAAATCAATCCAGGCAAATGCCGGGATGGTTCCTTTCGAAGGGCACGGCCGATTTCCTTCCCCACCCTTACCCGAACAGTCCGAGCGTATGCTCCGCCTCTAATGACCACGATGTCGACGGAGCGTTAAACACTAATCTTCCTTCTCCTGGCTGTTCCAGCTTGCGCGCTCGCCCGTGAGCTAGGGAGCGCTCACTTGCTCGCAGGACTCCGCTTAGCTGCTATCTCATGTGCAAGTAAAGCAGTCGGCAGGGCGGTGATGTCACGAGAAACTGCAGACGAACTCCAATTTCCATCTTGGGCACAATTGTTTCTGAAATAGCTACATTTCAGACTGCCATTTTTCTGCATGAAAATGCGCGACACATAAGACCAGGTCAATCCTCCCGGATAATATTGTGTCTTTCGTTATTATAATTAATGTAAAAAGATTTGATTTCATGACGTGTATAGTAGCGTTATTTTGCATTTTTAAATGCTCATTTCATTGAACCATAAGGAGCATAAGGAGTTTTTCTTGTAAAATATACAACGAATTTTCCTACTAATTTTTAACGAAGAAGTCAATGATTTTAGAAGTTATTGCTGGAGTACGAAAGGAAGAAGGAAGCCAGATTATGACTGACTGATTTAAAACGTTGAACGGGATCACAGTTTCACCATGTTAATCGTAAATATGGCAATACGAATTTTACAGTGAAATTCATAAGTAACATTTCTGTCTTCGAGAAAATAACGTTCTGCATTTAAGTTAAAAAAAAACTAGTACATGTTCGTATAAACATAGTAGCTTATATAATGCAAAATGAGTAAGGCACCACCTTAATTGCCTACAAATAGTCTAACCAAACGTCGCCTGTCTTAAACGTACAGAGAACTCCGTAAACAGTGGCAACAATTTGTTGCATAACGGCTGTTCCACCACTGGTCTCAATAAATGGCACAAAAACTTAGGTTTTCTATTTAGAAAGACAGTACAAGAAAATACGAATCCAATTTGCATCCTCATAAAAATTATAGAGATGTGAGATGATTGTAATGATCCTGTAAATTGATTTTTAATTCATCAATTACAACATTTTTTGCGCAAACAAAAGTCTTGTGATACACTGGATATTGTGGACGTCCGTCTCTGTCATTGAAGAGGTACAGTTCTTCTAAAGAAGTAGACACTGGTCTTTAGCGACTAGACGGTTTTGTTGTTGTTTCAGTATTCTACATTAACGGAAACTAACCGAGAGCGTCTGTTTACTTACGCTCGCTGAGTACTAGCGTGCGTGACGTCAGCTTCCCCCACCACCGCAGTTCCGAGCTCAGGTTATTTCAAGTATTTGGGTGTATGTGTTGTCCTTAGTATAATTTGGTTTAAGTACTTTGTAAGTCTAGGGACTGATGACCATAGCAATTCGTCCAATAGGTTTACAAACATTTGAATTTTTCAACCTGTTCCACTTCCGTTGTTGTTGTGTTCTTCAGTGAGACTGTTTTTATGCAGGTCTCTACTCTACTCTATCCTGAGCAAGCCTCTTCATCTCCTCATAAGTGCGGCAACCCACATCCATTGGAATCTACTTACTATATTTGGGACTGATGACCTAGCAGTTTCGTCCCCTCTAACCAACAACAACAGCGTACTGTATTTGTCTCTTGGTCTTCCTCTGCGATTTTTACCCCATACACTTCCCTCCAATTCACGATTCCTTGATATCTAAGAATGTGTCCTACTAATCGATCCTTTCTTATAGTCAAGGTATGCCAGAAATTCATTTTCTTCCCAATTCTGTTCAGAATCTCCTTATTAGTTACACGATCTATCCATCTAATCTTTAGCCTTGTTGTGTAGCAACACATTTCAAAAGCCTCTGTTCTCTTTCCTTCTGAACTATTTATCATCCATGTTACACCATAGAACAAGCCAACACTTCACAAAAATACCTTCGGAAAAGACTTCCTTACATTTAAATTAATATTCGATGTTATATCCTCAGTAATATGTTATTTTACTGCCCAAGTAACAAAATTTACGTACAGTGTTTGGGAAGAGAGTAAATCGACAGGGTTGTAGCCTTTGTCCAATTTAGGTCGTGAGACTAACGACCATAGCAGTTTGGTCCAATAGGTTTACAAACATTTGAACATTATTTTTGAAGACTACACACGTACAGCACAGGAATCATTATGAAGACAAGTGTGCATATTAGTTAGCGAAATGTTGTGTAGGCTCTATAGCGGACATTTGGTTGGTAATCGCTTCAATTGAGAACGGTTGGATCGGTTTTGCTAGTTTTGGTTTCAAATGTAAGTAAAAATACGAGTCAAGTTTTATTTGCTTTAACCAATCACGATGAAATTTAGCACATGTATATATCACAATTTTAACATGGCTGTTGAGACATCAACCGTTTCGTCAAAGATTAACATTCAAAAATACAGCTCACCGGTTGCAAAGCTATAGGTTTATTACTTTACTAAGGTTTCGGCTTCAACTATGGAAGCCTTCATCAAAAGTAAACAAATAAATAAATAAATAAAAGTTAATTACCTATAAATAAATGTCAAAATTATTATAAATTCTTTATCTTAAGATTAGAACGAAGAAAATAACTTACATGAAATCAAGATTTAAAAAGCAGAACTTATATTTCGTGTAAGTAAACGCGCCGCTATGGGTTGTGTGTGTGGCCAACACCACCTAGAGACAAGGCCTTACAACAGGCCGTGCCTACGTCACACTTAGAGGCCCCGGCCGCCATCTGACTGGCCGGCCGCTACGCGGGGGTAGGCGTGCCCCAGCGGCCAGCCAGTGAAGTGGCGGCCGGGGCCTCTAAGTGTGACGTAGGCACGGCCTGTTGTAAGGCCTTGTCTTCTAGGTGGTGTTGGTGTGGCACTACAGGTGGCATCTTGATTGACAGGCAAGCACGCCGTCGTTGCCATGATGTGGAACTGTATTTTTGAGTGGTAAACACACACACACACACACACACACACACACACACATATATATATATATATATATATATATATATATATATATATATATATATATATATTCTTAAATGGAGAATGACTTTTAAACTCTTATAGCCATCTTACGGTACACGACCGTAGCAGTTTGGTCCAATAGGTTTACAAACATTTGAACATTATTTTTGAAGACTACACACGTACATTATAATTATTATAGTCAACATTCATTTCCCTCGAAGCAATTTAAAATGTTCTTTTATGTTTCTGCCTACCCTTACTCTCGGAAATAGTGTTAAATACGGAAACAAATGCCAAATATTTGTGACAACCAAGTGTATGTAATAATGACCCCGCAAATTTATTTATCAACAATTTAAGCTGACCTCTCAGAATCCGGTTTAACCACACTCTTGTAAATTAACTTTGAAATAGTTTACAAACATCGTAGTCGACATCAGTCACTAATCCAGCCACAGATAATAACAGACAATTCATACATTTCTCATCATAAACGAATGTCATGTAGGACGTCATGGCTTAAGCAGACCATCCGTTTGGCCCTTTGTTTCTGTTTATTTATCTTGGTTGCCCAGACGACAATAAGCGTTCTGATCTTTAATCTTGGCGTTAATATTTCTCTTTGTAGTTTCTGTACACTTCATAGCATATGCAAAGCTTTTTGTTTAATTCTGCAGTGGCAGGCGCTCAGCACAGGTCCTTTTATTTGTTCAAATAATCACGCGCGTTTTTTGTTCAAATAGTTTGACTTTACCGTTCTTCTTAGCTCTCTGTTGACGTGATCTGACATGGTAGGAAAAATTGCCTCGCTTCGCCATGGCAGAAGGATTGAGACAAGTAATGAAATTTTTAATTTGGAAGTGCATTCATATTCACGAATACCTTTATTTGAAGAAAAAAAATCGTCCGATTGTCATAGTTATAGTTTTAAAGCTCAGACGATATAGTAATTTGCCTCATCCTACCTATTTTTGTCTTATTGTGTGTTGTTTGAATTTTCAGTTTTCATTGCCATTGAGAATACGTGATATCAGATAGATATATAGATTAACTTAAAGAACAATGGAATTATTGCACATACCCCACATGCCGCAAAATCTTTGACAGCCGAATGATACGTGTTCATTACTAGGAAAAATGCGTTCAGGGGGAATTATGTTCACCTGGGGAATGTGTTTATTGGGTGACTGTTTACTTTAAGACAGACTGGTGTTGGTGAGACAGTATCTACATTCCATGAAAATCCACGTAGCTTAACGATGTTGTTGTTGTGGTCTTCAGTCCGCACACTGGTTTGATGCAGTTCACTACGCTACCCTGTCCTGTGCAAGTCTGTTTATCTGAGAATAAGATCGGCAACCTACATCCTTTTGAATCTGCTTACTGTATTCGTCCCTAGTCTCCCTCTACGATTTTTATCCCACACACTTCCCTCTAATGTTGACAATTCCTTGATGTCTCAGAATGTGTCCCACCTTCTCTTAGTTAGGATATGTCAGAAACTCCTTTTCTCCCCAATTCGGTTAAGCACCTCCCCATTAATTACGTGATCTACCCATCAAATTTACATCATTCGTCTGTAGCACCACATTTCAAAAGCTTCTATGATCTTTTTGTCTGAACTCCTTATCGTCCACGTTTCACACCCATACAATGCTACGCTCCAGATATATGCTTTCAGAAAGGGCTTCCTAACATTTAAACTAATATTGGATGTCAACAAATTTCGCTTCTTTAGAAACGCTTTTTAGGCTAGTAAAATTAGGATTCTGCCTTACAAAAATTAGTGTAAATCTGGAAACTGTTTTAATCATTCAGGTAGGCATCTGGTATGAATAAGCAGAATTTACCCCGATTTCTGAGTGGAGCTTCAGCCTTGATGAAAAGAAAACCACCGAAATTTCGGACTTTTTGTAGTTTTTCGCAAATTCCACAAAAACTAAGCTTTTATTTGAAAAAGCTAAGGTTACAAAAATGTAGTTCATTACATTCCGCATTGACTACCAAAACGTATCTATTTGATTAAATTTTACCAGAGAAATTCTACGTCAAAGATTGAAAATTTTTCACACTTCACATTGTCGGTATAAGACGTGCAGCCTTTTAGGAATTGGCTTGTTTAAAGCAAAATTTTGTAAGAAAAAAAAATTACAGTATCACATTGTGGTTTTTAAATGTCAGTGAAATTGACGAAACATCTTGCTGATAAGTTGCAATGTTTGTTAAGCTTAAGGGACTTAACTGCGGGGTCATCAGTCCCTAAACTTACAAAGTACTTATGAACTACCTTATATTAAAGATGGCACAAACATCCATGCCCGATGAGGGATTCGAACCTCCGACCGTAGCGGCCGTGCAGACTGTGACTGCCGCGCCGCAGACCGCTCGGACACTGTGGCCGGCTTGATGTTAAGTCGGCGTTATTGAATTACACCTAATGTGAATGACAAACTTAGGCTTTCTACTTTCCATTCAGTTGATTTTGCTAATATTCACACTTTTATTTATTTCATTTTTATTTGTTTCATTTTACTGCTACGCAAAACATTTACTTCATATAAGTAAATTATTTTCGAAAAATATGTGATTAGCAGGGATAATACTATACAAAGAAGAAAAAATGTAGGTGATAAGGGTACTAGTAAATATGGTAACGTTTATTGTTGTTTTATTAAGAAAAAGGATCTTCAATCAATTAACAATAAATTGAGATACATGTGATTATATAAAGCACAAAGTAGAGAGCTACAGATTGTTTCACTGTGTAAAACTTTTTTTTTTTCTTAATTTTAGACTGTCACACCTTTACTCGCTCGGAGGAGGAGGAGGGTCCAAAGGACATTAACTGCAACTCTTCCACTTCTTCCGTATTAATGTCCTCGGTGGATTCTCTAATTTCTTCTTCTGAAACGTCATCGGCGTTACTGTCTTGAGTGTCATTAACAGGTATGTCATTGGTAACATTGGTGCAGGGTTGGTCCCTGCATAGTTTGTAGACGGTAGTACACTTTATGCACTTTTTCCTGCAGAAACAACTTCCACGTACCCAGTACCGCATGGGCAATAAATGGTTTTCAACAGTTCCGCAGGTTCTGCCTCCTTAGCAGTGGAGACTGGCAAGATACCTACTTCTGAAGCCTTCCATTCCTATTCCAAAGGATTTAGAAGGTTATTTATCCAAGCTTGCACCTGAAAATACGTTCTCAGAGGATGTTGTCGAGCAGCTGCTTCTGTAGAAGGCAAAGGGGCGAGATTGAATGAAGTCTTTGATACAGATCTTTCAAAAAATGGGTATCGAAGCAAATTTAATGACCTTGTTTCATCCCCGAAGTACAGGGCTGCAATAAACTTTTGTCCAGCTTCATCAATATTGTCGAATAGCTCTGCTGCTGTTTTAAGGTGGTTTTCGTCTTCATTTCCTTCAGGAGTTTCACTTTTCCTTTGCCGAAAAACGACAAAGTTGTGTCGCAACTACTGAAGGCATGTAAGAACAGAATGTTGTCCTTTAATGTTTGAGACAACTTGATATTTAGGGGACTGTAAATTACATCTCCTTGTCTGCCTCTGCCTGGATTCAGTAGAAAAATGTTGGGGGACAGTGGGGCTGAAGATGTTAGTATCACTAGAAGGTCGATGTCTTCGCCAACGACAACAACACCGACTGCTTCGCAAGGTCAACAGCTGTAGTTACTATTAGAGTATCGGCGTCCTCAGCAGCTTGCTTGACATTGAAGTGGCCACTTTCAAATTGTTCAGTTAGTAAAGATATGAGCCGCTGTTTACTTTGTTCGTTGGACAGAAATGTCTTTCCCCATGGTTACTAGCGTTGATTCATTGAACGTGACATTTGGTGTTGATCTTTTTGTGGCTCTGCGTAGCTGTTATTTGTAAGATCAGAGTAGCCATCAAACACGATTGTTATATTCCTGTCGTACTAACATTTGATGTAATCTACGTACTTCGCAAGTATAGAAGAAAAAACGTCATTTGCTTCCCATGCCACTCTATGCAACAGAAATGTTCCCTCTACAACGAACTGTTTTTTTGAAGTCAATTGGATCTTTAAACGGATCAAATAATTTGTAAAACACAGTATTTTGTGTTTTCCGCATACCTACGGCGCCAAACAAAGATTGAGGATATGGAGCTAGCTCGTACTCAAAATAGAGCTGAAGTTCTTCATTGGACTTTTTGTGGAACGCTATTCTGTAAGTAATCATTGAACAGAAAAAAATACGATGTTGACCGTTAACATGTGATTAGCATGTAAGTGAATAATGGCGGTATTTCCTTATCAGCAAGTTTTCCTGTCCGTTTCATTGACATTTCAAAAACGAAATTTGATGCTCTATAATTTATATGCTTTAATATTTGCGTCAAATAAGCCAATTCCCAAACGCTGCACGTCTTATAACGACGATGTTAGTGTTTTTCGGAAGTGTGAAAAATTGTCTGGTAAAATTTAAGCAAATAGCTATGTTTTGGTACTCAAACGATGTGCTATGTAATGCTCTACATTTTTATAACCTTAGCTTTCTTCGATTAAACGCTTCGTTTTCGATGAATTTGCAAAAAACCTATAAAATGTCCGAAATTTCGGTGATTTTCTTTTCATCACAGCTGAAGCTCCACTCAAAAATTGGGGCAAACTCAGATTATCCATACCAGAGGCCTATTTGAGTTATAAAAACAGCTTCCAGATTTCCACTAATTTTTGGCAGGCAGCCCTCTTTTTGGAACTAATTTTACTGGCCTATTTCTTCCCAGAGCACTTCTGCATTTTATATCATCTTTACTTCGGCCATCAGAAGTTATCTTGCTACCCTAATAAAACTTATCTACTGCTTTTATTGTCTCATTACCTAATCTAATTCCTTCAGCATTGCTTGACTTTCTGACGCTACCACTATGATAATACGAAATTTGTGTTCCCACTATCAACTTCAGTTATTAGCGCATTAAAACAAACGTAATATGTTTTCCATATTATGGAACCCGTCGGTTTTCATATATACTAAATAATAATATTTTAGGTGTTTCGCTTGATGACAGTGTATTGCTTTCATGAACTAGTCTATTTTTACGTAGATTTCCGCTTTGCTTCTTAAAACAATGGAATTAAGAATAAAGTTACTGCTTGCCTCTCTCTAAAGACGGTACTGGTGCATTTAGGTTTATTTGGTCTGTGGGATATTTTGTCCCAGTAAATCTGACAAGGAAAAATACGTTGTTAGTATGAACAAATTCTTTGAAACTTGTGATTTACATTTATGTGATAAATCTGTAAACTCTTCCCACATTATGTTTCCGATTGTCACACGATAGTTTCAAGGATGACAAATTTAACAGAAGTGTCGAGTCTGTCGGCAAATAGCACTTCTGGATTATTCATATGAAAACGCGCGTGATGCGGTACGAACCTCATATTGTTACCACTCTTGCCATCTAGCGGTAGCCTTTGGAACTCGGTGCACTGGCGCGCTGCTTGCCGGAAAGTAGCGCCGGCATGCTGCTGCGGCGCTCTTTTTAACTTCGTCTGATGAAAGTCGCACCGCAACAAACGTTCTCTACTGCTACTGTTTTATGGTTGCAGTAATTACCTTTATTTTGTTTTCTCATTCGTAAAGAACATTTGCTTGTACTCTTTTCGGACGCTGGATCTGAGAACGGAGCAAAGCCGTAACGGAAAGTGTTCTGTCGAAAAATCCTGTCATAAAACACAGTAAGCCTATGATATGAAATTAATATGAGATACATTACCTCGTCTACTAACAATAAGTTCACACGATCAGCTTATCGATCACAATTCACAACAAAATATGATTAGGGGATGAAATACAAAAACTTCCGCGTTTAACAGTTATGAAGAATTAAGTTTGCAAACGTGATTCTTACAAATCCCTGATGTATTTCTTTTTACAAAATTCTTAGCCTCTAATTGCTGATCTATAAATTTTTCTTGAATTTGGTCATAAAATGCAAAAATATTGATTTGTGAGACATCTGGACAAAAGCCACATCTGCTGAAAATACCGGAGTTATGTTCGACTGTAACCGTACAGATTTTCTGTGATTTTTCTGAATCATTAGAGTTGAATTTAACTTGTTTTTTGGATTAGAATTGCTAATTCCGATTTGCCTAGTTACTGATTCCACTCATTGAGCTACATCTACAAGACTGTGTGTATGGAATTAGTTAAGTAGAAGGTCCCATCCGTCAAGGTGAGATTTTCTTTGTGGGTCAAAACTGGAAACTCAATATCGTCAGCTGTTACCTAATCATCTGCGTATTTTAATGAAGTTATAATAACTACTGAAGAAAAGGACTTGAAACAGTGGGGCCAAAAATGGGCAGATACACATATAACAATGAAATTCAGTTGTTTTTACACTAATAAAAAATACAGCCACCGTTTCCACAAAGTTAATATGGTATACTGTGCATCGACATCAGTTGATTATAAGACCAAAAGATGGAAGCCTTTCGAATATAACTAATGATAAATTCATGTTCCATTTAAACTACAGACGTCTTACATCCATAGACAGAGAGCTGAAATTAAAATTTGCGACCTTAAATGGTGATACCGAATTTGAATTAAGTAATATATTATATTTTAGCTCCTGACTTATCCAGCCACACTAACTAGTTCACTAAGAACATGATCCTACTTTTTTGAGGAATACAAACAGTAAATGATAAATGAGTGATGCACATCTAGGAGTCCCTCATAAAATATTTGTCCTTTCATAACTTTCTCTGTTACCACAGCCCAACAATTAATGGACAAATGTTGCAGTTTATGTAGATGCAAAACTGATATTTTTCACATTTTATACTACCTCCAAAACTTTTATTTCCATTTACATGGTAACATGCAATGAAACGTACACAGACTAATGTTCATAGCGAAGCCTGCACATCCTATAATGATAAATCGATAGAGAGAATGGACGTAAACTATAAATACAGTATGCAAATTATGATGCAGTTAAACCTTTATGTATTTGAGTGGGTATACAGATACAATGTACCTTAAACACTGAAATTAGTACTATAATCAAAGCATTTCGTTTATAAGTAGCAAAGTTCCAATGTTATTTAAAGTACCAAAGAGCCATTGGATTATTGAGTTTTACCTATTCAATGCGAATCACTTGTTGCGGATACACAGATACAGGAAGATAGAAACATTTATGAATAAATAATATATTGTTGTTTTGTTGAGAGTTAGAGGCAGAGTCTTTTACAGGAAATTGCACCATCAGAATTATTCTTGTTATTAAAGTGACATCGCCTTCGATACTTATCACTGAAGAATGAATAGTTTAAGAAACGTTTTTCAAAACCTGAATTTTTATTTTCTTATTACGAAGGAGACGGTAACATAACACGCCTTCTCATGTTACATGTAGATTTATGAACTTCTCACGACGTTCGTGTAAAATTTTGAGAGTTATTATCATTTAACATCTTTAGTGAAAAATATTTTATTACTCAGTGCTCGTAGAGAGAAAACATTAGAACAAACGTGTACAATTGATAAAAATTCTCTTTATGAACAGGTTAACACCGTATTTTGACTACATATTTTTTCACTTAGTTATATGGTGGTACAGTTGTCACGAATTACGTTATCAGAAACACGTAAATACTGTGAGAAACTCATTGTTATAGTCATGATGCATCATTCCAGCGAAAATTCTCGGAAATAGTAGGCCCTAATTCAATATTATTGGCTTAGAAAACAGCAAGTAAGCATCAGAAATAAAGGTTGAGCAAGGGGGAACGGGGAAAGTTGTCATACGATTCTTTTATATTTTCCAGTAAATTAGAGAAGGTGTCACATTATATTGGTCGTGTTAGATAGGGGCCCTGATTGGTAATGAGAACGACTATCACTCGTCTAAAAGACGGAAGAAGTGTTTCACCGTATCACTCAGTCATAAGACATTGCTGCAATGTTTTTGCTTAACCTCTCGAATAAATCAGTATGTTCGGAATAGTAGAAATAATTACTGGAGGATTCTGTTAAACAACGTAAAGACAAAAACAGGTCTACAAAGTACATATATAGTACGAAATTCTGCAGGCCACTGGATTTTCATCTTCCATCATAGCTGATCAATACAACCTGATAATTTATTGGTGGAACAGTTGTAATAACCTATCTGTTCGGATGTGAGATTCAAAGGGAAGAAAATAAAAAGAAATTCGCTGTCTTGTTTATAAAAATCTGGAAACTTCTGTAAACAAGAAAACTGGATAAAAATTATTAATTTTCTTACGACATATGACAAATATGTTACTGAGCCAGAAGAACGAAATTGATTTAGAAAGGGAAGAAGCTGTACAGTCAAGTGATTTATGCTACAACAAAATGTGGAGAAACATAGAGACTACTATAAAGAAACCCATATCCTTTTCATTCATTACAAAAAGGCTTTCGACAAAGTAAACAGACAATTATTATTGGAAATACTAACAGGAACGTATATGGCTATGCATGTTGTAGAGACAATTCAGATGATCTATGCTCTATGGTAAAACAATAATGCAGAGAACTGGGGATAATAAGAAAAGAGCAGAGGATATTAATGTAGGACTTAGACAAGGTTGCAGCCTTTCGTTACTGCTTTTTAATATATAAACTGACGAAGT
Source organism: Locusta migratoria (assembly GCA_026315105.1). Taxonomy (NCBI): domain Eukaryota; kingdom Metazoa; phylum Arthropoda; class Insecta; order Orthoptera; family Acrididae; genus Locusta; species Locusta migratoria. The sequence goes on from CM048744.1 coordinate 277,864,847, forward strand.
CTTGCGGCAATAGAAAATAAAAGTACAGGGTTAAAAAATTGATTTTAATCAATAAGATTATGTTATGTTGTTGATATTCGTAGATAATAAGTCTTAATTTCTAATAGGAAGGATGGACCCCTGAGAGCTAGTTATCTATACTAAACATGCAGGACATATAATATGTCATTATCAATACCCGATACAAAAGCAATGGAACAGCAATCCGAAGAGAGATAGTCGGTAGATTCAGATTTCTAGCTATTGTGGTAGCCTATAGGATACACCTATATTCAAAAGAGAAAACTGAGAAGTTTAATTTAAATGGCAGTCTTAAAAGATCTCTCCAAACTAAAGTAAGAACAGAACCATATCTTAAATTGTAGAAAGTTATGCCAGTAGCAATAGTACTGTATGGGAGTGAATCTCGGGTACGTAATGATAAAGAAATGTAAAATAAGGTACCTATTACTATACGCAAAGTCAATTCACAAGAGAAATTCAGATATGAAAAGGGGTTTGAAAATATTTGGTATTTTGGGTTGTGAAAGGAAGAACCATTATTATGCATGGTGATATATTCTCTGAAGTAAAAGATGCGTTGAAAGACTAGTCAAAAGGTGGAAGGCTGAAACGTAGCTGCAGCTGGCTGAGAAAAAGCATAGTGCTTGGAAGAAAAATAAGAAAATTCACAGATGTAGGAAATAGCTTGGAAAAAAAAATAATTAATAAACCACAAAGCATCGCTCTAGAGGTGCGGTGTGTATTCACTCCATAGAGTTTCCTTCGATGCTTGTTCTGCCCCTCCTCTATTGTCGTCCACGGAAAACAAAAAGAAGCGACTCATCGCCTAATCCTTATTGTTGCTACCTTTTAGTTACTTTAAAGGCCACTGTGCCAACGATAAACACAAGAATTGGTCTATTGAAAGAGATTTTTCATTATTGCGTTGTCTCCGAGAGCACTTAAAAATAATAAATAAACAACAGCCGGAATTCATCATTAAGACCAACTGCAAATTGCATCTCTTTGTTTTCGTAGGTTAACAATAGTAAATCAACTACTATTTATATAGTTCTATAAATATTCAAGTTTATATATATATATATATATATATATATATATATATATATATGTACGTGCTATGTGACTCCTCAGTAACTATTATTTAAATGATTTGTTGTCGAATTAGCGCAATAATACTCTTGACAATCACCAATTCAGGCTCAGAAAGAAGAAGAATAGACTACTAAGGACAACTGTACGTAAGTTTTAAGGCGAGAAAACTTAAGAAACAAGTAGTGAATTTAACGAAGTTATAGAAGAATGGGATGAAACGAGAAACTATTCTTAATAGATATATGCGCGTCACTGCAGCCGAAATATTTCTGAAAATACTTATGAAAGACATGTACAATTCATTTACCATCAAATACAGGTATTACTTTATATGCGTTTTGTGTGTGATTCAGCGTATTTAAATGTATCATTTTGTTAAGTGCATTGAAACTATGTTTCAAAGTCATTATGTTTGACTCTAGAATGGTTTTCAAGTAAATTGAACACGTTTTACCAGCCTGCCTACGTATATAAAATTACATTAACTGTTGTAATCAATAATTAAATTGAACGAACTCCATTATTTAATTAAATAACTAGCTGTAGACCTATTTAGCTTAGAAACAAAGATCTTCTGTATTTGTAACTGAAATTAACTGAAGCTAAATTTTATTTTTCAGATATTTAACTTAGCCAAAGTTGAAGTTAGGAATGAAGAATCATTCAGTCCTACTGAGAAGGTCTTCTTCACAGTCACGTGAGTGTTTATATTAAATCCTGTTGACATCTTTTCTGAAGTTATTTTCTAATAATTGATATTCATGTTACATTCATTTCAGATAACTACTAATACAACGGATCTATAGCAAATTGTGATGAATTTGTGTATTGGATCCACCAATAGTGTGTATAAAAGAGTTTTTTTATACGAAAGTCATACTTATTTACTAATTTGGTTTTAAATATTTCACTGAAACCTATGTCCTACTGAAGGCTACAGTTTTTATAAAAAATGGCTTTTGCTGTCAACAAATTCACTTTAATTTCCAGTACCGTGCTTACACATCTGCATTTGTATTTAAAAATTAGCGCCTAGAGCTCAATTGTTGTTAACAGTTTGGCATAGGGTTAATAAAGGTTGATCAGTCTGTCAGCCGAGTGTGACAGGAGACATTTTGTCCGTCGCATACCATCATTAAAGTTAGCGGTAACCCAATTAATATTTGAAGGGAAAAAAAGAGAGAGAGAGAGAAAGAAAAAAAACCTACATTAACACGTCCAATACCACCTAAAATTTCAGTTTTTAATGCTGAATTACCATGGGAAAAATAACTACTAGAACAGATTCCGCTTCTGAAACCTTTACAACCACACTCAGAAATTTATTAGGAAATCAATGTTCCTACAAGCATAAGATGCTAAATTATACTTCAGAACATTGACTACAAGAAATCATCAAAAATGATTTGGTATATGTATACCATTCACTATCAAACGAAATAACCGATCTTGTCAGTTTCAATTTACATGTGTGGGAATTAAATATTTACTACATTACTTGAATATTCCATTGCGTCATTGCTAAGCCTGCTGTAAAATTTAAAGCAATTCTTAGATGATATTTTCAGTAACTGCTAGTCAAACTTATCAATGTGTGCGACCAACTATTATTATAATGACACATAATTAATAATCCAGGATGTGAAGAAATAATCTTTTAATGGATGGTAATTCAATTTCTCGGTGATTCACAAACTACGTGCATTATGGAAAACGGTATTAATTGTGAACAACATATTGTGATTGCAACAATCATAGTTGGAAAGCTCATACTTAGCGTTGAAGTAACAACACTGTCTAGGTCATTAAGTATAGTGTGTCGACTCGCAGTCCTCTTCAATAACACAACTGCTGAATGAATAAATTATTTGATACTACAGGTCTGTTTCGGCGCGGTTGTCATCGTCAGATTATATGAGGTACTCTTGATTTCCGTTTAACATGTATATCTCAGATGCTGTTATACTATTTTTATTGGGGAGTAATTGAATGTGCAACTTTCGATGGAATAGTTCGTAAGTATATGTCAAATTACGAACTTCATTATTATATTTATATAATTGCGTTACATGACAGGTATAGTGACAATTACGTTAGTGATGTTGCATGTTACTGACTTAACTGTCAATATACATGTCATGTAACGTCGTTATATCAATATAAAAATAAAGTTCGTAATTTTCCATGTAGTTGAGAACTATTCCACCGAAAGTTCTACATTCAATTACGCTCCAATGAAAACAGAGCCAACAGTCAAGTAGCATGACAGCATCTGAGACAGTGATGTTACACGGAAATAGAACCTAACGATAGCAACTCGGCGCAACAGGCGTGTAGAACCAAATACTTCATTCGCACAGCAGCGTCTATCGTCTATCAGCATAATTTAATAATGTCCCTATATGACTTTATGATTGCAGTGGCAGAAACGCACGCTGCAATAGGAGCATTAAATTTATTAGTTCTTAGTACAATATCCACATTCTCTCTACATACCATGTTTATCGCAGATAATAAATTCACGCTCTTAATTTATGTGGGAAAATTATCAATTAATGAAGGGTATTTTTACCTTTCTCTACAAGCCCAATAAGATGCTCTCTTTTTTCGCCAGAGACATTTCGTTTTATTGCACAAAAAACATTTTCAAAGGTGGAAATTGCATCTTACATTTTCACCTCACATCATGAAACACCGATATGTTGCATGTTTAACGCCAGTTTCTTCTCCCAGCAGAAATATTTTCCGTTCTAGTTTGCACTTCATTGTAGCACTGTGCATCTTTTTCCCTTTTTAACAACCAATGCAGAAGACAAATACATGTTATGTTACTGCATAGGTGGCATTTTCACAACTGAAGGTGTTCTATATTCAGTAAAACATAACCGTCTGTTTACAAATTTTATTATAGTCGTGTAGACGGACAAAAATCCCCTCATGATTGTAAAGTAACTACGGATGTCATGGGCACACGAATAAAGATTTGTGAGAGTGTATGAGAGTTGTGCCCTCACCAAGGAAAACACAAGTGAGTGTGACAAATTTAAAACGTCAGTAGGTATACCTGTGCAGTTTACCTTTTTCAAGTTCATTCTCATCTACTGTTAACAAATCACAAATTACTTCCAAATACGACCTAATACTACCGAAATCAATTTGTCACTTTTGAGCAGTGACTTTGCTAAGCGTTCATGGGCTTTAACAGGAGAATCCGCTGAAAATGACCATCGCACAGATATTACCACACATATTAATTCAGGTTTAGGGACTTATGACCCCGCAGTGAAGTCCCTTAGACTTTACAAACATTTGAACGTATTAATTCGGTTATTTACGCATACAGATAAAGACAATATTCAGAAAATTAAGTCAATAATAGCCTTGTCATTTTATTAAAAAGATATAAGTAACTCCCAGTGTCCTAACAATGTCCGTTTAAAATACAAAACTCCTTCTTCGTTGTTGTCATTAGTCTCTGGAACTATTTAGCCTGCACTCTGTGTATAATATAGTAACCTGTTGTTTGTAAGAGAAAGCTTAAGCACTTCATTCTGTCACTCCCAAAAAACTAACGGTCCGTCTGTCAAATTGTAAAGCTAACACTCCTATATCTCGCATTCAGAATTTTTTCGTTTATTCCTCAACTGTATCCTATCATGCTACTTTTTCTCTTTGGCGCATTTTTCTCATTCCCATTGCTGCTAGCTCCCATAATTTAGACATACTTTATCGTAATTTGTATTTTTCTGATCAATATAAACTATAAATATTTTTATCTTGTCTATTGTAACTTATAGATTTCGTTACATGCTTATCTCAATATATGCACTGTTTAACTGTGATAGAGATCGTAATGAGCTGATGGCCCTAAACTTGCCTGGTTGGATATATACAGAAATAAATGAAAATGGTATGGAAAACGTGTTTCGCCAGAAAGTAATTACTAATGAAGAAATATGATTCGCTTTGATATAATAAGGAGGCTCAAAAAACGACTGTAGTCTTTTATAAAGAAACGTCTTTTCAATATACCTGTTGAGAAGTTATGAGTAGTGTAAATCCTGGTTACAAGAACCGCCATTCAACCAAAATGCTAGGCTACTTGACATTAGCACATCACCTTTGCATTATCCCTGTATTTAATTGATACTGGCTGGCAATGAGAAAAATAGTACCGTACGTAGTACGTACAGGTAGTTACACTTATTCGTACGGAATACTGTTTCAATTTTCTAAATAATGAATCCTCTTCTATGTACAGAAAGTAATGTATGCGCTCCAGTATAGACGTGTTGTTTCACAACTGGTCTCATCACGCATGTTTCTTAAGTTCCTTTTTGATAGAGACGTATGAAATCCAGAAGTTAAAAAATAAATTAATTGAAAGAAAGTTATTATTATGTTAATTTACGGATGTTAATGCAAAACGGCAGTGAGAATGTTAAACAACAAACAATGTACGATGCATAATGCTTTTCTTAAACTGATTTCCCACAGATTTATTTTCGGATCAGAAGAGAGATGAAGAATTTGGAGACGCAGCAGAGGACTGATGTTAATGAAAGGGGATAGCAGAAGTTTCCAGTGTGCTAAAGAGATCTGAAAGCTATTTGAAAAACATACAGGAAAGATTTGTCTGTGGGAACGAAAAACCGTCATAATATCATGTTATCCCTTAGCTTAGTCTTGCGCTAATTATTGATTACCTTTTTTATCAGTGATCCTTCATCGGTTTTGTTTTCCTATAAATGGCATTTCTATGGCTGCGACCTCCAGTTCTGCGAATGTGCCAAACATTGACACATAAGTACGAAAATTGCTCGGATTAGTGATGATCTGCCTTTAGTAGTTACATGAGGCTTACATAGAATGAAAAAAATCGCAAGTAATTTCAGTAACATTTCTGAAATTAATAATTTAAGAATCCCGCATTCACTTTCCTCCCATGCAAGCTGACGACAACGCAGCTGGTGAAGAATACGGGGCTAACTTTGAATGAGCATTTAAATTGGATTGAGAGTGCTGTCACCGTGTACCAGAAGACCTCCGCTAGCGCCTACGCTCACAAAACGTTTCGGAACATCTATCCACGGGTTGTGAAACGCAAATTCGTGCAATCATTCTCTGTACCGAACCTCCAATATTGTGATGTAATTCAACATGACACGAGTAACGAAAACACAAGACGGTTAGAATTGACTTTTGATGCTTCTGTGGGCAACATCCGCAACATTCGTTGTTATGACCATGCCACTACCTCATAAGTCCAGGCCAAACAGGTTACGAGACTGCCATACACTATATCTAGGCCTACTCCATCGGCTGCTGAGTGTGCAAGTACCCCAGTGCCTCGCTTCAGAGACCTTTCGTGCCGACATAACATAAACACAATGTATCACCTATCAACTATCCTTTCTGTGCAAAATCATTCGTCATAGATTTTGTCCGCCTTTGGAACACGTTTCCTTGCACTCTTCGCACAGCTACTTTTAACAAAAAGGTTGAAGCTCTTCCTATCGTAATATTCGCAGCGCTACCACAAAATTAATGCTTCTAGTCAACTTTCCCTCTGTTGAACAATAAATGCAGTGCTCCAATCTTCTCTCAGTTAAGCTAATTTCTCGTATGCCCTCTCTATGAGCCACATCCCTCCTCTATCCCTTCCCCCTAGCCACTGTTGCTACTACTCACAATTAAAAAACCTACCTGACTGTAATCTCTAAATATCGTTGCATCTACCATATACTAGTATGGTCTGTCTTTTCTTTTCTTCCATCTATACTGTCATATCTTTTACTTTCATAGTTTAGTATAGCATGTTTGCTGTAATATATCAACAGTAAAATATATAGAACAACTAGTTTAATTAGATTGTCAGGTTGAATGGATATAGTGGTTATACTAAGTTATTTAGACGGAACTAGTTAGCCATTTAGAAAGATGACCCTGGAAAAGCAAGTTATGAAAGTATAAAACACCATGTTGACTCAAAGTCAAACCTCAAAAAAAATTTAAATAAATGAACAAAACATGGAACAGTAAAATGACAGTTGAATTATTTATGAGTTAAAAATTCATAGTAAGAACGTCTGTTACATGGTGATTGTATTGAAGAAATGTAGTAGGTACCTAGCAGCCCATTAGGAATTTTAAATATCATTAATAATTTTTACTGGATTTTACGATTGAAAATATTGTTGAGTTTCTACACAAATATTCGGGCGCTGATAACCTCGCTGTTGAGCGCCCTAAAACGCCAATCATCATCATCATCATACACAAATATTGTGACAACCAAGAACAGATCACGCCCGAATACGACTACCGTTCACTAACAAATGTGTGTGATAGGTATTTTCTTAAATTTGTAGTATATTTTCCTTTAAAACTGTCAGGTAACATTCAAAAAAGGTAATTTCAAAAAGCATATATAGCGTTAACTGATTTCTAAAATTAATTCATTTATTGATTTTTGATTTCAGGAACTTAGAGAGAGTCGATGGAATTAGTGGGGGAACAATTTACTTTTCTTTTGCTTATAGAAGAAAAAAGTGGATGCTGACAGTCGAATAAACATTAAACTTCATTTAAAAAAGTGTTTACTATCGATCTGCGAAAATAAGATGTAGACATTCGTCCTGTGGTTTAAAGTCTCTTTTAGGCTGTGGTTGATTCCTTATATATTCTTAATTATGGTAATGTGTTTCTGCCTTGAGCAAACACAGATTGTTCTTGTTAAACATACAAAAACGTTTCGGCCTAGTTCCACCATCACCAGTGAGTTTATTTATTTTCTGCCACATAAAACATAAATATATTTTTTGATATCATGTGGCTGTCTGAAATTTGTAGTATAGCTGATAATCTGTTCCAGTTTGATCCAATTGATTAGTTACAAACGACAAACTGCGGCAAAATAGTGAGTGTAGTGCTAATGTCAGGAGAACCACATAAACACAAGAATGTAGTAATAAGACATATATATTATTGTTAAAAAATTTATAAGTGTAATTAGCACAATGCCAAAGCTATTTGTATTATCATACAGAATTTCTTCACATATAATTTGGTAGGAAATTTTTTTTAGTTCGCATACAGAGCGTTGAGACGATAATGTGACGCTTCTAATTCTATCTTACTCTCATAGCAGTTGTGGATGTTTATTTCTATCAATGTACTAAATAATTCCAGAACGGCAGGTTTCCGATTTAGAGTCGGGGACTGGCAAATTATTTCAATTCAAACCTTGGAGCTTTGTCAAGTTCCGAGGTTACATATATTTTGCTTATTTACGTCTAAGTGTTCAAAAGCGTGAGTGGTATTTATTCCCAATCACCTTGTAGACACTTGTCTGAACTATTACACACTTTTAAGTACACCTTAACAATACATTTCTAGCCCTTGAAAATAATTTTAAATAACACATTTATGGCAAAGCAAATAAAAATAAATACTCCTAATTACGATACCTGATTAGAAAATAACCATTACAAATTTTCCAGAAGGTGCATGATTGTGCAGTGATTAAATAGCTAATTTTATTACGTAATAAAACTAGCTATTTAGTCACAGCAAAATCATGCATCTTCCCCATACACAATAGTTTCCTTTGTGAGTAATGTAAATGGATAACGTTAACTTGGACTTTTCAAACAAAAGCTTTTTCACTATTTTTACGTACTCACTTCTTATGGGCAGCTATCGCGTATTCTCTTGGATAGAACCGTCCAGATTGTCCGGAAAATCAGCGAACTGACATGTCGGTTTTTCAGGTTGCTGTGATGACCGGATCACTTCATAAGGCAACACAACAGCATACCGAAATATCGAATAATTTGGTACACACCTCCGAGCAGTAGACCCTATAACTGGAAAAAGTTGTGATTCATTTTACGCTGGGAAAACATTAAAATTATGGAGCACATTATATTTAAATTGATAAAGTTTAACCATCTAAACGACAGAATCAGATAAACTATCTTATTTCACATTTTGTAAACATTACAGAGTCAACATCATCATAATACGTCTGTGACTTTTCAATGCAACTACTCTTTTATAATTTATGCTATACTCTCTATCTGGAACCGCTGAAGTATAATAGCAGCGATGTTTGCCAGTATCATAGTTTCTTGATCATTTCGCTCTTTGTTACTTCCAATAAATATATCTTCGATTGCTGTCTTTAATGAAGTCTCGTTGGTTTTCTTATCAAACTTTCTTCCTTCCAGTATGTCTGTTAAAAATGTTATGTTCAAGTAATTGTCGAAAAAGTTTTGTTTTCGCGTTTAGCCAAGTATGAGATATGTCTACTCTACCTCACTTACGTATTTCGGAATATCTTCATTGGTATTCTATCTGGTCATCGTCATCTTTTCCCAAAGCCGCATTGCGCAGCCATAAAACTACTTTTTGTAGTACTGGTCTGCTTCAGTATCAGCTCTGATCTCAGTTACAAAGTACACGGTAGAAATGACAACTCTTGCAGCGTACCACAATGGTTCCGATGATGGCGACACGAACGAATTGATATAAAATAGTTGTGAGCTGTAAAGCCGGGAAAGCCTCGATCAGGCCTACAGCGCATGCGCACGGCGCGAAAATTTGGAATGCCTTCGAATTAGTTACACACTTCCAAATTGTAAAACTGTCACTTGTGTATATTTTATCTCTCTGTGTTGTGATTTTTAACAGCGTACAATTAACTGTTATTTATTTGTCTGACTTTCTTACTACAAGACTACTGTCTTCGTAAATGTTAAGTTTTGAGGGCGCTGAAAATGTTATTAGTTTTTGTTTCATCGCCCTCACATAAAATGTGTATTCATATTAAATAAGCTGTTCGCATAAGCAGATCTGAAGCGGCTCGCATGCGTTGTAGGTAACCTATAAGTTTTAAGTTTTTATTGTCATCGAACTTAATGACGAACCTTTGTATTTTTTTATTTATTTATTTACTTACCTTGGGCCAGCAGCGTGATAGATGTCTTATAGAATAGTGATTGTAATAGTATTATCGTGTAAGAACGCTCCTGATATTGCTGTTGATTATACTGCAGAAATAGACCTTTTCAGCACGATGCCCATCATCAGTCTATGTCCGTACTGAATCGTGACGCTGTCGTTATTTTGTACTTGCCTTATTAGTGAATAAGGCACTTTAATTTTATTTGTTAGTCATTTAACTTATTGTTGCTGCTATTGGAAAATGAGCTTATGTTTTAACCTCGATGGCCTATAAATTATTATAGCGTTCAAATTCCTTTAGTGATAATGTATTTTTGTAACGATTGTAACCAAACAATATCGCCGTAGCAGCTCTCAAAAATTCAAATGTTCAAATGTTTGTAACTCTATGGGACTTAACTTCTCTGGTTATTAGTTCCTAGGCTAACAAACTACTTAAACTAACTTAAGGAGGAACACACACACCCATCCGATGGAGGACTCGAACCTCCGAGGGGTAGCACTCGCGCGATCCACAGCAAGGCGCCTTAGAGCGCTTGGCTACACCAGCAGCAGCTGTCAGTTAAAGCTGTAAAAACTATAGTAATTTATAAGTTATCTTAGTTAAAACATAAACTAATTTTCCAACAGCAGCAATAATGAAAATAAATTGAATGACTAACAAAGGAAATTAGTCTTAATTTAAAGTTTTAGTTCAGTACTAACAGCACCAAACAGTGCCATCACTATAATGAAATTCGAATCTAGCCTGATTATGGCCAATTTGCTGAAACAGGCCTACTGCTACAGTATAATCAACAGCAATAAACGATATATATCAGCGTTCTGATTCGAGAATATCAGTACAATGTGTAATTTTTGTATTTCGGCACAATAAAATACTTTTTAATTTGTGGCGTCATTAAAAAGCATGAATGGTTCAGATCCTCATTTGGATATTCGAATTTTATTTTTTCGTGAATTGTCCATATCGCTTCACCTGACGCTAGGCTAGGTCTGCCTCTGCGGTTGCACAACCAATTTACGGCTCCGTCTTTCCTGACAAACCAGCTTGCTGTCTAACGACGTGATGATCGACTGCATTGTTCTTCCTTTATGTTTCCTATTTTATTGTGTTTTTCTACATCTAGCAATAGATAATTTCTAATTATATTAAACTGTCTGTCACAAAGAAACGCCCTCTAGTCAGACATATTTGGCTCTATCCAATACAGACCTACTACTCTGTGGCCCAGGGCTAGATTAAGTTGGAGAGGACGAGGTATCTCCACTCAGATTTATTTATTTTTGCTAATGAAAATTTTTATGAGGTATAATAGCTTCCAGTGCAGGGCATGGTTGTTTTTGTCGTACTTTTAGAGTGTTTCCTTAACTATCTAGCTGTACGTTCAGATTATTTATTGGCGCTGAAGTCAGCAGCGGCCTACGTATTTTTCCAGCCTCGGACCTGCACATGATTAAGGAAGTCTGGTTTGTGAGACTTGTTCTGCTAAGTCTGTGCCAATGACAAATAGTGTGTTTTGTGCAACGCTGCACAGCCTAGGCTTGCTGACGAAAGTTTCGAGGGAAAGGAAACTATAGGCAAATGTTTTTCTTTCAAGAAAATGATTTTAAACTGTTATGGCAGTAACAGGACAACATTTTTTAACGAGGTCGAAACTTGTACTCTTTTTGGCCGCTCAAAAGTTGCCATTCGTCTTCCAAAATAACTACCATATGGGCGATCTTCGATTTCAGTGCGGCAGCGCGTTGTAAAAGTGATTTCAAATCTCGAATACAGGAAAATTTTGAGCAGAGCTGCCTTTAATAAAGTAATTACCAGTTTAAAAAATACCTATTAGACAACACATTTTGATGTGATAAATAGCCAGGGAGATCTGTTTTTCTTTTCGAGCTGAAAATTGTTTTATCTACGGGAAATTTCAGTACATCTTTGGTCGCTATCTTGGCCAAGGTCGCTGGTTTATGAAGATTAGAAGATGTTTCTCATTTCTCAGAAAATTTTAATTTGTTGATAGTGATCTGCTATTTGCTTCACATCGTTCACAGTTACCATAGATAAGGATTTATGTGGAAATGTCCGCATTTTTGGCGTTTACTGTTGAGTCTACATACATTTCCACGATTCCTGCCAATGATCGAATGTTTAAGTTTGGGAATTAATATGTTTGACCTTTTTTTAAATGTCTTATCGTCAACAATCATGTACTTTTTACTTCACCTATCAAATAATTTTATTTGTTATATGGTTGCAACTGCTATGCTATACCGATGAAACCGAAAATATTGACAAATACTTATTACAATCAGTGTTTCAATCGTTTTAGCATGGACATAGCTGTGATGCCTACATATATTCCTGATCTGTGATAGCTTTCACTTAACTCTTTGTTTTTGCATAATACATATATGTTTAGCTAACTAGTAGGCTGTGTGCATCAAGCTGCACCTTTACGACATATCTTAATGAGTAAATTTCATGATTTTAAACTACAGCCTAACGCACAGAAGTATTATATTGTAAGTTTAAATTTTTGTAAGTGACTAATATATTTTGATTTTCTTAATTTGAATGTAAAAACTTAAAAAATAATAATAATTTAATAAAAAGAATTTAAAAAAATAAGTACAGTGATATATGCACATAATGAAGGATGTGTAAAGTGTAGGCTACATTCTTTTTATTTTCTTGTTTGTTATATAATACATTTAGAAACTGGACAGTGTTCTGTTATCCTTACTAAAATATAAAAAGTGCTCTCTTTTCTGCTTTGAAGAAATTTTAACCCAAAATTTGTTATCATTCGATCACATTGTAGCAGTATAAGTATTTTATAAAATTCTTTCAAAATTTTAATCACCACAACAGTTAAAAATTATCTTGAGTGCAAGGTTATTGCGTACTATTTTGCCTATTATTTATGAATCGCTACCGGATAAACTCCCTCTGTACATTCTCCCAAAAGTTCGCGGGAGCATCCTTCTTTTCTGGGGGGTATTAATAATTTTCCAGCGTAGCAGAAAGATCAGTGATTCTTTGTTCTCCCAAGCAAGGGCGTTATGCGCCCTCCGCGCAAGAAATGTTGGCGCTTCATTGCTAATTATTCATGGATTATTAGTATTTATTGTGTTAATTCTTTCCGAGAGTTTCGCTACTTCTGCCGTATAATGGCCGGACACGCCGCACAATACTGGCCAATTTAATACGATTTTTCGTTCCTCAGATTGCTTTTTATTTACCTTTCAATTACACTTCTAGCTGTGTATAATTGCTTCACGCAATCACGCACCAAATATTGATGAAGGGCTTTATGCTCGCGCCAGCATCTTCAGCGGGCGTCGCTCACCTTTTCTCCCCCCCCTCCCCTCCCCCCCCCCCACGCCGCAACAAACTGGACTCCCGCTCCCCTTTTCTCGGACACAGCCCCTGTGCCGTTTTCCAGTGCCGCCCCCTCCTTTCCACCATCTTTTTGCGCCGGACCTGTGCTCTCGAGTTCATTTATTTGTCGGCGTTCTCAGCTTGCAATTTTTTTTGCCGCCCATGTTTGTGGGTGGTTTATTTACGAGCGCTGGCCGTTGGCCCGGGGGGCGGGGCTTAGCGCGCCCGACCACGTGGTCGGCCACGTGGCGGCGCCGCGGGCGCCATGTTGTGGGAGGGGCCTGCGCGCCGCTGGCTCCGCCCCCCGCACGTTGGGGCGGCGTGCTCTGCCCCCCCCCCCCTCCCCTCTCCTTCCCGCCCGCTCCCTGCCGGCAAAAATGCTATTAAAATGCTAAGCAGTAAACAGCGCGACGGCTCTATAATTACTGTGTGATAAGCCAGCGAGCCCGCGGCCGGCGCGGAACTTAACGTCATAATTCTCGTCTTGTTCTTCTTGAAAGTGTGCCGTGTTAGCCCCGCGCAAAACGTCTCTGCGCGCGCGCGGGCGCCTGCCAAGAATGCAAATTGTGCTGGAACAGACGGCGAAACAGATTTGTGGCTATTAATGTCATTACGCGAATGCAAATGCGCCCAATAACCTGCAGGCGGCGAGTGGGCGTACCTTGAGGAAAGGTGAAATGGATTTTTTTCTCCCCGAAACATTGTTCCGGCGTCGAGTCAAACTGGGCACCACACTATTACGGACGAATTCTGGTTACCACAGTTTCTAACAGAATTGACTCGTCTAATTTCTTTACAACCATTTCTTCAATTAAGTTGTACTTTGTACTGAATAAACGGTCAAGGTATTTATAGCCCTTCTGTGTAGCGCAAAACATCAAGTTACATTGGTACAATGCATTTCCGTATTCCAATGGGAAGAAAACAAGCACTTTGGAAACAATGACCGAAAGCTCATTCCTTGAATTTTTCTGGCTTAGAACATACTGTTCGGGAAATTGCGGAAATTCTAATTTATCACATGTAATTAGTAAATTGGTATTACGAAATATGAGGATGCCGTACGGAAGTGAAAACCCGCATAGAAATTACCAAGGAGGCATATAATAAGAAGAGTAGGCTTCTATGTAGGTGTGTCGAGGAAGAGACTGACAAAATCTTTGATATGGAGTGTGGCATTATATGGCGCTGAGATGTGTACACTGAGATGAGAAAAGAGGACGAAAGAAGATTAAAAGATATGTTTTACATTGGCCAAACAGGTAGGCATATAGCAACGAGGCTAAGAGAGCATGAACGCATTTGGAGGATGTAAAATCATGACTCCACTTTTGCTGAACATGTTCTGAGTGAAAGCCACAGATACCAAACACAGTCCCGCATACTCACTTAGGTAACAAGGGCTAGAAACTCAATCTACTAGAGATCTTAGAAATAAACAAATATCTTGCTCACAGTCTAGGCTTAATATTAAATGATCAAACACTCCTCAACACATCACCACTTCTGAACCCATCCAATCCTCAGAATATCCAATACAACTCACCAGGCCTGTTCCATTTTATTCCTCCAATTCTTGTATTTTCTTATTTTACCTTACTTTGTTTTTTGAGTCAGCATATTTTTGTAATAGGTTTCAGAACTCTTGCCTTACGATTACTTTACTAATACGAACTTTTAAATTTAATTTAAATTTAGTGCAGCCGCTGTTTATCTACTTTTTGTGTTAATACCAGTCTAGCTTTCCAATGTATCTCACCAACTTTGTAGCTTTCTTTGTTAGTACTAATATTCAAAATTATTCTGTACTCTGTCCTTACAGTAATTCTTTATTTAATTGTGACCACTACAATTGAATATGTTTATTTTCATCGTTTTTCAGTTCGAAAGCATACCTCTGATTTGTTAAGCTTCACAATTCTCCAATGCACCCCACCTATACCGTCCTATCCCACCCCTGTATTTTTTGTTTATCTGTTTGTTTAGTTATGTTAGTGTCCCAGGTTTCTAATATTTATTCTATATTTATTAGGTTTTGCGTCAGCTTGTGTCTTGAGCAACCCTTCAAACTTTAGATTCTTGTTTAATTTCATTTTTTTCAGTATGGTCATTGTTGTAAGAATTTGTTATGTTTGCTCCGTTCCCTTTTGCGGTACTATTAATTTACAGTTTTCATTTAAATATTTATTTACACTGTAACTGCTCGATAAAAAAGCAAATATTTATATTTTTCTGCATGCAACATCTCTTCTGGTTTGTTCACAACGAAAGTTCTTTGAATAAACTTCAGTAAATGTCTGATGATGGCCTAAGAAGCCGAAAATCAATTAACAAAATAAACAAACCTGTAGAACAAACACAAAATTGTGTATTTTAAATTTCATAACATTAAAAGCATTTGAGAAGTGGACTTCGAAGAGGATGAAAGAGATAAAGTGGGTAGACAAAGTGAAAACGAGATGTTGAAAAGAGTGGGTAAAGAGAGACATTTTTAAGGTAATCAGACAGAGGAAACGTAATTGGTTTTGGCATTGGATTTGAAGAGATTGTCTGCTGATGGATGCTATGGAGGAAACAACTAATGGAGGAAGAAGAAGAAGACGATGCCAGATGGTTGACAGTATAAGGATAGTAAACAGCTGCAAGAAAACAAAGAGGGTCGCAAACGACAGGACGCATAGAGAGCTGCTTGCGAAGACCTGCCTTAGGACAGAGCACTGATGATGATGATTAGTAAGGAGTTCGAAAAATAATTATTGTGTCAACTGTCTATTATTTATATGGCATCTCTTCCGAAAGAAACAGACGTCACTTCTGATCCTGCAGTTGTTATTCTTTCATATTCACAGAATATATGACATCAACTGCGAATGGGCAGAGCTGAAAATGTGTACCCATCTAGACAGTTGCGCTGACCAATACACCACAGTGGTCACTGATCACCGCAGCTGCAAGGACTACCTAAGCACGCCTCCCGTCAGACACATTATTTATTCTCTACCGCTTTCGATACTGTTTATCATCAAGAGATTAGCTATGTTTTCCAACACTTGCTCATGGAAAACAGTTTTTCCACTACCATCAACAGGAAATTTGCCTTACTGTACGTCTACATAAATTGGTCAAGAAATACATTTTTGCAAAATTCGGGAAAATTGGCAAAAATTTATTATTAAACAAATTGAAGTACAGTATAATTTCCTGTTGATTGCAACCAGTACCGAAACTGGTAGAGAATAATGAATAAAATTATAAGCTACAGCTGTTGGCTCAAGAATCATTTGTTCTAAAAATTCACCAGCTTTAGACAAACACTAATACAAAACTTTATCAATTAACAGAGATAATTAAACTACTATACTCTCAGAAATTTTTATAGCCATGTATCTTGGCTGAACAAGTGCAATAACAATTGATGGTGAGTAAGATAGTGTATTATTTTATCCATGTTGTATCTCCTACTTCATAGATAATGCAACACAGAGGACATTGCCTATAACGTGAGAGTAGTCACCTAAACCACTAAGGACTTAAAGTAAAGCTCAGCAAAAACATATGTGGATGCATGTGGTTTAACGAGCCAGAAGTTGTGGCTTCAGAAGGCAGTAACCATTATGTACCAAATCCGATGTCAGTGAGCAACATATAGAGAAAGTGTCAACTTCTTTCTTCTTAAAGCTGTATTATCAACTATGAACATGATAATATCATCAACGAACTAAAAAGAAATAAAATTATGTTTAGAACTCTGAACAGGACAATGAGACGCAAAACACCTTGGGAAATGGACTCGATAGGAATCACTGATCTATTATTGACTTATGGTAATAATTCATGGTCAGTAGGTAAACAACAAACAGAAAGAAAAGAATTAATCAAGATCGAATTTTTAAGGAGAAAAAAAAAAATCTATGAGTGATGACATGATAGTAAAATTACTGAAATGCTTCAGGATCGAGAGAGTTAAGAAATTCAGCCTACATGGAGACATTTTAGGGAAAGAATGAACAACAGACTATTGAAGCACGTAGGAGCTTTCACACTACGCAAGGCGGGGGGGGGGGGAGGGGGGAGGGGATACTGTAAAAAGAAGATAAGATATTCTGAATGAAAACGAACTAAACGTTCAGGATAAACAGTGAAGGAAAGTTAAATTCTGAGAAGAAGAGGAAATTCGGGGGGACATGCGAGGATATGTCTTTCTTTGTAGGGGTTGCTATGGCAGAGTATTTTCAGTTAAATACAGTATTGCCATACCGTTAAGAACTGTTCGTTAATAAAGTATGAAGATACATCTAGCAGTGTTTCATAAAGAGAAAATTCAGATGATTGAATTTTCTTGTCTTGGTAGCGCCTTAAGAAGAGAACAATGTGTACCTATTACCCAGCTCTATAGACTTGTTTTTGGCCTTCGGCGTTTTTCTTTCGGAAACAACCAAAAAAGCAATCTTTTTCCAACTCCACAAGATTGCATTTCTGTTTTCATTTTTAACAAAAATAAATAATTAAATAAAACTAAAAAAGGGAGAAAATAAAAAGAAGGATAGAGGCTGAATCTCAAGAAGCATGAGGTACACAAGTTGTAAAGCAAGAGAGGAACAAGCAGAACACTGGTTTCACAAGGAAAAAAGAAGAAGCGGTAAGAGATGCGCATGTTTAAAATATAGAATGCTCAAAATATACGAGACTTCTATTAACTCGTTTCAAGAAAGAAAGCCGGGAAGTATTTTCTGAAAATATGGAACATGACTTCATTGGGCTGCAGAAGCAAATTTGGAGAATGGTACCACAACAGATTTTGGAAGTGAACGACAGTAGCGACAAATCATGTCTTAATTATACAACATTGTTGTTCAGAGGTTAAAAAAATCACTGAAGCAGTCATATTTCAGAAATCAACGTTCACGTGAACAATGATGTAACTGTTTCACATGCTGAAGTAGAAGAAATCTGCTAATAAGTAGACAGTCTCCAGGAGAGAGACAATATTTCCAATAAGTTACTAAAGTATGGATGATATCTATTAACTGAACAATTAATCAAGACAGTTAACAATGCTAAAACTCGTAATAAAATGGTAAATAAACGGAGATCTATTATTAGTGTTCTCGTCTACAAAAATGAGATAAGAAAGGTCTATCAAATAAATGTACTAAGTTCATTTTCTAAACTCCAACAAAAATAGGCGGAAATAAAATAAAAGGCATTACAACCTTTGCAGAGGAACAGTATGTTTTTATATATGGTAGCTGATGCACAGATGTGTTATCCATTGTTAAAGTTGTAGATAAGTTCAGTGAATATAACAGACCGTTTTATCTTTTTTTTCTGAATTACTTAAGGCTTTCGATAATATTCAGTTAACAATTGAGCGAGGTGGCACAGTGGTAACGCACTGGACTCGCATTCGGGAGGACGGTGGTTCAAATCCGCCTCCGGCCATCCATATTTTTGTTTTCGGCGATTTTCCTAAAGCACTCCAGGCAAATGCCGGGATGCTTTCTTTCAAAGAACTCGGCCGATTTCCTTCCCGAACCTTACAGAAAGAGTCCGAGCTTGAGCTCCGTCTCTAATGACCACGCTGTCGACGGGACGTTAAGCCCTAAGCCTTCTTTCTTTCCTTTAAATTAACATATTTGGTAAACCTGCTCTAAAAACGCGGCATTCCTTCCATATTTCTGAAAATAAATAAAGACATTTATAAAAGGCATGACAACCTTTGCAGAGGAACAGTATGTTTTTATATCTGGTAGATGATACACAGAAGCGTTATCCATTGTTAAAGTTGTAGAAAACTTCAGGCAAAAATAGTTTGCAGATGAACTAGTTGTACACCTGTGAATAGTGGTATTATACTAGCTACCTCTCTAAGCTCCCATAATCATGAACGGACGACGTCATACAGAAGGTATTGGCTAGTAGTACTTAATGAATATGGGTCGAAGAAATAAAAACCGTTATGTTAACGATACAGTTATACTAGCAAACAGTGAAGATGATCTACAGAAATTTATACGGATAATTTATGTGGCAGTCCAGAAACTTAAATATGTCAGTATCTACTCAAAAAACAAAACGTATGACCACATTTTTCGAACAGGTTAAATACAGACTGGAAGCAGATGGAAAAAAAAAAAAAAAAAATCATTCATTACGCAATGTCATTCAAATTCTTGGGTATTTGGATTGCCCGACAGTGGAAATTTTGGGAAGGATTTTAGACAGCAAGTAATAAAAGCAAAGGAAGTAGACGAATATTTAAATAATACAATTTGGAGAAACAAACAGACGGGAAAAGAATATACCAAATAATAGAGAGATCTATTAGGAGAAACACAGCTGAGAAAACCTATAAGACGTTTGGAAACCACGGAAATGAAAATTCAGCAGAGGAGTAAAGGGCAGACCCATATAAATATAAAAGTGAAAGCATTTTGAAAGGGTGTAAAGTGGACTCCGTTAATGAGTGGAAACATAAGATAAAGCATGAATGGAACAAACACATACACAGAATGGATGCACGGAAGGTTGTGAAAATCTTAATAAATAATTTACCAACTCATTAAAATAATAAAGAAAAGAAAAGACAAAGAAAGGAAAAGAAAAAGGTTGTCCAAGGAAAAGACATAGTGGCAACCTTAGGGTAGCCTGAGGAGTATGAAACACACTTTAGCCGAGGACGAAATGAAAAAGAAGAAGATGAAGATGATGATGATAATTAACTACCATGGAGTAATTTGTCACTATAGTCATCATGGGTCAGTTGAACTTTGCTTTATATCCACAAATCTGTAGGCATTTTAACTTTTAAAACTGGAACCCAGGATACCTTATGAGCTACAAGTGACTAAAAAATACAATGATAGTTCTAAATTTAAGAGATTCTGTGAAGTCACTCCTTTATAGAAGCAGAAATGTTTGCCGAGACATTTAATGTCCACTTCTAGATTGATCAATACTTGGGTACTCATGTATGAACTACTTACTGTTCAAATGTGAACATCTTGAAGGCTTTATAGAGTCTGTTTTGTAGTCCGAGTCTTATTTTAAAGTTACTTCCTAATTTTTAAAATCTAACTACTGGTAATGAAAAATAGGATTGAAGAGTGTATAAAATGTGTATTTTGAAAACAACAACAATTTATACAAGACTAAAATCAAACGAATTAACATATTTCTGTAACTGAAAATATGTTTTCTGTGCGTTAAGTTTCCCTAGAAAATGATTCCATAACGCATTAGTAAGTGGAAATGTAATTATTTATTAATGTATTGATAATTCATGCTTCATACACAACAGAAATGAATACCATACTAGAGTACAAATTGTACGCATTATAAATTATACACCCCACGTTCATTCTCTAGATTTTTAAATATGAGCTTTATCAGGCTAAAGTAACGATGGGAAACTGCTTTACAGCTTCTAGTCATCCTGTCATTATGCAAACTACCCACGTTAGTGTTCACGCTCGTTATTTATTGTTTTAATACTGAAGTTGCACTACAAGTATAGATGTTGCCACTTTGCAAATTTATTTTACTTAAAGCCATTCATATCGCAATGAATTAGAACTGTGTTTTTCCAGATTATTCAATTCAGAAAAGTACTTCAGATTGTTTCCATGGGGGCATCACATTCCGTTTTCCAATTTTTTAAAATAACATTGAACATATTTTTTTCTGTGGGTAAGCCATATTTCCGACATATTTAGTCCCCAAGAAGTGTAGTTCCAGTAAGGTCTGAAGTTTGGAAATCATGTGTGAGATATTACCATAAGTAGTCCGCCTCCATAGTCCAGTGAACATCGTGGTAGACTGCCATGCAGGAGGTCCGGGTTCAATTCCCAGTCGGGTTGGAGATTTTCTCCGTTCGGGGACAGGGTGTTGTGTCGTCATCATCATTTCATCATCATCGACGCGCAAGTCGCCAAAGTGGCGTCACCAAAAGACTTGCACCTGGCAGGCCGAACACGATCCCAGCTGGGGTCTAACTGCTAACAATGCCACACAAAATCATCACCACCACAAGTAAAGCTGTGAGGACGGGTGATCATTCTGATTTAGTTTTCTAAGTGTTCACAGTGAACGTGTGTTGTCTAAACCTATTCAGTGGCCGAGCGCATTGAGGCGCCATGCTGCGATGCGCGAAGCTGTTCCCCGTCGGGGACTCGAATTGCCCCCTCGGGCATGGATGTTTGTGCCGTCTTTAGTATAAGGTAGTTTATAACTAGTTTGTAAGTTTAGGGACTGATGACCCCGCAGTTAAGTCCCATAAGCTTTACAAACATTTGAACACTTTCTATACCTATTAGACCCGAAGTCGGCGCATTTGTTTGCCTCTATGGTCGGTGCACTCATATACGTGAACAATAGATGTATTTCCTGATGGTACTAACGTTTGTGTTCAGTACATCTAAACGTATAATATCAGTTTCATTTGAGTTTATCCACTGCTGAGATTTGTCATTTTTCCTTTCAGAACCGATTAAGAAGACGATATTATCAGGAAATCCAATGAGTAGATTAATTCTCCCATTATCACACCGAGACAATACTTGACTGACTCGACAGATAACTTCAATTACTTTTATTTGTATATGTGATGGAAAGTTAATTTGCGTCTACCCAATACAAGGAGTAACTCCTAAAATTGTGTTTAATATTTTGAATGCATTTGAATATCTAGTTCTGGAGAATAAGATGATATACAGTTTTATGTTCATTCTAAACACAATTTCCCCTTTTGAGATCTATAGCTTAACTCGTGTCACCATACAAGAAGCTTTAAGCCTATACTACTGTGCGAACCAAATCTTGCTCATTACCTGTTGGAATTTACACTTTTTTTTCTCTTTTTTGTCGATCATCTTGCGACGTCACATTGTCAATAGTTGACGACCCATTTGATACTTAGCCCACGACACTATAAAACGTTCAAGATTCTGATGGATCACGCGTTTTATTTTGTCTGGCAGCTTATTTCCAGTTTCCTGGAGGAACCTGTCGACATTATTCTGCCGTTCCCTACATGGGAAGTTGTGGCCATCACCAACCGGTAATTTTCTAGTTGCTTTGAAAGCTGCTTAGTTGTCTGCATTATTATACTCAGACAGAAGACATCACATAGCCTTAATGCACTGAATGGTCTACAATACGCGAGATCACTCTAAGCGTTTCTCCGAGTGGCAGTTTCTCAAGGTTACTATTAAGATTTCCCTCCAACATTTCTAGTTCACTTGTCTACGATAGTTTCTAAAGGTCGTAAATATTACGACTTTTGCGTGTGTACCAATACTTTTACAAATGACAGTATCGTGAATCACAGTTATTTCTTATTAATTATGTATTTAAAAATAAGGCTCTGGATACCACACAAGCGAATATGAGTTGTACAGAGAAATTGATTGATATTATTAAATAGTACAGCGCAAAGCATACATTTTATTTTCTCGTCACATGTTGCGGCACTAGATTGACTTGTTAGTATAGGGAAGACAATCATTCAGCTAACGAAAAACAGAAAAAAGTTCCATCTGATTCATACAATAGTCTATAGGGTCTCACGACCGATGTTAACTTCGTCAAATCTTCTGGGCAGAGAGACTGTGGTCGATAAATAAACCCAATTTCTTGATGTTTCGTATCCGACTGCTGGAGTTATCTTCGGAGATAAACAACGACTGCCGATAGTTTTCGTTATCGAATACGACGTTTCAGGTCGAAAGTTTTAACTGAAATACATCTCTTAGTCAATTCTACTGAAAACAAAATAAATTTTATAAACTGTTTACAGGAACTATGGCCATAGAGGTGAGGGATTCAAACTTTGCAGTGAAACAGGAAAATCGACACTATCTCATTTGAATGCAGTTTGATTAGCGATCGTGAAAATGGTGATGAAAACATGCCTTATCTTTGTTTACCAACAATAACACTGATCGCCATACAGAAATCTTACAAGAAGGTGACTAATCTAATGTGGATCTTACTGTTGTCGGAAAAAAAAAAAAATAGAAGGAAAGCGTCAGTCGCATAACGGTTTTGGGCAGTTTTTCGGAATAACATGGGACACATAACATATACAGACATTGTACTTACACCATATTATTTTGAATAAGGGCACTAAGTGCCCGAAATCGTTCATGGAATAAATATTTACTTTGGTCAACCGTTTGCTGATTTTTATTAACAAATAATAGTCAGTTGCTGAAAGTGTATGAAATGCCCAATGGACCTTCGAAGGCAAAATAAATAAATAAATAAAAATAGATGATCATACAACCACCAGGAAAATAATAAAGGTAAATGAAAGAGAATTATGTAAAATTTTTCTTGTCGCACACGTCCTGGAGAACCGTATATGACGCGTACTTACACATCCGCAAGAACACGACTTTAGCTGCTATGAGTGTCCACATTTGTCGGGTTTCTTTCACTTTCTCTATCAGTCTTGCTTGATTTATGGAGTGGTAGTTCGTTTTATTTGATTTGAAAAGTCGATGAGATATATAATTATTTTTTTAGCAGTTTCCTCGCAAACGGTAGCCGTGCACTAGTAAGAAGGTTGGAAGAGTATCTTTTAATGATCTGTTGACAGCAAGATTAGTAAAGACGAATCAAATTTCGTATCACCTAAGGATTGCTCGAAAGACTGATGTGGTCTTTTCACTTTATGCATTACAGGCATCAACATATATTTCTGAATGTATGTGTTTTCTGTTTGGTATTCGCGGCTTTACTGGTATTTTAGCGTATTTTCAGTCAGTATTTTGCTTTACTCCAGTGGAGAAACATAAAACGGGAAGTGTAATAATGGTGTCCAGAAGAAAGTTTTTTATATTACTAAGGCTCTAATAGCGAAGTGTAGAGTAGAGTAGATCTCCCCTATTTTTCACTCATTCGGCATCTCACACGAAAATATCATAAACGTATTTTTCTCGAGCGGACAAAAATTACATCATTCGCTAAGTGTAAACAATTGTGGTTTCGCAGTTAACCAAATCAACAATGATTATGATACTTTTTGAAAATTAAAATGTCAGGCCCAGTGGTCTTGGGGTAAAGCGCACGATTGGAAACCGAAGGCTCGCGGATTCGAACCCCGCTCGGATCTCGGAATTTTTCAGTCTGCGCCTTAACCAATTCTTCACTTTTTCAACGATGTGACGATTCGCCAGAAACGACACGGGGTTCGGGTTCCACGTTAAGCTGTAGGTCCGTTTTCTCCGGTTGGATAACTGGGGTAGGCTAGGGACACGCAAGTCGCCGAAGTGGTGTTCAATTGAAAGACTTCCACCAGGCCAATGATCCACCGAAATTATTATTATTATTTGAAACTGAAAAAAAAACAATATTTTTACGTGTTAAAATTTTCAATTTATATAGTCGGAAGTTCAACGTCAACATCCACTCCTGGACATCGATTGAAACTTGAGTGGCATCTTGGTTAGTTTGAATCTACAAGATGTTCATCGTGTTTCAGATCGGTAAAATTTAAGGCAAGTTGATACGTCTTGCCCACAGCCTACTGCTGATCTTTCTTAGACGTTCAGGGGCGTGCCTGTGCCAGCATTAACTTGCGACTTACAAAATCAAATGTTCAAATGTTTGTAGAACTTATGGGACTTAACTATGGGTTCATCAGTCCCTAAGCTTACAAACTACTTACGAACTAGCTAACACTAAGGACGGCACAAATATCCATGCCCGAGGGGGGATTCAAACCCCCGACCGTAGTGGCCGTGCAGACCGTGACTGGAGCGCCTCAGTCCCCTCGGCCACCGCGGCCGGCTTGCGACTTACAAACGATTAAAATTTAAATATATTAATACTATTGTACTTGATATTTGATCTAATAGATGAAAGCTACGGACATCCTGACTGATAGTCTAGTCTGAGATTTATCTAGATATATCACTGACATATTTTAAACCGTTTAATTTAAGTAATCTTGCCGTATCCACATGAAGAGATAGTCATGCTACATTCTATTTCGGATATATCATATTGTCTATACATATGTTTTTCCATAGAAGCATATCTGTTTGCTGAGGTGTTGTTTTAACGTATATTTTTGCAGTTATGACATTTCACGTTTACGTTAGATTAGGAAGCTCTTGTACATACTAGCTTGAACCTTTTTCCCTTACGTTATGTACAGGCGTTTTGTTTTTGCATTCCCTAAGGAAAAAACCGTTTGTGATATGGTCTTTTGTAGAGTTCCCTTTATTTGAGGTAAATCCCATTGAGCGTGACATATGGGAGATTCTACTTCGGCATATTTTGGAGAGGATTACGAATTTCAGCATTTATCTCACAACAAAAGGAAAAAATAAATCTCGATTATATTTGTCGGAATAGAGAGGTTCAAGGTATTTTAAATTTTGTTTTCTTGTCAACATGCTCCAGAGGAATATATGAGGAGCTAATATGTGTGCTAATATTTACAGTGGTTTCCATAGGGTAAAGTGAGCGGTCTGCTCGACATGTGGCACATTAAGTTCCACTACATATTTATACTGAACATAGACTATAGTACTATTTCGAAACAAGAGACTCATGCTCCTGCAACCTGAGAGGATAATATGGGTGTACCATTCGCTGAGCAGAGTCCGAGAAGGCACTGCGTGCCACCGCCTCAGAATAACTCTTAGATCTAAGTTCTTTGGTGACATGTCGTAATCCAAAGAGATACTTCTAGCATACTGTTTACAGTGTTACAGTTTAACTACGCGGTGGCTGGTGTAAAGGAGACATACGTAGTCTCCAGCACATTTAACTGTCCAATCATACATCTTGTTATGTGTATTTGGATACTATTT
Organism: Locusta migratoria; assembly: GCA_026315105.1. Classification (NCBI taxonomy): domain Eukaryota; kingdom Metazoa; phylum Arthropoda; class Insecta; order Orthoptera; family Acrididae; genus Locusta; species Locusta migratoria. The sequence continues at coordinate 277,891,115 of CM048744.1, forward strand.
TCATTATTTGCATATCGTAAATAAAACTGCACTTTCTTGTCGCATTCGACTCTTTCTTACTCGTAGAAACACTTGATCGCATGTTTTGAAGCAAGTAAATAGAGCGATAGTCTTTGTTGATTTTTAAATGCTAGATTTACTGGGTAAAGAACGATCCACGGGTGGATTTCTTCTTCATGGATTGTGTAAGCGATTGGGAGTGTGTGGTTTTTTTTTTTTTTTTTTTTTTTTTTTTTTTTTTTTTTTTTTTTTTTTTGGTAGGATTAAATACTACATGTAGCAGTTCATTACCAATATTGCGGGATTTCAATTTTGGAACTGAAATTTGAGGTAGGCAGATTTCGATGTAGGATAAAAGGTGCGATTATAACCAAAACAACGGCCTTGAACGTTTTCGAAGTTTTTGTCAACAAACTTTTGAAAGTAATATAAAACCTAAAAATACAAGAACAAAAAAGAAACGAAAACGATAGAGAGCTTTGTTTGTTATTTGTTCATGATATGAAGAACGCGATAGTTCTTACGGACCTGAAGTAAATCACCCATTCAGAAAAGGTAAGCCGCGCGGGAATGGGCGGCACGTCGCGGATTGCATGGCTGCTCCTTATTTTAAGTTAAAGTCTAGGGACCGATGGCTTTACCAGTTTAGTCCCTTAGAACTTTAATCATTTGAACATTTTTTAAAAGTTAGAATGGACATGCTCGTGCTGTCTCATAAAGAAATCGAGGACGAGTTAGAACTCATCACTTGACTTCGTTAGTCAATCTAGCTAAGTTGGGACACAACACGTTTTTCTCGAAACTGAGTTCGACATTTTAGTAGCAAGTATGAGGGCAGATCAAAAAGTAAGTTGCACTTCTACGTTATGGCCATTTATTAAACTATCTACGACAACAAACAAGTTAAGGTGATTTTGCCACAGTCTCCAAGAGACTGAACATCTCTCAGAATGGCCAACCAACTTTTGGATTCCGGTTATTCTCCAGCGTTTTGTTACCACACGGAGATAGCGCTTTCATCTCCTCATCATTTCGAAAACGTTGTTCACCGAGATCCGTTTTGAGCTTAGCGAAATGATGAAAGTCGCAACTCTCAAGGCCCGCCAAACCTGCGAATTGCTGCAGCTTATCAAGTGGGAGGTATGGAAACATCCTCCATACAGTCCCAACTTGGCGCCATTCGACATTCATCTTTTCGGTGAGCTAGAAACGGATCTCGGTAGACAACGATTTCGTAACAGTGAGGAGGTGATAGCGGCTGTCTCCTGTGGTTACAAAACGCTGGAGGAAATTTCTGTGCATCTGGAATCGAAAATTTTGGTTGACTATTCCGAGAAATGTTTACAGTCTCTAGGAGACTATGTGTAAAAGTGAACTTACGTGGTATGTTACAGCCCTGTTGCTTTTGTATAGGTGATTTAATCAATGGCCATAACATGGAAGTGAAACTTACTTTTTGATCTGCCCTCGGAACTCTGTCCAAATGGGACGAAAACTATTTGAAATGAAGTTAAGTATTATTCAGATAAAAATAGGAAAAAGAAAGGAATGATTGTAGATCAGAACTCGGCAACCAAATAACGTATTTGGACGTAGAGTTTAAGGTTAGAATACATAAGGATGAGGAAGGAAATTAGCTTTACAATGCAGCCATTCCAGCATTTGCGTCAGCGAATTAAGAAAACCAAGGGAAGATAATTTTTAGGCCAGGATTTGGATTTCAAGAGAGGTTCACATTAATACTACAGCAGTGTTATGTAAAGGAACAAGTGTTGGTTGAAGCTGTATGCTAACAACGAAGTACAGGACCGACATTTTTTTAAAAACTTAAAGGCAATGGGACGATACAAATTAAGAAAAAATGATCTATTCATTCTTTAATCTGAACCGCAAGAAAATGAGAAGTAAGTCGAAGTAATGATGAAAACAAATACAGCTAATACAAAATTATAAGTGATTTAGTTAATATGTCTAGTTAAACGCATAAAGCATAAGATAATAGCTGCCAAAACTTAATTTCGAAAGTGGAAAACAGAAATTCGATCAACTAACAATAGGCACTTTATACCTATTGAGGAATGTGTCGAGTGGATTGACTAGATTTTGACTTGATTTGTGGTATAACTTAAGTTTTAGAAGAAAAATTATATTAAGATTCTCGAATGCAGGTATAAATATGCGGTATATAAACACAACAGTCTAGTAACTTAAAATACAAGCAATATCATCAGTGAAAATAAAATACAAAGTGTATGGTTTAGCATACAACATGAGACGAGTCAACTAAGAGCCTTATCTATATCTATATAAATGAGCTGACTGGCAGAGTGAGTTGCAATCTGCGGCTGTTTGCTGATGATGCTGTGGTGTACAAGAGGGTGTCGTTATTGAAAGGGTGTAGTAGGATGCAGTAAGACATGGACCAAATTTCTAGGTGGTGTGAGGAACGGCAATCAGCACTAAATCTAGAAACACGTTAGTTGATGCAAATGACTAGGAGAAACAATCCCCTAATATTCGAATACAAATTTAGTAGCGTGCTGCTTGACAGAGTCGCGTCAGTTAAATACCTCGGCGTAACGCTGCACAGCGATATGAAATGGAACGAGTATATAAGGACAGTTGTGGGGAAGGCGGTTGGTCGACTTCGGTTTATTTGGAGAATTTTGGGCAGGTGTGATTCGTCTGTAAAGGAAACCGGATATAAAACGCTTGTACGACCCCGTCTTGAGTATTGCTGAAGTGTTTGGGATCCCCACCAGATCGGTTTAAAGGAGGACATGAGGCAGTTCAGAGGTGGGCGGATAGATTTGCAACTGGTAGATTGGATCAGTGCGTGAGAGTTACTGAAATGCTTCGGGAACTCAAATAGGAATCGCTGGAGGGAAGGCGACGTTATTTTCGAGAAGCACTGTTGAACAAATTTAGAGGGCCGGAATTTGAGACGGGCTGCAGAACGCTTATACTGCCGCAAACCTACATTTCGCGTAAAGACCACAAAGATAAGATTAGAGAGATTAGGGCTCGTACGGATGAGTACAAGCATTCGTTTTTCCCTCGTTCTATGTGGGAGTGGAACAAGGAAAGCAAGTAACTAGTAGTGGTACTGAGTACCCTCCGCTACGAAACTTTGGATGCATTGCGAAGTATGTATGTAGATGTAGTTGCGACGAACCGAATCATATGCGAAGAGCGAACAACTACTGAGGGAGGGGGTGAACGCGACTTAAGAAATAACTACGAGTTTAGCTGATATTTATTACAAACACTGTAAATTACATAGATCAAGCAGAGAAATATGGACAGTGGCAAGCTATGGTTGATAAATAAATGAACGAACTTTCATGCGTTATGACTGAAAATAGATTCAGTGGCGCAGTTAAAGTACGTAGATTTAGTTTGGGCTGCATTTCAATGGTAGCATATTTTATATTAATGTTGTACAAAATTTTTGTATTTTAATCAAAGATGTGAGCTGGAAACAACAGGGAAACGTTTGATGTTGATTGTTTTTTAATTATCTAGAATAATAAGTTTAATGGAAATGAAAGGTAATACACCTGAAGTCACGTGACTTCTATCGCGGTTATAAGGTAATCAAGAAAATTTGAAATTCACATTCATCTAGGATCGTACTCTTTCGTATGCGAATACATATTTAGATGAGGGTCAACAAAAGGTGCCGAAAAATAACTGGGAACTGAAAGTAGCCATTCACATCACTTGAACGTGATGAAACGAATGTTTTGTTGACAGAAAATTGGAATATCGCACATCGTCATAATACGGAAAGTCCAGAGGCAGTATCCATTAATGCCCATAACTATTTTTTGTTTTTGATTTCGATGAAATTAAATCAATGTAGGTCTTTTAAGGGTAACAGCATGAATAAATGAATAAAACATTAATTTTTACATTGTTTTATTTCACGTATGATAAAACATACGATGGTCATTAACATTCACAATTCAATAGCGCAATATCATCTTTGTGTACCAAGAAGACAATGATGAATCTAATTTTAATAATAAAAACTGATGCATTACTGCTTTTCAGATACACAAATAAGTCGTTAATGGTATTGGGAAAATAAAAACAAGCTGGATCAAGTCCAACATCAAATTGTATGAGCGATATTTTGCAAAATGTTTGCCTGTGATATTGAAAAGACAAAGAGTCGAAGTAGTAGTCAACAAAGACAACAGAATTAGGAGGAAGAAAACCAACAAAGAATTTTTCTGTAATTGAAGTTCCCAATGTTTTTCTTTCTTCTTTGTCACCGGCACCAGTATATGGACTGAACATCACAACATAGCCCTCAGATGTTGCAAGGCACCATAACTTGTAACCATAACGAATAGGGTTTCCTCTTATGAATTGTTTCATTCTGTTATGTCCATAGAAAGGTTCTATAGCTTCATCTAAAGAGAACGAACATCCTAGTGGCAGAACAAGTTGCAGAAACCCGATATTGAGGTGTTTTAAAAGTGGATCAATTTTGTAAGTTTTATTGCTTGGATCTGTAGGTGTGTTATCATTGAAATGAAGAAAGCGATGGATTTGTTCAAACCTGTTTCTACTGAGTGAAGTTCTTACAAGATAATTGTAAGTATCTGCTCTTGTCTTCCAATATATTCTTCTAAAAGGGACTGAATAGTAATCAGAAATAATAAGGATTACAAAATATTTGTCTAACTCATCAACTGAAAGTTGAAATTCTAAATAGTCTATGTGAGAAGCGTAATTCACTGCTTCTTTACAAATGTACGCCATAAATTCTTCATTGAAAACTTCCTTGAATATATCTACAGCCATCATATAAGACTGCTTCATTTTAGCTACAAGAAAAGGCTCTGATAATTATCTTTGAAATCTACTTAACTGCCAGCATTCATTAATTTCTGTTCCTTTGGTATCCATTTCCATGGAATTGTTTTAGATTTATCTGATAGTTGTGGTGGGCTGTTATCTACATATCTACATTGTTGCTTACTCTTTCTGGCTGCACAGTACCATCGTTTCCTTTTCCTTCTCAAGTGGTTTGTACTTCCAATGGCTGCGAAAGAACTCCTTTATCAATGTCACTGAAACTAACGACTCTTTCATGGTCACTAGAACCATCGTCACAGGCAAAAACATTTCCATCACCTGGTGTAAGAAAGACTAAATCCAGCTCATTAGCTCGATCTATGTCACTGCAGATACTATAATCATCACTGAGATTCTCAAGTAGTTTTAGAATTTCTTCTGCGTCATGGGGATTGTCAGGATTCTAATAGTATTTATGTGATCTGTCGATAAAATATACTGTACAAGAATCTAGCAAAATGACAAATGCATTTGTTATTTTACCTGATTGCTAGAAAAATAAATGTTTAAAACTAGTACTACTTTCCCATTGTATGATATATCATACGACAAATTCAGGAGGTAGGACGCTCTTCAGTGTAGCGTAGCGTGGTGTAGGCAGTGACAATTGACTCTAAACGTAAACACATTAACGTACTATGAGTACATGGAAAGGAAGATTCATATTACCTTATTACACAATAGCAGAACTATCATTGGAAACATTTCCTTCCAGCAAATATCTTGAATCAGGCATTAGGAGCGATTTTAAGTGGAATATCTTGAGGTAGATTTGAAATCGAACGGCCGTATAAAATCAACCGTATGTGAGACAGATGCCACAATGAGATTTATTGAAAGAATCCACAGGAAGTGTAGCCCATCAAAAAAGACGATAGCTAACAAAACATTCATTCGACCGATACCTGAATATTGCTCACCAGTGTAGAAGACACAGCGAAGATCCAACGAAGAATAACACGTTTCGTTACCGGTTCATTTAGTAAGCGTGACAGTGCCACGGAACTTAATGATAAACTCCAGTCGCAGACACTGCACGAGAGACGTTCTGCATCTTAGTATGGGTCTCTGTAACACTTCAGAGAGCGTACGTATCTTGAAGAGGCTACGTTTATCTCCCGGGTAGACCAGGAATACAAAATCAGAGAGATAAAAGAAAAGATTAGGTTTTAACTTTCCATCTAGGGAGATAAGAGCTAACACGGAGGCTAACCTGCTGCGTTTCTTCTCTCTCTCTCTCTCTCACACACACTTTTTTTTTTTTTTTTTTTTTTTTTTTTTTTTTTTTTTTTTTTTTTTTTTAAATCCGCGCAACATGCGCGACTATAATAGGAAAAGGAAAGAAGAGACTGCAACACACCGAAAGGTTACTTTCAGAGCATAGAAGAATATAAGGATATGTTTCTCTTACTACACTAGCAACTGCAGAGGTTAAGGCAAACTGTTTGTGTTAACATAGTGTACTATGATACATAGTTAAGAGTATTACGAAATGGCGCTGTTACAAGTTACATTTGCAATTAATCTCAAAATTTCCTTTGAAAATCATTATCAACTGGAGCAGTTTCTCCTTAAAATTCATGTTTATTGGAAACAGCTATAAATGACCATGTTGTCGATGTAGTTAGGAGTTTTCATAGTCGAAAGTTTTCAAATTTCAATACTTGCTTACCTACTCTATTTCACGCTATAGACGATTAGGAGAATATCTATCTCTTCTTGCCTGCAGTCGAGGATACCACCTACTCCAGTGAAAGTTAATCTTGTTCAGCACCTCTTCGAATTTTCTTACAGTCTTTCTCTTCTTCGTTCAGTGACCTTGAAAAGTTACCCGTCGATATTCGAGGAGCATACCAAAATTGCTCCCACAGTTACTCTTTGATAGCCTTTCGAATGGTTGTCTTTTCTCGAATCTAGCCTTTCATGATATCTTCCTTCTTTATATGTAAATCAGGGTGTCCGTGTGTTTGCGTATAGGTATTGCATACAAATCTACAGTTTTGTTCCAATATTTATGAAATTTTGCACACGTAAACTTCAATCCATGAGAACGATCGCCGTAGGTGTAAGAATCACGTTCAACACATGATTCACGAGATACGACGTCATAAACAATGAGATGCGCGAAAAAGTACTGCATCGAATGATAATGTTGCACATTTCCTCCTATACCAATGGACTGATTTCAACCAAATGTGCAACAATATTCCTTACCGTGAGGTAACAATCCTGTCGGGGTAAGAACCACATACGACACATGATATAGGAGATACAACAGGAGCTGCGAGAAACTGCCACATAGCGCGACGATCCTTTATAAATACACTATATGGGAATGAGAGTACTTAGCAACTTGCAGTCAAGTTTAAAAATAATTTATGACCTTTATTAAACTTTTTCTCGCTGACAAACATATCAAAATAATGAGAGAAAAAACGTTTCTCCCTTTCTACTTTTCCGCTGTTAATGTAACAAAACTACGGCATTCCGTATGACGTTACAGTTTGTAACTTCTACACTACAAATTGTAGTCGCAGAAAATTTTATAGATAGTATACACACATACAGAAGAATGTAATTTCGAAATCGTATCGCAGTACGACACGTAGTTCATGAGGTATGCGGACATAATCAGTAACGTTCATGGAAAACAGACCCATCGCGCATCAGGTTTTAATCTATTACTTCTTTACAACTAACGCTGTTCGCAACGGATTTTACCAACATACAGCACTTATACAAATGAATATATGACTGCAAAATTATATAATTGTGTAACATATAATTCAATAAATATCAGATCATATATACTGCGATGGGTAAAAACCTGTCATAATGCACCACGGATTAATACATTTACGTATTTACAACTAAAACATTCCTGTATTCCAGTCAGCTTAAGGAAATTCCTGAAAGCTGACTGCTCTTGACAACTTTAAACCAACTTTGAATTTTGAAGCGCACACGGCTGCAGGTGAAAGCTACAGACTTCTATAGATGTTAGATGTTTTTTAAGCTGAAGGGACTTAACTGCTGGGTCATCAGTCCCTAAACTTACAAACTACTTATGAACTACCCTAGGGACTTAACTGCGGGGTCGTCAGTCCCTAAACTTACAAACTACTTATGAACTACCCTATACTAAAGACGACACAAACATCCATGCCCGAGGGGGTATTCGAACCCCCGACCGTAGCGGTCCTGTAGACTGTGACTGACGCGCCGCAGACCGCTCGGCCACTGCGGCCGGCAAGACTTCTATAGAGCTACAAGGAAAGGAGGAGAATGAAACAGTGTACATCCAACGAATACACATTATTTTCGACAGATCTAGCTTTTAACTTCCGGAGACTGCAGTTTGCAGTGAGACTTGCATTTTCTATTACGATTAATAAATCACAGGGCAATATTTTCAATACTGTGGATTGGATTAGACATGTACATGTTTCTCAAACGAACAACTTATGTTACCTTCTCAGGGGTGTGCTCACTAAAGAAATGATTCATATTAGATCCTGGACGAGTCACAAGAAATATTTTTTCTGTTAATTAAATGAATATATGAATGTTACATGTCGTTTGTTTTTTTATTACTATCTTCCTTTCTTTGGATACTGCACTTATAATTTTGTACATTATGGAAGACAATTTTATTTCTTAAATATTCTCTGATAAATATAACCTGTTATTAGAAAAAAGGAGGTGGAGAGAGAGAGAGAGAGAGAGAGAGAGAGAGAGAGAGAGAGAGAGAGAGAGAGAGAGAAGGGATAGGAGAAGTACTAACTCAAGGCTTCAATAAATAAATAAATACCCGGGCAACGCCGGGTTTTCAGCTAGTTTCTTGCTGGTTTGGAGATATTTCTGAAGCTTGGCGTTGGCTTTTTTCCCATGTTTTTCGAAGAAGTTCACAGCTGTCGGGGAACATGGAATATAGGTAAACGTGTATTTAAAATTTTTGAATTAAGTATACGGTTATACGAAAGCAAAAATTATGCAGCCTTTCTGAAATATGTTCCAATAAATATTATACGGTTACACGAAAGCAAAACTTATTCAGTCTTTCCGAAATTTGTTCCGATAAATATCATGCAATTTGAAAACCCACTAGTTACTTTTCTGAGGAGTGTCTTTAATTTGTTTGAGTCAGTCGTAGACCATCAGTTCTGGATTAATTGGTTAATTTCTCGTTAATTAACTGTTTATGTTATTAACCCTTAACAAGAATCGTTATTTTTACGAACATAACTAGAATCACGCGTCCATATGGACCCTTGCATAAAAAAATCCACATAATTCCTATAAAAGGTATAATTAACATGTGAATGCACAATGAGTGTATTGAAACAAGTTTTATTTGAAATACAAATCAACTTGCTTTGAGCAAAAAAATTTACATTGTGCTATTTTTTTAAGTCGTAGGTCTCACATTCAAGGAAAATTTGTAATACCTTACTCTGGAATGCTATGTGATGAAAAAATAGCTCGGATTTAAAAAACCTAGATATGCTATGAGGTCTCTCATAACTTCCCCTTAACATAAATAGGCACTCTTTACGCCACCAACCAGAAACAAAAATAATGACAATGATACATGAAAGTGTCTAAATGTTATCGGTATATCAGTACCTCAACTAAGAATGACACTTGTTACAGAACATTTTTATTCTGCATGTCGTTTTCAAATATAGGCCTACTTAAAGTATTTGTCGCATTTTTGTGATTGTTTGCTGTCAGTTTTAGAACCACATAAATAACATCTTCCTCTTTTCCATGAGCAACTTTGATTAGAAAGTGAATTTTCTTGTTTTGTTTGAACATCGCTCATAGATTCTGTGTCCGAGAGATTTTCGTCTAATAATAGTTGAAAGATTTTTTTTTCAGTACGACTCCGCTGCATTGTGGTGATAAAGTGCCTGAAACATTACAAAATAAGCCAGTATACACTAACTGAAAAAATTCCGTATTTGGAATCGCGGGTCAGATTGGCCCCAGCGATGGCACTTACGTCAACTTCCAATAACGCTGAAGCGGCGAGCTCCTGGTCCCTGGTGCACCTCACAATGTACTCAGATTAGACTAATACGCGAAACTAAAGATCGGCACATTTTGATTGTTAGACGGTTTTGTTGTTGTCAGCGGGTCCAAATTGACCCAAGATTCCGGTTAATGGTTAAAGTAATGAATCCAAATATTGCCTGTATCAATATCAGTGATTTTTCGAGTAAACTCATGGCAAATTTATTATACATCGTGACCTACAGTTGCATTCCTTTGATTTAAAACAGAGTCTAACATAACTTTTCCCTCTGTGTCGGGATCATTAGTTCTCGTACGAGACGTTGTATCCTGAAGAGATGCTACTAAACAGTTTCTGTGCCAGAGAAAAGGGGTGAATGTTTGAGAGCTTTCGTGAGAGCCGACATTTCAGCCATATCTCAGAATCGCTGCTTTTTGTAACTCACTTTCACGGAGAGCGCTGGGGCACGTCTTCGTGAGTCAACATTGGCCTTCGAAGCGGACCAGCGGAGCGATGGCGGCGCCGGCGGGAAAAGTGGTCGGTGCGCAAACAGTTCCAGCAAACGCAGGCCTCTCCTAAACCTCACACACGTCTCTTAAACTCGTGCATCGTGGGAATCGCCTGATATCATAACTAAATCCGTTTGACACAGTTTTAAAGTAAAGAAACACAAAAAAGTCTTTATTCTTCTCTTAGAAGGGCAGCCCGTTTTTTTTTTTTTTTTTTTTTTTTTTTTTTTTTTTTTTTTTTTTTTTTTTTTTTTTGTATTCAGATCGATACGAAATTCTTAAACACTTTCAGTAACGTAACAAACTGTCCTTGTAGTCTAGAGGCAAGCTGTAATAATAGTTATGAAATTTACTTCTTCGTGGCCTCCCAATTGTTCCAAAATATTGTTTGCTTGTCAACAGAAGTTACTAGTACAAACTAAAACACCGACTACAAACACAGTTTTTAAAAGCAGAAATCGTGACTCGACTACAATACAACGAATACTACTACAAATGCACATCCATTACCATGAAGTGCACAAAATATCTTCAAAGACTTTATTGATAAATCTGAAACACTAAATTAAAATTATGATGCGGCCGGGAATCGAACCCAGACCTCCATGCTTACTAGGCAGACGTCTTACCGTTAGAGCACCACACCAATAATGATTAAGGTGCCTCGGAATAGTCTAATTACGATTACCCTCCACGTCACAAACTTTAATTCAGCTTCTGTATTCCAAAGATAATTGCCACTACTGCCAAGGCTCTCCATGCAGCGGAATAGCACCTGGGATGCATGGATGTCCGGATTCGATTCCCGGCCGCATCACAAATTTTAATTCAATAATATGTCTTTGACATATTCGAGACGAATATCCGTCTCAGAGGTTGTTTATTTGTATTCAAAGACTTTGTTTAAATATTCGCTGTAGATGGATATGGTGAGAAAAAAACTGGCGACTTAGTTTGTCACTTCCCTGTACGGTTCTTCATAGGCATCTTATAGTGTAGAATCTTGAGGAATCTTTAAATAACATTGGACTTATCGTAAGAAAATACGAAGGCCGAAGAGATTAATAATGCTAACTTCTTCAAACATAATACCAATTTTTTTCGTGAAATTCGAGGTACTTGTATCTGGCCGAAAGCTCTTTCTGATCATTGCGCACTATAGCATAACATTTGCTTCCATACCGTAACGTTTCTCGATAAACGAAGGCCATTGCGATTTCTAATTTTTGAAGTAAAATTAAGTACTTTTCTTGTGCTCAACGTAAGTAATATCTCAAATGTGTCAGTAACGCTGAGATTTGTAATATTGTGTGGCATCATTTAAACAGGAAACGGTACTTACGTACGGTTGTTTACACTCATGCTGTTATCGTGTGGCAGTTACATTAGCTATTTTTCCTTTTGTTATTACAATATTTTTATTTGATACTATTGTAGTTGATACTAATTTTTTAAATCAAAATTCAGTGGAACTTGAACTTAGATAAATTAATCAATATAATGCTGATTGATTCTAGGAAAGAAAAAAAATCAACCAACCACTATTAATAATGCTGTTTATGTAAAGAAATAACACCGTTACGGTTTCGAACATAAAGATTCATCATCAGACGTCAGACGGCTGTTTTCCTCTAAATGCATCATGATTCTAGTCACTTGTGGCAAAATATTCTTGGAATGGTGGTGCCATACAAGATAAAAAAGATGATTTCAGTGACCTATTTGAATGTAACTAGCACTAATACCGATGCAACACGCTGCAAGGAGATCTTAACAATTGAGTGGTTGTTGTTGTTGTTGTTATTATTTACTTACATTGAAAATCCTGTACCATTTTTCTCAATGTCTGCTGCTCACGGAATGATGTGCATTCTGTGAATTGCTTATTTCACTTACAGAGAATAACATTGCATGAAGTACCACACACAATTCAAAAACGTTTTGCCACATGGGAGCTTTTGTAAACAAAGATAGCGAGATTATTAATACAACAGCGCCAAAGAAGTTATCTCTCTCGGAGTTATTAATGCTGTTTGCAGGTGAACAGCCTTCTGACGATGAACCATTATTTTCGAAACGCCGCTATTTATAAATAAATAGTGTTATTAATAATGGCTGGCTTTTGTTTTCTTCTTTGCATGAATCATACTGTATTTTAACACAGACACGGTATCAGAGTGTCAGTTTTCAACAAAATAGCAATTTTAAGCACCATTTAGAGTGGTGTTATATAACGGCGCATGACAGTTATTCGAAGTAGTCTTGTTTCGAAAATGGAGCCACATTTATTGAAGTGATATACTTTTGTGTCTTCTAAATTACAAACCTACTGCCAAAAATAACTGACTTTAGTCAACATAATTATTCGATATTTTCATTAGATGCGTACATCGAACTGAATTTCACTCATTGCTGGTACACTTTTGTGCGATTACCTTTTCATAATATTACTGCCAATTCCTGTAAGTTTCGGCAACGTACATCTTATGTACAACATGAATTGCGGTATCGAAGTGTATTCTTCTTGAATAGAATCAAAAAGCGCTAATGTCAGTGTTCTTTCCTGTGGCAGTTTTTTAGATGGAAGAAACTCACTTAAAAGCATTTGTTTCCTAAGTCTTGGTAGTTCAGGAGACACTAAATTTCATCTTCACTGGTTATCTCGAACGAATGTTTTGTTGCCTATCTGTCGTGTAAAAGTGTAGACGTGAAATCTGTAACCGTGTTTTACAGTCAAAGAAAAATATAACGTGACTTAGTAGTCATACGTCTGCGGAATGCTGGACATCGAGCTAGCAATAGTCGCAAAACGGACTGTACAAGAAAATTAACAGCGTCGCCCGAGAAATCTTTGTAGCGAGTTGTTGAGGCGGTTAATTTTGCTGTAGATTGTGGTCTTTCATGGAAAGGGACTGTTTTTTGACGAACAATAGTCAAATGTTGTTACTGACTTTTTTTAGGGAAATTTACAATGGTTTAGGAAATGGCAGATGTCGAAGAATCTACATGTCAACTGAGCGGAGAAATACTATGGTAATCAATATTCAGAGAAAAAGTATAACAAATTTTCTAAAAAGTCGATAAAACATGGTATTTTCCACGATATTATAGGAAATAATGTACAACATACGTCTTCGCACTCACGTAACTTAAAACGGAATAGCGGAAAACACGTAGTTCGTTTTCAATCGTTATGTAAGAAATGAATGTCAGTAACATAACCTAAACATAAAATCTCTAAACTCTCTGCAACAAATTAAAAGCATTTAAGAGTTCAAGTAAGGAAATGTACGTAGCTAAAATCTATTTGTTTCTCTAAACGAATGAAAGTACCAAATTAATGCAATGTTTGTTTTGATTATGTGTATCAAGGCGTTGTTTCTTCCATGACAAACGAATAACATTAGTGTCTCTATTTTTGGAATGCAGCAGCCCTCTCCATTCTTAAAATAATTTAAAAAATTCGTAAGAAATAGCATTCTGACGTTTATTGGTATAGAAATTTCCCCTCTGGTCAGTTACTAGACGAGAAGTTCTCCAAGTGCAAATGTTTTTCGTGTTTAGTCTTGTTCCATTATGATAGAAATATAATTTCATTCCCAATCGTATCTTGCACTTGTACAATTAACTCACTTAGTCTCTTGCCAGGTGAGAGAGTGATACAGGAAAAATAACAATTCCTTTTCTTGGTACTGGTTCCCGAAAACAGAATAGCTCTTGGGACAGTAGCTACTCCGCGAGAGAGATTAGTGGTTTCGACCATACATACTTAATAGGCAGAGCAAACAGCAGAGCGACTATTCACATGGCGTAGTAGCAACACAGAACAACGTGACTGTTGGTAAACATTAGCCTAATTTAACAACAGTTTAACAGTTTTCAATTAATATCTCCATTTTAAACTAATAATACTCTCACGTGGAATTTAATGTTACTTTCCTCCACAAAATGGTCAGTATAATCATAACGACGGTTGAAAATGTTTTGTCAACTTTTACGTTTTGTAGCTAAAGAGAAATTTGTGCCGTAAAAATAATTCCATGACCGGTGTACCAATATCTATGGTCGAAGATCAGTGGTAACCATTACTGTCTATACTATCTGAATGTTGATCTTCAGTTGTTTGAGAGAGCCAGCCGTTCATGTTCATATTTCGTATCTTGTAAAATCCAACATGGCTGACACAAATTGTTACTAGAATACGGAAAGAAAATACGTTTAGATTCCGCTACCATACCGGCCTATTACATTGCAGATTGACCTATAGTTCAAAACAAGATGTAAACAAGCAATTCTTTGGCCGCGCAAAGTAATGGACATTCGTTTGCCAAACTACAACACGGCGTGTAATGCAAGACCATGTACTAAACATATGAATGTACTATACGCTGTAGTTCTATCAGTGATCTCTATACAAACTGAATGTATAACTCTGGTCTCTGAGGATAGAACAGTAGCGTGCCTTCACTTTCATATGTTTCCTACACGTTTTCTCATTGTCCTCCACGTTTAAATTTTCCAAATGAATTTCCATCAGTTATTACGTGACAAAAAGTGCTTGCCTACCTCTTAATTCGAAATATATATCAATATGCCATGTAATAGACTAATATGGGAGCAGAATTCGTTTTCCTGTAATTCATCATAAGCAGCCACATTTGAATTTGGCAAGAAACGAAATAGCAACATCGATGGTTGGCACGCTCAGACAGCTGAAGATATAGATATAAATGAGTTCTGTGTTCAGATACCAGCGTTATATACTCAGTCTACAGAAATCACTGGTTGCAACACAAAGGACTTGCATTCGCGAGAAGCATGGTTCAAATCCTCATCAATCCACTTATATTTAGGATATGTTTTCCGTGGTTACCCTAACTCGAGAACACAAGTGCCGAGGTAGTTCCCCTGGAAAGAACATCGCTTCCATTGCGAGCGATAGCCTCGTTTTCAATCACTATATTGTCGCTGGATCGTGGAACGATAGTTTAACTTCGTTTTATTGTTTGAAACAACTGCCAGAAACTATTGGAGTGTTTAAACATTTTAATGATGTTGATGTTTAAAGAACGAAGCCAGATAAACTGTAAATTGCCTAAAACGTTAAATACGTAATATTGTATTGATAGGTTGTTTATTAATGGCGAAATTAACAGCAAATGTGGAATTATTTATCTGTTGTTTATTATACTCAAAATCAAGAATGTACATCACTCTTATAACGAAACATGGTTTTCGCAATAATGAAATTTCTTCGTAAAGCGTAATAGAAAAATTAATGCCATTTCATTTCTGTCTGTCACAAATCATGACCAGTAAAGGGCTTTGTTGTGTATTGGAACTATGGTTCGGAATTCACGTTAGCTGTAAGTCCTCTTACAGTCAGTATAAAGGTGGTAGCTCAGTTGCTCAGTACCAAAAAATTAATTTTACGGAAAACGTTTTAGTAATATGGTAGCATACTCTTTCAAATTCTGAAGTCAGCAGGGGTAAAATACAGGGAAAGGAGAGTTATTTACAACTTGTACAAAGGCCAGACCGCAGTTATTAGACTCGAAGGGCATGAAAGGGAAGCATCAGTTGGGAAGGGAGTAAGACAGGGTTGTAGCCTTTCTCCGATGTTATTCAATTTGTACATCGAGCAGGCGGTGAAGGAAAGCAAGGAAAAATTTGGAATAGGGATTAAAGTTCAGGGGGAAGAAATAAAAACATTGCGTTTTGCTGATGACATTGTAATTCTATCAGAGACAGCAAAGGACCTGGAAGAGCAGTTGAATGGAATGGACAGTGTGTTGAAGAGAGCGTATAAAATGAACATTAACAAGAGCAAAACATAAATAATGGAATGCGGTCTTAGAAAATCAGGCGATGCTGAAGGAATTAGATTAGGTAACGAAACAATGAAGGTGGTAGATGAGTTTTGTTACTTGGGTACTAAAATAACATGCGATGGTCGAAGTACAGAGGATATAAAATGCTGAATGGCAATGGGAAGGAAAGCATTTTTGAAAAAGAGAAATTTGCTAACATCGAATATTAATTTAAGTGTAAGGAAGTCTTTTCTGAAGGCATTTGTGTGGAGTGTTGCCTTGTACGGGAGTGAAACATGGACGATAAGCAGTGCGGACAGGAAGAGAATAGAGGCTTTTGAAATGTGGTGCTACAGAAGAATGCTGAAGATTAGGTGGGTAGATCGCATAACTAATGAAGAGGTACTGAACAGAATTGGTGAGAAAAGGAATTTTTGGCATACCCTGACTAGAAGAAGGGATCGCTTGGTAGGACACATTCTCAGACATCGGGGAATCGTAAATTTAGCATTGGAGGGAAGTGTGTGGGGTAAAAATCGCAGAGGGAGACCAAGAGACGCGTATAGTAAGCAGATTCAAGTGGATGTGGGTTGTCGTTCTTATGAGGAGATGAAAAGGCTTGCTCAGGATAGAGTAGGGTGGAGAGCTGCATCAAACCAGTCTCCGGACTGAAGACCATAACAACAACAACCATGTAAAATTTATATTCCTATATTATGTGTCCTATTTTCTGTAAAAAATACCTAACTATTATGCATAAGATATACTCAGCTACCAATTATTTACGTCACACAAAATTTTTAGGGCACACTATCTTCATGCAGTCCCCCGGAGCCGCATACTTACTATTTACTTGAGTAACAACAAAGACGGCTTAGTTTCGTTACCGTAGTGAATATGCGTTTATGGTGAAAAAACATAAACGAAAGTGTTAATGTGACACGTGAAGTGGTGGTATATACTGTGTCCTCTCATAATAAATGATGCAAAACTCGAAAATAGCTAAACCAAACTTGTAAACAGGACGAAAAGCAAAAGGAAATAACACCATAACACAGAAAATAAGACAGGCTGTAATATACGTATTTGTACATTTAGAGCCACCAACAATACTACTAATACCTTCGTGTCTCAAATTAAATGTCTAAACCCACTAAAGATAGCAGATATATGCTGACACATGATCATGTAAGGAACGATGAGGTTTTACGTAGAATCTGAAGAGAGAAGCACGCGGAAAATACTAACAAAATAGGAAGAGTGATAACACATCAAGAACCAGTTACATTATACTAGAGGTAAAAACGGCAGGTATGGTCTGAGATTGGGGTACACTCAATAAGTAATAACAATCACACGACAGCGTGAGGAGAGGATATTGGAACGGAACGGAAAGGACGGCACATATGATTTAGAAACTTAACAAGACTGGTCTCAGAGCTGCATATCACTTCGTTATCTAGCACAAGTAAGATATTTACCATCGAACAGCAACGAATAAATTACACAGGGTGTTTCACTTATCTCGATCATATTCAATAATTTTTTTGCCCGAAGGAAGATAAGAAAAGAAATGTAGGTTATCAAGTAAATATTCTTTTGCCACCAAAGGGATGTTTTGGGTGAGAAGCATGTACACCAATAAATATCAAGTAGAAAAGTTACTTATCGATGGATGCTGCAAGTAAGCTGAGCGGTAAGTGCAAAAACGTTTTTTATTTAAAAAAAGAGTACATGTAGTACAGTACCCTTGTACTTCCAAACGACTTGATGTGTGCAGTTAAGTCAATCATTGATTTAAAAAACTGCAACACCATTAGCCTACTGAAGACGGTTGAATGAACGACCACGGGCTATTTTTGTTACGTTTTCTGCTTTTTACTGTCACGTCCAACAAATGGAAGAGTTTCGTTATTCTTGATACGAGCTCTGTCAGCCAGTATAGGTGAATCAAAGTCAATTGTTTATTATACTCTTGCTTATTATACTCTGTGATACGTTTTTGTTACGTTCTTGTAGAGTGGGTATCGGAGGAAAGAGCTGTTGTTCATAACGTCGTAACGAACAAATAGACAAGAAAGGCAATCATATTTGTTACTGTCTCACTGGTTCTGAACAACATTTTCTTGTCACATTTTTATTTTATTTTAGTGCTAGACGGAAAGCTATTTTGAATGTTCAAGATAAATGGGACAGGGGACAGCCTGTATTTTAATCATGGCACTCTTGTAATTAAGCAAACAAAGTAACTCTGAATTTTCTCTACGTAAAAACTACGTGTCAGCAACAATAAATCTATCAAATTCTGTTTCTATTCACCTATGTGACAGCTCTGTCGTAACTAACACTGCACTTTTCATGTGCGCAAGCTTTTTGCAGCCTCAAATTTATATTTCGTAAGAAGTGGAGGGATTGTGGGTGGGCCACAAGAATTCTATCTCTGTTTACAAAGCGTTGGACGGTGTGTCAGGTCAATTAGTACCACAATATCAAAATTTCATAGCGAAACTAGCTTTTAATATTTATTTAGAAATCTATTCTGTTACGGCTATCAAATCATAGTTTTTTTGTGGGCACAGAAAGACTAACGTGGTATGCGTACTTGTTTAATATTTGGGAAAGCCATACAGGAAACAAAGAGTTGCTCTATGGTAAGAAGGTTGTTGTCGCTGTTATTGTTGTTTCTGTTTTTGTTGCTGTGGTCTTTAGTCGGAAGACTGGTTTGATGCAACAGTCCACACTGTACAAGACTCTTCACCTATTTGTCTCCTGGTAAGGGAGGAAAGAAGTGAAGTTGATTATTCCGATAGTATTGAAGGAAATCTTATCTGGGATAGGAATGAACGCATTACAAAGTTTAAAACAGTGTTCAGTGAGTATCCTCAAGTATCGAGAGTACAAGTAAATAAATCCCTTGTGTCCTTCCGACAGAACGAAAGGAACATAAATCTACGTTCTGAGTTACTCTTTTACCAAAAAGGATGGAAGTATTTGTGAGCCAATAATTGTATTCTACACACATTGTAAGAGTGTGTGTGCGTCTGTGTGTTCCAGGACTGCTCCTAAACTACTGGACACATTTCAACCAAAACTGGTACACATATTCTTCTATGTGAGGCAACAATCGCTCTGCATGGTAAGAACCATCTACTGCATACAGTCCGGGACATTAGAATTTATAAATAATTTGATGAGCAAAAAACTGCCGCATCATGCGACCCTTAAATAACGAGATTTTTATCTATCGACTAAGTGGGAATGAAACCACTTAGCGACTTGCAACAAACTTTCCACACAATTCCAAAGGTTTAAAAAACGTTTGCTTGCAGAGAACCCCAACGAAATGATGAGAGGAAATGATGTTTTCGCTTACTACTTTTCCACTGTATATGCAGTAAATCTTCAACACATATGACGTAACAATTTATTACTTATAGAATTTAATAAATGTAGTATGAAACATTGGTCGTTTTTTATTAATGTTTTGGCAGATCGATTTCGATCACATAATGATCATCCTCAATGCACCAGTCATCGTAATATCAGCTATGTATAATCATATGCCATATTAGCTGAATGTAACAGATTTTTTTGAACATATCAATGTAGTGTCCAACCATTACTTATAGATTGCTCATTGCATGCGCGTCATATTTTACAAACATTATTAATACATACCACTGAATTTATCATACTAAAACACATATATCATAAGATTAGAGGTCATAAACAATTAGTCCCATTACGCACTAGGTTTCAATGTCTTCGACTTTACTACCAACTCTCTTCGCGACAAATTTTGCAGTTTGCATCCCATAAGTACCACAGAATGTAACTTCCTCATTCATCGCGGTAAGGTCACATGGTTCAGGAGATATGATGCCATAAACAACGAGATGTGTGAAAGCCGTCCCATCAAGCGTCAGGTTTTGATTTCTAACGTCTTTACTACTAACTCTGTTGACAACATATTGCGCTGTGGTTGCCTAATATACCACTCTACATGCTCGGCGAATTATATTATTGTAGAACACATCGTTCAGGAGATATGACGTCATCAGGATTGAAATGCGTGAAAAGGAAAGTACAGGACGAAATCCGTTACAGGATCACGCGAACTGCACAGGGAATGGGGAACAAGGCGATGGGCAGAGGGGAGAAGAAGGAAATGAACTAAATAATGAAAGAAATACATACTTGAGCAACGCCTGGTAGCAACGCTAGTTTAATATATTTAAACGTAACGAGTTAAGAAAGAGAGAATTATGAAATCAAATGCATACCACCGATGCGATATAACTTCGAACTACCAAATAATCTTGTTCTTGCTTGATAGGAGAGATTTAATTCCCTCTATAAACGTTCGAAAGTTTGTTATAAAATGGATAAAGTAAAAAGTATTCTACCGTTTAATTTTAGAACAGGCTGTTGACATTACAAGATATATTGTCAAATTATTAAAAGTACTCAAGATTTTCACTGAAAGAAGACAAAGTATCTATTATGATGTGCTCACAGTATGCTTGTTAAGGGGCATAAAATATTGAAATATTGATCAGTTCGTAGACTGAATGTCTCCGAAGACGACCCAATAGCTTTCACCTGCTCTTCGTTAGACACAAGCAATGTATTTGCAATTACGAATATGAATCAGTATCATAATCGAAAGTGCGATTACATTTCTTGTATTTAATCTCACAGCTGTAGTCGCCGCAGTGCTCTAAGCACATTTCCATCGGTTCCATCCGTAAACTTGGACACTGTACAGTGTATTTACTCTTCGTTGCTCTTACGAGAATGTTGTATGGAGTCTTTTTAAAGTAGGCCTAAATCGATAATACTGTGCATGGAAATTTATTTCTTAGAAATAATAACCTTTCAACCAACTTATCCTACGTAGGAGCGCTAAAACTTTGGCAAAGTATCAGGAAGCTATAAGATTAAAGTACGGAAAAGAAAGAATGTTGATAATACCAGAAAAAGTATTTGGACGGAGGTTTTATATGAACAAGACTCTGATAGAGCACCGCTGAATTAATACGGAGATAACAGGTTTTATGTAGACCACATTATACAAACTGCAGCGCGATGCCAAATGAGGAAGATCTACACATCTACATATATTCGTTGAAAGTCACAATCAGGAGCGTGGCACAGGGTCCATCGAACCGCTTTCATAATATTTCTCAACCGTTCCATTCTCTGCCAGCACGCGTGAAAAGGGAACATCTGTTTTTTCCGTTTTCGATCTGATTTGTCTTATTTTATTATAAGGATCATGTATCTCTATCTATATGGATGCTATCGAAATATGTTTGCATACGGAGGAGAAAGTTGGTGGAAGAAATTTCGAAAATGTATCTCGTCGCAAGGAGTAACGCCTTTCTTTTAATGATTTGCACCCCAACTCGTGCATTATTTCCCTGACACTCTCTCCCTGTATGGTGTTAGTACTAAATGAGCTGCCCTTCTCTGAACTTTTTGTAAGTCGTCCGTCGATCCCACACCAAAATAAGACGGACAACAGTAGTGTAGGCACTTTCTTACTAGAAGTGTTACATCTACTAAATGTTTTGACAATGGAAACCAGCTTTTGGTTCGCTTTCTCTACGACATTTTCTGTGTGTTCTTTCCGACTAAAGTTGAATTTACTGTCTTTAGATTCGACAGATTTATCGTGCAAATGAAGTTTAACGGATTTCTTTTAGTACTCACATGGATGACTTTCCATTTTTCACATTTCCAGTTTCCGCACCGTGCAGATATTTTATGTAAATCGTTTAGCAGCTGATTTTGATCTTCTTCCGATAAGCGACAGCATCATCCGTGAACAGCCAAGAGAGCTGCTCAGATTTTAAAAAAAAAAAAAAAAAAAAAAAAAAAAAAAAAAAAAAAAAAAAAAAAAAAAAAAAAAAAAAGTTCAAAAGTTTGTAAAACTATGGAAACAAAGTGCAGTGTTCACCAGTCCTAGACTAACACTCTACATAAAGTAACTTATGCTAAGGACAACGCACGCATCCATTCCCGAGGGAGGACTCGAACCTCCAACGGGGAGCAGTCGCGGGCTCCACAGTAAGGCGCCTTTGAGTGCACGGCCTTTCCCGCGTGGCACTGCTCTGATTGTCTTCTAAACCATTCAAAAAGACAAGGAACAGAAGGGGCTCTATAACACTTACCTGGGGAACGCCAGATATCACTTCTGTTTTACTCGATGGCTTTCTGTCAGTTGCTACGTACTGTATTCATTGTGACAGGAAATCACGGATCCAATCGCACAAATGAGACAATATTCCATAAATACACAATTTTATTAGAAGCCGCTTGTGAGGTACAGTGTCGAAAGCCATCCGAAATCTAGAAATATGGAATCGATTTTAGATCCGTTGTCGATAGTACTCATCGCTTCCTATGATTAAAGAGCTAAGTTGTGTTTTTCAAGAACGATAATCTCAGTCACGTACTCAATTACCCTCATAAGGGCTGAGTGTATGCGATTTGCTTATAGCACTCGGAAGACCCGTACGGTGGTCTATCCAAGTGCTAGTCTAGCTAGACAGTGTTTAACTTCGGTGATCGGTGTATGCACGCATTGTTACAGAAACATCCTGTATGCAGTGTGACAGTAGTGAGTTCGGGAAGAGAGATCCCTATCTGACGGAGGGGAGGAGGGGGTACGAAGAAGCGAAGAAGTGGAAGAAGTGGAGAAAAGATACGTTGCAGCTGCTTAGATTGTCTCCTAAATCATTTACAAAGACAAGGAAAAGTAGGAGTCCTGTAAGACTTCCCTGAGGAACGCCAGACATCACTTCTGTTTTACTTCGTGACTTTCTGTCAGTTACTACATACTGGGCACTTTAAGACGGGAAATCACGAATCCAATCGCACAACTGAAAACGATGTTTCACAGGCAAGCAATTTCATTAATATGAAATTAATAGCCAAAGCAGTGGCCGAGCAGTCTGCGGCGCGCCAGTCACAGTCTGCACGGCTGCTACGGTCGGGGGTAGATGTTTGTGTCGTCTTTAGTATAAGGTAGTTCATAAGTAGTTTGTAAGTTTAGGGGTTCATGACCCCGCAGATAAATCTTTTAAACTTAAACATTTGATTTTTTTAATCAATAGTGCCTAATAACCGCTGCAATTTATCTCGGCTGAAGAAGACTAAAGCGAATTACTAGGTATCGGTTCTGGGTATATTATCTGAAGTAAGTACTTTCCTCGAACATTATGAATTACCTCGAAGAGAACGATCTATTGACCTATAGGCAACACGAATTTGGAAAGTATCGTTTTTGTGAAACACAGCTAGCTCGTTACTCACATGGTGTAATGTGTGGTATGGACAAGGAATATCAAATCGTTACCATATTTCTACACTTCAGGTCAGCTTTTGACACTGTACATCACAAGCGTCTTCTAATCAAATTGCCTGCTTGTAGAATAGCGGCACAGTTGTGTGATGGGATTCGTGATTTCTTCTCAGAAAGGACACACTACGTCGTAATCGACGGAAAGTCAACGAGAAAAACAGAAGTAATAGTTGGCGTTCCCCAGGAAAGTGTTATTTTTATAACCGTTTTAGAAGACAATATAAGCAGCTCTCTTAGACTGCCATTTATCGGTTAGTAAAGTCACCAGATGATCAAAATCAACCGTAAAATGATTTGGATAAGGTACCCACATGGTGCAAAAATTGTCAATTGAATCTTAATAATAAGTGCGATGTCACCCATATGACCACTAAAAGAAATCCGTTAAACTTCGGTTACACGTAAATTCAACTAAATACCTAGGAGTAACAATTACGAACAACTTAAATAGGAAAGAACATGTAGAAAATATTGTAGGGAAGGCGAACCACAGACTACGTTTCATTGGCAGAACACTTAGAACATGCAACAGTTCTACTAAAGAAACTGCTTACACTATACTTGTGAGTCCTATTTTGGAGTATTGCTGTGCATTGTGGGATCCACACCAGGTGGGACGATTTAGAGAAAATTCAGAGAAGGGCAGCTCGTTTCGTGTTATCACGATATAGGAAGGGAGTTTCATGGAAATGAAGTACGAGTTGCGACGGAAACCATTAAAAGGAAGACGTCATTTGTTGCGGCGAGATCTATTTGCGAAATTTCTCTCCCCAACTTTCTCTTCAGAATGCGAATATGGGTAGACATGACCCTCATAATAAAATAAGAGAAATCAGATCGAAAACAGAGATTTAGGTATTCCCTTTTCCCGTGAGCTATTAGAGATTGGTACTGAAGAGAAATATCATAAAAGTGGTTTGATGAACCCTTTGCCATGTAGTTTAATGTGATTTTCAGAGTATTCATGTAAATCTAGATGTAGATCCATATGAGAACTAAAAGTAATACGCTGACTTCATCTATACCGTAAACCAAACAAATCTATAGGCCGTAAATTCAGTTAAATAGGTAGGAATACCAATTAAGAACAACTTAAATTGATTGGAAATAACACGTAGAAAATATTGTAGGGAAGGCGAACCAAAGGCAACGTTTTTTATTGGCAGAACACTTAGAAGATACAACAGTTCTACAGTACACTTGTGCTTCCAATTTCGGAGTATTCGTGGCGTTTCAGAACCCTTACCAGGTTGGAGTGACGAACGATTAAGAGAAAG
The DNA here is from genome assembly GCA_026315105.1 of Locusta migratoria. Classification (NCBI taxonomy): domain Eukaryota; kingdom Metazoa; phylum Arthropoda; class Insecta; order Orthoptera; family Acrididae; genus Locusta; species Locusta migratoria. The sequence goes on from CM048744.1 coordinate 277,915,966, forward strand.
AGAGTTGCAGAGTATACGGGGTGCTACAAAAAGGTACGCCCAAATTTTCAGGAAACATTCCTCACACACAAAGAAAGAAAATGTGTTATGTGGACATGTGTCCGGAAACGCTTAATTTCCATGTTAGAGCTCATTTTAGTATTTCTCCTTAAATGCAAATTGAAATAATTCGTTCAGACAATTGTCAAAATACCCAAGCGTTTCGTTAGTATGTACTCTACTTCCTCGATTCACCGCCAGTAGGCCCAATTGAAGGAAGGTAATGTCGATTTCAGTGCTTGTGTTGACATGCGACTCATTGCTCTACAGTACTAGCATCAAGCTCTTCAGTACGTAGCATCAACTGGTTAGTGTTCATCACGAACGTGGTTTTGCAGTCAGTGCAATGTTTGCAAATGCAGTGAATGGGTATTTTGACAATTGGCTGCACGAATTATTTCAATTTACAGTCAAAGAGAAATACTGAAATAAGCTCTAAAATGGAAATTAAGCGATTCCGGACACATGTCCAAATAACATATTTTCTTTCTTTGTGTGTGAGGAAAGTTTACTGAAAGTTTGGCCGTACCTTTTTGTTCAAATGTTCAAATGTTTATATAGCTTATGGGACGTAACTACGTGGTCATCAGTCCCTAAACTTACAAAATACTTACGAACTAACTATGATTAAGGACGGCACAAATATCCATCTCCGAGGGGGGATTCGAACCCCCGAACGTAGTGGCCGTGCAGACCGTGACTGGAGCGCCTCCTCCCCTCGGCCACCGCGGCCGGCTACCTTTTATGTAACACCCTGTTTATGTAGATGTGCTTTCAGAAATACTCGTAACTTATTTTTCTGCTGGAGTTCGGTAACGTGATTGTGAGCATCGTAACACGGAAGTTGGCACAAGTCACAGTAATGGAGCATCTCACCTTGAAAACACTGTTACCGGACACAAGCTGGGAGCAATTGACCTGCGCTGCAGGAGCGCATTATTCTCTTCAGTAAGGTCGAGTGTCACGAGTGGGGCTGTTCTCCTGGGCGGCGTGTAGTGCGACAGTTGTCGCCGCTGCCGGTTGACACGTCTCGGTGGCTGGTGGTGGCAGACACTGAGGCGCACTGCGGCGCATTGTGAGCCTCTGGCCGGGTCGCGGGTCACGCGCAGACTGCCGCCTTCCCACCTGCAAGGAGGGTCTGCGTCTGCAGCGCTGCAGCAGCCGTCTCAAGGAGGGACCCGTTGTGCACGCCGTCTCGCCGGCCTGGGAACCTAAACATCTCCGCCTCTTTGTGCGGAGACTCCCCTGCACCGCACTATCCCACGGTACGGTTCTTCGCTTCCCCAGTCAACTGGAATATCAACTCGCCGTGTAACGAGCTCGAAACTCATTCCCATACAGCTATCCTGACGGGAGAAAGACCTATGTTTGTTGCTGTGCAGTACGGTGGTGCATACGGAAGGAAGGAATCTTAGGGTTTAGCGTCCCGTCGACAGCGTGGTCATTAGAGACGTAGATTACGCTCGGATTTTTGGGGAAGGATGGGGGAAGAAATCGGCCGTGCCCTTTGAAAGGAACCATCGCGGTATTTGCCTGGAGTGATTTAGGGAAATCACGGAGAACCTGAATCTGGATGGACGGAGGTGGATTTGAGCCACCATCCCTGAGACGGATTTTCGTTTCGAATATGTCAAAGACATTAATCATAAATTTGAAGCATTGAATTAAAATTTGTGATGCGACCAGGAATCGAACCCGGACCTCCATGCTTACTCGGCAGACGTCTTACCGCTAGACCTTCCCGTTGTTGTTGTTGTTGTTATTATATAAAGGGGACCAAACTACTGGGTCATCAGTCCCCTCTTCCCGTCTTACTTTCATTTTCCTCTAAAAGAATTTAGTATATGTTACTATTTCACAATTTGATTCTTTTTGTAAGTTTCTTCTGAAAACTGTGTGTACTACAAAAGGAAAAAAAAAAAAAAAAAAAAAAAAAATGAGCTGTAATACAAATTGTAATATATACGATCCGTTTTTTTAACTTACCTTACGGTCATATAGCCAATGTAGTCCGGTTTAGAATACCAGGTAACGGGCCTTAAAAATGCAATAAATGAAATAATAAAAATGTAATTTGGAGATAGTGAGAGGAGCTATGGACGCTGGAGAAAGAACTCCAACTGGAGAAATGGGAGCATTTCTCATTTATTTTTCTGCTCGAGCTGAGCAGGGTCATGACAACAGCGGAGGCAGCCGGAACATTTGCGCCTTGTATGGGCAACGACATTGGAGGGGGCACGGCAAGGAAATGGTTGTCCCCTTTTAAAGATGACAGTTTTCACCTTATGCTCTTTGTCTGATGTCGATCATTCAGGAGGTGAATCCAGAAAGTACGTTTCTCTATTTTGTTTTAACAAACATCACAAAGTTCAATGAAAAACTTTATTGGCAACAGGTACAGCAATGTTTGTATTATTCTTCGACATCGTCACAAAAGGAATCGAGAGACTTCTCAAATCGTGGGATCAACTTTAGTATTGCTGTGTAGTAGAAGTCTGCCGCCTGTGAATGGAACCATCCTGTGATGGTCGTGGGCGGCTTTTCGTCGTTGTCAAAACACTGGTCGGAGGACCTGCCATCCAGAAACAGGTGTGGAGTGTTAACTGCCCCATCACAATGCTCGTTATCGTAAGGTTCGTAGCACGGCAACTGTGTTGCAGAAGTTCAGTTCCGAGAGCTGCTTACTCATGGAGCAACACGATCACTGCAGTAAGCATTATGACATTTCATGCAACTGAAGAAATTTCTGTCCTCCGCCCAGCGTTCCTACAACGACAAATTGCTGAATACGAACGCTACACTCTGGCTCCAATCACAGGCGGCAGACTGCTGCGACACAGCAACACAGAAGCTGATCTCACTATGTGACAGCTGCCTCTATTCTTCCGGTGACTATGGTCAAAACTAGCTCAAACATTGCTGTACCTGTTACCGATAATGTTTTTCATGTAACTATGTAGTTTTGGTTTTTAAAATATACGGAAACTTAATTTATGGATGCGCCTATACATCTTCCTTACTTAAACGCATTAATCCATAATAATCAACGTCAGTTTTTTCGAGGACACTGACGTTGATCATTATGGATTAATTAAGCCGGCCGCGGTGGGAGAGGGGACTGAGGCGCTCCAGTCACGGTCTGCACGGCCACTACGGTCGGGGGTTCGAATACCCCCTCGGGCATGGATAATTGTGCCGTCCTACTTCGTAAGTAGTTAATAAGTAGTTTGTACGTTTAGGGACTGATGACCCCGTAGTTAAGTCCCATAAGCTATACAAACATTTGAACATTTTTTTGGTTAAGAAAAGGCAAACCTATATATCTAGCTTTTGTAGATTTGGAAAAAGCTTTTGACAATGCTGATTGGAATAAACTCTTTCAAGTTCTGAAGCAAGCAGGAGTAAAGTATAGGGAGCGTAAGGTTTATAACTTGTACAACAACCACACAGCGGTTGTCAGAGATGAAGGGCATGATAAGGAATGAACTGGTTGGGAAGGGAGTAAACAATGTTGTTCAATTTGTACATTCAGCAAGCTATAAAGGAAAACAAGGAGAGATTTGGAGAAGGAATTAAAGTTCAGGGTGAAGAATTAAAAACATTGCGTTTTGCCGACGACATAGTAATTCTGTCACAGACAGCAAAGGACCTGGAAGAGCAGTTGAACAGAATGGCAAGGGTGCAGAAAGGTGCGTAACATTAACAACAGAAAAACTAGGGTAACGGAGTGCAGTCTAAGAAAATCAGGTGATGCTGAAGGAATTAGATTAGGTAACGTAACAATAAAGGAGGTAGATGAGTTTTGTTTCTTGAGCAGTAAAATAACAAATGATGGTCGCAGTACAGAGGATGTAAAATGCAGGAATGGCAATGGATAGAAAAGCGTTCTTGTAAAAGAGAAATTTGTTAACATCTAATATTGATTTACGTCTAAGGAAATCGTTTCTGAGGCCATTTGTGTGGACTGTGGCCTTGTATGGGAGTGAAACATGAACGATAAACAGTGTGGACAGGAAGAGGATAGAGGCTTTTGAAATGTGGTGTTACAGAAGAATGCTGAAGATTAGGTGGGTAGATCACGTAACTAATGAGGAGGTACTGAACAGAATTGGGGAGGAAAGGAATTTTGGCATATCTTGACTAAAAGAAGGGATCAATTGGTAGGACACATTCTTAGACATCAAGGAATTTAGCGTTGGAGGGAAGTGTGTGGGGTAAAAACCACAGAGGAAGACCAAGAGACAGAAACAGTTAGCAGATTCAGGCAGATGTAGGTTGCCGTTCTTATGTGGAGTTGAAGAGGCTTGCTCAGGATAGCGATATTGTGGGAAGGTGCATTAAACCAGTCCCCGAACTGAAGACCACAACAACAACAACAACAACAACAACAACAACAACACACACACACACACACACACACACACACACACACACACACACACATATATATATATATATATATATATATATATATATATATATATATATATATATATGTTGTTGTGGTCTTCAGTCCGGAGACTGGTTTGATGCACCTTCCCACAATATCGCTATCCTGAGCAAGCCTCTTCATCTCCACATAAGAACGGCAACCTACATCTGTCTGAATCTGCTTACCGTATCCATCTCTTGGTCTTCCTCTGCGATTTTTACCCCACACACTTCCCTCCAACGCTAAATTCACAATTCCTTGATGTCTAAGAATGTGTCCTACCAATCTATCCCTTCTTTTAGTCAAGGTATGCCAGAAATTTCTTTTCTCCCCAATTCTGTTCAGTACCTCCTCATTAGTTACGCGATCCACCCACCTAATCTTCAGCATTCTTCTGTAGCACCATATTTCAAAAGCCTCAATCCTCTTCCTGTCCGCACTGTTTATCATCCATGTCTCACTCCCATACAAGGCAACACTCCATACAAATGCCTTCAGAAAGGACTTCCTTAGGTTTAAATCAATATTTGATGTTAACAAATTCCTCTTTTTCAAGAACGCTTTTCTACCCATTGCCATTCTGCATTTTATATCCTCTGTACTGCGACCATCATTTGTAATTCTACTGCCCAAGTAACAAAACTCATGTACCTCTTTTATTGCTTCGTTTCCCAATCTAATTCCTTCAGCATCACCTGATTTTCTTATACTGCTTTCCATTACCCTCGTTTTTCTCTTTTTGATGTTCATCTTATATGCACCTTTCAGCACACTGTTTATTCCGTTCAATTGCTCTTCCAGGTCCTTTGCCGTATCTGACAGAATTACTATGTCGTCAGCAAAACGCAATGTTTTTAATTCTTGACCCTGAACCTTAATTCCTTCTCCAAATTTCTCCTTGCTTTCCTTTATAGCTTGCTCAATGTACAAATTGAATAACAATGGAGAAAGACTACAACCCTGTCTTACTCCCTTTCGAACCACTGCATCCCTTTCATGCCCTTCAACTCTTATAACTGCTGTCTGGTTTTTGTACAAGTTGTAAATAACCTTACGCTCCCTATATTTTACTCCTGCTTGCTTCAGAACATGAAAGAGTTTATTCCAATCAACATTGTCAAAAGCCTTCTCCAAATCTACAAAAGCTAAAAATGTAGGTTTGCCTTTTCTTAATCTATCTTCTAGGATAAGTCGTAAAGTGAGTATTGCCTCCCTTCCTACATTTCTCCTGAACCCAAACTGATCTTCCCCGAGGTCGGCTTCTACCAGCTTTTCCATCCTTCTGTATATAATTCGTGTTAATATTTTGCAACCATGACTTATTAAACTGATGGTTCTGTAGTTTTCACACCTGTCTGCACCTGCTTTCTTTGGAATGGGGGTTATAACATTTTTCTTAAAGTCTGAGTGTGCTTCGCCTGTCTCATACATCTTACACACCAGGTGAAACAGGTTTGTCATGGCTGGTTCTCCCAGAGACTTCAGTAGCTCTGAGGGAATATCATCTACTCCAGGGGCCTTGTTTCGACTTAGGTCTTTCAGGGCTCTGTCAAATTCTTCTCTCAGTACAGTATCTCCTATTTCATCTTCATCTACATCCTCTTCCCTTCCTACAATATTGTCTCGAAGTTCATTTCCTTTGTAGAGTCCCTCTATATATTCTTTCCGCCGTTCAGCTTTCCCTTCTTTGCTGAGAACTGGCTTTCCATCAGTGTCCTTAATATTCATAGAGCTGTTTTTCTTATCTCCAAATGTTTCCTTTATTTTCCTGTAGGCTGTATCTATTTTTCCCATATTTATACATTCTTCTACATCTTTGCATTTGCCTTCTAGCCACTCCTGCTTAGCCATTTTGCACTTCCTGTCAATCTCATTTCTTAATCGCCTGTACTCCATTTTGCCCGTTTCATTTACTGCATTTTTATATTTTCTCCTTTCATCGATTAAATTTAGTATCTCCTGTGATATCCAAGGATTTTTTGTAGGTCTTGCCTTCCTACCTTTTTTGTCCTCTGCTACCTTCACTATTTCATCTCTCAATTTTACCCATTCCTCCTCTACTGTTTTATTTTCCCCTGTTTCTGTCAATTGTTGCCTAAAGCTCCCTCTGAAATTCTTAAGAACCTCCGGTTCCTTCAATTTATCCAGGTCCCATCTCCTTATTTTCCTACCTTTTTGTAGTTTCTTCAGTTTCAGCCTACAGTTCATAACCAACAAGTTATGGTCAGAGTCTATATCTGCCCCTGGGTATGTCTTACACTGTAAAACCTGGTTCCGAAATCTATGTCTTACCATTATAAAATCTATCTGGTATCTCCCGGTGTCTCCTGGTCTCTTCCACGTATACAACCTTCTTTTGTGATTCTTGAACCAGGTGTTTGTTATAACTAAATTATGTTCTGTGCAAAATTCTACCAGGCGGCTTCCTCTTTCATTCCTTTTGCCCAGACCATATTCACCTACTATCTTCCCTTCCCTTCCTTGTCCTACTACCGAATTCCAGTCTCCCATAACAATTAAGTTTTCCTCTCCCATAATTGTCTGAATAATTTCCTTTAGCTCCTCATATATTTCTTCGATCTCCTCATCATCGGCAGAGCTAGTTGGCATATAAACCTGTACTACTGTTGTCGGTGTTGGCTTCGTATCTATCTTGACAATGATAATGAGATCACTGTGCTGCTCATAGTAGTTTACCCGCTTTCCTATTTTCTTATTCATTATCAATCCTACTCCTGTGATAGCCCCAACTGATTTTGTATTTATAATCCTGTACTCATCTGACCAGAAATCCTGTTCATTCTGCCACCGAACTTCACTAATCCCCACTATATCTAACTTCAACCTATCCATTTCCCTTTTTAAATTTTCTAATTTTCCTACTCGATTAAGGGATCTAACATTCCACGCTCCGACCCGTAGAATGCCAGTATTGTCTCTCCTGATGATCACATACTCCTGAGTAATCCCCGCCCGGAGATCCGAATGGGGGACTATTTTACCTCCGGAATATTTTACCCGAGAGGATGCCATCGTCATATGTTCATACAGTAGAGCTGCATGTCCTCGGGAAAAAAAAACGGCTGTAGTTTCCCCTTGCTTTCAGCCGTTCGCAGTAGCTGTGTGGCAAAGCCACATTAGCTGATGTTACAAGGCCAGCTCAGTCAATCATCCAGACTGTTGCCCCTGTAGCTACTGAAAAGGCTGCTGCCCCTCTTCAGGAACCACACGTTTGTCTGGCCTCTCCACAGATACCCCTCCGCTGTGGTTGCACGTACGGTACGGGTATCTGTATCGTTGAGGCACGCAAGCCACCCCACCTCGTCAATGTCTGTGGTTCATGGGAGTGGATATATATATATATATATATATATATATATATATATATATATATATATATATATTGAGAAACTGCAGTGAAGATCGCTGGATCTTTAAATAAATGTCTGCAGAATTACCTTGGGTTGAATACAGCAATTATACTCATTAGACGCTTTTTTGTAATGAATACTTCTTTACCCAATGTTGATTTGCCCCAGAATATGATCCCATATGAAAGCAGTGACTGAAAATAGGCATAGCAAGCTAATATATTAAGATGTATATCACCAAGTTTTGCAATGACCTTGATAGCATAAGAAGCGGAACTTAAACGTTTCAGCAGATCTTCAATGTGTTTCTTGCAATTAAACCCCTCATCAATGCAAACACCTAAAAATTTTGGGCCGGCCGCGGTGCCCGAGGGGACTGAGGCGCTCCAGTCACGGTCTGCACGGCCACTACGGTCGGGGGTTCGAATCCCCCCTCGGGCATGGATATTTGTGCCGTCCTTAGTCTTAGCTAGTTCATAAGTAGTTTGTAAGCTTAGGGACTGATGACCCCGTAGTTAAGTCCCATAAGTTCTACAAACATTTGATTGAAAAATTTTGGATATTCTACCTTAGCTACAGATTTCTGTTATAAGTTTATATTTATTTATGGGGTCATGGCGTTTACTGCATGAAACTGTGTATACTGGGTTTCTTCAAAGTTTAATAAGTGTCCATTTGTAGAGAACCACTTAATAATTTTCTGAAAGACGTAATTTACAATTTCATCAGTTAAATCCTGTCTGTCAGGCCTGATAGCTATACTTGTATCATCAGCAAAAAAGAACTAGCTTTGTATCTCCGTGAATATAGATTGGCAAGTCATTAATATGTATTAAGAACAACGAAGGAGCCAAGACCGAACCTTGTGGGACCCCATTTTTGATAACTTCCCAGTTATTTCTTTCAAAAAATGTGATAAACTGTTTATTCCACTGTCGTGTGGTATTTGCATGTAATGGAAAATGTTAAAAATTGGGTTATATGTACCACATGTTATACGGTAAATTACAAATATTGGGAGATGATATGCTCCTACACTATAACCCGTGTCTGCATTCTGCAAGATTGACCACAACCAATACAGAGGAATTGGGTTGGGAAATCATTCCGCAGCCACTTTATTCACCTGATTTACCGCCCTAGGGTCTTACATTTTTTGCGTTCTCTATCGGAGAATCATCAAGGAGTTTACCAACGTGACGCAGTATTAACACAGTGGACTCGCATACTGGAGGATGACGGTTCATACTCAACTCCGGTCAATTTGATTTAGGTTTACCTTGATTTCGGTAAATCACTCCAGGTACATGTCGGGATGGTTTCTTTCAAAGGGTACGGTCGATGTGCTTTTCCATCCCCGACAAAAACTATCGGGGCGTGTGTTCCGTCTCTAATGACCAAGATATCGACGTGACGTTAAACACTAAACATCCTTCCTTCCTGCAGTTAATTTCCTTTCTGGAAGAAGATGAGCTCCGAACACGGCTCGACGAATACTTCCCATGAAAACCACGTGGTTTCTATAGTCATTGAATCGAAATGTTAACTCAGCGTTGCCTGACTAATGGTAACAGTAAAAGAGAATATATAATTAATGCTATGTCTGTTTCCAGAGATTATTGAACTTACGGAAAACCACTATTAACTTGTACACCAACCTAGTATACCGGGAAGATTTGAAGAATGCAACCGCGAAAGACTCCAGGGACACATAATACAAAATGTAAGCTGACAAATATTGTGAGTTAGCTTTAATAACGACTTTAGTCTGAGGTTTGTTATATGTTTATAACGTCACCCTTGCTAAGCTATAAGAAAGAACTAAAGAAATAAAAAATACATAATAATATTAATAATCTATGTGGGAATAGATCTTTAAAACATTGTACTTGATGGAATTTGAGCTAAAAATCATCTGGTGATTCGTTAGAAAAGTGAAATAACTTTCGTGGCAGCTTGACTATCAGTGCCTTTACTCCGGAGTAGCATGCGCTCAAACACGGGAGTATCCATTTTCTAGTAATCTGATACATTTCATTTTTATTAATTATGCATACTAGAAATTTCAGTCAACCAACATATTTAACAAAGGGTCTAATTATTCACTTAAGGTACCTCGTCCGCGATTCTACAAAGTGCGCCGGTAGAACGGAAGCAAATTTAAGGTGTTGCAACGCTTAACACTTCCCGCGCTCCTCTGCGGAAGAGCGCCCGTAGGCGCGCGGGTACTTTTTAGTCTCTTAACATCACATCTGCTTTTTCCGGAACGCTTTGTATTAGCGCAAAGTCTCGGTACCCGCAGCTATATTATGTTTCTGGTGTTTTGGTTGAGCGGCGATCATTAATTTATCGTGATAATATACAGGTAATTACTTTGCAGAGCTTTTTATTCCTGAAACGCGCGTAATTGCTACGGTCTGCGAGGAGAGGCAATTTTATGGCCGTCCCAAGAATAAAGCGGTGTGCACTTGTTAGCAGTAATTTAGAGAGGCGTTTCACGTGGCGGCCGGAGCGAGACACCTGGCACTCCGCGGAAGCAAACCGCGTTACACACGCTGATACGGCCTGCGATTGTTGGCCGCTTCCTTTCCCCTGTCCTTTCGCGGAAGGAGGAAGAGCAAGCAGATCCGGTGTCTCCGGATGCGACCTATTCTCCTTCATCTTGCCTTTATCCTCGTGACAACTTTGCCACTGCTGATTTTGTTCCACCCGGCTTGCTCTGAGGTTTACCTTGATTAATAAAAGGTAAATATCGCTTGATCTGCGACTAGCTGAAAACCTGGCTTTGCCCGGGTATTTATTTATTTATTCGTGCCTAGAGTTAGTATTTCTCCTGTCCGTTCTGTCTCTGTCCATCACCGTTTTTCTAAAATCGTCTTATATTTATCGGAGAAAATATAAGAAGTAAGGCTGACTTGAATAATGTACAAAATTATAAGTGCAGTATCCAAACGAAGAAAGATAGTAGTCAAAATACAAATGACATATACAATTCGTACGATCTCATATTTATTTAATTACTAGCGTTGCCCGGGTATTTATTTATTTATTCCTGGTATTTTTCAGGTATATATTCATTAGTATAAGGACTGTATGCCTGTAAAATCTCTTGTGAATACAGTTAGTAGTAAAGAAGGAATAGATTAAAACCTGGTGCGGGAAGGGGCGGTTTTCCATGAACGTTACTGTTTATGTGCTCATATCTCATGACCTATGTGTCGTAGTGTGATACAATTTAGAAGGTACATTCAGCAGGATGTGTGTATACTGTCTGTAAAATGTTGTTTTACCTTTCATCATTTTACTATTGTTGCCAGCGAGAAAAAGTTTAATAAAGCTTTGAAATTATGTTTAAAGTTTGTTGAAAGTCGCTAAGTACTGTCATTCTCATACAGTGTATTTCGGGAGTCTCGTCGCATTACATGGCATTTTTTGCGATTTCTATTGGTTATGACGTAATGTCTTTAGAACCATGTGCCGTATGTGATTCTTAACCATGCAGCAATTGTTACCTCACGGTAAGGAATGTGTGTACCAAATTTGGTTGAAATCGGTCAAATGGTTTAGGAGAAAATGAGCAGCATTGTCGCTAAATGCAGCAGTTTTTCTCGCATCTCATTGTTTATGACGTCATACTTCGTGAACTATACATCGTATGTGATTCTTACACTTACGGCGACCGTCCTCATGGATTGATGGATTGAAGCATACGTGTACAAAGTTTCATAAAGATTGGAACAAAACTGTAGATTTGTATGCAGCACGTACAAATATACGGACACTCTGCTTTATATATTAGAAGAAGATGCCATGTGCCGTATGTGGTTCTTACCATTACAGAATTGGTACCTCACGATAAATAAGACGTGTACCAAATTTGATTGAAATCGGTCTAGTGGTTTAGGAGGAAATGTGCAATATTGTCGCGTAAGGCAGCAGTTTTTCTTGCATCTCATGGTTTATGACGTCATATCTCGTGAACCGAGAGAGAGACAGGCCCCGGCGCGCCTGTCAAATTACGTAAGCAAGGTAGGCCAGAGTCGGCGCGATCGCTCGCTGAGTGGCCCGCTGCTTCGAGGCAGTGGACTGTGCCCTAGCGCCCAGCCAATCCGCTAGCGATCGCGCCGACTCAGGTCTACCTTGCTTACGTAATTTGACAGGCCCCGGAGTTCACGCCATGTCACCTAAGCAAGGTAGTCCTCAGCCGGCACGATCGCTGGCTGGTTGGCCTGCCTTTAGAGCAGAGCCACTGCCATACGAACACTCTGCTTTATATATAAAGATTTTGATCGTACGCAGGAGCCTGGAGGAAGCGAGTTACCCACTTTGACCCCTATAGTAGGTCCCCTGCAGATAATGTCTGTGGCATGATCCAAAACTGAAAGCGTGCCTTCTGCACCAGTATGAGCAACAAAGCTTGAGGGAGTTAACGAAAGAAACGTCTCCTTTTGCGAAAGTGTATCCTCCTATCGCTGGAGTAAGTGATCCACTCCAAGGTCTTTGCGGCATACTGAAAGGAACGAATGGATGACGTGAAAAATTGTGAGGACCGATGCTTAAGCAAAACAAAATGCAACCTTCTTGGTCTTCGTTAAAAGTAGCTCTACTTCAGTGCCAATCTGAACCCATTGCTCCAAAATTAAAACACAAAGAAACTCCTGCACAACTCGGTACTCCGCAAAGAGTCCATAGACAATTGAAATCAAGACAGAAAGTAAAGTTACGTGCTAACTAAAGTGAAATGAAGGAAGCAATAGAGGTTTCTTGCGTATGTTTTCCTGTTTATGTACCAAGCGTAGTTTGATATCCATAGATCAACAGCACAGTTGTTGGGCTTTCAGGTAGTTCTGCCATAGGTACCATAAGTATGGGATCGCATCCTAAAGTTCGAGATGGATGATAGCATACACTCTGTAGCTGAGGATCCATACAGTCGAGTTGAGATTGTTCTTGGGGAAGGACTTCATCTCTGGTGCCAACACCCAACTGGTCCGGAACGCCGTCGGCGCCGTCCCGTTGATCAGGGCTACCATGCCGCGGCACAAGCGAGACCAGCCGGCACAGGAATTGATGTCTCCGGGTGTCAGAGGCTTCACAGTGCCTACAAGCTTCCGAGCACCGCCTCGGAGGCGGAAGGCGCTGATTGGTGGCTAGCGTGTTGTTGTCGACGTAATTCCACATTGGCGAGACTTCTGTGGGCAACAGTGGGCTGTGGATGTTGACCCACACTTGCCTCCAGTTGACGGTCGCGTTTTTGGACTTCCAAATTGTGAACTGTTGAGCGTCCTTGCAGGATCACATATAGCGTTAAAACGTTACGCAATCTGTCAGTGGCCACATCCAGGATAGAAAAAAATTAAGAAATTTACTTCATGCGTTTGCGACGATGAGAGACTCACAACGGACGCCAGTAGCGCCCTTGAGAGCACCGTATAGGAGGGGGGGGGGGGAGGGGGGAAGACGGTCGTGCCATGTGGGGATACTGGAATTGCCTTTTGTGCGATTGTTTTGCGTAAGAGGCTTCAGTATGCCTCGTAGAAGGCAGCGAGCGCCTGTCGAGTACGTTCCGCAGTTGGACCGAGGAGGAATACTTGCCTATAGGGACTGCGGATTATTCTTCAGAGAAAACAATGGTTGTGTCGGCCATACCCAAGCGTCAGCGATGGCAGGTCTGTAATCACTGGATGCAGGAGGAAACCACGGCCGACAGGACCAATTACAAATGCCTCGTTTCATAACTGTACGAGATAACAAGCATACTGTGCGGATGAATGTGATGGTTTTCAACGGCCGTGCTGCGATGGATACATTGATCGCCCCCCTCCCGCATCACTGATGTTAAGCTCCGTCGGGCGTTGCCGGTACTTGGATGGGTAACTGTCCGGGTACGTCACGTGCTGTTGTCAATTTTTTCTTGTATATTAGAGGGGACAGGGTGGAGGTGCAAAATCACTGATCACCAGTCTTTACACCAATGCCCTGGATTAAATTCCAAACCTCTTTGCAGTGTCTCATGGAATGTGTGTGTGGGACGCTGTTGATGACGATCTGTCCGTCGGATGGCGACGTTGAGCCCTGCGGCCCCCTTGGTGCTTTTCGAGAGGAGTAGAATATGTTCCGGCACCGGTTTCACCCTCCGCCTTCTCCCATCATCACCAACGCGAACACGACACTACACTAGACACGCACCCATTACAGTCACCTACACTTAACATAGACACTTCAGCACAGAGTTCTCACACTTCGCGAAGGAAAGGTGCCTGCGGTCGCGAAGGATAAGGAAAACCGTTCCATTTAGACGGCTTAACCTGCACTTCGTGGTCTCCCAGCCATTCATGTCATACGACTACACTTTACCGTTATGGTTCGCTTTTTCCACATCACGAAGCATATCAAACAAATTCAGTCCGTTACGGAACAGTATCCGCACGAACCGTTTGGCGTCGTTTGAAGCAGAGTGGATGGTCCGAAAAGCCTTCCCTTGCTGCGTTTACCACGGAGTCAACGCCACAGGCGTTTGTGCCGACAATGTTGCTATGAACACAACTGGGCAACCGCTTGGAGCGACATAATTTTTACCGGTAAATACCGATTCTACCTGCTCCAACACGATGCTCGGATTAGAATCTGGAGGGGCCGTGGTGATAGGCCGTTCAACTCCTACCTTATGCGTTTCCACAGAGGTCCTGCGCCCGGTATTATACACTCCTGGCAATTAAAATTGCTACACCACGCGAAATTCCGACAGGAAGAAGATGCTGTGATATGCAAATGATTAGTTTTTCAAAGCATTCACACAAGGTTGGCGCCGGTGGCGCCACCTACAACGTGCTGACATGAGGAAAGTTTCCAACCGATTTCTCAGACACAAACAGCAGTTGACCGGCGTTGCCTGGTGAAACGTTGTTGTGATGCCTCGTGTAAGGAGGAGAAATGCGTACCATCACGTTTCCGACTTTGATAAAGGTCGAATTGTAGTCTATCGCGATTGCGGCTTATCGTATCGCAACATTGCTGCTCGCGTTGGTCGCGATACAATGACTGTTAGCAGAATGTGAAATCGGTGGGTTCAGGAGGGCAATTCGGAACGCCGTGCTGGATCCCAACGGCCTCGAATCACTAGCAGTCGAGATGACAGGCATCTTATCCGCATGGCTGTAACGGATCGTGAAACCACGTCTCGATCCCTGAATCAACAGATGGGGACGTTTGCAAGACAACAATCATCTCCATGAACAATTCGGCAACGTTTTCAGCAGGATGGACTATCAGTTCGGAGACCATGACTGCGGTTACCCTTGACGCTGCATCACAGACAGGAGCGCCTGCGATGGTGTACGCAACGACGAACATGGATGCACGAATGGTAAAACGTCATTTTTTCGGATGAATCCAGGTTCTGTTTACAGTATCATGATGGGCGCATCCGTGTTTGGCGACATCGCGGTGAACGAACGGTGGAAGCGTGTATTCGTCATCGCCATACTGGCGTATCACCCGGCGTGATGGTATGGGGTACCGTTGGTTACACGTCTCGGTCACCTCTTGTTCTCATCGACGGCACTTTGAACAGTGGCCGTTACATTTCACATGTGTTACGACTCGTGGCTCTACCCTTCATTGGTTCCGCGCGAAACGCTACAATTTCGCAGGATAATGCACGACCGCATGTTGCAAGTCCTGTACGGGTCTTTCTAGATATGGAAAATGTTCGACTGCTGCCCTGGCCAGCACAACCTCCAGATCTCTCACCAATTGAAAACGTCTGGTCAATGGTAGCCGAGCAACTGGCTCGCCACAATACGCCAATCACTACTCTTGATGAACTGTGGTGTCGTGTTGAAGCTGTATGGGCATCTGTACCTGCAGACGCCATCAAAGCTCTGTTTGGCCAATGCCCAGGCGTATCAAGGCCGTTATTACGGCCAGAGGTGGTGGTTTTAGGTACTGATTTCTCAGGATCTATGCACCCAAATTGGGTGAAAATGTAATCACATATCAGTTCTAGTATAATATATTTGTCCAATGAATACCCATTTATAATCTGCATTTCTTCTTGTGGTAGCAATCTTAATGGCCAGTAGTGTAGTTTGGGGCGAAATTGGTATACCACTGTCGCACCTTCCTAGTACGCACCACTGATTTTTAATCAGCCAGTTCATCTCAGATGGTTGGGAACCTGTAGTCTTCCATACCTTCGAAGATGCCGACAGCCACATTTGAACGGGATAACGCGTTAACACACGCGGCCTCTCTGTTTTCCCGACCGAGCGAGGTGCGCAGTGGTAACGCACTGGACCCGCGTTCGGGAGTATGGTGGTTCAAATCCACCTCCGGCCATCATGATTAAGGTTTACCGTGATTTCCCTAAATTACTCCAGGTAAATGATGATTTCCTTCCCCATCCTTACCCAAACCTCCGAACATTAGCTCCGTCTCTAATAACCAAGCTGTCAACGGGACGTTAAACCCTAAACTTCCTTCCTACCTGTTTTCCCCACCTCTCGCGTATCGCAAACTTCTGGTCGAGGATTGCGAGACGACTGGCCCGGGATAAGACACCCGCTGCAACTTCAGATCAGCTTCGGAAATATGTGCAAGCAACATGGACTGCTATATCCTGACAACTCATCCAGAGTCTCTTTGACTCAACGGCGAGCGGTGGAGCAGCGCATACAGACTGCAATGGTGGCAACATAATACTAATTTAGTCATCCTTGTCACTTCACAACAGGCTGTATTTTCATTCAAGTGATTTTTGTACAACGTGATACGCATCTCAAACACGTAGCTCCTGTGTTCGCAACAAGAGTCTGCGTGCAGCCCACATCATTCCACTAACCAAGGAAACGTCGTGTTAGCACTCGGAATCGAAGTCGGCACCTGGGCATGGTAGCCATCTACACTGACCACTCAGCTAGAGGTGAAGACATGAATGTTGTTACACACACGCACACACACACACACACTCAGGGGGTCATGGTTCTTTCGTGAGTACGTGCATGGCGAGTACAGGACCTCGAGCTAATGCAGTCTTCCTTCCTTCTTTACTTCCCGGACTGCATTTCCTTTCCCCCTCCCCTCCTTTTCTAACCTCACTCCTTCCCCTGCCCACCGGCGGACTGATAACCTTAGCCGTTCAGTCCCACTGTCCCAATCAAACAACCCAAGCCAACCCACACACACACGTGATGTATGTACTCTCCCAATCAATACCATTTTGATGAACTACTTATTGATTATTGTCTTTGTATGATAAGATTAATGGAGTTTTTATACGTCATTAACCATATTCTCAAGCCATCCTCCTTGCACTGTGTTGAATTACGGCAAAAATAACGCATTTGTGCTACATCGAATCGCGTGAAGTTCGTGCAATAATGATCACTGATATGAGCTCAAAAATTTTACGATGTCGTCGTGAGGTACAGCTGTGCTACTATCTTTCCAAACAGTTTTTCAGCTGCTATTACATGTTTTGTAGAAACAAGTGCAGGACTTTCCTGTTACTGTATTTTGTCACTCATGCTTAATGTGAAGCCTAAGTGCTTGTGGTTGCCAGCTGTACAGCTCGTGTCTGATTGCTAAATTGATGTGCATGAGTGTCTTCCACAAGAAGTAATCACTACTACTACTACGACTAACTAGAAGACGAGGGTCTATCTTCGGTAGTTATGGCTCTGGCAAAAGGAAATAACGTCTCTGATATACGATCAGTAGGATTCGCTGCCTAGAAAGAAATGCTTAACCAGACCATCCCACTGTTTTGCTGGAAGCTTAGTATTATGAATCTACTGTTCCAGGGCTCAATTTCAGTGAGAGCCTTCCAGAAAATATACTATTTATTTGTTTGAACTAATTGGAACAAATCCGAACTATAGCTTTACAGACGGAGCGAGGTGGCGTAATGGTAAGACACAGAACTCTCATTCGGGAGGATGGTGGTTCAAATCCACCTCCGGCCATCCAGATTTATGCTTTCTGTGATTTCGCTAAATCCCTCCAGGCAAATGCCGGGATAGTTCCTTTCAAACGATACGGCCGATTTCCTCCCCCATCCTTACACAAAAATCGGAGCGTAAGCTCAGTCTCTAATTACCACACTGTCGACGGGACGTTAAACCCTAAGCTTCTTTTTCCTTTTATAGATTTACGATAGTACTCATGTATTAAATCGCAAAGTAACTACAATTTGCCGATGCACAGGCAATAGAGAACGTGTCAATGCTACCAACTCGGGGGCTACTTACCGATCAACTGCTGCGGTACAAATAACACGAGGAATAGCGTCTGTGAAGACATAGACCATTACATGAGCGCCAAAGTGGATTTTATTGTCATTGGCTATCGTCTTCAATCAACTGTAGTGCTCATTTTGCTGAACGATACGAGCTTTCCGCACGTATAAGAAACATTCCATCTGTAGCTTATGAGACATGTTTTTGAGGATGGATCACAGCCACTTCAGTCGTTTGATAAGCAGTAACTATAGACTTCTTCCATGCTTTGTACAGCTATGATCTCTCTGTCTTTGTACCTGTAGGTCATAAAGTTGGTTTTCATGAAGAGAGGAAAGGATCAGTGTGGAACAAAATGCCAGAGGATAGCTGCCTGAAAAACTAGTTCAACCTAACGGATGTGCACCAGGCGTTCACTGTAATCCAACTGTAGGAGTTACACGATCCTTCAGTTTTGTAAAATTTGACAGGTTAAATCAGTATATTCCAAAAGCATTGGTGTATCTGAACGATAAGATCGTCGTTGTCACCTCAGAAAGATTCAGAGTGAACCAGCAGTTCAAATGTTTGTAAAGTTATTGGACCTAACTACAGTTGTTATCGCTCCTTAAAATTACAACCTACTTAAACTAACTTAAGCTAAGAAGAAGATACCCAGGCCCAAGGAAGGAGTCGAACCTCCGACGGCGAACTGCCGCGTGCACCTCAGCAAGACTACTTAGTGCGTACGGCTATTCTGCCGCGACAACAAGAAGTCCAAATGTTTAAATGTTTGTAACTCTATCGGACCAAACTGCGTGGTCATCAGTCCGTAGCTTACAAACTACTTAAACCTAGGTAAACTAATCTAAGGACAAACACACACACACCCATGCCCCAGGGAGGACGCGAACCTCCACGGCGAGCAACCGCGCGCTCCGCAGCGAGACGCGTTAGACCGCTCGGCTACTCCACCGTGGCTCCAGAAGTTCACTGATCCTGATGGAGTGTTTAAAAATGACTTTTTTTCTCACGTATAAGGCAATAATAAGGAAGAATGGGGCAACGCGAATATAGACAGAACACACTGTAAGACAGCAGTTCATGGGCAAGAGTGAGACAGGCAAACTGCAGAAAATATAAGACGGGGCTGTGAATAGCGCCCCTCCATAATGCCAGACTAGAGCCTCTGGCACATTGCCATTCTCTTTGAGAGCAGGGACTTCCAGACCCCAGCTTTTTGATGTTCGTGTTTATTATTCTTTTCACTAGCAAGTGATATATCTCATTACTTTGAATTACGAAATAATCTTAAAGTGGATGAGAAATGCATAAAACACAAAATTACCCTAGGTAAAACTGTGTTTGCTGTCTGTTATACTGCTGAAGATAGACTTTATGGCGTAACGTGATAATGCGGCATATGAGGATGGCAGAATTACAGTTTCCATAGCTGTAATAACTCAAAACAGGATTGGGCATTGGTGGAGGTGTATTACCGTCTTTAGCAACTAAATGAAAGGTGTTTTTTGTGTGCCATACGCGTTTCGCTTCTTTATTTGTGAAGCATCATCAGTGGCCTGTAATACATGTTATTTTTGTATAACATTGTAGTACAGTCATAATATTATATGTGTTTTTTCACATGACTGTACTACAATATTATACAAAAATAACATGTATTACAGGCCACTGATGATGCTTCACAAATAAAGAAGCGAAACGCGTATGGCACACAAAAAAACGCCTTTCATTTAGTTGCTAAAGACGGTAATACACATCCACCTATTTCATATGCAACTAAGGACGACGGAAATCGAAATAATTAGGACTGGGCATCTTTGTAGAATGGACAAATAAATATTGAAAAACAGTGCCTTGCAGTACAGTTTTGACAAGAAGGAACTGGCTGAGTTATCCCTTGTCAAATCCATACGTAGCTTTTATACAAGTTGAGGTATCTCCTCCGAAACTATTACACCTATTGCAACCAAACGTAGTACACATATTCCTTACCGTCAGGCGGCAATTGTTTTTACGTGGTGAAGGGGCGGGAGGGGTAAGAAATAACTACGGCAGATAAGACAGAAAATATTTAAGTGTTACTTTTTCCTGCGCGTTATTAAAAAATGGAAAGGTTGAGAAAAATCATGAAAGCGATTCGATGAACCCTCTGCCACGTACTTCAATGTTATTTGCAGAGTATTTATGTAGATTATGTATATGCAAACTATGAGATGCGCAAAGAAACTTTATTCATACACTTTTTGAGAATGAGAGCACTTGATGACTTGCGACAAACTTTAGAAATAATCTCAAAACTTCATGAAACTATTTCTTGCTGAGAACCTTAGCAAAATGACGAAAGGAAAGTTTTCCGCTTACTACTTTTCCGCTGCCAATACAGTGAAACAACGGCGTTTGACGTGTTGTTGCAATTTATTACATTTCCATAACCAATTTTATTCAAGAGACTGTTTACAGACAATATGCACATATACCCCATAATGTGCATTTGCAATTCTATGGGTCGGAGGTATGGAACACTATGTCCATATTTGGCCAAAATGAGATTATTGGCACAATCATATGAGTTTCTTTTCCTCTACTAACAAGGAAAGTACTTGGGCTCGAACAAACACACATACACCAAAATCGTATGAGAGGTAATGTAAAGATCTCTTATTGCACTAGTGATACTCCCGCATCTGCAAAGCTGTGCAGTCGTCTGTTAGAGGCCTTTGCGTGTGCCTTGCCACATTGCACTTTGACCTGTCGGTTCGGGAGTAGGGACGGTGCAGTGTGCCTCCGAAGCTGCGTTTTGTGGCGTTATTTGTGTGGTGAAGCGTCAGATGGGGCGGCGATTGGTAATCAATCCTGCTAAGGTATTGCGATTGGTTGAGATGAAGTTAAGAAGAACCCTTCTTCCAAAATATGGTATTAGTGTAGAACATGAATCATTCGTATGCTTTCTCGTATCTGTTATGGTACAGAAATATGTGCATAAGTTAGATAATGTTGTAACAAACATGATAATTATAATAGGGATGATAATGACGAACAACTCATTGCAAGCGGTAGTGCTACGGTACGTGCGGGAAGAGGCGATGTAAGCAATGATAGTGAATACCAACAGTCTTCCGAGAAGAAGGTTAAAGTTGCAACTATCATCACGGCTTTTGACGACAATATGCTAGAGAACACGTACGATGATTTTTACATAAGTTATAGTTAAGATATTTGCATTACATATGGCGTCTACAATTACATCTACAGTGCTATCTAGAGCATCATTGCAGAGTTTTGCATAAAAACGACACCCACCAGCATACTGAGGTGTACGTAGATATCCAGTAAGCAAACGTTCATACAGATATGTTTGTTCGAGTCCATGTACTTTCCTTGTAAGAGGTGTACAACACTATTTTCAACACTGAATACTAGCGGTGTTACGGTGCAATTAAATAACACCAAGTCCATTTTACCTTAGAGGTGTACAACACCATCTGAACATAATACTGTATATTTTTGTACACTGCAGTATTAGTTTCTATAAAAGTAAACTTTGGGTCTTAAATTTTTCCTTGTATGATGCATCAGATTCCTCAGTTCACTGTGTGATGTGGGATGAGTGAAAAGGAGGTGTAACAGAATGGTTGGTGGAATATGTGCATGGTGTGGGCTAGTCGGATTGATATCGGAAGGCTTTGAGAAAACGAGGTTTAATCGACCAACATAACACAGGGTGGCGATAAGGCAGTTTAGAAAGTTGGAAGATAGTAGGAATATCAGCTCCTCCGGAGCATGGCCGCGGGCGGCAGGAAGAAGGCAGCCGGCTGCGTCGGTGGTGCGGCAGGGCGTCTGGCGGTCCAGCCACGTGACCCCTATTTAATATTCATAGAATATATGACATCAACTGCGATTGGGCAAAGCTGAAAATGTGTACCCAGCCGGGATTCGAACCCGGGTCTCCTGCTTTCTAGGCAGTTGCGCTGACCCCTACACCACTGGGGACACAGTGATCACCGCACCTGCAAGGACTACTCATGCACGCCTCCCGTCAGATACAAATTCCCAGCTTCGCCCTGCCCATAGTACTCAAACTCGTAGTTTAACTAATTCCCGTAAAAGTAAGGGCTTCAAACTTGCCCACCCCTCCCCACTAACGATAGGATCATTGCACGTCACCGGCATAATATATATATGCATGTGGCGTCTGTTCCGAAAGAACAGACGCCACTTCTGATCCTGCAGCTGTTATTATTTAATATTAATAGAATATATGACGTCAATTTGGAGCAGGGTTTTGGAACATATCCTGTATTCAAATATTATCTCGAACAGAATGATCTATTGACCCAAGGTCAACATATATTTAGAAAATATCGTTCATGCGAAACACAACTAGCTCTTTACTCACACGAAGTGATGACTCCTATAGACAAGGGATCTCAAATTGATTCCGTGTTTCTTGATTTCCGCACCTCACAAACGGCTTGTAATCAAATTACCTGGTTATGGTATATCGCCCCAAAATTGCGAATGGATAGGTAATTTCCTCTCAGAGAGGACACAGTTTGTAGTTATCGATGATAAGGCATCGACTAAAACAGAGGTGATATCGGGCGTTCCACAGGGTAGTGTTACTGGTCCTCTGCTGTTCCTTATTTATATAAACGATTTGGGAGAAAATCTAAGCAGCTTTCTTAGGTTGATCGCAGATGACGCCGTCATTTACCGTCTGGTAAAACCATCTCAAGATCAAAACCAACTGCAGAACGATCTATGGTGTATCACTATGGTGTAAAAATTGGCAATTGACTCTAAGTGTGAAGTCGTCTACATAAGTACGAAAAGAAAACCGTTAAACTTTGTTTATAAGAGAAATCAATGAAAAGTGAAGGCCGTAAACTCCACAAAATACCCAGGAATTACTATTACTTAAGACTAAAACTGGAAAGAACACGTAGATAATGTCGTAGGAAAGGCGAACCAGGGACTGCGTTTTATTGGCAGAACCTTTAAAAGATGCATCAGAACTGCTAAAGAAACTGCAGTCCCCACGGCCACCGCGGCTGGCACAGCGTGGTCATTAGAGATTTCTTTTATGTAAGGTGTGAGGTCCGGAAACGTGGGAGGCCACGCTTGACGAAGTTGATCTTCTGATGCTCCTCACCCAATCGAACACCTTGGAATGGTGTCATTCAGATAATGTTGGATGTTGGTAGAGAAATGAGGCGGGGAGCCATGTTGAATGGCGATGAAGACACCTGAATCCTCTTCAAGTTGAGGAAATAACCAGTTTTGAACAATTTTTTGATAGGTTAGTCCGTCACAGTTTTCTCCATGGACATGAAAGGCCCATATACTTGGTTAAGAGATATGCCACAGCAGACATTAGTCTTCAAGGAATCTCTTTCATGTTCAAACTTTATACTTTTGTGTCCCAGCCTCGTCGCCACTTTTGTGTCCCGTTTCCGCCGGTTTTCGTGGGTGTCGGTGGCCGAGTAGAGAGAGACCGACACAGGGATAAAGGATGCACGTTTGTGCAGGTACGGAGGTGACCAGCCAGTGGGACAGCAGAAACTAGAAACACTAGAGTAAATTAGAACGAGATATATATTTCATAGAGACTTAGTAATACTTAACTTTTACATAGTTCTTGACTGCGGAATGCTGATACATAGATTCGATAGAGGCCTGCCTTCTGATGATTCCTAGTGCCTATCCGATAGCCAAGTCTTAACTGATGCCTATCTGATTCCCAAGTGAACGATGCAGCAGTCGTGGCCACGAGCGGAGTTGTAGCAGAGGGCGCTCGTGGCTGACGTCGTAAGAACGCCGCGCCGTGCGTGCATGGCGACGCGCGGCGAAAGTACATGGCGCGCACTTCATACTTGTGCGACACCACATATACTGTTGTCTGTTGAAGAACATTGTAATTTTAATTCTGTCTTTTGTAGTTTGGAAGATATAAATCTTTGAAATCTATTCCTTCTTTTTGAATAACCCCGTATTGAACAGCGCTCTCGAAGGAAGGCAGGGCTACTAGCCAAAATGTGTGGTATTTACTTGAGAATAGCAGCACGCGACGGAAGCTTTCTTCTGTAGGTCTATACATCCTAGTTCTGGCGAGGGGCGAAGGCGAAATGAAGTTGTAACGATCACACACTTTCTGCAGGAAACGCGGCGCCGACCGCGCCATTTCCTTTTGTAGGCAGCCTTTTTAGAGCTCGCCGGAAACTTCTTCATTAATACTACCCGAAGCCCTGAAAGCTTTTATTCATTCGTTATAAGGAGGAGGAGGAAACGTCTCCAACAAAATTCGCCCGTAATGAGAAAAAGTGTGCAAATAAAAGATATATTAATGAGATGGAGGCAACTGCTATTGCAGAAGTCGTCGCGACATTAACTAATCGTCTAATGCGGCCGGGCCCGGTCGCATTGTCTCTGCTCCGGCCGAGGGAAACTTTTAAGGTAGCGCGGCAAAAAAGTGAAACTTGGCAGTCGCCACATTTACTTGGACTGATATTAAAGCGGCTTTAGGTGGGGGAGGGGGGGGGGGGCTGGCGAACGGGGATGGTGGAGGCAGCATGGAGGGGGGGGGGGGAGTGGGTCTGGCAGCCAAAGTGTTATTTTTTGCGCTCGCTCTGCCCCGCCTGCTGAATTCTTGGACGCGGTGGGGGGGAGGGGGGAGAGGAGGCAGTGCCTTGGGCCAGCTGATAAGGCGCCGTTGGACGCGGTACAGTCGCGGCCGACGCCAAAAGAACACCTCGTCTCGCGGGACAGTCCGCTTCCGCTGCATCCACAACTGGTGCGGTGTTTCGTCCGTCGTCGCGGGGTGAGAAATTGGAGGCCGATGGATTTCTGTAAAGACGTTGTAAAAATAACGGGAATTAATTATAGGTGGACTATCACCTATCCTTTCTCATATACAGGGTGTTACAAAAAGGTACGGCCAAACTTTCAGAAAAGATTCCTCACACACACAGGGAAGCGTTATAGGACGCCTACTCTTCCTCGTGTTTATAAACGATTTAGGAGACAATCTGATTAGCTCCCTTAGACTGTTCGCGGATGATGCTGTCGTTTATCGGTTAGTGTCGTCAACAGAGGATCAAAAGCAACTGCAAAGCGATTTAGACAAAATTTCTGCATGGTGCGAAAATTGGCAATTGACAGTAAATAAAGAAAAGTGTGAATAATACACATGACTACTAAAAGAAATCCGCTGAACTTTAATTAAGCGATAAATCAGTCAAACCTTAAGGTCGTAGATTCTACCAAATACCTAGTAGTTAACAATTACGAACAACTTTGACTGGAGAGAACACACAGATAATTTTGTGGGGAAGGCGGACCAAAGGTTACGTTTCATTGGCAGAACGCATCGAAGCTGCACCAGCTCCACCAAAGAGACCGCCTACATCACACTTGTGCGTCCTCTCCTGGAGTACTGTTGCCCCTTGTGGGACCCTCACCAGGTGGGACTGGCGGAAGATATTGAGAAGGTTCAGAGAAGGGCAGCTCGTTTTGTTTTATCACGTTACAGGGGGGAAAGCGTCACGGAAATATTGCACGAATTGGGGTGGAAATCATTAAAAGAATGACGTTATTCATTGCGACGTGATCTGTTTGCGAAGTTTCAATCACCGGCTTTTAGTTCTGAATGTGAAAATAATTTGCTAGCACCCACCTACTTAGGGAGACATGGCCAGTCCCAATAAAATAAGAGAAATCAGATCGAAAACGGAACGATTTAGGTGTTCTTTCTTTTCGCGCGCTATTAGAGAATGGAACGGTAGAGAAAAGTTATGAAAGTGGTTAATGAACCCTCTGCCAGGCACTTGAATGTGATTTGCAGAGTATCTATGTAGATGTAGAAAGGAAATATGTTACGTGGACATGTGTCCGGAAACGCTTAATTTCCATGTTAGAGCTCATTTTAGTATTTATCTTTAAATGTAAATTGAAATAATTCGTGCAGACAATTGTCAAAATACCCAATTGTTTCGTTAGTATGTACTGTAGCCTACTTCCTCGATTCAGCGTCAGTTGGCCCAATTGAAGGACGGTAATGTTGACTTCGGTGCTTGTGTTGACATGTGACTAATTGCTCTACAGTACTAGCATCAAGCACATCAGTACGTTGCATCAACTGGTTAGTGTTCATCACGAACGTGGTTTTGCAGTCAGTGCAATGTTTACAAATGCGGAGTTGGCAGATGCCCATTTGATGTATGGAAATGCACCGGGCAATAGCCGTGGCGCGGTATGTTTGTATCGAAACAGATTTCCAGAACGGAGGTGTCCCGACAGGAAGACGTTCAAAGCAATTGATCGGCGTCTTAGGGAGCACGGAACATTCCAGCCTATGACTCGCGACTGGGAAAGACCTAGAACGACGAGGACACCTGCAATGGACGAGGCAATTCTTCGTGCTTTCCAACAATAGATTCAGTGACCGATGGATTGGTAGAGGCGGACCAATTCCTTGGCCTCTACGCTCTCCTCACCTCAACCCTCTTTCATTCATGGGGCATTTGAAAGCTCCTGTCTACGCAACCCAAATTTAGAGACTCTTCGTGCTCGTATTGTGGACGGCTGTGACACACCTTATCAGGGATTCCATGCGACGGATGTTGGATGCATGTATCGTCGCTAACAGAGGACAGTTTGAACATTTCCTGTAACAAAATGTTTGAAGTCAAGCTGGTACGTTCCATTGCTGTGTGTTTCCATTCCATGATTAATGTGATTTGAAGAGAAGTAATAAAATGAGCTCTAACATGGAAATTAAGCGTTTCTGGACACATGTCCATATAACATATTTTCTTTCTTTGTGTGAGGAATGTTTCCTGAAAGTTTCGCCGTACCTTTTTGTAACATCCTGTATACATTGACTACATTCTTTGGAAATGGCGAGTCTTTTTGTGGATGATGCTGTAGTATATAGAGAGGTTGTAACAATGGAAAATTGTATTGAACTGCAGGAGGATCTTGCATCGAATTGACGCACGGTACAGGGAATGGAAATTGAATGTCAATATAGACAAGTGTAATGTGCTACGAATATATAGAAATAAATATCCTTTATCATTTAGCTACACTATAGCAGCTCAAACTGTTCAAATGTTTGTATGTTTGTAAGGCTTATGGGACTTAACTGCGGGGTCATCAGTTCCTAAACTTACAAACTACTTATGAACTAACTTATACTAAAGACGACACAAACATCTATGCCCGAGGGAGGATTCGAACCTCTGACGCGGGAGGCCGCGCGATCCGCAACGTGGCGCTCCAGACCGCTCGGCTACTCCCGCCCGGCTATAGCAGGTCAGCAACTGGAAGCAGTTAATTCCATAACTTATCTACGAGTAGGCATTAGGAGTGATTTAAAATGGAATGACCATATAAAATCAATCGTCGGTAAAGCAGATGCCAGAATAGATTAATTGGAAGAATTCTAAGGAAATGCAGTCCGAAAACAAAGGAAGTAGGTTACAGTACACTTGTTCGCCCACTGCTTGAATACTACTCACCGGTGTGGGATCCGTACCAGGTGGAGTTGATAGAGGAGGTAGAGAAGATCCAACGGAGAGCAGCGCGCTTCGTTACAGGATCATTTAGTAATGGCGGAAGCGTTTCGGAAAAGATCGATAAACTCATGTGGAAGACTCTGCAGGAGAAACGCTTTGTCGCTCGATACGGGCTTTTGTCCAAGTTTCGAAAAGATACCTTTTACCGAGTGGAATCCCAGGTTTACTTCTATTAAATCGCTTATTTCCGCACTTACAAATATGTTTGTTACCTTCTGTGGTAAAGGCCTACATAAGTAACAACAAAATGTCTATGAACATAAGACTTATGAAAGTTACATCTTATGTGAATAAAGGCTAGTCTACACGACGACACTAGGTTGCGACACTCATTGCATGAAATAAATTGCGCGCAACCGGTTTCTTGTATGTCTATAGACACGGCGCCAATGCCATAAACGCCAGTTTCGTTGTTTTGTGAGTGCCGTAGAATGAAAGTTTTGGTAGCTGTAACTGTTGTGGCGGAACTGTTGCTTCTCAGTGTGAAGTCGCTGCATATGACTAAATATGAAAAGAATAAGAAACGTGTTTGGGGTTCGTGACTGGATTAAAAAAAGACGTCAGCTCGGTTGCTCAGCGACCTTGCTGAAAGAAATTGTGATTGAAGACCCTGGAAGTTATTTTAATCAACTTGAAAATGTTTGTATAGTTTATGGGACTTAACTACGGGGTCATCAGTCCCTAAACTTACAAACTACTTATGATCTAGCTTACACTAAGCACGGCACAAATATCCATGCCCGAGGGGGAATTCGAACCCCCGACCGTAGTGGCCATGCAGACCGTGACTGACGCGCCTCAGTCTCCTCGACCACCGCGGCCGGCAATCAACTTGCATTACGTTTCTTTGATATTTGTCTCTACAGTACCTGTACCGTGTTCCGAAATCCACAATTGCCATAGTTCCTTTGTATAGGTACTTCGAATTGAATGTATTTTAGTGTGAAATTCACAAATCGTCAACCCATCGATATTTAATTCATGAATAATTGCTTGAAGAGCACTAACACGCCGCTGCTTATTCCTGAAAATTTCATCTTTAAAATCGCACAAAAACCTATGCACCACATATATGTTCAAAAACCGAATTATTTCTTCCATTCACCCCTTTATGTTGTATTTTGTTCTGTATTGGTTATAACCTAACCTAAAAACTCGAGCAATCAATTTCGCCAAAGTTGGAAGGTGCCGAAACTGTTTAGTTTCGCCAACGAGTTGCGCGAACGACAACCGCACTAGCCAGTAGCGCAGTTTCATGAAACGTAGTGTCGTCGTGTAAACTAGCCTTAAGTGCAGAGAATTATGAAAGTTTCATGACAAACTGTACGATATAAATTACAAAAGGCCTTCATATGAAGCAAACATTATTGCAACAGTCTCGCTTAAAGATCATTCTTCCAAGGTCAGTGTTACTATTCCTTAGAAGAATGTTAAGAACGTGTAAAATGCAAAACATGAAAGGATAAAGTGCGTGTTTTACTCTAAGTAAGGTGCATCATGCCACGTAAGCAAAGTAGTTCCGAGCCGGCGC
The DNA here is from genome assembly GCA_026315105.1 of Locusta migratoria. Lineage (NCBI taxonomy): Eukaryota > Metazoa > Arthropoda > Insecta > Orthoptera > Acrididae > Locusta > Locusta migratoria. The sequence continues at coordinate 277,945,155 of CM048744.1, forward strand.
GATCGCTAGCCGATTGGCCGGCCGCTGGGGCACTGCCCACTGCGTCATAGCGGCCAGCCACTGCGCTAGCGATCGCTCCGGCTCGGAACTACCTCGCTTACTTGGCATGACGTCAGCGCCGGGGCCTATATTTTCCGTTGGCCGTTGAGTAGGCCGCGATCGCGTAGTTTGCTGGCTGGCCGCAATGGCCTTGTGGGCAGTGCCACAGCGTCCAGCCAGTCAGCTTAGCCATCGCGGGCTACTCTGTGTAAAGTCAAACGAGAGCGTCGCGGCCTTCTGTTTCCCCGGTGTTGATGGGCAAAGTAGTTCCTTTCACGGAACCGTTCATTTCGGAATAATTGTTCTTACTGAACTAGTTCGCCGCGGTGGAGTGGCCGATCGTTCCAAGGCGTCTAACTGCTGAACGCGCCGCTACTCGCCGTCGGAGGTTCGAGCCGTCTCTCCGGTATGGGTTTAGCTGTTGTCCTTAGCGTAAGTTACTTTAAGTAGTTTGTAAGGGACTGATGACCAGAGTAGTTATGTCCCATAGATGGACAAGCATTTGAATTTTTGAACTAGTTCAAATGAACTACATACTTCACTTTAAAAAGTTCAGTGAAGTAGTTCAGATGAACTACACAGTTTAGTTTATTTTCAGAAAAAAAACTTTCACCCATTGTTTCACCCCCTTACAGCCGGAATTTTCAAAATCTTTGAAATGCGTGGCCAATTTTTTCATGTCTGATTAAAAAACCATACTCTAGTTTTGTTAGTTCTAGATGCAAAATTGCGTTAATCTACATCTACATGGATACTCTGCAAGTCACATTGAACTGCATGGCAGAGAGTTCATCGAACCAGTTTTTACTCAATTTATATATGAAAATTAATTTAAAAAAATCGGACTGACATACACGATCCTTGTAAGTGAACTAGCAGAGCTTTTCCGCTTTTCGATGTGACGTAATTAACGCATTTCGGCTGGTTCATCAAGTGAACTAATTCGGTTTTTCTGTACGACGTAGTTCGCGCAGTTCGGAACTAGTCCATCAACTGAACCTAGCGAACTATTTCGGTCTTCTGAACCGATGCAGTTTACGTAGATATAAGTTAGGACTTCTGAAATACATACTTTCAGGTTCTGGGGCTGGGGTGTTCTCAGTATCAAATGTTGAAATGTTTGTAACTCTGTGGGACTTCATTACTCTGGTCATCAGGCATTAGGCTTACAAGCCACTTAAAGTAACTTATGCTAAGTACAACAGATACACCCATGCCCGAGGGAGGGATCGAACCTCCGACGGCGAAAAGCGGCGTGTTCAGCAGCTAGGCGCCATGGGACGCTGAACATCAAGGGAAGGTATATTTGAGCATGCTCCTTCTAATTTCGGAAAAGAAAGGAATAAGAGAACTATAGTACACCAAAGTGACCCAAAATGAACCATAGTTCAATTCAGGGAATTGTTCAATTGAACTAGTTCGTTCACGTCCCTAATGTTCGTAATAGGCCTTCACAATCCCTGCATATTCTGGCACGCTGCAGACCTACCGTGACATCTTCAGGTGCAAATGGCGGACAACGACAGAGGCTGTTCCCATGGAGGTACTAATCCCCAAAATGGACCGCGGCCGAGCGTGCAGTTTGAACGTTTCGGCGCGACCTGCTCAGAGGTTTTCAAGATTTTATTTCAGATAGTTCAATAACTGTCGCCCTGTATGTACGCAGTACTGACAACTGGGAACATTGTGACAAGTGCCACCAATATAGCGTCGAGCGTCACCTCTTCGTAACAAAGAGGTTATCAAGGAGGTTAGAATATCTGGAGATGCCCTAAAACTGAAAAAGTGAAGCCACCAAACTGCGCATTCCGGCATTTGTTTGTGCCCAAAACATTCGTCGCACTGTGTGGTAAAGTAGTTCTAGTAGTTGAAATGTATTTCATGTATCAGTAAATACTCCGATGTGACTATCAGTTTAGTGACTTTACATAAAGAGGGCAATATTCGCAAAGGATATTCAGCGATAAATCCTTGTTTTGGGCACACAGGCATGGCCACCTGGCTTCAACCAATGTCTGTTCTCAGCATAGATAACCTCCACATCCCACCTTGAAAGTTGTAACAAAAGGGAGATGGCGTTAACTATGTAGAGCAAATACGTCAGTTGAAGCATGTCCGCCATCTTGGTGAGAGATGGAATGCTCTTTCTCCCTTACAACTACGCTTAAGTCGACCCTCTTACTGTTAATTCAAAAATGTTCAAATGTTTGTTAAGCTTATGGGACTTAACTACGGGGTCATCAGTCCCTAAACTTACAAACTACTTATCAACTACCTTATACTAAGGACGGCACAAATATCCATGCCCGAGGGGGGATTCGAACCCCCGACCGAAGTGGCCGTGCAGACCGTGACTGGAGCGCCTCAGTCTCCTCGGCCACCGCGGCCGGCTTACTGTTAATGCATTGAACTGACATCAGTACGAAGTATATTATTTCAAACAATATACTTTCTTGAATAAATACTAATAAATACTCATCATAATACATTCGAAAAATTAATTTTAACAGCAATTTGCTCGCTTTTACCACATTGTACATCACGACAAAACAGCCGGACGTATTTTTTCTTAATTATTTTGTGAATTATGCTCAACCACAGAAATCGTGTAAGAACACTAAAATATGACGCGTTTCAAGGGTCAAGCCCTCATCATCAGATAATCTGTACAAGAATCTTAAAACCTGAGAGAATAAAAATCTAAAACGTAATAAAAGAAAACGTGGTTACTTGACAAAATAATTAAGTAATATAACCGCGACCTCACATTCATTATGGATGTAATTAAGTCGTATTTTTCTGTTTTAAGTGAAATAAAACATAAGCTGTACAATAGAAACACTTCTCCAAGAATTGGCAATATGGCGAAAGTAGGCTTCACTTTTCCAGTGTAAGGGCGTCTCCCTGTATTCTAACCTCGTTGCTTAGTAATGCACAGTACAGAGCACAGTGTAACATACACAGTCTCAACACTCGCTCTGATTTTTGTTGTACGCCACGACTGCAGCGCTCCAAGCGGCTGGCAAGGTACATTTCCGAATACGATATCGGATGAGTGTGAACAGTATGGTTTAAACTGACTTCAAAATACTTTTTATAATAGCGAAGGTATGTAGTACCATAAAATTCAGTAAAAACTAGAAAATAACTCCATGTTTAAGATTATCTTGAAATCTACGACTTTTTAATCAAGAATTTCATTTTCTATAAGGAACAAAGAAGTTGCTAAAAAACAACAGAAGACTCTAACTTTTGGATAAAGGCGGACATTTTCAACTGACGTATGTGCTCGGATAAATAACGCCATCTCCCTTTATTACAACGTTCAAGGACGAATGTGGGGTTATCTATGCTGAAAACAGGCAAATCATAAGTGTTGAACGTAAGAAACTTATATTAAATGCAATACCTACATTATTTCATGTACCAGATCAGCCACTACAGTTACAACTGAAGGAAAATCCACACAAACATGACAATAAAACATCGAGAGGAAAAAAAAAAAAAAAAAAAAGCAGCAACCAATTTCACAATTGTTGCTACATCTGAATCCCAAACGGCAAGAATATTCAAGACTTTCGTTTTATAAGTAAAAGTAATTACACTCAAAAGTTTATGTGTTTACAAGAAAGACGAGCGAAGTGAGAAAAAGTTCGAATCATTATTCTCCATATCGAATTTTTACACATCAAATAAAGTGTCTGTCATATAAGAAGAGAGCAGAACGGGAATTAATGTTTCTTGGCTGTTTATATTCTGATAGTTCCAGCGGAGTAGGCTGCAAAATGTACATATATTCGTCAGTATTGCCTCAAGAATGAGTTATTGTTTATATCACTGAATCAGGGAAATTCGGCTGTTTTTACATATATTTCACGATTATTTATGTCTCTCGATATTTTAGTAATGCTTGGAACGTAAAAATTAAAGAAACTATTTAGTTAATTAGATAGAAAAGTAATTATAAACGAACATTATTTTTACGGCTGCTTGCCCACCACTAGGAGCGCTAGTGTCGTTGCAACTGTCAGTCGGTGACAACTTTCACAGCAGTGAGTGTCTCGACTGTGTATATTAGACATGGAGGTGAGAATAAAGAGAGATTGCGCTACGTATCCCAGCCATACTACGCTTTGAAGCCATGGCCGCCATGACACCCCGATCAAAACACTGACTTTTGTATCCCATCCTCGTCGCCAGTTTTGTGTCTCGTTCCACCGGTCTTCGTAGGTGTCGGTGGCCGAGTAGAAAGAGACCGACACGGGAATAAAGGATGCACACTTGTGCAGGTTCGGAGGTGACCAGCCAGTGGGACAGCAGAAACTAGAAACACTAGAGTAAATTAGAAAGAGATATATATTTCATAGAGACTTAGTAATACTTAACTTTTACATAGCTCTTGACTGCAGAATGCTGATACATAGTTTAGATAGAGGCCTGCCTACTGATGAGTCCTAGTGCCTACCCGATAGCCAAGTCTTAAGTAGTGCCTATCTGATTCCCAAGTGACCGATGCAGCAGTCGTGGCCACGAGCGGAGTTGCAACAGAAGGCGCTCGTGGGTGATGTCGTAAGAACGCCGCGCCGTGCGTGCATGGCGGCGCGCGGCGTAAGTACGTGGCGCGCACTTCATACTTCTGCGACACCACACTGACAGTGTTCGTTCGCAGTAGAAATGGTAAAATCATAGATTAGAGAGGCAATTTACACATGCAATGTTATTTTCTTCGATTTCGCGACACAATAAGAATGAGTCTTACACGTGACAGTACGAAATCCTTCCAAAAAACGAGCGACAAGCGTACGCAAACAAGGTAAATACGGCAGTGTTTTGGTCGGATCAAGATGGCTACCCGTGGCTTCACAACTGTGGCCTCAGAGCGCCTCCGTTTACTCTCACCTCCACGATATTAGACCGTGATACACAGTATCTTTGAGCTCATTGAATTCCTCGCAGTGACGTCACTCTTTCTCGTCCACGTGCGTAAACGTGCGTCCCGTCGTAAGGGGACGGCGTTTAATTACTCCTGCCCTCCTACCGCTGTCTTCTTTCGGAGGAAGAGTTCTAGTGCATCCGATTGGCTGCACAGCCCGCGCGCGGCCCCAATTACCGGCACACACAACGGATATTCTAGTCCGCCGACTCGGAACAGTGGAAAGGAGGCGGCGGCGCGATGAAAGAGTGAAACCCGCGCAAACAAGTCGCGGTGGCACTGGCTCATGAGCGCCTTTTGCGGCGTCGCCCGCCTCTCCTGTGTGTGGCGCGGTGGGCAGCCTCACAGCTGGCGCGGGAGCCCTTTATTCTTCCGCTTAGGAAACGCGGGTCTCGCCTCGCGCACTTTCTCCCGAGAATGCCTTTTCAGTCGGCTAATGTGTGTGCAAGTCACCGGCCGCACGACAACGGGGCTCGGCGGCCAGAGACGGAAAAGTGCGCGCGCAAGCGTCCGTGTGTGTGTGTGTGTGTGTGTGTGTGTGTGTGTGTGTGGGTGGGTGGGTGGGTGGGGGGAGGGGCGAGGGGGGAGGGGGGAAGGGGGGGGGGTCGTGGGCGCGAGACGGCGGAGCAGGCCTCCTGTGACGGAGCCTGGGCACACCTCCGCCCTCGGCGGCGACAAATGGGGCTTATACTCGGCGAGTCGGCGCTTTTGTGTGGCCCGCAGGCGTTCTGGTCAACACACTAAGTGTAATCCTCCGCGGAGGAGGCGAGCGCTGCGCCGGGGGCGGAAAGACGCGACGCGACGCGGGAGGGGAGCGGCCCTCAAGTGTCCGCCGCGCATAATGAAAGGCCGCATTACAAGAAGAATCTCGGGGAACAATAATTGGAATGGTAAACCTCAAGCAGATATGCGCGCGAGAGAGAGGCAGAAAAAAAAAGGCGAGCACACCAACAAAAGAGCACTTGGTAACAAAAATGGGGAGAGGACGCCGCCGCCGCTGCTGCTGCTGCTGCCGTGGGGTGTTTTCCTGTCCACCCTCACTCCCCTAATTTTTTTTTCTTCCACGGAAGAGTAGCGCGGTGAGCGCTTTCTAGCATGTGGCTATTCTCCTGTACGTGTACGTCTGTGTGAGAGAAGGGGGGACGCTCACATACTGCCCCGTTCGGGACTGGTGTGACGCCTCTTAATCAGGGGCAATCTGTCAGAATAAGTAACGTGCTCTACCGAGTGAGGGGGTGACGATAAAAAAAAGTGGGGGAGGGGGGGCAGAGGAAGACGCAGGGAGCTGCGAAAAGAGCGGCGCGAGTGCGGAGCAGTGCGAGGAAGAGTTAGCCGCGAAGAGCAGCGGTGATATCCGGTATTCACAAAGAGGCGGCGGCGGAGATTGATCATTAATGGAGGTGACGAACCATTAATAATGGCCTAACGCGCGGGAAAACTGCGAGTCGGCCGGACCGGGAGGTGGGAGAATGTGCCGCTGCGACGGTCTGGGCGCGCTGCGTGAACGAGAGAGCCTGTGTCCAACGTGCGTCGCTGACGGACCTGTCCCAACTGTTCTACGTCGACGGTTTCCGAAGGTCTGTTACGTGACGCGACCGAGTGGCGCTACAATCGTCAACTTTCTAAATGGTGTCCTACTTAAACTTTTCACCCCAAATTTCTCTGAAACAACAGTACATATTTAAAAACTAATTTCATGGGTATAAAAGTACGGCAGTGGCTTATGAAAGAAATGCTATTAATCTTTCTTTTTCTTTCTCTGTAGCCGTTTTTCTCGCGGCGTGTCCACAGCCGAGCCATTCCAGCGTGCGTCGCTGACGGACCTGTCCGAACTGTTCTAAATCGGCGGTTCGCGAAGAAAGTTACGGTCTCTTACGTTACGCGACCGAGTGGCGTTAGAATCGTCAACTTTGTAAAGGGTGTTCCACTTCAACCTTTCACCCCAAATTTCTTTGAAACAACACTACATACGAGGCGCGTCCAGAAAGTAAGTTCCATTTGGTAATAAAATGAAATTGTACACAGATACAGAAGAAATTGTTATTGCACAAAATTCTACAACTCTTAAACTACTTTTCCACATAACTGCCAAAATTTCGCATACATTTGTCTTAGCGTGGCACCAGGTTTCTATACCTTCTTCATAGAAATCTGCCGCCTGTGTCTTCAATCAGTTGGAAACAGTTTCTTTCAGCTCGTTTGGAGGAAGTTCATAGCGAGAGCACTAATTGTAAACCTACGGTTTTCCTGGATCTTGTCATCAATCGCGTGAACCGGTTCTTCTGTAATCAAAGGTGGACGCCCACTTCGTTCTTCATCGAGCACGTAACTACGCCCGCCATTGAACTGTCGGACCCATCTTCTCACCATCGAATCACTCATCAAATTTGGTCCGTAAACATCGCAAATTTTCCGATAAATTTCACTTGGTTTCACTTTCCTCGCATTCAGAAACCGAATCACCGACTTGATTTCTCACGCGGCGGGATTTTCAATCAACGCCGACTTTTCAAACAAGCACAACATAGCGTACGTAACTGACAGCGATCTTCAAACGGCACACGTTCTTCTCCTTGATACACATCGTCTACAGCGCATGTGCGGAACTGCAGTCGCAGTGCTGCATCGGAGATAATTGAAACGGAACTTACTTTCTGGACGTGCCTCGTATTTAAAAACTAATTTCATGGGTATAAAAGTAGGGCAGTGGCTCATGAAAGTAAATGCTATAAATCAATTTTTCTTTCTCTGTAGCCGTTTTCCAACACATTGCAGGGTCGGCGTGTTAATGCGGATTTGGCATGCGTTAATATTTACAGGGTGGCCGGATGCCCTTCCTGCTGCCACATCCCATGCCGCGCGGGAGGAAATACCCAAATTTCTGTCTATAGTGTTATACGTGTGAAAATGTAAAATGTTACGAAATGTTTGCGAACCGTATAACTGTGTCGGGACTTCGGTACCAGCACGGTATTCGCCTAGGGGATGTGGAAAACTGCCTAAAAACCACATACAGGCTGCCCGTACTCCGACCACCTTCGTTAATCCGCCGGGCTGATTCGAGCCGGGGGCGGTACGCCTACCCGTCTCGGAAAGCGGTGCGTTAGTCCGCACGGCTAACCGAGCGGGTGCTATAAATCTTCTATAAGGTAAACTAATTATATTATCAACACAAACGTATGTCTTTTCCCTAAAATTCACACCCGATAATATTTTTTATGTAATCCAGTGCCGAATCCAGTAGGGGTGTGATTTTTCATGATATTGATTGCATAAAAAATTATATGTGGTATGAATTTAAAAACAAAAATCATACGTTTGTGTTGAAAATAGAATTATTTTACATTTTAAAAAGCCTTTCCCTACGCTCATGCCCATGAAAATCGTATTTAAATAGCTTTTGTTGTTCCAGCGACATTTCGGGAGAAAAGTTTAAGTGGGACACCCAACATAAAAGGTGTTAAATTTACCTGAAGACAACATATCGGATACATTTTTTTTTATTAAAATATGTTTGTCTCGCAGGGGGCCAGCTAATGGTACTGAAGTGAACTCTCAGTTTCACTGAGGAAATTGCCTAAATCACAATTGTGGTCCTATTTCGGTGTACTGCTGCGCATTGAACGATCCACACCGGGTGGGACTGACGCCCGGTTTAGAGAAAATTCAGAGAAGGACAACTCATTTTGTATTATCAAGATATAGGGGAGAGAGTTTCACGGAAATGAGGGATGATGTAGGATGGAAATCATTAGAATAAAGGCGTTATTCAATGCGACGAGATCTATTTGCGTAATTTCTTTCAGCAGCTTTCTCTTCGGAATGCGAACATATTTTGTTAGTACCCACCTTCAAAGGGAGACATAATCATCAGAATGAAATAAGGGAAATCAGACCGAAAACTGAAAGATTTAGGTGTTCTTTTCTCCCGCGAGCTATTAGAGAATGGAACTGTAGAGATATATCGTCAAAGCGGTTCGATGAATCCTCTGCCATGCACTTCAATGTGACATGCAGAGTGTTTATACAGATGTAAAATCCCGTGCTGGGATATATTTTCATTTTTCGCGTTTGAATTCTTCCAGTGCTCCAGTGGAGCCAAAGATAACGCTTTCTATCCTAAGTCTTCTTTTCCGCTATACATAGAAAGGGCTTGCGTCCGCTGCTACACTTCAGTGTACGTTGCTGACAGTCCTATCCGAACTGGCCTACGTCTATGACTCGGAAAGTAATTTCCAGTCTCTTACGTCACGGGAATGAGAGTCGGTAACATTGTCAAATTGTCCGGTTGTGTATGTTGGTTCAGTACGAAATGGTATTAAAACCACAGTCTAACATATACAGTCAGAACACAGATTTTTGTTATACACTGCGACAGCAGCGCTCCAAGCGGCCGGCAAGCTACATTTCTGAATACGGTATCGAATGAGTGTGAATAGTATCGTTTATATTGATTTTAATTTTTTTTATAAGTAGGGAACATGTGAAATTGCCACAAAAACGTAATAGCTACCAAATAATTGCACATTTGTCGTTCTTAGGCCTCCTAAGGTCCTTATAGAATTCGTACTAAATCAGCCATCCTAGCCGAAGGAAAAACCTCACAGACGTGGCGGTAAAGCGTCAAAAGCAATAAACCTGTTTCCACTATTAGTAGAAACCAGTTCCATTATTGTTGCTATATCTGACATAGAAACGGCAAGAATTTTCAAGAAATACCCCATTTAACTAAAAGTAATTATATTGACAAGTGCATGCATATATCAGTTCAAATTCAAATGTTTGTAGAGCTTATGGGACTTAACTAAGGGTCATCAGTCCCTCAACTTACAAACTACTTATGAACTAGCTACTACTAATGACGCCACAAATATCCATGCCCAAGGGGGTATTCGAACCTCCGACCGTAGTGGACGTGCAGACCGTGACTGAAGCGCCGCAATACGCTCGGCCACCGCGGCCGGCGCATATATAAATAAAACTTGTGAAGTGTAATACTGTGCTAATCGTTAAATTCCATACCCAGTTGTTACCCGTCAAAGAAAGTGCGTATCGTTGGAAAAACAGAACAAATCAGAAATTTTTATTTCTGATATGTTTATATTTTCTTACTTTCTACGGAGTAAGCTGCGAATATATACATATTCCTAAGTACTTCTTCATAAATAAGTTGTTGAACCGGTGTAATTCGGCTGTTTGTGCATTTATTTTACGGTTATTCGTGTCTCTTGATATGTTGCTAATACTTGGAACCAAATGTTACAGTAACTATTTCGTTAATTACGTAGAAAAATAATTATAAACGAACACGACTCTTGCGGCACCTTGCCCACCGCTAGGAGCGCTAGTGTCGTTTCAAATGTTAATTGGTAACAAACTTCACACGAGTGACAATCGCGACTGTGTATGTTACACCGTGGTATAACTGTGAGATTATATTCGGACATTTCTCTCGTCAATACTAATGTTTAAAACGCATGCAGCTATAGAGGGTCCCTCCAAGTCTTAAGAGCAGGGAGTAATACGACTTCTGTGGGCAAGGCAAATGACGACGGGAGCACTTCATAGTGAGAGATCGTGTATCGGATCATTATGAGTGACCGTATTGTTCTAATTTGGTGTCGTGCACTAACTTCCGTGATGAAGAACGAAGTGACCAATTAATCTGTCGAGAATGATAAACTTGTTGCAAAAGTGGATGATATGGTCAGCCAGAATCGCCTTTTCACCAGTTTTTAACTCTCAAACGGACGAGGAGCTAAGGAGAGCGTCATACACTGATAGGCGGTATCGTTTTACGCGAGAGGGATTTCAAGCGATATGACAGGCGTTTGAATGTGGATGGAAATTATGTTGAAAAACCGTTGAAAGAGTATGCTGTTCACCGGTACATAATAAAATTCCCTACAATAGAGTGTTTTCGGAGGAGAAACATATCGGAACTTACTTTCCAAATCATCTTCGTGGATTTGTGGCGTGGCATCTTCCCTCATAAGGGGTGCTGTTTCTCTTCACACTCATTATATTGCGATCCGCAAGCTGTTCCGAGCTGAAAATTGTTTAAACCTCAGATCTGTAAACGGAGTCGATCATTACTCGATGTACCACTAGCACCTGCGTCTTTACTAGAGTAAATATACGAGCTGACGTAAGAACATGTAATGAGACCTATTACGAACAAAAGTGTCAAAACTTTGTTCCCTTTCATTGAACATCAAATTTTCTATCTCCAAAGCTTGAGTGCAAACGCTATTCTTGAAAATATCTTTGCCCCCTACCATCCCAATCTGGTCTGACGGGAAGCAGCTTGAAGGTCTTCTGGGTATATCGAAAACAGTCTACTGGTACAATTTCTTGTTTTAGAATGTTGTCACCCTTCATCATCTTTATCAATTAACAATTAAAAAAAGAGCAGCAAACTGTTGCACAACTGCGATGGGGAGGTTCCCTTGTCAGAACGTTTGTTAACACAATGATTTTCACATATGTCATTTGTGAGTGACCTCAGACAACAAATATAGTAATTTCTACTTGTCAGTTCTTAAATGATTTTTTTTTCATATATTCGACAATAACTCCGTGAGCAAATAATGTCGTACACTACTACGGAACAGGAATAATCTAAATGAAATATCACCACACACAGGGTAGGTGTGTCAAACACACTGGCCCATAGAGCTCGTGTAATCTCTAACGAAAAAGCCAAAACCAGAACTAGACCACCTCCAGGAAGTGTTCCAGAAAAACGGCCACAGCGCTTGCCATATTTGACGTTCTTTCAAGAAAAAGAGCACACCACAGCCAACACCCGAGGAGAATATCTCCAAAACGATGGTCTACATTCCATACGCGGGCAACGTGTGTGGGAAAATCGGCAGAAGTGTACAACGACATAACATCAAATAAAATATCTGTACCGACCCACGGCAAAGACTAAATCCACTCTAGGGGCAGTGAAATACGATCTGGGACTCCGGAAATCGGGAGTTTATTACGTGTGGAAAAGCTTATGTGGGGCAAACCATGCTAACAATCGAAGAAAGATGCACTGAACATAAAGGCCAAACCGACCTACAGTAGCTCACAAAATCGGCAATTACTGAACACAGCCGAATAACAAAATACGAAGATACAGAGGTTCTGCGCAACACATCCCACTATTTAAATCGTTTGTATAAGGATGCCAACGAAATTCGGCTACGTGAGAGCCGAATGTGGAATCGGCGCTGTAGTTTCTCCAATCGCAGTGGAGGCGGAGCACCGAACACGACGAAGGCAGAGCCGAGACTGAGGTCCGCCCTTCGAGCCCCGAGCGCGAGTTCCTCCCCTCCTTCCCCCACCACCGCAGCACCGTGCGGTGCATACACGGGAACAATAGATGGGGGAAGACCACCTATATATATACTGTACCCGTCGCTCCAGAATCTCAGTCAGCAGGAAGGACCTGCTGTCATGTTACTATGACATTAACCTAGATAGCGCGGAATTATTTTTTGTTTAATTTTTTTCTCAGAAGCTATTAATTACCTTCATATGACTGCATAAGATCGTTATAAGTTATTTTTTTCACAATCACATCATTAGTTTTGCAACACTTCATATGACTGCATAAGATCGATATAAGTTATTTTTTTCACAATCACATCATTAGTTTTGCAACATTGCCCTCCTTTCTTGAATTACGTCCAAATAGATGTTTTATAATTTTCATCTGATGCATCATTATTATTAAAACAACATTTAAGATTAAATATATACATATAAATGTCTCATAATTTGAAGAAAGTTCAAGAAATCTAAACCCAACTACGAGGAAGTCTTCAGTATCTTATGTATGATCCTCAACTTTGCAGCTGTATCCAACCATTTTGCAATCAGCAGTACTAGCTAAAATTGATCTGCAATTGGAGCAGGCGATTCAAAGAAATACAATATGACACTGTACACCAATACTTACAGACAAGAATAAAAAAATAAGCTGCCGTTCTCGTCCTTCTGGTAGGACGTCGGCGCTATCTGGGTTAAAGATAAAGGGGGAAGCTGATTGTTTCCATGTGAAAAGCAAGGTTTGACAAGCTGTTGGGTTCAAATTCAAATGTTCAAATGTTTGTACAGTTTATGGGACTTAAGTACGGGGTCATCAGTCCCTAAACTTACAAACTACTTATGAACTAGCTAATACTAAGGACGGCACTAATATCCATGCCCGAGAAGGGATTCTAACCCCCGACCGTATCCTAAGGACGGTACAAATATCCATGCTCGAGGGGGGATTCTAATCCCCGACCGTAATGGCCGTGCAGACCGTGACTGAAGCGCCTCAGTCCCCTCGGCCATCGCGGCCGGCGCTGTTGGGTTCCCCAGCCGGCTATCTAACCTAGTGAATGGAATACTGGTCGTTAGGAAAACCCTAATCTTCTCGGAAACAGGAAACGGCGGTTTCGGATGAGCGTGGGCGGGTATCTCAGATTGAAACTAAAATACAATATAGCCCCACACATTATTCTAAAAATCCATATAAAATCAGGGAATGATCATACGGCAAATTTAATTATATGAATGGATTCAGGAGACTTGGGAGAATCAAACGTCATAATTACAATCAATTTCAATATCCCTTACAGATAAAAAGCCGATAAACTTCAGTAGTATAATAATAGTATTATAAGACATATATTTACAATTTTTGATATGTAGTGTTTATCAGTAACGGTTTAAGAACCAAATCGGCAGCATTGCACCACGCTATCTTAAAAGACGCACCACTTTATTTCTATATTCTTTTAATAAACTTTGCTTTACTCTCTTATTCTGCTTTTCGTTGAGGTAGTAATATTCTTGTGTCAGTACATAGATTCCACCACAGAAACACAGACCATGAACCCACAAAGCGCATTACATTTATATATGTATTTTATTATATTTAATATTGTTCTTAGTAACGTTCGTTTTATATTGTACACTGTTTCTTAAATATTTCATAGCCGACTAAAAATAGTAGATATGCAGCAGATAATTTATACGTAAACAATTACATGTATTTGTGGACACGAATGGAATATATTTGCATAAAAAGCCATAATAAATTAAATATTAATTGTAAACATAAATTTGTTTGTTAAATGTAAACAACATTTGTAGGCAAGTGGTCAAACCACTTAATTATGTGATATTCAAATGTATAATATTTTGGAAGGGAAATTGTATTTTAAAGATGAGACGTTAAGATGCGCGGAAGGATACAATTCTGGGAGCAGGTATAACACGCTTTCGAATGCCGTGGACTGTGACTGCAGAACTAAGCCTCTGGTTTAAAAGTGGTAAACTGTAGACGGTAGTAGGGCTGTGGAACTATGATAATTCGGCAATCGTCTACTTGTGTGATGACAAACTGTGTTTTATAACGAATATTGTAATTAATCGCGGAATAATTGGGAACTGCAATGTTCGATGGACTTCATTAATTTACTTGTGATAATTTGAAACTTTTACTCTCGAGTGCGTGTGATACTTATTGTGCCTCTCATAAACAATAGTTGGAGAAATATTCAGTTATTTACCGATGTATAAAGTAGGACCACCTCCGGATTTTCATGTCCAAAAAGAGTAATAAACTCCATTTATATAAAAAATTACTTCTCTTCTGAACATTACCTTAGAATCCATTTTGTTGGTTATTCAGAGCTTTAATTTTTTGTTGTTTAAATATATTTTTCGCGTCATCATCTGCAAATTGATAGACTGGCTAAACTACAGATTAATTATTAATCTTATTTAAACAGTTTGGGTAGCTGTTTAGGGCTTAGAAACTGACATACGTAACTCACCCCTATGAATAGAGACAACGAGCCGTAAACTTTTTAACTACCCTGAGTTATGTATTGCCAAATTCTTATTGGTGATACGAAGGTCGCATTACGTCGTGGAAAATTCACTCGTTTCAGAACGAGGAAGCAATCCGTTTGCATAGCCAAGAGACCTTGAAGCAAAATAAAATAAATCAACGTTTGATATTAAGACTTGGTAGCCAGTCATTATTATTACAAGCTACGAACTGTTAAATAATTGTAGTAGGCAGGTAAGTAGTATTTATTAGAGAAAGAGGTACAGGCACCCTATTTTGATGTTGTAGCCCGGGATGAGTTTAAGCGTTGCCAATTTCAGCAATACAATAGAAAAATGTCGACTTTGCTCCGAGTGATCTGACAAGCATTGAAAAACTATTGACTGCAATAACAACTACCCACATCAGAATGGGAATATACAGCTAATGGCAATCAATTAAACTGCAGCATTAGAATCTAGCTTGTGTTTCCCTCCCATAAATCAGTTGTAGTGTACCGTTGTACATTGAATAAAAGTCATCATTTTTATGTTTAGTGCTTACTGAAAAAAATGTTCAAATGTTTGTGCACATAAGGGACCAAACTGCTGAGGTCATCGGTCGCTAGACTTACAGACTTCTTAATCTAACTTAAACTACCTTTTGCGAAGAACGACACACACACACACACACACACACACACACACACACACACACACATATATATATATATATATATATATATATATATATATATATATATATATATATATATATATGCGAGGAGGACTTGCATCTCCGACGGGGAGCGGCCGCTCAATCCTTGACAAGGCGCCTTTGACCATGTGGACATTACTGTACGGCTAGTGCTTCTACATCTGCACGTAGATGGCATAGTCTGCAAATCACATTTAAGTGCCTGACAGAGGGTTCATCTAACCACCTGTATATTATTCATCTACCATTCCATTCTTGAATAGCGCGCGGGAAGAAAGCACACCTGAATCTCTACGTTCGAGGTCTGATTTCTCGTATTCTATTCTGCTGAACATTTTACTTATGTAAGTGGGAGTCTATAACATATTCTCGCATTCAGAGGAGAATGTTGGCGATTGTAGTTTCGTAAGGGGATCACGCCGCAACGATAAGCGCCGTCGTTGTACTGATTCCCATCCCACATCCTGCATCACTTCCGTGACGCTGTCTCCCGTGTATCGTGACAAAACGGGCGGTCCATCTTTCGATGGCTTTCGTCAGATCCACCTGATAAGGATCCCACACTGGGCAGCAATACTCCAAATAAGGACGGACAAGCGTTGGGTATGCAGTCTCTTTAGTAGTTCTGTTGCATCTTTTAAGTGTTATGCCAATAAAACGCAATCTCTGGATCGGCTTTCCTACGACATTATCTACGTGTTCATTCCAGTTTAAGTCCGATGTGATAGTATTTCCTAGGTATTTAGTGGAGTTTACGGCCTTCACTTTTGACTGATCTATCTTGTAAATAAAGTTTAATGGATTTCTTTTCGTACTCATGCGGACGACTTCACACTTCTTATTATTTAGAGTAAATTGCCAATTTGTACACCAAACTG
This sequence comes from Locusta migratoria, assembly GCA_026315105.1. Classification (NCBI taxonomy): domain Eukaryota; kingdom Metazoa; phylum Arthropoda; class Insecta; order Orthoptera; family Acrididae; genus Locusta; species Locusta migratoria. The sequence goes on from CM048744.1 coordinate 277,961,545, forward strand.
ATATGTTATTTAGATCGTTCTGCAGGTTGTTTTCATCTTCAGATGATTTTATTAGACCGTAAATGACGGCGTCATCTGCAAACAACCTAACAGAGCTGCTTCGATTTTCTCCCAGATCGTTTATGTAAATAAGGAACAGTAGAGGACCAATGACACTGCCCTGTGGAACGCCCGATATCACCTCTGTTTCAGTCGATGCCTTACCATCGATAAGTACAAACTGTGTCCTCTCTGAGGAAATCCCCTATCCAGTCACAAATCTGCTGCAATATTCCATACCCACTCAATTTGATCAAAAGCCGTTTGTGAGGTACTGTGTCAATAAATACGGAACCAATTTGAAAGGCCTTGTCGATAGCGTTTATCTCTTTGTGTGAATAAAGAGCTAGTTGTGTTTCGCATGAACGATATTTTCTAAATTCGTGTTGACCCTGTGTCAATAGATCATTCTGTTCGAGATCATTCATAACATTTGAATACAGGATATGTTCCAAAAGTCGCTGCAAACTGACGTCAATGAAATAGGCTTTTAGTTGCATGGGATACCCCTACTGCCTTTCTTGAATATTGGTGTGACCTGTGCAGCCTCCCAGTCTTTTGGTACAGATCCGTCACTGAGCGAACAGTTGTATATGGCTGAGTGGGGTGTACTCCAAACTCATTAGAAAATGGCGTAACTCGATTGCCATCTCTGTTTATCTATTTGCGTAGCCTAACTTCTTCCACGTCCAGAAGAGTGACCACCAGAATCATTGTCAGACTGCACCTGCCAGAATCGCGATACTTCCCACCTCGCACGTGCGTTGTGCGGGTCACCCTGTGTAGGCCACCTAGTCGGATCGCAGCACGATATTATATGGCGTTTGTGGGTTAATTGAAAACGCGTCACTTGAGTCCGTAGTCCTGTCCAAGTGGATTTGTGTAGACAGGAGAGCCATTAAAAGCATTCCCGAACACAGCCTCACGCTTATAGCATTGCCGCTATTCACGTAAACGTCGGAAATTACGCTTAATGCGTAGTATCCTACTATAGTGACTGCTCGCGAACAGTGGATGATGTTTGCTTATACATATGCTATTGTGGAAGTGGATGGTTGGGAATTTAAAACCTAGTGTACGTATTCTATCACTGAAGTGATCAGTCAAAGCTTACCATAAATTGAAAGCAAAACATTTACAAGAGAAAGGTGTTCCAACACTGGCCCTACTTACTCTGTGTGTGCAGCAGCAGATTATTAACGACGCGACCTTAATTATTAGCGTCGGAGTAGGGTAGAAGCATCAGCATGATTGTACGAGTAATTGTCGACATTTGTTTGTTGATATGTTATTCAGCAGAGGGTTCATTAAGCACTTTCATAACCTTTCTCTAGCGTTCCATTCTCTAATAGCGCGCGGGCAGATAGAACTTCTAAATCGTTCCTTTTTGGATTTGATTTCTCTTATTATTTTATTGGGATGGTCATGTCTCCCTATGTAGGTGGGTGCTAGCAAAATATTTTCACATTCATAAGTAAAAGTCGGTGATTGAAACTTCGCAAACAGATCACGCCGTAATGAATAACGTCTTTCTTTTAATGGTTTCCACCTAAAATCGTGCAACATTTCCATGACGCTTTCCCTCCTGTGACGTGATTAAACAAAACGAGCTCCCTTCTCTGAACCTTCTCAATGTCCTCAGTTAGTCTCAGCTGGTGAGGGTCCCAAGCTGGGCAACAGTACTCCAGGAGAGGAGGCACAAGTGTGATGTAGGCAGTCTCTTTGGTGGAGCTGGTGCATCTTCGAAGCGTTCTGCCAATGAAACGTAACCTTTGGTTCGCCTTCCCCACAATATTTTCTGTGTGTTCTCTCCAGTCTAAGTTGTTCGTAATTGTAACTCCTAGGTATTTGGTAGAATTTACGACCTTAAGATTTGACTGATTTATCGCATAATTGATGTTCAGCGGATTTCTTTTAGTGGTCATGTGTATTACTTCACACTTTTCAATAATTTAGTGTTAACTGCCAATTTTCGAACCATGTGGAAATTTTGTCTAAATCGCTTTGCAGTTCCTTTTGATCTTCTGGTGACTTCACTAACCGATAAACGACAGCATCAACCGCGAACCGTCTATGAGAGCTATTCAGATTGTCTCCTAAATCGTTTATAAACACGAGGAAGAGTAGGAGAGCTATAACACTTCCCTGTGGAACGCCAGATATCTGTTCTATTTTACTCGATGACTCACCGTCAATTACTACGAACTGTGTCTTTTCTGATAGGAAATCGCGAATCCAATCGCACAACTGGGGCGATATTCCATAAGCACGCAATTTGCTTAATTTACGTCATAACCACTGGAGATCTTGTAAATAAAAGTAATGGAGGTGGAGATAATTCGGCTAAACGTGTCTAAGTATGAGTCACCACGTACAGTTGTTGCAAGCCCGACTGAAAATACGACAATTTCAGCCGAAGATCGCTATATTTATATTATCAACGAAACTGCAAATTAATTAGAAAAAACATTATGTAAAGCGCCGAAAGACACACAAACAGGAATAAGAGATAAACTTCGACTCAGGCTTAGTAAAATCTTTGCTGTTACACGGAAGTATGAAATAACCGCAGTATCGTACTTTAGTAGGTGTAAAACAATTGGGTCTCCACAACATCCGTAGAAAGGCGTCGCAGATATAGCAAGCGAGAGCAACTGGTGGTCGGATAACAGGTTCTTGGTGTTCCTGTAGACTACCTGCTGTCTGCTCGCTCGGGTCTTCTCACAAGTGCGACTCCTCACAAATGTACAAGTCTTCCAATCCCGCTATAACGATACCTCGAGCAATGATATGTATTGGTCTCCGGCGCCACGGTGGAGTGGTCGAGCGCTCTAAGGCGCCTTGCTGCGGAACGCACGGTTGCTCGCAGTCGGAGGTTCGAATCCTTTCCCGGGCATGGATGTGTGTGTTGTCCTTATAAAAATGTAGTTTAAGTAGTTTGGAAGCCTAGGGAATGATAACCTCAGCAGTTAAGTCCTTTAGATTTACAAACATTTGATTTTGGTGTCTGGCCATTGTGTGTAATACCTGTACGCACCATAATGTCTGCGTCATACTGATGACATTCATGAACATCCTGTGATGTGTACGGTGTTCCCCCCTCTATCTCCACACTTACTTGTGCCTAGAATCGCTCACGATAATAAAGCGGGATTCTTCTAAGAACGTCACGCTGGAACACCTTGCTTAGTAATACCAACATGCTGTCTTCGGAAACGAGTTCTTAATCGACTACGGCGTGCTTGAAGAGGAATCCATTTACAAGTTTTCTAACGAACGAACCAGGCTGATTTAATCACTGTTACGTTGTTTGGTAGAGATACGTGTACCGGTTGCGTGATATACAGTGTTATCCTAAGTTCGCCAATACACCGACAATTTTCGATCGTCTCACAGTGTGGTGCTACGCCTACGACTACCGGCATGCTTTCACATAGCACTTCCAAATTCAGAGCAATTTTTAAAAACGTGACTAACTCTTTTCGACACAGTCGTTACTATGGCTATATTAGTGTCACTTTGATCGGCTTCGAGCCGTCCAAAATGTCTTGCACACATGTTGCCGTAGCACAGGGAATGCCGCTCTTACCGGTTCCACAACATCCTTAGTCAGACACCGAGCCGCATAAACTGTCGCCATCTACATTTCTTTTTACTGGAATTGATGGTGTGTTTCGTAGCAAAGGCAGCTTTTCATCAGCAAGTATCAATTGTTCCTTAGCAACTGTTGTGCGCTGTAAAAATTATTTCAATCTCGTGGGGGATTACAGAAGTGTATGATAAGCTACAGAACTCGCTGGTACAAACCAAGTCATCAACAAAAGGAAACAGAAATAGCGCGTCTTTTTCCCCGCAGGGATTTTACAGTGACGTAATTCTGTGCATGGTATTCTTTTCACGCCGTATAAGACGCGTTTTATGATTTTGGTGGTATAATAATAATAATAATAATAATAACACTTCAACCACTCTGTTTGCACTGGTCATCATTTGTGTGTCCTTCGAATGAAGGCCGGCCCCGGTGGCGGAGGGGACTGCGGCGCGCCAGTCACGGTCTGCATGGCCACTACGGTCGGGGGTTCGAATCCCCCCCCTCGGGCATGGATATTTGCGCCGTTCTTAGTAGTAGCAAGTTCATAAGTAGTTTGTAAGTTTATGGACTGATGCTCCCCTAGGTAAGTCCCATAAGCTCTACAAACATTAATAATAATAATAATTCGAATGAAGGGTGCACCATGGAATTTATTGCAGATATCACTCCGCCATAGAACACGTTTCCAGTTGTAATTTTACTACACTTGATTTTCGTCTTAGACCAGTACCTAGCGAGGTGGCGCAGTGTTAAGACACTGGACTCACATTCGGGAGGACGATCTTCCAAATCCACCTCCGGCCATCCAAATGTAAGTTTTCCGGGCTTTCCCTATATCATTCCAGGAAAATTCCGGAATAAATTGCTGAAAATTTCCGGACTATTATGCCGTGGTCTGATGGATTTATTATTCAAATCCAGCGTTTCGTCCCCAACTGCGGAGGACATTTTCAAGGGGGATCGTGGCACTTTTGTATGTCCGATGCACACCATGGCTCGCTACTGACTGAAGCCAAATTCCGTTTACAACTGCTTACGTGCAGAGGTATAACGTCAAAGGTTTTTGATATGCGCGCGCAATTCGTCGTTGCCGATTGCTGTCGTCCGTTAATATCGTCCCATGGTGGAAGAATGTTACATTTCTTCTTCAACACCGGACGTCACATCTCTGCATGCGGACTCTCGTAAAGGAGTTTGGCTTCAGTTAGTAGCGAGCTAGGGTGTGCATCGGACATAAAAAAGTGCCACGATCCCCCCTTGAAAATGTCCTCCGCTGTTGAGAACGAAACATTCGGTTTGAATAATGAATCCATAAGACCACGGCAAAATAGACAGGAAATTTTGTTGTAATTTTGACCTTTCCGGCCGTGAAAGTATACATTTTACAAATTCCGGAATAATTTCTTTGAAAGCGCTCGGTCGATTTTCTATCCTATTATTAATCAAACAATCTGACAGTGACTCCGTCTGTAATCACCACGCTGTTGACGGAAGGATAAACACTAGTCTTCGTTCTTTCGTCTTAGACTCTTAAGGAACTTTAGAAGACACAGACTCGTTAGTGTTCATCTGGTTGTGACATTGGGTAACTTGGTCCTGTCGGTGCTGCTTTTAAAACAGTAAGACGTCACGCGCTCAAATACCGTACTGTAAATCAGGACTAATGTCATTCTCTTGCACACTTCTGTAGTGGAGTGAGTGCCATTGTAAGAGCATGAAGCCATTGCAACGACATCGCTCTCAACTCGCCTGCGTATCTACAGTGGACAGGATGTGAATGCTGTAAACGAGGGATCTCAAATTCATTCCATATTTCTAGATTTTCAGAAGGCTTCTGACACAGCACATCAAACGCGGCCTCTGATCAAATTGCGTGCTTACTGAATATCGTCTCAGATATGCGGCTGCATTGGAGATTTCCTGTCAGAGAGGTTATAGTTCGTAGTAACTGAAGAAAAAGCATCGACTAAAACAGAGATGATGTCTGGCGTTGCCCAAGGTACTATTGTAGGTACTCCTGAGCAGTTCTCTTAGGTTGTTTGCTCATATGGCTGTCATTTATCGTTTAGGAAAGTCATCAGAAGGTCGAAACCAGCTGCACAATTACTTAAGTAAGATATCTATATTGGGCGAAAATTGACAGTTTACCCTAAATAAGAAAAACTGAGAGGTAGTCGACGTACGCAGTGGAAGGAATCAGCTGAACTTCGGTCACTAAATAAATCAATCAAATCTGACAGCCCTAAATTCAAATAAATAGTCTAGGAATTACTGTTACGCCAGACGTAAATTGGAAAGAACATGCAGAAAAAGTTGTGGGGAAGGTGAACAAGACTGCGTTTAATTGGCAGAACACTTAGATGGTGTAACAGACACTGCATACACTAAGTTTGTCCGTCGTTATTTGGAATATTGTGGGAACGTTCTCGGGTGGAGCTGACAGAGGTCACAGAAAGAGAACAAACAGAGAAGCTCGTTTGGTAATATTGCGACATAGGGCAGAGAGCCACGTCAGTGATACGCATATTGGAATGGAAAGCATTACAAATAATGACGTTTTTCGTTGCGTTGACATGTAACGAAATTTCGCTAGCTGACTTCTTCTTCTGAAAGCGAAAATATATTGTTCACTCCCACCTATTTAGGGAGAAATGATCATGAAAACTAAACGAGAGAGATTAGAGTTCTCTCTTCCCTCACGCTATTTGAGAATTGAATGGTAGATAAGTGGTATGAAATTAGCACTATGAACACTATTCCAGGCATCAGAGGCTCTGACTTGGGGTTATGGTACTTTCCTCAGCCCCCCCCCCATATGTTTCGAAGTACGGGTCTCACATCCCCATTCCAATGTTCAAACACATTATTACCTGGCCCACAATTTATCAGGTCTGATATTGTGTTTACCTAAACTGGCTGTTCGATAACATCATCCGGAATACCGAATAAACGTTGGTCGTAACAACACAATCGCTAAGTATCTGTTAAATGTAATGCCTTTTACAATGTTTTTGCTCCCTCCCCCCTCCCCCATACTGTTTTGAAGTCGAAGCCTCTACAAGGTATTTCAGTGGACGCTAGACCAGTCACTGAGGTCTAGGGTTAAATACGCCCTGTCAATAAAATTCTTCAGACTGTAAGACGGCATTATCAATCTTTAAAACTGTCCGACGGTTCGGGCACCGTTTCAAGTGGATTTTGTCTGTGTATATGCCAGACTGGAAACATTTCTAAAGACTGGCAGTAGGGTCTCATACCTAGATGAATATTATCGACAGTGATACTGGCGATTACATTGAATACGCCCTGTAGATCTTATGTAGATGTAGCCAATTGACACCGTCCTGCAACTGTGCCTTACTTTCACTTTACTCGCTGACAGAATCTTGTTTTCAATCAATCAAATTTTAATAAAAGCCCCCGCACAGTAACATTTTCTCGCATCACTTCGGAAATTTTCTAACGATTTTTACAACATAAAATAAAAATCTTTGTTAATTTCAGTTGGGAGCTTAAACGGCAATTTCCTTGCTAATAGGCCTCTATATTGCTTCGTCTTTTTCGTGGTTTTCGAAATACTCCCTCTGTGTTATTTGCAAGGTAATTTCTCAGGAGATATTGTTCGCTAGTGGCTCATTTTATGTAATTTTATTGGACCGACGGAAAGAAGCAATCTCAAGCGAAAGAAATCTTATCTCCTCCGGTTATGTTTTCAGCAGAAAGGAACCGTTTCGTAAACAAGGTTATTACTCTAATATCTTGCATGCATCTTTAAAATGCGGCTCTGTGAAAATGAAATAACACAAGAGATGCTCGCACGAAGATTTTTGTGTTTGAGTTTCATATTTAAACGTCTCGGACTCGTTTTAATAACCCGAGGCCGTGCAATTACGTGCTTTAAAAGAACAAAATACAAGCGCAAATAAAGACGCTAAAGAACGCCAGTGTACACTAGTTCATTAAATGTGCACCAACCACTGTGCTACTTGCTTTATTAATGTCATGAAAATAAGGCATAATGCGAGCGCAAATATTAACTATTTCATGAGTCCTTTCTTCGGAGAGAATTTAAGACCACTGTATTTACTGAAGTAAACTGAAAGCCAGTTATAAAGAGAAGAGGCGTCTTTTTCTTGCGATACGTATCTTAGCAAAAACTGCCCGCCGTCGGACATTTTACACAGCGTAGGGTTATTACTTTCTGCCTCCTCAGTGAAAAAAGGTCCTGACTTTCACCACAGTGTTGTTTGACTTTCTCCTTCGGATATGTAGACAGCCTGAAATTAATTTTAAACGACGTAGAATTACGCTCATTGCTTGTTTAGGTCTTCTTCTCCTTCTTCCTGGTTTCTTCCGTTTCTCAACTTCGTCAGCATTGTTACCTGGGTTTTGGCACTATTACTGATAGTTCGTGGACGGATACCACTCCTGACATCATGTTTTTTTAATATTAATTTTATATTTTTGAAGTATTTTTACTTTCAACCAGAAACTAGTAACAGTCTACAGAAAGATTTTTATGAATTCTGAGATGTATCTTACATGAAATATCGCTACATTTACTAGTTTCAGAAACGAATAAGCAAGGTGGCGCGAAAATCTCTCGACACTGAACAACGATGTAAACAAAAGATTGAATTTATGTCTCGTTACAAATATTAAAAATATTGACAATAATTTTTTGTGTTCAAACTCTTCTTTCGTCTTCGTTAATATATCTTTGAAGTTGATTATGAAACTGTATAATCTGTTGCATAGTGTGGTATCACTGGTCATGTCATTAATGAGTCGTGTATGTGCTCTTTTAATTCATCAATAGTTTGAGCTTTTGGAAAAAAAAAAAAAAAAAAGAAAGACATAGTCCTTGTCGACACCCCACATGAAAAAATCCATGGAGGCACGTCAATATCTGCTCTTCGGCCAGCACATTGTTTGGAAAGTTTCCTTTAAATAATCATGGGCGGAAATGATATAATGTGGTGAATCATCGGCGTGTTAAAAGTAAACTTATTGATAGTTGTCAGCACATGTTATAAATCCTAGTACCAGGTAACTCTGAATAAAATCCATTTATTTAACTGCTATCAGTGTTCTATTAAATAAATAGTCAAAGAAAGTGCAGTTATGTATGTTAACTTGTCTGTTTCGCTTAGAATTGGCTTGGTAAGACCGCACAATTGTATTGAATATGTTAGAATAAAATTTCTATCGGAAAAAAATAATAAAATAAAATAAAAATAAAAACTGAAGAGTTGGTTTACGTTTTAGGAGGCGATCCACTTATAATATTGTAAAAAATATAAATAAGCCAAGATCGCTGATCATCCATTCTTATTTACGACGACCGGTTTCGCTGAACTATGTCAGCATCAATTGGTCAAATAAAATATTTTACAAGCCATAATCTTGTAATGTCAATCAGTTGTTATATAACAATTTACAGTGCGTAGGTGCACTATGTCATTATAATAAAACATAATTATCACAGTGAGTGACAAATCGATACAGTGGAATCTCGATATTTCGAGTCTCTGAATTATGAGTTTTTCATAAATACGAGCGTCATAAAACAAAACAACAACTGCGGATACATTCTGTCTTCACAGAAAAAGGCACTCAACCATGATAACGTGAATTAAAGAGAGAAAAGACTTTAAAATCTTTAGGCTGCCAATGTATGTAACTATTCAGAATCTTTGTTTTTAAAAAATCATATTTTTTTAACTCGAGTATTATTTTCAAGGTCGAGTTTCTTCTTTTTCACATGTAAATTTCGATATTTCGATGTGATCCTGGTCCCGTTCACCGTAACCAAACTACTGTATAGCTACCACATACACAACAAACATGCCAAATAGATACTAAGAGCCTCGACATGACTACCACAATACAAATTTCGCAGAAAGTAATCATTTGTTTGCTTCCATAAGTAGCCTTCACGATTTTGTTCTAGACAGCGCTACCTTTATGTTGCCATCTTCAATTCGGTTTTATGCAGCCGATAAACAACTCTACATATCCTCATTTTCGCATTCCTGAATACATAGCAGCTTCAATCAGTGCCGTACTAAGTATTTCGAAATATAAAATCACAGATCCGACTAACAGTATGATTCTTGTCAGTACAAATTTACGCAAACTGAACAGGAAAAGGTGTGTACCATTTGATCAACGTTTCCTTAAATCTATATCTATAAATGTGAATGTCTGTTCGGTGTACGTTTATGACGTCTGAACCACAAGACATAAAGAGCTAAAAATTAGTACAGTTACTAATGTCTACTCGGGGAAGGATTTAGGGACGGTATTATGGCGATCGGATGGCTATTTATTCATATATATTAATGTGAATGTCTGTTCGGTGTACGCTTATCACGTCAGAAAGACAAGACACAGAGACTGAAATATGTGTACAGTTAATAATTTATAACTGAGGAAGGTTTTAGACGCGGTTTTATAGCGATCTGATAGATATTTAGTAATTTGAAGAATATAATGCGAAATGGGGAACAATAATTACTCTTTGAAAATGATTTTATTGGTTGCATTGTTGCTTGAGGGTTGATAATTATAAAAGGGTGGAGTATATTGGGATGGAAAGTTATCGGTGCATATAAAATTCTACGTGTGTGTGTGTTAATGTTTCGCTCTGCAGCGGAAACTACAGAACGCAAACGAATGGTCTGTGTGTAATTGTTGTCCCAAGTCTCCCGTTGTACACCATAGCAGTTCCATAGCGATAGCTATAAGGAGGTGGAAGATATGGTGGTTGAAAGTCGTCAAATTATAAAAAAATTAGGACTGAAGGCCAGCGATGACGTTTGCGACTCTATAGCAAGTAGGTTACATACAGCGAAACGTGATGCCACAGACCATATCTTTGGTCTATGCGTGCTATAATGTCTTCAGCTCATTCTCTGTAAGCATAGGCATACGAATAAGGAAATATAAGAATAAATAAATAAAGCAGTGAAAAATAAATTTCTTTTAATACATCTCTTGAAAAAGAATCGATTTGACGTTTCGCGCATTATCTATCATAATCAACTAACAATATATATATATATATATATATATATATATATATATATATATATATAAACCTCCTCGCTTTCAAGGAAACTTATTAATAAAATTTACAGCATAACAATATGATAATCCGTTCCATTACGTACAATACGCTGTACTGAGTTAAGTTAACTTGTTACTAACATAGTACAAGAATATCACTATTAGATATGATTGCGTAAGATTGTGCTTATCTACAAAATATCCACAATTTTTACGCGGGCGGAGACACTCCTAGCAGTTAAACGGCGGGCCGTTAACTGAGGTAAAGCATTATTGTTGACTGAATACATCCAGAACGCGACCGGACTTCATCAGTAACTTCTAGAAAGCTAATTTCGGCCAAGCCGAAGATTCGGCTGTGTTCTGGCCGAAACCGAAATGCGGTCGAAACCAATATTTTGGCCGAAACTCGCCTTAACCGAAACCTAATATTCGGTCTGTCTTCACTCTCCATCATCGTGACTTGCTTCTGTTTATGTCCAAGAGCGTTCTAAGTGTGTTGGTGGTTCTTCATTCCACTTGAAGGAGAAGTTACTTTTTTTTTTTTTTTCCTAAAAGGATCTCAGTGTTTCGGATAAACGCTACAGTTCTATGATGTTTTGCATATTGTTGTCTACATTCAGTTTTGAATTTCATTTTCGGCGAAGTTTTAGAAGGCCACGGCGGAGCGGCCCAGCGCATTGAGGCGCTAGGCTACGGAGCGAGAGGCCGTTCCTCGTCGGGGGTTCGAATCCTCCCTTGGGAATGGATGTTTATGCCGTCTTTAGTATAAGCTAGTCCATAAGTAGTTTGTAACTTTAGAGACTGATAACCCCGCAGTTAAGTCCCATAAGCTATACAAAAATTTGAACATTTGAAAGTTGTAGAGGGATAATTGTTTTTAAAAAATGTTCAAATGTTTGTAAATCTTATGGGACTTAACGTCTGTGGTTATCAGTCCCTAAGCTTACAAAATTAACACGAATTATCTACAGGAGAATGGAAAAGCTGGTAGAAGCTGACCTCGGGGAAGATCAGTTTGGATTCAGGAGGAACGTAGGAACCCGGGAGGCAATACTCACTTTACGACTTATCTTGTGTGGAGTGTTGCCTTGTACGGGAGTGAAACATGGACGATAAGCAATGCGGACAGGAAAAGAATAGAGGCTTTTGAAATGTGGTGCTACAGAAGAATGCTGAAGATGAGATGGGTAGATCGCATAACTAATGAAGAGGTACTGAACAGAATTGGCGAGAAAAGGAATTTTTGGCATACCCTGACTAAAAGAAGGGATCGCTTGGTAGGACACATTCTCAGACATCGGGGAATCGTAAATTTAGCATTGGAGGGAAGTGTGTGGGTTAAAAATCGCAGAGGGAGACCAAGAGACGCATATAGTAAGCAGATTCAAATAGATGTGGGTTGTCGTTCTTTTGAGGAGATGAAAAGGCTTGCTCAGGATAGAGTAGGGTGGAGAGCTGCATCAAACCAGTCTCAGGACTGAAGACTTTAACATCAACAAACTTACAAACTACTTAAACTAACTTAAATCTAAAGACAACACAGTATGATTGGGGGTACTCTTTATTTTTTTAATTTAATTAATTAATTAATTAATTAATTATTTTTTTTCGTAGGCGACTGTTATATGATGTGCAAGGCTTTCGTCGTCGTCTATGTATTGGCTTATTAGGGTCTCAAAAATTTAGTTAGGAATTTAGGTTGCTAAGCCTGTCACATCTTAGTATATTCAATTACGGCTTTTTGTATTTAACGTAAGTACAAACTGAATGATCTCTTTTTTTGTTTTTTTGAACCTTTAGAATGTTTGAGGATAAGAATTTGTTTCTCTCAGGGCTTTTAGTTAAATTTCAAAGTTTTTTTTTTTTTTTTTTTTTTTTTTTTTTTTTTTTTTTTTTTAAACGTTTATTATATTTGTCCCAGTAGTTCATTTTATAGAAGTACGTCACACTTAAATTAATTACTAATTCTTTCGTGAAAAATAGTCTTTGCTAATTGGCCTTAACCTTGATTTTTTTTACTCAAAATGTTTATAATAAATTTAACCTCCATATTCCTATCTCAAATACAGTCAAGGATGTTATTTAAAAGTAATTTTCAAATATCATCGATTTGATGAAAAGGTACTTACTACGTAAGAGGGTTTTCGAGAAACTTTTAAAAACACAATTCATGTTATATTTTTCACTTTAAAAGCACACAGTTACAACATACACTGAAAGTCACACGTTATTCGAGACACAATTCTCAAAATTTATTTCTTCACATTGATTGTTCATTATATCTCTGGTACAATCAAAGTTCAGAATATTCTCCCAAAGCCAAATTAAAGTTCCTTAATACACTCTATCCCTTCTCAATGAAATTAATTGTCAGTTTTTTTCTTTTAAAGTCCTCTTGAATATTAACTATCTCGACCGGAGGCAGAATTTTTCTACGTTCCGTAGCCTAATCCCAAATTAAAATCCAAAAATGTTCAAATGTTTGTATAGCTTGTGGGACTTAACTACGGGGTCATCAGTCCCTAAACTTACAAACTACTTATGAACTAACTAAGACTAAGGACGGCACAAATATCCATGCCCGAGGGGGGATTCGAACCCCCGACTGTAGTGGCCGTGCAGACCGTGACTGGAGCGCCTCAGTCCCCTCGGCCACCGCGGCCGGCTTAAATCCATAGATAATGTAAGTACGCAATCGCGTAACCCTTCGATCATTCATTGTTAACTATCAAAGTCTATAATTTCTGTAGGAATAATTTAAATGCTAATTAAAAGGTTCCGAAATCTTTGCGTACATGATTTCAGACTATTTTGCAAGACAATTACGCGAGACGCTCACAGAGAGATCTTTACACACCGTAAAATAATGACTGAGAGATAGAGCAATGCTACTTCGGTTACTATTTATACTATATTTACGACAAATGATAACTGTGATTGCAGTGTTTTGACCGGTTACTCTACGACATTAACTATTCTGACTTTACAAAGATATAACAGATTTCTTTAATATCTTGAAAAAAAAAATACGTAACTTCTGCCTCTTACAAAAATTAATAAAAATTAAAATGTACTGAAATGAATATTCCAATGCGATGAGTGCGATAACAGAAACCCATGCCCGTGGGAGGACTCGAACCCCTGACGGCGAGCAACCGCGCGCTCCGCAGCATGGTGCTTTAGACCGCTCGGCCACTCCACCGCGGCCTAATTGTTTCAATATAATTAAAAGTAGCTATTAGCAGTATAACAAATGGAGATAGGAAAGAGAGAGACAGAGAGTGAACGAGGGGGAGAGGGCGAGTTGCAGTTAATGATGGAACAATTCTCGCAGTTGCTGGCGGAGTGTAGGAATTTGAGATGCAAATAAAATCAGGTCTTCCGTGTAAGGAATTAATGTGGCCGTCGCCAGAAGGGATTTCCATGTCGCGCAGCGTGTGTTCCGCGTGTCACTCGGCGCACGCGCGTTCCCCTATGTGATTAGCATACGAGGCACAGGTGACGGGCAACCGCCTAATGGCATTACGGAACGCCCGTCTCCGTCACGCCGCCGTCCCTGTCTGCCGCTACAAACAAATAACCCGTCTCTAAGAAATAGCCCAGAAAGAGCGTGACAGCCCAGCCATCACTTGTGTAGGTTGTGGTATATGCTTCCATACATCTACATCTACATGGGATACTCTGCAAATCATATTTAAGTGCCTGGCAGAGGGTTCATCGAACCACCGTTATACTATTCATCTCCCATTCCATTCTCGAATAGCGCGCGGGAAGAATGAACACCTGAATCTCTCCGTTCGGGCTCTGATTTTTCGTATTTTATTCTGATGATCATTTCTACCTATGTAAGTGGGAGTCAACATTATATTTTCGCATTCGGAGGAGAATGTTGGCGATTGGAATTCCGTAAGTAGCCCACGCCGCAGCGAAAAGCGCCGTTGTTGTAATGATTCCAATCCCAGATCCTGTATCATTTCCGTAACGCTGTCGCCCCTGCATCGTGACAATACGAAACGAGATGTCCTTCTTTGGACTCTTTCGATGTCCTCCGTCAAACCCACCTGATAAGGATCCCACACTGGGCAGCAATACTCCATAAAAGGACGGACAAGCAAAGTGTATGCAGTCTCTTTAGTAGTTCTGTTGCATCTTTTAAGGGTTCTGCCAATAAAACGCAGTCTCTGGTTCGCCTTTACCACGACATTATCTACGTGTTTTTTCCAGTTTAAGTCTGAAGTAATTGTACTAACAAGGAGACCACATCGGTATCGGATTTTAGAATTTCTTTATATCTTTGGTACGTGAAGTTCCACGTAACTACTAATAATTAAAACATCTTCATCATCTGTCAGTGTAGCTCGTTGGTAGCGTTCTCACCTGACAACCATATGGTCAGTGATTCGAATCCCACTGTGACTTTTTTTTCGAATTCAGTTATATAGGACACTAGCTTAAACCCGCGGCTCCGCTCGCGTGTGGGTATATTAAATCACACGTAAAAATGCACTCGTTTCGAAGAATGCAATCACGAAATTCAACAATAATGATTGTAATAATATCACAGATTGATCACGTGATGTAATGCGCGAAAAGTCAAATCGATATTTTTAAAGAGATGTATTAAAAGAAATTTCTTTTTTACTGCTTTATTTATTCTTATATTTCCTTATTCGTGTACTTATCCTTACAGAGAAAGAGATGATGACTTTATAGCACGCATAGACCAAAGATATGGTCTGTGACATCACGTTTCGCTGTATGTAACCTCCTTGCTATAGACTCGCAAACGTCATCGCTGGCCTTCAGTCCGAATTTTATTATAATTTGATGACTTTCAACCACTATGTCTTCCACCCTCTTATAGCTATCGGCATGGAACTGCTATGGTGTACAACGGGAGACTTCGGACAACAATTACACACAGACCATTCGTTTGTGTTCTGTAGTTTTCCGCCACAGATCGAAATATTAACACACACACACACACACACACACACACACACGTAGAATTTCATATACACCGATAATTTCCATCCCAATATACTCCACTCTTTTATCATTATCAACCCTCAAACAACAATGCAGCCAATAAAACCATTTTCAAAGAGTAAATATAATTTTCAAAGAGTAATTATTGTTCAGGATTTCGCGTTATATTCTTCAGCTTACTAAATATCTATCAGATCGCTATAAAACCATGTCTAAAACCTTCCTAGGGTATAAATTCGTAACTGTACAAATATTTAAGTCTCTGCGTCTTGTCGTTCCGACGTGATAAGCGTACACCTAACAAACATTCACATTAATATATATAGATAAATAGCTATCTGATCGCCATAAAACCGTGCCTAAAGCCTTCCCCGGGTAGACATTAGTAAATGTAAATTTTTTTAGCTCTTTATGTCTTGTGGTTCACACGTGATAAACGTACACCGAACAGACATTCACATTTATAGAAATAGATTTTGGGTTCTCTATCCTCGTTTTTTGAGCAAAGTACACCTAAGTACCAGTAATTAAAACGGCTGCATTATCTCTCGGTGTAGCTCGTTTGTAGTAGCATTCTGACCTCACAAAAATAGAATCGGTGGTTCGAATCCCACTGTGACATACTTTTTTCATTTTTGAATTCAGTTGTATAGAACATATTGGGATCTCTATTCTCGTATTGTCAGTTTTTTTATGTGTTTCTAGACGATCTGACAAACTTGTCTTCACATAAAACGCTGGTTGAGTAGGTTAGCTGCTTGGAACGCCATTAGTAGATGTGCAGAAGACTTCCATAAACAGTGTCGTAGCTCTTCACAAACTGAACAATCAAAAACTACCGTCATCAATTAATGGTAAATCCAATACTGTAAAAAATGTAACTTATGTTTTTTGACTAGATCCATCAATATTAACAACCTTCTATAAAATATAGAAAATTACGAATAAACAATAATGCGTGCACTTTTCGTAAAAATTACCATTAGATAATAAAATTGTGTAAGTATTCGAACACGACGGAAGAAAATAAAAAAATCTTTAATGACAGGACTCGAACCACCGACCCTAGTTGTCCTGAGCTACACCGACAGATTCTGCAACTGTTTCAGTTATTTGTACTTACGAATACTTTGCAAAACTTCAAAATCGAATTTCTGGCAATTTTTTTAGATTTGCTCCGAATGGCTTTGACTGACTGTTATTTGAGTTCTGAATTTCTCGTACCATAAATATCAAAAAATTCTAAAATCCGATACCCATGTGGTCGCCTTGTAACGCTTAAACTCCATACAATCGCCCTTTTCTGAACTGACATAACCTCTTCCGTGAACAAATCCAGTTACAAATCTGCCTGTAAAGGAGAGTTGTTTCTAGCCATTCTGCGATAAGAATTAATAAAAGAAAAGAAGAATATCACGCTTTTTCGTCCATTCAGTATTGAGATCATTACCTCATTTGTGATAAAATCGATTCAAAC
Organism: Locusta migratoria; assembly: GCA_026315105.1. Lineage (NCBI taxonomy): Eukaryota > Metazoa > Arthropoda > Insecta > Orthoptera > Acrididae > Locusta > Locusta migratoria. The sequence goes on from CM048744.1 coordinate 277,978,716, forward strand.
ATGTCTGAAAAGAAATGTTTTGTTTTCACCATTCTGTTATAAGTATTAATGAAGGAAAGAAGAATATTAGTTTCTCGTTCATTCGGAGTTCACGTCATTAGAGACAGACCGCAAACTCAGGCAGATAAAAGGGATTTCAAAGGAAATCTCGGAAAACCTAAATGAGAATGACCGGAAGAGGATACGAATCACCATCGTCTAGAAAACATGTCCATCAGAAGTCAACACGTTTTATCGAGTAGTCCAACGGTCACACAGTGGCTTCTAGTTGTTAAATCCAAACGTTATATACTTACAAATAATGAAAATCAGACTTGAAGTCTTGATGGAGCTAAGCAGCCATTATAGCAATTATTATAAAAATAACTTTGAAAAGGCTGTTGAACTGCATTAACGACGAAGATTCAGTTCGTGAGGGATTCTTTATTTTTCTTACGCGTTTCGGGCGATGCTTATCATCAGAGAATCTAAAAATATAAAAGTAAACGAAAAATTACAGCCGCGGCGGAGTGGACGAGCGCATTGAGGCGCTATGCTGCGATGCGCGAGGCCGTTCTCCGTCGGGGGTTCGAATATTCCCTCGGACATGTATGTTTGTGCCGTCTTTAGTATAAGTTACTTTATAAGTAGTTAGTCAGTTTAGGGACTAATGACCCCGCAGTCTTTTTAAAGATTATGGGACTTAACTACTGGTCATCAGTCACTAAACTTACAAACTACGTATGAACTAGCTTATACTAAAGACGGCACAAACATCCATGCCCGAGGGGGAATTCGAACCCCCGACGGGGAACAGCCTTACGCATCGTAGCACAGTGCCTCAATGCGCTCGTCCGCTCCGCCGCGGCCCTCAGTTGAGTCCCATAATCTTAACAAACATGTGAACGTTTGGTATTTTGCACACTTGACCTTCAAAATAATAGAAAGGTCATTACAGCCTACATAAAGTTTCGTATGGTGCATGGCAGACGGTACCTTACAACATACGTAAACATCAGTCTACAGTTTTAAACCGATCTTAATAAAAAATTGCATCCGCCAGGTGGGAAGGGGAGGAGTGAGGATAGAAAAGAAGGGAGAAGCGAAGGAAATGCAGTCCAGGAGGAAAGAAGGAAGAAAACTGCATTAGCACTGGGTCCCATGCTCGCCACGCTCATACTTCCGAAAGAACCGTGAGGCTCCTGAGCGGGGAGTAAGATTTACAGTGCATTGTGGAGAGTACCTTAAAATACAGGGTCTCTCAAAACGAATGATGCAATTTTAACTTGTAATAATACTGAGAGAAATGTCACTACGTAACTGAAACAGCGCTAGATGTAATCGGCAAGGTATAAAGTTACGAGAAAAAAAAAAAAAAAAAAAAAAAAAAAAAAAATCCGCTACGAGTGCTGAGTTGGAGCGTGCAACCAGTGTCGCGCAATACGGCGTACGCGCAATAGAAGGCGTGTTGTGTTACTGAATGTAGTTCAAATGTTTGTAAATCTATTAGTCCGTAGTTTACAAGCTACTTAAACTTACGTAAACTAACCTAAGGACAACACAAACACCCATGCCCGAGAGGGGACTCGAACCCCCGACAGCGAACGGTCGCTAGCACCGCAGCACGGCGCCCCAGTGAGCACGGCTAATCCACCGCGGCTTGAATTTAGTCGTACTCAATCAGTTATCGCTGTTCAGCGGGCGTTTTATATTAGATTTCCTGCTAAACCACCATCACGAAACAACATTCGATGGAGGTGTAAACGGTTTGAAGAAACAGGGTAAAGGCAAAAGTCCTGGCTGGTAATGCGTTCCTCAACAAACAGTAGAACAAATGCGACGAGCATTTGAGCCGAGCCCTGACTTAACACCATGTGATTTCTTCCTGTGTGGGGATATGTTAAACAATATGTTCATGTTCCTCCCTTACCTAGTGACATAGATTAAAAACTAGAATATCAGTTGCTGTAGCTTCAGTGTCAGAAGACACCTTACGCTGAGTTTGGAATGAATTTCGCTATCGGCTAGATGTCGTCCATGCAGCCAATGGAGGACATGTTGAACTTTTATGATGGATTTTTATAAATTTCTGTATTTTGTGAGTAATTTAGTATGCAATTAGTTCGTATTAAGCCGTTCTTCCTAATAAATAATTCTATTTAAAATTGGGACAGTTTTGTAGATTGAGGAAGCGTTTGACGGATAACAATGAAAGTTGGAGCAAGTAAGTACGTTCTCATGGAGAAACATGGACACCGTTTCACTGTTCACCATGCGAGTCGGTAGTGAGTTTCACTTATTCATAGTCAGGGGTGGAGGAGATCGACTGAGCGCGACAAAGGAAAAGGTGAAAAAAGAGAGGTTGAAACGACGGACATAGAGAGGGGCAGAGATGGAAGGAGAAACGGAGAGGACGGAAAAAACGGAGAGAGGGGCGAGGAGGAGATTGAAAGAGAGCGTGGGGGAGGAAATGATGGACAGGTAAGTGGAAAACATGAACATAGAGAAGGAAAGGGGTAGGTTGTGGCGCTTTTTATGTACAACACTAAAGCCACATTTTTAATACATCACCTTTTTTAGATGTTCAGTGGTCTCGTAGATCTCGTAGCTCGCCTGCCATTAATACATCACAAAATTATATTAGAACGTCGGATTCTTCAAAAAAATGTTCAAATGTTTGTATAGTCTATGGGACTTAACTACGGGGTCATCAGTCCCTAAACTTACAAACTACTTATGAACTACTTACGAACTAGGACGGCACAAATATCCATGCCCGAGGGGGGATTCGAACCCCCCGGCCGTAGTGGCCGTGGAGACCGTGACTGGAGCGCCTCAGTCTCCTCGGCCAGTCGGATTCTTAAGGCGTCTTATGGAAACCCTAAATGTGACACGTATCATTTTAAGTAAATTTATTTTTCATTCTTGAAGCACACAAAACAAAAGTAATACATTCAAAACTGATCCAAGACTGACTTCCATACTGACTGACAATGTGCTAAGGCTTTTCAACTGACTGACTTTAAACTCTACAGCTCATTTAGACTGACTTCACAACAACTCTGCAACTAACTTTGGACTGACTACTGACTTAGGACTGACTTGCAACTAACTAATTTCGCGCCAGTTAGCATGTATTAAAACATAATATTGTGTTCTAGAACATTCTAGAACACGGAAGTTACAATGTTACACATTAAACATTTTGTTCATGAAACATACATAAATTTTGCTTTACGTAAAGATTCACAAAATTATGACAAATGCAATAATTGATTTTTTGTATTGAAACAAACAATACAAAAGATCGTAAGTAAATAAAAATTAGTGCAGTATTGATATATGTTTATATTATTTGAAATTGTTAAATCAAAGCAACTAATCAATTCTTCAATTAACAAAGTATTATATTATGGTCAGTACATTATAGACGACCTCAGATATTGTTAACAATTTCATTAACAGACATTATTGTCCAATATTAAACTTAGAACTTTCAAAAATTAATTTATTTATTTAGTTCATTAAAAGACCGAAGTAATGAAAGTAATAATCAAAATGCTTATATAATATAAATACATAATATTGGGGCATAATATAACGACCAAATATGGTATCAGATACTTCATTAAACCAAACAAGCGAGACTTTCCAGGCTAAATACATTACAAGGTGAACAGAAAGAAGGAGGAGGAGGAGTTGGAACAATGGAAAATTGTGATAAATACATAATTTACGAAATATGACATGTACAGTTCACCGTTTATATGAGAAGGAGGGGACGACGAGAGGGACAGAAATAGATTGTTGGACAGAAGAGGGAAGAAGTATGATGAAGAGAGGGTGGACAGATAAGACGGGGAAAGTAGTAGGTTGATAGAGAGAGGCGAGAGGAGATGGACAGAGAAGGTTAGAGGATGCGGATGAACGGAAGTGTGGAATAAATAAATACCCGGGACGCCGCGTTTTGAAATAGATAAAAATGTATCGAACATGCCAAAGACCTAGATGCTTTGTGTCGGGCTGTCAGTGCGCTGAGCAGGGCGGGAGCCGAGAAGGAGCGGTACCGCCGGCAGATCAAAGACAGCGGGCGTATTCTGGGCGGTCGCGCTCACAAGGGAAGCGGCGGTGGGCGGCGAGGACATCCAACGGCGGCCAGCCTAGCTCAGAAGACAGCACGTAGAATATTGGACCAAAGTCTACCAACATGGCAAGGTAATGATGCCAAAGCCATGTTTTAAAAGAAGCTCTACAATACTGGGCCTGAACAGGAGAGAGATTAGACTCATGGTTGGATTGCTGACAGGCCATGGGAATTTAAAAAAAAACACCTACATACGATGGGAATAACAGAAGAGGACACTAAATGTAGGATCTGTGATGACGGTGATGAAACTGCATCACATCTAATCTTCGAATGCATTGCATTGGAGAGTAAAAGGCACAGAACTTTTGGGACAACTAGACCCGAAGAAATTGTGTCTAATAAAGAACTGGTAAAGGGACTCCTTGCTCTGCTCAAGGGCATTGGTTGGCTTTACTAGATAAACAGGGAGCAATACCGCACAATAAACTTAGTTTTGGTGCGGGCAGTGGCGGGTTAGACCAAGACTGTTTTGGCTTCCTTGAAAAAATCAAATCAAATCAGCCTAGAATGTGCGACAGACACCGTCTCTGCAAACCAGGAAATGCAGATATTGACACCCGTAGTGCAACAACGACAATTCAAGTTGGTAGCAGAGTATTGAAACCTTAAGATGGAGACACAGTTGACTGACATAAGGAAACAACGTTGCAGCTAAAAACAACTTTGCTTTAATTATTGACACCCCAATTCGAGACGTGGTCTTCCTCATTTGCAAGAGGGTGAAGGAGGCCGGTCACAAAACGCACAGCATAGATGCTGAGAGAGTTCATCGAACCACCTTTATACTATTCATCTGCTATTCCATTCTCGAATAGCGCGCGGGAAGGAAGAACATCTGAATCTTTCCGTTCGCGTTCTGATTTTTCGCCTTCTGCGGTGGCCGAGGGGACTGAGGCGCGCCATGGCCACTACGGTCAGGGGTTCGAATCCCCCTCGGGCATGGAAATTTGTACCGTCCTTAGTGTTAGCTAGTTCATAAGTAGTCTGTAAGTTTAGGGGCTAATGACCCCATAGTGAAGTCCTATAAGCTATACAAACATTTGGACATTTTTTCCTGATTTTTCGTATTTTATTTTTTCTTATTATATTCTTGTCTGTCCGACCCGTGAAGACGCAACGTACAACTGGCCATGTGAAAAACATGGATTTTATAGATTCAATCCGTACACATGAAGTGACTGCCCTTGTGCCTTGTCGATGTTCTTAGAAAATGCAAGTCGAATGGTGAATTGCAGTCGCTTGAAATCAAATGGCATGTCGGTGGGAAAGATGGGAATGCAAGGAATTTGCACATCTTCTGCTTTCGACTTACGATTAGTTGTCTCGATGACATTCGGCATCATTTTCTTCACAGTGAGACTTGTTCCATTACCCAATCGGGGTGGTTAATTAAAAACGAAAGTTGACCAAAGGGATTCTTTCTTTACGTGACAAAGCACTTGCTACTGTCGAATTCATGCCTCTGGGCTTCTATCTTGTCAACAATTCCCCCTCCCTCCCCACTTGCCACAAACAGCCCCTATGTTATTTGTTTACGAATTTGAGAAAACAGAAGCCGGCCCCGGTGGTTGAGCGGTCTGCGGCGCGCCAGTCACGCTCTGCACGGCGCACTACGGTCGGGGGTTAGAATCCCCTCTCGGGCATGGATATTTGTGCCGTAGTTAGTACATAAGTAGTTTGTAAGTTTAGGGACTGATGACCCCGTAGTAAGTCCCATAAGCTCTACAAACATTTGAACATTTTTTTCTGATTTTTCCTATTTTAATTTGATGATCATTTCTATCTATGTAGGCCGGAGTCAACAATATATTTTCGCATTCGGAGGAGAATGTTGGTGATCGGAGTTTCGTACGTAGACCACGCCGTAGTGATAAACGCCGTTGTTGTAGTGATCACATTACAGACGAACAAACGCTAGATCTTTGAAAAATACCTCCTGTTCTCATTTATCACGTTTTCGTGCTGTTTAGGGCGTTTGTCCGTAGCATCTGAATACCTTAGTACAGTGGTTTCCAAACTGTGTGTGGAGAAAAATCAATGGGTCGTGGGATACATTCAGGTCAGAAGACTTCTAAAATTTCCAAATAAAATAAATTATTAGCCGAAGAAAAATGTGAGTGTATTATAAAAATACGCTTTTAGAATCCGAAAATTTATGTACAAAACACGTTTTAAATAAATGGTTAATAACGTACTCAGGACGTTATGAGAACAACACAGCCGTACGATTCGTTAGTTATTGAGGTACGACAATGTCGTGTCCCTTTCCACTTGTAACAAATGTCGATGAGTTAGCTGATTTAGTCTTCCTGTGACGGTGAAACCATGCATTATTTGCTTGTTGTTTAATATCTTTTAATGGATGTTTATTTTATTTTACACCTCACTTAAAATAAATCCGTGTCAAGAGGCCAACATTACAATACTAAGACAGTCAGCATTGAGCCAGAGTCCCTAACAGAATTAACATGTGAGCGTGCAGTTTTCTTTGAACAAATTTAAGAAACAATCTTTGCGTGGAAGACCATTTACGCGTACAATGGACAAGCTTCAATCCAAATACACAGAAGGGTCGCGAAAATTTTTCCAGAAATACCAGAAATATTGTGGGTCCAAGCCTACGTTCTCGCCGTTCATGGACTATGTCATAGAGGCCTTGGACTTTCATTGCAGGTAATTCGGAATGTATTCTCCGAAAACTGTGTTGAGCAATTAGTTGGCAGCGCACAAAGAATATAAAAGATTTTATTGTAAGTGGTTAATAGTGTTCCGCGGCTAGAGTCAGTTGACGTAAGACTTTTCTGGGTCTTGTACCGCGTCATAATTTAAGATGGCTGTTACTTTAATAACAAACTTTTCGGCCAACGTTACAGTGGCCTTCTTCTTCTACTGATGTGAGGTAGTTGTTAAGAGTCACAATATTTTGTCGTAGCTGTTAACTGTGACATGATGTCATAATTTTAAAATCTTCGATGTTTTTTGGCGGAAAAGTGGAAACTTTATTATTATAGGATACTGCACAGCGACACATGATAAGGGTTCCGTTTCTCTCCTGCAGACCGCGCGGCGGCAGTTGCTTGTTGGCAACACTCGCGTGCTATGTTGTCATTGCGGCCTACTGTGATCGCTAGCTTTTTGTGGTTACAAACAGGGCAAAGATATTGATAGCATCAGCGTAGAGAAAGGAATCAATAATGACGTCAACGTAGGAACAACTAATACGAAAGTTAGTATATGAATCGAGAAAATAGGAGATTTTTTTTGTTTTGAAAAGAGCTGATAAGCATTTGTTACCATCGTACTTATATAATGAATATACAGCATTTTGTATTCAAAAAAGTCTTCATTTTCGCGGGCACTATGTCCGTAGTTGTTTTACAGTTACGAACAGTATTCTTTGTTCGTATAAGCAATTACAATAATATGCGATACTTTTACACCAGATGCATTTAGTTTTAATGTATATAAAAATATTCAGTGGTCTGCAGTAGCAGATATCTACAGTTTGTTTTGTTTTTATAAACAGAAATTAGTTCATTAAAAATGTAAAATATTAATTTTCTACTTACAGAAATTTTTGTCTCGCATCATGAAGCGTAGGCATGTTGCACAATTCAGGGCAATTTTTTGTTACTGCAGCAATAGTTTTCGTTCTAGTTTGCGATCCATTGTAGCACCATGTTTAGTTTTCGTTATTTTAGCAACCAATGCAGCTCTATCAGATGTATTCCTAAACTTTCTGTATCTTTATGGTCTGTTTTTCGAGTGTTGCCCACTTTACCTTTTAAGTTTCTTATTTATTACCATTTTTATTAAATTTTTATCGTTATTACCATTTTTAATTTTGTTATTGTGTTTTTATTTTGTAGGTAAGGAAAATATAATTGAAATTTTGTGCGGTATGTTATTTGAACGAATACCTTTAATGAAAAATTGTAATAATCGAATCGTGTTGCTGACAAGTCGACTGTCTCGTGACGATTCCAAATTCCAACGATTCATGATTCGATGGCAACTGCCGAAACATGTTGAATCGTGCCGAAGGATTAAGAGCGCCAGAGAACAGTCAAGAGAGGGACGAATTGTCGTTCAAAAGAATCGTCTGTCCCGTGAAGATACTAACATCGAACGATTCATGATTCGAAGGCAGCTGCCGAATCGTGCCGAACGATTACGAAAGCCAGAGAGCAGCCAAGATGGAGATGCATGGGATCAAAGGAAGATTCTGAGTCGTTAACTATTATTCATGAATTACAGATGACAGAAACGAAATACACAGCTGCCAATACACACTATTAAAATAAAAAAAAAAAAAAAAAAAACATATCTAAGTATGATGAAAAAATACGCACCTCCTATTTGTACAAAATGCAGTGCATCACACACAAGTCCTTTATGCAGATTACATGTAATATGTAATAATGGAAAGTCAAGGTTGGAATTAATAATCTAGTAAGGACAGTTCACAACTCACCGCAAAGACGTGGCGACGAGCTGCGACAGGCACATACAAAAGACACACACACATACAACACTTTCAGATATTGGCCATTGCCTTGTTCAAAAAATAGAACTCACGCAATCATACAGCCACACAACATAGTCATACAACCATCACGTCCGGCTGCCGAACTATAACTGGCTCCAACGATTTGGAAATTTTTCGATATATTTTCTTTTTGAGTTCATCTTCATAGTTGTATCACGAATAAAATCTAGTATTTAGAGACGGATTTTCGATTTTTCAAGTTTATCTATGTAGACGTGTTTCCTGAAACTACGAGATTTTACATAATAAGTATTTTTTATAAAGATCAGATGTATGTAATTCCATACATTTAAAGAAATTTATATTGAAATGATTGAAGTATTTGCATAGAACGAAAAAAGTTAGTTTACAGCAGGATTCTCACTACCTGTCCTGCATTGAACTTCTTTGACAACCTGCAACGCTACCAAACGAGCTACGACAACAAGTGAAATTACTGTTAGCATACAAGGTATTTATATACGCTTGGAAAAGTTGAAGGTTATTTTCTCGAGATGTTTTGAGAGATGAATGCCTCAGGCTGATTACTATTTGAGGTCTGAACTTTACCGACCATAAATAATTAAAAAATATAACGCCGCGGTGGAGTAGCCGAGCGGTCTAAGGCGCCTCGCTGCGGAGCGCGCGATTGCTCGCCGTCGGAGGTTCGAGTCCTCTCTGGGGCATGGGTGTGTATGTTGTCCTTACGTTAGTTTACCTTAGTTTAAGTAGTTTGTAAGCTACTGACTGATGACCACGCAGTTTGGTCCGATAGATTTAGAAACATTTTATTTTTACTAAACAAAATTTCGATACCTAATTGGTCTCCTGTTTTTGCATTCTGTAAGAATCCTGCCATCGCAGACCACACAGAATCGTGACCGAATCATAGGAATCGAGTCACAACGTGGGATTGAATCGGAGGACTCTATTCCTGAAAAATAATCGTGGTCTAGCGGCCAAAAATGCCTCCCGGAATCACCATCGTGTTGCCCAATCCTTGTAAGTGGCAGGCAGCCACAAGGCGCAACAGGGGCACCTTACCAACCGAACCAGAAGAGGCGGGGTGGTAAAACCCGAGAGTTGAATCGAATGCATCAGTCTGATTACTATTTGAGGTCTAAACTTTACCCACCATAAATACAAAAATCAGATACCCAATTGATCTCCTTTTTTACATTATGTTAGAATCCTGCCATCGCAGACCAGAGAGAATTGTGACCGAATCATAGGAATCGAGTCACAACGTGGGATTGAATCGGAGGACTCTGTTCCTAAAAAAGAATCGTGGTCTAGCGGCCAAAACTGCCACACAGAATCACCATCGTGTTGCCCAATCTTTGTAAGTGGCAGGCAGCCACGAAGCGCAATAGGGGCACCTTACCAACCGAACTAGAAGAGGGGGATGGTAAAACCCAGCTCGCTATTGGTGTTACCTGGTCGACGGCTTCACGTCACCCACGGCAAGCCAAACGACAAAAGTCGTAACTAATTTTAAACGTACTTTAGTCTTGGCAGACTGTTTAGAGGCGTAGGAAAGGGCACGTTGCCCTCTCCCTTGGCGTTGCCCTGCCGCCATCACCTTCCTGGCGTTGAAACCTCCGAGGCCAAGTCCGACTGAAAACGCCGCCGATACTGCGTCGTCTCTCACGGCCAAAGTAAAGCACAAAGTTTTAATTTTTTTCCTGTTTTCAAATTAACAAATACGAGCACGCGACGTGGAAAGTTTCCGCGGCGCAAAAAAGTGCGCGAAGATTTTTTTCGCGCCCACGCCTGGGCCCCGTATTTACATGGGACGGGCGTTGCGGCGCTTTTGGCCGGCTGTTTTGTCTGGCCCACAAAAGAGGAACCCGCAACAAGCGACTTTTTCTGCGGCCCGCCGATATACATTAAACTTTGTGACACCGCCAGAAATTAAGACTTTTTGCGGCTCTTCCGGTGCGACGGTCTGGAGCCAACTAATCCCATTAATTTTGACCCGAATCCAAATGTAAATGCGCGCGGTTTTTAATAAGAGACTCGCGCATATAGTTAAACGCTTGTAAATTGTATTTTCCATCCTCGAGAATTTCGGCCGGCGAAAGAAAGCGCCCCGCCAGCTCGGCCAGAATATGCCGGGGATAGTTTCGGCGACTGCTGCAAATGCAATTTCTGCCGCGAAGGAATCAGCATCCGACACAAAAGCGCGCCGTTTCTTTGCGCGCACTCGCCGCGGGCGCGTGTCAAAGAATTTAAAAAAATGCGCGGTGCCGTGTAAGACCAAATCAAATCATTCTCTCTTCCGCGTTCTTTGACAATTTAATCTCATACCTGCGAAAATGCGGCCAGAGAGGATGCTCGTTACAGACGTGACTGTAAAAGCACTTGTTAGACCGACTCACGTACTGTGCGTCGCGATTGGAGTGGGAAAACGTACGTGAAGGAACTTGTGACGGTGTGCTTCTGATGTGCATGCCAGTACACCAGTTGCAGACAACAGTGCTTTTGTGAGCATAGCAGTCTTTAGCAATATATATATACGAGGCGCGTCCAGAAAGTATGTTCCGTTTGGTAATAAAATGGAATTGTACACAGATACAGAAGAAATTTTTATTGCACGAAATTCTACAACTCTTAAACTACTTTTCCACATAACTGCCGAAATTTTTCAGGCATTTGTCATAGCGTGGCACCAGGTTTTGTATACCTTCATCATAGAAATCTGCCGCCTGTGTCTTCAACCAGTTGAAAACAGTTTCTTTCAGCTCGTCGTCATTGGTGAAGTGATGACCGACAAGGAAAGACTACAGATGTAAGAACAGGTCTTGTCATCAATCTCCTGTAACCAAAGGTGGACGCCTACTTCGTTCTTCATCGTGCACATCACTACGCCAGCCATTGAACTGTCGGACACATCTTCTCGCCATCGAATCACTCGTCGCATTTGGTCAGTAAACATCGCAAATTTGCCGATAAATTTCACTTGGTTTCACTTTACTCGCATTCAGAAACCGAATCACCGACCTGATTTCACAGGCGGAGGGATTTTCAATCAACGCCGACACTTCAAACAAGCACAACAAAGTGTACGTAACTGACAGCGGTCTGCAAATGGCGTACGTTCTTCTCCTTGATACTTAATTCCCGCTGTTTCGCAAGCGTATGCATTGGTTGTTTCTACGTCTAAATATACGTTTTCATAGATTTAGCTTTAAGAATGCTTTCCCAACGACGTATTTTGATACAACGTGCCACCGCCTATTGCAGCATTGATGGCAGAATTCAAAACATCCCGAAATACATTTTTTAAATTCTAACCATGTTTGCAAATCCAAATTTTCACATTTCTAGCATCAAATAGTCTTAGTAGGACCCTCAAAAGATTTTCCTTTATTTTACCCACTCAGCGGTTGAATTAAAAAAAAAAAAATATCGAAACAAGTGTTTTTAAAATTCCATTCAAAAATCTAAATCCGAAGTTTAGTATTTCTTGCTTCGAAATTTCCTGAATAGCAACGTATTTTGAAAAGACCGTTCATCCCCTATTTCTCCCCTTTAGGGATGGGAATATCGAAAAATCACTGACGCCTACTGTGTAAGATAAACAACGTCTACAAATTTCAAGTTTCTATCGTCTGTCGATTCACTTTTGAGCGACGTTTTCTGTCTTTTAGAAACGGATCGAAGCGCGAAATTTCTCTCTTACGCGTTGGCATCTTTCTTGGTAGTTTTACTTTTCAAACTCCAATATGCACCTATTTTTCTTTATTCGTACGCTTGTTGCAGAAAAACAACTGAAGAATGTGCGTCACGTTTCGCTGTATTTAACCTCTTGGATATTATAGTGTCAAAAGTCGTCGCTAGTCTTCAGTCCGAATTTTATATAAACTGACAACTTTCAACCACTATATCTTCCACCGTATTATAGCTATCGACACGGAACTGCTATGGTGTACAACGGGAAACTTTGTACTACGACACAGAGAGATCGTTCATCTCCATTGTTTAGTTTCGCTGAAGAGCAAAATATTGGCACCCACACGTAGAATTTCATATAAGTCATTAACGTTCAACACATATATCTTCCACCCCCTTATCGTTATCAACCCTGTACCATAGTGCACAATGGGAGACTGATATCCTACAACAATTTCCTAATTGGCAAAAGTCATAAATTGGTATAGTAATACCTGCATCCAAAGACCTATGTGTTAGTGTGTTATTTGCCACTTACTTCACTGACTGAGTCGCGATACTTCATACTGTCTTTACGCATCCTTAACGATGCATGGTGGCCCAGAAGTCCACCGAGCGGGGGCGCAGTGCTTAGCATACAGGAGCTGACTAGCATTCAGGACGCCGGTTCAAATCCCCGCTCTGGCCCACCAGATTTCTACTTTTCTATAATTTACCAAAATCACTCCAGGAAAATACCGCCATGGTTTTTAGGAGGGTTTGGAAGATTTCCCGCCCCATCCTCATCAAAGCGATCACAGCTTGTCTCGTGTCGACGGGACGTTAAACTCTAATCTTCCTGTTGCGAATAGCAGAAAACCGCTTTAAAATCAAGTGAGATGTAGGCATAAAAATTCTTAGCTACAAGAGCAGCGAGGCGTACGTGACCCGACATAGCCTATGTGTACTATTTACTCTGATAACAAGATGGGACTCTGAAGCGCCACGAGGCTCGAAAGCTGTTATAAGCAGCAACCCTTGGCCACAGCGAACATAGTGAAGGCCAGCAATTTCGTCACCGCGGAGATGGCAGATGCCCATTTGATGTATGGATTAGCACGGGGCAATAGCCGTGGCGCGGTACGTTTGTATCAAGACAGATTTCCAGAACGAAGGTGTCCCGACAGGAAGACGTTCGAAGCAATTGATCGGCGTTTTAGGGAGCACGGAACATTCCAGCCTATGACTCTCGACTGGGGAAGACTTAGAACGACGACACCTGCAATGGACGAGGCAGTTCTTCGTGCAGTTGACGATAACCCTAATGTCAGCGTCAGAGACGTTGCTGCTGTACAAGGTAACGTTGACAACGTCACTGTACGAAGACTGTTACGGGAGAACCAATTATTTCCGTACAATGTACAGCGTGTGCACGCACTATCAGCAGCTGATTGACCCCCACGGGTACACTTCTGCGAATGGTTCATTCAACAATGTGTCACTCCTCAGAAGTAATAAAATGAGCTCTAACATGGAAATTAAGCGTTTCCGGACACATGTACACATAATATATTTTCTTATTTTCTTTCTTTGTGTGTGAGGAATGTTTCCTGAAAGTTTGGCCGTACCTTTTTGTAACACCCTGTATATATAAATTTGACAAGTTACAAGGGACGAAATTAAATTAAAAAAAAAAAAAAAAAAAAAAAAAAAAAAAAAAAAAAAAAAAAAAAAAAAAAAAAAAAAAAAAAAAAAAAAAAAAAGGCTGAAGTAAAAGAGAGAAGATTAAATTTGTTTCCTTTGAGATAAGATAGTTTTAGTATGGTCCATGAGGAGGGAGGTCACCAGGATAGCCGGCCGCGGTGGCCGAGGGTACTAAGGCGCTCCAGTCACGGTCTGCACGGCCACTACGGTTGGGGGTTCGAATCCCCCCTCGGGCATGGATATTTGTGCCATCCTAGTTCGTAAGTAGTTCATGAGTAGTTTGTAAGTTTAGGGACTGATGACCCCGTAGTTAAGTCCCATAGACTATATATACATATGAATTTCACCAGGATGTATTTATTTGCAAGGGTGTCGCCAGAATATTTTTACTTGAAAGGGAGTCGCATATTCGAAAGTATTTAATAAACATTGACCTACAAAAAATAACAATTCCGTGTGATTCATTGGGCTGGTGCAGGTCTTTCAATTGGACGCCACTTGGGCGACTTGCGTGTCCCTAGCCTACCTACCCCAGTTATCCAACAGTGGAAAGGAGACGTACAGCTTTAACGTGGAATCCGAACCACGTAGCGTTTCTGGCGACTCCTCACATCGTTGAGAAGTGAAGAATGGGTTAAAACGCAGACTGAAAAAAATCCGAAGTCCGACCGGGTCTCGAACCCGCGACCCTTCTGTTTGCAGTCGAGTGCTTCACACCAAGACTACCGGGCCCGACAAAGTGTAGAGTACTTAATTAATTTCGCACGGAATCGACGGTGCGCGCGACCTGCTCGCGCCTGCCCGTTCTTTTCTTTGCTGTCGGGATTGCTTGAACAAGATGTCATCAGCCGAGCCGCTCGGTCCCCGGGGGCAGGCAGTGGGCGGATAGGGGAGGGGGGGGGGGAGGACAGCCAATCGGCGACGCAGCCGCAGCTGCAGCGGCGGCGGCGTCAGCTGTGCGGCCGTCTTGCGGATCGCGGCTGCTGGCTGCGGCCCGCTGTTTGTCTTGGAGTCCAATTAGGCGCCGCCCGTGTACACTAATTAACACGGCCGCCCACCGCCCCCGGCGCCAAGACGAGCCGCGCCGGGCCGGGCCGGGCCGCAAGAAACGCGACACTGCGCCACCCGAGGCCAGGCCGGGGGCGGGGTTCGTCGTGCTCTAGCCGAGGTGCGCCCAGAGGTGTTCGTCCCACACTGCATCACTAGAGGGCTGCGCGGATGCGGTTATCAGCAATGTTTTATTTAGACACTAACTGAACCCCCGCTGCTTCGCATGCGTAGGCTGATTGAGTTGTTTCATTTTAATCCTGACGAAGAATCCATATCTTAAGTTTAGATTAGATTAGATTAATACTTGTTCCTTAGATCATGTATATGACATTTCGTAATGATGCGGAACGTGTCAGTTTAGTAAATTTTGTCTACACTTGACAATCTATATTTTAAGATTTTTTTTTTTTTTTTTTTTTTTAAGTTTTATCTAAAACTTCATCTACATTGTAGGAGTTGCCATTAAGAAATTCCTTTAATTTCTTTTTAAATACTAGTTGGCTATCTGTCAGACTTTTGATGCTACTTGGTAAGTGACCAAAGACTTTTGTAGCAGCATAATTCACCCCTTTTTGAGCCAAAGTTAGATTTAACCTTGAATAGTGAATATCATCCTTTCTCCTAGTGTTGTAGCTATGCACACTGCTATTACTTTTGATTTGCGTCGGATTGTTAATAACAAATTTCATGAGTGAATATATAT
The DNA here is from genome assembly GCA_026315105.1 of Locusta migratoria. Classification (NCBI taxonomy): domain Eukaryota; kingdom Metazoa; phylum Arthropoda; class Insecta; order Orthoptera; family Acrididae; genus Locusta; species Locusta migratoria. The sequence continues at coordinate 277,994,481 of CM048744.1, forward strand.
ATATTGTGAAGCTACAGTGAGTATCCCTAGATCCCTAAATAAATGTCTGCAGGATGCTCTTGGGTGGGCTCCAGCAATTATTATGATTACACGCTTTTGTGCAATGAATACTTTTTTACTCAATGTTAAATTGCCCCAGAATATGATCCCATATGAAAGCAGTGAATGAAAATAGGCGTAGTAAGCTAATTTACTGAGATTTATATCACCAAATTTTGCAATGATTCCTGATAGCATAAGTAACTGAACTCAGACGTTTCAGGAGTTCTTCAATATGTTTCTTCCAATTCAGTCCCTCGTCAATGCAAACACCTAAAAATTTTGAATATTCTACCTTAGCTACAGATTTATGTTCAAAGTCTAAATTTATTAATGGTGTCATGCCATTTACTGTATGAAACTGTATATACTGGGTTTTATCAAAGTTTAATGAGAGTCCATTTATAGAGAACTAGTTAATGACTTTCTGGAAGATATCATTTACAATTTCATTAGTTAATTCCTGTTTGTCAGGTGAGATAGCTATACTTGTATCATCAGCAAAAAGTACTAGCTTAGCATCTTCGTGTATGTAGAATGGCAAGTCATTAATATATATTGAGAACAGCAAAGGACCCAAGACCGAACCTTGTGGGACCCCATTTTTGATAACTCCCCAGTTAGAAGAATTAATTGTCTCATCTACATCATGTGAAGTGCTTATTTCAACTTTCTGCACTCTTCCAGTTAAGTATGATTTAAACCATTTGTGCACTGTCCCACTCATACCACAATACTTAAGCTTATCTAGAAGAATCCCATGATTTACACAATCAAAAGCCTTTGAAAGATCACAAAAAATCTCTACTGGTGATGTCCGGTTATTCAAAGCATTTAATATTTCATCAGTGAAGGTATATATAGCATTTTCAGTTGAAAAGCTTTTTTGAAAACCAAACTGACATTTTGTTAGAACTTTATTTATACTAATATGTGAAGCAACTCGAGAATACATAACTTTTTCAAAAATCTTTGATAAAGCTGTCAGAAGTGAGATGGGCCGGTAGTTGTTGACATCGTATGTATCCCCTTTTTTATGCAAAGGTTTAACGAGTTTCGTAGTTATAGCTTGAAATTTGAGTTAACAGCACCATATCTTTGAAAATCAATTTTTGCGTCTCGTATTTCACCCCCTTATTGGTCGAATTTCCAAAAATACCGAAACACGTGTCTTTTAAATTTGAACCCCGAATCCAGATCAGAAAATTTGTAATTTTAACTTCAAAATTGCCTAAATAGCAACAGATTTTCGAAAAACATCCCCTCTCCAATTTAACCCTCTTGATGGTTGAATTTCCAAAAATACCGAAACACGTATTTTTTAAAATCATAACGAACAATACAAATACCAATTTTTGCAGCTATAGCTTCAAAATTGTCTTGACAACAAAGTGTTTTCGGAAAAGAATTTTTATCCCCTCTTTTACCCCCTTAGTTTTTAAATTTCCAAAAATACCGAAACTCGTGTCTTTTTAATCCTGATCAAGACCCCATTCGTAGTTATAGCTTGAAATTTGAGTGAACAGCAACATATTTTTGAAAATCAATTTTTTCGTCACCTTTTTTACCCCTTTATTTGTCGAATTTCAAAAAATGCCGAAACACGTCTCTTTTAAATTCGAACCCTAAATTAAAATCCGAAATTTTGTACTTCTAGCTTCAAAATTGCCTACATAGCTACGTATTTTCAAAAAATGTTTCCTCCCCTATTTCACCCCCTTACCGACGGAATATCGAAAAATCGCTTCGTAAATGACGCCTACGGAATAAGATCAACACCCTCCACAAATTTCAAGTTTCTATCTTCAGTGCTTTGGGCTGGGCGATGATGATTCAGTCAGTCAGTCAGTCAGTCAATCGGGACACTTCCTTTTATAAAGAGAGATAAAATCGTCTGCTCCTCAATAAGCCACCGTATGCTGTATACCGGAAGATTCTAAAGTGTTCCTACGGTATACGTTATGGATGTGACAAGTCAAAATAGCAAACATATTAAGGGGAGATGGAAGGCAATTTTTATCCCTTATCTGCCAATGCTATTTTAACCTTTGAAGAGGTACACTTTTCAAAGGAACTATAAGTGATAAAACAACGAAATTTTTACTGCATATATATAACATATATGTCTCAATTTACAAGTAAAATGAACACAATAACTCTAATGGTTTTGAAGAAATTTTTTCTTAAGAACACGAAGTAAAAGTATTCTGCTGTCCTTCTGCGGAACAACCAAGCTACTCTGCATTGTACAATTATTTCAATAAAACACCTAGTTGAAGTACTTTCTTCATAACAATTTTTAATAAATAAGGACATTTCTATATGTTAGTTCTTGATTTGACGCTCACTTTTTTTTAGCGCTTACAGTTCTTTCACTTTTATTCTTCCTTATATATATTTTTTTACTTCTCTCTTTAGTACTTGTTTATACCACATTCCCAGTTTCTCCTCTCCAGCGCCTCCGAACTCTTCTTGCACGTCTGTAGCAGCCACGACCCTCCATCTAGTTCTGTTTGCTTAGATATTGGCTTATAGTTCTACTCTTTGCAAATCAAAAATGATTCCTTTTTGTAGCTATTACTGTTTTGTTTTCTATTTCGGTCATTTCTACTGTACAATATATTGCTTCACATGTGTCATAATTCATGCTATGACAAACACTGAAAAATTCTTGAATAAATGTGAGAAGCTGTTCCATGGTGGTAAACTAACTTGTTCCACTTATTTATTAATTAATTTTATGTATAAGTAAGCCGCGCTGGAGTAGCCGAGCGGTCTAAAGCGTCTCACTGTGGAGCGCGCGGTTGCTTGCCGTGGAGGGTCGAGTCATCCCTGGGGCATGGATATGTGTGTTTGTCCTTAGGTTAGTTTACCTAGGTTTAAGAAGTTTGTAAGCTACGGACTGATGACCATGCAGTTTGGTCCGATAGATTTACAAACTTATTTTGTATAAGTAAATAAATAAGTTGAACAACTTCTTGTATTGTCAGCTGTGATATACTGGTCGTGCTTTCAGTTACGCATTGGTTGTAAATAATGTGATCTGATCTGTATCTCTATGAATATGTAGGCATATACTCTGAAAATCACCTTATGGTGTCTTGTGAAAGTACCTCTTGTATAACTTTTCCCTGTGACTGCTACGAGAAGTGAACGTAAAACGACTGTCCGTAGACCCAAGTTTGACCTGACAGTAGTTCTGCCAGTTATTTGAAGGAAAATTAATATGTTAGCTGAATTTTGGAGGAATGCATACTCTCAGGATCTCAAATGTAAACATATCCTTGATACAAAATGCCTGTCTTGAAATTCGTATGTTTCCACCTTTCTGACTCGTACGCTATACGTGTCACGTAATTCAAACTGATGGAATTTCCTATTTGAAGAATAATATTCAAGAATATACTCAATAAATATTTCGAACGTAACTATTTCGTGGCAAAACTGCACTTGTTTAAAACACTTTATTTTAATATTAAACTGACATGTATCTTTCTTCTATCGAGTTTTATGAAGTTGTTCCACTTTAATTCGTCTTCAAACGTACTCCTAGTTATTTGTGGTTGTGTTTCTGTTGAATCATCAGTCCTTAAAATAAGGCCCTTGCTGATCGACGTTTAAATTAATTGCTTCGAGATGGAAAAAGACTTCGGATATAATCTTACAAGGGCGTATTTATGTGGAGAGTTCTCTGTGTCTACGTTTTACTGACAACAGAAAAAATAATTGTTGTTTATTCGTCTATGCAACAAGGCAGACAAGACATATTTTTTCTTTCCCACTGTCTAATCCTCTGGATATTACCTTTTGTGAAAAAGAATGAGTTACAAAGTCAACCACGAAAAATTTTCATAGACTCACTTTATATTATAGAGAACAATTACCAAAGAACATTGTTCAGCTGCGTGATTTGTATGGACTGCGTTAACCATGAAGATAACAGGGACGTACACACTTCCATTCTCCTGAGAATGGGCATTTCCTTAACTTCCTTGTTTTCGTTGGGGTGCGGCTTATGTGGCTAAGAAATTGCCTTTGAACTTCTTTTGCATATTTTTTTCTGTGTGACCGCCATTCATATTTTGTGGTGCGTAACTAACGAAGCAAACAAAGGGACTGATCTGTCTGCATTAACATAAAAATCGCAGGAGGGGACCGGCCGCAGAAATTTTCGGCCCATGCTGGGAAACCGAGCCATTGTGTGGTGCGCAAATTGTGCGGTAAGGCGGGCACGTGTTTTACGAGATTAGCGACCTTTCTTTGTGACTGCCTTTCCTTTTGTTTCTCCTTGAGCACCTGGCGCCGCGGTCGTTAACCTCGCTGCGTCTACTCAGCTGCCCGGCATCTGGACCGCGGGTTCTGTCTTGTGAGAAAACTTTCCTCACGTTGCAGGCCCACTTTTATTTTGGACACAAGCATAACCTGAGTTTAACTGTGTTGGCGGGCGGCAAAGAATCGTGTTTATTTGCACACGCAAGCACGCACACACACACACGCGCGCGCACACACACACACATAAATACACAGAAAACTACGGAAATGTCTCAAAGGTAGTGTATTATTGCTTCTGGTAAAGTGGCAAAGCGGAAAGAAGTAGAACAAAATAATGTAAAATACGAAAGTCTTGGAACAAATTTTGAATGCGTAGTATGGTCAATTTTGCACAAAATTTGAGTTAAGGGGAAAACGACGAAAGGTCGCAGAAAGGCAAACAGTGAAAATCTAAACATAAAATTTCGGCAATATACCGGGTGAGCATCTAACTTTACCACTGGGAATATCTCGAAAACCACAACAAATATTTAAAAACTAAATCCTCAAACCGAAGGTGAGGAGAGGGGCTGGTGTAATTGATTAATACAAACCATTAAAAATGCACTGAAATATGTTTTGTTAACACAAACATATGTTTTTAGATGGAAACCTATTATTATTTTTAGCACAATTGATAATAGGAAAACATACTTATTAATGTGGTTTGTTTCATTGTGAAATGTTAATTACATCGAGAGTTATTGTAACCTAAAGTTGACGCTTGAGTAACTCCTCACGTTTCAGTTGTGTGTATTGGACAGAACCGAATTAATTAGGGATACAAAAAGAACAGGGATGTAAACGTATGTACAGAAGACACTTGAACAGCATGCTATGTCCGTATGCTAATATTTTTATTAGTTCAAATTCAAATTTTTGTATAGTCTATGGGACTTAACTACGGGGTCATCAGTCCCTAAACTTACAAACTACTTATTAACTACTTACGAACTAGGACGGAACAAATATCCATGCCCGAGGGAGGATTCGAACCCCCGACCGTAGTGGCTTTGCAGACCGTGACTGAAGCGCGTCGCGGTGGAGTAGCCGAGCGGTCTAAAGCGTCTCGCTGCGGAGCGAGCGGTTGCTCGCCGTGGAGGTTCGAGTCCTCCCTGGGGCGTGGGTGTGCGTGTTGTCCTTAGGTTAGTTTACCTAGGTTTAAGTAGTTTGTAAGCTACGGACTGATGACCACGCAGTTTGGTCCGATAAGATTTACAAACATTTTTAAAAACTGAAGCGCCTCAGTCCCCTCGGCCACCGCGGCCGGCTTGTATTACAGTCAAACTAGTAAACATACCCCTATAGATACTGATCGCTGATCATTGATCTTGTTTGTTACACCACACGAATGAAATGCTAAGGATTTAATCAAGCGTAAACTGTAGGTTGCCGGCCGCGGTGGCCGAGGAGACTACGGCGCTCCAGTCACGGTCTGCACAGCCACTACGGTCGGGGGTTCGTATCCCCCCTCGGGCATGGATATTTGTGTCGTCCTAGTTCGTAAGTAGTTCATAAGTAGTTTGTAAGTTTAGGGACTGATGACCCCGAAGTTAAGTCCCATTAAAAAAAAAAAAAAAAAAAATAAAAAATAAAAAAAATATATATATATATATATATATATATATATATATATATATATATATATATATATATATATATATAAAAACTGTAGGTTACAATATCTCTGGATGTAATTAACATTTCACAAAGAAACTAACGGCATTATTTAAGTATTTTTTCCTATTTTCAGTTTTGCTAAAAATAATAATATGTTTCCATCTAAAAACATATGTTTGTGTTAAAAAACATACTTCCATGCATTTTTTAAAGGCTTGTATTAACCAATTACAACAGCCCTCACTTTCGGTGTGCGGAATTAGTTTTTAAATGTTTGTTGTAGTTTGAGATATTACCAGTGGTAAAGTTAGGTGACTCATCCGGTATAATAGCTACACCTACAGTTCAATTTATATTTGTCCTCTGTAAGCCATCCTATGGCCGGCCGCGGTGGCCGAGGGGACTGAGGCGCTTCAGTCACGGTCTGCACGGCCACTACGGTCGGGAGTTCGAATCCCCCCTCGGGCATCGATATTTGTGCCGTGCTTAGTTGTAGGTAGTTCATAAGTAGTTTGTAAGTTTAGGGACTGATGACCCCGTAGTTAAGTCCCTTAAGCTTAACAAACATTTGAACATTTGCCATCCTATGCTATGTTGCGAAAAATAGTTTGTGGTCTATTGTAGCCTCATGGGTCATCCGACATTATCCACTAGATCATCTGTACATACACCGCGGTGCTGAAAACTGCCTGACTTTGTCTAGAAAGAATAAAGGTAGACTTTTGAAATTACCCGTTTATTCAATATATTCTCTGTGAGACCGATATACTTGAAACATCGTAGTTGCAGCTTTTCTGGTTCTCGCGAACCTACTCTCGGTTGCCTGTTTGAGATCTTCAGTGTCCTCAAAACGATTATCCATCAGGTACTGTTTTTCTAAATGTTCAAATGTTTGTAGAGCTTATGGAACTTAACTACGGGGCATCAGTCCCTAAATTTACAAACTACTTATGAACTAGCTAATACTAAGGACGGCACAAATATCCATGCCCTAGAGGGGATTCGAACCCCCGACCGTAGTGGCCGTGCAGACCGTGACTGGCGCGCCGCAGACCGCTCGACCACCGCGGCTGGCTGCTGTTTTTCTCACATTCATAAACAAATAACAGAGGGGCTGTGTGTGGCAACTAGGGGGGAAGGGAGATTGTTGAATAGAGAGAAGCCCAGAGGCATCAATTTGACAGTAGCAGATGCTTTGTCATGGAAAGAAAGAATCCCTTTGGTCAACTTTAGTTCTTAATTAATCATCCAGATTCGGTAATGGAACAAGTCTCACTGTGAAGAAAACGTTGCCGAATGTCATCGAGACAACTATTCGTACTGGAAAGTCGAAAGGAGATGTGCTAATTCCATGCATTCCCATCTTTCCCACCGACTTGCCATTTGGTATCAAGCTACTGCAGTTGCCCATTCAACTTGCATTTTCAATGACCATTAGCAAGGCACAAGGACAATCACTTCATGTGTACGGATTAAATCTAGAAAATCCATGTTTTTCACATGGCCAGTTGTATGTTGCGTCTTCGTGGGTCGGACAGCCAAGAAATTTGTTTGTTTTTGCTGATGATTGAAAAACAAATAATGTCTACCCTAAACCACTTTAATAATGAAGTCAACAAAACTAATTGTCATTTATACTTCTCCTTTATGTGTCGTTAAATGTCATTAAATGTATTTATTATCAACTATAACTTAAATATTTATTTCTACCATTCGTAATTAAACAAGCTAACACTTTTTGATTGCAGACGTTATTTGCACAATTATTTCTTCTGCGACAGCAATTCTTCGGGTACCAGCTAGTGGTATATAAAAATACCATTTGATGCGTGAGAGCAGTTGACAGCTTCACGATTCAATGTAAGCAGGAAAAACTTTATTCGCGTATGTAAAGGGGCGCATATAGCATAATGATCAACTCAAACGTATGGAAAACGTCTTACGGAGGTTGTAAACATTTATACACCGATATAGCGAAATATCTCATATTTATCTTAACAATTTGGCATTTAATTCTCACTAAATTCTCCGTCTTATTTTTATCCAAAAATTGGTTAATACGATTTACTTTGAGTTGACAGGGTTTCATTGTTACTAATCTCGGGAACTGTATCTGTAGTGAGTCACAGTGGTGAGAGAAAAATGTTAAAATAGACTCTAATTCTCACCATGAGACATTCTGTTATCATCATCGTTATTATACACTTCCTTACTGAGTGAAGAGCCCATATAAAAATCTGACAGAGTCTCATTTTAACATAGAACTTCCACTGTTCAACGATAGAGGGAGGTAATTTAGGGTCGCAATGGCGGTGTAAGTTCCTAAGAATGTTTCACAAGCTGCGACATAGTCACGAATTCAACAGTGATCCATCCAGTAGTGTTGAACAGATTTCGTTATTTACGTCAGTCATCACAACACTCGATTTTTATTTTACGCATTTGACCTTATTCCTTAGGTATTTTAAGAGTATCCCTACTTTGTGAGCTCCTTCGGTTTGTTCTTTCATATTATATCTAAAATCACAGAAAGAGTGTCTCAGTAACATCATTTTTAAAGGAATTCTAAATGTTAACATTAGATTTTTAACTGTTTCAATTTCATCATTCTATTAAATTACATTAGAATCCTGTTTCTATTTTTCTACTTCGATTCGTATAATTAGAGAATAGACGAATACTTTTAGGCACGCAGTAACGACATTTGCGTCCTTATCGCAAAAGTATAGATAGTGACTATTGAACCACAGTTTGTTGTGAATAGTAGCGTAGCCAAAATGATGTTCCTGTCGACACTGTGGCCTACTTTGTGCAAGGCGCAACCAGTTCAAATGTTTGTAAACTTATTGGGACAAACTGCTGTGGTGATCAGTCCCCAGACTTACAAACTACTTAAACCAAAGGACTACACTCTCACACGCACACAACCATGCCCCAGGAAGGACTTGAATCTCTGATGGCGAGTAACTGCGCGCTCCGCAGCAATGCGCCTTAGTGCGCTCGACCCCTCCACCGCGGCGACGAAACCAGTACGTCAGTTTCACCATATTTTGAAAACAAAGACAATACAGTTACATGAAAAATTTTACAGGCAACGCTGGGAACAAGATCGGGACTGTATGCTGCATGCTCAAACAGCTCACGGCCGAATTACTGTGAAGATAGTGAGCTGTTTGAACATCCTGCATACAGCCCTGATCTCGCTAGCAACGATTTCCAGTTTTTTCCTGCACCTCAGTGTCCTGTCGTCCGGACCCAGCGTTTTAACAACGACGAAGAGCTGAAGGCCACCTGCAGTCGCTGTTTCCATTCAAAGGATCTGGTTTCTATGACAAAGGAACATAAAAGTCAATCCCACGGTATGATAACGGTCTCGGTCCTTATTGTTACTATGTTTACCAAGAAATGTATGACGAATCTATGATGATGTACATTTATGTTTTGACGATGCCATAGTGCTCCGTTGTATTGTAGCAATTCCTGGGGAAAAAAAAAAAAAAAAAAAAAAAAAAAAAAAAAAAAAAAAAAAAAAAAAAAACAGGTAGGAAAAGAGTTCCTCGCTTACTACTTTTCCGCTGTTCATGGGCTGAAACTACAGTATTCGGTATGACGTTAATTTCTACACTACAGATTGTAACCGCCTGAAATTTTTCAGACAGTATTCACACGTATACCTGAATGTATCTTCGAAATTGTGTCACAGTACGACACGTAGTTCATGAGATATGAGAACATAAACAGTAACGTTCATGGAAAATCGTTCCATCACGAATCAGGTTTTAATCTATTACTTCTATACATCTACATGGGATACTCTGCAAATCACATTTAAGTGCCTGGCAGAGGTTTCATCGAACCACCTTTATGCTACGAGGCGCGTCCAGAAAGTAAGTTCCGTTTCAATTTACCTCCGCTGCAGCGCTGCGATTGCAGTTTCGCACATGCGCTGTGGACGATGTGTATTAAGGAGAAGAACGTGCGCCATTTGGTGATCGCTGTCAGCTACGTACGCTTTGTTGTGCTTGTTTGAAATGTCGGAGTTGATTGAAAATACCGCCGCCTGTGAAATCAGGTCGATGATTCGGTTTCTGAATTCGGGTAAAGTGAAACCAAGTGAAATTTATCGGCAAATTTGCGATGCTTACGGACCAAATGCGATGAGTGATTCGATGGTGAGCAGATGGGTCCGACAGTTCAATGGCGGGCGTAGTGATGTGCACGATGAAGAACGAAGTGGGCGTCCACCTTTGGTTACAGAAGAACTTTCATCTGTTCTTACATCTCAAGTCTTTCCTTGGCGGTCATCACTTCACCAATGACGACGAGCTGAAAGAAACTTTCCAACTGGTTGAAGACACAAGCGGTAGATTTCTATGAAGAAGGTATATAAAACCTGGTGCAACGCTATGACAAATTCCTGCAAAATTTCGGCAGTTATGTGGAAAAGTAGTTTAAGAGTTGTAGAATTTTGTGCAATAAAAATTTCTTCTGTATCTGTGTACAATTTCATTTTATTACCAAACGGAACTTACTTTCTGGACGCGCCTCGTATTTATCTCCCATTTCACAACTAACTCTTTTTGCAACGAATTTCACGTACAGCACTATTAGAAATGAGTATATGCCTGATAAATTATACAACTGCACAACATATCTATATCTATAAATGTGAATGTCTGTTCGGTGTACGTTTATCACATCTGAACCACAAGACATAAAGAGCTATAAATTTGTACAGTTACTAATGTCTACACGGTCGATGGGATATTAATGTGAATGTCTGTTCGGTGTACGCTTATCACGTCCGAAGGACAAGAAGCAGAGACTTAAATATTTGTACAGTTACTAATTTATACCTGAGGATGGTTCTAGGCACGCTTTTATAGCGATCTGATAGATATTTAGTAATTTGAAGAATATAACGCGAAATGCGGAACAATAATTACTCTTTGAAAATGGTTTTACTGGTTGCATTGTTGCTTGAGGGTTGATAATGATAAAAGGGTGGTGTGTGTGTGTGTGTGTGTGTGTGTGTGTGTGTGTTAATAATTCGCTCTGCAGCAAAAACTACAGAACGCAAACGAATGGTCTGTGTGTAATTGTTGTCCGAAGTCTCCCGTTGTACACCATAGCAGTTTCATGCCGATAGGTATAAGGGGGTGGAATATATGGTGGTTGAAAGTTGTCAAATTATAAAAAAAATTTGGACTGAAGGTCAGCGATGACGTTTGCGACTCTATGGTAAGGAGGTTACATACAGCGAAACGTGATGCCACAGACCATATCTTTGGTCTATGCGCGTTACAATCTCTTCAGCTCTTTCTCTGTAAGGATAAGCATACGAATAAGGCAATATAAGAATAAATAAATAAAACTGTACAAAAGAATTTTTTTATACATCTCTTAAAAATCGATTTGACGTTTTGCGTATTACATTAAGTGATCGATCTGTGATATTATTACAATCATTATTGTTTAATTTCGTGATTGGATTCTTCGAAACGAGTGCATTTTTACGTGTGATTTGATCTACCAACACGCGAGCGGAGCCGCGGGCTTTTAAGCTAGTTCTTCGATAAATACAACACATTTTTAGAAAAAAGGAGATGGACGGAGAGAGAAGGGATAGGAGAAGTACTAACTCAAGGCAGGTATAAATAAATAAATACCCGGGCAACGCCGGGTTTTTAGCTAGTACCGTATAAAGAAATTGTAAACTCCGATACTCGTGAGGTCTCGTTGTTAGACACACACCGACGTGCTGGCATATATACAAGGAACTAAACAGCGCGAAAATATGCAGGCGAAGATCGATAAATCGCTATGCTTATTCGGCGCGGCATTATTTCCGGACATACGGGCATCGCTTTTTCCGTCGATTTCTCTGCGGAGCAGTGAAGTTTGACGTTTACGGCGAGCGCGTAAATTAAGGAGCTGACTCCGAACTCGCAGGCGCGAGGCTCAGCCCGGCCGTTCCTCTTTTCTTTCGTTCTTTCTTTTCTTTCCCCGCTCTTCGTTCCTGCGCTGGCGACTGCGAAAGCAAAAAGCGAGGAGGGCATCCGAATCCGCGATGAAGGCGAGCGTCGTTCCGATGAAAGGCGGCGGCGGGGGCCGTGCGCGCTGTTTTGCAATTAAGAACGCAGCTGAAAGAAATGGCGCGTGCTCACTGGGGGAGGGGGAGGGGGAGCCAGGGCTGTAAGGAGAGAGCGCGCGCCTAATAACAGTCGTACGTCTGCGGCGAGGGGCGCGCTCTGCAGCGTCAGCGGTTCTTCTGGGTCGCGGACCCCGCAAAGAAATATGACGCCGGGGGGAGGGAGGCGGGCGGTGCTACACTCCATCTCGGGCCCGCTGCCGGCTCGTATTTCCGATCTGACGACCCTTCTCCGCCGTGTGTCTCCGCTCTGTCACCTGCTCGCACACCTTGCTCAGCGGCGCGTGAAATCTTAACGGGCAGTTATCGGTTCATCCGCAAAGGTCTAAATCCGTGTCATCCGATACGTAAAAGGCGAGTGTGAATTACGGTGGGGGGGGGGGGGTGACTGGTTGCACGGCGTGAATCTTTACAGGTAAAGGAACGGAAAAGGTACACATCAGCGAATGTCTGCAAATGGACGATAAGTCTGGTATAAAACTACTTAAACTGACTTACGAAAATGTTCAAATGTTTGTATAGCTTATGGGACTTAACTACGGGGTCATCAGTCCCTAAACTCACAAACCACTTACGAACTAGCTAATACTAAAGACGGCACAAATATCCATGCCCGAGGGGGGATTCGAAAACCCGACCGTAGTGGCCGTGCAGTCCGTGACTGGAGCGCCTCAGTCCCCTCGGCCACCGCGGCCGGCGCTGACTTACGCTGACAACAAACACCCATGCCCAAGGGAGGACTCGAACTTCCGGCAGGAGCGGTCGCGCAGTCACTAGCATGACCCCTTATACCGCGCGGCCAATCCCGCATGGCCCGCTAACTTTCATTGACCTCTTTGTATAATTAACATTATGAATGTACTTCAGTCTCCGTTCATCGCATTAATATTATGATGGAACGTAATGTTCGAATACTAACAGTGTTATACCATCGTTTGTTTGGATGCCATCTCGCAACTGTATGAATTATCGCACTAAAATGTCCGAACGACATGTTTCGGGCCTACATTAGCCCATTCTCCAGTTCTAAAAGGAGAAAGCCAAAGAGAACGTAAATTAAAACGAAAACACTAAATCCTTAAATACGATCCATGTCAATATTCTAGACAGGCTTAGCTTGAATTGTAAAACATATCTGCCCTAAGGCAACGTCAATCGTAAAATGTTTGCGGTCAGCACGGCCACTACGGTCGGGGGTTCGAATCCCCCCTCGGGCATGGATATTTGTGCCGTCTTTAGTCTTAGCTAGTTCATAAGTAGTTTGTAAGCTTAGGGACTGATGACCCCGTAGGTTAAGTCCCATAAGTTGTACAAACATTTTGAATTTGAAAGTGTTTGCGGCATATGCGCAATGTCAACAGATAAACGTTCCTCACCTTAAAACATGTTTCTAGTTGAAGGCACAGTTGTGGACTGCTAACTATCTGTCGTTCTATATCAGAGATAGTCCAAACGCTACCCACCACCAAAGATAAACCTACGGTATTGTTACTACCGAAAGTAAAACACAAATTTAAAATGTATCCAAAAAACTTCTAACAGTAAATCAGCCAATCCCAAGGAACCAAATGCGAGGGGAAGTTTGACTGTTTATCGAGAGGGACATTACCAAAATGAGACCAGAAATGTCCTTTAGACAATTTCGTCTGTTCATTTAATATGCTATTCGTTGAGAATGGCTCTTCATCGGTGTCGAAGCATCTAAGAAATGAACAACATTCGTTGGAAAATATTAATAACCGTATGAGGCCAATACATTATGATGCACGGCCATTACGGTCGGGGGTTCGAATCTCCCCTCGGTCATGGATATTTGTGCCGTCCTTAGTATAAGGTAGTTCGTAAGTAGTTTGTAAGTTTAGGGACTGATGACCCCGTAGTTAAGTCCCATAAGCTTAACAAACATTTGAACATTTGAATACATTATGAGAATAAGGGATGGTTGCTGTCTAACCTGGAGGAGGTTGAAATTTTTTGTGCGTTAAGAAAAGAACCGAATAGCATATTAAATGAACAGACGGAACTGTCTAAAGGACATTTCTGGTCTCATTTTGGTAATGTCCTTCGCGATAAACAGTGTAACTTCCCCTCGCATTTGGTTCCTTGGGGTTGGCTCATTTACTGTTGGATACATTTTAAATTTGTGCTTTTAGACGGTTTTACTTTCGATAGTAGCAATACGGTAGGTTTATCTTTGGTAGTGGGTAGCGTTTGGACTATCTCTGATATAGCAGAGCAGATAGTTAGCAGTCCACAACTGTGCCTCCAAATAGAAACTTGTTTTACGGTGAGGAATGTTTATCTGTTGATATTGGGCATATGCCGCAAACATTTTACGATTGACGTTACCTTATGACAGATATGTTTTATAATTCAAGGTAAGCCTGTCTAGGATATTGACATGGATCGTATTTAAGGTTTTAGTGTTTTCGTTTTAATTTACGTTTTCCTTGGCTTTCTCCTTTTAGAACTTGAGAATGGGCTAATGTAGGCCCGAAACATGTCGTTCGGACATTTTTACATTGTGACACCTGGTGCGGAAACTTTAGAGCGATAATTCATACAGTTGTGAGATGGCTTCCAAACAAACGATGGTATAAAACTGTTAGTATTCAAATATTACATTACATCATAATATTAATGCATTGACACGGAGACTGAAGTACATTCATAATGTTAATTATACAAAGAGGTCAATGTAACTTACCGGGCCATGCGGGATTGGCCGCTTGGTATAAAGGCATCGTGCTACCGACTGCGCGACCACTCCTGTCGGAAGTTCGAGTCCTCCCTTGGGCATAGGTGTGTGTTGTCCTTAGCGTAAGTCAGTTTAAGTAGTTTTTAAGTCTAACGGACAGATTGATGTCCGCAGCAGTTTGATCCAATAGGTTTACAAACATTTTTAAACAGTGAAAATCATGTGTACACGTAACCCTTAAGAGTAGTAAAAAGAAGTATTTATAACTACTATGTTACTTTCCCTAGCACAGATTAATATCTATTAATACAAATATAAATGTTCATTTGTGCAAAATAGTGAACCTCCGAAAAGTTCTTGACCGATTGGTTTGAAATTTTGACACATCGTTGCATTCTAATCCCGTAAGATATTTCTATACGTTTTTATTTATTTATTATTATTTTTTTAATATGCGACTTGCACTCTCTCTCTTTCTCTCTGTCTCTAAATATGTAACTTTTTACGATTATTTGTAGCAACGTAAATTTATGTGAGATATATAAAAATTAGGTAACAGAAAAATATACGTATTCCATTCCAGTGCTGTCTCAAAATTTCAAAGCATTCGGTCAAGAACGTTTGTAGATATAACTTTTGTACATAACACTAAACAAGGATCCAAGTAAGATAGTGGGGAGAGGAGATAAGACGAGATAGAGCCTAGACAAGAAATTCTGTCGAGGAGTTGGAGAGGAAGAGGGAGAAGATGATGTGCGGAGTGGTCAGTAGGATATGGAAAAAGAGAGGGGCAGGAGAAAATGGATATAGAGAGGGGGGACTGTGACAGAGACAGGGTGATCAGGAGTGTACGATGTGTAATCTGCTGGAGGTTCAACTCCCACCTCGGGTATCGGTGTGTGTATTGTCGTTAGGTTAGTTAAAAGTTGGTTTAAGTAATTTGTTAGCCTAGAGACTGATGACCACATTAGTTCGGTACTAGAGATTTACAAAACATTTGTTTCCATTTACAACATGCAGAGAAATAGGTGGTAGCAGAGGCAGCTCCTGAAAATGAATTGTGTTCTATGAGGCTGATGTTGTTTAAAGACAAGTGGTTTCTAGGACTGCGTTGAAAAAAAAAGCGATAGAAACAAAAATTTGAGACGGCACCTCACAACGAAAGGAAATACGCACATAGCCATACGGGCGCAAAGCCGCGGCGGAGTGGCCGAGCGCATTTAGGCGCTATGCACCGATCCGCGAAGCCGTTCCCCGTCGGGGTTTCGGAATCTCCGTCGGGCATGGATGTTTGTGCTGTCCTTAGTATAATTTAGATTAGAAGTAGTTTGTAAGTTTAGCGACCGATGACCCCGCAGTTAAGTCCCATAAGCTTAACAAACATTTGAAAATTTTTCGGACGCGGAGGTGTTACGTAAACATTGCTAGGCCTATAAGTGGCGCTAGAGTGAGCACCAATGACCTCACAGAAGCCAGTCTGGCTACATACAGAAAGCAGTAGCAATCGCACGACAGTCACTTCTTGGCAGTAACCGAGGGACACTCGACCGAACGACGAATTTGCATGGATCATAGACCATTTCACTTGTCTGGAGAACAGGGATACTCGAACCGGTATGCAGGGTGTTCCATTTCATTGTATACCGGCCGATATGTCTGGCGCGGCACAATTCTCCAAACAAGTCTCTAGTGAAAGCTGTAAGTTTTGAAGTGGGTCATGGTATTGTTATGTCGAAAAGACCACTTATCCTGTCTTCAAAGTCAGACGAAGGTCAAGTTCATTTTTTCAAATGGTAAGCGCCATTATTTTATTCCATATTCATACTCTACGTGAAAATAAGCGTAATTTTTGTACGGAACATAGGGCCATGGTGCCATGGAGCACTTGTGTAAGTTTTTCAGTTCAAAGGTGTGTAAAGCTTATGGGACTTAACTACGGGATCATCAGTCCCTAAACTTACAAACTACTTATGAACTACTTACGAACTAGGACGGCACAAATATCCATGCCCGAGGGGGGATTCGAACCCCCGACCGTAGAGGCCGTGCAGACCGTGACTGAAACGCCTCAGTCCCCTCGGCCACCGTGGCCGGCAGTTTTCCAGTTCACCAGTATCTCGAGAACGAAGCGACAAGGGGAAAAAGTTTTCAATGAAACCGAAAATTTCACCAGTGGACAGAGCTTAGAAACCACATAAGATTTTCATTGAAAATTTTTTTTCGAGCTTGTTTCGTTCTCGAGATATTGGTAACCTTGGAAACTTACAATGAAGTGCTTCCTGGAGATTTACGCGGTATTTTTCACGTAGAATACTAATATGGAATAAAAATAACAGGTGTTAACATTTGAAAAAAAATAAACTTGACCTTGGTTTGATCTTGAAAACGGGGATACAAGTAATTTGGAGATAACTATTTAGTGAAAAACTTCAAACCTTACACCTTTTATTGGTGACTTTTTATTTTTTTTATTTTTTGCAGAGTTTTGCCATTCCAGAGATATGGGCCGGTATAGATTAAGATGGGACTCCCTGTACATTGCTTCGATTCTCTTATTTTCCGTTTCTATGATTCATTTTTATGGAATTGTTTGTTGGAAAAGTGCTTTCTGAGAAATGTCGCCTTCAGTGTCGTTATTCGTCAATAACAAGCTTACTTCTGCCGAGTAATTCTTTGTTTGCCTCTGCGAGACTGCTTTCGATTTCTACCCTGCTCCGTCTGGTAGGACATTGACGGTACGGGGCGGAGGGGTGCGTGCTCTGGGTGGTCCTTGCAGGTGTAAAATGTTCAAATGTTTGTTAAGCTTAAGGGACTTAACTACGGGGTCATCAGTCCCTAAACTTCCGTGACTGAAGCGCCTCAGCCCACTTTTATTTTTTTTATTTTTTTATTTTTTTTTTATTTTTTTTATTTTTCGTTCTATGTGTAGTTTTCTTCGTTGCGGACGCTGTTCGTTTTTGTTCTCTCTTGTTCGGTGGGTTTGATGGCTCAGCTTTTTTTATTACAGAGAACGTTTAGCACTCTGACCGGGCGCGCTGAGCCACGGCGCCCGGCTTTTACCAAAAGATGTTTCAGAACCATGAATCAGCCTTGACAGAAAGTCAGGCTGGGATTAAACTCTGAATTTTTCTAGCCTCATAATGATTAGAGACCGCGGCCGGCCTTGCAGGTGTATTAAGCCCGTATGCCTGGGGTTGTGCGTGGCATAACACAAATGCCTAACAAGCAGAAACTCGAATCGCGGCCCCGAATCAAATTTTAATATAAGTTTTATATATATGGAGTCCGTTCTTTCGATCATGTCGGTAAGAACAGACGTCACTTTTGATCCAGCGTTAGTATCAATTCATTTTCACGGAATGTATGAGATTAACTACGAATCGGTAGAGCTGAAAATGTGTACCCAGACTGGACTCAAACCCGTGCCTCCTGCTTCGTATGCAGTTGCGCCGACCTCTACACCACTGGGATGGAAGGAAGCTTAGAGTTTAACGTCCCGTCGACAGCGTGGTCATTAGAGACGGGCACCACTGGGGACACAGCGGTCACCACATCATCAAGGAATTACTCAAGTACGCCTCCTGTCAGATAAAATTCTAAATTTTATCCCTGCCCATTAGAACTCAAACTTGTAGTTATTGTAAACTAATTCCCGTAAGAATAAGGGCTTAGGAGTGCCTCCGCACTGAAGAAAGGATCAATGCCCGTCATCGGCGTTTATGTTCGAAAGAACAGACGTCACTTTTTATCCTACAGGTATTATCTACTCATATTCACGGAATGTATGATAGTAACTGCGAATGGGAAGAATTGAAAACTGCCTAGAAAGGAGGAAACTCGAGTTCGAGTCCCGACTGGGTACACATTTTCAGCTTTGCACATTCGCAGTTGATGTCACATATTCTGTGAATATTGTCGCGAGAGACGACGTACACCGACTGCCGGCGTGGCGCAGGGGATAGCATCAGGGACTGCGGTGCAGAAGATCGCCGGCTCGATCCCGCCCACCGGCAAAGATTTATTTCTTTGTAATTAACAATTACAGAATGTTCTATATCTTTCTTATGTTTACTTGTAGATTCTACTTGTTTCTTATGTTAACTGTTCTAGTTTCTGGTAAATTCTGTCTGTGCATAAATAGCAGAGCACTCTGCCCGAGAGGCAGTCAGTGCTACGTGTATGTTGAGTTCGTAATAAACCAGCTTTCAGTATAAGTGCTGTGTTCAGTTGCCTTCGAAGTCAAGTCTGCTTCCATTTCACCGCGACAATATGAAAGCATAACAACTGCAGGATCAGAAGTGACGTCTGTTCTTTCGGAACAGACGCCACATGTATATCTATATTAAAACTGCTTGGTGTAACGACGACTGTCCTTTCGGACATGTAATACTGAAACTTGACAAGGATGGAGCTTTGGGTAATTTTATTTTCAACTCTATGAGGACTCGCGTCGCTGATTGCGTATAAAATGCTCGCCGGTAGTTGTCCGGCACTTCAGAACAGCCCAGAGAACAGTTCTTGACGGAAGATTCGGACTATCGATCCGGAAAGATGGGAGGGGGGAGAGGGTGGGCAGAAGGCTGGTGGTGGTGGCAGGGCTGGGCAGGGGGTTGGGGGGAGCAGAACAGAACAAGCGCCTCGTTCTGCAGAGATGAGTAGCTGCAACTGGCGACGGGCGCGCTTTTTTTCTTCCTTTTTTCCCTCCTCTTACCATCTCGGGAGAAAGGAGAGAACGCTGGTAGGGGGGCTCGGAGGGGAGTCCGAAGGCGAAGTTTTGTAGCTTCGAGGGGTGAAAGGGAGGGTGACGCAGAGACGGGACCGGGCCCAGCAGCGCGATGGGGACTCCGGCGGAGGGGGGACGAGGGGACGAGGAGGAGGAGGAGGACGCGAGATTTCTGGGCATCGGGGGAGGAGTGCGTGGGGGGAGGCAAGTCGGCAGGGCGTCGCTGGCGCAGACGACGCCGCCGCGGGGTCGATAAAGACGGCCGAGGAGGAAGGCGGGAGAAGACGCGGACAAGAAGAAGAAGAAGAAGGACAAGGAGGAGGAGCAGCGGAGGATCAGCTGCCTGCGGCAAGAAGGGAAGATCCCGGGCGGTGGCGCCGATCAATACCAGAGGGCGTCCCCGTCCTAAGGAGTGCCAGGCGAGCCCCGGCCGTCTTAGCTGGATGCAAATAGCGGCCGCCCTCCGCCCTCCGCCCTCCGCCTCCGGCCACCCCAGCTTCCGGTGCGGCGCTGCGGGCCCGGCGCTGCCGTCGCCGCCGCAGCTGCCGCCCGACGCGACGCTGCAAGGCGTCGCTCCTACACTTTCCCGCGTCCCTTCGTCGGGCAGTGATCGTTTTTTCTCGCACACACTACTGTCTAATTACTTACGAGGATGTCTTGAAACTTGATGCTTCTGAACTTTTTTATTCTCTTCACAATTACGGTTGAGGTATTATATGAAAAGCGTCATACTTGGTCGACATTGCTGCTTCACTATTGTAACTTTGCAACCCGTGCAAGTAGAGGATTCCGACTAGTAGGATGTAACAGGAAGGCGTATAATGTAACTATACTGGTCGAAACAATTAGGAGATCAGTTGAGATATCTAGTTTCTGAAGTATTGTCACCGGGCAGAATGACCTGGAACGGTTCGACGTGTTTCTGTAGCTTCTACGGAGTGCAGACAACAACATTACAGCAACCGAGGTAGTGGTAATAACAGCAAGTTGCCGCAGAGGGGTTTGGTGCTGACTTGTGTTTAGCCGGCTGCGGTGGCCGAGGGGACTGCGGCGCGTCAAAATGTTCAAATGTTAGTAAATCTATCGGACCAAACTGCGTGGTCACCAGTCCGTAGCTTACAAACTAGATAAACAAACCTCAGGACAACACACACACATCCATGCTTTGGAAGGACTAGAACCTCCACGGCGAGCAACCGCGCGCTCCGCAGCGATACGCTTTAGACCGCTCGGCTACTCCACCGCGGCAGGAATCTGTCGAGAGTCACTCTCAAATATTTGGGGTGTCGAGAATGTTGTAATTTTTTGGTGCGAAAGATAACATTTAATTCTCTATTTACAGTTGGGTTCACATAGTCTAATGAACACTTAGTGCAATGCAACAAAAACGTTGACTTATCCGAAGGTATGTTCAAATGTTTGTATAGTCTATGGGACTTAACTACGGGGTCATCAGTCCCTAAATTTACAAACTACTTATGAACTACCTAAGACTAAGGACGGCACAAATATCCATACCCGAGGGGGCATTTGAAACCCCGACCGTAGTGGCCGTGCAGACCGTGACTGGAGCGCCTCAGTCTCCTCGGCCACCGCGGCCGGCCCGAAGGTATGGCATGGAGAGCCGTAGGATGGTCGGAAGAGGGACAGAGACAGAGTGAGTTGGACACAGCTATTGGAGTATCCCAAAGTGTAATTTCCAGGGCCGCAGTGGAGTAGCCGACCGGTCTAAGGCGCCTCGCTGCGGAGCGCGCGGTTGCTCGCCGTGGAGGTTCGAGTCCTTCCTGGGGCATAGGTGTGTGTGTTGTCCTTAGGTTAGTTCATAGGTATAAGTAATTTCTAAGCTACGGACTGATGACCACGCGGTTTGGTCCGATAGATTTGCAGACAGTTGAACAGTTGAAGTATGTAACTTAACTACACCGATCAAAACAGTTACGGGATCAGCTGAGCTGTTCTGAAGCTTGGTAATCCAGCCGGACGTCCATATAGCTATCACCCAATTGCGCTTCTCAGTGTATGTTACAAGCTGATGGAGAGACTCTTCTACAATCGTATTATTCCAATCCTCACTGCTAGTATTCCTGTAGAAGAATCTGGATTAAAACAAGGTCGTAATTGCCGTGACGAGATCCTAGCACTGCCATGTTTCGTTGAGACTGGTTACGAAAAGAAGTGTTCCATTTCCGTTGCTTTCTTGGATCTCTCAGCATCTTGTGATACCGTCTGGGAGAAGGGCCTCTTAGTGAAGCTCTACAATCTCATTTCTTGTCCTGTTTTATTACTTCTCCTAAACTCTATGTTAAGTGGTCGTCTGATCAAGATCTATCTCGGCAACACGGAAAGTGGTTTTAGACAGCTTCACGATGGCCTCCCCCAGAGTTCGATTCTTGCTCCCATTCTTTTTAATGTTTACACAGCTGATACTCTAGCTACGCAGTCTCGACAATTCATATATGCTGATATTGCCATAGCGTCACAACACAAAGACATCCGACTGACAGAAACTACCATAACATCTGACCTAACTTTCATCAGAAATTACTTCGCAATGTGGAAACTAAAGCCTAACTCAAATGAAACAGAAGTAGTTTGTTTCCATTCAACAATAGGATGGCTGACTATAAACTCAACATCTTGTTAGATGGTGTTCAACTTCAACATATTGAATATCCAAAGTACCTAAGAGGCATCTTAAATATATCTCTCACTTTTAAGTACTACCTTCAAAAACCAGCAGACAAAGTGAAAACGAGGAATAACGTATTGCAGCACTTAGCAGGATCATCTTGGGGAGCCAATGCTAAGATTTTGCGTACAACAGCTTTGTCCCTGGTTTACTCCGCAGCTGAATACTATGCTCCTGCCTGGCTCAACAGTGTTCATCTGAAAGACATTGACGTACAATTAATCAGAGCAATGAGACTGATCAGTGGCACTCTGACGGCTACTCCCATTCAGTGACGCCCAGTACTATGCAGTATCACTCTTTCTAATATAAGACTCCAGGAATCCTTAATGAAAGAGTATTACAATATCTTTTTCTCTCCTTAGCTTATCCTGCAAGACCTTCCACCACAGGTAATCAGATTTAAATCGCGTAAACCACGTCTTAAAACAGCTGTGCAACTACGTGAGAGTAGCTTCTCGCTTAAATCCAACTGGACAAGAACTTGGAATTCATTTAATGAACAAAACAACGCCTGGATACTCGATACCTCAAAGGAGCTTCAAGGAATGGACCTTCCCAGGAGGGAATGGTCTTCGGTACTGGTGTTGGTCGTTGCAACTATTGGAAATTAAAATGGGGACTGGTAGATGATCAATCATGCGACTGTGGAGCGGACTTACAAACAATGACCCACATACTCTCTAACTGTCCATTACGATTATTTTCAGGATGGATGACCGAGCTCCATTTAGTAAGCCAGCAAGCTATCCAATGGCTAAAGGAGATGGACTTAACTCTGGTACAAAGATATGTTTATCTTAGTAGACACTAGTATTGGAAGCGGGACAGACACAAAGGGAGGTGGCTGCAGTCATTGGAGTGTCCCAAAGTGTAATTTCCAAGACCTGACCGCGATTTCATGTAACAGCAATCGTTAAAAGAAGGCAAGGCCAAGTTCATCCACGAGTAACATCAGCAAGACATGACCGTTATCTCCGGTTAACAGCCAGTCGAGACAGAACGGTGATTGAAATTCAGCTGCAACGCACTCCCAGGCAGCAACACGACGCATAATATCGACTCAAACAGTTCGAAATCGCCTTCGGTAATGTGGCCTCTACGTGCGGAGACCCATCATGTGTGAGTCCCATTAAAATCACGACACCGTTTAGCCCACAGAAAATGGACGGAGGAACGTCAGGTTTAGAGTCGTAACGAATGGCGCCGGGTTCTGTTCAGAGATTTATGTTCAGCCAGACATTCATCGTTCCACCATCTGCACAGAAAGTGGAACTTTAAACATTCCTGCTAATGTGCAGGAAACATCACCATATCAGGGTGGTGGATGAATGGTATGGGCAGCAGCCGGTACTGACGTACGTACGGGCATCTACGTCATTCAGAATGGCGCTTTGATTACTCAGAGGTGTGGAGAGATCCTTCGACCTTTGGTTGTGCCCAAGAAGGTTAAAACAAAGGGAGAAAAGTTCAGATGTTTGTAAATCTATGGGACTTAACTGATTGATAGTCTTTAGGCTTACAAACTACTTAAACTAATTTAAACTAACCTAAGAACAACACACACATCCATGACCGAGGGAGGACTCGAACCTCCACGACGAGAGGCCGCGCGCACCGCAACACGGCCCCTCAGTGCGCACGGCTATTCCGTCGCGGGCTATTTAGGGAGATGGCGATATCTGTGCCAAGCACAGACGACAGCTGCAGCCTGTACGCCATCTTGGTCAGTTGTGGAATGTTATTTCCCCGTTAAAACTATGTGTTAATTCGACCCTCTTGTTATTAATGCATTTACTTGACGGTCAGTGCAAAGTATGAACTTTCAAACAATATATTTTCTTGAATAAATACAAATAAATACTCTTCATATGATATTTGGAAAATTCATTTTTAACGGAACATTTCACGCTTTAACAACACGTTGTACACCATGGCAACACCGTCCGACGTATTAGTCCTGTTTTGAGTGAAATAAAACATCATCTCTACAATTCGAACACTTCTCCAAGACTTAGCAATATAGCTGAGGGAGGCTTCACTGTTTCAACGTACGGGAGTCTCCCTGTATTCTATCCTCCTTAGTTTTACCCTACGCTGGTGCCACAGGAGATGGGTTCCTTCTGGTGGACGATATCGCTTGCACTGGTGTGGGGAATTGAACGAATTGATTGACCAGCTTGTTCACCAGACTTAAACCCGATTGAGCATGTCGGGAATGCACTAAGTAGCCGCATTGCATATTAAAGACCAACGATAATTACTCTCTCACTACTATTGTAGCCTCATGATGCTTGACTGTAAGTAATGACATGTAATCCTCAAGTAAAGAGTTGAGACAGCAAATTATCGTACTGTATTACCCACAAATTACAATTGTAAGTAATATCTGAATAAAATAGTCACCATATGTGTATTGTGTATAGTACATCACCTGATCCCCTAATTGTTTCGAGCGGTGTATTTGGGAGATAACACTTTCCATAAAGATCAGATGGCTGAAGCGACGGTCTATTATGAAGTGAGGAAAATGGTGAAATCAGTATTGAGTGTTGCTGAAACTGACGGCTATAACCTATGGTACACGTGGACTGTTTTTAATTGAGGATGGGGAAGGATCTCAGCCATGTCCTTTGAAAGGAATCATCCTGGAATTTGTCTGGAGCTGTTTAGAGAATTTACTGATATCTGGATGGCCGAAGGCCGGTTTGAACCGCCGTCTTCCCGAATTGGAGTCCAGCGTGCTAACCACTGCGCCATCTCGCTAGGCACACTGGTAGAAGTCAAAAAATGTAAACCTATTGGACCAAACTGCTATGGTCATTAATTCCGTAAATCTACAAATTACTTTAACTAATGACACTAAGGACAACATACACATCTGTGACAGATGGAGGTCTCGAACCTCCCGCGGGAACGGCCGCTCAGTTCGTTGCATGACGCTTTAGACCACGCGGCCATTCTGCGTGTTAGTCATACCACATAGTGATATTCGTTTTCCTGTTCAACAGGTGCAGTGCCACGTAAAATAGAATCGTTGAATATAGAGCTTCTCACATGGGTTAGTTTTATGTCGAAAGTCATAACAGCTCAACCACAGCGTATGTTTACAGAACAATGAACTTCTTTCGCCCCGGTGGAGTGACCGAGCGTTCTAGGGCGTCTTGCTGAGATGCGCGCGGTTGCTCGCCGTCGGAGGTTCGAATCCCTATTTTGACCTTAGGTTAGTTTAGATTAAGTAGTTTATAAGCCTAGAGGTTGATAACCAGAGTAGTTAAGTCCCATAGATTTACAAACATTTGAACATTTGAACTTCGTTCCCCGAAAATTTTATTCTGGTTTAATCGAATGTTTCGTATCACATGTTCGCACATCTAAAAAGTTGCCGTATTCTTCAATCCTTTTTGCGTTTAATAGTGTGTGTGTGTGTGTGTGTGTGTGTGTGTGTGCGTGTGGATGACAATTACACAGATACATTCATAGTTGCGTCGGTCAGGTGTATCCTATGGCACTATTACCGCTCGTCAGTGAACACAGAGTTGTGATTTGTACACTACAGTATCTGTCCCATCGAGTCGACGTACATATGCGTTTAAAATGCAGCTCGCAGAGGTCCACGACTAAGATCTGAGAGCCGAAAATGAATACCATGAATATCTCCCAACAGCTCTGAAAGAGGCGTCGTGTATCTGATTGAGAGTGTGGGGGGACTCTAGCGTGGGCGCCGGCCTCCCCTCAGAGGCGGAGATGTGATCCCGCTGGCAGGGTGGGCGGCCGCTGCCAGACACGGACACGCGCCGCCTAGCCTGTGCGGGGGCGGAGGCGTGGGGGCAGGGGCGCTGTCTAGCGTATCGCTTCGCCAGCAGGACAACCTGCCTACCCTACCTTGACCGTGGCGGCGACACCGCCTGAAGCCAAGTATTTTTTACGTGTTGCATACAAATCTACAGTTTTGTTCTAATATTTATGAAATTTTGTACACATAAGCTTCAATCCATCAGGACGGTCGCCGTAAGTGTAAGAATCATGTACGATATATCGTTCACGAGATATGACGTCATAAACAATGAGATGCGTGAAAAAGTGCTGCATTTTGCGACAATGCTGCTCATTTCCTCCTAAACCACTGGGCCGATTTCAACCAAATTTGGTACACACATTCCTCACCGTGAGGTAACAATTTCTGCATGGTTAAGAATCACATACGGCACATGGTTCAAAAGATATTACGTCATAACCAATAGAAATCGCAAAAAATGCCATATAATGCGGCGAAACTTTCGAAATAAACTGTATGAGAATAAGAGTACTTAGCGACTTGCAACAAACTTTAAACATAATTTCAAACCTTTATTAAACTTTTTCTCGCTGGCAACCATAGTAAAATGATGAAAGGAAAAAAAGTTTCTCGCTTACTACTTTTCCGCTGTTTATGGAGTAAAACAACGGCTCTCGGTATGACGTTACAATTTATAATTTGAACACTAGAAATTGTAGCGACAGGAAATTTTACAGACAGTATACACATATATAGTTGAATGTAGCTTCTAAATTGTATCACATACCGACACGTAGTTCTTGAGATATGAGCACGTAAACAGTAATGTTCATGGAAAATTGTTCCATCCGGCTGGAAGCGAAAGCAGTTTACTTCCATAGAGCTACAAGGAAAGGAACATAATGTAACAGAGTACATAAAGAGTAACGTTCATGGAAAACCGCCCCTTCCCGCACTAAGTTTTAATCTATTAATTATTTAATACTAACTGTATTCCCAAGAGAATTTACAGACACAACCCCTTATAAAAATGAAAATGGCAGGAAGAAATAAATAAATACCCGGGCAACGCCGGGTTTTCAGCTAGTATCTTATAAGTGAAGGTGCACTGTGGTGTCACAAGTTCTGGGATGCCTTCTAAAATCTCCTTTTGGGTGGTGAAGTTCAGCAACTCGAGGTGGGATGAACTCTACAAGTCGTAGGAAGAGCCCTGCAGTAATTCTGAACCGGATGTATTCGGAGCAGTGGAGGCTGGTGCTTCAGATGACTGGGGGTTCACTTCTTGCAGTGCCGGATCTTGATAGTGCCCCTCACCACCCAAATCGCTCTGCTTGTCTATGTATATCGGCGCCCCTTCCGCTTGGCGTCCAAAGAGATTCTGAGAGTGGCACGGGGGAAAGCGTCTCTGCTTGCCTTCCCCACTTTAGATATATTTTCGGCCATTTGGGAGTTAGTGCGTTGATCAAATGATGGTACGTTTGCGCGGTCCTCCAGAGTGAAAGATTTCTTAGGAGTTAAATTTAGAACTTCAGCTTTCCGTTTGCTTTCTTCTATGTTCTTCGATGGTAGATGCCTATCCCACGACATATGTTTCAAATGTTTGTTAAGCTTATGGGATTTAACTGTGGGCTCATCAGACCCTAAACTTACAAACTATTTACGAACTAGCTTATTCTAAAGACGGCACAAACATCCATGCCTGAGTGGGGATTCGAGCCTCCTTTGGTGAGCAACCGCGCGCGCTTCTGCAAGGCGCCTTAGATCGCTCGGCCACTCTACCGCGGAGAAAGAGTTTTACCGTGCTGTAAACATACGCTCTGGTTGAGTTATTATGACTTTCGACACAAAAACTAACCCATATGAGAAGCTCTACATTCAACAACTCTGGTTTACCTGCCACTTCGCCTATTGAACAGGACACGAACTTCACTACGTGGTATGACTACTAGCGCCGCACGGAATGGCCGTGTGGTCTAAGGCGTGGCACTTCCAACGGAGGTTCAAGTCCTCCTTCGGGCATGGGTGTGTGTTGTCCTTAGTGTCATTAACGGCTTCGCACATCGTAGCATAGCGCCGCAATGCGCTCGGCCGCTCTCCAGCGGCACACGACATATGGTATGTCACTGTAGTTAAAATCTCCGTATGTTGTCAGCAGTAGCAGTGGGTGCTTATGACTGGGAATTCACCCGCTCGGCACGTCGATGTTTCGGCGCACCTTTGCGAGTGGCGCCGGAAGAAAACGCCCCGGTTATCCCCACCCCCACCCCCCTTTTAGATATATGTTCGTTAAAGATTTGCAGAATGTCTTACCTCGACTTGTTTGAGCTTGCTTCAACTCGAGCTGAGGCGTCGACCTACCAAATTTCTCTATTTGACACTTTTGTTCCAAGTTTAAATCTGAATAATTTGTTTCTAAAAGATACTGAACGTTTATTTTTCTTTGATAATAAACACCAAGAACATACTAATATGTAAATGAATACTAAAACCCTACGGTCGGGGGTTCGAATCCCCCCTCGGGCATGGATATTTGTGCCGTCCTTAGGGTTAGCTAGTTCATAAGTAGTTTGTAAGTTTAGGGACTGATGACCACGTAGTTAAGTGCCATAAGCTTAAAAAAACATTTGAATACTAAAACCCAGTAAGTGATAACACTGTTAAGTCACTGTAACAAATTAATATTTTACAATGAAGAGACAAGCTACCTTCAGGTCACGTGACACTGTAAGCAGCATCCCCTTCTAACATTACTCATGCGCCATATTTATTACAACGAATAGTATAAATGTCATTTACCCTCAGAATTGCGACACATTAGCGAAAACGTCCAAAGATATGGGGCACGTAACAATAAAAAAACTCATGGTTGTTCCCGTATACGTTAAAAAGAAGATTGGGTTTTAAAAAAATTGCTTGCCGTCGATCTCGAGCCCACTACCTTCTATGGCGCAGCGCAATGCACTAACCAAACGACTATTCTTGCTGGATAGGGAGCGTAAGGTTATTTACAACTTGTACAAAAACGAGACAGCGGTTGTCAGAGTTGAAGGGCATGAAAGGGATGCAGTGGTTGGAAAGGGAGTAAGACAAGGTTGTTGTCTTTCTCCATTGTTATTCAATTTGTACATCGAGCAAGCTATAAAGGAAAGCAAGGAGAAATTTGGAGAAGGAATTAAAGTTCAGGGTAAAGAATTAAAACCATTGCGTTTTGCCGATGACATAGTAATTCTGTCAGATACAGCAAAGGACCTGGAAGAGCAATTGAACGGAATGGACAGTGTGCTGAAAGGTGCATGTAAGATGAACATTAACAAGAGCAAAACTATGGTGATGGAGTGCAGTCTAAGAAAATCAGGTGATGCTGAAGGAATTAGTTTGGGAAACGAAGCAATAAAGGAGGTAGACGAGTTTTGTTACTTGGGCAGTAAAATAACAAATGATGGTCGCAGTACAGAGGATATAAAATGCAGAATGGCAGTGGGTAGAAAAGCGTTCTTGAAAAAAAGAAATTTGTTAACATCGAATATTGATTTAAGCCTAAGGAAGTCGTTTTCGAAGCCATTTGTATGGAGCGTTGCCTTGTATAGGAGTGAGACATGGACGATAAACAGTGCGGACAGGAAGAGGATTGAGGCTTTTGAAATATGGTGCTACAGAAGAATGCTGAAGATTAGGTGGGTGCATCGCGTAACTAATGAGGAGGTACTGAACAGAATTGGGGAGAAAAGAAATTTCTGGCATACCTTGACTAAAAGAAGGGATAGATTGGTAGGACACATTCTTAGACATCAAGGAATTGTGAATTTAGCGTTGGAGGGAAGTGTGTGAGGTAAAAATCGCAGAGGAAGACCAAGAGATGGATACAGTAAGCAGATTCAGACAAATGTAGGTTGCCGTTCTTATTTGGAGATGAAGAGGCTTGCTCAGGATAGGGTATTGTGGAGAGCTGCATCAAACCAGTCTCCGGACTGAAGACCACAACAACAACAACAACAACAACAACAGGGAGTAATGACTTCATTATTATTCATCATCGGATATTCTGAATGCTTTTACAGTTTATGCGATTTTAATGTATATTTATAAGATACTTTACCTAATATGACGCATTTTTGATGAATCTTCAATGCGTCAAAAACAAATATGAGGGCGGATGTTGCCATCGTGGAGGATGTGCGCATGCGCAATGCGAGGTGCGTAGTAGCTCCATTGTCTTGCTTCGGGTTTATTCGTGCGTAACCGCCAGAGCTCGAGTACCAAAGAGCTCTCTACCAGCTCTGACACCAATGTTAAAAGCGGCGTTTCCCCTTTCCCCTCCCAGCCGCGGGAGCGCCCATATGCTACTCCTGGGGGTTCAGAAGAGAATTTGAATCTCAGCCGCGCATGCGAAATTTAACGCTGTGGCCAATGCGACCTGTGTTAAGCGGCTGCGCTACGACTCGTATACGTGCTGACTCCGCGTCGTAAACCGTTTCTCATGCGATAAAAATACTTCGGATATCCATATAAAATGATCTGATAGAAGAACGAAACGAAGAATGATAATTTAAAAACACTGTTTATTTTACTTTTAATTTATCTTTTATCACGACGAACTTTTTTTCCGGGGGTTTCACTGATCAAGTGAATACATAGGACGCGCCGCCAATGATTCGTAGATAATTGCGGAAGTATTACAGGTGCAGGATTTTCTGCAGGAGCTTGACATGCAACAAAATTATTACGGTCCAGCTAATAAGTTAAACATGAGAAATGTTTGTAAACCATTCATTCTCTTCAAAGAGAAGGTCGTTTTAGGGGTACTTATGTTTTCTCAAGTCTTCATGTTGTCATGGAATTCTTGCTGTTTAGTGTTCACTATGAAATTTACTTAAAAAATTTGTTTCAGGTTCCAAAAATGGCGAGAATATAATACTTCCAGTTTTATTGTCTTCAAGTCTCACATCCACAAAAATAATCTTATTACACCAAACTCAATTCTGGCCACATTACAACTTACAGTTTCACATTACAACAGTAATTACAATTCAGAACTCTCAACAACTCATAACTGACTACTAACTCATAACAGATCACCATCTTTTGCACTGCCTGCGCATCAGCTTGTATACACTGAGATAAATGAAAGTCTCTATCATGTGATCAGTTATAATATGTAAACGTATGATGATTTGTATTATTAATTAAATAAAAGTTAATTGTTTAATACACCAAAGAATTGCAATAGTAATCTGATCCCTTAAATTGTTAAATTTCTAGATTTTAACATAGCAACAAATAGTATTATTATACATTTTCTTCTATCACAAACACTACAGTTATCATAAAAATATAACAATTTAATTTAATTTAATTTACAAGGCTTTAATATAATGTTAGGAGATTATTTACATCGAATACGAATTTAGTTCATCTATATTTTAAAAGGAATATCTATACTTGAAGAAATGGCTTAGTAAACAACGTGGATTTCTCGCATGTGAACTGTCAAAATAAGTGAATAGATTTGAATACACTGTTTGTTTTATTATAAACACATTAAATCGTGATGTATAACATATTTTGAGGTAAGTTTAAAGAAAAATTACATAAATAATGCACTTACCTATTTCTGAGGCCACAGAGGAAAGTTCAAATTCGTTATGTATATATCATCGAGGTGTTACATATTTAGCAGTTATGTTTCTCCTGAACAATACATATCACATATACAGATTTAAATGTGAAACAAATTTCGTGACAGCTTCCTTGCATCGTCACAAGCTGACTTTTTGATTATGTTCGATAAATATCCGATGTGATTCATTTTCGGCAATCTGTGTGATCAAATCATTGTCTGAAACTGTCCAGAATGTTCTTCAAAACATTCGCGAACAAATAAAGCCCAAGGACATGGCTTAATGTCATCCATCAAACTTCAATCCTTGGCTGAGAGCATGTAAGTACTTAAATGGTTGCCGAACATAACCATTTTCAGACATGATCGGTTCAGTTGGACCAGAGAACCCAGTCAATTCCACGTAGAAACAGCCGAGACCAGTAAGGAGTCGCCACCAGCTCACGCAGTGCCTTGTTGATAACTTGGCTCCATGGCTTCATGGTGTTCGCGCCACATTCGAATGCACTTATCAGCTACGTATCTGACCAAACGAAGGTTTTCCAAACGTCTACGATCGCGTTGTTAGCAAAGCCACCCGATTCGGTTTTCTGTTGCCGTAAGACATAACGCCAAATTGCACCGAACTGTCCAAACGGATTCGTTCGTCGAAGGTCCCAGATTGCTTTCTGCCGTGGTTTCACGCATTGTTGCTTGTCTGATGTCTCTGACAACTCAACGAAACCGCCATTGTTCCCTGTCATTATGTGCCGGCCGTCGCACAGTGGGCCAAATTCTTAAAAACGTGGCCATAAAGAGAGAGAGAGAGAGAGAGAGAGAGAGAGAGAGAGAGAGAGAGAGAGAGAGAAATAGTTTCTGGATGGGAATTTTGGACTATCAGGCCGACTGCACCAATTCTAGGAACATTGACTGCCGTCTGTGCGGACGACCAGATGTTCATTTGTTCGGTTATATCTCCGGTGAAATACGGCAGTATAATAATGAATTATGCATGTTTATTTTTCAATTAACGTAGTACAGGGAAATGGAGGAGAAATTTGTAAAATGCGCTTAAAATAGATATAACCTACGAATTCCACGACATTCCGCTTTCTTTTGCGGTATGTCCGCACTTATGTACTATTACCTTCGTAAATTAAGCTTCAAACACTGCTAGTAGTTGATATTCTGGCTTTGAGCCACGTTTCAGATATCTTCAGAAATGACAATGAATTAATTAATTGCTCCCCCCCCCCCGACATCCGAAATATTAGGTCCTGGATTCAGAGTTTTCCTAGTTCATTACCCAATAAAA
Organism: Locusta migratoria; assembly: GCA_026315105.1. Classification (NCBI taxonomy): domain Eukaryota; kingdom Metazoa; phylum Arthropoda; class Insecta; order Orthoptera; family Acrididae; genus Locusta; species Locusta migratoria. The sequence continues at coordinate 278,027,401 of CM048744.1, forward strand.
ATTATTTTGCAATTTAGTATCTTTTAGTTCACGTTTTGTAAATTATTTTATAAGACCCCCAGGATGGGCAAAAGTTCTCATTTTGCACCCTCCCCCAGAAATTTCAATAGCGCGTCATGACCCCCTGTGGGCACCTCTGGCCTATTGCATTTATTAATGTTAAAGGGTTCTTATCATTCGCTATTAGAAATATAAGATGCTCGCCGATGTTATAACTGTTTAATTGCTGTTCATAGTTTTTGACGATCTTCATAGAATTCCACTCGGTGGCGCCGCTGACCTGCTAAGCAGCGAGTCGGCGCATATGAACAATCGGCTCGTAATTTGAGCGTACCAGTAATAATACCGGCAGCATCAAAGCTGGTCGTGGCAACATTTAAACCGCTCACAGGAACAGCAGCACACGTTCTCAGTGACGGCATCACGTCGGCGATCCACTATCGCCTTACATTGTGCTTGGCAAATTATAGTGACGTTGTGGTTTATTACATATGTACTACTCGTATTTCAAATTTTCGGTTTCGGCCTGCTAAAAAAAAAAAAAAAAAAAAAAAAAAAAAAAAAAAAAAAAAACCTTGGGAGGTGTTAGGGAGGGGAGTGGCGGGCTGCAGCCCCATTAGACCCTTTAAACTCCCCGTGGCTGCCCCACTGCTTGGACAGGCAAAGGGACAGGAGGGTGGCGGTGCCGAGTCCTCGTTCACCAGTCTTTCCACCAATGTCCTGGATTAAATTCCAAACCTCTCAGCAGTGTCTCTTGGAGTGAGGTCATGGGACACTGTTGATGGTGATCCGTCCGTCGGATGGGGACGTTAACCATGGAAGCCCCCTTCGTGCTTTTCGAGAGGAGTAGGTTAGGTGCCGGCACCGGGTTTCACCCTCTCCCAGCTCCAACACGACACTACACTACACACGCACCCATTACAGTAACCTACACTTAACATAGACACTTCATCTCACACTTCGCGAAGGAAAGGAGCATGTGGGCGCGGAGGAGAGGGAAAACCTTTGCAATTAGGCGGCTGAACCTGCCCGACGGGGTCTCCCAGCCATTAATGCCACACGACTGTGCTTTGGAGCAAGTGTAAAAGAGCGAAGCCGGCAGTGGCGGTTGGTCGGCGTGGCGCTGTCGTGTTTCCTGGCGGCCGCGCTCATTACTCAGTGAGCGTCGCCACCTGTGGCCGCGTCCGCGACCAGGAGACACACCACACCTGTTGGCCCGCAGACTCGTCTGCTCGTCAGCCCACTGCCCATCAAGGTTACGGCTCCGTCACTGACCGCGTACATACTATCGTTTCCCACATCACTATTAGACAAGTCAAGTCAGGTGATTTCACACTTGATAGTTTGCGGATGATGCTGTCGTTTATCGGTTAGTGAAGTCAACAGAGGATCAAAAGCAACTGCAAAGTGATTTAGACAAAATTTCTACTTGGTGCGAAAATTGGTAATTGACACTAAATAAAGAAAAGTGTGAAGTAATAGACATGACCACTAAAAGAAATCCGCTGAACTTCAATTACGCGATAAATCAGTCAAACCTTAAGGTCGTAAATTCTACCAAATACCTAGGAGTTACAATTACGAACAACTTTGACTGGAGAGAACACATAGAAAATATTGTGGAGAAGGCGAATCAAAGGTAACGTTTCATTGGCAGAAAGCTTCGAAAATGCACCAGCTCCACCAAAGAGACTGCCTACATCACACTTGTGCGTCCTCTCCTGGAGTACTGTTGCCCCTTGTGGGACCCTCACCAGGTGGGACTGGCGGAAGATATTGAGAAGATTCAGAGAAGGGCAGCTCGTTTTGTTTTATCACGTTACGGGGGGGGGGGGGGGGAGCGTCACGGAAATGTTGCACGAATTGGGGTGGAAATCATTAAAAGAAAGACGTTATTCATTGCGGCGTGATCTGTTTGCGAAGTTTCAATCACCGACTTTTAGTTCTGAATGTGAAAATACCTACTTAGGGAGACATGACCATCCTAATAAAATAACAGAAATCAGATCGAAAACGGAACGATTTAGGTGTTCTTTCTTCCCGCGCGCTATTAGAGAATGGAACGGTAGAGAAAAGTTATGAAAGTGGTTAATGAACCCTCTGCCAGGCACTTAAATGTGATTTGCAGAGTATCTATGTAGATGTAGCTGTAGATAGTGAGACGTCTACGACATACAGATGTGGCGGGTAAGTGCGACTAAGGGGAACGAGTGTACACACGAGTGGCGCTCCTGTAATCTATAACCTTCGTTTTATCCTTATCGGTTAGGTCTCAGTTCACTAATAACATATACGAACGGAGTGATCGACACATGCAGAAGGACCTGAAAGTATACACCTCTTAATGGGTTAACATTCTCTGTTAATTGGCCCGGGATATTCTTCCAGTCATCTGACTTCATGCTCACAAAAGACACTTTTAACCACCTATGCTCGGAACCACACGAAACCCTGCGTAAGATACGGGGGTTTACACTTAAATACGATAGGAGACGAATTACAAGTATTCATTACTCCGCGTATTGACCATACAGCTGCATTAGGGCCGCGGCGTCTTGCGGTGCGCGCGGCCGTCCGCCGTTGGGGGTTCGAATCCTCCCTCGGGCATGGATGTTTGTGTCGTCTTTAATATAAGGTAGTTCATAAGTAGTTTATAAGTTTAGGGACTGATGATACCCCAGTTAAGTCGCTTAAGCTCTACCAAACCTTTGAACAGTTTTTGCTGAATTAGGGTTAAACTGCTGGTCTGTCATGCAGTGGAGATATTTAGTGACCCAGCAGTCTCAGATTGAAAGGTCCGTCACTTAATGTTTCTGCGGCTGACTGTCGCCCAAGAAATCCTCTTCATATTTTCTCATTTTTCTTGCACAATCTTTTCTTGATTGTGTATAGTTCTTAGAGTACGCGAGAAAGTCAAATTCATCATGATGAGAATACAATATTGAAGCGTATAATTTAATCATGGATTCTCATCATGGTGAAATAAGACTTTTTTTCCATACATCACGATTGTTCTGTAATCGTGTAACCATACATACTCTTTCTGTCCATACATTCGGAGTACGTTAAATTAGTTTATTCTGATGTTCAACTACCAATCGCTAAACCAAGCGTCGGCCCCCTGCAGGTATTCCTGCAACTCTGCCTACCGAGCCAGGTGACGTAGTGGACTTGCAGTTGGGGGGAGCCCATCTCCGGCCATCCTGACTAACGTTTTTCGTGATTTTCCCAATTCACTCACTGCAGATGGCAGGATGGTTTCTTTCAAATGGCATAGTCGAATTCGAACCCTTACAAAAAAAAAAAAAAAAAAAAAAAAAAAAAAAAAAAAAAAAAAAAAATCTATCCGAGTGTATGCTTGATCCGCCTATCTTCCATCTTGCCTCCTTCTTCGGATTTTGCGCAGCGGAACAATTTTCTAAATTTTCTTGCTTTTCGACTTGTATATATACATTATCTTTCGCGAAATGCCATTAATTCGTTGAACCAGCAGAGGGAAATTTTATTGACACATTCTTGTGCTTGTATACAACACACGAATACAGACGCAGAGCCGTACGCACGTGAGTACAGTCACCAGAGCATCCGCAATGTTGGCGTTAGTACCGTGTATACCATCCTTTTGTAGCAATGCGAGCTGTAAGTCTTACATGGAAACGATCGATCGCAGAAGTTCCGAATGTGGTTATGTGGTATGGCCTGCCATGCAGTTTCCACCTGGTGCCTCATCTGGGCCAGATTTCGTGCCGTTCATGCAGACCGCCCAACATGACGTTTCATGGGGCCCCAAACATGCTTAATGGGGGAGAGATCTGGGGATCGTGCGGGCCAGGGTAGTTGACGTACACCTTAAAGAGCACGTTGGGTGGTACGGGATACATTTGGATCTGTATTGTCCTGCTGGAAAAGCATATCACCTTGTTGTGCATGAGTTCAGACAGGTTAAATGTTGGTTTCAAAGTACTGTGCACTGTTTGTTCAATGTTCTCTAGACGATCCCTATAGGAGAATGGAAATGGTCGAATATCTCTCCCTTCACATTGATGCACGATCATGTGGGCCGTAAGAGTGTCCTCCCCTCACGCCCCAACATCGTTCAGCCCGTCTCCAATGGTATCATGGTAGACGCTAATGAAGGGAAGAATGGAAACGTGTCGTCTTCAGTGATGAGAGTCGTCGCTATCTCGGTGCTAATGATGGTCGTACGCGTGTGTGGTATCGTTCAGGGGAGTACCAAAATCTGGAGTGTACCTGACAGACGCAAACGGGGCCAACACCTGGCATCATAGTGTGGGGAGCCATATCCTACACTGGCCGTTCTCCTCTGGTGTTAGTTGTGGGAAAATTGAACATACGCGATATATTGAAACCATCATTCAGCCCGTCTTGCCACCGTTCATGCTTTTCCAATAGGACAATGCACGTCCACACGTATCCCGTACAACCCAACGTACTCTTCTAGGTATACGTCAACTACCCAGCCCATCATTATGCCCAGATATGTCCCCATTCAGCATGTCTGGGACCGAATGAAACGTCTTCTTAGCGCGGTCTACACGACCGGCACAAGATGTGGTCCAACTGAGGCATCAAATGGAAACTGCATGGCAGGCCATACCCTAAAGCCGCCTCACACGGAGCGTGTATATGAACGAGTGTGGCCAACGTGGCGAGTTTCTGACGTCACAACGTGCGAACCGCACCGTGTGGGGCAGTATCAAGCATGCCAGATATTCTCAACGAGCGTCTGGACGATCACCAACAAGGTGGGAGAACGCCCCAGACGTCACACCACGTGCCTATCCGGGGAGGGGAGCAGCTCTTTTCGGTAGAGACACGAAGACACAATGTTGGCAGTCGTATTTCGTGGTTTTTGTGTATATAACTTAGGTCATATGAATGTATGGCATTTCAAACCAAGTAAAAGTAACTGAGCAAATTGAGAATCTCTCGGAAACTGGCCATTAAGGTACTATTTGTTGGAATAAATGACTGGAAACGTCTTATACGTGGTTAAAAAAAAAAAAAAAAAAAAAAAAAAAAAAAAAAAAAAAAAAAAAAAAAAAAAAAAAAAAAAACTTCCGTATTACAGTAATCTGAGTAATCTGCCGTTTCATGGCAAGGCGGACTGAAGAACTATCAACACGGATAGTTCTTTGTATCATTCGTTGTAATTACATGTCAACAACCGATATATCACCCAGTAGCATATACGACACGTCTAATATAGTAGGTGAGGATACAATGGTAATGTAACTGGCCATAGCGTAGGTGGTAAGTCAAAGGTTGTGGTGTTGCTTCAAGGCTCCACATATGCAAGTATTTTTTCAAAAAAATGTTCAAATGTCTGTAAATCTATCGGACCAAACTGCGTGGTCATCAGTTCGTAGTTTACGAACTACTTCAAACTAGGTGAACTAACCTACGGACGAACACACACATCCCTGCCCCAGCGAGGACTCGAACCTCCAAGGCGAGTTACCGCGCGCTCCGCATCGAGGTGCTTTAGACCGCTCGGCTACTCCACCGCGGCAAGTATTTTTTCTTCTTTTATTCGGTTTCTGATAGGCTCAAAGACTTTTCTATAAATTTCTTAGAAGTATACTGCATAGTATTCGATGCTATGTAAAACTAAGTGAGCACCCTCTGAGGAGTGAGTTTGTTGGAGTCGTTTTAAGAACAAGACAGCTTGCACCTCACTTAGAGTAAAATACGCACTTATTGTTTCACGTATTGCATTCTACACGTTCTTAACATTCTTCTACTGAATAGTAACATTGAACGTGGAAGCATGATCTTTTAAGATTTACTAAAAAGCAAGACTCTTGCAATAATGTTTGTGTTGTGAAGGACTATATTAATTTTATATCGCACAGTTTGTCATGAAACGTTAATTATTCGCTGCACTTATTGACATAAAATGCAACTTTTACAAGAGTCTTATGTTCGTAGGTATTTTCTGGTTACTTATTTAAGCCAATCACAGAACATAACGAACATAAGCAAAAGCTCGGAAATAAGCGATTCAATAGAGGTAAATCAGGAATTCCACTCTTTTGATTTGGTAAACAGTGTGATTCCAGCAACTGATGCTGCCGACAACTGTCGCTGGAACGTGCTGCGGTCGCGTGTAGCTCGTTGAGACACACGTCTCGTATGCTCAAGTCGCGCCGTCTCCGAGCGTTCAGCCTTACGGTGGACTCGGCACGTTGACCACACACGTTCAGACATACGCTCCGTGCGCCGTCGGCTTAAGACTTCATTCGGCACCTCTTCGAAAGCCTGCATTGCTGGAAAATGGGAGGTATACACGATACTAGCGTCGACATTGTGCTCGCTCTGGTGACTGTACTGACGTGCGTATGGCTGTGAATGCGTCATCGTGTGTTGTATACATACTCAAGAATGTGCCAATAAAATTTTGCTCTGCTGGGTTGACGAATTCATGGTGTACTTTTTCCATTTTCCAGGAGTGTATATTGTGTTTCCTGCATTTATAGTTTAGTGGTATTCATTTTGTTATCATGTGACATTAATTTATTGGGGGAAGGTAACTGTAATATGCCTCTAGAAAAGTCTTTCGTCGCTTACCAAGTAGCATCAGACGCCTGACAGATAACCGACTAGTATTTAAAGGGAAATTAAAAGAATTTCCGAATGGCAACTCCTTCTTTACTTTCCGATGAACTTTTACATAAATGTCGCTAAAAATAGAGATAAAAAATATCCTTGAAATAATGACCGTCATAAATAGACACTATTTATTAAACTGACACGTTCCACAAAATTGCGAATTGTCGTATTTATGATCTATGGAACAAGTGTCAATAAAAAAATAGTCTCTGTCAATGCAACTTACTGGTATCTCAGCTCCTGAGTTAAGTATGAAGACCGTTCGGAGCTCTTTACAAGATTCACTGCGCTGTTAAAACGAACTATTTCATCTCCTAGGCTTTCGGCGGACACTAAACGGTATCACCGAGAAGTGTAAGGTATAGGCATCGATCCAAGGTGATTAGCTACCTGTTCCAGAAGTCGAGGAGAATGGAGGCGCGCCAGGAGCGGTATGTGGAAAAGTAGCGCGGAGAATAGGTGGGCAAAGTCGAGCGCCAAGCACGATAAAACGCAGGTCGGAGCCGGACGGCACGGCGGCGCCGAGTGGGGAAGAGACTTAGTTATGCGGCGTGCGGTTCAAGTGATGGACAAGAGGGCGCCCGTTTTGGCACGGCGCGCAGGAAGCGCTCCGTCTCCCGGCCGGCTCGCTGCCACCGAAAAAAAAAAAAAAAAAAGCAAGAGAGAGAGAAAAAAGAGGTCCGCCGGTCCGCTGTAAACTAACGATTCCTGCGGTCGACAAATACTAAATTTTCGAAAAAAAGTTACTCCCTCTTGGCCGCTTTTCTCGAGTGGCCCTTATTATAAAGTAAAAATTTCGCGGGAGTCTTTTTTGGCGCGCGGTTTTTCATGGTCCCTTTCATTCTGCCGCTGGACGTCGGCAGTCTAAATCTTTTGATACTGCCCACTGGGCTGAAGGTGATGGCCGCGCTGGCCAGCGGCGGCGGCGCCTTGGCTGCGAACGACCCTCATCTGTCTCTTCAAGGCAGAGCGTTTTGTGTTTATCGAGTCGAGCTGTAATACCTGCAGGTATGGTCACCTGCCGGTGGCTACGTTGAAGAATTACTCCATCGTATTATTTACTTCTCTCTGGTGCACCGTTTATCGCAAACAGATCGGGCGCGGTGTATCAAACTGATTTTCTCGTTCATGTAAATGATTATTTATTACATTTCGGTCGATTAGGTTGTACGTCGTTTTGTAGCCTGCTATGATCACTCCGCGGAGTGGAGCGGGCTGTTTGAGATCGCGGTTCTATTCAGCGAATTATCAGACAAGCTGATAGTGGGACAAAGGGGGATCCCAATTGGGAATAAGTGGGAGGGGCTTATCAGTTCCGGCATACGCCTTACAACCAAGGAAAATCTCCCGAAGACCTTGGTCCGAACTGGGGGATTGGGTCCAATTTAATTTATCTCTGGGACGTTGCCCCAGACTACAAATGGATTACGTATCTTCCACTTAAAATTAAAAATAAAATAAAATGACAGAAAGAAAGAGGGCCTCAACACCATCTGTAATGAAAAAAAAAAAAAAAAAAAAAAAAAACTGAGCAAACTTCTCAAAGAACAACCCAGAACGAACATGAACAAACGACCGAAAAGCATTGATCAACCTAAAGAACAAAAAAATATCTTTATATATAAATGTGAATGTCTGTTCAGTGTACCTTTATCACGTCTGAACCACAAGACATAAAGAGTTAAAAATTTGTACAGTTACTAATGTCTACCCGGGGAAGGCTTATGGCACGGTTTTATCACGATCGGATAGCTATTTATCTATATATATATATATATATTAATGTGAATGTCTGTTCGTTGTACTCTTATCACGTACGAACGACGAAAGGCATAGACTTAAATATTTGTACAGTTACTAATTTACACCTGATGAAGGTTTTAGGGACGTTTTTATAGCGATCTGATAGATATTTAGTAATTTGAAGAAAATAACGCGAAATGCGGAACAATAATTACTCTTTGAAAATTATATTTACTCTTTGAAAATGGTTTTATGCGTTGCATTGTTGCTTGAGGATTGATAATGATAAAAGGGTGGAGTATATTGGGATAAATTTATCGGTGTATATAAAATTATACGTGTGTGTGTGTGTTAATATTTCGCTCTGCAGCGAAAACTACAGAACGCAAACGAATGATCTGTGTGTAATTGTTATCCGAAATCTCCCGTTGTACACCATAGCAGTTCCATGCTGATAACTATAAGGGGATGGAATATATGGTGGTTGAAAGTCGTCAAATTATCCGACTGAAGGGCAGCGATGACGTTTGTGGCTCTATAGCAAGGAGGTTACATTCAGCGAAACGTGATGCCACAGACAATGTCTTTGGTCTAAGCGTGCTACAATGTCTTCAGCTCTTTCTCTGTAAGGATAAGCATACACATAAGGAAATATAAGAATAAATAAATAAAGCAGTAAAAAGGAAATTTCTTTTACTACAAATAACGTAGTTTACCAGAATGCCCTAAAATGAAATTAAAATGAATTTGGGCATTACTCTCACAATACGTGTTGAGATATTGCAACACAGGCTATAAGGAATAATGTATGAATTATTTATTATAAATCATCAAGCATTTCACATAATTTTCGTTTTTTATTTTATTGTTGATTATAAGTGTTTGTTTCTAAAGAAGGTATTGTATTTCATTTCATCTTTCAAAACCAGTCTCATAGCACACTACTGAAAGACAGCTTATCTATCATAATCAACCAACACGCGAGCGGAGCCGCGGGTTTAAGCTTGTAAATAAATTTAAAAAAAATAATAAACCGTCACCTACATTTTTTCTTTCTTTGTGTTTTGTTTTGACCTTGATTCCTAAAAGGTTTTTGCACACACTTGTTAATTGAACACAACTGTATTGTGCAAGATAAGGAGTTGATGAAAGGTAACAGCGCTTTCTCTGAAAAATGCATTTGTTCTATTTTGTGAACATATCATGAAATACACACCGACGATTTGCAAACACAGACTTATTTTTCACATGTACATAAACTGAACAGATACTGTTATAATGACTGTTGTAAATGACATAATGATAGTAGTAACTTTGTATATAAAGTAGTAGAGTTGTGTAGATTTCAGTGTTGCAGACTTATTCTGTTTGTTATTTTATCTGTAAAGAAAACGTAGTCATGGTTTAAAACAGAATATCTGCTCTTTATTTTAGGGCAGGACAGAGTAATATGAACAAAGTCATATATGAAATACAGAAAAAGTAAAACAATCTACGTTATAAACGTCCATAGTAACCACACCAAAGACGCATTGATTCTAATTAATGACTTTCATCATATTCCGTAAGCAGTGTGATTACTTAGGAAAAAAAAAGGAGCAAGGTAATTTGTTATGGTGTATATACTTCCCTTTCGTTTACATCTACATCTACATCTACATACATACTCCGCAATTCACCGTAAGGTGCGTGGCGGAGGGTACACCGTACCACTACTAGGCATTTCCTTTCCTATTCCACTCCCAAATTGAACGAGGAAAAAAAGAATGCCTATATGCCTCCGTACGAGCCCTAATTTCTCTTATCTTGTCTTTGTGATCTTTACGCGAAATGTAAGTAGGCGGCAGCAAGATCGTACTACACTCAGCTTCAAATTCCGGCCCTCTAAATTTACTTAACAGAAATTCACGAAACGAACGTCGTCTTTCTTCCAGCGATCCCCAATTGAGTTGCCGGAGCATTTCCGAGACACTCGCGCATTGGTCGAACCTACCGGTAACAAATCTAGCTGCTCGCCTCTGAACCGCCTCTATGTCTTCCTTCAAACCGATCTGCTGCGGGTCCCAAACACTTGAGCAATACTCAAGACGTGGTCGTACAAGTGTTTTATACGTGGTCTCCTTTACAGGTGAAGTACATCTTCCCAAAATTCTCCCAATAAACCGAAGTCGGCTGTCCCCCCCTACTCACAACTGTCCTTACATGCTCGTTCCATTTCATAACGCTCTGCAATGTTACGCCTAGATATTTGAACGACGCGACCGCATCAAGAAGCTCACTACTGATGCTGTATTCGAACATTATAGGATTGTTTTTTCTACTCATGCGCATCACCTTACATTTTTCTACATTGAGAGCTAGCTGCCATTCTTCGCACCAACTAGAAATTTTGTCTAAGTCAACCTGTATGCTATTACAGTCAGTTACAGACGACACCCTCCCATACACCACAGCATCATCAGCAAACAGCCGCAAATTACAACTTACTCTGTCCATCAGATCATTAATTATGGAACGACAGTTGCCACAGAAATCTAGGACTTCATTTATATAAGAAACTGCCAGTATTAGCATGTTGTTTAGAATATTCATTATTACAGTATCCTGCCAGTTCATATCCTTCAGAAGATCGTTGTTCAATTCGTTGTAACGTATTTCAGGGAATGTTCACAAAATAGAACAAACGCACATATCAGAGGGAACACTCTTACATATGCACAACTCTAAACATTAAAAAAATGCTATAAGTGGGTTTCGAAAAACGTTGTTATAGGTCTTAGAGTATGATGTGTCATATTGCAATATTGGATTTGCGTAATCTTTGTCAACTTAGTTCTAGGTCATAATGTTATATACCATGACATATCGATAGACGTCTTTTAATATCCAGTATGACAATAACGTAGTACATATACAAAGAGTTATAGTAACAGTAAGAGATGGGGGGGGGGGGAGGGAGGAGGGCGGTAAGGGGACATATCACCCCATTCAAATCCGAAAAAATTATGACAAATGAAACTTTTTTAAATTGACAGAAGAATAGTTGAAACACGTCCACTGATTGTGTGGTCGTGTTCCATTTTGAATTATTCTTTAACTTAAAGTGTTTCTGCACCATTAATGTTATCTATCTGTGTGTTAATTGGTTTATTATTTTTATTAATGATCAATGCCTCATTTTATGTATGTTTGCCCCGTATTTATATGTGTTTTCACCTGTGTGATTGAACTTGTGTGTTCAAGTGAATGTGGAAGGTTGCTCTTACTATTGACTGACTGCCGCGCAATTGCTTTAGGCCTCGTTTTGCTGTAGTTAAGAACGCATGGCTTCGTTTGTAGTCTGCGCTGGCGTCTGCTGGCTGGCCAGAGACAAGCTTACTTGGCAAGGTGGCGAGGTGGCCGTGTTTTTAGTGCTTAACGAACCTAATCTTGGACGAAAGAGGTTGTAGAGGGAATTGTCTTGGCCAGGTAGCAATGGTTGGTAAACACTAGTCTCTGAACGCACTCTGCGTCGCTTTTAGCGCGCTCTACATCCGGTGTATGGCGGGGGGAGCTTTTTCCTTGGCCTAGAGCTACAGTCTTCACTCTTCATTCTGGCTCCGACAACTGTGGAAGTATGTACTCTGCCGAATCATGGTGAGGGGAAGGCATGCTGTTAGGACTATGATTTATTTGTAATTAGGCAGTCTTGGATTTTCAGTGACAGTTCTATTGAGTAATTCAAATGTTCAAATGTTTGTATAGCTTATGGGACTTAACTATGGGATCATCAGTCCCAAAAATTACAAACTACTTGTGAACTAGCGAATCCTAAGAACGGCACAAATATCCATGCCCGAGGGGGGATTCAAACCCCCGACCGTAGTGGCCGTGCAGACCGTGACTGGAGCGCCTCAGTCCCCCAGGCCACCGTGGCCGGCTTGAGTAATTCTTTCGCTATGAGAGGCGAAGTGTTTCTTAATTTACAGAACTCGAGTAAGTTCAGTGTAAATTTACTGTTTGCATTTTCATTCCAGTGGTGATCATGTGTCCGGTTTTGCTCAAGTTAGAATACACTTGTGTGGCCTTTAACCTTTTTGTAAACTAAGTGTGTTTGAATTTCCTTGCTGTTTTTAACTGGCTTTTCACGTCGTTACTGTATCTGTGAGTATGCTAAATATTTCTCCTATTTCCTGATTTGAGTCCATCTTTCCTGTCTTGTATGACCGATTGCACCACGTGTTTTTGTAACGGTGATTACTTTGGCCTTCAGCCATGCTTTTGCTTATACTAGCTTTCTTCTATACGAATTCTCGTGTGTGCTTTACTCACTTATTCTAAGTTAATTTCTGTTTGTAAATGCTATGAAATTCGGCATGATCGCACACCACGTGATACTTAACCCTACACTGCGTGAATTTTTATTTTAGCGAAAATGTTCACCAATTCAGAGGAAAAATATTGAAAAAATTATATAACTCATTTAACAATGGGGAAGTCATTATTTATTACCTGTTGCCATTTGGCAACATCATGCACAGAAACTTACTTTCAAAGAAAATGATGGTATCTTAAGATGTTTTCTACTCCTATGAGATGTATTAACATGATAAAATGTTTTTATTTGACAGAAGTCGTATCAATTTGTAATTACAATTTATTGCTCGAGTAAAATCCACTGGAACGCTCTTTTTTGCATTTTTCTTCTGTTCATGACTGCGCTGAAATATGTTGAGGAAACTATCAACTAAATACTTAGAACAGACTCCAATGTATACAATGTGCATGATGTTGCCATCTGGCAACAAGAAGTAGCCTGAAAATGTAAAAAAAAAAAGTGTTGCCAAACGGCAACACCATGCACTGTAGGGTTAAGAATAGTGAGCTGCTGCCTCCACGAACATGAGTTCGTTTAGTGTACAGTGTACTTAAAAGCAGTGATCAAGACACCTGCCATTTCATCAAGACGCAGCCGACGCCTCGTTTCGCCGCTGCTTTCAAGTGTTTCCGGAGAGTAATGTATTGCCCAGTATTATCCGTGTGTCTGTGAATGAATGACTATGTTTTCAGCTATCCATTGTGTGTTTGCAAATTTCCTCCCATGTTACCTCCATATTAATAAAGGACAGAAACAATTTTATAATGGGCAGTAATGTAATTCACTTTTGTACAAGGTGTGTGCTTCATTTGGTCTCCCCACATTTATTGCTTGTTTATTTTACTGAATAAATTATGATTTTAAAGTATGAAAGCTCTGCTTTGTGATTTCGTGCTCCCCATCCCATGTTTAATTATCTATTCATTTGATTTTTAACATTGATTTTGTGTTTGTTAAAACGTTGGCTGCTCCATTAAGAAGTGAGCAGTCAGATAAATTTCCATTTTGCATGTACTGTGGCCACTTGTAAAGTAATTTAGAGAAGCAGTGAGCGTTTTAACTTACAATTGCAGATCTCAACTGCCAGAGATCTTGCTTAGTTTAATAATCAGGCTACTTTCATAGTACATTTAGAAATGAAAACCTTTTCCAGACAGTGACGCACTTTGTTGATTCTTCCCCCCACCCCTCTCCTTAACATGTGTCGTAATTTTTGGATGCAGCATAGTTATAATTATTTCACGAATTTCACAAATCCGTCGTCGTCACCCCCTCCCCCCCCCCCGAAAAAATCATGTATCCACCCCTGAATAGCACAATATTGGACAAAAGGACAAATCTTCGAGCTAATCGAATTGTAATAAATGTATATGTGACATGAAAATATATATAAAACGTTTAGTAGGGAAAGGACAGTAAAGAAACAACATTTATAAAAACTCAGGCAAAACCAGCGTCATTTTATAAATAAAAAAAAGCTGAAAACTCGGCGTTGCCCGGCTATTTATTTATTTATTTATTTCTGACATTTTTTCAGGTATATATTCACTTGTGTAAGACCTGCAATCTGTGAAATCACTTGGGAATACAGCTAGTAGTAAAGAAGTATAGATTAAAACTTGGTGCCGGAAGGGACAGTTACCCATGAACGTTGCTGCTTATGTGCTCATATCTCATGAACTACATGTCGTACTGTGATACAATTTAGAGGGTACAGTCAACTATATGCGTTTATACTGTCTGTAAGATTTCCCGCGGCTACAATATGTAGTGTAGAAATCACAAATTGTAACGTCATACCGAATGCCGCAGTTTTAATCCATGAACAGCGGAACGTTACCGTTTATGTGCTCATATCTCATGAACTACGTGTGATACAATTTATAAGGTACATTCAACTATATGTGTGTATACTGTCTGTAAAATTTTCTGTCGCTACAATTTGTAGTGTTCAAATTATAAATTGTAACATCATGCCGAGGGCCGAAGTCTTACTCCACAAACAGCGGAAACGTAATAAGCGAGAAACTTTTTCCCTGACATCATTTTACTGTGGTCGACAGCGAGAAAAAGTTTAATAAATGTTTGAAATTATGTTTAAAGTTTGTTGCAAGTAGCTAAGTACTGTCATTCTCATACAGTGTATTTCGAAAGTCTCGCCGCATTATATGGAATTTTTTGCGATTCCTATTGGTTATGACGTAATATATTTTGAACCATGTGCCGTATGTGATTCTTAACCATGCAGCAAGTGTTACCTCACGGCGAGGAATGTGTGTACCAAATTTGGTTGAAATCGGTCCAATGGTTTAGGAGTAAATGAGCAGCAGTGTCGCAAAATGCAGCAGTTTTTCGCGCATATCATTGTTTATGACATCATATCTCGTGAACTATTTATCGTATGTAATTCTTACACTTACGGCGACCGTCCTCATGATTGAAACTTACGTGTACAAAATTTCATGAAGATTGGAACAAAACTGTAGATTTGTATGCAACACGTACACACATACGGACACACTGCTTTGTATATTAGATAAACAGGAACAGTAAAGAAGCATCATTTATAAAAACTAAGACAAACCCAGCGTAATTTTTTTTTTTTTTTTTTTTTTTTTTTTTTTTTTTTTTTTTTTAAAGACTGAGTGCACCCTTAATTTAAAATGTTATGTCTTTCTTGTACTTTTGAATTCTCGGGCTGTTTCTTGCGACACGTGAGTCAGTGTTCCGTTATAAATGTCACGGAGCGTTCTGTTTTCCACCGGTAGGAGGAAGGTTTCTGGGGCCAGAGCGGGCTACAGCTGGGTGTGTTTGCCGCTTCTCCCCGTCACGTACAGCCGTAGTGAAGACGCCACGGGGCGCAGAGAGCCAGGTGGGCCTCCGTAACGAGGCGCTTGTGCGCCGCGCCGCCTCATTAGCGATCGTAATTAGCGAATTGATGGAGCCGCAAGAGCGCCGCCGACGCCGACTAGCCACGCCCACACGGCGCCGGCCTCGGCGCTTTCCACCCCACCCAGCGACTCTTCCCTACCGCTGCTGCTGCCGCACTTGCGACCCACTTCGTCGCCAAAGATTCGACTGCCTAACGCCTACTCCAGTGTTACTGCTGAACGACTATAATTTGCTGCATTATTCACTTTCTTCATGTTACGTTACTTTCTACATCTACATCTACATACATACTGCGCAATCCACCGCAAGGTTCGTGGTGGAGGGCACACTGTACCACTACTAGGCATTTCCTTTCCTATTCCACTCCCAAATAGAAAGAGGAAAAAAAAAATGCCTACATGCCTCCGTACGAGCCCTAATGTCTCTTATCTTGTCTTTGTGATCACTACGCGAAATGTAAGTAGGCGGCAGTAAGATCGTACTACACTCAGCTTCAAATTCCGGCCCTCTAAATTTACTTAACAGAAATTCACGAAAAGAACGTCGTCTTTCTTCCAGCAATCCCCAATTGAGTTGCCGGAGCATTTCCGTGACACTCGCGCATTGGTCGAACCTACCGGTAACAAATCTAGCTTGTCGCCTCTGAACCGCCTCTATGTCTTCCTTCAAACCGATCTGCTGCGGGTCCCAAATACTTGAGCAATACTCAAGACGTGGTCGTACAAGCGTTTTATACGCGGTCTCCTTTACAGGCGAAGTACATCTTCCCAAAATTCTCCCAATAAACCGTAGTCGGCTGTCTGCCTTACTCACAACTGTCCTTACATGCTCGTTCCATTTCATATCGCTCTGCAGTGTTACGCCTAGATATTTGAACGCCGCGACAAAATCAAGAAGCTCATTATTAAAGCTGTATTCGAACATTATGGGGTTGTTTTTCCTACTCATGCGCATCACCTTACATTTTTCTACATTGAGAGCTAGCTGCCATTCTTCGCACCAATTAGAAATTTTGTTTAAGTCGTCTTGTATGCTATTACAGTCATTTAAAGACGATTCCGTCCCGTACAGCACAGCATCATCAGCAAACAGCCGCAAATTACAAGTTACTCTGTCCATGAGGTCATTTATATAGATATAAAATAATAGCGGACCTATCACACTCCTCTGGGGCGCGCCTGACGACACACTTGTCTCTGTCCATTTCCATTCGTATCTTCACTGATGATAACATACAGACATTTTAACTACAGTGACATACCATATGTCATGTGACAGGCATCTAACATCGAACAAGGTATCTGGGCCATGCAATATTAGTCGGGGGAGACTACAACCTTAAGTGTATAGATTGGGACCCCTCTAATTTCATTTCTAGGTGGTACACACTAAGCAGTCTGGCAAGCTACTATTGGACACGTTTTCCGAAAACTGTCTTGAGCAGTTAAACGGACAGACCACACGAAATGGAAATATTTTAGACCTTTCTGACGTGAACTATGCTGCTGTAATTTCAATGCTACTCTTCCAACTATTTGCAGTGTCAGTAACGTATCCAGGATATTGTGAAAGGGGGGGGGGGGGTCCGAATGGTTAAAGAGAAGTTTACAAATGCTAACATATTTTTTATATTTTATGCACAAAGTTTGCATTTGTAAGTCCTTACAAATACTGCAATATTTTATATATAAAATTGAGGAAAACATTTCTTAAAAATTGTTTCAATATACGCCAGCAGAACCTTCAGTTGTTATTCCAAATGGGGTCAGATTATCAGAGCCGCGGTGGAGTAGCAGAATTCAAAAAATCCCGAAACACATTTTTTTAAATTCTAACCTTGGTTCCAAATACAAATTTTCGCAATTTCTAGCATCAAAATATTCTTAGTGGCACCCTTAAAAGATTCTCCCTTATTTCACCCGCTTAATGGTTGTATTTCCAATAAAAATCTAAACCCGAAGTTTTGTACGAGGTATGTCCACAAAATAAGTTCCGTTTGGTTATATAAAAGAAACGTGAACAGATACAGAAAAAATATTTATTGTACAAAAATATACAACTATTAAACTACTTTTCTACATAGCTTCCGAAATTTTGTAGGCATTTGTCACAGCGTAGCAAAAGTCTTTGTATGCCTTCTTTATAGAAAGTTGCCGCCTGTGTATTCAACCATATGTAACATGTTCTTTCAGCTCGTCATCATCGCTGAAGTGTTGACCACCATGGACAGGTTTTAGGTGTAAGAAGAAAAACGCTAGGAGCGAGACTGTGCGGAGGATGATCAAACACGTCCCAGTGAAATTCCCGTAAGAGTTGTTTGGTCACATTCGCCTTGTGAGGTCGGGCGGCAACGTGAAGGAGAAGACTCCTTTCATCTCTTCTTACACCTAATATCTGTCCTTGGTGGTCAACACTTCAACGATGATGAGCTGAAAGAACATGTTCGCCACATGATTTAATACACAGGCGACAACCTTCTATAAGAAGGCACACACAAACTTGTCCCACGTTATGACAAGTGCCTACAAAATTTCGGAAGTTATGTAGAAAAATAGTTGAAGAGTTGCAGATTTTTATACAATAAATATTTTTTCTGTATCTATTGACGTTTGGCTTATATAACCAAACGGAACTAACTTTGTGGACATACCTCGTACAAAACTTCGGGTTTAGATTTTTATTGGAAATACAACCATTAAGCGGGTGAAATAAGGGAGAATCTTTTAAGGGTGCCACTAAGACTATTTTAATGCTAGAAATGCAAAAATTTGGATTTGGAACCAAGGTTAGAATTAAAAAAAAAATGCATTTCGGGATGTTTTGAATTCTGCCATGAATGGTGCAACAGGGGGTGGCAAGTTGTATCAAAATACTTTATTTGTAAAGCATTTTTAAAGCTAACTCTATGAAAATTTATATTTAGAAGTAGAAACAACCAATGCAGACCATCCAGTCAACGCGTGCTAATCAGCGGGTATTAAGCTAGTTCTACAATGAAAAAAGTACCCTTTCTTTCTCCCATTAACTCATACGACAGTTTCCTGTACGCGCTACTTTTAAATGAAACGCCGGTAATGCGCGTCGGCTCGCACGTTATTATTCGACTGCTACTGTCTTTTGTCTCAGCACCTGCAATCAAGTAACAGGGCTTTCCGTTCGACACCTGTCCTGCGCCATTTGAAGGAAAAGGGCAGGGGGGTCGATCGGACTGATTGCAGTGACACTTTTATTTGCGGGGTCTGTAAATCTGCGCCGGCTGTGTGATTTAGGTGGAGCGCGTCGGAGAGCGACGGGGTTGGCGATTTGTCGGCGTCGACAGGTGAGGCGCTGTCACACGTTAGGGGGTTAATCGCCGCGGACAGCCGAGCATCGCGTAGCGCGAGGAGCCGACTGCCGGCGTGGCCGCGAGGCGCAAAATAGGCGGTGACTGCCGCGTCACGTCTGGCTGCCAGACTGCGAGGCGGCCGTCTAGCGGAGTGGCGTCTGCTACTGGGGCGGCGGCCAGCTTCGCTTGCCGTGGAGAGTGCTGGTACAAACGCCGATTCCACAAAGAGCCCAATTCTAATGTATACAACTGCTTCAAAGTCTGATTACATTTTTAAAAAAATCGCACTGACCTCTTTTACGGGCCACTTTAATTTGTATTTTTTTAAAAATTTGCAAACATTTTGGACCAAAATAACAATTTTCATAATAAAAAATTAATTAACACTTTGACTGCCAATCACGTCAATTGACGGGATATCGAAACTTCTGTAGAATGCCAATTACGTCATTTGACGTGATCTTTGTTTTCGTACTTTTAAACACAAAATTAAGTTCATTGAAGGGCTAGATGCACCTTAAATGCCTTACTTGATAAATCTAGAGTCTAAAGCAGCCTATAGATCTTGTAAATTTTGCTTCTAAATCGACCGACTGGTCGCATCCAAGTATGAAACGGGACAGGTAGAAAGTGGTGCCCGCTCTCTTAGTAGGTAAATAAACGGACATGGCTTCACGCTCTCTTACGCTGGACGAAATTTTATATGAATTTGAGAAACATTTTATTGATAATGACAGTGAAGACGACGAAATCGACAATTCAGATGATGATCCAGTTTTTGTGCAACAAGAACTGCGTCAAATTATTTCGAGTTTGATGATTCTTCAACCGATTATTTTATAAGTACAGGGAACCTTATTGCTCATTTTAAAGAGCAAACAATTTTTTTTATGCCAGACAGAAGGTAAGGAAACCAAGTGCATCTCGGCTTACTCCTGCAAGCAGAATGTCTGGCATGCTAAGGTATGGAATGGTTTGCATGGCCGGCCGCGGTGGCCAAGGGGACTGAGGCGCTTCAGTCACGGTCTGCACGGCCACTACGGTCGGGGGTTCGAATTCCTCCTCGGGCATGGATATTTGTGCCGTCCTAGTTCGTAAGTAGTTCATAAGTATGTAAGTGTAGGGACTGATGACCCCGTAGTTAAGTCCCATAAACTATACAAACATTTCAACATTTTGATTTGGTTTGCATGGCCGGCAGTCAAGGTGTTAATAAGAGCGACTGAAACCCTTGTAGGAAAAAAAAATAGGTACTGGGGGTTCTGAACCACTGACTTTCAGCGTCACAGTCCAACACATTGCCCACTGCACTACAGCTAACAGTCAGGAATTGCGTTCTTTAATCTCATAATATTGATGGCCGTTGTTAACTGATGCTAATATGGCATTTGTAGACACTAGATTATCATTTATCGTACGAAGAACGACGTCGTTTTGTTAATTCTTCAGTGCGCTATTGCTTTGAAATGACAACGTGTAAGTTACAATAAGAAAATCGTCAAATACGCAACGCAAGATGGCGTATGCCAGAGACAGCTCTGGGCGAGGAATGTCACGTGACATCTGCGAACGGCTGGTTTTCGTTAATTTGATGGGGGGTGTCAAAATCCGTTATTTTTGCAAATATCTCACAACGATACGAGATAAAAAAAATTAAAAAAAAACATAAGGGTACAAAGTTACAGAGAATTTTCTCCTCTACAAATTCGTTTATTCAATTTTCGTGTCAGATGAACGGTCTATTTGCAATTAAAATTACATTACAAACGGATTTTTTGGTATCACTAACGTATTTCTTGTCCGAAATATTTCAAAAAGCGAGGTTCTGGTCTCTGGTAGCCAACAATTATGTCTGTAAAATTTAGTGCCGATCGGTTGAACGGTTCTACCTAAAAAGTGGGAACACGTTACAACCAGACAGACATCGTCAAATCGCCGTTATTTTTACAAATATCTCTGCAACGATGCAAGATATGAAAAAAAAACATAATAGAGCGAAGTTGTAGAGAATTTTCTTCTCTACCAATTAGGTTCTCTACCAATTAGATTATTCAATTTTCGTGTCAGATGAACGGTTCGTTTGCAATTACAATTGTATTACAAACGGTTTTTGTTTGTTTGTTATTACTACCGTATTTTTTGTCCGAAAAATTTGAAAAACGGAAGTTCTGGTCTCTGGTGGCCTACAATTATGTGTGAAAAATTTGGTGCTAATCGGTTGAACGGTTCGTCTTTAAAACAGGGAACACGTTACGGACAGACAGACATCTCACAATCGCCGTTATTTTTGCAAATATCTCTGAAACGATACGAGGTATGAAAAAAACGTAAAAGAGCAAAGTTGTAGAGAATTTTCTCCTCTACAAATTCGGTTATTCAATTTTCGTTTCAGATGAATATTTAAGCCGTTATTTTCATTTAAATTTCATGCTGTCAAAAGACGATCACAAAGGCCCACTTTAGTGTTACTACCGTAACCTAAAGTGGGTCAACAAGTAATTGTCCTACACCATGGAGGATGTTATCTGTTCGTCTGTGCAGCTACAATAAGGTATGTTCTGTTTCAGCTGACACGTTTTATTTTATTGAATACTAGCTGAAAACACGGCGTTGCCCGGGTGTTTATTTATTTATTCAAGCCTTGAGTTCGTACTTATACTATCCCTTCTCTCTCTGTCTATCTTGTTTTACCGTAAACTTGTTATTTGTTGTAGGAGACTATATAAGGAATAGGGATGTCTTGGATATATTGTCTCATCTTATACCGGGTGATCAAAAAGTCAGTATAAATTTGAAATCTTAAGAAATCACGGAATAATGTAGACAGAAATGAAAAAAAATTGGCATACATGCTTGGAATGTCATGGGGTTTTATTAGAACTAAAAAAAGAAAAAAGTTCAAAAAAAGATATCTTGCGCGCGTCGTTTGGTGATGATCATGTGCTCAGCCGCCACTTTGGTAATGCTTGGCCTCCCGGGTCCCTAGACCTCAGTCCGTGCGATTATTGGCTTTGGGGTTA
Organism: Locusta migratoria; assembly: GCA_026315105.1. Taxonomy (NCBI): domain Eukaryota; kingdom Metazoa; phylum Arthropoda; class Insecta; order Orthoptera; family Acrididae; genus Locusta; species Locusta migratoria. The sequence continues at coordinate 278,049,371 of CM048744.1, forward strand.
CTGAAGTCGCAAGTGTATTGTGATCGATCGACATATCTAGGGATGCTGAAAGACAACATCCGAGGCCAATACCTCACCATAACTCCGGACATGCTTTACAGTGTTGTTCACAACATTATTCCTCGACTACAGCTATTGCTGAGGAATTATGGTGTATTGAGCATTTCCTTAAATAACATCACTTTGCTTTGTGTTAATTTGTTATGCTAATTATTGATTTTCTGATCAGATGAAGCGCCATCTGTCGGACGTTTTTGAACTTTTTTTTGTTTCTAATAAAATCACATGTCATTCCAAGCATGTGTGTCAATTTTTACCTTTCTATCTACATTATTCCCTGAATTATTAAATTTTCAAATTTATACTGACTTTTTGATCACCCGGTATATTAAAAGAATCTACGAAGTGAGTCAGCCAGATGAAACTAACCGGCCGATTTCCTTCATTTTTGTTTTAAACGAAAAGTATTCAGTCACAGATTTGTTATCAAGTATCAGGATTTACATAATTCTCGCCCTCCTTTTTCTATACTCAAACGCGATTTCCTTCTGTATATTTCTTATGGGGATGTCCTTGCTGTAAACTAAAGTCAGTCGGTCAGGCAGTTCTGTCCGACCGATTTCCTTCATGTTTGCTTTAAACGAAACTTATTTATTCCCAGATTTGTCATAAAGTATCAGAATTAACTGAATTCTCTCCATCCTTTATTTTTATTCAAATGCGGTAACCTTCTGTCCTTGCATTGAATATTTTAATCAGTTTCTTTTACATTTTATGTTTTAATTAAAGTTCGCAGTTCCTTTTGACCCAACAACTCTCAGCGGATCAAGTTGCTCATTTGATATTTTAAACACTTGCATTGATTGATTCTGAAAAAAGCTATTCGCGAACATTCAACTTTATTTCCATATTTTCCCAACTTTTTTGTCATTCCAGTAACGGTGCGAAGTATTCGCACGTGTCCTCTAGTAAGGTGTGATCGTTTTCACCTGACGCGGTCCGTTTTGTTGAATACTAGCTGTTAACCCCTGCGTCAGCCGGGTATATATTTATTGCAGTCTTAATGAAGTCCATCTCTCCTTCCCCTCTGTCCACCTTCTCTTTTCTTCTCTCTCTGTCCATCTCCTCCTCTCTCTCTGTGTTCATCTCGTCTCCCCTCTCTCTGTTTATATCCTGCTACCTCCCTCCCCCCCTCTCTCTGCTCGTCTTCACCTTCCTCTTTCCCTGCCAATACCTCCTACTCTCTAACTCCTTCCCCACCTACTCATTCCATAGCCTCTTCCATTAAAAATTCTATAACTCTGATAACGGTGGTCACTGAAGTGGTTTCTAAATATTTTGCACGGTACCCTCTGCCATGCACCGCATGAAATTTTACGTAGATGTTTACCTTCCTTTATTTTGAAGGTTTAATGTACAAAACACACACACACACACACACACACACACACACACACACACACACACACACATATATATATATATATATATATATATATATATATATATATATATATATATATATATATATATCGTCAAGATCCGTATGAAACCGACGTTCATAGGTAAAGTAAGCTTTGCTATGCACCATAATTTTTTTTTTCGAAGATATGTTTTCCCAGTGCGGCGCGGTAGCACAGTGGTAGAGTGCCAGACTATGAATCCAAAGGTCAGGGGTCTCTGGAACGTTGCTGATGTGAAAACTATCGAGTAGCACTGTGGATTCGGAAACCACGTTAAACTGTAGGTCCCCCAATAAGTGGCTGGAAAAGTCAGTTCGAAGGTCGGAAGAAGTCAACGGCATACCTCCTCTAAACAGGACCAAGCCCTGAGGTGTTCAAAACAATCTTCGGATTGTTGACTGGCTTACCTAGCATTTTTATCGCGTTTTGGGGGCGGAGACTACGACAGCATGGCTAACTGGCTGGTGGGATCAGCTTCTGTAGTGATGTGTCATAGCAGTCTGCCGCCTGTGATTGGAACCAGAGTGTAACAGTCGTATTCAGCAATTTGTCGTTGTAGGAACGCTGGCCGGAGGTCAAAAATCTCTTCAGTTGCGTGAAATGGCGCAATGCTTACTGCAGTCGTCGTGTTGCTCCATGAGTAAGCAGCTCCCACAGCTGAACTTCCGCAACACAGTTGCTGTGCTGCAAACCGTACGGGAACGAGCATTGTGATGGGGCAGCACAACACCTGCAGTAAACACTCCACGCCTCTGTTTCTGAATGGCACGTCCCCCGACCAGCGTTTTGACAACGACGCAAAGCTGGCCACGACTGTCACACGATGGTTCCATTCACAGGCGGCAGACTTCTACGACACAGCGATACTAAAGTTGAAACTTCCAGGCAGATTAAAATTGTGTGCCGGAACCGGGACTCGAACTTAGGACCTTTGCCTTTCGCGGGCAAGGGGTCTACCGACTGAGCTATCCCGACACGAGTCACGATGCCGCCGTACAACTTTACTTCCGCCAGTACCTCGCCTCTAACTTTCGAAACTTCACAGAAATTCTCCTGCGAACCATGCAAGACTAGCACTTCTGGAAGAAAGGATATGGTGGAGACATGGCTTAGCCATAGCCCAAGGGATGTTTCCAGAATGAAACTTTCACTCTGCTGGAGAGTGAAAGTTTCATTCTGAATATTACAATCTGTTTGTTGGCCAAAAATACGATCCCCTGACTACCAATCCATTCTGTGAGAATCACACATCAATCGCACTTTCCGTTTCCGCAATGTTTGCGGTTCAAGTGTTAGGTGATTCAAAAAATGTTCAAATGTTTGTAGAGCTAATGGGACTTAACTACGGGGTCATCAGTCCCTAAACTTACAAACTACTTATGAAGTAGCTACAACTAAGGACGGCACAAATATCCATACCCGAGGGGGGATTCGAACCCCCGACCGTAGTGGCCGTGCAGACCGTGACTGAAGCGCCTCAGTCCCCTCGGCCACCGCGGCCGGCCCCCGTTAGAACCATCTGAATTCTACCATACCTCGGCCACCGCGGCCGGCAAGTGTTAGGTGATTCACCCTGTACGCGGTACTGGTGTCGACATAGCACACTCTCTGGTGACTGTACTCACGTACGTATGGCTCCATCTGTGTGACCGTGTGTTGAATACATCCTGTCGAATGTGTCAATAAAATTTCGCTCTGCTGGGTCAACGAATTCACGGTGTTCTTTTTTCATTTTCCAGGATTGTACGATACAGTTGCTGGCAATGGGGCGCTGAGAATTCGAAATACGATTTAATTTGACGTGGCGATACAAATTGCCCTTCACAGCACTGGTAAGCTAAACGTGCACCTTTCGGCGACCGCGAAGCAAATTTACAGAGAGTGAGTGGCGTACCTTCTCTTTTTCCTCGCCCTCCGCCTCCCTGGTTGAGAATTACGACTGGGAGGGCTGCGGCGCAGACATATTTAGGTCGCCGCCCTCGGGCGCGTCCATCTTGATGGAAATCAGCCGGGCGGCTCTCTTTGGCGGCCTGTGGGACCGCCGCTACAACAGCCTCGGCCGCCCCGCACCGATTTTTAAGAGCGTGCCCGCCGGGGGCGGGAGGAGGGAGACAAAAACCGTTAAAAAAAGAAGGAAAGGAAAGGGGAAGAAAGGGGGAGGCGTGGCGGTAATTGCGGCGGCGCTTTGTCGCAGTTTTATTGTATCAGCGGCGCGGCGGCTGATTGGCGGGCGCTCTCCATCAGGTGCTTTGATCAGCGCGGCCATCACTTAATTGCTCACTTGGCTGCAGACGGCACCGCTCGGCCTGTTGATACTGGCCGCCGAGCGGTAAACACCTGCTCCGCTGCACCGCCTACTAGAGTCCATTCAGAGAGATGCTGCCGCTGCTAACGTTGGCGGCGTGCCGGAAAGGCTCTCTCGCAAGGCAGCTTACACACTGCCAGCGTCTGCTGGAGAACGCCCGTTTGGAGCGATCTTCGTCATTATACTTTTGAGCTTGCAGCCGTTACGAATCAAGACGGACTGCGTCAGTAGTGTAGATATGTTCAAATGTTTGTAAAGCTTATGGGACTTAACTACGGGGTCATCAGTCCCTAAACTTACAAACTACTTATGAACTAGCTAATCCTAAGGACGGCACAAATATCCATGCCCGAGGAGGGATTCGAACCCTCGACCGTAGTAGCTGTGTAGACCGTGACTGGAGCGCCTCAGTCCCCTCGGCCACTGCGGCCGGCTTGAATTTTTCTAGCGGGGTGGGGGTTCGGAAATAAAGTATCGCTTATAGGTAGTTTGTAAACGAAACTGAAATCCTCGTACGCGTTGACATGTTTAATGTTCATCCTGGCTGCAGCAATTGCGTACACTCACCGCAAGAAAAGGAAACATTTGGAACTACGGGGACGTACAACAGAGTAACACCGCACAGTAACTCACACAGTAATACTTGCTTCTTATACATGCGACCCAAGTTCCCAAACACGAAAACTGAATTTCGGAAGCCGTTTTTCGCTGTCGTGTGTACATGTCAGGGCCAGATACGGTTTTGCTGGATCGACTGAAAACGGCATCTGGAAATTAGCTGTACGGATTTCTGATTTAGACACCACAGTAGCTGTTCCCTTTCAGTTCAATATTATCACATTATTTTCAGAAATAAAGAGGATGTATTTACGACAAGTGATGAATTATTATTTAAGTTCTATTGTTAGGTTCTTGCTTCACCACGACCTCGGACGTCCCGACATATTCGGAAAAAATGGATAAATATTTGTGACAAGTAAGAATATGAATGTCATTTCTAGTCCCAGAATCTGTTACATACAGGAAACTGAAATAGAGAAAAAAACATTAACGCATACCAGGGTTCGAACCAACGATCACTGCATTTAAAAACTACTCTCCGTTAATCACCCGGCCATATTCCATACTAAACATCGCTACTGAATAGCTTTAGTCAGTGGAAATTGTGACTGCTTTACTGCTTTTACAATCTGTGACAGATTTTACAGCCACTGTGTCATTGATTGACATTTAATTGTAAGAAACGCTACCGAGGGTGACGTGGCTTTGATAAATCCATTGAAAAACGCTCTGGTGCAGCCTTTTGAAATGGAAAGCAGATTACAATGAAGGTTCGTTCAAGCAGCTGCCAGTTCCAGCAAACTGCGCATGGGAAGAGCTGTTATCGAGTACCAACTAGCAGCTCTGCGCATGCACAGTTTGCTGAAATCTGGCAACTGGCAGCTGCTTGAACGAACCCCGAGTGTCTACTGCTGTTGAAGCAGAGCTGCCGCCTAGCGGCTGAGCACGCAATTAATGTGCACCGATCATTTCTTTAATACGTGAACTGTGGTGCACTGAATGAAGTTAAGGATGATTAGCTGCAGGCGAGTCTTCAGGGTAGTATGAAGAGAAGGATATTTTGTGTAATTTTATGACAAGTTTTTTTGTTTAGTCTAAATTTGTTAGTCTCGCGACACCCTTGATACTACTACGCGACACCCCCAGGGTGTCGCGACACCCAGTTTGGAAAGCTTTGATCCATACTATTTTTGAATGTGGGATTGCTTAATGTTGTGATTCAAACATTTTTGATACCAACATCCGGAACTTTGATTGAATTTTACTTTCCCACCTGTTTCTGCAGTCCGTTAGTATCACCTTCAGTCCAAATCTATGACGCCCCTCCTATTATACGAGGGTTGGAACTTAAACAGTGGCAACTATTTATTCACAACCGATACAAAAGTGTTACATAAATGCACCTGTTACTGTCCTTCAAAGTAGTCACCAGCGTTGTGCAGAACCCGTTGCCAGCGATGTGAAAGGCGTAGTATATCGTTAGCAGAACCTGTTCTTTTGATTGGATCGGTCTAATGCCTATCGAATGAAACAGTTCTGAAGTTCATCTTCGGAGTGAAATCAAAGTCACAAGGACTAAAGTCTGGGGAGTTTGGTGGATGGTACAGTACTTTCCAGTCCCATCGACCGAACAGAGCAGCCACAGTTTGCGCTGTATGCGCCGCGCATTGTCGTACAAAATGATGGGTAGGTTGCGCAGAAAGTGTTGTCGCTTCTTTTGCAAAGCTTTCGGAAGTGCGTCAGAGCCGCAGAACGGTGAAAGTTATGGTGATTCTCGTGTAGTGTTATCCTAAGGCATTACGTTCCTCCACAGTATTAGTGTTTGTTTTTGTAGCATCACCTTCAACCAGCTTTTCGGAAGAAGCGGCAACATTTTATGTGCAGCTCACCCATCATTTTGCATACAGCGCAAGCTGTTCGGTCGATGGTACTGGGAAGTACTGTACCATCCACCACACTCCCCGCACTTAAGTCCTTGTGAATTTTATTTGATTCCGAAGGTGAAGGAAACACTTCGTGGCATTCGCTTCAGAATTGTTCCATAGATTCGTCAGGAATAGACCGCCCCATTCGCACCATCAACAGAACAGGCTTTGCTAACGGTATACTACGCCTTCCACATCGCTGGCAACGGGTTCTACACAACGTTGGTGACTACTCTTGACAAACAGTAACAGGTGCAAACATTTAACGCTTCGGTTGTGAATAAATAGTTGCTCCTATTTAAGTTCCACCCTCGTATGTTATCAATGACGTCGTATTTCACCGGAATTTGCAGTTGCTGGTTTTCGATGTGTATCTATGTGCGAAGGACACACACATGGATAATCCGGAACTAAAAATTACAATAAATATAGCTTCATTGTTGACGTATAGACTGCTCAAAGCAATTATCGGATCAAGGTTAGATATCATACACAATATACACATGGTAACATATTTTATTCAGATATTACTTACAACTGTAATATCTCTGTGATGTCTCAACTTTGCACTGGAGGTTTACATGGAGTTTACTTAGGGCAAAGCACCATGGGGCTACTATAATAGTGAAAAAGTCATTCTCGTTTCCCTCTAATATGGCGTTTGATCACCTCGGGAGGCCACTACAGTTGCACATCTGCGTGGCATGAACAGTATGAGGTCATCAATCAGTTTGACCAATCTTCCATGAGTGCAATATCCAGCTCTGCAACTGCTGTGGGAGGTGCTGGTCTGGTTGCAATGAGTCTGCCAAGTGCATCCCAGATATGCTGAATCGCCTTTAAGTGCGGTGAAGAAGCCAGCACTCCATCCGTTCAGTTCCCTCAGTTTCAAGCATGTCCGCTGTGCAGCTCTGTAGGGACTTGCGTTATCGTCCACCAGAAGGAACCCATCTCCTATGCCACCAGCGTAGGGAACAGCAAAACGTCGATGGATCTCGTTTTTACATCTACGAGCAGTCAAAGCGCCATTCTGAATGACATATAGGTACATCCTGACTCTTGCCCACACCATTCGTCCACCACCATGGAGCACCACATAAGCAGTATTGTTCCGAGATCCACGTCCTCTCCAGATTGTACGGCTGAAAGCAAAATCTTGACTCATCTGTGAACAGAACCCGGTGCCATTCGTTACGACTCCAATGCTAATGTTCCTCCGACCAGTTTCTGCAGGCTAAACGGCGTCGTGGTTTTAATAGGTTGTGTTGATATTGCTCGTCCTGTTGCTGCCTGGTGTGTCCGTTCCAGCTGAGTTGCATTCAGCTTCCTGTGTCGACGGGCTGTTAACCGGAGATAATGGTCACCCCTTGCTGATGTTACTCGTCTTCGACCTTGACCTTGTCTTCATTTAACGGTTCCTGTTATCTGAAATCGCGTGCAGGTCCTGGAAATTACACTTTTGGACACTCCAATAGCTGCAGCCACCTCCCTCTGTGTCTGTCCCTCATCCAACCTTCCTACAGCTCTCCATGTCATAGCTTCGGCTAAGTCTTATGTTTGCATTGCACTACCTGCTCATTACACTACCTGAACCCAACTGCTTGTGTAATTCGTTTGGAAATAAATACAAGTCCCCACCAACCCCCTCTGCAGCAACTATCTGTTATTACCATTATCTCAGTTGCCATAGCTTTGTTGTCGCCACTCTAAAACCGACAGAAAGACGCCGAACCATATTAGTTCATTCTGACGATGAGAGTACTTCGGAACCTAGTTATCTCAACTGATCCCTGTGGTGTCGCACAAGTATGAAGTGCGCGCCACGTACTTTCGCCGCGCGCCGCCATGCAACCACGGCGCGGCGTTCTTACGACCTCAGCCACGAGCGCCCTCTGCTGCAACTCCGCTCGTGGCCACCACTGAACTGCATCGGTCACTTGGCAATCAGACAGGCACTAGAAAAGTCATCAGTAGGCAGGCCTCTACCTAGTCTTCAGTTAACAAAGTCAAGTATTGTACTATCTCTACGAAATATACATCTTCTTCTAATCTAGCTTAGTGTTTCTAGTTGCTGCTGTGCCACTGGCTGGTCACCTCAGACTCTGTACCCGCACACGAGTGCATCCTACTTCCCTGTGTCGGTTTCTCTCTACTCGGCCGACACCTAGGACAACCGGCGGCAACGAGACACAAAAATCCCCTAATTTTTTGACCGGTATAGCTCCATACTATATTGAAGTGTTGTGATTGAAAACTGTTCAAATTGTTTTTAAAGCTGTGGGACCAAACTGCAGTGATCATCGGTCCCTAGACTTAGAAATTGCTTAAACTAACTTACGCTAAGGACAACCCAAACACCCTTGCTTGAGGGAGGACTCGAAGCTCCAACGGGAAGCAGCCACGCACTCCGCAGCTAGGTGACTTAGAGCGCACAGCTATTCCCACGCGGCACTGTCGGTGTTTTATTAATTTATTTTTATTGTGTAGGCAAGTGTGGCAAATGGAATGGGAGACCTGGGTTCGAGTCCCGGTCAGGCACGAATTTTCATTTGTCACCAAGTAATTAACCATCTTCAAAAATACAGCTAAAGTCGGCAGAATTAGCAAATATCGAATGGATAATTGATTTTTTTGCAGTTCGTTTTCCCGTGGTTGCGTATCGTAGTGGTGTAGTTGTCCTTAATGGCATTATTATCTGTGACAGCAGAGTGAGGTGGCGCAGTGGTTAGCACACGGACTTGCATACAGAAGGACAGTGTTTGAAATCCACTTCCTGCCAGTCGGATTTAGGTTTACCGCAATTGCCTAAATCACTCGAGGAGAACGACGGGATGATACATTTCAAAGGCCACAGCCAATATTCTTCCCTATCCCTGACAAAAACTATCCGAGATTGTTCTCCGCCTCTAACGATCTCGATGTCGACGCAACGTCAAACCCCAATCTTCCTTCCTTACTTATCTGCGACTCTAGAGTACTCCGCGGTGGAGTAGCCGAGCGGTCAAAATCGTCTCGCTGCGGATCGCGCGGTTGCTCGCCGTGGAGGTTCGAGTCCTGCCTGGGGCATGTGTGTGTGTGTGTTGTCCTTAGGTTAGTTTACCTGATGACCACGCAGTTTGGTCCGATAGATTAACAAACATTTGAACTCTTGCGTACTTTTTCCCGCTGTGCAGTAAAACTGCGCTGCGGTGTCACTTACTCATATGAACCATCAAAGTTACAGCTACCTGTATGAATGTCAATATGTGACTATTTGTATAATTTCTTCATGTTGTGACATTCATTCTTTAGTTTTTATCTTAAATAGAAATTTTCTTTTTGTTTCAGGCTGATGCAACTTGGAAAATTGAAATATCACGGGAGAAGACAAAAGTAAATTACGATATCTTCAGAAAAAGTTACTATGGCAAGTCCGAACGAAGTAACTAGTTGATATTGGTAAGTGATAAATTAAAATAAAAGTATGAACGTATGGTGATGCTTAGTGGTAATGTTGTCAAACTTATCAAACCAGTGGAATGTTCCAACAATTGTAATAAAAGATACTGATGTATCTTACGTGCACACGAATTCCAATTTCTTGGGACATCGTGTCGTGATTTCCGTATAGAAATGGGATTCATAGGTGTGCACGCGTGTCGTTATTTATCGTCAGTCTCGAGAAAAGGTATCACACGACTGTTCCTATACAAAGACACGCGAATGTCCCAGAGTTTGTTGCTGCATGTGTACGAGGCTTGAGATTCCTTCGTACCTTTATACGCGTATAACGAACACAGTCTAGAAAAAGGGCCTGGGACAACAGTCCGTGCTGCAGGAGCCTAGCTGCGGAGCGTACCACGAGGATCGTTGTTGTCTCCAACGCTTTAATATTGTATGAAAACGATATGCCAAAGTTACCGCAATTGACAAGCACCAGATTTTTCAACAAGGCCATAATAGATTACAACATCATTTGGCCTTACTACAAATCTGGGCTATCGACAACAAAGTCACAATTAACGCTGAAAAGACGAAGGCAATACTGTTCACAAGGAGAAGACCAGAACTTGGAACTTGTCTCTCAATAAACAACCAGGAAGTCAGCTGGACAGATGCTATCAAATATCTCTGCGTCACATTCGACAAAAAAGTATTATACACCTCGCACATCATGGACAAGAGAGATAAAATCGTGGGGGCAATCCACGTACTATATCCGTTTCTACACAGCAAAGAGATGAACGCCAGACTGCCGCGGCGGATTAGCTGTGCTGTGGTGCGCGCCGCCGTTCGCCGCTGGGGGTTCGAGTCCCCGCTCGGGCATGGGTGTGTGTGTGTTGTCCTTAGGTTACTTTAAGTAGTTTGTAAGCTACGGACTAATAACCAAGCGGTTGAGTCCGATAGATTTACAAACATTTGAACATTTCCGAAGGCCAGAACTAAATTAAGTCTTTATTTTACCACTATCGTCCCCAAGATACTCTATGGATGCCCAGTCTGGAGTACCATGTGTAAAATCAACATACAGCAATTACAGGTATTACAAAACAGATAATCTTGCGAGCACCCTGGTGGTCCAGAACGAACTGGATTCACAATGAATTCAACGCTCCAACAATAGCAGAACAAATCAAGGACAGGAGTGGAAAGCTGTTAAACGAAGATAGACACAATAAGACAGCTCACCAGGCTACTAGCAAACATAAGAAGCATACATCCGAGACCGTGGCATAAAATTAAAGTTTCCAGAGCAATACTGAACCATTGAAACAAGAATATCGGGAATGTAGGTTAAAAGGGGCCCTCTAGAGCCCTAATACAAATTACAAATGTTCAACTGTTTGTAAATCTATCGGACCAAACTGCGTGGTCATCAGTTCGTAGCTTACAAACTACTTAAACTGACGTAATCTAACCTAAGGACAACACACACACACACCCATGCCCCAGGAGGACTCGAACCTCCGACGTCGAATAACCGCACGCTACGCAGCGAGGCGCCTTAGACCACTCAGCCACTCCACTGCGGCTACAGATTACAAATAAAGATTAAAGATATCACGATATTCAACCCAGAAATGCAGCCGTCAAGGGCTGTAGTACTCCTGCATTAGGTACAATATAGTAGTTACATATTATTTTTAACAAAAAGTAATTACATAGAAAACAGATTTGCAATCATATTATATATTTACATAAATCTTAATTATATTTATGTAAATCTTCACTTCGCCTGTTTTACATTCTTAATGTATTTTCAAAATTTCTCTAGGGCTCATTTTATAGTCTTTGTTTTTGCCTGATTATAATCTTGTAGTCTTATCTATACATGTATATACAGTTTTAATACAAAAATCATGTAAACATACCTTGACTAAAAATTAACTACAAGATGTTACTATTCTATTGAGATCAACTCTGTATTGCCTATACCTACTTCAAATAACAGGATCACTGCAATTTTACTATACCATTGCCTTGAAAATATTTCTGTACAATTTAAATTAATCCGTTGTCTATGTAATCATTCTTTGTTAATCACTACTGTAATAATGATATTGTACCCGATCACAGGTCAACTCGAAGACGTTGACTCTCTTTTCAGATTATTTTTATACTGATGTGATGCACCGTAAACAACTAAGAATTGATTAGATCTTTATCCTATTACTGATCTGAACTATCTCTTGTTATAACTTCAATGTAGCCGGCCGCGGTGGCCGAGGGGACTGAGGCGCTTCAGTCACGGTCTGCACGGCCACTACGGTCGGGGGTTCGAATCACCCCTCGGGCATGGATATTTGTGCCGTCCTTAGTTGTAGGTAGTTCATCAGTAGTTTGTAAGTTTAGGGACTGATGACCCCTTAATTCGGTACTAGTGGGTTCACTGCGCATGCGCGAGCTAGTAGCTGTCTGTTGCAGTCACCGCTCCAGTTAGTCCGCCATTTTCCTTCGTATTTACGTATATTTTGCGTTATGTCGAAGTTTATGAGCAGAATGTATTACAAAATGTATTTCTAATGACGGCATTCACAACGTCGGTCACCAGGGACTGATGATCCCTTAAGCTTAACAAACATTTGAAACATTTGAACTTCAATGTAATTCATGTTTAGAAACTATTTTTAATTAATTGTATACTTACCAAATTTTATCTCTGTAGAATTTAGGAATAATGTTTTTGTAACACAGCTCTGTAATCATACATGTATTATTTTCAATTTCATCAATGTAAACAATATTTGGTGGAAACTTTACTTCACGAAGCAAGCTAGGTACGGTTGGAAAGTAATGGTTTGCCTCGACGTGGCTAGGGACGGGCAACGGCGTAGAACACACGAAGGTAATACTTCCAGTTCCTTTGACGGCTAAGAAACCAGCAACCGTTACCAATGCTACTAACACAGGTTTAGAGTTTCAAGGTGGTGGGTCTAATGTTTGTAGAACTTATGGGACTTAACTACATGGTCATCAGTTCCTAAGCTAACAAACTAATTTTGAACTAGCTAAGACTAAGGACGGCACAAATATCCATGCCCGAGGGGGGATTCGAACCCCCGACCGTAGTGGCCGTGCAGACCCTGACTGAAGCGCCTCAGTCCCCTCGGCCACCGCGGCCGGCGTGGTGGGTCACTCTGTATTGTTAATGAAAAATAAAATAAAAAGTAAATACTTCTGCACCCTACTACGTAAAATAAATATATAAAAATAAAAAAATAAAATAAATAAAAATAAAATATAAATAAATTAAAAATGAAATAAAATAAAAACCGCTTAGCGCGCCGTTGCTCGTCGTCGGAGGTAAGGGTGTATTTGTTGTCCTTAGCATAAATTAGTTTAAGTAGTTTGTAAGCTTAGGGGCTGATAACCACAGTACGTAAGCCCCATAGATTAAAATGTTCAAATGTTTGTACAGCTTATGGGACTTAACTACGGGGTCATCAGTCCCTAAACTTACAAACTACTTATCAACTAGCTTATCCTAAGGACGGCACAAATATCCATGCCCGAGGGGGGATTCGAACCCCCGACCGTAGCGGCCGTGCAGACCGTGACTGAAGCGCCTCAGTACTCTCGGCCACCGCGGCCGGCCCCATAGATTAACAAACATTTTTTGAACAACAGTCTGTGACACGTCATACCGAGTAGGTCCCCATCGCTAGCTGACTGGCTGGCCTGGCACAGCCCACTGCCTCGCAGCGGCCAGCCAGTCAGATAGCGATCGCGTACTCCCCGCTGTGACGTACCACGGAATGTTGCGAGACCTTGTCCTAGACGTGTTAGTATTAAGCCCGTTTTAAACGATCAACGAACTTGTAATAGATTGATAACAAGTTGCGTTAATAGCAGCCGTCAGTCGTTTGAACGACTGCACTAGTATGATCGCGCAAGTATCGAAGCGCGATAATTATAGCGATAAAGAAATAGGGCCATTTCTAAATTCGGTACCAGTGGGTTCACTGCGCATGCGCGAGCTAGTAGCTGTCTGTTGCAGTCACCGCTCCAGTTAGTCCGCCATTTTCCTTCGTATTTACGTATATTTTGCGTTATGTCGAAATTTATGAGCAGAATGTATTACAAAATGTATTTCTAATGACGGCATTCACAACGTCCGTCACCAGACCATCACATAACGTCAACGTCACGTTAAGCTTTCTCGAGAAGATTGTTTTGATTGAACGGTCGTCTGCTGACATCGAAAGTTGACCTATTTTCGTCAGGTCATTTTCATATTGTAGTCGACAATTACACGGTTTGCACGCAAATTTGTCTTATCAGTCTTTAGTTTATTATTATACTTTTGTTTAGCGGTAAATTGCAAATGTTTCATGACGACTTAAATATTTATCTCAATTATTGTCCACCGAAAAGCGAGGTCCTATATCTGAAACCGAAAAATGGTTTTTTGTTATGCAATATCGTAACAGAAAAGACTGAAGCCAATTGTTCATTTGAATAAGATTATAATTTGATGATGCAATTTTCATTAAATAGCATTTTAAATGAAAAATCAGTCCAACTGAGAGACAAAAATTCAGTTGTGCAGGACGTTATTAAGAATGTCAGTGGGCAAATCGTAGTAGATAAAGTAAAGAAGGTCTATTTATGCTCTTATGAATATTGCTTGATGTGTTCATAAGTTTATTTATTTTGATTGAAAATACAAGTGTATGTTTTGAAATTTTGTTTCACTTCCCATTACTTTACCACACTAAGTTGACCAAAAACATAGATTACAAGGTTTTCTTTGGCCGTCAATAACATTTAGCGTTGTTTCCTCAATTCCATTATTAAACTATGACTTCCTACATAACAAATCGCCTGTTATAACCTCACTTTCAACATCGGATAATACTGTTCGATTACGTTTATCGTATAAACACGCTGGCACAAGATCTTGCTTGAGTTTGTAGTTCAGGGCTAGTGCGCTAGGAGCGCTTCAGTAGACTACTATCTATCTTGTTCAACTTCGTTCATCGTTTAGAAAGGGCTTTACTCGAGATGTACTTTGTTTTTGCTAAGATCCTCACTACCGTAATAAGACCGTCGACGTCCATCGGGGAGTGTCGCTAATAAACTTGGCTGGCCGGACGCGCCACTGTGTCGCGTATGACGCAGCTCGTAGCACCGCACGGATGGGATAATATTCCGCTGCGGAGGCGACTCGCCGAGGCCTCGCCTCTCGCACACGACAGGCTGGCGCGAAAGAAAAAGGATCGCGCAGTTTCGAGAGCAAACACAACACACCTTGCTTAATTTACCGTGAGGGCGGGGCGGGCGGGCCAGACCGTTACTCGCGCTGCCCTGCCAGCCATTCGCCGCGCTCCCGTCTTCTAATAGCGCCTGCCGGCCACCAACATTTACATTCCGCCGTTTTTATCGCCGCCTAACGGGGAACACCGCCGCGCAGGAAGAAATGTACTGGAAACATATCCGGCGACTGGAGGCCGTGTCTGCCACTTGGAGCCGTAACGTATGTGCCGCGTGCGGCCGGCCAGCAATATGCAAACAGCCTGGCCGCTTCCTTGCTACCACCGTACGGCCGTTGTTGTGTTTAGAGACGCGGCGCGGCGGACTAGTGGCGCGCTATGACGTCGCGCGCTCCGGTGGCAGAGGACGGCGCTGCAAGAAACGACGTCGCTACTCACACACAGCAGGTAGCCGCGACAACCTAACGACGCATATCTCTTCCTCTCCGTACGGGTAAAATTTTGAATGGTATCCGGAGAGGAACGTGTAAATTCTCATTCGTGCGGCCTCGGAATTTTCCAGCGCGACGTTTATTGTATACGTTTTTTCTCAGTGCTCGTGCTGTGTCACAAAAAAGTTACGAGCGCCGATTTTTGAAAACATTCAACATCTTAGGCACATATGATGTAAATATCAAACAATAAATCAATGTTGAGTGACATATTTTGTCTCGATATCTATTAAAGATATTAAACTGAAGTAGAGGCATTAAATTAAAATTTGTGCGACGGCTGGAATTCGAACCAAGGAATTCCTGCTTATTACGCAGGCCTTATACCACTACGCCACTGTGACTTAATGGATGGAGAAACTGCACGGATAGCTTTAAGAAACGTAGCCATTCACAACACACACTATATTTCTGCCTCATGTTCCCCTATATTATTTACTGTGATATGTTATTATTATTATCTATATCTATAAATGTGAATGTCTGTACTGTGTACGTTTATCACGCCTGAACCACAAGAAATAAAGAGCTAAAAATTTTCACTACGGTCGGGGGTTCGAATCCCCCCTCGGGCATGGATATTTGTGCCGTCCTTAGTTGTAGGTAGTTCATAAGTAGTTTGTAAGTTTAGGGACTGATGACCCTGTAGTTAAGTCCCTTAAGATTAACAAACATTTGAACATTTTTTTGCTAAAAATTTGTACAGTTACTAATGTCTACCCGGGGAAGGTTTTAGGCACGATTTTATGGCGATCGGATACCTATTTACCTGTATATAATATTGTGAATGTCTGTTCGGTGTACGCTTATCACGCCCGAACGACAAGACGCAGAGACTTAAATATTTGTACAGTTACTAATTTATACCTGAGGAAGGTATTAGGGACGGTTTTATAGCGATCTGATAAATATTTACTAATCTGAAAAATATAACGCGAAATGCGGAACAGTAATTACTCTTTGAAAGTTATATTTACTCTTTGAAAATGGTTTTATTGGTTGAATTGTTGCTTGAGGGTCGATAATGAAAGGGCGGTGGAAAGGTATCGGTGTATATAAAATTCTACTTGTGTGTGTGTTAATATTTCGTTCTGCAGCGAAAACTACAGTACTCAAACGAATGGTCTGTGTGTAATTGTTGTCCGAAGTCTCCCGTTGAACACCATAGCAGTTCCATGCCGATAGCTATAAGGGGATGGCAGATATGGTGGTTGAAAGTCGTCAAATTATTTAAAAAGTTGGACTGAAGGCCTGCGATGAGGTTTGTGACTCTATATCAAGAAGGTTACATACAGCGAAACGTGATGCCACAGACCATATCTTTGATCTATGCGTTTTACAATGTCTTCAGCTCTTTCGCTGTAAGGATAAGCATACGAATAAGGAAACATAAGAATAAATAAATAAAGCAGTAAAAAAGAAATTTCTTTTAATATATCTCTTTAAAAAATCGATTTGGCGTTTCGCGCATTATCTATCAGAATCAACCAACACGCGAGCGGAGCCGCGGGTTTAAGCTAGTTATTTTTATAGTGTTGTGGAGGGGGACGTGCCTTAAGACTATCCGTGTAGTTGTTGTATCAATGAGTCACGGTGGCGTAGTGGTATAGAGCCTGCCTTATAAACAGCATGTTCTGGGTTCTAATCTCGGTCGTGGCACAACTTTCAATTCCATGCCTCTCCTTTAGATCTATATCTTTGGCTCAACATCTTCTTCGATGCAAACTCTCTACCTACCTTCGATTTTTATGTGGCAGACGTAACACCTTCAGTAGTATACAAGGTACGGTTACCACTTGTTTTTGTCAAAATATGGTGGGTTTTATGAGACAAAATGAATGGGCCTAATGTTTTATCCATTTAAGACCTAAGGTTGTACGTGATGTGTCATTAATATAGAGAGGTACATTTCAGTTACAAATTACATACAGTAATTCATTATAAAAAAGAAAAAATATTTTCGATAATGTTGTACTCAATCAGTTGTCTATTCTTGGCCTTTACTACAAATTTTTATGATCTGCACAATCTTACAGTAAGATGTTCAAAATGTTTGTTAAGCTTATGGGGCTTAACTGCGGGGATCATCAGTCCCTAAACTTACCAACTACTTTTGAACTAACTTATACTAAAAGGAACACAAACACCCATGCTCGATGGGGGATTCGAACCCCGCCGGTGAACGGTCTCGCGCATCGGATCATAGTTCCTCAATGGGCTTGGCCACTCCGCCACGGCACAGTAACATGCCTTTGAAGGAAATTACTTAACTTCACAGGATAATATAATATCAACCGGCTGTTATATAATATGATAGCTTCACATGTGAAAACAAGGATATCAACACCGTCACCGTGTCCACAAGTCTTTGTTGCCGCCATTGTAAGTGTACTGGAAGTTTGCCGACTGCTGGTCTCCGCAGATGCGGTCATACGTTCGACCTCGCACGGTAAAGTGGCATTACCATCGTTCCTCGCGGGAATAGCAGAGCGGTTCTAGGCGCACTCTCAAGGGTTGCGAGGCTGCTCCAGCCGGAGGTTCGACTCTTCTCTCGGGCATGTGCGTGTGTGTTGTCCTTATGCCAAATGTTCAAATTCTTTTAGAACTTATGGGACTTAACTACGGGGTTATCAGTCCATAAGCTTACAAACTACTTATGAACTAGCTAAGACTAAGGACGGCACAAATATCCATGCCCGAGGGGGGATTCGAACCCCAGACCGTAGTGGCCGTGCAGACCGTGACTGAAGCGCCTCAGTCCCCTCGGCCACCGCGTCCTTTTGCCAGTTTAAGTTAGTCTTACTAGTTTATAAGACTAGCGACTGATGCCGATAGTAGTTTGGTCCCATAGATTGACAAACATCTGAACATCTCAATCTCACTACCATCGCAGTATGTGACAAGTTTACAAATTTGGACAGGACAGATAGCGTGTCTGGCTTGCCTTATTGGATGCCGCTGCGATGGTTCGGCGCGTTTGGTGAGAAGGCTAGCCGCCCTATGTAATAAAAAAAGAAACCGAGTGAATATTTCATAGATTGAGGACGAACAAATATCATACCACGTCCACCAGGAACCAATCTACCTGAACAAAAATAAATCAATAAAATTGTTTATAGTGACACCTGGCCCAAAGCATGGGGTGGCGGCAGGAAGGGCATCCGGCCACCCTGTAAATATTAAGACATGCCAAATCCGATTTTATCACAGTGCCGACTCCGCATGTGCGGGAAAAGGGCCTAAGATAAAGAAGAAGAAGATATACACCCACGGTCGAGGGAGGACTCGAACCTCCGACGGCGAGCAAAGGCGCTTCATAGCAAGTCGCCTTGGAGCGCTCGGCCTATCCACCACAGTACTATTGTACTATTGTACTGCCCTTCGGACAGTGAACAACAGTGACAGAAGAGCGAGGGTCACTTGCATTGCTGATTACCTACTATAGCTCTTTCTATTCCCCTTGTGGCAGCATTTACGCAGTGAGTGTAGACTGCATGAAGTTACTCTCCGCTACAAGTACACTTCTTTCCAGAACTTCGCTGAATTGCCGAGGGAGGACAGAAAATGTGCAGGCGTTTCATTTATGGCACCGTACTTAAGTGTTGCTATTCTTGTTAAGTAGTGGTTGTAGAGCTCTGCAAAATGAGTAAATGCCCTGTTGTATTTGCTGTTAGGTCGCTTTTCAACACCCCTTGCGGCTCTAGTAGTGGCGTAAGCGACGCCCACTGCTGTTCCATTCATTCGGCTAATCCCAAGTGCTGCACGTGTGCCACTTGCTCTTAGTTTGGAAATTGCTCTTAGCGCATTGTCTGCAACGTACAGAGGAGGTCTTCACTATCGAGAGTTCTCAGGGCGAACAAGTCTCCCTTTTCTTAAAGCATGTTTTGAACAAAGGTCAAGAAGAGACTTATTGGCGCGCCGAATGGTCGCGTCTTGGAGCGCCAAGTTGTGGATCGTGCTGCCTCCCGCGTAGGAAGTTCAAATCCTCCTTCGGGCATGTATGTTTGTGTCGCCTTTAGTATAAGTTAGTTCATCAATAGTGTGTAAGTTTAGGCAGTGATAACCCAACAGATGAGACCCATAAGCTTTACAAACATTTGACAATGATCGCGTGGTCTAAGGTGTCATGCTTCGGACTTGACGGCCGTTCCCGTCATAGGTTTGAGTTCTCCTTCGGGCATGGGAGTGTATGTTGTCCTTAGTGTAAGTTAGTTTAAGTAGATCTGAGTCTAGGGTCTTATGACCATAGCAGTTCGGTCCAATACGTTTACATACATTTGAGTAATTGAAGAGACTTATTCTCGTGCGAGATAAAACTCAACGATGAATAAACTTGATGGTAGTTCAGGATGACTAAAACAGATTTATAACTGGGCTCCTCAAATAGAGACGCTAGTAGTGACCTGCCCCCAATGGTAGTGGTCTTCTGAAACTATCCTGTGGGCACCTAGTGTGTTGAAATTGCTATAAGTGGTACAGAACTATTCTGGAAGAGACACATATACACACATACACACAACAATGTATGGACAGTCCACTTACCGCCACAGTTTTAAACAGTATTATACTCTCCACAATAGAAATGTTATAAGCATACAGTGTTGAAATGTTCAAATGTTTGTAGAGCTTATGGGACTTAACTACGGGGTCATCGGTCCCTAAATTTACAAACTACTTATGAACTAGCTTATACTAAAGACGGCACAAACATCCATGCCTGAGGGGGATTCGAATCTCTGTCCGCAGCAGCCGTGCAGACCGTGACTGACACGCCACAAACCACTCGGCCACCGCTGCCGGCTATAAACATATACTGATGAGCTATAATAGTAAGACTGCAACCCACAGCGATACGAATGCCAATGGTTCAAAAGTACCTTCGACCATCCAAACTTAGGTTTTCCGAGATTTTTCTAATCACTCCTGCCAAATTCCGGTATGGTTCCTTTGAAAGGGCATGACCGATTTCCTTCCCCAACCTCACTCAAACAACCCGAGTGCGTGCTCTGTCTCTGTCTCTAATGACGACGCTCTAATGACACGCTTCCTTGTTTCCTGGAAAGGGAAACTTTTGGGTTTGAACGCTCTGAACCACACCAAATCTCGATCATCAACAAAAACAATTTGTCCATGTCTTTTAGCTCCAATGTTGCATTCTTACACAAGTGGCATTTTAATAGAGACAAGTAAAATAACCATATATCAGTAGCACTGGAGAAAAATTATACGTAATTGACTAAGGTCAGTGTCTGACTACATTCCCAAACCACAGTACCAAAAATCCTCTGTTTAAAGTAATTGTAATAGCGGAAAACACTCATATCGTACACTTATTACAGTGCATATATTAGTCCTCATAGAGCAGATGCGAAATTTCGATGGATTGATATAAATAAAGTGGAAAAGAAACTGGGACACCTGCTTAATATGATGTAGCGCTCTCACGAGTACGCAGAAGTGCCGCAGCAACGTGGAATGGATTAGTCCAATGTCTGCAGTAGTGCTGGAGAGAATTCTGCAGGGCATTGTGCAGGGCTATCCGTAAGTCGTAAATAGAACGAGAGGGTCGAGTTCCCTTCTGAACAGCACGCTGTAAGGCACCCCAGATATGCTCACTGGTGTTCATGTCTGGTTGGTTTGGTGGACAGCGGAGGTGTGTTCCCGTAGCCACTCTGTAGCAGTTCTGGACGTGTGCGGCGCCACATTGTCCTGCTGATATTCTCTAACTCTGTCTGAATGCACAACAGACATGAATTGATCGAGGCGATCATCCAGGATGCATATCACTCGAACTGCATACGTCCCACACCATTACAGAGCCTCCATTCCATTTAACAATTCCTTGCTCACATGCAGGGACCATCGATTCATGAGTTGGTCTCCATACTCGAACACATCCATGGTCTTGGAAACGAGACTCGTCAGACTAGGCAGTATGTTCCCAGGTATCAACAGTCCAGTGTTGGTGTTGACGGGTCCAGGCGAGTCGTAAAACTTGTGCAGTCAGCCAAGGTAGACGAGCGGGCTTTCGGTGCCGATGATGTTTCATAGAATGGTTAGCCGCTGATACTTGTTGATGGCCCAGCACTGAAATCTACATCTACATCTACATATCCGCAGCAACTTTTAAAAAGTTTGCTCTTCTGTCACGTTGAACGATTCTGTCGAGTCGTCGTTGGTCCCGTTTTGCAGAATCTTTTACCGTCCGCAGCGATTTCGTAAATTCGATGTTTTACCCGATTCCCGATATTCACTGAGAACTGGTCGTACAGGAAAATCCGCACCTCACCGCTACCTCGGAGGTGCTGTGTACCATCTCCCGTGTGCCGACTGTAACACCAAGTTCAAACTAACTTAAATCGCGATAACCTGCCGTTGCAGAGGCAGTAACCGATATAACGCCTGCGCCAGACATCTGTTGTCTTATATAGGTGTTGCCGAACGTAGCGCTGTCCTTTGTATGTTTACATACTCTATGTGTGACGTATCCGGTCACATGACTGAAAATAACTTACAAGTTCGTGGCGCACTCAGTAGGTAATGCAGCAATTCAGTGTGGTTTTGGCCCACCTTTATCATGGGTAACAGCTTCCACTCTCTCAGGCATACGTTCTGTCAGGTGCTGGGAGGTCTCTTGCGGAATGGCAGCCCATTCTTCAAGAAATGCTACACTGAGGAGAGGTATCGGTGTAGTCGGCGTTCCACAACATCCCTAAGGTGTTCTATAGGATACAGGTCAGTATTATATGCAGGCCAGTCCATTACTGGAGTGTTACTGACGTGTAACCACTCCCCAACCGGCCATACATTATTAATAGGTGCTCGATCGTGTTGAAAGGTACCCGCTTGCTTAGCCGAGCGATGTAACGCATCGCTTTCCGTGACAGAGAAGCGTAACGGCATGGGTTCGAATCCGCCCGGCGGACTAACGAGGGGAATCGGAGTGACAGCCGGCCTATATGTAGTTTTTAGGCGGTTTTCCACATCCCCCTTGGTGAACACCGGGCTGGTCTCCAAGTCCCGCGTCAATTACACGATTCGCAAACATTTCGTAATACTATACACAGACATTTGGGGTACACATTTCCTCCCAGGGGGCAAGGGGTGGCGGCAGGAAGGGCATCCGGCCACCCCGTCAATACTACCATGCCAAATCCAGATAACCAAGCCGAACCTGTGTGTGCGGGAAAGGGCTAAAGAGAATGAAAGAAAGAAAGATCGTGTTGAAAGGTGGAATCGCCATCCTTAAATTTTCTTCAAAAGTGGAAAACAAAAAGGTGTTTAAAACATCAATGTAGGCCTGTACTTTGATAGTGCTACGTATAACTAGGGTTGCAAGCCCCTTGTAAGGCAAAAAAAAAAAAAAAAAAAAAAAAAAAAAAAAAAAAAAAAAAAACACGACCACGCCATAACACAAAGGCCTCCGAATTGCCGAATTGTACTGCTCGCACTATATATATATATATATAGTGCGAGCAGTACAATTCGGCAATTCGGAGGCCTTTGTGTTATGGCGTGGTCGTGTTTATATATTTATATATTTATATATTTATTTATTCTGTTCCATAGGACCCACTTCAGGAGTAAGACTCCATGGTCATGGAACAAGTCAATACATTAATTGTTACACAATAATGGTAATAGAAAAAGTGAAAAGAATCAATAAAGAAAAAATAAATTAGCTTAATTGTTTAACTTTTCTAGGAGTTCCTCGACAG
The DNA here is from genome assembly GCA_026315105.1 of Locusta migratoria. NCBI lineage: Eukaryota > Metazoa > Arthropoda > Insecta > Orthoptera > Acrididae > Locusta > Locusta migratoria. Next base: position 278,072,527 of record CM048744.1, read on the forward strand.
AATAAAAGGAGTGAGCCACGAGGTAACTCTTCAATTTAGATTTGAAAGCATGTGGATTAGTGCTAAGATTCTTAAGTTCTTGTGGCAGCTTATTGAAAATGGATGCCGCAGAATACTGCACCCCTTTCTGCACAAGTGTTAAGGTGGTGCGGTGCAAATGTAGATTAGACATCTGTCTAGTATTCACCGAGTGAAAGCTACTAACTCGTGGGAATAAGCTGATATTATTAACAACAAACGACATTAAAGAAAAAACGTATTGTGACGCCAGAGTCAAAATTCCCAGACTACTGAAAAGGGGTCGACATGACGTTCGCGAACTTACACCAGATATTGCTCGAACCGCCCGTTTTTGAGCCAGAAATATCCTTTTTGCATCAGGCGAGTTACCCCAAAAAACAATGCCGTACGTCATAAGTGAGTGAAAGTAAGCGAAATAGACTACTTTTCGTGTTGAAAAATCACTTATCTCAGATATTGTTCTAATGGTAAATATAGCAGAATTTAGTTTTGGAACAAGATCCTGAACATGGGCTTTCCATGACAGCTTACTGTCTATATGAACACCTAGAAATTTGAACTGTTCAGTCTCACTTATCACATGCCCATTATGTGTAATCATAATGTCAGATTTCGTCAAATTATGTGTTAGAAATTGTAAGAACTGAGTTTTACTGTGATTTAACATCAACTTGTTTTCTATTAGCCATGAACTTATCTCTTGAACTGCATTATTTGATACTGTGTCAATATTACGAGCAACATCCTTCACTACCAAGCTGGTATCATCAGCAAACAAAAATATTTTACAATCACCTGTTATACTCGAAGGCATATCATTTATATAAATAAGAAACAGCAATGGTCCCAAAACAGACCCCTGGGGCACCCCATACTTAATTGTGCCCCATTGGGATTGCACGTCATAGCCATTTTCTACATTGCGGAGAATTACCTTCTGTTGTCTATTATTAAAGTAAGAAGTGAACCAGTTGTGGGCTACTCCCCGTATTCCATAATGTTCCAACTTCTGCAACAATATTTTGTGATCAACACAATCAAACGCTTTTGTTAAATCAAAGAAGACGCCTAATGTCCGTAGCCTCTTATTTAACCCATCAAGTGCCTCACAGAGAAACGAAAATATAGCGTTTTCGGTCGTTAAACCACTTCTAAAACCAAACTGTACGTTTGACAGGAAATTATGTGAACTGAAATGATCAATTAATCTTGAATATACAGCCTTTTCAATAACTTTGGAAAAAACCGATGGCATAGAAATAGGTCTATAGTTGTCTACATTATCCCTTTCACCTTTTTTATAAAGCGGTTTCACTACTGAGTACTTTAATCTGTTAGGAAACTGACCATTCCGAAAGGAAAAATTACAAATATGGCTTAGTACTGGGCTAACATATGGAGAACAGTACTTTAGAATTCTGCTAGATACCCCATCATATCCACAAGAGTCCTTAGTCTTTAGTGATTTAATTATTGACTCAATCTCACCTATGGAAGTATCATGAAGGATCATTTCAGGCAACAGCCTCGGAAACGCATTTTCTAAAAACGTTATATGATTACCTGTAGAAACTAGAGTTTTGTTTAGTTCCTCTACTATATTCAGAAAGTGATTATTGAATATTGCACATATATCTAACTTGTCAGTAACAGAAACATTCCTACTACGCACTGACGTTATATCTTCTACCTGCTGCTCCTGACCAGACACTTCCTTCACGACTGACCAGATAGTTTTAATTTTATCCCGAGAGTTTGCTATTCTTTTTGCGTACCACATACTTTTTGCATTCTTAATGACGTTTTTCAGAACCTTACAGTACTGTTTGTAATGAGCTACTGCATCTTCATTCTGACTGCTTCTAACATTTTGATACAACTCCCGCTTAGTTCTACATGATACTCTTATCCCCTTTGTCATCCACCCTGGCTGTCTGTTACTGAAAGTACCCTGTTTTGAGCGTTCTAGTGGAAAGCAACTTTCAAATAGCATAATAAATGTGTTCAGAAAAGCATTATATTTATCATCTGCATTATCAGCACTATAAACATCCTGCCATTCTTGTTCCTTAATTAGGCTTAAAAAGGTCTCAATTGCAACTGGATTAACTTTTCTGAGTAGTTGATATTTATGTTTAACATTTGTTTGAGAACAAATACTTTTTAGAATTAAAAGTTGGGCATCGTGGTCTGATAGGCCATTTACTATTCTGCTGACAGAGTGCCCCTCTAATAATGAAGAATGAACAAAAATATTGTCAATGGTAGAACTGCTATTTCCTTGCACTCTCGTTGGAAAAAATACTGTTTGCATCATGTTATAGGAATTAAATAGATCTAACAGCTGACGTTTCCTTGAGCTATCACCTACACAATTAATGTTGAAATCTCCACACACAATTAAATTTTTATACTTCCTATACAGTGAACCCAGAACCAATTCCAGCTTGGGCAGAAACATTTTAAAATCTGAGTCAGGGGATCTATAAATAACAACTATTACTAGTTTAGTCCCATTAACATCAACAATTCCTGCACAACATTCAAATATCTGTTCTGTGCAGTGTTTAGAAAAATCGATTGACTCCGATGAAAAATCGTTTTTTACATACATGGCCACTCCCCCACACTGCAAGGAACTCCTAGAGTAAAAGGCAGCTAACCTGTATCCTGGCAAAGGAAGTCTCTGAATTGTCTGCACGCACATTCATCGGGCGTTCGCCGTTCCTATACGCTGCCATCTGATCGCCATATTATGAACCTTGATTCGTCACTCCACACACCTTTTTCCACTATTCAAGCGTCCAATGTTTACGCTTCTTACTCCAAGCGAGACGTAGTACCTGCGCGATGTGGGGCTTACGGGCCGAACTGTCATAGCACTTGCTGTTGCAGTTTGGAATTCGTATGTGATTGTCTGCGTAGCTGCTTGCCTATTTCACTGAACAACCCTCTTCAACAGTCGGCGGTCTCTGTCAGTCAACAGACGTGGTCGGCCTGGACGCTTTCTTGCTGTACGTGTGCCATCACTTTTCCACTTCGGTATAACATCGGAATCAGTGGACATATGGATGTTTAGGAGTGTGGAAATCTCACGTCCATATTTCTGACACAAGTGACACTATCACCTGACCAAGTTCGAAGTCCGTGAGTTCGCGAAGCACCCCATTCTGCTCTCTCACGATGTATAACGGGCACTGAGGTCGCTGATATCGAGTACCTGCCAGCAGATGGCAGCACAATGCACCTAATATGAAAAACGCATGATTTTGGGGATTTCCATATACTTTTCATCACACAGGGTATGTATGTGTTAGAACACTCATGCTTTTATCAGTTTATTTATACTGCTCTTCAGTGTACACTCTGTAACTGCAAGTTAAACTTTGTGTACAAGTTAAATCAATCAAAAGTGAAGGTCGTAAACTCCACAAAATACCTAGGAATTACTATTACTTCAGACTTAAATTGGAAAGAACACGTAGATAATATCGTGGGAAAGGCGAACCAGAAACTGCGTTTTATTGGCAGAACTCTTAAAACTTGCAACAGAACTACAAAAGAAACTGCATACACTACGCTTGTCCGTCCATTTTTGGAGTACTGCAGCCCAATGTGGGATCCTTATCAGGTGGGTTTAACGGAGGACATCGAAGGAGTCCAAAGAAGGGCAGCTCGTTTCGTATTGTCACGATACAGGGGAGACAGCGTTACGGAAATGATACAGGATCTGGGATGGGAATCATTACAACAGCGGCGCTATTCGCTGCGGCGTGGCCTACTTACGAAACTCAAATCGCCAACATTCTCCTCCGAATGCGAAAATATATTGTTGACTCCCACTTAGAAATGATCATCAGAATAAAATACGAGAAATCAGAGCCCGAACGGAGAGATTCAGGTGTTCATTCTTCCCGCGCGCTATTCGAGAATGGAATGGGAGATAAATACTATAATGGTTCGATGAACCCTCTGCCAGGCACTTAAATGTGATTTGCAGAGTATCCCATGTAGATATAGATGTGTCACTGTCTCTTTGTTGGTGCAAATACTGCAGAAGCTTAGTAAAGACAACATTTTTATTTCGTTCGCAAGTAAGGAAATACAGTAACTAAAAGGTTGCTTGAAATTTCCGCTACCAGTCACAACTATTATTTAAATGTTAAAAATATTTAATAGCGACATGTTTCGATGCTGTGCATCATCATCAGGCTACAGGCATACAAAATATATTACTAAAGTCATACATTAATCTGTATTGACAACATCTTCATGTTTGTGGCAATGAACCGGTGAAAACAGAAAGATGACCTATGTAAGGTTAGGTCGATTTATGGGCTGATACATGGTCTGTTTATAAAGGTGTATGTTTTAAACACAATCCTATTGCGCAGCTCTCTTCCTCGTTTGGGTGAGCTGTTCTTGAAAAATGTTCAAATGTTTGTAAAGCTTATGGGATTTAACTGCGGGGTTTAACTCTAAATTTACAAACTACTTATGAACTAACTTATACTAATGACGACAGAAGCATCCATGCCCGAGGGAGGATTTGAACCTCCGACGCGGGAGGTCGCGCGATTCGCAACGTGATCTTTAATATATATAGTGCGCCTGTCTTCCACACCTACATCTACATGGATGCTCTGGAAATCACATTGAAGTCCATGGCAGAGGGTTCATTGAACCACTTTTATGATATTTCTCTATAGTTCTACTATCTAATATCTCGCGGGAAAAAGGGACACATAAATCTTTCTGTTTTCGATCTTATTTCTCTTATTTTCTTATAATGGTCATGTCGCCCTATGTAGGTGGGTGATAACAATATATGGTCACATTCTGAATAGAAAGTTGGTGAAAGAAATTTCGCAAATAGATATCGGTGTAACAAATAATGCCTTTCTTTTAATGATTTCCACCCCATCATTTCCGTGACACTCTTCCCCTACATCGCGATAATATAAAATGAGCTGCCCTCCCCTGAATTGTCTCTAAATCGTCCGTCGATTCCACCTGGTGTGGATCCCACAATGCACAGAAATACTCGGTAATAGGACGCACAAGTGTTGTATCTTCTAAGTGTCCTGACAATGAAACGTAGTCTTTGCTTCGCCTTCCCTACAATATTTTCTGTGTGTTCTTTTCTATTTAAGTTGTTCGTAATTGTTACTCCTAAGTATTTATTTGAATTTACGGCCTCTATGTTTGACTGATTTATCGTGTAAATGAAGTTTAAAGGATTTATTTTAGTGGTCATATGGATGACCTCACACTTATCATTATTAAGGGTCAATTGACAATTTTTGCACCATGCAGATATCTTATCTAAATATTTTGCAGTTGCTTTTGATCTTCTGGTGACTTTACTGTCTGATAAATGACAGCATCATCCGCGAACACTCTGAGAGAGCTACTCAGCCTGTCTCCTAAATCATGTATAGAAATAAAGAAAAGTAGGGGCGATATAACAGTTCCCTGGGGAACGGCAGATATCACTTCTGCTCTACTCGATTAGTTACCGTCAATTACAACGTACTGTGTCTTTTCTGACGTGAAATCACGGATCCAATCGCACAACTGTGGCGACATTCCATAAGCACGTGATTTGATTAGAAGACGGTTGTGAGGTACAGAAATACGGAATCTATTTGACATCCCTTGTCGATAGCACTTATCACATCATGTGAGTAAAGAGCTAGCTGTGTTTCACAAGAACGATACTTTCTAAATCCGTGTTGACTATTGGACAATAGTTCGTTCTCTTCGAGGGAGTTCATAATATTTGAGGAAAGTATACGTTCTAAGACCCTGCTGCAAACCGACGTCAATGATATGGGCCTGTGATTTTGTGGTTCACTTCTACTGCCTTTTTGAATATTGGAGTGACCTATGGAACTTTCCAGTGTTTGGGTAGGGAACGTTCACTAAGCGAGCATTTGTATATGATACTTAGGTTGGGGCTATTGCATCAGGATTGTTATACGATCGAGTGCGGGAGACTCACTTTTTTAAGTGATTTAAGTTGTTTTGATATACCAGGTATATTTACTTCTAAACTACGTATGGTGGAAGCTGTTATTGATAGGAATTTTGGAGTATTTGCTTCGTCTTCTCTAGTGAAGGAATTTCGGAATGCTGTGTTAAGCTTTCAGGGTTGTCATCCCAAAACTTTTTTCCTCGTACATAGTCAACTGAGAACTCGTATTTTGGCTAGCAAACCTCGTTCATTGGATCCGGAGGGAGGGAGGGAGGGGAGCGGTAGCAGAGCACTGCTCCTGCTTTACATATATATGTATATAAATTTAAAAAAATATTGTACTACATCAAACATTTAAAATGTTATTCTACCATAAGTAAGACAAGTTAAATGAGTGTGAATTTAGCAGGCATTTTGTAATTTACAAATCTTGAATAAAATAAAATGTTACTATGTGCCATTGTTAAGTCTTTTTACTTAGGCGTAAGATTGTCATGTGCATAGGACTGTTTTAAGTTTTTCTATTACTACACTTGTGTTAAAATTTCATCTAATAACTTGTTCCATGACCATGGAGTCTTGCTCCTCAATTAGGTCCTGCAGATCATAAAACCAACAACCGTATTATTATTATTATTACTGCCTAGTGCACTTGTTTTCAGCTGACGCCACTGCGGCGACTAGCATCTCAATGATGACAAGGAAAACACAACACCCAGTCCTCGTCCTGACCGGTAATCGAAGCCGGGCCACCAGAGTGGCAATCCAGCACGCTAACCACTAGACTACGAAGAAAACACAAATCCTATGTCGGAATCTCGTACATAACTGTAAGAGGTTGACCTTGTCCTCGTACCTCGTCCAGTAGACCACACATCTCGTATTTGTACGAGGAACCTCGTACGTATGACAACCCTGTAAAGCAATTATGATTTTGTTCCATTAAGTTTCGGGTGTGCAGCGCAAGAATTCTCCTTCTTCTTCTAATATTTCGGCTGTATAAGTTTCAGCCATCTTCAGAGTGAGCCGAAAGACTGACGCTCCAGTGCTCGCTTCGGCCTTTTATACTCGCGTACCGCGCGACTGCGCATGCGGCCACAGATACATATGCGCCAGAGACGTTGGTCGGCGGCAAAGACGTGCACAATGCACGAGTTGAATCTATGATTCCACAGTCGATCGGTGTTGGCATGTCGATGTATTACTATGAACTGCACTGCGACGATGTCTTTGTGAGTTTATTACAGAAAGCGCCGGATTCCATGCTTTATCTGATTGAAACCACTATCTCTGTTAATTAATTTCGTCGTGAAGCGGATTTCAATTGCCTCTTTCTTTATTGAATCCCAAAAAGATTATGTCGTTGCTAAAATTCCAAGTTGTCATACAACATACTACATACTGTGACCATTGCCAATGCAGTGCTCTGCCACTGCCAACTTGTTAGGTTGTAAAAGTCGTGTGTATCTTTGATGTTTTGTACATCTTTCATGGACAGTACGAGTTGTTTGTCCGATGTAAGAAAGGCCACATTCACATGGAATTTTGTAAACTCCAAATTTTCGGAGCAGCAAATCATCTTTGACGGACCCACGAGTGCAGCTGTCTTGGGTGGAGGACGAAAAATCACTTTCACCTTGTATCTGCTGAGATTCCATCCTATTTTTGACGAGAAGCTACCAACATATGGCAGGAAAGCCATGGATTTAAAGGTTTCTTCGTCTTCTTTCGTGTTCTTTGTGGCCCTTTTCGGTTTCATTTGCAATGCCTCCTGTATCTACTGTGGAGCGTACCCATTGTCTTCAAACACTCTCTGTAAATGGGAAAGTTCATCTTGCAGACTGCTTTCGTCAGAAAGTGTTTGAAGACAATGGATACGCTCTACAGCAGATACAGAAGGCATTGCAAATGAAACCGAAAGAGGCCACAAGGAATACAAAATAAGACGAAGAAACCTTTAAATCCATGGCTTACCTGCCATATGTTGGTAGCCTCTCGACAAAAATAGGTCGGATTCTCAGCAGACACAAAGTGAAAGTGATCTTTCGTCCTCCACCCATGACAGCTGCACTCCTGGGCACCGTCAAAGATTATTTGCTGCTCCGAAAATCTCGAGTTTACAAAATTCCATGTGAATGTGGCCTTTCTTACATCGGACAAACAACTCGTACTGTCCATGAAAGATGTGCAAAACACCAAAGATACACACGACATTTACAAACTAACAAGTCGGGAGTGCCAGAGCACTGCATTGACACTGGTCACAGTATGTTGAATGAGAACGTTGGAATTTTAGCAATGACATAATCCTTTTGGGATTCAATAGTGAAGGAGGCCATTGAAATCCGCTTGAAGACGAATTTAATTAATAGAGATAGTGGTTTCAATCTGGATAAAGCATGGAATCCGGCACTTTCTGTAATAAAGTCAAAAAGACGTCGTCATAGTGCAGCTCATATTGATACATCGACATGCCAACACCGATCAACTGTGGAGTGTTGGATTCAACTCGTGCATTATGCGCGTCTTCGCCGCCGACCAACGTCTCTGGCGCATATGTATCTGTGGCCGCATGCGCAGTCACGCGGTACGCGAGTATAAAAGGCCCAAGCGAGCATTGAAGCGTCAACCTTTCGTCTCACTCTGAAGATAGCTGAACGCTATACAGCCGAAATATTATAAGAAGAAGGAGAATTCTTGCGGCTGCACACCCGAAATTTAATGGAATAGTCTTTGCGCCGCCAAAACCGGAAGATGTAGAAAAATGTAAGGTGATGCGCACGAGTAGAAAAAAAAATCCTATAACGTTCGAATACAGCATTAGTAGTGAGCTTCTTGATGCTGTCGCGTCGTTCAAATATCTAGGCGAACATTGCAGAGCTATATGAAATGGAACGAACATGTAAGGACAGTTGTGAGTAAAGCGAACAGACGACTTCGGTTTATTGGGAGAATTTTAGGAAGATGTACTTCACCTGTAAAGGAGACCGCATATAAAACGCTTGTACGACCACGTCTTGAGTATTACTCAAGTGTTTGGGACCCGCAGCAGATCAGTTTAAAGGAAGACATAGAGGCGGTTCAGAGGCGAGCAGCTAGGTTTGTTACTGGTCGGTCACTTTCCACTTCTTTCACCTCTGGCAGTATTGCTTATGTGAAAAATACCGAGTAGCACCGTGGTTCGGAACCCACGCTAAACTGTAGGTCCCCCTATAACTGACTGGGTAAGTCAGTTCGAAGGTCGGAAGAAGGCAACCGCATACCACCTCCAAACCGGACCATGCCTAGTAAACCACTGTGGTGTTCAAACCAATCTTCGGATTGTTGACTGCTTTACGTTTTTTTTTTATTTTTTTTTTTATTTTTTTTTATTTTTTTTTTTTTTTTTATGTTCGACCAGTGCGCGAGTGTCACGGAAATGCTCCGGAAACTCAATTGGGGATCGCTGGAAGAAAGACGACGTTCTTTTCGTGAATTTCTGTTAAGTAAATTTAGAAGGCCGAAATTCGAAGCTGAGTGTAGTACGATGTTGCTGCCGCCTACTTACATTTCGCGTAAAGATCACAAAGACAAGATAAGAGAAATTAGGGCTCGTACGGAGGCATATAGGCATTCTTTTTTTCCTCGTTCCATTTGGGAGTGGAATAGGAAAGGAAATGCCTAGTATTGGTACAATGTAGGGGAGACCGGGGCACGTTTTCCACCATTTTACATTTTTATTTTTGTACTTCTTATTTTTATCGATTTTGAGGTAAACAGCGGATCATTATATTTCCTACACCTTTATTTACAGTCTTGTACAGATATTTTTAAAAGTAGTAAATATCATTCTTGGTAGCAAATGGTTTTGTCTGGCCATGTTGCGTTGGAAAATTAGCCCCGTATGCGGGGCAAGGTTTCCATCTTACTTAAAATGTACAGGGGCAAATATTCCAATTATACTTTCAATGTTAAAACAGAGATAATTATCTTGATTTCACTGAATACGTATTTTTATCATGAATTTACAATACGTTACAAAAGAGGATAGTGAAAATAGCCACATTAAATAAAAACAAATGCTATTTAATGGTTTTACAAAATATGTGACTTAAATATTTTACAAATACAGACATTTTTAACAATACTTATACTGATTGTCTGAATCACAATGTAAGCAAACAAAAAATGGAACATTCCCTTTCGTACAGTCTCCATGCGCCCATTTCGTGCACTGTCACACTTTTCATTTGCTTTAGACACGGCGTAAGACTCAAAGGAATAAGGAATATGTGCCCCATATGTACTCGGAAAACGTGCCCCGTCGCCATATTTGGAACTATAACACTACGTCCATGAGTAACAGTGTAAGCTATTTACAAAACAAATGCACAGTTACGTGAAGAAAGAAACCCACTTTTAGTGTGTGCAATGTCAAAATAATAAGTTTAACGCTAGAATGTTTATTTTAAGTTTGAATAAAAACGTGAAAGTTTACTCACATTTCCAAAAATGACGAAAAAAGCCCTGCCGACGTTGTGACTGCTGGTACAACACTGAAACTTTCGTAAATGAAGCGTGCTTTGTTGCTACTTCTTACAGTATCGCCGGTGGTAACATCTAGCGGTTTGTTTCGAAAATAAACGGATTTGGAAAACTTGCCCCTATGGAAAATGTGCCCCGGTCTCCCCTACCCTCCACCACGCACCTTACGGTGAATTGCGGAGTATGTATGTAGATGAAGATTCACAATTCTGATTTTGTTGGTCCAAATATTGCATAAGCCTAGTAAGGACGAAACTTTAATTCAATCGCATGTGCGGAAGTAGAGTAGTATCACTCTGGTAGGGTCCGCTCAAGGAATTGGCGGTGTGACGCTCGTTGTTTTAAGGCAGTGGCTGGCCAGTTGGCTTCGGTGTTAGGTGGTCGGACGTCTCCTCGGCCTCGGCGGACGCAACAGCGCCTGCAGCGGCGGGGGCAGCGGCAGCGGCAGTCGGGCAGGGCAACAGTTGGCCGGCCTCGCCTAATCCCGGCCTTACAGCCCGCCGCCCTGTCCACCTACATCTGCGTCTTCTAATAGAGAGATAATACGCCCCATACATTTTATTAAAGCCCGCGTCCGGCGGCTTTTTTCTTTTAAGGAAGGAGAAATAGCGCGCCGGCTCTGCTTCCGCCAAGATCCGTTTCATTGCGGGTAAGGAATATTAAGGAATAAACCGCGCATTTTATTAACACATTCTGTGCGCGGAACTTTGCGAGTGTGGCAGCAGAAAAAAAAGGGAGGGGACTAAACGCTCTTGCACATATTAAGCAGCCTTAAAAACGTATGTAAATTAGCATTATTCGTATGTGGAAGAAATCGTGTGTCCTTGCTCCAACTTTTTCTAATGTGTATTACTGACGGCCATAAAGAACAATAATCTGGACGCATTTATGAGATGAAATCCACTTCCATTGGTATGAGTTGCAGCAAATTTACTTCAATGATTAAGTACGGATTCAGACAAGGGAGATCAACAACGGACATAATATTTTCCCTCCTCTAGTTAATGGAAAAATACTGCGAACACAATAGAGACCTATCATTAGCGTTTCTGGACATCAAGAAAGCATTTGATGCTCTGAACAGGGAGAAGGTATGGGAAGTGCTGAAGAAAATCGGAATACGCGAGAGCATAGTCTATGGCATAAAGAACTTGTATGAAGATTCTCACAGTAAAGTGAAGACACCCGTGGGAATAACCGAAACCTTCGGCATAAAATCTGGACCATGCAGGTTAGGGTTCTGTCTCCTCTTCATCACTCTAATGAACGAGATTCAAAGAAAAGTACACCAAAGTATCGGAGGTGAATCACTGAAAGCCATCTTGTTCGCTGATGACATATGTCTGTGAGGCGATTCTAGAGAAGAGCTACAAACACACCTAAATGCATGGGCACAAGCTGCTAAAGAATAGGACTCATCTTCAACCAAGAGAAAATCGAGGTTATGGTCATGAAAAGATCTGGACACACAGAACTGGAAGGGAAACAACTACGGATGACTCGTCAGTTTAAGTACCTTGGTAGTCTTATCTCCAATAATGGTTATATAGGTGAAGAAAACACATACAGAATTCAAATAACTAGCAAGTTCTATAGAATAGTCAAAGATCTAATATGGAACACAAAATACCACGAAAATGCAAGAGCGTCATTTATGAAATATATTACATACCTCTTTTGACGTATGATTGCGAATCATGGACCATGAGAAAGAAGGATGTCAGCAGAATCCAAGTAGCGGAAAAGAGATTCGTTCGTAGTATGGTGGGATATACGCGTAGAGATAAAGGTGCGGTACGTGGAAATCCGTAACCAGGCTCAAGTCATAAAACTACAAGACCGAATAACCACACAGCGGCTGGATGGTATGGGCATATGCGTCGTATGGATGGAAACACACTACCAAGAAAAATGTACGAGATAAACCTCAGAGACAACAGACCTTGAGGACAGCCACGACTGAGGTACAAAGACATATTGAAGTCTCATATGGAACAGAGCGGATACACTGTGGCGTATATCGAAGGAGAAGAGAAATTCAAGGACTGGGACTGGTGGAGAAGTCTCATTCGCCGACCCATCTAATAAGATATAACGACGTGGGATATGATGATGATGATTAAATCATTTTCTTACTGTGTTGTTTATGGCGTGAGTGTATCTGAATTGTTGGCCAGAATACTTGATAATTTACAAGACTTCTCAACCTCGGGAATTGACCATGCCGTGGAGGTAGGTTATCGCTATGCTGTCGAAACGTCTTCCTTGACTGCGAGACCAAGAGAGGTGCAGTGGTAATACACTGGTCTTATTTTTTATATTATTATTATTTAATCTGAGTTTGAGATAAATATAACAATGTAAACACAATTAAATAAATAGAAACCGAAGCACATTTTGACGAAATGAGAAAGCGGAAATTGTAGGCGAATAACGGCTTCCATCATTAGAGGTGAAAGTATTAGAAACGCAAGTACTTAAAACTCCATTATATTACAAATCAAATTGTTTCTGCAGTATCTTCGCATGCAAGACGTTATAACGTATTACCATCACAATTAAGACCTATAGAGTGTGCCCAGTGGTCTTAAGAAATTAAATTATGACTTTATAAAAACGAATCTTTTGTGTATAACAGAGAAGAAACTGACTGGGTAAGGGATATCCCATATTCAGCAATGTCTGCAGGACGTTCAGCCGTTCACGGTCAAATTCAGAACAATTGAACAGGATGTGGTTGACCTCAGCTTCGTAGACTTTGATCCGATATAGATCTTGCGGATAAGAAGCCTGATTGAAGCGAAAGCGAATGATGGTTGAAATCGCGGATCGGCCGAGACGAATCCTGATAAACCACGGATGTGTAGAAATCCGAGACTGTAGCACTGCATAAGAAACGCCTTTCATTTGTTGGGAAACGTTCCACATCTGCTGCCACTGTTGATTGCCTGATCCTTGACCACTTGAATTCGGGAGAACGGTTGTTAAAATTTACGTTCGCCATTTCAGATTTAGATTTTCCGTGTCTTTCCTAAATCACTCCCGGAAGATGTCGGATGGTCCCTTTGAAAGAGGACAGCCAATTTTCTTACCTATCCTTACTCAAAAATTCAAGGGTGAGCTCCGTCTCTAATGACCACGCCGTCGACGGGGCTATAAACCCTAAACTTCTTACTTACTTTTTTTTTTTTTTTTTTTAATTTCGGTTCCCATCTTTATGAATCAGACGTTGTACTCCTCTCTAATGGCCGCGATTTGCATGGGACATTAAATCCTAAGGTGTCTGCCTTCCTTCTTGACTGCGAGATATCAGTCCATTATTCAGTGAGACTCATTTCAAAGGTTTGAGTTAACAAGTATGGCAGGCAAAACATTAACTGCTAACGACTCACCAGATGCACCAGGAACACAACAGAAAATGAGCATCCCGGAGGTGCAGAGAGCAAACTTTTATCGGTTGTATGTAATTGAACTTCACAAAAGGGACATCGGTGACATCCAGTATATGTTCAGAACATACCAAAAAACCATTAACTTACGCCGGGAATACCTATTGAAAAATGATACCCATGAATCATAAAGGTAAGCACTCTCAAGATGGTAGTAATACCCTTGAGATTTACAAACTGTGCGGGACTTTCAGCTAGTTATCGACTTTTGAAGAATGTATATTTTTCAGTGCCTACAAAACATATTATTACGGTATTTCCAGCTACAGCTTAAAGGATAACTGGAATCACTGTAAGCACCATGATAGACTTTTGCTTTTCGTCGCGTGAAATCGACAACAGTAATGTGAATCAATCCTTGCTTTTACACAGGAAGACGAAAACTACTGCCCGGAACTGGGCCTGGATAGTATAAAGCTGGTGCATAGGCTGAGGCAGCTGAATGCTGTGTCAGCATACCAGTAGTGGGCATCTTGTGGTGTTGCCTGCGTCAGCACTGCGGCAGGTGTGGTGAGGGTACTGACTGGTGAATGCTGCACTTGTCACGAGTTGGGTGGGAGCGACATGCAGACGTTCCACACTGAAGCCAGGAGTCTCAGAGGCTGGCTGAAGTCTGATGTTACCTCACCCACTTGGTGGCCTCGCTGTGGTGTACGAATTTGTAGCCTAGAGCAATAAACGCTAACTGACAGCTCATAGACCAGTGGCTACATGTAGTTGATAATGCTGCTTGAGCAAGCGGTAGGTACTTGGCTAGACATTTGACTGATGACTGGCACAAAGACTGTCACGGCACCATTGGTAGTGGAAGGTAATAATGGCTGAGTCCAAACATTTATACTGACTCCAATGCAGCGATTGAGAAGTACCCCCTGTCCATCATGTAGCTCGAAGTGGGAGCACAGGATTGTGTTAAAGCAAGTACCAACCCAGCCTACCTCTACAGTAGACAACTGCATTACAAAATCTGTAGCAGCATTAGTTTAGAGCCCAGCGCAAGAATTACATATGTAACTAGATTGCATATCCCTTCGCTGGTTGTAACGGCCTGCCAGAGGCCAATGGCACAGCAGTCAGTTAATGATTTTTGTAGTTCGTTGACAAATAATTTCTGCCCTCATATTCCTGTGCACTGCATCAAAACTGATTTAAAGTACACACTGTGGAAGGATGAAGGTAGCTTTATAAATACACCCTCTAACTGCTTCTTTTGATGCCATGGGTTATGGAGTGTGTGTTATTCTCTTCTTGCTCATGTGCTTGAAGCTATTTGCACTTCCTTGCCATATCTTTCACCAACTGACATAGTGCTAAGCTTACAGTTTCTCCTTCTCCTAGGAGATGTTGAAAGCATATTTGCATTCTTTTATGAACACGAGAATTTTCTCCCTCTTTATGATTCTTGATGTTATCATCCTTTACAATATATGCTGTCACAACACTGAGTTTCTCCTCAACACTAGGAGTATCTACTTTAAAGCCTTAATATATATATTTTGGAAATTAATATATGTACCATTGAAGAGAAACAGCGAAATA
Source organism: Locusta migratoria (assembly GCA_026315105.1). Lineage (NCBI taxonomy): Eukaryota > Metazoa > Arthropoda > Insecta > Orthoptera > Acrididae > Locusta > Locusta migratoria. Next base: position 278,088,037 of record CM048744.1, read on the forward strand.
ATATTTACAAAAAATCCACTTTTTAATCTCCTTGCATATATGTTTTTGGAATATACTGATTAAGAGGGTTTTAATTTTTAATTCAAGAGTTCAGATTTTTGGAAACCTACTGGGAAAACTGCTATGGTCATCAGTCCCTAGACTTACAAACTACTTAAACTAACCTAAGCACAACACACACACCATGCCCCAGGGAGGACTCGAAACTCGAACAGCAAGCAACAGTACACTCTGCAGCAAGGCGCCTTAGAGTGCTCGGCCACTCCACTGCAGCGATGTTTAATTATTCTGTAAGTATAATACAAAATTAATGCAGAATTCGAAGTCTTAGGACCCATAAATCAGTTTAAACTCAGAATTTAAAGATTTTCTTTTGAGACATTCACTCGGTGTGTAAAAATAAGTGTACAAAATTTCATAATTCTAACCTTTATGGATTCTGAGTAAAATGTACACAAATAAAAAATGGAATTTTATGTTCAACATAATCTTTTTTCTTCTCACCTTTTCAGATGATCCCAGTTTGTACTTTCAGGTTCATCTTTCCATTCAAGAATAATAAGTTGCTATTGCGACATTTGTAGCAGCTGAAAATGTAGTTTCAGGGCATTATTTACATAAGACTGAATTTAGATAATAATTTGGATTCAGGATTTTACCACTAGCATACTTCCTGAGTTGTTGAGCATTGACTATTAATCTCTATGGGCGCTTGGCAATGTCGAAGATACAATTTGGAAGTCTCTTATTGTGAAGGTATGGGCTGTTACACTCTGAGCCTATAGATATGTACCTTGCTTATGTAGCAGATATGTGGATATTCGTGTGTTGACAACATGTGGGAACATGTATTTGATACTACATTTTTTTATGTTACTTACACTGAATAGGTTCTGCATTATACCCCTAATATAATATTCATGAAGAGTGTCTATTTTTTACTTTAGATCTCTTTCATGTCCACCAGGGAAATACTTCTTCATAAATAAAGAGCTGGTTTATTATGGTTTCTAAGACCTATACCAGAGTCAAAGATAATCTATAAAATCAGCCTTGTACATGTATTCCATGCAACTTCAAAATGATTCATAAAATCGTTGACCAACTGTTGATTCAAAATTTATCTATGGCCGGAACGTTGTGTCACATATACAGTTACTTGTAGGCAGTTTGGATGACTTTACACATTGAAACTTTGGGAACTAATTTTCTTGAGTTATATAAATAATAAAAATTAATTCGAAACTGACCTAAGCAGTAAGTGTCATCCACATCTGCCATAAAGCAACTGTTACATCATCTCATAAAAAGCAACTAGAAAAGTGAAATGAAGCTCTCCAATGCTTGAAATGCATCTGGCACACATTTGTTCTTCTTCTAATGGCTTTACAACCCTGTGTGGGTCTCAGTGTCTTTCACAAGTTTTCTCTATTCTGCCCTCTCCAGTGCGGTTCTTCGTCATCCTCTTTGCCTTCTTCCCACTGGTCTCCATTCAAAAATCTTTCTTGTCGTTCTGCCAGTATCCATCCTGAGGACATGTACAAGCTAGGCTATTCTCCTACTTTTAACTATTTGCACGATGTCAGCTCCTTGTATGAGGTCATCCAGCTCAGCATTCGTCCTAGAACTCCAGATACCGTTGTTATCCTGACCTGCCACATAAATCTTGCGCAAAACTCTACGTTCAAATATCCTAAGCTGCTGTCCATCAGTGCTTGTTAGCGTCCATGTTTCGCATCCACAGGTTACAACTGGCCTGATCATAACCTTATATATTTTCAGTTTCAGTTGCCTATCCAAGAGGCCAACAGTTTCTTATGTGTGTGAAAGCATCTGTTACCATGTAAGGTGCGCTGTTTTGTTTCAGTTGACATGGAATTTGTCCTATTAATGTTAAAGCCCTGCTGCTGATAGTCTAGCCAAGTTGTTTTTTCTGTCCTGAAGAAATTCACATACTTGGTCTTCATTTCATCACTTATGCTAAACCATTTGCTCAGTTCTCCATCCACTCGCACTGCAGTCTTGGAACTAGCCAATGTTGCTTGAAAAAGTGAGATATACTTCGATGGTACAGCAAGTTGTAGCAAATCATTGGTATTTACGCTCTATCAAGACTATCAAAGGCCTGCTTGAAGTCGAAATAGAGGTTATAAAGGTCGATGTTATATTCGTATGCCTTTACGTGTATTTGCATCAGCAGAAATATCTGGTCTGTTGTTGATCAGTTGGACCAAAATCCACATTGATAGCCTCCCAGAATCTCATCTCCGTAGTGTGCTAACCTGCTGTAAATAATACTAGAGAGAATCTTATAGGTTTAGGTTACATTCAGCAGGGTAATTCCTCGGTAACTTGAGCAGCAAGTCTATCTCCTTTTTTATGTATTGGTTCAATTATACCTAACGTCCACTCTCCTTGATTCCGTATCAAGTTAGCGAGTTTGTGGATCTACTTATACAGATAGATTCCACCATTTTTCAACAGTTCTGCAGTTATTTCAGCAGTTCCTGGTGCTTTGTGATTTTTTAGACAGTGCACTACCATCTATACTTCATTCGTGTTGGTATTGTTCTCCAAAATTCCTTTGAAGTATTCTTTCCATGTATTCAGGACATCTTGTTTATCTGTCAGCAAATTTCCATCTTTGTCCTTATATACTGCTATTTTCGGTCTATTCATAGAAAGGGGGCTCGTTTTGTATTATCGCGATATAGGGGAGTGAGAGTCACAGAAATGATGCACAAGATGGGACGGAAATCATTGAAAGGTAGGCGTTATTTGTTGCAGCGGATCTAATTGAGAAATTTCTATCACCAACTTTCTCTTCAGAATGGGAACATATATTGTTAGCACCAACCTAGTGAAATGTGACCATCTTAATAAAATTAGGGAAATTAGATCGAAAGATTTAGGTGTTCCTTTTTTGTGCAAGCTATTAGAGAGTGGAACTATAGAGAAATATCGTTCGATAAACCCTCTGCCACGCATTTCAATGTGATTTGCAGAGTATTCATGTATATGTAGATGTAAATGTATTCTTGAGTTCCTTCTCTAATTTTATTATCACTTCCCTTTTTTCCCATCTACATATCCTTGCTACCTCTATTCGTTTTTCATTATACAGTGCCTGGTTTGATCTTGTATTCTGCTGTAAGTATTTCAATCTTGCTTCCTTCTCCTGTTCCACTGCATGTCTAAATTCGTTGTCATATCAATCATCGATTCTCAGTCTACTTGTTTCCCCCAGTGTTTCATGTGCTGTTGTTTTTATTATCTATGAAATGAGATACATAGTAAGGAATAACAAATGAACTCTGATAATATTGAATATGTTATGAAGTCAAAGTTTCAAAAAGGAGATCTGGAAAGATTTTTAGAATCAATTTTATACAATAATTAGCTGTTCACTACATTATTCATTAGTTTAAGATGCACATTGACTCTCTAATAGCCTTTCTGCACACATATTGCATTGTTTTGTAGTATAGTGTTCTCATTACAAGTGGGAAGTTGTATTGAAGGCCTATACTAGAGACAAAAGATGTGTGAGGGTATTACAACATCACCTGGTACACAACTATCATAATGACTGATTTGCTGCTTACATATGATAAATTTAATGGCATTGAGAGACCTGCTGCATGCATATGGGTGTAAGGGTTTCCAAACAGATACTACTCTGCTTTATTTGACATTCAAGTAACTTGAAAAAAAGTTAATAATGACTGGAAAGTTCCAGTTAGTTCCCATTTTCCCTGTCTGGACATCTTGTAAAACCTTATCATCTGTTTTTGTACTTGTTACCTTTCCCGTATCTATAGTAATACCTTGTATTGCTGAGGTATTATTGTGCATTGGGTAGTGCATATATTAATTTTGGTACTAGGTGACAAACACAGTACACTTCTTGACATGGTTACAATTTTAAAAATATTAATTTACCATTCTGATCATGCAGATTCTATGTGGCCATCAAACTTACAATTATGACTTCACTGAAGCTGATCAACTATTAACAATGCTGTTCTCAAGTGTAGATACTCCACAGGACCAAAATTATAAATTTATTGACAGGACTTTCTACTTACAAATCAATATTTTGTCATTCCAGTGAATGTATTAAGGAATCTGTTTACTTTGTACTTTGATCTACATAATATTTCTTATTTTTAAAGTTGTGATGATATCAGGAGATGCCTGAATATCTCTTATTTCATTATCAGATAGTTAGCATTTTTACTTTTTCTAAGTATATTTGGTTTTCTAAGTTTATAATACTTTTTTTGACGATGTGCATCCAATTCTGTATGTAATATTGTGACAAAGGGGTAAAATGTTTAATTATGCTGCAACACTTTCTTTGCACACACAATTGGGTTTTATTCTTATTTTACACTCCCTAAGTGATAACTAGTTGTAACAAGCTAAAATAAAGTAAAAACAAGAGAATTTAAAAAATAGAGCAATGACTACATGTTAGAGCAAAGAAAATATTAAATCTATAGAAGTTTTTTATTGTGCAGTTTTATAGTATATGTACAATAAGGAGGTCACTTTATATTAACACAAAATAGATTTGTCTCTGTTTACTAAGAATTGATTATTCCTCATTAGGTTAGTTGAAACTAATTTTTTAGGTATTAAACATTTCTTTCTTTCATACAAATTGTAAAACTTAAAAACAATATAGTTGATTTTAAGTTGCAATGCATACTGCAGATCCAGAAACTAATAAATTTAAGAAGATATTTAAACTGTTATATGAAATCAGTCAAGCAATGAATTAAATTTAAGGCAGACTAAGAGATATGTAATTTTACAAAGGAAATTAAAATGTTATATAACTACATTTATTTAAAATATACTTTAATAAAAATTAATTGCATACATTTACAATATTTCTACAGTTTACAGTAACTGAAACTATTATATATTAAAAAGTAGAATATTTTATTAAATAAGGACAATGACATGACATTTAATAATTAATGTACAATTCAGACTTAAATGTTATATATGTGTTACAGAGAACATAAACTGTAACTAACCTCCATCAATTACAAAATCATCACCTCTTGATATGTCTGGTGTCCTATATGGGCAACTGTAAGCTAATTATTAATACAACAGTAAATAGGAATGTAATACTAAAAACAGTTACAAGCAAAGCCACATGCAAAAAATGCTTATTGGTTTATTTCTTATTACTGATTACTTGATTAACAATGTAAAACAGTATATTCAGATTTTGACATCAGAATTAATTATTGGCTAAAGTGTTATTTAAGTCACAAATATTGGAGAACTTGTTGATGTCAATTTCAATAAAAAGAGAAACAGCCATAAGCTTCTTAAACAACTACGTTCATCTGTTTCATTTCTTCAGTTCTTAGAAACGCCAAGTTAGTAAATTGAACATATTATTTTTATCCTTTGGTAAATATGGCATGCATTTACAAAGCACAAAAGGGAAAAATAGTATGTAGCAGACAAAGTAAGTGTTTTACCTGATAATGTTTTTGTCAACAGTCCAAAAACTTTATGAATAATTCATTTATACTTTATATAAATAATATAAAAGTTCAAACAAAATAATGATCATGTAATTATAGTATTATAAGGTAACACACTCTCTATTAAAATTTACTTTAGATGAAAATGTGTAAAATCATCAGAATGTTTAATACATTATTGATTCATTGAAGGCATAACAGATAAAGAAAGTATAAAACAAAGAAACAGGATTTTTTTTAGGCAACAACATTAATATGGTAAAATATTTAGTATCTTGTCTCATTTAGTGTAAAATGTCCCAACATATTTCTGTTCTTTACTGTTCTATATATACATTTGTAAAAGATAAAAACGCTGTCATACTTAATAGACAGTTATTTTAAACCCTTTAAATAGAATATTAAAAATAAATGTTATACACAATGGTAATGAAATGTTTAAGATAGCTTCTCCGGAGTTTGTCACATTGAAATAAAAATTCTTCATTAGTTTAAGGATTTCTGATTCATTTACAATATGTACTCTGAACTCATTAGACAACAGCACAACTCGATTGGTACACTATCGTTTAGTGTAATGCTGTTTAAGGACCTTGAATACTGATTAGGAACCAATGTCACTTTATTTATGTTCATTGCCTTATGTTGCACTACCTTTCATATCATACAAAAGATCATCAAAATCATTCTCAGTCTTGTGTAACTGCATGTGCCTGGTACTTGATGTTACTCACCAAACATATGAGTTGTGCAGGTCAACCATTTGAAACTAACTTGTAGGGTCGTTATCGTTCCTCTGGGCATATAAGAGGGTTAAATATTCATTTACATTCATAAAAATATTAATTAGTTATCAGTTAGGCCTTTGTATGTTTAAGAAATGGAGTCCTTCAAGAACTTAGGTGTGAGTGGAACATTGCACAAACAGTTACTTCTTACTTAACTGGAAAAGGGCAAAAAGTTGAAAGAAGTGGTTCACATAATATGGAAAAATCAGCTGTTTTCTCAAACTGGTGTGATGTCATGAACAAGGTCTGGTAGGAGCGGGTGTTGGGTATATATATATATATATATATATATATATATATATATATATATATATATATATGTAGGTTTTGGAAAGGAAATCGGTCCTGCTCTTTGAAAGAAACCATGCTGGAATATGCCTAGATTGATTTAGGGAATTCATGGAAAACCTACATCTGCATGGCTGGAGGTGGATTTGAACCACTGTCCTCCCAAATGCGAGTCGAGTGCATTACCACTGAGCAACCTCAGTTGGTCAGATTAGATTAGTAATTGTTCCACAGACAATGAGTAATACTGACATAATGCGAAAGGATAGTCCAAACACTGTAATTAATTATTTACTTACGTATCACACAAGATATCTTTCGACATTAAATGCCATCATCAGGTGTTTCTGCAAAAACATTTTCTTATATGAGTATGTATCCAAATTCTACATAAATGAGTTTATGTAAATAATATTTTACAAATTTCACTTAGAAATTGTGCAGTATGTACCATATTTAGAGGTTGTAAGTGCTACAACTGACTTTTTATTTTCAATAAAATTATCGATGCAATTTTTGTATTTAAAATCGGTTTGATCGTTTAATAAATTGTTTGCATCAAACCGATTTTGAACACACACACACTGAAAAAAATTACATCGATAATTTCATTGAAAATTTAACGCTGGACAAAGGATAATGGAGCTTACATAAATCAGAGATCATACTATAATGTTAAAATCAACCAAAGATGAAACAAAGACAACATGTCAAATATAAATGTATAATCTATAATATCCCCCAAAATTTCTAATAAAATTATTTAACAATAATCGCTAATAACAACAAGACAGAAATAATAAAGAAAATAATGCCATATCTGTTAGCTTCTATATTTTCTCTCTGAAATAAAAATTTGTCAATATTTGTAAACATATAGTATACTGAGGTATTGACAGATGCTGTAACTGGTTGCAATTCATAAATCTAATGTAAAACATCACCTAATAAATAGTCAGTTGAAGCACTTACAACCTATAAATATGATATGTACTGCATACTTTCTAAGTGAAATTTGTAAAATATTATTTATGTAGCATTTGCATACATACTCATATAAGAACATGTTTCTGCAGAAACACCTGACGATGGCATATAATGCTGAAAGATATCTTGTGTGATATACAAATAAATAATTAATTACAGTGTTTGGACTATCCTTTCCCATTATGTCAATATACAACATTTCTAACACTGTGGGCCTGAGATATAACAAGTTAATGAGTAAGACATTTGGTAACGATCTGGGAAGTGTCAGTTTAATGAAAGGTACCTTTACATTATGTTATTTAATTTTGTAATATATATATATATATATATATATATATATATATATATATATATATATATATATATTCACTTATGAAATTTGATGTTAATAACCCATCCCAATTCAAGACGATCTTTAGTATTCAACATTGAATCTAACTTTGGCCCAGAAAGGGGTGAATGGTGTTTGCCACAAAAATCATTGGTCACTTACAAAACAGCATCAAAAGTCTGGCAGATAGCCAACTACAAGAAATTACAATAATCATTGGGGGGAGACTCCTTCTTCTCAGTAGATAATTCTTGGCATGTAAATTAGTAATTTTACCAAAGACATAAACAGAAAAAAAACATTAAAAATTCCTTATCTTTTAATAGAATGTAAAGACACCTTTTATTAAACTGACACTTCCCACATCATTACGAAATTTATTATTCATTATCTATGGAACAAGTAAGAATGTAATTTAGTTAATAAGAAGTGAGATGACATCGACGTTTTCTGAAGAAATGATCGCCTCACCATCACCTTGGGGTGGGTTTTTCATCCTTACCGGCTGTGCAGCTTGCTTTCCTTTCCCCGGAGACCGGACCGGCGGCAGTGGAGAGCTCGCAGGCCTGGGATTTAATTGGCGGCGTTGTCGGCGGCGGAGGCGCAGGCAGAGGCACCTGCCCAGAGAAGCCCAGCCACTGCAGCTGCCGCCGACAGCCGCCACTTATCTGGTGGTCCTCGGCGGCCCAGATAATCGCCTTTGAAGGCGGCGTCTTGACGTCCGGCGGCCGCTGGGCCCGACACATCAAGGGCACCAATCCCGGCCCGGCAGGCCCTCTTCCAGGGAGGCCTCTCTGCCGACTCGGCCTGCCGTCCGCCAGTGCGCAGGAGCCGATGGCAAGCGACAGCCGTCCGCTGATGTCTGTCTGGTACCGGCGGTCGAGTGCCTGCCGACTTCATATGTTTCCTTCACTGGTTATAACAATACAATAGCCCACTCTTAATTCTTCAATGAATCTAACTTGGAAGATTTAGGCAGCTTCAAAGTGTGACTATTATTTATTCGAATGGTACTTTTACAAAGCACATTAAATCAATGCATCAATTCTTGCTTTCTTGCTTCTTCTTCCTATATGCCTACATTATTTTCGTGCGTTCTGATCTCTGCCTTAAGAGCTCTTTGATGTTGTGAGGCTGCTTTGTTTTTCTCTCTTCTTCTTCACTGAAGATCGCTTTCTGATTTTTGTTCCTGTATAAATGTCTATTGTGTTTGTCCATTATGTCAATGTTTACTTCTTTGAGTTCATTTAGCTCTTCAGTCCCAGTGCCAAGGTTAATTTAAAATTTTGAAAATGTCCAAATTTTTTTGTTCATTAGGTTGCTTAGGCACCATATTTCTCTCGGTCTGAGCACACAAAATACGCCACAGACAGAGAAAACAGTTTACGAACCAAGGTGCACATATGTGCACTTATAGACTGAAGAGGTTAAAGTCTTTGTAAACTACACTGATTGTCCTTTAAGCTTCATTATTTTATAAAAGATCTACTTTGTTAGCCCTCCATTTTCAATTCTCACCAAATGTCCAAAGAATGACATTCTTCTTTTCCACATGGTATGTACTATGTTCTCTACATATTCGTAGATTTCTTTGTTGGACCGCGGTCTGTTATATTCTGTTCCTGTTGTCTTTGGGCCTAGTACGCTTCTCGTCAGTCTCCTTTTCATTTTCGTTAGTTTATTGATCCGTCATTTTTCGATCAGCTTTAGTGTTTCAGCACCATACAGAGCCTCTGTTTTCACCACTGTGCTGTTGTGTTTAATTTTGATGTCCCATGATAATGCCTTCTTTTTGTATATGTTTCTGGTAGTCTGGAATGGTATGTTCACCTTTCTTGCTCTTTCTTCTAGACTTACTTTCTCATTGTTGTTTATGGATAGCCACTCACCTAAATATTTGAATGAATTAAGTGTTACTGTATTACAAAAGAGCTGCTCTGTTTAATATATAATGTTCATTCAGCCTTATACCAATGAAATCGACACTGAAAGATTATATATACACTGCCAGATACAAAATAGCTTAAGGCGATTTTATAGATCTTTAGAAAAAATAAACATAAGAAAATCACATAATAAAAAATCGTGTAGAGGCAGTTCCAAATTGTAAAATGTATGTAATCAAGAAATGTGAGAAACGAAAATAATTAACACAGTATAACTTCGTAAAAATAGTTGCCCTGATTGGAAATTTCTGCTACAAATGTAATTGTTTGACATATGACAATTTTCAGAATTTACAATTGTTGGATCAATATTGCTGTACTTTTTACTATAGAAAATATTGCACTTACTAAATGATATTCACAATGACATAACCAATAAAAATAGTTTGGAGTTTAATGATGGATACTGATTAACTATCTACAAAGGGTAGTACGATGGTCTGAATCCTAGATTCAGAATGCAGTAGCCAGATATGATGGTTGTGTGACTGTGTTGTGTGCCTGTGCGATTGCTTGAATGTTATATATTCTGAAGAGACTATGGAAAATAGTTTAAGTGTTGTATGAATGTGTCTCTTTTATGTGCCTGTCGCAGCTCGTCGTTACGTATTTGCGGTAAGTTATAAACTGTCCTGATTATATTCTTTATTTTTATGTTACTTATTATTTAAATTTTTATTATTTTTTTGTTAGAAATATTTGCAAAATTGGGCTGTAGAACAGGTCAGGGCGATTTTTGTTTTGTTATAATTTCTTTAATAAAATTTTTCTATGGACTTTCACAACAGTTTTATTTGTACTTGGTCTGTTATGCGAAACATTTTATAGTGAAACCTGCATTTTCTACCTGATATACCTCCACAAACCGCTGACTTATTACTAAAATATTACTTTCATTTAGTGCAGCAACTTCCTCTTTTATTTTACTTTCTTCATTCTTTACTTAAATGAAAATTTTCCTTGGTTGTGCAAAATAATTCTTTGTAATCGAAAAAGGAAATCACGCCAATAAAATTTGGTGCCGATCGCTCGATTAGCATGAGCTAAAAAGGGGACATATATACAGTACATGTCAAATTGCCTTTATTTTTGCGGATATCTTTGAAGCGTTGCGAGATATGAAAAAATAGAGCAAAGTTGTACGGAAATTTTTACTCTACAAATTTTCATATCATATGAACAATGCATGCTTTATTTGCAATTAAATTCCAAGTTGTCAGAAGGATATTGAAAATAGCTCACTTAGTTTTGCTAAGTATCACACCTCTCATATCATCATCATCTATGTCTTTGTCCCTACTGATTACCCTAAAATAATAATAGTAATAATGATTCGTAAGTAACAGAGTGTAAATGACATTTTAAACAACCATTGTATATTGATTTACCGAAATAACGGATTTAAAAGAAATCAGCAGAATAAAGATCTATAGCGAAGTGAGATAAACTCTCGCTATCGATATAAAGACACTATGGAAACTCAAGTGTCTTCAGAGTGTCTCAACAGTCTTTTCTACTGCCTAGATCACGGTATCCAGAGATCAGATGGATGTGGCAATCTATTAACTGGTGGTTCACAAACGACGGAAGCAAACGAGACACTAAGAGTCGCTATTTTCAAAAAAAATTATTCTGCGATGAAACAGAATTGTTATATTGCTTAAGAGCAAAGATATGTGCAAAATTAAGAGAGTAGGAATGTGTCGGGGTATGTGTCAAGGATTGTAATCTAGATAATAATGTTTCTGGATTTTCGCGGTAACTGTTGATTGATGCGGTTAGTTTATAGGGTGGCCGGACATTCTACCTGCCGCCATCCCATTACCCTCAAGAAGGATAAATGTGATCCACGCTGTCTGCCTATAGTGTTAGACATGTGAAGGTGTGTGGACGTTTTATAACTGTTTGCGAATAATGTAACTGAGGCGGTACTTCGAAATCTGCCTTGAATTCACTTAGTGTGGTGTGGGAAACCGCCTAAAAACCACATCCAGGCTGAACAAACAACGAACCACGTCGTTAATCCACCGGACGGACCCGAAACGAAGGCGGCGCTCCTCCCCGTCTGGAAACGGGAGATTTTAGACGCTTGGCTATTCAGGTGGGTCAAAACCTTGTAAAAATAAAAATCACTTCCCGCTTGAATCTATCAGCTTCACTTGACAATGGTTTGATCGATTTCGCATATAGTTTGTATTCGGACGTGAACCCTCTTCCCATTAAAGCACAACGTGATGTTTTTAACCACACGCTCATTCTCATACTTCGTGACTGACAACATGATTATTACTTATTTTAGTATCATCTGAAGGCTTCTTGAGATGAGGTATCATTAGATGATATTTAGTTACAAGAGATTTCACCAAATATGACATGTTTCTGATAAATATTCGACGCGCCAAAACCAACCTGTGTTGTTGTCGTTCTGGTCTTCAATCGCAGACTGCTTTGATTCAGCTCTCCAACCTACTCTATTCGGAACAAGCCTTTTCATCTCCTCACAATAACGGCAACCCACATCTACGTGAATCTACTTACTACATTTGTCTCTTGGTTTCCCTCTGTGCCATTTTTACCGCACATACTTCCCTCCAATGCTAAATTCACGATTTCTTGGTGTCTAACAATGTTTAATACCAATAGATCCTTTCTTTTAGTCAAGGTTTGTCAAAAATTTATTTACTTCCCAGTGCTGTTGAGTACCTCCTCATTATTTACGCGAGCTATCTTTCGAATCTTAAGCATTCTTCTGAAACACCACATTGCAATACGTTCTATCCTCTTCCTATTTAAACTAATTATCGTCCGTGTTTCTCTACATTTTAAACAAATTCATTCAGGAAAGGCTTTCTAACACTTAAATTAATATTCGATGTCAACAAATTTGTCTTTTTCAGCATTTTATATCATCGGTACTGCGACCATGGTATGTTAACTTACTGCTCAAGTAACAAAACTGTACCCTCTTTAGTTAATTAATCTAATTCCTTCAGCATCGTTTTATTGTATTAGACTAAATTCCATTACCCTTGTTATGCTCTTGTTAATATTCTCGTTATATGCTCCTGTGAAGAAACTGTTCATTCCGTTCAATTGCTGTTTCACGTCCTTTGCTATCTCTGACAGAATTACAATGTCATCAATAAACCGCAAATTTTTTATATCTTCACCCTGAACTTTAATTCATTCTCCAAATTTCTTGTTGCTTTCCTTCTCTGCTTGTTTAATGTACAGATTGAATAACATCGGAGAAAGGGTACAACCCTGTCCACCTCCCTTGCAAACCAATGCTTTGGTTTCATGGAAAAATGTTCGTATGTTTGTAAATCTATGTGATTTAACTACTGAGGTTATCAGTCCATAGGTTTACGAACTACTTAACTAGCTTAAATTAACTGGAGGACAACGCACGCGTCCATGTCCGAGGGAGGAGACGAACCTCCGACGGGTAGCAACCACGTGATCCGTAGCAAGGCGCCTTAGAGTGCTCGGCCATTCCACCTCGGCCCCTTTCATGCACTTCGATTCTAATAACTTGAGTCTGGATTTTGTACAAGCTGTTAATAATCGTCTGTTCAAGAATGTCCCAATGTTTATAAGTCTGTTAGACTTAACTACTGCGGTTATCAGTCCTTAGGCTTACAAACTACTTAAACTAATTTAAACTAACCTAAGGACAAATACATGCCCCCATGCCCCAGGAACGACTCGAACCTTCGACGGCGAGCAACCACGCGCTCCGCAGCAATGCGCTTTAGAACGCTCGGCCACTCCACCGCGGCAGTAATAACCTTCTGTTGACTATATATTAGCCCTGATAAGTTCAGTATTTGGAAAGCCGTCGTTTACCTGGAGTGATTTAGGGAAATAATTTCAAAAATCTGTATGGCAAGGTATGGATCTGAACCCCGTCCTCCCGAATGCGAGTCCATTGACCATTTGAGAGGGTGTATTCCAATCCACATCTACATGGGATACTCTGCAAATCACATTTAAGTGCCTGGCAGAGGGTTCATTCCATTCTCGAATAGCGTGCGGGAAGTAAGAACACCTGAATCTCTCGGTTCGAGCTCTGATTTCTCGCATTTTATTCTGATGATCATTCCTACCTATGTAAGTGGGAGTCAACAATATATTTTCGCATTCGGAGGAGAATATTGGCGATTTGAGTTTCGTAAGTAGCCCACGCCGCAGCGAAAAGCGCCGCTGTTGTAATGATTCCCATCTCAGATCCTGTATCATTTCCGTAACGCTGTCTCCCCTGTATCGTGACAATACGAAACGAGCTGCCCTTCTTTGGACTCTTTCGATGTACTCCGTCAAACCCACCTGATAAGGATCCCACACTGGGCAGCAATACTCCAAATATGGACGGACAAGCGTAGAGTACGCAGTTCCTGTTGTAGTTCTGTTTTAAGGGTTCTGCCAATAAAACGCAGTCTCTGGTTCGCCTTTCCCAAGACATTATCTACGTGTTCTTTCCAATTTAAGTCTGAAGTAATAGTAATTCCTAGGTATTTTGTTGAGTTTCACTTTTGAATGATTTGTCTTGTAAACAAAGTTTAACGGATTTCTTTTCGTACTCGAGTGGACGACTACACACTTCTCATTATTTAGAGTCAATTGCCAATTTTTACACCATAGTGGTATGTTATTCAGATCGTTCTGCAGTTGGTTTTGATCTTCAGATGATTTTACTAGACGGTAAATGATGGCGTCATCTGCAAACAACGTAAGAGAGCTACTTAGATTTTTCCCCTAAATCGTTTATGTAAATAAGGAACAGCAGAGGACCAATAACACTACCCTGTGGAACGCCCGATATAACCTCTGTACTAGTCGCTCCCTTACCATCGATAACTCCGAACTGTGTACTCTCTGACAGGAAATCCCCTATCCAGTCGCAATCAACGTTGTCCGAATCTACAAAAGCCAGAAACGTGGGTTTGAATTTCGCTTTTATGTCTCGTATTTTTAACGGCTATGACACGCCCACCAGGTCCTAGGATTTTTATCTGTCACTTTCCACTTCTTTCACCTCTGGCAGTATTGCTCATGTGAAGAATACCGAGTAGCACCGTGGTTCGGAACCCACGTTAAACTGTAGGTCCCCCTATAACTGGCTGGGTAAGTCAGTTCGAAGGTCGGAGGAAGGCAACGGCATACCACCTCCAAACAGGAGCATGCATAGTAAAGCACCGTGGTGTTCAAACCAATCTTCGGATCGTTGACTGCTTTACCTTTTTACTTATGACACCGCCACGTGTATCACAGGCCTATTCGTCTGACCTGGACTGCTAAACAAGGGAAATTCTTTTCCGCTGCTACTTGCGCCTGGCTGATTTACGCGGACACCCCAGCTGCTGGTGACACCGCTACTGGACTAATCGTCCGCTTGCGACTACAGTCCCCAGGGCGCGATAACTCGGTACAACGCGATACTTGGGTAAGAATCTTTAACGAAACCGGCCGTTTCCTTTGAAGGAATCATCCCGTCATTTACCTGGAGTGATTTAGGGAAATAATTTAAAAAAATCTGGATGGCAAGGGGTGGATTTGAACCCCGCCCTCCCGAATGCAGTCTACTGACAATTTGAAAGGGTGTATTCCAATCAACATTGTCAAAAGCTTTCTCAGAATCTACAAAAGCCAGAAATGTGCGTTTGCATTTCGCTTTTCAAGTCTCGTATTTTTAACGGCTATGACACGGCCACGTGTGTCACAGGCCCACGCGTCTGACCTGGCCTCCTAAACAAGGGAAATTCTTTTCCGCCGCAACTTGCGCTCGAATTTTGGGTAAGAATATTGAACGATATCGGCCTTGCCCTTTGAAGGAACCATCCCGTCATCTGCAAGCAACATAAGAGAGCTACTTAGATTTTTCCCGTAAATCGTTTATGTAAATAAGGAACAGCAGAGGACCAACAACAGTACCCTGTGGAACGCCCAATATCACCTCTGTACTAGTCGCTCCCTTACCATCGATTACTCCGAACTGTGTACTCTCTGACAGGAAATCCCCTATCCAGTCGTAATCAACGTTGTCCGAATCTACAAAAGCCAGAAATGTGGGTTCGCATTTCCCTTTTATGTCTCGTATTTTTAACGGCTATGACACGGACACGTGTGTCACAGGCCCACGCGACTGACCTAAACTCCTAAACAAGGGAAATTCTTTTCCGCCGCTACTCGCGCCTGGCTGATTTACGCGGACACCCCAGCTGCTGGTGACACCGCTACTGGACTAATCGCCCGCTCGCGACTGCAGCCCCCAGGGCGCGATAACTCGGGAGTCCGTCCTTTCCTCTGGCGGGCGTGGCGCGCATTATGTAGCGCTTTGCAGGAGCAGTCGGCGGCGGCGGCGTTGTGAATGGGGCGGGGCGGCGTGACAGCGGGGAGCGGCAGCGCGGGCCGAGGTTACAGCGTGGCTGGCGTGGCTGCTGGCTGCTGGCCGCTGGCCGCTGGCGCGCCAGTGACCGATGGCGGCCGCGCGCATCCATCACTGCCACGCGCCACTAATTAATGCTCCGGCCAGCTCCAGCGCCGGCGGCCGCCCGCCGCTCCTCCTCGGTCGATAGCGCGTCTTGAGCTGCGGACGCGCTCTCGCCAGCTGCACTCTCTGCTGCCGTCTGCGTCCCAAACATCTGAAGCGCAACACTCCTCAACACCCTTCCCATCAAGTTCTTTAAGTCTCTGACATATCCTCCAACTCTTCGTTTTCCTCGTCACTTTACCCTTCGCCGAGTGCCTCCTCTGCCATCTCAACAAACCCCCTCCCCTTGTAGAGCTAAGACTTTCCTCAGACGAGCGCAAACTGTGCCATGAATCACAAATGTTCAAATGTTTGTAAATCTACCGGACCAAACCGCGCGGTCATCAGTCCGTAGCTTACAAACTACTTAAACTTTGGTAAACTAACCTAAGGACAACACAAACACCCATGCCCCAGGGAGGACTCGAACCTCCACGGCGAGCAGCCGCGCGCTCCGCAGCGAGACGCTTTAATGAATCACATGGGCAGCTCTACGACAAAGAGAGTGGCCATAAATAAAAAAAAATTATTAAATTTATGCCGACGGATTCCAATCTTACGAAAACTGACGATTCGTTTGGTATATTAAAAAGTTCGGTCTGATTAATATTCGTGAAATTGGTAAAATTAATCGCCAAATTAAATTACATAAAATTATATATTTTTGACGACGTAACAGCGTTCATTTTTAATGAAATAAATCAGATTTTGCGATCACTTACGGCTACGCTGTACTAGGTTTAGATGTAATACCAATTTTCGGCGAATGAAAATTTGTGCTCAGCCGGAATCTCCTACTTATTAGGTAGACACGTTGACCACTCCGCCACCTAGGACACAGTGACCAACCCGACTGCAGAGGACTCTTCCCTGCATGTCTCCCGGCTGCGACCATTACAGAATTAAGAGGCTGTGGTAATAGAAAAGAGACAGTGTGGCGAATGGAGATTTGGGTGTGGCGGGAGACGTGCAGGGAAGAGTCCTCTGCAGTCGGTTTGGTCACTGTGTCCTCGGTGGCGGAGTGGTCAACGTGTCTGCCTACTAAGCAGAAGATCCCGGCCGGGCACAAATTTTCATTTGCCGCACATTGGTATTACATCTAAACCTAGTACAGTGTAGCCATAAGTGATCGCAAAATGCGATTTATTTCATTATAAATCACGTAAAACTAATTTTCTCCGCAATCTAAAATCACCGCCTGCTTGCCTGACTAGAGGACCACCGTCTCGTGCGGGTGAAATAATTTCCCGCGTACTGTAATAATTAATATATTATTAAATAGTCTCTTGTGTTGGAGGTTCGAATCCTCCTTCGGGCAGGGTTGGGTGGGTTATCCATAGTTTAACTTAGTTTAAGTAGTTTGTATGTCTAGGGACTGATGTGCAAAGTAGTTTGGTCCCATAGGATTATAAACATTAGAACAAATGTTTCAAATGTTTGTATAGTCTATGGGACTTAACTACGGGGTCATCAGTCCCTAAACTTACAAACTACTTATGAACTACTTACGAACTAGGACGGCACAAATATCCATGCCCGAGGGGGGATTCGAACCCCCGACCGTAGTGGCCGTGCAGACCAACATTAGAACAAATTTTATTAAATTGGTAAGATGGCGGTCAGGCGCAAAGGCTGCCGGAGCCGTTAAGTTCAAACCCGGAGAGCCAACGTCTTCTTCGCGGAAGGACACTTCTGTTCCCGCCGTCTCTGAAGAGTTGCCGCCACGGCAAGACTCCACCCTAGAAGTCTAACAGTACTTTCACACACACACACACACACACACACACATGCCCGAGGGAGGACTCGATCGTCCGGTGGGAACGGCCACGAAATCTACGTCATTGCGCTTAAAATCACGCGGCCATCCCTGCGCGGCTATGTGAAGTGCATTGGAAGACGCTAAGTGTGTTTGTAAATCTATCGGACCAAACTGCGTGGTTTTCAGTCCGTACCTTACAAACTACTTAAACTAAGGTAATCTAACCTAAGGACAACACACACACCCATTCCCCAGGGAGGACTCGAACCTCCGACGGGGAGCAACCGCGCGTTCCGCAGCGAGGCGCCTTAGACCGCTCGGCTACTCCACCGTGGCAGTCGCTAAGTGCTTCCACTTTCGAGTAATTGATGAGAAACTTGCAATATTTGGGTCCCGTCAGCTTAAATAAAAACCACAGTTTAATTGTAACACTACCTATTCGTGTTAAAATTAACGTTTTCCTTTCAATGAGAAGATTAAGATAGCTTTTTAAATTTTTAAAGTTCAATAATTACGTGAAATATTGAAAACTAGCTGAAAACCCGGCGTTGCCCGGGTATTTATTTTTTTATTCCTACCATTTCTCAGGTATACATTCATTTGTATCAGGGCAATATGTCTGTAAAATCTCTTGTGAATACAGTTAGTAATAAAGAAATAATAGAATAAAACTTGGTGCGTGATGTAGCGGTTTTCCATGAACGTTACTATTTATGTGCTCATATCTCAAAAAATGTTTGTAGAACTTATGGGACTTAACTACGGGGTCATCAGTCCCTAAGCTTACAAACTACTTATGAACTAGCTAAGACTAAGGACGGCACCAATATCCATGCCCGAAGGGGGATTCGAACCCCCGACTGTAGTGGCCGTGCAGAGCGTGACTGAAGCGCCTCAGTACCCTCGGCCACCGCGGCCGGCTCTCATATCTCATAAACTATGTGTCTAACTATGATACAGTTCAGAAGGTACGCTTAACTATATGCATGTATATTATCTATAAATTTTCCTGCGGCTACAGCTTGTAGTGTACAAATTATAAATTGTAACGTCATACCGAATGCCGTAGTTTTATTCCATAAACAGCGGAAAAGTAGTAAGCGAGAAACTTTTTTCTTTTCATTATTTTGCTATGGTTGCCAGCGAGAAAACGTTTAATAAAGGTTTGAAATTATGTTTAAAGTTTGTTGCAAGTCGCTAAGCCGGCCGCGGTGGCCGAGGTGACTGAGGCGCTCCAGTCACGGTCCGCTAGGCCACTACGGTCGGGGGTTCGAATCCCCCCTCGGGCATGGATATTTGTGCCGTCCTTAGTTGTAAGTAGTTCATAAGTAGTTTGTAAGTTTAGGGACTGATGACCCCGTAGTTAAGTCCCATAAGCTTAACAAACATTTTTTTGAGCAAGTCGCTAAGTACTGTCATTCTCATACAGTGTATTTCGAAAGCCTCGTCGCATTATTTGGCATTTTTTGCGATTTCTATTGGTTATGACGTAATATCTTCTGAACCATGTGTCGTATGTGATTCTTATCCCTGTAGCAATTATTACCTTCACGATAAGGAATGTGTGTACCAAATTTTGTTTAAATCGGTCCAGTGGTTTAGGGTGAAAATGAGTATCATTGTCGCTAAATGCAGCAGTTTTTCGCGCATCTCATTGTTTATGACGTCATATCTCGTGAACTGTATATCGTATGACATTCTTACACTTACGGCGACCCTCCTCATGGATTGAAGCTTACGTGTACAAAGTTTGATAAAGATTGGAACAAAACTGTAGATTTGTTTGCAACTCGTACAAATATACGGACAGTCTGCTTTGTATATTAGATGATAAAATTCATTGCCTCTGTAAATCGTCAGGTAGGCCACGGGCAATAAAAAGTGGAAAACAGTGAAGATCGGATTTTATGCTGCACGATGCTTGGACATGAAGTCAGCCGTTGCTACATATTGAGAGACGGTGTTAGCCGTGCGGGCGCGGCTAGGAGGACGGCGCATGCGCAGTCGACCTCTCTGCCCGGCGTGCGGCGCTGCTTACGGCTGCCTTGGGGGATGCATAATCTCCCGGGCAATTAACACCTTACACGCGGACAACCGCTTCTTGCTGCCTCCACCCCAGCGACCGCAGCCGCGGCTCCGGAGATGGCGCTCTGCAGCAAGTGCTGACCGCACAGCGCGGCGGACTTCTCGCCGCTCGTACTGAATCCAGAAAGAAATCTCTGGCTCTCCTCCAAATTCCGCCCCTACAGTCTGTTACTCGCTATCACGGAGGTTCACAGCCAAAAACGTATGCTCTAACACTCGTTTTGTTTGCTTGTAATGAAGTGAGAAAGAAACGTTGCAACCAGTCGCTGTTATTATTCTGCAAGGCAGGATCGGAAATGTAGAGAAAAAATATCTTTTCTCTGCCGTGATATCGCAGCTGCAATAGTGAAAATTCGTGACGATATACTTTGAAGTTTGCGCTACAAGAGGATACTTTGTCTTCTTGTGCAGCACTAGCGAGAGAAGCCTGAACTTCGACCGAGCGAGGTAGTGCAGTGGTAACACACTGGACTCGTATTCGGGAGGGCGGTGAATCAAACATACGATAAACGTAAGAGTATATAGGGTACCAACTATAGTTCCGAACCATCCCGTTTAATTTAAGGTGCAGTTACATTGAGACGATACGATGTTTGTCACGAAGTGTTACAATAGTGCTTGCATGACGTGACACTAATTAGTAGGTCATTCCTGTTGCTACTGCCATAATACTACACTGACAAGGAGACCACAAGGGTACCGGACTCAAGAACTTTCGATACTTACGGTATGTGAAGTTCAGATCTCAAATAACCATCAGCTAAACCCCTTCGACGCAACTGTCAAAATTTGCAGAGAAAATCGACTTTGACGTTATTCAAGTACAGGTAACTACCAAAAATTAAAGCTGTTATAGCATCTGTCTGTATAGCTCAGGTGCGTTGTTGCCTTTAGAACCATAGAGTCGGTGGTTCGAATCCTGCCGTGACAGTTTTATTATTATTATTGTGTTAGAATACTTTGACAATTTTAATACATAATAGTAATTTTTAAGAAAAATGCACAAGTTTTTGCTCATTCGTAATTTTCTATGTTTTATAAAAGTTTGTTAATAATGATGGTTCCAATAAAAAAATACAATTTTTACTGCAGTGGCTTCATTATTAGTTGACGACGGTAGTCTTTGGTTGTTCTGTTTTGGAAGTCATATCCATAATTACTAATGGCTTTCCCAGCAGCTAACCTTCTCAATCGTAGCTTTTAGGTCACGATAAGGTGTTCAGCTCGTCTACATACACATAAACAAAAACTGACACAACACGTGGAACTATAAATCCCAAAATGTTTTAGATAAAAAGAAAGAAAAAGAAAACTGTTACAGCGAGATTCGAAACATCGTCTCTAAGGTTGTTAGGCGAGATGGCTGCCACCTGAGCTACATTATTTTAATTATTGCTACTTGCAAAACTTCAAGGTCGATATTCTCGAGAATTTTTGAGAGTTGTGTCGAATGGCTTTGGCTGATTGTTATTTAAATTCTGAACTTCTCATACCATAAATATAAAAGACATTCTAAAATCTCTTACCCATGTGGTCGTCTTGTGAGATCACGAACGTCATAAGTTAACTACACCAAGAAGAAATGCAGACGATGAACAAGTACTCATTGGAGTAATACATTATACTGGAGCTGACATGTGATTACATTTTCATGCAATTTGCGTGCGTAGATCCCGAGAAATCAGTACCCAGAACAATCACCTCTGGCCGTTATAACGGCCTTGATACGACTGGGCTTTGCGTCAAACAGAGCTTGGATGACGTGTACAGGTACAGATGGCCATGCAGCTTCAACACGATACCACAGTTCATCAAGAGTAGTGACTGGCGTATTGTGACGAGCCACCATTGACGAGACGTTTTCAGTTGGTGAAAGATCTGGAGAATGTGCTGGCCAAGGCAGCAATCAAACATTTTCCGTATAGAGAAAGCCTGTATAGAACCTGCAATATGCGGTCGTGCATTATCCTGCTGGAATGTAGGGTTTCGCAGGGATCGAATGACTGGTAGAACCACGGGTCGCTACACATCTGAAATGTAATGGCCACTGGTCAAAGTGTCGTCGATGCGATAAAGAGGTGACCGAGACGTGTAGCCAATGGCACCCCATACCATCACGCCGAGTGATAAGCTAGTATGGCGATGACGAATACACGCTTCAAATGTGCGTTCACCGCGATTTCGCCAAAGACGGATGCGACCATCATGATGCTGTACACAGAACTTGGATTTATCCGAAAAAGAAACGACATTTTGCCATTCGTGCACCCAGGTTCGTCGTTGCGTACACCATCGCAGGCACTCCTGTCTGTGATGCAGCGTCAAACGTAATCGCAGCCATCATGGTCTCCGAGCTTTATAGTCTATGTTGGCTGCAAACGTCGGCGAACAGTTCGTGCAGGTGGTTGTTGTCATGCATATGCCCCATCTGTTGACTCAGGGATCGAGACGTGGCTGCACCATCCGTTGCAGCCATGAGGATAAGATGCCTGTCACTGCTAGTGATCGAGGCCGTTGGGATACAGCATGGCGTTTCGTATTGCCCTCCTGAACCCACCGATTCCGTATTCTGCTTAGTCATTGGATCATGACCAACGTGAGCAGCAATGTTGCGATACGATGAACCGCAATCGCGATAGGCTACAATCTGACCTTTATCAAGGTCGTAAACATGATGGTACGCATTTCTCCTCATTACACAAGGCATCACAACAACGTTTCACCAGGCAACGCCGGTCAACTGCTGTTTGTGTATGAGAAATTGGTTGGAAACTTTCCTCATGTCAGCACGTTGTAAGTGTCGCCACGGCGCCAACCGTGTGTGAATACTGTGAAAAGCTAATAATTTGCATATCACAACATCTTCTTTCTGTCGGTTAAATTTCGCGTCTGTAGCACATCTTCGTGTTGTAGCAATTTCAATGGTGAGGAGTGTATGAAGTGAGGTGCACTGTCAGAAATGCCAATTTTATTCCCATCATTCATGTGAAACCGTTTACGATGTGGTTACGATAGCACGACGGGAATCAACAGACTTTCAACGCGGAATTGGTTGGATACTATACCTTAGGAAACCGCGAATTGGTCTGATGAGCCAATCAGAATTTGTTATGCGCCCTCTTCTGCGTCGTTCGACAGGGTGCCAGTGGCGGTGGACCACCTGCCCTGACATTCTACCGTTTCTCCCAAAGTCCTTTCTTATCGGAATATTTCTCCTTTGAGACAAGATACTGCAAGAAAATTAAATACAAGAAATCGGAATTCCAAATACAGCAGAAAATAAGCGTGGGGGTCTCCTGAAACATCTCGTCGATATACTACTAGCATCATCACAGCACGAATACCAGATTCAGTGGTAACCATGCGCTTTACTGAAGAGTACGTTATTAATTGAAAATCAAAAATTGATAAATAAAGGAATCTTTAGAAGACTGTGAATATGAAACATAACCTTCACAGGGGACTGATGAGCTACCAGTTTAATCCCCTCCAAATTCTAAGAACGACATAATCTCAGCAGACAAAAGAAAGAATCATTTAATCTTAAAGATGGCACGGCGATCGAGTCATTTGTTCAGCCGTTCAGAAATCTCTGTATCTGAGTATACGGCAGTAGCTATCAGTGGTCATGTTTCAAGAGGACATTGTACGTAAATCTCGGTAAATGTAAGGGTGTCGCGTAGTTGCAGAAAGGGGCATAAGTGCTTGGTCGTGCTCGTGACCACACAGTGTTTGAAATTGCTGGGTTTGCTAGTGTTTCGCAGTGAAATGTTCATCATATCAACAAGAGATGATGTAACTACGTGGCTACAAACACGATATCAGAATAGAGATTCGAAATATACAAACATCTAGAATGCTGCAGTGTACTGAAATATTTATAACAGCAAAGCTGAAAATTTGTTCTTGACTGGTATTGGAAGGCGAATTTTTTCAGTTTCGTGCTCGCGGTCGCCGTAACATTCAGCGTATCCAGGCAGGCTTCCTGTCCTCCCCAAATTCTGATAATATCGCACAGTACAATGGTAGTGCCACTTTCTCATCACTTCATCTTGATCGCAGCCTAGGTGTATTTCCGGAAGGGATCGGACATTTTTATTCATCACACACACATTGTCAGTTACCTGTAGGGAGCATATTCGTGGCGCGTCCAAAAAGTAAGTTCCGTTTCAATTTATCTCCGCTGCAGCGCTGCGACTGCAGTTTCGCACATGCGCTGTAGACGATGTATATCACGGAGAAGAACGTGCGCCATTTGGAGATCGCTGTTTCGTTGTGCTTGTTTGAAATGTCGGAGTTGATTGAAAATCCTGCCGCCTGTGAAATCAGGTCGGTGATTAGGTTTCTGAATGCGAAGAAAGTGAAACCAAGTGAAATTTATCGGCAAATTTCCGATGTTTACGGACCAAATGCGATGAGTGATTCGATGGTGAGAAGATGGGTCCGATAGTTCAATGGCAGGCGTAGTTTTGTGCACGATGAAGAACGAAGTGGGCGTCCACCTTTGGTTACAGAAGAACTGGTTCACGCGATTGATGACAAGATCCAGGAAAACCGTAGGTTTACAATTAGTGCTCTCGCTATGGACTTCCTCCAAATTTCACTGTTTCCAACTGGTTGAAGACACAGGCGACAGATTTCTATGAAGAAGGTGCCACGCTATGACAAATGCCTGCAAAATTTCGGCAGTTATTTGGAAAAGTAGTTTAAGAGTTGTAGAATTTTGTGCAATAAAAACTTCTTCTGTATCTGTGTACAATTTTACTTTATTACCAAACGGAATTTACTTTCTGGACGCGCCTCGTATGCCAGCGTTGAAACTTACATAGTAGCAACACTAGTGTGGAGACGCTATGCAGTGGAATCTACTATTCTCACTGATACCACACATTGTTGACATGCCTACCTCAATTCCCAGCAAATGCCCTCGTCCGTCCCACGTCACCAGCGTGCGCACAATCGAGGGATACACAGTCACTTGTGAGTGGGCGCTCTAATGTAACGGTGTCACTATGCTTTCGAAACAGGAACAACGGATTTGGATCAAGGCTGAATATGCCATAGGTCTTACTGTACGACAGTGTCATCAAGGTATTCAAGAGGCAAGCGGAAAATCGTCATTTCCGTACAGACCTGTGGCACGTTGGGCGAAAGCCTTCAACGAAGATCGGCAAACTGTGGCAGACATGCGTCAGGCAGGTTGTCCTAGCGTCTCTGAAGAAGAAGTGCATATTGTTGCCGCGTTAGTCATCGACGGCGGACGATTCGTGTGCTCGCCCACAAATCCGGATTAGCGCCCACAGCGCACGTTTTGGCTGCTCCGTTCGGTCGATTGGACTGGGAAGTACAGTACCACCATCAAACTCCCCGTAGTTAAGTCCTTGTGACTTTTATTTGATTCCGAAGATGGAGGAACGACTTCGTGGCATTCACTTCCGAACTGTTTCAGAGATTCGAGAGGCAGTACACCTCTCCATTCGCACCATCAACAGAACAGGCTCTGCTAATAGTGTACTACTCCTTCCATATCTGTGGCAACGGGTTCCACACAACTATGGTGACTACCTTGGACAGTAACAGGTGTAAACATGTAATGCTTTTGTATCGGTTGTGACTAAATAGTTGTCACTGTTTAAGTTCCAACCCTTGTACAATTATAAAAATTGTATCTGATATTTTGGCCATATCCAAACGTGAACAGCAACTGGTCGAAGAGAAAGGGGAAGCTATTTTCCAGATGTAAGGTCTAAGATTCTGTACAAACAAAATATTATTTAGTACTAGCTCAAAACCCGGCATTGCCCGGGTATTTATATATTTATTCCCGCCATTTTTCAGGTATATATTCATTTTGTATCAGGACTGTATGTCTGTAAAACCTCTTGGGAATACAATTAGTAGTACAGACGTAATAGATTAAAACTTGGTGCGTGATGGGGTGGTTTTCCATTAACGTTACTGTTTATGTGCTCATATCTCATGAACTACGTGTCGGAATGTGATACAATTTATAAGCTGCATTCAACTATATATGTGTATACTGTCTGTAGAATTTCCTGCCGCTACAATTGGTAGTGTTGAAATTATAAATTGTAACGTCATACCGAGAGCCGTAGTTTTACTCAATAAACAGCGGAAAAGTAGTAAGCGAGAAACTTTTTTTCTTTCATCATTTTGCTATGGTTGTCAGCGAGAGAAAGTTTAATAAAAGTCTGAAATTATGTATAGTTTGTTGTAAGTCGCTAAGTACTCCGATTCTCATATACCGTATTTATAAAGTCTCGCCGCATTATGTGGCAGTTTCTTGCGAATCATATTGTTTATGACGTCATATCTTCTGAATCATATGTCGTATATGATTCTTAACCCTGCAGAAATTGTACCTCACGGTAAGGAATGTGTGTACCAAATTTGGTTGAAATCGGTCTAGTGGTTTAGGAGAAAATGAGCAAAATTGTCGCTAAATGCAGCAGTTTTCTGCGCATCTCATGGTTTATGACGTCATACCTCATGAACTATGTACCGTACGTGATTCTTACACCTACGGCGACCGTTCTCATGGATTGAAGCTTACGTGTATAAAGATTGGAACAAAACTGTAGATTTGTATGCAACACGTACAAATATACGGGCACTCTGCTTTATGTATTAGAAACGTATATGA
The DNA here is from genome assembly GCA_026315105.1 of Locusta migratoria. Classification (NCBI taxonomy): domain Eukaryota; kingdom Metazoa; phylum Arthropoda; class Insecta; order Orthoptera; family Acrididae; genus Locusta; species Locusta migratoria. The sequence continues at coordinate 278,114,933 of CM048744.1, forward strand.
TTTTTAATGATGCGCTTTCCTTCGTTCAGACCTAAGGCTGTCGTGCATTACGTTGATTGCTGGACGAATACGACGTAAATTTTCTCCCCACGAGCAACAGCTCTGATCCTCCAAAATCACGCAATTTTGGAAACAACATCAACGACTGGCGCGTTTCACTATCGTCCCGTCCTTACGCAGGGACGGCGGCTCCGGAGCAGTTAGAGCCGAGATAAGAAGTCGGAGTAATTTCCCAAAACGCGCGCGCTCCGCGGAATCTTGCCGGTGTGATACAGATTAAGCGCGGGGCTTTTTTTCCCCTTCCGCGGTGGGCGGAGGCGGCCGGCTCGGCACATAACTCAGGCAGATAAGGCCGGCTGCGAGATAAGGCAGATTTATCAAGGAGGCGAGGCGCTGAGCGGGCTCAGCGCTGGCCAGCGAGCCTCGCGAGGAGGGCGGCCAGCCACTCTGCCCACACCGCAGGCACTACCCGAGGTCTTCTGCCTGTGGAGCGCGCGCGAACGGGCGACGATTCCTGGCCCAGGTGGCGTTTCTCTTGCCTTATAGTCTAGGAGTCGGCGTTCAATGTCATACTCATCTACATCAGGGGTGTGCCGAGAGGGAGTAGCCGAACGATCTGGAGCGTCACGTTGCGGGTCGCGCGGCCTCCTGCGTCGGGGGTTCGAATCCTCCCTCGGGCATGGATGTTTGTGTTGTCATTAGTATAAGTTAGTTCATAAGCTGTAAAAAGATATAAAAAGCCAAGATCGCTGACCATCAATTTTTATTTACGACGACCGATTTTGCTGAATTTTTTGTGTCCCAGCCTCGTCGCCGCTTTTGTGTCTCGTTTCCGTCGTAGGTGTCGGTGGCCGAGTAGGAAGACCGACACAGGGATAAAGGTAGCACGCTGGTGCAGGTACGGAGGGGAGCAGCCAGTGGGGCAGCAGAAACTAGAAACACTAGAGTAAATTAGAACGAGATATATATATTGCACAGAATTTACACAATACTTAACTTTTACATAGATCAGTACTGCATAATGCTGATACATAGTTGAGCTATAGGCTTGCCTAGTGCCTATCCGATAGCCAAGTCTTCACTGGTGCCTATCTGAATACTAAGTGTTAACTGGTTCCTATCTCAGTCCCAAGTGAACGATGTCGTTCAGTGGTGGCCACGAGCGGAGTTACAGCAGAGGGCGCTCGTGGCTGTCGTCGTAAGAACGCCGCGCCGTGCGTGCATGGCGGCGCGCGGCGAAAGTAGGTGGCGCGCACTTTGTACTTGTGCGACACCACAGAATTATGTCAGCATCATCTGGTCAAATAAAATATTTTACAAGGCCATAATCTTGTAATGTCAATCAGCTGTTATATAACAATTTACAGTGGATAGGTGCACTATGTCATTATAATAACACATAATTATCACAGTGAGTGACAATATCAATGGCCTTGTAAAATATTTTATTTGACCAGATGATGCTGACATAGTTCAGCGAAACCGGTCGTCTTAAATAAAAATTGATGGTCAGCGAACTTGGCTTTTTATATCTTTTTAGAATATTATAAGTGGATCGCCTCCTAGAACGTAAACCAACTAGTTCATAAGTAGTTTGAAAGTTTAGGGACTGATGACCCCGCAGTTAAGTCCCATAAGCTTTACAAACATTTCAACATTTGAACATCAGAGGTGTTCACAACCCGTGGCCCAAGTACGCCATGCGGATCAAAGGGAATATCGGTATCTCACTGAACTTTGCAGGGGTACCGTGATTAAATATTCAATCTACTAGCTGAAAACCCAGCATTGCCCGGGTATTAATTTATATACTCCTCTCTTGAGTTAGTACTTTCCTATCCCTTATCTCTCTCTCTGTGCATCTCCTATTTTCTAAAATATGTTATATTTATCGGAGAATATATAAAAATAAAGGCTGTCTTGCATAATGTACAAAATTTGGTACACATGTTTCTTACTATCAGGCAACAATCACTGTCGGTGTAAGAACCACCTACAACACATACATAACGAGATATCATGTCATAAACAATGACAGTCGTGAAAAACGGCCGCACCATGCGATAATATTCTACATCTGCTTCTATACTAATGGACCGATTTCAACCAAATATGGTACAAACATTCTGTAAGATCAGCAATCATTTACTATGGTTGCAAAAATCACCTACGATACATATCATGTTCAAACAACTTACGGGTATGCTGCCGGGTGACGTCGTCGACAACCGCTGATATTTCGGCAGGAGAACACCCTGCCATTCTCAAGGCACAACTGCACTTAAGGAAGCAATGTGCAAGCGTATTTAATACCTCGGTTTGCAAAGTGTAAACAAGGAAGATAACACAGTACAAGTCACAGCAGAGTCACCACAACCACAGGTGACCAAACATCAAAAATATCGATAGTGACTTAATCAACAGGTGAGGCAGCATTAATTTTATCCCTCTGTTTTTTGACGATAGACAGTGCCGGATTCCAAGCAGAATTCAAACAAAAACCACCATCTCTGTTTATAAGGTCGCTTGCTAGTTTAATTTCAACAGCTTCCTTAATAACACTATCCCAATAGGTGGAGGTGCATGCCAGGATCTCCGTGTTGTTGTATTCCATAGGATGACCGGTGTCAAGACAGTGTTCTGCAACAGCGGATTTGTTGGGCTGTTGTAAGCGCGTGTAACGTTTATGTTCAATACAACGGTCTTCCACAGTCCTGATTGTCTGACCAATGCCTTGAGAATGGCAGGGTGTTCTCCTGCCGAAATATCGGCGGTTGTCGACGACGTCAACCGGCAGCATACCCGTAAGTTGTTTGAACACTCATTACGCTGGGAAAAGTTAAAGTCTCACATTGTTTACCTCTACGGGGAGGAAATGTATCGGTGTTTACGAAAGTTGGATAAACTTCGTAGCAGTAGAGTAAGGTTGCAATGTGCTTTGTCGTTCTTGTTGAAGTGTCACAATCATAATATTGTCCCTACGTTTGCTAAGATTGTGCACCATATTAATTCTCCTGCCGCCAATCGAAAAAATGTTCAAATGTTTGTATAGTCTATGGGACTTAACTACGGGGTCATCAGTCCCTAAACTTACAAACTACTTATGAACTACTTACGAACTAGGACGGCACAAATATCCATGCCCGAGGGGGGATTCGAACCCCCGACCGCAGTGGCCGTGCAGACCGTGACTGGAGCGCCTCAGTCCCCTCGGCCACCGCGGCCGGCGCCGCCAATCGTATAAAGCAACGTGCTGGCTTAGCTCTTGTTCGTGAAAGGATCCACTTTACTCGTCGTCAATTAGATTTTGTTTCGAAGGAGTTATTTCGGCTTCATTTGATGATTGCTGCTAATGTCTCTCAATTTTCTTGGGATTGGTTGGACGGTGCCTCTTCGACACAGTCTGATTGGGAATTTCAATCTGTAACGGCACGACATTCGGCGAAATTTGAACGTTTCCTTGGCTCAGATTCCAATTTAGTTTTGCAACGATCTGTGATCAATCTCACGGAAAAAACTTATGACGACGCAGCTTTATCTGTGTTGGGGAAGGGTTTGAATTTCGCACCGACGCCTAAGCGTTTGCCGGTCGTTGATTTCATAAGTTCTATTGAACAGGCTGTTTCCAAACTACCTTCCGATTCTGCAGAAGAGGCTAGGAGGGAGGCTTGTCGTATGTTGACTGGGGCCCGTCCACCCAAGTGTAATATAACAGCAGCTGAGGCGTCTGCTTTACGGTCTCTCAGAATAGATCCTGATATTGTTATCTTGCCTGCGGACAAGGGAAACGCCACAGTTTTGATGAATAAAGATGATTACATTCAAAAGATGCAATGTCTACTTTCTGATTCGACATATCGTAGGATCGGCGCTGACCCCACAAAGAGTGTTGAGAGAAAGACTAATAACCTCCTGAAGAAAAGTCCTTTCTCACCGGAGACCATCAAAAGTCTTAATTCTTACTGTGCTGTTCCACCTAGATTGTATGGCCTTCCTAAGGTTCACAAACAGAACATTCCTCTGAGGCCTATAGTGTCTAACATTGGTGCTCCGACATATCGTGTAGCTAAACATCTTGCTAGTTTGTTGAGTCCAATGGTGGGCAGGTGTGAACACCACATTAAGAACTCGGCGGATTTCTTACGTCGATTGCAGGGATTGCGTTTGAATGACTCTGATATTTTAGTGAGTTTTGATGTTGTCTCTCTCTTCACTCGCGTTCCTCTGTCAGATTCGTTGCAGCTAATTGAGGTTAAGTTTGGTGTCGAGTTAACAAACCTTTTTCGACATGTGCTGACTTCCACTTACTTTTTATTCAATGGTCAGTTCTATGAACAAACTGATGGAGTTGCAATGGGAAGCCCGTTGTCACCTATTGTGGCCAATTTGTTTATGGAGGATTTTGAGGAACGTGCTTTAGCGTCAGCGACTCTGAAACCTGCGTGTTTTCTCAGATATGTAGACGACACTTTTGTTGTTTGGCCTCATGGTAGTGAGAATTTAAATGGTTTTTTGGAACACCTAAATTCAATCCACCCGAACATTCAGTTCACAATGGAGGTGGAACAGAATGGATGCCTTCCTTTCCTTGATGTGTTGGTCAGAAGGAAGGTTGATGGTACATTGGGACATTCTGTTTATAGGAAGCCTACCCACACAGACTTGTATCTGCGAGCTGATAGTTGTCACCATCCAGCTCAGCGTGAAGGAGTACTTCGTACTTTGGTTCACAGGGCACATGTCATTTCAGACCACGACAGTTTGTCAGCTGAGTTGTCCCATCTCGAGGTGACCTTTCGTCAGAATGGTTATAGTGAGAGACAGATAAAATGTGCATTGCGCTATCGGCCTTCATAGCAACGGGTGAGTGAAGATAGTAATGAAGTGGCACTTAAATCTATGGCCTTTTTGCCTTACACAGGAAGTATTTCCAACAAGATTGGTCGTGAAACTTCCTGGCAGATTAAAATTGTGTGCCGGAACCGGGACTCGAACCTGGGACCTTTGCCTTTCGCGGACAAGCGCTCTACCGACTGAGCTACCCCGACACGACTCACGATGCCGCCTCACAACTTTACTTCCGCCAGTACCTCGCCTCCTACTTTCCAAACTTCACAGAAGCTCTCTTGCAAACACGCAAGACTAGCACTCCTGGAAGAAAGGATATGGTGGAGACATGGCTTAGCCACAGCCTAGGGGATGGTTCCAGAATGAAACTTTCACTCTGCAGCGGAGTGTGCGCTGATATGAAACTTCCTGGCAGATTGCGTGTTTGCAAGAGAGCGTCTGTGAAGTTTGGAAAGTAGGAGGCGAGGTACTGGCGGAAGTAAAGTTGTGAGGCGGCATCGTGAGTCGTGTCGGGGTAGCTCAGTCGGTAGAGCGCTTGCCCGCGAAAGGCAAAGGTCCCAGGTTCGAGTCCCGGTTCCGGCACACAATTTTAATCTGCCAGGAAGTTTCATATCAGCGCACACTCCGCTGCAGAGTGAAAGTTTCATTCTGGAAACATCCCTTAGGCTGTGGCTAAGCCATGTCTCCACCATATCCTTTCTTCCAGGAGTGCTAGTCTTGCGTGTTTGCAAGAGAGCTTCTGTGAAGTTTGAAAAGTAGGAGGCGAGGTACTGGCGGAAGTAAAGTTGTGAGGCGGCATCGTGAGTCGTGTCGGGGTAGCTCAGTCGGTAGTGCGCTTGCCCGCGAAAGGCAAAGGTCCCAGGTTCGAGTCCCGGTTCCGGCACACAATTTTAATCTGCCAGGAAGTTTCATATCAGCGCACACTCCGCTGCAGAGTGAAAGTTTCATTCAAGATTGGTCGTATTTTGCGGAAATATGATGTGAAATGTGTTTTTCGACCACCTTCTAAGATAAAGGCCCTGTTGGCGTCAGTAAAGGATGATCTTGGTTTGCTTAAGGCAGGTGTATATCGTATTCCTTGCAGTTATGGCATGTCATATATTGGTCAGACAATCAGGACTGTGGAAGACCGGTGTATTGAACATAAACGTTATACGCGCTTACAACAGCCCAACAAATCCGCTGTTGCAGAACACTGTCTTGACACCGGTCATCCTATGGAATACAACAACACGGAGATCCTGGCATGCACCTCCACCTATTGGGATAGTGTTATTAAGGAAGCTGTTGAAATTAAACTAGCAAGCGACCTTATAAACAGAGATGATGGTTTTTGTTTAAATTCTGCTTGGAATCCGGCACTGTCTATCGTCAAAAAACAGAGGGATAAAATTAATGCTGCCTCACCTGTTGATTAAGTCACTATAGATATTTTTGATGTTTGGTCACCTTTGGTTGTGGTGACTCTGCTGTGACTTGTACTGTGTTATCTTCCTTGTTTACACTTTGCAAACCGAGGTATTAAACACGCTAGCACATTGCTTCCTTAAGTGCAGTTGTGCCTTGAGAATGGCAGGGTGTTCTCCTGCCGAAATATCGGCGGTTGTCGACGACGTCACCCGGCAGCATACCCGTAAGTTGTTTGAACACTCATTACGCCGGGAAAAGTTGAAGTCTCACATCGATGCATATGATGTTATAAACAACGAAAACTGTCCAGTCTTGTGGCGCGCGATTTTATTGAACTATTTTAAAATGAAAACACTTAGCAACTTGCAATAAACTTCGAAGATAATTTCAAATATTTACGAAACATTTCTCGCTGACAACCCCAGCATTGATTATGTGTACGTAAGGAACCAAAATGTATGGAATCTTTGTCTAGAACTGTTTGTTTTATTTAAAAAGAAGAACAACAATGGTGTTAACGGAAAACGGATCAGAAGATGAATACAGTGTTATTATTATTCATAGTGTATATTATCAAATATTATTAGAGTCGAAGGGCAAGAAAGGGACACAGAGGTTGGAAAGTGAGTAAGACAGGGTTGCAGCCTTTCCCCCAATGTCGTTCAATCTGTAAATTGAGCAAGCAGTGACGGAATGGAAGGAGAAATATGAGATGGAATTAAAGTGCAGGGAGAAGAAATGAAAATTTTCGGTTTGCCGATGACATAGTAATTTCATCAGAGACTGCGTAGGATCTGGAAGAGCAATTGAATGGAATGGACAGTGACCTGAAAGGAAGATATAAGAGGAATATTAACAAGAGTAAAAAGCGTTTCTAAAGAAGCGAAACTTGTTAACATCCAATATTAATTTAAATGTTAGGAAGTCATTTCTGAAAACATTTGTCTGGAGTGTAGCATTGTATGGGAGTGAAACGTGGACGATAAGGAGTTCAGATAAAAAGATGATAGAAGCTTTCGAAATATGGTGCTATAGACGAATGATGAAAATTAGATGGGTAAATCACTCAACAAATGAGGAAGTGCTTAACCAAATCGGGGAGAAAAGAAGTTTCTGGCATATCCTAAGAGAATGGATAGATTGGTGGGACACGTTCTGAGACATCAAGGAATCGCCAACTTAGTATTAGAAGGAAGTGTGTGGAGTAAAAATCGTAGAGGAAGACCGAGGGACTAAAACAGAGGTGATTTCGGGCGTTCCACAGGGTAGTGTTATTGGTCCTCTGCTGTTCTTTATTTACATAAACGATTTAGGGGGAAATCTAAGTAGCTTTCTTAGGTTGTTTGCAGATGACGCCGTCATTTACCGTCTAGTAAAATCATCTGAAGATCAAAACCAACTGCAGAACGATCTGAATAAGATATCAGTACGGTGTAAAAATTGGCAATTGACTCTAAATAATGAGATGTGTGAAGTCATCCACATGAGTACGAAAAGAAAGCCGTTAAACTTTGTATCCAAGATAAATCAATCAAAAGTGAAGGCCGTAAACTCGACAAAATACCTAGGAATAACTATTACTTCAGACTTAAATTGGAAAGAACACGTAGATAATGTCGTGGGAAAGGCGAACCAGAGACTTTATTGGCTGAACCCTTAAAACATGCAACAGAACTACAAAAGAAACTACATGCACTACGTTTGTCCGTCCATTTTTGGAGTACTGCTGCCCAGTGTGGGACCCTTATCAGGTGGGTTTGACGGAGGACATCAAAAGAGTCCAAAAAAGGGCAGCTCGTTTCGTATTGTCGCGATACAGGGGAGACAGCGTTACGGTAATGATACAATATCTGGGATGGGAATCATTACAACAACTGTGCATATCACTGCGGCGTGGGCTACTTGCGAAACTCCAATCGCCAACATTCTCCTCCGAATGCGAAAATAGATTGTTGACTCCCACTTACATGGGTAGAAATGATCATTAGAATAAAATACGAGAAATCAGAGCTCGAACGGAGAGATTCAGGTGTTCTTTCTTCCCGCGCGCTATTCGAGAATGGAATGGAATATAAATAGTATAATGGTGGTTCGATGAACCCTCTGACAGGCACTTAAATGTGATTTGAGGAGTATCCCATATAGATGTAGATGTAGATGTAGGGACGAATACAGTAAGCAGATTCAGAAGGATGTGGGTTGCCGAACGTATTCTCAGATGAAGAGACTTTTCCACGTCAGGGCAGCGTGGAGAGCTGCATCAAACCAGTCTGCGTACTGAAGACCACAACAACAACAACATGAAAAATTGTATCAAGGTACGATACATGGTTCAAGCGTTATGACGTCATGCACAAAGTAATTCAGAGAAATGTAACAGTTCTCATAACCTGTTACCCAGCCCTTGTATACGCAGCTAAGTGATGCGTTCCAAGATGGGTATGGGCAGTATGTAGTGCTGCCGACGGCGGCCACTTGGTGGCGCGCGTGTTAAGGCTGGAGTAGCGCCTGGCCGCATTCCCGCGCCGTGGAGTAGCCGCCGGCGCTCCGGCTGCCGGCCGCGGCATGCGCGGCCAGCCCTCCTAATAATTGGAGCACCGCCAGCCGCCAGCGCCTCGAGTGCAGCGCCCGCCTGCTCCTGGTAACTGACACAAGAGCGCCCGCCAACACTTGCCGAGGCTGCTCCAAAGACGGCACACGCAACGCACGCAGCACGTTAGACGACAGCGTAGGCGAGTTTACCCAGCACATCCATCGTCGGCATAGTTAAGCTGAGGCAACAGTTCGGCGAAGAGAACGCTGCCCGAAACAGTCGTATGATTGGAGCAAGTTTCTGTTGGTTATACGGAACGTTTATGACGACCTCAGAAAGATCACAGTTTAGGGAATAAGTAGTAAAACAGTCGACTCTAATAATATTTGATAATATACACTATGAATAATAGTAATACTGTATTCATCTGCTGATCCGTTTTCCGGTAACACCAGTTTTCTTCCAATTTTATGAAATTTTGCACACATAAGCTTCTATCCATGAGAACGATTGCCTCGGGTTTTTGGATAACGTACAACACATTGTTCACGAGATATGACGTTATAAACAATGAGATGCGCGAAAAACTGTTGTATCAAACGAGAGTGTTGAACATTTACTCTTAAACCACTGCCGGCCGCGGTGGCCGAGGTGACTGAGGCGCTCCAGTCATGGTCAGCACGGCCACTTCGGTCGGGGGTTCGAATCCCCCCGACGGGATATAAAATTCAGAATCACTAGTAGTTTCACCCATCAAAGCTTGTAGCTGTGCTCCTGACTCACCCTGTATGAGTCAATTTCTTTGAACTTAAACTTTAATGCCATGACATGTTCAATTTTCTTCTTTCTCTTCTTCTTTATTTCTTCTTCTTTTCTATATATACAGAAGAGTGTACGATACAGATCTACTGATTTATTTCGATCACGATAAAATTTCGCACACTTGACCTTCAAAGTAGGTGGGACGCGGTCGCGCGGCAGTAGCCGAGCCGTCTGGAGCGCCACGTTACGGATCGCGGGCTCGAATCATCCATCGGACATGGATATGTGTGTTGTCCTTAGGGTAGTTTACCCTAGTTTAAGTAGTTTGTAAGCTACGGACTAATAACCTAGTAGTTAAGTCCGATAGATTTACAAACATTTGAACATTTGAGTTTATTCCGCTTGACGTACAATGATCAGAATATTACCTAAAGTAGTTATCCTGGATGTTCCATCAGAGGACAATAATAACTTATAGTTTACTACGTAGAGCCGGGCGCGGTGGCCGAGGGGACTGAGGCGCTTCAGTCACGGTCTGCACGGCACTACGGACGGGGGTTCGAATCCCCCCTCGGGCATGGATATTTGTGCCGTCCGATTACGTAAGTAGTTCATAAGTAGTTTGTAAGTTTAGGGACTGATGACCCCGTAGTTAAGTCCCTTCAGCTTAAAAAACATTTGAACATTTGATGATTTGACTGACGATGGTCCGACGGCTGGTCGACTATCGAGTGATCCTCAGGGCTCGATTTGGGGTTTCCTTTCCTTTTTTATTTATTCATTTTTGTCATTTGTTCCGAGCTATTGATTTGCTTCTTACATTTCTCCACACATACTCTCTCCAGGAAGCTCCTGTTGCTTTAACTGCCAGCTGCTTGTAATTTTCTGCTTATTTTAGAGACAGAAAGCTGACAAAATAAAACTAGAGGAAAATAAATAGCAAAGAAGATATTTTCTTTCATGAGACTAAAAGCTAACAAAGAAGTGACTATAAAATTATTCGACTACTAATTTAGCTTTTTCTTCTGTTACAGGAAACAACGTGTTCGTCTAAACGACAGACGCCCCGCTGACCGACATCTAAGCACGTGGCTCGCTCTAAGATCCACTATTAGTCTCCTGGGCAACCAAAGCGATATGGTTGGTTCATCACTTCTCTTCTTTAACTTCTGTCTCTACTCTACTTTCATGTAGCTTCAGGCTGATTTACTTCCATTAAATGTATTTTGTAGAGCATGACTTTGTCTTATATTTAGTAGGAATCATAATACTCCCGGTTTTTCTATACTTCCGGTTAAATTTAACCAACTTTACTGCATGTAATTAATTAGTATCCTCTTAGCAGCGTAGTTTATCTTATTTCAGATTTGTATAGAGACACAAACGATAAGAAAAAGTTCCTGGAAAATGAAAGAAGTACTTACGGTTCTTTGTACTGTAGCGTTGTTCGATTTCCATTTTTCTGGGGTGAAAGCTACACTTCTTTCTATGCTGTGGACTGTACAATAATAGAAACTGCCTTTTCTGTGTGGTGAAAAATACTAGAAAACTACTTCCTATGCTATAAAGTTGATCTCTTTTTCTTTGTTTTCTGTGTACTATTTAATAGCAAAATGTCTAATTATTATATGGCTGATTTATAGCTGCAGTAGAGTACAAAAGTGTTAGAGTAACAGGAGAATCAAATTAAATCAGTCACTCCGGATGTCCCTGAAAGAGATGTGCAGTTTCTCTGTGTAGCTTTTAGTAAGTTGAACCACCCGATACGGCTAACAGAATTACCTACAAAGTAATTACGAAAGTGATCCAAAAAATTCTTAATAAAATCTTGTGCATATTTCTCCTATTGAGCAACACAAAACAGAAAGGAGAGATTATACTAAAGAGGTCTTACTAAAGAAACTGCCTACATTACACTTGTCTGTCATATTTTGGAGTACTGCTGCGCATTGTGGGATCCCATCTAAGTTGGTCTAACGGAGAAGACAGAGAACGAAAGCTCGCTTTGTATTATAGCAATACAGCGGAGAGATTGTCATGGAAATAATGCACGAGTTGGGGTGGGAAGGGAGTAAGACAGAGTTGTAGCCTTTCCGAAATGTTATTCCATCTGTATATTGAGCAAACTGTGAAAGAATACAAGGAGAAATGTGCTTGAGGTATTAAAGTTCAACTGCGGTTTGCCGATGACATTGTAATTCTGCCATAGATAGCAAAGAGCCTAGAAAAGTAGATGAACGGAATGGACAGTAACTTTAAAGCAGGTTATAAGATGAACATTAACAGGAGCAAAACAAGGGTAATTATATCTAAAATAAGGTAAAGGAGTCAACAATACGAAGATTGGTTTGAACAGCACAGCGCTTTACTAGGCATGGACCTGTTTGGAGGTGGTATGCCCTTGCCTTCCTCCGACCTTCGAACTGACTTACCCAGCCAGTTATAGGGGGACCCACAGTTTAACTTGGGTTCCGAACCACAGTGCTACTCGGTATTTTTCACATGAGCAAGAGGTGAAAGAAGTGGAAAGTGACACATAAAAATACTAGGGCATGGCTGGGATCGAACCCGCGACCTTAGGATTTGTAGTCCGGCACTCTACCACTGTGCAACCGAGGCGAAATCTAGTGTAGTAAAATCAGGCGATGCTAAAGGAATTAGGTAAGGTAATGAGACAATAAACTTAGTACATGTGTTTTGTTATTTTGGCAGCTGAAGTAAAGAAGATATAAAATGCAGAATGGCTATGGGAAGAAATGCATTTATGAAGAAGCGAAATTTGTTGATATCCAAAATTAATTAAAATGTTAAGAAGTCGTTTCTGAAAGCATGTGTCTGAAGTGTAGCACTATACGGGAGTGAAACGTGGACGATAAGAAGTTCATGCAGTAAGAAGACAGAAGCATTTGAAATGCGATCTTACAGACGAGTGCTGGAAATTAGAGGGGTAAATCGCGTATCTAATGTGGAAGTGTTGAACAGAATTGGGGAGACAAGAATTTTCTGTCATATCTTTGACCAAGAGAAGGGATCGATTGAAGGGAAGTCCTTGGGGTAAAAGTCGCAGAGGGAGACAGAGAGACGAATAGAGTAGGAGGGCTCAAAATGTTGTATGCTGCCGTACTTATTCTCAGATGAAGAGGATTGCACACGACAGGGAGAGCTCCACCGAACCAGTCTTTGGACTAAAGACAACAATTGCAAATGCATAATGATACTTGTCTTCGTTGAAAACGTCAGATTATTATATCTTTCGTTAGGAAAACATTCGCCGAAATACTTTAGGTGAATCACCCTGTAATAAGAAGAAGTAAATATTCATCTTTCTTTTCTATGTGTGGCTACTATGTAAATGTTTTTCCATATCTTTCTTCACACTCGCTGCTAATTGTCTGAAATCTTTCATCTCTAGATTTTATTTTCATTTACACAATGTTAGTGAGCATAGTGCGTGTGTATTTTCCCTTCCTTTAATTTCTTCCTAAATTTGATTATGTTCTATCGATGGAATGTGTAAGTCTTTACTTCTTTTATATTTGCTTGTTTGTACAGCTTTGCTCATAATGGTAGTGTTCTGAAAGGTGGAGGTGAAGACAATTGTTCTATCTGTCTGTAGGAAACCCAATTCTTCAGTTATCATTCTTTTAGTTCAACATCAAATTTGAACGTACCTGCCAGATATAGAAAGACACTCCTCTCAGATCACCTATCTAAATTACTACAGCTATCCTTAGATTTGGTAGGGGGTGTTTGAATAATACTTTCATTCAAGATATTAGAGCCCTTCTCTCTCGAATCTCATCCTTGTGGCCTTTACGTGAAATATAGGTTGGCGACAGTAGAATTGTTCTGCAGTTCACCTTAAATTCTGGCCATCTAAATTTCTTGAACAGCGTATGTCGCAAAAAACGTGTCTTTCCTCCAGCGACTCCATTTGAGTTCCGGAAGCATCTCAGTAACACTGGCGCAATGATCGAATCTTCTAGTTACAGACCAAGCCGCCTGCCACTGGACTGTCTTTATGTACTTCTTTAAACTGATCTAGTGGGGATTCCAAACACTTGAGCAATACTCAAGACTGGATTGTACCAGCGTTTCATATGCGGTCTCCTTTACAGACGAATCACACCTTCCCAAAATTCTCCCAAGAATCAGAAGTCAACAATTCGCCCTTCCCACCGCTGTCCTCATGTGCTCGTTCCAATTCGTATCGCTGAGCAGCGCTACGCCTAGGTATTTAATTAACGTGACTCTGTCAAGCAGCACACTATTAATGCTGTATTCGAAATATACGGGATTGTTTCTACTGCACATCTGCATCAACTTACTTTTTTTTTTTTACATTTAGCGCGAGTTACCGCGCCTCACACCACCTAAAAATTATATACGAGGGGGGACCGGAATTTCTTTCTGGAAAGCATATACTTTATTGTTTTCAAATACAACCTCAATATCCTTCGAAGTACTCTCCATTAGCATTAATACACTTGTCCAAACGTTCATTCCAGTGTTCGGAGCACCTTTTAAATTCGTTATCTTTGATACCTGCTAGCACTTTAAAGATATTGCGTTTTATGTCTTCCACATCCGCAAAACGCTTCCCTCACAAGTCTCTTTTCATCCTCGAGAATAGGAAGAAGTGCGAGGGTGCTAAATCCGGCGAATAGGGCGCGTGGGTCAAGGTAGTCGTCTTCCTTGCGGCCAAAAACTGGCGAACGCTGAGAGCCGTGTGCGCGTGAGCGTTGTGATGCAGGAACCACACACCTGAATCCCACAAAGCCGGACGTTTTCGCGACAAACTTCTGGGAAGCCGTTTCATAAACTCCAAATAGAATTGTTGGGTTACTGTCTGGTTTTCAGGGACAAATTCAGAGTGTACGATCCCTTTGATGTCAAAAAGATAGATCAACATCGTTTTCACATTCGATTTCACTTGTCGAGCATTTTTTGGTCGACGTGAGCCATGTGAATGACTGTTGTCTACTTTCTGTATCGTACCCATAGCACTATGACTCAGATTTTGTCAGAAAAAATGAGGAACATCTTTGAACGCGTTCTTCATTTCGTTACAGGCTCGAACGCGACGATCCCTTTGATCTCCGGTAAGAAGCTTCGGCACGAATTTTGCTGCCACTCTTCGCATTCCAAAATCGATGACAAAGATGCGCCGAATTGGGCTCCAGGACAACCCGGACAAGTTCTCGAGTCGGTCGATTGTCCTGCGTCGATCTTCATTGATGAAATCAAAGATTTGACGGTGTTGTTCTTCGCTTCGAGCAGTTGAAGGTCGAGTGGAACGGAGCCGATCTTCGGCCACCATTTCTCCCATTTTAAGCCGAGAAAACCATTCGTACACTTGCGTCTTACTAAGAGCACGGTCTTTGTAGGCTGTCTGAATCATGGCAACAGTTCAAAAAATGTTCAAATGTTTGTAAATCCTTCGGACCAAACTGCGTGGTCATCAGTCCGTAGCTTACAAACTACTTAAACCTAGGTAAACTAACCTAAGGACAACACGCACACCCATGCCCCAGGGAGGACTCGAACCTCCACGGCGAGCAACCGCGCGCTCCGCAGCGAGACGCTTTAGACCGCTCTGCTACTCCACAGCGGCATGGCAACAGTTTCTGCTGCGGTCTTGCCGAGCAAGAAACAAAACTTGACTGCCGCACGTTATTCGTGAGAACTAGCCATTTCCTCGTGTCACGTCTGCACTGTACGCACACTCAAAGATCTGCCAAAGAAACCACACTTCTCACTGTTGGGTGACACCGCCTTGCATAATGACTCAGCAGAGCTCCCACTACAACCATCTAGCGGCGCAACCTGCTACTACCAGTACATGATGTGCAGCATTACGATTCCTGTTATTTTTGGGTCCCCCCTCGTACACTACTGGTCATTAAAATTGCTACACCAAAAAGAAATGCATATGATAAATATTATACTAGAACTGACATGTCATTACATTTTCACGCAATTTGGGTGCGTAGATCCTGAGAAATCAGTACCCAGAACAACCACCTCTGGCCGTAATAACTGCCTTGATACGCTTGGGCATTGAATCAAACAGAGCTTGCATGGCGTGTACAGCTATGCAGCTTCAACACGATACCACAGTTCATCAAGAGTAGTGACTGGCATGTTCTGACGAGCCAGTCGCTCGGTCACCGTTGACCAGACGTTTTCAATTGATGAGAGATCTGGAGAATGTGCTGTCCAGGGCAGCAGTCGAACATTTCGCAGGAATCGAATGAAGGGTAGAGCTATGGGTCGTAATACATCTGAAATGTAACGGTCACTGTTCAAAGTGCTGTCGATGCCAAAAAGAAGTGACCAAGACGAGTAACCAATGGTACCCCATACCATCACGCAGGCTGATATGCCACTACGGCGATGAACACACGCTTCCCATGTGCGTTCACAGCGATGTCGCCAAACACGGATGCGACCATCATAATGCTGTAAACAGAACCTGGATTCATTCGAAAAAAATGTTTTGCCATTCGTGCACCGGGGTTCGTAGTTGCGTACACCATCACAGAGGCTCCTGTGATGCAACGTCAAGGGTAACCGCCGCCATGGTCTCCGAACTGATATTCCATGCTGCTGCAAACGTCGTCGAACTGTTCGTGCAGATGTTTGTTGTCTTGCAAAAGTCCCCATCTGTTGACTCGTGGCTGCACGATCCGTTACAGCCATGCGGATAAGATGTCTGTCATCTCGACTGCTAGTGATACGAGGCCCTTGGGATCCAGCACGGCGTTCCGTATTGCCCTCCTGAACCCACCGATTCCATATTCCGCTAACAGTCATTGGATCGTGACCAACGCAAGCTGCAATGTCGCGATACGATAAACCGCAATCGCGGTAGGCAACAATCCGACCTTTATCAAAGTCGGAAACGTGATGGTACGCATTTCTCCTGCTTTCACTAGGCATCACAATAACGTTTCAGCAGGCAATGCCGGCCAACTGCTGTTTGTGTATGAGAAATCGGTTGGATACATTCCTCATGTCAGCGCGATGTAGGTGTCGCCACCGGCGCCAACCTTTTGTGAATGCTCTGAAAAGCTAATCATTTGCATATCACAGCATCTTCTTGCTGTCGGCTAAATTTCGCATATGTAGCACGTCATCTTCGTGGTGCAGCAGTTTTAATGGCCACGAGTGTATATATATGTGGCGTCTGTTTCGAAAGAACAGACGTCACTTCTGATCCTACAGTTGTTATTCTTTCTTACTCACAGAATATATGACATCAACTGCGGTGATCACTGTGTCCCCAGTGGTGGGGGTAGTGGTATCTCAACTACCTAGAAAGCGGGAGACCCGGCTTCGTACTGTTTTAGCTTTGCCCATTCGCAGTTGACGTTATATATTCTATGAGTACCTTGAAATTTGGGTCAAGTCATCCTGCATCCTACTAAAGTCATTAAATTACGACACCTTCCTGTACACCACGGTATCATTAGCAAACAGCCGCAGATTTCAACTCACTCTGCCTATCAGATCATTTATATAGATAGAAAATAACAGCGGTCCTAGCACACTTCCCTGGGGCACTCCTGAGGAGCATTTTTAGCCTTCCATGGACTTCATGTTCCCAAACAACGACTGTTTATAGATGATGATGTGCCGTATTACCTGCTGACAGTTGTTCTCTATTTGTTTGAAGAACATTCTGGACATTTAAAGTGGGTGATATGGCCATCTACATCGCCCGACAAAATTCCCATCGAACATTTATAGTAATAATGGAGAAGTCAGTTCGTGCACAAAATCCTACACCATAGACAGTATGGGTCAATATTCCGCACAATGCCATGTCGAGCAGGTGCATTTCACCGGCAAGAGGAAACCGATACATTATTAGGGGGTATTCCTTGAATATTGTCACCTACATGTATAGTGACAGTGTGAGTTGCATGTCACCTCACGGAGTAAAAATAAATGGAATAAAATTAATATTAAAGTTTTTTACCCATTACACCATTGTGGCACTGACGTGTATAAAATCGTTCCTCTTGCATTGTACCATCGTAATTCGCAACCATGTCTTACATAAATGACAGTGTGTTTCAGCGCACCACAGTCACAGGTGGGAGATTACACAGTACCCCGTCTATAGAGCGAGTCAGAGCAGTGGCCACATACAGTATAGGTTCTATTTAATTTTGCCTACAGTTTCTGTCATGTTCTACACCCAAAGTATCAGAATGTTATATTTCGAAACATTCCGGTCTTGGTAATTTCATGTATTTTGACAGTTTTTGTTTCAGATATCTCTTTCTTTGTAATTACTTGCAGTTAGCTGTTCAGCTACAGTTTTGGAGGGTGTCTCAAACGAAGCCTGTTTCTCCATAAGAAATTTGAGACGTGCCATAATACCAACATTATAATAGTCTGTCAACAACGTGTGGCCGACAGAGATTACTGCATGCTCAGGCATATTGTAATTGGTTGCACGCAGTGTGTCTCAGCGGTACTGTTCTGTTCTGGTAACAGGCGGTATATTCCAGAAAGGTTTCTGTCATGTGCCACACAAATACAGCGTGTGACTCGAATTCACATACAACACGGGCACTGGCAGCAATTACAATGGAAACAGATACTGCGTCTCAACACCCTACGATCCTATGTGTCTCGAAATACCGAGCGTGGTGGCGGATTGGTAACACAGTGGACTCGTATTCGAGAGGACAACGGTTCAAACCTGCCTACGGACCTCCTGATTTAGGTTTTGTGTGATGTTCCAAAACCCCTCGAGGCAAAGACGGGATGGTTCCTTTCAAAAGGCAAGGCCGCTTTGACACTTTCACTATGCAGCGGAGTGTGTGCTGATAATTAAACTTCCTCTCAGATTAAAATTGTGTGCCTGAACTGGGATTTGAACCTCGGACCTTTGCCTTTCGGGGCCAAGTGATCTACCATCTGAGCTACTCCGATACGCTTCACGATCCGTCCTCACAACCTTTTTTGCCAGCACGTTTCATATCGGTGCACTCTCCGCTGCGAAGTGAAAATTTCATTCCGGAAACATCGCTTAGGCTGTGGCTAAACCATGTCTCCACCATTCTTCCAGGAGTGCTAGTTCTGCAAGATTCGCAAGTTTGGAAAGTAGGAGGCGAAGTACTGGCAGAAGTAAAGTTGTGAGGAAGGACCGTGAAGCATGCCAGAATAGCTCAGTAGGTTAAGCGCTCGCCCGCGAAAGGTAACTAACAATGTTATCGACTACATCGTTTATTTCAAAAATGTGTCCCACTAATATGAAAATTTTGTCATAATTAACCATCCTATTGCATGTGCGAGTTTTACTTATGTTATTCATGCACCTCGTAGAGATCACGTACTGGTTAATTTTGTCCCAGAAATATTTCGACAAACGCAATTGAACACACATTTAAAGTCACAAATGTACACTACCAGAAATACAAATCAGTACACGTTTGTTAAGTTTTATTATTCACTGAAGAATGTTGTTAAAATAGTGCATTTGGAGTACATGAAATTATTACATTTACAGAAGAATAGCTCAAGCAGTACTGACGTACCAGCTGTCTACCCATGATGAAACACCCATATTAGTACGTGTTGTAGCTTACATAGGCCATAATGCAGGCACTGATTCTGGCATCCTTTCGATCACACCCGTGGTTAATACTACCTCGGAAAACATTACTGCACGTCTGATTGACCTGTGAATATAGTTCAGCAACAGTTGTGGGTTGACGAATCGCATGTATCAGTCGTCGTTCCATCATATCCCAGACGTGCTCAAATGGAGGCAATTCAGGAGATCTTGTTGGTCAGGGAAGTTGCTGCACGTCTTTCACAGCTCGCGTGGGCGAGCATTATCGTGTTCTAACAACACATTATTCTGTTGCATGAGTGGCAAAAGAGCAGTACTTACAACATTCTGCATGTAGAGTGCACACGGGATAAATTGGCCGGTAGATGTGCAGATGGCTGGGCAAGAGTGGGGAAAGCGGTAGTGGTGGGGGATAGTGGCCAGAGCAGTGAGGCAAAGTGACCAGCGTTGGAGAGGAAGTACCGCTCTAAACTGAAGCCTACACTGAACTACCTGCCGGAGTTCTATAAATTCTCTCTCCTGTACCTAACCATACCATCGAAAATACCTTTCTCAGCTTAAACACAATGTTATTAATATATCAAATTTTTAATCATTTTATTAACATTACCTATCTTACTTCGAAATACAAGTTACTTAAAGCGTTAGTAATGTGTTAGTACGTTTGCGATACAGCCTATAAACTTATTTGTTAGTACTACTGGTGTGCTTGTAGGAAGTATCGTGGTTCTGTTCAACTTGCAAATAAAAAAATTATTCTTTGGTCTTCAATTTTCTGTAGTCATCTGGACAAAGCTTAAACCATCAGTCAGAAACAAGACTAAATCAAACACCCCTAATACAAAAAGTGTTGATAAAACCGATGGTCATTTTTTTCTGCATTGTAGATCGTGTTTAAATTTAAAAGGAATGCTCACTTCCTCCTGTTCTACAGTATTTTAGATCAGAAAACGTAAATGTTTCCTTTAGCCTTTAGATACATTAATACCTTGTATTCTGAAGAACTACTTATCCTTATCAGTTATCTGCGTGTACTATAATCAGACTTTGTACTTTTGAAACGTAAATTTAATTACACTGAAAACAATCTCTTGTGCCAGGCTATGCACACCTCTTCCTGCAACTATAGTGCTTGAAGAATGCGACGACACGACGTTTATATCGGTGACTTGGGATGGTGCCAGTGAGTATCGGACGAACGCACTCTACGAGACAATGCTCGCCAGACATAGTTGTACGCTCAAACGAACATCACCTGCATTCAGGCAGTATCTGATTTCATCGCTGGAGACTACTGCCCGCCATGTCATCATCTAAGTCATACCCTGACGGCACACTGTGGACTTCGATGTCGTGGTGTGGGAAGAAGACGGGCTACAGGTGTGCGTACCTGTAGTACCACTGCTACTAACGTGTTAGCAACAGTCAGTCTGGAATCTTCTGGCCTCACAGACCGTGGTAGTCGAAATACTCCCGATTGGTGGCGGCAATGATTCGCACCAGATAGCAGCCTAATTAGCAAAATTGTGACCGTGTGCGCTAAGGACAAGGGGCTATCTGTAATGCTGTTATGGTGAGGGTAGTTTCAGTCAATTTTTAATATGCTGCAAGTCACTAGATAAAATAAAGGGGTGATGGTTGGTCAATAACAATTAATACTGCGTTATGCACTGTAATTAACAGTTATATTCTGAAAAATATAGGTGAAATAATTGAGGCGGTCACGTACACACTAATAACGTTTAATTGCACTGGTCGCCAGTATTGCTCTTCACATGCAATACAAAGGTTGTTATTTTACTCTTCACTGTACTCCTCCTATTATTGACGTTGGCGCGGCATGGTTATCCCGATTCGCGGCGCGGAAATCTTCTTGTTACATTCAGCGAACGAATTTATTGGTCATCAATCTACCCACGACGCTGGGGACAAACTCAACCCGAACGTGCGCGAATAAACTTTCACAATAATGGTATTTTAGACACATTTTACCGGGCGTGCTTCCCGCCGTACTTCACTTGAGCTATGCAACACGAGTGACTTCCACAATAATAATAATACTTTTAATGCTTTTTGCCGGGTATGCTCCCGCCATGCTACACTTGAGCCAAGATGAACATAGACTGACTAAACTCGCTCTCTGCACTCGCAGCGTCAAGAATCGATATAAACACGCCTAGGTCGATCCAGTGCCAGGCAAGTATTGTATAAAATATATCAGTGAGGGGCGTAGACCCCTTACAAAGTTGTACGATCTGCCAGTTCTGCCCTTCAATACGACGATTTTGGTTGATGTCTGTGCTGCGTGGACGTCCAGAACTTAGTCTACGCGCGGGAGTGATTGTTCTCGTGACCACTGCAACCGCAATTGCTGCACAACTGACGTGGTACGTCCAACTTGTGGTGTAATTGCAAGAAAGAACCAACTTGCAATTTGGAAGCCCACAATTTGATCCCCTTTCAGAGTCACTTATGAGCCCTTTCAAACACGCTTGGTTGGCTGTAGTTAGTACGTCTCCGTGAAATGGGGCCTGTTCGCTTCATACGTTGATATCATACTGAACCTTATAGCTGTAAACAGTTCCTATGAAAGTGTACATACAGATGGCGCTCTGGCAGCTAAGGTAAATGCGATATCTACGAAATCGAAATAGTGAAACATTTCGAATGTTTCGGGGCGTTGAAATAAATTCAACGACACAGTTGAAAATTTTTGCTGTCTGGGATTCAAACCCGGATTTCCCGCTTCGGGCCAGCGCTCGCTTTAACCAATTACGCTATCAAGGCACGATTCCCTTCCAACCCAAATTAGCAACATATAACACAGTACGATGTACCAATAATTAAAGAAAATTTAATTTTGAAGTTTGAAATAAACACGAAAAGCAAGTGATTAATATTCTTCATAAGATGAAAGCATAGAACCATTGAACTGTCTTGTTAATATAGCTACAAATTCTTCCATGTGAAAACTGTGGTGTGAGAACCAAAGTTTAGTTTACTGGAATAATAAAAATGTTCAAATGTTTGTAAATCTATCGGACCAAACAGCGTGGTCATCAGTCCGTAGCTTACAAACTACTTAAACCTAGGTAAAGTAGCCTAAGGACAAACACATACACACCCCATGCCCCAGGGAGGACTCGAACCTCCACGGCGAGCAACCGCGCGATTCGCAGCGAGACGCTTTAGACCGCTCGGCTACTCCACCGCGGCTGGAATAACATTAAGAGCATATTAAAAATCTATAGCTCGAAAAACTGTGAAGTTACGTTCTTAAAACCTTTGTTATTGCTACATATTTTCAGAATAGACACCATTTCGGAATTACGTTGCTAGTGGCAAATTAGAAGAAGAGGTAAATTTTTTGAGGGGAGTCTCCCTTCAAACTCTTTGCTGTATACAATGAATATAAGTCTACGACGAGCCTTATTATGATCAATCTCCTCAGGACGGCACATTATTTGCACTTTTCCTGCGCTTGCACTCGACCGAGGCCGGCGAGAAAGACAGGTCTGGGCACTCCGACAGGTCACGTGGGAAGAGTAGTGCCGAGGCAGCTCGATCGCGAAGTTGACTGGCTGGCCGCTGGGGCACGGCCCACTGTCTCTTAGCCACCAACCATCCAGCTTCGCGATCGCTTTGCCTCGGCACTACTCTTATCACGTGACCTGGCGGAGTGCCCAGGTCAGTCTTTCTCGCCGGCCACGTGTGCTACGTAACGACGTCTGACCGTTCCTTTTTACCGCGATCTCTCACAGCGCAGACGGCGAGCGAGCCCAAAGCTACCTGTGGTGGACAGGCCGGTGTACCCTACTTGTGGAACACCCTGTCCACTACCTGCAGTGTCCGGGGCTCTGGCCAAGTGTCAACACTTGCCGTCTCTGGGCATGTGTAACTCTAGGCAACTTTCACAGGAAAAAAGGAATCTTAGGGTTTAACGTCCCGTCGACAGCATGGTCATTAGAGACGGAGCTTACGCTCGGATTTTTGAATAAGGATGGGAAGGAAATCGGCCGTGCCCTTTGAAAGGAACCATCCCGACATTTGCCTGGAGCGATTTAGGGAACTTACGGAAAACCTAAATCTGGATGGCCGGATGTGGATTTGAACCAGCATCCTTCCGAATACGCGTCCAGTGTGTTACCACTGCGCCCCCTCGCTCACAAACTCTCCGAGTGTTTATATATTTCTCTTTGTTTACATACGTATCCCTATCCACTTTCTTTGGCTCTTCAGTGTAAATCCGTGTAGAGTCACATAATGACACAAGTTTCTCAACGATATTATGTGTCTGAAGGTCCCTTAACGCACTGCGAAAGCAGTGGTTGTCCATCAGAACGTAGCAGCTGTGCTGCTAGGAACTCATAATGGTCATATTTCCCGAAAACGAACAACAGATGGGTGTAGGCTACAGTGATAAACGATACACCACTGGTCAGGTGGAGTAATTAGTTTTGTACCTTGCGAGTACAATGGCCATTACATCTGCAGAATCGCAGACTGCCAGGTTTTGACGTATTCTTCGCGGACTTGCCGAAGCCGCACACACTTTGCGCCGGGTGCGGACGGCGTGCGAGAAGGCGGGTGTAACGCGATAACGGGCGAGGCGTCAGGTTCTGGCCGGCCCGTGGGACGGCGCTGTGTGTTCAGCGCGCCGTGTTTGCCGCTGCCCGCTGCCCGCTGCCCGCTGGACGCTCCCTGTGGGAAAGCCCAACACCGGCAGCTGCGTCTGTCCTACCGCGCCGCGCCACGGTCACTGACCCTCCGCCTCCTCCTCCTACTCCTCCTCCACCACCGTTACCTGCCCTCATTGTCTGCCCTGCCCGGCCGTTACGTCACCTAGCGGCTGATATTGGAAATACGATCTCACCACCTACCGACAACACGTTTTACCGCTTGAGAGCCGGCCGCGGTGGCCGAGGAGACTAAGGCGCTCCAGTCACGGTCTGCACGGCCACTACGGTCGGGGGATCGAATCCCCCTTCGGGCATGGATATTTGTGCCGTCCTAGTTCGTAAGTAGTTCATAAGTAGTTTGTAAGTTTAGGGACTAATAACCCCGTAGTTAAGTCCCATAGACTATACAAACATTTGAACATTTGTACCGCTTGAGAGGGGCCGCGTGGTCTAAGGCTGGTTGCACACACACCAATTTTGGACGGCCGGTAAAATATCTGCCTCCTCATTACAGCAGGGATCCATTGGTGGGCATTGCAGCTTGCCCACTGGCCTACCACGGAACGGTACCGGCAAAATGCCGATTAGCTGCCGGCCGCTGTCACTGCAGACCGGCAAGGGAGCGAGAGAGATAGCTGCGGAAAGAGTGAGACGGCACAGCACTGCTCTGCGCTGGACTGTCCCGCGGTCACATACAACGTAAACGAAGTATCACAGGAAGCGCAGCTCGTAATGTGGTCGAAGAACGCTAAAACGAGTAAACTATTTACTGTTAAGTAACAATTAGTGTTAGTATGGCTGAATCACTACGCGAACCTTTAGAGAAACACATATCAAGGAAAAGCTTAGTAATGTTGTGACCCAAATTTGATTCTATTAATATTGTACATGCACACTCGTCATATACAGTGCGCTTCTTCTGAAAGACATATGTTTCTAAAAAGAATTAGTATCATAAATATGCTATTTTAAAAATAATTTTATGTAAGGCTATAGAGTCTCATTCTTACAAGTAAATATTTTTCTTTAAAACACAAATAAAGAAAAGGTACATTTACCCTCAGTTCCTGTAAAAAGACGCTAGCGCACTTCGGGAGTGAGTCGTTTTAACGGGCGCACTACTTCCCCCTACCTCTGCAACGCCTGCAGCATGCGTGGGAGTGAGACGGCTATATTCCAAACGCTGGAAGGGGGAAAAGAAGAAGGCATTTTTTTGCAACACATTGAGGCTACTAAGTGGACTTTGCAATGTGTACAGTACCTTTATAATCGGGATTTTAGCACTAATACACACTCCTGGCCATTGAAATTGCTACACTACAAAGATGACGTGCTACAGACGCGAAATTTAACCGACAGCAAGAGGATGCTGTGTTATGCAAATGATTAGCTTTCCAGAGCATTCACACAAGGTTGCCGCTGGTGGCGACATCTACAACGCGCTGACACGAGGAAAGTTTCCAACCCATTTCTCATACACAAACAGCAGTTGACCGGCGTTGCCTGCTGAAACGTTGTTGTGATACCTCGTGTAAGGAGGAGAAATACGTACCACCATCACGTTTCCGACTTTGATAAACGTCGGATTGTAGCCTATCGCTATTGATGTTTATCGTATCGCGACATTGCTGCTCGCGTTGGTCACGATCCAATGACTGTTAACGAAATATAGAATCGGAGGGTTCAGGAGAGCAATACAGAACGCCGTGCTGGATTCCAACGACCTCGTATCGCTAGCAGTCGACATTAGAGGCATCTTATCCGCACGGCTGTAACGGATCGTGCAGCCAAGTCTCGATCCCTGAGTCAACAGAGGGGACGTTTGAAAGACTACAACCATCTGCACGAACAGTTCGATGACGTTTGTGGGAGTCCATGGCTGCGGTTACCCTTGACGCTGCATCACACACAGGAGCGCCTGCGATAGTGTACGCAACGACGAACCTGGGTGCACGAATGGCAAAACGTCATTTTTTCGGATGAATCCAGGTTCTGTTTACAGCATTATGATGGTCGCATCCGTGTTTGGCGACATCACGTCTGGGTCATATCTTGTTCGCATCGATGGCACTTTGAACAGTGGCTGTTACATTTCAGATGTGTTACGACCCGTGGCTCTACGCTTTATTCTATCCCTGCGAAACCCTACATTTCAGCAGGATAATGCACGGCCGCGTGTTGAAGGTCCTGTACGGGCCTTTCTGGATACGGAAATTATTCGCCTGCTGTCCTGGCCAGCACATTCTCCAGATCTCTCACCAATTGAAAACGTATGGTCAATGGTGGCCGAGCAACTGGCTCGTCACAGTCACTACTCTCGATGAACTGTGATATCGTGTTGAATCTGCATCGGCGTCTGTACATGTACACGCCATCCAAGCTCTGTTTGATTCAATGCCCAGGCGTATCAAGGCCGTTATTAGGCCAGAGATAGTTGTTCTGCGTAATGATTTCTTAGGATTTATGCACCCAAATTGCGTGAAAATGTAATCACATGTCAGTTCAAGTATTATATACTTGTCCAATGAATACCCGTTTACCATCTGCACTTCTTCTTGGTGTAGCAATTTTAATGGCCAGTAGTGTATATTTGATACGTTTTTTAATTCTCCAAAGCAATAACTTTATTCTTCAATGACATAAGCACATTACGCAGATTCATGTGATTAGCAAAAATACATATCTTTCTCCCTCTTGTTGCTCGCCACTCTGCCCCACACGCCGCTGTGCACAACGCGAGAGGCAGAGGCGCTGCAAAGGCGCCCGCGCCCACGCAGATGTGTCAGGCCATGCCTGTGCTATGGACTGGTCGGTTACTCCCGGCGGAGGTTCGAGTCCTCCCTCGGGTATGAGTGAATGTTTGTGTGTTGTCTAGATGTCAGACATGATTTACTGTAATCCTTATTACCACTTTCAATCGTATTAAAAGTACGATAGACAATAACATCTCTACTATTAACTGTCTCCACACCAGTAAGAGCTTTCACTGTGCTACCTTTGCAACGAAGAATAGCAACAGTCAACCATCCATTGGCGTGTTGAGCGCTGTCTTTGTTAAATACTGCCACATTCACTACTCATCCTCGAAACAGCGAAGGACCTTGCAAGATTACTTGCACCTCTATTAGTCTCGGAATCAATATCCAAATTGCGAATCGCTTTACACATCGACAAACGCGGTCCTCTGTTTCTCCTGTAGCGGGGCATGTTGTTCACACTGTAGCCAACCGACGACTCACACCGTCTTTCCAGTCTCACGACTTACATAGTGCTCATTATTACGTAACCGTTGGACTTACAAAATTTCTGCGCAGTAAGGAGTTAAGTCGATATTCCGGACGCGTCCTGTAGTCGTACTAGAAGCATGCGTACCGGTTGGTGCGCCGGTCAGAAAATAGTGTAAGTTAGTTTAAGTAGTTAATAAGTCCAGGGATCATGACCAAAGCAATTTGATACAATAGGCTTAGAAATATTTGATTACATATTTACTGGTGACTAACCTCAATGTTGGATTCTTAACTTCGACATCTAATTGTGTCTTTCGTTAGCACTCTTCGCCGGCCGTGGTGGCCGAGCGGGCTGCGCCATGTCAGTCACGGTTTGCATGGTCGCTGCGGTCGGGGATTCACATCCCGTCTCGAGCATGGATTTTTGTGCCGTCTTTAGTATAAGATACTAAATCAAAATGTTCAAATGTTTGTAGAGCTTACGGGACTTAACTACGGTGTCATCAGTCCCTAAACTTACAAATTACATATGAGCTAGCTTATACTAAAGACGGCACAAACATCCATGCCCGAGGGGCATACGAACCCCCGACGGGGAACGACCTCGCGCATCGTAGCATAGCGCATCAATGCGCTTGGCCGCTCCGCCGGGCGTTTTGCTACTACATTCCTCTCTTAACCCCACAGTCTGACCATGTAGTTTTTTCTTTGTTACTACACTACTTGAATATAGGAAACTAAAATTAAATACGACTTATACAAAAGGCAGACGGCAGTTCATAAAATGGAAGGACATGAAAGGGACGCAGTTATTGGGAAGTGGGACAGTTTTATATGCTTCCCCAATGTTATTCAATCTGTTCGAATGTTTGTAAACCTATGGGAATGTGGTTATTAATCCATAGGCTTACAAACTACTTAAACTAAGTTAAACCAACCTAAGGACAACACATACACACCCATGTCCCAGGGAGGACTCGAACATCCGAGGCGCTTTAGACCGCTAGGTTACTCCACCGTGGCATTCAATCTGTGCATTGAGAAAGTTGTATACGGAAGATGGAGAAATTTGGAGAAGGAATTAAAGTTCAGGGAGGAGAAATGAGAGTGTAATTCTGTCAGAAACAGCAGAGGACCTGGAAGGACAATTGAATGGAATGGACAGTGTCTTGAAAGAAGGGTACTAAGTGAACAATATCAACAGAAAACAAGGGTAATGGAATGTAGTCCAAGAAAAATAGGCAGTGACGAAGGAAATGAGACTAGGAAATGAGACAATAAAGGTTGCAGATTAGTTTTGTTGCTTGAACAGTTTAATGAATTGCGATGGTTGCGGAATAACAATGTGAAGAAAAGCGTTTCTGAAAAAGAGAAATTTCTTAACATTGAATATTAATTTAAGTAGGTAGTATTTTCTGAAAGCATTTGTATGGTGTGTTGCCTTGTGGGGAAGGACATAAGGATGAAAACTAGAATAGCATAAAGACGATAGAAACTTTTGAAATTTCGTGCAACAAGAGAATGCTCAAGTTTACGGCATATCAACATCTACATACATATTCCGCAATCCACACATCGGTGCGTGGAGGAGTGTTCTCAGTACTACTAGTTACTTGTTTTCCTGTTGCACTCCCGTATAGAACGAGGGAGAAACGAATGCGTGTATATATGCGATAGAGCCCTAATTTCTCGTATCTTATCTTCGTCGTCTTTAAGCGAAATGGAGGTTTGCGGCAGTCCGCCTCAAATTCTGGTCCTCTAAATTTCTTCAAGAGTGCCTTTCGAAGAGATCGCCGTCTTCCCCCCAGCGACTCCAGTTTGAGTTCCTGAAGCATTTCAGTAATAGTCACGCGTTGATCGAATCTACCAGTTACAAACCTAGCCGTCCGCCTGTGAACTGCCTCTATGTCCTCCTTTAAATCGATCTGGTGGGGATCACAAACACTTCATAAATACTCAAGACGGTTTCGTACAAGCATTTTATATGCGGTCTCCTTCGCAGACGAATCACACCTTCCCAAAATTCTCCCAATAAGCCAAAGTCGACCATTTGCCTTCCCCACGACTGTCATATGCTCGTTCCATTTCGTATCACTGTGCAGCGTTACTCCTATGTATTTAATTGACATGACTCTGTCAAGCAGCACAAGCAATGAATTTAGATGGATAAATCGCGTAACTAATGAGAACTTACTGAACGGAATTGGGAAGAGAAGATATTTGTGGCATATCTAGACTGAAAGATGGATAGATTGTTAGGACACATTCTGAGACGTCAAGAAATCGCCAATATAGCATTGTAAGGAAGTGTGTGGGGTAAAAATCGCTGAGGCAAAGAAAGAGGCGAACACAATAAGCAGATTCAAATGCATATGGGTTGCCGTTATTATGAGGAGATAAAGAGGTTTGCACAGGATAGAGAGATTGAAGAGCTATTTCAAACCAGGCTATGGATCGAAGACCGCAACAACAACCTTGGTTTTGGATCGTTAACTGCGCGTGTCATCCGGTAGCAAGCTCCATTTCTCTTCCTGCTACAGATCACCTTAAAACCACAAGTATTTTTACTTCACTGCCGCTGATTTTTCGCTGCTGCTAAGAAACAAAATACAATCGTCACTTTCTAAAATGCAACTTCAAGTACGGTCAGAGCTATCACAGACAAATTAATTGGGGAGATAAGAGGTTGCACAATCATCGCACGGTTGAAAGGATAGGTGGATGGATTGATAACGGGTTTTCGGCTTACAACAACAATTAATGAAAAAAAAGAGTAAAGAGTATCAAAGAGTGAAAACTATCTGCAATTTGTGTGCCGACAAATTATAACACAAAAACGATTGCTGCAAGAGAAGAGTATTACTTTTTCTCCAAAAGTAAAAAATGAAGAGGTTGTTAATATAACTTAGCAGATGGTCTTAGCTGGCTAATCACAGGAACTGAGCGAGGTGGCGCAGTGGTAACGCACTGGACTCGCATTCGGGAGGATGGTGGTTCAAATCCACCTCCAGCCATCCAGATTTAGGTTTTCCGTGATTTCCTTAAATAACTCCTCGCAAATGCCGGATAGTTCCTTTCAAAACGGCACGGCCGATTTACTTCCCATCCTTACCCAAAATTCCAAGCGTTAGCTTTGTCTTTAATTACCAAGCTGTCGACGGGACGTTAAACCCTAAGCTTCCTTCCCTAATCACAGGAATAAAAAAGGATAATCTTGCCACGCTGTAGCACACTAAAACACCCGGCCTCAGAACTTGATTCAGAGAGTAGTCAAATAGGAAAATTTTAAAACTCTGGCAACCTTAGCCCAGGCATAATCTGTAACTGAGAGCAGATCCCCACTTAGATTCGCTTCTGCCCTCTCAGTTAAAATGTGATCTGCACAGCACAGCCATCACGAAAGGGAGATCCTCTCGCCGGAGTTAAAGGAAAAAAAAAATCACGATCTGGAGGCGTGTTAGGGTCACTTCATCACGCCTGAATGCCTGCAGGAGAGGCTGCGTGGTCGCACAGTTGACTGCACCAACCGCTGCCTATTCGTCATCACTGCCAACCACTCCAACCAATTCTTCTCCCACAGCTCAATTGAATCCCATGTGAAGTGAAGAAGTTGATGAAATCAGTACAGAGTGTTGCCGCCACTGTTCGCCCTTACCGCGGCTACACCCCTCGGCTCTGAATCAGAGAAATTCGACATGTGTTGTTGGGCACAGTAGTCCATGTTACTTTTATGTATTGTCAAAGTTGATGTGGTGGTGAATTCTGGGCCTGTATTTCCGCAATCATCGATCAACCGTTATCTATAGGTGAGAGATCGTGAAAACAGGGAGGTCGAGGCAGCAATGCAGTTCGATATGTGACGTTCCACCTATGGCACGCATTATCCTTTTACAATGTGGCCGTCGGAAAGCTCCGAAAGTATCCGAAAGTATGGTAGGACAACAGGCCCCAACACTTCAGAAGTGTAACGCTAGCTGCCTAGTGTACTGGCATCGAATACCAGCGGATACATTGTAATCTAACATCACCCCGAAACGTAATACCGAATGTAGTACCGGTATGGTGATGCGAAAGGCAACACTTTAACGCTCTCTCACCACGTTGTCCGCAGCGTATAATTTAATATCTTGCTGGTGCAGACAAAATCGGGATTGGAACTAGATTGTTTTTACAGGTGCACTGTGACTAATTTTGTCTTCGCGAACTCTAAGAGATCAATTTTTAGGAGGTTGTAGTGGAACTCTGTAATTAAGCTGTTACGGGATAGTTTACGTCTTTTTTACAGAACTGCCTACCATTTTCTTTAGCTTTTATGTAACAGATCCTCTCTCACGATTAACCATCCATCACTCGCAAGGTAATTCTCGTCGACGTGTCTCGCGCAAATGACGTGGGGCAATCAAGAACATCGAGGTTCATTTCGATACTTTCAACAGAGTATATGAATGATTTCATGATTTCATGATTTCATATGACTTAAACGTTATACATTTAATACACATTCAGAATTTAATAGCCGCGACGGAGTGGCCGAGCGCATTGAGGCGCTATGCTCCAAATCCTCCGATGCGCGAGGCCGTACCCCGTCGGGGGTTCGAATCCTCCCTCGGGCATGGATGTTTGTGCTGTCTTTATTATGAGTTAGTTTATAAGTAGTTTGTAAGTTTAGGGACTGATGTCCCGCAGTTAAGTCCCATAAGCTTAACAAACATTTAAAAATTTAGAATTTAATATGTTCTAGCAATTTGTGGTATAATTTAATAAGTTTACACTTCCTGATAGCAAAGTTACATCTGCTTTCTGAGTGAAACAACACGAAAATTTTTATTTCAAAACAAAAACTACCTAATTAGCATTACGTGATAAATCTCAAACAACAGGGAGATAACGAGCGTATTATTTTACATCACAGTTTACGCAGATGTCTTTGGAATGACGCATACATAACCATTTCCTTCATGTCGTACACCATCTACGAGTTGTAACATGTCAAGCTCTTCAACAAATGTTACCATGTACTTCACTGATGTAAATATTGATGCACTTACTGATATCGCGTATTGTATTTTCATTCCAGAATAAGTGTTGAATATTTCTGTCTATGTTATATGATCATCAAAAATGTTAAAATGTTTGTAAATCTATCGGACTAAACTGCGTGGTCATCAGTCCGTAGCTTACAAACTACTTAAAGTTAACTAACCTAAGGACAACACACACACCCATGTCCCAGGGAGGACTCGAACCTCCGACAGCAAGCAACCGCGCGCTCCGCAACGAGGCGTCTTAGCCCGCTCGGCTACTCCACCGCGGCATATGAGCTTCAATTTTGGATCTCGGTAAATGCGTAAAAATATTACAAGATCTAGTTGTAACATGGGGAGGGTATTTACTTTTCCTCCATTTAGTTGTTCCATTCTTCCTTACTACAATAAAAAGAAAATCCTCCTTTTCAATTGCTTCTTCATGTGATTCTCATTCAACTTTTGTTAGATACTTTTCGTTCTGCACTGAAATCCAGAGAAATTACTTGTACACAGTCCTTGTTCTCTGGGTCAGCAGGACTACTGTCACTATTTGCATAAGGTGCATCAGGTAACCGTTCCAGCCGTACATTATGATCTGTACTAAACTCTGTCCGAGTTTTTTCCCGTTGGAAATTTCTACAAAATAAATGTAAGGAGACTATTATGTAAACAAGAGATTAAATACAATCGGTTCCAGCATGTCTAAAATGTAGATTGACTCTGGGAAAGGAATGAGAGTCACACACTTCGCTTGTGCTTACTACACCAATGATGGCACGGATGACCGGTGTCCTCCACACTGCCGGCCGCGGTGGCCGCGGGGACTAAGGCGCTTCAGTCACGGTCTGCACGGCCACTACGGTCGGGGGTTCGAAACCCCCTCGGGCATGGATATTTGTGCCGTCCTAGTTCGTAAGTAGTTTGTAAGTTTAGGGACTGATGACCCCGTAGTTAAGTCCTATAGACTATACAAACATTTGAACATTGTCCTCCACACTGTAGTAATGTCTAATAAACACTGTAACTTGCATAACTGAAAGTCAGCGATGAATGAGGCTATACGACGAAGAGGTAATGGAAATGTACTGAAAATGGTGCGAACTCGTTGTTAATCAGTCGGACAAGATACAGAGAAAAATTCTCGTGGATGAGGAGTGTCATCCGCGGGAGCAACGGTGGGTTAAAGAAGAAGAAAAGTGTCATATTCTTGGACAACATTAAAAAAAAAAGGAATATTAGTGTTTAACGCCCTGTTGACAGCTTGGTCACTGAAGCGAAGCTTACTCTCGGATTGTTTGGGTATGGATGGGGAAGGAAATCGGAATGCCCTTTGAAAGGAACCATCCCGACATTTGCCTGGAGTGATTTAGGGAAATCACGGATAAGCTAAATCTAGATGGACGGAGGTGGATTTGAACCACCGTCCTCCTGAATGCGAGTCCAGTGTGTTACCACTGCGCCACCTCCCTCGGAATATTCGATCAAGTAACAAATATTCTGTGTTAAATGAGTAAAGTGAGTAGCGCTGGAGTTTTAAGCTATTGAATATCTTCTTTACAGAACAGTATCTAAAACTAAAAAATAAATCGAACGAAGATGCGCTGGTTTCAACAAATAGGTTTTGTATTCGGAGTATTTTCCTACGATACGACAACGTTTAATGATTAAACTTCCAATATCTCCGAATTTTACAGCTATGCTAACAGGTCATGGGAAACTGAAAGCATACTATCAGCGGTTCAAAATAATTGAAGACGGAACGTGCACATGTAACAGTGCTGTCCAAACTATTGACCACGTGCTTTTTGACTGCTGCAATTTATTGAAAGAGAGGGACCATCTCAGGAAAAAAAATAGCTGCCAAAGGAGGAGGATGGCCCGTCAGTAAATATGACTTAGTACATAAGTACAATACTGTCTTTTACAATTTTTGTAATTCAATAAGATTTCCTAATGTATAAAACATTTACAATTCTTGTAATTCATTAAGTAATGTATAAAATTGTTTGTTCCTTTGTAAACCCTGTCAACTTGTATACTGTACTTGTGTTTGTAAGAACATTTGATGTAACCGCCTGAATCAAACCATCAAACATGTAATATTGCTATGTAATGGGGCATGTTAAATAATAAATAAATAAAATAAAAAATAAGCATGGAGGCACCTGTGTTCATCCGGCCATACACATTTAGCGAGGGGACTGAGGCGCTTCAGTCACGGTCTGCACGGCCACTACGGTCGGGGGTTCGAATCCCCCCTCGGGCATGGATATTTGTGCCGTCCTAGTTCGTAAGTATTTCATAAGTAGTTTGCAAGTTTAGGGACTGATGACCCCGTAGTTAAGTCCCATAAGCCTTACAAATATTTGAACATTTAGCGTTTCCTTTGGTTACCTACACTACTTCAGACAGACGGCGGGATGGTTCGTAGTGTGAGGCCACGGCCGACTACTGACCCATCCTTGTCACAGAAAGTGTGTCAGTATGTGAATGCCTGAATATACGGTGTGAGTCAGGAGCAAAGGTAACTGCTTGGAGCAGTGATGCTACTGGTGGTTCTGAACAAAAAACTTCTAATAAACATGTGCTCTTTTCTTAATCTTTCCGGTTGAAACAAAGAAAACAACATCTGCAGAACTGAGCAAAACGATACCTGTCTACAAGAGCACCAAAACGCATTGAAGTTGACAGTGGACTGTTTGAACATCTCCTCTGAGGAAACTTACACAATCGAACAAACCATAACATAACAGTATCTTAATATAGTATTACTTAAACTTTTCTCGTTCGTAGTTGTTTTCTTTGTTTTACTCGGAAACGGTTAAAAAAGTGCATATGCTTATTAGAGGTTTTGTATTCAGAATCACTAGTAGTTTCACCCATCAAAGCTTGTAGCTGTGCTCCTGACTCACCCTGTATGAGTCAATTTCTTTGAACTTAAACTTTAATGCCATGACATGTTCAATTTTCTTCTTTCTCTTCTTCTTCATTTCTTTTTCTTTTCTATATATACAGAAGAGTGTCCGATACAAATCTACTGATTAATTTCGACCATGATAAAATTTCGCACACTTGACCTTCAAAGTAGGTGGGACGCGGTCGCGCAGCGGTAGCCGAGCCGTCTGGAGCGCCACGTTACGGATCGCGGGCTCGAATCATCCCTCGGGCATGGATATGTGTGTTGTCCTTAGGGTAGTTTACCCTAATTTAAGTAGTTTGTAAGCTACGGACTAATAACCTAGTAGTTAAGTCCGATAGATTTACAAACATTTGAACATTTGAGTTTATTCCGCTTGACGTACAATGATCAGAATATTACCTAAAGTAATTATCCTCGATGTTCCATCAGAGGACAATAATAACTTATAATTTACTACGTAGACTTTCCCGGACTAACAATTGTTGATATTCCTCTCGGGTTTGCAGCAGGTTCATTACGTCATTTTGACACAATATTTCCGCGATCCGGATGGCCGCCATCTTCAGATGAGTGCGTTGCGAGTTTGTGTAGCATCTAGATCGCTGAAATATATGGTAGAAATGACTGGTTTAATCGGCTGGAAACCCGATAAGAAGGTCGTTGTTGCATATTGGATGGAGTTACAATGTAAAGACGTATCATTAATCGGAAGGCTATTTTGGGCACCCGAGTGGTTGACTACGCATTGTCCTATTGGAAGTGGCATGCCTTTGCTTTTCTCTGAGCACTGAACTGTCTTACCCACCTACAGCTTAACGCGGATTGCAAACCATTATGTAACTCGGCGTTATCCACACAAAGAAACATTGAAAAATATGTCAGAGGTGATAAGTGATAGATAAAAAATCTCAGAACCGTCAGAGGCGTTACACACTCAAGAAGGTTGAAAACAATGTATTAAGGGGGGGGGGGGGGAGCATCGGATCTAAATGAAATTTATTAGAGGAGGAATTCACTTGATTCCGAAGACAAAACTAGAGAAAAAATCCAGTGGCTACATCAGACAAATACAGTGCAAAGCTAGAAGCTCTTTTTGATCACCTTTTGCTGTAATACTGTTCGGCACCGAGTTTTTCTGAGACAAAGTGACCCACAAATCTTGAAGAGCCGCCTCCTGATGATGCACAGGGTGGCATGGCGCCATATCATATTTCACTAGTCCTCAATATGCGACAAGTCCATGTAGCCCAGTCAAATGGTGGTTTTTCCGTAACAAAATATAGTTTCACATCCATTCAAAATATTACTTTTCATTGCACCACGTCGAAAATATAGCGCCGACGAGAGATAGGCAGGTGTGAGGGGGCGTTTCACTGTAGGGTCCAGAAGACATTGCTCCTAAGTTTCCTTTTATTGTTTTCCCCCCTATATGGTAAAATGCAATATTACAGACTTCCCTTTAAAATTTAATGTGCTTTCACCTGTTGTATGGATTATGTTAATAAGATGTCTATTTCTCAAAGTTGTAGGCCGAGCGAGTGGTCATTCTTTGACGTTTTCGCAGAAGTGCCAAAAAATCGCACTTCTTCAACAAGCTCTAGCGCCGATACCGCTCGTCAGAAAATCAAACTTGAGAAGTCAATTACTTAAAGCTTCCGGGCTGAGATGCCGTGGCCCATACATGAAACTTTCCCCTGACGTTTCGTCCTCGTTTGCGGAAGGCATCCTCGGAGATAAAGCGGCGTACTGCAGAGAGCTCTAGTTGCAGTACGCCGCTTTACCTCAGAGGATGCCTTCCGCAGACGAGGACGAAACGGCAGGGGAAAGTTTCATGTATGGACCACGGCATCTCAGCCCGGAAGCTTTAAGTAATGACGATACCTGCCGTGAAAGCCTTCATTCTATGTTTTGAGAAGTGCATTTTGTAGGAAATTTTGCGCAGACTGGACATCTGCGAGAAGCGCTTAGTCTACGAGATTTAAGCAAGAAACTGAAAACAGCGCGAAAATTTTGAGGCTTTTTGTGTTTTGCGTTGTGAAACCGACCTCCTACAAGGCAGAAAACTTGAAATTCGAATTCAGCGCGCCAGAAAAAAACATTCGGGACCGTGAAGGAAAAACTATTGTTAATTTTGCTACTAAATTGGCTGACTGGACCAGTTGACTGGACTAATGGAAGATTCGGAAAATGACGTAGTATGTCTGGAGAAACTAGTGCTGTTAGCGGACGAACTTTCTTGGTGGAAAGTGTCTCCGGTAGAGCTTGGAAGGAAAATCTTAAATAAAGTGAAGTTGAATAACGTCATCATCATAATGTTAAGGTTCCACGTACCACAATTATAGAGGACCGTCTATTGTCGTTTAGGGTCCCATACCATTATGGCAAATGTGTGGGCAGCGTGACGCACGACGGCGTGGGTGGAACTGCACAAGACCACCTGGATTGCAAATTCCTAGCCGCAAGGCACCTGGCAATCGTTTGCGATACAGCTGACAACCGTCCATCTGCTTTTGTCATGGAACGAGTATTGCGAATTCCCAGATTGCTGGTCACACGAACCTTCGATCTCCTCGCCTCGTCTCTTCAGATGGCACCAGATCCGAACTGTCGCACGTGACTGCCATCTCGACTGTCTGACGAAACACACCGAACGACAGACCAGCCAGCAGCCTTCAGCTTTCAGCTCTGAATAACCGGACATCACCCGTTGGGATTTTTTTGTGATCTCTCCAAGGCTTTCGATTGTGTAAATCATGGAATTCTTCTAGATAAAGTATTGTGAAATAAATCGCAATTTGCGATCAGTTATGGCTTCACTGTACTAGGTTTAGATGAACTACCAAAGTGCGGCGAATGAAAATTTGTGCCCGGCCGGGATTTGAATCCGGGATCTCCTGCTTACTAGGCACACGCGTTGACTACTCCGCCACCGAGGACACAGTGACCAACCCAACTGCAGAGGACTCTTCCCTGCACGTATCCCGCCACACCCAAATCTCCATTCGCCACGTTGTCTCTCTCCTATAACCACGGCCTATTTTTTAAAGTATTGTGGTATGAATGGGACAGTGTACAAATCGTTTAAATCAAACCTAACAGAAAGAGTGCAGAAAGTTGACATTAGAAGTTCTCATAATGTCCAAAAAACAGCTGAGTCCTCAAACTGGGGAGCAATAAAAATTGGGGTGCCACAAGGTTCGGTCTTGGGTCCTTTGCTGTTCTTAATATATATTAATGACTGGTTCTTTTTGCTAATGATACAACTATAGTTATCACACCTGACAGACAAGAACTAACTGATGAAATTGTAAACAATGTCTTTCAGAAAATTATTAAGTGGTTCTCAGCAAATGGACTATAATTAAATTCTGATAAAACACAGTACAAAAAGTTTCATACAGTAAATGGAATGACACAATCAATAAATATAGACTTTGGTCAGAAATCTGTAGCAAAGGTAGAATATTCAAAAATTTTAGCTGTAAGCGTTAATGAGGGGATGAACTGGAAAAAACACATTGAAGATCTGTTGAAACGTTTGAGTTCAGCAACTTATGCTATTAGGGTAATTGCAAATTTTGGTGATATACATCTCAGTAAATTAGCTTACTATGCCTATTTTCATTCTCTGATTTCGTATGGCATCATTTTCTGGGGTTTCATCACTGAGTAAAAACATATTCATTGCACTTAAGCATGTGGCGAGAATATTTGCCGGAGCCCATCCAAGATCATCCTGCAGACACTTATTTAAAGAGCTAGGGATCTTCACACTTGCTTCACAGTATATATATTCACTTATGAAATTTGTCATTACCAATCCCACCGAATTCAAAAGCAATAGCAGTGTACATAACTACTACACTAGGAGAAAGAATGATCTTCACTATTCAAGGTTAAATTTAGCTTTGGCACAGAAAGGGGTGAATTATGCTACCACAAAAGTCTTTGGTCGCTTACCAAACAGCATCAAAAGCCTGACAGATAGCCAACAAGCATTTAAAAATAAATTAAAAGAATTTATGCATGGCAACTCCTTCTACACTATAGATGAATTTTTAGATATAAATTAGTAAATTTAAAAGAAAGGAAAAATAAAAAAATAAATAATACTAAAAATCGTGGCATGTAATATTTAGTACAAAGTAATAATTTCTAAAGACACCTTTCACTGGCCTGACACGACCCATATCTTTATGAAGTGTCGTCTTCATGATCTATAGAACAAGTACTAATCTAATCTAATCTAATCTAATCTATAAGCGTATCTTTAACGAATGCGATTTTAATTAAGAACGTCAACACTACAGCATTACGATTTTACACTTACGGAATATCTGTGACATGGAGATCACTCTACATTCCTTCGGTTTTGTTCGTTTGAATGAAATAGCTCTTACCACTCTTCAACAATCAATACTGTAGTTTCTAGATAATTAAAATTTCATGCAGTCGTCAGAGACTTCATGAATAGATAGAACAATGGCTCAGATTTCTTAAGATGAAACGTCACTACAAGCACAGGTATGGTCCTCAAAATGTATGAGCGTTTTTGCCTAATTACTAACAGTATGAATCTTCATATTACGCTTCTTTGGTGTTAGTCTTCAATCTGTCAAGGTATACAGAGCACTGTGTTACATCATATCAAAAAAGTCGTCAACCACTAAATTCGTTGTTCAAAATAATGTATTTTCATGGGATTGTTTATGAAACACTTTTTCCGCTAATGTAATAAAAAATGACGTGTGAAGAAGTACACTGGTGGTTTGTGAGTAGTGGAACCTACAGTCACTGCTTTTTATGTGGTTCAAAATAATATTTTGTATATGACTTTCAATAAAAATAAAATGAACACTGGAAAATTTCTCTGTCCTCTTGGTTTCCTCTAGACCCAGGCTGAAACTACAAACATTTGGAATCCAAGTAGACGTTAAACAAATCACATGAAGAGTTTTGAACCACATTCACAACGAATTTTAATAAAGCTTGACACTATCAGTCATTACAACATTAGAATTACACAATTCTCGACAACATTTTGTCACTGGTTTTCAAGCTGTAATTGATACAGTTTAAGGATTATTTTCATTGTTAGCGCAAACAGTGAAAGTGTCACCTGTAGTACACACCGCACATGCAACTGACTGGATATCTTACTGGATGCAGGTAAGTGCTTTTATTTGCAGTACGATCTTCACATACAGGTAAGATTGGATGAGCGACGGGAAAGCGTCTAAGGTGGCAGGAATAAAAGTAGATAAAGCAATTTTTTTCATAGTGACTCAAATAAAAATATTGCGAACAATAAATAAATAGTACCAGGAAGTAATAAAAGATAAGTACACATTTTCTAGTAGCAGCGTTCTTCCTTCTTTTTCTTTTACTCTTCATAAATTTACTGGGACAAAGTTTAATAAAATTTAGTGATGTCTTGAGACCTATTTCAAAAAATAAATATCTTATACAATATAAAGTCCGACTTTCTGGGTCCTTGAGCACTGTAATTGTTGCAGGTGGCTATTAGACGACTTTTAGGGGCACATACAATTTTGTTGTCAATATTTCGCGTGATTATTAATGGAATTAAAAATTTTTAAATTCTGACATGATCTATTCATTAAGAGATAAAATCTTACGTTACTTTCAAGTACGGTGACGCAAGAATTACAAACTTCTCACACAGTATCTAACCTTTAAATAAATATTTACAGCTAACACCCACC
The DNA here is from genome assembly GCA_026315105.1 of Locusta migratoria. NCBI lineage: Eukaryota > Metazoa > Arthropoda > Insecta > Orthoptera > Acrididae > Locusta > Locusta migratoria. The sequence continues at coordinate 278,155,657 of CM048744.1, forward strand.
CCCTCCCCCACAAAATGATGAATGGAAAGAAGCTTATCAAATTTTTTTTCTGTTCATGAGGACACACTTTAGAAATTCCCAGTTTTACGTTATTACTTTTTAACTAATAACCCTATTCACTACGCAGTTTGCGACAGCGTCTACATACCTCACTGAATGCAAGAGAAAAATTATTTTAGTGTACGGCATATGAAAAGTGTTGCCTCCATTTGGGTACCCCAGAGATCACTTCTGTCTCAGAGGACTTCTCAGCGTTTAGAATGACATGCTGTGTTATGTTAGCTAGATACTTTTCAGTCGAGCCGCACAGTTGGTGTGATGTCCCGTAAGCTCGTATTTTGTTCGTTAAGTGATAGCGCGGAGTCTTTTCTAACAGTTTCAGAAAGTCAAGGAACACGGCATCTACCAGTTAACCTATATCTACCGCTTTCTGGATCTTGTAGTGGAATAAAGCTAGTTGGATTGAACACAACAGTTGCTATCGGAATTGGTGTTGATTCCTACAGGGTACATTTGCTAACTCCAGAAAAGTCATAATGCGGGAGCATAGTTCACGTTCCAAGATTCTAAAACACACCGGCATTAAAAATATACGCATATAATTTTGCTCATGTGTTCGACGACCATTCGTAAAAAAACATGAATAACCCTTGCTGTTCTCCAATAGTTGGGAACGTTTCGTTTCTCTAGACATCTACGGTACAATTCTGCCTCAAGATGGGCAAGTTCATTTGCATGCTCATAGTAGAAACGAATTGTTTGAATCTGTTCGACCCAGTTAGTGTTATTTTACTAGCTAAGCGACAAGTCTCTCTATTCAGTCTCGAGTGAGCTCACTGTCGACGAAATTATCCAGAATACTGACAAGTTACACCATACAAGTAGCACTCGACTATGCCAGTGCACTTCCATTACGTGGTAGTCTAGGTCAAAATATGAGACACGTATTTTTTTATACATGCCCATACGGTCGTTGATGTGAATCAAACTCTCCCGACAAAAAAAAAAAAAAAAAAAAAAAAAAAAAAAAAAAAAAAAAAAAAAAAAAAGAGGTTGTTATCTTTCACAGCACTTATCGACGAAACATTAGGAGATATATATTGTGAACACAATCTTCTTCTTGAAGAACTAATAATGACAACTAAACGTCTTCTACACTATTTACAATGGGCACTGCTTCCAAGGTTTGTCGCGGTATGACACCTGCTAGCGACTGAATCGGCTGACCTGCCGAGCTTGAGTTTTTGGCGTGCTGCCAGCTTGTTAAGGATAAGTTGACAACACAATGTACAGGGGTCACCGACCATCCCGTCCACCCCTTCTGAAACCAAGGGAATCGTATAAAATATAAAATTCAATACCTCCAGATAGTAAGTGTACGACGCCAGATCGATTGGTACCGTCTGCAAATTCCGATTCCCACTGGAAGCAGATTATTGACACCGAAAGTAGATTATTTATTTATTTATTTTTTTTTTTATGGAAATGCATACTTTTTCTTACTGACTTCGATTCTATGCCGAAAGCTGAGAATGTTTTCTTAAGTTTGTTTTTCTATATCGTCATTCTGCACTCCAAAATGCCTTCTGTAGTTTGATGACCCATCTGGAAAGTGGCATGTATAGATTACTTTATATGGTTTGATTCTAAAGCCAAATAATTTACACACATCTAATAATGTAATATATGTTATTAAGGTGGATACAGTGTATCCAATAGTATCTTGATACGCAAGGTAATCGACGGTACAGATAAGGGACCACGCGGATTCTAATTAGTGTACGGACACATAGACACAGCTGGACTGAATCATATCAAAACGAAGGTCTTTTATTGAACACATCCTTACAGTAGGAACAAACTCGTTGATGTCCGTACTAATATTGTGCTTCATCTTTTCGTGTGGCTTCTTGGGAAACACCAACATTTCGAAAGGATTTTGTAAGTGGAGAATGATGATTTAGAATTTTTTAAAGAAAACATTCCCAATTTTCGGTATAGAAATTTGCTGCCAGGACATATTGCATTTTACATTTCATAAGACTGCCAAGAGTTTGTAAGGGTTGGACAGGTGGTCTGAACAAATGTTCAAATGTTTGTAAATCTAAGGGACTTAACTACGGTGGTCATTAGTCCCTAACTTGACAAACTGCTTACACTAACTTAAAGTAAGTTACTCTAAGGACAACACAAACACCTACGCCCAAGGGAGGACTCGAACCTCCGAGAGCGAACTGCCGCGCGCACCGCAGCTGGGCGCCTTAGTGCGCATGGCTATTCTGCCATGGTTTGTATCACACTGTATAACAAAAATGAACAAACATAATTTCCTTGGTTGCTACTGTACTTTATACCCGTTAATCAATTTGATATATTTTAAATACTACTCTCACCACACAAGTTCTGAAACGGTAAATATTTTTTTTGTTATAAAACTAATAAGATATTTAACAACTAATGGAACCATTTGCAATGAAGTTAAATCCAGAAGTCGCAGTAGTTATATATCAGTTGTAAGTACTCTCTCTCTCTCTCTCTCTCTCTCTCTATATATATATATATATATATATATATATATATATATATGGAGAGTTTCCTGGTGGGAAAAATATGTATAAAAATAAAGATTGTTTGACTTACCCAAAGCACAGGCTCGCCGATAGAAGCAAAAAACACAAATAAAAACACACACAAACATTCAAGCTTTCGCCACCGCTGGCAGCTTCTTCAGGAAAAGAAGAAGGTAGGAGAGGAGAAAGGAAAGGATTCGGGTTTTAAGGAAGTGGAAAAGGAGTCATTCCAATCCCAGGAGTGGAAGAACTTACCTTAGGGGAAAAAAGGAAGGTAAACAAATACACACACACACTCACACATACCCATATGGATATATGGTCAGGTTATACCTGACAACCGATATAAATTAATAATTAGATCTTTTTATCGGCCCCCTCACTCAGACCATGCAATTGCTGAAATGTTCGAAGATAGCTTGAATCACATTTCAAACAGGTACCGAAGCATACTGTTATAATCGATGGCGACTTTAATTTACCCTCGATATGTTGGCTGAAATACGAATTAAAATCCGACGGCAAATTTAAAACATTATCCGAACTAGTTCTGAATGCTTTTTCTGAAAACTATTTCGAACAGATAGTTTATGAATCCACTAGAATAGCAAATAGTTGCGAAAATACCCTTGATCTCCTAGCAACAAAAAGAGTTGTAGTAGCAAGATTGAATATAGAAATTCCCAAATGCATCAAAAATCAACGATAAATATATCTATTCAATAGAACAGATAAAAATTCGCTTCATGCTTTCCTGAGTGATAGTCTCCAGTCTTTCAAAACTAAAAATACGAGTGTAGATCAGTTGTGGCTTACTTTCAGATACACAACATCAGTAGCGATCGAGAGATTTATACCAAATAAATAAATAAAAAAAAAAGAAGGGGCTGACCCCCTTTGGAACACAAAACAGGTAAGATCACTGTTGCAGAAGCAAAGAAAAACGCATGCAAAATTTAAAAAGACACAGTATCCCCAAGACTGGTAATCTTTTACAGAAACTCGAAACCTAGCGCGGACTTCAATGCGAGAAACGTATAATAGTTTGCACAACGAAACCTCGTCTCTTAATCTTGCAGAAAATACAAAGAAAGTCTGATCATATGCGAAGTACACTAGCGGAAAAACATAAACAATCCTTCACTACGCTATAACAATGATAATACTACCTACGACAGTACTGCTAACGCAGAATTGCTAAACACAGCTTTCCGAAATTCGTTCACCAAAGAAGACGAAGTGAACACTCCAGAATTCAAACCAAGAACAGCTGCCAGCATGCGAAATTTAGAAGTAGATGTTCCTGGCGAAGGAAAACAACAAGTCACTAAACAAAAACAAATCTTCTGGGCTAGATTGTATACCAACTATATTCCTTTCAGAGTATGCTGATGCAATAGCTCCATACTTAGCTATCATATATAACCGATCACTCAGCGAAAGATCCGTACCCAAAGACTGGAAAGTTGCTCAGGTCACTCCAATATTCAAGAAAGGCAAAGGAGTGATCCGCAAAATTACAGGCCTATCTCATTGACGTCGATTTGCAGTAGGATTTTGGAACATATACTTTGTTCGAATATTATGAACTACCTCGAAGAGAACGACCTATTAACCAGTAGACAACACGGATTCAGAAAGTATCACTCTTGCGAAACACAGTTTGCCCTTTATTCACATGAAGGGTTAAGTGCCATCGACAAGGGATCTCAAATCGATTCCATATTTCTGGATTTCAGGAAGGCTTTTGACACTGTACCCCACAAGCGGCTTCGTATGAAATTGCGTGCTTATGGAATATCTCCCCAATTGTGCGGTTGGATTCACGATTTCCTATAAGAAAGAACACAGTTCGCTGTAATTGACGATAAGTCATCCAGTAAAACTGAAGTGATATCTGGCGTTCCACAGGGAAGCGTTATAGGTCCCCTACTCTTCCTCGTGTTTATAAACGATTTAGGAGACAATTTGAATAGCTCCTTTAGATTGTTCGCGGATGATGCTGTAGTTTATCGGTTAGTGAAGTCAACAGAGGATCAAAAGCAATTGCAAAGCGATTTAGACAAAATTTCTACTTGGTGCGAAAATTGGCAATTAACACTAAATAGTGAAAAGTGTGAAGTAATACAATGAGCACTAAAAGAAATCCTCTGAACTTCAATTACACAATAAATCAGTCAAACCTTAATGTCGTAAATTCTACCAAATACTTAGGAGTTACAATTATGAACAACCTAGACTGGATAGAACGCATAGAAAATGTTGTGGGGAAGGCGAACCAAAGGTTACGTTTCATTGGCAGAATGGTTCGAAGATGCAACAGCTCCAACAAAGAGACTGCCTAAATCACACTTGTGCGTCCTCTCCTGGAGTACTGTTGCACAGTGTGGTACCCTCACCAGGTGGGACTGACGGAAGACATTGAGAAGGTTCAGAGAAGGGCAGCTGGTTTTGTTTTATCACGTTACAGGGGGGAAAGCGTCACGGAAATGTTGCACGAATTGAGGTGGAAATCATTAAAAGAAAGACGTTATTCGTTGCGGCGAGATCTATTTGCGAAGTTTCAATCACCGAGTTTAAATTCTGAATGTGAAAATATTTAGGTAGCACCCACATACATACGAAAACATGACCTTCCCAATAAAATAGATAAAACCGAAAACGGAACGATTTAGGTGTTCCTTCTTCCCGCGTGCTATTAGAGAATGGAACGGTAGAGAAAGGTTACGAAAGTAGTCAATGAACCCTCTGCCAGGCACTTACATTTGATTTCCAGAGTATCGATATAGATGTAGATCTTATATAGTCCAACCGACTCGGGTAGAATGAACAAGAGCCGTACAAAAATACTTTAGTACCTTGTATTACAGAAATATTTATTTTGTAATATAAACTGAGAAGTCCTGGGATGCACTTTATTTGGAATTAATGACATCAGGCCTTACTAATAGATCCTATTTAAAAACATACAATATTATCTTGCTATTTAGATGTTTACAACTGTAAAAGTACACTCCTACTAAACGGGTAAAACACACGGCTGATTCCACTTGTGTTTCATTTCTATGTCAATAATGATAAAACTCGTCTGACATCACTCTCGTCTTTATGTAAATGCTTGAAGTGTCACACTTATGATTATTGTGAAGGAAGTGACTCGACAGAAAAGCCGCGGTGGAGAAGCCGAGCGGTCTAAAGCACCTCGCTGTGGAGCGCGCGGTTGCTCGCCGTGGAGGTTCGAGTCCCCCCTGGGGCATGGGTGTCTGTGTTTGTCCATAGGTTAGTTTACCTAGGTTTAAGCAGTTTGTAAGCTACGGACTGATGACCACGCAGTTTGGTCCGATAGATTTACAGACATTTGAGCACTTCGACAGAAAAATGTTCCTATCGTGTTTCTTCAGACTAGTCTACGTAGAAAGGACCTTTTTGTGTCTTCTAGGCAAGTAAAATTTTCTCATTTTTTATTATAAACCACAGTAAAACGTAACTCAGCACGAATCTGCTAGAGAGCTCACTTCATAAAACGGAGAATTTTCTCCGGTTGTGAGAAACTTCTCTAGTTTTGTGTTGGTGTTGTGGTCTTCAGTCCGGAGATTGGTTTGATGCTGCTCTCCACAATACCCTATCCTGAGCAAGCCTTTTCAACTCCACATAAGAACGGCAATCAACATCTTTCTGAATCCGCTTATTGTATCCATCTCTTGGTCTTCCTCTGCGGTTTTTACCCCACACACTTCCTTGCAACACTAAATTCACAAATCCTTGATATCTAAGAATGTGTCCTACCAATCGATCCCTTCTTTTAGTCGAGGTATGCCAGAAATTCCTTTTCTCCCCAATTCTGTTCAGTACCTACTCATTAGTCAAGCGATCCACCCACCTAATCTTCAGCATTCTTCTGTAGCACCACATTTCAAAAGCCTCTATCATCTTCCGGAGCGCGCGGTTGCTCGCCGTGGAGGTTCGAGTCCTCCCTGGGGTACGGGTGTGTGTGTTGTCCTTAGGTTAGTTTACCTTAGATTAAGTAGTTTGTAAGCTACGGACTGATGACCACGCAGTTTGGTCCGATAGATTTACAAACATTTAAACATTTCCAGAATGAAACATTCACTCTGCAGCGGAGTGTGCGCTGATATGAAACTTCCTGGCAGATTAAAATTGTGTGCCGGAGCCGGGACTCGAACCTGGGACCTTTGCCTTTCGCGGGCAAGCGCTCTACCGACTGAGCTACCCCGACACGACTCACGATGCCGCCTCACAACTTTACTTCCGCCAGTACCTCGCCTCCTACTTTCCAAACTTCACAGAAGCTCTCTTGCAAACACGCAAGACTAGCACTCCTGGAAGAAAGGATATGGTGGAGACATGGCTTAGCCACAGCCTAAGGGATGTTTCCAGAATGAAACATTCACTCTGCAGCGGAGTGTGCGCTGATATGAAACTTCCTGGCAGATTAAAATTGTGTGCCGGAACCGGGACTCGAACCTGGGACCTTTGCCTTTCGCGGGCAAGCGCTCTACCGACTGAGCTACCCCGACACGACTCACGATGCCGCCTCACAACTTTACTTCCGCCAGTACCTCGCCTCCTACTTTCCAAACTTCACAGACGCTCTCTTGCAAACACGCAAGACTAGCACTCCTGGAAGAAAGGATATGGTGGAGACATGGCTTAGCCACAGCCTAAGGGATGTTTCCAGAATGAAACATTCACTCTGCAGCGGAGTGTGCGCTGATATGAAACTTCCTGGCAGATTAAAATTGTGTGCCGGAACCGGGACTCGAACCTGGGACCTTTGCCTTTCGCGGGCAAGCGCTCTACCGACTGAGCTACCCCGAAACGACTCACGATGCCGCCTCACAACTTTACTTCCGCCAGTACCTCGCCTCCTACTTTCCAAACTTCACAGAAGCTCTCTTGCAAACACGCAAGACTAGCACTCCTGGAAGAAAGGATATGGTGGAGACATGGCTTAGCCACAGCCTAAGGGATGTTTCCAGAATGAAACATTCACTCTGCAGCGGAGTGTGCGCTGATATGAAACTTCCTGGCAGATTAAAATTGTGTGCCGGAACCGGGACTCGAAACTGGGACCTTTGCCTTTCGCGGGCAAGCGCTCTACCGACTGAGCTACCCCGACACGACTCACGATGCCGCCTCACAACTTTACTTCCGCCAGTACCTCGCCTCCTACTTTCCAAACTTCACAGAAGCTCTCTTGCAAACACGCAAGACTAGCACTCCTGGAAGAAAGGATATGGTGGAGACATGGCTTAGCCACAGCCTAAGGGATGTTTCCAGAATGAAACATTCACTCTGCAGCGGAGTGTGCGCTGATATGAAACTTCCTGGCAGATTAAAATTGTGTGCCGGAACCGGGACTCGAAACTGGGACCTTTGCCTTTCGCGGACAAGCGCTCTACCGACTGAGCTACCCCGACACGACTCACGATGCCGCCTCACAACTTTACTTCCGCCAGTACCTCGCCTCCTACTTTCCAAACTTCACAGAAGCTCTCTTGCAAACACGCAAGACTAGCACTCCTGGAAGAAAGGATATGGTGGAGACATGGCTTAGCCACAGCCTAAGGGATGTTTCCAGAATGAAACATTCACTCTGCAGCGGAGTGTGCGCTGATATGAAACTTCCTGGCAGATTAAAATTGTGTGCCGGAACCGGGACTCGAACCTGGGACCTTTGCCTTTCGCGGGCAAGCGCTCTACCGACTGAGCTACCCCGACACGACTCACGATGCCGCCTCACAACTTTACTTCCGCCAGTACCTCGCCTCCTACTTTCCAAACTTCACAGAAGCTCTCTTGCAAACACGCAAGACTAGCACTCCTGGAAGAAAGGATATGGTGGAGACATGGCTTAGCCACAGCCTAAGGGATGTTTCCAGAATGAAACATTCACTCTGCAGCGGAGTGTGCGCTGATATGAAACTTCCTGGCAGATTAAAATTGTGTGCCGGAACCGGGACTCGAACCTGGGACCTTTGCCTTTCGCGGGCAAGCGCTCTACCGACTGAGCTACCCCGACACGACTCACGATGCCGCCTCACAACTTTACTTCCACCAGTACCTCGCCTCCTACTTTCCAAACTCCTGGGCAAAGGTCCCAGGTTCGAGTCCCGGTTCCGGCACACAATTTTAATCTGCCAGGAAGTTTCATATCAGCGCACACTCGGCTGCAGAGTGAATGTTTCATTCTGGAAACATCCCTTAGGCTGTGGCTAAGCCATGTCTCCACCATATCCTTTCTTCCAGGAGTGCTAGTCTTGTGTGTTTGCAAGAGAGCTTCTGTGAAGTTTGGAAAGTAGGAGGCGAGGTACTGGCGGAAGTAAAGTTGTGAGGCGGCATCGTGAGTCGTGTCGTGGTAGCTCAGTCGGTAGAGCGCTTGCCCGCGAAAGGCAAAGGTCCCAGGTTCGAGTCCTGGTTCCGGCACGCAATTTTAATCTGCCAGGAAGTTTCATTTAAACATTTTTTTATCATCTTCCTGTACGCACTGTTTATCGTACATGTCTCACTCCCATGAAAGGCAACACTCCACAAAATTGTCTTCAGAAAGGACTTCCTTAGGCTTAAATCAATATTCGATATTAACAAATTTCTCTTTTTCAAGATCGCTTTTCTACCCATCGCCATTCTGCATTTTATATCATCTGTACTACGTCCATTTTTTTTTATTTCACTGCCCACGTAACAAAACTCATCTACCTCCTTTATTGTTTCGTTACCTAATCTAATCCCTTCAGTATCACCTGAGTTTCTTAGGCTGCACTCAATTATACTAGTTTTTCTCTTGTTAATGTTCATCTTGTATGCACCTTTCAGCATACTGTCCATTCCGTTCAACTGCTCTTCCAGGTCCTTTGCTGTCTCTGACAGAATTACTATGTCGTCGGCAAAACGCAATGTTTTTAATTCCTCGCCCTGAACTTCAATTGCTTCTCCAAAATTCTCAAAAAAAAGTTCAAATGTTTGTATAGCTTATGGGACTCATCTACGGGGTCATGAGTACCCAAACTTACAAATTACTTAACAACTACGCTATACTAAGGACGGCACAAATATCCATGCCCGATGGGGTATTCGAAGCCCCGACCGTAGTGGCCGTGGAGACCATGACTGGTGCGCCTCAGTCCTCTCGGCCACCGCTGCCGGCCCAAAATTCTCCTTGCTTTCCTTTACAGCTTGACAAAATGAATAACATTTGAGAAAGGCTGCAACTCTGTCTTACTCCCTTCCCAACCATTGCATCCCTTTCATGCCCTTCAACTCCGACAACTGCTGTCTGGTTTTTGTACAAGTTGTAAATAACCTTACGCTCCCGGTATTTTACTCCTGCTTGCTTCAGAACTTGAAAGAGTTTATTCACATCAATATTGTTGTCATCAATATTGTCAAAAGCCACCCCCATGAACCACAGACATTGCCGAGGTGGGGTGGCTTGCGTGCCTCAACGATGCAGATAGCCGTACCGTAGGTGCAACCACAGCGGAGGGGTATCTGTGGAGAGGCCAGACAAACGTGTGGTTCCTGAAGAGGGGCAGCAGCCTTTTCAGTAGTTACAGGGGCAACAGTCTGGATGATTGACTGAGCTGGCCTTGTAACATCAGCTAATGTGGCTTTGCCTCACAGCTACTGCGAACGGCTGAAAGCAAGGGGAAACTACAGCCGTTACTTTTCCCGAGGACATGCAGCTCTACTGTATGAACATATGATGATGGCATCCTCTCGGGTAAAATATTCCGGAGGTAAAATAGTCCCCCATTCGGATCTCCGGGCGGGGACTACTCAGGAGGATGTTGTCATCAGGAAAGAAAATACTGGCATTCTACGGATCGGAGCGTGGAATGTTAGATCCCTTAATCGGGTAGGAAAATTAGAAAATTTAAAAAGGGAAATGGATAGGTTGAAGTTAGATATAGTGGGGATTAGTGAAGTTCTGTGGCAGGATGAACAGGATTTCTGGTCAGGTGAGTACAGGATTATAAATACAAAATCAATTGGGGGTATCACAGGAGTAGGACTGATAATGAATAAGAAAATAGGAATGCGGGTAAACTACTATGAACAGCACAGTGATCGCATTATCATTGTCAAGATAGATACGAAGCCAACACCGACAACAGTAGTACAGGTTTATATGCCAACTAGCTCTGCCGATGATGAGGAGATCGAAGAAATATATGAGGAGCTAGAGGAAATTATTCAGACAATTAAGGGAGAGGAAAACTTAATTGTTATGGGGGACTGGAATTCGGTAGTAGGACAAGGAAGGGAAGGGAAGGTAGTAGGTGAATATGGTCTGGGCAAAAGGAATGAAAGAGGAAGTCGCCTGGTAGAATTTTGCACGGAACATGATTTAATCGTAACAAACACGCGGTTTAAGAATCACAAAAGAAGGTTGTATACGTGGAAGAGACCAGGAGACACAGGAAGGTATCAGATAGATTTTATAATGGTAAGACATAGATTCCGGAACCAGGTCCTAAACTGCAAGACCTACCCAGGGGCAGATATAGACTCTGACCATAACTTGTTAGTCATGAACTGTAGGCTGAAACTGAAAAAACTGCAGAAAGGTAGGAAAATAAGGAGATGGGACTTAGATAAATTGAAGGAAAGTGAAGTTCTGGAGAATTTCAGAGGGAGATTTAGGCAACAATTGACAGAAACAGGGGGAAATAAAACAGTAGAAGAGGAATGGGTGGCATTGAGAGACGAAATAGTGAAGGCAGCAGAGGACAAAATAGGTAGAAAGGCAAGACCAACAAAAAAGCCATGGATATCACAGGAAATACTAAATTTAATAGATGAAAGGAGAAAATATAAAAATGCAGTAAATGAAACAGGCAAAATGGAGTACAGACGACTTAAAAATGAGATTGACAGGAAGTGCAAAATGGCTAAGCAGGAGTGGCTAGAAGCCAAATGCAAATCCGTAGAAGAATGTATAAGAAGGGGAAAAGTAGATACCGCCTACAGAAAAATAAAGGAGACGTTTGGGGACAGGAAGGGCAGCTCTACGAATATCAAGAACTCGGATGGGAAACCAGTTCTCAGCAAAGAAGGGAAAGCTGAAAGGTGGAAAGAGTACATAGAGCAGCTCTACAAAGGAAATGAACTTAGAGACGATGTTGTAGGAAGGGAAGAGGAAGTAGATGAAGATGAAATAGGAGATAGTATACTGAGAGATGAATTTGACAGAGCCTTGAAAGACCTAGGTCAGAACAAGGCCCCAGGAGTAGATGACATACCCGCAGAGCTATTAAAGTCTCTGGGAAAGCCAGCCATGACAAGACTATTTGAACTGGTGTGTAGGATGTATGAGACAGGCGAAATACCCTCAGACTTTAAGAAAAATGTAATAATCCCCATTCCAAAGAAATCAGGCGCAGACAGGTGTGAAAATTACAGAACCATCAGTTTGATAAGTCATGGTTGCAAAATTTTAACACGAATTATCTACAGGAGAATGGAAAAGCTGGTAGAAACTGACCTCGGGGAAGATCAGTTTGGATTCAGGAGGAACGTAGGAACCCGGGAGGCAATACTCACTTTACGTCTTATCTTAGAAGATAGATTAAGGAAAGGCAAACCTACATTTTTAGCTTTTGTAGATTTGGAGGAAGCTTTTGACAATGTTGACTGGAATACACTCTTTCAAATTCTGAAGTCAGCAGGGGTAAAATATAGGGAAAGGAGAGTTATTTACAGCTTGTACAAAAGCCAGACCGCAGTTATTAAACTCGAAGGGCATGAAAGGGAAGCATCAGTTGGGAAGGGAGTAAGACAGGGTTGTAGCCTTTCTCCGATGTTATTCAATTTGTACATCGAGCAAGCGGTGAAGGAAAGCAGGGAAAAATTTGGAATAGGGATTAAAATTCAGGGCGAAGAAATAAAAACATTGCGTTTTGCTGATGACATTGTAATTCTATCAGAGACAGCAAAGGACCTGGAAGAGCAGTTGAATGGAATGGACAGTGTGTTGAAGAGAGCGTATAAAATGAATATTAACAAGAGCAAAACAAAAATAATGGAATGCGGTCTTAGAAAATCAGGCGATGCTGAAGGAATTAGATTAGCTAACGAAACAATGAAGGTGGTAGATGAGTTTTGTTACTTGGGTAGTAAAATAACATGCGATGGTCGTAGTACAGAGGATACAAAATGCAGAATGGCAATGGGAAGAAAAGCATTTCTGAAAAAAGAGAAATTTGCTAACATCGAATATTAATTTAAGTGTAAGGAAGTCTCTTCTGAAGGCATTTGTGTGGATTGTTGCCTTGTATGGGAGTGAAACATGGACGATAAGCGGTGCGGACAGGAAGAGAATAGAGGCTTTTGAAATGTGGTGCTACAGAAGAATGCTGAAGATTAGGTGGGTAGATCGCATAACTAATGAAGAGGTACTGAACAGAATTGGTGAGAAAAGGAATTTTTGGCATACCCTGACTAAAAGAAGGGATCGCTTGGTAGGACACATTCTTAGACATCGGGGAATCGTAAATTTAGCATTAGAGGGAAGTGTGTGGGGTAAAAATCGCAGAGGGAGACCAAGATATGCGTATAGTAAGCAGATTCAAATAGATGTGGGTTGCCGTTCTTATGAGGAGATGAAAAGGCTTGCTCAGGATAGAGTAGGGTGGAGAGCTGCATCAAACCAGTCTCCGGACTGAAGACCATAACAACAACATTGTCAAAAGCCTCCTCCCAATCTGAAAAAGCTAGATATGTAGGTTTGCCTTTTCTCTAGTTTTATTGATACGAAATCGAAGAATGCTCTCTGTTGGGGACGTAGTTGGTTGAAGTATATTGTCCGACTCGCTTTATTCAAGCGAACCTGAGTATATTCTCTGGAATTCAGAGTACTGTAAAGTAGATACTCCGTTTTATTCATACAGCCCATTGACTCTGCACCGATGTAGGAGATGCGGCTGTAGGCAGAAGAAGCTGGGCAGCATGGCCGCGTGATGTAAGGCGTCATGCCACGGACAAATCGTTGTTCCCACCGGAGGTTTCAGGAGTGTGTGTTGTCCTTAGTGACAGTTCTACATCTACATCTACACGGGATACTCTGCAAATCACATTTAAGTGCCTGGCAGAGGGTTCATCGAACCACCATTGTACTATTTATCTCCCATTCCATTCTCGAATAGCGCGCGAGAAGAAAGAACACTTGAATCTCTCCGTTCGATCTATGATTTCTCGTATTTTATTCTGATGATCATTTCCACCTATGTAAGTGGGATTCAACAATATATTTTCGCATTCAGAGGAGAATGTTGGCGATTGGAGTTTCGTAAGTAGCCCACGCCGCAGCGATAAACGCCGTTGTTGTAATGATTCCCATCCCAGATTCTGTATCATTTCCGTAACGCTGTCTCACCTGTATCGTGACAATACGAAACGAGCTGCCCTTCTCTGGACTCTTTCGATGTCCTCCGCCAAACCCACCTGATAAGGATCCCACTCTGGGCAGCAATACTCCAAAAATGGACGGACAAGCGTAGTGTATGCAGTTTCATTTGTAGCTCAGTTCCCTGTTTTAAGGGTTCTGCCAATAAAACGCAGTCTCTGCTTCGCCTTTCCCACGACATTATCTACGCGTTCTTTCCAATTTAAGTAATAGTAATTTCTAGGTATTTTGTGAAGTTTACGGCCATCATGTTTGAGTGATTTATCTTGTAAACAAAGTTTAACGGATTTCTTTTCGTACTCATATGGACGACTTCACACTTCTCATTATTTAGACTTAATTGTCAATGTTTACACCATACTGATATCTTATTCAAATCGTTCTGCAGTTGGTTTTGTTCTTCAGATGATTTTACTAGACGGTAAATGACGGCGTAATCTGCAAACAACCTAAGAGAGCTACTTAGATTTTCCCCTAAATCGTTTATGTAAATACCCTGTGGAACGCCCGATATCATTTCTGTTTTAGTCGATGCCTTACCATTGATTACTACGAACTGTGTCCTTTCTGACAGGAAATCCCCTATCCAATCGCAAATTTGGGGCTATGTACCATAATCACGCAATTTGATTAAAATTCGTTTGTGAGGTACGGTGTCAAAAGCCTTCTGGAAATCAAGAAATACGGAATCGATTAGCGAACCCTTGTCGATAGCACCCATCACTTGATGTGAATAAAGAGCTAGTTGTGTTCCGCATGAACAATATTTTCTAAATCCGTGTTGACCTTGGGTCAATAGATCATTCTGTTCAAGATAATTCATAATATTTGAAAACAGGATATGTTCCAAAGCCCTGCTGCAAATTGACGTCAATGAAATAGGCCTGTAGTTCAGTGGGTTACTCCTACTGCCTTTCTTGAATATAGGTGTGACCTGTGCAAATTTCCAATCTTTTGGTACAGATCCTTCTATGAGAGAGCGGTTGTATATGGCTGTTAAGTAAGAAGCTATCGCTTCAATATAATCAGATAGAAATCTAATGGGGATACAATCCGGACCAGAAGACTTGTTCTTGTTAAGTGATTTTAGTTGCTGCACTACTCCGATGATTTCTACTTCTACGTTACTCATTGCGGCCTCTGTAAGTATTTTGTAAATCTGGGCCGGCTGCGGTGGCCGAGGAGACTGAGGCGCTCCAGTCACGGTCTGCACGGCCACTACGGTCGGGGTTTCGAATCCCCCCTCGGGCATGGATATTTGTGCCGTCCTTAGGATTAGCTAGTTCATAAGTAGTTTGTAAGCTTAGGGACTGATGACCCCGTAGTCAAGTCCCATAGACTTTACAAACATTTGAACAGTTTTGTAAATCTGGGGACTGAGGTCCAGTAGGTATACAAACGTTTGCAGGCAGGAGGGACGGTGAGTCAGCCGGCGGCCAAGTGGCAGGTGTGTGGCCTGCTGGGCTGGGCGCATTCCTGTCGGCAGAGCCGTCACGATCCTCTGGCTGCGGTGGCGCGCGTCCTTTTGTGGCTGCCCGCCGTCTCCTTCCCCCGCCCACGCAATTAGTCTTTTTTCGGCTGACTCCTGTTGTCCCGCCGTATTTGTCTGTCTCTCTCCCTCTCTCTCTCTCCTTCTCTCTGTCGCACACACACACAGAGAGAAACACTGGCACACACACACACAGGACTGCCGGGGCTCTCGCCCGCCTTCTCCTCTATTTGCCTTTCCTTCGAGGTAAACAGCTTTACGCTCAGCTTGGCTTTTATATTGTCTTTTTAAATTAGTAGCGGTCCGGAGGAAGGGCTAAAGCGGCCCGGGCAGGTATTAGCGGCCGACTGTCGGCGTAAGAAATTGCGCGGTGTCAGCGCTAAATTGTTGTGTTATTTGAGATTTGGCGGTGGCGCCGCGGCTTAGGCCACGGGGATTAGCGGCGCTGCGCGTCTTGCAGGGGCGGCCGCCCCCGCCGGGCCGCGGGCACCCTCGCAGGCTACACGTGTACGCGTCAGGGAGGGCGATGCGCGCCGAGGAATCTTGTTTTGCACGCTCCACCGCACCGGAGCCGCAAATAGACACACCGATATTTTTAATAAGTCCAGTTCCAAATGTGGCTCCTATCGGTTCTGCGATTCGATTAAAATTACTTGCTTGTTCACGCTTCACAAATTGGAGCTGCTTCCGTCCAACCATAGCACTCACTGTTACGCCCGAATCGCTCCCCTTCGCCAAACTGCAAAATGGACATCTATTTTGTTGACATGGCTACGTGCGTTCCAAATGGGAGAACGGTATTCGACGACAGGATATACAAGTTGATGTGCTGTGGTTCTTAAGATGTTTGCGTTAGACCGCCAGCTAACACCAGCCAGTTTCCTAAGTATATTGTTTCTTGACTTTAGATTTGTTCTGTTAGTTTTAGGTGTTTCCTAAATGTCAGGAATCTGTCGAGAGTCACACCAAAATATTTGGGGTGTCGAGAATGTCGTAATTTTTTGTTGAGAAAGGTAACATTTAATTCTCTGTTTGCAGTTGGGTACGCATAATGTAATGAACACTTATTGCGATGCAACTAAAACGTTGACTTACCCCAATCTATGGCATGGAGAGCCGTAGAAAGGTCGGAAGAGGGACAGATTCAGAGGGAGGTGACTGCAACTACTGGAGTGTCCCAAATTGTAATTTCCAACACCTGGACGCAGTTTCAACAAAACAGGAACCGTTAAAAGAAGGCAAGACCAAGGTCGTCCACGGGTAAGATCAGCAACAGATCACCGTTATCTCCGGTTAACAGCCCGTCAAGACACAAGGCTGAATGCGATTCAACTGCAACGCACCATCCAGTCAGCAACAGGACGCGCAATATCAACACAAACAGCCCCAAATTGACTTTGGTAATGCCGCCTCTACGCACGGAGGAGTGTGGCGTGTCTCCCATTAAAACCACGACACCGTTTAGCCAACAGAAACTGGGCGGAGAAACGAATAGCGCCGGTCGTGTACACAGATGAGTCAAGATTTTGTGTTCAGCCGAACAATCGTCTTTCCATCATCTGGACAGACCGTGGAACTCGGTACAATCCTGCTTATGTGCAGCAAACATCACCATATCACGGTGGTGGACGAATGGTGTGCGCAGGAGCCGGTATGGACGGACGTACGGGCATCTACGTCGTTCTGAATGGCGCTTTGACTGCTCAGAGGTATATAGACGAGATCCTTCGACATTTAGTTGTGCCCAAGGAGGTTAAAATAAAGGAGACTTGTTCAAATATTTGTACACTTAACTGCTTAGTTATTAGTCCCTAGTCTTGCAAACTGCTTAAACTAACAAGGAAAGTATTTGGGATCAAACAAACACATATACACCAAAATCGTATGAGAGATAATGTAAAGATCCCTTATTGCACTAGTGATACTCCCGCATCTGCAAAACTCTGCAGTCGGCCGTTAGAGGCCTCTGCGTGTGCCATGCCGCATTGCACTTTGACCTGTCGGTTCGCCAGTAGGGACGGTGCAGTGTGCCTCCGAAGTTGCTTTTTGTGACGTTATTTGTCTGGTGAAGCCTCAGATGGGGCGGCGATTGCTAATCAATCCTGCTAATGATTTGCGATTAGTTGAGATGAAGTTAAGAAGAACCCTTCTTCGTGAAGATGGTATTAGTGTAGAAGATGAATCACTTGCATGCTTTCTCGTATCTGTTATGGTACAGAAATATGAGCATAAGTTAGATACTGTTGTTACAAACTCATAATAATGATAATAGGGATGACAATGACGAACAACTATTGCAAGCGGTAGTGCTACGGTAAGTGCGGGAAGAGGCGATAGAAGCAGTGGCAGTGAATACCAAGAGTCTTTCGGGAAGAAGGTTCAAGTTGCAACTATCATCATGGCTTTTGATGACAATTCGCTAGAGAACATGTACGATGATTATTACATAAGTTATAGTTAAGATATCTGCATTACATATGACGTCTACAATTACACCTACAGTTCTATCTAGAGCGTGGTTGCAGAGCTTTGCAGAAAAACGACACCCACCAGCACATGGAGGTGTACGCAGAGATCCTCTAACCAAACGTTCATACAGATATGTTTGTTCGAGCCCATGTTCTTTCCTTGTAAGTTAAACTAACCTAAGGACAACACACACCCATGTCCGAGGGAGCCGGCCGCGGTGGCCGAGGGGACTGAGGCGCTCCAGTCACGGTCTGCACGGTCATTACGGTCGGGGGTTCGAATCCCCCCTCGGGCATGAACATTTGTGCCGTCCTTAGTATTAGCTAGTTCGTAAGTAGTTTGTAAGTTTAGGGACTGATGACCCCGTAGTTAAGTCCCATAAACTATACAAACATTTGAACATTTTGTCCGAGGGAGGATTCGAACTCTGGCGCGCGAGGCGCCAAACTGCCACAACTTGATAATTAACGTCCAATTGCTTGTCCGGTATTCTGACTTAACCCTGAACATACCAAGCCTGAGTCATCAACGTTGTTTACCAAAGAGGAGTCTTTTGAAGACACTACATTCTTTTTTACTTTTTCAACATAGTAGTCTACAAGGTTTCCCTGTTTAGGTTCTTTGGATGTATAAAACTATATTTTAGTTGTGTAGCCATAGATGACATCGAATAGTATTTTTATTTTTGTGACTGTAGGTCGGAAGACATATACAAATATTCACATAACACAACACAGAATGGAAATTAAAATACGCAATTTTGTTATGATTTAAGAAAACTGCACCAGTCACTTTATCTTGAAATGATGTTTATTCCATGAACCGGTTTTCAAACCTTTTCAGGTTCATCATCAGATGGATCATGTTACAATATCATTGTAAGCGTCATGTTGGATGCTGGCTTGCAACTGTATGGCCGGATTTTTGTGGTTAATTTCCATTTCTTGCGTCACCTTTTGTTTAAGTCACAATAACACATCACCTTTATCTTTTGGGTTCTACACTGCACTATAAACAACACTTTACCAGCGTCCAACATGTGTTTCTACAGCTTCTTCCCTGAGAAGTGTACCACCGTTTTTGCCTCGCTAAAAAATGTTAAATGTTAAATGTTTGTAAATTTATCGGACTCACCTGCTGGGTTATTAGTCCGTAGCTTACAAACCACTTTAACTAAGGTATACTAACGTAAGGACAACACAAACACCCATGGCCGAGGGGTACTCGAGCCCCCGACGGCGAAAGGCCGCGCGCACCGCAGCACGGCGCCCCAGTACGCAGAGCAATAGTCGGCAGCCGATGTGGCAACATGATAAACGACGTCTAGCAAGTGATTTTGATCGCACTACAATAAGAACGGAACCTGGCAATGAGTAACACAGGGTTTTCGAAAACATTGGTAACATTATTTATAAACAATGTTACGTAATTTTTAACGTTCAGTCTCCTTATTTTTCAGTTTTCTTCCCTCTCTCTTTCTCTCTTTTTTCCCCCTTATTAAATATGGGAGCAAACTGCAGTAGTTATCAGTCCATAGACTTCCAAGCTACTTTAACTTATGCTAAGGACAACACACACACACACACACACACACACACACACACACACACACACACACCCATATCCGAGGGAGGACTCGAGCCTACGACGGAGAGCAGACGCGCACTCCTAGCGCCTACGAGTGTGTATACTGCAGTATAATGTCCCACTTCGTTTTATTTAGTTATTTCAGTGACCAACGTACGATGTGTTGATCACCATAGTGAAAATTAATTTTTGTATTTGTTTAATACATGTATATAGTCAACAGAAGTCTCAACGTGAACATATAAAGTAATATAATATGACGAATTATTTGATTTTTACATGATGTTTCAGAATAGGCTATTTATAAAATTAGTAACCATGACACTACATTCGTGAAAAAAGTATAAAGAATAAAATTTATGTACCTTAAATGAACTGAAAAACTGTAATAAATATCATGCAGTATTTGTACTGGCAATTAACACAATCGGCACAGAGTAGTGATCTCACACTCCCGATGTCAAGACCCCACGGGCGCTCAACAGTCCTTAGAATTTGACACTAGCGCAACAAGAAAGCAAATGTTTGAGTTAACACCTCTTACATTTAGGCAATGTAACAAACACTAAATTTCGATTAATTGCAGCCAACGTTCTTTTTGTAGCACACAATTAAAAAATACACATAGGTATTTTACGAACCCAGTGTTAGATGCGAGGATTAATGAACTAGTAAGCCGACATCAAACCGACGGAGGGTGGCATCAGACTGCATCACATCCAGCTGGAAAGCAGTATTTAATTGCGTAAGTAAAGGAACAAGAGGGGGAGACCATGCACCAAGAAAACAGACAGGCCTGGTAAGAGGTTGCGTATCCTGTCTAAAAGGAGCATCACAACTGGCCAGTTACACGTGAATAGCCGCGGTGGAGTAGCCGAGCGGTCTAAAGCGTCTCGCTGCGGAGCGCGCGGTTGCTCGCCGTGGAGGTTCGAGTCCTCCCTGGGGCATGGGTGTGAGTGTTTGTCCTTAGGTTAGTTTACCTAGGTTTAAGTAGTTTGTAAGCTACGGACTGATGACCACGCAGTTTGGTCCGATAGATTTACAATGATTTGAACATTTACACGTGAATAATGATTAATGTACACAAAGTAAGGAAATGGTGCGAAGGAGTCCTCCTAGAGGTCAGTAAACAATAATAAACAAGGAAACTAATTACTGACATCATCTAATAAGTAAAATTCAGCCGCGGACGAGCGCATTCAGGCGCAATGCTGCGATGCGCGAGGCCGTTCACGGTCAGGGGCTCGAATCCCCCCTTCGGGCATGGATGTTTGTGCTGCCTGTAGTATAAGAAAGTTCATAAATAGTTTAGGCACTGATGACTCCGCATTTAAGTCCCTTAATCCGAATAAATAAATAAAATAAATAATAAAAAAATGAAATTTATTGCTTGTTTCTTTGGATTCTATTTAGTGTCATACCGTTTGTAAGATACCTGTTAGTACTATGCGTCACATAGGTACATTTGTTAATCACGTAACTATCAATAAAAGATTTTATTATGTTGTGAATTAAATTCAACAGTAATTAGGAAGTTTGCAGTACTCAATATGTATCAAAAATCTGATCATTAATCACAAATTTAATGTAAAGTATTTTTCAAAATATATGAAATCTCTATGTAACGGCTAGGAAGAGGAGTGGTTGTTCTTTGCTAATTATGGACGAGGATTGTCATATTTGGTTATGAAATTATTGGATGTACGACGAACACTCAATATACGTATGTTTCAACTCAAAATAAGTTCTGCATTTGTCTACAGTTATTTAGTCAATTGCACAGGCAATTTCTGTTAAGTACAAAGGTGCCTCATCTGGAATTAAGAACCTGAAGATTATACACACAGGACTTTATCTAAATTGATCGTAAAATGTTTGTTACATTAGACACAGAACAGCTAGCAATTCCAGATTGGGTAGTGGATTATCCGTTCAGACAGAGATACTCAATTCCGTGACTCTCTCTCTCTTATGTAAAAAATAAATCCAAGTTTTACAAATTCACACAACTGAAGATCATGAATCGAGTCTCTACGACCTACATTGACGCCACAACGTCTAGCCTGTGGTGGTGAGAAACAAATAAAGTGTTCGCTTTCAGATTTTTTTAGCATCTTATCAGAACATAACCAGAGAGAGTTAATTTCAACTAATTTATTATCTGAGACATATTTATTTCATTTATTTATATATTTATAGTTTCAACTGCACTGCTCAGATCAATTAGGGGATCAGGTGAGATATCATACACAATATACATAATATGGAAACGTGTTTTATTCAGATTTTGGTTACAACTGTAATGTGAATGTGGTACAGTAGGATATTCTATTGCTTCAACTCTTTACTTGAGTTCAACATGGCATTTACCCAGTGGGGCCATGTAATATAGTGTGTGATCATCTCGAATGGCCACTACAGTAGCACACCTGCGAGGCATGGGCAGTATGAGGCTATCAATCAGCTCTTGAGAGGTATTTGGTCATTCTTCCATGAGTGCAATATCTACGTCTGCAGCCGTTATGGGAGGTGCTGCGTCTGCCAAGTGCATTCCAGACATTCTCAATCCGGCGACGAAGCTGGCCACTCCATTCGTTCAATTCCCTCAGCTTCAAGCACGTTTTCCAACAATGAAGCTCTGTGGGGACGAGTCTTGTCATCGTCCACTAGAAGGAACCCATCTCCTATGGCTCCAGCATAGGAAACAAGAAAAGGTCGACGGATCTTGTATCTATTCCTCTGAGCATTAAGTGCCATTCAGAAGGTGTTGACGTCCGTTCAATACTGACAAGGAGACCACATGGGTATCGGATTTTGGATTTTTTTTTTCATTTATGCTATGTTAAGTTCAGAATTTAACTATCAGCCTGACATTCGACGCAACTCTCAAAAATTCTCGAAGAAAATCGACTTTGAAGTTTTTCAAGTAAATGTAAGTACCAATAATTAAATGAGTTGCAGTATCTGTCTGTGTACCTCAGGTGGTAGCCTTCTGGACTCACAACGACAGAGTCGCTGGTTCGAATCCTGCTGTGACAGATAAAATGTTCAAATATTTGTTAAGCTTAAGGGACTTATCTATGGGGTCATCAGTCCCTAAACTTACAAACTACTTACGAACTACCTAATACTAAAGACGACACAAACATCCATGCCCGAGGGGGGATTTGGACCGTAGCAGCCGTGCAGACTGTGACTGGCGCGCCGCAGTCCGCTCGGCCACTGCGGCCGGCAGTGACAGATACTTTATTTTATTTTATTATAGAGATGACTTTCCAAAAAGCAGTGTCGTAGCTCTTCACAAACTATACAATGAAAGCCAACCGTCGTCCACTATTATTGACCCCAATACTGTAAAAAAATGTAATTTGTTATGTTTCTTTGGATTGAAACCAGCATTATTAACTACTTTTTATAAAATGTAGAAAATTACCAATAAAGAAAAATACCTGCATTCTTCGTAAAAATGACCATTAGCTGTTGGAATTGTGTAAGTACATCGACTAAAACAGAAGTGATACTGGGCTTTCCACAGGGTAGTGTTATCGGTCCTCTGCTGTTCCTTATTTACATAAACGATTTAGGGGAAAATCTAAGTAGCTCTCTTAGGTTGTTTGCAGATGACGCCGTCATTTACCGTCTAGTAAAATCATCTGAAGATCAAAATCAACTGCAGAACGATTTGAATAAGATATCAGTATGGTGTAAAATTGGCAATTAACTCTGAATAATGAGAAGTGTGAAGTCGTCCACTTGAGTACGAAAAGAAACCCGTTATACTTTGTTTACAAGATAAATCACTCAAACGTGAAGGCCGTAAACTTCACAAAATACCTAGGAATTACTATTACTTCAGACTTAAATTGGAAAGAACACGTAAGTAACGTCATGGGAAAGGCGAACCAGAGACTGAGTTTTATTGGCAGAACCCTTAAAAGATGCAACAGAACTACTAAAGAAACTGCATGCACTACGCTTCTCCGTCCTTTTATGGAGTATTGCTGCCCAGTGTGGGATCCTTATCAGGTGGGTTTGACGGAGGACATCGAAAGAGTCCAAAGAAGGGCAGCTCGTTTCGTATAGTCACGATACAGGGGAGACAGCGTTACGGAAATGATACGGGATCTGGGATGGGAAGCATTACAACAACTACACTTATCGCTGCTGCGTGGGCTACTTGCGAATCTACAATCGCCAACATTCTCCTCCGAATGCGGAAATATATTGTTGACTCACACTAACATAGGCAGAAATGATCATCAGAACAAAGAACAAAATACGAGAAATCAGAGTCCGAACGGAGAGATTCAGGTGTTCATTCTCCCCGCGCGCTATTCGAGAATGGAATGGGAGATAAAATAGTATCGCGGTGGTTCGATGAACCCTCTTCCAGGTAGTTAAATGTGATTTGCAGAGTATGTCATGTAGATGTAGAAACACAGCAACAAAATATCTACCATGGCGAGATCCGATCCACCGACCCTATGTAACGCTAACTCCTCTCTCTCTCTCTCTCTCTCTCTTTTTTTTTTTTTTTTTTTTTTTTTTTTTTTTCTCTTTTTTTTTGTGTAGTTCCGTTCTGTTCGCGAGCGTTGTTGTTCAATGTTTTTATATTACAGAGACCGTTCAGACGTGTGACAAGGCGCGCTGAGCCACGGCGCCCGGCATCCACGTGAGCTACACCAAGATATGCTGCAACTGTTATATTATTTGTACTTACGTGTACTTGAAAAAAATCAAATTCGATTTTCTCGATTATTTTTGAGAGTTGCTTTGGGTGTTATTTGAGATCTGAACTTCACGTACCATAAATATTAAAACATTTTAAAATCCGATACCCACGTGGTCTCCTTTGAGTCCTGTTCACAAATTCGTCCAACACCTTGATATGGTGATGTATCCTGCACGTAATCAGTATTGTTCGGAGTTCCACGCAGTCTCCAGATGAGGGAACGGCGATTTTCCGGCTAAACACAAAATCTGGTCTATGAACAGAACCCGGCGCCATTCGTTATGACTTCAATCCTGGTGTTCCTCCTCCCAGTTTCTGTGGGATAATCGGTGTCGTGGTTTTGATGGGCCACCATGAGTAAAGACCACATTCCCGAAAGTGTTTTCGGGCTGTTTGTGTCGATATTGCTCGTCTTGTTGCTGCCTGGAGGGTGCGTTCCAGCTGAGTTGCATTCAGCCTGCTGTCTCGACGAGCTGTTAACCGGAGATAACGGTCATATCTTGTTGATGTTACAGGTGGACGACCTTTACCTCGTCTACGTTTAACGGTTGATGTTGTCGGAAATCGCGTCAGGTCCTGGAAATTATAATTTGTGACACTCCATAGCTGCAACCACCTCCCTCTGTGTCTGTTTCGCTTTCAGTATTCCTATGGCTCTCCATGCCGTAGCTTTGGGTAGGTCACGCTGCATCGTTGCATTGCACTAACTGCTTATTGCACTATCTGAATCCAACTGCTTGTGTAATTCCTTCGGTAGAATAAACACAAGTCATCACCAAGCCACTCTGTAGCAACTTGTCGTTATTACCATTGGGGCGGTTGCTGTAATGTTATTGTCTCCACGCCGTAGTTCTGACAGAAAAACGTCATTTTCCGGCCTCAATACTTGCGAACCTAGTTAGGTCAACTGCTTTGACCAGTGTAATTTAAATGTTTGTAAACCTAAGGGACCAAATTGCTGTGGTCAATGGTTTCTAGACTTCAAAAAGGCGTTCGACGCGGTGCCACACTACAGACTGCTAACGAAGATACGAGCTTATGGAATAGGTTCACAGATTTGTACTGGCTGGAAGACTTCCTAAGTAATAGAACGCAGTACGTTGTTCTCGACGGCGAGAGTTCATCAGAGACGAGTGTACCGTCAGGCGTGCCCCAGGGGAGTGTGATACGACCGCTATTATTTTCTATCTATATAAATGATCTGATGGACAGAGTAAGTTGTAATTTGCGGCTGTTTGCTGATGATGCTGTGGTGTACGGGAGGGTGTCGTCTGTAACTGACTGTAATAGCATACAGGTTGACTTAGACAAAATTTCTAGTTGGTGCGAAGAATGGCAGCTAGCTCTCAATGTAGAAAAATGTAAGGTGATGCGCATGAATAGAAAAAACAATCCTATAATGTTCGAATACAGCATTAGTAGTGAGCTTCTTGATGCTGTCGCGTCGTTCAAATATCTAGGCGTAACATTGCAGAGCGATATGAAATGGAACGAGCATGTAAGGACAGTTGTGAGTAAGGCAGACAGCCGACTTCGGTTTATTGGGAGAATTTTGGGAAGATGTACTTCGTCTGTAAAGGAGACCGCGTATAAAACGCTTGTACGACCACGTCTTGAGTATTGCTCAAGTATTTGGGACCCGCAGCAGATCGGTTTGAAGGAAGACATAGAGGCGGTTCAGAGGCGATCAGCTAGATTTGTTACCGGTAGGTTCGACCAATGCGCGAGTGTCACGGAAATGCTTCGGCAACTCAATTGGGGATCGCTGGAAGAAAGACGACGTTCTTTTCGTGAATTTCTGTTAAGTAAATTTAGAGGGCCGGAATTTGAAGCTGAGTGTAGTACGATCTTGCTGCCGCCTACATACATTTCGCGTAAAAATCACAAATACAAGATAAGAGAAATTAGGGCTCGTACGGAGGCATATAGGCATTCTTTCTTTCCTCGTTCAATTTGGGAGTGGAATAGGAAAGGAAATGCCTAGTAGTGGTACAGTGTACCCTCCGCCACGCACCTTACGGTGCATTACGGAGTATGTATGTAGATGTAGATGTAGACTTTCATACTACTTGAACAAACTTATCCTAAAGACAATACACTCATATATTGCCGAGGAATGAATCGAAACTCCGACGGGACCGGCAGTGCATTCCGTGACATGGCGCCTCTGACCAGGCCGCTATTCCCTTACGGTTCGTTCGTCCAGTCTTGATGAAATTTTGAACACTTGTCCTTCAAAACTAGACGAAGATCACTGTCTACATAAGATTTCATACGATGCATACGGTGGACAGTGATAAACCCTGTCTAACGACAGCCCGGATCAGAATACCCTCCATAGAATACCACAATATGAATTCACAACCCTCAAGACTCTACTTTTAATATACTGTATCTGGAGGGGACTACACTGTCCAATTGTCTATGTGATGGGTCAGAATTATTGCTAAATTCATGAATAACCTAGGGAAATAACATGTAGGTTTGTGTAAAGGACACAAACGTTGTGTTTGTATTGATGCAAAAAGTGTCTTCATAACGGGTAAACTTTATGCAGCACACATTGTCCAAAATGACGCATAATGTTGGCTGAACCAAATTCTTAGTGTGAACGTACCTCACTCTGCAACGCTGAAGAGATGACGTTGTGGTGTCTCACTCTTTGAAGTAAACACGGAAAGTACATAGCGCTCATTGACTGCTAATTTATGATTCCTTGGTGTCTATCTAAGAATGTGTTCTACCAATCGATCCTTTCTGTAGCACCACATTTCCAAACCTCTGTCCTCTTTCTGTCCACACTGTTTATGTTGTAGGCAACACGCCACACAAATTCCTTGAGAAAAAAATTAAACTTACTGTTTCGTTACCTATTCTAATTATTTCAGCATTGCCTGATTTGTAACACTGCATTCCATTACCCTTGTTTCCCTCTTGTTAATGTTAACTTTATAAGCTCCTTTCAAGGTACTGTTCATTCCGTTCAATTGCTCTTGCAGGTCCTTTTGTTCTCTCCAACAGAATTACAATGACCTCAGCTAAACGCAGTGTTTTTATATCTTCACCTGAACTCTAATTGCTTCTCCAAACTTCTTTTAGCTTTACTTCACAGCTTGCTCAATTTACAAACTGAATATCATTGGAGGAAGGCTACAACCCTGTCTTACTTCCTTCCCAACCACTGCATCCCTTTCATGCCCTTCAATTCTAATAACAGCTGTTTGGTTAATGTACAAGTTGTAAATAACCTTCCGTTCCCCGTATTTTACCCCTGCTGACTTCCGAATTTGAAATAGTGTATTCAAATCAACATTGTCAAAAGATTTATCTGAAATTAAAAAAACTACAAATGTAAGTTTTCCTTTCCTTAATCTATCTTCTAAAATAAGTCGTAAGGTGAGTATGGCGTTCCGTGTTCCTACATTTCTCCTATATCCGAACTGATCTTACCCGACGTTGGCATCTATCAGCCTTTAATCCTTCTGTAAATAATTCGTGTTAAAACTTCTGTTGTCTTCAAATGACTTTTTTATTTTTCTGTAGGCAGTATCTATTTTTTCCCGTACTTTTCATTCTTCTATTGATTTAAATTGGACTTCTAGCCACTTCTCCTTGGTCCTTTTGCACTTCCTGTCTATTCCATGTTTAGTCATCTGTAATCCATTTTACCAGCTCCATTAACTGCATTTTTATCTCTTCTTCATTCGTTAATTAAATTTAGTATTTCCTGTTATATCCTAGGTTTCTTTGTAGGTCTTGCCTTTCTAACTATTTGGTCCTCTGCTGCCTTAAGTATTTCACCTCTTACATCTACCCATTTCTCTGCTACTGTTTTATTTTTCCCAGTTTCTATCCATTTTTACCTAAATGTCCCACTGAAATTCTTAAAAACTTCTGCTTAGTTCAATTTATGGAGGTCCCATCTCCCTATATCCCTATCTTTCTGCAGTTCTTTCAGTTTCAGCCTACATTTCGTAACCAATAAAAATCGTCAGAGACTATATCTGCCTCTGGATATGTCTTACAGTTGAAAACCTGGTTCCGAAATCTATGGCTTACCACTGTAAAATCTCTCTGGTACCTTCCAGTGTCTCCTGGTCTCTTGCGCGTATACAACCTTCTTTCAATGATTCTTGACCCAAGTGTTTGCTATGATTAAATTGTTTTCCGTACAAAATTCTAAAAGATGGCTTCCTCTTTCATTCCTTTTTTCATTTTATATTCACCTACTATTTTTCCTTCGCTTCGTTTTCCTACTTCCGAATTCCAGTCCCCCAGCATAATTAAAAATTTCTCTAACTTTCTCTAACTGTCTGAATAATTTCCTTTACCTCCTCATACATTTATCGATCTGCTCATCATCGGCAGAGCTAGTGGACATATAAACTTGTACTACTGCGGTCGGTGTTGGCTTCGTACCTATCTTGGCTACGATAATGCGTTCATTGCGCTGGTCTTAGTAGTTTATCCGAATTCCTATTTTCTCATTCATTATTAGACCTACTCCCGTAATACCTCCAACTGACTTTGTATTGATAATCGTGTACTTCCTTGACGTGAAATCCTGTTCCTCTTTCCACCGGACATCACTAATCCCTACAATATCTAATTTCAAGCTATCGATTTCCCTTTTTAACTTCTCTAACCTCCCTACCCGATTAAGTGATCTAACATTCCACGCTCTGTTTCGTAGAATGCCAGTGTTGCCTTTTCTGATGACGGCATCCTCATTACTAGTCCCCGCCCGGAGATCCTGATGGAAGACTATTTTACCTCCGGAATATTTTACCCGAGAGGATGGCATCATCGTAAATTCATACAGTAGAGCTGCATGTCGTCGGGAATGGTAACGGCTGTAGTTTCCCCTTGCTTTCAGTTGTTCGCAGTAACTGTGTGGCAAAGCCACATTAGCTGACGCTACAATGCCAGCTCAGTCAATCATTCAGACTTTGGCCCCTGCAAGCATTGAAAAGGCTGCTCCCCTCTTCGGAAACCAAACGTTTATCTGGCCTCCCTTCAGATACCCGCTGTGGTTGTACCTACCGTACGGCTATCTGTATCATTGACGCACGCAAGCCACTCCACCTCGGTAGTGTCTGTGGTTCATGGGGTCAAGGACATAGGAAAGAGAATTAGTTCAATTGAAACACTTTTGATGTGCGGCTACGGAACATCATACCATTACATACCGTTCCATTACTGCTAGAAATGGCGCCCATCGGTGTCGAAAAGAGTCTGAAACTTCAGAATTCCATTCTGCATAGCCGAACGAAGCACCTACCATACATTGGATCACTAGAAGGTCAATTAACATGACACTGAACGAGCACTGCTTGACGATCGCGAAATGCGAGTGGCGCCATAGCAACAGCGATTTCATCAACCACTTTTGGTATAACCTGTCGTAGGCCTCTTACCCGCGCGACGGCCAGTCCTCCAGTTGATTCGAACTTGTTCATGATACTATGCACACCAGGTGGAGCAAGAGGACCATTCCGTAATCCTTTCAGCCAGTGATATTATCCAAGTGCATCAGCATCGTTACTGTTCTTTTGATATTAGAGCTGCACCAGTAATGCCCTGCTCCTTTTGTCCAAGGTCATGTTGACACGTCAACCAGTGCAGTGCGACTGTTCTGGTTTATGAGACTGTGAATCTCGATAACTGATCACGGCACCTGGTAGCCATAGTTGAAATTGGACGGTGGCACTGTGACACACGTAAATAATGCACCACATAGCCTGGACATTCATGCTATCAAGTTTGACACTCGTATGCTAATTATTACCCGTGTTATAACGTGTTGGATACGGAAAGTTAGATTTTTACCATACGGTGTAATTGCTGTAGGTATAGGGCCCACATTGCTATACATGAATGTCTAAGAGACCAAATTAGCATAAGACTAAATGCCTTGAAAAGTAAAGCGGTCATCAGTATGAAGATTGATTTGAGCAGCACAGTGCTTTATTAGTCATGGTCGTGTTGGAGATGGTATATCTTTTCCTACCTCTGACCTTTGAATGGACTTACCCAGCCTGTTACAGGTGGACCTATGATTTAACGTAGAATACGAAACACTATGAAATTCTGAGTTTTTCACATGAAGAAGGTGAAAGAAGTGATAGTAACAGGAGAAAATAATATGTTTGAACCGGATCAGTCAAAACTGTGGTACAGTTTCCCAGTAGATACTCCTCGAACTTTAAAACCCAGACAAAATGGCTAGCACATCCAACCTGCGCCAATACTAATTCTGACGCTATCAATATAAATTAAATTAAGTGGTATCGAACATGCCCCTCCTTTCTTTTCATTTGGCAGAAATCTCCACCACTTCCATACATATGTGAATCTGATGATATAAAGAATATATTCATAATGTTTGTTTAGTATAAACGTTTGGTCTTTGAGACTTTTTCAAAGTCTAGACCTATACTGCGTAAGTTTTGAATTAGATAGTCAGAGCTGAATTGTTAAAATTTTTGGGGGGAACAAATAGACTGTAAAAGCCAAAAGGACTGAACATGATTCCGGTTTCCCAGAACAGGCAATTGAACTATTATTATTGGCTTTCCTGTTTTAAGTGCTGTAACTCACTCATGAATGATACAACCGAAGAATTCCATTTCAGTTTTAGGTAATTTGATTTTTGACCGGTCCAGATTCAAATATTCATCTTGAATTGCGACAAAAGCTCGCTCCAGTAAGTTACTTTGCTCTTCCCAGTAGGCTGTGACTAACAGAAAGTATAAAAATATATACACGACTAGTAATTATTTCGAGAACGATACACACAAAGATTGCTTATTGTAAGAATAATCATAGATAAATACTCTTTGATGTTGCTACAAATAAAGATTATTTTAAAAATACGTGAGATTTAGACTACTAGCTAAATTACTCTTTAACATAAAAACGTCCACATAGCTCACAAAATAGCTCTGCTGACAAATACTAAAGGTAAATCTACACTTGTCGATAGTTCAAGACTGATATCTGTACTTATCTTGCATTTTGGCGCAATACTGATTTAGCTCACAGGTTCGCCCACAAACGTAGTTCCATCACTGTACCACACAATAAACAAAACCAAAGCACATAAATATTAAATACTCCACACTATACGAAACACAAAATATGGACACTCCTATTGATAACTTACAACATACATGCACTTATAAACGAAAATAGTTTTATCTTTTTACCAAGTTAAAAATGTTCTTCCCACCTCTAAATATGTCAAAACCACTTCTTAATGCTGTAGAACCGAGAGCGACGATAACCAAATATTATAATGATCACTATGGTAAAGTATTGATTCATTTTACAGTGCAAAACATTTGTCATATTTGGCTAATAATGCTTACTTATTACATTGTGGAGACCGCTTGAAGTTTTAACCCATATATCAATATTTCACACCATTGTTTATAACAAATTACCTCACATCACTTACGGTAAGTTAAATTGTACCAGTCCATAAACCATCACTTTAACGCTATATTACAACAAACTCTCTCTGACAACAACACCATTTTATTGCGAAAACTATGCAAAATTACCCCCTACATTATCATGATACAGCGGAGTGTTGATGGCTAGTTTACAGAGTGACTGTCATTATTCCCTATATTTTTGAATGGAGCAATGACGGTAAGTTTTAGAGGGAGATACTGTGACGGTCAGATTACAGGGCAAGCTCCACAATACACAGATTCCGAGTGAAACAGTGATGTTAAGTACATGCGATAGCTAAATTATAGTCAATCTACACGACGGGGAAATGATCTTCAGTATATGAGGTGGGGTAGTAATAGGCTGTGCACAAGGTGACAATAATGGTTACCTTATAAGATGCGACAATTGTGATGTGCACCTTTCACGTTTTCACAGTGTATCACTGTTGACGGGGGTACCACAATTTCCAGGGCGTGTTAGTGATAGTTAGGTCAGTGAATGGAACAATGATGGTTAGCTTGCGTACTGAAGCTAAGATGGTCAATTTATAGTGTGACTACCGCTGATCAGTTTACATGGTTATTGCCACTACCATGATTACTGTAACTATCATTACGCCAAATGAATGGTGATAATACATGGTCATAAGCTGAAAATGGGTATCAGTTACGAGATGTCAAATATTGTAACCTCAAAAGTTGACAAAGAAAGTGCCATAACATGATAGTACATGTTAGTTGTCTACTGGATCACAAAACATTGTAGTAGCAGAAATTCACAGTGTGTAAAAGTGTGTGCGCGCGTGTATGCGTGCGTGTGTGTGTGTGTGTGTGTGTGTGTGTTTGTGTGTGTGTATGTGAGTGAGTGAGCGTGTTGATCATAACTTAGCGGTGGGTGTCAGTTAATTTTTCTTCTTTCTTTCTCATCAGTAGCAGATAATCATGAAAACAAAATATAACAAATCGCCTTATGCATCATCACCTAACAACCGGTGTTGTAACAAACTGCCACATGCATTTGGAAGTTACAGTAAAATTACACAAATTTATAACGATTGTAGCATTAATGATACAACATAGCACTATGTAGGCTTATGAGTGAAAATTTTTGTAATAACAGGGACGATATGTGTAAATTTCGCGTAACACGTGTGCTGGATGGGAAAATTTGTTATAAATTTGCTCTAAGATGTCGATGTATGACATTGGTGTAGCATAGCTTTGTATATACTGTCTACTACTGTAGCTTCATGATGGAGGAACTTGTTTATTAGAGTTTCATTTTCTGCTTATGTGTAACCATTGATCACTGAGGAAGTCCAGCAGCTGACACTACAACGACATACACATTGTGTAAAATTTCCGTGTCATAATGCTATTTTAGTTCCAGCAACAAACACACTTCTTCAGGTAAAGGTACATACACTGTCAGCTTCTGGTGTTGTGATACAGTGCCTGACACACACTGTAAAGTTACAAGGGAGGTCAGGCTAAAATGATATACCGTTTGTTTTTTGTCCTTTCTTTGTTAGTAAATCATGAAACTAAATTACATCTGTATCTGGACCTTCGTCTCATTCATTTGCAGAGTTTGCTATTAAGGTAGTATGCTTATAACTTAATAGAGTTAACACGTTTTTGACGTTCTTGCTAAAGGTACATAGTAAGTAAATTTAGGCTTATATGAGGATAAAATGACCAAAGTGTAAGAAAAGGTAAGAAACTTGATATTAGGAACATTTAATGGATTTGTGTTAAAGAATAAATAAGCAAGACATATTGTATCATTTCTTTGACAGTAAAGAGTACCAATTCACTTTCAGAAAAAGTTAAGCTTTACAGTAGAATTATAAATGGCAATTCAGTACTGGAAAATATGAAGTAAATTCTTGAAAAAATTGAATCTCAGCAATCATACCTAGTTATTTGTAGATATGACAAAGTTTCCAGAATGAAAATTTCACTCTGGATCGGAGTGTGCACAGAAATGAACCGGGACTCGAACCTGGGACCTTTGCCTTTCGCGGGCAAGCGCTCTACCATTGAGCCATCCCGACACAACTCACGGTCCCTCTTCACAACTTTAATTCTT
Source organism: Locusta migratoria (assembly GCA_026315105.1). NCBI lineage: Eukaryota > Metazoa > Arthropoda > Insecta > Orthoptera > Acrididae > Locusta > Locusta migratoria. The sequence continues at coordinate 278,189,484 of CM048744.1, forward strand.
CCTGTACGTTGCCTCCTATTTTCCAAACTTCACAGAAGCTGTCCTGCGGACCTTGCAGAACTAGCACACCTGGAAGAAAGGATATGGTGGAGACATGCCTTAGCCACAGCCTAAAGGAAGTTCCACAACAAAGTTTACCATTGTAGAGCTTCCCTCAGCACATTCTCTACTGAAACTTTTTTTTTTTTTTATTTATTTTTTACTTCCTGATTGATGTATAATGTGATATACCTCTACTTTCAGCTCTTTTCGTTCATCTAGGGGTACACTAAATCTTCCTGATTTCGTGTTGCTTTAAATGTGACAAATGCACAAAATAGAAATAAGTACAAATGACTTGTCAGCACTGTAATGTTTGTTAGGTCAGTAGTAGGCGCTCCTATAAATCATGCAGACAGATACAGGTGATTTAAAAGTTCAACTAAATCAGTTTATTAATCTTTTGGTGTTAATCACTAGACTGGTGAGCAATTCAACTCCGTAAGATGCGTTAATAATGTTTCAAGCGCCAAATATGGTTAATACGAGTTACTATGCAATACAAATAACTTACATGGGATATACGTCTCTGTGTTAACAGCTCTGAATTACCGAAGCGAAAGTAAAACAAAGGTTCCACTACTGTGCCAGAGAGCACGTTCAGTATTATCCCTGTAGTTAAAGTCGAATCTGCCAGCGAATATTTCTAAGTTACGCTGGACACGAAATATTTCCAGTGTTATCTAACTCCAACAGTCCTCTTGCCACCCAGTTCACGAAACGTCTTCCTAAACCTCATCGTACAAAAATCTGCTCCAAAGGCGATTAAATAGTAATCTCATTGAAAAAAGTCAAGAGCGTCTCCAAACTCAGTAGTTCCTACCTTATGTAGACCCGATCTCCCCTTCAAGAAATCCGCCTTCGCTCCCCAAATCTTTGCACAACTTTGCATGGGCGAGAACTGCAAATTCTCATTATTATTTGTGGTACAAATATGAATGATATATCTGTCGCATAGGATTTTTACACCTCTTTCTGTTAGTGCCTTTGGAATTCATGTGTCTCTACTGCAGTTTAAATTATTGGCAAAATTAATAAAATTTCACACAAGAGAAAAGAAACGTACCATAAAAATAAGTATGTTTTCATTTTAATAGTATGCTTCGTTCATTGTCTCCGCTGCAAATACATACTAAATTGCTGCTAGTGTTTCTTTGTTCGTTCGAAAGATATGCTGATTTTGAGTAATACTTCAGTTAAAATAGTTCTCACTTCTTAATAATTAATATTACGGAAAACATAAATATTTCTGTTGATGAGTCTTGACAAGAGCTACTATATGAATGATTTATCACTGTGATATGAAGAATACTTTTGAAGATATATACTATTTAGTGATTCTATGTTTTTAAATTCTAATTGTAACATTTCTCCTGTCGTATCAAACATCCCCACCCCCATGAACCACAGACATTGCCGAGGTGTGGTGGCTTGCGTGCCTCAACGATGCAGATAGCCGTACCATAGGTGCAACCACATTGGAGGGGTATCTGTGGAGAGGTCAGAAAAACGTGTGGTTCCTGAAGAGGGGCAGCAGCCTTTTCAGTAGTTACAGGGGCAACAGTCTGGATGATTGACTGAGCTGGCCTTGTAACATCAGCTAATGTGGCTTTGCCACACAGTTACTGCGAACGGCTGAAAGCAAGGGGAAACTACAGCCGTTACATTTCCCGAGGACATGCAGCTCTACTGGATGAAAATATATGATGATGGCATCCTCTCGGGTAAAATATTCCGGAGGTAAAATAGTCCCCCATTCGGATCTCCGGGCGGGGACTACTCAGGAGGATATTGTCATCAGGAAATACAATACTGGCATTCTACGGATCGGAGCGTGGAATGTTAGATCACTTAATTGGGTAGGAAAATTAGAAAATTTAAAAAGGGAAATGGATAGGTTGAAGTTAGATATAGTGGGGATTAGTGAAGTTCCGTGGCAGGATGAACAGGATTTCTGGTCAGGTGAGTACATAATTATAAATACAAAATCAGTTGAGGGTATCACAGGAGTAGGACATAATGAATAAGAAAGTAGGAATGCGGGTAAACTACTATGAGCAGCACAGTGATCGCATTATCATTGTCAAGATAGATACGAAGCCAACACCGACAACGGTAGTACAGGTTTATATGGCAACTAGCTCTGCCGATGATGAGGAGATCGAAGAAATATATGAGGAGCTAAAGGAAATTATTCAGACAGTTAAGGGAGAGGAAAACTTAATTGTGATGGGAGACTGGAATTTGGTAGTAGGAAAAGAAAGAGAAGGAAAAATAGTAGGTGAATATGGACTGGGCAGAAAGAATGAAAGAGGGAGTCGACTGATAGAATTTTGCACGGAACATGATTTAATCGTAACAAACACGTGGTTTAAGAATCACAAAAGAAGGTTGTATACGTGGAAGAGACCAGGAGACACCGGAAGGTACCAGATAGTTTTTATAATGGTAAAACATAGATTCCGGAACCAAGTTAGAAACTGTAAGACATACCCAGGGGCAGATATAGACTCTGACCATAACTTGTTGTTCATGAACTGTAGGCTGTAACTGAAAAAAACTGCAGAAAGGTAGGAAAATAAGGAGATGGGACTTAGATAAATTGAAAGAAAGTGAAGTTCTGGAGAATTTCAGAGGGAGATTTAGGCAACAATTGACAGAAACAGGGGGAAATAAAACAGTAGAAGAGGAATGGGTAGCATTGAGAGATGAAATAGTGAAGGCAGCAGAGGACAAAATAGGTAGAAAGGCAAGACCTACAAAAAATCCTTGGATATCACAGGAAATACTAAATTTAATTGATTAAAGGAGAAAATATAAAAATACAGTAAATGAAACAGGCAAAATGGAGTACAGACGACTAAGAAATGAGATTGGCAGGAAGTGCAAAATGGCTAAGCAGGAGTGGCTAGAAGCCAAATGCAAATCTGTAGAAGAATGTATAAGAAGGGGAAAAGTAGATACCGCCTACAGAAAAATAAAAGAGACATTTGGGGACAAGAAAAGCAACTCTACGTATATCAAGAACTCAGATGGGAATCCAGTTCTCAGCAAAGAAGGGAAAGCTGAAAGGTGGAAAGAGTACATAGAGCAGCTCTATAAAGGAAATGAACTTAGAGACGATGTTGGAGGAAGGGAAGAGGAAGTAGATCAAGATGGAATAGAAGATACTATACTGAGAGATGAATTTGACAGAGCCCTGAAAGGCCTAGGTCGGAACAAGGCTCCAGGAGTAGATGACATACCCTCAGAGCTACTAAAGTCTCTGGAAGAGCCAACCATGACAAAACTGTTTGAACTGGTGTGTAAGATGTATGAGACAGGCGAAATACCCTCAGACTTTAAGAAAAATGTAATAATCCCCATTCCAAAGAATTCAGGCGCAGACAGGTGTGAAAATTACAGAACCATCAGTTTGAAAAGTCATGGTTGCAAAATTTTAACACGAATTATCTACAGGAGAATGGAAAAACTGGTAGAAGCTTACCTCGGGGAAGATCAGTTTGGATTCAGGAGGTACGTAGGAACCCGGGATGCAATACTCGCTTTACGTCTTATCTTGGAAGATAGATTAAGGAAAGGCAAACCAACATTTTTAGCTTTTGTAGATTTGGAGAAAGCGTTTGACAATGTTGACTGGAATACACTCTTTCACATCCTGAAGTTAGCGGTGGTAAAATACAGGGAAAGGAAAGTTATTTACAATTTGTACAAAAGCCAGACCGCAGTTATTAGACTCGAAGGGCATGAAAGGGAAGCATCAGTTGCTTTTGAAATGTGGTGCTACAGAAGAATGCTGAAGATTAAGTGGGTAGATCGCATAACTAATGAAGAGGTACTGAACAGAATTGGTGAGAAAAGGAATTTTTGGCATACCCTGACTAAAAGAAGGGATCGCTTGGTAGGATACATTCTTAGACATCGAGGAATCGTAAATTTAGCAGTGGAGGGAAGTGTGTGAGGTAAAAATCGCAGAGGGAGACCAAGAGATGCGTATAGTAAGCAGATTCAAGTGGATGTGGGTTGCCGTTCTTATGAGGAGATGAAAAGGCTTGCTCAGGATAGAGTAGGGTGGAGAGCTGCATCAAACCAGTCTCCGGACTGAAGACCATAACAACAACATCAAACATCCAGGTGATATCTGCAGATCATTGGGTTTGTATTTCAATTATCTTTATTTTTTCAACACATGATTCACTGTATCTGGTGGTCCTGCATGCTGGCATATGGAACAAGCAGCTATGCATGCTCAACTGCCATAGACGCTGACATTATGTCAGCCCCTGGAGTCGCATCTGCGCTGAACTACTGATCAGAAGGCTTCCACAGTATGCACTCTGCTTGTTTCAAAGCACTCTGCCGTAAAGCCACCCAGTGAGCAAGTGTGACTTGTCCTGTCAATGTCATGTCACAGGCTACGCTACTGACACCTTAACCAATATTGTTCGAGTTTCGAACGCAACTATAATACAGTACAGTTCAATTAGTGACAACTTTTGGAAGCAAAAATGTTGTCTAAAGGTCTTTCTCACAGTACTTTTTTATTTACAAAACTTAGCAGATGTCACTGAACATACAAAATAATTAAATCTCTCTAGTGTCTGATTTGTGGTTAAATTTTCTGTGTAAGTTAAATAATGTGCTGATATTGTCTTAGTACTGACAAACCAATGCTTTTATGGTGCATTATATGTGCAAAGTGTTCTCAGTATGTTGTAATGTATGCAGATTCCATTTCTGAAGGTATTTAATTTATTAATTATTAATTACCTAACGGCAGGAAAACTGTTCGAAATAGCATTATAAATTTCTTGTTAAAACTTTATTTGTAATTTGTTATGTTTGTAAATCAGATAATGAGATGAAGTTTGTTTTGAAACTGGTATTCGAGAAATAAATAATATTAAGCTACCTTGGATTCAGGAGAAACTTCTCTATCTTAGGTGATGCTAAACTTGTAATATTAGATATCAATTACCACCTTAGATCTCACATGTGTTTTACACTCGAAATCTCACATATTTTGAGAAATAATTTTAGCTTCATCTAAGAACAAATTTTCGTTAACTCTCAGAGATGTATGATTATTCTTGTGTCCTTGGATTAATAATTTCATTTTGATGTGTGTACAGATAAATAAATATATGTTAGTGCAAAGTTACTCTTTGTAGATGTGATTCTAGTTTATTTTCTTTGACCATGTTTTGTGCTGACATTTATTATTTTAATCATCATGATGTAGTGTTTGTTATGCTTAGGTGCTACCATGAATTATCGAAATAGGCAAAACGCCTTGTTTCCATCTAAAATGTTGACTGATCAATTTGTTTGCTATTGGTGTGTATATTCATATTTTTTGATACTGTACTGTTAGATTTGGTTAGAATTGACTAGTTGATTATGGGAAGGAAAATAAATACAATAGCAAAATATCTGAAAAGCTTTGGGCCATAGTTGTGTTTGATGAATGCCACAGCGCTTCTGTAAAGTTTGTTTTTTACTTAATTTCATACAGGCCAATATAAAACATATGAAATAAGAATACTCACCTGCTCATATCATTGATAACATTTCTGTGATGTAAAACAATATGCATTATAACCATGTACCATTTAGTGTTAACTTTCATCATCCAACGTCCACTGACCAAAGTGCTCTCCCATTATTATCTTCATCCCAGAGATAATTATCTCCGTTGAACATCACTCACGTTTCTTACGCAATTTAGACGTAAAAATACTGCAAGAGTAATTTCTGGACATCTTTCTCTCTCTGCCTCTCTCAATTTTTTTTAATGCTTAATGGTAGGCTCTAGAGGATAAATGATGGAAGTTGTTCATTACACAATGTTTGTATATGTAGTTTTACCTAAATATGGTGTAAATTATGCAACTTGGTGTCAGTTTTAGATATTACTTTTGCACTACAATCTATCAGAAGGGGAGGGGGTAGTTGTACGGGATACAAAGCACATCTGGGATACTTGGATAATTTATTTGTTGAAATTAGTAGAAAAGGGCTTCTCACTGAAAAAGATGCCAGGGATTGATGATGTTATATGTCATGTGTTATGTGAAGTACTTGTGCTCAAATTCATGGTTTTCAACTGACGTTTCAAGTCTAAGTCGAAACGTACTTTGATATATTAATTTAAGTACACTGCAGGAAACTTATATGGTTGTGACACTTCCCACTAACTTCATGAGCTCGCAAGCTAGCGTTTCATGTACATGCGAGTATCGACTTGCCTACACAGCTTCGATTTTGACAGTGCCTTTAGTCTATTCTTCTAATTTCAAAGAAGTTATCGTCTATGTTCTGTGGAACCAGTAACCCAAGAAGAAAGGATATCGCAGAAAATGTCTTAGCAACAGCCTGGAGAATTGATTCCAAATGAATCTTTCACTCTGTAGTTGAGTCACAGATGTTTTTAAACTGCATAAATGATTACATAGTTACGTAAATGGTTTCTTTGATGACCATAATCAATTTATTCAACAGTTTTTGTTACTACAAAAAATACTGAATACTTTCGACCATGCAGACTGGAAATGATGTTTAACAGTTTGAAGACTGCAGGGATAACGTACAGAGAGCACTACGTTATCAGCAAAAACCAAACTACAGCTACAAGAGATGAAGAACATGAAAGTGAAGCAGTAGCTGAGAAGGGCGCAAGTATAATTGAACCAACTCAACGCTATTATTTAATCTGCTCTTTAAGAAGATATTAGGTGGTACGGATGAGAAGTTTGACAAAGGGATTACACATCTGGGAGAGAAATTGCAACTTTGTGGTTTACCAATGATACTGTAATGTAGCCATAGGTGGTAAAAGTCTCGGTAGATTAATCGAGCGGGAAGTGAGTTAATAGAGTTTCTGTGGTGTACATCAAAACAAGTAAAACGTACCTAAAGGAATGAAATCAGATGATGCTGCGGAGATTAGATTAGGAAATGTCTACTTAACACTCAATAACTGACGCTGATCCAATTAGGATGAAAAATGAAGACGGAAAAAACCAAGAAAAGGAAATAAAGTGAAATTTCTTTACATTTGACAAAAATAAAAGTGTTAACGTATCAATATGGGATGCAATATTGGCAGGAAACGAAACGTGAACAATTTTGATTCGAACTAAATTAAAACTTTTTATTTCCTACAGAGGAACGTAGAAAATTATGAGGGATGACATTTCAAAGCTACCACACGCTTTGGGGGAAAAGTTATGGCAGGAATAAAAGGTCATGTTTTACAAATCTGTTTATTTGGAATGGTATTTGAATCAACACTCTCAAATATACAATTAAACTTACTTATATATTCAGCGATCAAGAACAATTCAAGCTCTCATAAATGTGTAGGTCCCTTCATTCATGTCCAGTCATCATAGGCGTCCGAACACTTTTAAACAGATGGTATACCTCCGCCTTAATATGCACTTTAGAGTTTGGTTACGGAAGTACGAACCAGTAGGGCACTGAGGGTTTGCAATATGAGAAACAATGCTGTGGATCAATTGAGTACCACAGCAATCACAGCAGACTTCATCCAGAGACATTGTACCATAGTCAGAAAGAAGACATCAGGTAAGTAAGAGAATGAGATACCGGAGTGAAAAGTTGGTATCACGGTTTTAATAGTATTTAAACTTCTACAGTCTTCTTACAACAGAAACTTGCAAAGTATTAGCTTTTCTGCATTCCAATTCATAGAGTTATTATTATTATATTATTAGTTGTTGTTCGGAGTAGATGATCAAAGACATAAAAACAGTCTCACTTAATTTGCACACTTAATTCTTATGTACATTGACCACAGTATTCGTTACTACCAGCAGTACAATATCTTTAAATTAGAGGAATCGAGTGATAGGGGATATCAAGGAGTAAATGGAATAAAACTATGACAAAAACATCAAGAAAATACTGGTACAAATGCTTTATTTAAAACTGTTATTAAAGTCATGGATACAAAATAAACTTTACAAAGAACCATATAATAATTTAATTACAGAAAAAGAAAAGATCACATCACCACAAAAACACGAGTGCATATGCTCATCCGAAATTGATTAATACGTTTCATGTCGTTAACATGGGTGTCCCTTTTTTAATCATAATGACCTTACTGCTTTGATACAACCAGACACGACATTTCTATTGTGTCCATCTCTCTTCACTTTAGAGTAGCTCTTACGTCGTCAGTTATTGATAGTATATATCTTCTCGTACAAGTTTTCCCATATACTGCTTCCTCTAATGCCACGAAACTATTCTGGTATGTTAAACATCTTCAGTCATCCAGACCCTTCCTCTAGAGTTTTTCATGTATTCTTTATCTCGACTATTCTGCGGGGAACTTTATCGTTTCATTTATTAAAACGTGTGGTATGCAGGTTTACTAGGAGTTGTACTTCCAAAGTGTTTTACAGTTCTTGTATTGTTAGTCGGTATGGCAGGGCTTACTGTAACGGAGAGAGTGATATATGGTTAAATCAAATTAAACACATGAAGAATTTGGCTACTCTTTAGGTAATACCAAGTTTTGTCTCATAGCGTTGACCTACTGAACGTATGGAAATGAACTTCCGCCTGTAATAAACAGGATGTTGTGCTTCTCATTAGATAAACTTACAAATTCAATTTGACACTGAAACTGCTTATTGTCCATGATTACATATGCTGGAACGGATGTTAACTTTCCGTACTGATCAAATGGTTCACTTGTCACCCGCCACCTAGGACATTTAATATAAGTTTGAGTAACGTACCTGTTATGTTAACAGAATATGAAATGAAAATTCGATTCCATGCCATTATCAGCATCATATGTAGATATTCACATGAAGTACAAAACAATAAGTACGCAAGGAATTATTTGTCACACACAGACTCATGGAAATTTTTGTGCCAAATTACAACATGGTATACTATGCAAAATATAGAGGAAAACATACGAATAGCCATTACCACTGCACGTATGTACTCAGAGACCACAGTTCAACATTCTGCTTTTATAGAGATTTTTGTGTGTGAGTGAAAGTCTTAGGTAGACAACTCGTGTTAAGTTGACACAAGAGATACGTGACAAAATTCTCATAATTATGTCGTGCTTTAGTTGCAAAAAGCCAGTTCTACCACACCGCAATTCACTTGGCGAATACAAGAGCTTAACTTCTCCCCTGATGTCACTGAGTAATGTTCTGAGCATGAATCATGTCATTTCTGCTTTGTAAAGTATTTTTCAATGTCGATTTATGAAGCAGTATGAAGTAACGGAGGTTAGGGAATAGTTTAATTAGAAAACATAAACTCTCTGCTGAGTTGCTGCGATGCTTTCATCTGAGGCTGATAAGAAAATAGAACAATTATTAGTGATTTTTATGACTTATGGTCCCTTTCTTATTTACAAATATATAGTCCATGGACATATAAAGTTGACTACTCAACAGCGGACAGGCTAATAGTAACTTATTTACCTGTATCAGTTGTAATTCCAAATGATCAGAATTTTCAGTATTAACAAATGAACTCATACTATTTGGTTGCAGTGGGGTTTAGGCTTAGGTACAGCAATTTTAGAGTTTCTTAGAAGGGTAGCATTAAAACATGAAGAATATATGTAAGAATGCAGCTCCATTTCCTGATTCATAAACGGTACATCTATTTCCGTCCTTTATCAAACACAACAAGTCATTACAACTCTAGACATGAGGCATAGCCTTAGCCTGTAACTAACCTAATGGCTCAGAGTGAGGAATCTCGCCTTCCATAATTGCATTGCTATTCCTATCTCATTCAAGCTGTTGTCAGAAAGAGTAAAAAAAAAAAAAAAAAAAAAAAAAAAAAAAAAAAAAAAAAAAAAAAGATTGGTAAATAAAATGTGAAATATATTATTTAAAAAGTGCATGGTTAACTATCAGCTGTTTATTATATTTGTACTGCAGATCAACTATCTAGTTATCAATCAGCCCGTTTAATTTTAATCTTCTGGTGATGGATAATATCCGTAACCGGTAAAGTTTAAATACAACAAACAGCTGATGGTTGACTACGCATTTTTAAAGTATATTACGGCAGTTGACTCACACTAAATCAAAAATTAAAATTTATTAGATGACAGTCTGGTTGTAGAAAAGGCACATAGAGGGAATCCTGACATTTAACTTTTGATAATGGAAGCAAGACTGAAGAAAAATCAAAAGACTAAGACACATTCATAGGATTTGTTAACCTGTAAAAAGCTTCACCAATATCAAATGCAGCAAGTGTACCCAAATTCTGACAAAAATATCGGCAAGTTATAGGAAAAGAAGGCAATAAACAATATGTACAAAAACCCAAACTCCGAGAGAGAACAATAAGGCTAAGAGATGAAGAACACGTACTACGATTAAGAAAGGTCTAAGACAGGTTGCAGAATATACATCGGAGAAGCAACAACGGAAACAAGTTTTGAGAGTGTGATAAAAATTCAGGATGAAAGGAATCAGTGATGAGATTTGCTGGTACACAGCTAAAGTGAAGAATTACAGGATCTCTTAATGGAATGAACAGCTAAGGGGAAGATATAGACTTTGATAGTAAGTTATTGGTTTTGAACTGTAGATTAAAACTTAAGAAATTGGAAAAGTTAGAAAGATAAGGAGATGGAACCTAGATAATCTGAAGGAATCTGACGTTGTCAACTATTTTAGAGGAAGTGTTAGGCAAGGATTGACCGAAATGGGGGAAAGTAATACTGAAGTATTGAAGCATCAAATATATAGAATCACATGAGCTAATAGAAATCTCTGGGTACTGAACTTGAAAGATAAAAGGAGTATATATAAAAACGTTGCAAGTGGAGCAGGCGAAAGGGAGTTGGGGCGGCGGAAAATGAGGAGGCAGATTGGCTAAGCAGGAGTGGCTACAGACAAATTCCAGTCCGTTGAAGAATGTATAACAAGGGGAATGATAGAAACAGCCTACAGAAAAATATAGAGCCGTTTGGAGACAAGAAAAACAGCTGTGTGAATATCAAGAGCTGAGACAGAAAACCATTAGTAAGCAAAGAAGGGAAAGCTTAAGGATGGAAATGAAAGTGAAGGCAGTATTGTAGAATGGGAAGACAAAGTAGATGAATATGAGACAGGAGACAAGATACTCTGAAATAAATTTCACAGAGAACCGGGAGCTTTAACAAGTCCCCTAGTGTAGATGATATTCCCTATGAACTGCTGAAGTCATTGGAAAGGCCAGTAACGACGAAACTGTTCCACTTTATATGTAAGATATACGAGACAGGGGAAATAGCGCCAGCCGTCAAGAAAAATATAATATTTCTAATTCCAAAGAATGCAATTGCAGACAATTGAGAAAATTACAGAACTTAATAAGTCACTGTTGCAAAATACTATCACACGAAAGGAAAGCTAATAGACGTATACCTCAGGGAAGATCAGTGTGGATTTATGGGAAATGTAGGAACACGCGAATCAATAGAATCATGATTCTTGAACAAAGTGTTTGTTAGGATTAAATTATATAGCGTACAAAATTCTACCAAGGTGCTTCCTCTTTCATTCCTTTCTCCCAGTCCATATACGCCTACTGTTTATCCTTCCCTTCCTTCTCCTACCACCGAATTCCAGTCTCCCGTCACAATTAAGTTTTTCTCACCCTTAACGGTCGGAATAATTTCCTTTACCTCCTGATACATTTCTTCGAACTCCTTATCATCGGCAGAGGTGGTAAGCATATAAACTTGTAGTACGATAATGCGATCACTGCGCTGCTCGTAGTAGTTTACCCGTATTCCTATTTTCTTATACATTATTAGACCTACCCCCAACTGATTTTGTATTTATAATCCTTTACTCGCCTGACCAGGAAACATGTTCCTCTTTCCACGGAAATTCACTAATCCCTACAATATTTAATTTGAACCTATTCATTTTCTTTTTTAAATTTTCTAATCTCCTTAGGGATCTAACAATCTACGCTCCGATCCTAAGAATGCCAGTGTTCTCTTTCCTTATGACATCTTCCTGAGTAGTCCCTGCCCGGAGATTCGAATGGGAGACTATTTTAACTCCGGAATATTGTACCCGAGAAGATGCCATCATATATTTATAAAACAGGGTTGTATGTCCTCTGGAACAGTAACGGTTGTAGTTTCTCCTTGCTTTCAGCCGTTCGCAATTACTGTATGGCAAAGCCTTATTAGCTGACGTTACAAGGCAAGATAAGTCAATGTCTGTGGTTCATGGGGGTGAATTCTGAAGGTAGCAGTGGTAAAATAGATAAAAAAAGTTAGATAAAAAGTGTATAAAACTAGATATAGTCGTAGGTCATCAAAGGTACACAGTGGTTCGGAAATGAGTAAGTCTAGGTCTTAGCCTTTCCCTAATGTTATTCAATCTGTGGATAGAAAAAAAAAACGTCGAAGGAATGCACGGAGCAATTTTGGGAACCTTGAGGTTTGCCGATAGCATGGTGATTCTGATAGATACATCAAATAGCCTGGAATATAAATTTAATGGAATGAAACGAGTGCATAAGATAAACATTAACAAGAGCAAAACAAAGGTAATTGAATGTGGTCTAAGAGGATCAGACTATGCTGAAGAAATTAGATTAGGTAATGAGACAATAAAAGTAGTAGATGATTGCTGGTAGAACTTCCGGGTTATAAGGCCTTGGTCCGTAAAACTTTTCAATTTTCCTTACGTTTCGTCCAGAGCTGCGCCGGACATCTTCGGAGGTCTTCTTATTTTCGTTGAGTCTTGCCGACTGATGACTCGGGTGTCTGAAAGCGACATATATACTGTGGAAAGTGGGCGTGGACAAGCTGTCACGTTATCAGCAGAGATAGTCCTTGTCAGAGATAAAATATCACTATCGATTGCAATCGGTCAGAGATAAAACCTGTCGATCTTTTAAAGCTACTGTCCATATGTCGCTAAGTTTCATAGCTTCTTCTTTAGCTTCCCGGTATTGTCGTGGATAATAATTCGTCATTGTAGATAAAACTGATGTTTCTGAAAACCTCAGTATATGACTTCCAGATTGGAAAGCGTGCTCTGCCACAGCTGATTTCTCTGTTTTTCCTAGTGGGCTAAGACTTTTGTGTTCCTTCAGCCTAGTTTCTATACTTTTTTTGTGATTCCAAAATAAACTTTACCACACGTACAGGGAATTTTATAAACGCCACAAGCAGAAAGAGGAGGTCGTTTATCCTTCACAGAACGTAGTACCTGACATATTTTCTTAGTTGGTCTGAAAACCGGTCTTATGTTGTGTTTGCGTAATATTTTTTCCTATTTGATCAGTTTCTTTTCCGATAAATGGAAGGGAAACTGTGTTCTTCCATCGCTTTGTTTGATCACTTGTTCTTAGACTATTGTGATTTGGTCGCAGAACCCTGTTTATTTCTTTATCTGAATAGCCATTTTTCTTGAAAGCTTGCTTCAGCAGAGAATGAGAGAGGAGGAGATGCTCAGAGAAAAAGAGAGTATGGAATAAATAAATACCCAGGAAACGACGGATTTTCAGCTAATACAGAGTAAGTAAAAGGGAAATCATGTGGACAAAGTTACGGAATTTTTTGAACTGACCTCGTGTAACATATACATTCCAACGTTAAACCCTAATAAGGGTACCAAGATGGTTCCCTTGGGTACACACTAAGTTACCTCTGCACTGTCTTTCATCCAAGGTTCGTGCCACACATTGTAAACGTTGTTCAGAAAGGTGGATTTACGGTATGTTCATAATTTCGTGTTGCTCACTGGCCTCGTCCAAGTCTTTCAATTGGACGCCACTTCGGCGACAGTTATCCAACTGGGGATAGGGAACCTACATCTACATCTACATCTACATCTACATCTACATCTACATAAATACTCTGCACATCACACTTAAGTGCCTGGCAGAGGGTTCATTAACCAATTTCATAAATTTTCTCTACCGTTCCATTCTCTAATAGCGTGCGGGAAGAAAGAACACCCAAATCGTTCCGTTTTAGATCTGATTTCTCTTATTTTATTGGGATGGTCATGTCTCCCTAAGTAGGTGGATGCTAGCAAAATATTTTCACAATCAGAAATATAAGTCGGTGATTGAAACTTGGCAAACAGATCACGCCGCAAAGAATAACGTCTTTCTTTTAATGATTTCCCCCCGTAACGTAATCAAACAAAAGGAGCTGCCCTTCTCTGAATCTTCTCAATATCTTGCGTCACTTCGTGAGGGTCCCACAAGGGGCAAAAGTACTCCAGGAGAGGACGCACAAGTGTGATGTAGGCAGTCTGTTTCGTGGAGCTGGTGCATCTTCGAAGCGTTCTGCCAATGAAACGTAACCTTTGGTTCGCCTTCCTCACAATATTTTCTATGAGTTCTCTCCAGTCTTTGTTGTTCGTAATTGTAACTCCTAGGTATTTGGTAGAATTTACGACCTTAAGATTTGACTGATTTAACGTGTAATTGAAATTCATCGGATTTCTTATAGTGCTCTTGTGTACTACTTCACACTTTTCTTTATTTAGTGTCAGTTGCCAATTTTCGCACCATGTAGAAATTTTGTGTAAATCGCTTTGCAGTTGCTTTTGATCCTCTGTTGACTTCACTACCCGATAAACGACAGCATCATCCGCGAACAGTCTAAGGGAGCTACACAGATTGTCTCCTAAATCGTTTATAAACACAAGGAATTGTAGGGGACCTATAACGCTTCCCTGTGAACGCCAGATATCACTTTTGTTTTCCTCGTTGACTTACCGTCAATTACAACGAACTGTGTCCTTTCTGATAGGAAATAGTGAATCGAATCGCAGAATTGGGGAGATATTCCATAAGCACGAAATTTCATTAGAAGCCGCTTGTGGGATTCAGTGTCAAAAGCCTACCTGAAATCCAGAAATATGGGATCGATTTGAGATCCCTTGTCGATGGCACGTAACACTTCATGTGAGTAAAGAGCAAGCTGTGTTTCGCAAGAGCGATATATTCTGAATATTAACGAGGAATCCGAACCACGTGTCGTTTCTGGCGACTCCTCACATCAAATGTTCAAATATGTACATATGGCGTCTGTTCAGAAAGAACAGACTGCACTTCTGATCCTGCAGTTGTTATTATTTAATATTCACAGAATATATGACATCAACTGCGATTGGGCAAGGCTGAAAATGTGTACCCAGCCGGGATTCGAACCCGGGTCTCCTGCTTTTTAGGCAGTTGCGCTGACCCCTACACCACTGGGGACACAGTGATCACCGCACCTGCAAGGACTACCTAAGCACGCCTCCCGTCAGATACAAATTCCCAGGTTCGCCCTGCCCACAGTACTCAAACTCGTAGTTATGAAACTAATTCCCGTAAGAGTAAGGGCTTCAAACTTGCCCACCCCTCCCCACTAACGATAGGATCATTGCCCGTCACCGGCATATTATATATATAGATGTGGCGTCTGTTCAGAAAGAACAGACGTCACTCCTGATCCTGCAGTTGTTATTATTTAATATTCACGGAATATATGACATCAACTGCGATTGGGTTTTGAGCTTTGCCCAATTGCAGTTGATGTCATATATTCAGTGAATATTAGATGTTCAAATGTTTGTATAGAATATGGGATTTAACTATGGGGTCATCAGTCCCTAAACTTACAAACTACTTATGAACTAGCTAATACTAAGGACGGCAGAAATATCCATGCCCTAGGGAGGATTCGAACCCCCGACCGTAGTGGCCGTGCAGCCCGTCACTGAAGCGCCTCAGTCCCCTCGGACGGCACTCCTCACATCGTTGAGAGGTGAGGAATGGGTTAAAACGCATACAATCCGAGGTCCGACCGTTCGCTTTCCAGACGGCTGATACCTCAGGCAAGTAGTGAGTGTGGGCAGCTGGTCTTTGGGCAGCGAAGACACTGGCCGCCCCGACCGCGGCCGCGGCACTTGACCTCCCGGTGTTTTTTGTGCGTCGGCCGTGTATTCCCAGAGCACACGTATTGCCCCGTCGTTTCAGGGTTCAACACCCTGCACAAACATTTATCCCGCCCGATTCGAAGGAGCCAGTTCCGAGGGACCTGCGCATGTCGCCGGACGTTTTATCGGGTTAATGCCTCTGCAAGAACGCGCCGCGTAGCTGACGCCTGTCAACGGGCTGTTCGTGTGGCTGTAGAGGTGGACTGTATCACAAACGCGTCTCACGGGCACTTGACGTGGCAGCTGGAGGTCAGATGTCAGCTTGGTCCCGGCAATAAAGGTAAGCACTGTTGCATATTTCCATTGTTTTTTACGTACTGGGGGTACCTTGCATACACGGAAGCGTAAACGTCAGCATTTCGTTGACTTAGCGCCATCAGTGTGGGGTCGGTTTCACACTTTGAAGGACAGGGTTACAGCTTTAACATGTAATCATTTTGATTTCCATCTTACGTTTTCTAGATTCCAAATTTCCTTACCTTACAAAAAAAGTCTATGCCTTTATGAAGAATTTATTACATCCCTCACTTAAACTGTCGTTGCGTTCGTACCTAAATGTAATTTCGGGCTACGCTTAGAGAGTCCGAGCGCTCTAAGGCAACTCGCTGCGGAGTGTGTGGTTGCTCGTCGTCGGAGGTTCGAATCCTCCCTGGGGTCTTGGGTGTGTGTGTTGTAATTTCTAAGTCTAGGGACTGATAACCATATCAGTTTGGTCCAATAGGCTTACCAACACTTGAACTTTTCTTTTTTTTTAATTTCGGTTGTAGAAAAGATAAAAATAGTTGCTCTCTTGACCAAGCACGGTCTTCAAGAGCTAGTGAATTCAGAAGGCGACAATACAACTGTACAGGCATTCATCTTACCTAATACAATAAAAATAAGGTAATAGAAACCGACTCGAACTTCTGCTTATGTTTCTCTACCGTTGTTTGAAAACAAGAGGAACTTTTGTGACTGAGAGGTGATAAACTTACCCTATACTTAATTACCTAATTACATTCGAAAATGTTGCTATCGTGCTCAGAGAGTTGATACCTTCATCATTTTTGTGATTTTCTTTCCTTAAACCCCAGTTAAGTAGTCAAATTATCAAAGTACTTTTATCAGCAGATTCCTCAAACGGGAAGCTTTAAAGAATGATTTCCCACAGGATTTGGTCTTGTATCCCTTGTTTTTCTTAACATGTATCATAGTATTGCCATGGTATATTCACGAAGAAGCAAACGCTAGTTCCTTTTAGAGAATATACAAGAATTGTACTCATCCAACAGACAAAAATTAATTGATGTAATATTAAGTCGTTCCCTGCAATTCGATTCTTATTGAATTATAATAAAAAACGGTATATACAGTTCTGTACAGTAAATGGAATTACGCCATTAATAAAAACAGACTGTTAAGAAAAGTCTGTACCTAAGGTAAAATAATCAAGAATTTTAGGCGTGTCCATTGATGAGAAATAAAAGTGGAAGAAACACATTGTTGATCTGCTGAAAAACGTTTGATTACAACGCTTATCCTATTAGTGTAATTGCAAATTTCGGTGAAAAACATCTCAGTAAATTATCTTACTTCTCCTATTTTCATTCAGTGCTTGAATGTGACATCATATTTTGGGGTAATTTTTCATTGAGGAAAAAATTTATTTACTCAATAAGGCCATGTAATCATATTAATAGCTGGAGCCCATGCGAGATCATCCTAGAGGCAATTAATCAAGGATCTATGGATCTTCACCATAGCTTCACTATAAAACTTATTATTTATAACACAACCTAATTCAAAATTAATAGCAGTGGTTCTAGCTGCAACTCTAGGAGAAATAATGATCTTCATTATTCAGGGCAAATCTAAGCTTCGTCAAAAAAAGGGGTTAATGATGCTGTTAAAAATCCCTTTACTCACTTACCACACCACATCAAATATCTGACAGATTCCCAAACCAGCGTTTGAAAAAGAATTAAAAGAATTTATGAATGACAACTTTTCCTTCTCAGTAAATAAATTTTAAATGTAAATAGAATAAAATAAAGTACATTAAAAATTTTAAATTGCATGCTATATAAAGAAACTTTTCATTAAACTGACGTATTCGACATTATTACAAAATGTCGTACTCATGATCTATGTAACAAGTACTAATTGAATGTTATGTAATGGATATGGCATAGACTTGAAGTGATATATAATTTTTGAACTTTAGAGACATAACTGTTGCACATATTTTTTGGCATTTAACGAGCCAGTTTATTAAATTACAGATTGGAAGCATGGAATCCTCCTTGAGATATATTAGAGTTTAATTTTGATTGATGATGAATCACCACTACCGAAAGAAAACTGAAAGAACAACTCTTTTTCAGAGTTATTCCTTGTAAATTTTTCTTCATTTTGGGAATAAAAACTTTTCTTTCGAATGTTTTATTTTCACTGTGTTGCTGATATCTTTTTGGTACCCAAATTATATTACCTATTTATTTCGATAGTTATGGGAGTCTGTCTAACTCTACATTCCTTCCAGCATTCTTCTATGTACGTTATAATATCTAAAGTGTCTTCATTTTATTAAGGTGTGGGCGAAAGTAAGTGGCTGACGTCGACTTAACGACGAAGTTGTTTTGGAAACATACGCGAACAGTAAGAGGTTTTTGTCTTCTCCTCTGCTTGCTTAGAACAATCCATTCCAAGCTCCGGGAAGTCACGAACTTGATGGGAAATATATTGCGTCGTAGCTGTACTGAAAAACCTCAGTCGTTTTCTCGTTTAGCCCCATTACGTTTGTCACGATAGTTGAAAAAGTACAGTTTAAAATTCAATAAACAAATATTGACTTCTTTCTTCAATTAATTTCGTTGAATTAATACTTGTTAACGGTTATTACAGTCACTAGTATTCCTCTTAGCCTACCTCATACTTCTACATTTTCCCGAAAAATTTTCAAAATATTTCTCTTATGCAGTATAAATATTGCTGTTGTCGATATTAGAGTCTCTGATTTTATTATGATATTGTTACCCAGAATTAAGAAAATCGTAGGACTAACAGTATTAAATATACGTTTTTCTCTATCTGTAGTTTCTTGTCGTCTGTATTGACCACTGACTAAAAACGTATTTCATATTACTGAATGACTGATTAATGGAAGATGGATTCCAAGCATCGTAATTTGGACTTGTGTAATAAGTCATTGATCCCAGAACCATCTGTACGACGGAATTGCCAATAACAGTAATAATGTATTTTGTGATGTTTTTCATGTAGCACAACGATACTGTCATCATAAGATCAAGATACCTTTAGCCATGAAAAGTTTACACCTTTCCTGCAACCAAAGAGAGCAAAATATACATTAAAACCTGATAGTTAAAATAGATGCTAAATAAAATAATAAAGACTATCGGAAGAAATATTGTCTTTGAGGCATTGTTGAAATGATCACTGAGTAATGATGCATTTAATAATGTGCTGAATGGGATAGGAATATATCCATGAGGAGAAAAATAAATTAGATTTTCGTGTAACTCTTTATTGAGTGAGGATTCCAAAAAATAGACGTTGCTACGTCAAGGGTACATGCCATTGTCTTTGAAGACAGGTGATACTGTTTTTTTTTTTTTTCTCAGAAATGTACTTATTTGAGTGGTTTATTAGGATTGTGTGACCGCCTTACTTTTGCAGTGACACTGCATTTGATTTGGAGGAATAACATTTGCCAGCCGAGGTGGAGTAGCCGAGCGGTCTAAGGCGCCTCGCTGCGAAGCGCGAGGTTTCTCGCCGTGGGAGGTTCGAGTCCTCCCTGGGGCATGGATGTGTGTGTTGTCGTTTGGTTAGTTTACCTTAGTTTAAGTAGTTTGTAAGTTGCGGACTGATGACCACGCAGTTTGGTCCGTTAGATTTACAAACAAACGACAAACATTTGCCAAAACTGAATGTAGGCAAAATGAATCGTTAGATAATCATAGTATAAGCCAATGGAGAGTACTATTGCTAATGTTGCTATTTATTGCTGTTAGCGACTGAACGAACTGTAATGGTACAAAGGGATGTCACGGATGTGTTGCGTCGTTATATGTTACCTTGCAAGACTTAGTATCGTGGTTGCATTTTTCAATACTACAATGCTTCTCCAGTAACAGGGTACGTTCCTCTGAACTGTCTTGGTGATAATGAAGGAGATTCTTTGACATTAATATTACCATACCTGTACGCAGTACAATAGTGCTCAATCAGCTCGGACGTGCAGGAGCAGCAGTCAGGATGTCAAGAATGAGGTAGAAAAGCTGTAAGGGCACGGGCAGCAGCAGAAGTCACAGGCTTTGTGTCACTTTGCCTATTCATGAACCAAGGCCACACTAATCCGTAAGGTAATAAATTGACTCGTGCTACTAATATTCTTTAAAAAAATTGTGTGGATTGTGTAATGAGTGAAATGAAATTCGTACTATTCCAGCTGTGAAGTTACAGTTCTTCCTCTCCCCCTGGGTGCTTCACTATTCTAATAAGCTAATCTGCACTGCAATGATTAAAGTCACGGAATAGGGATATTCACAGGTTCAGATGGCGGCACTATAGTGTGGGCAAGATATTAACTTTCCTATAGGCGCGCGTATGTGTCAGGTACGAGGCGACAATTTTCGTATCCTTTTCTCGAAAGGTAGGAGAGTCGGAAAACCTCCTCTTTGTGAAAATTTGATGTTCGTGTCTTTTCAACCCTTTCAGTCCCAGTCTTGTTCCTCGACAACAACGTATTAAAACCTAATTTATACCGTATTTTGTACATCAGTCCTTGAACTCGCATTGTTGTTGATGAACAACATGCTTCTAGTACGACATTTTGTCGCTTGTTACGCCGACTAGCCAATTCTGAGGCATTAGCATATCCATCTTAGAGGTTGTGTTACGTTGCCGTCTGAACATGGCTGTGATTGTGGCGTATGTTATTTTATTTCAGCAGTGAATTGTCTTGTCTTTGGTGCTGTGCAGTGGCGGACTAACGCTGTCGGAAGTCCAGGACGGCGGTAAAAAATAAATAAATAAATAAATTCCGCCGTCCAGTTGGAAATACATTTATTACTATAAAAAGAGTAACTTTTGAGACCTGGAGGCCCCTTCAGGGCAAAAGACACGGGTCAGCCTAAAAAAAAAAAAAAAAAAAAAAAAAAAAAAGAGTTTTCGAGATTTGGAGGCTCCAGAATGTGAGGGCAAGGGCGTCCCCCCTCCCCCCCCGCCACCACAAAAAAAAGTGCATTCGAAGTATTTGCCCGTCTCCCCACCCCCACCCCTCTCTTTTCTCTGCCACTGGTGCTGTGGCAAATATTATGCTACCATTATTGATCTGTCAATGTTAACTATCAACAAAATAATGCCCCAAGTAATAAAATGCCTCGATACAAACGTCTGTGTTGGGCACAAAACACATAAAAAGAAGCAATACGTCGATCAAAAAATTTAAAACACGTATTTTGGTGTTTGGTGCCCTGTATCAATACAGAAAACACTGAATTTTAATTTTTCCATAACTGAATTCACAATGTGGGAATGAAAGGGTTAAGGTTTATTATCAAGAGATATCTGCAAAATAAGCGTGAACCTCATTGGCTGACTAGAAGGCGCGCCTTTCGGAAGATTAATTAGCAATGTGTTGGTAAAGGTGGCATTTGTACTCCGGTGGTTCATGTGCAACAATTCGACGAGGTTAGGGCTGCACGACGGGAATTTGCTCGCGAAATTGTAGTTGGAAATAGACGTTAACTCCACACACGGACGACTTAGTGCCCGACGGCCTACACTTGATGATCGAAAGGCGTGGTGACTACTTAAAGTTGTTGCAGATAAGTAACACTGTGTGAAACGACTGCAGAAGTTAATGTGGGACGTACGACGAACGTATGGCTCAGGAAAGTGCGGTGCAACTTGGTGTTAAGGGATATGGCAGCAGACGACCGACTTGAGTATTTTTGCTAACGGCTTGGCATCGCCTCAGTGCCTGTACTGGGATTGTGACAGTATAGTGTGAACCCTACATGACTGGATAACTGTGGTGCTGTCAGATGTGTTCCGATTGTTGTTGGTAAGAACTGTTGGTAGGATTCGAGTGTGGTGCAGACGCCCAAAAGGTCATGGACCCAAATTGTGAAGTAGTCCACTGTGCAATTGTGATGTCCCCATAAAGGACTGAGTTGTATTTAGAATGAATGATCGAATTGTAATAATAGTGGTAATAATAGAAACTTGTTCTATGGGAGTGGGGGGGGAGGGGGACAGCTGGTGTTGTGCTTACTGTACCAATGATTGACTGGAAATGGTTATACTTGACTAATGAAATATTTCCAGGCATCCATTCACATCACGTTTCCAAACAACGATGGAAAATTTATCGATCCCATTGCGCCATCTCACCGGGTCAAAATCGTTTACGATTGGTCAGAATAACATTCAGGGCAATTCCAGTGAATGATTCGGCCACCCAGATCGTCCTAAATGCTTCCCATCTAACACTTATAGGACATAATTGAGTGGCCAGTACTTGCACAAAATACTGCCAAATAGTCAAATGTTTGTTAACCTATGGTCATCAGTCTCTAGACTTGCAAAGTACTTATGCTAACTTACGCTAAGCACAACACACACACCTATGGCCGAGGGAGGACTGGAACATCTGGCAGTAACGGCGGCCCAGTTTGTAGCATGACGCCTGAGACCACGCGACCATTCCACGTGACAACAACTCTGCATTGGCAACACTTTGCATAAATGATTTCGAAGCGAACAGCCGTGACCGCGTAATGTTGATTTTATTTACGAGCAACACCTTGTAGTCACCTAAAGCGGTGGTTGAGTAGGCTAGCTGTTTGGAAAGCCATTAGTAGCTATGGAGATGACTTTCCAGAAACAGCGTCGTACCTCCATTGCCGAGGTGCTATTCTGCTGTATGGAGAGCCTTGGCAGTAGTGGCAATTATCTTTGGAACACAGAAGCTGAATTAAAGTTTGTGACATGGAGGGAAGTCGTACTTAGACTATTCCAAGGCGCCTTAATCGTTAGTGGTGTGGTGGTCTAGCCGGGCGCCATGGCTCAGCGCGCCCGGTCAGGGGGCTAAACGCCCTCTGTAATAAAAAAGCTGAGCGAACCCGCTGAACGAACAAACACGAACGAACTGAAAGAACGACCGCGAATTATAGATCTACAGGATGAAAAAAAAAAAAAAAAAAAAAAAAAAAAAAAAAAAAAAAAAAAAAAAACACGGTTAAGACGTCTGTCTAGTAAGCATGGAGTTCCGGGTTCGATTCCCGGCCGCACCACAAATTTTAATTCAATGCTTCAAATTTATCAATAATGTCTTTGAGATATTTGAGACGAAAATCCGTCTCAGGGATTGTTTATTTCTATTGCATTAATAAATATTAACCACTTTGACAGTTATACTATAGAGGTAATATATCAAGGTCGACAAATCCTAAAAAAGTGTTTTGAATGTTCTTAAATTTCGTTTCCATTACCAACCTCAATGACAGAGTTGTTGAAATCGATAACTACTAAGGATGGGAGGGGGATGGCCAGGCAGTGGCAGTTCCCCGCGGTCGGGCGTCTTGCCGGAGCGACTGTGACGGCGTGTGGCGTGGCAGGCGAGGAGAGCAAGCCTGAGCCGAGCCGAGCTGAGCTGAGCTGCCTGCATCAATACTGCAGGAGGCGGCGGCGGCGGCGGGCGCGGCAGCCGGCCACTTGGGGTCGATCGCAAGGGCGCCGCCAAGACGACGCCTGGCTGAGGGCCGCGCTCCAAGGCGGCAGCAGCCGACCCACGCCTTGTCTGGGGGCGCTGCCGCTGCCTGCGTCTGACACAGCGCGACGCTGCCTCTGTCTCCCGCCATTCACCTCCAGCTACATCGACAAGACGAAAAAACAAATGCTGCCCGTCCTCTGCAGTAATCATCTTGGAAGGACAATTCACCATCGCCGCACCCTCAGAATACTTCGCAGCGTATAGCTCATCATCATCATTATAATCATCATAAGTCGTTGTGCTCATTGCTGAGCGTCGTAACCCCATAAACCGAGCGTCTCCATCCCGGATGGTTCTCAGCTTCTCTCAGTGCCTGCTGAAGAGGTAGACCGGAGATCTAATTTGGTCTATCCATCTGCTCGCTGCTCTTCCTCTTGTGCCCTCGATCTTTCCTTATAAGACTATCTTTTCTAGGTTTTCTCCGTCTCTTCTCACAATATGGACAAAGAAATGGAGAATTTTTTCGTCGACTGGAGTAGAAAGGCGTCTGGAGATATTCAGTTGTTCAGTAATGGACTCATTTGTTCTCCTTTCGGTCCATTTTATGCGTAGCATCCTACGGCAGCACCAAAGCTCAAACGCATCAATGCGTTGTTTGTCTCTGTCCTTGAGTGTCCATGATTAATAGCCATAAAAGTAGACAGAAAACACGAGTGTTTCAACTAGCCGGATCTTTGTGCTATTTGTTATTGCTCTGCTCTGCCAGATCTTCGTGAGCTTATTCATAGCCACTCGTCCCATGGCTAGGGGCGCTGCCGCCTGCGTCTGACGCTGCGCGACGCAGCCTCTGTCTGCCGTGGTTCACCTCCAGCTACATCGACAAGACAAAAATCAACTGCTGGCGTCCTCTGCAGAAATCATCTTAAAAGGAAAATTCACCATCGCCGCACCATCAGAATACTTCGCAGCGGATAGCTCATCATCATCATCGTAAGTCGTTGTGATCAGTGCTGAGCGTCGTAACCCAATGAACCGAGCGTCTCCATCCCGGACGGTATCAGCTTCTCTCACTGCCTGCTGAAGAGGTAGACCAGAGATTTTCTTGTTTGGTCTATCCATCTACCCGCTGCTCTTCCTGTTGGAGTTGTGCCCTCGATCTCTCCTTGTAAGATTATTTTTTCTAGGTTTTCTCCGTCTTCTCTCACAATATGGCCAAATAACTGGAGATTTTTTTCGTCGACTCGAGAAGAAAGGCGTCTGGAGATATTCAGTTGTTCAATATGGACACATTTGTTCTTCTTTCGGTCCATTTTCTGCGTAGTATCCTACGCCAGCACCAAAGCTCAAACGCCACAGATACAACAAGGCGCCAAAGATGTTACTCGGCGGCAAGGAAGTACACGTATGTGTAAATTATGTCTGTGGCTGCATGGTCGATTACTGCGGAGAAATCCACTTCATCTTTCTGGGACACAGTGGTGAAAGAAGCAATAGAAATTCGCTTTGGGACGAATTTAATTAACAGAGACAGCGGCTTCAGTTTAGATAAATCATGGAATCCGGCACTTTCTTTAATAAATTTACAAAGATGCCGCCACAGCACAGATCATAACACATTGATTTCTGCGCAGTAATCGACTATCCAGCCACAGACATAATTTACACATACGAGTACTTCCTTGCCGCCGAGTAACGTCTTTGGCGCCTTGTATCTCTGGCCGCATGCGCAGTAGCACGGTCCGCGCAGTTATGAGCGCGAAGCGTGTGCTGGAGCGTCAGTCTTCGACTCCCTCTGAAGATGGCTGAACGTTTCTTAGCCGAAATGTTAGAAGAAGTAAACTTTATGCGGCTGCATGCCCGAAACTACTTTGAGCATCAATGCGTTGTTTGTCTCTGGCCTTGAGTGTCCATGATTCACAGCCATAAAAGAAGACAGAAAACACGAGTGTTTCAACTAGCCGGATCTTCGTGCTATTTTTTATTACTCTGCTCTGCCAGATCTTCGTGAGCTTCTTCATAGCCACTCGTCCTAGCGTGATCCGTCTTCTTATCTCCTATTCACAACTACCTATGCTGCAGATGGTTGACCAAAGATAGGTGAAGGACTGCACGACTTCCAGTTCCTTTAATTGACCTGTCAGCTGGATCTGTTGTTCTCGATCAATTAACATGAGAAAATTTAAAAAAAATAATAATAATAAAATAACGAACACAGATGAAGCATGAAAAGAGGAAAACGTTGTATGGAATTGAATAAGAAGCAAAGTACACTGCTCAAAACAATTAGGGGACAATTGACATATCTCGTGTCTGGCTATCTAAAACCAACCCGAATTCAGCAAATTAAAATTTACCCAATTGTCGGCATAGCCCCCCCCCCCCCCCCCGATCAGAAGGCAAGTCGCAGCTGAGTCCGAAAGGAGGAATCAGTGTGATGATAATAGGCACCTGCTATACGGCTGCAGTACAGGCGACTGAAGTACTGCCGGAGTTTCATGCAATGACCAAACCTGTAGACGAGTCGCCTGAAAAACGACGACAAAATGTATGGCAAAATAAGGTACATCAGTCGCTAATAAAGCCTAGAGAACAACTGGCTGCTGAGAATCATCTGCCTTTTCCGACATGGAGGGTGCTTAATCGCGTAAGAACTGGCGTCACACGGTGCAATACGAACGTGAGGAAATGGGGCTACAAAGAGAGTGGCTCCTGTGAGAGATTATTAACATCTAATGAAGTGCACAAAAATAGGCAAAATTTGCACAGTAACAGAAATGACAAAGCTATTCATGTGGGTTGTTATTGGAAATGTAATAGTATATTTGGTGACCCGGACACGTAATGTAACTAAGTTGACATATCTAGGTTCCGAAGTATTGTCATCGGCAGAATGAACTACAATGGTTCGACATCTTTCTGTCGGTTCTACGGAGTGGAGACAACAACATTACGGCAACTGTGATAGTGGTAATAACAGAAAATTGTTGCAATGGTGGGAGTTGCTTGGAGCAGTAGAGTTCAAATAGCGTAGTGAATAGGTACTGCAATGCAACATCAACGTCACATACCCGAAGTTATGGCATGGGGAGCCACAGGAAGGTTGAAAGCGCGACAGATACAGAGGGAGGTGGCTGCAGCTATTACAGTGTCCCAAAGTGTAATTTTCAGGACCTGGACGCAATGTTAGACAATGGGAATCGTTAGAAGGAGGCAAGGCCAACGTCGTTCACAGGTAACATCAGCAACAGATGACCGTTATCTCCGGTTAAAGCCCGTCTAGACTGGAGGCTGAATGCAGCTCTGCTGCAACGCACCCTCTAAGCATCAACAGGACGAGCAAAATACCGACACTAACAGTCCGAAATCGCCTTCGGGAAAGTAGTCTCTACGCACGGAGGCCTATGTATGTGTCCCATTAAAACGAAGACACCGTCACCCCGCACAAACTAGGCGGATGGACATCAGGGTTGGAGTCGAAAGGAATGGCGCTGGGTTCTACTTACCGATGAGTCAAGATTTGGTGTTTAGCCGGACAATCGTCGTTCCCTCATCTGCAGAGAACGTGGAACTAGGAACAATCCTGCTTATATGCAGGAAACACACCATATCACGGTTGTGGACTAATGGTGTGGTCAGTGAGTCAGTCAGTATTGTTGAAAGTACGGACCTCTGTGTCTTCACAATGGCACTTAGACTGCTCAGAGATTTAGAGACGAGATCCTTTGAGCTTTTGTTGTGCCCTACGCTTGTGCCATGGCAGATATGTTCCTCTTGGTGAACGACAAAGCTCGTCCCCACAGAGCTGCATTGGTGGACAATATAGTTGAAGCTGAGGGAATCGAACGAATGAAGTTGCTGTCCTGTTCACCGGTCTTAAACAAGACAGAGCACGTCTGGGATGCACTTATCAGACAAATTGAAGCCAGATTAGCTCCTCCAGCAACTCTTACAGAGTTGGGTATTGCACTCATGGAACTATAGCCAAGTAACTCTCAAGAGCTGATTGTTAACCTCATACTGCCCATGCCACGCAGGTGTGCAACTGTACAGGCCGTCCGATGTGATTACACACAGTATTGGATGGCAACTAGAATGACGGTTTCACTATTAAGGTGGTTCCATGATGCCTCGCTCCATGTAAACGTCATGCAGTCCTTAAGTAAAGAGTTGAGACACCAAAATATGGTACTGTATCACACACAAATCACAACTGTAATCAATATCTGAATAAAATACGTTAATATATAACGAACGTCCTACTGAGAGCGGCAGCGCAATATGTGACATGGCGCCTTAGATCACGCGGCCATTCTCTTCAGGCGAAAACAAAAGTAAACGGGCGTGAACCAGGTTAGTCCAGCTTCTCACACGTTTTCAACTGCACTCTCAGAAATTTCAGCATGTCCAGATTTGCTTGGGCTTTGGAATATTTAATGGTGTAAAGGTGACAAACTTAGGTGAAAGTGTGTCAATGTGAAACTCTTGCGTACATTTCTTGCACTTGCGAAAAAACTGTTGTGTTTTCACCATTCGACTGCTGCCCGTCGGAGGTTCGATACCTTCCTCTGGCATGTGTGCGTGTGTGTGTGTGTGTGTTGTCCTTAGCGTACGTTAGTTTAAGTGGTTTGTAAGTCTAGGTAGCGATGACCCGTGTAGTTCGGTCGCATAGCTTTTCAAACATTGGAACATCTTTCACCATTTCTGTGGGAGTCATGAAATTCACATTCATACGCACACTTAAATTGGTCAAAAAGACTCGTCTCACTCACTCAAGACGCATACAAGTTAGATGCGCTGAAAATCGATTCCTATGATACGACGTTCATATTGTCATCAACGTCCTGTACGATATCGGGTGTGTTTTCCAGTGGAGAATTCGGTTTTCTTATCATTAAACATTTATGGATCCCATCCAACGTGCACTTCCTTTCAACTGCTCCTAGAGCAGTTGCGCGGCCTAGGTTTTACACAGTAACACAGACACAAAACTGACGCAATGACGAGAGCCGCGGCGTAGTAGCCTTGCGCACTAAGGGGCCTTGCTGCGGTGTGCGCAGCCGTTCGCCGTCGGAGACTCGAGTCCTCACTCGAGCGTTGGTGTGTGTATGTGTAGGATAAGTTAGTTTATGTAGTTTGTAAGTTTTAGGACCGATGACCACTGCAGTTAGGTCCCATATTTTACAAACATTTAAACATTTGAGCAATAAAGAAACATGTCGGTAACTGAACGGGCAGTTCATAATTTGCGAAAAACTAAAAGTGAAAATACAGAGAATGACGTACAATGGAACAAGCGTCTCTCGCGTCGTACCCCAACGCCAGGACCACGTAACCACGACGGCCTTCTCTGTTTTACTTCTTTTTTACACAGTTCCACACAAAATCTTCCTCTTTTTATGCCTGATCTTTGTTCAGTTTTATATGGGCTACCCACACGAGGAATTCGTCATCAAATCTGAGGGTGCTACGATGGGTATCTTCCCTTGTTAGTAGATGGCAGAGGAAAGCAGCGTCTATCACCTGGCGTTGGCAGTGTGTGGCTGTCTGTCTCACGGCTTATGATTCACTCTTATACACCAGACAATGGGCTTTGAACAGCCAGAAAGCAGACGTCCCCCCCACCCACCCCCAACACGTACACACACAAAGAAAAAACTTTCAATTTTCTCTTCAGTTACATTTATATTCTGCACGTCACCTTGCGGTGTGTGGTGGAGGATACTTTGTGTCCTACTGTCGCTATCTCCTTTATCCCTGCTTCAGTCGCGTGTGGTTCGTGGAAGATGCCCCAGTGTGGGCTCTAAATCTCAGTAATTTTATCCTCCCGGTCTTTACGCGAGACAGACGCATACTCTCGTAACTTTGACAAAGCACATATCGTCATGCACAAGTCTTTTTTTGCAGCGTCTGCCTCTGGGTTTTGATATCTCTGTTGGATCTTCTCTGTGTTCTCTTCACCCTGACTGATACAGATGCTAAACAATTGAGCAGTATTCAATTACTGACCGAACGAGTGTTATTGGAGTTACTTCTTTGTTGGTGGACTATACTTCCTGAGGTTTCTTCCAATTACTTTGGCCTCTGCCTGACCCACGATTAATTTTACGTGAACATTCCCTTTCAAATAGCTCCTTATGCCTAATTCTAGATATTTACTGGAGTAATTGCTTCCTGTGACTGTTTTTCAATTCATAATCATAAAATAAAGTGTTTTCTATGTGTTAGCTTTTGATTACGCTCAGAATTCCCTGCAACAAGCGGCGATTTGCTTCTGCTCCTGCATTTCGCTGTAATTTTCCATCGTTGCGACATCTCGATATACTACAGCTACATCTGCGAAAAGTCTCAATGAGATTCTCTTGTTATCTACAAGCTCATTTGTACAGTGTGACGTAAATAAAAGTTGGACAAGAGAACAGAGTTCTTGGACACAAAGAAACACACCAGACGAAGGGAAGTATAGTAACAACGTCATTATTGGGCTCTCTCAACAAGTTGAAGGCGATTCGAAACTGGAGAGCTGGAATCGCTGCCATCTCATCACAAACGTTCCGATGCAGTTCTTGAGAATTACTATAGTCTACGTCACGTAGGAAGGCGGCCCAGTTTTCAGCCGTTCTGTGCATCCTCCTCCATTACCGTAGTGGCAGCCAAAAATATCATTGTCTCTAGGCACATGGCTAGCCGAGAGTTACGCAGGTTCCACTGTTGGCGCTCCTCCCCACCATGCATCCCCCATTGCTCCACCTCTATGTGCTGAAGCGTCTTGCTATATGACGCCAACTGTAGTGTTGCTGAGATACACCTTAGACTTGAGTGCTCTCCACACAATGGAATGGCGTACTGCCAGCCGCGGTGACCGACCGGTCTGTGGCGCGCCAATCACAGTCTGCACAGCCGCTGCGGTCGGGGATTTGTATCACCCATCGAGCATGGATGTTTGTATCGTCTTTAGTATAAGGTAGTTCATAAGGGGACTGATGCCCCAGAGTTAAGTCGCTTAAGCTTAACAAACATTTGAACATTTGTAATGGCGTACTGACAGACCTGATGATCTAGGTGGTGAGCTAGAACTGCGACACGGCTGACCAATGCTAACAACTCAACATTCAGTCTACTGTATGGGCACTTGGTCCATCCTATTGGAAGTGACGACTTGTGGTTCTATGCATACATTCTCATCCCATCGTATCCACCGGCGGTCCTTTAACACTCTTTTGGGGCAAGCCAGAAATTACTTCCATGTTGGAACGCTTCTCGTCGTTGAGTATTACATGCTGCAGTCACCTATCGACCAACTCTTCAGTACAGTCACACAGATGGCCTGTTCATTAGACGCCAGTAGGAATCGTATCGAAAGTCTCGCGAAAGTCAAAAAACACTGCATCTACCTGGGAGGAGGTCAACGATATTGGAAGAAAAATCTCTGAAAGCGTGAAGCCAACGGCAGTGCAGAAATTGTACCAGGCATCATCTGAATCATATTGATCTATTTTTCTTCCCTTGGACTCTCTTCTTTTCTGTATTGCTTTTTTGTGCATTTTAAATTAGCAACATCTACTTCGCAGATTATCTCTTTATCTATTTGCCTCGAGAATTTTTCAGTTCGGTTGCACAGTTGTAGAGTGCCAGACTACAAATCCAAAGGTCACGGGTTCGATCCCCGCCAGGTCCTAGGATTTTTATCTGTCACTTTCCACTTCTTTCACCTCTGGCAGTATTGCACATGTGAAAAATACCAAGTAGCACCGTGGTTCGGAACCCACGTTAAACTGTAGGTTCCCCTATAACTGGCTGGGTAAGTCAGTTCGAAGGTCGGAGGAAGGCAACGGCATACCACCTCCAAACAGGACCATGCCTAGTAAAGTACTGTGGTGTTCAAACCAATCTCCGGATTGTTGACTGCTTTACTTTTTTTTATACCTTAATTCCAAAATATCCAGTTTTCTAGTTGCACTATCATTGAAGCATAAAATAGCATCATAAACAACTAATTTGAGGGTTGTAAGCTGAACAAATACAGTTTACGGTGACCGGATCCGAATGACGGAATTCGCACATTCTTTTAAATTTTAGGTTTTCCCATGAAGACAATTCTTCAACAATATATCTTTACAAATGTTGCTAAATATAGGTTTAATAGCATTCATTACTGTTGCAGGTGAAGAATGTTTGTGGTCATATCTGGGTTTTTTCCTGTACCTGCACCATGTGTCAGGATCATTCGGTCAAAGAGCGTACACTG
This sequence comes from Locusta migratoria, assembly GCA_026315105.1. NCBI lineage: Eukaryota > Metazoa > Arthropoda > Insecta > Orthoptera > Acrididae > Locusta > Locusta migratoria. The sequence continues at coordinate 278,221,459 of CM048744.1, forward strand.
GAGTTTCATTTATGGAAAGCTTCTGTAAAAAGATAGTCGATACAGCTTTTTTAATGTTCTAAATTTCCTACATTTCTCCTTATGGCCAAGACATAATAATTCTGTAATATATTTCAACATTTGTCAGGCGACCTTTACCACCTATCTTATCTTCCAAAACTATTTTTGACTTTATTTTTAATAATCTTTTCAACCTCGACCCCATTCTCTTCTGGACTTGCCAAATGCACTCTAATATATAAATTGTGACATTAGGACCATAGGGTTGTTCTGCGCATACCTGGTCATAAGCCTTGCTGTGACCGTCCTTTAAATTCAGAGCGTCATAATTCACGAAAAAAATGCGTATTTACATGAAACAAAAACGGTTTTACGCAGGCATTTCAAATACGCTAAAATCTAGAAACTGATTTTTTGAGCCCGCTTGCTTTCCGTCTCTATGGTCTCGCTTCAAATGCTGCAAGAATCTCGTTTCTAGCACTGGGCCTCTGCAGGGAACACCACAAACGGTTCGTCTTGTCGGATAGAGAAGCTCACTTGCCGTCAAAAATATCCAGAGAAAAAAAATAGGTCCTGGCGTAACCCTACAGTACCCTGAATGTAGTTTTCACTTTGCAGCGGAGACTGGGCTGATTTGAAACTTTGTGGCAGATTAAAACTGTCAGTTCGAGACTCAAATCAAGAACCTTTGCCGGTCATGGACATGACCGGTATCGACTGAGGTACTCGAACACGCTTCAGAGACCGCCCTGACAGCTTTAATTCTCTCAGTTCTGTGAAGTTTGGAAGGTAAGAGGCAGGTAATGGCAGAAGTATAACTGTAAGCACGAGCCGTGAAGTGTGTCCGTGTAACTCATACGGTAGAGTGCATGGCCACGTAAGGCAAAGATCCTGGGTTCAAGGCACTGTTCGGCACACAGTTTTAATGTGTCAGAGAATTTCACTTTACTTTCTATGGAGGTCCTTTCCCTCCATAACCTGCAGAAATGGGGGATTCTTTCATCGTACTGAGGCACCTCTTATTAATGTGGAGCTGAGCAAGAATTAAGATATCTACTTAAATGCTCCATTCTGGACTACCAATAGAAGAAATGTGCTGCTGCTTTTCTGAAATGTTGGCCGTTCTGGAAAATTTATGAATTAATGTACTAGGCTCCTATGAAATTATCTGTTTAGCGTTTGGCACAGTTCACATACAACCTGTTTCATGACTGTCTGATTTCTTATAATTTATTTGAAGGCGCAAAATCGAAGCTGAATTAACATCCAGCCATGTGTCGGTGCTCGACATTTTTTGTTTTGTTTTATGAGACAGTGTAGTTTCACATTTCGATAAGAAAGCTGATGGCTGATATTTTGTTACAAATTGTTGTTGGAGTGAGGAAAGACTTTGTTTTAAAGATTGGCAGAGCATCTACAATATCACACTTGTGACACCCTTTCCCCAATTTCGTTGCTAGTATAAAATTAGCTGCGCTTCCTTAACGTTTTCGATGTTCTCTCTTAATCTTCTCACTAACAATCGCATATAGCATAGCAGCACTCCAAAAGATGGCGGACAAACGTAGTATAGACAGTCCCTTTGGTAGATTTGTTACATCTTGGAAGTGTTCTGCCCACAATACGCACTCTCTGGTTCCCCTGCAAGACATTTTCTATACGATGGCTTCAAACATCCTTTGGAATTATCACTCCTTGCACCATCAACATGATTCGCTACACTGCAGACCACTTCGTTCCTTAACTCTTCAGGTTCGTCATTAAACATGTTAACATATTGAATGTTTCACTATTTCTAATGGACACGCGTACAGCGTTATCTAAACAGTCGTGTAAACTAAAAATCAGCCCAAAAGCATTGTACGTTTCATCAAACGTTTGAATCCGTCTCCGTAGTATAGTTGGCAGCGTGGTGGGTCAGCAGGCAGGGGGCCCGGATTCGATTCTCGGTCGAGACTTTCTCCGCTAGGGGAATGTGTGTTGTGTCGTCATTGACAGGCAAGTCGCTAAAACGGAGTCAGCTAAGAAGACTTGCACCAGACAGGCTCAACACGACCCCGATTGGGGTCTAACGGCCATAAATTCCACACGATCATCAAATTTTTGATACTAAATCATTATTGGTGTTACTGGGATTAGTAAGAATGTCGTCATATGCCAAACGTCAGACAGAATAACTCGGGGTAGGATAAAATTAGTATGCTATCAAGTGCAACACATTTCTAGTGGGCTTTTATTCGCTACATGTAGCCTAATTTCGTCGGGTTTTATCGAAAAACTCATAGCTTAAAAAAATCAAGAACATGTATGCCATTACCAGGCAGAAAATCCATTTTCTCAACATGAGTTCATCAGTGAGAAGTGTATTACTGCGCTACTAATTTAGTTGAGAAATCTGTGATTTAATTTTCTAACATGCAAGGTTTTTAAAATAATTTGTCAATTCTGAATATACTGCACTTTTGACATAATATTATTAATGCTATCTAAATATGACTTCTACCCAAGATTTGGTTATAAAAACAGATTAAATGATATATTTAAGACATTATTAATGACGTGCACAACAGCATAAAGGAGAAATTTTTCTTTCAACTTTGTTTAATGATAACATACATACTTCTCCTACATTTTTATCCTACATGTTCTGACTTGTGATGCTGTAGATATGATTGAGTTCCTCAATGAATGAGGCTTTTACAGTAGTTGTAAGATTTTAACTCCCACTTGAATTAGGCTGCTCGTGCCGCATTGAACATGCTGTAGCTTATGTAACGACGGAATCATACAACTTTGATTTACTTTGATTTTCCGACAGAACGACTTCAGTTTACTATGAATCGATGTTTTGTGAGCTATTTCCAGATTAGACATTCCATCACTTGCCCATTGGTGCTAAATAGCGCCACGGTATTAGTTGGTTGTGGTTAGTCTGAAACAACAAAAATAGAAATTAGGTATTGGAAGGAAGAATAAGGTCAATTACATTACCTACAAACTAGCATATTGCTTGATGACTTAAATGCAGTGGACTGTCCATTACTGTTTCCAATCTTTAAAATACCACATGCTCTACATAAAATATTATACAGCTACAATAGCAGTCTTCACTGTCACTGTGAAGTACCTTTACAAGAATAAGAAAGTGCCACTGAGCCCAAATTGTTGATTTCTTTGAACATTACACTGTTTATGAAGCACAGCCTTCCTGAATTAAAGTGTAACATTATTTAATCCTATGAACAACACAGGTAGTAGAGATTCTAATTATCGTTAACAGGATTACCACAACCCGGATCCAGTAACTGGAACACATAACAAATAATTATTCTGTAATACTGTTTCTCAAACACGAAACCTTTTCTCACTGTGTTATCTGCAGACGTACAAGTTACCACACTACAGACTTTGTCAGTTTTTAGTTATTACTTGGATGGAATGTGTTAGTATCAAGCACAAGCGAAATATTCTTTTAGTGTTTTTATGTTTTATTTTATCATACGCTGGGTGTCTTTGTCAATTATGTTAGTGTCGTCTTCTTTATTCCTTAACACTTTTCAATTAGGAATTCAGTTGGATGCTGGTTTCATTTGCAGTTTCATGTAACAAAATGACCCTTTATGAAATTGATTTAAACCAAATTTTTGACTGCAGAAACTTGAGGTTGTTGTTCAGCTTTGTCTGGCCGTCGAGCTAAACGACAGGGGGCACTAGTGCAATTTAAAAAGTAGTCGAGGTTTAGCCAGAATATGTATCAAATCATTAGCCTGAAATGATTTAAGGGAAAGATATCATACAACCGGACACATATTTCAACTCCTCATTTCCTGTTCAGCACAGAGCACTGTATCCTCTGAAAAATCTTTGCCCATTAAGAAGCTGCACTCACATATAAAAAAAATTCTTTGTCATAATTTTGGTTCTTGCTGCCCTTGTTTTATGAAAACTGATGTCCTATACCTCCTTAGCTATTAATAAGTGACTTTTTAAATGGGTCGAAATTAATCTACGCGTGATTCTGGCAGTTACAAAATACTACATAAGTAGGAATTCGAATCACATGTAATCAGTGTCCTGGTGGACTGCGTTTTATAGCTCTCAGTAATGTATACTTGCAAGGAACGCAATGAATCGTGTTGATAATCTACAAAAAAGATTCATATTTTCATGAAACTCAAGTAACTGACGGATGGACCATACTCTGACTAGCAGATTGGAATACTTTTCTCAACCCTTGGGATCGCAGTTTAGAAACCGATCAGTTATAGCGTTCTCCTTTTAAGCGTTTGGTTTATATTAAAATATTCTGTACCAACATGTCGACTTATACAGTTACGTATAAGTGTCTTTGCGCCTCAGTTCTGGATAGTTTCTGCGTTACTGTCGTATGACCATGATAGCCAGTGTAATGGACAAGCACTAGAGAGCAAGGCAAACACCCAAACTTCCTGCCTGACCGACAGCTTCTCCAAACGTTATTGTCTCCGAGCGGGATGATGCAGTTCTACTACGCTGAAGTCACATTTCAGTGAATCCTATGCGGTGCCCTAATAGGTCAAACCAGAAATACTTTTTTTCCGTGCTTCGTTGGCATTTCCGAAAACATTGAGTGCTGCATGTAACTAATTGTTTAATTCATTCGCGTATTTTTCGTGTAAGAGAAGCCTTTTGTCTAATTTCAATAGCACCCCCGGAGTGGGAGCAGTCCATCCAGTAGATGTAGACAAAAATGACAGCACGAAAATTCTAAGATTTTGTATCAAGTCAGCTGATCTGATTATCTGTTGAAAACACAGGAAGAACGCCTCGTACCACATTATCTTTACAGTATCAATATATGATTTAAAACGTGTATTTCTCGGTCTTCATGTATAATTAGTTAAACCTAAATCGGTGCGGGAAAGCTTTTCTAGTGCTGTTTTTAGGGGTATATGACACACTTTGCCAGTGTGAAAATTGCAGCATGTAAATCGTTTCAGAAAGGGAACTCTGCATTCTCAAAGTTCGTGAAACTAAGTAGCCCATCAGAAGACACACGAAAATAATTTTGGCGATACCTTAAAGTGCATCAGTGAGTCACATGATGGCGGTGATGTTCTACGATGAGAACGCAAGACAGGGCTATGGAGATTTGTTTATGTTTTGTTTTGTGTAGGTTACCAAAAATTCTGATTTATACGGGTATGCAGCAATGAATGACCTGGTTCTGACAGGGAATAATATTCATTTTGATCCGCCGCGAATTATAATTCACAAATATGAAAGAGTCTAAAATTACACATTTAAATGACAATTTGGTCGTTATGGAGTCGTATATCACACTCCATTTCATTAATGCTACCAGAAATTTTTATGTCAAGAATTTATTTTCCTGTTAAATCGTTTGTCGAAATTCTGACATTTGAAAATGCTTTCTTTATCATATACACAAACTTGCTACACTACATCAATGAGACCTATTGAGCAGTTAAAAGCAGAAAATTGGAATATTTAACGAAAAACCGTGTGTATATATGTATATGAAGTCCCTGTCATGGATGTATTATACTTTTATGTTTTGTGTACATAATTCCTTGAGAAAAGGGTAGGTTAACAGTCTTTCCCAAATAATCTACCTTTAACTATGTAGTACGCTTACCGGAAAATAAGAGATCGCTCTGTGAGTATTAATCTTTAATTGAGTTCAGATATATTTTCCAGGAAACAGGACACTGCGTGAAATCACCGAGTTGGTTAATAAATTGGTGTCTGGTTCACTAAGTTTTTTTAATTTCAGCTTCTGCTCTTAAAGAGCTTGCGGCGTTACTGCAACACCAATTTGTTCCTATAAACCAAGTAATTTTCTAAGAGAATTGGAATGTTCCCTCTTTAAAAATCAAATACTGTTACGGACACCCAGCAATTATGTTAAAATTTTATTAAAAGTGGAATAATATTTCACTTTGAGATGCATACTTCTGCCAAGTAAGTTACTTAGCTCAAAATGTTGTAGTTATTAGAAGATCCTCCTCAGTAATAAGCTAAGAGCGACATTGACTAAGTCGAATATTCCAAATTTTTTTGCTCGGATATATTAAATGTATTTTTAATATATATTACATGCTTTTAAGAAATAGTTGTGTGAACAATACATAATATTCAGGAAGGTACATATATATGTATGACAGATTTTTAACGAAGAATATTTCCAATTCTGAAACTTACCCACTTCAAACACTGTATAATGCACGTAGAACCAACTCTAAAACGAATACGTCTGTAGATTCACCAGAGGCTTACAGCTGCCAGCAGCTTCTAGAACATAGTGTCTGTGTTTACATTTATTCCAAAAAACCATTGACAGAAAACAGATAAAAACATACTAATACTTTGTGGCCATCTGACAAAAAATAGGGTTCACATTTCCTGTTTTTCATTAGTTGTAGTGAAGGAGATATCATCACCGTAAATCTCATAAGATTTTCTGGTGATCGAAAAGGAACAAAAGTGTCTTCCCTCAGATAACATATATGTAGCATCTATTAACCGGCCACTCACCGAAATTGCGTTATTCGTGTAGCCTGAACTAGGCGGTGACCCAAATGAGCCGTGCGGAGTAGCCTCGTGGTCTATGGCATCATGACATGGACTGGGCGGTTGCTCCCGCCGGAGGTTCGAGTCGTCGCTCGGGCATAGGTGTGTGTGTTGACCTTAGTGTAAGTTTAGGTAGCTTGTAAGTCTAGAGAATGATAACCATAGCCGTTTGGTCCAATAGGTATAAAAATATTATCAGTTATCGTACTTTTAAAGTATGTTTGGCGTTAATCCTACGTAATGTAGCAATAATGTAGGAAGAAAAAGAAAGAGATTAATTACTAAAGTTCCTAATTTGAATTATATATCATAGTATTGTGAAAGGGAGACGCAAGCAAAAGAAAAAGTGTTTACTTCTGAAAATAATTGCAAAAGAGTTTTAAATAAATATCTCATTATCTCAAATGTAAAACCTAATGACTTCCTTAAACTATTCATGTAGTTGACTAGATTCGAAGGTCTTAGCAGGAGCTTGTGAAAGGACTCTCAGGAAGGAATTCAAGAAAATTTTTAAGTTATTTTTCAGTTGTAAATACTGATTGTAAGACCGTGGACGAGCCGTAGATAACAGGAAATACGTTTTCCAAAAGATAATAGCTCAACCATTTCAAAAATATTAACACCAGTTCCCAGAAAATCAGGTATATGCTAAATAATTCACCAAAGATATCTCGGAGGAAATGTAGCAAGTATACGGCTGTTGGGCACCTTAAAGCCCTTCTGTTTGCTGTTTTGACTGTCACTGAATGAAATACGGAAGCAGAGTGCAGGGAAAATTTTCATAAATATGATAATGTGATAAAGGGAAAGGAAATAAATTTTCAATTGAAAATTAATAAACAAATAATCAAATTCGATTATAAGTGCATCAAATAGCTATTTGGCTACTGTAATCAAAAATCTCCATAGCGATCATTTCCTAGCACCTAAGGTCTGAAGAACTATTCTACGATATTGTTATCAATAATTTAATCAGGTGATATTCAACAGCAGTAATTTATCCTATGAGTTGTTGATTTCTTAACTTGAAACAGCAGTTTTCTCTTTACCTTGTAAGATGCTGCGGGTACATAGATAATAATTATGATGCGCACTATACATATGATGGTAGTAAGAGAATTTATTTTGTGCGATTTAGACATTTGAAAGGTTTTTTTTATTATTATTATTTCTGTCTCCTGGGTAATGTTATGTTACCAAAACGTGTAGAATAAATTTAAAATTAAGAAAACAGCCATGTTGTCTTGCATTTTGTAGGACTTGGTATCCTTATCGTAACGTGCAATGTTTATTACATTATCGATAAATACAATGAAGTAGTAGTAAACAATATGCCTTGATAACGGCGTCGACATTTGGTTCAGTTTAAATGACACTTTGTAACCCGAATAAACTAGTTGCAGTAGTAGTGCATATTATATGAAGACTGAATATGATAAATGAATAACGGGTGCTTGACAACTGGGTGTAACAAAATATTGAAAGGAATTAGTTTTAGCACCAGTTTTATGCATATCATACATGACTGTAGCTACCTAAGTTATTCAGACAAAAATGTATTTCTGTTCGCAGTAATAAAAAGAAATTGCCATAAATTTCATGTGCCATGTTTCTATCCACGACAAGATTCTCTGCATTAGGTGCGTTAGTAGTTGGATTACGGAGTATGTTTTGTTTCGTGAATTTGTTACTAGTTCAAAATGATATTTTATATGAAACTAAACTTCTACGTGGTTTCGGTCTCAGCCTCACTTATCCTCGAATTTCTAATGAGAGCTGACGGAATTTTCACTCTTTATCTTAGCGCTGTGTAGTCTGTGTCCAAATATTTAAGTCATGTGTGGTCTCTGATTCTACAGTAAATTGCAGTTAATTATCAAATCGAAGAAATTGATGCGTCATGTTTTTACAGTTTATAGATATGTGAATTACCTCTGCAGTGATATCAATCACAACGCCCCTTATTTATATGAATCTCTTTATTTTCAAAGTGTGTACCTTTGACAGTCGTGTATAAACAGGGACAGATTCTGTCATTGATTGAAGCCTGGTGGAGAACTAACGGTGATATTAACTTAGTAGAAAGAGAGATACGTAAAATTATGTGACGTGTTACTTTTTTACAGCTCTAATATGAAAATGTAATGTAATACTTTAAGCATGTTACATGTTAGATGCAACACGGATTAGTGAATTGAAATAAAAAAACTGAAAAGATTTTTGATCAGGCGGAAAATAAAAGAAAGACCACCCAGATTAAAAGGAATAACTAAAGTAGGAATGTCTTAAATACAAACATGCAAATACAAAACCGCTACCGATAGGTTGATGGATGCCGATTTCTCACTGCAGTCATAGTCCCTTGTTTGTTCAGCAGTTACGTACGGCGTAGTGTCATGACTCTTCGTCAGTTAATTTTGATATATAGTTGTGCTCGTTCTAGAAAAAGAAAAAGAAAAGTCCACACTTAAGCGACAGTTAAAGTTTTCCTCCCCATTGTGCAATAATTTTAAATGCTACGTCATAAGAAAATTTATTTCAGAATTAGAAGGCTAATGGTTGCAACAGATTATTTGTTTCTTTTAAACATTTCTCCGCCATTTGACTGTTTTCGTATTCTTTTATTTCACTATCCAGATTTCGACCTTAGACCATTTGAAAGTGCTACAAAATACTGAAATAACTCTTTAAAATTGCGTAAGCACGAAATATAAAAAGTGGAATAAAAGAACATCAAAACAACGAAATAGTGGAAAATTTTTTAAGGAATTTTACACGACTTTGTCTCCAAAAAAGCAAATGTCATAGGTTATTTATTACAGGAAACATCTTAAAGAAGACATATGACACAAAATTGTTTCGACCATTTTTTTCCGTAATTCATACTGGTCATAGTAAGTATTCGTTTTAAAAGCTAGTAATAACTACAAAATTTATTTACTAGATGATCACTGAAAAGAAAGAATATGATGCACAAGTAAAAAAATGGTTGGATGAAATTTTCAGAAGCTAAAAAACTGTCAATAACGACGGTACGAAAGAGGAAACGAAGAAATGGGTAAGGAAAGTGGTGACAGGCAAAAGAAGGAAACAGCGGTTAAATGAAAAATTGATCGGATGCAGTGACAAAACATTCTCTCAAGTATCTATAGCTTTATATAAAATTATGTTTCTTCTTGTCGCCCAATAAGTAAAGGAAGAAAAGAAAGGAATGAATTCGGAAACATCTAACCGTTACCATTCCGGAAGCAACTCCCAGCTTTTTTCCCTCGGTGGAACCAAGCACAGAACTATTATAATAAGCGATACTTTTTCTATCGGTTAAACAAAATCACCGGACTGTCCTAAAGACATAGACTCTTTCTCAGTGTGATATACCTGTAACCTTAAAAAACTCTTGGAATATTTCACTGGAAGGCGCGAGAACCGGATAGAGTGAGCGTACCACTTGCATATAAATGTAATATCTAGTAACAGCTTTTAACCTTGATTAATCTTCGATCAAACTGCTGATAGAGCTTCCCGAACTTGTTCCTCCAGCAGTTCTTACTCGGCTTTAAAGCAAGTGACATTCATCATTACTCTGTCAGAATTATCATATTTTGCATTGATTAACTTAAAGTTAAATGGAAAGTTCCAAGGAGATTGTTTTTAAGCGTACGAGGATGTCATACAGAGTCCGTATCTCTGTTTTTTGGACAGTCGTGCGTTTTTGACTAACTTCTTGAAGAGGCATTTCTTATTGTAGTTGTTCTCTGGTTGGTGAATTCGAGAAACGAAACTGAGAATTGCTTGTAGAGTGGTAGCCGTTAGATCTTCCCAAGTGCATGGCCCTAGCAACTCAATATTTTTCCTTTTCCTTATTTACTGACTGACCAAAGAGAAGGAAAATATTTTTTGTATGAATGTGCAGAAAATGCGGAAGTTTGTATCTTAGTATCAATGATCTATAGAAAATTCTATTTGAACAACGTTTCATTCGTATCCCAGATTGCTTGCGTTGGAAACTTTCAGTCAGCCAAAATATATAATTTTCATCTTTGCCGTATTTATTTAATGATACTGACTCTTGTACCTATCGAAAAATTCCTAGGTACGTGAAGTTAATTTTATTTTTTCTCCGTGCTGAGTACTCGATATTTTTGTTGGCTTTAGCATGATTCTAATATAGCATTATCCAAATAAAAGTGTCGTTAACACTTCCTCTCGGAAGTAAACAAAGCTGTTTTAAATCTAGTCTTTATCTAACGAAATGTTACGGACATGGTTGTTTCAATGAATGACGGTGAACTGAATCGTAATAGTGTACTTTGGAAAAAATAGTTCCAGGTGTTTACACTTGAATCTGTAACATTAATGCTTATAAATTTTGAGAGGTTCTGCCTCTCGAAAAGATCAGGAATCAACAGAATTTTACGAGAGTTTGGAATACGCTATACAGCATTTGGATTTAATTTACGTACTAGAATTCGGAAACTAACCTTAGATCAATGAAATTATCTGCCTTTCAGTAGTGCAATACACTGTTAAAACAGATCACGTCTGTTTAATAGTAAAAAAAAGGATCACATACTGACTTATATAGGTTTATGGAGAAAAAAAAGAAATAATTTCGTTGCAACCACGTATCAAAGCAAGTAATCCTTAGAACGCACTAACTACATGTAATTATATTAATGGCGCTGATTTCATTGTAGTGTTTACTGGAAATAAATAGTTTTTGTGATTTTACTGCTTTTTATGTTACATTCCGAAATTAAGTTAACTGATCGTGAATCAGAATACTAAAGAGAGAAGAATAATGTGCATATCTGAGTGAGAGATGTTTATTAATTATAGGCGATTCTCAAAAACTGAAAAAGAAACATCATACAGATTATTATGAACGATCAACAAGATTTAAAACTGTGAAACTTTCCAGCATATTTTTTTCTAAAATAAAATATTGGTACACGTTTACTACTTTGTAACATTTGGTACAAGATTATTGATAAGCTATTGTTCACAGGAAATATACGATAAAGAAACAAATAAAACATTACCTGTAATACCTTGGTGAATATTAATAACAAATTTCCATTTCATCTGACAACGCAGCCGACAACAATATACGAAACTACAGAGTGTAAACTGCGTTGGCACTATGGCGTAAGATTCAAACCCAGCAGTGAGATCTGAAAGCAAATACCGACCTTGAATTCCTGTAACTTGGCAACAGAGACATTGTTATACGTAAAATACCCATTTAACTATTGAGCAAAGCATATTGAAAACTGTCCTGGAAAAGGGCTTTGCTTTTCAGCAGTGTGCTGAAATAACTGTGCTGTGGAGAAGGTTAGTAAATCCGTAATATTAGTTACTGGTAACGAGGTTTAGTAATGGGTGCTTGTTTGAAATTGAAAGACTTAAAATCAGTCGATCAACGCTTGCAGTATGTAATGCGTAAAGAATATCACATGTTAGTCGCCCCGATCCTCAGTAAGGATTGTTTTTGTAAACATGTGTTCGACACTTTAAAACCACAACGCAACATTTAAACACATAAATACCTGTAACTGTAAACAAAGGAAATATTGATTGTGATCAGTAATAATTTATTTTATCCATATAATTAGCAATATTGAAATGTACAAGTATTCCCTGTGTTGCAATTACTTTCTCATAAACATGTATGAAAATGTATTCAGTATGTAAATCGCTAAAAAATTTTAAAACACGTAGTGCATGGTCACACATTATGTATTTATTCTTCTTCTGTACAGGAGACCCGAAGATGGCCTGATTTGGACCGAAATCGATAGTTATTAATAAATATTTACGGAAGTGCTGTATATTTTTAATATGCAATGCTTAATCTAATTTTAATTTATTGTAATTCTACTAATACGTTCGAGTAACGTAAAGAGGGGACAATTTATAACATCCCATGTAAATTAGTTAATAAAGAATAGGTAAAAATTTATATTTAAACTAAGCAGTAGTCCGCTTAATACATTCTCATTATCGTCTGAATCGTACATTAATTTGGATGACATTGTCCTAGAAGGAAACAGCGATCTTTCTTGACGATATTTGTATTTGAAATAATGGTGCTGGACTCTGTAGGGTTGTCGTGGCTGTTCTGTGGCAAGTTGACGGCAGTCCTATAGAGTCCAGAGCCGGCCACATGGACGGTATTTTCTGAAGATGACCTATATTAAGGTTGAAACCGGTTAAATATCTGCGATCAAAACTGTTATTACAATAGAGATGTCTGAATTGTACAACTATTCACACAGCTGTACAGCAGTTGTGCATGTTAGAAGAAGAATTTCATTAATTAAAAGATGATGCAAAACATGATGTTAAGATTGAGTAAGTAGTCTTTACTTTTCCCATTGCCGTATGGTATGTTTCAGAGACTAATATCCCGCTACATCAAATTGTTCAGTGATATGAGAAGGCAAGAAAGACTGTTACAATGGACTGTATAGTGGAAAAAAATCTGAAGAGAAATTTGACATAGAGGAGAAGCGGATAGAAGGATAATGTTATAAATTGCAGGAATTTACGGTAGTGATTAAGTACCAGAGACAAAGATCTTTGTAGACGTTTGATACAGTGAAACCGTAATGAAGGATTTAAAACACACAAGTGTGGTAAACAGCTTGTACATCCAGTGTGTTAAACACAGAAGACCGTATGAAAGGTCACTTAGTCATGTAGGTGTGCTCAGTTACAGCCGTCGAAGTATGTAAAACACGACGCTGTATTGCAGTGAAAACATCTACTGTAGACTGGTTGATTTTCATAATTTTTTAAACTACGTTAAGATATGGGCATGCACTGATTATCTGGCTCACGATCTTTATATCGAATTATCGCCGGTACATATTAAAAGGGTAGTTGAATATGAGGCAATTTGTTAATGTTCTCTCTTACCAGTAATATGATTGTTAGTGTGATGTTGTGATATATTACAAAGTTAAATGTGATTGTCGATTCATCTAATTGTTCTCCTGCATGTATTTCAAGACACAACAATAACGGAAATAATGCAAGAGGAATTTTCTAAATCAGACTCCTATTGATGATTTATTATTTATTATAGCATGATGATAACTGGTATTTCTGCTTTCAGATTTGACGATGATCTGGCGGCTACGTTTAAAGTAAAGGCAAAGCTACACCAGGCAGATGTACTGACTGTTCGCTTTATAAAGAGTCACAGTACGCCGACGTTAGAATGCCTATATTTCGACACAAGTCAGGTATACATATGAGATCGCTTCAACGACCTTACATTTTTTAGTCACTAACTCATGATTTACAGCACTCATTCGGCAACCAACGTAAACACGACTGCCATTTTAACACTAGTCAACTGACTGGAAGTAGCCAGTCCATAATTTTTAAGTGTTGTAATTGATGCGCTATATTTGCAGAAATACTTAATTTTTCTCTTTGTTTGCTTATTAAAATATAAATGAAATACGCCTGTCTTCAACTTTCAGTTAAACGAACTAAAGTGATAAAACAGTAAATACTATAATGCAGATGTGAAGAAGGCTCTTAATGAGTTTATGACAGCCTTGGAATTTTAAATATGCTTCAAATAAGTGCACGAAAGCAATTACGTTTATAATAATTAAAGTTTTCTATTGACAGATAAGAAGGTAAGGAAGAGATGAGCTGTAAATGTGTAAGAGGAGAAATGATTTACTACTACAACCAGTTACATCCACTGGAATCACTTTGAAGCAAATATAACACAAATAATGAGAGGTTTCTTTTGTCCAAAGCAAACAAAATTGTCTCAGTTCCTACAACACTTACAAAAAATTAGTAAAGCCTTACGACCAGCTTCCAGAAGGCGAAATTGCAAAAAAATTGAATACTCCTATGAAGTAAGCAGTAGCATATGCTAAGTATGTAATTTAAATTTATGAGTATACTACTTTTGTATATTTTCATATATTTTAATGCTGTATAATGTTAAAAGCTTTTCCCCCAAACGAACATGGCATTCAAATTACTTGAAGCATGACACACGGATAGCCAATCAGCGATGTTTAAACTGCGATATACGCTTGTTTCAAATCATTACCAACCCCTGTGGTGTGATTTGATATCTAAATTCATAGTTTATCACTTTCAAAATGAATGAATCTTAGTTGCTTCAGAATCATTAAAAATATTTGAAATAAATGTACAAGACGACGACATTTTCAGATGTTCATGCAAGCAAACAAAAATGTAATCGCTGACAGCGTTATTGGTGAATGAAACTAAACGTGTAGCGTAAAAATTAAATAATTTACAGGAGTAAGAAGTTTTCGTTTAATTCCCATAATAACGTGAAACATTTCATTCGTAAGTAACTGCTACGAATTTTGTGGTAAAGAGTATTTTCACTTGATGAGCTGCATAATAAAATTACGTCTTCTGTTGTTTACCTGTTCGAATAATAACTTTCGATATTTAACTGTGGTAAGTTAGTTACGCCAAACCAGCTGTTCATACCGTCTGAGACCATTCGACTCTAATCGAAACCTACGACTCTTGACTGTTACCGCGGTAGGGGTCTTTAGATATTGAACAGACAGTAAGTCATTATTATTTTAAATATGCTCACAGACTCACAGAGAGGTCCTGAAAATCCACGCATAATTAACGTGAAACACAGTTCCAAACTAAAAGGAAATAACAACAGTTGAGAAAAATGATCACAATCCTTTGAAAATAAAGAAAATATGAAGTCTACATAACTCTCAAAAATATATCAGCAACCTCAAAACCGTAGACGAATTTTACTTTACTGGTGGGACCAGCCTGTGGAACGATGAAAATTATTCTCAATAACAATTCAGGAAAGTGCTTGAAACCATTATAAAAATTAGATGCTAAACATGTTAAGTGTTTTTCCCGAACATGAAGAGTGGTTATTTGTGACGCATAATATGTTAGCGTCACTTATCTTGTCGCATTCATGTCACGTGCATTATAAGCTGGTGAGTACTCGCATACAGCTGTCGACTGTAAACGTGTCATAAAATACAAAATGAACGAAGTGTGCGTAATAAATACTTTATATGAACCGTTATCAATTAGTTCATCGTGTACTAAGCTGTAGAGACATTTTCAAACACTGCTTTAGTAACTCCGGTATGCATAAGAGCCAGATTGTTTTAGTAAGGAAAGCAATGCAATTTGCTGATTCGTATTCTCGATAATAGTCACAGTAACCATTAGACACCAAGGCAGCCATGCAGTTTAAATCACTGTTGACACATAATACACTGAACGTCCACACGTTTGAGTGAATTTGAAAGTGTTACAGAGTAAATTGATCATCTACCGAAGCAACTGTTTGTTGTTAATTTAATAATTTGGTAGCCATATGAATAGCTTCAGCGGTTGGCCCTTACACGTATGATTCGGAACAAAATCAGAATATAATATTATGGATATAAAAATGAAAAAAAAAGTAATCTAAAGAGAAGGACGGATTTTGGACAGTTGTGGAGGTTAGCTGCCTTTTGCATCTCGTCATTCATTAAGGAACCTTTTTTCAGTTTGTTTATCTTTGGCCTGTGTTTGGACACCGTACTGACTGATAGGATCGAGCAGTGATTAAAATGCTATATTAATAAGGCCTATAAACCAATATGTGGCTCTTTAGGCAGACTACAAGATCGTCTTAGTCGATCAGCAACGCCACGTCAATGCCAAGAGGTCTTTTACAGTTCTCACAGAGAAAAGACAAAGGAAATAATTCTGATAATTCGGCAAAGAATTCAGAAAAAACTGCCATAAAGGAAATTCGTTTAGATCCAAGGAAATTCAATTTCCCTTCCTGGAGTACTTTTGTGGTCGACCAATGTTATTGCAACATTCCTTTTAATTTCCTGAACGCGACGTGGCTATAAGAAAATATCGACTCACACAGAGGCGTAAGGGCTTTTATTTGATCTCACGCTTGTGTAATGTCTACTGGAGCGTGGGCGCTCTGTATTTTATAGCCCTTGGTGGCTGTTCTTTTGATATCGAGAACTTATTATGTGCGTCTGACAATAAGTGTAAATGAAATGGATATTGGTTCTTTCGGCGTCTTTGGCGCTAAAGACCTCTGTTTAAACTGAAAAATTTGTCTCTTCTTTTGTGACATCATATATGTTACAAAAACATTTACTAAAAACAAGCCATCCACCAAACATCCTTATTCGACAGGTAATTTGAGCGAAAGTTTAACATCTAAGCCTTGATCTTTTCAAGTATATTTCATTACAGCACAGGTGTATGATACGAAATAATAAAGGGTTTAATTTTGTAATAATAAACTTAACTTTCTAATGCAGATCCACGGCTTAAATAATAATAGGATACTTTTATTAAATTAAAATCTTAAGAAAAAATTACTGATATTCACATTAGCTCTTAATAATTCGCAGCCGATTTCGCGATACTATTATTGTGAAGCGTTGAGAATATGTCGCTTCATCGTACATTTATATGGGGAAACGGTGATATACAGACAAATGGTTTCAAAGAAAAGTATTGAACTTTATCAGGCTTTGGCACAAACAATGGTGTCTTAAACAAAATGTTACTGGTTATTCGTAGTACAAGAGCAAGATATGTTCAATTACAGACCAATTTTCATTAGGAAGTTAATATGAAACGATATAAAGCTATAACTTCCAAACCTATATGATGATATATCAATAAGTAATAACACCGTAACAGCCGCAAATAGATTCGTCAAATAATAAATATCTAGCAAAATAAAAATAATTATCAATATTAATCAAATATTCTACCAAGAAACTAGTTAAAACATATAAACACTATACAGCTGGTAACTGACGGTCAAACTTTAACCATAAGATACAATCTGTTTGTTTTACTTTAAAATCAAATGCGAAACTGCTAACGTTAATCTTCAGAACATTTTCAAATAGTACTGCATTGAAGTGCGCCTGTTAAGATAAACGCTACTTTCATATGACCTATACACGCTGCATAACAGGTGGATCTAATATCCTCCCATTATAAATACAAACAGTGCAAATTCAAGAGCTGTCAAAGAAAGTGATGAAATTTTCTAACATAATTAATTACTTTTAATAAAATGGTGTGTTTTAGCTGATTACTGCAGTCAATTAAGATCTACTAAGATTAAATTAAACACTATAATAACATGTAAAAACTTGAGTATTTTAGTGGGCTGAATTCTGATATTCGTTGTGTACGATTGCCTCAAGCACAGTGCCTTCCGTAGGATTATAATAGTAATGTCTGCGCTCTTACTGGACTTTTACCCACATAACTGTACAAGTATTTCTATGCATTGTGGTATTTCATGATGCACGGTGTAATCTGAGACGTTTCGACATTATGTCCTGCGAATGTAAGTTGCCAACAACACGATGATTTTGTTGTTTGTTGTTGTTAAGCTTAAGGGACTTAACTGCGGGGTAATAAGTCCCTACACTTATGAACTACCTTATACTAAAGACGACGCAATCATCCATGCCCGAGGGGGGATTCGAACCCCCGACGGGAAACGGCCTCGCGCACCGGAGCATAGCGTCTCAATGCGCTTGGCCACTCCGTCGCGATTACGATGATTTTAGCAGCAGCAATTTGCACTGTATAACAGTCTTTATTTTAGTAGTCTCTTGAATGACAATACTGTACGAGCAAGTACATAACCATTACTGCTCGAAAAATCTGTCTTTCAAGTGTTACTCTCCTTAGGAAAAAACTGTTTCAATATCGTGTTCCAGAAATGTGTTCCGTGATGACGATATTGTCATCAAAGAATAAAATTCTCAGTTGTTGATTGGTACCCTCTTATGGACTTACAAACTATTGAGAATAATATTCTGTCTCGTTAAAAGACAATGTTTAAATGGCAAGATGATCATTGCGGTTGGTACAGAACTCTGAATGCATTGCGTACGGCCGCCCGAATGTTGGCCTCTGTGGGACCAAACTAAGTGCGTCGACTGCGGACGATGGGTTAAGGTGCTAACTCTTTGTACAGTACGAAACCACAAATAACAGATTGTGTTATCTTGATCTTGCACTTCATTTGCAACTTCTTTTTATATAGCATTGATTGTGATTTTGTTGGCGTACTGTAAATTATGTCTGTAGCTATTATGGGACATCTTTAACAGAAAGGTTTCCTGATAACTAGGCCTATAGTGTAGCTCATAGTCTTAATAAACATGTGTTTGTATTCTAAACTTTTGCCACAATTTAACTCATTATTAATGCATTGTGCCTAACTTCAATAGAATCCCAACATTCTATAATAATGAAAACCTAGGGGCTTAATGCTTTTTTGCGGTGAATTTGTATAGACTTCCAGAGAGATAGCGAGAGAGGGAGCCAGACCAAGTGTAGAAGATGAACATGAAGTCATGAAATAAGTGTTTTCAGTGATTCAGGTATATATAACAAGGAACACAAGAATTTAAGGTTATGTGAGACGAAACAAAAACTCGAAGTGGTTACGATTAAAAAAAATGAATCAGACTTTGATCGAGTCATTGGAAATACGTGGAATCTAAATGAGGTATATCCGACGGTAATTTGAACACTGCTTTTCTCAAATGCGTGCAAATTGCTCTAACGACAATGCTTTTCCATTCGGTGCGACATTTGAGTAATCATAATACTGTTATGCATAAATATGAACCTTGAAATTCCCTTTAACATTGACTAGAACGGATATTTGTCTATTATTTTCCAATCTTCCAAAAAATTTTCACTTCCGTATAGAACGCAGCATTTTACTGTATACGCATGACTGTACATAATGTTTACTTTAACATGAAACAGACTTTTGTTTAACACAAATGTCGTGTTAATAATGCAATTGAGGAAGCGTCTAGATGCAGCTCCCAAAATTTGTATCTTATAGCAAGAGAATTCTTGGTAATGAATTCGGTGAAGGTGCCAAAACGCTCGGTCGACAGATTCTTGAACATTTTTTGATTAGCAGATGGGATAGAAAGGATTCCAGCAATATCTGCGTACCACGTATTAATCTGCTCAGCTAGGAGCATCAGTAAACTAAGTGAAAACGCTGTGCATTACAGAGCATCTTACTCCCAAAATTAAGGTTTTTCACGTTCCGATAACAGACAATAAACATATTGTTTACTGCTACTTAATATTATTTAATGAACATGGATCTAGAGAAATTCGGAAGCATGAAAAAGTCATACGCAAACCTAGTAGAATAAGAAGAGAAGTACAATAGATACAGTCCCAACTCTCTCCCGCTCTTCTACGATATACATGAATTTTAATTTATAAACTGCAACCGATTCTGAGTCATAAGATTTCCCATTCCACCTAATGCAGAAGAATCTCCGCTCGTGGAAACAGACACTACTTATGCTGTTTTTATTATCTGGAAACATATAAAATATTGCATAGTCACAACCAAACTGAAAAATTAAGGAAGAGCGCAAGAGATGCTGTTTGAAATACACTCGAATGTTTGCGCAGCATAATTTATGTTAATGCACATGCAGTTTGAAGGCCTTCGCGTCACGTGGGTCTATACGGAATAGTACGCTTAAGATCATCAAACTCGCTCATGCGAAATTTGTTTCAAGCTAAAAAATTATGTGCGCGAGAAATTTAAGAAACTGTTACATGATCTTTAGAAGCATATCTGAGACACCTTCTGGCAGGTTTCTTCTCCGTCTGGTTTTATCGCTAAAATAATTTCTACGAAAATATTTATATCTTATTTGAAACGGGTTTGTCGCAAATTTTAACTCTGTTTGATGTTGTGCGTTTTCTACTCGTTATCAAATATTTGATAAAATCCCTTCAAAGGCTCGTTCTGCAAATGTAAACAAGTTACCGTAGGAACAATGTGTTACGTTTTTTCGCACGTTTGACCATAAAATAGTCTCTATTCCTACATCAAGTAAAAAGACATGATTTATTGTTAGAATATTTTATGTTCTAAATCAATGTATTACAATATGCTCTCGAACTCTTCTAACAACCAGAAAATTAATTACGATAGGAATATGAATGTAAAATATTGTTATAATAGAAGTGAGCGAACAAAATAATGTATAAAGTTAAATCAGAACGGAGTGAGAAAAACTACCATCTACGAATTAATTTAACTTGAATGGATTAGATTTGCAATACTTGGGGGAAGAGGGAATTAATAAAAACGTTGATAAATATTTTATTTATCGGTGGTAGCACGCATCCGAAAATTTTTTGTACTATTGCTGCAAGGAAAACGTACCAGTTTCGCATTCTAGTCTTGCAATGTATGGTAGTTAACTTAAATCTGGGTAATATGTTCAATGTCAAGTTGTTGCCTAGGTCTGTAGCGGTTTAACATAATCACACTTTAACACATTTGCCAGTTCTTGAGTCACCGACGTGGATCGTTGTTGAGTGACGCGTTCATCAAACCCTAAAAGTCTTACTAAACGTGGAGACTCACTAGAAAACACTGTTCTCGTTAAAACCATAAAACCATTTTCAAGGCGTGCTCTGCCCAATGACATTATCCCCAAACACGGGGCAAAAGTTTCTGGTTGCCTCCGTTTCTTACTCATCCTTATTGAAGTGAAATAGAAAATACTATTGTCGAACATGTTAGGATTTCTCCTCTTGGCAATCCATTTTTTTAGTGTCCACAGCCCCACTCATTGTCTCCAAACAATATAAATTCAAATAGCAATAATTAACTACAAATGAAAATTACAATCGATAAATAAACCCATAGCAACCAATACACCAAAAGGCAAAACAAAACCATTAGAAAATTGTGCAACAGCATAATATTGTTTACTTTTCAGATTGCAATAACTATTCACAAGGAATCGTATAGCTACTGTAATCTAGCAATTATTTTCTCATATTCACACTTAGGAATATTCAAGTAATTTTCACTATTTGAAATTTTTAAATACATGTATGAAGGAGTTAAATGTATGAAGAAATTAAATTTACGTTCATTCTGCTGATCGTTATTTAGTATTAAGCTCACTTGATTGTTTGTTTTACATTTATCGGTATTTAGTGGCATTTTACGGCACTTTCTTACCGTAGTAAAGGTCAATTTCGAGCAACGTGTAAGATCACAAAAACGAAGAGTGAAATCAAAAGAGAGCTATAATGCGCTCGAATACTAAGATGATAAAACACGTAGCTACATTCTCCAGCACAAGCCACTATCAAACGCTGCCATGACCTCGACGTTTGACCACTTCACAAAACGTTGCGTGCTTGTAGCAGTTTCAGTTAAACCAACTGCAAATTCGCGAACGACATGACTATTGGAATTAAAAGTCAGCACGCGTACACATTATCGGCTTAAGAGAAATGCTTTATCTGTTGACTAGGAATTTTAAAAAAATCTTTTGATACATAAATTTGTTCCTTTTTTCCCTTGTTTCGCCTGACTCACTGTCAATGTGTAGGCCTATCTACGGTTGAATATTTGAACTCTATGTCAGATTTTTCTTTCGGTGCTGTAACTGTGTGGAGTACGTTTATTCTCTGTTATGATGATTACTTTGATAACTACGAAAGTGATTACTATGGGTTTGTGTAGATCTGCAATCAAGTTATCTTACAGTAAGAAGGTATCAGATTATTAGTTTTCTTTGTGTTAAATTGAGTAATATAACATTTTGTCGTTATTCGCCAAGTAGTATCGAGATATGTATGTAAAGAAGTAAAACACCGACCTCATATTGTGAGTGTCAATACCAAATGGATTGGTTCTCTTTTGTCGGCTTGTATGATTAATACTTCGGCTGTACTTCTTAAGCGAAGTTTATATTTCTATTTTATGCCCAGTACCTCGGCGATCGGCTCAGTTTCAGGTTGAAAACGAGACAGAGAAAGCGAAGCCAAGAATTGCATATTTGTCTGAAGATGGCCGCATATCCGGGAAGGAAGGTAGATGCCTATGCAAACGCGGCACCAAGTGAATTTCAGTGCCATCAAAAAGATAAAAGTTTTCTCCATAACGTTCTGACGATCTAGATCTCTGAACTTCGGGTATGTATCGAATTATAAGCGAGTGTGACATGTCTTAAGACGTATTTACTATTAGAGCAAACAAGGAGACATGCAACGAACATGCAGTGCACATCCTAGTCAAACAACCAAGTAACCACATGTCACCGAGTACTGCAATCACGCAGTGAAATACGACGAGACGAAAATAAATCTAATAAACTGAGGTTTAAATTTAAGCAAGGCTGGCGGTGTGGCACCGAACTACTAAGATCTTTTGGCTATCACATCCAGTAGTTGCTATCGCCCCGTAATTTATGATTTCGTTCGAATGCTGACATGCTCTACAGCCCTTGATGCTCGATTTTTCTTCATATCTAACACTGATATTTTGTGAAATATACATTCTCTTATGCGATGACTGGGCGTACATCCTGCCGTATACTTACGACACATTGAAAAAAAGACGAAAAAGAAAAAGAGAAACTTGGAACGATATGACAGTAAATGGAGACGAATTAAGAGTGGCAATTAAAATTCGAGTTTATAAATAGTACGATGTTACTGAAAATACTAAACGGTATTTATTGGATAAATGGCGAACATCCTCTTCCTAAACTTGTGCAAACATTAAATGGCGGATGATGCGCAAGCATTCTGAAACAAATACATGCAAAAATAATTGACAGAAGGCAATTCTGCAAATATATATTTACAATAATATTTCAACAGCAGTCTGCACATGATCGGAAATATTCTGTTGCAGTGGGAGTCGCAGATTTGAAGGATTTTATGTACGAGTTGTTGAAATTGATGGGTAACTGGAAGACATGTCAGATTTCCTACTAAAGTGTGGAATCTACGTTTAAGAAACTGTGTGATACACATTTGTTTAGGAAACAACTAGACCGAAATATTACTTCACATCTTGCCTTTAAAGAGAGTTTACGAAGAGAATTTATCACAGCATTCTTCGATGATATTGGAACATCTTGAAACAGAGGGAATAGTGAGAACCGTTACGTTTTATTATCAGCTACACCTAGGGTGCAAAGCAAATCGAATTTTATTATGCAGCAATAAGATTTTTAAATTTTATATACTCTGTAAGATCCCCGTTTGTCCAATATGGTGGAATTGGTGGAGTATGTGTTGCATTCAACCTGCTCGACCATTCACGTTGAAGAGAGAAAAGCAGTGATGTAGCATTTCAATAGTATTCCTGTAGAGGGCTCCCCATTCATCTTGAACACACAGAAATATTTTTTTCTGGGAGCAAAATAAGAAAAAGGAGTCAAAAATGTTTCTTTTCATGGAGTGGTACAGGTTGTCTTGGGCACACTTTATTTATTAACGCTGACATATGTCTTTTGATTTTACACAATTGTTAATCAGCCTATGAAAGTGATGTGAAATAAAAACACTTACGACATTTTTTACAAAAATAATGTGGCCGAGAGAACGGAATCACTAATGCAAATGGCGGTCGTTACGTACCCACTTGTATTTTTGCAGGTTATCAGCACAACATTCATGTAAAAGTACCGAGTCTATCGTCAATATTTTTGGATGGATGTATCTCTGAAACAACTCAACAGATTTGCATCGGATTTCACAGGTAAGTTTAGCGATATTTGGGGCAACTTACAGTCATTCTTTCATCTAAGTCGGATACTGAAAATAGAAGATGTGATTTTTATCTATACTGCCGTTTGTGTCTCTTTGAACACGATAATTACCGAAACTAGTCGACGAATATATATGGGGTTTTCTCAGGTATCTTGAGCGTAGCTTCCGGTAACATATAAGCTTCGTTCCATCTCAATAGTATCAGGAAATAAAATATTTCGTTATTTGAAATATTAGGAATCTGTTCTATGGGATAGTATATCAAAGAAACAATATATGGCGTCGTTAATTTCGTAGTACCAAGATGAACCAACAGATGGTACAGTTACTTCCTTTTACATTATAATAAGTGACAGCAGTATTGTCGGAACTACATGTCAGCGACACAATTTAGTATCAAAATGTTGCTTTTACCAGTAAAAACGACACAGAATTTACGTAACTGGACTGTACGGATTTACTTATTTCGTGTTTTAAAAACTTAGAGAAATTTTCTTTGCTTCACTTGATAGACTATATTTGACGTCTTGACTAGGAAAATCGAATTTATTGACAAAGCGATTCTATGAGAGTAGGCCCTACTGTGTTTACTGACAGAGATACCCAATCCTAAAAGCAGCAGTGTTTGAAGTCCCTTCTGAAACTTCCGTTGCAAACCACGGGGAATAAGAGCAGCTAGTTAATAATAGTTTATCGAAGAAGGGGACATCAATCAACGTCATGCTCTGGCTTGTAACGTTATTCGTTACAAAGATAAGTCAGAAAAATCGCTAATTTATTTTCTAAAAAGCATTATGAAATATTTATCAAAACCCTTTCCGTAAACATGGAGTAACAGAAATAATTACACCAAACTAATTTTCATTATCCTGTAGTAGCACACAGTTGATAGTAAACAAATGGAATCACACACCAGCCAGTGAGTCCGGTTGTCAGTGGAAACTCTATGTCCACAATTAAGGAGTCCTTTTTCTCTGCTGCATGTACCTATTTTGTAAACGGAAAGTGTTATTACTAATAGCGACAAGGTCCGACTTTGGACTGGCAGCATTAAGTATCCACTGCTTCACCGCTAGACGACTTGCCCACTGTGACAACTTTAAATTTAGTTTTTTATTTTATTTGCTGGCAACAGTTCAACACAATGTTAGTGCTCACTCCAATATAACCTAATGGCGTACGCAACGCAAGCCACGAAGGTTGTCTGGATGCATGAATGTTATGTGTCCCATATTGTAATGGCGTTAGGAGGGACTCGAGAAAACAATGATCCATTTGGTAATGCTTGATGTAAGAAATATGTTTATATGAAGTGTAACTACTGTAGGCTAATCATGAGTATGTGTGTTTTAGAGAGTTGCAATAGACATGCGATGTTTCCTTAAGTTACTCAATTGAAAATTTAAAACATGAAAATCGCATACGCAATAGTAATAATACCCTTAATACAGATGTATTTAGTACTGACACTATTGTTCATCGACCGCAACGCGCAACGTATAGCCTTGTGCTTTGTTTTTGATTACGGAATAAACTTAAATATTTAACTTTTTATGATGCTATAGGACCTAACTGCATTCCAAAGATTTACAAACTACCTTTTATTAAGGGCAACACTCACACCCATGCTCCAGGGAGGATTCGAACCTCCGACGGTGAGCCGCTGCGAACTCCGGAATAAGGCGCCTTAGGACGTTCGGCCACCTGCGCGTGGCTGGAATAATCTCATCGGGAATTTGTTTAAAGTGAAATGACTCATTGTTGGAAAGAAGGAGGAACTGGATGTGAAAACTAAATAAAAATCTAATAAACGGGCACCGAAAATACAAACTGAAGCCAAATTAGTTTTTCCCATCAAGGAACTCAAATATAAATTAAAAAAATATGTTTGTGAAAGAGATACAACGGTTTTAGATAATACTTTAAGTGGTCATTGTTTTTTAGCGATCCAAATCTCATGAAATAAAGTCTATACGTTTCCTCAGCTACGGTCCATTTACTTGTACCAAATCCATGCAGATCTGCCAAGTAATGTAGACAAGCGTGTGCATTAGGAAGATGCGACGATTTCAGATGAAATTTAAAACTATGATTTTTTCATATCAATCACCTGCAGCTCCAAAATAAAATACTCTTTGGGTGTTAGGAATGGAGTGTTTGTACACCGTATAACTACGATCGATCTGCAAAACTCGGTTGCGAAGCCTTGGTGGCGGTTTATACTGATTACTGTTCTCCCAGATGATCCATATATTACTAACACATTTAACTTTTCATCGCTGCTGTACATTGTACTTAC
The DNA here is from genome assembly GCA_026315105.1 of Locusta migratoria. Lineage (NCBI taxonomy): Eukaryota > Metazoa > Arthropoda > Insecta > Orthoptera > Acrididae > Locusta > Locusta migratoria. The sequence goes on from CM048744.1 coordinate 278,247,962, forward strand.
GCAAATCTTCAGTTGAAGCCGGTTGATCGAATGATGGGAGTGAATTAACTTTGTCCTTACATTTATTTACTGTTAAAACCAGCAAGTTGACGAGTCACTTTCCCTCTCAAGTATAGTCTTTTGCCTTTCCTTGAGAGTTCAAGTAAGTTTCGTGTAACATACGCCATAATCTTATACTAATTCCTTATAAGGAGCTTATCTTTCCGGAAACAGGTTTTGAAACGATAATAAAACACGCAACATTCCTGAAAGAAAACATGAAAATGTACGCCAGTGCAGGCTTTCTCGGTGAATTTGATTGATGAAATCTTGTCGCCTTATCAGCCTAGACGTGCAGTAGTGATGATGCGACGTTTCACCGAGATTCCTACTTGAGGCCTGGCGATGACGCGTAGGAAGGTCGTCGAAACGCTGTGGCATTACGACCCTACGTACCGGCTGATTACTCGAGAAGATTTCAAGCTGCAGACTGACGTTTCATGGTCTACATCTACATCCGAGCTGTGTACTTTGGGTAATATAATTAAATTCTAAGGTTACGGTGGCTTATAAATCTTGCCGCCGCCATGCAGAGTAGACCTTAATTGATGACCGACGATCTCGTCCATGGTGTACTGTGTGCAGACGGAACGTTCACTGGTCGGCACAGCTACCTGCACGATATCTGCATAGTATCACCGACGCTGGACGCTTAGTCTGCTGTTGATTTCTCTGTTGTTTCGCCGTTGTTTACCGTTACGAATCCATTAAACCAATTCAAAAACAGTTTACAGATTTATTTCAGGCTTTTGGCCACATGCCCACTTATAAGTAATCACACAAACAAGTTCACAGTGAGTACTATCTTCTTGTAGATTTAAATACTAACACGCAGTAACATTACAATTAACGCATTCATTGGATTCCCAGGGTGTAACTCGAATTTACAATCTGCGCTCTACGAACAAGTGTTGAGGGTGATTCTTGGTACCTACTACAGTTATATAATTAATTAATGGTGTTTTTGCATATGTTTATCGTTTTGTGCACTATATTTCATTCATTGACACAGTCGTCGTCTTCTTCTTTAGATATTGTGAATTTCTCTATTACGTATATTCGCTACCGGGACTTGAACGAGACTGTGGGACTTCTCTCCCATGTGTTATAGTATCGTTGTCTTCGGGCGACCTTTATTTCTTCTATGCCTGTAAGGTGAAGGTTTGGTTGCAGTTTATTTGTTAAACAACGGTATAAAGGAGGATTGGAGAAGCCAGTGCTGGAACGTAAGCCTACCAATGGCCGTATTCGTCTAGAAGATTAAATTTACACGATATGAGCTAACGCTTTTGAAACTCCTCATGTAAGATACGGCTGCCAGTATGTTGTTCTAATTTGTTCTAGTTATCTGGCGGACCGCACGTAGGTCTACGGGATTGAGCGTTTCTACGCTATTAACTCTAGGTTGTTTATACTAAAGTCGTATAGTATGTCTGCTATCTCGAGTACTGGTGTCCTTTCGAAGTCAATCGTAAGCATCTATTGTAGACAAACATTATTTCTTTCACTCTTTCTAACTCGATAAACCTAAAATGTAACTTCTGTAACAACGGGGAAATTGATATTGCACCAAGGAAACCAGTACACTAGCGTTTTTCTTATAGCACTAAATATTCTACGTAAATCGTACAGAAGCATATGTGTGGTAAGATGATGGAATTCTGTATATCTTTTAATTGGATTTGTCACTGACTTCGGCTTATTTCGATGATCACCTCATAAACAGAATCACTGCATGATTATGTATATACCTGAGCTAAATTTTGTTATTTCTTGTCCAGAAAACTGCACCCGCATGATGGTGGCCTCACATAAACAAAAGTGTGAATATTGTGCCTGACATTTGAAAGATGAATTGAGAAATTTTAAGAAGAGACTTTGGAGAGTAAGTTGGCAAATCTACGTACGACAGCAAGATATAAACAACTACATTTCAGCTTCTTAGACAGCTCTTGAGAAGGGATGTGCTAATTAACTAACACAAATGATATAAATTAAACAATACCTGAAAAGGAACGTAAGGAAAGTAGAGCTTCCAGTGTTTTCAGTTGAAAATCGACGTTTGGCTGAACATTTAAAAGACACACGCCAAGCTTTTGCGCGTCCATTGCTCATGTCGCCTCCCGACCAGTAAGCGATACAGCTAAAGCTGCTTCTAAACAGGTTTCTGAAACAGCGTAAACAACAGTTGTACTTTTGACAAGGAGCCGTAGTTCGCTACAGAGTGGTAAGAGTATTAATGTCTGGTTAGAATCTATTAGCATTTTAACTACGGTATTCTTGACTCAGTGTTGGCGAAAATAATTGATACCGGGGAAAAAGAGCTTTACAACCTTTAACAAATGAAAGATCATGAAATTAAAATATATTATGTAACTATGAGTGTATAACTGTTAATAACATTACTCTGTCACGAGTTTCAGAATTTTAAATTATTACAAAATAATTCAGCGATAAATATTGGGTGAAGAATACATGTCCTACTTGCGAACTTTTATGTGGAGACAAGCGTATAGCTTCGAAAATGAGACTTGCGACGACAATTATTTATTCCATTCTTATGTTAGTTTATCTCCTGTCCTACTATATCCATTTCATTTGTATCTGTAGTTCCAACTGTAGTTCCGTTTTCACGTGGTTCAGTCCTTACGACGCTCCTTCTGAAGAATGTTACACAAATAAGCGATTTTTTTTTTTTTTTTTCAAAATTCAGTTAGTAGTGAAGACTTTGCAAATTAAAGCGTTTTGCGAGAGTGAGTAGTTTATAATGCCTGTCACTGTTTATGTCGCCGTATCTCACAAAAATGTGTCGTATTAGGTTCTTAACCTACACCAATTATTGTCTCATCGTTCCGGTGGTTTAAGAGGAGATGTGTAATATTGTCGCGTCATGCAGCCGTTTTTCTCGCATTCCATTGTTTACGACGTCATACTTCGTGAAATGTGTGCAGAAAGTGTCCTTACATCGAAAGTGACCGTCCTCTTGGTTTGAAGGAGATGTGTGCGTAATTTCATCAAGACGGGAACAAAACTGGATCTGTATGTAATGTAAAGACACAAACAAACACACGGACACTCCATATGTAAATATAAAAAGGAGAAGAAAAAGAAGATAGATCTTCTGGATACTAGTACCCAAGGCTATTGAAGTAATGTATTGCAGAAGCGGCAATATTCCTGTTACTGAATAGGTACATTTCCTGTGATAAAGGCTTTGTAAATAGTCATTAGTAGCAATGAGTCGAACTCCTACTTACAGCTGAGTGATTATTCTTATGCTGATACTTTAACAGTTACCATTGGTATTTTTATACAAATTTCGAAAAGTCATGGCACCTATTCCTTCATTAAATTTGGAAGGCATTAGCTGAAATGAATTTTATTACGAATGCGTGTTTCGTTAAATTGTGGGACGTTTTCAGACTTATATAGTAAGCGTGTACGAAATGTTTTGGGGACACTTTGTAGTGACGACTGATGTCATATGTGCACGTATTCGTGGTGCAATACGTTGAGATTATATGTTTTCAACTTTTATTTATTGCTAAAACATCCTCCTGTTGAGTTACAATTGATGGATAGATAAATAATAAAAACAAATGGAAGAAAATTTTGTAATCTGGAAGATCACGTAATAATCATTAAAATGTAATAAATGGATCCTTTTACAAATTACGCATATGGAAATGAAATTTACTTCTGATGTATTGACGGTAAGAGAACCTCTTAAGTTATTTAAAATTAAAAAAAAAGCACATTTCCTTGTTGGGATACTGAAAATGTAAAACTAAATAGTATCCTTTGTAAGTCAGTGAAAAGTAGTTTTCATAAATGGTGAACAAAATTATGTAGTAGTTTTCAGGGGAGAAATACATACGAATATTATTGAAATAAGAGGAATGCAACTACTATAGTGTTGACAGATGTCGAAAACGAATTTTTAACTAATGCCGACATAGAAATCTTAGGTAGTATAACGAGTGAATATCAGGCGTTTAGAGTACTGTATCTGAAAAACTGATTCTCTCACTGTGAGATCTCTTAAGACAGTATTAACGATAGACAGAGATATATCATAAAGGTAAGGTAAGACGGATGCACAATCCTGTTGTATTGCATGAAGACTTTGTATGCTAATAACTTACCGATGCGCCTGGTGTAAAAGAGAGGCAAGCAAGAATTTATGATATGTGTAGTAAGTGAACATCCAACATCAGAATGATCTATGGTGATCTTCTATTGACGGAAATTTATTCTTCAATTATTATGCCATAGCAGAAGATTGAGCAAATTGCCTAAGAACTTCCTTTGGTGAAGGGAAGTGCTATGAAAATATAATATTTACATTGTATTCCGTTTGTAATTCAAATGTCGTTTTCAACTGTTCACATTGATTCTCAGCAATGTTAATACAAATTTTCTTTCTTTCTTAAAGAACTAAATATTAGTTTTTATGCATAACGAGTGAAATAATAGTACAGGTGTAAAAATCATGCAGGAATTTACCTTGAATTCTATTTACATTTAATGTTTGACGGACAGTGTTTATCTTCCAGCGGTTACACCGATGACTGTCGTTGGAAAATTCCGCAGAGTACAAATATCTTTGGAGTGGTCAACAGCAGACGGAAATAGTTGCATTAAGCTGGGTTGTTTACATTTTGCGCTAAGATATAAAACTTATTATTTACTCTATTTTTCACAAATTTTTACTAGCGACAGCTACGATGTTCAACTGTTATTGCTACTAATGCAACTAGACATTAATCAAAGGCAAAAGCTTTTCGTAGGTGAGTACCATAAATGACTATATTTATCATACTAGTAACATGTGCTTTATTTGTTTGTTAATTTTGAGACACAGTAAAAAGGAGTTATAAAATAGAAGGGAGTAACTTATGAGACTACGTGGTTATATATTTAAAAATGCTAGAAAAACTCTTGTTGATAGAATTCGCTTCCAGTCAGTCTGTTAAATATATACGGTTAAATTTTACTTGCGGCATCGACGGATTAGTGTGCTAATGTTGGCAACAAAATATTCGCTTTGCGAGGATAATTAATTTACTGACCGGACGTGGATACATAAGAGTACCTGTCAATCGTAAATCAAGAACAGTATTATTATTTATTCACTCTCATTCTTTATGTTTATGTTTCAAGGATATTTCAAAGGTCGTTGCCAGATTGAGCACACTACGCCTCCCAGGAAGTAAGTAAAATTTTATCATGGTTACACACTTCAAGAAATTTCACCTGCATAAGGTCAATGGTAGTTTCAGTACATATCTCCGGATTCTATAGATCTCCAAATCGCTGTGTTTATCAAAAGTAGTCATTAGAGAAAATTGTAGTATTAATTACTCTGACGTGTTGATTGAAAGAGTAAGATTAAGTTTTAGTTTTTGTATGGATTTATTAAAATTAGTCATGTAATTACGTAAAGAAAGTGAAATTGGAAGATTTTTTAAAAAATATTTTCATATGCAATGAATCGATTGTTTGCTGAGCGCCTTTACTTCAGCTGCTATATGTTTTGGGATTAATTCACTATAGTGTGATAGGAAGCCATTCCGCAGTACCGCTGCAGCATAATATATAAAAAAAGAGACGCAGCAATACGATAAAGCGCAATATGAAAATAGTGGTGGATATCCCTCGTTTTCATATTACGAAAAAATAGCTATATCAGAGCTTCGATACTTAACCTAAAAAAGCAAAATGATCTTGCACTATCTCTTAAACATTTACACACCAGTCCATTCCTGGTATCTAATGCAAATTATTAAGATGACTATGTTAGTTGTTTACAAAATACACGATATATTTGTGCGGTGTCTTTAAGTTCTATCGAAGTAAATTTTAACATTCAAAATCTACAAGCCGCTTTGTGGCAAACATTGTACCAAACTATACAATAAACATGGGAATTTTGAAGTTAATGTCTGTAGGCGATAAAAATTCCGGTTTTGTGCATCACATTCGTCTCTGGGCATATAACTGCGGCGTGCCTTTATAATCATATCTTTTGTACATCATTTTTGGAAGGAGGGAGGAAGGAAGCTTAGGGTTTAACGTCCCGTCAACAGCCTGGTCATTAGAGACGGAGCTAACGCTCGGAGCTTTGGGTAAGGGTGAGGAAGGAAATCGGCCGTGCCCTTTGAAAGGAACCATCCCGGCATATGCCTGGAATGATTTAGGGAAATCACGGAAAACCTAAATCTGGATGGCCGGGGGTGGATTTGAACCATCGCCCTCCCGAATACGAGTCCAGTGCGTTACCACTGCGCCACCTCGCTCGGTCACATCATTTTTGATTGGCTACCATGTCGCCATTTGGAAATGATTTCTTGTCACTTTGTACGTGACAAAGAATTGTTTGCTTGCTTGTTGTTTTGACCTTGATTACAACATGCGATGTAGTAGGCTTTTATGGATACGTAATCGAAATGTATATTATTTCTGTGTTCCAAATACATTTCGTAGCGGCGATGTTTTAATTTGGCCCTCTCAGACAGCTGAAGTTCAACATCGGGGTGTTGTAGACATCAGTGATATGAATGATCTCTCCATAGATATTAATATTCAAATGCCGATCTTACACACGTTAATGACTTTCTTCTGGAAAGAACAGTGACTTCATCTGAATCGCGGTATTGTAAACGAACGTTTCCAGCACTATGATTAATTTTAAATGAATTAACCAAGCTGTAATATTGCTATTCTAAACAAATTACAAAATAAACATAAATCACCGTGTTTATACATCGTGAATAAACACGGAAAAGGTGGAAATAAGGGCTGCCATCTTGCCGAAATCAAGAACCAGCTACGCTAATGGGAGCGATTATTGTAGGTACTTATTGTATCGACGAAAGAGAAACCATTTCGGATGACTGACAGTTAACTCACCTAGATAAAATTTGGGTTATGTAATGAATTAATGATACTTCAAATTCGCTACCCTTCCATTCTTATTGTCATAGAGAATTTATGTCCACAATTTACGAAAAGGTGCGGAAATACCACACGAGACTAAGCTGTTAACACATTTTTTCAGAACTCCGTTATGTATTTAAAGAGATACACTACATATTTTTGAATACGTTTTCTGAACTTACAAGTTCAGTTGAAAGTGATTTATTTCTTAAAACCGTTTCCTTAGATTCCCTATCTCTCTTATTTTTTTAACTTTTTTTTTAAATTACATTTTCTGTTTTTTATGAAGGAGGCAAAATGATTAGTTAATAAGAAATCGTAACACATAATAAGTAATTATAGTTGTGTAGGCACTGAAGTGAAAAGAAATTGTTCTTGTATGCTTGTTATTTATTGGTTTAGATATGGCACATATAGTTAGTTCCTGGCCATTTCGCGTACACTCGGTTGAAATATTTAGTGGGAGTTGCTTATTCGCAGAACACAGTTATTTGAACATTTTAATCATTCTCTAATCATGTTTCGACGCATTAGTGTCATCCTGAGTCAATGGTCTGGAATTTTGTTCCAAAGTGCTCTGTAACACGCATACTTAGATACGGTTTTTACTCCATTTTTCAGAGTGTATATTACGCTGTTAAGTAATTACTTTGAACAATTTTGATAAAAAATATCCAATGTTAAGGTATAAGGCTTATTGAGACTATTTTCGACGTAGCATTGTAATGACTGAACTATGTACCCCTTGTTACGCGTTTCAAAAAATTACTTTTTAGGATATTTTTAAAAACGATAAAGGCATAATACATTATTCAAACAATTAACTTCGGTGCACGTTAGAGTGTATTATGTCGGAAAAGTTCAATCTCGTCACCATGTAAAGAATGGAAACGCGTTCGTACGGTCTTTACGAAAAGGAGCTATCCTTCGTTCACTGATCTTGTACATACCATTGCATTAAAGTACTGTTGGAAGACGATTCCTTTAGGAGAAAATTACCTTTTTCTTATCCAAATTTATACATTGCGAAAGAGATTACAAATTTGCGCTGAGGCTCGTCCTGTCATACCTATACATAAGTCGTTAATCTTAGTTCATAAATGTGCTCTCGTTGTAGGACTAAACCACACACTCTTTTGATTCCCCCCCCCCCCCCCTCTTTCTCACCACAGTCAGAAAGAGAAAATGAATAAGTCGGATATGTTTAGTTTCGAGTGGATACAAAAGCGTGAATAACATTTACTCTAATTAAGAAACTTTTAAATAATACATGTAAAATTAAGACGAAATCATCTAAATCGGCATATGTTCATTGCTTCAGATTTTATGAGTCTTGATTCTAGCATGTTCAGAAACAAAAGTTTCTTGGGGAAACATATAAGCAATTCATATATTTAAATTTGTGATAAGACACAAATGGAGATAAGCTGACAAAGAAAGTAAAACCGTATCAGTTAATTAATTGACATGTACGTTTCTTATTGAATGTACGGGAAAAGATTAATTTTCGTAATAAACTACTTTTGTCTATAGAAGTCAGTAACATTATGTGCGCCGGCCGCGGTGGCCGAGGGGACTGAGGCGCTCCAGTCACGGTCTGCACGACCACTACGGTCGGGGGTTCGAATCCCCCCTCGGGCATGGATATTTGTGCCGTCCTTAGGATTAGCTAGTTCATAAGTAGTTTGTAAGTTTAGGGACTGATGACCCCGTAGTTAAGTCCCATAAGCTATACAAACATTTGAACATTTTTTGAACATTAAGTGCTTTGTGTTTCTGAATTCAACTTTCCTATCGCATAGAGTGATCATTTTTTGTCTTCGAATTTATTGTTTTTTTTTTTTTTCTGTTTATTCTTTGACTGTTTTATGTTTGGTCATGTGACAAGTTTGGTTAAAGTTTTTCTGTGGGGTATTTCTCTTAATTTAGAATCTGCTCTCTTGCTTGTTTGTAGCAAACAGACGCTTTATTGTGTAAACAGATATCTATTTTGGCCCGCAACGACGTCGGTAGCAACTGCCGGCCGCATACTATCTGGTCTGTGCTGTGCGCAACATGTGTTTGGTTTCGCCTAACGACATTATTATTATTATTTTAAAGATTTGCAACAACCATGACGATAGGTTTTTTTCCTAGATGGTTTATTTTATGATGATGACTAATAGCACACCATATATTTACATAATCTGATGATGCCTCAAAAGGACGAAACGCGTCAGTGAAATAAAGAAAAATTTTTGCAACTGAGATTAACTTTCGAGGTATAGAAGAAAAAATTGATATATTAAATATGACTTGTGCAGGGAATTAAAAGTTTCGAATTTGAAATTAACAATGACATGAATATTCAATATCACGTCAAGGTGGATGAGCTTACGAGGAAAAGATTGCTATTTTTGCGCATGTCAAGTATTTCGGGGGGATGTAAATGGAGGAAAAAAGTCAGGTAATTCAGTGAGACAGTTAAGTCTTAAATTAGAAGTAAACTGATTTAAGTACAATTGTTAGTAGATTAGCGAAGAAGGTATAAGTAATCACGAAACTGTGAAAAGTGAATGGAGGGAGGGATTGGTAAAGCCAACATTGCCGACAATTGCGTCTAAGGAAGAGAAGGAACATGTCAGAGACTTGTATTGTTTGTGAGTAGTCTTATTCGAAAGAAAAGCTTAAAACCAAACTGACACAGTAATTTTTATTCTACAAATTCAAGTCTTACAACCTAAGGCGAGAAAATGTGAGCTTTAGCTAATTTCTTAGTATCACTCGTGTAAGGCGTTAGACGCCGACTCAGTAAAAAGGAACAGATCAGCTATCTAAATCTAGCCATACTCAAAACTCCCAAGTTTACGTCAGCATTATGTCTCACGTTTAATAGCTCCTAATATACTTACTAAACATCAATTTTATATCCCTAACTAAATTTTTACTGTTACGATCACTGCTGCTTATCGACAGTACTGACATCTTGTGATTATTTGTTAGGAATGAAATGTTTAATATTTGCCTGATAATTGGTGTATAAGAACGTTTTGTCATCAAATCACAAAAATGACCACTGACACAAAGTGAAAAATGCATAAATACCTTTGAAAGTGAGGTATATAACTTCTAAGCAAATAAATTTCTCTCTGGGAAATAAATGAATCCTTGGGAACATCTGACTTGGAATTCGAAAGAAGTACGCAGATAAACGTTCTGTAGAATTTTCGTAAACAAATTTCTGACACTTTTTAAGGCGAAAAACATCGCGCATTTATAAAATAACCCTCGCATAAAAAAGGTGGATTTCTCCGAATAATTTTGATATTTATTCAGTATTGTGTCATCATTCTCCTATCTTTCCCAGTCATTCAGCCTCTGTGATGAGTATCAATAAAAGTTTGATATTTGCGTATGAACAGGTAGGTATTGCATCTGACTAGGTTCCGCATATCTGTTCTCCAAATTTTCTGCTGTTTGATGTCGAAACAAATTATGAACATGGCAGGGACAAAAATATATGCACACATAAAATAGATAAATATTTATTTATTTGTAAGGAGATGGGCCTCCAATTGGCTTTGAGAACAGCTGAAACTCTTCGAGGAACAATTACAAGTGTTCATAGTTTGTAGTGAATGTTATCTGTTCTTGTACCAAAACATCCACCCAGTACGTCACCGACCTTGGATCCGCAAATTTGGTCCTGCTCTAAAACACCCTCTAACGGTTCCATAATGTTGAGACATGGCGATTTTTCTATCCAGGTGATACATCTGATAATTTTCTGATGCTGTGCAAAGCGCGCCTGAACCTTGTCGGTCTATTATGTGGGCGCATTATCAGTTTGGAATATGGCAGTATGTTTTAGAATTATGTTAGTCACAGTAAGCATTTTGCTTTCGGGGGTGGTTATATATTTGATCAAGGTTGCCTGAACAGTGATGGTAATGATAGAAACAGTTGGCTAGTAGGATACATATGCCCACATAATGACGAAACCTCCCCAGTACTTAACTTTAGAAAACAGGAAGCTTCTTTTGGCATTTTCTATGTATAAATTCGGTTGCTTCTAGGAAGAAATGTAAAGGATGATTCATCGGACCGTACCAAACCATTTCAGTCATCAAGTGTGAAAGTTTTAATATCGTCGCACCAGTTCCTTCACATTTTCGCGTTGGGTTTCGTTATTAAGGGCAAAACAACTACAGCTCTTCCATGAACGTAGTTATTATCGAGACAGTATTACCACAGTCTAACATATTCAGTGTAGAAACTCCCCCTGATTTTTGTTATACACTGCGACAGTAGCGCTCCAAAAGGCCGGCAAGTTACATTTCCGTATACGATGTCGAATGAGTGCGAATAGTTTCGTCTACATTGATTTTAACATAGTTTTTACATTAAGGAACGTATGTCCTGCCATAAAAAATAGGTAATAACTTAAATCCCGGACAATGTAAGAAACGGTACATTTCAGGATAGTTTATTTACAATTATCTTGTAACCTGCAGAATTTCATTTTCTATTAAAATAGAAAATGATTAGAAACTGCCCTTTGGCAGAAAGAGATCGCTTTTCTACTCAGAAATGTTAAGGTCTCTTCACTACAATTACAGTAAAATCGGTGAGCCTGGAGTGTAGGAAACGTATTTAGAATGTAATAACTACAGTATTTATCGTTCAAAATCAGCCACCGCAGCTGTCGGTGAAGGAAAAACGTGACAGGCGTGGAAATAAAATGACAAAAGCAATCAAATTGTTTGCCAACGAAGAAGAAACGTATTCTACAGTATTTGTTGCTACAGCTATACCACAAACGTCTCTTCATACTTTACTAATGCTTGTAACACAAAAAATATACTAAATCCTACTTCAAAAAAGACAGATTGGCTGGCCAGTACTTACCTTTGTACTGTACCGCAGATAGTCACACAGGGAAAGAAAAAAATGACGAAAAAAAAGGAAGAACAAGCTTTCGAAACAGTGTTCCTTCATCAGGTGCTTGAGAAGGGCGTTACAGCACAAAGGTAAGTATTGGCCAGCCAATCTATCTCTTTTGAAGGATAATTTATCATCTCTGTGGATAATTTCCATCATTCATTGAAAAATTATAGTAACTATTTCGCTAATTACCTACAAAAATAATGATAAACAAACATTACTCCTTCGGCGGCTTTCCCACCGGTAGGAGCGCTAGTATCGTTGCAACTGTCAGTTGGTAACAACTACCACAGCAGCGAGTGGCGCGACTGTATTTGTTAGACTGTGGAATTACGCAAGGGAGCGTTGAGTCTAGCTGTCGCTTTTGCTGAGAAGTTTTACGTCATCTGGTTACAGTCGTCCTCGGTGCTCTTCGGTCTTTGTCAGTTAACTTCGGGTTCCGCGGACTATTCCTCTTCGGGAATTACGCTTTATTCTGTTTTGTGTACGCTGTGAGTACCGAGAATACTGTCACTAAGTGCACCGTTCAACTTTGCAGCCGTTTTCGTCACAGATGTTCTCATTAAACTGCACACCATCGAATTTGTCCTCTATGGAGGTCTGAGAGAGAACGAATTTCACCGATTCTTTGTGTTGAACGTCGCAACACAAAACGTGTAACGTACTGGAAAGTAACGTTTAAGACTCTACGCGTCCGTTGTGCACTGTGATCGCTTCTCAACGTTAACACGTACGCAGTGGTGCCATTTTTGAACAAGATGTAGTGTACTGCACGGTGTTCATACAATTTTGTCTAGCCCCTGTACGAGGAGACTGAACCACAATAAGTGAAAGTTGAGTAATAAAGACTGGTTAAATAATAAGCGGGACTGATGACCACGTAGTCTAGTCCCCTCTAAACAACAACAACAACAACAAATAATAAGCACTGATGGAAAGGAAACAAAAGAATTCGTAACGTAATATCACTGTTTGGAAATAATGTTACAGTATTTGTCTCCATAAAAACAGCAATAATAAAGTTTTTATCAGTTAAATTTAATTGATTACCTTTCTTTTACTGGTAAGCAAATTGTTTGTCACTGGTGATCACGGAGGTTCTTGATCATCTGTGTTTAGAAATTTAAAACGATATGGTTAGCCTGCAAAGAGAGTATCTTATCAGGTTCTGCAGAAAACTATTATTATTTATACAGAAACAAAAACAATTAAGAACACATTTATATAGCAAATAGCACAACCATTACAAATTATGCCTGATAATAGTTAATGTTTAGTGTAGGGTGCTAAAATATTACTACACGAGCGTTCTCGCCTTTTAAAAAATCAGAATAATTGAACCCAAAGTTGTACCATACTTGTTATTTTAAAATATTTACGAAGAATGTGAACATGAAAATAAAAAAAAGTGAAACACAAATTATTTACTATATGGCTTCATTCTCAAGAATCGAAAGAAATATCATGGAATAAAAATCATAAATTGTTGCCAATATCACTGTATAACGCGGTTCATTTTCATTTGCGCTAAGACAGGAAGTACGTAACAATTATTTTTCCTGTCTTTGCAAATCTATTAGTAACAGCAATGTTAATAATTACTGCCGCTACGGATATAAATAGTTTCTTTTTATTTTTAAGTGTCAAAATATTACGTGACTTGGATGGTAATCTACGGAACAAATAAGTACAGAGATTACGTTCCGGTATGTAATTCCCTTGCATTACCTCTTGTACAGATTATTCCTGAGGGAAATATTGTGACTAATGCAGAACATAATTTGCAGTTGTTTATTCAATAGCGAATTACATTTTAATAATAAATATATCATTAGTATTTACTTACATTATTCAGAAGACGATACTGATTTGACAATTAAAAACAAGAAAAAAACAACACTTAATTAGAAATAGAAGGTCTAGAAATTTTTTAATATCAAAATCCTAATGGGAAACCAGTACGTGATGAATCGTAAGGTTTTATTCTCTTTGCGTCTCAGAGAATAAGAGAAGATGGCGGATTTTTCTCAAAATTTGAACCTGCTAGAAATTACATTTAGAGTAGACTATGAAAAACAGTTACGGTACGAGAACCGCTATAACCAATTAAATGACTTTCTTTTAGCTATTAGTTCAATCCTAAATGATTATCTAAACAAAAATAATGATTGACATAAGAAAATAGAATATGCGCTGAAAATGGCAGCTAACAGGGCGAAAGTGTTGTATTTCCAAAAGAAGAAATACTATAAAAGGCGTATGTACAAACCTCTTTATATAGTCCCTGTGGTGGAACTATACCTATGTGAGAAATGTTTATGTTACAGAATCTTTGACACGATAGTGGCAAAGTCAAAGAATGAAAAATTATCATGGTACGGAAAGATCTGCCGGGTATTGAAGTATGCGTCTTGTTCCAGACATGCGTGAAAAAATAACAATATCTTTGCGGTTGTAGGTCATCACTCAGTGAAATACATCTCTTGCTTACGAAATTCATTGTTTTCTTGCTTACATATCATGAATTATTTACAGACTTAATTACGACATACTGAATGTTGTGGAGAGTTGTTTGAAACATTTACTACACACACGTTGCTCGAACCTTTTGCTCCACAGACTGTCATTACAATGGTGATTAACCAAATTTGTGAAATATATCTTACTGTTAGAAGAAATTAGGTTGTCAGAAAATAATGTTAATTACCCTTGGTTAAGCGAAAGTAAAACGTCTCACACCATATGCATTGCATTAGTGGAACGATCTTTACAACTTTTAAGACGATTATTGCCTGCATTTGTCTCCTTTCAGTTCTTCAACACTGAATTATTTTCTTCACCAACAGAGAGTATTCGTCGAATTTTAAAATTCGTTTAAGATATCAGCCATAAGTGCTGTCTCACAATACAGTTACGAACCACGATGTAGTTCTTTGGTCTATTTTTCGGTAATTAGATGACATTTCGGTAGTAAGAGGAAATACGTATAAACTGAAAGGCGGAGACTATAAACGATTTTTCGTTGGTTATGAGAGTTTCTCAGGTCTGACATTGAGAAGCGAGTATCTAATGCCAACCACAAACATTGTTGTTTTGCGTCATATACTGTTTCCCAACATTATGACAGACGTCAAAGAAAACAGAATGGTTTCATAAAACATCGTTCTTGTGAAACGCAGACGTGCCTTTATTCACACTCCGTAATTGTTGCTTTGAAACACCATCAGACATTCAGTTATGATACACAGATGGGTCAATCTCAGAAGTGAGACACGTTGAAAAGTTCATCGTGTATCCTACAGCAGTGTTTTTCAACCTTTTCGAATATGCAATCCTTCTTCAGGTAAATATTCTGGCGATCCCCTTCCAAATAAAAATATTCTAGCATCCGCTTCTCCTCCTCCTCCTCCTCCTCATAATCCGTAAAAAACTGTGTTATCTCAAAGGAAACCAATTCAGTCTTCTTTCTTTTCCTTCACCTTTTCTTTTAAATTTTTGGCCGAAGTTATTTGTGTAATTATGTAACACAGAATCCTATTTTTACATGACTTCCAATACAAAAATATATTTTGCTTAACAACTATTTCTCATTTCAGGCAAGACTCAGAAGCGAATTATGCTCATTAAGACAGGTCCCACTGTATAAACAATCTATAAGGACTTAGACCTTTTTCCGAATTTTTCTGGAATATTTGTTGTGTCAAGTTCTTTTACCTGTCGATTGCTTCCTGAAAACAGTTTTGCGACCATGCGCTTATTCATCATTAGCACTCTGTATTATAAAACAATCTATGATCTAGTCAATTCGTGATTAATCATACACAAAGAAATCCATAATTTCAGCAATAAATAAATTTTACTTAAGCATACGTGTTTGTATTACTCAACTTCTAGTTATTTTGTTATGCAAGTTCTTCCTCCTGTAACGGCGACCCTCCGAACAAGACGTATTTGATGCCTCTTCTTCTGAATGGCACGTTACAGGTTTCGCATTGTTTCACAGCAACAGCTGAAGATGACTGTAACACGCTGCTATCATTCGAGGGCGGCAGACTGTTAGGACGCAGGAATACAAAGAGTGATTCCACGATATGCCAACTGTCGCAATTCTTTTGCGTAAGATGACGAAAATTACCTCAAACATTGCTATACCTGTTTCCAATAGCGTTTTACACCAAGCTATGTTGTCTCGTACATTCTCAGCAGTTTCTTCCTCAAATGGCGCTCTCTAATACTAGTGGACTTTTGTTGGCCAGGAAGGTACCCTATGCATAGTAATAATTTGGTTTATACGAGGGGGAGTTGGAAAATACGTTTCCACTGTCAACTGTGGTCGGATTTGCGTATGATAAGAAACAAAAATAGAATGAGACATTAAAGGTAAGACATATCTTTATTTTTATACTTTGAGACATTTATCATAGAGCCTTATAATCTTCAAAAAGCCTTCCAGGAAAAAATCAGGGCGTTGTATACGGAAGAAGCGTTGAACTGCTTTTTTGACGTCAGAATTGTTTCCAAAAAGCCTTCCGCCGAGTCTTCTTCAAAGCTGTAAACAAATGGAAGTCACTTGATGCGGAATGTATGATGGATAGTGTAGGCACTCCAAACCAAGAGTTGCAGTATGATTTTGCTTTGCCGTTGCCGAGTGTGGTCTCGCATTGTCATCCAACAGCATAATGCCAGATGTGAGAAGGCCAGGACGCTTTTTCCGAATCACCTCTTTCAATTTCGACAGATTGGCACAGTACCGCGCAGCATTAACGGTTGCATCCTCGAAAAAGTCCAACGAAAAAACTCCTTGAGAGTCCCAGAAAACGATGAGTAGCACTTTACCTGCAGACGGAGTGCTTTTGAACTTCTTTCGGACATGTGATGACGGATGTTTCTATTCCGTAGCCATTCTAAGCATTTATCGTATGCAAGGCCCTGATTATTTTCTTGGACGACCTTTTGAAGCTTATAAAGCTTTATGACAAATGTCTCAATGTACTTGGAAATTATGTAGAAAAATAAAGATATGTCTTGCCTTTAATGTCTCATTCTGTTTTTTTTTCTTTTCATATACAACTGTGCTCGTAGTTGACAGATGAAACTTATTTTCCAACTCCCCCTCGTAAGCACGTAATGGGCGCCTTCTACAATGTCGTCTGAATCGTAATCACCTATTTAGTTATTAAATTTCTCGCTAATCTCATTTTTTTCTACCTATCAACCCATATGATTTGCTCACTGAATTGTTAATTACATTCTACACATTCCGTAACTATTCTTGGCCGTCACTGAGAATAATAATGTCAGCAGTGAATCTCATCAGTAAATCTCTCAACTATAATCTTGGCACCCTGAGTCATTCCTTTATTTCACATTTGTCCATAATTCTCCAAAGTTTATAATGAACATTACGACAAAATACTGCAATCGTGTTTATTCGACTACTTCGTTCATGGTTTATGAGTCTATTGACTACTCTTTGTCCTTGCAAATATTGCATGTTACCCGTCTTTTTCCATAGCTTATTCTTGTCGAATGGTTTTTTTTTTTTCACGTCGGATAATCGTATGAATATGCATTGTTTTTCTTCATTATTTATTTATTACCAGGCGAAATGTTAAGACTGCCGCTTGGTATCTTAATCTTTAATAAAGCCAGTCTCACAGTAATCAAACAAAACATGAATTTTTTTCTACTCCTCTTTATTTTAATAGTCGTTTGGTTGCCATTCCACCAACTGATTTTCTAAAATTTTATGGAATGTAATCCTCCACATGCTTCTAGAGCTCTTTAAAATACTGATTCTAAAACTGGATATCCTACGTCCTTCATATCGTCTACAATTTCCTTATCGCGTCATTAGAAAATCTAATAGACTGCTTCAAAGTATTGTTCACCCCCACCCGCTCTCTTCTATGCGTTCAAAGGTGAAATTTCCACTACTATATTAATTTTTCCGCCTTTCCTTTTAATTTCGCCAGTGGTTGTTTACATTTCTATATGCTGAGTTAGTACTTCCGACGATCATTTTTGTCAATTTATTCATACTCTTCCTGTATCTATTTCACCTTGGCTCTTTTGCAATTCCTACTTATTGTATTCCTGATTTATTTCGATGTATTTCTGTCTTCCTCTAAATATTTTTGTACTTTCTTCTGTCTTTAATCAGTCAAAAGTTTCGTTATGATAACTACCGTTTCTTCACAGCTAACCATCTAATACCTATGTTTGTCATATGACTACCTCTTTTTAGACATGTCTATTCACCTCCAACTGCAGCATTCCTTACTGAATTATCCACATCTTTTTGCGAACGTCAAACGCGTTTTATCATTCCTCAGTACTTTGGTGTGCCACTTCCGTCAACACTGATTCTTCCGTATGATCCTCTTAAATCGCAGTAGATTCTTCGCCATCCCTTAATTATGATCTGAGTGTACATTTTCTCCCTGGCACGTCTTACGAACCACAATATGATTTCTGAATATGTGTAGACCATTATGTAACACAGCTGAGATGTTTCCGAATCTGAGATTTTTCCAAATCCACTTTTCTCTCTCTTGTGATTCTTGAAAACGTTATTGGCTATTACCACCTAAAATGTATTGCAATACACAGTAATTATATCTCCTACTTCATTCCTACTGCGAAACCTCTAATTTTTCGTATCTACTTTTATTCTTAAAATCGCGTTCCAGTTCTCCCTAATTATTAAATTTTCATCTCTTTTTACATACTGAATTACCCATTCAGAATCCTCATATACTTTCATCGTCATATCGTGTTTACAGCGTTGACATGTATACGTGAACTGTTGTTGGCGTTGATTTGCTGTCGAATGTAATGAGGACAGTCTTATCAATGAACTTTTCGTATTAAGTCTTTCAGAATCCTTATATCGTCATATTCTGATTACAGCATCGACATGTATATATGAACTATTGTTGTCGGCGTTTGTTGGCTATAGTATTTAATGAGTGCAATCTTATCTCTGAATTTTCCACAGTAACTCATTCTCTGCGCTATCTATATACTTGTAAATTTTTGAACTCGCATTGTATCATTTTCTGTTGCTCTTATTTTAGCCTATTTTGATGAGACCAAAACTGTTCTATTCTTTCAATTTCACTTTACTTATCCCTAATACATCTGGACTGATCCCGCAAAGGTTCTGCGGTATATCTGCCACGTTCAAAGTTCTGATATTCCATGCCTTACTTTTGTTATTCCATCTGCTTCTCATAGGCACATCTCGGAGTTCGGGAAACGTTTACCAATATTCTCTTACTATTTAACTTATGGGCCCCATGTTCTGTGATACACAACGAGTGTCCTTAATTCAGTGGTTTCCGTTGCCTTACTTAAAATATGTCATGAATATTGCTTAGAGCACTGCTTTAAATTCTTGGTGTTGTCACATCCCGGGCGTTACGGCTAGACAAGAAACATGTAGCGATGCTTCTAAATTAAGAATGTAAGTGGACAGATTTACTGTCAGACGGAGAGGTCTGGAAATTTATGAAACCTCACATACAAATCAACAGTCAAACAATGTGCCTGAAACTGCAGTACATACAGAACAAAAAGCCAGTAGTGCGATTCAAAACTTTCGGCGCCATTATAGGTAGTAAGAACTGAGGTTATATTATGGCTATATAATACTTCCATTGATACATAAAAGTGTATTTGATCACAAAATGCGACAAATTAATGCAATGGAAACAGTGGTTGGATGGAGACATAAAGTACTAGATATGACTAGTATGAATTCCTAAGAAATCCTTCCCCGCTTTCCAGTACCTGTAAACACCAACTTGAGGAGGATGAACAGACAGACGTAAAGAACAAATTTGCGGAAAGGTTATGTTTGTCAATGATAATAAAAATAACACTTTAGATCTCACCATTTGATTCTATGGACTACCAATTTCGATCCAAGTGTGGATCACAGTGACAGCACCTGGAGGTATCTACAAAGCCTGTCCCTCTCCACATGTCAACATGGGAGTACACCAGATTATGATCCACACTAGCATCGAAAATTGTACTACATAAATTTGTATGTTGCGTTCTAGAGCGTTCTTTTTTTTTAATTATTATAGACGTGAAGAACATTCCTACTTTAAATCTTTAAATCTTAAGTACCATGCATTAGATTTATGCAAAATGTAGCTTTCATTTCACCTAAGTAAAAGAGCACTCGTCGTTTTGATTCATTTTTCTACAAAAATCTTCGCTTAACTAAAATAAAAACAGTGAAAAGTGGAAATTTCTGATAGTTTCACGATGAAATGTGTTTGCGTATGTCCTGTTTGTAATTTAATGAGACAGATTTGTGATGCTCGTAATTTAATTCACAATAGTAACTAAAAATTTCGTATCTGATAAAATGTCGCTAATGTATGACTACACTATACTTCGAAAATTAATATATCTGAAATATATAATTTGTTAAAAAATACACTAGTAGTGATGAGAGACATGCCTCGTGCAGCTATACGCATTTGAAGGATGTCAGAATGAAAAAAAGAAGTATTCGATACCCTCAGAAACTATAATTCTTTGTATACCATAATTACTGAGACAATCCTTTATCTGTCAGTACTTTATTTTCATTCGAAATTTGCAGCACATATAGATAATAATACAGCAATTAACCAGATTAATTTTCGCAATTTTAATGGAGTAGGCATTTGGAAACACTTTGTGCTGAACTAAAAGTCTTTTGACTCTGCATAATTATATTGTGATACAAGTAATATTATAATAATTTTTGTAACACCTTAAATTCGACCGTCTTGACCATTCTCCGTCTAATTTCTTTCGTCTCATTACAGGTTAAAAAATGTAGTAATAATGGTAACAATGAAGTCTTCTAACGTGATGTTATTACTGGTAATACTACAAGAATATAATTATTACCATTCGCTGAAGTTATGTAATTAATCCTAAACAGTTTGACATAATCAGTTTGTAACGAAACTGTACTCTTGTTCAATTATTTAAGAATTTCAATTACGTAAACGAATCAACACTACACTAATCATATTAGTTTGGCTCCATCTTAAGATGGTAACATTATAGTGTAGTGTCTATTTTTATACCGATGCATTTATGGATTTATAAGTTAATAAACAGAAGTCAAACATATAGCGTGTATTTCCATTTATTACGAAAAACCCAGGCTATCAAATTACATAATTTGAGGACAAAGCTGGATATTGCGAAGAACCTTATCAAAACCGATGTTTTGACTTCATCAGTGACGCAGGTGATGTTGAAACTCATAGGATCTTCACTCTTTTCTTTCTTGTAAAATAATTTACTGACAACACATAGTGAAAAAAATCCGAACTTGTCTTTAGAATAAGGGTACAAAATTTTTCAAGTAAAGGGAATGCAGATGATAAAATCAGCGTGTGCTCAAGTAACGCCACAATATAGTGCACTCCTAAGAGGAAAACATTACTATCCACAGCAAGGAACAGTGTAGAAAAAGTGGAGGAGGATATTACAAAACAGAGTATAAAAATGCTCGGCCTGTAGCGTAGTCCGGGAGATCCCACTACATATACCCGAGCATTCCGCCAGCCTAGAGGCTCGTTTACCGGCGCTTTAAAATGCACAGGAAGTCTTAAGTCTGGAAAAGGGGCGTGGCCGTTCCGTTCTGCAAAAATGAGCGCCCACGTAGGTGGGCGGCGAACGAGTGCGCGCGCGCCGCGCTTTTAAATTTGGCGCATTTAAAAAAGCCTGGTAGTGCAGCGCGGGGCCGACAGATGGTGCGCGCGCTCCCTTCTTTCGTCGTTTTTCTCGACCACCTAGTTGGCCGCGGCGCACGCCAGAGCGCGGGCCTGCGCCCGGCCGCAAACATGCAACGGCGCGCGATCTGCATTTGCACAGACGGCGCGACATTTCATTGCTGCATGTTAAATACGCTGTGTCCCCACGGCAACGATGGAAACAAATGCACACGGAAACAACGGGAAGATCGCTGGCCACAAGAGGGTCGCGAATAATGAATATTTACGTTTTATTGTCTCTCATTGTCGAACGGAAGTCCTTACTTTTTTTTTTAGAACACACTTACAGAATAATTGCCATTTAGATGGTGTACCTTCAGTGGGAAAGCAGACGGCACAAAAGGGCATTGCACGCTCTGGGTTCCTTGTTGTTGAATGTAATATACAGCTGTGAGAGTTTGTTGTTGGTATAAATATGACAGTATTTCAGTCATGGAACGATGGATAAAATGTTCATGACATGTTCTGCACACAGTATTCAATGATAAATTTTCCGTCTGTGCTATTTTTAATAATCGCGTACATTGTTTGACACATTCACTTAATGTTTCCATTTTTGGGACACATATTTCATAACTTCTTAATAATTGTGAATAAAGGAAAATATTTGTTTCACTAAACGAAAGGTATTTATTAAAGTTTCAAGTTGTTCTTTATCAGAAATTAGAAACTCGATGTTCCCGTCGATTATAAAAAATTACCTACAATTCCAAACACATTAGATTACTTGTATTTATGGCGGTATTACTAAATTTCTTTGTTGGCCAAAGATAATGTGCCTAATAAAACTTATTTCTAGTTCCACATTTAAGAGTGAGTGTTCTTGCGAACACGAGAATAATTCATTCATGGCAACTAGTATCATAATAAATTCCGAACATTTCAAAATTACGTTTCTTGGAGGGATGTGATCGTACTGAAACTAAAAGTGGAGAAACAACGCCAGAAATATTAAACATTGGAAACGTTCGGGAAGGTACACAAACTCGTAGTAAAGATGTTTATAATTATGTAGTGGCTTTGTGGCTAGACAAATAGTTCTAACAGTAAACGCATACATTTCTTTTATTTTTGAATTTTTTGCTGCTATTTTATTATTAGAAAATAAGTAAAGTAGCAATTGAAATATATATCTGCCGCCATTTTTAATTAGCAAGAATTTACTTTATGGTGAAGTAGTCGTAATGCGTCATTAAAATTCGCTTCTATCGAAAAGATCATCAAGTATGCAGACAGGACAAACAGAAAAGTGTTAGGAAACGTGTATTTCAAATGTGGAAGGTGCAATGTTTGAGTAATTAATTATAAAACAGTAAGCAGTTAAAACATCGTAGGTGACTGATAAGACTTCTAAATTAGCCGCTGAATACAGGAGTGTATACCAGAACATTATGTTACTTGGTACCAATGAGAATTATACAGATATTTTGTCTGAATGTGAGCGAGGGATGTGCCTTAGAAAAGTAAACAAGGCTTCCGTTTTCGGAGAGAACGTAGAAGCCACTATATGGTAATCTGAAAAATCAAACAAAATCTCCATAAATAATTTTTCTGGGTAAGAGGGATCCTTTCCATTGCACAGCGCCGCAACAAATACTCATCAATCTTCAGTAAGAACAATCTCGCTAGAGCGTCGTGTGTCACCTGCGCAAGTGAGATGGAGTGACGACCCCCACATAACTGTAAACAAAAGTTTCATCTATATACCGTACCTATTTAAACCCACAGATTTGCTTGCAGGCGCAATGAAATTCCTTTTTTAGGAGCCTTATTCATAAACCCAGAGAGTACGTTTCACTATTGTTTAAAAACAGTGACAACATAGTGTAATGAAAAACATTAGTGGCAACAGGTACAGCAATGTTTGATTTATTTCCCATCATAGTCACATAATGAATTGAAGAACTAGTCAGATTGTGGGATCAACATTTGTGTTCCTGTGTATTAGAAGTGTACATAAACAACAGTCTAGAGTGCAAAATTTTTTATATTTTTTCGACTAGTTTCGGTTTTATTTAACCCATCTTCAGGAAATTAAGCTCCATTGATGTTATGGAGCTGGCAGAAGACTTGGAGCCTTCTAGTGCGTCACTGCTGAAACGCTAGCCGGAAGACAGGAATTACTTGAGGTGGAAGATAAGATGGAAATCGCTGCACACAAAATCAGAACTTTATGCTGGTTGTCAAACAGCTCACAGCTAAACTTCTGCAAACAGTTTCTGTGCGCCAAGCCGTATAGGGAACAGCATTGTGATGGATCACCGCAATATCTGTAGTAAGCATTCCACGCCTACTGTTCTGAATGGAAAGTCGCAGTTTACACATTGTTTCACAGAAAGAGCTCAAGCTGACTGACACACATTGGCTCCAATCGCAGGCTGTGAACTTCTACGACACGTGAATACGAAGGATACAGGATCACCAACCACTTTCGATTATGGTATTTAATTGCAAAATTGCACCGTTACCAGTTTCAAACATTCCAGTTCATCGTCAAACGGTTGTTCACGTTTAGATACTCGTACATTTTCTGTTATCTACATTTTGATTATACTCATAATTTTGCCCTATGGTGAAAAGTACTTGGTTAGGTGATGCCCTACACTACACAAAGGTGAATGAAATGATTTGTTCGAAGGTAACTTTTGAAATATTGCGCCAAAGATTAACACGGATAGTGGGAAACTTCATGTATCCGCTATCGTTCAGTTTTCTTATCTGTGCCCATTGTCTACACCTTTTTTTATGTTTTCCTGATAAGGAAGGAGAACGGACGGCGAGGTTAGTCTTGGTTCTTTCTTGTCTGAACTTGGTTGAAAGCGGCCGCTTGGGACGTCTACGTTTCACTTCTGTATGTGTGATGTAGTGAGGAGGATTTTATTTTATAATAAAAATACAAAATTCACAATTTAAAATTCGGTTCACGATTTATTTGCACACCTTGATTAATTATTCATTTTTTATATATGTATTTTCAGTAATTCTTCACGCAGTTTGGTCCGATAGATTTACAAACATTTGAACATTTTGGTTATTGTTAAAGACGCCATTATTGGTCGCCATTACGGGACGTGATTAAGAAGTGTGAATATAATAATTTACTAAATTCAGTTTTTTTTCTTTTTGAATTGTTCATTTTTCTTGGAAGTTAACAGAAACTTAGGATATTCTTATTACGTGTCTTAATTAAAAGGTATTTCATGGTAAGTGGTGTTTATCTCATAACAATTGCATGCTTTAATCAATTCCGAACTATGACAAGATAAGAATAGGTAGATTTTCGCCTATTATAGTGTTGCTCGCTCCTCCCCCCACCAATTACAAATAAATGTGTACAGGTTGCTTTATCATTTTAGACGTATATTAATTAAGCAGGGTACATTATTTTCCGTATTTAAAAATACGATGAACATAACATTCTCTTTAAATTTATATCTTGCTGGTTAAGTTGCAAATGTTAAGAGATAAATATTACTCCGCGATACGCGAAGTCGTATTTGTTCTGCCAACTGCTTATGCTACGGCGCGGCCAGCGATGCGCCATTAATAGCCTAACATTTATCTCCCTAATGTTACCAACCTAACGCGGCCGCACTGTTCGTTGGAGGCCGATAGTGAAATTCAACCCGTTTGGCGGCATTCTTTAAACCAACCAAATTCTAACGAAAATGGAGCGGACAACACTGTAGTATGACTAAATGATAGTGAGACATGTCGTAAACAAACTTTTAGGATATGTCTCATTACAATTACGCAAGTAAGTCATTACAATCACCATGCGAACAGCCGTCTTACAATGAACTGGAACGCTTAAAATCGGTAAAGGAGCTATTTTGCAAATAAATAGCATAATAAGATGAACATTAACAAGAGCAAAACTAGGGTAATGGAATGCAGTGTAAGAAAATCAGGTGATGCTGAAGGAATTAGATTGGGAAACGAAGCAAAAAAAGGATGAGTTTTGTTACTTGGGCAGTAAAATAACAAATGATGGTCGCAGTACAGAGGATATAAAATGCAGAATGGCAATGGGTAGAAAAGCGTTCTTGAAAAAGAGAAATTTGTTAACATCGAATATTGATTTAAGCCTAAGGAAGTCCTTTCTGAAGGCATTTGTATGGAGTGTTGCGCCGGCCGCGGTGGCCGAGGTGACTGAGGCGCTCCAGTCACGGTCAGCAAGGCCACTACTGTCGGGAATTCGAATCCCCCCTCGGGCATGGATATTTGTGCCGTCCTAGTTCGTAAGTAGTTCATAAGTAGTTTGTAAGTTTAGGGACTGATGACCCCGTAGTTAAGTCCCATAAAAAATGGAGTGTTGCCTTGTATGGGAGTGAGACATGGACGATAAACAGTGCGGACAGGAGGAGGATTGAGGCTTTTGAAATATGGTGCTATAGAAGAATGCTGAAGATTAGGTGGGTCGATCGCGTAACTAATGAGGAGGTACTGAACAGAATTGGGGAGAAAAGAAATTTCTGGCATACCTTGACTAAAAGAAAGGATAGATTGCTAGGACATCAAGGAATTGTGAATTGTGAATTTAGCGTTGGGGAGAAGTGTGTGGGGTAAAAATCTCAGAGGAAGACCAAGAGATGGATACAGTAAGCAGATTCAGACAGATGTAGGTTGCCGTTCTTATGTGGAGATGAAGAGGCTTACTCAGGATAGAGTATTGTGGAGAGCTGCATCAAACCAGTCTCCGGACTGAAGACCACAACAACAACAACAACAATCAAATGTGCTTCGTTGCTGTTTTCTTCATTCTAAGAATCCTGTAAACTATGTATTGACGTGTCTTAGAAGACTACATCCTGTGAATGGAGCCATTGTTTTTACTGTTACTTGTAATTTGCGGCTATTTGGTGATAATGCTGTGGCGTATGGAGGATGTCGTCATTAATTGATTGTAATAGCATACAAGATGACTGAAACAAAATTTCTAGTTGGTGTGATGCACATGAGTAGGAAAAACATACCATAATCTTCGAATACAACATTAGTAGTGAGCTTCTCGATACAGTCGCGTCATTCAAATATCTAGGCGTAACATTGCAGAGCGATATGAAATGGAACGAACATGTAAGAACAGTTGTGAGTAAGGATGACAACCGACTTCGGCTTATCGGGAGAATTTTGGCAAGATGTAGCCTAGTTCATCTGTAAAGGAGACCACATATAAATCGCTTGTACAACCACGTCTTGAGTATTGCTCAAGTGTTTGGGTCCCGCAGCATATCAGTTTAAATGAAGACATGGAAACAGTCCAGAGGCGCGCATCTAGGTTTGTTACTGGTAGGTTAGACCAATGCGCGAGTGTCACGGAAATTCTCCGGGAACTCAAATGGGGTTCGTTGGAGGAAAGACGACGTTCTTTTCGAGAAATATGTGGAGGAAATTTAGAGGACCCGAGTTTGAAGTTGAGTGTAGAACAGTCTTCCTGCCGCCTTGTTACATTTTGCGTAAAGATCACAAAGACAAGATTCTTTTTCCCCTCGTTCTGTTTGGAGTGGAACAGGAAAGGAAATGCCTAGTAGTGGTACAGTGTACCCTCCGCCACACACCTTACGGTGGATTGCGGAGTATATATGTAGCGGTGGAAAGTTTTTAATGTAACTATATCTGGTTTTTTATAGGGAAACTTTCTGTTCAAATGTGCCTCGTTTATCATCAGTTTATATATCATGAGTATAATTTTTGTGCTTGACGTACTCAGAGAATGCAGAAATGCATACTTGCAGTAAATAAATAGCTACGCTGTTAGCAAAACTTCAGGCTCACTTTAACGTTTTATACCGTAATTTTCTGTTGCAATTCTGAAGTCAAGGAAGCGTTACACACATTACTGGAAAGTAAACAATGCGGAGAACTGAAAACAAACTCGATGACTTGACCTACACGCCACATGCGACAGGTAAGAACATCACGAGTGTTAAAACTTTCTGGACTACCAATCCTAATAACAGTCGCATTAGAACCTCCCGTACGTTCATGGACTAAAAGTATTTCATTCTGTAAGGCTGAAATTCAGATTTAGCCTACAAAAAACCGGGAACATTAAGAATAACAAGATATGCCACTTCTTTCAAAATTTTATTTAACAAGGCTAGAGTCCGTCGTAAAGTCCCAATTCTTGATGTCCTCATACATCGTACCAGGTAAAGACGACTGAGGAGAAAATCTGAGCAGCCTTCTGATGTTATTTACAGACGATACTATCGTTCGTCGTATAGTTAAGAAAATACATCTCTAGCGTTTAATAATTAACAATTGATCGTAAATAATGAAAACTGTGGTGCCAACCACATTGGTAGTAAAAGGAATCCCTGAAAATTCGTGTAAAAGATAAATCAATCAAATCTGGCCGTAAATTCAACTAAATGCCTAGGAATTGCTATTACGACAAACTAAATTTGGAAGGATGACGTAGAAAACATTATGGGGGAAGGGAAACCAAAGACATGTTTCACTGGAAGAACGCTTAGAAGATGCAACAGAACCAATATAATGATAAATCTGAAGCATAGAAATAAAATTTGTGGTGCGAAAATCCGTCTCAAGGATTGTTTATTTGTTTAAATTGATATTTATAGAACCAATATAGATAAAGACTGCGTGTACTACGCTTGTCCATCCTCTATTGGAATATTACTGTGCGGTCTGGGATCCATATCAGATAGGACTGAATAAGGACGTCGAAGAAATACAAAGAAGGGCCGCTCGTGTAATGAAAATATTACAGGAATTGGGTGGGAATCATTACAACATTGGCATTTCTCTTGGAAGTGTGATCTACTTACTAAATTTCGATTACCTACTTTTTCTTCCAAATTGTAAAACATATTGTTTACTTCAACTTTCATACGTATAAATGTGAGCTCGAAGGGGGAATTTAAGTGTTATTTCTTCCGACGCGCTATTCGATAATGGAACGGTAGATACATGGTCTGAAAGTAGACAGATGAGCCCTATGTCAAGAACTTAGGGTGAATCACAGGGTGCCCTCGTAGATGTAGATGAAGGCCGTGTATTGCTGCGGCAGGGTGGCGAATGAAATGCTGACACAAACGAAACCCGCATGTGACGTAATATCAGTCATGGCCAGCAGTTGCTGCAGAAATATCTAAAAAGCAGTTTAGTACCTTCAAGAAACTTGTCACTTTTTGCTGTGAAACACAGAACGAGAAATGAGAGTCACATCACTTCTTTCCCTCTGAAAATCTTCTCGCATTGATAATTGCTACACTACAAACTACGACAACGAAAATGAAAAGTAAATATAAGCTACTGGAAGCTTCCCAGTTCCCGTCTAGGTAAAATAATCGGGAAGTTTAGAATACAATTGGAATAAGTTTCTGTTCCAGGTATATTACTACAGCACCTGCAGTTAGTACGATCAGTATCTTTTGTTTTTCCTTTAACAAGAGAGGAAGAAGCAGAAGAAGAAGAAAACAGAAAAGTCTTCGACTACATTATACTATTACGACTAAATACAAACAATGGCGACAGAAGTTGTTCGCACCAATCCAAGGTAATCATTCCGAAAGCAAGTAGCCAAGAACTGTAGCTACGCTAGACAAAAATGAATGAAAAATTTTGGAGATAATCGATAGACTGTTGAATGACAAGTTCATCATACAAACGCGTGGTCAAGAGTCATCCAGTAAGTAGTTTTGACTATCTTATTTAAAAACAACAGTTTAGTTTTTTCATACTAAGTAGCAAGAGCGCCAGTGGCTAAGGTTCTATTACTTTAAAAAATGTAGCAAAAACAACTCCTGATATATTATATTTTTCCAGCAGGTGTAATTGTTATTATTACAATGCTCAATTGATAGTAGACATTTACTTTTACATTTCTCATTTAATAGGGTAACGTAAAGAGATTCTCGAAAATTGCTTACTTCTTCTTGTAGACTACTTAAGACCGTAGTTGAGAACAGGAAAAATGACTGTTTTACTTTATTTGAAAATGTTATAGTTTGTGTGATTCATAATTTGCTGTTTCTCAATTACCCTTACACACTATTATACGGTGTCGTTTCGTTAGTGACAAATGTGAGCGGAATTCAAAGAACGTCAAAATAAAGAATTTATACTTAGGCTTTTACAAGCAAAGCGTTATGAGCTGAACAAAAATTCTGTTTACAAATGGGCATGTTCATATGTACAACTAGTAAATGGAGTGATAGGGCCTACCACGATCTTATAAATAATGGTGCCGACGATGAAAGCAAATAGCTCTCATGACATTCCGAGCTGTAGTTACAGGTACGTTACTCAAAGACCTAATTTCACCTGAGGTAATACGTTTTCTACAGTCTTCTTTTAAGATACACATCTGCGAAGAATATGTCAATATTGATAGTTATGTTTGATCTTCCGGTTAGCCACTCAGAGTCAAGAATAAAATGCGGCATGAGTTCCTGGTGTAATATTTGGTGTGCCTCCGCGAAGTGGCCGAGAGCATTGAGGCTCTATGCTCCGATTCCGAGCTGTTATGCACGGAATACTCTCTTCTGCTCCACATAGATTACTAGACGTATTGGAGACTATTAAGTTTTTCCAGTACAACACATAAAAAGTTAGATACATCGTAAAAAGAGAAAGAAGCAGTTATTTGGTACTCCGTTGTCTGATACAACTAATTTGATTAGTGAGCATTTATATTTTAGAAAGCTATTTCTAAACAGTGCGATTTCTTACGAGTGTCGACATGGCGTAAAAGGAGACAAGTTCTAACAAGTGGAGGTGCTTACTTCTGGTTTCAGAGTACAATTTCTATTTTATCGTGTTTCTTAATTTTCTGAGAAAGTAATTAGTAGGCAAGTAACTTGCGGAATCCGTGACCTATGTGTATATCTTTATGAAGGATCAACTTCGATGCCTCTGTTGCATCGTAGTAGTATATTTCGAAGATCTAATATTGAAAGCAACATGAATTTCACATTCGAATACTTCTAGTATCTATGAATTATGAAAAAGTGTTGAGCTAAATTAGGGTGTAAATGGAAATGGATTTGATTGCCATTACTGAGACAAAGACTCTGTTTTGATTGTAATGGTAGAACGTACGTGTAACATTCTCTCTTACCTCACAGATTGAAACGCTGTATAAGTAATTGGCGGTGTATATGGCGCGGAGGTTGGTTCGGACGACGATCTTTCAGTGATACGTTGGGCTGCCGTTCCTCAGCTTCGGTAGTCAATAGATCGCTAAAAGACAAACATGAAAAAAATGTTGTAATTTTGTTCCTAACGGTCCACCAGTAATTGGCAACTAAAAACAATCTTGTTATTTTTGTAGATAACGTTTCATTTCCGATATGGTCAAGTTGTTATGTGTTCATTAACACATAAAATGCATTCGTTTAGTTCTATATAAATGATGATGTATTATATCTACCATTACGGTCGTCGTGGTAACCCAACTATTTCAACAAACATAATTTTGTAATTATCGAGAAAAACAAGATGGCTTCCAACTAAAGATTAGGTCGGAGCTGTGATACGATCAAATACACGTGATAAAATTGAAATATAGCCACTTTAAAGTAAATAACTGTCAGACGTAAATCCACAACACTGACTTATGCCTGAAAACACTTCTTGCCGTCTACCGAAGTCACAAGAAAACTTGTTAAATTACAGATTTGCCGAGATCTTTCACTATGTCTGATATTTTCTGAAATAAAACATTTGAGATATGTTCACTGTGAGTCTCATTTTGGAATAACGGAGTGTAATTCTGTGGATATTTGTAATATTAGAACTCAGAAATAAGTCTTGTAGAACACAAATAAATTCATTTACATTAAGAAGGAATGTTGTTGTCATGAGCTGTTCACAGCCTATGCCGATCTGTTGTGCTGGCAGAAGATACCAGCCGCACTTAATGAGTAATTCATACTCTTGTGTGAAAATGTGTACGACTATGGCCGAACTTAAGAGTAAATGTGACGTACTGAACGAAAAAACTTTGTTTATTCTGAGGACTGTTTCAGTTGCTAAGTACCTGTAACTATTCATTCGCGTCTGAACGGGAGTAATAAAACTAAACCAAGGAAACTTTTCAAATTGTATCTGGCTCATTCATTTCTGAGGTTCCGTTTACCTGTAGAAATGCATAGTGAGAAATGACACCATTATGGAGATCAAAACAGTGAATATGAAAATGGAAGCTATATATATAATTTTGAGTACTATCATGAATTTTTACATTTAAAATACCCAATTAACTATAGCTCCACAGCTGAAAATTCTCACATTTTATTACGAAACTTCACCATGAAACAAGAGTTTTTACATAATGTGAATAATAATTCTATCATTCTGTTTAGTACTGACGAATATTTAGTATGTGTTCTTTCCGCCCCTCTACTTGTTCTGATGGAGACTGTACAGCACGAAATGATAGTTTTCTTTCAATTTCCAAATAACCTCGAGTTCACTTATTCTGTGAACTGACGTTTACCCTAAATAGTTAACATGCATTTGATACGCTAGCCGTGAAAATGGCGTCAACAAGAGAGGACTGGATCGAGCCTTCAATTAGCTACTTTCGTGATATTCGCAGAAGTTCAGACGAGTTGCCAGACGCATATTGTGAGCGTGGCTGCTTCATTTCGAAGTAGAATTAGCACCGTAAATGATTTATTGCAAAATATTTTTGAATGTCACGTGAAGTTCCTCGTAGGTATTGCGGCACCGTAGGTATTGCTTGCTCTTTGTTTTCTGCACACTTTAAGATCGTTCTCCTTGTAAGATGCTACACTCTACATAGCATACTCGATCGAGATAGGACTTTATGATCGTCTTTAAAAGACAATTTTTTATTACATCTATATCAATATACCCTATGCTACGAAATCATGCGTGGCGAAAAGTACTTCATACAAGAACCAGTCATTCACTGATTTGTTCCATTCCTAAATAGATCAAGAAAAAATCGGCTGTCTATATGTCTTCTTACGATCCCTAATTTCTCTTGTGATGATTTCTTCTAATGATAGCCGCACGGAATGGCCGCGTGGACTAAGGCGTTATGCTACGGACTGGTGGCGGGAGGTTCGAGTCCTGCCTCAATGACCAATACTATGAACAGACAGATGAAGGAGGGACACCCCCATTTTCTTATCATTGCTAATTTATTCCATGAGGACTCTAAAGAACATGTGTTGTAGTCAGAGGCATGGAAACCTACTTATTTCTTCAGATATGCAGACGATATGTTTTTGGTTTGGCCTCATGGTACTGAGGACTTAAATAATTTTTGGAACATTTAAATTCAATCCACAACAACATCCGTTTCACCATGGGAGTGGAAAAGAATGGTTGCCTTCCCTTTCTTAATACGTTGGTCAAGAGGAAGGCAGATCCTCCGTCGGGATATTCTGTTTATAGGAAGCTTAGTCATAATGGTTTGTGTCTGCAAGCTGATAGTTGTCAACACCCAGCTGAGAGTGAAGAAGTTCTTCGTACCTTAGAACACAGGGCTCACTTCATTTCAGGTCAGTAAAATTTGTCCATTGAGCTGTCCCATCTGGACGAGACATGGGAATCAAAAAATGTCGAAATAAATTCATTAATTAAGTACCAAACCTAGCCTCAACTAGCTGCAACGAATCAGAGGAACTCGAGGGAAGTGAGGAAGCACATAAAAACTGACTAAATGCAGTCAGTCCAATCGACGTAGGAAATCTGATGAGTTGTTAATGGGTTGTTCACAACGACGTACTAGCGGCCTCAATAAATCAGCAAAATGTTTTGCAGTATTGCCTTGAGAGTGGCAGGATAGTCCCATGCCGATAAATCGGCCGACGTCGATATCTGTATCTGACTCCATACCCGTAAGCTTTATTAATATTCCATACGCCGGAAACATTCAGATATCGCGTTTCAACAGATAAAAAATATTCAAATGTTTGTAAACTTATTGGACCAAAATACTATATTCATCAGTCCCTAGACTTCCAAAATACTTAAACTAAATTACACTAAGGATATCAAACACATAGCCATTCCCGAGGGAGCACACTTACCTCCAGCGGGAATTGTCGTTTCAGTTGATCCACCGTCTCGATGACCCTGGCTCCACTGCAATGGCAATGGATGAAGACGTTGTGTCAGCATCGGATCATGGTAGGAGTCGTCTACAACAGAGGGCCAGGTTTAATAATGTGCGCTTAACCGTGTACTCCGACATATTTGACTGCACTAGAATTGTATCCTACCGGCATGTGTGCTACATATTGAAACTTATCCCACGATACATCCATCAGTTTACGTTATTACCTCAACACTCCGTGGCCTACTCGTCGGTTGCTTCATCGTCATCCAACCTCTTTCTATAAATGTCCCCGTTTACATTTAATACATAAATAGCCTCACATTACTGCTGGAGTACTTTGTTTTCTGCCACAAGACCTGCTGGGCTAATGTTAACTAAAATGTGAAATAACCAGCTTCTTCTGAAGAACACAGCATTAATGTCTGTCGAAACTTAAGTCAAGTGTATTAAAAAAACACTTCATATGCAACTGATTTGACCATCATGTTTGTATTCCGGTTGAGAAATGTGATAGAACCCTGGAACTGCTACGGAATCAATGATTAAGTGTTCTTCGTTGTTTTTAAGCGAATATATGGATAAGATAATTGGCTGAGATAACGATAGATTTGTGTTAAGTTTCGAGATTAGCGACTGATTTGTTGCAAAGACTGGAGTTATTTCTACCATCCTGTAGGACAACACGAGGATTTATTTATTTATTTTTTCACGATACTAGCGAACAAGGTAATGCTTCGAAATTACTAATATGTATAGGAATTGGACATACATCCTAAACCCTTTCTCCTCCCCTCTGTTATCACTTTCCTCCTCCCCCTACATTTGTCAATCTCCTCGTTCCTCCTCTCTCTATCACCTCCTCCACCTCCATCTACGTTCTCATTCGTCTCCTCCTCCTCCCCCTTGTTTCCTTACTTCTTCCCTCTTTCTGATATAATCTATGGTACACTACCATTTCCTACATTATGTATTTATTCGAATCTTCCATTAGTCCGTTTCCTCCATCCTCTACATAGAACTGTGCTCAAGATAATGATGATCGCTCAAATCAAATATGTCATTCCTAGCGCTAGCTGTTATAGATTATGCATAAATATTATAATTTGTACACTATGTTCGAAATTTCCGATATCCTTTGTAATTGTCCCGACTTTTTAACATTTTTCAGTACCATAACGAACAATAAACAAATAAATAAATAAAATTCGAAAAATAAAATATAAAATCATAATACCCCTCTCCATCGTTGAATCGTGAGCTATAGTATTGAGTTCATTAAAAGAAATATTTAAAAACGCAGACTCAGTCTTTCTATACGTTTCCCACTTTTCAGTAGATTTTCCAAATTGCCTAGTCTTTGACCCTAATAGCAAAGACCTGGGAAGAAGCAAAAAACAAACTCTCTAACTACAAAAGGAAACAGAAAAAATAGGTCTCAAAATCTCTTTCGAAAAGTCAAAGACATTGATGAACAAAAAAAAAAAAAATCACCATAACGTCTTAAACCAGGACAAATCAAAATATAAATTGTCAAAGAATTCGTTTATCTTGACGAATGGATCAGCTGGAATACCCTTGAGAAAAAGACAATGGAATCTCGAACAAGTAAATTGAAACTAGCATTCCAATGGGCAAAAAATAATACAACACAAAGTACCTCTCCTGCAATAAAAAATGTGGCATTATAACATATTAATCAAATCGGAAGCTCTATATGCAGTCGTAACCCCGGCCCAGTTGAAAGGCTGGAAATCAAAGAAAAGATAATAAAAAGTGGTAACACGTTAAAGTCAGACGGACAGACAATGACAAATCGAAACTATGCGAGATATGAAAAAAAAAAAAAAATCATAAGAGATCAAAGTTGTATAACGTTTTCTCCTCTACAAAATCGTTTACTCAATTTTCTCTCAAATGAACGGTTGAACCATTATTTTCGTTTAAGTTTTGACCTGGCAAAAGGCGATCGCGAAGTCTCACTTGTAGTGTTACTACCGTAACACAAAGTGGTCAAAACCAAACAAAGTTATTTTAGATTTACAGACATTTGAACATTTTGATACATAAAATAAAACGAAAGCATTGCACATCTCGAAAAAATTGATGGACCTGGTTGTTTCACTTATGAGTAAGAAAGAAGAGTAACGTATGCCTCTAACCATACTCTATAACTATATTGTCTACATATCACAAATCACTAATAGGTTAGAGGTGGAGGGAATTTTTACAATGACCACTTTCCACTTGACATTTTATAAGCAGAAAGAACGAATGTCGGAACGCTTCTGTATGCACATGACTTATAAATTGTAGTCTTTACACTACATGTATGTGCGAGAAACAGTGAAATTTTCGGATCGGGCTGGTTGTACAATTTTAAGAGTTATTCTTTCTGCAAATACTACGTCTTTAATAGCTGACGTACGATGAACAATCTAAGTTGCTATTGTGTTGTGTAGAATAATACCGGAGTTATGGCATTACTCTTACTATTTACTTATTTCATGGTAGTTGCGCTAACAGACATAAAAATATTATAATTCGTAAGAAATTTCATAGGGGACTTAATAACTAAATTTTAGTGGTCGTTCTACTTATTTACCTCCCTATAAATGCGTGATAATTTGCATTGGTGTAATGTGGGAATTGTAATTTCAGTTTATTTGATTAGTGAAAACACGTGAAGAACTGATGTTCTAATACATCACATTATGCAGTTATTTGCTGCCTAGGAAAATCTCTGGGTCAGCCTGGAGAACCAGCAAATAGCTTGAGTTCTAGAGACGGAAACAATGGTCTTAAGAATATCATTTGACTACTGATAACGTGAACGTACAGTTAACAGCCGGCCTTACTGGTCCAGGCAACAATTGGTACATATTTCCTTCACTTAGACTAAAACAATTATGAATTACAAAGGAACAGTCTAATCATCAATAGAAACGATTATCCGAAAGCCTTCAGCTGCTATATTTTAATAGACCACAACTATAATGCAAGAAAATGTGAACATTCCTTTGGGAAAAGGAGAACAAACAAGAATCTTCACTTTATAAAAAAAATACACTTATACAGTACCAACACTAACCTGGGCTGTGATGGCAGAACAGGTATTAGGTTCTCTAAACAGACCTGGAGGATGTGCGTATCCCATCATAGCATAGAGACGCGCCACTGCCGTTAAACGTTGGCTACCGTTGTAGCATCGTGTTTTCGATGAGAATTGTGCTTGCCAGTCTGCATGTCGTCTTTCTATCGCAGCCATGACCTGAAATGGCAGAGGCATCAGATTTAGAAAAAGATTTGATAGGTGCTGGAATTCGAGAGGCACACCATGCACAAAACAAGAAACTTTTGACCAGGCTTATAAAATTATTGAAATAATTGATGAAGCGCTGTGACAACTTTTGGACGATCTGTTTGAGATCTCACATTTATAAATTAGCATGTAATTTAGAAAAAAAGCTACCGAATGAAGGTCACATCAGGGACTGAAAAAATAAGGTTACTGAAGACAACACTGAATGCTACGGCTACAAAAACCTTCCACACAAAAAGGATGATACAGTTGTTAGAAATCCTGAGACAAATATCGATAAGACAAATGCGTGCAGTAACTTCAAAATTAGAAAATTTTACGTGTATGTTGTTTTTAAGTAAGGTGCCAAAGGGGATGGTAACTACACGCTGTTGTTTAGCTGTTTATTTTAGCTGTTACAGTAGTTTGTACGCCCAAGAGAAAGGGAAGGAAGTGACAGAAATTTCCGTGTAGGTATAAAAATGCAAGGGCAAGTACACCAATGAAAAGTTTCCCAGACGAAATCCTTCCCGTCTCTAAAAAAGAAAGATTTTGATGCATTATTGTTTCGTATGAACTGCTTATGTAGTAATGAAGCTGACTTACGAACAAATAATGGAAAGACAAAGGTCACGGCGGCGAGAAAGGACGTAAACAGTGACTTGTTAAAAATTTAAATAGTGTATTACATAGTAGAAATAAGAAAATATTTTGTTAGGAAAAGCAAGATGGTTCCAAATAGATAAAGCAAGGAAAATATCACATTTATATTAGTGAAAAAATGTATCATCAACAGGGGTTTCTAAAAATGAAGAAATCTGAAATGTGGAGACACAGATGAAGATAAAGAGTTCGTGAACAGATAAAAAAACAAAGTGATGAGGCATTATAATGGTAAACGAGATAAAAATATTATCGGAAGTTCTTAGAATAAAAATGGAACCGTTAGTGATACATCTAACGAGGTATCGATGTCTAGATAACTTGGTATTGGAATAAACAGTAAAGATTTCAAATTTTATTATCACCACATTTATTATTATAAATAAAATAGCTTACTGTGCATTGGCATACAGTATATCGACCTACTAATGACTAATAACCAATGAAATCAGAAATATTATAGTTTCCTTGTTAATTTTCTGTAATGGTTCCGATAAACATTTAGACCTAACGAAATTCATATTCTTTAGGGGCGATTTGATATATTTAATGTTTTCCATGATAATGAACCAAACTTCACTTCAGTACCTCATCTCAGAAAACTACTTGTAAGATACCGTTACATTCCTAATTCAGTCAGCGCTTCACATGTGCACCACACATTTTGTGGAAATATCCGTATCCACATCTGGTTATTATATCTTTAATGTTTCGTGGTTCCAGGTGACCTCAGTGACCAACAACTTACACCAGTGGTTTGAATAAGGGACGTGTACTATCATTATTATACAAGTCTACAAGCTCGATAATATTTTGTACGTACCTGAAAACGCTTTCTTTTTTCTATTTTATAAAGAAATATAAATTAATTTTGGAGAACGGCAACACTTTGAAACGAATTTTTTCGTCCAAGCTAGATGAAAATAGGGTCCAAACGGGTAACTTTAAAAAAAATTTTAGACCTTTGTTGCTATTAACTGAATCACGATATGTAAAAATAAAAATTTCTAGAATGTAGAAGACATGTGTCACGTCATTGCGGGCGGTAATGCAAACACGTATGATAACATTCTGTGTGTCCCGTATTTATGTGGCGTAAGTTAATCTCCACATAATAAGGAAAACATGAGAAAATTGTAAATCAGACGGCTGTTGCTGCTGCGTGTACACTTACTGACCAAATCTGTCTCGACACCTATTATTGAAAGATGTGGGGTGTGACTACCCTCCGCCATTATGAAGCTTCGGATCTGTAGACACTTACATCGAGATATGTGAATGACTGTAGAGGACTGTCACCTCCTCAAGAGCCGAAACTTGAGACGACAAAGATTTAGAATCCTGGGGTCTGACTTATCCAGAAAATGTTGAGTTCAAGATCGTGAGCAGCCTAGTCGATTTCAATGATGTTTTTCTTCGCAACAATTACCCCACATCTGCTGCTACATGGCTGTATGAATCTACATCTAACACCTACATCTACATGGGGACTCTGAAAATCACATTTAAGTGCCTGCCAGAGGGTTCATCGAACCACCTTTATATTATTTATCTCCCATTCCATTCTTGAATAGCGCGCGGGATGAAAGAATACCTGAATCTCTCCGTTCCAGCTCTGATTTCTCGTATTTTATTCTGATGATCTTTTCTATTTATGTAAGTGGGAGTCAACAATATCTTTTTGCATTCGTAGAAGAATGTTTGCGATTGGAGTTTCGTAAGTAGCCCACGCCTCAGCGATAAGCGCCGTTGTTGTAATGATTCGCATCCCAGATCCTGTACCATTTCCGTAACGCTGTCTCCCCTGTATCGTGATAATACAAAACGAGCTTCCCTTCTCTGGACTCTTTCGATGTCCTTCGTCAAAACCACCTGATTACGACCCAACACTGGACAGCAATACTCCAAAAAAGAACTGAATTATTCTGCTAATATAAACAATCGTCGTCTACTCTACTGCCGTAAAATGAGTTTAGATTTGAGCTGATTTTGCATTCCATTAAACACAGTAATGGAACATCCCAAAGCATGAAAAACTGATTAAACTGTAACATAAACTCCTCTGTACCTGACCGTTGCCATTTCAAAAAATGCAATGTTGCGTTATCCATGCATTCGCCGAACATAAACCCTTCATTCTATTCTTTTTAATACCGTGCTCACTGTCATTTTGCTGTCTGGAATGTTGGCAACATTTTGGGACTCATGAGTGATTCCTTCTACTGATTATGCGCAACGTTTTACAACCGCCTTTCATACTGGTCTGCCGTCCTTTACCTGAAAACCACCTGGTCCTGGTTTAACTGTGGCTATTCTTCTGTATCTCGAATTCATAGTCATGTCACCGACGGTCGATTTGGACAACTTTAGAAGATCTGAAAGCTCTCAGCGGATTTTTTAGTCAACGAACCCAACGTCAAGTCCACGTTTGAAGTCACTGAGCTCACCTGAGCAACCCATTATGGTGTTCCTGCTTCTCTAATAAATACAGTACATCCCGCGGCCTGGCGTAATCATTTTCGTGGCATCGTTTGGTGAATTTCGTATTACGTGTGAGTCTTCGGATACTTCAGATCGGATATTGTACTTATGAATAACAAACTAAAATTATAGAATTGATGGACAGGTAGAAGATATTAAGTGACGCAAGTTTGAAGAACTGCGATGAAAGTTGTATTTACAGTTGCAAAGTACGTAATATGAAGAGAAATTATTATGCTTGAAAATGTTTTACAAACTTTAGTATGAAGAAATTAATACTATTGTGGATTGCGCTTGAGGTCCAGTGCGATGGAAAATTAAACTTCGGTATTTTTATGAAATTTGTACGTGTGAATCCTATATTTGTACAAAAAATATAAACGAACTTTTATGGTAGTGATGCAATTGTTAACTGCTTATAACTTCATTCTGTCTATGCAATGTGATAAAACGATATTCAATATATTGAAATATGGCAACAATGACCATAAGGTAAAAATGTCTGGTAAACATGGGCTATAAAACGCATGTGTTAGTAACTTTCAGCATTTATTCCTCTTCGCTATCGTGGAACGCATTTAATTTGCTGAAATAGTACTGCTGATACCTATCAAGGCATGAACTTCAGTGCCAATGTTTATCGAACTTTTTGTCGTGTTTTGAATCATAATAGCACCTTACAAAACACAGATTTTTGAAAATTCAGTGTATTATACAAGTCATATTAACGCTGCTACTCGCAATGAATGTTGGAGGAAATGACGACATATTGATCACATATCGCACGATCATGGATTGCTCCTCATACTGTTTTGTACGGAGCAGTCGGCCGGTTTTAACACGCATTATTTACGTTTCGTTTACATGACTACATCGATGCTAGTGAGGTGGAGAAATCGATAGTGTAATAAATCGTAAACCGTGCTGTTGAGAGATGAAGTACCACAATACCATAGATGGCTCTCAAGTCATTTCGATAACGACCAGCTATGTTGTGAATTAAGACAGCGACCTGTTGTTATGTGCTTCTAACGTGACACTTTTGGAAATACGTGCCATCTTCCATGCGGTTTTAAAAATATTTGTTTAGCAGGCGTCTGCAATCTTCTTGCAAGGTTGTAGCCGTACGCGGCTTTCGGAACGCGTTTCGTGCGGACATCGGGAATTTGTGAGGAACTGGCAGTATATATGGGAGGGGGTGAACTGTCAGTCGTGCAGCTTAGCTCGCCAGCCCCAGGAGAAGGAATTGCCTGCACACTTGTCCGTTCTGTCACAAGAAAGACGCAGCTCGTTTGTCTAGCTGGCAATGTGTCTAAGACAATGGGGTTCAGAGAAACACTCGTTCGGCCGTCCAGAAGGTGACTGCGACCACAAGACATAATGAGATAGTATAAAATTACAAAAATTGCCCCCCTGAAGATCTCAAACATCTTGGATGAATCGATTGTAGTTGTGTGACCAATATTCTGTAACCAGAAACAACATATTTGTTGAATATAACTGCAGAAAAGGCAACCCAAAATTCATGCGACAGAAAATGCAGCGAGTGCCATGACACGCTCATTACATTGGATTCAGAGGCAGTCTGAAGACAGCAAAGAAAATTTTTAGCAAACTAAAGTATGTTCTGCGTTACCATTC
Organism: Locusta migratoria; assembly: GCA_026315105.1. Lineage (NCBI taxonomy): Eukaryota > Metazoa > Arthropoda > Insecta > Orthoptera > Acrididae > Locusta > Locusta migratoria. The sequence continues at coordinate 278,289,807 of CM048744.1, forward strand.
TAAACCTTGTCATCAGGCAGTATGAAGATATAGGTAAATGAAGACTTCATTGCTGTTTGGAATTAACCCAGAGAGCGCTGACGTCCTTCCAGAAGGACGAGAACAACAGTTCACTTTTTTATTTTTGTCTGTAAGAATTCGTACACAGTGTCATATTTTATTTCTTTGAATAGCTTGCTTCCATTGCAAATCAATTTTAGCTTGTATTGTCGATTGCAAAGTGGTTGGATACAGCTGCAAAGTTGAGGTCCATACATTCTTGAACATTCTTCAGTTTTTGGGACATTTATATGTATATATTTCAACTTAAATAATTTATTAATAATAATGATTCATCAAATTAAAATTATAAAACATTTGTTTTGGTGTCATTCCAGAAAGAAGGACAGTATTGAAAAACTAATGGCGTGATTTTGAAAAAAAAAAAAAATAACTTATAACGATCTTGTGCAGTCATATGAAGGTAATTTATAGGTTCTGAAAAAAAAAAATTAAACCAAAAATAATTCCGCGCTATCTGGGTTAATGTTCATAAATGTTTGAGTAGTCAGATTTGTGATTGAGTGACAGAAATAGGTCTTGTATGTGCATTCAGTGAAAAAAAAGTTAAAAATTTCTTTTACTATTTTCGGATTCACAGATGATAGTATTATCTGATCGTATTCTTTCCCTTTTTACAGGTTCAGGATGGGGTTCGTCAGGATGAACACAAGTTTTTGGTAAGTACATCTTCTTTGTATTATTCTCTTTCCAACTTGATAATTATTAATGCAAATCATACACAGGTAAAGAAGATGGAAAATTAAATAACACTACAAGTTTCTGAGAATATAAGTGTACATAACATTACGAAAAACCGACTACAAACAAGTTGCACCAATTCCGAGCTTACCGCATATTTCATTTTTGCCTTTCAGTGGGTTAATATCGTATACCATACTAACCAATAGTCATCTTTATTTATTGAATACCAGTGAAGATCGTAGCTTCCAGTTTTCTGAGTAGGTGGGTCGACATTTGTGCCATTATTTTTTATAGGTAGCTCCTGAAATCCTGGAGTACACTATTTTCTGTTGCTTGCGTTTTGCCTTTATCCCTGTTCATACCGTTACAGAATCTGTCTGAACAGTTCAGTAAGAAACCACAATCAGAGTGAAACTACCGCCCCTCCAGTAGTAACTTGGTGATCTTTAATGTTGCATATCAAGTGAGCCAAAATTTTCTATCCTGCCCAATTCCGTTCACCCACTCTTGAATGGTTATATGGTCTACCCGTCTAATCTTTATCATTGTTCTCTAGCACCAAATTTCAAACACCACAATTCTCATCTTGTCTGAACAATTTATCTTCCGTGTCTTATTGCTATATCAGGCTCTATGCTGGACAAATACCTCCAAAAAAACTGTATTATCTACAACCGATGTCAGAACAATTTATCTTCTTAGGAAATGATTTTCTGGCCATTCCCTGTCTATATTTCATATACTATCTGCTTTGGTTATTATAAATTATTTTTCTAATTTCAAAACGCATGTACTACTTTTATAGCCTCGTTTCCTAGTGAAATACGTCAGCATTGCCTGATTTAGTTGAATTTCTTTCCATTAATTAAGTTTTGCTTTTCTTCATACTCATCTTGTGCATTTCATTTAACAGCTCTTCGAACTCTTTTGCTGTTTCTGACGGAATTACTTTATCATCAAACCTCAAACTTTTTATTATTTTCCCTGTATTCTAATTTATTCATAAAATTTTTCTTTGTCTTTCTTTACTGCTTGCTCGGAATGTGACATGGGGATTAAGCTATCGTCCTGTTTCACTCCCTCTCAATCACTACTTTTCTTTCAAGCCCTTCATTTCTTATAAATGTCGTAGTCTTACGTTGCAAACTATACAGAACCTTCAGCGTCCTGTGTTTTACTTCTGCTACCTTTAGAATATTTTTTTTTTTAATATTGCTTATCAGTTTTTAATCAGTACCATAGAGGGTTGGTGGAATATATGGGTAAGATTCAACTAGAGAGGACCGCTTGATTAAAATTTCATTTAGTAATCGTTAAAGCGTCACAGAGATGATCGTCAAACTACAGTGGATGATAGCGGTTTATACGTCTGTCAACGTTCCGTAACATACATTTCTTTAAGATACAGATAATTCATTGGTTCCTCCTACGTATATTATTTCTTCTTAAAATCAAGAAATTCTATAATGTTGGTTAGACGTAAAACGTAAGTCATATTGTAAATTTTGCCTAGGGCGTTCTAGCATGTTTCCGCAATCCAAAGTGTTCTTTTCCGAGGTTAATTTCTACACTATCATCCCTTCTTCTCTAAATAATTCGTGTTAATAGTTTGCAGCCCTGACTCAATGTATCGTTATCATGAAATTATATTATTACAGGTTAAAGCCATCACACAGTTTGATGGCGGTAAAAACTGACCGGACTCACAAATCTTTCTTGTTTTGTGAACTACGAAGTCATAACTGTTATAGTATAAAAGACACCGTAATATACAAATTTTCAAACAACGCTCCAGTTGAAAAACCCCTCAGGCTAATAACTTGTGAACGTATGGTGATTTTTAGCACCATCGCCAAATCCTTAAACACCGTTCGGGCGAAAACCAGCCTGCTCTGTGCATCCATTAGGTTCATAAAAGTGTAGACATCGGACGCCAGAATCATATTTTGTTGAAGTCGGGAATTGTTCATTACAGCACCATCGTCTTGTAAAAATGCGTAACCATGGAATATTAGAAAAGTTATAGAGCGAGATTGACGATCCCTTCTAAACAAAACAGAGCAAAAGTATCGTAATGAAGGAAAACATAAGATACGGAACCAGCTTAACGTGCACATGAAGAAGATATTAGACAAAAAAATGATCGTAGAAACAATGGTTTTACATATAAGAGCCTGTTGGCGCCGAACGTTGTTATAAACACATAGATCGAATGGGAAGTAACGGAAGACATAAAGATGATCAGTGCTTGATGCAACATGTTGTATACGTAAATAAATGTACTGTAATGGCGCTCAAAAGACGGAAGAAAGCGTTATCCTTCTACAATACGGTTAACGATTGATCACTCACACTTTGCAGGATCGACTGCTTAACAAAAAAGTTAGCTGCTCAAGGGATTTGTTTTCCCAAATTTTGCACTTTTAATAATTAGCGTGTTTAGGAAATTCCTTGATTTTTGAGTGAAATTTATCGTCTATCCAAGCGATATAAGGAGGAAGAATGGCATAAATCAAGACAAGGGAAGGGCATGTGGCAAAGTTAGATGTGTCGGAGGGAAAAAAAAAACTTCGTTTAGAAAAACTCGTTTAAATGATTCATTAATGTTTTTTTGTCAGTGAGCAATCCACGCAATTGTGACTAACCAACGGTAGGGACAAGATTTAAGTAAACGCTCTCTATCCATCACGAGTTTCTTAGGATAAATGGTCCCGTACACCAGTGGGGACAACGAAACAAATAATACTGAACTTCGAGGAGAAACTTTCATTAAAGCGGCGAGAGTCTAGTTCCAATCAACTAGTTCCGCAACTTATCTCTTAAGTGTTGATGGTAACAAGTAATACAGGGAAAGTGCCTAATAGACATAGGAGATCAACAATTTTTCTTCCCGAGATTGAGCCACATAAGAATGGCACGAAGGAGGAGGGAAGGGACAAGAATTGTTTCTGATGCACTACTTATCTCCTTACGCGTGCGATTAAAAATAGCTGCATGAGAAGAGCTTTAAAATACTCGAATTAGGAATCAAAGTACAGTAAATGTAATAATCATGTACCGAGGAATTTCTAGAAATTAAATGATTTCTTAACTACCGTTGTAGAGTTCCCACACAGATAGAAAAACTCAACTGGTGACTTTATAGTAATGTTTATAGAAATTAGCAGGTTATGTCTGTTAACAAAGGATATTTTACAATTAATTATGCATATTGTTGCTGAAATTAATAAATAGTGTAACTATCTACTCTGCCAATGAAACTACATATGCGATAAAGACAAGATGTGAAATGACAGACTCGATACCTGAAGGTAGTTACACGCATGATAACTAGCAAAAAGAGATATTTACTGTATTTCATATCGAAAAGTATTTATTATTATCTATTCTTGGAATATAGCACTCTTTGAATCACGGCTATACCACCAGTACTAATTTGAACATTACATGGGTGTAAGTTTTGCAAATGATAGCTATGAGTTTTGTGGTTTTTTGCTGTCAGAATTTACTTCAGCAACTTATTAAGAAAATATTACATTCCATCTTTAAATTCCATTAATTATGTTTTTAATTTGATGTAGGCCTACACTATAAATGGCTTGTACTATTAGGGTAAACGATAAGCGTCTTACGAACGTACATTAAATGCAAAACAGTTGAATATATATACGAAACGTTTGACTGTGATGCTTATTTTTTGCTATAACATCGGATCAGCTTATAGTGGACTTCACAAAATTTAGTATAAGTCCAAATTTATTGAGAACAATATGTTTTGCTAAATACGTTAATTCATGGGCGAAATTTCACTCTTTTTTTCTTTAACAACAAATCCAGCCCTACTGCTGCAAACAATGATACTGCAGTCTGCCGTTTTTCTATATTATTACGTAATGTTAATATTAGTGCCCACTTCATACACTGTATACATCGAAATTTTAAAGTTAATATAAATAAAACATTTAATTGAAAATTAAACTTGTTCGAAGGAAGGAATATTATCGTATTGCACCATAAAGTGCTAAAGTTGTGACTGTCTTACGTTTGTGTCAGTTTCAATTTTTACGAAGTCATGTATAGTTCAGTCTAGTTGAGAATGACGCCCAGTAAAGTTGTGAGGCGGCATCGTGAGTCGTGTCGGGATAGCACAGTCGGTAGTGCGCTTGCCCGCGAAAGGCAAAGGTCCCAGGTTCGAGTCCCGGTTCCGGCAAGCATTTTTAATCTGCCAGTAAGTTTCATATCAGCGCACAATCCAGTGCAGAGTGAAAGTATCATTCTGGAACAATAGTGACGTTTACTGCATTCGGTACAGCATGGAAGCATTGTACAGCTGACCAGCTATGAACCATTTGTTGATAGTAGTGCATAATAGTTTTAAGGATTTTTTATCAGTATTTTTCTCAGTATATACGCACTATACATTAATCATGGTATTTTGTTTATAACTTCAAATAAAATACCAGGCATTAAAGGATTAAACCAACTAGGAACAACACAAACACCAATACACGAGGGAGGCCTCGAACCTCTGATGTGGTACGTACTAAAGTCCGTTTCTTTTCTTTGATGCACCTTCAAATGTATTGTATTCCCGTGTACCTTTGGCGTTACTCTAATAATGGTATATGGCGAACTGCTGGCGGCCTAACTTTCCCGTTCCTAATCGTTCTTGACAAACGAGCTATTTTTTGTAATAGGATACTTATTTACATATTCGTACTTCAGCCGCAAAATCTCAGTCTTTTCATCTCTAGCAATGCTGATGAACGGATGTATCAAAATTAAAGTCGACGCTCTCTATGGCAACAGTTAAATACGAAGAATTTCGGTGCCTCTTATTACCTTTAGAGACTGTGCAAACAAGCGAATACACACGTCAGATGTACGGTAATCTTTGATTCGCAGGCAGAGCCCACTTTATCGTCCAGACAGGATGATTTAAACTTTCATTCTTTTTCCTGCAGTCTTTAGATGCGAAGGACGTAGTGATTCCTTCAACATCGTATTTTACTGTATAGTTTCTATTCAGTTCTATACGGAATGTTAAGATTGAACTTTTCTTGTATCTCTTTCTTCCGATTGTCAGCAATTGGGAGCTCCATATTCAGGTGGTAGAATAAGAGTACACGCCGCAAATCGGCAACAGAGGCCGTGACAAAATCAACAACATGCGTACTATTAGGACTCGTGCACCGAGGATACCGTACGAACTTCAATAAAATGTACACGTGTTTCATCATTCTAGATAACGAAAATTTTGACAATATTCCTCTACTATACGCATCACCGAGGTAGCCAGACACATTTATTCATTGCGTGTGAAGGAAGACAGGGCAAAAAAGAAAGCCTACAAATCTTGATTACGCGTGGTCCTAAGTGATCCACTGAGTTAGGTGGTTCAAATCCACCTCCGGCCATTCAGTTTTAGGTCTACCATGATTTCCCGAAATCACTCTAGGCAAATGCCGCGATAGTTCCTAGCCAAACATTCGAGCATGTGCACACGATCGACGGGGCATTAAACCCTATGTTTCTTTCCTTCCTAAGTGACCCACCTGAGAAGAAGAAGAAGAAGCGTGATAGAGAGATGGCCTACAACCGCTAGACGTCAATTTCATTGTTTTCGCAGTGGTAGAGGAATTTTCATAGTAGCTACAAATACAAACGTACCTCATGAATCACTCTGTTACTGAAAAGTAGTTAAAAAATCCTACAGTACTACGTGAAATTTTCTTCAGATTGAGAATGTAGAATTAATTGAAATGGAGAAAAAGTATTTTATGTGATACAATTTCAAAATAACAATTTTATGATTTTTCCCTTAATTGTACTTTAAATCCTAGCTTATCACGATATTTAGTAAGTCAAGGGCATCGGGTAGTGCCCTTTAGTCTCTGATGAGTGAATTTACAAGCATCAAAACGTGTAACATAAGCGACCATTACCTTTTATTGCACTGGGTAAGAAGGTTATATATCTTATATTGATGAGGTACTGTAGATCTTAGTATGCGAGATAACTTTCATTTTGCTACGTCTACTGTTCATTTTGTGTGATACAATTATAAATTAAATAATTTAGAAATTTTCCTATGACTGTACTTTGACATCTTAAATCTTATAAAATTTCATGATTCTAAGTTGTTGGGAAGAACCCTACAGATTTGTTATGAGTTTGCGAGACTCAAATTATGTAACACAAATGATTTCACTTATTTAGAAATTTATATTCGACAGTACCAAGGAATCAGTAAGAGAGGTGGATTTGAGCTTGATACTCTGATGTTCCTGACATGAAAGAGTCGCAACAGTCAGACAGCCAGTATATATAAAAAATAACGGAACTTGGAAAAGATGTCACTTTAGGAACTTCTTATACGATAAGAATGTTGTTATAAGTACTGTACAAGAAAATAAGGGAACTTTGAAATAATGTGAAAATATAAGTTCCATAGCATTTTCACCTTTTGTGAGTAAATGCTACGTAATAAATAAACATCTTAGAATATCGCATGTAAACCAAAATTATTGTACAGTCTTGTAATTGTAATGAAATATAATGAACTGAGCATGATGACAGAAAACTGATTTAGAATAAAAACACTATCAAGGAAAAAGAGACAGAGAGAGAGAGTAAGATAGAGAGAGACAATGATGCAGGCTATGAATTTCATTGACGCACACAATGATAATAAATAACATTTTTTTTATAGCAGAAACATGTGTTTTATTGATAGTGAACAGTAAACGTATTACTATGAGTGCCCTTTCAAAAAATAACACAAAATTCTGTAGATAGTCTTAGTTGCATCCATCTACTGAAAAGTCTATTTCACCATATGTCCAGTATCACCATCATTTTTAGTTCAAATCTACATTCCTCTTAGTACAGTCAATCAGGGTAACATTTTGCCAGTCATGGTATCTTTCTACCACCTAATATTTGGCTTTCATAAGACTGATGTTCCACCTACAGAGGTATTAAAAATTACCTTTAGAAAAAAATTGCCGATAAGTGGAACATGAGCCATTTGTAACCCAAATATTAAGTGGTATCAAAATTCCCTGACTTGTACAAAGTTATCCTGATTGACTTATTATTGTTACTGATATTTATATTCTTTTCGCCCTGCCCCATCTCCACAGAATATTTACGCTCACAAGGAGTTGAAAATGTGTAATAAACGTTTGTCTTTTATAGTTGATTTGAAGAATTTTCAGTATTGACCTCAATGTTGACGCAACCAGTACGCAATGCTACTAAAATAGAGATTACAAAATTTTGCAAATAAATCTGTAATTTCAAACTCTAGTATTAAAATTAACCTATTTTTGCAAATAAAGTGATTTTTCCAAATGTAGTTTCTCTACATAATGGCACAACACATTTTATGAGACATTTGTGGGATATTTTACGATTTAAACGTGGATCAGATGGATTGTGTTCTCCAGTTCTCCAGTTGTGAGATGTACCCTAAAAATCTCTGAGTATAATAAAAAAAAAATGTTTGTAGAGTCTATGGGACTTAACTACGGGGTTATCAGTCCCTAAACTTACAAACTACTTATGAACTACTTACAACTAAGGACGGCACAAATATCCATGCCCGAGGGGGGATTCGAATCCCCGATCGTAGTGGCCGTGCGGACCGTGACTGGAGCGCCTCAATCCCCTCGGCCACCGCGGCCGGCTGAGTATAATAAGTATGACAGAAGAAAGAAGTGAGAACTTGTAGATTTTGAATTAATATCATGTCCACGCGAACAGTACAATCTTACTGAAATTAAGCGAAGTGAAGGCACGTCGTTGCATAGATAAATTATCTGTATTATTAAAAAACTAAATAAATTTTTATATAAAGAGATACTGGCGCCACCGATTCACAACACGAGACACGAAAGAAGGATAAAGTATTTCACCAAACTGTGTGGTACACAAGAAAAATATTTGGAACATGGAAATAGAAGATTCTTCCGTGTATCTCAGTGTTAGAGAAACGAATGTTCACTGGTACGGTGTGGTGAAGATAATTTGCAGCAAACTACTTCTGATTTGCATTAAACTACAACATTTCGTTTTTACAGTTTTGTCGCAAAAGAAAGGAAAATTACTGTTGTAATGAAAATATTGGTTTCTGTTAAACTATTTAAATATTTCTGAAATCATTTTTAATTTGTGCAAAATATACACGTACGTTAGCTACTAAGGAAATCTAAATATTCATGGTAATTCCGTGACGACGTTTCAAACTTCAGAGATTATACGGAACGGTAAATGGAGCAATATGAGGTATGGGGCACTGGTTCACAACGGACTGAGTCTTAAGTTAAAAGCGATGATGTTTGCGATGTCTCTGGCATTGGAATGTATATACCGGTAAATTATAGCCAGATTTCTGGAGTATATTACACTTGTTATACTTCGTCAATGTGTGGAGCACCAACACGAAAGTGCCCACCGTTCTTTGGTGCAACGTCCCACAATCCAATAAGTAATCTGCTGCGAACGGTGGACTATTTGAGAGGGATCCATTATGGTGGTAATCATTTGCACCATTCATTTTGACACAGATTGCTTATCATTATGTCAGAAACATAGTGTTCCAATTAACAATACACTACACACAAGACAGCAAAGACAGTTGTGAACAAACAGCAATCTATCTCTGTTTACCGTTATGCTTACGCCTCACACTATATTTTGTCATAAGATTCTTGTTCACAATTACCTGCAATTTCTGTCGTTAGCTCGAGCGCTAATAGTAGCATTTAAATGTTTAGTGGTCCAAATTTTTGAAGTGTATTCTCTTTAGCGACACTTTTCGAGTGTCATGTGCATCGTGGCTGGCACTCTTAAAAGAAATAATGTAAATTTAGTGATTTACTCCTTATGGAAGCGTTACTCCTATTATTTCAAGTTCCTAATATTGAACATCTAAATATATCCACGAACCTGTTTAAGGTATAAATCGTTTCTTTTCTAAATTTATTAGAACAATAATACGGTGCGCAATTCTTCACTGTTTTCCTTAACGTTTTCGGTAACTTGTGAATACCATAGCCACGACTAACGAATACGGGGGTAGGGATAAAGAATGTATAATGTTCGATTTGTGCCCGTATAAACCGCAGTACTGTTGAACTTACGAGATGCTTACCATCATAATGGAGTTTAGGGAAGATTCAAATTAACCTTCGCTTACAGCACCCTTGGAAAGTGTAGTTACTCCTACAAGGTCATTTCTTTGGTTCGTGACCACCTCGATCAGTCATTTCCTGACACGTTAACAAGGACATTATGTCCTTTTCGATGGTCGTATATTTATCTGGTCTCACTCCACTCGATTTCTGCTTGTGGGGCTACCTGAAAAATGTTTCCGTCTAGATGCCCGCAGAAACAATGTAGACAATATCGGAATTTTAAAACGTTTAGGATAGAAATTTGTGCGACTGTGCCAGTGACAGTGAAAACGCTATTTCGAACAGGTCATAGATGTAGCAGTTTGTATGGTAAATTTAATCCAGTATTAAAATTCCGTAGATTTATCATATTGTGTCCTTCTGACATCAAATTACGCACTTCGTTACTAATCTATCAACGACGAAATTACCTGAGGGCATGGGCAGCAATAATGGGGAATTCTTTACGTCATGATGAGATTTCGGACGTTTCGGCCCTATGTTTGAGCGCTTCGTCAGGCTAAGCCAGAACTACAACATTTTCGCATGTAGAATACCCGTACAACAAATTGAGGCATTAACCATTCTCCTTTTACCCCTGAAAGTTAGTAACATCATTAGTAAATCGCTGGATATATGCATAGGAGGAGCAATTGTTATAAGTGAAAGTTAGAACAGAAATGAGAGGACACAATTTCGGAAGCGATCAACTATAATAGGAAAAATTAATATAGCGGGAAGGAAAACTAGGTTTTATCGTATTGTGATCATTGAAAAAGAAAAGGAAGAAGAGAAGAAAAAGGAGATATTGTTCTGGGACACTTTTAGGTATTATGGAAGTTGTTTCAAGAAATAACGGTCACATATTAGTTTTGATTCTATCTTGAATTTATGGTTCTGACGGACTGTTTTCCAATATTTAAAAGGTAGCAATGATCAGTCTGCCTATTTTTTACTCTACAGTGGATCGGAATTTCGCTCACAGTTTTACCATTATCAGTTTTAGGAAACAGAAAAACCAGTTAATGCGAGTAACGTTATGCGACTGTAACTCGTTCTTCTGTGTGTTTTGGCGGTGCTAATGGTCTCACAGTAACCGTTTCTAGAACTTCTGCAATCAATAAAATAGGGGCAGACAGATCGCTGTTATCTTTTACATAAAGCTCATGTAGTTACTTCATTTGAAGCTCGATAACTCGTATTTCAAAATCACCTTATGACTCTTTTAAAATTTATTTTCTCCTATTAGACCCCGAGGTGATGTCGTTATTGTTGTTCTGGTCTTCAGTCCGGAAACTTGCTTGATACAAGTCTCCATGCAAATCTATCCTGTGAAATCCTCGTCATCTCGAAACAAACGCAAACCCACATTCACTTGAAACCTCTTACTTCATTCGTCTCTTGGTATCCCTCTGTGTTTTATATCAATTTCATCCACCCTATTCAGGGTGACTAAGAATGTGACCTAACATTGTATCCAATCCATTACACTTTATGACACAAATTTATTTCCTTCTCAGTTCTGTTCAGTACCTCCTAATTATTTACATGAACTAAACTTCTAATCTTCAGCATTCTACTGTAGCGCCACATGTGAAACCTTCTATTCTCTTTTTGTGGGAACGGATTATCGTCCATGTTCCACGCCTATATAAAGCTATATTCCCACTTCAGAAAAGATGCCTAACACTTACCTATTTTATGTTAAGATTTTTGCCTTCTTCAGAAAATATTTCTTCCCACAGATGAGCTACAGTTTATATCTTCTCTACTTCAGCCATCATAGGATATCTTACTGCCCAAAAAATAAATTCACATTTCTACTTTCATCTCGTTTTCTATTTTAATTCCTTCAGCATCACCCGATTTAATTCGACGACATTCCATTAATCCTATTTTGTGCTTGTTAATGTTCATCTTCCTTTCAAGACGCTGTCCATACTGTTCAACTGGTCTTCCCGATCATTTGTTGTTTCAGACAAAATTAAAACATCATAGGCAAACCGCAAAGTTTTTATTTTTTCTCTCATTCCAAATTTTTCCTTTGATTATTGACGGGTTTCTCAATGTACACACTGAAGAGGTTTATAGAAAGGCTACAACCCTCTATTACTCCATTTCAAACCGCTGTGTCCCTTTCATGCTCTTCGTGTTTTACTTTTGCCGTATGGTTTATGTATAAGCTATATTAAATTTTTTGTTATAAATATTTTACCGTGCTACCTTTAGATATGATAGAGTGTGTTTTATTTAAAATCGTCAAAAGGTTTTTACAAATCTACGAAGGCTATAAACGTATATTTGTTTCTTCTTAACATAAGGTAACACGTTGGGTCAGTATTGTCTAACGTGTTGCTACGTTTCTCCTAAATCTAAACTGATCTTCCCCAAAGACGGCTCCTACTAGTTTTTCCATCCTTCTGTAAACAATTCATATTCTTATTTTGCAATCATGACTTACTAAACTGAGTGTTTCGTAATACAAGGGCTGGATAAAATGCAACTGGAGCTATGATACATCTCTGAAAGTTTTTATTGAGAGAGATACTAGTACTTACACACGTTCAGTATAATCGCCTCCGTTCGTTATTTATTATGTATTGCAAAAAGTTCGGAAGGCTTTGTACACCAACTTAGCGACTATTTCTGTTGAAGTCCCGTATTGACCGCCTTTGGCATCTTTGTCGTTCTACTGGATCCTTCGCAGTTCTTTCACAAGGAGACTGTTATCACAAGGAGTCATGTCAGCTGGGTACCGTGGACGTTATAGAATCTACCATAGGCCGTTGGCACGAAATGTCCGAGTCAACATCATTGCTACTGTCCAAGACTTCTTGAGCCTGGAACGTCCACCGTAGTCATCCGACATGAGTCCATGCGATTACGATCTCCTTGACGAAGTGAAAGGACTGCGACGGATTCGGTAGCGGTAGAACACTATAGACCGGTCAGTAAGGGACATTAACAGCAATATACACGTAGTCGGTTTACCACTTATTCCGAAGATTTGGCAAATAGTCATAAATAACGGGTGCGAATATTTTTAAGGAGGTAACTATGAGCTTTGTAAATAAAGTCATTCCAGAGAAAAATAATAGTCACATTACTTCGTATCCTGCCTTTGTATTTTCACCTGCCTGCACCTGCTACTTTGGAATTGGAATTAATACATTCTTCTTGACGTCTGTGGGTTTTTCTCCTGTCTCAGACATCTTGCACACCGGGTGGAGCAGTAGAAACTAGAAGTGTACACACGTGAAATCAACGATCCGTGTTCTGCTAACGCGTTGCAATAAACGTCACAGTTCGAAGAGAAGGTGGTGGTCTAGGTAATGCTTCATATCAAACGGGCACCTGTGAGCACAACAAAGGCACGGTGAGGTCTAAACTACTGTGCATGAAACCGAGCAGGCCTCAGAATACCTGTCAAGGCAAGCACGTGCGCACCGGCTGGCGGTCGGCGCTCCTCGTACAACCTGTTCCCTCTAAGACCTGTCGTAAGGTGCTCTCCCTAAGCAGCCCTCCACGTCCCGTACCTTCGTGTTCAGACGGGTTTATTGTCGTTGCTTCTTTTGACGACCTGTCTACAAGTCACCATTGATTTCTCTCGGGAAGTAAGAGGAAATCTCTATGTATTTTGACCAGGTTATATTATTATTTACAGTATGGTCAAATATGTGTTCTGCATTCCGTAACAGCATAATACAAATGAAAGTAGCACTACGCAACAATTAGCAACAAGTCCGAATACAATAAAATAAAGCTGTGCTCATATGAAAGACAGCTAGCAGAATGATTGTCAATATCACTAGTTCGGTTAGATTGCAAGAGATACTTCGTTGGTGCACGGGTTAGTAATGTTCTTGTTATGCATTTTGGTATACTGGTGGCTACGCGTATATGTATCACTAGTATCACACATAGGCCTTAAACTGAGGAAAATATTACTGTCAATGTATGTTTTAGGTACTAAATTGCATTGAAGTAGATCAACGGCTGTGGGAAAACCGTAAAAGAAGGAAATTGACGCTGTTTTGACGTGGTGTACTAGAAGGATGTAGAAAATATCGTGTATTTGTAAGAAATGGGGAGATTCTCTCAAGAATTGGCGAGGAAATGAACATACGGCAAATACTGATAATATGAAAGGGACTGAATTACAGGATTTGTGATATGATATGAAGGACTGACTTCTATGGCACCCAAGGAAGCCGTAGAATTTAAAAAACTGCAGTAGAAGACAATAGCGTATGTCGTAGATGTGACTCAATAAGTGCTACTCTGATATTAAGGGGTTGTCAAAGGAAAGCGTAACTGATCCAACCATTAAACTAATGAACAAAATGTCGAGGCTTCCAGACCGACGCGCTCGTTTTTGGTTCTGCCGGTGATTTTGAGTGAAATGCTGTCAAATCATGGAACTACCCAGTTTTTCTTTTCTACAGACGAGGCCAATTTTCGCCAGTGTTTTTCACATGCATTCTGTATTGTTTAATTTAATTGATCGATGAAGTAAAAAAATTGGACAGTAAATTTGTTTATAGTTCACCTCCCAATGCATTACATTCTGTGGTTTTATTTAGGTATACTTCACGTAATGTTTCATTGAAATAGCGCATACCATTATTTCTATGTGTTTTATCTTATTTATATATGTGCATCCGTTTTTCATTTTATAAACTTTTAGCAGTTCTTCCTCCTTAAGTGCAATTTTCCGTTCGCCGTTTATCTCTGAAGATGGCTATATATCCCAGTGGAAACCAGCCAGCACCTTACGTTATACAGCTGCGATATGGACTATTAAAAGATTTATCTCAAACATTTTGAACTTCATAAAAATTTTAAGAAAACGTGTCCCCTCCTTGATATTATCGGATAATAACAGTATTTTTGTGTGTGATGGATGCTTTCTACACACTTCTATTCTACCAAAACTGTAAAAATGACAGTAACTAAGGGGACAGAAAGTTGGGCTTGATTTAATGAAACAAAAATCTTTCACTGAAATTTTAATGAGTCAGCAAAAAATTGCTTTGAAGGGTAAACTATATGAGGGACGCTTTTATCTCACTTTCAAATATCCAGTACTAATTGTGCCGGACTATAGGTGATTTTCTTCCAAAAAGTGAAAGGGAATTTTTAGTTCGGATGTGAACTGTTTGCATTCAATACCAGCAACAGAAGTTATTACAGTTTCTGGTTAAATGTCTTAGGCGATACCTGAGGTAATCCTTCAAATATGACACAAAACATGATAAAAGTTACAATAGCCCCCAGTCGTCAGAAAGCCGATACATACAACAAGTCAGCATTGCAACAATGTAGGAAGATAGCGGAACAGAAAGTGGAGTATACATTCGCAGAGAAATTGTGCAATCGATAGCCAAATGTTAAGCCAGTCCGTTACACTACATATTATGTATGAATACTAATAGAGTTGTTAGATGAGCAAAACTGATGGAACGTATCTTGTTGTCGATAACTGTGGTAATATATATTGAAGACAAATGTTAGAAAGTTGCTGCTAATAGCGATGACTAGTGTAAGTTTGTATTTATTTTACTTCCAAAACGCAGTTGCTGAAAACATAGTACGGCTGAGTAAATGGACGTCAGGTATATTACTTGACACTCCGCTGTCCACCCATCTCATTTTAATGAAATTTAGTTGAAATGTCAGTAACAGACATACTAACATGAACATCAAGCAATTTTGTATTTCGACCACTGTGAGACTATGTACGAAGTATTTTTTCTTCAGTTATGGCAATTATTTGATGAGAATGCGTAGTGCATGACTTTATCAAGTTTGTGTACAGGGTCATGTATATTGGTCCAGACGAGTGTATACGATTTTGAAATCATGATGACCAGGTTCCAAAAGTGTCAGGAGGTGAACTGAGATCATTTTCAACGTCTGCTGTACTCAAATTGGAACTATATTTCCTTTCTTCTGCTGTCTTTCTTTGTACCCTGGAACTCAGTTCTTCTATTCAGGCACTTCTATTTGCTGCGTCTTATGAGATATTGCACCATCATACAAAATAATGCTTGTCACGTAAACGGAAGATTATTGTATTCACAAGATAATCACGACATTCTTGCTACCTTAAAGCTAAAGTCGTTTCGATCTGCGATACCCTATTATGGCTGTAGATTCTGGAAAAAAAAAAAAAAAAAAAAAAAAAAAAAAAAAAAAAAAAAAAAAAAAAAAACCCTCTCCCTGCGTTAATCTCGAGTACGTTGTTAACTTATAATCAGTTCGTAGGATAATTCATATAATAAATCCTCAAGCGCACAAGAATTTCCGTCATAGGAGCATAAGATCATTCCTGAATACTTTCAGTCATTTAGATATTTCAAATTTGAACCAATTTCTGTATACAGAAGAGTGAGTTAGTGTTTCCCGTACATCAAATTCATTCATATTCTACTACGCTGTACCAGTAGAAGCGACGTCACCACTCACGGTGACTGTTCTGAATTCATTTTTGTTTCTAAATTAATAATTTGGAAAATACCTAGCTAACATAATGAGAACATTTCAAAAATTCTGTTGTGGAACATCGCGTGAATATAGTTACAGTGTCACGATATTTGTAGATAATTTCACTGTCATATGAAATGAGAATCCTTTATCGCTGTAGCAATTCTTGTAATATTCAATATATTGAAAATCTCTTTCAACATCTAAAATAATTTACGTAGATGGTAACTGATGTCACAAATATAGACGTTAATCGCATCAGTAAACAGTATTCCGTAGCTACCTTAGCTCTAAACTGGTGTGCATTACCATTTCCACTTAAAGTAAACCTTGTAATTAAAAATCAGAAAAAATGCACAGACGTATGGCCTGGAGAGTACATATTACACGGAATTAAGTTACTGGTTAACCTACAACTGAGATTTCACTATTAAACTAATACCACAACGAACGAACAAGTGTTGCTGCAGACCTTAAATCGCTGATAAGGAAAAGATTTTCAGCTGCTTATTTACTTCACTTTGCTTTCGGACGTTTAGTAATTTGTAAGTCAAGAATTATTTTTAAGACCAAGAGAACAAATTGGTGTCCGTACACTATGTTTAATTAACCTTGCAACAATTAACTTGTGTTACTGTTAAGAGTAAGTGAAACAGTGGTCCTCCATGTAAATAGTATAAATACGATAGTTTGATAGCTGCAGATTGTTGGACGTGATGCCAATATGTTAGAGAGTTTCTTAGCGAAGTACTCTTTAGCTATTTCTTTTCCTTGCAGCTGTTTTGTTAATGAAGAGAAAAGCATTCCTGAGCTTCCCAAAAAACATATTTGAATGCTGTGTGAGTTGATAAGTGATATCACATTTACGAGAGAAGGTGTATAGAATTATGTAGAAAATTTTAATTTTGATCTTACAGACTTTCTTTTTGTCATGATTGTTGATCAGAGGAATGAAATCTGTGACAAACATGAGTCCCGGGAAAAGAGAAGTCCAGTTAAGAACAATTATACGAACTTCGATGAGAGGAATATGTAAGCATTTCTCGGGTGTGTTGTGTTACTGACGCCAAAGTAAAAAAAAATGTAAGGTAGAAGCAAAGGAAATCTGGTTATAGAAGAGAATTAGGAAGACAGGAAGAGCGATGGTACATATGGTGAATATGTAATGTGGCATAACACATTGTTGTTGAACGTTTTTAAAGGGAAAATAGAAGTAAAATTCAGATAAATCTGAGAAACGATTTTTTGTTAAGCTGAAAACTCAAAGTCAAATAAAAGTGCCTTAACTTTCTTACTTGCGTGATGACGAATTATTAGTTAGCTATACTTCAGCAGAGACGTAAGAAAGAAGGAAGGTAGGAGAGCACTACAATGGAGTGCTTTGCGTATAACTTACACACATTAATCCGTGCCTTGAGAAGAAGCTGTTAATTTCTGCAATGTTTTTCTTCTGTTTCTGCGTCTCGCTGTCAATACCATTAGGACATGGTACAGCACAAGTCAATATTCAACAGCAAGCTTCATTACACCATCGTAGTTCTATGTCTCGGATTGCGTCACTAAATTTTGCGATAACTCCTGAAAAATTAGACGTCAACCTGATTACATAAGGCAGTCTTTTGCTACAAAGTTCACATTAACAGCTTGAAGCTGATGCACTATATATTACATCGACCACCTAGCACAATTTACGCTACAGTAAAGCTGTGTTTTATTTAACGGAACATAAAATTTAAAGTATTGTTTAAAAGGAATGCAATCGTAAATATTAGAAAAAAACAACAACAGCACAGCTCTAGAGAAATAATATTCGTTGGAGGTTTGTGACATTCATTCATATCAATGTTAGATACAAGATGTGGTGGTAACTAGGATAATAAAGTTGAAACAATAAATGTACATATAAATTTCATGAGTATGAAACATGTAATACAGATTTTACCTACTCATATAATCGTGATCATTAGTCACGTGTAGCTTCCACCTTCATTACAATTACTGAAAGTAGGACACTTATGATTACAGCAAACTGCTGATTCAGCAACACTTCTTTCAGTATTTATATTTGACGAAGAATTACGGATAGAAATAACAGAATTGTTGTTTAATTTACTTTAGCTCTTTTAAGTACAGATGTACTTCCTAATGCGACATATTCAATTTAGCTGGTTTCCACTTCGGACCATCGCAAATACTATTTAAACCAAGTTTCTTGATAAGACACCATAGCAGAAATTTACTCCAGGATGGAGGAATTTATTTTACACTGAAAGAAATAGATTTTGTTGACACCCACTCACTCTCTTAAGGGGGCTTTAAACTTTGTTAAAATCAGAGTACATCATAGATCGTAATAATGTTTCTCTCGGAAGTCCACGGCTATTTTCAAACAACGTATACTGCTATATTCCTCACTTATCTATAGACGCATGGCCGAGCAGTACGTGGGTTTTTTGACAGTTTTCTCAATTACAAAATATCACATTACAATAGCTGTAAGCTTATAGATATATACGTAACAAGGTAATAATAGCCTATAGTACATAGCTCACATAAATAATACATCAGATTAAGGTATTTACAAGGGAGAGTTGGAAAATAAGTTTCCTCTGCCGACTGTGGGAAGAGCTGTGTATGAAAGGAAAAAAAAAATAGAATGAGACGTTATAGATACGACATAGTTTTATTTTTCTACATAATTTCCAAGTACATTGAGACATTTGTCAAACCGCTTCATAAGGTTCAAAACGCCGTCCATGGAAAAATTTTGGTGCTGCATACGGGAGAAACATTGGTCGGCTATGGGGAAAGATGACAGAAGGTGAACGCGCACTTGCAAGACACCGATAACCATTGGGTAGAGGTCGACCTTGAACATGGTTATGACTTTCTGTTTCGAATCGTGACAGGGAATGAAGCGCGGCTCCACCATTACACGCGTTAATCGAAGGCTGCATCCATGGAGTGAAAACATCCGTCATCATCTGTCCGAAAGATGTTTAAAAGCACTCCGTCTGCAGATAAAGTGCTACTCGCCGTTTTCTGGGACGCCCAAGGATTTTTATTGCTGGTATTTTTGGAGGATGCAACCATCAATGCTGCGCGGTACTGTGCCACCCAGACGAAATCGAAATAGGTGATTCGGAAAAATCAGCTTGGCCTTCTCAAATCTGGCGTTCTGCTGTTGGATGACAATGCGAGACCATACTCGGCGACGGCAACGCAAAACGATATTGTAAATCTTGGTTGGGAGCGCTTATACCATCAGCCATACAGTTCAGATCTCGCACCAAGTGACTACCATCTGTTTCCAGCATTGAAGTGGATTCTCGGTGGAAGGTGCTTTGGAAGCAATGCTGACGTCAAACAAGCCGTTCTACGCTTCTTCCGTATACAACGCACTAATTTTTTCCTGACAGCTTTTTGAAGCTTGTAAATCGGTATGACAAATGTCTCAATGTACTTGGAAATTATGTAGAAAAATAAAGATATATTTTATCTTAAATGTATCATTCTATTTTTTTTCTTTTCATACGCAGGTGTGACCACAGGCGATAGGGGAAACTTATTTTCCAACTCCCCGTCGTAATTATTATCGATTAATCTACATCTACATAAAATACTTTGCAACCACATTGAAGTGCAAGGCAGAAGGTGTTCTTTTCCTGATTCCGATATTATTAAGCAAGAGAAGGTAACGAAATTCTCTTGAGGCGTACTGAGGAATAACACTTTCATTTTGTGAGTAAACAAGAGAAATGTAACTATAAAGGACCGAGATTGCTTACCTAATATTTACTACAGACCTGCTTCCTGCTTTTCGACATTACCGGCTTGTTCAACAGTTGTCGTGGAAAATTGGGATTACAAAGCAATGCCGAAGTGTGCTTTCTGCACCCCCTTTTCAGTCTAACAGAGAGCGTCTTTCGATTCGTTTCACTAAACAGGCTATTCCTATATAGAATTTAGTAATTCTAACATTACAGAAATAGATCGAAAGTCACTTCGTTACCCTGCGTCGGAGGTTCGAATCCTCAGTCGGGCATGGATATTTGTGTTGTCTTTAGTATAAGTTAGTTCATAAGTAGTTCGTAAGTTTAGGGACTGATGACCCCACAGTTAAGTAAGTCCCATAAGCTTTACAAACATTTGAACATTTTTGAACATTCCGTTACAGAAGGAGTCAACATGTAAGTAAAAAAAAAAGAAGGTAGAAAATTTTAAATTATTAACTACTATACTACTATACAGTGATGTTCGTAGGACATTTTGATGAACAATAAGGCTTCCTTTCCTGTTCAGCTGTTTGTTTCCGATATGAAAATGTGGCTAACATCTTTTTATTATTATTATTTTAAAAGGCCATTTACCATAGCATATATCTACACAAATAATGTATTATCAAGGGTACTGTGGGACGTGATTAATTGTTATAACTGCATACTGTAGCTCGTCTCCGTTGTTCAGACGACAGCTTCGCTGGCTACCACACAGGGCACTCGGGCTCGATTCCTGGCAGGGTACTGGGTGTTGTGTCTTGTCCTAATCATCATCCCATCATCATCGCCACGCAAATCGCCCAAGAGGCGTAAACTAGAAATACTTGCACTATGGCGGCCCAACAGTCCCGTATAGGACCTCCCAGCCAAAAATGCCATACGATTATATCCGCTTTTGCACTGCATACTTCAAATACAATTCACCGCTTATTTTTAAAAATACAGGACAATCGAGTTGTCGATTTTGATTTACTTATCAGAGAGTGAAATATGTAAACGAGCAAAAATCGGTAATTTTACTTACTACCCTCATTTCTACTGTGTGTCAGACAAAATACGGAGGTTATTAAGATAATGCCATAGATTAACGTAATTGTTTCTGGAAGGATACTGAATATATATGTAGTAACCTATTATTTATTGGATTGCTAATGATACTTCTACATGTTATGTTCCTGAATACTCTCTATGCATATACATTCGTTTCATAATATCATACCACATGTTTGAGGTTCTTCGATCGCCGTCGGCGTGGTCGAGCGTATTGAGGCGCTATGCTCCGACGCACTTTTAGAAATTTTCACAGCCACCTGTGGAAGGAGCTCATTTAGTTTATTACATAAAACAAAAATAAGTTTGATATTTGTTAACTGTATTTGAATTTCCTTCTTCTTTTCACAATACTGGCTACCTGAATATTAACACCATGTGCTGTATACACAGATTGCATGGCACTTTAAGTAAGATTACAAGACATTTTCTTACACTTGACAGGAAAGGTTGTTAATAACAATACTGACTGTTTACTAGAAATATTTCTTTTACAACATACAACACAATTATGAAGTTCCTTAGACTGTTATAAAGAAATTTATGTCGTTAGCTAATATGTATTATTTTTCAAAGTCAGGACTATTTTCGCACTTACAGGGTAGTACATCATTCAGATATAAATGACGTATCTTCAAACTATTTAGGCCGCTCGTTTCTATAAAATCATGCAATATAAAATTAATCGAAACAGTTTCCGTAACGAAACTGCATAATACAATTTATTTGGAATTTCCTAATAAAAATGTACATTCCGATTTGAATGGAGACAGCTGTGTAGCTTGGTGTACCACAGTCTGTACTTTGAAATTTGTTTATGGAACTAGATTCTCTCAAAAAATCACAGCTACATTAATGACTTAATATATTTTTCCGGTTAACTGCCAAATGAAAATGTTTGCGTGCTAGAAGGTGCTGAAGGTGACAGAGAGCGTGGGGCTAGCTGTAAATAATACTGAGTTTACAAACTGAGGTAAACAGAGGTCTCCAGGTATATGGGTACATTATGCGAGAGGACAGCCAAGTATTTAATATGATTCATTCCAGAAAAAAAAAAGAATTCTTGAAATAATTTTTTCTAACTAGCTCCTAACAAACAAAAAATAATAAAAATAAAATAAAATTGGAAGCTTTTTAGGGACACAGGAGAGTAGGTTTTTTGTAGCTTCTTAACGTATTATAGTCATCCTCTTAAGAGAACAGACAATGCAGAATACCTGTATGCAAGGTGCTCATGCACCAGTAGATTACAAATCTCAAACCGAACTATAGTATATAATTATCAATGTCAAAGTTGAGTGTATTATTTTTATACGTATCACACGGATTAACCTTTGTGCATATTAGGAAATTTCTGTTTATTTTTCGTGACGATTTCACTTACTTCTCTCCTTTGTCATAGATATCTATTGTATTAGGCCTTATATGGCAACTATGCATACATAATAACATGCCTATGTCCTGTTTGGTACAGAACTGGTCATTTATGGTATTCATGGAGTATTGTTTAATGTATGCCTTATATACTATCAAGTGAGTCAGGATACTGAAGCATACTGAGACTATAATGATGTGGACATTGTTTGGTTGCTAGAACGTAGTTTCCAGCGCTGCTTTTTGTTAAAACAGTTTAGCGTTTGGTTACAATCTCGTCGTCTTTTGCTTGCTGAGAAAGCAAAATATAGTTATGTTGAGAATAAATTACTCTCCTTCCCATTTACTATTATAAAATGCGACATGCATTATTATGATGGCATTGGAATTATTTACTTCTCTAATTTTTATAGGTTTTTAACTATAAATTATGCGTTAGAAAAAAATATAATTCTTGTTCCCGTCCGAAGAGACTAAAAAATTCCAGACAAATAATACTACATGTTTGAAAGTGCGAACAGGATGGAATCTTTAAGCCAACACACGCAAAGAAAATTTTCGAGTTAATTGTTACTCTGATATTTGAAAAATTCAGTAAAATATAGTTAAGAAGCTACTTTGTAAAATCTTCTAAGAGTATTCTTGGTAATAACTATCTGATTTATTAATAATATTCAGATATCTTCTTGTATAATTGATGGCAGGGAAACATAGCAAATCATACAGGGATACATTCAGAAGCAAATTTGATGAGTGGAAGTTTACTCCAGGAACAGAACCAAAACCGTATCGACCAAGCGATACCGAAGAAGGAAATAAAATAAAGAAATATTGGAAAAATAAGAAGAACATAAAGACAGGTTGAAAATCGCCTGGTTATCGTTCTCCTATGGGGACATTCGCTAATAATAATAATAATACTTATTTTTTTATAAATGATAGAAACACAGCAAGTAACCCCTTATTCACTTTGCTGTTATTGTGAACATTTTCTTGGATATATTTCGAACCCATTTCCTTTACTTGCAAGACCTGTTACTTTATTATTGTGTGTTCTTTGAAAGCCTGTAAATAGTAGGAAACAGGTTTTATACTTTGGGATTGAGAACTGTTTAATGTTGTTATTCATAGACTGAATTTCATATTTTAACTTGGTTTACTCAAGATTTTCTGCTTCTTTGATTACTTTTGTATCTATTTTCGTCGTTATGACA
This sequence comes from Locusta migratoria, assembly GCA_026315105.1. NCBI lineage: Eukaryota > Metazoa > Arthropoda > Insecta > Orthoptera > Acrididae > Locusta > Locusta migratoria. The sequence continues at coordinate 278,313,633 of CM048744.1, forward strand.
TCCAAACAGTTTCGACTGCACTATTGACGATCTCGCTGCGCCTTTAAAGGGCCCCACACACGAGCGACGGATCGCAGCAATCCGTCACATGGGTGACCGATCGCTTCATAGATCGCACGTGTGTGGACAAATCGCAGCGATGGGTCGCCGATCGCTTATCGCATGGAAATCCCAGGCAATCTGGCAGATCGCATGCGATTCGTGGGTGCCTGGATGCTTCTAGCAGCGATGTGTGCCAATATGCCTGTGACTCCTTTCTTTAGTTATCAACCATCTTTGTGATTAGTTTCGCTTTTCCACGTTCAATAATAACTTTACGTTACAATGAATAATTACTCGAGGATCACGAACTACTCTGAGTAATGGATCCAGCGTTGTCACTTATATTAAGGAGTAATACAAAGTGCACCCTAGAATTTCTGCAGTGATCGGCGTTTTGAAGTTTGACTCATAGTACTGAACTTGGTAGAACGTTTATAGTATTAGCCAAGAAACAGTTGAGTTCCATCTGATGATTTTGATTTATTTCTTAAACAACTGCAGGTTTTATTAAAATTTTTAACTTCGACACAAAATGATTAAATGTATCTTCATATTAAAATGGTATTTAATTGTTCAGGGCAAATCAACAAAGCTGTAGTGAAGACCGTAATCGTTTCATACGAACTAGCTCCCTTTTTTAACAATTTATAGTCATGGTAGTCACCAGTGCTGCTATTTACATCATTCTGTAGACACATCGAGACTGAAAAACGAATCGTGTAGCGTAGTTACTTCAAGTTAAACTATAAGATGTACCAATAAAAAGGAATCGAGGACTAATAAACGAAAAAACAAAACGTATTTTTACATTAGAAAGATGTATACAATCCACTTGGCGGCACTAAAAGTGTAACATAACCAAAACACTCTAGGAGAACGGATTCAAAACAAATTTAATAAATTATAATTCCCGTTTCTAATTTTTATAATTTAAAAAAATTCTCGTCAGGATGCACAAATCAACTGTGACTGCTGTTAAAAGTAGAGGAGCCTTTTCCATTCCAGAATTTACCAACAAATATGCGTTCGTAATACTCGTAGAAATTGCACGACAAATCGCTCGTCTGTGGCGAGGTGGAGGCGAGCGACGGATTGCAGCGATATCACATGCGACGAATTGCAGCGATTCGTCGCTCGTGCGTGGGGGCCTTAAGAGACATGTGCTTTACTTTCGATGGATGGTCGCAAAATTTCAAATGTGTTACATATTTGTTTTCATTCAGTTTGTGTGGTGCTTGCATGTGTCTTCTCGTTGCGTTTGCACGGCGTGTCTGTGTGTAAGTGTGTGTGTGTGTGTGTGTGTGTGTGTGTGTGTGTGAGTAAGTGTGTGTGTGTACGTAGAGGGGGGTTATATTGCGTTTTTGGCCGTTTAGAGTGTTGAATTATGTTTTGCTACAGAAAGTTGTTTGGCTATTTTTGACGTTTTGTCTGGTGTATGTCTACGGGCCTTGATATTCCGTTCCTGAATATTCTCAAAGTTCTTGTTGTTAATTGGGATACATTAGAACTCATTTGGGACGCCTAGTCCTCTGGTCATGAAAACGGAGGTTTCTTGTATAAAACGGTCAGAGACGTCTGCAGGAAGCTGGTCTCGACTCAGCTGGCGCACCGTTAATTGTGGCAGAGCCCAGCTTGCGCGCCGTGTTTGCTACGGCAGATATTTGTGCCGGGCATATAGAACGTGAGGCAGACACCGTCACACACAAGGGCCGACCACTGTGGACGGCTCCCGTTCCCCGACCGCTCTTCCATCACGAACGCAAAGCAGAAGATCGTGAACGATAGTCGTCGGTATTTTTTAAGCTTTTGAACAATACCGTAAATTCTATGCCTTATTTATCTAGAGGAAGCCAGTGTAGTGCTACGCACGTTAGCTGTTTGGAATTATATTATATAGCCTGTACTAGAACTTTCCACAAACTTAATCCTTTAAGTCCCACATTATAAAATGATTTTGGAAAAATTAAAATTCATTGTTTTCTGTATTAATTTTTGTTAAGCTTATGGGGTCATCAGCCCCTAAACTTACAAACTACTCATAAACTAACTCATAACCGAGAGAAGATTCGAATTCCTGACGGGGAACGGCCTCGCGCATCGGAGTATAGCACCTCAAAGCGCTCGGCCACTCCGCCACGGCTCTATATTAATACAGTGCACTAAACATCAAAATATGTGTTTTAAAATTTTTGGACAAACTATTGATTTCTTATGTCATGTATTTCATGCACAACAGAGCCGTTTGTATCGAGGTATTTTGTTACTTGGGCGTTATTTTGTTGATAGTTAACAATGCCAGATTAGTTCGTTAATGTTTTGATATTTCTATGAAATACTCTATAAGAGCTCGTCTGGCACAGCAAACATATGCAGACAGACTCCCAATTCGGGACAATCTGGGTTCTCAATATATTATTGTTCCAACGAGTTTCGCGTTTCTAGAGCGTTTCATCGGAATTCCAGAAAATACAAATAACTCTATATTTCTGCTTCTATGTGATGGATTAAAGATTCCATTCTGACTTTCAGACGAGAAGTATTGTTTGTCCGATTCTTTTTAGTTTCTTCGGAAGCGCAAAAGAACTGTATTTTTCCTAATTTATAATTTATTGTTAAAAACAATCACAAAATTAGAGAAGTAAATTATACCAATGCCAGCTTACGTTATAACAGTAAATCGGACGAAATGTAGTACGTTCTTAACGTACCAATATTTTGCTTTGTCGGCAAGCAAAAGTCGTCCAGATTGTAACCAAACGCTAAATTGATGTATTAGAGCCGTTTTAACAAATGACGCTTTAACAAAACGCAGCGCTACAAACTATGTACTAGCAACCAAGCAATGCTTCAGTATGCTTCAGTATCCTGACACACTTGATAGTATATCAGGCATACAGTGAACAGTACTCCATGAACACCATAAACTAGCAGATCTTTACCAAATAGGACATAGGCATACTACTGTGTATGGGTAGTTCCCATGTAATGCCTAATAAGATGGGTAGCACAGTAAACGCTTGCAACGGATATGCATCGAAGGTATGTCTTCCGGTGTAATATATCGATTGTGAGAATTACTACCTCATTAGCGTGAATCGAGAAAGTACTTCTAAAATCAGTCACTACATGCATGCAACAGTTTGCTTTGATTACATACCATTGGCTGAAAAGTCTTTCATTGACAACGGATAAAAGTTGTGGGTCATTTATAGGACGCGTTTGCTAGGAACATGACTCAAGCAGAACGTAGATTACAGATTGAGTTCTGTAGGTGTTTAGTGTTTCTTTTTTCTTTCTTTCTTTTTTTTCGTTTTCTTCTTCTTCTTCTTCTTCTTCTTCTTTTCACGTGAGCGCCGAAGCCGCGAATTTTTTGGCTGAGACCCGTCATCGATGGTACGTTCTGTTGTGCTCATCTGTAACTGCCCAAGATTTTAATGATAGTTATTTATTATCTACGATAATAAATATTACAATTTTATCGCGTATGTTTATATTTGATGATAGAGTTTGTTGTGTTAGTTGGTCCGCCATCTTAGATTCCCATTACAATCGATATATTACTCCGTAACAGTCGCACCTTCGATGTATAGCGCTTGCGAGCCTTCTTCCAAATTACCCATAAAAATTACAAACTGGACAAAAACTTTGAAGGCATAGTCTTATCGAACACAGTCATTATAAGAAAACAAATAATTACTGACCTTAAAACATTATTTTACATCACTTTATAATTAAAAATAAACTATATGCTATTGTAAGAAAGACATCAAAGATTTTTTTTATTTAAAAAGAAGCATTGGGCAACATAGGTCAAAGAAGCAGATAATTTGGGTGAGGTTCTATATTGTACAATTATGGCAAATAACAAAAACTGCTTGTCTGAACTTTCCATGCGGTGCGTTTTATAAACTTACGCAGTGCCGAAGTCAAGAACGTGATGTGATATTCAAATTAGAAGTGAATCAAGGGAAAATAATCCGAACATTAGACGCTAAAATATGTAAATATGAAAAATAGATTCAATTTACTACAAACAGGGCTACGGAAACGACCACTGTGGTGATGCGACAGGGACACAAAGTTTCATGAAAACACCGGTATTGAAAATTATGTTCCCGCCGCTGTTTGCACAGTTGGAACGCCGAGTTTACTGCCTAGCGAGAGAATAAGCCTCACAAAGAGTTAACACGGCGAAAGCCCACTGGTAAACAAATACAACTGCATCTACTCACGTACTTCACAATCTACCGCAATTGGAAATACTAAAAATAAATAAATAAAAGAAAAAATAAATGAAACTAACCTTCAGGTGGCTTCAAATTGCTGATGGCACCGGTAATTTACTGTTACAGTTTACGTTTTTAAATAGATTCATTTGGTTGCTAATGACAGAAAATTAAAGTCAGTGTCACGTAGACATCACTGGCAGACAGCATTTGAATACTAATATTAATTTAGATATCTTTCAGTCAGTTTTACGATCCATTGTTTGTGATATTCTAGTGAAACTACACTTGATATTAATATTTTCAAGTAATGTTTCTGGGAATATTTCAATCAACTCTCCAAAACAAATACACACTGCACTTATAGAAGTAGTCACTACTGCCTCACATTTTTGTTCCTCTTAACAATTACAGCCGATAACTAAATAAGACGTACAACATATCTAGGACGTTAAAACAATTAAACAGTTACATTTGATAAGACTATCCAAAAGATTCGCTTTCGCTAGCACTTCTGAGCCAAACCTACTGAGAATACACATTCTCTTGTTGACAGTGCTCTTCTTCCACGAAGGATCTGTTCACGTTGTAACATATGTTTAGAGCTCTTCCAAATAAATCTCGTGACAATAATGCTGGACAGAAATCTTAAACTAAATTAGAGTAGGCTACACCTTCCAACTAGAAAACTTGGTTCACGTTGTTTGATTTTTTCCAAAAACTGAATAATAATTTTTTTTTTTTTGGAAGAACAGCCATGTGTTACACCATTTTATTTTCATGAAATTCAATGGATACCTGTTCTATAATTGTGGTTGTATAATTGAGGAATAAAGAATACAAATTTGTTATAAAAGTTTTTGGTTTTCTGCAAAGTTTATTTAATACATACTGTGTTTCTAAATTTCATTACACACTTATACAGCTTCTAGTGGAGACGGTGGAGAAATGATTTTCTGTAGGAGTTATGGGAACGTATCGCGTTTGTGAAACAACAGAAAAATAAGATATAAGGTATATCTCTTTGGTCATTCGAGGGACTACAATAATTTACTAGAACGGTATCGCATTTGCAATAGAATATCATGGTAAGGACGCTAATTACTAAATCAATCCACCAAAAATACAATATTGTTACACAAAGGGTGTAAAATTATGGACGGTATCAAAATGTCTCTTCCCCGACTCATAGTGTGCTTCCTTGATAATGAGGACCCTAATTACAGAACTTATCGACTTAGGTACCTACTTAATTCGACTGATAGTACATTCTTCTCTGAAGTGTACAATGTTAACATATTCATGTGTCAAATTTCAGACTGAGAAAATGTCCTTTCTTTTAATGATAATTTGCGCCCTGTCTTCAAGTTACGATAACGGTTAGCACAGAATACTGTGAGAAGATTGATTAGGACAGTGAGGGTGAGTAACTAACCTTTTTTATCCTGTAGATGGAGGAAAAAGAGAATTTTCCTCTTATGGACATATTTGGACATAATGAGCGTACTGAAATTACGTACCCAACACCGAAAATAATTCCTTCCAATTTCCTATTGGGAATTTAAAAAATTCCGAATATACAAGGTTGGTGTAGCAGTTCACAGCCTTCTGTATTACATGTTAGTATTTCATTAGCTATTGGTTAATATGTCACTAGTCGTTTTTGTTCACGGTTCACTGTTGTGATTTTAGTTCGTATAGTGTCATATTTTTATCTGCACACAGTGAATGGAGATGTGGAAAAATTACAACACATATGTCATAGTTTTCTGTTTGAGTTCAGTAGAGGTCCGATGGCATAGGAGGCAGCCAGAAATTTTCGCGCCGTGTGTGGTAATAATTTTACTGGACAGTGCACGCCAAAAGACAATTGCGTCTTCGTTTCAGAGAGATCAGTTTCATCCACAGTGAATCTCCGCGCTAAGAAAGACGTTCGGGGCTTGACGAAAATTGTTTAAACCCATTAATGTACAATTATGCACGTCAACATATATATATATATATATATATATATATATATATATATATATATATATTAGGTTGCCTTTGTTACGTGTATGTAAAACGGAAGGATCTTTTGCAACAACCTAATAAGTTGATTGAAAAGATTATTATACACTAACCACCCACATGGAACACGGTATTAATGATTGTATAATTGAAGAACGGTGTCTAAGGATGGAATAATCGTAGCCAATGTAATGGGCCGCTATTAATATACTCTCCCAAAATTAGCAAGTATTATTCTGTTCTTATGGTATAAAAATGTTCAGATGTTTTTAAAGTTAACTTCTTTGGTCATCAGTCCCTAGGTTTACGAAAAACTTAAACGAACTTAAACTAATGTACGCATAACATACACAAACCCATGCTCGAGGGAGAACTCCTACCTCCGACGGCGAGCAACCGCGCACTGCACAGCAATGCGCCTTACAACGCTCGGCCACCCCACCGCGTCATTTATGGTGTAATTGTGATAATGTTTCCCTGTAGCAATATGATACTCATATGCTATTATATTAAAGAAGTGAAAGCAGGATTTTTGGTCTTAAATATAGTACATAATAACAGCTTAGGCCTATATCATTTGTGATAAATACAAGCGAACTGCGTCGTCTACTGATCTCTTTCTACATAACGCGCAGAGTGGCCATTTCTTATTAAGTCATACAATTCTACAGTTTATTCACCTTGAAGAAATGTTGCACAATTTTTCGTAAAAGAAGAGGAAAAGCAGTCTACATAAATTTTCGTACGGTGTATGGTGAAGGGCAATTTAGAACAGACTTCGACACCAGTCTACGAATATATTCAAATATTGATTAAATTTTGCACAGCTTACATTGAGAAAATGAAAAACATTACTGATTGCATAAGTTATCATATGGTGAATGGCAGAGGGTAGTTTACAGCAGACACCGTTTGATCGATTACCATGAAAGTTGCCTCATGCGTGAGAAAGAAATGGATAGAGAAGAGACGAAGGAAGAGGAGATGTACCAACAGAAGGTTGGAATAAATGAATGGCCTAGCCAAGCAAAGTTTTCTTATAGTGACCAAAGGTAGAAGTTACTCTTCATTCATCTTTCACTCTTTCTCAGCTGGCCAAATTCAAGCTAGTAGAGCTAAGAGCGTACAAGTCAGGAATGTGTAGGAACCATGACAATTGATGTTCATCCATTATTGTTATAGGAAGACTAGAAGATCCTCAACATAGTTTATGGGAGAGTAACATTAAGGTAAATATACAAAGTGTGTGTATGTGTTTACTTTGATATAAGCGACACATTTCACGACACTTCATATTATTCTTGATTGTATGCGGTAACAACTGTACAAATTTCTTCACATGTAGCTGATATCTTGAGGAAGGAACAGATGAATTTTTTCCTCGTTGTAAACTCAAACGTAAAACTGGCAACAACTGGAAATGGACCCTGCAGTGGTCTTGGGTACTGCGATTTTTGAAGACGTATAGAGATCGAAACTTCATTCGGCAAAAATTCAACAGATAACTTAATTTGATGCTCAGTTTACAGAAGACGTTTCATGTTTCATGTTGAGTTAATCGTTTCCTGTTTTGTCACATTAGCATAGATGGTAATCCAAGGCCCGAAATTCCAAAAACTCAACAGATCAACTAATTATGAAATTTGTGGCAGATAATTTTGAAAAAGTCCAAATTTAACTAGTGAGGTGTTCTCTGAAGTAACAGGAGTTCCGTATGTTGATCAGTGATGTGAAGAATAGAAATATTTCTCTTTGATTGCTAAAGAAAAGCAGAAATGCCTGAACTTTGCAACCTTGCTAAAGCGATAATTCGACGGTGAACGACAAGATTATTCCTTCGAATTATCAGTACTGATGAAATGTGTATTACACATTATGAATAGAATTTGGAATCACAGTCCAATGTGCGGAAAGCTTGAGAATCTCAACGGACACAAAAAAAGGTCCACATGCTGAATCAAATATCAAGAAAATTAAGATTTTTTTATCATTAAGAAATCATGACAGATAATGTCCCGTGTAGATCAAATATCTCAATTGTATACTGTCGCAATTTTATGCAAAAATTCACAAAACCCGAACTCAGATGTTAGAACCTGCCTCGTTGTAGTAGCCGAGCGGTCTAAAGCGTCTCGCTGCGGAGCGCGCTGTTGCTTGCCGTGGAGGTTCGAGTTCTCCCTGGGACATGGGTGTATGTGTTGTCCTTAGGTTAGTTTAACTAGGTTTAAGTAGTTTGTAAGCTACGGACTGATGACCACGCAGTTTGGTCCGATAGATTTACAAACATTTGAACATTTTTGTTAGAAGCTGAACCACTGTGTCTCCACGATAATACTCGGCTGCATATGGGAATTGTTGTAGCCCAAAACATTTATTGAATACGCATGGTAAGTGTTCTCCCATCCTTCCTACAGCCGGACGTGGTGCACCACACCTATACTTAGTCCTTTCCTTGAAACCACCAATGGGTGGACGTCGTTATTTTTATCTGAAAGATACCACCCTTACCCAAGCAATTCGACAGATGAACAAACGTGGTGTCCTTGATGAATAATAGACCTCGCAGAGACGTTAGGATTCCAGATAATTTATTCATAAAGAAGCAGAGAGACTACACGGTGGACTGTATATATTATATCGAAAAGAAGAAATGAATCAGTAAAAAATAAATAGCTTTATTTATGGAATCTGGCTCGTAACACACTGGGTCTGAACAGTGGCGTATGCTAATCACGAGCGACACAGAAAGCGGTTGAGCAGAGCCGTCACAACACGGCCAGCTGTGGACCGGTCAAAGCCACGGAATCGGCGGCGCGCGAGGTCAGGGTCGCTGTTTATTTTGCGGCCAATACGTGCCGGCACGCCGCTCGTACGGATGTTTTTCTTTTTCAAATTTTCACGGCGAATCGATGAGCGGGCCCCGCACCCCGCCGCCAGCTATCGGCTGCGAGAGGGGAAAAAAGAGAGCCGGCAAAAGGAAGAGGGACAGCGGGCGGGCGGGAAACGGCAGGCTCCGATAGCCATTCAGTATCAGCGCCAAAACAACCGCCGCTTCCTCTCATTCACAATTTGGACTCACGTGTTTTTTTCATTGATGCCGTGCACGTGCTAGCCTGCATTTGTAACAGTGATATCATAATCAATAATGCTGCTACTATTTTGGTTTTAAGTAGCTACAAATAAGCTGTAGACGGATATCAGAAAGACTAAAATGTTTTTCCAGCTTAGGTGTGAACTAATAGAGAGTTATAGCTGTTGCGCGACATTAGTAAATAAATCAACAAAATAAAAAATAAAATAAAATATATGCACAGTGAATTACTGCAATTTTTGATGTTATAACCTATTTCTTTCTTGAAACTAACGAATAGAGTAGTTCTTCGTTTTACATTATTGAAATCATCCATATTCTACACTTTGGTAAACATTTTTTCAAGTTGATTTACTTTCATTGAACTATAACAATTTTTTGATTGTAATCATTGAAACTTATAGGTCAAATTATTAATTGGACACTCAATGTGTAACACCATTGAAACTTCCTGGCAGATTAAAATTGTGTGCCGGAATCGGGACACGAACCTGGGACCTTTGCCTTTCGCGGGCAAGCGCTCTACCGACTTAGCTATCCCGACACGACTAACGATGCCGCCTCACAACTTTAGATCCGCCAGTACCTCGCCTCCTACTTTCGGTAGAGCGCTTGACTGCGAAAGGCAAATGTCCCAGCTTCGAGTCCCAGTTCCGGCACACAATTTTAATTTGTCAGTAAGTTTCATATCACCGCCCATTCCGCTACAGATTGAAAGTTTCATTCTGTAACACCATTATTAACTAACATTAGCAGAAATGATATTGCACTGATAGCGGAAAAATAATACAGAATTAACCGAAAACTTTGTTCAAATATCGATAGCATATTAATTAAAATTTGCCTCAGAATTTGAAGTAAAAGCTGTTGTAATCTGCATGTTAAGTGACTCACAGCTAATGAAAGGGCTATTGCACAGATGAATACACTATGTGGGTCAAGAATACAGAATTAGTCAGTTGTGTTACTGATCACCAAATACAAACAATAGACACAAGTCAGAAAATCCGATGTGTGTAACTGCCCAAATTCTTTGAGGATAATAGTCAAGTGAACTAATCTCAGAATTGTTACTGGAAAACTAAATTCATGACGAATTTAGGAAAGGAATAAAATACATAAATATAAAATACTACAGCATAGAAATAGTGAGGAACTTATAATATCTTGGAAAATATATAATAGAAATTGAGATTTCTGAAAATAACAAATTCAGTATAAAATTAAAGACATATAGTATAATGAAGATATACACTACATATAGTAATAAATACTTGATAAGAATGTACACTTACGCAAGACTCTATAAAGATGAGTTTGAAAAAGAAATAATCGTTTGTCTTGTAATCATCCTTTGAAATGTAATGTACTGAAAACAAATTATTTTGATGATATAAGATGCAAAATCAGAGTTAACATTGCTTCATTATGAATTCAATGGCAAAGGGCACATGTTATAAATGGAGATGACACCGCAACATTATCACCAAATAATGCTTAGTGTTAGATGTTAAACACATTACATAACGAAATGTGATATTATTACACAGGATAGATTGAAAAATAGCTTACTGTATTTCGTCTGGAAAAATAATTCAATACTCGCAAATAGCACAAGTTAGTATATAAGGAAATAATATTCAAGAATATTTAAATGAAATTGATGTTACCAAAAGTGCCATACCAAACAAGAATACAATATACCAGAAACAGATAAAAATAAAAATGAAAAATAATATTAGGTGAAACAACTAAATATGGTAAAGAAGGGGTAAAAGAAATAAATAAAAGAAATTATACTATTTATGGGATCTTAATTCATGAATAATTCTGAAAATTAAAGGTTAAATGATATGATTGTACATTCGAAGATCGTATGTTTGTTCTCTGAGTTCAGAATATTATGGCAGCAAATTAAACGACGAAATAGAAACATGCCAGTTATACATAGTAAGATGCAAACAATTTCAGTATTATGCATATTGAAATTTGGAGACGAAATATGTATTAGACATTAAGTACTTGTAAACATCACTAACCAATATTTCAGTCATATGTTTATTATGCAAAAGAACAAATACATGATGATTACAAATTTACTCTTACATGAAACAATTCTACACGTGACTATACAGGTGACATAGCCTGTGAAAATAAAAGAAAGTTGACTTGCGTCAGACTGCAAGAAGTGTAGTAGCAGAAATTAGGTTTCGTCATTCATACGTCAGAAAAAAAACTTATTTCTGGGAAAAAAATTATTACTTTTCGATGTTCTAAAGTATTGTGAACTTTGCAAGAGTTGTTTGGACAAAACAGAAGACATCTTTGTGGTAGGGGGCGGAAAATCAAAGAGTTATACGAATCAAGGAGTTCAACAGAAATTATGACGTTAGTGCACATATTGGGCCCCTTTTTATAGTTTTATTTTTATGTTAATATTTAGAAGTTGTACAGAGGTGTTAAAATAATGTGGTAGCTCAGATTGACAATTCTATTTTGTATCAGTATTGATAATCAAGTTTTTCTTTTTGTTCGCTATATATGTTATGAGTACAATCCGCAGTGTGTTTGTCATTTCTGTATGTAAAATGTGAGACTCGTGGTAATGTGCTTGCTCAGGAAAAAAAAATATACATGTTGTAACGTTGCAATACACTCACTTCGCTCACAAATAACTTCATCGTTTTCCATTTTATTTACGAGAAGCATCTTTCCTTTCCCATTAGTGAATTATGCAAATCTGAATTTTCAATAATATGAGTCTTTTAAGATGAGCTATATTGGAACAATGGGAACGGCAGTGCATTCTTAGGAATCACAATGGTCTAACACAATTTGATCAATGATTATTTTTTCCAAGCTATTAAATGATCATGAATATAATTACCCATAATTTATGCGTCTCACAGCAAAGATCGTTGAGCTAGGTTGGAAGAAAAATCGGAATCGGTGACTCACTTTTACAACAATGCCACCGCCTCTCAGAACACACAGCATTAAAATATTTTTTTATAAGCTACGTGTGTGGAGGAGAGAAAGTAGGTAACATAATTTATGGGAAATTATTAGTCTGGACTTTTCTTTCAGTATCTTTCAGAACAAAATTCCACAGTGTCATGTAAAGGCATTGAGAACACAAGAGCTAAAACTGAGGTGTTGCCTTTAGTTTCGTGGCCAATTATACAGGATGTTTCAGGAGGAATAATATATATTTTACGAGGCAGAAGCCGAGATGAAAAGGAATAAAACTGCCATACAACATATGTCCAATTATTACTGTGAAGTGTATAATCCAAACAAAAGTAAAGGAAAATGAGGATTTTCACTAATACTTCCGTCATTTCCAGGTAGAATATCAACGTATTGAATTAAAAGAACAATTTGTATATGTTCTACAAGTTTATTTTTCTAAGGTTGTTTTCAAGTAACGATCTACAACCGCAATGTATTTATCGAAAATCAATCTCGCGCCAACAGCCGTGCAATATTTTTATTTATTACATTGCACCAGTTTCGCCACTGGCAGTCATCAACAGGAGCTTGAAAAGATGTTGTACATTAACTATTAGAAGAGTTCATTTCTGACAAATGCGGCAACATAAAAATTAGAACTGTGATTATTTATTGGTATATGCCATTCATTGTACATTTGCTATTTAAAAGTAGTGGCGATGACGCTATTATACATAGTGCGAAATTCGTGTACAGTTATCAACATTACTATGTGCCCAATTGACTAGTAACAGTTATTTTTCAGATTGTGTGCATAACTATGCTGCTAATTGTACATGAATTTCATATTTTGAATAATAGCGTCATTGCCACTACTTTTAAACAGCAGATCTACGATTAAGGACTTTTTTCCAATGAATAACCACACTTTCGATTGTAATTTTAAGTTTAAATTTTTGGCAGAAATGAAACTTGTAATATTTGATGTGCAATATCTTTTCTCTCTCCTGTCGTTGGTAGACAATGTCGAAAACGCTGGATTCTAATAAAAATATTGTACAGCTTTTGCGCAAGAATGATTTTTGTAAGTTAATGTTTATTTAGCTAACCGGTTTTCGGATTACAAGACTTTAAGATCTGAAGGTGATTTTTCAAGCCGAAAATCGTTTACCGGTAACTAAATAAAAATAAACTTGCAGAACATACGTAGAACTGTGCTCCGAATTCAGTATGATCATGTTCTACCAAGAACCAACGGTAGAATGTGTAAAAAGTCCTCGTTTGCGTCGGCCTGAAGTTTATTTCGTTTACATACTAGTGACTGTATCTCTACTCAATAAAAAAATATGATACATATTGTATGGTATTTTTATTGCAGTCCGTCTGTATTAGAATATCGTAAAATATTTACTAGGTGAGAGTGGGGCACATTGAACCGCGGGTCACAATGAATCAGGTGCAAATTATTTTTTTTCTCTGTGCATATATTGGCAGAATTACTCTACCGACTTCCATATGTTTTCTGCAAAATATAGATCCCGCCGTTCGTTTCCTGCTAGTGTTATGTTATTTGCACTACAATGAGTAATTTTCGGAGAATTAGATAGATTAAAATTTGACGACAAAGAATTGCGTAAATTTCACAGAAACTATGTAATTATAACAGTATGAATATTGTGTTTAATTATGCACATCTTCAAATATCAACAATGTTCATATGTAACTTTACTTGACCTTTGTTTGAAATATGTACCGTTGGGGCTCATTGAACCAAGTTGTCGCTGGGCACGATGAGCCATAGTTAATTGTACCCCAACTGATAAACAATAGAAAAATTTGTTACAAGCCACAAAAAATCCCAACAAAAGGCAAATCGGAATCTTCAAGAGCAGGAAGCTGATGATGAAAATAGTGAGATTCGTTATGAAGAGAGCAATGACAATCGGATGAGTCTGGTGAATCTGTATACAACTTTGAAAAATTGTAGAAATTATCAGAATCGGATTATTTCATTTTGATCAAATTTCAGCAAAAAACAAAATGCCGGTTTGCTATGTGCTGAAAAATTTGAAACTAAAGGATGACTCTGGAAACTATCAGGTATTATATTTCAGGAAAGATGAAGGAGGAAACAACATACTTTACGTGCTTCCAAAACTAATTAATCATGGGTTAAAAAAGAGACAAAAGACATATTTCAAATTTGGAATTAGCTTCCGGTCCATTGATGTTCGGTAATTTCAAAAGAAGGCATACGACTCTGTGCAGACAGGTTTAATAATGTATAAGTGGAATATACGTAAACATTAATTTAAAAATACATTTAAATTTGTCTTTGTATGCTAAAAATTTTTCCTAACAAACTATTTAAAGTGGTTCATTGAATCCCGCATGTGGGATACCGTTAGCCATTTACCAATTTACTTCGAAGACATGTAGCTTGAAACATATTACTCATAGAGCGAACATATAAAGCAGTTTGATACTTGAATGACTAACCTGTAAAAATTGAAAATTTCAACTCTTAAATAAATTATTTTACGAGTACCACAGAGAAATAATTTTTGCACCACATTTCCGTATTCCTCCGGAAACCCCTGTAATAGAATTAATACGAAAAATGTTGGCTTGGCATAATTTTGGCGCCATTCTGACGTTGCATTTTTAAGATTACACAAGCAAATGTCTAAAAACAGAATAAGAATATAAAAGAAGAGGCAAGGTCTCGGGGATCTACGCTAACGCTCCTTTTGCGCGCGGCGGCTCGGAAGCAACGGCCCCTGCTGGCCGGCAACCAGCGCAGCAGCTCCCGGCTAGCGGCCCGACGGCCACACGCAGGCTGGGCGCCGCTCTACGCGGCACGCGCCACCGCGGCCTGCCGCCTACTTGCCCCCCGGTCTCGCTCGCTGTTGTCAACTGGTTCTGCCGCACTAGCACTCCACGAGACAGGCCGACTAGGTGCTACTGATACACACAGTCAAGTCTGCACCCTGAACTCGTGCCGGCTTACGACTGGTAATACCGGAGCGGAAAATGTTTCGCTAGAACCCTCAGCTGATGCACGGACGTAAGACGCACATTGACGTAAGCCTGCTATCAATATAAACGACATACCCACTGTTCTGAAGATGATATTTTAGGAAGCATCCGAGGAATCTGTTAGATGAAAAACGCGAATAATATTTGAGTGAAGAAGACGTGGATCTTTTTAGGTTCGTCGTTGCGCGCAGGCGATATATAGCCTCCACAGAAGCAGTTCCGAACTATCGACATATTCTCTTCATTTAACGCGCGATATGGAGTACTTTTCGTAGGGGTGTAATTCTTTTAACATTTTCTTGGCAAATTTCACAATAAGCTTCAAAATATCCAGAAAAAGAGCATATTCGGCAGAGAACGAAGGAAATAACAGAACGTCCTAACTATTACGCCGGAGACTGCTTGATTGTCGTCCGCAGCTGATTGTGAACAGGACGAAAAGAATGACCAGAATGATACTCAGCTTGATTTATCTTATACAGCTGTACGTGATAAGCTGTGAGTCACTTTGGTAATGAGATAAAAGTTTACTGGAATTCAGGAAAAAGAAAATAAAAATAGAAATAAAAAAATAAAAATAAAAAAACTTAAGCCTATGACGCACGAAGTGCTCTTACATAAGATTTATTATAACAAAGTTTTTGTGTAAAACACCTGAAGTTAGATCGTGTTGTGAGAGGACGTAGGCTTTCTCGGTAATTATTATTAAAATTGAAATTCTCCTGAGCTCTTTGCCGTGTCATGATGATACATTTCTCCAATGTTTCGGCTCCGTTACAGGACCCTTCCTCAGGGAATAACGATCGTGTTGCATTAACACACGGCAAAGCCTTAGAATATATATTCTTCTAACGACGAAAATTATGCAATAAACAAAAATACGAAATTCTCGAATTTAGATTACCATAAACTCTTGGCTAAAGTATGTAATAGTCAGATGATGAAAATCTAATATTAATTTTGAGATACCCTCTTGTGGACTCAAAACAATCAGCAAGGAGAATACAGGCACGGATTGCTAAAATATCATTGCAAAGTTAAGTTTATTTTTGATAACTCTCACGTGAAATTAGTTACGGTTAAACACAGGTTAAAGAAAGATTACAGAAAATGCTCATAGAAGTAAATTTTTTGATAACCAGTAGCAGAACTATAGACAGTTTAATGGGATCTACGTACGGATATATACAGAACAGCAAATGTGGAAATAGAGTGTGTATTGAAGGGGGGAATTTGTAAACTAGTAAATGTTTATCGTCGTTATATAATGTGTAAACCATTTTGACATAAAAGGAATGACATAGAACAGGTACGAATTTACATTAGGGGTAAAAATTACGTTTGAAACAACCAACACTTCTTTTGAGCCCCAAGGAATTATTTTAATATTCGCCTTTGTTTCTATATATCGGAGGGCAAAAGTAGAGAGATTTAATATAAAACAAAAGATTAATTTCGACGTTTCTGTACTGAATATTCCATGGTGCAACACATTTTTAAACACTCGAGTATGAACAAAGGACGTCTAATGCCTATACGGATGACACACCGATTTCTAATTGGGTTTCCAATCGCTCTGTTACCTGGTCCCCTTTCTGTACATGCATTACGTAAGCTAATTTAAAAAGATGTTACATCTAGTGGAAGTCACGAAGCTCATTTATGTCCTGTAACTCTGTAAAAGTGTTGAAACGGAAACCAGAAGCGCATCACGACACGACACTTTCTCTCTTTCTTCTACATAAAAAATAAGTGGGAGCAGTTAACACGTGCAGAAATAAGGCACGTCGACAAAAATGACACTAAATGCTCTTCTCTGATAGTGCGTAATTCACGCAGTAAATAAGCAAATTAAGGAACTAACAAATTTTCAATTTATTAGATTAAAGACGTATTTTAAAAATTACGAGCGAGCGCTCTGAGGGTCGGGTGGGAGGGGGAGGAAGGGGGAGGGGGTGGGGCTTAAAATGGAGAAACCGCTATTAGGAAGGAACCTTTGATTACCAGCGCGCTGTATACACGTTAGACGCACTGCTATAATTATTGCGAAAGTTCCGACCCCTCTCCCTGCCGGTGGTTTATCTTAATTTCAGACTTTGTACGCATGATGGCTGCTGGCGCGGCCCGCTCTGATAGGGCGAAAGCTAAGCCAATCGGAGGCGTCCTACGTAAGACAAACCTCGGAGAAATAGTCGATAAGATTACTGCTGCTTTAAATGCAAGCAGATAATTCGCTCACCACTTGTACTAGCAGCCCCGCGTTTGCACAGTTCAATAAATTATGTCGGGGGAGAAGCTGAGGCATTTTTTTCCCCGACTTGGCCGTTTTAAATTTAGAAACCTAATGACGTCTAATTAACGTTCCTCGCGCAGTTCTTTAATCCCAGCGCGTACCCCAGACCTCCCCCCTCCCTGCCCCTCCCTGGGGCGCCGTGGCCACGTCAGACGCCGCCGCAGATCGAATCCGGCGTTGCTGAGGCCCTCGGTCCGCCGTGTTGTCAGATCGAACAACATCTGCAGCCGACAGTGGTGCTACACAAGGAAAATGGCCCGCCGACTCCGCCTCCTTTGCGATGGAAGCCTCCTGTATCGACAAAAGGACAGATGCGTGCCACTCCCTTTACTCGTTTGCTTTTCCTGTGCTTTTCGATTATTTCCATAGCATCAGAGATAATAAACCGAGGAAAAGAAATGATCTAGTTTCCAAAATACGGCAGAGATACTGTAAACTTACATCCGACAACTCCTCCTTTGCGATGGAAGCCTCCTGTATCGACAAAAGGACAGATGCGTGCCACTCCCTGGACTCGTTTGCTTTTCCTGTGCTTTTCGATTATTTCCATAGCATCAGAAATAATAATAAGAGGAAAAGAAGTGATCTAGTTTCCAAAATACGGCAGAGATACTGTAGTCTTACATCCGACTCCGCCTCCTTTGCGATGGAAGCCTCCTGTATCGACAAAAGGACAGATGCGTGCCACTGTTTTGACTCGCCGGCCGCGGTGGCCGAGGGGACTAAGGCGCTTCAGTCACGGTCTGCACGGCCACTACGGTCGGGGGTTCGAATCCCCCCTCGGGCATGGATATTTGTGACGTCTGTAGTCTTAGTTAGTTCATAAGTAGTTTGTAAGTTTAGAGACTAATGACCCAGTAGTCAAGTCCCTTATGAACATTTCTTTGGACTCATTTGATTTTCCTGTGCTTTTCGATTATTTCCATGGCATCAGAGATAATAAACAAAGGAAAAGAAATAATATAGTTTCCAAAATACGGCAGAGATACTGTAGTCTTACATCCGACTCCGCCTCCTTTGCGATGGAAACCTCCTGTATCGACAAAAGGACAGATGCGTGCCACTCCCTGGACTCATTTTCTTTTTCTGTGCTTTTCGATTATTTCCATGGCTTCAGAGATAATAAAACGAGGAAAAGAAGTAATATAGTTTCCAAAATACGGCAGAGATACTGTAGGCGTGCCCCAGGGGAGTGTGATAGGACCGCTATTATTTTCTATCTATATAAATGATCTGATGGACAGAGTAAGTTGTAATTTGCGGCTGTTTGCTGATGATGCTGTGATGTATGGGAGGGTGTCGTCTGTAACTGACTGTAATAGCATACAGGTTGACTTAGACAAAATTTCTAGTTGGTGCGAAGAATGGCAGCTAGCTCTCAATGTAGAAAAATGTAAGGTGATGCGCATGAGTAGAAAAAACAATCCTATAATGTTCGAAAACAGCATTAGTAGTGAGCTTCTTGATGCTCTCGCGTCGTTCAAATATCTAGGCGTAACACTGCAGAGCGATATGAAATGGAACGAACATGTTAGGACAGTTGTGAATAAGGCGGACAGCGTCTTCGGTTTACTGGGACAATTTTGGGAAGATGTACTTCATCTGTAAAGAACACCGCGTATAAAACGCTTGTACGACCACGTCTTGAGTATTGCTCAAGTGTTTGGGGCCCGCAGCAGATTTGTTTAAAGGAAGACATAGAGGCGGTTCAGAGGCGAGCAGCTAGATTTGTTACCGGTAGGTTCGACCAATGCGCGAGTGTCGCGGAAATGCTCCAGCAACTCAATTGGGGATCGCTGAAAGAAAGACGACGTTCTTTTCGTGAATTTCTGTTAAGTAAATTTAGAGGGTCAGAATTAGAAGCTGAGTGTAGTACGATCTTAGTAGTGGTACAGTGTACCCTCCGCCACACACCTTACGGTGAATTGCGGAGTATGTATGTAGATGTAGATGTAGATGTAAATGTAGTCCTACATCCGACTCCGACTCCTTTGCGATGGCAGCCTCCTGTATCGACAAAAGGACAGATGCGTGTCACTCATTGGACTCATTTGCTTTTCCTGTGCTTTTCGTTTATTTCCATGGCATCAGAGATAATAAGCCGAGGAAAAGAAATAATCTAGTTTCCAAAATACGGCAGAGATACTGTAGTCTTACATACAAATCCATGCAGGATAGATGAATAATGTAAACAAAAGAAACCAATGCGTTGACTATTATCACTAGTTGCTAGATATGTGTGGTGTCGCACAAGTATGAAGTGCGCGCCACGTACTTTCGCCGCGCGCCGCCATGCACGCACGGCGCGACGTTCTTACGGCGTCAGCCACGAGCGCCCTCTGCTGCAACTCCGCTCGTGGCCACGTCTGCTGCATTGTTCACTTGGGAATCAGATAGGCACCAGTTAAGACTTGGCTATCGGATAGGCACTAGGAATCATCAGTAGGCAGGCCTCTATGTAAACTTTGTACCAGCATTCTGCAGTCAAGAACTACGTAAAAGTTAAGTATTACCAAGACTCCACGAAATATATATCTTGTTCTAATTTAGCCTAGTGTTCTAGTTTCTTCTCTCCCACTGGCTGGTCACCTCCGTACCTGCACACGCGTGCATCCTTTATTCCTATGTCGGTCACTTTCTACTCGGCCACCGACACCTACGACAACCGGCGGAAACGAGACACAAAAGTGGCGACGAGGATGGGACACAAAAGTTATCTATTTGGTGCGGAAACGCCACTCAATGGTTGCACTTCACTGTAGGATTCGTAAAAGGTGCTCTGAATACAACAAAGCGGATTAACCCTTTCAGACCCTCTGGCTACAATTGTGTACATAACTTTTACTATGTTTAAGATAGATCAGAAACCTTTTTTCTCAATTGAAACAACATGTATATTACTATGAGTCTTCAACCTTTTCATAGTGCACACTTACTGTCAGCTGTCGAAGATTACTATAAAAATACCAAGTAATCATTGCGCACGAACTTGTGAACTCCAAAGAACACGCAGATTGTGCGTTACTTGTATTCCACTGTACAACTGGAAAGTAAAAAAAAAAATCAGGTCTGAAAGGGTTCATTTTTTATACAATGAAAAGTGACATGCAATTTTGCTTGATTTCATTTGTAATACAAGTTGGTCAGTTGAATTAATTGTAGCCTCCAAATATACGTCTTTAGATTCTGTTTAAATATTATATTTTCTGCCTTCTTGTCCACTGGCTCTGCTAAATGTAAGCAGTTAACTCTTTTCAGCCCAGCGATGCCATATGGCTTCATCATGTTTATCTGTTACTCTTGGTCCTACCATTTGACCAAAGATTATAAAGAACACTACAGGACTTTCCAAAATTCATTGTGGGTAGCTTGGCTACCATTACGTCGAGGAAACAGAGGAACATTAGACTACAACGCGCTGACAAAATATTTACTGTTGCTCAATGTCTAGGTTAGAGTACAAACAGCAAGACGCTCAAAAATTACATGAAGGTAAAGGAAACAAAATAATTAGAAAATTTCATTAATAAATTACTGTAAAATGTTCAAATTAGTTGCACACAGTTTTAAAAAGGTGTCAGGTACGATAAAAGAAGTTTATCAAGTCTAATGATGCCATATGAAGTCATCCCAAATTTTCCTCCAGAAACTAAATAAATTCAAAAATTAAAAAAAAGGTTATTTCAGTAATTACGAATAGAAATATACAAAGAAATATTTGTGTTCACCAATTAGTAAAACTTAGGTTGGAAAGAGTATTCTTGCACTGTTATCCGAAATTATTGAAAGTTGTTTAAATAAGACCACGTTAATGAAACCTGAAAATATGCCAAATCTCTTTTGCTGCATTCCGTGCTGATCGTTTGAAAATAAAAAGTCAAACTATACAATTTTAAGGAATTGCATATAACTGAAAACTGCAAATAATTTGAATGTAAAAATTTTCAGATATAGTTAAGTTTCCAAGATCTAAGTAGTGCGCAACTGAAATATGGATCGTCTTTGATGACGACAAAATTTAATCTAAGTGTACTGTTATTATAGTTATTTCCATATCTCATTCTCGGAAATAAGAGAAGGAATTGTTGAATCAAGGAGAATTTATTCGTTTTTCATTAATAATATTTTATTTTTTATATTCACGAGGCTATAAAGAAGAAAAGTGATGTGCGAGCAGCGAACGAAAATACAGAAGTTAATCGATTCATTTAGTACAAGACATCCTATATTGTTAAAGTATATTAGTACCGGTATCAGCGTTTAGAAGAGAGTTTTGCGATATGAGTGTTTAAATATTTTATTCATTAATGAGATCATGATTGTGATCTTGTGTCCATTATCCCACAAAGATAAAATACGATAGACGTTCTCGTTAAAATATGACATCATGTATACAGGCTAGTTATATATTATCATTGTGAGACTTTATAATGACTAAATGGCCGAAGTGTTGACCGTACAAGTAAATGAAAAATTTTAGAGAAGCAAATGGTCGATTTTTTTTTTCAATACCGCATATTAGTAGTAGTAGTGATTTATAAATATTATGCTTGTCCAATATTGAGAAAAAGGAAGAAATGGAAACGTTTTTCACATTAACATAAAATATTAGTGTCGCGAAAGAACAGTCTGAACATACAAAGCAACTATTTAAGCAACGAGAGGTGACTGCACTCGCATGATGTTTATCATAAAACGGCGGATGCTCGGTGTGCCAAATCCGGTGTAATTGGTTGTATAATTAGTTTTTCGCTGGCGCGTCGACCGATTTGCCCCCCCTCCCCCCGTTTCCTCTCCCCACACACGCACACACACTCCGCGAGTCTATTTATTAATTGGTTCGGACAGAGAGTCACGCCATTTAAAGCCGTTACAGTCAATTACAAGTGGGACAAAAAAAAACAACAAAAAGGTAAAAGCGGTGGAATCCGCTAAAAGGGCCGGCAGAAGCGTTGAATTTCACAATATCTATAACCGCGGGCAGTCCGCTGATGTTTTTATTGCTCCAATAGACAGCAAACGACTGCCGGTATAAAGCTCCACAAAGCCTTTAAAACGGCTTTTAAAAAACCAATGGAATCGATCCCGAAAGGGACAATATCTCCCTCTCTGTGCTTTCCATTCCTTTTTTTTCTCCCGCCAGCGCTGTTCCACGCCACTCTCTCACGCTCTTTTTTCTCTCTTTCCGCCCCCCCCCTTTTTTTAACCCCTCGCCACGCGAGGCGATTAATCAAACATGCCACTAATAACGCATTGCACACCGTCCCGCTGATTGACCGGCAACAACAAGTGTTGATCCAATTAGTGCGCGACAGACCAGCGGCTGCTAATTATCTGCTCATCTCCTCTTGCTCCGACGCTCTGTCCCTTCTTTTTCTCCTTTTTTGGTTTTTCGCGCCCCGCGCGCTCTTGCTCTCACACTCTCTCTCTCTCTCTCTCCGTCTCTCTCGCTCTCGCGGCGGCCTTCCGTCTCCCTCGCGGACACATACTCTCACCCACATTTCTTTCTGCTGGGAAAGCCTCTTTTTATATATATATATATACATATATACGCGAGGAGCCACCGCCGCCGCCTGGGTGCAAGATAGCGGGCCCGCGCTCCGCCTCCGCGCTCTGCTATATATTCATATACGCCTTGCCATGTCATAAATCTCGCGGATATGTAATATATTTCCATACCGTTGAACTGGACTTGCTAAATTATTACGTCAGAGAGAAAAAAGCGCGCACTTAAGATTGTGTAAATATAACGAGCCCGGAGTCTCGCGTTGATTTATGGCGACGGGCAGTTAAGAAACGCGCCGCGGCCTCTAAATAAGATATATACTCTGCGGAGGATGCACTCCCACACTCCTTCGCACTCGTTATTAGGCCGCCGCGTCTGAATAAAGTTGTCCGGAGGCTGCGGCCCGCCAACAGGGAAAATATATTTGCGCAGAGCAAGTGTTGCCTAGCAAGAGGCCAGCCGCTCTCCCTCGAGCCGTGGAGTCCGGCAATTGTGTCGACTGCACGCCGTGCTTCTGGTGGGCTCGGCAATTGCTTGACACTTATACTCAGCTGGGGAAACGAGCAGCGAGGCTCCAATGTCACAGCTACACCCACCGTCCCGGAAGGTCCGAGTCTCTCTGTGACGTTATTCCTAGTAAATATCTCACTGTGTCAGATGGGATAAATCGATGGAAATCTTAAGGGATCGTCGACTTTCACGAAGGGACAGGAGGGTCAAAATGTTTGTATAGCTTATGGGACTTAACTACGGGGTCATCAGTCCCTAAACTTACAAACTACTTATGAACTAGCTAATACTAGGGATGGCACAAATATACATGCCCGAGAGGGGATTCGAGCCCCCGACCGTAGTGGCCGTGCAGACCCCGACGGGAGCGCCTCACAGTACCCTCGGCTACCGCGGCCGAGGATCATGACGAAGCTATACATAAGGAAGCAAGAGTAAGAATAGAAGAAAGAAGATGGAAGAATGATTATGTTTTACCACGGTGGAGTAGCCGAGCGGTCTAAAGCACCTCGCTGCTGAGCGCGCGGTTGCTCGCCGTGGAGGTTCGAGTCCTCCCTGGGGCATGGGTGTGTGTGTTTGTCCGTAGGTTAGTTTACCTAGGTTTAAGTAGTTTGTAAGCTACGGACTGCTGACCACGCAGTTTGGTCCGATAGATTTACAGACATTTGAACATTTTTAACTGATGACCACGCAGTTTGGTTCGATAGTTGGATGAAGGGCAATAGGCGGGTTGTGTTTTTATCCACTTCAAAAGGCGTTGGACGCGGTGCCATACTGCATACTGCTAGCGAAGATACGACCTTATGGAATAGGTTCACAGATTTGTGACTGGCTGGAAGACTTCTAAAAGTAATAGAACGCAGTACGTTGTTCTCGACGGCGAGTGTTTATCAGAGACGAGTGTATCGTCAGGCGTGCCCCAGGGGAGTGTGATAGGACCGCTAGTGGCTGTTTGATGCTGTGGTGTATGGGAGGATGACGTCTTTAACTGACTGTAATAGCATATAGAATGACTTAGACAAAATTTCTAGCTGGTGTGAAGAATGACAGCTAGCTCTCAATGTAGAAAAATGTAAGGTGATGCGTATGATTAGGAAACAAAATCCCATAATGTTCGAATACAGCATTAGTAGTGAGCTTCTTAATGCTGTCGCGTCGTTCAAATATCTAGGCTTAACATTGCAGAGCGATATGAAATGGAACGAACATGTAACGACAGTTGTGAGTAAGGCGGACAGCCGACTTCGGTTTACTGGGAGAATTTTGGGAAGATGTACTTCACCTGTAAAGGATGCTGCGTATAAAACGCTTGTACGACCACGCCTTGAGTATTGCTCAAATGTTTGGGACCCGTAGCAGATGAGTTTAAAGGAAGACATAGAGGCAGTTCAGAGGCTAGCAGCTAGGTTTGTTACTGGTAGGTTCGACCAATGCGCGAGTGTCACGGAAATGCTCCGGCAACTCAATTGCGGATCGCTGGAGGAAAGACGACGTTCTATTCGTGAATTTATGTTGAGGAAATTTAGAGGGCCGCAATTTGAAGTTGAGTGTTGTACGATATTGCTGCCGCCTAGTTACACTTCGCATGGTGATCACAAAGATAAGATAAGAGAAATTAGGACTCGTACGGAGGCATATAGGCATTCATTTTTTCCTCGTTCTATTTGGGAGTGGAATAGGGAAGGAAATGCCTAGTATTGGTACAGTGTATCGTCCGCCACGCAGCTTGCGGTGAATTGCGGGTATGCATGTAGATGTAGATGTAGATGTCACAGCTACACCCATAGTCCCGAAAGGTCCGGTTCTCTCTCTGACGTTATTCCTAGTAAATATCTCACTGTGTCAGATGGGATAAATCGATGGAAATCTTAAGCCACCGTCGACTTTACAGGAGGGACAGGAGAGTCATTACGAAGCTATACATAAGCAAGGAAGAGTAAGAATTGAAGGAAGAAAATGGAAGAAACATTATTTTTTAACGCCCCATACACTGCGTGGATATTAGAGACGGATCAAACGCTCAATTGATATTTGCTAACGATTCGGAAGTAAATCGGCCGTGCCCTTTAAGGATACAGGGTACTTTTCCGGATCAATATTACGTAAAAGTCAACAACTACTTCTTTGAGGCACTGTTTATAATCTATATGATTTACAGATTTTTTTGTTTATAACAGGTAATGCGGCACACTTTTTAAACAAATTAGAAGTATTTTGAATATTTTTTAACCTGCTTACGGTTATTAAAAAAATTACAAAGAATTTGATGTATTTTTTTTCCAAAATGCTTCCTCAAATTGAAGGAGACAAAATTTTTACCAGATATGTGTGACATGATGGCTGATCTAGTATACCTATTTAATTTCACCTATTATGTACATTAAAAGGGTAAATAAAGTATCGAATGTTAAATTTTAATTTTTATATTTTTTTCCTAATAAAAAAGTTATTTTTTTCTTTAATTTAGTTGATTCTGCAATAAAGCTTAGGTAGACTACATAAGTTAGGACTATTGCAAGTTACAGAAAAAAAAATGAGTGCCATTCTTAATAAACTTTAGGAAATATTTGTACCTGAATGCTGAAAATTACAACTTGCGGCAAATTGCGATGAAGAAAGGAGTCCAATTAATCCGTGCCGCAGAACATTCCTGAAGCATAGTCTTCAACCTGCTAAATTCCATCATCTTCAAGCTTCGTCTTGGCATTCCTTTTAGCACTGCTTGCTTCTTTGGTAACTTGAAGAGCGAGTCTTTCAGCTTCATGTAACCGTTGTCTGTCACGCGCAAGCAATTGATCTACCATATCGGAGCCACATTTTAGGCCTAAATTTCTCAGGACTTCAAACCTTCCTATCATTCCATTATTGAAATATATCACTGCATCTAGTAAACCAAATTTAAATGTATTTAATCCTAAAAAAAAAAAAAAAAAAACATTTTTGGTAATCTTTCCCATATGCAATGGTTGAAACTTTCATTTGTATCCGGAGTGCCCCCATGAAGACATTTACTAATGAAAACAGGGTCACTCAGGTCTCTGAAAATTGGTTTTATTTCATTCATAATAGGCTCAGGAAGAAAATGCTTATGTTGGTATGTTTGACCACTTTCATTTGAGTTTTGGTGACGGTTCACACAGCTGTAACTTTAAAATTTGATATGTATAGGTAATTTTTCATTTGAAACCATATAATATCTATATCAATATAATCAGAAAAGGCTACAGCATTTAATAAAGTCATTAAAATTAGATTTTTTCCACCATTTATAAGTACCTGTATCCTTGAAAGGAACCGTCCCGCAATTTACCCGGAGTGCTTTACGGAAATCACGGAAAAAATAAATATGAATGGCGTGTTACCGCTGCGCCACCACGTACTGTAAAGAATAGTAGAAATTGAATTGCAAAAAGGTTGCTGTACTTCCACTGTAAAACTACCTCGAGGAAATAATTAAGCAATGAAAATTTTAATAGAATAAGAGTGTAGTGGGAGCTGAAGATGGATTGTCTAAGATTTACTGGTGACTTGTTTGCGATGGCAGGAAATGCAACCGAAATGTACCAAATGTTAAACGAAATCAAGTCGATTGTAGAAGAACATGGAGCAAGAATTAACAAGAAGAAGAAGACCAAAAACAAAGTATTTAGAGAAAGAAATTGTGTAATTAATGAAGGGTGATGGCAAATAGAGCAAGTACATAACTTCAATTACTTAGGAGCTATTAAACTTTAAAATAGTGTGGCTTAAAATACATAGCTGTTTTTGTCGCTCTAATTTTTTATTCTCTTCAAACTAGTTTTCGGCTTATTAGGGCATCATTGTTTCCTGACAACGGCCAAATAAGCCGAAAACTAGGAAATAAAAAAAGGAATAGAACAAAAACAGTTTATTTGTTTTAACCCAAAATATGGAATTGTTCGACTAAGAAGTGACGGAAGAACCCATAAAAAATGTTCAAATGTTTGTAAACCCGTTGTACTAAACTACTAGGGTCAGCAGTCTCTGTATTTACAACATTCGTAAACTAACTTACACAGGAAAACCTTCACGCTCATGCTATAGGGAGGACTAGAACCTCCGTAGGGAGCGGCCGCCTAGTCCGTAGCATGATGATTTAGACCACACGACTATTCCCGCGCGGATGGGTGTTATCATCATAGGTAGTATATAATGCACACCAGCGGCAAAATTCCCATGAAAAAATAAGCTTTCAAGAGAAAACTGAAAATACTTTGTGGGCCACTACGCAAAGATTTGAGGAATTCACTTGCTGAGTATTTTTGACTGCATCATTGCTCTGTTCGTTGCAGGGACATGGAAACCCAGTAAAAATGATTAAAAAAGATTCTAGCAACTAGATTTGTGGATATAGATGCGAATAGACCAAGTGAAATGAAAAGATTGGTTAAGGAATGAAGAGGTTCTAAGAAGAGTTGGACAAGAAAGAATTACCTAACCGTGAAAGATCATTAGAAGGAAAGAAGAACTTTACTTTGAAGGAAGCGATAGTAGGAAATGTGAATGGCAAAACAAGATAATGAAGGGAAAGGCATCAAATATTGGACAGCATACCTGGAAAATGTAAACTTGTGATGATAATGTGAGCAGTAAATAAGGTGGCAGCTTGAATTGACAAATGTAAACAATGGACTGTATTCTAAAATTAGACGAGGAAAGAGATCCGAATTTATTTAAACGATAAGAAGCTTTTCGTACGAGCTTTTTGGCCAATATAGTAATTTTTGAACTTTATTTATCTCATGATTACTGGTTTCGGCTTAACTCACTATCATCACTGCAAGTAAGCCTAATGGAATTACAACGTTGCTTGGCCATTCATGTGGAAATTTGATAATATCGTTAATTTGTTGTAGAAAAAAATCATTCCGCTTGACGAGACATGGTTTTATCAATCCGAACTTAGCATAAAACAACAAAAGATGAAAATTCGGGTGACATGTCTACGCTTTCACGATACTACCGACATTCTGCCCATGAGCCGTTGATCAATATCACATAGTTCATCATGGCAGTTTGAGGTGGTTGTACGAACGTTTTGTGCTTTCCTCTCAAGTTGCGGTGCTGGACGGGTGGGGGGAGTGGAGGAACACATCCAGTTTTTGTAAAACAGCTAAAGCATTCAAATCAACATCTTAACTTTTCTTTATATTTCATTAAACTAGCCTTGACACGTTTTGCATTGTTGGGGTACTTACTCCCTTCTTAATAAAGTTTTGGTTAATTTCATACATATCTTTAATATGGATCTCAATATTTATTTATCGTCTATTTGAATAGGCAACGTATTATGATGTTTTGCATTGACTTCAACTAGTAAAAAGTAAAAAAAAAGTACCTTATTTAACAATATTTATCATCATTTTCCCAGTTATAGCCGTATCTAGTGTCACTGCAGCTACAATTTGTATCGGTAGCAGAGAGATATGTAATATTTTTATTACTCTGTTCTTTTTACGTATTTGTCGTATATTTTGATAAGATGTGAAATGTGCAAGTGTTGTATCTTTACGTATTCCCCTTTAGACGCAAATTTCTTCATAAATCACTAGCGCAATGTGAAGGATACTTCTGTGACTTGAAATCTGAGTCAACTGAAGAAGGAACGTATCGCATTGCAATTTGCAATGGAACAGTAAACATTGGACACTTTTTCGACTGTTTACTAGATTTCGTCTCGTTAATGCATCTCAAATTCGTTTCAGACTGTTGTTGTTATGGTCTTCAGTCCGGAGACTGGTTTGATGCAGGTCTCCACCCTACTCTATCCTGAGCAAGCCTTTTCATCTCCTCATAAGAACGACAACCCAAATCCATTTGAATCTGCTTACTATACGCGTCTCTTGGCCTCCCTCTGTGATTTTTACCCCACACACTTCCCTTCAATGCTAAATTTACGATTCCCCGATGTCTATGAATGTGGCCTACCAAGCGATCCCTTCTTTTAGTCAGGGTATGCCAAAAATTCCTTTTCTCACCAATTCGGTTCAGTACCTCTTCATTAGTTATGCGATCTACCCACCTAATCTTCAGTATTCTTCTGTAGCACCACATTTAAAAAGCCTCTATTCTCTTCCTGTCCGCGCTGCTTATCGTCCATGTTTCACTCCCGTACAAGACAACACTCCACACAAATACCTTCAGAAAAGACTTCCCTACACTTAAATTAATATTCGATGTTAGCAAATTTCTCTTTTTCGAAAATGCTTTCCTTCCCATTGCCATTCTGCATTTTATATCCGTTGTACTGTGACCATCGCATGTTATTTTACTACCCAAGTAACAAAACTCATCTACCACCTTCATTGTTTCGTTACCTAATCTAATTGCTTCAGCATCGCCTGATTTTCTAAGACCGCATTCCATTATTTTAATACACGCTTTACACTCTACTTATAAATTTTTGTTTGTAATTGACCTGCAGCCTGGTACAATTTTTCTCCAGACAACGGATGACCTGTTCAATGCTTATAATGCTGTACACCATAATTATCGACTCAACTTCACAGAGTCAAGGTGCTTTTAGTTTATTTGGCAAATCGTGATTGATCTCACAACGTCTGTTGGAAGAAGATTGCCGTCCAGGTATCTACAGCAGCAGAATAGGAGAAATATATCCAGGGTCAAATACCGCACTTAATTCTCAGTACGTAAGGATTTTTTACCTAGAACAGACACTACATTCGAACATATTAATTTCTGTAGCACCTAAGCGATCGGTACTTAAAGATAGACTGTATGTTGTTTAGGCGTGTAATAATACGGATCCCTGTGAAACGTTATTAGAAATTATCCTTTGTGCAGACTTTTTCAAGGATTCATTTCGCTTCGATTATGTAGAAACTGTTACATAGAATTTACCCACTTTATAGGTGACAATAAATCTTGGAAAAAATAGTACCCCCAATTAATTTTGTTTTCGTCTATTTTACCAACACAGACAACTTGAACATTTACTGTACGTCCCGACGAGCGAGGTCTGGAAAACAGATACTTTATATTGAGCTCACTGAAGCAGACGAGGATGTTCGTGGCCTACACCAAAATTGTTCTGTACCCTAACGAACTCTTAAGCCTACAGTTTTGTTTATCGAGACACCCTAAACTCACCCTGTTGCGATTTCTCATGTCAATGAAGCCTAATTAACGGGAAGAGAATGTGCAAAATATTCGTTTTCAAATCGACGGAATGAATCGAGGATACATTTTTCAAGGTAGAGGTGTCTAGTAGCCCAACGGTTCCCATGCTACATCCCCATTGACTTCGCTTAACTATAGCGGAATTATTCTGTCTGTGGCGGTTCGAACATTCTTTCTCCTCTGCAATGAACGGACATAATACTTATGATTCAAACTGTAAATATCAATAATCCAGAGCTGTTTTGCTGTTGGAGATGCCATAGTAAACTACAGCGCAGATACAAAATGACACCTAAGCATTTAAGAAACTTCTGTTTCTTCAGAATTAAAGAAGAGTATGGAAAATACACTCTCAAATGCACATTTTACATTACGTTGATCCGAAACTGCATTTAGTTACGTTTTAGAGCTGTAACATTGCACACAATAGTCTGTTCCGATAAAGTTGAGTTACTTCTGGAAACGTAGATGGAACGCTACAAAATGCATTACAGAGTTTCCCTTAGTCCTTATTTTAAAATACACCTAAACATCTGTTTTGAACTGTGGTGGATGTGGAAAATGCTACTTTCCCCTCCCTTTAGAACACGATATTTATTTACGGTAGCAGAAATTTATGACACTGTGGCCCACATAATTTGTATAAAACAGAAAATAACAACAATACCTTACAAACAAGGGAAAATCCAATGATTGTTCCTTATTGTTATTCCCAGTACCTATGAATCTGAACCATACTGAGTTCAAATTCTAAGTTTATCGCTATTTAAATTGAAACCGCCATTGTTGACTCTAGGAAAGAAATTTGTACAGAGGATTTCTAAAATTCCACAATCGAACATATAGCAAAATTACTTATCGTCATTTTTCGTGAAAAATATATAATAGTAAAAATAATTAACAGCTTCAAGTGTGGAGAACCGGTAACGGTATGACTGGATCATAATTCGAATTTCACGGCGTTGAAAACGAACTCTAGGTTTAATTTTCACTGTATTCTCGTTAGAAGCAAAATTATTTACAAGTACTGTCTGAATGAGATTATTCTGGTCACTTACCGAGAAGTGATGGTGAGAGGATAGTGTGGTGTTGAGTGTGGCACTGATGAAAGTCGGCCCTTTTGAGTAAGAGACCCCGTTTCCTGAAAATACGGATTTGACGTTCAGAGATATGTAGCATTACAGGATATCTTAAGTGAGGAAACTTCTTGGAAACATTATTCCGTGAAGAAATGAATGAACAGATGTGACAAACATTGCTATGAATAAAGACTCAAAAATTAAATCTTGCTGTTACCAGGGAGATATTTTACTATCGCTATATATATTTACGTGTTCTGTAGCTGGTATAATGACAATCATTTTAGAAGTATGTTTGCTATATTCATGTAAAGTATGAAAATATAAAACTTTCAGTTATAATGCTTGTTGTTTATTTCAAGAAGTTAGATATCTTCAAGTATAACTAAGAATCTCTCCAGACCTTTCTAAGATTGAAATGATGTTTACAGTTTATCTTGAAGCAATAATGTTTCTGTAGTGGAAGTATAATAGGAAACTTACATCGTTGCTATACTTTAAATGAGACCATATGCGAGCAACAACATGGCCAAAAGATAGATCCATAATTATGTCATTACGCACAACGAAAATTTCAACAGAATTATGCAGAAACATTGAACACATCACAGTATTTCTGCGGCGAAAACGAGGAACAACATGAAAACGGCAAACATTACGATAAAGTAATAATAGTATGAAGGGGAGAAGAAAAATTATTCTAATTGTACAGTGGTGTGTAATATCTAGGTTAAGCTGCAGAACTAGGTTTTTGTTCAATTTACAGCTAATCCTTACAAGAACAATTTATTCACATTCCTTATCGATATTTTCGGCCAAAAACTGTAAATATAAGAACATAAACAGTTAAAAATATTGAGATTATATGTAACTGAAAATGTTCAATTATTCAAAAACAGTTTTTCAACACAGTGACAATGACAAGACTATTAATAGCCTGCAGAAATGCGGTTCCTGTTTCTAGCTTTTCTAGTTGTTCTATCTTGACAAAGTAATTTTGCAGCTGATTTCGTGATTTACTTTCATAACCTTATGATAATGCCTCCCAGTCAGACATTATGCGAAGATCGTAGAAACGTATTTCAAGTCGATCATTTTTGGAAGTTTATCTATTTGGCTACAATATTCACGTAGTACCAAACGCCATTATACGACACTATAAATGTAGTTATTGGAAACGGTATTCAGCGTCCTGGGGGACTGATGTAGCCTGAGAGTTCATTAAATGTTCAAATGTTTGTTAATCTTATGGCACTTAACTGCGAGGTCAACAGTCCCTAAATTTACAAACTACTTATAAACTAACTCATACTAAAGACAGCACAAACATCCATACCCGAGGGGGGATTCGAACCCCCGACGAGGAACGGCATCACGCATCGGGCATAGCGCCTCAATGCGCTCGGCCACTCTGCCGCGGCAGAGTTCATTACAATTAACTGAGTTTGGACACACGTTTTAACCTACATTTGGTTACACCCTGGAGAAAATGTTGTAGTATTCTTTTCTGGGAAGAATCGGTGTGCCAGTATTATTATTAACCTTTAAAAATATTTAATAAGATTGAAAGATCAACGTGAATTCCAAAGAATTTAACAACGTTGTTAAATATCAGGCGTTCACTGAAAAAGTTATACGAAAAGTGTAATCGAGGGTACCATATTTATTGTCCAAACAATAACATACATATATAGGTTTACACCTGTCATTTGGGAAAGTTTTATTCGTTTGAAACGCAGAGACCGAAACTTTAAATTCATCATCAACTTTCCCGGCATATTCACAACGGGAGGATGCGGGATGGGTTTCACCAATTATTCTAGAAATATGTGAGATGAAGCAGGTAGTTGAACCTTTCAATTTCTGAAATATCTCGCCTGAGCTGGCCACAGGAAACCGAAAACGCTCGCGAATGATTTCCGATTACAGTATAACTGCTCTGTATGAGGATTTGTTAATCGTTATTGTCGAGGCCAGAATAGCGAAATTGGGAGGGGTCTTATTTTCGTTAATGTTTTTATTTTAAAGTGTTCAACAGAAAGTTAAACTTTTAATAAGGAAATCTAAAGTAACATTTCATTTGATATATGAAACGTTAACATACCTCGTCTAGTTATATTTACCTTAATTAATTAATGTTTTAGGTTAGTTTATGTAATTCGGTATAGGTTTGATGAAAATATTTTACAAGAATTGTAGCACTTAATTATCTTCGGAAGTTAGTTTACAATTTAAGGGTATAATCGGAAGGAAACAAAGTGTTTACAAGATTCACTTTTTGTGAGGGCATTATTTTCTAGAACGTTTTACAAATTATGCTTCAGTGCAAACACACTTATCCAAGTTATTCAATTAATGTGTTTACTTTCTCGATGTTGAAACATACCGAAACATTAGGGGGAAAAGAAGAGCAATGACTTGATGCTGTAAGACTAAATATCTTTTAAATGCTTATCTTCTGCAGCACAGCTCTCGCCGTTGTTGTCGAATTTCAGGAGAACTGTACTGTTTGAATTCAGTTAAAATTCATAATTAATATTCTATGGGATGGTATGAAACATAATAGTTAAATAAATATTAGGATGTAGTGAGAATCGAGTCTAGGTCGCAGACCTGATAATTTGCTGCCTTACCCATCGCGCTCTGCTGATATTGGCAATAACAGTATTCAGACCACTTATCCACTTGTTATACAAAATCGGAAATCATTCGCGAGCGTTCTTTCTTGTCCTGTGGCCCACTCAAGCCAAATATTTCAGGAATTTGAAAGATTCATTTAACTCCTCCCCCTTCTTCTCATATAGTAAGAGCCAAATAGGTGATAACAAATCTTCGACCTTCCTTTGTCACTAAGAAATTACCACAATGAGCCTATAACATTCTGATAATTTTGCATCAGAATATGTCCCCGCTGAATAGCGTATAAGTACTTTGGAATGAGCGGTAATATTCTACACTGTTTCGAAAAGACTTTGTGGAGGCACAAACCACTGGCTCAGTTGTTGTAGTTGATGGGACTGTTGTGGATTCCATAGTGTAAAACCAAAGTATGTGTTGTGTGCTTTCTATATACCCGTAAAGGACACAGACGCTCTTAGTTTCCCGGTTGGTAGCAAAGTCTACCATGTCGGATTGTTCTTTTGTCATTCTAAACGCGGACATTTTACCTATAGCATAATTGTAATTTTTTCATCTTTCTTTCGTATTTAGTTCACAGGTGTTGCTCAATGATTCACATAACTACATTTACTTCCACTGAATTATAGACGCCTTATACCTCAAGTGTGAGTCTAAGACAACTTTATGAGAGAGAGGGCCTCTCTGCTTCCTAAGTTTTTTATCGGAGTTTTCGTCGCAATTTGTGTTTCTCCTTTTACAACTGTTGCTGGAACTATATCGATGAATAATGGTTCCGTATCAACGAATCCCAACGTCACTCCACCCCCGCACGTCTTCTATAAGTTTTGCATCACTGGAACTGGTTCGGAGGATCTCCCACATTTTTTACACGACTAAAATATGAACATGATGGTGAATCTAATATCTAGCTAGCATCGATCTTACCAACTGAGCGATCCACCAGTGTCTCACAGGCTCAATCAACGCTTAAATCCGCCATACCTCTCCAGTATGTCAGAAACACGCTTACAGATTTAATCTTGCGCGATACCCTATATTTGTATGACGTATTCACGGCAGAGCTCGTAATTTTCTTCTCCGCCATCTCAGGCTTCGCCTTCAGTGACATAGGAGAACCATATTTTGGTATCTGGACAGGAATATGAACCACCGCTCTCCTAAACATATGTTCGCTGTCTTAGTACTGCGCCTTCTTGCACCGATGTAATCCATGAATATACAAAACGTCAGCTTTATTTTCCATCGTACAATATAAAGCCACAAAGACGACAACGAGGGCATTAGAAATGAATCTTATTAATAAGAGAGTTGCAGAATTGTTGTATTGGTCACTGAATAGGGAACTGCCAGTTTATAAACCAGTGACTTCATTTGACTAATCATCCAAATATCTTTAGCATCTTGATGTTCAGAGGGAATGAAGGCTACGGCATACAGTTACGATTCTACACTCAGCGTCTGCCTACACATCCTGGGATGCTATGTTCCATCTGATTGTAACATTCAATCTATATAATGGTCTGAGGTTGGGTTATAACCGAAATGCGTAAAATAATGACATTGGTTTATTAGTTAAATCGTTCAGTACTCGTATTAATTTGCAATATGGTCGATTCTTCCTGTGTGGCTTCGTGTCACAAATATACTAAATGGAGCGTGAGCTCATTATGCATTTAAATGCAGCGAACGTTACATTCCAGTAGATACTCCTAGTGTCGACTATTTCATACCTCTGGGAATTCGCAGCACATCAGTCTGACCTAGCACACCGCATAAACAACAACAAACACCACAAAAAGTTCAGAGCGATAACATCACGAGAAGTACCATTCACATAGCACCTGCCCGAAACCTATGACGTCCGCTCTAACACTAGTGCAGTATGGTGAAGTATGGCTTACTGGATTCCGAATGGAAATTCATGGGCTCGCTGTATGGCCTTGCTGCTGTGGGCTTATGTCGCGGTTCGGTGTTCGTGGTTTACAAATTTACGATAATGAATAATTTGAAAACATACACTTTCTGAGAATATTATTGAGGAATCGTCGTTTGGTATCTGTGGTTCACAATCACGTTATTGTTCCGCAATCACACCGCTTCAGTAAGAATGGCACCATAGACAATGGGTCCTAGGTAGATTACAACTAGGACCTGGATTAACTGCTGAAACCAGACGCTTTCACCTAGCGAGCGAAAGTTTTATCAGCTGTGCTGCTCACCAAAGTGTCAGAGACTGGCTCAGCTCTTAAATCTGCCAGACTGCTCCCCGATACTACTTATACATTTAATCTGCCAGCAAGTTGCACAGTACGGTACATTTCGCACCAAAGTATCGTCCACTAACGTATGTTGTGTTCAGGCAGAACTGCTTGCTTGTGCACATTACCTTGCATGTACATGGAACGTGCTTTTCTTACCAGTCGATACTCTCAGCGCCGGCCGCGGTGGCCGAGGGGACTAAGGCGCTCCAGTCACGGTCTGCAAGGCCACTACGGTCGGGGGTTCGAATCCCCCCTCGGGCATGGATATTTGTGGCGTCCTAGTTCGTAAGTAGTTCATAAGTAGTTTGTAAGTTTAGGGACTGATGACCCCGTAGTTAAGTCTCATAGACTACACAAACATTTGAACATTTTTTTTTGATACTCTAAGCGTCTAAAATATAGACTCGCAGTTGCCAATATGTATCATCATCAGTTTCGCCATTATTGGTGCATTTGTGGCCAATCGAGTCTCGAAGCCGTTGTACCGAGCGAGGTGGCGCAGTGGTAACGCACTGGACTCGCTTTCGGGAGGATGGTGGTTCAAATACACGTCCGGCCATCCAGATTTAGGTTTTCCGTGATTTCCGTAAATCACTCCAGCCAAATGATTGGATGGTTCCTTTCAAAAGGGCACGACCGATTTCCTTCCACATCCTTACCCAAAACTTCTATCGTTAGCTCCGTGTCTAATGACCAAGCTGTCGACAGGACGTTAAAGCCTAAGTTTCCTTCCTCCTCCTTCGAAACCGGTTTTCGCGAAAGATTGCTTTAGCCAGTATGCATTCCGTGCACGTCTCCCAGATCGATCAAAAATTTCATATGCCACACGACGTAGTGTTGTTGTAGTAATGACGCAGGCATTGCTTTGGCTTAAATTCAATGCGCGGTGTATGTGTTTAGCTGTGTAACCAATACAGATCGCTAAAATTATATTTATTTATTACGAAGTTTCGGCATATGCCATAATCAGATCTAAAAACCTCTGAACTTGCACAGTAAAGTTCAGCGTCTACGTACTTGATAGATATTTTATCATTGGCCCTGAACTTTAGTGTGCAAGTGCAGAGGATTTTAGATCTGATGATGGTAGGTGCCGAAACGTCGTCATAAATAAAAATAATTTTAGTGATCTAGACGTTTTTTATTCCTATTGAAAAAAATGAAGATCGCGGATTCGTGAGGGAAATTCGTTTCCTTTCTAGAAAAACAATACAGATGTCCTTGTGACACGTCTGCTTGTCTCAAGGCAACGGACAGTACGGAAATTACAGCTGCTATGAATACAATAAGGGGTTCTTAACTGCGATTAAGGGGTTCTTAACTGCGATTGGGCAGAGCTGAAAATGTGTACCCAGCCGGGATTCGAACCCGGGTCTCCTGCTTTCTAGGCAGTTGCGCTGACCCCTAGACCACCGGGGACACAGCGATCACCGCACCTGCAAGGACTACCTAAGCACGTCTCCCGTCAGATACAAATTCCCAGCTTCGCCCTGCCCACAGTACTCAAAACTCGTAGTTATGAAACTAATTCCCGTAAGAATAAGGGCTTCAAACATGCCCACCCCTCCCCACTAACGATAGGATCATTGCCCGTCACCGGCATATATATATATATATATATGTGTGTGTGTGTGTGTGTGTGTGTGTGTGTGTGTGTGGAGTCTGTTCCGAAAGAAAGATGTAGGGGTCAGCGACACTGCCTAGAAAGCAGGAGACCCGGGTTCGAATCCCGGCTGGGTACACATGTTCAGCTTTGCCCAATCGCAGTTGGTTTCATATATTCTGTGAATATTAAATAATAACAACAGCAGAATCATAAGTGACGTCAGTTCTTTCGTAACAGACGCCACATGCATATATATACCAATCTGTCAATTACTTTAAATCTCGGCGATTTCGCAGCACTTCTGAAGCATCACAGCCTATAAACAACAACAAATGGCACAGACTTTGTTAGTAGAACTTACTAGGAATATCGGTCACACAGCACTTTACCGAATCCCACACAACGGCATTGTTTTTCCTACTCATTCGCATCACCTTACATTTCTCTACATTGAGAGCTAGCCCGAAAAATCGGTGTCTATCTTCAAGCGTGCCAATGTCGCCAATGTTCCAATGTCGCCAGATTTAATTACGTAGCTCGGCACCAACTAAAAATTTCATCTAAGTCATCCTGTATGGCCGGCCGCGGTGGCCGAGGGGACTGAGGCGCTCCAGTCACGGTCTGCACGGCCACTACGGTCGGGGGTTCGAATCCCCCTCGAGCATGGATATTTGTGCCGTCCTTAGTCTTAGCTGTTTCATAAGTAGTTTGTAAGCTTAGGGACTGATGACCCCGTAGTTAAGTCCCATAAGTTCTACAAATATTTGAACATTTTGATCATCCTGTATACTATTACAGTCAGTTACAGACGACACCCACCTATACACCACAGCATCATCAGGAAACAGCCGCAAATTACAACTTACTTTGTCCATCAGATAATTTATATAGATAGAAAATAATAGCGGTCCTAAAACAGTCCCCTGGGACACACCTGACGATACACTCGTCTCGGATGAACACTCACGCATCGAGAACAACGTACTGCGTTCTATTACTTAGGAAGTCTTCCAACCAGTGACAAATCGGTGAATTACTTTAAATCTCGGCGATTTCGCAGCACTTCTGAAGCATCACTGCCTATAAACAACAACAAATGGCACACACTTTGTTAGTAGAACTTACGAGGAATATCGGTCACACAGCACTTTACCGAATCCCACATGACGGCACTGTAAGAATTTGCCCACTCCGCCTGAGCGTCCCGCTGGCTGGCGGTGGAGCCGGACGTCTCTTGGCGGTCGCTGCGAGCACTGGCGAGCAGCACGTGTCCGTGGCCGGCGCAGCTGACCCCGCCACCCGAAAACCCGCCCCGGGCCTGACCGGTGGCCCCGCATTGTGCTGCGGGCGCTGCACGCGCGGCCCTGCCCATTGTCTAGGAGGACGCGACGTCCCGGGCCTGCACAAGACGACGCCGCTGCAACCTGCGGCTGCAGCCGTGGGAAAGGCGCCGTCGCCGCCGCGGAAACGAAAGCGCGCAGGCACCTTTCTCCTTGGAGCTGCGTGGCGTCTTCTTTTCATCTCTGCAGCCTCTCTGTCCGAGAAGGCACCGGCCTCAAACTGCTGGGGGGCTAAAAGCCGTTGCAGTCTCTGTCCATTTGGGCAGTGCTCGGCTTCTCTGTCCATTTGGGCAGTGTTCGGCTGAGCCCTGTTTCTCACGATATCTGCATCGACGTGACGGTTTTCCTCAGAAGCTCTTGTACTTCTTCCCTCTCTTTTCTGTTGTTCATGACTATGCATCTATCCTGCAGTCACGCTATTCAGGACCTGTTTGAAAGAAATGGTTTGTCTGAAAGAAATGGTTCTTCTAAGAGAGGTCTCTCGAGGTGTCAAGCAGTGGACCTGCATTCAGCAGGATTACAGTTCAAATCCCAGTCCACCTACAGAGATTCGGATACGAGACATACGAAACCCCATAGTGCGGGATTTTTAAAATGAAAAGTACTTCTTTAACTAGACATTTTCTGTGCCAGAACTCGAATCGACTATCTCGAATACAGAACAAATGTTCAAATGTTTATAAACCTTTTGGACCAAACTGCTAAACTGCTATCGTCGGCAGTCCCTACACGTAAAATCTACATAACCCTTTGACGTCGTAATTTTTATTTGAAGCAATAAAAACTACGACGATTAGGGCTCGGCTGAGCCCTGTTTCTCACTATATCTGCATCGACCTGACGGTTTTCCTCAGATGTTCATTTACTTCATCCATCTCTTTTCTGTTGTTCATGACTATGCATCTATCCTGCAGTCAAGTTACTCAGGACCTGTTTGAAAGAAATGGTTTGTTTGAAAGAAATTGTTCTTATGAGAGAGGTGTCTCGGGGTGTCAAGCGGTGGACTCTAATTCGGCAGGATTACAGTTCCAATCCCACTCCAGCTACACAGATTCGGATACGAGACATACGAAACCCGATAGTGTGGGATTTGTAAAATGAGAAGTACTTCTTCAAATACACTTTTTCTGTACCAGAACAAATGTTCAAATCCAGAATGAAACTTTCACTCTGCAGCGCAGTGAGTGCTGATATGAAGTGGCTGTGGCTATGTCATGTCTCCACCATATACTTTCTTCGAGGAGTGTTACTCTTGCATATGTCGCAGGACAGCTTCTGTGAAGTTTGGAAAGTGAGAGGCGAGGTACTGGCGGAAGTAAAGTTGTGAGGCGGCATCGTGAGTCGTGTCGGGGTAGCTCAGTCGGTAGAGCGCTTGCCCGCGAAAGGCAAAGGTCACAGGTTCGAGTCCCGGTTCCGGCACACAGTTTTAATCTGCCAGTAAGTTTCAAATGTTCAAATGTTTATAAACCTTGGTGTTGATGGGGCTATGCCTCCTTGACATCAAGGTAAGGGAGCAGGGAGCTTGCTACTGGGCCAAAAAAGGGAACGGGGAGAACGTAGCCAAGTTTTTGGGGGAACCACTTGTCAGAAAAACGGAGATCAGACAGAAAGGGCCCCAACTCTGGTAGCAATAATGGGATGAAGAGGAATCTGGGAGGAGAACTCACGCTCTCCTACCAGATATCCAATAAAGACTAGGGATGAAGCATTTCAAACCCTCTAGGGGGATACTGCACTTCCTCACAGGGCAAGGACCCTATCCGACATACCTATGTCGGTTTAGGAGACAGGCTGCACCAGCTTGTGCCTGTGGCGCCGAGATAGGCACTCCAGAACATATCATCTATGAGTGTCCTGCGTATGATGACGTAGTTGCGGATCTTAGAAGGGCTCTGCCCAACAACAATACCTTTGAGCTCATAAGAATCCCAGACACGTTCCGAGTACTTGATCAAATCGCCAACAACATCTCGTGCAAAGTGCTTCGGGACTTTATCCTGAACCAATAACCGGAATTGACGTAACACCCGACTGAGACAGCCACATCTGCCATGCCGCCGGGGGATGGACTGGTCTCCACAAATGGAAGAATCCGCCATCCCCTGGATTCGGGGATTAAATGTGACAAACACCGATAGAGACTTTAGACGTAAGTTAGATGTAGGTTTTTTCAGTAAATTCGTAGGCAAGAACACAATGGGGATAATTTTGCGGGGGGGACTGTGGTGACAAAAGAAATTGGCCGCCCAGTTCCAAGGTCACGCTCACTGGATTTCGGTCGGTGAGCTGGCCACTCCAAGTAGGCTTGTTATGCTGGCACACCTGTAACACCACAGCAGTAGCATACCGGAACACAACACATCACACCCACACACCAACCAATACAAACATAAACACCAGCAAGATGTTCAGGGTTTCCACAGTAAAAGTGTAATGTCACCAAATAGCCTATAAAATATCTATTTATTATATTATTGCCCATTTAGTCATAGGTAATGTATTGCATTGTATTGTATGATGTTATAATAAAGAATTAAAAAAAAAAACCACTTTATATACACCGAGAGAAACATTGAAATAGAAAATCCCTAAAATTTATGCACTACATAGTGGATAGCTGGTCAGCTATATTGTGCTTCCATGATGTACCTAATACAGTAAATATCACTGTTATGCCTCTCATATTTCCAGAAAGTAACTCATAATGCAACAGTAGTATGTGATTGATCAAATTTACATAGAAAAGAAGGAGAGGAATACTAAAGTAAACAAACGCACATGTGAGTAGTAACTCCATGCAGCTAACTGTCGAACTGATTCAGTAGCACTTTGCAATTAATAATTTATAGGACGAGCAACTACCATATGTAACACTATGTATAGAAGCAGCTACAAATGACTTTGAGATAAAATGATCAGGTTGAGAAATAATGGAAAAAATAAGGTATGTAGCCGATCAACTACACTCTGAATTAAAGGGTTACACTGAATTACACTAAGGTCAACACATACAACCGTGTCCGAGGCAGGACTCGAACCTCCGGCGAGGACGGTCGCCCAGTTCGTAGCATGGTGCCTTAAACCACGCGGCCTTGCCCTTGGCATCACGAATACGAAGGCAAATAAGGTAGCAGGGGCCCATGACCTAAGAGTTGAAAAAATAAATATTCTGCACAAAAAAACACTGGAATGCTTGCGAAAACTGGCGCATGTTCATGTAGTAAATACGCAAATATCAAATATTTGGAGCAGTGCTAAACCTGGAAAAGTACTAAATTTCCCCAAAAATTTTCAGCCATTGTCTTTCTCGAGATTTTAGAACGACTGGTGCTTTGGCGCATGGGATAAATAGCAGAAGACCTGGGAAAACCCGCTGTGGTCAAGTCCTTAATCATACTTAACACATTGAGAACAGATTTGGCCGAAAGAAAGTAACAATGATCTGACGGCAGTGTAGTTCGATACTGAGGAAGGTGTACTATCTCACGAATGACTGTCATCTTACTTCGTTACTGAAAACATTTTTTTCATAGCAGAAGATCCTACAAAGATAAAACAGTAGGAGGAAAAAATCAGAAGAAAGGTCTGCCGCAGGGCATTGTTCTCCCAACAAATTGTCTATAATATCTACACAAACGACCAACTTACGACACAGTTTACAAAAAGAAATCATAAAACGGACGAATTGCCGATGATTGTCCTGGGGTTGAGTTTAGAGAACGTTGAGGACTGCAACGCCAATCACCTGAAGCCAAATGCGAGCAAGACGCAAGTTTTATTTTCCACCTCCGACACAGATATGCAGGTAAAGAACTAAACATTAAGTGCAGAGGTTAACAACTTAATCATTGCTGCACACCAAACTAAAAACACTTTGAATCACGCTGGATCGTAACTTGACATTCAAACAGAATTGTATAAATACCAAGGTGTATGTCAGTGCTTGCAATGTAGTGTTGAAGATGCTAATGAGCAGGACCTGGGGTGCTAACCCACATACTCTAACGACTTTGGTTATTGTTACGTATCTCTATGATGCCTTGTCTTATGTTAAGCCAGTTACTTAAAACTCATCTTGAATGAACCCAAATACTTTCTCCTTAATCTACCTCGACTCTTCTTGCCCTCTACGTCTCAACCCATTAGTCGCTTAGATAACCTTGCTTCTCCTATCCTTGTAACATATCAGCCTGCTCGATCCAACTGCTTCTCTTGTAGTGTTTTTCTTTGATTTCTTCATTGTGATCTTTCTCCTGACGCCTGTTAGTACTTACAAACATCTTTGCTATTTTCATATCTCTAAATTTAACCTCATTAATAAGGTGACGTGTACATAAACAGCTTTCCCTCTCATGCAACAGAGCTGGCCGAAAGACAGAGCGTTGCATTGCTAATTTATTCTTGTTATAGACTTCCTTTTTGCAGAACAGAGTAGATAGTAGCTGAGCAGTCACTGCATTAGCTTCGCTACATCTTTATTGCAGTTATTTTACTAAGTTGCCATCGTGTGAGAAAATACAAGCTAAGTACTTGAAACTGTCAATCAGTTGTAACTTTGTTTCTCCTATTTGGCATTCAATCTGATTAAATCACTTTCTCACATTGATTAATTTCATTTTGGAGACGCTTATGTTCATACCATACCCTTACACTTCTGTTATAGCTCTGAAATACTATATTGCAACTTTTTAATTGAATCTGCGAGAGTAAGTTGAGACTGCTTATTTTCTTTTTTAACTGTTTTAATCTCACAATACCAATCTATAGTTTCCAAGATATGATCCATAAATCGTATGAAGAACAGTGTTTTCATATCCCTGAAACTACCGTGAACCCTGAACTCCATTTGCCATCGACTCTAACTGCTCCTGACAATTTGCGTAAAGACCTTTAATTGCCTGCAGCAGTTTGTCTCCTATTCTATAATCTTGTAAAACTGACAAAACCTTCCTCCTAGTAACACGGTCATAAGATTTTCTAGATCTACAAAACATAGATAAAATTCCCTGTTCCACTCATAGCACTTCTCCTTTATCTGCCGTAAGCAAACGATCTGGTCCTGACAGCCTCTAAGAGGCCTAAACCCACACTGATTTTCATCCAACTTGTGTTCAGCTAATGCTCACACTCTCCTTTCAAAAATTT
This sequence comes from Locusta migratoria, assembly GCA_026315105.1. Classification (NCBI taxonomy): domain Eukaryota; kingdom Metazoa; phylum Arthropoda; class Insecta; order Orthoptera; family Acrididae; genus Locusta; species Locusta migratoria. The sequence goes on from CM048744.1 coordinate 278,358,534, forward strand.
CTGGGAATATTTTGCCCACAACTTAATTAAAGAGATACCTCTGTAGTTACTACAATCTTTCCTGTTTCCATGCTTGATAATTGGTGAGATTACTGCTTTCGCCCAATCAGAGGAAACCTGTCCTGACTCCCACGCCATTTCCATTACCTATCACCTCTTTTAAGAATGAATACCGAAAAGAGCGTCTGGTCTGGTATGTAACTGCCAAAGAGTTCACCTTGTATCTTGATGGTGCTCTTGGTGCAAGTTAATGGTTTGGCTTGTAGATATCTTGGATGCCGAAAATCTAGAACTCGTTTTATTCATTAACATTTTTCGAAATCAGTACACTCGTTATCTTTTTTGCACGTTTTCGATATGTATTTTTCTAATCGTATCTATCTATTTTGTTGTTGTTTTTACATTTCATAGTATTGTTCTATACAATATTTTAATAGTAATGTAAACAATGTATGCATATTGTGTGTTATATTGTGAAATCTACTCCCTGCTTTTGAACATTACGCAGTAGGTCATAAAATGTGTAATAAATAAATAATGTCGACGATGTCCTTATTGCAAGTTGTTCTTTGTACCTCCCGGACACTAATTTTCGTCGCCCTGATGAGTTATTAGCGACTAATACTTTTCCTGCCGTAATGGATAACAAAACACTTGCAAATGAGCCTTACCATAGGGCTATCTAAAATTTAAACCTTTAATCTGCTTCATTATAAGCAGTTTCGCTTCGGTAGGATTTTACTAAATCATGCAGAAATTTAAAGCACTGTGTAGGCGCATGGTAGGATCTCAGCAACAATGAAACTAGTAAACTTCGCTAGTAGTAATTTCAAGGACGCGCTCAAAGTGGCGATGTGCGGCTCTTCATTTCTCAGCTTTCACATTACCGCAGAAAATATTCAGCAAGAGGATTTCATGATTCGTAGTTACAACTTATTCTCACGCCTGCAAGGCTTTTATTGTCTTGTTAATTCATTCTTTAGGAACTATACAAAACTTTTGCTGGCCCACCTAAAACCTGTCCCCCTGGGCTACGGTATGGTTGCCCCCCTACCCCGTAAGCCAGCTCTATGTTGTAGGTATTCGTAAAGACAGCAGTTCAGATCCGTATAACCTGATGCAGGTTTCCTGTATCGTAATAAGCCAAACGTAATATGGTACGTTGTAAAATAACTACCGTTTTTGCTTTTCCATCCTTCTCCAAACCGCATAATGTATTCTTCGTCTGATGCCTTAGTCCTCGAAGGGACGATGAAAGGAGCAAGGGAGCAAGCAGCAGAGGACGAGGTCATTAGAGGGAGAAAGGGCGAAGGAAATCTTCCACGTTCGCTTCAAAGATCGCCTCTCTCATTTGACTCGGAGTGAAGAAGAACTACGGATCGGTCGAGTGTGATCAACAATGTAATGAGTACATAATATGTATTAAGAGTAAAATGGAAAAAGACGAGAGTGATGAGATGTAGCGGACATGCGAATGGTAGGAAACTTATCAATTGAAAACATTGCGTTAACTAGGGTGCACAACTAGCCATGACGGACGAAACAATGAGCACGTAAGATACTGTCCAACGCAGGCATAAAGAGATTTCCTGGCCAAGAAAATCTAGTGGTATTAAGCATAGGCCTTAATTCGAGGAAGAAATTTCTGATAATATTCGTTTGAAGCATACCACTGTAAGGTGCTGAATCTGGTTGACAAAACCGGAATGCAGTAAATACTAAGCATTTGACATATGCTGTTGCCAACGAAAGTAGAAAATTAGGTGCACTGATAAAAAATGAAAACGTGAAGATAGTACGTACTGAAAACACTGACGAGAAGAAGGGACACTATAATAGGGCGTGTGTTAAGATACAACGGAATAATCTACATCCTACTAGAAAGAGGTGAGGAGGGCAAAAACTGTTGGGGGAAACGTAAATTACAATAAATACATATGGGGTGAAATACCTACTCTGAAATGAAAAGATAGGTGGAGAAATTCATGGCCGGGTGCATCAAAACAGTCAGTATGCTGTGGTTACCAAATGAGCTGTAAATTCCATCGAGACAGTACATTATTCTTTTCAACTACTACAGCTGGAAGCAATAACTGTTAAGAATATTGGGTAACGACTTGCGTGCTCACGTGAGTTACACTGATATAGAAGAATTGTGGAATTTCCACTCTTTTAATCATTTGCAGATTATACATCCAGTTCGCCTGTGTTATCTTCACATTACGCACTCAATTGAATTGATTTTGCATCGCAGACTGTAAGAAACTAGACCACTAGAATCTCGGTATTTGAGGGCATGGAAAACTTACAACTTGATTTCTATACTGTATTTGGTTAAATCCGTTAGTACGCGTCATACTCAGTTGTGTACCAGCAAGGAATATCGTCTGTGTTAACAACCAATATTGACTGTATCAATTATGATTGATACTATACTTGATACTGAGGAAGATGGCTCAGTTGTCAGCAGACTGGTCTAGCATTCGGGACAGAGGTGATTCAAATCCTCCTCCGACCATCCTCCATCCTGCTCAGGTGTTCTTTCATTTTCCTACATCGCTCCAGACAAATTACAGGATGGTTTTTTGAAAATACCTTTCCATTTAAAAAAAAAAAAAAAAAAAAAAAAAAAAAAAAAAAAAAAAAAGATATTGTTCTCCGTCTCTAATTTTCAAGCCTTCGACGGGACTTTAAACCCAAATCTTCCTTCCTTTCGACTATAATGTATAATGTAGTCATCGTTGTTGCATATATACAGTAATATAGGTTCAAACACACCCTAACCTTTCTTTCTTTCGACTATAATGCAGTCATCGTTGTAGCATACGTACAGTGATATAGGTCCAAACACAAAGTTGTAACACGTAATGTTAAGATCAGCTTGTCAGATAGAAAACGCAACTATTTATTTTCCATGTCCATAAAATTTAGGCCTCACAATAACTAGAAATGAGTACTGAGACATCTTCTCATTGAGAAATAGCGAGTCTTTAGCGATAAATAAGGCAACGACCACGAAATATGTGCTGTCGCAGTGAAATAGTTAAAATTTATCTAGTGCTAGGACAAATTTGTGTAGCTATTTGTAGTTATCATTAAATATTTCGAATATAACTGTTCTTGGCCAGAGCTGAAGGAAAAAAATAAAGAAAATGTAAATCTTCTGCTAAAGTGATGTATAACAACTGGACATTTTTTGTTTGTCGTAATTGATTCGTGTGTTCAAGAAACCTTTTTTTATGTCTACAGGACGAACTATTTTAATGGTCTTTAATATATGCTTCAGTTTAGGTTATACTATTGATATTATACACATTTTGAGTGATTTATTCAAAGGACTACCTTACTCTGTTTTCGAGTTAGCATATGTTTGTAATAGGTGTCAGTACATTTCCCTTACAATTCCTTCACTGATATGAAGTTATATATCTAATTTAAATTTAGCAGAGTCACTGTTTACGTTATTTCTTTGTTAATATCAGGCCAGCCTTACAATGTATCGTACCTGTTTTTTGTCTTTCTTTGTTAGTACTAATATTCCGAATTATTGTGTGCTCTGTAGTTACATTAATGCTTTATTTACTCCTAATTACTATAAAGGAATATGATTATTTTCACCGCTTCTCAGTCCGAGTGCATATCTACGATTTGTTAAGCTTCACAATTCTCCAATGCACGCCGCCTATACCGTCCCATCCTACCCCCTATATTTTTGTCTGTTTGTTTATTTAGTTGTGTTGTGAATGCTCCATCAAAGGCGAAAATTTATTTCTCTGCGTGTAAAATTTATTCTGGTTTGTTGACAACGAAAGTTCTTTGACTAAATTTCAGTAAATATCTGATGATGATTTAGGAAGCCGAAAATCGATTCACGTAATAAACTCAAAATTGTGTATTTTAATTTTCATATTTACCTGTTTTCATTGTTTATTTGTTATTCAGGCTCAATGTACTTATACCTTAAATAAAGTTTCCAATAAGTATCACATTCGGACACGTGTAATTATAATGATGTACACTAAAATACATCATCTCTTTGTGTCTGAAGAATATTATCACAGGCCGAGAGATAATTTTACGTAATTTCTTGCTGTAAATCCGTGCAATATTTTCTTCTCCTACCTGAAATGTAGCGGAGGTCCAATATCTCCTTCAGTCTTCTTAAATAAATATTTTTCTTCCCGTCAGTACAATTTAATTAACTGTTTACGTCCATGCAATAATCATGAAATGTTCTGACCCAAGTATTTTATCCCAGTTTCAGTACTTGATTGAATTACTAGTGTTATCAATGCATTGGAACAACGTTTAAAATCCAGCAAGCTATCGGCCTACTAAATCCTTATATGAGTACTTATTTTGTGATTCACGTGCTGTGAAATGCTGTATACTTTACTGCCTTAAACAGTTTCTATCAAACCTGGTTATTACCTCTGAAAATGGAGAGAACTACGCTCGTTGTGTAATCCTAAAGAATTGTTACGTGAACGGTAAATTCAATCGAAATTTGACAGTCGTTGTTAATTTTCTCGCCTCCTGAGAGATGTTTGCGTAATGACACAGCTTAATAATGCTTTTTTCAACTGTTAAGTGTTCCATTTGTTCTGCATATTTACTTGTGGGGCTTTCACATTCTGATCGCACTTTCGCGGATTGTTGGTCTTTTGTGTCTTCCTCGATATGGTGTAATAACATGAAACTAATTTTAGCCACGGACTCTTGGCGAATTACTTTTTTTTAGCTAGCTGTTTCCTTATTCTAACTTGGAACATGCTTATCGTAGGTTTTCTTAGCTAGCTGCTGGTGCCTCTGAAATAACATCTTTTTGCCTTTGATCTGATGAAAGGTTAGGCGACAATTTTAATGTAGTGATACTGGAGATGGAACTTTGATGTATGTAGTGAAGGCTGTTTCCTTATTCTAACTTGGAACATGCTTATCGTAGGTTTTCTTAGCTAGCTGCTGGTGCCTCTGAAATAACATCTTTTTGCCTTTGATCTGATGAAAGGTTAGGCGACAATTTTAATGTAGTGATACTGGAGATGGAACTTTGATGTATGTAGTGAAGGTATTTATTTTCTCAACCTTTGTAACCTATCTTAGTATTTAGAACGTCTGCATAAATTTCAAATTAGTATGACTGTTTGAGAGACGAATTGTCGTTTACACATGTCATTCATGTAAATGAAGAAGACCTACTACTAGAATAAGGTGACTAGACGCTCTTGAGTAAAATTTATCTCCTATTGTAGATAATCTTCATTAAACCATATTTCACAAATTTTTGGGAATGACGACACAGTAGCAACTGCAGTCCACTGTTTTAGCATAAGTAATCGGTTATTGGTACTGGGCAATTATCTGCTAGTGGGTTGTCAGTCGATCTAAGGTAATCTGAAATTAAAGGTTATCTGAAAACTGGAGTCACTTTTCAGCAACATTTCGGCTATGCAAGATGAGAATAAGTTAAACCAATGCATACAATTTTCAATGCTGATATTTAAAGGGATATTCAGATTTTAATAAATAACTCTGGAAATGAGATATTGATCATGTAAGCGTGTTAGATTAGAATAATTCTTACTTTTAAAGTTGAAGGGAATGAAGTTCCTTGTATGTCGCAGACGAAAGGTAATGCGATTCAGTGAGTGTCAATTAGCTAGAAAAATGTACGAGTAATACGGCTTACTTATGTCTTTCAGAACAGTCTAAGTAATATTGTTTGCTGAAGATGGTGTTTAGTTAAGAATTTAATTTGTAATTCTGTTTATGAAGTGTTTATATTCTGATTATTTTGTTCAGAGAATTTAACGTTGTCGATTAACGGATAGTGCTAATATTCATTATATCTTCTGGCTGCAAGACTTTGTGTTTCGTTCAGTGTGTTAGTAGAAACTTTGCAAGTTAACTTTTTCTTGATCGTAATGTTTTCTCTTGGAAGGAAGGAGAGATGATGTCCCTTTGGCAGAACGGTCATTAGATACGAAACAGAAGATCGAATAATGAAAGGATAGGGAAGGAAATCGGCCGGACTGTTTTTGAATGTCTGTAATCATTTACCACAGGTACTTCCAGATGATGGGCTTACTACAGCACAAAGACAGCTGTCGAAAGGTCTACAAATATCTGAAAAACCTGCGAAGTGGCGTCATGTATGGGTTGTGGATTGTTTTATTTACTTTATTTTATTTATTTTTTTATATATTTTTTTAATTTTTTTAGCTCTCCCAAGGTCCCAAGGGGAAGTGACAGCATAAATCGCAATTTATTTAAGAACCCTTTATTTATTATCGGTTTCAAAGAGCAAGTCATCGTCTTCAGATCAGATTTTAGATTGATTAGTACCATTTCATGGTTATTTTTCATGTTAGGTAATTGTATGGTTTAAGCAATGTGTCCGTTTCTATACTGAATAAATAAACCAATATGATTACCGATGAGTTCTGTAGAAGAGAAATCGGACAATCAAATGTAAATACCTCCTCATCACGTTCACTTACAAAATAAGAAGTGGCAAAAAAGTGAAATTGTGGTGTTCTTGTACGCTCCACCCTGTAATAATAGCATAATATTCTCAACTAAACACTAAAATAACTCACCTTCACCTTTCATCTATCCACAGGCCCCACACACCCACATACACAGACACATCCACCCACACCTATACCCACACATACACCCATTAAATATCTATATATAGTTATTATAATACTTAGTTCCTGTTGTAAGCTGACAGTAGTTTTTGAATTACCATTGCAGAATTTTATAGGAACAGTGTACCATTTCTTAGTTTACAGATCAGCTTACAAATTAAGCATAAATTTTTTTCAAATCCTTGTGGGGATATAAATCTAGTATTATTGCTGCATGTTCTGTAGAAAGTAAATAACTTCCTTCGTGAGGTATTTCCACAATTCTAAAGTGCCAAGAAAAAAGATGTTGCTACATCTTGTCACACTTTAATGTAGCTGATGGCTTAGGATGATTTTTTACGAGTACTGAGTCCCCTACTTTGAACGTCTGTGTTCTCTTCATCAGCTTGTCATAATAGGTTTTTCTTTATAATGCTGCTTCCTAGTGGCATTGGTGTATCCATCAACATTTTGAGCTACTGATTCATAAGATTCGCATTCAGATTCCTAACTTATCTTCGAATGGAACTTGATTGACTAATATTTATTTTAGACTAATAGAATTACAAAATTTCTTATGTATAACCTCTTTTTGATCAGATATAAAGTACCGTTAGAATTTTTTACTGTCAAATAGCATTTTCCTTACTTAAATCTTCGCTTAAAAATGTATTATCATATCTTTGCGACTAGTTGGATGCAAGGTGCAAGTGGATGGAAAAGTTATTCAACAGGACTTGAAATTTATGTATAAAATATCCAGCAATGGGAATGCTGAAAGATGAGATTCAATAAGGAATATTTAAAATTGTCCTACAGTGAAAATGAGATTAGATAACGAATAGCAAATGCAAACAAGTTTGTAGAGTCACTCAATAGTGTAATTTCGAAAAACAACATAAAGGAAAAGATGTAAAAGCAGGATATAGAAAACAAGTGTGAGACGAATAATGACATTCAGAGGTGAAACATGGCCTGATACATAAAAAGCTACAAGACTTGCAATCCACAGAAATGAAAATTCTGCGGATGATTGCAAGGAGAAACAGTGAGAGGTGGAGAGAGAAGTGAAACCATCAGGAATGAATGAAAAGTGGACTGTATTAATGATTGTTGATGAACGGGTAAAAAAGAGAAAGAGGAATTGGAACGAATACATAGCAAACATGTATGATTAGATGATCGTGAAATTGTTTACAAATAGATTACCAATTGCTAAAAGAGACATAAGCCCTATAAGGAAAGATGGATTGACAACCTGAGTAGCTGGAGCCGAACTGAGTAAAACGGGTTTTAATCTAGGAAGAAAATAAGAAGCAAATATAGTCAGGAAGTCGTTACTGAATATTTTTGTGGAATGAAGAGATGTGCGGAATTGGAGCATAGACAGTAAACAGTTCAGAAAAGAAGGTAATGCAGAGTTTTAAAACGTGATGCTAAGGATGCTGCTGAAGGTAGATGAGTAGCTCGAATAACTAATGAGGAGGTAGTGAATACAAGATGAAAAGGAGAAGACCAGAAGGGGCATCTTGTTTGGTAAATAATAGGGTGGAGTGTGGATAGGGTCCATAAGAACGGGAATAAAAATTGTGGAGGAAGATCAAAGCTTGACCCGAGTAAGAAGGTGCAAATGCATTCTATGTTGCAGTAAGTAGCTTTTAGAAGACTTGCATACGATAACGAAATTCATGGTAGTACTCATTACTGATCTTCGTATTGAGGAAAGCAAAGTAGCACATGATGAGCAATAAAGTCTTTTTTTTAATACCATGGAGTTCTTACTATGCTCAAAATCTATGAGACTTAACTTCTTTGGTCATTATTCCCTAAGCTTACAATGTACTTAATTTACACTAATCCAGGGACAACACATACACACATAACAATGGAAAGATTCGAATCTCCGACGGCGAGCAACCACACGCTCCGCAGCAAAGCGCCTTAGACCGCTCGGCCACTCCACCGCAGCGGTTGACGGTTAGCCTAAGCAGAAATGTTATGCATTCGTAAGAGAAGTTCCAGATCAATGCATAATTCTCGCGTAATTTAAGATACATTGAAAAATAGAAACGGACCAGTAAGCTTTGGACTTCAGAATAGGAGCTGATTTAGAACCTGGCCCATAGGACGTGAACACAGAAGGCGAGGTGTGTCGCTGAAACTTGTTGTTAAATGTTAAATAATGTTTGTTAAGCATCTGGGACTTAATTGCGGAGTCATCAGTTCCTAAACTTACACAAATACTTACAAACTAACTTATACTAAAGACAGCACAAGCATCCATGCTCGAGGGAGGATTCGAACTCGCGACGGGGAACGGCCTCACGCATAGAAGCATAGCGCCTCAATTCTCTCGGCATCTCAGGTGCGGCTCGCTGCAGCTTCACGGTTGAAAACTATGAAAAGACTTGCACGAGATAAAGAAGCGCGTGAGCTGCATCTAATTTCTCCGTACTGAAGAAAACAACAGCATCGTTCAGCAGGACCATTACTCCTCTTATTAACAACACATAGTTGTAGTCTTTAGTATGGAAGTCAACGGTTAGCAGAAACAGGAATGTTACCCTGTCCTTGGGAGGGAGTCTCAGACCAGACAGAATTCTGAAGTGAGGTAAGGTAAATTGTATAGCAGCAACGGACCACTGATCACTGTGCCTCCGAATGGGAGCTGTTGTAGAGCCTTGTTCGTAAGACTTGAATACAAGAGGGGAGATTTGCCGTTGCAGCCTCAATGTTGGCAGCTACAAAAATACTTTCACTAGACAATACAGCACGTAGAGCTGCATCTAACATCTTCCTGCAGAAGACAACAGTATCGTCGGGTAGTCCTTTTTTTTACATCATAGATTCGAGTCTTGACTATAGAAGTGCAAGGTTAGGTGAAACAGGAATGTTAACCTATCCATGGGAGAAAGTCTCAGACGGAAAAAGAATTCTCACGTGAGCTAAAGGAAATTTGTAACGGACGAATGGTTTGTAAATGGGAGAATTCTGAAGTGAGCTAGGATAAATTGTAGCAACGGGCCACTGTGCTTCCGAGTGGGAGCTGTTTTAGAGTCTTGCTCGTAAGACTTGAATACACGAGGGGAGATTTGCCGTCGCAGCTTCAGTGTTGGCAGCTATAAAAATACTTTCACTAGACAATACAGCACGTAGAGCTGCATCTAACCTCTTCCCACAGAAGACAACAGTATCGTCGGGCAATCCTTTTTTTACACCATAGAGTCAAGTCTTGACTATAGAAGCGCAAGGTTAGGAGAAACCCTATCCGTGGGAGAAAGTCTCAGACGGAAACAGAATTCTCACGAGAGCTAAGGTAAATTTGTAACGGACGAATGGTTTGTAACTGGGAGATGATTTGGAGGCTAGCTCGTAAGACGTGGCTGCAGAAACTGGAATGTTACCCTGTCCTTGGGAGGGAGTCTTGGACCAGACAGACTTATGAAGTGAGGTAAGATAAATTGTATAGCAGCAACGGACCACTGATCACTGTGCCTCCGAATGGGAGCTGTTTTAGAGCCTTGCTCGTAAGACTTGAATACAGGAGGGGAGATTTGCGGTCGCAGCTTCAGTGTTGGCAGCTATAAAAATACTTTCACTAGACAATACAGAACGTAGAGCTGCATCTAACCTCTTCCAACAGAAGACAACAGTATCGTCGGGTAGTCGTTTTTTTTTTCTTTCTTTTTTTTACAGCATAGAGTCGAGTCTTGACTATAGACGCGCAAGGTTAGGAGAAACCCTACCCGTGGGGAGAAAGTCTCAGATGGAAACAGAATTCTCACTAGAGCTAAGGTAAATTTGTAACAGTCGAATGGTTTCTAAAAGGGAGATGTTTTGGAGGCTAGCTCGTAAGACGCGGCTGCAGAAACTGGAATGTTACCATGGCCTTGGGAGGGAGTCTTGGACCAGACAGACTTATGAATTGAGGTAAGATAAATTGTATAGCAGCAAAGGACCACTGACCACTGTGCCTCCGAATGGGAGCTGTTTTATAGCCTTGTTCGTAAGACTTGAATACAGGAGGGGAGATTGCCGTCCCAGCCTGAATGTTGGCAGTTATAAAAATACATTCACTAGACAATACAGCACGTAGAGCTGCATCTAACCTCTTCCTACAGAAGACAACAGTATCGTCGGGTAGTCCTTTTTTTTACAGCATAGAGTCGAGTATTGACTATAGAAGCGCAGGGTTAGGAGAAACCATATCCGTGGGAGAAAGTCTCAGACGGAAACAGAATTCTCACGAGAGCTAAGGTAAATTTGTAACGGACGAATGGTTTGTAAAAGGGAGATGTTTTGGAGGCTAGCCCGTAAGACGTGGCTGCAGAGGGTGAGGTGCGCGTCTGCAGGCTGGACACTGAAGGCGCAGAGCTGGCTGCTCGTGCAGCGGCTGGGGTGTGCACTGTGCAGCTCCTTGAGTCGGCGGCTGACTGGCGACCTTTTGTTGGGCAGCTCACCTGCAGGGCGCGACCTGCCTGCCCCTGCAGCCGGTGCCTCGCGCCTTCTCCACCCTCCAGCTCGCTGCTGCACGACCCTCCCCACTGGACGAGGTCTCGTCTTTCTCTGTACCACGGTCGCCCATCCTGTCCTCTGCTGGGCCGGAATGTCCATCCACGCTAGGACAACGATAGCCGAATCTTTCTCCCGCAGCAGACTTTCATTATCCGCCAACAGCCATCGCGCAAGCAATAGAAAGGATATACCCTGGAGTTTATAAGCTTCAACCAGCCAAGATCAAAAGGATTTACATCAATATTTGGAATATCAACAGTGACTGATCACGTTAACAACTTCAATAACTCTTCTTCCTTATGAGACATTGCGTGGCCTGTGTGAATGGGGCTTAGGTCGTCGCTAGGGTTGCTTGGTTACTAAAGCACTCCTAGCTACACAACGAATCAAACTTAAAAAAAAAAAAAAAAAAAAAAAAAAAATAATAGAGTAGTTCTTGTTCAAGTTAATAGCAGCACATTCTCCAAGGCTCTTCTACCAAAATAAAGTCGTTGTTAGATGAGAACGAATTTTCATTGGTTCTTCGATCACACTACAGCACTGTATACATCTGGTCTAAAGCGCCTGGCAACCGAACTTACAAGAACGTACCACAGCTGTCTACGACTTGCAGCAGCTTACAACTGCTTACAACTTACAACTGCCATCAACTGCCCCTTTGCCGTCAGTAGCGGCGTGTTTAAATAAATAGATTTGGGCGCCCAAGTCGCGAATACGTCACGTCATGTCACGTCACGTGACATTTACAAATTCAGTTTCAAATAAATTGACTACAAGTATTGAATAAATTTATACAGTTCGATTTAGTGGTTAACAAATAATATAACTCGTTACAAAATTTGGTTAAAAAGGTTACAATTCCTGCAATAAATTAATATTATTTAAAGGTAAGTGATGCGTATTTCGGTACACGGCCACTAGGTCATACAAATAACCTTTGAGCTGTAAGTTTATATAAACAAACGAGTACACCTGAAGCCTTATGATTGATATTCAAATTCAAGATGTTACCAAAATTTTATGGTGATGACAATTTACAAGTGAAAAAATGTTCATAAAGGAGTATAGTTAATTAAAACTTAATAGATGACCATTCTACTTTTTCGTAAATAGTTCGAAACTGATATAATCGTTAGACAAACTGTTAGGTTCATAAAATTTACAATATTCTCGTTAAAAAAAAGTTTTAGTAGTGACTGTTTTATCGTGAAGTTATTTTTTACCTCAGGATCTTTAATATGTCCTATTTTTCTCCCCAATAGCTCTCTTCCTTTCTTCTGTCGATGTTATTCCTAATTTTTTTATTTCTTCTTCTTTGAGACCCTTCCAAATTTAGTATTTTATTTTTAAAACGGTTTGCCGCGGCAGAGTGTCCGATCGATTTGAGGCGCTATGCTGCGGTGCGCCAGGCCGTTCCCCGTCTGGGGTTCGATTCCCCTCCCGGGCATGGATGTGTGTGCTGTCTTTTGTATAAGTTAGTTAATAAGTAATTTGTAAGTTTAGGTACTAATGACCCCTCAGCTAAGTCCCATAAGCTTAACAAACATTTAAAAAATGTTCAAATGTTTGTAAATCTATCGGACCAAACTGCGTGGTCATCAGTCCGTAGCTTACAAACTATTTAAACTAAGATAAACTAACCTGAGGACAAACACACACACCCATGCCCCAGGGAGGACTCGAACCTCCGACGGCGAACAACCGAGCGCTCCGCAGCAAGGTGCCTTAGACCGCTCGGCTACTCCACCGCGGCAACAAACATTTCAACATTAAAAAAAAAAGTTTCTTTCTGCAATTTCTCATTCTTTGATGTTGTTTCTTTCTAGATCTTTCCTCACTTCTGTAATCCATGGCACCGACGATTTCTTCTTCCGGAAATTTGTTTCTTAGTCTAGTTTTATCCATTCGGTAGAGGTGTCCGAAAAAGGGTAATCTTCGTTTGGCCATTACTTCAGATACTTTCTCTATATTTTTGTAGATCTTCACATTACTTCTTATTTTCCAACCATCTGCAGTTTTTATTGTACTTATTATATTTCTAATAATCCTTCTTTCCGGTACCTCAAGTTTGTCCATCTTATAGTTCATCGTTAGGTATTTAGATCCATATAAACATTTTTGTCGTACCACTGTCGTCTGGTGTTATAGTTTGGTTTTTCTAGATATGCATTTCTTGTTGTAAATATTTTTGGTAAAACCATATGCTCTTTCCATCTTGTTAATTATTACATCTATTGCAGATTTTTCTAGCCCATTCTGTTGTTTAGTTTCTCCAAGATATATAAATTTATTTGCTCGCTCTATTTTACCAATTTGTGTTTTTCTGAATTTTGGAGTATTTTTTACATTTGTCATTAATTTTTTTTTTCAGCTGAAATTTTTAGACCAGTTCTGTTTGTTATTTTTTGCAGATGTTTTTTTGAATAACTGCATCTGTCACTAATGTTTATTTTTATCGATCTCTGTTTTAATGGATTTTACTTCTTTAACTGAAATTTTCAATTAATTGAATTATTTCTAGGGAGGGTTTTCCATCAGGCAGAGATAGAAGCGGGTTAACCTCCCTCGAAATCCAAGGATCAAGATATTATGGAATTGTAAGAAAAAGTAACAAAATTAATCAATCCTTCCTCTAAGAATAAATAAATAGTGTCACCATAGCATACGTTTTAACCTTCCCTGTCCAAAAACGAACTTATTAATGTTCGACAAAAGGCCCGCCATTCCCATCAGGAATGAAATGCTAAAAAAAAGGCCACAACTACATTGGCATACACACATGACGTGGTGGAAGATACCGCTTACCTGTAGTAATCAATTTAATTTCATCTCGTAAACAAAATTAATAAAAAAAATTAAAAAAAACTGCCGATGTGTCTCCGCAAGAGCTTCAATTTCTTTTGTCTTTCCAATACGTACGCGAAACGTAAATTGGCGGTAGTAAAATTAGTATTTGGTCCGTCACAGCAACTGTTATTCAAATGTCTGTAGATCTAACCGACTTTTATTTAACTGGCTCTTATTTTAAAGGCAAGGGCACAGAGAACCCAACACTTTATCAAGAAGGATTTTATTACACATGTAATACCTTCACATGTAACAGCAAACTGGTGCTTGTTCATTTTAGTTCTGTCATAATGGCAACAATATTTCATTTTATAGTCAGACAATGGCAAAATAGTATCTCCGATGTCTGTTTTTTTTTTTTAAGTTATAACAAAAGCCATCACACAGCTTTCTTTGTTTCCATATGCTACATATACCTTTTATATGATTCTACATAACAATTTGGTTTGTCGTTGATATCCATTATTGTAATAAATTTCGTTAGTACTTATACCCGATTGGCGAACATTTGAATTAGAAACACTCAGGATTCAATCTTTTAGGGAGCTCCAGCTGAGAACTTACTTTAGAAATAATTTATCCCTCTAGTATTATATTATATATCATTACACTTGTGGCCTGAAGATGGTAATGTAAGTTGCCGAAACTGGTTACCAAAGAAATAAATAAAAGAACTTGCGATCTAGACTGACTTTTGGATGAATTAACGGACTTAACTGCTGCGCTCATCTCTCCCCAGGGTCACAAACTAATTAAACTAAGGATAACACACACAAACACATACACACACACACACACACACACACACACACACACACACACACACACACACACACACACATGGAGGACTCGAACCTCCGACGGCGAGCACCCGTGCGCTCAGCAAGCCGCCTTGAGCGCTCAGACACTTCACCGCTGCAGTAACTGTTAATCAGTTGATTTTGTAAAAAAGCCGCACCCAGTTTAAATTGGTGTTATTGGCCGGTTTCGGGCATTTAATGCTTTTCTCCAGACATTCAAGATTTGATCAAAAGAAAAGGTGCGAAACGTCTTAACAATCAAACCAGTTGAAATTTGAATATGCCGTTGTGTGATAACGTAGTGCGATATATAGGGACACGAAGCATGTTCGTCACCTTCTCCAAAAATTTTAAAGGTTGTGCCCTCAGCAGGTAAGGTGATACTATACTCCACGTCTTTTTCGACGTCCGAGGTGCTAATACTCATCGAATTCCTCGAGCACGGAAATTTTTTTAACAGTGACGTGTACTGTGGGACAGTCCGTAGCCTACGCAAGTACAACAAGAGCAAACGGCCTGGGCTGCTCGCAGAGGGTCTGATTCTGCTGCATGATGACGCGCGTTCACACGTCTCCAGAGTACACAAAATGTTCTGGCCAAGTTTAGTGGGAGCGGCTTGAGCATCCGTCCTACAGCTCGGACATGTCGAGTGTAATTTCCATCTGCTTAGAATGCTTAAAAAAATAAAAGAGAGAGAGAGAGAGAATCGTTTCAATTCGGAAGACGTACTGAAGTAGAGGACTGGCTCTTGTCACAGCAAACATTGCGAACATTCGGCTCGTTAAACAGTGGGATACTTGTGTTCAAGCCTCTGGCGCTTACTTTTGAATAAAGGCTTCAATTATACCTACAATGTCATTAATTTAAGCCCCCTCTTATATACGCACCATTGTATGTTCAGTCTGAACTTCGTCGAAAGACACTCCATATTCAGGCTGAACATATAAGGATGCCAAAATGTATCCGAGTAAATGCACTAAATGCCCGAAACCGGTCAATAAATCCAAATTAAATGCAATTGATTACTGCTATTTTAAAAACCAAATCAAATTTACATACAATATACAGTGTCAGGTCACTTATTAGTATGATGTCATATCTCCTCTGGCGCGGATGAATGTCACAAAGTCTTTGTAGTCTCTCTCGATAAAGGCTGGTCCACGGCTGTTGTAGTTAATCGTTCATACCTTGAAGGATGGTGGCAGTGAGACGGTGTAGATGTTCGAGCCTACTGTGCTCAATCTGGAACAGTTCTGGAGACCTGAGAATATGTGTGGTCACGAAAATACTTGAGCATGACACTCTCAGTTCATAGAGACGCATTACATGTGTAGGCGACTATTGTGCTGTCAGTAGGGAAGTGACACTTGAGGTTGAAAGATGTGCCATCAAACTTGCCTGAATCACTACCAACCATTGCCTTAATTCAAACCTCTACATCAGAGCTAACACCGCGTTCACATTGAAAAACGCTCTTTCATCTTTACTTAAATTTTGCAATTTTCCGGTAGATTACCCAAAAAAATTCTTTCATATAAACCTGGTCAGACGTTCTGAAGTTTCGGCCTGAACAAGGGAAATGGGGTTCTTTTTTATGTATAGAGATGTAGTAATTAACGCTGCTACTGCAACAACTGACATTATTAATCGTTAGTAATTGTTTCAAAAATCAGCGAGAACGTGAATTGGTTCCTTTAGGACTGAAACGGGCGTATTTCATAATTATTACAAATTTCTGGAGTGATGTATAGAATACTTACTGGTTTTAAAGGTTTTCCGGATGGCACATTTTCGTGAGTCCAATCTGAAACGCAGCGGTGAACACAACATGCTTGGTGACCCACAAGGGAATAGCATATAAACTTCTGGAAAGACAAGATTAATCTTTGCTAATATCCCGAAATTATTGTTGTCACGTCTGCAGAGAAATGCACATAAGGATGTGAGTGAATTGTCTTAATAAACTTTGAGGACATAATTATTCCTTACACCAAGATAAGGAAACTTTAAACAAGGGGCTCTAAACAGCATTATAATTTATATTTTATATTGAACGATTGATCAAAGTAATGTGTGTATTTTTGAGCTCGTAATTAAATTTTTATTGTTTCGGTGTAAGGAAACTGTTCACAAAGCCTGAAAATGGAATATTGTTATACCATGTATATTCAATGAAACAGGAATTAAAGCAAAACAACAGATACTAAGGTATCTTACATAACGTATCACCAAATATCTGGTACTACTTCAACACCGCGGTTTGCTAGTCATGGGAAATAATTAAATATCTTGTTTGTATTATAGCATCTGATGTACTATCATGAAGTAAATCTACTGATTCCTCGAGATCTTCAAGCAAACTTGTTTCATAATAATTCTAGGAATATTTCTTTCGGGAAACATTTACGTTGGCTCATTAGAATGTTTCTTAGAAAATTGCCAATTATCTGATTAGTGACGTTATGATACATTGTAAACGATAATTTACAGGAGGTAATATTCACCCATTTGGCATTCCAGATTTTATGAGCGCCGTAGCACGCGGTCCACCTGCTTGCGGTTTACGAGTACTGCTTCTGGTCTCTTGTTACTTGCCCAAACAATATTACTTTATGGCTGAGGAGAAGCCAAGCTTCTGCTGTAGCTGCAGCATAAACAGGAACGAATATAAGGTAAACATGGCAGCGTTTCCGCGGAATATAATGCGGGACGGAAATTAAAATTAATACCACACAAACCTGTGAAATATAAGGTACAAAAATATCAACGCATCTTTTAAAACTAACATTAATTAGAATATTCAGATTGGATGGAGCAGACAAGAATAAATATAATCATTAGAATGCTTATCGCAATTAAAACGTTAGGAAATACATATTTATGGATTCATTATTGAAGTTAATAAGCAGGAAAATTGCTAACCTACTTGCATTTATACAATCTCTGACGTCCATCAGAAATTACGAACAGTTTGTGCTGAGGGATGAAATGTTTACCCTTTTCTGCAGTGTTATAAATGTTGTGACAAATAAAGCGAGCAATGGCTAATGAATGGGCATAATTCTATGTGTTGGAGTGTAGTTAAATTGTTATCATCTTATTGAGTGGTGTGTGGAACTTTGATAGAAGGAATTATAAGAAACGTAAACAATAAGCTTTCGTTCTAGAACATTAATTAATGTCAGTAAGTCCAGATAAGTCTTCATAAACACTTTGATGCACAGAATTCGAATCTCAAGGAATTTTATACATTAAATGAGAAGATCGCAAGCATTTGAGTGTAGTCTATTTACAATACTCTTTCTTATTTCCAGATGTTTTCTTCGTGAGTATTGCACGTTTACTCTCCAACAAGTATCAATTAAGCCTAATTTTTGCCATTAATTGACGTATTTTAGTTCACGTTTTGGAGACTTGACGATGCCGAGCTTTTTATCAATTATTCGGACTGTACATATCATTACACAACTGTTAACTATTTTAGAGAGGGTGGATATCATTTCCTCGTACTTTGAGGCTCATAGAAATGTCGAAGGAGCTCTTCAAAGGTATGCTAATCTGTTCCCTGATGTGAATGTTCCTTCCGCTTAGACATTTTGCAGTGTTGTCCAATTATTTGAAGAAACTAAGAGAAATAGTTGGAAGTCTATTTGTTCGATATATTACCGTTTTAACCATTTAAAATTAATTTTAATTTTGATGATTACTTCGGCATCTATCATGAAACGTTAAAAGTTTAATTAAAAAGTTACATGTTTTTACACGGAGAATCAAAATCTGCAATGAAGGAAATGGGCTCCTGTATAATATTTCAAAGTGACCTGCCACTCCCGCCCCCGGGGAAACCAGTTTAAAGTGCATTACCCAATAAATGTGATGTATCCAATATTTCCCTTTGAATTCTGCTAAGGACATTTATAGTGAAGTACGTGTTTGTCTGAGGAAGAAAAGCAACGTATTATTACTCACTGCCGAAATCAGAAAAGGAAGCCTACTGGACATTGATGGCTGTAGCAAATCGACGTTTCAACTCATCACAAAAGTGTTCTCTTTGTTTCCGATAATGCGTTTGACACGATGTAACAGTGCGGACTGGTGACGAAGGTACGAGCACACGGGAGAGGTTCCCACACGTGTGGCTCGAAGACTTCGTAAGTAATAAAACTCAGAGCAAGAGTTAATCAACATTAATCAACGTGCACCAGGGAAGTGTTATAGGACAGCTTTTAATTTCTGAGATGAACTGACAGACAGGGTGAGCAGCAGTATGAAGCTGTTAGCTAATGAAGCTGTAGTGTATGACAAGGTGTCATCTTTGAGACAATGTAGGATGATACATCTTAGGAGTGATTGACGGTATTTGAGTCTGAAAGTAGAAAAATGCAAGTTAATATTATTAGTTAGGAAAAAGTATACCTTTTGTCATACTACAGCATTAGAAGTGCGCTGTTTGGCACAGCTGTGTCGATTAAATATCGAAACGTAAGATTACAGAGTGATGTTGATTACAAAGTGCTCCTAAAGACAGGTATGGAAGGCGAGTGGTCGACTTACGTTCATTGGAAGACTTAAGGAATGGCTCTCTGAGATGATGGGTTCGGCACAGAGTAGGGCCACACGAAATCAGTCAGACTGGGGTGCCGAAGACTAGGTATCATGGTACTGCCTCACACTTACTTGATTATAACTCTTTTTTTTGTACCAGGCGATATAGTCATACAACAAGGGTATATGAAAATTTATGATGGAACCTGGTTTCGAACTGGGAACTTCTTGCATACTAGTCAGTTGTGGTGAGTTTTCCATCAGTGTAATTGAGGACCCTGGTTGGCAGTAGTAGAGTTTGAGACAGGGTAGGGCCACATGGAAGCAGATAGTGATCCAAAGAAAACGTGAGAGGGTCAGGCCTCACAATTTGTTGACTAATTTACCAATTGAAGTTGCATAGGTTTACTTATTTTTGATTACCAGTTTCGGACCTCTTGGTCTATGTTAAAATCAACCAAGCTATGTCCTACATTGACATCGTTGGCATAGGGTTCTTTTCTTGTGGGTTGGCAGGTTGTATGTTGTAATGCGCAGGGAAACATGCGAAAGTGTGAAACAAATCAACTTCAGTTGTAAATCGAATTTGTTTATTCCAGTGACATTGTAATGCAAAGGATAAACAGATACTTGTTCGTACATTGTAGAGCACAACTTTCACAACTTAGAATTTTTTCTAATATCTTTGATTATTAACTAAAGTCGACATTACATTTATTTCACTGGTCATGGGGAACAGTGATTCAAACATTTGTAACAGTTAAACTTGTATCATTTATCTGATTTATAACTGAGAACAGATTACCATAACAATTAATGGATATTATCATTATAAACTACACTCTTGACGTGGAACGACATACGCTAATTAGGATTTATATATAAAACTCGAATGCTTCAGAATAATAGAATAATACTATTATATACTAACACTAATACTAATAATACAGTTACGAAATAAATACGCTTCAATAACATTGAGGAAATGTTCGTTGTCATTTATCCCATATTTATAGAAGAGAAGTCAGTTCCAATTTATAAGCAGCTCTTCAGTCTTTTTGCTTACCCACATTTGATTGGGTTTTGAAAAAGTCATTCTTATTTCGGTACGGTGCACTGATACTATGTCGTCAGTTGGTGGTCTTAGAAATGGATTCTCCTTTTTCTACTGGTCCTAAAAGAGCTTACTTTATACTTTTCTTCAGAGTCTTTTCTTTCGTTTCAACACCAATATAAGATTTGTATCCTCCAGAGGTTTCATATTGCTCCAAAAGATGATCATCTGCTTTTGAATCCCTCTTCAGATCCTGAAACTCGACTAAAAATTTGCGTTAGAGGCAGAACGAAACGTCTGACTATGCCCCAAATAGTCATGCTTCATGTGCCCCATATACCTAAAACAAAACGTGGTAGCGCACTGAACTCGTATTCCGGAGGGCGGTGGTTGAAATCATCCCCATGCCATCCAGATTTAGGTTTTTCGTGATTTCCCTAAATCAATTCAGGCAAATGGCGGGATGGTTCCTTTCGAGGAGCACGGCCGATTTCCTTCCCCGTCCCTACCCAAAACTACGAACGTTAGCTGCTTCCCTAATGACCAAGCTGTCGATACGACGTTAAACCCTAAGCTTCCTTCCTTCCTTTCTTCCAAAACCAAACGACGTATTGACATAAAATGTAATTAATGAACAAAAAGAATATTAGCTAATGTCAAAAAAATGTACTTTATACTAGAAAAGCAAACACTCAGACATACGTGCCTCTATTAATTGCAGCCATTTTGAATCTAAATCAACAACCGGTGGTTAACTCATAGTTTATTCCTTTGGAGTGCCACTGATCAGATTAAAACATTTTGCAAGAAAACTGCTTTGTTTCACTTTGGCTGTACACCATGTACCCCTACACGTTAACCACTCTAACACACAGAAGCCTGTCAACCCACAAAGAAGAACCACGAGGCCGACGATGACATTGTATGAGTTAGTTAATTTGAAAACTGACTAAAATGTCGAAAACTTGTAATAAAAAGTACAAGGTGCCTCTTATGTTCGGTGAGTAGTCCCAATATTACAAACCGCGCTGGCCAGGATGAGATGTCCGTGCATACTCACTGAGAGACATCTCAACAAGCGTCCCCTATCGTGCAAAGTACTGTAGTGAAGCGATGATACACTCTGAGACCCAGCTAGCAGGGTCAGAGTGAGAACTCGTGTCATTGCAACATGGGCGCAAAGTGGTGCAAGGCATTAAGATCAAGTTTTGTTTCAAATTAGGCAAAACGGCGACGGAGACCCATGGAATGTTAATGCAAGTGTATAGTATTGAAGCAATGAGTAAAACGTGTGTGTCTGGTTGATTAAAATGCTTCATAGACGGAAAGGAAGGGGTCGAAGATGAGCCACGTTCGGGTCGATCGTCCACGATCTCAGTCCCAGACAATATCGAACGACTGCGACGGATGCTTGCGGATGATCGGCGGCTGTCTTTGAAATTTATGAGCGGTTATATATATATATATATATATATATATATATATATATATATATATATATTGAGTTGCAAGAGTTGGGCAGGCGAGGCGTTTCTGTGGAGTAGTAGCAGCAGATCCCTCTGGGAGGCGGCGCGACTAGCACTGGCACCTGCTGGTGTCGGAGCGAGTGGTCCCTCCTCGCCTCGGCAGCTCCTGGGCGCGTGGCCCGCACAAAGCCGCCGGCGACCCTTACCCTGCAACCCGGACCCAGACCCGGACCTCTCACCCGGCCGCGACAAACTTTGCCCATAAAAAACCCGCTCTGCGCCGCGCCGTGCCACGCCGCCCGACGTTATGTATCACGCCATTTGCTAGACTACCGTCCTGCCACCTAGTTTACGGGCAAATGGTTCGGTTTTTAATATTAAAAAGGCGCGAATACGGGAAAAGTATCACACTCACTCCTCCGGTTTTTTTTCCTTCTTCTCCCTCGGTCCCAGCGGTATCTCTGCCTCTCCGTAGTGTGGCCTCACTCTCTCTCTCTCGCGAGAAATATGCCGGAGAGAATCACGTGCGAACGGCCGGCCTCAGGCTTCGGGGCCGGGCCCGCGGCGGCTTCCATAAATTGACGGCGAAGAAGTATTGGTGGACAATTTATACGTCGCGCAGAAAATACAAACAGAGCTGATAAAAGTTGGCCGGCGCCGGGCTGCACGCGTGTGGGTGACTAATGGAAGCACGGGGCGAGTAAATATACACGACACGGGAAACAGCTTCTGCCCGCCGCCGCCGAGGAGGCTAGCGCGCCGCCTCTTCATGAAACCTAAATATTCTGTTTGCCGCCACCGTCGCCGCCCCTGCCGCTTCCTCGCATTTTCTTCTTTCTCCTCGCGCGATTACGGAAATCCTCTCTAGTCCTCCATTTTAATTATAGCGACGCAACAACGCGTCGAGGTAAAAAACATATGCTTCCTTCCACTTTGGAAGAGAAACAATTTTCTCTAGCCACCCCCATCCGTCTTTCTACCCCCCCCCCCCCCCACGTGAAAGTTTCTACTCTGGCATACTTCATCATCAATTGTTGGGTTACTGATATTTTCACTCTGTACAAGAGTGTACGCTGATGTAAAACTTTGTGGCAGATTGAAAATGTGCCATATCGGTATTCGAGCCCGGGACCTTCACCTTTCAAATTCAGATGTTCAATTTTTTGTAAATCTATCGGACTCAATAGCTTGGTCATTAGTCCGTAGCTTACAAACTACTTAAACTAAGGTGAACTAACCTAAGGACAACACAAACACCCATGCCCGAGGGGGGAATCGAAACCCCGACGTCGAACAGCCACGTGCACCGCAGCACGACGCCCCAATACGCACGGTTAATCTGCCGCGGCCCTTCACCTTTTCCGGGAAATCACTCTATCGACTGAGTTACCAATGAACGCTTCACTTCCTCCGCACAGCTTAATACTAGAAGTCCCACATGAGTTATTTTTTATCCAAATAGATATTTCGAGAGCCTACGCGCCACCATATTATTCGTAGTACCAACCAAACCCACTCGTGACTTTTAATCATTTACAGAGTCGTAGAACTCACCGATTCATCCCTCTAGGCCATCTAGAAGTATGAAAAATTTAGCTTTGGTTTCTCTTGGGCCTGCAGCACTATAAATGTCATTTAAAGACATTATATAATAAATTCTAAATGCTGCTTTAAATATAATTATTTTATTGTACTATAGGCCTATTTCGGCTTTTAGCGCCATCGTCAGGTGATGTCTGTTGGTTCTGACATCCATATACATCGATGGTTTTATTGCTGTCAGTAATTTATTTATTGCTTTAAATTTTAATTACTGCAATACTTCTGATGAATATCATTTACATTGTTTTGAATTTTAATTATTGCAATATTTGTGATGACTATCATTTACATTGTTTTGAATTTTAATTATTGCAATATTGCTGATGACTTATCATTTACATTGTGATGTGACAGCTTTTGATAACCAGAGATGTAATATGGTTATCAAAAAGCTGTCACATCACAAAGTAAATGATAAGCCATCAGCAGTATTGCAATAATTAAAATTCAAAACAACGTAAATGATAGTCATCAGAAATATTGCAATAATTAAAATTCAAAGCAATAAATAAATTACTGACAGCAATAAAACCATCGATGTATATGGATGTCAGGACCAACAGACATCACCTGACAATGTTGCTAAAAGCCAAAATAGGCCTATACTGTAATAAAAAAAATTATAATTAAAGCAGCGTTTAGGCTTTATTGCATAAACATTTAGCTGTTATAGCAGTAGTACCGTGCGGGTCATTTTTGATCCATTCACAGTTTGACACAATCTGATATCACGAATGCCAGTTTTTCCCGGGAAATAATTTCAGGCTGTCTCTTGACGTTATTCACGAGATGCTGAGCTATGTTAATACACTTTAGGCCAGAAACAACGAGAAATACGAAAAATTCAGAGGCTGACATTGCAATGATCAATAATCACATAATTTTTAAGTTACGGACGCGTAAGGAGACTTCACTGCGAGAATTCATGTTCAGGGTAGCAGATGAACTTTCTCACCCCTGCAATCTACAGAGAGGAGCCAATATCGCCTTGCTTGCATTAGGCGTCGGAAATCGATAATATGGAAATAGAAGGCATTGTCAAAATCATGTTTCCTATAAACAACAACAGGGGAATGAAACATCTAACTTATGTTTCATCTCCAACAAGTATGTGTGCAAAAGCTGCCAAGTCAAAACTCTTGAAAAATGAACACATCATATGTATTTCGCAGCATTGGCCGTTAATGTTTTATTTAAAAAAAATAATAATAACCACAGATAGATTTCAATCACCTAGTGATCATCTTCAGTGTTCTTCAAACTATAGAACAAGATCATAAGTTCGGTATGGAATTTCAAACAAAACAATTTGTTTGTAATTCCATACTGATCTTATGATCTTGTTCTATAGTTTGAAGCACACTGAAGATGATCACTAGGTGACTGAAATCGATCTGTGGTTTTTTAAATAAAACATTAACGGCCAATGCTGCGAAATACATCTGGTGTGTTCATCATTGTGTGGTCGTAGAGCACCTCCAGGAAATGGAATCAAACTGTATGAACTGTAAATCCACCCCAGATAATAAAATACCGTCAACTATTTGTTTCCAAATATTTCCAAACACTTACAATTATAGTCTTGAATAGTTTCTTCTTATGTTTTTGTCCCGTGATTGCAATTGAATTGTAGACTCTTTTACAAGTACTCGGTATTCACCTTACATGTCAGCAAAGTTAAAAATACTAATACTAGTCCCATAAATAGAACATTTTAAAATTGTTTTGCTTACATATTTGAATAATTTTTTGATAGAATAATGTAGAATTTCTTTTGTAAATCGTAAAATGATACTAACGCTTATTTCTGAAAATTTACTTTTGACTGTGTACTATTCATTTTAGAGTACAAATAAGACTTTTCTTGTACCTTACAGTCTTCTTGAATGTAATGTCAACATGTAGAAACCAAAAACACCATCCACATAGCAGTAAAGTTGTAGTTTACAAGTGTGGGTCAAAATTGACCCACATGGTACTACTAAGGGTACAGAAAAATCCGGTACTTCTAGTGTTAATTCCTTTCGTACCTCGTGTCCTGCTTTCCAAACATCACAGTTCTCCTGCGAACCTTGCAGAACTAGCACTCCTGGAAGGAGGTATGTTGTGGGTACTGGAAGGTAGGAGGCGAGTATAGCTGCCAGAGTATCTCATTCGGTAGAGCGTTTGCCTGCGAAAGGCGAAGAGCCAGGAAGTTCTCATATCAGTGCACAGTCCGCTGCAGAGTGGAAATATTCTGGAAACAGCCCCTGGGCTGAAGCCATGTTACTACAATATCATTTCTTCCAGGCCACCATGGTTCGTAGGAGACGTTCTGTGATATTTGGAAGGTAGGAGGAGAGGTTCCGGCAGGACTAGCACTCACGGAAGAAAGTATATTGTGCAGATATCGGAAGATAGGGTGCGAATGAACCTGCGAAGTTAGTTTACACGGTCAATATTTATACGTAGTTCGAACAAAGCATTTTCTTTTTCTTTTTTTAATCAGCATTTCTTTCGTTTCTTTATTCTTTCTTTCATCTCTTCTCTTTCTACCGTCTTGATTTGTCTTAGTTCCTAGTAGTTTGACCTCGTTTGTTTTAATTTATTTTCTCGAATTTTCGTATATATTTCTTGAGGTCCTTAGTTTATTTCTAACATCTTCAAATTTCTTAGGTAAGATAATGTATTTTTTTACTATACCACTGACAGCTGCCTCTAGTACCATGGAAGTTATTTCTTACTGAAGCAGCTAGCGAGTCACAATGTACATCGGAACTTCGAGTAGCTATAATACCTGCCGAAAACGCTCTTAACATATGGTGACGATTCATTGCATTTAAACCAGAAATTCATTCCAAGTCTGTTTTCATTTTATAACGGTGACAGTTTTAGTCACGAAAGTTCATGATTTACACTATCGAATGCTTTTGTACGTCGAAAAAACCTGTGTAAGTGTATTGATGTTTCTCAAGTTTTGTATTCACTATCGAGTTAATCGTCAGGAATGCCTTAGTGGCATCTGATTCGTTCCTACGCAGAGGGGTAAATTAAGAAGTGACTTTAAAGCTAGATTAATCAAAGTTTCGTGGAGACGTAGGTGGTCGCTATAGGCAACAGATACAACAATGGGAGGAGCCCAAACATTGCAGCTAAGTTTTGCATGTGACTGTTAACATATGTAATTTGGAGGAACGACTGGAGTAGTATGCCATCTCAGTTATCTGTAAGATAAACACGTTTTTGGACGGATATGATTAATATCGAATTATTTTCTGAAACTAAGTGAAATGAATCTAATCTCTGTTTGACAAAATCACCATCGCCCTAATTTTTTATTATTATTTTCTTTTAATTGCCTGTATGTCTACCAGTTTACATAAATAAAAGTATATGTATGTGTGTATGTATACATGTATGTATTTATGTATGTATGTGTGTGTAAGTTACACATTTCCTAATCTACTCGACCGACTTCAACCACAGTTAGTGCTCGTATCCCTTACTATCAATCAGTCTTTGGCTAAGTATCACCTACGACACATAGCTCAGGTGATAACACGTAGTAATCAGTTAGAGTCACAAAAAGCTACCGCATCGTGCGACGCATGAATAACGAGTTTTATTGAAACACTATTTGAAAAGGAAAATAGCTATTCACAAAAAAAAACTTAACGCTTAATACCAAGCCCATAAGAAGCTTTTTTCTGCTGACAACCACAGACAAAAAAGAAAGCCGCGGTGGAGTAGCCGAGCGGTCTAAAGCGTCTCGCTGCGGAACGCGCAGTTGCTCGCCGTGGAGGTTCGAGTCCTCCCTGGGGCATGGGTGTGTGTGTTTGTCCGTAGGTTAGTTTACCTAAGTTTAAGTAGTTTGTAAGCTACGGACTGATGACCACGCAGTTTGGTCCGATAGATTTACAGACATTTGAACATTTGAACAAAAAAGAAAGCCAATAAACTGATTTTTTACGCTGTTCATGTAGCTATACTTCGGCAATCGTCATGACGTTACAATTTATCACTTCTATTCTATTAATACTCGTGAGACATTTTGCAGAAAGTATACACACATACCAGGAAATGTACCGTAGAAATTATACCATAGTGCGACACACAGTTTATTAGAAATAAGTAATATATATTACGTTTCAAGAAAACCCGCCCCATTACACATGATCTTAAGATTTATCGCATTGTTAGTACTAACTCTATTCCCGACATAATTATTTTGACGGCGGTATGAACATACCCACTGAAGGCACCTTCAATATTATATCACAGTGCGACATGCAGTTCAGGATATATGACGTCATAAACAGTGAAATGAATGGAAAACCACGCCATCATTCATTAGATTATAATTTATTATGTCTTCAGATCTATTTGCGACACATTTTACAGGCAGTTTCTTAACATCCTACTTCCTGGCAAATAGGACACATTGTTCACAGGCATGACGTCATTTAGATGCAGGGAAACGAAAGTTAAATAGCTTTAGTCTGGGGCAGAAGACGATTACTGATGGGAAAGAAAGAGATAAATAGACATTAGAGTCGAACAGATTATTCCCTTGTGCTACGAGCTACACAAATATAAGTATCGTATATCTGTAATTATTTATCTCTGTTCTTTATTATTGACGTTATTATTTATGGTACCGTAATTTTCCAGTTCGGACATTTCTTGAACAAATGTTTACAATTTTTTATTAACCGCTTCCATCCTGTTTGTTAATCAGTTTCAGACTATCAGAATACTTTGTTACATTATTTTTTAACATTATCGCATACCATACCACGCATACTTAGTAGTGTAAAACGGTACTTCTCATTCGGATTGAGCTGGATTAATTGGATAAAAAAACCGTAAACTCTTGAATTTAATGCGGAAAGTGTTTTTATTGCAAGACTGGAATGGATGATGCGTTAAATTACGACGGGGGATTGTAGCTGGTATGGAACACTGAAGTACTTACTGAAGGGTAGGAACTGGAAGACCATACAAATAACAGTTTAAGACTATGGTGTTGGTTGTTTTAATTGTCAAACAGAAATTAGTATTCTTTATGTCCATAAAGTAATGCAATATTTTTCGTATACTTCGCCGGTACTAGTGAAACATAGATATATTAAAAACTTGATTACGTTATACTTATGTCCACAATAATATCTATATCGTATTATATTACGATTAATGCTGGTATCGATAAATATTCACAACATTTACATATATTTAGACAACCCTATGTGTATAACTATGTACTCTCTCTGTTGTTATGTGAACTCTCTTTCCAGTATTAAGTTATATGACGATGGCCTAAAAAGCAGAAACCAGTCGACAATCAACTAATAAATAAATTTATATAATGTATTTAAATTTTTTGTAATATAATATTCATCATAACTGTTCAAGGACCAATTTATCTAAGAGTGTTCTACAGCTGGAACTGAGTGAGATTACATCGTGGCAAGTCGAGGAGGGGCCAGATTCAAAGACTGGTGTGGGAATGTGATCTAATGATTGTAACATCTACTGTTGACAAGAAATTTCCACATAACCGAACCACTAAGAAGGCAATCATCGTCTGAAAATGGGTTATTTATCGCAGCGATAAAGCAGAGACTATAGTCAATTACAAGGTGAAACGACTTTACGTGGTGTTATTATCTACAGATGTAATGGGAAATTGTAGCTTGCAGTTACCAAATAAACTTTCACATTATCCAGTCTTGTTGTATGGCCTCATGGAAAGTGTTTTCGTAACATTTCCTTACACTGTGATTGAAAGAAGTACACTACAACACAAAACCGTCTTGGGACCTACGACAAACTACTTCACACTTCAGAGCTACGGTGCACTCATTGATAGCTTTTAAAGACTGAAATGTTTACCACACATGGGCGTGGCTATTTACCTATTTACAGTACGAACAACCTATTACATATACCCAAAAAATAACAGAAATATCATTTGCATGGATCTGCTACAGATAAGTTAGTGTAGAGCATCGATGTCTAATTCCAGTTTCTCTTACAGAATTTGGAATGTATCACAGTTACACATGTTAGATATTAGCTGAAAATTGTAACTCATGGCTTCCCATTTTAGTGATTAATTTGGCCATATTGTAAAACATAATCATTAGAACCGTAGTCTTAAATCTCTTCCATCATTTGTTGGATGTACATGTTTTTCATTGATGTGTTTCTTCCCATTGCACTTAGCAAAACAATAGTTACACATCTGTTATCACTTAGAAGAAGTTGCGTCTTTCTCTTCCGTATTTTATGAGGAGTATACTTCCTTAGTAGAATTGTTTTGTCCATAGATAGTTCATTTAGCACTGTTTTCTAAAATTTACAACAAATTTCTATATTCCACGATCTAATACTAGGAACAGTACAATTCTTGACTTCGTTAAGTAGTAAGTAAATGTAAAGTTTCCGTTGTACGGAAAATTGTATGGCATTAGCTATTGGTCTTAATTCCAGTGGAGAAGTCGTCAAAACGATTGTGACGAAAAGTCGAGAGGCAATCGTAAACAAAATTTAAAATTTTTAAAAACAATTTTGTGTTGTCTTTAGCTGACATATTTCATTTCGTGTACGTATGTACAATTTCGCCTTTAGACCAGTTTGAAGTACTCAAATTGAAGTATTACACATTAAATGCATTAGTATCGCTTTGAAGGACACGTATTATCCTAAAATATATTTGTTAGGTAGATTATGACTTACTTGTTAATGTTTATTTAACTCTGTTTTGTTTCCGTGTACTTCTCTGCTCATTGGACAGTGTATATTATTCTCAGATAATTTTTTCCTCGTTTTTTATGAGTCTGTTAATTGTGATCAATCGTAGCAAATGTAAAGAAACGTCAAAGATGCAGTCTACAAAGCATATATCATAGGATAAAAATTCGCAGCTGCGGACTGCGTTACAATAAAAATTCGAAATAGTTTACAGCGTTGGCGGAAAATGGTTCTTTTCGGATGAAAGCTGTCCCAATGCGCCGAATTCCTTATCAATTCTTCGATATATTTTAACGTTACATGATTTATGTCGTCGTTTCCTTTACATGCCCATAGGGTACTATATTCCACAATAAACTGATTTTCGAGGAAACATTTAATGTCTTTTGGGGAAAAATTGTTGTTATTAAAATAGAATATGGGAGAATATGTAGAGAAAGACGCAAATAAATATTTCGTTACAAAAATGAGGGAGACATTAGAGGACAAAATTCGTATAATTGAGAGGAAAATCTTTTACCGTTTTGGGTTGCAAATCTGCTATTTCAACTGGAAAACGTATAATTCAGACGTAAACATACTTTAGTGAGAAACATTGTGAATTGCAATTATTCTTCAGTAAAATTGAATTCTTATAATGGCGTCGCGTTGCTATACGAACTATTGTGAAGAATCTTGTTCTTTTAACCGTTGCTTCAGCAATTATTTGAAGTCAATTCAATAGTGAGTTGGTGTATTGTGTAGTGGTAATGGTTATTTACAGTAGTTACCTTAACCTTGGTACACTTTTGCAAATATAGACAAGACATATACTAAACACTAATCACAAAAGTTTATACAGACACATTTTATTTCTTATTTAATATTGGAAATCATTGAAAGTTAGGTAAGTTTATGGTTTTTCATAATGATGTAAATTTTAATTCATAATAGTACATTTTTAATTTCCCAAACATTTTGCCTGCGACAGGAAAACAATAGCTTTTATATTCAGTTTAGTTTGTAGTACACTAATGAAAGTATGTACTTATAACGTGCATCATCAAAATATACATTTAATTTTATTTGTATTTCCAGTCAATTTAGAAATTTTATTTTTAAGTCGGTGCTCTGAACCCCTTGTAACCTTAGACGTTGACCCATTATAATCACAATTTGTGTTGTCGCGAGACTCTTTTATCTTCATTAAGTACAAAGACCACTGTCAATGAAGCAACCTAATGTGAACGCCGTTGTTACAAATACTATGTAAACCTTCAGGATGAAAGTTCTGGAAGTATTACTATTCTTTGTAACTTAATTCTACCTTACATAATCAAACATCGCTGTGCAAACGCGCTACCTTAACACATGTACAGAAACAGGTATTTAAATGTACGAGTTATTACATAGGAAATACAATGAAGTGTATAAGTAGAAAACTAACATTTGTTTTTCTTCAGTCATTAGGTTTTTTGATTTTAAACATCAACCTAAGAATCAGAAATTCGACATTAAAATTAATGGGTGAAATTTCAAAACGTATATATTTTTTACGTGAGGCAAACACTCTTCCGCTACAAATGAAGCGCAATTGTGTGCTGAGTAGAAGTTAGAGGTGGAATAGGAAATAGAGTTATAAAGAACTTACTAGTTACATATCTGAAACATGTTTCACAGAAAATAACAGATGTTCAAGTGCGCTAGAAAAGGTGTAATAGCTAAACACTGAAAAGTAGTTTCGGAAAACTAAGAAAACATTAATTTTATAATGCTTAGAAAGGGTCAAGTATGTGAAGAAACAAATTTAATTTTCAATATAATATTACTAGAATGGTAGTTTAAATAAAAGACAGTACTGAGTACAAAATGAATGGGGGAAATTTGGAGATATTACATCACACGTTTATCTGCAATGTAAAGTCCCTCGGGGAGGATTAAATAAAAAATAGAAATAATAAAACCGTAATCCATCCGTCCATCCGTAATCTAAATCAAGTGGCTGAAATTAAGTTGTCTCTCGATGCAAACAGAATTTTTTTTATCTTTTTCTATTAAAACTTAATAATTTAGTTTCTAACATCTAATGATCCGGCAGAACATTAACAATGCACAAAACAAGTTTAAAAGTGCGCGAATCGTATCATACGAATATAAGAGAAAAATATGTATATGAATATGTAACTTGAATATGTATATGAATATGTAACTTCTCCTTTGCCAGAGAGCCAAGACGTGGAAATGTGCGTTTTAGATACGGAAGTGCAGTTAAAGGACACTTTCTCAGGTTTTTAGCTGCCATTAGTTTCTGATACTGCCCTGCAATTTAAATCATTTGGGTGGTCAGTATTTTCAATGATTAGAGAGCTATAGGTTCCTTTTACGTGTTCACGCCTTTCATTTCGTAATATTACTCTTTGGAGCCTAAGGCAGGTTTAGAGAAGCAATTATTGCTACACATGATTTTATATGAAGAGAATACTTATTCCAGAATGTGCTACTACAAACAAGAAAACTAGCAGATGAGCATAAATGTTAACTTGCTTCTGTACTGTATTATGTGACAGAAGCAGAAAAGAATGCCCCTAAGAATAAAACGAAGTCACCAGCGCAACTGAAATGAAGAAAATGTTACAAGTCTACTAGTCCAAAAGAAAGAACTCCATTTATAAGGAGAAGAGTGCCAATATCAAACATAAAACCAGAGAATTATAAGCACATGTAAATCAACGGAAACAAACGCGGACGGCGTAAGAACCAGAAAGACGAAACCTGGGGGAGTTTGGTATATGAGTGCATAGGTGAATGTTACCAATATTAATCTTTATTACATAAAAGCAATGACAAGAAAAAATCTGGAGAAAATTATTTGTACTAAGATAATGAAAAGTAAGACGATTCAATAGGCTACGACTTCTTTCGTGTGACAAAGGAAAAAATAGCGAGAGAGAACCACAAATTGTTTTAAATTTAGCGATATGTATTGATGAACATTGACATAGCAAAGAAGAAGACGTCATGTGAATATTATATGTTCTAGGTTCAGTTGGTGACTATTGACTGAAGACATAACACGTTAATAATTCTTGTGGATGCGGAGTTTTCTTCCTATGAATTCCGGGACACGAATTTCAAAGGCACCTGCATACAGGATGAATGGCCTAGGATCTTTTTTTCTAGTTACTTTCTACTTTAGTTCACAACTTATTCAAAAAACTGCCTACATCTAATATCTTCCGAAACACAGAAGGCGACATATGATGTCTCACTCTATTACAGAAAATTTGACATTGATTGTACTAAATGGTCGTAACTGTTCACTGAAGAAAAGCAGAAAAATTTGTAGACCTGGTTATCAGTGAAAGTTTAAATGATGTAACAAGATTATTTGCATTGCGAGGCTTTAGACGGGAGCGTAAAATAAACGCTTCTGCAATGAAAAACTGTGAGCTACAAAGTAAGCAATTAAACGGTAATTTAACAAATTAGGAAAGAACCTTTCTGTCTACTAAAAGCCCAAGTGAGGGTTATTTATAATAAGTAGCTCCAAGCAATGTGACATTCATGTATCTGTGAAGAGGTATAGAGCTTAATACATGCTGTTAACAACGTTCCCTTTGGAACTGCGCTTTTTGAAATAAACGGCGAACGCTCGACCGTGAAAGACTTATGCTGTATGGATTAAGCTCACGCAAACAGCGACACGCTGAGGCAGTAACGCAGACAGGGAAAACAACAGCGCCGAGTCCATTGTGTGTTTGAAGTGGGAGAAAGAAAGAGGAAGCGTTTACAAAGCTTACTGCAAATGCGTCTCAGTCATTTCGGTTGACATACTTTATATTAATGGTTTTCAGCACGTGTATCTGAGAATTATCTTCTTTGTGCTCAACAGGCACACTAGTTAAATTGGTATAACTTCTAGTGAATTTTGTGAGAGTTACGTGTAACAAACAACAGCTGGAATCGACAACAAAATAAAGAGCTTTTATTACAGTTGCTGTTAACAAAGATGCAAATCAGACATTACCAATTTACGTCCGCTGTTAGAAATGTACTTCAGGCTTGTTATTCGTTTCTTGCCTTGCAATGAGCAAGTTACTAGTGACCCCACATGTACGTAGGGTCGGTGTTACTTGTTTTTAAAATATTTATATCCAAGTGCACGATTGTTATTGTTCTCGCAGTAGATATAGAACGCATTTTAATAATTTTATTTATTTATATTTTAATTTATGTAACTACCAGTATGTTACTAATGTTATACATATTCTACTGGTGAGAATATCACAGATAGCAGTGGCAGTAGGCGATGACGTGTTTTCTCGCACCTTAAGTGTTCGCAAGGCATTATAATTCAATTTCAGTTAATCAAAACACATGACAAACACTAAACCATTTTGTGTGCTCGGGACCAAAGCAGTATTTTCATTTTTGTGCTCGGGGCCAGTACATGCGACCTCCGTTGCAATTCTGTATATAACCAACACGTTAGTCAACAAAAGAGGGATATTTAATTATAAGCGTACAATATGTATTTGTTGTTATCCAAGAAAGAAATTACATACACATATATGCCCCTAATCTTTTAATATATCATTGACACGTTCTGAAAATAGATTATATTAAGAAAGTCTACTTGCCTGTTCAGGCAAACTTATACTTCACGTAGATTTTTCTTTGTATTTGGGGAAGAGGGTGTAAGATTTTGGGAAATAAAGATATTGTGAGACAAGTGAACATAGGATTTGTGTTTACTTGAGGAACACTTGGTGAAACATCGTACTTTCTTCATCGAAATGAAAGTCATAACAGATGAGACATTGAAATTAGGTATGAATTGCTTCAGGTTATTTGTGAACCACCACAATAAAAACAGATGACTTAAATAGTCTGAAACCAATAACAGTAAATACATGCAGTTCGACAAACGCGTACACACTTTAATGTTGAAAATTGTTCTTCTAAATGTTATTTTGATGGACGAGTACTAAGTCGGGCGCAAATGAAAGCAAATAAATTTTAAAATGGACACTCCGTTTTAATAGTTGTACCTAATCATTTTTAAATTATATGAATGTATGAGCTAAATTCACATACTCCTGTTAAACCCACCCTCTGCTGTATTCCTGACATGCATTATAATCGTCTTTTGTGTAGGATTATATCCCTGTTAGAAAAAGAGGAATGTGTATGAACTGACAATGTATATGGAAGAAGCCTAGCTTTCTATGCATGGTGTCACGGTATAGGCTCTTCAGTTTTTTATGCGTCTTTATTTACGGTTTGATTAAAAGCCTGAAACTACAGTATAACAAGTATTCGTGCTGTGTTTATACATATTTATTTATCAGTAACAGCAATGATGAGTAACCTATACTGTAAGGATACAATTGAAATATGTCTAAGGATTTATAGTTAGTTTTATTAGTTAATTGAGAGAAAGATACGGTACTTTAGAAGCAGTCTATCCTGGTTACAGAAATTCTGTGCCTCACATCTGAATATTCACTCTACAGATACTTAATGTTCTAAGGTTAACGCTTTTACTTTTCTTGGAAAGTGATAGAAGCAGATATCGAGTAGGATATTGAATGCACAAGTTTCGTTATACTATCCAAGTTCCCTAGAGGAAGTTCCTTAGGCGATGCTCTCTGTTTCAGTTGCATAAAATTTGGTGTTAACGTTTCAACAGTGTGTATCATTACTATTGATAGTACGAAAACTGGTTTTATAACATCTGACTTCAGAATATAATTGTTGGTGTCACCTAAACTCAGTCTGAGCGTTAGGAACGTCTGACTTAACCGACTATTTTCCGGTAGTTCTCCATTTACACCATATTTCTTCTTACGTAGTTTACCAATGCATTATAACGGTATTTACGTTTATTGTATGATGTTATCGCCTTACCGATTTTTGACATCGTATTTGAAATTCCTTGCACTGAAGGGGTGAGTCTGCAATTTGTATTTACCAAAACAGTTCGTGGGAAGAACAGTGGCATGAATATAAATGGATATCTGTGTAAATGACAGCTGCTTTCCTGTAAATTTTAAGAATACGTCAAGTATTAATCTCGGTGAAGGACGGTTATTAAAAAAGTAAGAAAAATAATTATTTCAAGACTTACGTTGCGGCGCACTTTTTCAGTATCAGGATTGTCGTACACGAAAATGATTGCAAAATTATATTCTGTAATGTATGAATGGTAACATGCTTAGTTGCCTATGTATGAAATTGTAGAGGAGATGCAACCGCGGATGGATTAAGGTTTTCATCTGCACAGGCAAATGTTCTGTGCTAAATATCAGCTATATATATATATATATATATATATATATATATATATATATATATATATATATATATATATATATATATATAACCCATTTATGACAGAACACCTAACTTACGTGAGCTACTACTTCACATGTTGTATGTAACAATTTTCTCTTTGTAATATCGAATGAGATTGATAGATTGATTGTATCAGAAGAAATGCATACCTACAGTAAAAGAAACATAAATTTATATAGTACGTTGTTTGGTGAGACGAAAATTGAGAAGTAAGTTATCAAAACTAGCAGCTGTGTCAAAGAAAGGAAGATAAAAGCTTGACTACTTTACAAAGTGAAATGGAAGGACGAGGTAGGCAATGCCGACAATAATAGCTAACGCGCTAGTTTCTTTGACACAGCGTTGGTTTCGAGGAGACGGACGTTAACGGCAGTTTTGTAGAGCCATAGTTGAAAAGGAGGAAATATGGGAAATATTTAGTGTCACCCAAAGGGGCAACAAAATACGGGACGAATCCGATGTTATACTGCAGCTAATAGACCTCTGGTAGACATTTGTCTAACCAGGAGAGGTACTGAGGATCTGTAATTTTATTTTGCAGCACAGTGTCCAAATTTACAGACGTCAGTGAGTTGTCTTATCCAAAAAGTTTCAGGATCATCTTAAGAGAAAGCAAAAATGAGTAGCATGGCTGAAGAACGATATGTTTATATCCAGAAAATTAAAAAAAGATATTCACAGAGTACTACGCAACACTGAGCATGCGCGTGTACTATTTTAGACGTCTCTACTACATAAAACGTCTGTACCAGTATTTGCCAACGGTGTCCAGACAGACGGATCTGTCGCCGGTCCGTGGCGTCTAAATCCACGATCAATCAGCAGACTCGTAATGGAGAGCGAGAGGCGGTATGAAAATTGAGCCTCCACATTCAGCGAACCGTGAGCTGGATGCCATCTGTGTTTGCCCAGCCCCGCTGAGCTGATTAACTCTCATTTACGATTCACCGACGTTTGCTGTCTGCAGACGAAATCACGAATGTGATCATACCAGGTGTCGTATTCTTCTTGACTTTTTGGCTCGGGAATCCTGTTAACAGCGCGCACATGGGAAAACTTTTGATCAACTTCCCCTTGGAGACAAAGAGGAAAACAATTTAACATGCATATTAGACATGTGTAATCTTCTGCTGAGCAGTAAATGAACTTTATAGAGATATCACAGAATCATAATATTATTACTTGAGCACTAATCTCGACGTACAATTTTTGTTATAAGTTATATAAGGAGGAATGAAAGTTATACGTCTCGAATCGTACTTACCTATAAATGTGCGCAAAAACAAAATAATATGGTCTTTGTATATCCTTACCGTCTCAGAGGACTGGGACACGACTATGTAATTATTTACATATTAATAAAAATGCTCCTTCAGCTCATTAATGTTGTAAATCTTCAACTTCTTTAATACTTTCGGTAACTCATTGTTACCATTTTCAGAATCTATACAAGACAACAGTAATGCCAGATATAACAACCTACGTATTTAAAGAAAAAGATTTAATTAGATGCAAAATATACATGGTAATTATAGTAAATTGACATTAATGTCAGCTTATATTCAAGAGTATAATAAAATTGGGAACTGGTAGGACAGTGACTACAATCAAGTACGTACCCAAAGTCATTTAATATTGAGAAATAATGTGGGAGGGTAAATCTCATCTGTTATATTTCCTCAATTAATTATATATTATTGAGAAGAAATAGAGAGAAAGTTAACATAATGGCATTAGCGCACACACGATTCATCTATGTAGTAAAATTAAAGTGGACCTATTATTGGAT
The DNA here is from genome assembly GCA_026315105.1 of Locusta migratoria. Lineage (NCBI taxonomy): Eukaryota > Metazoa > Arthropoda > Insecta > Orthoptera > Acrididae > Locusta > Locusta migratoria. Next base: position 278,396,852 of record CM048744.1, read on the forward strand.
ATGTACTTGATTTTAGTCACCATCATATCAGTTCTCAGTTTCATTATAACCATGAATATAAGCTGACTTTGATGTCAGTTCTATTTAATCTTCTGTTTTATACACATACATTGTTATACATATCATTATTGTTTTGTGCAGGGTCTGAAGATGGTAACAATTAGTTACCGAAACAAGGAAGGAACTAAGAAATTTCAAACATTAACGGCTGAAGGCGTATATTGATCTATTTAAATATAATATAATATAAGTACGCAGCCGTTGAGAGTGGTAAAAGGAGGTAGATGTGTTACTGTCTCAATCACACATTACTTTCTCCAACGGCCATCGTGATAGTAAAATAGTTATAATAATAATAGTAATATGTCAATATCTGAAACTGAAGTGCTACCAACTACAGCGCCGATGAGGTGTTCTGCAAGAAATGATACACGATAGGGACAACGTTTCAACCAATGGCATTTTAGTGACGTTGATGTTTCGTAACGCACAGACACATTTCGGCAGCTACAGTGCCACAACAGCTAAACTGAAAATGCTGTCAGCAGTGGAAATCTAAACACCTTACTAACGCTCATATTTGTGACGTTATTTCGCTTACTTACTGTAAGAGTAATTTTGTGCTCATTTTCTGCCATCAGCAAAAAAACTTGAAGAAAGTTCCTGTTATTATATTTCTTCATTTTGAACGACTACGAACAGTAGTAGTAGTAGTAGTAGTAGGCTTCTAAGGGACTCCAAGCTCCCGCGCCGATCTCATAAGATTGCTCCAACCGCTCCCTTCTTGTTCTGCCTCTTGCCAGTTACTTATTCCCATTCTTTCTCATATGCAGTCAATTTCCTTTCGCCAAGTACTCCTGGGTCTCCCCCTTGGTCTATTTCTGTATGCTTTTTCTCTGAATATTATTGACACAATTTGGTCTTCTTTCTTCCTCATTCTAGTCAGTAGTTTGTACCCTAGAAGATTCTGTATTGTACAGTAGGCTCGGTTAGCATTTTTTAGTCTCGCTTTTATTTCTACCTGTCTCTGATTTCGTTCAACTATCACTGATCCCAGAAATCTGAACTTTTGTACACGCTCAAATTTCCGTTCACCAACTATTAGATGTGATTAGTTATCCCGTTCATTTCTGAATCTTTTAACTATAATGTATTTTGTCTTTTGGTCATTTACTTTCAAGCGAAGTCTTGTCGCTTCAACAGCCAGCTCCACAAATAATTGCCTAATCTTTGATTCACTGTTTCCAATGAGCAGTACGTCATCTGCATATGCTACTCTGTTAATTTTGTTTTCTTGGAGGATTCCAGCAGGTACTAATTTGAACTTCCCCCAACTCTTTCCAAAGCTGTATTGAAGAGAAGGGGAAACAAAGCATCTCTTTGTCTTAACCCAGTGTTATTTTTTTAAATGGTCAGACTTTAATCCATTTAATAATACTCTGCTTGATTTTCATCCATCCATACTTTGCAGAGATTTATCAGTTTAATTGGGAATACAAATTCAGTCATGACATTCCACTAGCTTTGCCTATGGATGGAGTCATTAACTTTCATGAAATCGATAAGCACGTAATGTATTTTCTGTTTATATTCCCAAACAAAATTCAAAAATGTTCAAATGTTTGTTAAGCTTATGGGACTTAACTACGGGGTCATCAGTCCCTAAACTTACAAACTACTTATGAACTACTTACGAACTAGGACGGCAAAAATATCCATGCCCGAGGGGGGAGTCGAACCCCCGACCGTAGTGGCCGTGCAGACCGTGACTGGAGCGCCTCAGTCCCCTCGGCCACCGCGGCCGGCTATATTCCCAAACATTTTCATTTGTTGATCTGATTGCAAATATATTGTCAGTGGTGGATCTGTTTCTGCGGAAGCCTTACGGAGAGAATAAATTTAGACAGATGATATAGGAGAGCTGAAGAAGGAAGCTGTGTTGGACAGAGATAGGGGGTGCATATATATATATATATATATATATATATATATATATATATATATATATATAAGACAGCTGGAGGAGAAAGAGTGGATAGATAGATAGGGGGATGGCTAGAAGGAGGAGGAGGATGACTAGGAAGAGAAGGAGAAGAACATAGAGAGCAAATGTACGGAATATAGAAACCGATTGCTTTTCTGGCGGGAAATTATACTTCCCATACCACAGACTCGTAAACCGTCTGATATTTATGTTTATGCTGAGAAGGGACAACCAAATAATGTGGTCAGTCCAGTGGCTTGATAATAAATAGCAATTCTTCTTTGAAAATATCTTTTTTTCTAACTTGCCCTTAGTTCCAAATACCTACAAGAAAGCAAATCGTGTTGTTGATTTAACTGATGTAATTTTTCAGTGAATCTATGTTCGCAAGAATTATTTTATTTACTTTCCAGTTCATTTCATATCAGGCTGAAAAAGAGCGTAGCGTTGCTGGGATTTGCTAGTTTTCTTAATTTCAGTGAATAGACACACTGTGATATCAGTCCTTTCTCTCTTTCACCGACACACACACACATACACATACACATACACATACACATACACACAGACGCACATACACAGAACAACTAGCATCAGCTGAAAGTAGCCTTCGTTTTATGAAAGAAACAGCTTACAGGTAATGGAGAGCTAATAGTCTCACGTAAGTTGGACGGTAACAGTACAGATAACAGAAGAACAGGGATTTAAATGTGGCGCCACCCAGAATAGTGAAGGTTAAATGGGTAGACAGAAAAACTAATGGTAAGGTATTGCTAAATAGATATGGCGAAAATAAAAATGTGTGGCACAATTTTACTAGTCACATCCTGAGGCATCAAGAAATGGTCGGTTTGGTATTGGAGGAAAGTGCGGAATAAGCGATTGTGGGGGCATACTAACGCTAGGTAACAATATAGAATGCCCTTAGGAAAGCTGTCATTTTTCAGCTACGAATAATATTCCAACTAGGAGCTTATATCTCAGTACAACAGCAAACACAGCAACCCACAGAACACTCAAATATCCGTTGGTGTGGTTACAACTCTCACGTATCACCTCGGCTGCTTGTTAATGTTATAGGTAAGAGGACTCTTTCCAACTGTTTATAATGGCTCGGTTATCACTCACTGATTCATTGCCGCCGTTTGGAAAATATCCCTTGGCTTATTACTTCTATATGATTTGTCTTGTTATTCAATACACGAATTATCTGTAGTCTACGTGAACTGTAGAGATGGGCTCATTCCCTACGAAACTATTTGTCCCGTTGTCAAAGATCAAAGTCGCTACTACGCTATCATATTTCTACAGGAGAAGACAACTATTTTATAGTAATTAAGAAATTATGTATCTCGTGCGACGAATAATTGGGACCAAAGTGCCCGTTTTACATCATCATTTCATCGATCAAATATTTCCTGTGAAGTTTTAAATTTATTAAAGTTTAGTAGCCAGCTTACCCTACGTAAAAGACTGCAATAATAATTATTCTGCAGAAAAACACAATCTTTACTTCGAAAAAGTTGTAGTTGTTGGTGAAATGAACATTCAGGTAATTTGATATGCGTTATAACCAGGCAGAAGATAAGGGCACTTCGCTTCGATGTAATTTTTTTGTAGTACAGTATGAGGTAGGATGTAATTAACTGAAAATATACGTCAACGGTTTCTCTGATGTTGTCGTATCAGAAATCGAAAGGAGATGATCAATAGAAGAGAGAAATACATCCTATCAGTTTGAAGCAAATACATTTAAAAAACGTAAAATCAACAGAGACAGAAACAGTGTCATGCAAGAAATGAATATCTATAGATATAGAAAAGTCAATAATCATTTGATTAATAAGAGAGACGAATAGGAAGTCATGTTATTCTCATTCACTTGTGAGAGAGAGAGAAATTTAATTCGTTTTAGGCGAGACTATAATTTATGTGAAACATCTCACAAAGCGGTAGCAGCTCTTCACAAACATTTAAGTGTATAATAATTATAGCTGTTTTGGAACCAAACAAAACCTACGAATTATTTCCACAGTATGAAATCTTTGCATTATTTTATAGGTCCAAGAATGTGGTATTAGTAAATCACACAATAGACCGAACATCGGAAGTATTCCAATAAATTTTACAGTAACGACTGGGTGTGTGATGTTTTTAACAGTTGTTCTTAACGATGTTTATTTATTTAGCAGACACTCGACTTAATGCTTATTAATATATTTACAACTGTTTCTCTGAAAAGTATGAATGCCTTTTATAAATTTATAAGTCGTCAGGCTTAATGTACCTGCGAACAAGTGTGTAATTGTACGAATATTTACCGATGATGTTTGAAGCACTCTTCAGCAGAACTGGCAACCCATTAAACTAGCATTTGTCAGCACATCTTCTGATAGAAATTGTGGTACGTGTGATTCAGCGGAACATTTTCTGTATCATAAGGTATAAAATCATAAGAGAGTCGTGTTTAAGCATATTTATAGTTAGTTTTTTCGTACATATAATCAAAGAGATCGTCGTGTTTACATTTTCTAATTCGAAACAATTTAGCTGATTATAGGCCTTGAAATTCTGCTTCAAAAGAAGAATGAAATTGCATCCGGTATGCTTCAAGTATTATCTCGGAAATGTTAGCGGGTAACACTACATACATTAGGTCCCCTGACAGTGAACATATAGGATGACAACTGAAAGTGTGTAACTCACGAAAACAGTTTATGTTCAAACATGAAGTACAGTTAGAAAAATCAGTCAGATATTTGTGTTTATTTTACATCTATAAGAACGACATCACTGAGGTTATAGGTCAATGACAAATAATGGTCTAGCTGATCGTATTGTGAAAATCTGTGATGAGGTTTCAAATATTCAAAATTTGGTGGAAACGCTGAGACGTTATGGAGGTACTATACAGTTCCATACACAGTTGAATTAAGTGATAGTAGTCTGTGTAACACATGTGTCAAGTGGATCTGTGAAACGCCCATTATAGATTCAACACATAGTGAAGTCTGTCTACCTTTGCTTGGAGTAACATTTTGTGAAACTCCTGAAAGTTACTATCACGCTGAAGTGGTTGCAAGTATAGATTGATATGCATGGCTTATAGTTGCTTATGGAGCTCATTGCTTTGAAAATGTCTTCTTCCTGATGGAATAAGTTTACTAATAGAAGTTAACATTGATAATTTATTGCAACTTTTCAGTGAGTTATAACGAATGGTTTTATACGCCCGATTCATGAACATTCATGGTATGAACTTTAATCAACTCGTAGTGCACTTGGAAGTTCATTTTAAAAAACTCGGCAGTTTTGTGGATTATTACTCTCAAAGAGTATTTGTATCAAACGCTGGGCAGTTTTGACTCTTGGAGGGTGGAAAGGTCCAGACCGTTTCGCCTGTTAGAAATTGTCATTAAAACCTTGCTACCACAGAAGTACTTACTACGATTTCACTTTATTATAGTTCCAATAAAAAAAATCAAATCATTGTCTTTAAAAAACGCTTATCGGCAACAAGATAGGTATTTAGTAAAGAAATAATAAATAACCTGAAATATCAATATTGATTCTGACAAAATATTTAGAGAGATCCGGTACCAGGAGTAATGCGAGCACGTTTAACAGGCAGCACTGGAGAGAGAAACTTGACTGCTGAGCAAATTTGCTCCCACAACACCCTGAGGTTACCTTTCCGCTAAGACAACGCTGACAAAAACAAAAGATAACACTGTATAACATCTGAGACCAGATTACCTCCTGCAATTCTGAAGCGGAAATGTACACTCACCCACAGTAAACGTTTTACATTTCGTTATACCGTGTTATATGCTCGCCATTAAAAGAACAGAAAAGTTGACATGTAGTCTGTATATCGAAAGTTATATTGAAGGAGAGGGAAGCAAAATATAAACCATAAAACTAATACAAACTTTTAGTGAAATCAACGCATTGGCTTGATTTTGGAAATTGTGAGTTGTCCTTCATACCTCACTCGAAAGAAAAGTGGACGCCGGAGAAACAAGTTTTTAATATAACAATCCAGTGTATTTGAACAATAAGGTTACTATTAGCATGCATCGCAGTTTTGGCTAATAGCAGCGCTACATTAAGTTCTTAGGAAAACAACTATTCTAAAATAAAATGTTCTTAAACGTGAAATGGAGAAGTGTTAGAAGAGATAGTAGATAAATAAATAAAATAACAAAATAAAAAAATATAAAAACGCAGTATTTGCCTCTGGAGAAGATATAGAAGCTTGTGAAATGTGAGAAACCTGAAAATTCTGGGTCATTAAAGACACTACACGGAATTGTTTAAAATGTCTATGAAAGTTTCAAAACACCGGAAATTCTCAATTCCACAAAAGCGTTGATAAAAGCTCCCCCAACAACTATAGGGAAATTTTTCTCCTATTAGTGGCTTACAAAATTCTTTAAAGCGAATGGCGATCAGGTGGAAAGCCAACGGCACCAGTATTTTGGAACTACCAAGAAGGGTTCTGAAAATGGGGAACTGTGCGGGATATGTTTTTAATTTGAAAGTTCTAGTCTTGTATAGAAGACTACAGGCTAAAAGTAATTATACGTATTTTGCACTAATAGACAAGAATTCGGTATATTGCAAGAGTTTAGAGCTCACAATAAATCCTGTCAAACATGTATAATATACATAAAAATATAAGGTACAAAATTTTTGCTGAAACCTCCTACGTTTTTGAGATCGAAACTGAAGAAAGATTGTGACCATTGCTTTTCAGTTGTGTACTGGAAAAGGTACTCAGGGTAATGGAGAAAAAGAATGGAAGAAGATGAAATTACAAATAACCGAGGAAAATGATATAATCTCAAAATTTATAGTTGACTTTTACTGATAATCATAGCAGTCATAACTGAACCTATAAAAGATGCCAATAATGTAAATACATCTGCTACAGAGACCTTGACAGTCGTGAATTAGGTAAATATATGGAAAATTAATTATAGGAAATAAAAAAAGGATAGACCTATTACATTATAATAAGATGGTGAAAACTACATTTTCGGACCAGGCAGCAAGGGCAAGGGGGAATGTCTTTTCAATTAACAAAATACTTGCGTCCCAAGATATCTTTATCAATAAATGCATAACTCCGGTCTACAACACGATCATTAGACTTTTCGTCAACTCCAGCGAAGCAAATAGCCGGATAGAAAAGAAAGATAGAAAAGTCAAGAAACTCGTATTACTGAAGTACGCCAATGGAAAATACAGATAAAGAAGTAAAAAATCAGACTAAGCATGTTCTGCGACGAAGTGTAAGAAACGAGAAAAAAACTGAGGAAACGATATAGCGGAATGTGAGGTCATGAGATACATAATACAATATGTGTGCCTGTAGCTGAATACAGAATACGGACAGAAATCTTGAAAGCAAGCCTTGATCAGGTTGTAAAATTTCATGATGACGAAGATGATGATCTAGAAATAAAAGCGTTTACAACAGAATGTATCACACCAGTTATATCACATTCTCTACAGGTTATGCCTTTATACAAACACATTACGGACAGTTTTTAAAATGTTATTTACTTCAATCTTCATTTGATTTTTTTGAAAGTAAATCGGGTTACTGTCTTTATTGTTAAGACTATGGTTTCATTTCTGTTGAAGAAACTTTAAGAACACTGCGGGATAGATGAAATTAAACAAATTACAATGGATATCTGAACTTAAAAATACATATATTAGCGTATCTTTGCTATCAATAAACCATTGATAATAATCTGGTTTTTTTTTCGATTTATAGAGTTGTTATTTTATTTCAGTTAGATTAATTTATCCTGGAAACAGGAGTCATCATGATATTATTTTAATTTATTTTTAAGCATCAGATCAGTTGATTTATAGCCATCAGAATTCTTACGAGAAAAATTTATCTATTAATGTTACACTATCACATTTCCTTGACAATCAGTTTCTCCTCTTTTATTGACAGAAATCGGACCAGTTTAGTTGACACCGGGCATATATTTCGCACTAAATATTCTCCATTTTTATATGTCGAATTTTGTGATAACAACTGACTGCCGCATAAACTTCTATAAGAAATTTATACCGTTTCAAAGAAAACATATTATTGTGCTCTACATACACATTTAACAAACTAATTCTGTCATAGCAGAGGTTATAGACCAGTAAATTTAATATGCTACCAGTGGCACGTAAAAGATATCACATCAGTGTTTGAGGCGCACGATACTCTAAATTAATTTTAATTGCTGTATAACATCCAATGTTATTAGCAACCAGAACGAAATTAATTTCGCATGTTGAGGACCTGTTCAGGCTGCATGAGTCGTTGGCAAGGCCTGTACTTACGAAGAAGTGAAAACAGCAATTACAGGGAACAAAGTATATACATCGAAATATCATAAAACCCGGTGGAGACCCTCTTACGTAGACTGCGGTATTCCATAAGAAGACAACGGAGTCGAACTGCAAGAGGAACCAGCCACTGTGTAACACTTGCACAATCTCCTGTACAAATTGTCTTCATACAACAATAAATGCTAACTTAAGATTGCAGCCTAATTATGCTTCTCTAAGTCCGTCGTTTTCTTGCGAGATATTTGACTCGTAGAGTGGATTATTAGGAAACTGTCTGCGAAATATATCACGAATAGAATCGTAAAAAACGTATTGCGGCAAATTTTCTTCTATTTCACTGTTTCTGTCGTCAATATATTGAAATATGTGACCTTCTATGATATGAGTTCGAAGGTACATTCAGTGGTATATGTGCATACTGTCTGCAAAATACGTACGAATAGACGTAATAAATAAAAATCTTGTGAATGATTAGGAGGTTTTTCATGAACTAAATTCTTTATGATCTCATATCTCACGAACCGGTAATATGAAATGAATTCGGAGTTATACTCGGTGGTACTATGTCAGTTTATATATTGAAAGGAGGCGAAGGAATAGTATGATAGGTTCCAAAAAGGATAAAGCAAAGATCGCTAGTATATAATTTTATTACGACGACCGGTTTCGATGCTCTCTGCCATCATCTTCTGATCTAAATTCTTTTTGCAAAGCCGTCGTCTTGTGATGTCAACCGTGACAGTATCCTATTGTCAGTTATACTGATATGTGAACTACAATGACATAGTGCATCTATGCACTTTAAATTATTTTATACTGTTGACATCACAAGCTTACGACTTTGTAAAAATAAAATTTAGACCAGAAGATTATGGCAGAGACCATCGAAACCGCTCGTCGAAATAAAATTATATACCAGCGATCTTGGCTTTAACCTGTTTGGAACATATCAGTCAGTGATACGTTTGTCTTTTACCTGTATTTTGCTAATACCATTAGCGGTGTAGAAGTAACAATTTTCAGCCTCATTTCCAATGCCGTGGATTTCCTGCATGAACATCGTAAGAGTAGTAAGAGATACATTTCTGTCCTTTCATCATTTTTTTGGGTAATTGGCGATAAAATTTTACGTAAACGTTTGGAATTATGTATAAATTATTTTGGAATTCGCTAAGTGTTCTCATTACCAAGAGAGGATGAATAAAGTTTAGTCATTCATGTTTCGTGATGGGGAAGTTTTCATTATGACGTCATGTCTCCTGTACTGCCTAAATATAAAAAATTAGGAAACATATTCCAGTTTAAACAACACTGACAGAAAAGATCGGAAATAGCTGCCTCCGTTCCTCACCAATAATTTTGCCATGTCAACGTATTCCCGCTCTCTTAACACAGAGCATTCTAAATCCTTTTACCCAGTTTATCATTGTAAAGTTCGTTTCATACACAACATCTCCCTTACACTGCTCCGTCTTGATGTCTCTCTCTCCCTCTGTCTCGTTTTCCTTCCATTAGCAGTTTCTTCTATCTTTGTCTCCCCTTGCCACTGACAACATCCCTTACCTGTCCGGGTTTCTAACTCCTTGATCGAGTACCTAACACGTAAACTCCTTCGTCGTATATGACCAGTGTCTCCAGAATGCAATGAGATACATAATGCTCTTCAGAGAGATTTCGATACCTCCTCTGCTACGTATCAGCTAAAAATCAAATATATGTGCGGTCCACGCATTGTGTTTTTACCTCTGCAGACTCTTCAAAAAATGTTGCAATTATTTAATTTGACACTGGCCAGTAACTGTTACGAATAACGAAAATTAAGCGTTTACCCAGCGAAGATATCGAAGTTTTCCAAAAATCAAATTTTTCTTTCGGAGAGTAGATTTCTTACATCGAACGTCGTATCTTAACACAATTGATACTGTTGATATCCGAGGATAATCGTTGTCAAAAAGAAGATTTTACAAGAGGAGAGAAAGACGTTTCTAAATAAACATCTGTTTATTCTTTTGAAATACTGGGGCTGAAACGATTTCAAGAAACTAGTTGTTCGACATTGTCGTGCAAAGGGTTCTGGCATTCCTGATGACGCCCTTTCAGCTATTAAAATAAATTAAATTATAAAAAATGAAGTCAATGAATCAGAAACAAGCATTTTGAGAAGATAAGTATAATCTTAAAAATGCACTAATACAACTCTTTGAGGAAAATTTCTGAGCTGTGACAGTATCTTTCTTTTTCGAGGTCAGTAATGCCACTTTTAATCATTTCAAGAAGCATGGTAAATTTATAATAGGCCTAATATGTTTCCGGAATGAACAAAGGGTGGTATAGCGATGTTCATTTGTTTTAATGGAAACATTATGAATTATCTGTGATTGGCGGAGACATACTTGATCTTTGATCCCTTTGCTGTCATGGTCGTATATTCGAAAACTCGTGGAAGGCAAGGGAGGTAACAACGTTAAGCATTTTTTTTTTCTTTTTTTTTTTTTTTTTTTTTTTTTGCGAAACAAATCATCTTGGATACATACAGGTAGCAGGGAGAGTTGTTGATGTGGATGGGTTGGGTTGCTCATTGCAAAGTGTTATTCGTTAGTCACAATGTAAGGCGATAAGTTGTAAGAAAACCCATAATCGAAATTGCAATATTTTTTTTAAATACAACCTTGGTAAATGTCAATATGTTTTTCGTTCAGTACTTCAGTTAAAACTACAATTACACGTCAGACCGGATATGACGTGAATATGTTCAGTATCTTGGAATATATGAATCTCGGTAGTATTATGGAAAAAAAAACTTTCAAGGCTTTCTCGGATCATCATCTAAAGAACAGATCGTAAAACCTGCAATGATTTATCGTGAATAGAAAGTGTTGATGTGCGAATCCTGACAATTCGTACTTTTGATCCATAAAATCAAGATTTTTCTAGCTTATCATGATATCGAATACAGGTGTTCGAGAACGGGATATGGATTTTCCAGATGAACAGGTTAACAATGTAGATATAACGTTTGAGTCATTAGCTGTTCTCCAAGACGCAACTGTTTGAAAATCGCATTATCGAACATACTGCTATCGCGTGCTACCGTGCACGGACGGATATTTCGTGAACCAAATAAGGTATAATTCTGCTCTAAACTTCAAATAAAATTTTGATAAGTTATCTACATTTCTTACGTAGCTATGTGTGACCTAAAACCAACCGTTCTAACAGTATACGCTCTTTTTTTTTTTTTTTTTTTTTTTTTAAATACTCTAGAAAAAATATCTTCCAATAGTTGAGTAAACTTGCTACTGCACATTAACTGTAATGAATAACAAAAATAGAATCAACCCTTCATCGAGCGAAGATATCAATTTGTAAGATGTACAAAAAAATGTATTTTTCCCCAGTAGAATTTATCTAACCTTATCGTAATTTTCAGAGAGTCCTGAACGCCATATTTCAGCAAAATACGCACTTCTGCCAGCGAAACATCTAGGTTTTTCAGTTGTATCATGAATGAAGAGTCTAGATAATTGTCTACAGGATGTATTGTAAATATTTGAATAATTATATATGGTTAGTTATTTAGATATTTGCCACTGACTGTCCAAAAGCGGCTAAAAACGGGTTTTTGATTTTGTCTAAATGTACGGTCAGTTTGAACGTCTGGATCTCCCTAACGGATAAAGATATCGAAATAATTTCAAAATTATTTTGAGACTACCCTCTTAAGAGCATATTGTAAAAATTTCAACGATTTTTAATGAATAGAAACTATTGTGATTTGTGATTTTAGTACCAAAAAATCATAGTTTTTCGTGATTTTCCAGGTACCACCCATGAAAACATTATGCTTTGGTAAGCCGTATAAATCGCAACAAAGACCACAGGTAATGCACAAAATCCAACCGATTTGCTCAATGTGGATGTACTCCAGGAAGTATGTAAAGTTCAAAATTTCGACGTTGTATTGTAGGACTGCTACAGTATTGCCGTTCTTCTAATGCGCATACATTAGGTCAAGGGCTATCCATAATACTTTACCCCTTATCTCTGTGCTCAATAGAACCCGAGATACAGGCCCCTGAAGAATCGCGAATTCGCACGCACCGTTTACAAGCGTATTAATACCGTGCGCTGCGTGCGCCGTATAATATATTAATATGTAGTTACACACCGCTTTTGAAAATGAATATTGTATTTCCAATTATAAAAGACCGTATAACAAATAAATGCCGTATAACACGAGTCTTAAGCTAAGCTTCATAGGGATTGCTTCTAGATTGTAACGTAAAACATAATTTGATGATAATACAACTAGGCCTCTAATGGTATTGAGCTTGTCGATTCCGAAAGATATACAAAAGTATAGGTATAGAATCATTAAGGATTATACAATCACTGGAGAGTATCGACTACAAATAAAAATTTATTAGTGACATAAAACGCGTTTTACACAAAAAAATGTTTGTCAGGAGTCAGGAGCATACACAGAATATTCCAAAAATTTACATTTGCATGTGAGGAAAGTGATTGAATGTACAAATCAACTAGCCTTTGTCTAGAAAGGCGGAACTGATTCCTATAATTTGCCTTGCAGTTTCATTTAGGGCTGCCTGTACTTCTTTCGTGTTGAAGGATTTTTGTCACACTGGAAAGGGATATTCTTGAGCTGAGAAACATAATGCTACAGCTTAAGGATAGAACACGTGGATTAGGTACTCCAACCATTACCAACAACTTTATTGGTTATGTTGTTTCTGAGTGTGATTTTACGTTTGATATTGTAGCAACGTCACAGATAAGCGAAGGATCAGTCGAAAGTAGCTTCAGGTACGTCTCACGTTATAGCTCTAGAGGAACCAAGCAGCTCTGACAAACCGCCACGTCAATCTCGGTCAATGCCGTTGTTGAATGTGGTACACGGACCATGCACTTTTGATATCATTGTTGGGTTTTTCATGACCTTGGAAAGTTATTTACTGGTCGAGCACGTCGTCTACTGGCCGCACGAGGTTAAGTCACCTACGTTACAGTCCTTCCACCAAGGTAAAATTCCTAAACATTCCGGGGAACTAAAGCACAGACCGCAGTAAGAGAAATCAGAAAACTTTCCAAGACCACTTTCCAGCATCCGTTAATCATGTTAAAAATAATTTTTCTACGATGGGGTTATTAAGGATTTAGCATACACCTGTAATACTCAAGTTTGAAAGGAAATCGGTCATACGCGTATTTGAGGAAAGACACTGGCCCATGTTATCTCGGGAAACATAAATCAGTATGTTAATAAAGAACAGTCTAGAATGCACTAATTTATTTCATTCAACTAGTTTCAGTCTTATGTAGACCATCTTCAGGAATTTGTCTCCTTCGATGTTGTGGAGCTGGCAGGTAGCTGGGAGCCTTCCAGTGCAGTGACGCACTGGAAGGCTCCCAGCTACCTGCCAGCTCCACAACATCGAAGGAGACAAATTCCTGAAGATGGTCTACATAAGACTGAAACTAGTTGAATGAAATAAATTAGTGCACTCTAGACTGTTCTTTATTAACAAATTTAAATAGAGTGCTGTTTACCCAATAATAGAGAAACAAAAATGTTTCCAAAAATATGTGATAAATCAGTATGACTTTGAAACAAAATGGCTTTGAATCACAGATTCTGTCGAATACGACTCCAGAGACTAATACTGTGTACCTCTCTTGCTTCCAGAAAGGGTCTGCCTAGAATCAACAGTTGATAAGAGTGTAACATTGATTAATAAACAATTAATTATTGACTATTACTACAGAAGGCAACCAGACGACACAGTAACGACTAGGTAGCTATTCACTCATGTAATCCCTAAAGTTTCCTGTGCTTCGCGGCATTAAAAATTTTTTACACGCTTTCATGCAAATATATAGTAGCTAATGATTTGTCTTTGTAATACATGGAAATGCTTAGCCTTAGCAGCACACAGTTTCTACCTTCTGTTATATAGAACCTTAGATAATTTTTCATATTCTTATTATTGGGTCTAAACCGTTGCTCTTAGAATTATAAGAAATCTGATGTAAGCTAAATTTTTTATTTTTGTTCAATGGAAGTGAAAGCAAAATGATTGCGAGTTTACGTAAATTTGAATAACAACTGCCTTCGAGAAGCAACTTAAAAATGACGAGGATATGGTACTCAAACGCCGGCCGCGGTGGCCGAGGGGACTGAGACGCTCCAGTCACGGTCTGCACGGCCACTACGATCGGGGGTTCGAATCCCCCCTCGGGCATGGACTCGGGCATGGATATTTGTGCCGTCCTTAGTATAAGGTAGTTGATAAGTAGTTTGTAAGTTTAGGGACTGATGATCCCGTAGTTAAGTCTCATAAGCTTAACAAACATTTTAACATTTGGTACTCCAACATACTCTCATCCACAAAACAATACTTCTCTCTTTTCACATCTACCTGCATACTCCGCAATCCATCCAAAGGTGTGTGGCTGAGGGTACCTAGTACCGCTGCTAATTACTTGCTTTCCTGTTCCACCCCTATAGAGAAGTAGGAAAAATGAATGCTTGTAGGCATTTTGTTAAAAAGAATTTTAAAATTAGGATGTCTATCGTGATAGTCATTGTCAGATGACGTGTAGTCAATCGCGTACGGAAAATCTTGAAAGAAAAAACGACCGAATTATTCTCAGGTGGTTTTACTTTAGCGATGCTAAACCAAATTGCATGGACATAATAGCTGTTCGTTCCAATACACTTCCAACAGTTCAGCTTCTGACTGCCTGCTCAAAATTATGAACTATTCATAAGTTACATATACTTTTAAATACGAGTTTAGTGGGAAAGATGGAATTCAGTGAATTGCGCCGAACTGAGATGAATGCAATCATTTAGTTATTATTATCATCAAGAATGGTACAACGCAAATATACGTCTTTTCTGTCCTTGGAGTCTTTCGTGACGGCATTCTTCCATAAAATATCCGACATGACGTGACTTGTAAACCGAGAATATTTTATGAAACATCTTTTCTCTTCGAGTGACACACAAGGAAAGATTACTTCCTTCCAATAAAATGTCACAAAAATATTTTCTTATCTTTCAGAGAAGCTGAAATTACAATCTCATTTTAATATTAACTTCTACAACTCTGTCATAACATAATTACTTTTTGGTAAACAATTATTTAAAAATGACAAATAAATATTACTGCCACATTTAACTGACATCATTCGCCTATCACTGTGATACAATTCAAACGGAGCTACGGGTATTCTCTAAATTTAATGTTTCAGCTCCCATTCTTATATTCTATAGTCGTATGTGACTGAAAATTTCTTTCATAACTCATTGAAAGCTTCAGACCTACTGCTGGAGATACGTAACACGTTATTTGGCACTGCCTCTCTCATTGACGTAAATCTATCAACTAATTTAAAACTGTTCAAATGTTTGTGATTCTATGGGACGTAACTCCTTGGTTATTAGTCCCTAGCTGACAAACTACTTTAACTAGCTAACCTAAGGACAACACACACATCCATGACCGAGGGAGGATCCGAACCTCAGACGCGCGAGACCTCGCAATCCGTTACGTGGCGCTCAACACCGCTCGGCTACTCCCGCGCGGCTACTTTACTCCAATCCAATATAAAAATGCAGTGCAATAATTCTGACTGTACACAGATTCTGCAGGTATGGGGATGGTTGAAGAACAGTGAACTACCTCAGGCTGTAAATTATGAGATGTTGTAAAAAGTTCCAATATGAATTCTAAACATGATCCAGAGATTATTCCAACCTGTATGCTACAAGTTGCCGTCGGTTTATAGGAGACAACGTATTGCACTTTGTCTGTACTCTTTCATGAAAGAAGATACGCAACAGTAAATTGGGGTTAATGAACGATATTTCTCATTTTAGACTGAAATACTAATATCTGTTTTGTAGCACTGTATTTATAATTTACTTTCCTTTTTTATACTGACGTTATTAGTGGAGTTCTTACGTTTTGAAATTCAGTGATAACCTTTTCTTTAGTATTGATCGTAGCTCTGTTTAATTTGTTTAAGTAATCTACGTTTAATTACCTCTCAAAATATTTGATGTCAAGCTATACCATAAAGTTGGTTTCATCGCTTGCAGAGTGTCTTGATCGTAAAGGTTACAAAGTTGTGAGACATATGAAGTGCAATAGGCTGGTCTTTTCGTCTGCATTATTAATTGTGTTAGCGCAGTCGAAAACGCAATGTATAGTGTTACAGGATTAGTCAGCTATAAAATGTACATTTACAGAATTGAAACGTCAAAGGGATTCGAGAGTGACATTATCATTAAGATATGAATTTACTCATTTTCGAATAGGTCACCTTTAACTTATATGAAAATTATCAGTAGGATTAATTATTCATACCAAAGTTACTCAGCCTTAATACGTAATTGTGCATTTTACTTTGATTGGGTAATAAAACGGGATTCGTACAAAAGTCGAACAGAGATGAACTACTGAGAAGTAATTTTCCTGAGGTCACCATATGTGAGACAATGGAAAAAAAAAAAAAAAAAAAAAAAATTCGATCAGCAGAACACACAACGTTACATTGCAGCGTAATTATTGTTACCTGTTGTACTTGCTAATTATTTATCATGTATCCTGGTATCGAAAACAGTAGTGTATATAGCAAAATAGTTCAAAACAACAATATAACGAAGCAGACAGCTTCAGGTTCAGGTTACGATAGTAGTTTAGAAGCTGTCTGTTTGTTAAATTAGAACGTAACCAATAAGTAAAATTGAGAGTAAGACAGACACGAGAAAGATGTAGATTTTTTTTTGTTCAAATTTTTACATTCAATGTAACTTTTGACAATTTAGTGCATCCAATTCCGAACAGTGTCGTTAACAATTCGGTCTCGGCGAAGACATGGAATACATTCAGACACATTGAATTGCTACCAACTTCTGCCCTGTTTTCGGCTCAGGCCTTAATTATAGAAGTAAGATTTCAAAATAACAACTTTTTTCCATATTTCAGTCTAGTGACGTTCATATTTAAACAGTTCATTTGTCATAACATATGTACACTGGAGAGCAATGTAAGAACTCCTAGGACTAAAATGTTTGCAGTCTGTAAATGATGACTCTTAGAAATGTCTAGTCATTGGCACGGAATTTAAAGTAAGCCACTTTCATTATATGACAAATTTTTAGTTTAATGGCACGATATATATATCGCGTATCGATTTCTTTGAATCATCAGTGCAGATTCGAGTCCTGAGGACTTGAGTACACCGCATAAAACGTTTCTACAGTCAAAATAAATAAAAAGGTCTGTCAAGTGTGGCTTAAAAGATTGAAATGGTCTAGTTGCTTACAGTCACCTGCGCGGTTAAGCTGGTGAAGAGTTGTTGCATTCGTTGGTGCACATGATGTTCAGTCAAATGAATATGTATGTGATATTTTTAATTAAACATGTTTATATCACAGCACCGAGCTGAGAAATTGTTATTATTAATATTATTATATTGTGCTGGTTCGGAACATATGTCATTGTGGAGTCGTCATACAAGAAAGTACTTTCAGTTTCTTTATTTTGAGCAACTACGACTAGGGAAACAGAAAATGAGAAGAGAGGATGTGGAGAAGAAGATGGTCAGAGAAGGAATGGAAAGTAGATAGACACAATGAAGCAAAATATTGGTTTTGTCATTTATAAGAAGGCTTAGTATACCGACTACCTTTAATTTTTGTCACTCTAGAGAACATATAAACAAAAAGTCAATGTACTTGCTTGTTGTTGTTGTGGTCTTCAGTCTGCAGACTGGTTTGATGCAGCTTTCCACGCTACCCTGTGCAGTGCAAGCCTCTTCATCTGAGAATACGTACGGCAAACTACATCCTTTGAATCTGCTTACTGTATTCTTCCCTCAGTCTCCCTCTACTTTATCCCACACACTTCCTTCTAATGGTAACTTTACGTTTCCTTGATGTCTCCGAATGTGTCCCACCAACCTATCGCTTCTCTTAGTAGTATACCTAGTTCACAAGATAAATCAACCAAAAGTGAAGGCCGTAAACTCCACAAAGTACCTAGGAATTACTATTACTTCAGACTTAAATTGGAAAGAACACGTGGGTAATATCGCGGGAAAGGCGAACCAGAGACTGCGTTTTATTTGCAGAACGCTTAAAACATACAACAGAACTAGAAAATAAACTGCATACACTACGCTTGTCCGCCCATTTTTGGAGTATTGCTGCCCAGTGTGGGATCCTTTATCAGGTAGGTTTGACAGAGGACATTGAAAGAGTCCAAAGAAGAGCAGCTCGTTTCGTATTGTCACGATACAGGGGAGACAGCGTTCCGGAAATAATACAGGATCTGGGATGGGAATCATTACAACAACGGCGCTTATCGCTGCGGCGTAGACTACTTGCGAAACTCCAATCGCCAACATTCTCCTCCGAATGCGAAAATATATTATTGACTCCCACTTACATAGGTAGAAATGATCATCAGAATAAAATACGGGAAATCAGAGCTCGAACGGAGAGATTCAGGTGTTCTTTCTTCCCGCGCGCTATTCGAGAATGGAATGGGAGATAAATAGTGTAATGGTGGTTCGATGAACCCTCTGCCATCATTTAAATGTGATTTGCAGAATATACCATGTAGATGTAGATGTAGATGTAGTATATCTGAGAGAACTTTTTTTTTTTAATTTTTTTTTCTAACTTGCGCAGAGCCACAGCAACGCAAAGCAAGGTAATGAGTTGAGTGATGTATGTTTTCGGTGAATGTATCTCCGCAAGAATTATTTTACTTTGTTTCATATTCATTTGACGTAATACTGAGCTACAGTGAAATGTGGCGCAGTTTGGCTCGTACTTAAATAATAAACGCAGCATTTCGAAGTTGCAATTTTGCTTTATCGAAAGTGTAAAGTGCTACATCATACCATTTACAGTGTGGCTACTAAGAGACGGATAACAGAGTAGTAAGTGAATGATTTGCCGATGCGCACGTTCAAGGAGAGGAAAATTGCACTTTGAGGTGGAAGCCAAGCTGGCAACCCCGGAGCGCAAGACGGTGGACGGCGGTAATCCCGCGCCAGACGGAGGAGGGTGGCGGCGCGCCGCGATTGGTCGGTTGGGCTCTCCTTGCCGCGCGGCCGCCGTTGCCGAACCGAAGAGGGACAGATTCTGGCAAGGCTCCCTCTTGGCCGACCTTCCGCTCCGATGCCCCTCGGACAATTTCCTGCGCGCGCGGAGCACGGGGAGCGCCTGACTCGCTCGCCTCGTGCAGCCGTGGGACCGCACTGGCCGCGGCCGTCTTATGGACAGACAGGGCGAGGTGTGGCCTGCACGCCGACACACACAAAGCGGAGGTCCAGGCGCTCTGCAGGCGCAGGTGCTGCGGTCGAGGCAGCCCCCTAACCTAACACCAGCGTACACACTGCCGCGACCGGCGCACACTCAAAAGATAACCTCGGCAACTTCTCTGGCTCAACTACACATTTATCTGTAAGCCACAAGTAAACTCGATTTTTTTCCTTTATACCTTTATACCAATCACCCCAAACACGATAAAAAATGTTTGTAGAGCTTATGGGACAACTACGGGGTCCCTAACTTTACAAACTACTTATGAACTAGGACGGCACAAATATCCATGCCCGAGGGGGGATTCGTGAATACGCCAACACTTTTATAACACATTTTTGCAGCTGCACTACTACTTCTAAAATATGTTCAAATGTTTGTAAAGCTTATGGGACTTAACTACGGGATCATCAGTCCCTAACCTTACAAACTACTTATGAACTAGCTAATATTAAGGACGACACAAATATCCATGCCCGAGGGAGGATTCGAACCCACGACCGTAGTGGCCGTGCAGACTGTGACTGGCACGCCGCAGAACGCTCGGCCACCGCGGCCGGCCAAAACACGATAAACCTGCGTCCAAAGCAAATGTAAGGGCAAAACTAGGGTAATGGAGTGCAGTCTAAGAAACTCAGGTGATGTTGAAGGAATTAGATTGGGAAATGAAGCAATAATGGGGGTGATGAGTTTTGTTACTTGGGCAGTAAAATAACAAATGATGGTCGCAGTACAGAGGATATAAAATGCAGAATGGCAATGGATAGAAAAGCGTTCTTGAAAAAGAGAAATTTGTTAACATCGAATATTGATTTAAGCCTAAGGAAGTCCTTTCTGAAGGTATTTGTATGGAGTGTTGCCATGTATGGGAGTAAGACATGGACGATAAACAGTGCGGACAGGAAGAGGATTGAGGCTTTTGAAATATGGTGCTACAGAAGAATGCTGAAGATTAGGTGGGTGGATCGCGTAACTAATGAGGAGGTACTGAACAGAATTGGGGAACACAGAAATTTCTGGCATACCTTAACTAAAAGAAGGGATAGATTATTAGGACACATTCTTAGACATCAAGGAATTGTGAATTTTACCGTTGGACGGAAGTGTATGGGGTAAAAATCGCAGAGGAAGACCAAGAGATGGATACAGTAAGCATATTCAGACAGATGTTGGTTGCCGTTCGTATGTCGAGATGAAGAGGCTTGCTCAGGATAGGGTATTGTGGAGAGCTGCATCAAACCAGTCTCCGGACTGAAGACCACAACAACAACAACAGCATTTATCTGTAAGGCACAAGTAAACTGGATTTTTTTCCTTTATATGGAGCCCTTGTAATCTCTTACCTCTGGGTGCAACTACCAATCACCCCCAACACGATAAAAAATGTTTGTAGAGCTTATGGGACTTAACTACGGGATCATCAGTCCCTAACGTTACAAACTACTTATGAACTAGCTAATACTAAGGACGGCACAAATATCCATTCCAGAGGGGGATTCGAACCCCCGACCGTAGTAGCCGTGCAGACTGTGACTGGCGCGCCGCAGAACGGTCGGCCACCGCAGCCGGCCAAAACAGGATAAACCTGCGTCCAAAGCAAATGTAAGGGCATATCACATGGTGGAAAATTTTTTATTCGACCGTGTGTGTACTTCAGAATGAGACACTCTTGGTTTGTATTGGACATTTAACAGACTACCTGCTAAATGGGGACAAAATGCTGCGTACAAGAATTAATCAGTTTAGTGAATGTTATTTGTACGATCGCCAGCCTGATTAGGCAATAAAATGTTCAAACTGTTATTCATGACCTGGTTAACATCTGTTGTAAATACTACTTTAAAACAACTAGGTACAAACAAGCAGAAAGCGTTAGGTTTATTGTTCAATAAAAACACTATTGTGTCTATAGAAGCAATATGTAACACAAAGCAAACCAAATAAGTTATTTAGTACTTAAATATAGCCCTGTATATGAAAGAAATATTTGGACTTGATCAAACAATGAAGTTGTTTGGACATAGAGGCGGCATCGTGAGTCATGTCGGGATAGCTCAGTCAGTAGAGCGCTTGCCCGCGAAAGGCAAAGGTCCCAGGTTCGAGTCCCGGTTCTGGCACATAATTTTAAGCTGCCAGGAAGTTTCATATCAGCGCACACTCCGCTGCAGAGTGGAAGTTTCATTCTGCAAACATCCCTTAGGCTGTGGCTTAGCCATGTCTCTACCATATCCTTTCTTCCAGGACTGCTAGTCTTGCATGTTTCGAAAGAGAGCTTCTGTGAAGTTTGGTAAGTAGGAGGCGAGGTACTGGCGGAAGTAAAGTTGTGAGGTGGCATCCCTGAGTCGTGTCGTGGTAGCTCAGTCTGTATAGCGCTTGCCCGCGAAAGGCAAAGGTCCCAGGTTCGAGTCCCGGTTCCGGCACACAATTTTAAGCTGCCAGGAAGTTTCATTTTTAGACATAGTTTCCCCCAGTTCAGTCACATCAGGATTGCACACACAAATTTATCAAACACAAACCCATACTTAACTATATTTTGATTAAGAATTGTATAAATAATTTTACAGAAATTTTACTGATACAGCTGGTACAGCGCACGTTTCCACAGTTATCATTAATTTTGAGCAAAATTAACTATATTTGCAGTTCCTTTAAGCTATGTTTATCACTTTTAACATATACTATTGAAATTAGTTTGGTTTTTTATGAAACTGGAGAGAAAACATATACTGTACACCTGATTTGATGTAATCAGTCAGTTTATGATTACCAACTGATCAATACTATCACTTTAAATTAGTTACTGTTATTTGAATCATTTTGTTTTAAAAGTTTATCATTTAATTTTATATATTAAGTGCAATCTTTAATTAGTAAGTAAACAAAGTTCCACAATTTCTTACTACTTTTCAATTATCTTGTACAAAAATGGAACTAAGCACTTCAGATTGTTAATTATTCATTAAGAAAATTATATAATTTTTTTATCTGTTCTCATTTAGGACACTCGGACATTGACACTCTAGGATAAGACCCTGACTAGGTAAGTGTTAGGGATAGACAAAGGTTGTGACAAATTTTTAGTTAAATTCACTGATTATTGACAGAAATCGCCACTTCTTGTCTGATCCATTCGCGCTACTATTCTAAAATACATAGCCGTATCTCGTTTTGTGGACAAGCAGCTGCGTGATTGCACAACTAGAAACGAATCCTCGTCAGTAGTGGCTCTTAGTGTGTGGCACTGTATATTCTTCTTGCCGATGAATAAATTTACATTGTGTCCATAAATCCATGCCACGATATAATTAGTCAACCAGCATCCGAGGATATTTTTTGGAAACTTTCTATACAATTCAAAGCCTCCGTTTCGATGCCTCGCTTACGTCTCGCCACATATGTGCTCACTCACTGGCAGTCTACACTCGACTCTCCCATTAAGCCACAATGTGTTTGCTCCTTCCTCTTTCCTACGCACCAAAACTTGGTGCCTTTCACGTCAGCAACGGGGAAGTACCAATGTTTTTACATTACACATATCTTATTACATAACCTGCGTTTGGAACAGACTACAATCATCTTACATTTATAACAATAAATATTATCATCAAAATACTGTACATTCAAGATACACACAGATCATTTTAACTCTACAGATACTCAAATAAGGTAACATACATACCAAATTTCAGAAAATAATTAAAGATGGATACCTAAAATTTTGACTGATAACCGTCGCTGTTTAGTCCCTTCCAAAAACCAACCAACCAACCTAAAATTTTATTTATCAATTACAGCAAATAATCATTTGGTATTAAATAGTTCCAAAAAATTATTGAGTATGTACATTAATGTTGCACCTTCAACGTAGAATATGTGTTTGAGAGGCTAGTTGACCCGTGCAAATAATTCGCACTGTTTCCTGATCGCCACAGATAGGTAAGATAATAATGGAGAAAAGGCAGTTGCAAGTACATATGTATAAAAGATAATAAACTCTGAATAGTAGTCACAAACATTATTCCCATTGTAATATATATATATATATATATATATATATATATATATATATATATATATATATATAGTTAAATACAGTATCTTCAGCACCAACATAAATATCACTGAATGAGCGAACTCGTGAAAAAGCCACTTGTTAATATATTCCTACCCTTTGAAGCGTCTGAGCTTGTGCTTTATTTATGGTCACAGCGAAGGCTTCTTTTATTGGGAACTGTGTTCTATCATTTGGAAAGGCTTGGTTGGATCAGAAGGTGTGAGATTAATGCGGCGTATTAGCAGTTTTACTGGAGGCAATGAATATAAACATAATTATAGCATTTTTCTCGAAAAGCAATTGATGAGGTGGTAAACCGGGGGGATTAAAAGAGATCAAGAATGCTACGTCGTTTGTTCCTTCAAGTTGGACAGAATCTGAAATGAGGTAAAGCCAGGTAACAAATTGGAAGAGACAAATTCATTACTTGCAGTACAAGTGTAATTTTTGGACATAGAATCGCCGTTGAATAGAATCGGGAAATTGAGGTAATTCAGTTCATTCGCGCAGTACACAGCGCTTACTTGAACAAAGAGAACAATTCCAACAGCTATTGTGCATCTTAGTGTGAAACACAAATCTCGTGATAAACTACGCTTGCGTAAATAAACTAAACAACTGCAATAGCTGTCGTTCATGTTAGTTAAACAGACTGTCGATAGATGGCATCTTCTACATTGCTTTTATATAGGGCGCGCAAAGTAAGTTGATACTCGGCGCGGTGGCTGATGGGAGCAACCGTAATTCCATGTCCCATTTACAATCGTTCGCCTGGTATCAACTTAAATTGTACAAAGAGTACAATTTTTTTCAAGATAAAGCTTTTATTATTATTATTATTATTATTAATAGTTTCTTACTCTGCTATATGGGCCTCATTACGTTCACTGTTAGACATCGTCTGGTGATTGAAAATATCGATGTTATCATCCACTATCAAATTGTGTAGTCTGCTTTATGTCTATAACTGTTTTGATCCCTTATGTATTGATTGTTAGCTGTATAGATACAATAGATGCAGTTCGTCTTACCTGGTGATAGTAAATGTAAATCCTTGATTAATTGCCACCAGATGAGAATAATTACGAAAACTGGATATTGCAGCATATTCAGTGCTGACAGTCTATAAATAAGCATATAATACTGCTTTACAAATGAAACAAACATGAAAATTGAGCATCTGAAAATAACGACGATCGTCTTTTTTATTTTGATGCTCTACTTTCCTTGGTGCTTATTATCAGTTTAAGACTATAGAGAATGTGAAAGAAAATGCTCATGGAGAAGATTTTTTCCTTCTGTATCGGCTGTGGGAATGTCATCTAAAAGAAAACCAGAAAGAGGAAGTTACTGAAATCACTCCAGAGGCCAACATGTCCCTGTCTGATGATAATCTGAACATTTCAATTCCACAACATGCTGTGAGTGAAGAAGCTAGCCAGAGTTCATCAGGAAGGGATGGCACAGAAGATACGCCTGTACTAAATAAAACTCCAACCAAATGTATAAACGAAGTGCTTCTGTGTCCAGAAACGCCCAAAAGGAAAGGAAAGCGTCAAGTGGACCGAGTTCCATTTGTTTTAACCTCGAGAAAGTGGAATGACTTGCACGAGGAAAAGTTAAAAATGAAGGAAGACGCCATGAAACAAAAAGAAAAACGATTGCAGGAAAGAGAAGAGAAGTAAAGGCAAAAGCATGCAAACGAACAAATTAAGAAGGAGAAGAAGAGAGATACTAGCATTCCGACACAGACGACAACCGAAGCTAAGCATTTAGAATTTGAGAATGCACCAGTTTCTACGAGTGGTTTGAGGAAGGATAAAGAAAAATTTCGTGCAATGTGCTTCAAGTGTACGAGAAGTGTTTCTTCCAAGAAGGGCTATGAATGCAATACATGTATGAGACTTTTCCACTCTGAATGAATTCCCAGTGGGCATCAAATACGCATCCCAGATGATTCAGATAATGATCTTTCTGTATGTCATAATTGTTACGTGGTACAAGATAGTGACAACACTGACGATTTTGACGATGAAAGTGATTTCTCTGAATAAGGAATTATATCCACACACAGAAAATGACTGAAAACAAACTCAATTTGGTGTTTCTGTAATTCAAAGTTGTATTTTTATAGAGTGCTATATAATCATACTGAATTAATAAAATTATTCTTTATTTTCTGTATTTGTACCTTCTGTTGCAGTCCCATGCATTAGAAGTAGCTTGTAATGGCTATATTACGATTAATGATAAGTAAAGTCGATATCAATTAGGGGTGGTAACGTGGATGACAACTACTGGAAAATTGTGCCAATAACTGGTAAAATTTTACATATTTTAACTAATTTATTTCAAATGGAAATTAAAGTATAAAACATATGTAGCTCTACTGTAATATGACTTTAATATTGTAGTATGTTTTGTGTTAGAATTATAGTTCAAGAAAGCCAAGTGTTGAGTATAGATAATTTTTCCTACAGACGTGTTCTTAAAGTGCCAATAGCTCGGTGGTTTACCCTAGATAGTGAGGATAGTCCGGCGTATGCAAGACACGTCAGTTTATATTATTTTTCCCATCCCTCTTTCAGCACTATCTGTGCTATCATCAGTAGGGATTTCTTCATTGTGTTTATTGCATTACGTTAAAATGTGTTAAAATGACTGATTATAGTATTTATTAGTGATTGATGTTACAATTTAGCACAACTTCCCACGATTTCTTTTAATGCCCTTAACTCCTGTTTTCTCATGTTTTCTTTATGTCATGAATATTAAATGTTTATTCACGTATTTACTATTGTTATTTGCCGTGTGTGATAGCACAGAGAGTGCTGAAATGTGTGTGAAAATAATATAAATTGAAGTGTATACGGCGGAATATCCTCACCATTTAATAACAACAATATTGCAAAGCACTTGAGAATGGCGTAAGGCTGAAATGAGCTCATAGAGAAACCGATAAAGTTCATAAGACAGAGTAAAAATTTATTTACTATTACGAAATTATTACATCAGTTGGATTTTCTCTGGCATCATTAGTCCAAATTATATCAAATATACTTTGTGCCCATAAATCATACTTAAATTTGTAGTGATTTAAAACATACGAGGAAGAAGTAACTAGTATTTACCGCCTGGTGTGGCTGTAATAAATATTTTTCAAAAAGCCGATTGCAGAATGGCAATTACATGGGTTTTAGAACTCAGTTTCACTTGGTGAAAAGACTTTTGTTTAGCCTGAACATAGACCTTTAATGTGACAATTACTACACCTGTCTTACTGTAGCATATTAGCTGAATTTTCGGCAACTAGGAAAATTATACGAATTGTGAATTAGCAAAATATGTGAATTTGTTGAAATTAAGTTTCAGCTTCTGACATAATGTGCATAGTTCGGATTTTTAAGTGGAGAAAACTATTTTCCTGAAATGTTCTTGAAGGCGATCCCATATTCACTTTAAACTAGTGTGTATCAGTTCATACTGTGCAAGAAGATAGATAGAAGGATACAGCAAAAATAAAATATTTCATACAGTATCCATCGTCTGTTGTCAAGGTGTGATTCTTTAAAGTCGAATAAATATTGCAAATGGTTATAAAAAATAATGTACCGAAACAAGCAAATTATGTGAATTCATTTATTTCTTCGGAAAAAAAAGATATCAATCGGATTTTATTCTAAGACAAAAACTGTCATTATGGAAGGTTTTTAAAACGCGTCACTTCCGCACTTAAAACTTCCATCAGTCAGTGTGAACTTTGCACAAAGGTAGATAAATGGTAAATAAGTTGATAAAGTCGAAAGGAATTTAAAAGAAGAAAGTTTCTAAGCCTAAGGGTCCAAACTGCTGAAGTCATGGGTCCCTAGAATTACAAATTCCTTTAACTAATTGTAAGGACAAGACACACACACACACACACACACTCACACACACACACACACACACACATGCCCGAGGGAGGACTCAAACGTCCGACGGAAGCGGCCACGCAGTTTATGAGATGGAGCCTTAGACCACGCAGGCGTTTCTGCGCCAAACGAATAATCGAATATTCACAATCAGTTGTTGACGTATCATCGTTTAAAGTCCTGCTACATTTAGCACAAATTTAGATTCGTTTGACGTCAGACAATAATGTAGGTGCAGCTGCCTCACTTTTATCTAAATTATCATTTAGATCTTCAAATGTTAATTCCAGAAAGCTTTTAAGGAAGTACAAGAAACGGAAGTTCGTCGTTGTTGGGGGAGATCTGTCCAGTTTATTTATTAGGTAAAACACATTGGTGCACGTAAATGACGAAAGATCCGATGACGGCAGTTTAATCCACCGCATCAGGTCATCTGTATAAAAGATAATTAGCGATATTGGCAGTTTTTACACAATACATTTAAAGTACAATAAAATAATCTTTTTCGAGAATACATTTCGAAGGCATTCTATTTTAAACCTCCTAAGACAGAAAATCAATTATGATGCTATAAAAGGCGGTAAATAGAATGAAAATCGCTTTATTAACATAAAATCCATGTAATTTCATATTGCAGTACATGAGAATTGCATGTTCAACGACATTGTGATATATGCTATCTTATACGACCTGACATTACGAAATGTCTTACTTTGCCCTATTAGTGAATATGCCAACATTTTTATAACACATTTTTGCAGCTGCACTACTAGTTCTCGTCTGGCCTATACCCAGTAAGTAATTTCCCTTTGGACAGATTCGCGTTGCTGTGATCGGAGTGTTTTTGATTCTGGTAGCCGGATATCCGGCGTTGGCCGAGTGTTTATTTCCATCACCTCCTCTTCCTTTAACCTTGGCCATCTTCTCTCTCTGTGTCCGTCTCCAGCTCCCGCTCACTCCGCCCACCCTCCCTCCCAACTTCTCTGTCCATCTCCTCCTCCTCCTCCTCCTTCTCTTCCTATTCAACTTCCCCTTGTCTCATTAGTCCATCCCTTTTTCCAGTTTCCATGATGTGTACAGGGCGGATCACCTAAAAGTTGAACCGTAAATATTTCGGACATGTTAAGTTCTATCGTTACGCGATTTTCACATAACTGAATTGTAAGGAAGGTAGTGTATTTGTAGCCAGTACAAAGATTTTAAACCTCTTACGAAAGTGCAGTTAAATAAAACAGATTTTTAAATGGAACACTGATTATTGGCAATATCACAATGAAAGTGGAGTAATTTAGGATGTCAGAGGTGTTTGTTGCAGTTTCCTAGTACAAGTACTTTAAGATATATTTTAGTCTGAACATTGCAAACAATTACAGTTTCTTCCTCCCATGAGCTTATTAACGCCACGGTGGAGTGGCCGAGTGTTCTAAGGCGCCTTGCTCCAGAACGCGCGGTTCCTCGCTGTCGGACGTTTTGAGTCCTGCCTGGGGCAGAGGTGTGTTTGTTTGTCCTTAGGTTGCTTTAAGTTAGTTTAAATAGTTTGTAAGTCTAGAGATTGATAACCAGAGCATTTAAGTCCCATAATTTTCAATCTTTTGAACGTTTTTGAGTTTGTTAATCCGTTTCCTGAGGTGTCGTGTTGTTACGTAGGACAATCCCTAGGACAAATGAAATAAAACCAAAACAGTACCTTCCGAGAGCTGAATCATAATGAAACAATGCTGAAATTGACCACCAACAGCGCCACAACAAGCTATGAGAGTGCTATGCAACCATTGCCGCATACGTTGTAGCATTTCAACGGATATTGGAGATACTGTATTCATTGTTGTTACTTCCTTTTCTCCTGCACAAAGTTCGATTTAACAAAACATCACCTCCGAGACAATTTGTCATCTGTGTGGGGCTACGCATACTCACCCAAACCTATGTCGCGTTATTTTGTGTTACCACACTGAAAGAGCAACGCTCGAAGTTGAAAATGTTCAAACTACGATGATCGTAAACTACTTACACAACACTCCTGAAATTTGTAACTGTTGTACATAATGACTTCCAAAAACGTCTCAAAAACCTTGCATTGCCCGTAAATACGCGCTCTTGCCTTCAATTAAACAGTCTGAGAACTACGTATTGATAGCCCCTTTCATTTCCTAAGTGTTGGCGTTGAAAGGTTTATGTGATTCATCCTGTATATCTGACAAATTTTATGGTGAACGGTGAAACGATGTTGCAGTTCATGTCAACGTATCGTCTACGATGCACTTTTCAATGGCTTACAGAAGATTAAAAATTTCTACATGAAAACAAGCATATTTGTGCCAAATTTCATTATGATCGCCAAACGGCCAAAAGGTGTTGAGTTGTAATCCCAGTCTGGCACATAATTGTTTTCTGTAGGGAGTTTTATATGAACCCATACTCACTGGACAGTGAAAATTTAAATATACAAACATCCTCTGAAAGTAGCTAAACCATGTTTCCACAATATTCTTTCTTTCAGGAGTGCTATTCCTACAAAGTTCCCATGAGATCTTGTGTGAAGTTGGAATGTTAACAAACGAGGTATTGACGGAACTAAAGCTATCAGTGCACTTTCCACTGAAGAATGAGAATTTCATCCTGGAGACATAAAGATGTTACATCTTATTATCTGCTCGAATTGCCCGGAAACGCCTACCGTACATTTTCTTCGTATACGTCTGAAATGCCTGTTTCCACAAATAACGGTACCCAAGAACGAATAGATGGTCGGCAGACCAGTGGCTTCCTATAATGCGTGAAATCTGTTGTGGTATACGTTTATTTGATTTTGCTCTTATGAATCACGTTATGTACTGAACTACCTATTGTGACGTCCATATTTTTCATCAGATTTTCGGCACATGGTAATAAAAAATAAATAAATAATCATCATGTTGTCGAAATCAGTCATCATTTTGTAATACAGATTGAAATATGCAAAGGTCTAACTGAAGTTTTAGCATTCTAAAGCAAAATGGCCATCATCCACGTGGAATAAATGAAATGATCTAAACACAGTTTCATCAAACTGGTAGTAATAAATCACTTCTGATCTCATCACTGCACAGAGGAACCGCAAAACTCAGATTATGGAAAAGCATATTTTATGTCT
Organism: Locusta migratoria; assembly: GCA_026315105.1. Lineage (NCBI taxonomy): Eukaryota > Metazoa > Arthropoda > Insecta > Orthoptera > Acrididae > Locusta > Locusta migratoria. The sequence goes on from CM048744.1 coordinate 278,427,665, forward strand.
TTTGCAAGTCTCTTGTCTAGTAATGTGACCAGAGTATGTATACAAACTAGTTATATTAAATGGGACACAACGAATTAGTCGCTAAGCAATTTCATTCATCAATAGATATGTTTTGAATAGAATATGAGTAACCACAGTTTCTTGCGTATATTCTTTTATTCCCGAGGTTTTCAGTTCTTGAGTTCACTTTTTAAATAATTTTCACGATAAATTTAAATGCACCAAATGGCATTGTTACCGCAGATGAGACTACAATGACAACTGGGAAAAGTACTTATCTTCCGCGTGCCAAGGTTTATGTCAGCTCATTTCTTGATGTGTCCACACAAGGAAACGACTTACTTTCAGAAACTGTTATATGTGTGAATTGGAAATGGACTACGTAAAGATTTGTAGAAAAAAACCTAGTGGAATTTCATGAATGAGAGATCTTGTCACAGGTCTGTTCATGTTATAGAAGAGTATGCACTAACCGGTCCCTTATTAGGAAGAATATTATGCACTAGGATTTGTGCATACTTTATAAAATTCCACACAGCTCATGGTGGAAGTATCAACTAGTTTCCTTGCTGCTCAATTGATGTGAGTGGAAACTAACTTTGTGTGCTTTCGCAGAATCCCTCTGCAAGGTGGTGAGGTAGGAGAACTGTTGCACCAGTCACCTGGAGAACCGGTTCTGTAAATTATGCAAGAACATTTCCCAACTACAATACCACATTTGTCCAGAAGATTCCACTTTGAATTTTCTGAGCATCTTTGTTACATCTTCATATGTACTTCACCAACCTGTTACGATCCTAGTAGGGTGACTGTATAACTTCGACGTTGCCCCAAATCAGACCTCATAATATAAGCTCGAAACACCACAAAGGCAACCATTGATGTTGTCCCTTCTAACTCTGGAATATTTAGTAATTAAAGTATAATGTGACAAGAAAAAGATTCAGAAAAAGGTGAGTTGATTCCACATCATGCAAAAACTGGCATTACTGGGAGAAGCATTGCGCTATGATTAAGTAGCGTACATGAAACAGTGTTTAGAAACGCCGGAGCTCCCGACCTTTCAAATAGACACAATAACAGCAAAAAAATCGCCATGTTTAATGTACATGTACGTAATTTATATGTATAAAACAATATATCCCTGCATATGTTTCATGTGTAGTTGAGGTCTTCGGTCCTAATAGGTACAGGTAAAAATAGACCTTTCCAGCGCAAATTTTATTAATTTTTGAAATAAAATATTTTTTCACTTATTTCAGTACATAATTATTGGGACAATGTGCGATATATATATATATATATATATATATATATATATATATATATATATATATATGTGTGTGTGTGTGTGTGTGTGTGTGTGTGTGTGTGTGTGTGTGTGTGTGTGTGTGTGTTTTAGACTTTTTGAATTTTTTGTTACAATTTGGAGGGAAATTTAGGATGATTCAATATGGCATCGTTGAGCAGGATATATTTCCTTTCCTGTAACTAAGAGCAGCGACATTTTATTAATCAAATTTGAAATTACTGTTTTTTCTTTATCTTGATATAATATTTTGAAATTCCTGCTGCGTGTAAGACACCGTATAGCATTACATCTGTCAATGCATTATAACCTAATGCTCTGTTTCCTCGAAATAGTGATAGCCAACCTAAACGCAATCAATTTTGGAAGGACCTGCAGTTTGATTATAATCTTTGAACAAATTGTTGCGCTTAGAGGAACAAATAAACAATGACGGTGTCATATGTGGTCATTGGGCTCTCCACTAAAGTTTAGCTTGTGGAAGTCTATTCATCTCCGCCTAACTACTCAGACTTATGTTTATGTGAACCTACTGACGTCATTCTTCCCTTGGTCCCCCTCTACATTTTTTTCCCTTTCATTCCCCTCCTTCCCCACTTCCCTTGGTTACCAAACCGATAGCTCCTTGGTACATCAGACGGTCTATTTATTTTTTCCCAGTTTGAGACAGTGCTTCCTCAGTAGTTATTTGACTTACATATCTAATATTCAGCTCTCCTCTGAAGCAATTATTTTTAGAAGCATATTCTTCTTCAGAATGACATATTTATATTCCATCCTAATGAACTCCTACCATTTCAGAATTTTTTTTCTTGCTATTATGAGACAGCATTTTCCACCCTCTCTACGTCTGTCATCATTTATTCTGCTAGCTAATCAGCAATATTCACCTACTACTACTTTTAATGTCGCAGTTGCTAATGTAATTCCCTCACCAGTGGCTGATTTTATTCGATTTCATTCTTTTAGCGTTCTTAACTTTATAACCTGTTTTCAAGAAATTAACCATAGCCAAGAACTGTATCCTCTTACGCCTTAGTTCTGCCATAGATATCTTGTCCATGCTGTGGTATTTCTAAAAAAGAATCTATGAAAATGGGTATGGAGTAGGGGAGCCAATATTTTCGTTAACATCTTCAGAAATAATAATTTTTACGCCTGATTACACTACTAACTAGAGTTAATTTCATTATTTCCAAATTTTACTTTTAATTCCGGATATATGCGAGAATATCGGAATATCATGAACTCGTTCCTCCAAACATCTTCAAGAATCATTTTCTCAACTTCTCTGCCGTCTTTGAGAAATCTACAATGTCATTTGGAAATCTCATTCACTGTTTTTCATTAATCTTCAACAATATTTTATAAAAGATGTTTCTTTTCTGAATTTTCCGAACATTGCACTAAAATATCTAAAAACGAGATTACTGTATAGAACATTAACTATGACTTTACTCGTGAATCACAGTTGTATTTTTCAACACATTATGCTGTTATTCTGTGATCTTGTGTGCCACGGTTGCACAGTGGTAGAGTGCCAGACTATGAATCCGAAGGTCACGAGTTGGATCCCCGCCAGGTCCCTAGGATTTTTATCTGTCACTTTCCACTTCTTTCACCTCTGGCAGTATTGCTCATGTGAAAAATACCGAGTAGCACTTTGGTTCGGAACCCACATTAAACTGTAGGTCCGCCTATAACTAGCTGGGTAAGTCAGTTCAAAGGTCAGAGGAAGGCAACGGCACACCACCTCCAAACAGAACCATGCCTCGTAATGTATTGTGCTGTCAAACCAATGTTCAGATTGTTGACTGCTTTACCTTTTATTATAATATTATAATGAAATGTGAACGTTAAACTTTGAAGTAATTTGATATCCAAACAATACAGTGAAATTGACGTAGACTTGGAATACATCATTAGTGAAAAATAGTGGCCGTCTTGAATATTTCTCTTTGCTTTTTAGCTCAACATTAGGTCACGCAAGTGGTCAATTGATATATTTTCCTTTTATGGATTTTTCCAAGTCATCATCAGAAAGTATTAAAAGCCCCAAAATGTTCTCAGTAACGTTGGGCGGTTACTCTGTAACGTATGATACATAAAATCCTTGTTACTCAGAGGATAATAAGTCAGGCTTGAACTTCAAAACCACTGCTGTTATTTACGAAACAGTTAATGACACGAAGTGTGAGGTAAAATTTTTTTTCTATGATACATCCACGTCAAAAGACTAGCAAGTATTGCTGTTGAACAGCTTCACTCATTTGAATGGGGCAGCATCGTTCGCCTTCAGGTAGCTGGAGGGACGTGTTGTCGGCTTGCTACACCTGTTGTGCACATTGCACCGGTGCGGCGGTGAATCGCGGGCCCAATTATGGTTTATGAATCACTGTCGCATTTGTAGACTAGGTTCTGAACGAGAGCATAGTACAAGCGGCCATAAGGAAAGACACGTTGTTTAAGGAGTGGTGCCGATTGAATATCAACCAGGGACGAAGCAGGTTCGTACTTCCTGTGTCTCAGTGTCCATTGAAGAACATTCGTTTGCAACAGTTAAAATTTATGTCTCTGGCAGGGTACCGCTGACTCCACGACGTCGCCAGTCATGCTCCTGTGAGAACCTTAAGTAATTAGAATGGTACCATGGATGCCCATTGACATTTTCTAGTGGCGGTGGGAAGACCCGAGAGAATACACTAGCCTTAATTTTTATTTATTTATTTTTTAAAGAAGCTATACAAAGTTATAGTTTATAATTGTGTTTTAAGTTTGTTTTTGAAAGAAAACCACACTATAATAAAGGTCCTCGTATTTTCGTATTTATGATGTCTGGGAACGGGGGGGGGGGGGAGGGGGGTAGCACCCGACCCCTGGGCCACAGGTATGGCGCCGCCCAGTATTGTACTCTGTTGCTCTTGTAAATTTGTACCTTGTATTTGATGAAGACAGAAGCTTGGGTTTGTTAGCATTATTGGTACATTATCAAATAATGCCGTTCAAGGCATATTTTCGTGCTTTGTAGAAGATAAGAAAACGCAAACTCACACTAATACTCAGTTTTTACAATTACCAGCAGAAAATTCAACAAAACTGACATATTGATTACAGAGAATGGGCAAATGATGAGTGAGACTGGACAGCTCAAAATTCTAGGCGCTCAGATAGATAGTAGGCTGTTTGTAAGGCGTACAGGTCCTTGTTCAAGAACTAAGTGCTGCCTTATTTACCAACAGAACAGTATCTAAAATAAATTATAGTTAAACACGATATGTAGTCTACTTTGCTTATTTTCTTTCGCTGATGACATACGTTAATACTTTTATACTAACACTTCTGATTTGCCACAGAAATGGGTGGTTGGAGCAATAAAAATGTGGTGCAAGCTCGCTAGTCTCTTGCAGACCACGCGGTTGGTAGGCTGGGAGGTCTCACATTGGCCTCTAAATAGATTTTTTTTCTTTAATTCCGCGTCAACGGCGGTGTGGCCAGTACTTGCATGGGTTACCGTCCGCGTACGTCACATGCTGTTGATAATTTTCCCATTTGCTTTACAGCAGAGGAGACAGAAAGGGTGGTGGTGCATAGTCCTTAATCAATAGCATCTGCGCCAATGTCTCGGATCAAATTCCAAACCTCTCTCCTTGATTTGAGGATACGGGACACTGTTGATGGTGATCCGTCCGTCGGATGGGCAATCCCCTTTATGCTTTTCGAGAGAAGTAGGCTACGTGCCGACACCGGGTTTCACCCTCTCCCTTGTCCCATCATCTTGAACACGACACTACACTACACTACACACGCACCCAATACAGTCGCCTACACTTCACATAGACACAGCTCTCATACTTCGAGCAGGAAAGCTGCCCGCGGGTGCGAAGGATAGTGAAAACTTTCCCAATTAGGCGGCTGAACCTGTCCTTCGGGGTCTCCTAGCCATTTATCCCATACGACTATCCTTTTTTTAATACCGTTTGTTGTTAACAATAATCAATTTATTATCAAGAATTAGCGTCTTTCACTCAGATAAAAATTCAAATGTTTGTATAGCTTATGGGACTTAACTACGGGGTCATCAGTCCCTAAACTTACAAGCTACTTATGAACTACCTTATACTAAGGACGGCACAAATATCCATGCCCAAGGGGGGATTCGAACCCCCGACCGTAGTGGCCGTGCAGAACGTGACTAGAGCGCCTCAGTCCCCTCGGCCACCGCGGCCGGCTTACTCAGTTAATACTGGTCAAAAAATCCAACCTGCATTTGGATCGCACCTACTTGAGTCTTGTGCAGAAGAGCGTGCAATATTCTGCTTAAACAATTATGCTAATTCGTATGTTAGGTTGTTGATTGTGTTTACTCGGGCTTAGGCATCTCGTCTGCATACGATTCCTGTGTTTCAATTTATCCATTACTACTCTTATGTTGCTATCTTATGTAGCTAATGACTCGTTCCATGAAAATCGAAACTGGCTTCTCACTTAGGTCTTTGCGGAGCTTGATAATTGTAATAATAAATATACGAGCGATTACTGTAGACGTGTATGGCCCAGAGCTGTTTTGCAGCCTATTCCGTAGTGCAATCGCCCACAACAACAAGGTCTCATTGCAGGCTTCATTGAGTAAAGCAACATTAGCTGCAACTACCGGTCACACACTGAAAAGCCGAAGAATCTGATGCACCTGATCAATATCGAGTAATGGCCCCGCACGCTAGCAGAAGTGTCGCAACACGTCTTGGCACGGACTCGACGAATGTCCGAAGTAGTGCTGGAGGGAACTGGCACCCTACATCCTGCAGGGATGTACATAAATCCGTAAGAGACCGAAGGAGTGGTGTTTTCTTCCGAACAGCATGTTGTAAGCCATCACAGGTATGCTCAGTAATGTTAATTTCTAGGGAGTTTGGTGGACAGTCGCGCGGAGTGGCTGCGTGGTCTAAGGCGCCATGTTATGGATTGGGCTGTTGTTCTGCCGGAGGTTCGAGTCCTCACTCGAGCATGGGTGTGAATTTTGAACTTTGTCTAAGTTTAAGTAGTTTATAAGTCTAGGGAAAGATGACCATAGCATATTTGGTCCAGTAGGTTTACAAATGGTTGTTTGGTGACCAGCGGAGTAGTTTAAACTCGGAAAAGTATTCCTAGAGCACCTCTGTAATAATTCTTGATCTTCTAGACTTCTCCTGCTGGCCTGTTGGAATTGCCCGTCCGTCGGTATGCATAATGGATATGATTGGATTAGGTCATCAGGCAGGATACATAGGTATGTGTCATTTGCCAGAGTTGTATCTGTACCTATCCCTCACCATTGCAGAGCCTCCACGAGCTTAAAAAGTCAGCTGCTGACATGCAGTATCCATGTATTCATGAGGTTGTCTCCATACTCATACACGGCCATCCGCTCTATACGGTTGAAAATCAGACTCCTCAGTGGACAAAATGGTACTTGTCGTCAACAGCCCAATGTCTGTGTTGACGAGACCAGACGAGGCTTAAAGCTTCGTGTCGTGCATTCAGCAAGGCTACAAGAGTGGGCCCTTGGCGCCGAAAGCTCATATTAATGATGTTACATTGAATGGTTCTCTCACTGATATTTGTTGAAGAACCAGCACTCAAATCCGTAGCCACCAGGGTTTGAATCCAGAACCCTCGTACCGAAAAACTTTCGCTCTGTCAACTACCCCAACGGAGTTCAGCGGGGCAGGCCCCTACAGATACGCCTTCCTGTGCTCCGTAGGACAGGTGTTACATATTATTTCCCGGTTAGGCACGTTCTCCTGGAGGCAGCACATAGCACGAATTATATAGAAGTTTCGGTTGATACTCTCTCGATATACAACGTTTGGTACCAATCTGAGTGTCTGACATTTGAAGGTTTGGGTGTTATCTGCCAGCCAATGGGCTAGTGACCACTCTGGCTCAGCATTACTACTATCTATGCCCTGGTTATGTGCCCAGGCTTATCTTTCTCATTGGGCTCTCAGAGGCCTGTGATCGTGCAGTTGACTAGCTGGTCCTTGGGGCACAGTGACCATGGTCAGCCACGCAATCAGGGTCTTCTCAGGGGCCAATGAGAAAGACAGGCTCAGACACAGTGCCAGGTAATGTGACGGTAATAGTCCTGAGCAAGGGCGATCGTGGTGCTGACCAGCTGGCCACTGGGGTGTAGCCACTGTGTCCTAGCGGCCAGCCAGTCAACTAGCAATCACACTCTCTCAACACTATTACTGTCAAGTGAGTTGGCTATGTGCCCAGGCCTGCCTTTCTTGTTGGCCTAGGCCTACAAAATGTGACATAACATGGGTGTGCCAAGGCCAATGAGAAAGACATACCTGGGCACTCAGCCAGGTCATGTAATAGGAGTAGTGCTGAGACAACGCTGTCACAGAACTATGAGTAACTGGCTGGTCGCTAGGACACAGCAAACACCACATTGAAGGCAAGGTCTCACAACTGGCCAGGCGTACGTTAAACCGAGAGGCCGCAAACACAAGCTGCCTGGCCAGCCGCTACAAAGCGGTGGGTTTGCCCCAGTGGCCAGCCAGGCGACCACAGCCTCTCTGTGTAATGTAGGCACTGGCTGTTGTGAGGCCTCGTTTTCTAGGCAGTGTTGGCACAGCCTACTGTCTGTTAGGGGCCAGATAGTCAGCTGGAGATTGGGTTGGCTCAGCACTACTGCTGTCATGTGACATGACTAAGAGACCAGGCCTGTCTTTCTTGTTGACCTTGTCCTGCTCCATTTGACGTAACTTGGCTGCGCTCTGAGACCAGCGAGAAAGACAGGCCTCGGCAATCAGCCAGGTCCTGTGGTAAGGGTAGTGATGAGACAATTTTATTGAGGAACTAACTGGCTGGCCACTGGGGCACAACCTACTGTCTCTTAGTGGCCAGTGATTCAGCTGGCGATCGCTTAGGTTCAGCACTACTACTGTGACGTGCCTACTCCATGTGACATAATATGGCAGCGCTCCAGAAGTCAGCGAAAAAGGCAGGCATGGGAACTCAGCCAGGTCACGTGATAAGTGCTGAGACAACGTGATCGCAGAACTAACTGGCTGGCCTATGGTGCAGAGCCCATTGTGTCTTAGCATCCAACCGGTCAGCCGGCTGAGTGCCCTGGCTGCCTTTCTCGCTGGCCTCTACAGCGCGCTGGCCTTCCCTCCAGGCGGTGTCTCAAAAACACGGCGGTCGCTCGCTGGCGGGCAGTAGGCCTCTCGCTCGACCCCCGGCTGTCGCCGTTCTCGCGGCCGCAAGTCGCTACGACCGCAGCCTTAAGTTGGCGCGCGCGTGTTTGTCTTGCTCCCGGCCAACTCGCAAAGTAAACATTTGGCGCAGCCGGCGAGCATAAACTAATAGCAGTTATGGTTTATTTAGCATGATGTTCGAGGGTTGCTATTTAATGAGCAGGGCGCGGCGGGCGCGCAAGTTTGTTGGCGTTTAGTTTGATTGCCGTCCCGCGAGTTGTAGCGCTGCCGGCGCCTGCCGCCTGCCGCCTGCCCGCTGCACGGCTGCCAGAGCACAGAGCACCCACCTGCCTTCCGCCGCAGCCGCAGGTCCGCCAACTGCTGCAACTCCTCCGCTGCCTGCCTGCCCGTCTGCTCCCATCCACTGGCTGTTCCTGGAAAGTTTTCAGGTCACTCCACTATTCAAGAAACCCAATAAGACCATAATCAACAAATAATACAATCCCTTGAGACAACATTGCCTCATTATACCAAAGGTATTAAACATAAGGAGAGTTATATAAGGAACTCATAGTTCACTGGGGCGATCTATAATTGTTTAATAATGATTATGCAGCCAAGATCGCATTTTTCATTTATTATGTTACCGGTTTCGGCGTACTCGACGCCATCTTCAGACCTGTCGTAATTTACATAATTTCACGACAATTTTATAAACTAAAAGAGTACATACAGGTTGAGGCATCGTTAAACATAAAATTAGTAGTCACAAATAAAAAAAGTATATATCCATCTTCTAATGGTTTTGAAGCGAGATACTTCAAAGTACAATACTAATTGAAGTCCAATATAACACTAACTGGCAGGCGGGTGTTAGTTAGTGCTAGTTAGTGTTATACTGGACTTCAATTAGTATTGTACTTAGACTTTGAAGTACCTCGCTTCAAAACCATTAGAAGATGGATATATACTTTTTATTTGTGACTACTAATTTTATGTTTAACGATGCCTCAACCTGGATGTACTCTTTTAGTATATAAAAATGTCGTGAAATTATGTAAATTACGACAGGTCTGAAGATGGCGTCGAGTACGCCGAAACCGGTAACATAATAAATGAAAAATGCGATCTTGGCTGCATAATCATTATTAAACATAATGAGAGGCAGTGTATTAAAATTTATGAGGTGACCGGGATTCGAACCTGGGACCTCCTACTTACTAGGTAGAGTGCTTTAGACCACTTTTTCTCTTCTATTTTTTTATTTTATTTATTTATTTATTTTTGGAAAATCAGAATACCCTGAACAGTATTCTGTTCGAAATATAATGTGAAACCAAAGTGAACGAAAAGGTAAATATGAACATCTGCCTTCCATACCCTTTTCTGAGGAAAGAAAAGAAAAACATAAAGAAAATATATAAAATGCTTTAACTAAAGATTTTATTCTTCTGTGTGTCCGTCCATTCGGAGGCTTACTGAATACCTTCATTGCTTATACAGGCCGTCAGATTCGGGATATCATAATGTCCAACATGTTTTCATATTTCTTATGGTAGTCCAAGTCAGATTTAATTTTAAAATTTTCAGTTTCAATATAGGTACAGTAGTCGGTATAATTGGCGACACGATTTTGAATTAGATAGCCAATGGTATGGCCTAGCATCCAGGTCGATGCTTGTTCTTGCTTCTGGGGTAGCGTAACTTCTGCGGCCACAGAGGTTCGGTCTTGTCAATGTGCGTTGTAGTGGTACGATCTATGATGGCCAATATTCTGCACAGAAGGTCGGTGACGTGTTTCGCTGGCCCGCAGATGAGGCGGTGAATTAAAGTATCCACAAAACCACATGTACCACAGGTCGGATGATTTGCGAGATGTACTTTGTGTAGCTTGTCATTTGTTGATATCTTGTCATTTGCGACCATATACCACGCTGATTGAATCGCACTAGGGAGAAGGGTGCTAAAAATATTTCTCCAGATAGTTCCAACTGTGATTCGGCCATTTCCGTTCCACAGGGTTTCGGTTTGTACTTGTTAAGAATTCATAGACTGCCTTGTTCTTTCCACTCAGCTAACACCGCGTTGTAGCCAAAGCAACTACACAGACTGTCTTAGAGCACGTCTCCCTCCACACGCATTTCACAGGGAACAAGAGGCAGAATTAAAGTATGTGGTGTGGAGGGAGACGTGCTTTAAGACAGTCCGTGTAGCTGCTTTGGATACAACGCGGTGTTAGCTGAGTGGCTGCCGGGCGCCATGGCTCAGCGCGCCCGGTCAGAGGGCTTAATGTCCTCTGTAACAAAAAAAAGCTGAGCCAAAGCCAAATGATCAACGAACGACCAAGTACGAACAATAAAAACGACCGCAGACCATAAATCTACCTGAAGAAAAAAAAATTGTCTAAAGCACCTACCTAGTAACTAGGAGGTCCCGGGTTCGAATCTCGGCCACCGCATAAATTTTAATTCAACGCCTCTCGTTATGTTTAAGACCATAATCCGCAAAACTAAAGGTGTAGTGTGCTCCTATTCTTATTTCCTTTGCCGGCCGCGGTGGCCGAGGGTACTGAGGCGCTTCAGTCACGGTCTGCACGGCCACTACGGTCGGGGGTTCGAATCCCCCATCGGGCATGGATATTTGTGCCGTCCTAGTTCGTAAGTAGTTCATAAGTAGTTTGTAAGTTTAGGGACTGATGACCCCGTAGTTAAGTCCCATAAGCTGTACAAACATTTGAATTTTGATTTATTTCCTTTTTATGGTAGGCAACAGCAGAGCAGGTAAGTTATTGCAGCTTTCTCTGATCCTGTCGTTGATATTCGCTTCTGATTTTGGATCGCAAAACAGTCTGTTACTACGGTAATATACTCTCGGAAATAGGAAAATGTGTGCCGCGCGGGAGCATCCGAGCGGTCTGGGGCGCCACGTTACGGATCGTGAGGCCTCCCGCGTCTGAGGTTAGAATCCTCCCTGGGGCATGGCTGTGTTTGTTGTTCTTAGGTAAGTTTAACTTAGTTTTAGTAGTTTGTAAGTGTAGGGACTTATGACGAAATTAGTTTGGTTCCATAGAATTAAAACATTTGAATTTTCGATTTTTCGGAAAAATGCGAGTTCTGTTATTAGTACTGCTAGTTACCGAATGTAAACACCAAGGATTAGGAAAACAAGATTCTAACGGTGGATTCAGTAGGAACGTGAGGAGACTTGGAAATCTCGTACATACCTAATTCTGTTCCTGAGCTTAAACTTGTGGATATGATGTCCGCCTGATATACAAAACACTTTTACTTTTCACCCAAACATGTTTCTGCACCTCTGTGCATCATCAGTGATTTTACTTATTTATTTATGGCTTGGTTTTACATTTCTTACTCATGTATTTTTTCATAGTTAGATAATAGGAGCGTTGTCATGTATGCATATCTAAGAAATGTAAAACTAAGATATAAATAAATAAAACCACTGATGATGGCATAGAGGTGCTGAAACATGTTTTGGTGAAAAGTAAAAACAGTGTTTTGCATATCAGGCGGACTTCATATTGGTTGGTTGGGACAGGGAGACCAAATTGATAAGGTCATAATTCCCCCCAGAGGAGAGGGGAAGGAATGAGGATAGGAAAGTAGGGGAAGGGAAACGAGATTTAGGCCAGGGTGGAAAGAAGGGAGAAAGACTGCATTACCTCGGAGTTCCGTGCTCGCCAAGCACGTACTCACGAAAGAACCGTGAGCCCCCTTAGGGGGGAACTCATATCATTTTTAATGCAGTCATGGCAATAATAAGAGCTGCACATCGAAAAATGTTGAATCTAAGAACTTTCTTAACGCTGATGAGGTTAAAGAAATATTACAATCATGCTCACAGGAACGACACAAAATGTCTGAAAATAGTCAGTAACTTTTAGTAACTTACATACGCAGAAATGCTGGGGTCATTCTAAGTTCTTTTAGAAGTTACCAGTAAATAACTACATAATAATAAGTAAATGAGTCACAGTATGGGTTCCGAAATAATAATATGAATAAGCTATGTCGATACTGCGCGGGAATAGCCGTGCGCGGTAAGGTGCGATACAGCTGAGTGCACGGCCGATCCCCGTCGGAGGTTCGAGTCCTTATATATTATTCTTATAATACATCATTTTAAGTGGTTTGCAACTAGTGACCGATGACCACTGTAGTTAGGTCCCATAGATTTACAAACTATTTTTATACTTTGATGAATTTACTGAAAAATACTGCTACATAGATAAAATACAATGAGAGAGAAACAGTGAAAGTGATATTCTTAAACTAAGAATTTTCCAGACACAAAGAGAAAAAGAGAGAGAGAGAGAGAGAGAGAGGAACAATGACAAGACAATCACAGACTATAACAGTATCACGTTCACATATAATAAGTGTAGTTAAGAGAGCATTGTCTTTGCTTAATTAATTACGCGACGTCGATTCGGTGAATCAAGAACCGGTTGTACAGTTAAGGGCACTGACAATTTCCGTATGAATATGATGTTTCTTGTGTGTGTGTGTGTGTGTGTGTGTGTGTGTGAGAGAGAGAGAGAGAGAGAGAGAGAGAGAGAGAGAGAGAGAGGGAGAGAGAGAGAGAGAGAGAGAGTATGTGTATTAAGGGTGGGGAGGTGAGGGACAAAGCACGTCGCAACACATTGCCCAAGAAAATATTATAATTTATTAATTGTTAAGAATTTTCATCTAATGTAACAAACAACAAGCAAGTCAAGTTCACCTAAATCGTTTAACTCTACAATTGTCAGTTTTTACGAACCACCTAAAACCGCCAATGGAACAAAAATACTATAGCGTCCCATCACTAGTCGATGCGTCTAGAGCTTCTTTTTACTACAGTTCCTTTAAAGTAACAGAAATGACTTTCCAATAACAACCAGTTACTCCAATAATGTGAAAATTTCTAATTTTTGTCCAAATCAAAGTTAATATGCAAATACTTCAAAACTAATATTTTGTTATGTTGAGCCACAGTCATACAGTACTGATTAAATTATTGGACCGCCATTTGACTGTAAGATTGTATTATTCATTATTAGAATACATATTTTGCTTTTAGGCCATTATCAAGTGCACAAATATGTCATGACGTTTGTTCATCCACATATACCGAGTAAATGGACTATTTGTGCACTTGATAATGGCCTAAAAGCCTCCGGATTGTGATAATAAATAATACAACCTTACAGTCAAATGGCGGTCCACTCATTTAATCAGTTCTTGACAACCGTTTGTAGAACATAGCAAAAGACATTTATAAAAATACACGCAAATCAAAACAATTTCAGTAGAAAATTTATCGTATCTAGATACGATTTCCAACTACATCTAATGATACAATATGGTTAGGTAGGTTATAGCTCTGACCCAGGTTTGCCGGCCGCGGTGGCCGAGGTGACTGAGGCGCTCCAGTCACGGTCAGCACGGCCACTACGGTCGGGGTTTCGAATCCCCCCTCGGGCATGGATATTTGTGCCGTCCTAGTTCGTAAGTAGTTCACAAGTAGTTTGTAAGTTTAGGGACTGATGATCCCGTAGTTAAGTCCCATAAGCTTAACAAACATTTGATTTTGACCCAGGTTTCTGTGTAATTTTACGCAATATCCTATTCTGTCCCCATGAACCATAGACATAGCCGAGGTTGGATGGCTTGCATGCCCCAACTATTCATATAATCGGACCGTAGGTGCAACCGCAGCGGAGGGATCTGTAGAGAGGCCAGACAAACGTGTGGTTCCTGAAGAGGGGCAGCAGCCTTTTCAGTAGTAGCTGGGGCAACAGTCTGGAGGATTGATTGAGCTGGCCTTGTAACATCAGCTAATGTGGCTTTGCGATGCAGTTACTGCGAACGACCGAAAGCAAAAGGAAATTACAGCCGTTATTTTCCGCGAGGAGGAGATGATCTATTGTATGAATATATGCTGAATGGGTAAAATATTCCCGAGGTAAAATAGTCTCCCATTCGGATCTCCGCGCTGGGACTACTCAGGAGAATGTCGTCATCAGGAAAATAAACACTGACAGTATACGGACGTAGACTTAATAGACAAGGAGGTTAGAAGATTTACTAAGGAAAATGGATATGTTGTAGATGGATATAGATGGAGTTAGTGAAGTTCTATAGAAAGATGAATAGGATTTTTGGTCAGGTAAGTGCAGGATTATAAAAAGAAAATCAGTTGGCGGGTATTACAAGTGTCGGACTAATAATAAGTGGGAAAACAGGAATGCGAGTAAACTAATATGAGCAACACAGTGATCGCATTATCTCAGTCAAGACAGATACGAATCCAACACCGACCACAGTAGTTCACGTTCATTTGCCAACTAGCTCTGTCGATGATGAGGAGATTGAAGAAGTGTATGAGGAGGTAAAATAAATTATTCAGAGAGTTAGGGGAGAGGAAAACTTAATTGTGAAGAGGGATTGGAATTCTGTATTAGGAAATGGTCGTGAAGCAAAAGTACGGTAGTAGGTGAATATGAACTGGGGAAAAGGATTGAAAGTGGAGGTACATGGTATAATTTTGCATAGAACGTAATTTAATCTAAACAAACACTAGGATTAAGAATCGTGAAGGATGGATGCAAACGTGGAAGGCATCAGGAGACACCGGAAGATACCAGATATGCATTATAATAGATTTCGGAACAAGTTTTAAAACAGTAAGAAATATTAAGGGGCAGATATGGATTCCGACCATATTTTATTGGTTATGAACTGTAGACTGAGTTTGAAAAAACTGCAGAAAAGCAGGAAAATGAGATGGGACCTGCATAAATTGAAGACACTTGAAGTTCTCGAGAGTTTTAGAGGGAGCTTTAGGCAACAAATGACAGAAGTGGAGGAAAACAACTGAGTAGAAGATGAATGGGAAGCTTTGAGAGATGAAATAGTGAAGCCAGCAAAGGAGCAAGTAGGTAGAAAGACAAGACCTACAAAAAATCATTGAATATCACACGTAATACCGAATTTAGTTGATGAAAGAAAAAAATTAAAAATGCCGTAAATGAAGCAGGTAAAATAGAGTATAGACGACTAAAGTTGATATTGGCAGAAAGTGCAAAATATCTAAGCATGAAAGGCTAGACAGCAAATGCAAGTCTGCGGAAGAATATATAATTAGGGGAAAGATAGATTGCGCCACAGGAAAATAAAAGACATTTCGAGACTAGAAAAGCTGCTGCATGAATGTCAATAACTCAGGATGGAAACCTGTTCTGAGCAAAGAAGTGAAAGCTGAAAGGTGGAAGGAATATACAGAGGGTCTCTACAAAGGAAACGAACTTCCAGGCAATATTTTAGGAAAGGGAGAAGAAGCAGATGAAGATTAAATAGGATACACTGTACTGAGAGAAGAATTTGACACAGCACTGAAACAAGGCTCTGGAGTAGACGACATAAATCTCAGCGCAACTGAAGTCTCTGGGAGAGCCAGTATGATGAAACTATTTCATCTGCTGTCGAAGATGCATGAGAAATGTCCTCAGATTTCAAGAAAAATAGCGCAGTACCAATTCCAAACAAATCATCATGAAAGTTACAGAATAATGAGTCTAATAAGTCACGGTTGCAAAATTCTAACATGAAGTATTTACAGAAGAATAGGAAGCTAGTAGAAGCCGATCTCGGGGAAGTTTGGGTTTCAAATGTTCAAATGTTTGTAAAGCTTATGGGACTTAACTACGGGGTCATCAGTCCCTAAACTTACAAACTACTTATGAACTACTTACGAACTAGGACGGCACAAATATCCATGCCCGAGGGGGGATTCGAACCCCCGACCGTAGTGGCCTTGCAGACCGTGACTGAAGCGCCTCAGTCTCCTCGGCCACCGCACGTTTGGGTTTAAGAGAAATGTAGTAACACTTGAGGCAATGTTCATCTCACTACTTATCTCAGAAGATAGATTAAGGAAAGGCAAATCTAAATTTTTCCTTTTTGTTCATCTAGAGAAAGCTTTTGACAATGTTAATTGGAATGCGATCTTTCAAATTCTGAAGTCAATAGAAGTAAAATATAGAACGAAGGTTATTCACAACTTGTATAGAAACCAAACAGGAGTTATACGAGTCTACATGACGAAAGGAAAGCATTGGTTGGGAAGGGTTTAGAGACATCGTGAAGCTGTGAAAGCAAGCAAGGAGAAACTAGCAGGAGGAATTAAAGTTCAAGGTGAAGAAATAAAAACTTTGCGGTTTGACGATGACATTGATATTCTGTCATAGAAAGAAAAGGATCTGGAAGGGCAATTGAACGGATTGGACATTGTCATGATAGGAGCATTAGTAAAAGCAAAACTAAGTTAATAGAGTGCAGTCAGGTGATGCTGAAGGAATTAGATTAGGTAATGAAAAATGTTCAAATGTTTGTTAAGCTTAAGGGACTTAACTGCGTGGTCATCAGTCCCAAAACTTACAAACTACTTATGAACTACCTTATACTAAGGACGACACAAACATCCATGCCCGAGGGAGGATTCGAAGCCCCGAGAGAGAGTGGCCTCGCGCATCGTAGCATAGCGCCTCAATGCACTTGGCCACTCCGCTGCGGCTAGATTACGTAACGAAACAATAGAGGTCGCGGATGAATTTTGTTACTTGTGCAGTAAAATAACATGTGATGGTCACAATAGAGGGGATGTAAAATACAGAATGGCAATGGGAAGATAAGCGTTTTTGAAAAAGAAAAGTTTGTTAACGTTGAATACCAATTTAATTGTTTGTTAGTCTTTTCTGAAGGAATTTGTGTGGAGTTTAGTCTTGTATGGTAGTGAAATATGGACGATAAACAGTTCAGAGAGAAAAAAGAATGGAAGCGTTTGAAATGTGGTGATACAGACGAATTGTTGAAGGCTGCGAGATCACGTAAGTAAGGACGGAGTACTGAACAGAATTGGGGAGAAAAGGAGTTTTTGGCATACCTTGACTATAACAAGGGATCGATTGTTAGAACACATTCTTAGATATCAAGGAATCGTGACTTTAGCATTTGAGGGAAGTGTATGTGGTAAAAATCGCAGAAGAATACCAAGAGAGGAATACAGTAGGCAGTTTCAAATGGATATTGTTTACCGTTCTTGTGAGCAGATGAAGAGGCTTGCTCGGGATAGAGTAGGGCGGAGAGCTGCATCAAACCAGACTGCGCACTAAAGACCGCAAAAGGGACTTCCCACCCGAGGTTGTGAGCGAACTTAGGTGTCATTTGGATATTCGTTACTTCTCAGTAGATTACCAAATTATTCATGCCTGCTAAATCTAGAATGTAAAAATATAAAAAGGCCACCTTCTTCCATCAACGTTCACTGTGTATTTACTTGCCATATCGTCAACAGTAAACACTTTGGAAGTTATTCCATTGTAACCCCCGACGGGGAATGGCCTCGCGCATCTTAGCATAGCGCGTCAATGCCCTCGGCCGCTCCGACGCGGCGCGGTAGGAACACATTTACAAAATTTGTTGTGACTATGGAGCTACCCTGTTGCACGGTTGGAACGCCATGTCGTCTTGCAGGTGACAGAAGGGATATGCCTCAAATCGTGTTAATACGCGTAAAGTCCGATGGCGCTCAAGCAACTACATCTCAGCCAACATTATTTATCAAGAGTAAGGAACTACGAAGAATGTAACACTGCAAAATATGAAACAAGCCATTGAAACCGCCATAAACGTCATAAAATCCAAGGAGGAATAAGTAAGGTTACAAAAAGAAAAAAAAAAAAACAAATAATAATAATAGCAATAATAATAATTTAATCCCAAACAATTGGTATCAGTTGAGCAGATATTTAACAATAGTTCTCATGTCGTTCCATTTCGTTAAAACAGAAGACATCATTCCAGATTTCCACTGCCTGTCACCATACCACTATAATCATCAGAAAATTTAATTCAAAACACAAATTTTCGTATGCCTAACACATACATGTGAAGCATATTTGATACTAGGAAACAGTTCCCCTAACGCTCTACTGGATTAAAAAACAACATGCATTCTCCAACTTCAATTGACCTAGCAAAACCCCAACCTAAAAGGCAGAGCATGGTCTCACATAAGGTCTTGCCCGAAGATGCTTCTCAAATGAAATACAGTAATAATAGTGATAACGATAATTAATAACAATTTCCAACAAAAAGAGTATTTTAAATACCACTCTCCATACCTCAGTTCATATAAAAACAATTTTGCAGATTTTGATCTTTGGTGCATTCATAGTTGTTTCTCTCTGTCGCTCCTAAGAAACCGGAATTACCTATTTCCGATTGTCAATATACATTTTCCACCATACTCTTCCTTCTACGTGTAAGTCATGTATATATATTTCATTTCTTATTTATTTTTGACAATTGGTGCTTTGTTCATCAAGATTTTATCAAATTTCATCCTTAGAACTTCTGAAACGTATCCACTTGGTTCTTTTTCACTACCTACACCTACACCGGCGATATCCACTGCCGATTGACAGGTTAAATAAGAGAGTGGTGGTTATCAAATGAGATTAAAACTGCGTGAAGTTTTTGATTCCTCGCGCGTATCGTATGTCACGTCCCAACTCGAAAAAAGCATTTATGTGTTTGCGGTAAAGTCCCTGAGTGCTGTGAATTAATTTTTAACGGCATCCATTCTGGAACTGTCATATTAAAAAAGTTTCACAGGTTAAAATGTAGCATTCAGAGCTACAAAATATTGAAAACAATTGTGTTGTCACATAGTTAATTTGTAATTAATTATTAATTCACAATTTAGAATACATGACACTCTCCCATACTGTTTGGGACTTGTCAGATACCTCTTTCCTACACTTGTAGTTGAAATTGGATAGAAAGTAAAATGCCATTGGAATTTAGATGAATTTAAATATTCTCGTTTATAAGGAATGAGTGAGGCTTTAGGCACAGGTTTGTGTACGTGCGATTAGCGGGCTGTATCTGTAGCCACGTTTAGTGATTTTTTTTTCTTCTTTTTCTTTTTACTCGATCTCACGTAGACGTTTATTAAAATCCACTCTCCACTTAACGAAATAGGTATTTGTCGTTTTCATTTCTTACCACTTCGTGTAACTTATGAAGGGTTGTTGGTCAATCCCTTTACACATTCTCTCGTGAAATATATTTGTCAAAGAAGCTATTCTGATAATCAACGAATACACATATCCAGTCGCGAGACGATCTTTAAGTTCGGACTAATGACCAAATTCCCAATTGTCTCATACTGCGGTCTTTCAGACAGCTACGCCTAATTTTCAAAATGCTTACATTACTACTTTTTCCTCACTGGGAAATCCCGCAAGGAAAGCGTACCATTCCTAAAAACGCACCGTAGTTTTTAAAATCGTATATTTCATTTCATTTTAATACACACAGACTACAATGGTGTCTAAAATGAATGAAAAGTGCTAATCCACTGTTTCTCCGTCCTGTGTCAAAATCCGATAAAATCTACAGCTCTCAACAGCTGTCTGTGCAGTAGTGTTCTGCACGGAAGGTGGCATTCCGATCAGCATTCTAGGGTACCAACAGTATCAGGGTAACCATCAAACAGGGTAGTGTTTGTTCGGTTCTCTCACATCCACAAATGTGTGTACGCATTCACAGACGGTGCATTATGGCATGTACCAGACACTTTGCGGTGGAAGGTCATTGGATGAATAATGAAAGCCGCGGCGGAGAAAAATGAAAGCAGGATAGTCTCAAACAAATGTGGCCCTGTGGCTTAATGTGAGTAGTTCTGTTAATCCTCGGACGTGGCGACAATTTGAAACTGTATCCCGAATACCAGGGAATGGCCTACAACTTGTGGCGTTAGATAGAGACGACCACTATTTCAGTGTAAGTTCTCGACTGTAGCTCCACAGTAATGCAGAGCAACTGGCATTTGATCTAGCATCATCCACTGAAAGAGTTGTATCAAGATAAGCAGTGAAAAGACGGCTTCAGCAGGGTGGTCTAAATTGTCGGAGACCTACTGTATGCGTGTTCTTGACGCGTCTTCACAGAAGGGAACATCTCGAATGGAGTCATCTACAAGCCACACTGGGCGGTCGAACAGTGAGCCTGTGTTCTTTTCACAGATAAGTCACGATTCGGCCTTAAGGGTGATTCTCGACAGATTTTCGCCTATGGGGAATGGGGAACACGACTTCTGGAGCTATACATTATCGAAAGAGACCAACATCGAGGAAGCTCTCTAATGTTGTTTGCGGAAATTTTGTTGAATGAACACCTCTTCATCAAGTTTTACAGATGAATCGACAAGGTTCTGGACCATATCTTGTGACCTCATATGGGCCTGTTGCTAGGTGCTGTGGGCGTGGACTCCATAATGATGGAAGATAATGCTGGACCTCATAGAACACGGGCGGTTGATATTTTCCTGCAAACGGAAGATAGGGCTACTGCAATGCTATGGCTGCTCGCTCTCCAGATTTGAATCCCATATACATATCTGAGGTGTACTAGGAACGCAACTTGCATGTGTCAGTATACACAACCACTCTCCAAGACTTTCGAACAGCTATACAGATAAAATTGTGTTAATGACCTCAACAACAGATTGATATTATTCGACACATACTCCATCCTGTCAGGAGATATTCACACTTTATACTGAGCTCATAAACCCTTCCTATACTAGCTGGGCTCGGCATGACCCCATGTGAAAATGCTTCTTTTTATATTACAAAATATTTATGAATGATATCACATCAGTTTGGAATATGTAATGTTTTTGCTGTATTCCGCGAGTGACCTAGGGAAGAAACATGTCGCTTGGGCTCAAACCGATCTCACTTGCTATTAGATTGAAGAGCGATGAAAACATTTTTGTCTACCTTTATGAGTGTTGCAGTTGTTTCCATTCTGTATTATCTTACATTGCTTCTATTTTACTATCATCATCCATACCGTTTTGTGAACTTACTTGGAAATCTAGCTTTTGTTTCTCTTGTGTTATTAATAACCTCCTTATAACTATTCTAATTGCGAAATAAAATGTCACACGATTTTGTACAACAAATTCAAGAATTCTCCCGTGACTAAACTGTTAATTTGGCATGAAATTCAAAAGTAGAAATAAACTCTAATTTAACATATTATCACTACTGTAAAATCACTTTCTTCGGATTTTTCATTTTCATGTCACATTACTGCACATTTCGTTTATCACCCATTAATATTAGAGCTTTGGAGGTGATAAGAATCGTAGTTTTCTATATGTCTTGCATTATTTTATTTACTTTGAAGTCTAATTCATTGTTTTATTTGGAATTTCATTATGCAGCACAATTTGCAACCTTAATGTATTCACTAAGCCTCTTCGAATATTACCAATAATCGTAAGCTCCATGTCGTGTTTTACACACTTGTTTAATACAGTAAATTTTCCATGTATAAAACGGACGTTAGTTGATTTATTGACGGTTTCATGAAACTTTTGTAGTCTATCATGTGAGCGTTTGGCAGTGAATCATTTTCAGAACTACAAGTTTTTTTGTGACGGGTAAACAATATTTTCTGATGAACGAACCGGGATTCAAACCCGGAAACTTTGCCTTATGCGGGAAAGTGCTGCATCAGCTGAGCTATCCTGACAAGCGTAATAGCCGGTGCTCACAGTTTTACTTCCACCAGTACCTCGCCTCCTACTTTCCAAACTTCACAGAAGATCTCCTACGAACTCTGCAGAAGTAGCACTCCTGAAAGAAATGATATGGCCCGGCATGCAGTTTTCAATCTTCCAGGAAGTTTGATATCAGCGCACTCGTCCCTGCAGAGTGAGTTTATCATTCTGGAATACTTTCTGATGTTCTTGTTTTTTTCTGCATTTTCTTTTCCATTTTTTTTTTTTAAATTATGTACTACAAAGTATGGGAGAACTGAAGATTTGGAAGACCATTACCATGCCCGAAGTGTGGATTGTAATTTTTTTGCGGAGGATATCTTTGTTTCTGTACTGTATTTTTATCCCCGTCTTGAGCCAAATGATTGCACATTTTGTTTTAATTTAGTTTTCACTTCTATGTGATTTGCTGTTACCTCTGATAATAGGTTTTTCTCTTTGTACTTTATTTAAGGTAAGTGTGCATTAGGATTTGAAAGGTGTCTTTGGAAATGAGGTAGTTTATCAGCCCTGATAACAAACGTTAAACTTTTGTAAACCTAAAAGATGTTGATGTATTGGTTAAGCTTATGGGATTTACGTGCGAGGTCATCAGTCCCTAAACTTACAAACTACTTATCAACTAACTTATACTGAAGGCAAAATAAACATTCATGCCCGAGAGAGGATTAGGACCCCCGACGGGAAACGGCCTCGCGCTTCAGATCATAGCTCCTCAATGCGCTCGGCCACTACGCTGCTTTGGAAACCTATTGGACCAAACTGCTATAATCATCAGTTCCTAGACTTACAAACTACTTGATCTAACATTCACTAAGGACAACACACACACACACACACACACACACACACACACACACACACACACACACACATATATATATATATATATATATATATATATATATATATATATACTGGTTTTTTTCTTTTGTTCTAATAAAACCCCATGTCATTCCAGACATAAATCACGGCATAATGTAGTAGAGAGGTAAAAATTGGCATACATGCCTGGAATGACATGGGGTTTTATTAGAATGAAAAATAAAGTATTGCTAGACGCGTGAAAGATCTGGTGATGATCGTGTGCTCAGCCGCCACTTTCGTCATGCTTGGCCTCCCAGGTCCGCAGACCTCAGTCTGTGCCATTATTGACTTTGAAGTTATCTGAAGTCGTAAATGTATTGTGATCAACCGACATCTCTAGGGATGGTGAAAGACAACATCTGACGCCAATGCCACACCATAACTACGGACATGCTTTACAGTGCTGTTCACAACATTATTCCTCGACTGCAGTTATTGTTGAGGAATGTCCTGTAAAGAACATCATCTTTGCTTTGTTATGCTAATTTTTGCTTTTCTGATCAGATGATTTTTTGTACTTTTATTTATTTTCTTCTAATAAAACCCCTTGTCATTCCAAGCATGTGTATCAATTTTTACCTCTCTATCTACATTATTACGGTTTTTTAAGTTTTCAAATTTATAGTAACTTTTTTGATCACCCGGTATATGCCGGAGGGAGGACTCGAACCTCCAGCGGGAACGACCGCCCAGTTTGTAGCATGACCCCTTAGACCTCGCACCCAATCCGCGCTGCTCCTGCTAACGAAACAAATTGATGCTGCCCTTCCACATTTGCATGAATAATGGAAAAAACCTGGAACAGAAGTATCAGGTAGCAAGTTCAATTACATCAGTAGACACATAATCCCACGTAACCAGACAATGCAGATGTCACCAAATAAAAAAAGGGGAATGAATGTGGAGAATCACTTAATAATGAAGTCAATACAGAAGGGAATTCATTATTTTCAGAGGTATTACGGTCGCTCAACATCTTTGCACGAACACTTGAAAATAGTTATACACGTTATTATACTTACCTTTTCACGTGTGCATTTCACCTAACAACAAAGAATATTGCAAGGCAAGAATTATCTTTTCGGTTTATATGAGACGAATAGGCCCCTATGATATGTGAATTAGTGTCTACTGTAAGACAGACACAAGTTCCGTAAATAGATAACTTTCACCAATATCAGCCAATTACACAGGTATACAGAAATTATGTCACAACCTATGAAAAGAATTATTGGAGCCCATATGAAATCTTTACGCTGCAAACAAACCGGCAAAGTTCCTCACTCTGCACGTAGATGATTCAATTGTATCCGACCGTGTGTGTTATGGTCTTCAGTCCGGAGACTGGTTTGATGCAGCTCTCCACCCTACTCTATCCTGAGCAAGCCTTTTCATCTCCTCATAAGAACGGCAACCCACATCCACTTGAATCTGCTTACTATACGCGTCTCTTGGTCTCTCTCTGCGATTTTTACCCCACACACTTCCCTCCAATGCTAAATTTACGATTCCCCGATGTCTAAGAATGTGTCCTACCAAGCGATCCCTTCTTTTAGTCAAGGTATGCCAAAAATTCCTTTTCTCTCCAATTCTGTTCAGTACCTTTTCATTAGTTATGCAATCTACCCACCTAATCTTCAGCATTCTTCTGTAGCACCACATTTCAAAAGCCTCTATTCTCTTCCTGTCCGCACTGCTTATCGTCCATGTTTCACTCCCGTACAAGGCAACACTCCACACAAATGCCTTCAGAAAAGTCTTCTTTACCCTTAAATTAATATTCGATGTTAGCAAATTTCTCTTTTTCAAAAATTCTTTTCTTCCCATTGCCATTCTGCATTTTATATCCGTTGTACTGCGACCATCGCATGTTATTTTACTACCCAAGTAACAAAACTCATCCGACCGACCGCCGCATTATTCTCTGCCAGTAACGTTGATGAGTGCGATATGGCGGGACATGTAATGAGCAAGCTACTCTTTGGGTCGATGTCGAGTTTCTTGACTTGGAAGCGCACTGCTCGGTCAAGTGGCTTCTCTGTTCGCCTCGCCACACTAAGTGAACTCCCATCCAGTCCTCTCAGTAAGGAAAAATCGTTGACAATACTGGGAATCGAACCTGCGTCCACCGCATGGCATTCAGCAGCGCTGATCACTCCACTACGGAAGCGGACGCAAGCTGTTCCTACGAAGATCATAATCTCAGCAGCATAACGTCAGTGTCATTCATGTCCCACTATGAAGAAACATGATGGTCATACTGTTGCGTGGCGTGAATTTGGTAACGGCAAAGTTTGTATGAGTTTCATACGGAGTAAAATGTGTAACAGACGAAATTATGCGATATCTGGAGTCGAAAATGTAGACACCATAGCAAAGGAAGCATAGAGAAATGGGGCTCTTAAATATAATTAAACCCTAATAATAGATATCAAAGATGTATTCTGAACACAGTTTCCAGGAAAGGGGGGAAATAAATGGCCTAGGGCATTCGAAACGAAATTTAATCAGTACACGCTAATTTATACAGTTACCATGATTCAATATGACAAAAAATTGAAGTTTTCAAAAAATTACAGCATGATGTAAATCCAGTCGTAAGATTTAAAAAGTTGTGTTACCACTATGTACTAGTAATAGTTGAAACTATATTTAAGGAGGATGATCATTGGTCAGCAAACCTAGTTGGTGACAAATGATAGAGACAATTCCACAAGATAGTAATCATGGCAGACATGAGAATATAGGAAACATTAATACCATTTAAGTAATAGTAATGGTAATCAGATGTCAAGTGTAACTCAGAGAAATTTTTTATTGTGAATCTCTTCATGTTTCATAATGATTTTTATTCGAGATAGTTATCTCTTAACTTTGTCCAAAACATTCACTCTTACCACCTCTCTTTCTCTCATACATTCTTCGTTAATTAAAGGCAAACGATTAAGCCCGAAGATGATAAACTCTACCTCTGTCTTAAGTGCACTTTCGAATTCTCTTGACAATAGTTCGCAGAGCTCTTCCGAGTGGTCTTCATCTCGTTTAAAGGCGGCAGCACTATTTATATTTAGAAAGTTTCGTCTTTCTTGTTCACTTTCTCTTTGTCGGCCTCTTCTTTCAACTATCCCTTGAGGCCATATTTTAAAGGAGTAAGGTTCATGGTCCTTCATCGTCAAAAAACTGGAGGGTTGTTAAGTTTAGAATATGTATCACCTAGAAAGAAGAATGTCCAGGATCACGGTCATGCTGCAAGTACATACCCATCTTTGTAGTCAAAGTAATATCTTCTAATAATGCTGGAATCTTGTCCGGTATATGAGCAGTACGAAACCTTAAGGCGCTTCCATTTCTCTTCCATGACTGTAGCCTTCGTCTTCTCCTTCATTCGTTCCATCCTGTTCATGCTTACGTGTTTAAGCTCCTGTTCCTATCATTATCACTATAATGACGGCATGGACTACTGTGAGTGATTGGGTTCTAGTAGTCTTACAATGCCCTGATAACTGCTGCTTACAGTCGAAACCCGAATGTGATTCCATAAATAAAAACTTAAATACAATGGCGACTGATGGCTGCTACCTATCCTTCTTGTTCATTAATTAATACTAACTAGTTGACCCATTCGAACAATTCGCACTCTATCCTGATCACTCACAGATAGGTAAGATACTGAGAAAAGGCAGATGCAAGTACATATGTATAAAAGATAATAATATTGCGCGCACTGTAAAGTAGCGGAGAGTTAAAAGTTAACTAAACTGTTATAAGTTATAATAGTAAGCGGTTCTTACCTGTAATGATGAACGTTGAGATAATTTCAGTGATCTCTATGTAGAGATTACTAAGTAATTCAGTTCACTCGGGCAGTACACAAAGCTTGCTTGAACAAAGTGATCAAATCCAAAAGCTGTTGTGCATCAACGTATGAAACAGAAGTCTCGTGATAAAGTACGCTTGCGTAAATAATCTAAACAAGTGCAAGAGCTGTCCTGCTAAATTAAATTATTTGTGTATTTTTCGTCATTACATCGACGTGTACAACCGAAATCGTGTGATAAACTATGCTTGCATCAAAGAAGGTCTTGGGCTTGCATAAAGAATCTAAACAACTGTAAAGGCTGTCGTTCATGATAATTAAACAGAGCGTCAATTGACGGGACGTTCTACGTTGCTTTTATATCGGTCGCGCAAAATAAGTTGATACTCGGCATGGTGGCAACCGTAAATAGATATCCCATTTCCGATCATTCGCCGGGTATAATATTTTTCAAACCAAAGTTTTATTTTTCGTCATTACTGGGGAACGAAACTTTGAATATGATACCTCAATCATTAATTTTGGATAGGTAATACGGGAGATATGGCGTACCCACACAAAAGCACCGATGAGAACTAATATATATGATTATCAAGTGTACTAATGCACTGAATGTTTCGTTTAAACTCATAACTCATTTTGAAAATTAAGTAGACTGATATGAGATGAGTCCTGGCCTTGTTGACTAAGAATACATGCTGAGCAAGTATTCATGACTACTTCTGGTTATGGCTTCTAAATTGAGTAATAGCATGCTTATGAAAAAACTCTCAGCACAGGCCATTTGATATCACACACTCCAGTGCGGAAAAGTGGGGGGAGGGTTGTGGGGGAGGCCGAATGTGTATGACGTCAGGGGAGCTGTGCTAAGATAGTGTGTGTGTGTGTGCATAATAAGCACGCTCTCTGATGAGGCTTGTTCTAAGTATACGAAGCATAACCCTAATTGATGTAAAGATTTTGCAGATGGGCAGCGATGTGCACTAAGATGCTCACATGTGCTTCGTTGGTAATATATCAGACAAGATGAGGTTAGAAACTTCAGATTAAACTTCAGATTAAACTGGCAGATTAAAACTGTGTGTCGTAACCGGGCTTCGAGCCTAGGACCTTTGCCTTTCGCTGGCAACCTCTCTACCGACGGAGCTATCCCGACACTCTTCACGGTCCGTCCTCACATACTTCCACCAGTACCTTGCCTACTACATCCAAAGTCGAGATTTGTTGACACATTCAGAAATACTGGTTGTAAATGTATCATGTTGCTACCAGAGTAAACAGCTATATAGTCAGGAAAAATGCCAGAAAAGAAGGTATGCACTGAGAGAGAGAGAGAGGAAAAAAAAAAAAAAAAAAAAAAAAAAAAAAAAGAAAAAGTCTAGTATATTGAACTGCTATCTACTTGATTAATATTCGGAGATGAAATACCTGGGATGTTGTTGCAAGTTCATGTAGACGATTCTTACATTACCGCTGTGCAAGTAACACAAGGTGTTTCAGAGATTTTGAACAAAATGGAAATGTGTAAATACTTAACATCAAACTGGAACTTATCCTACAAAAAAGCAATCTGTGTTAACAATGAACATAAAGGTATGCTGACATACAGTTATCAAACTTAAGGAGTTAGTCATTTACAATTTGAAAAATAGAAATCCACCATTTACTAATTCACCATCCCTCCGACGATTTGGGACAATTGTTGTGAGCAGTTTCGATACTTCGTTGAAATAACATTTAAGTATCATACTTCGAAAAACATATCAAATGCACATTTGCAATGCACACAGCGCTCAACAGATATGGAGTAAAAAGCACTGAAGAACACATCCACATTGTATTATGTTGAAAATCATGAAAGTTACTGTCAAGATTGAATTATATGTAATATTATCAATCTTCAGACTGAGTTAACCAGTGCAGCCTTTCTACATAAGATATTCACCTCCTATCTGGTCTGGAACCTAAATAAATATGACTGTGTTTGAGGATAACAACATGCATACAGGAAATAGTAAAAAATAACTACCTTCTTAATTATACACAATACAACAATTTTATCTGTCTATTACATGTGAATAATATGTACAGGACCATAATATTTTTATGTGCCTTTCCATAATTTATTTTTGGTAACACCACTTTTTCTATAAATAAGTCATATTAGTAACAATAACTGGTTACTGTTTATTTTTCTTTGCAGTTAACAACCTCTACAATGAATCTGGATTTCCACTTCCCTATTTTATAATTATTTTGTTTTTCCAATGAGAATCTGTTTCCTACGCCTAGATTATACGTGTCTGTTAATAATATTTCCACTACGAGCATCATTTACCATAATGTAATAACAGATTTATACGGTTGTGGCACATTCTAAATTTTCCTCTTTTTGTTAAGATAGATGACACATCTTGATTTAATCTGAATATTTTGAGTTTTGGCGTCTATACACTACTACAGATAATGAATACAAATGGTTTCAGGTGCAGCTCTCTTACCTTGGGATACCGCAACCTGCTGTTCTGTTATCGAAAGGGATTGTGTAAGTATGCTGTTGTGCTACTAATTTTAATTTGTTTGCTTTGACTGATACATTAAGTAGGTCAATAAAACACAGTTGCAGCGGCCAGTTGTAGCACGATCTATTTTTAGTTTCCAAAACCGGCTTAAGTGTATTCTTTTCTGATCCTAGGAAAGGTGTTTGGACGAATTTTCTTTCCTCTTATTCTTATTAAACACATTGTTTCTGAAGGAAATGTCAAGCAAATTTTATTGGATATTACTGTATTTTAGTACCACTTTCTTAGAACTGGATCGAATTCTTCATAACACAACAGAGTAATGGTTGTTGCGACTTTTGATTTAATGTCCCTGAATTGTAAGATATACTCAGATTAATGCAGCCGAGATAGGCTGGGAAAAGATACCACGGATACTCGGAAGATGATTTTAAAATGATCGCAGATAATTAGGAAACGTTGCATCATTGCAGTTCTATTAAATTGTTAATGCTCCTGCAATATCTACATATACATCTGTAGCGAGGTACTACTTCCGTGTATGAATAACGTTTCCTTATGACACTCCCAGTGGATCAATTTCTGGCATCTACTTTTCTTACTGTTTCTGTGACGTGGTCATTGCAACTGAGGTCACTCTCGTACTACTTGGTATTTTACGACGTTTAGTTTTTCCAGTAATTTGTCGTCAGTATAAGCTTCGTGGTACTCTGTGCAACTGCTGCCACGACCATTCAACCCTGAAAGAACCAGACTGACTGACAGTGGGTCACATGATTTTGACACGCTAACTAGTCTCTTCATTTCGTTCGATTGGCTAATGATTCTTACAGATAATCACTCATAATGTGTTTCGAAATACACGTATTTTTCTCAGTTTGCATATTTTTACACCTATAATTTAG
Organism: Locusta migratoria; assembly: GCA_026315105.1. NCBI lineage: Eukaryota > Metazoa > Arthropoda > Insecta > Orthoptera > Acrididae > Locusta > Locusta migratoria. The sequence goes on from CM048744.1 coordinate 278,457,913, forward strand.
CATGTTATTGTTCCGCTGCCTAAGTTTGTACCTTTACCTGTTATTCACCCTGAAAAGAAATTTCAGAATAGTTACAGGTCTGTTCATCTTTTATTCATGTCCTGCAAGTTTCATTCTCTTCGTTATTATTTGAAGAGAACAAATATTCAGTACATTTCTGGGGGTCATAGAATCCAATACAGTGTCGTCGAAGCCGAGTGTTCATCAGAGACAAGAATATCATTAGAAGTGCCTCAGGGAAGTAAGAGGAAAGCGCTATTAATCTTCATCTACATAAATGTGTTGATGGACAGGCTGAGTATCAATCTGCAGCTCTTGGATGATGATCCTGTGGTGTACGGAAAGGAGTCGTCATTTTACTTGTTTTTATGTATATTTATCACTTTACTCAGGACTAAACTGAGGAAAAAGTCTCAATGCTCGTGGAAAGAGTCAGTGTGTCAAACTGTAACACGATAACTATTTTTATTTTTATTCTTCAGGAATTCCTCAACAGAATAGAAATAGCGAGTCATGAGGAAAGTCTTCAGTTTAGATTTGAAAGTGTATGGATTTCTTTTTAATTGTGAGGAGATACGATTCATCTGTAGAGAGACCCAGTATAGAACAGTAGTTTGACTAATTTTTGGGTACTGCGTGCGTGTTTGAGCTTCACACTGGATCGGATTAATGGACTAGATAGGAGAAAATCATAGGCAGGCTGCTAGATTTAGCAGTTTAAGCAACACCCGAGTGTTAATCCTGGAGGGATGTCGACGTTGTTTCCCTGGAACATTATTTGCGTACTTTAGGGGTTCAATATTTTTTTATAACTGCAGATCTATTCAACAGCCGCAAACTTAAATTATACAACAAGACGAGAAAGGCGAGAGTAATTGGTACTCGTACAGCGACACGCAGAACGTCTTTTACCCTCACTCTGTTTGGGACTGGAACTAGTAAGGAGTATTAATCTCCATCACAAATCACATTGTGACAGGCAGAGGATAGATGTACATGAATATGCAGATTCCTTCTCAACTACAGACGTTACCATACAATGGTCACTTGTGACCACATGGGGAGGAATGTTAATTGTGCCAGGAAATCCGAGCATGCTAGATCTAGGGCAGCATGACTCCACTGGAAGTGTGCGGATGGTCTCGGAAATACGTGCAGTGAAATAAAATATTGCAATTACTGTCTTCCATGGAATTCAGTACGCTCAAGAAAATGAGAACTGGTCATTGCCTAATAAAATGTATGTGGTGTAGAAGCAAATGGACTCCGAGAGTCTTCTCGCTGCAGATTGTAGGGTGCTCGGGGTGTAAGGACTAAGAGACCACTGACAGTGCCTCTCGTGTCGCCGAGGGAGCAACCGGTGGCGACGGTGGGCGTCTGGCTAGGAGGAGGCTAAAGGCCCAGTTTTTTGTTTTTTTGTTTTTCTTGTTGTTTTTTTTTTTAATATCATTTTTTTCTTATTCTCACGTTATACAACAACCCATCACCAAATATTTAATGGGTCCTAATTTACTACAATTTACTATATATGGCAGTGAAGTGTTAGTGTCTCTATGTAATACAGACTGTAACGGTTACTGTTAGAGATTTTACTTCAGGGGGATTATTCTGCTGAGAAAAACTAGCTACTGGACTACTTTAGTGATTACAGGTGTGCCAGCAATGTATAAAACTGAAAGCGGCCAATGTCCACCGAGCTAAACCCAGTGGACTTATCCCTGGCACTGGGCTGACCATGATGTTTGCTCAGTGCAGTCGCCGGAGAGTTGTTCATGATTGTTGTTAATTGAAACTCACATTTAAGAACGACTCTAAGCTTAACCTACAGTCGAAATTGTGGTCGCATCCAGTCCCCCTGGACCCGAGTGTGGCGGTTTCCAGCACCGGCGGCATGGCATGGGTGCTTTAGTCACGTCCGTGTAGACTCGTTCATAGCTGATGCCGGAGGAAGTCCTCTCGAACCTTGTTTGAAATAGCTTCTGCGACGTCGTCCAGGATCTGAAACGTATCTGAGTGTCTAATCAGGTTATAAGCGTCATTATTTGGGAGTTGTTGTCTCAATTCGGAAGCAACTGTATCGTATATGGGGCGTGATCCAGTGTACCCTCTGGGGCACCACAGCCACACCCAGGCGTCGCCCTCTTCCTACACCAACATATGTCGGATAGGGACCATGGCCGGTGAGGAAGAGTTTCAGGCCACGACGCGGTTGAAAGTTTCTCATGGAAAATCTCTCCTGCACACTCGGCAGCAGCTCTCAGGTTCTCCTTCAGGTTTCATCCTGATCCCAGTGTTCCTGCCATAATTCTCCCCCTCTCCCCCTAATGGAAGTCTTGCTATCAAGCGGCATCACCATGATGTCAGATACCTTATCCTGGTTTCCCTTCATTCCTCAGTACGAGGCCGCTTGTTCCCTTATTTTGACGTCCAGCGAGTGGAGCCCCTTCAGGACAAGAAGTGCCCCTCCAGGAGTTGTCCTATAAGCCCCTGCGGAGTGCAACAGGATATTCCTTTGTACCCTTCTCACTGCCATGGCAGGCGCTATCCGGGTGAGCCTGTGGGCCCAGCTGCCAGAACCATAGCCCACAAAAGACATAAGTATACTGTTGTGTAGGGCTTGTGAGACTGGGCGGAAGGTGGAGCATTCGATGCCCAATCCCAGCGAACCTGTGCGACTGGCGCTCTCTTAGTTACTGTATCTATGTGGGCCATGAAGTTCCAGCGCTCATTAATGACTACCCCTAGGAATCTTGCTTGGTTTCGCCGAATCACTGGTACTTTTGATATCCTCACTGTCGGGTACCGTACAAGGCTGCCCTTCAAGAGAATGTAGTTGGATTTGTTAGGTGCAACTGAGAGTTTAGTGGCTTGGCACCAAACAGTTAGGATTTACAAGGCTCTTTGTACTCGTGGTTCCAGGTCCTCGTGGCTGCGACCACCTACCAGTAGGAGGATGGTAGGCCCTTTTACAAGATCTAAATTCTTGTCTCAACTGACTGCTGTTTGCCGCGGTGAAGTGGTCGAGCGCTCTAGAGCGCCTTGTTGCGGAGCGTGTGGTTACTCGCCGTCGGAGATTCGAGACCTCACCGGGGCAACGGTGTGTGTGTGTGTGTGTGTGTGTGTGTGTGTGTGTGTGTGTGATTAGGTTACTTACTTTCTCTATAAGTCTAGGGACTGATGATGATAGCAGTTTGGTCCAATAGATTTACAAACATTTCCTTTTGATTACTCTATCCGAGTGGGCTTACTGCAGAGCCCCAGACTTGTTACTCTCTTACTAAGCCTCGTCTGTCACGAGTGGATATTTTCTTTTGGTCGTTAGGATCAATATTGTGGACTTGTCTGCTGTGCAGTTTCTCACTGAACGATGAACCGAGGGTATAAGAGTATGTTTTACGTAGGAACAATCGATGTTAATACAATTTTACTTATGGCCAATGGAAAATATATAGTGTACGTTCTTGTCAAAGGTCATGTTGAAAATTTTCAAATATTTGCAAAGCGTATGGATCAAATACTGTTGTTATCAGTCCCTAGACATACAAGTCACTTAACTTACGCTAAGGGCAACACACCCATGCCCGACGGAGGACTTGGCCGTGAAGTCCGTGACAAGGCGCCTTAGGCCACACGACCAGTCCCACATGGCACAAGTAGTAAGAACTATGCAGTTATGAAAACTAAAAAGTAGGAAAATTGTCGTCCAAATATTTCAAAACATATACATAATATTTCCTGGAGAAAATATAGACGGCCGAGCGGGAAGTGACAGTGTGTCCTCAAGGCGCCTTGCTGCGCAGGGCGTGAATGCTCCCCGTTGGAGGCTCGATTCCTCCCTCGGGCATGGATGTGTGTGTTGTCCTTAGCGTTAGTTAAAGTATTTTGTAAGTCTACGTACTGATTACCAATCTAGTTTGGTCCCATATCTTTACAATCATCTGAACTTTTTTTGAAAATATATATTCGCAGTCATTTAAAACAGTACGTAAAATGAAATAAATTGGTCCTGTTTTACATTATTTTACAAATCTTGTTTAATTTTTAAGTGTCCTGAAAGAAAGAAAATTATTTTTCTCATCTAATAATTAAGTATTTTTCACTGTTGAAACAATTACCGTTATGACAAATTACTCGTCGCAAGACTTTAAAATACTTTGACACTTACATTTAATCTCTCCTTGAAGATTAAGCATGCACGCTAGCATTCCACGACTCTCCTCCGTTTTGGAAATTTAAAGCAATGCTCAGTATTGTAATGACAGAAGAGCAAATGATACTTGCGGATGCTCGAAGATTGTAAAGTCAATTAAGATGGTAGAAGGGTTTTGTTATTTGCGTAGTAAAACGGATTTTGATACCAGGATAAAATATAAAATGCAATATGGCAAAGGAAGAAAATCATTTCTGAAGAAGAGAAATCCGTAACTTAGAATTTTAAGTGTTAGGGAGTCTTTTCTGATGGCTTGTGTCTGGCGTGTGGCTGTGTACAGGAGAGAGACTTAAAAAATATACAAGAAGATGATAGAAGCTTTTGAAATCTGTAGTTACTGAAAATTGGAGGAGCTTCGGTGTGTAGATCGTGTACTAAGGAGGTACTGAGCAGAAATGGGGAGAAAAAAAATGTCTGTCTTATCTTGGATAAGCAAATGGATGGATTGATTGGTAGCACACATTCTGAAGCAACAAGGAATCGTAATTTACTATTGGAGGGAAATTTCTGGCAGTAAAAACCGCAGATTGATCCGAAGAAACGAATACATTAATCAGGTTCATAGGGATAACGTTCTTATTCTGAGATGTTGAGGCTTGCGTAAGATACGTTGGCTTGGAGAGACCATCAAACCAGTCTTGGGACTGAAAACCACAACAGCAACACCGTCTGCAGAAGTGTGTTGCAACTAATGGTGATTTCCTTGAAGGCCAAAACTCGTGGTTTTTTTTTTTTTTTTTTTTTTTTTTTTTTTTTTTTTTTTTTTTTTTTTTTTTTCCCCTTGGTCCTAAACACCAAGTTATCTGTTTGGAATTAATTTTCTTCTTATCCGTAACTGCGATCAAGCTGAAAAGCTCTGTATATAACTTTTGTGGTTATTTTAATATTATTTCTTACCCGCATCCCCTATTCACTTCCAGTGTTTCATATGATAGACATCAAGCCAGCAGCTGTCCACACTGCACGGATGACGAAACTGCAGTGCAGATCATTTGCGTCAGACATTGTAAACTGAGGCGACGGAAGTCGTTACATACAAATATGCTCAGATACAGATGCGGATACTGTCTCCTACACGAGTTTTAAACGGCCATTGATAGGCAGATCTGTCATTTGCACTCCAGTGATTTATGTGAAACGGTTTCCGACGTGGATCTGTCTGCATGAACGCGGAATAGTGGTTGGAAGTAGATGCACGAGACATTAGATTTCGAAAATCTTTAGGGAATCCAATATTCGGTTAGGAGTGTCAAGAGTTTGCGCAGAATACCAAATTTCAGGCATTAGCTCTGATCGCTGACAGCGCAGTGGTCGACTTATTTACCGAAGTTTGCTTAGAGTTTTCGGAGGGGGGAGTAAAGAAACACTATGTGAAATAACATCAGAAATCTCAGTGGTTTGTTTGGTGCGACGCAATAGGCGTTAATGGTCTATGGGAATAGACGACCGTCTGTAGTGTCTATGCTAACAACAAGACCTTGCGTGTAACGCAAATCCTAGGATCGTGACCGTAATAGTTGGACCTAGATAACTGGAAAACCATGGATTCGTCAGAGGTGACCCGATTTCAGTTGGAATGGTTCGAGTGTGATGTAGACCCCACGAACCCATAGTAATTTTCTAGGCATTGTGCTAACTGTTGTTCAGAATGTTCAATTGTTTGTAAATCTATGGCACTTAACTACAATAGTTGTCACTCCCTAGGCTTACTAACTACTTAAACTAATTTACTGAATATATGGAGAGACGTTGAATTAAAAAATTTGCTCTGTGGCCGAGGCTCGAACCCTGGACCACGCTTTCTAGGCTGTCGCTTCAACCGCTCAGCTAATGCAGCCTTGAGGTCAATGCGTCTACACCCCCTGCCTTTTGCGTGCTTCATTTTTTTTACGAATTCCTAACTTCAAATATGTTTTCACACCTAATAAGGTGCTACTAGCTTTGATAACTTTAACTGTAAAAGGATGGGATGGAAAACAAGGGAAAAAGAGGAAAACAAAGATGTTAAGTATTAAACACATATTGATATATTTAAATGACGCAAAAACTATATTTAACAAAACTAATACATACAGGCTTTTAATGGGTGGGATGTGGCTGATGCTTTTTTAGTAAATTATCAATATTTAGTTTCCGTTCTGTCAGGTTTAACCTTAAATCTCCTCTTTCAGTGATTTTTATCCTGTTTCTTCTTTTTGTGAGAAGATTGTTAACAGTTCTGAAACCTCTTTCCACCACGTATGAAGTTGGGAAAACTATCAAAAACTGTCTTGCAATATTCCATAATGAAGGTTATGTAACAGGTATGTATCTCTGCAGTCTGATTTGCTGATATCCACTTCTAAACTGGACCTCAAGCTCTTCATTAGTGATTATTCCGATGAATTCTTCTTAAATTTCCGACATCCGTCACTTCCACATCACAATATGGATTCATAACCCACTGCGGTATTCCCATACTTAAAACATCCTCAAACCTCTTATCAAAGTCTGTGTGAAGGACATTTAAATGTAGAACGTAGGTTCAAACATCAACATCCTCACAGTCTGTCCGTGACAAATAGGGAAACTGCGAAAATTCTCGTCTCCCAACGTTTTACTTCATTCTGCGAAGAAAAGCTAAGACATGGGGGACTTCGGTTTTATAAAATTTAGACTGTCGTCTTGTAACTCAAAGTTAACTTCATTAAAATTAGCATACAAATCTGTTAGATAAGAAACGTCCGTCTTCCACTTCATTAAATTTTCTTTTAAAATTGGGTCTTTAGCGTCCAAAAACTATAATATAGTGTTAAAAAGCGATAAAAATCATGTCAGACATAAACCTTTCGACAGCCAGCGTACTGAAGAAGCAATCGATCAAAGTTCTCGTCATTTTCTTCACATAACTAGCAAGTTTTTTCAACGAATTGTTTCGAATTTTTTTATTGCTTTAATCACAAACTGAAGAGATTGCTACAACCTACCACTTAGATTTTTGGCAAATAAACCTCCTCGATGGCTGACGAAGTGCACTGCAAAAGCACGGTACCACTTCTTTTAAATGCCTTACAAATCCACAATAGCGCCCTAACATTGTTGCATTTACTGTCACTGATATTACATTCGATAAAGGAATCGCCTTTTCCTCGAAATAATCTTTCAGGACATCATAATTATCTTATCTCCCCCCCCCCCAATAAATAAATAAATAAAAATCTTACTACCGGCCTGCAGCAGGAAACCGTATATACAAAATTCCTCAACTCTTTCGATTAGCCAATGAACCAAACATTTACATAGAAAGGATCAAGCTCCACCATTATGAGAATAATTCTGAATGTCGTTTGCGACCTTCCTAATTGTGAACCACTATCGTGGAACCCCATTTACAACAAATAGACCCCTGAAGCATATCTTCTTCCACACCATATACTTTAATTCTGCCTCAATGATCCCATCTGTAATACGTAACAAAGTTTGCAGAGGTTCTACAGTACTGGAATAGCACCTAACAATGAACGTCAGTGGGAACAATCAGCCTTTTCCTCAGGCATAGATGATAGAAATATCAACAATAATTCAGTTCCCTGAGACATATATTGACTCATCACGTCAAAGATATAGTATACATTGTGGAGGGAAACGTGCTTTAGGACAGTCCGTATAGCCGAATTAACCGTAAGGCTCTGTTAGCTGAGTTGTTAAAGCGTCTGCCTAGTTATCTGGGGTCTCGTGTTCGAATCCCGGCCACAGCATTAATTGTAATTCAACGCCTCTCCTTATATTCAATATCTTTGATATAATGATTGAATTATTGTTGATACTTAAACTAAATTAAACTAACCTAAGGACAACACACACACACACCCATTCGCGAGGGAGGATTCGAAATTCCGACGGGGAGTAACCGCGCGCTCCATAGCAAGGCGCCTTATAGCGCTCGCTCATTTCTCCGCGCCTGCAAGCTTTTGGTGGCTGTATAATTGTGTGCTCTGTTTCTACATGAAGTGGACTGTATCATGTAGTTCAATTGAATCGAACTGGAAATATTTTCTTCAGGTACTCTGAGACTATTTTCAGGCATTCGTGGAGTTCCTACGCAACGTACGAATCTTTATGGATGATAATTCGCCAATCCCCGATCAGTTGGTTGTCCCCCATGAATCTTCTGAAACTGTCACCACCTCTCGTTCTATCAGTTTATCTAGATTCCATCTCGTTACTTTTCTACCTTCTTCTACATACTTGAGTTGTAATCTACATATGGCACATAATCAACATATTAGTTCGTGCACAAAATGCTTGAAAGGCAACGCTGTCGCAATTTGAACTTAGTTGAGGCATTTTTGGCTCAGTTGCTAATATATGTTGTAATCAAACAACATGGGCATTTGAAAATTTGGGTCTGGCCCGAGAAGCAAGCCCGGGTCTTCTTCTACTACGAAGTTGTGCTAACTCTTGCAGGATATGGGCTTCATACACCTGCACGAACCACACATCCATGTACCCCGTCTAATCCTAACTCCCATTATCCGCCCACTATAAGCACTGTACCCTGTGACTGCCCGCCGGGAGACTGCTCCTCGTGCGCATTCACACTGTTGATGACGTCCTTGTGGCATTTATGGCAGTTGGACACCAGCTGGCATCGTTTTAGGTCTGACAGGTGTAAGTCTATTCAGGTGACGCAAGTTAGACTATTTCCACGTCGATGGTGATGGAACGTTGATGAAGACTACTCAAGTCTCCGAGCGGAGAAATTCCGATCTGATCAGAATCCGAACCAGGATCCCCTGCTGTCCACTGGACTACGTAGGCGGACTCCATAAGCACTGAAAGAAGCCTCTACCTTCGAAAAGGGTCAGTACTCCTCTAGGGAACTTGAAACGTTGAGCCCATGAGAGGTCGAGTTACTGTACCTTTCCGGTGAAAAGAACACTATTGGCTATTACAACTGCTATACCAAGAAGATGCAGATGATAAACGGGCATTCATTGGACAAATATACTAAAACTGACATGTGATTACATTTTCACCCATTTTGGATGCATAGATCCTGAGAAATTAGTACCCAGAACAACCACCTCTGGCCACAATAACGGCCTTGATACGCCTGGACATTGAGTCAAACAGAGCTTGGCTGGCCTGTACAGGTACAGATGCCCATGCAGCTTCAACACGATACCACAGTTCAACAAGAGTAGTGACTGGCGTATTTCGACGAGCCAGTAGCTCGGCCACCATTGACCAAGCGCTGTCAATTGGTGAGTGATCTGGAGAATGCGCTGGCCAGGGCAGCAGTAGAACATTTTCCGTATCCAGAAAGGCCCGTACAGGACCTGCAACATGCGGTCGTGCATTACCCTGCTGAAATGTAGGGATTCGCAGGGACCGAATGAAGGGTGGAGCCACGGGTCCTAACACATCTGAAATGTAACGGCCACTATTCAAAGTGCCGTCGATGCGAACAGGAGGTGAGCGAGAAGTGTAATCAATGGCACTCCATGCCATCACGCCGGGTGATACGCCAGTATAGCGATGACAAATACTCGCTTCCAATGTGCGTTCACCGCGATGTCGCCAAACATGGATGCGACCATCATGATGCTGTAAAGAGAATCTGGATTCATCCGAAAAAATGACTTTTTGATATTCGTGCACCCAGGTTCATCGATGCGTACACCATCCCAGGCACTCCTGTCTTGATGTAGCGTCAAGGGTAACCGCAGCCATGGCCTTCGAGCTGATAGTCCATCTTGTTGCAAACGTCGTCTAACTGTTCGTGCAGATGGTTGTTGTCTTGAAAACGTCCCCATCTGTTCACTGAGGTATCGAGACGTGGCTACACGATCCGTTACAGCCATGCGGATAAGATGCCTATGGGATCCAGCACGGCATTCCGTATTGTCTTCCTGAACCCACCGATTCCATATTCTGCTAACAGTCATTGGATCTCGACCAACGCGCAATCGCGATAGGCTACAATCCGACCTTTGTCAAAGTCAGAAACCTGATGATACGCATTTACCCTCCTTATACGAGGCATCACAACAACGTTTCACCAGGCAACGCCGGTCAACTGCTGTTTGTGTATCGGTTGGAAACTTTTCTCGTGTTATCACGTTGTAGGTGTTGTGTGAATGCTCTGAAAACTAGTAATTTGACTATCACAACAACTTCTTCCTGTTGGTTAAATTTCGCATCTGTAGCACGTCATCATCGTGGTGTAGCAATTTTAATGGCAGGATTGTATGTTCATCTACATGACATCTACAGACACACTCCGTAATCCACAGTAAGTTGCATGGCGTAGGGTACGCTGTACCACTACTAGGCATTAACATTTCTATTCCACTCCCAAATGGAACAAGGAAAAAACAAGAATGACTATATGCCACCTTACGAGCCCTAATTTCTCTTGTCTTTGTGATCATTACGCGAAAAGTAAGTAGGCGGGAGGAAGATCGTTCTACACTCACCTTCAAATTCCGGCCGTCTAAATTTCCTTAACAGAATTTCCCGAAAAGAACGTTCTTTCCTCCAGCGATCCCCATTTGATTTCACGGAGCATGTCCGTTACACTCGCGCATTGGTCGAACCTACCAGTAACGAACCTAGCTGCTTGCCTCTAAACTGCTTCTATGTCTTCGTTTAAACTGATATGCTGCGGGTCCCAAATATTTGAGCAATACTCAAGACGTAGTCGAACAACCTTTTTATCCGTGGTCTCCTTCACAGAAGAAGTACATCTTCCCAAAATTTTCCCAATGAACCGAAATCGGCTGTCCGCCTTACTCACAACTGTCCTTACATGTTCGTTCCATTTCATATAGCTCTGCAATGTTACGCCTAGACATTTGAACCACATGACTGCATCAAGAATCTCACTACCAACGCTGCATTCGAACATTATGGGACTGGTTTACCTACTCATGCGCATCACCTTACATTTTTCTACCTTTAGAGCTAGGTGCCATTCTTCACACCAACTAGAATTTTTGTCTGAGTCATCCTGCATTCTACTACAGTCAATTAAAGACGAAATCGTCCCATAGACCACAGCATCATCAGCAAACAGCCGCAAATTACAACTTACTCTGCCCCCCCCCCCCCCCCCCCGGGGCACGCCTGACGATACACGTGTCTCTGATGAACACTCGCCGTCAAGAACAACGTACTGCGTTCTTTTAATTAGGAAGTTAGGATGTCTTCCAGCCAGTCACAAATCTGTGAACCCATTCCATAAGCTCGTATCTTCGTTATAAGTCTGCAGTGTGCCACCGTTCAGACCCTTTTTTGAAATCTAGAAAAACACAATCCGCCTGTTGCCCTTCATCCATGATTCCCAAGATGTCATGTGAGAAAAGGGCAAGCTGAGTTTCACATGAAACATATTTCCTAAACCCGTGCTGATTCACAGAAAGAAGCTTTTCTGTCTCAAGGATATTTATTCTAACTGAGAATATGCTCCAAAATTCTACAGGAAACTGATGTCAACGATATTGGCCTGTAATTGGCCTGTAATTATGTCCGCCAGTTCTCTTTCCTTTCTTATAACCGGGAGTCACCTGCCCTTTTATCGTTACTTTGCGCTGAATTAAAGATTCGCGATAAATGCAAGCTGAGTAATAAATGCAATCTGGGGCACGCGACCATCTGTGCCTCTGCGTGCCGGCGACCTCGTTTGTTGGCGTGGGGTCCCGGCTTGTCTCGGCAAGTGCAATCCGCCGTGTCCCTGGGAATCCGGGACATGTTCCACCAAACCTTTGCTGTGGTGACACGGAGCGGCTAGGTTAGCTTGGTCCAGACCCCTGAACGAGTGGGTGACCAGTCCACCACCTGAGTAGGAGTGGATTCTTGGCCTTTGGGTGGGAGCTCGGGCTAGTAGGGGGCGAAGGGCGAAGGGCGAGGGGTGCATCCGCCTCTCTGAAGTGCGGGGAGTACTTGCCGCGTGGGCCGGGTGAAATCGTCGATGACGAGGCCACTGAAGGGGACCAGTACGTTGGCGACGGCGTGCTGAACCCAGCAGCTCAGCTGAAGAAGAACCCTTGGCATTGGGGCGAGGCCGGTGGGTGAGCTCCAAGGGTCGCCCCCCCCCCCCCCAATCCAGAGAGGCCGGTCCAGGGAAAGAGACGGGCCTCCAAAATTTTACTTTCCTCAGGCAAACATGGCTGATAAAAACGAAAGTGAGTCGCGTGCGTCGCTGCCTTTGGCCCCGTCCGCGGACGGGAGTCATAACGAAGCTCGGAGCGCTGGATCTGTACCCCGACCCGTGTTGGCCCCTGGGTCGACGCAGGCGGAGGGGGAAGGAGCATCTGATTTGCCCAAGTCCACTGAGGAATGGCACTCCAAGATACTCGCTATCCTGGATAGATAAATCAAACCAGCATACAGAACATAAAGAGCTGGCTGGCCTTCATGGCCATCGTCCAAGCCCACATGGAGGGAAGATTGGAGGAACTCGAAAAGGAGAATGAAAGGCTGCGGAAGCATCCTGCCCGCACCTACGCTGTGGTGGCCGCGCAGCCTGCGCCTAAGCCGCCCTCAACGAAGGAAAACATAGCCAAGTTAACTCAAAAGCCCAGGTCTGCGGTCTTCCTAAGGCCGCGTCCTGGGCAAGACATCAAAAAGGTTCAGGAGATATTCTCCACAAGTGTAGACCCGGTAAAAATACAAAATCAAATTCAACAAAGTAAAGGCGACAAAGAATGTCGTAATTGTGGATGTAGCTTCCGAAAACGTCAAGGACAAAATTCTATCCAATGAGACGCTTTGTGCAAAAATAAACTGTGAAGGACCAAGGAAAAGGAAGCCACTGGTCATTTATATGATGTCCCGGTGGCCCAAGATGAGCATACACTCGTTTAGAAAATTAGACTACAAAACTTTGAGGAAACAGGTCCTGATAGTTTTGCTATAAACGTCAAACTCAGATTTAAGACAGGGCCCCAGGACAGAGACACAGTACACCACGTAGCGGAAGTGTCCGGGGACATGTGAAGAAAACTAACGAATATGGGAAGACTATATATCGGCTTCAGTGCTGTCAATGTGAAAGATTATGTGGTGGTTCCTAGGTTTCACAATTGTGGTGACCTGGACGACATTCATAAATACCGTTCTAATAAGGCGGCCTGCTCCAGGTGTGGTGCTGAGGGCCACAGCCGGAAGGACTGCAAGAAGCAGGTGGTATGTATCCCCAGCAAGAGGCTCGGGAAGAAGTCCTGCTAAGCCAAGGGACGAAACTGCCCCACATACAAGATGTTGGAGCAAAGGCTAATTGTTCGCATCGATAATGGTTGAGACCTTGAATGGCGAGAGGGTGCCTAAGAAAAAGCATAAGTGTCCCAGTAAGAGAAGGAGGGATGCCAAAAGCGCGAAGGTTTTCAAAGAATTTCTGCAATTTCAGAAGGATGGTCATGTGAAAATTTTCACCAAAGTGAGCACGTGCACACAGACAGAAACCTTCGTTCCTGAGGTGATCTCCTCCTCGAACGCGGGGGAGTTACAGCCACTCTCGGCAGAAAGTGGGGCACACCTTGACTCCGCTGGACATACATTTCACCAACCCAAGCACATGCCAAAACATTGATCTACAAGTCAACCAAATATCTTCTTCTTGTGAAACGGACAAACCGGATTCGGAGTTGGTCATGTGGAGGGAGGAATCTCATCCCAAAAGATGGCCGGCTGTGGATCCAAATAGAGTTTATCCCAACTTGGAGTTGGCACTACAACTTGCCAACCTGGAGCAGCCGACCGTACTGGCAACAGCTTTGCGCCACGGCGCTCGTGTGGGGCAAAAGTATGGTAGGAAAGTCACCTAACCGACAATGGAGGTGGTGGACAGGTTCCATCTGAAGTCAATGAATCTATCCACGGACTTCGGAGCTCTTCAACATCTGATTGAGAAAGTGTTTATGCGAAGGGGAGAAAAGTATGATCTTAATGAGATATATCATCAGGCCGTACTGGTCTCAGGCAGTATATCCTTGGATCACGCCAAGTCATGGTCGGACTGTAATGTTCATACGTAGTTCCCCTGAGCGCACTCAAAATCGCACACGTGAAGGCTAACAACTCCAGACTTGTGCGTCAAGATCTCGGAAGAGTTGTGGATGAGATGAGTCCTTTTGTGCTCTGTCTGCAAGAGCCCTACACCGTCGATGGCAAGGTTCCCTTCGGGGTGGTCACCTGGCAAATTGTGGCCGCTGGGCCACAATCAAAAGTTGCCATCATCATGTGCAACAGAGCCTTGAGAGCGACAGTCCTATCACAGCTATCTGACGAGCAATGCAGCGTCACAGAATTACAGTCCCCTGTGGAGTGTCTTTACATAGTTGACACGTATTTCCAATATGGGGATCCAATGGACCCCTACTTTTAGACCATTTAACAAGGGTTATGCAGGCGCTGCGTGGACGAAGGGTGGTTGTGGTAGCGGACCTAAACGCGCACTCCTCTCTGTGGAACAGTGGCACTAGAGATGCTTGTTGAAGGGGCCATCATGGCTATCCAGCTAGTGGTTGTCAACAGACCCAGGAACCCGCCAACCATCGTTGCTCTGGGCGGTGAGGGCACCAAAGTAGATGCCATGCTAATAACATCCAACTTGGCTGACAAAATAACTGCCTGGAGAGTCCATGACAGAATCACGTCTAGTGATCACAACGTGATCACATTTCAGGTACAGCAAGCTAAGTGCGGCTGGAACGCAGACTGGGGGTGGCAGCGTAATTTTAATAAGACCAACTGGGAACGTCTGGCGGTGGAGTGCCTTGTGCCTGCATTGCCGGAGGGTGACTTTGACGTGGATGAGGCAACACAAGATCTCATGGGGGCGATGGTCCGAGCGATCGAGGCTGCCGTACCACTGAAGAGGAGGGCTGTCGCGGATTCCCCATCGCCATGGTCCCAAGAATTACAAGAACTGTGGCAGTCTGTCAGGAGGACGAGGAGGTACTACCAGCGGGCCATGATCTGGCATGAACGCCAGTATTGGCTGGCCCGATACAGGCAAGAAATGGAGCATTTTGTCAAAGTCCTGAAAGATACCAGGCTCAGGAGCTGGGAAACTTTTGTGAGGCAACAGCTGACCACAGAACCCTGGTGTGACAAATCAAAACTCCAAATTCCACCTCAGAAATCAGTTTATCTGCTGCTGAAAGGCAAATTTGTGAGAAATGTGAGGATAAATGGAATGCCGGTCATCAGGCGAAAAGAAGCTAGAAACTTCGAAGTCATCATAGATGACAGATGGAGTTTCGCAACTCTCATTGATGCAGTATCAGAGAAATCCCTAGTGGCATTGCACAGACTGGCTGGGATCGGGCATCGGGGTTCCACCTGCCACCCAATCTCATACAGCTCTATCATAATAACATACTGACATCTATTGTGGGTTACAGATCACCAGTGTGGGCCCACAGGCTCACGAGGGTGCTGCCTGACATGACTGTGAGAAGGGTGCAACGAAACATTCTCCTGCACTCAGTTTGGGCCTACAGGACCACTCCTGGCGGTGCTCTCTTGGTCTTGGTGGGTTTTATGCCCCCTAGACATCAAGGTGAGGGAGCAGGGAGCCTGGTACGAGCCCAAAAAGGGAAACGAAAGCAAAATTAGGGAAATACTGGGCGAACTAACGCAGTCGGAAATAACGCAGAAAGGGCTCCAACTGTGGAGCAGTCATGGGATGAAGAAGAGTCTGGTAGGCGGACACGTACTCTCCTATCAGACATACAGGAAAGACCGAAAATGAGACACTTTAAGCCATCTAAAGGTATGTTGCACTTTCTCATGGGCCATGGACCCTATCCGACATATCTTTTTCGGTTCAGGAAACAGGCTACACCAGCGTGTGTCTGTGGAGCTGAGGTGGGATCGCCAGATCATATCATATACGAGTGTCCCGCATTCGAAGACGTGGTTGCGGACTTAAGAAGGGCATTGTCCAGTAACAACACGTATGAATTAATAAGGGCCTCGGACACTTTCCAAACAATCGACACCATTGCAAACAACATCTCAAGCAAGGTGCTACGAGACTTCTTGCAGAAACATGACTAACACACCGATCTTGACAACAATACCCGATTAGACAGCCACATCTGCCATGCCGCTGGGGGATGGACTGGACGTCCGGTAGCACTGCACCCGCCATCCTCGGGTTTCGGGGGTTAGATGTGGCCACACACCGACACAGACCAGACGTAGTTTAGTGTAGATTAATAACGTAGTAAGTAGGTTAACACTTTGCGGGGACATCTTTTTGTGGGGGAGGGGGTCTGTGGCGACAACAGAATTGGCCGCCCAGTGCCAGGGGCATGCTCTCTGGGTTTCGTTCAGTGAGTTGGCCACCCAAGTAGGTTTGTACCGACTGGCACACCTGTAACGTAGTCGCTTAGTAGGGGCAGTAGTAATAACAAAGTACAGTAGCACAAAATCAAAACACAAGTTGACCAGTGGTTTCATTCAAATAATAACAAGTAATAAGTAGAAATTAGTCACTAACCCTAACCCATAGTAATAATAGTAGTTGAAAATTGAAATATTAAGATCAATTTTAAACATAGGTAATGGGTTGCAATGTATCATTGAAATAAATAAATAAAAAAAAATAAAAATAAAAAAAACCTATTACCTGTTCATGCATTTCGAAGTCATTACGACACGATATTAGGAGGTATGTCATGATTTTTGTCAACTTATATGGAAACGAAATAGGGTACTGATCGTTGACGCCGGTTACGTCGTGTTTTGGAGAGCTACTGCTGTTTCCGGGAGCCGAGTAGGCGATCCTGCACGACGAGGAGGAGCGCGCGCCGCGGTCGGACGGTGGCGGTGGCCGCGCCAGTGACCTCTTCCGCGGATTTGCAGCCTGGCCAGAGCGCCATGATCAAAGTGAGCGCGCCTTTTGCTCGCGGCGCGCGCGCTCGGAAAATTCCAGTGCACGCGCCTGCGGCCGCGGCCGCGTCTGTCGCATTTCAGTGGCTGCGGCACGGCGATCGGGCGCGGCGGCCCTGCCGACATCCATTTGGCGTGTCTACACGTGTCCTACTGGCCGGCGACACGTGTGCGACGGGGCGGCGCGTCAATCAATGTCCGCTGCCGATCGCCCGGCGATGAAGCGCGCCGCGCTCGCCTGGCTGAATCATTAATGAATCGTTCACGTAGCCTTCTCGCTGGCGACCCCGCGGAAATGGAAGCTTCTCAGGCACCGGGTCCGATAAAGCTGTAGCGCCGCTGCAGTTCCTTTTTTTGAAAAGGGCAGCACGCATTCAGCGAATGTAAAATATCGTAGAGCTATATCACTGATGTGAGCTTATAGTATACACATTGCTTCCCAAAGTGGTCTGTATATACCCCCAGGGCTCTATTCCAACCTGCAAGGCGTCCAAATGAGCGGAAAATTAATTTGGGGGTCTATTTTTTGTAAATGGGGTTCCATGACAGTGGTTCACATTTAGAAATGTCACAACCAAAATACAGAACCATTCTCACAATACTGAAGCTTGATCCTTTGTATGGCCCTGTTAGTTAGTGGAGGATTTCTGTATTTTCGTTCTCCTCTTGCAGGCCAGACGTAATATTTCTGTTCTCCGGGGTGGGGGGGGGGAAGGAAAAATGTTCAAATGTTTGTATAGCTTATGGGACTTAACTATGGGGTCATCAGTCCCTAAACATACAAATTACTTATGAACTAGCTAATCCTAAGGACGGCACAAATATCCATGCCCGAGGGGGATTCGAAGCCCCGACCGTAGTGGCCGTGCAGACCGTGACTGGAGCGCCTCAGTCATCTCGGCCACCGCGGCCGGCGGGGAGGGAGGAGATTGGATAATTCTGACCTTTGTATTCTAACTTGAAAAGCATTACAACGTAAGTAAATAATCGAAAGGTGCACATGTATTTCAATAGAGATAATATCACATTTTATTAATACTCTTTCTGCTTGAAAATGTAAGGAAACGAGATAAACAATTAGCTTCCCGCAGACAAATATTGCGGAACGCGTTATTTGAGTTGTGGAAACGAGACGCCTTGCCCCAGCAGATGATACCGTACTCATGGTTGTGGTTCTTCTAGGGATGATGCTTGTCCACTGTTGATCTCTACGAATTTACGAGAGTAACTCGGGCGTCCGATCCTTGATTGTCGTGAGTGCACTCGTGTTCTCCCGATAATCCATTTGTTGTCCGGGGCAATGTCCCGGAGATAAATTAAATTGGTCCCAGTCCCACGGTTCCGACTAAGGTTTTCGGGAGGTTTTCCTTGGTTGTAAGGCGTATGCCGGAACTGGTAAGCCCCTCCCAATTATTCCCAATTGGGATTCCCCCTTTGCCCCACTATCAGCGTGTCTGATAATTGGCTGAATTGCATGAATTTCAAAAGCCTCAATCCTCTTCCTGTCCGTACTGTTTATCGTTCATGTCTCACTCCCATACAAGGCAACACTCCATACAAATGCTTTCAGAAAGGACTTCCTTAGGCTTAAATCAATATTGGTTGTTAACAAATTTCTCTTTTTCAAGAACGCTTTTCTACCCATTGCCATTCTGCATTTTATATCCTCTGTACTGCCACCATCATTTGTTATTTTACTGACCAAGTAACAAAACTCATCTACCTCCTTTATTGCTTCGTTTCCCAATCTAATTCCTTCAGCATGACCTGATTTTCTTACACTGCACTCCATTACCCTAGTTTTGCTCTTGTAAATGTTCATCTTATATGCACCTTTCAGCACCCTGTCCATTCCGTTCAATTGCTCTTCCAGGTCCTTTGCTGTATCTGACAGAATTACTATGTCGTCTGCAAAACGCAATGTTTTTAATTCTTCACCCTGAACTTTAATTCCTTCTCCAAATTTCTCCTTGCTTTCCTTTATAGCTTGCTCAATGTACAAATTGAATAACAATGGAGAAAGACTACAACCCTGTCTTACTCCCTTTCCAACCACTGCATCCCTTTCATGCCCTTCAACTCTGACAACCGCCGTCTGGTTTTTGTACAAGTTGTAAATAACCTTACGCTCCCTATATTTTATTCCTGCTTGCTTCAGAACTTGAAAGAGTTTATTCCAGTCAACATTGTCAAAAGCCTTCTCCAAATCTACAAAAGCTAGAAATGTAGGTTTGCCTTTTCTTAATCTATCTTCTAGGATAAGCCGTAAAGTGAGTATTGCCTCCCGTGTTCCTACACTTCTCCTGAACCCAAACTGATCTTCCCTGAGGTCGGCTTCTACCAGCTTTTCCATCCTTCTGTATATAATTCTGTTAATATTTTGCAACCGTGACTTATTAAACTGATGGTTCTGTAGTTTTCACACCTGTCTGCACCTGCTTTCTTTGGAATGGGGATTATAACATTTTTCTT
Organism: Locusta migratoria; assembly: GCA_026315105.1. Lineage (NCBI taxonomy): Eukaryota > Metazoa > Arthropoda > Insecta > Orthoptera > Acrididae > Locusta > Locusta migratoria. The sequence continues at coordinate 278,477,480 of CM048744.1, forward strand.
AACGTCTTAGGGTACTTCGCCTGTCTCATACATCTTACACACCAGGTGAAACAGGTTTGTCATGGCTGGTTCTCCCAGAGACTTCAGTATCTCTGAGGGAATATCATCTACTCCAGGGGCCTTGTTTCGACTTAGGTCTTTCAGGGCTCTACCAAATTCGTCTCTCACTACAGTATCTCCTATTTCATCTTCATCTACATCCTCTTCCCTTCCTACAATATTGTCTCGAAGTTCATTTCCATTGTAGAGCCCCTCTATATATTCTTTCCACCTTTCAGCTTTCCCTTCTTTTCTGAGAACTGGTTTGCCATCAGTGTCCTTGATATTCATAGCTGTTTTTCTTATCTCCAAATGTTTCTTTTATTTTCCTGTAGGCTGTATCTAAATGTTCAAATGTTTGTAAAGTCTATGGGACTTAACTACGGGGTCATCAGTCCCTAAACTTACAAACTACTTATGAACTAACTAAGACTAAGGACGGCACAAATATCCATGCCCGAGGGGGGATTCGAACCCCCGACCGTAGTGACCGTGTAGACCGTGACTGGAGCGCCTCAATCCCCTCGGCCACCGCGGCCGGCTATCTAAATGTGATAAAAACGATGTCCATCATTTCAGCTTTTCTTCGCAGAATAAGGCTGATGAAGCAAAACATTTGGCGGCGCGAATTTTCGCAGTTTTCCAATATGTCACAGAGCATTTACGTAACACTCACGCATTGGTCAAACCTACCAGTAACAAACCTAGCTTCTCGCCTCTGAACTGCTTCTATGTCTTCCTTTGCCGCGGTGCAGTAGCCGAGCGGTCTAAGGCGCCTTGGTGCGGCGCGCGCGGTTGCTAGCCGTCGGAGGTTCGAGTCCTCCCGAGGGTATGGGTGTTAGTGTGTTGTCCTTAGGTTAGTTTACCTTAGTTTAAGTTTGCAAGATACAGCCTGATGACCACGAAGTTTGGTCCGATAGATTAACAAACATTTGATTTGGTTTTATGTCTTCCTTTAAACTAATCAGCTTCGGGTTCCAAACACTTGAGCGATGCCCAAGACGTGGTCGTACAAGCGTTTTATACGCGTTCTGCTTTACAGATGCAGTACATCTTCTCAAAATTCTCCCAATAAACCGAAGAGTTTCTTTCTTTTTTTTTTTTTTTTTTTTTTTTTTTTTTTTTTTTTTTTTTTTTTTTTGTAAGATTCACACGACTAATATGAACTTTACCCCAAAACAAAACAGACTTAAAGTATAATGCAGGTTGAAAAGAGAGGGACCTTTGACTTCATGGCGTTTTGTCGCGCAGAACTGCGACAAGGAATATTTAACTAAGATCTCAAGAGCAAGCAAGTCATGACGTGCCCTGTCGAGGACGTCCTAGGCCCCGAGCTCTGTCAAGAATGCAGCCGAAATCGCCACCAACAAACGCAACTCCAATCCACGGACCCTGGCACTCGTCTCGCCAGAAGTTACCTGCGAATACACAAGCACGGGACCAGAATCGGATTCCTCAAGCTAAAATTCTATGCATTAAATACTCTAAATTAAAATTTAAAATCATGACCAGCAAAGAACAAGGTATCGCGAATTGATAATAATTAATAACAGAAACTCCTGCGCAAAACTCAAATTTAACATCCGGGTAAGGTAAACTCGAAACAAAAATAATTGCTACAACCGGAAACCCAGCTTGCATGCTATTTAGAGTGCCGTCTAGTGACACATCTAACGCAGGAGAAGGGTTTAACAGTCTCGTCAACATGCATAAGAAAGTATAACCACATAAAAACTGGAGGAAACGGTTCTTCAGCTAATGGCTCCTTTAAGCAACCAGCTGCTAGCTTAATGAATTTCCTTCAAACGTATCACAGTCACTCCAACTCTGTGGGCACTGTCTGTAACTAAGATCACATGATTGACATACCAGCAAGCTGCTTAACAGAAGCGTCATCAGTGCACATGTTGCCGCTCTCGCACTCTTCCGCCTTCCTGCTCAAAAATGTTCAAATGTTTGTAGAGCTTATGGGACTTAACTACAGGGTCATCAGTCCGTAAACTTACAAACTATTTATGAACTAACTAATCCTAAAGACGGCACAAATATCCATGCCCGAGGGGGGATCGAACCCCCGACCGTAGTGGCCGTGCAGACCGTGACTGAAGCGCCTCAGTCCCCTCGGCCACCGCGGCCGGCACTTCCTGCTCACGTGTTCCTTCAAAACACATGCACACTTCCAGAATGAGCGTTCACACATGCAGCCATGAGTACCTTTTATAAGAGATAAGCCGTAACAACCAGGTGTGCAGGCACTTACTTAGCCACTGGCAACCGGAGAAAAATTTACTATCGTCAAGCTCCGTTATACACACTTCAAGCAGCTAAACAAACAACAACTACACAGAATGAAACTTTCCCTCTGCAGCGGAGTGTGCGCTGATATGAAACTTCCTGGCCGATTAAAATTATGTGCTGGAACCGGGACTCGAACCTGGGACCTATGACTTTCGCGGGCAATCGCTCTACCGACTAGGCTATCCCGACACGACTCACGATGCCGCCTCACAACTTTAGTAGGAGCCGAGGTACTGGCGGAAGTAAAGTTGTGAGGCGGCATCATGAGTCGTGTCGGGATAGCTCAGTCGGTAGAGCGCTTACCCGCGAAAGGCAAAGGTCCCAGTTTCGAGTCCCGGTTCCGGCACACAATTTTAATCTGCCAGGAAGTTTCAACAACTACACTAATATACAGACATTTGATAACCCGAACAGAGAAAGACACTCAACTTTCAGATCTGTCGCGGACGAACGAAGGAAACCACCACGATCGAGGACTCCTAGTAACTGCTTTTCCAATCCGGGTGCTTACTGATGGCCATTCCATGGTCGTAACGTTTCCTCGGCCGGAAACCAGAATCATACGACCTGGACAGCGCCAGCGACTACAAAACTGTCGGCTGCCCACCGCTGAGCACAGCTCGTCCTCTCCATTTCGAGTCTGCTAAGCAACAACCTTGCTCCGACGTCCACGCGGCAGCGAACCTTACACATACCAAAGATAACACGGAAACCACTATCGACAGCCAAGACAAAACTGACGCCAGTGGCCCCGAACACGCCAACCAGAACCCCACGGTTCAAATAGGTCTACTTAATATCAGAGTAGTCCTCCATTGCTGGCTACAGCCTTTATTAGACGCGTCTACATTGAATTAAATAGGCTCTGGATGTGTCGTTGGGTACAGCAATCAAAGCTGCTGACACATATTGCCAAAATTGATCCGATGTAGCAGCGGGAGCTGTAACCCCAGCCAGTTGTTTCGCAATCTGCGACTTGACGTTTTCGATAGGCGAGGAATCAGGAGAACAGGGAGACCATGTCAGACTGAAATCCGATGGACTACGAAGAAGTCTTGAAAACTCCGTTCCACGTGTGACGCGCCTAAGCGTATTGCACTGTGGCCGTTGTCAAGCTCCGAAGCTATGGAAGAATAAAAGGTTCAAACAGTTCAGAAAGGTAACGCAAGGTGCTTGGAGGAGATTAGATTAGTTGTTCGTTCCATATATCCGTTTTAAAGACATCCTAGCAGATGTGGAAAATGATTTTTTTTTTTTTTTTTTACTAGCTGAGAATCTAATAATACTAACTAGTATTGTCTGTACTCGAAATTCGTCCAGTTGTGTTTGCAAAGTTATGAAAGTGAAAAAAAAAATTAATAAAATCTGAATTCATTGAGCACTGGAAATTTATAGGTTTTATGTGAATGCTATTAGAACAGGTGAAACAAAGGGCAAAGAGGAAACACGAGAGAATAAAAGACATAAATAAGGGAATTAATTGCTTTATTTTTGTAAAAATTCTTTCATCATTCGCTAAATGTAATTGTTGTCTATGTTCACAAATTAAAAATTTCAAATCATCAAAGGATCGAACTCTACTTGCTGCAACATAGAGATGACTGTGTGTGAAAACTGGTTTTCTTAATAGAATTCCAACTTTTTCAAATGTTTGTCCTTGAGAATTATTAACAGTAATGAATCTGAATATATTAATACTGCGTTCATATACTGATTTGTATCTTTATATTTGAAAACTGTATTTAAAAGTCAAGAATTTAACGTTACGAAGAATAAAGAAACAATGGGGGACAGTGGGAATCGAACCCTGGACCTTAAGATTAGAACTGCAAACACTAACTTACTGAGCTAATTTTAACTTTTTTATTTTTTATTTTTTATTTTATTATTATTATTATTATTTTTTATCTGGTAGATCTACGGTTCGGAGTCGTTCGTTCAGTTTGTTCGTTGAATGGTTGGCTCAGCTTTTTTTTATTACAGAGGGCGTTTAGCCCCCTGACCGGGCGCGCTGAGCCACGGCGCCCGGCATAGTAATGAAACTTAATATACAGGGTGTTACAAAAAGGTACGGCCAAACTTTCAGGAAACATTCCTCACATACAAAGAAAGAAAATATCTTATGAGGACATGTGTCCCGAAACGCTTAACTTCCATGTTAGAGGTCATTTTATTACTTCTCTTCAAATCACATTAATCATGTAATGGAAGCACACAGCAACAGAACGTACCAGCGTGACTTCAAACAATGTGTTACAGGAAATGTTCAAAATGTCCTCCGTTAGCGAGGATACATGCATCCACCCTCCGTCGCATGGAATCCCTGATGCGCTGATGCAGCCCTGGAGAATGGCGTATTCTATCACAGCCGTCCACAATACGAGCACGAAGAGACTCTACATTTGGTACCGGGGTTGCGTAGACAAGAGCTTTCAAATGCCCCCATAAATGAAAGTCAAGAGGCTTGAGGTCAGAAGAGCGTGGAGGCCATGGAATTGGTCCGCCTCTACCAATACATCGGTCACCGAATCAGCTGTTGAGAAGGGTAGGAACACGTCGACTGAAATGTGCAGGAGCTCCATCGTGCATGAACCACATGTTGTGTCGTACTTGTAAAGGCACATGTTCTAGCATCACACGTAGGGTATCCCGTATGAAATCATGATAACGTGCTCCAGTGAGAGTAGCTGGAAGAACATGAGGCCCAATCAAGAGATCACCAACAATTCCCGCCCAAACGTTCACAGAAAATCTGTGTTGATGACTTGAATCGAGGAAGTACATTACATACTAACGAAACAATTGGGTATTTTGACAATTGTCTGCAGGAATTATTTCAATTTAAATTTAAAGAGAAATACTAAAATGAGCTCTAACATGGAAATTAAGCGTTTCCGGACACATGTCCACATAACATATTTTCTTTCTTTTTATGTGAGGAATGTTTCCTGAAAGTTTGGCCGTACCTTTTTGTAACACCCTGTATATACCTGAAACAATTTGCTACCGACTACGGGTTATAATATAACGGCAAAACTTATGGAGTATTTGGAGTATTATCCTAAACTTTCTTTTTCTTTTTACCACTCTTAACTGGTACGTGCACACATAATTTTTATATTTCCAGCATATACGACCAACCACCTTTCGTATTATGTCCTTTTCATTGGCCTTCTTGTATGATTGATATTAAAAATTGTTCCCTCAGTTTCGTTTAGCATTTTTATACAATGATAGTATGACTACAGAACATATACCATTTGGTAAACTCTTCAACAGTCTCCCGCTACACGGTATCTAAAATATCGCCGGTCGCGGTGGCTGAGAACGACTGAGGCGCTCCAGTCACGGTCTGCACGGCCACTACGGTCGGGGTTTCGAATCCCCCCTCGGGCATGGATATTTGTGTCGTCCTTAGTCTTAGTTCATAAATAGTTTGTAAGTTTAGGGACTGATGACCCCGTAGTTAAGTCCCTTAAGCTTAACAAACATTTGAACATTCTAAAATATCGTAGTGGCGCATGCACAATCAGGAATGACATTGTATTTACCGACGACTTGAACCCTCTGTCTGTCGCTTAGCAACGGCCCGCTTCGTGTCTCGCCAGGTGACATCCGCGCTCTGCCTTGATGTCTTAACGGCGGCCCGCATCAGCTGGCTGTCATTAGTTTATCACCGACACATGGAAATGGCCATCCAAGGATAAGTGCTGCTCCTCATGTGGAGCATGGATGCTATGAGCAATTGCCGGAGACGAATGTTATTTCGAGCGAGTGGACGGCGTTATACTTTCAGTTTTAACGCCGAAAATCTGGCCGGCTGGGAGATGGTAATCAAAATCAAATCTTTGTAAATCTATCGGACCAAACTGCGTGGTCATCAGTCCGTAGCTTACAAACTACTTAAACCTAGGTAAACTAACCTAAGGACAACACACACACCCATGTCCCAGGGAGGACTCGAACTTCCACGGCGAGCAACCGCGCGCTCCGCAGTGAGACGCTTTAGACCGCACGGCTACTCCACCGCGGCGGCGATGATAATATGTGTAACGAACTACACATTGATAATTAAGTACAATCATACTTAAATTAGTAGATTCAGGAGTGTATATATTAAAGAAATATCCGCCAGTTGGGACGTACGTCATCAAAATTAAAAGACGAGCACGACTAAAACAAACACACGATAAAATTCATATCTCGCTCATCCATAATTCGGTATATAGAGCAGTGGTCTCGTTATATCTCATAAGATCTTCCTGGGAGCATTCTCCGCACGTATTCACCAACGGACACCTCAGGAGATACTTCCATTGTTTGTATCTCCTCGCATTTACATCTATACATCTATCTGTGTCCGTATAACCCCATTTGTACATTAGTTGTTTGCATCGGCCCATGCCCGTTCGGAGTCGGTTTAAAGTTCTCCAATGTTGCCAATTTAGGTAAGAGCCAGGGGGAAGAGATTCCTCATGACTGAGTGCGTCCGGGTACTTCCGTTTCCAGAGTGATTCTATGGACTCCGCAGATGACTGAGTTGTGTTTATGAAACTTTGCGTAGATTTCAGTCGTCTAGGTACAGGCTGGTGATTAAATAGTGGGTGCCTCGGATCATTGACTTGTTTATAACGGTCTTTAGAGCTGAGGATCGATATTCTAATGTGAGCCGGAGCAATACCAGCCAGTGAATACAAATGGTCCACTTTGGTAGGTTTCAAGCAGCCCGTTATCTTCCTGCAGGAATCATTAAGGACCGTGTCTAATTCCTTTGTATGAACAGATCTTCCCCAGACTGGACATCCATACTCAGCCACAGAAAAACAGGTGGCGAGTGCTGTGGTACGTGGAACGTTTGGTTTTGCATCCCTCTTTGCAGTTGTTAGCTTGTTGAGTATTCCATTTCGTGTTTGGAGTTTGGCCTTTGTTTTCTCGATATGGGGGTCATAGCAGAAGCGTCCACGTCGCGACCCCTGTCTAGGCTGATACCAAATCGATATCAGTCCGCGAATTGCTACCAAACGATCTACACTGTATAGGTGAAGGTATACATCGTGTCTAATATTTATGGCCACAGAATTCACGGGTAAAGTTAAATAACTGATTCGTAGACAGTGACGTCTGTTGTACTTTCTAGGTGAGAACAGTAGTGTGTAAACTGTGAGAACATTTGAAATTATTATTTACTTGTTTGGATTACTTTGATATGTTTTTTAGATTTAAGTTAACATCCTTTTATTTCAATTTCTTAACCGTGGCTAGTTGTAATGCAGTAAGTTTGTTTATTGATGATAGAGATTTTCTTGTTTTCCGAGTTGGAGCTCGGTTTTATAATAGTTTACCATTTATACTGCTTAAGTATTAGTTGTCTTGCAGGACTACTTTAACTGATTTTTGTTTTAACCGAAGTCTTGTGCTAATAGCTGTTTATTAATACATTCTTTTACGTAGTCTGGTTTGGAAGAAACTGTTTTTACCGATGAATCATACCAGTGGCGGCTGGTGCTTCAGACGAGTGGGGATTCACTTCTTTGAGTGCCGGATCTCGATATTGGCGTTTGTCGACTCCCCCATTCCCCCATCCTCCATCCCCGCCCCCCCCCCCCCCCCCCCCCGCTCGGTGACCAGAAAGACCAACTGACACACCTCTGCGAGTGTTGCCGGGTGAAAGTGTGAAAGCACCCTGGTTTGGCCCTCTCCCCTCCTTTACACATATTTTCGTTACAAGATCTGCCAAATGTCTTGCCTCGGCTTGCTTGCGCTTGCTTCAACTCAAGCTGAGGCGTCGGTCTACCAATTTCACACTTTTGATCCAAGCTTAAAGCTAAGTAATTTGTTTCTATAATATTCTAAACGTTGTTTATTTGTCTTTGATAATAAACACCTAGAACGTATAAATATGCACATCAACACTAAAACACAGTAACTGATTACACTGTAAGTGACTATAACGAAATTAATCTGTTATGATGGAAAGACCAGCAACTCTCGGGTTACGTGACTCTGTAAACAGCACCCCTTCGTAACGTTACGCATGCGCATGTGCAAAGGCTGCTCTTCCTCGTATCTTTTCAAACAGTTAAATATTTGTTACAACAAAGAGAATAAATTTCATTTACCCTGAAAATAGCGAGACATTTGCTAAAAAGTCCAAATATATGTGACAAGTAACAATTCAAAAGTTGTTTCCGTATCTGTTAAAAAATAAAGATAGTGTTTAAAAAAATTGTTTCCAGGGGGTCTGAGACATACTACTTTCGCCAGCGCAGCGCGATACCGCTAACCGCACGGCTATTCTTGCAATGTGGAGAGTAGTGACTTCATTATTATACATGAACGATCTTTCCAAGGCTTTCACAGTTCATGTGTCTTTATTTTTATAAGATATTTCAACAAATATGACGAGTTTTGATGAATCTTCAATGAGCCAAAAACAAATATGAAGAGCGGATGTTGCTTTCATGGAGGACTTGCGCATGCGCATGACGAGGTGTGCAGTAGCTCCCTTGTCTTGCTTCGAGACCCTTCGTGCGTAACCGCCACAGGTCCAGTAGTCAGGAGCTGGTGTCTCTACCAGCTGCAAAGCCAATGTTAAAACGACCTTTCCCCTCGCCCCTTCCTGCTGCGGCAGCGCCCACATGCTGCCTCCAGGGGGTTCGGAAGAGAATCTGAACCTCAGGCGCGCATGCGCATTGCAACGCTGCGGCCACTGGGCTACACCAACATGATGCTCGATTAGACTCCGTCAAAAGCGTGTTGAGACACTGTCAAAGTTGTGCCACATTATTCGTGAACTCGGTATAAGCGTTTAGGTTGCCGTCGGTAAATGCAGTGTCGTTCCAAACATAGTTCCTCCTGTATCATCTCGATGGTCAGATTAGAGTGGTTGAACTGTGCATCGCACTCGGTTTTGTGGCTTGGGGAAGAACTCGATAACACTCTCGCAATCACGCAGTGATCATTGCCGGCAGTCTAACAACCCAGTGACATATCTGATCTGTTGGAGCCTGTTGACCACCAGTAGCTATGGAACTCACCAACGTCACAATGAAACAGAATAATGCACGACCACACGTCGTATGTAATATTCTAGACTTCTCGGTAGCCCATCGATTTCCACTGCGGCATTGTAACTTCCTGTTCACTCAATGTCCGGGATATTGAAAATGTCTTATGGATGATTGCAGAACGACTGGCCCAGGATAAACTACTCCCATCACCTTCGGCTATGTGTTCAAACAGCATAGGCTACTATTATTGTTGTTGTGGTCTTCAGTCCGGAGACTGGTTTGAAGCAGCTCTTCACCCTACTCCATCCTGAGCAAGCCTTCTCATAAGAACGGCAACCCACATCCGTTTGAACCTGCTTACTGTATTCGTCTCTTGGTCTCTCGCTGCTATTTTTACCCCACACACTTCCCTCCAATGCTAAACTGATTATTCCTTGATGTCTCAGAATGTGTCGTACAAATCGATCCCTTCTTTTAATCAAAGAATGCCAGAAATTCATTTTCTCCTAAATTCCTTTTAGTACATCCTCATTAGTTACGCGATCTACCCAGCTAATCATCGGCATTTTTTTGTACCACCAAATTTCAAAAGCCTCCATCCTCTCCCTGTTTGAACTACTTGTCGTTCGAATGTTCAAAAGTTTGTAAAGTTTATGCAACTTAACTGCAGGGTCGTCAGTTCCTCAACTTACAGACTACCTATGAACTACCTTATACTAAACTCAGCACAAACATCCATGCCCGAGGGAGGGATTCGAACCCCCGACGGGGAACGGCCTCGAGTATCATAGCATAGCGCCTCAATGCGCTCGGCCGCTCCGCCGCGGCTCTACTTGTCGTCCACGTTTCGCTACCGTACAAAGCAAAGCACTCCACACAAATATCTTTAGAAAACACTTCTAAGACTAAATTAATATTAGATGTTAACAATTTTTTCTTCTTCAACAATTAGTTTCTTCTCATTACCATTAACATTTTGTATCATATGTACTGCGACTAAATGTTATTTTATTGTCCATGTAATAAAAGTCATGTGCCGTCTCTATTGTATCGTTATCTCATCTAATTCCTTCATCATCGCCTGATTTTCTTAGAATGCATTCCATTACCACTGTTTTCCTCTTATTAATGTTCCTTTTAATTTACTATCCATTCAGTTCAGTGGCTCTTCTACGTACTTTTCTGTCTCTAACAGAATTATAAGGCCATCAAGAAACTGCCAAGTTTTTGTTGTGTCATCATGAACTTTAATCCCTTCTCCAAATTTTCATTGCTTTCCTTCACTGCTTGCTCAATGTACTAATTGAATGAAATTGGGGAAACGTTACAACCCTGTCTTACTCCCTTCCCAACCAAGGCTTCCCTTCCATGCCCTTCGACTCTTAATAAATGCAGTCTGCTTTTTGTAAATAACCTTCCGTCCCCTATATTTTATTCCTGCGGACTTCAGCATTTGAAACACTGTATTCCAATCAAAATTGGGCAAAGCTTTCTCTAAATCCACAAAATCTAGAAGCAAAAGTTTGATTTCCTTAATCTAAGTTTGACGAAAGAAAAGTATTGCCTCACGTGTTCTTGCATTTCCCCTATATCCAAATTAATCTTCCCCGAGGTTAGCTTCCACCAGTTTTCCATTCTTCTGTAAATAATTCGTTCTAAAATTTTGTAACAGTTACTTATTATAATGATGGTTATATATCTTCCACACTTCTTTGAGGCTGCTTTCTTTGGAATGGGGATTACTACATTTTCTTGAAGTCTGAGGGTATTTATTTTCTCACACACATATCTTACACACCAGGTAAAATTTTTTTGTCATGGCTGGCTCTCCCAAAGACTTCTGTAGCTCTGAGTGAATGTCGTCTACTCCAGAGGCCTTTTTTCAACTTAGGTCTTTTAGTGTCTTATCAAATTCATCTCTCAGTATAGTATCTCCTTTTTCATCTATTTCCTCTTCACTTTCTACAATATTGTCTCGAATTTCATTTTATTATGGTCAGATTCTATGTATTCCCCAAGGTATGTCTTACATTTTAAAACCTGGTTACGAAATTTATGATTAGCATTATAATAACTATCTAATACCTTCCGGTGTGTTCCGACTCTTCCAAGTATACAACCGTCTTTCATTATTCTTATACCAAGGGTTTCCTGTGGTTGTATTATGTTCCGTGGAAAATTCTACCGTGTGGCATCCTCTTTCGTTCCTTTTTTCCAGTTCATATTCACCTACTATTTTTCCTTCTTTCCTTTTCCTACTACCAAAATCTAGTCCCCCGCCACAATAACGTTTTACACTTACTTTACTGGATGAATAATTTCCTTTAGCTCCTCATACATTTCCTCGTCATATGTGGAGCTATTGGCATATAAACTTGTGCCACTGTAATGGATGTTGGCTTCATGTCTACCTTGACCACGATGATGCAATCGCAACGCTGCTCACAGATAAAATACTACGAGAAGAAGGGAAACATGGCGACAAGCGTCGCTGATAGACAGAAAAAAATATTAATTTAATTATGTATCGTTACAGTTGCATTGGCGTCTTGTCCTCGCTGTTCTTCTCATCTCTCGCCCACGAAATGTCTGCTCGATAATAGAGCACCGAAAGGCTCAGGATACATCTTCAGCTTCTACACTACGTTAACTGTGGCAATATGTGGCACCAGCATGGGCTCTAACAACAAAGGCATAGCCTTTCTGAAGGTGTTATCACTTGGCTGTGTTTGGCCAAAAGTATAAGGGAACAGGAGGGAAAATAGCTGGGACGCAAGGAAAGGATTACACGGCATTGTGGTGTCACTTTAGAGGACATTCTTTAATTTGATGTCAAAGAAGGAGTGAATACAGGAGACTTACAGAAATCGTAGACGTTTTCTGAGTTAATAATGACTGAGAAACTCGTGTTTTAAACACCGTCTAAAGTATATGTTAGGAGAGTTTAGAGAAAAGCATTATCGTTACTCTGTTGACAATGATACACACTAAAGAATGTCGGAACTTCTGATTAATCACGCTTCAAAGGCAGAAATTATAAAGGATAAATGATGAATGATTTGCTTTAGAAATTCTAAAATTATTAGAAATGCTCTGCTGGATTCTGTAGCATATGTCTGTATGGCTTCTTAGGACAATGTACAAATTTCAACACTAGTTGGCAGGCAATCATGGCACTGTTGTTGGTGGTTCAAAAGTTAAAGAAAAAGAAAAAAACTAGCAAGGTGGACAAAGAAGTATTTAAAAATGTGTGAAAATATGCTGGTTGAGTGAACCCCATTGTTTAAATGGGAAATTTAAAACCTTCCTTCTTCCAGCCAATGATGTATTAATTTAAAAGAGCAGTATATGTTTCGGTAGGTGAGTGTACGAGTTGTGAAATAAGTGATTTGATCTTTTGACTGAACTGACTTAGAAGCTTAAATATGCACCATCGCTGAGGGTCCGTAATATACGACATACTGTTGACAGACCCCTGACTGACTGATGGAAAGTAAAGTGATTCTGTAAAGCTTCCCTTTACAATTATGTATCTCGATAATTCTAGAAACATACCCTTAGTGGCTGACAGCCACTGAACTGTTGGCTCTATGTTTTGCATCGTGTTCAGAAAAAATATAAACGTCGCAACGTTGTCTCACATAAACACACACCCAGGCGTGAAAGGTATCAGTGCAGGTCGATTTACAGTGAATGAGAGAAAGCCCAGTGTATTCCTCTACAGCCTCACATATCAATCGTCCTGTTCTCATAAGACGCACTACAAGAAAGGGAGGGAGAACCGCGACTTGTGTGAAATCTCTAACATCAATTTGTGTCAAATAGAGCCGCAGAGAGAATGGGAAGGAAAACAAAGATACTCATTAATATAATTTTATTACAATATGCCTAAAACAATATGTTTACATCGATTATTCTTACATACAATTTATTTACATTAGGTGAGCTATTACTATGGATGGCTAATTTCCGTTAAGAGGTATGCGTCAGAAAGTGGTACTCAAACCAAGTTACAAATAAAAATTACTACTTTAAAGTATTTTACATAATTCACATTTCTGTGGATATTTAAATTGTTTAAATTTCAATAAAATTGACCCTACTGTAGTGACTCCAAATACTGTTTACATTATCTGGAAATATATGACGTTTTCCATTCTATGCAGATAAACAAGTTTATGTTGTTTAATAGTGCAAACAAGATGTTGCTTTGACTGAATGACAAATAGCACAGACATGCTTCACATTCCAAGATTTATTGTCTTTTGCTGTCAGTAATTAGTCTGTTTACAGTACACTATTTCATATATTTTCCTCTGTATATTTTGTTAACCAGTCGATGCCTCTATGACATACACTTTTGCCTATTGGTAAAATAATTCTGTAATAGGTTCACCATAACTTTGTCTTTCAACAACACATATTTTTCAGAGACACGTAGATGCTATAAATTTTGTTACATTGGGAATCTGAAGTGTCAGACGACCAATACACATAGCTCTTAATATCACGAACATCTGACGTGGTTACATGATATACTATCAGATTGACTGCAAATACATTTTTACATTATTTGCTTGAGGTTTATCCAGCTTCGAAATACGATGTACCCCACCACGTAAATAGTAGATACTCAACACTACATTGATTCTCAGGTTTCCAAAAAATCCTCACAACTGCGGTGGTCCTCGTTTACCAACTTCAGCCACATTAATTTTAAGATAATCCTATTGCGTACTTTTTGGTGACAGTTTCACATTTTGGTTATTGTTAGACATTTTGCTTATTGCTCATTGGTGATCGTTACACGTTCGTGACATGAAAACTTAAATAAATCACATCTACAAAGTACGTCAGACATAGATACAGATTACAGACAAAGATATAATTGTCAGGTAAAGATTTCCAAAAATAAGCACCTTTATGCCCAAAATTCCACTGAAATAAGCATTCATCCTAATGTTTTAAAGGCGGGCATGAATCTTTGAAATATTTACTTTGAGAACCCAAGAAGTGATTGATATCGCTCTGAATCATTGTGGCACCTATCGGTTGTTTCAATTACAGTGTGCAACAGAATTATTGGAATACTCTTTCGAAACCAAGTAATTCTGAGCCACTATGACTTATGAAAATACTCAGATGTTTGTTAAGCTTAAGGAACTTAACTGCGGGGTCATCAGTCCCTAAACTTACAAACTACTTACGAACTACCTTACACTAAAGACATCACAAACATCCATGCTCGAGGGGGGATTCGAACCCCCGACGGGGAACGCCTCGCGCATCGTAGCTTAGCGCCGCAATGCGCTTGGCCACTCCGCCGCGCCTATGACTTACAAAGCTTAAATTCTGACTCAAGGGTGCCTACAACCTTCCTATGTTATACTGAAAAAGTATGGGAGACGGCAACATCTCTTTCGGCTCAGCGATGTTTCGAATAGTGCAGTGTCGACAAATGAAGAAAACGTTAGATAATAAAAATTAATGTGTTGTAAGGTTGGTATATTTGGCACATCGGCACCAAACTCCACCATAATGTTACCTAGTTCTACCGTGTGTAACACCCCCTATTTTACCGCAAAAACTCTCATATTTACCTTATCATCACGTGCGGAAGTTTACAACATCGTTCCTTTAATTTCCCGTACCCCTAGGCCCATCTTTGACACTGTTATTAACAATCTGTAGGCTCTGTTCCATGGATTCGGGAAATGTTAACACGTACTGGAACACGAGAGTGTCGATTATAATAGGTTACTGTCTGAAACAAAATATATTACATTAATAACAAGTGACCATAATGCGCGACACGCGCTCTAAACGAAATTCCACCTATTGTAAGTACACTAAACAACAAGAATGTAGCAACAGTTCCACATAAGCAACATATTCGTGGCTACTATTAACGTGAAATGCAATTGAACCAGCTACTAACAGATCCAGGCGGCGAATGAGAGACTGTTGCCTCGGCCGACCACGTGAGCGCCCACACTCGCTGACGCCCTCTGGCGGCCCGCATGGAGACTGCTCGCGTCGACCACCGACTGCGATCTTTCCAGAGATGTTACACGTGTACGTATTACACAATGGGAAGGCCGACAGACCCCATCTTACCTACATTTCTCTGTTTTCTTTGACGCCTCTGCGATTGTGGACAAAACCGCAACGCTCAACACTGAAATGATGCGGTTTTCTCTCTCTCTCTCTCTCTCTCTCTCTCTCTCTCTCTCTCGCTCACTCACTCTCTCTTTCTCTCTCTATCTCTTACTTCCCGTGTACTGGCTGTGGAGTGCTTCGTCTTCAACTGCAAATCACATGATGTGATCTCTCTGCTGGGAACAGGGAACTGATAACCCAGCCGTTTAGTCCCCTTTAAAACAACAATCTCCCCCCCTCTCTCTCTATGTGTTTGTGTTGTGTGTGTGTGTGTGTGTGTGTGTGTGTGTGTGTGTGTGTGTTTGTGTTTGTGTGCGAGGAAAACATTTAAAACCTACCACCGCTCAGAATTAGCACGAAAAGGCCTCGAGAGTTGGCACTGATGACACCTATCTCGACCATTCAACCCTTTTCTCAGAACACTGAACGCGATGTTACTCCTGCGTAGTGTGAACGTAATTTTTCCTCTGGTCCCTAATGTGGCCAGTAAAAACCGTTCAATGCTATTCCACCAAATTTGAACGTGAATCGAAGGACCAAGAGTTGATTATGGTTGGCAGCCGCCCTGTGGCCTGATTATAGACACTGACAGATGCGTGGATAAGACCAACCATTTCGGCAACACACGTATACTTTCGTTGAGGTGTTTCAACTCAGTGAATTCGAACTTCATTGATTCAGGTAAGTAGCCCTAGATTCCAGGCAAGCGATCGTCAGCCATGTCGAGGGAGTTGCCTACATTGAGGCGCTACACAGTGACTGGAGTGCTACGCAGCACTATGTGCGCTGGGAGCATCAAGGGTCTTTCTAAACGTGGGTGGGTGATGACCGGTCTTTATAGGGATCCTGTACCATTTTATATGTTTCAGCATTGCAGTCTACGTAATCCATCGCAGCAGGTAGTCAATCAGGACGTCTGAGGCAGCACTTCTACGATTTGAAGCTTCGGACGACATTGACATTTCTTCGGATAATACCAACGAAAATATTTCTGTAACAGGGATATATATATATATATATATATATATATATATATATATATATATATATATATATATATATATGTGTGTGTGTGTGTGTGTGTGTGTGTGTGTGTGTGTGTGTGTGAAGTTCACGCATTCTGTAACCTGGCGCTTTACACTGCGCGACCACACACGCGCGGCTGTAACAGATCACTTCGAGTAGGGGAATACAGGTAATGAAAGAATCTAACAGAAATTTTAAATATCTTAAATATCGAAATGGACAGTATGATATTATATGAGACAAGAAGAGAACACATACAGTAGAAAATATTGTGGGGAAGGTGAACCTAAGGTTACGTGTTATTAGCAGAACGCTTCGAAGATGCAACAGCTCCACCAAAGAGACTGCCTACGTCACAATTGTGCATCCTCTTCTGGAGAACTGGTGCCAATTGTGGGGCCCCTCACCAGGTGGGTCTCACGGAGGACATTGAGAATGTTCAGAGAAGGGCAGCTCGTTTTGTTTGATCACGTTACCGGGGGGAAAGCGTAACGGAAATGTTGCAAGATTTTAGGTGGAAATCGTTAAAAGAACGACGTTCTTCGTTGCGGCGATATCTATTTGCGAAATTTCAATCACCCACTTTTACTTATGAATGTGAAAATATTTTGCTAGCACCCACCTACATAGGGAGACGTGGCCATCCCAATGAAATAAGAGAAATCAGATCGAAAACGGAACGATCTTGGTGTTCTTTCTTCCCGCGCGCTATTAGAGAATGGAACGCTAGAGAAAGGTTATGAAAGTGGTTAATGAACCCTCTGCCAGGCACTTAAATGTGGTTTGCAGAGTATCTATGTAGATGTAGACGTATAAGGAGAATGAATATTAGGAAATATGTTTATATAAAACCTATAGCAAACTCAGAAAATGCAATGACCATGTGGTATATGCTATGCCAACCAGAAACAGTTGACTTGGAATTAAAAGGGGTAATATAGCAGAGCACATATAGAATTTGAAGAAACATTATTAAAAAATAAAATAAATAAATAAATAAACATGAAGTGATTAGGACAAGACAAGTTTGTGGATGGATTGTAATCACAGTTAAAGAAAGTAGAATTAATAGCAGCTATTGCGGTTCTATTCGTTGCAATGAATTGCAATGTATCACATCTTCTTATCCGTCTGTTCCTTCTTTCGGTATCCTGAAACAGCCGGCGAATCCTTTTTTCTGCTAAAAGCCCACTCTTTCGCTCGCTGGGGAATATGTGGTATTTTTACCATCTATTTCTTCGAGGTTTCCGCGTTCAGACTTCCATCCTCGGTTTGAATCAGTTTTCGGGGAGCTATTTTACAAGATATTTAATCCAGTCATTTCCATCGTTAATTCTGCATTGTATTCGGAAAGTGCTTAAGTACAGGACGAAGAAGATTTTTTTTTCTTCATGGTTGAACTACACTTATTTCCATATACCTTTCCTACGATTATTTTTGTGACGTCGATCTACTTAAACCAATGCATATAAATAACAGTGAATAAGGAGATGTGGAAGTGATGGGAAGAAGAGGGGAAGCACAGGAGACTAGGTAAGTAGAGACAAGAGAGAGAGAGAGAGAGAGAGAGAGAGAGAGAGAGAGAGAGAGAGAGAGAGAGAGAGAGAGAGGAGGGAGGAGGAAATGGGCAGAAAGAAAAGGAATTAATAGAGTAGGAGAATTGAATTAATACCCAACCAATGACGGGTGTTCGCCTAGCTACACTAGAGGTTATTCGGGAAGTGGGGACGAATATTAAAGTGCTATAGGAACGTACAAAATTTATTGAAAATGTTTTTCTTACAAACACATTACATAAGTACATACATTTATGTTTGAAAATATGACCACACAATGCCGCGTGTCTACAAGCAATACGTTCATTGAAGTTTTCGATGACACGTTCAGAAACATGTGATGCCTTACTATCCCTTTAAATTTTAATCCTTCGATTGGCTTTTTGGTTGTGGTTGTTCATGTACACTTTTGGTTTCACAAGTCCCCGACAAAAAAAGAAAAGTCACAAGGCCTAAGTTCGCATGATATGACAGAGCAATCCTGATTTCCACGCAAAGAGAGGATGGTTTGAGGGGTTGTGTGACGTATCGCACCATTAAGCTGAAGCAAAAAAAAAAAAAAAAAAAAAAAAAAGTCGTTTTCATAATAAAAGGGAAAACCAACAATAAAGCATGTTTCGGTATGAGTCGCCGTTCCACTTAAGGCAGCTCTTTTACCATTTTCAAAAAAATACCGGCCGATCACTCTCCCTGCCCAGAAACCACATCATAAAGCCGTTTGTTGTGGACGTATCTTATTTTCCACAGTCACATTCGGATTTTCTTTACCCCGAAAGTTTGCAGTTCTGCTTAATTGACGAACCCACCTAATGGAAGTGCGCCCTATTGACAGAAAAAAAGAAGAAAAAGATGAAGTTCTCGTGTTGTGCTTGTCGAGCTTGTCGAGTAAACAAAGATACAACACACAGAATACTCGGTCTTTGCGTATGACATTTGTTGGAATTGCAAACAATTGTCTGTTGCCATATAGAATTATGTTTACGTAATGAGTGGTCTCCTTAACAATTTTACATTGTAATTTGCCAGTGAACAGGGTGAAACACATAACATATCTAATATTAATGAATTAAAATCTATGTTAACATTATTGACACTGTAGCATATGTTGAGATCGTCACTTAAGGTGTACATTAACCACGTTTTCTACACTTAGTCTACAATTCACTTATTTGACAGCATCTGGCAAGATTCACATATTCAAATTATACTTCATATTACTGTGCAATTTATTATATATATTGTTTTGATCTTAAAGTCTACACGTAGGGGAGACCGGGGCACGTTTTCCACCATTTTACATTTTAATTTTTTTACTTATTATTTTTATCGATTTTGCGGTAAACAGCGGATCATTATATTTCTTGCACCTTTATTTACAGTCTTGTACAGATTTTTTGAAAATAGTAAATATAATTCTTGGTAGCAAATGGTTTTGTCTGACCATGTTACGTTGGAAAATTTGCCCCGTATGCTGGGCAAGTTTTCCAGCTTACTTAAAATGTACAGGGGCAAATATTCCAATTATACTTTCAATGTTAAAACAGAGATAATTAACTTGATTTCACTGAATACGTATTTTCATCATGAATTTACAATACATTACGAAAGAGGATAGTAAAAATAGCCACATTATATAAAAACAAATGCTATTTAATGGTTTTACAAAATATGTGACTTAAATATTTTACAAATACAGACATTTTTAACAATACTTATACTGATTGTCTGAATCACAATGTAAGCAAAGAAAAAATGGAACATTCCCTTTCGTACAGTCTCCATGCGTCCATTTCGTGCACTGTACCCACTTTTCATTTGCTTTAGACTTGGTGTAAGACTCAAAGCAATAAGGAATATGTGCCCCATATGCACTCGGAAAACGTGCCCTGTCGCTATATTCGGAACTATAACACTACGTCCATGAGTAACAGTGTAAGCTATTTACAAAACAAATGCACAGTTACGTGAAGAAAGAAACCCACTCTTAGTGTGTGCAATGTCAAAATAATAAGTTTAACGCTAGAATGTTTATTTTAAGTTTCAATAAAAACGCGAAAGTTTACTCACATTTGCAAAAATGACAAAAACAGCCTTGTCGACGTTGTGACTGCTGGTACAACACTGAAACTATCGTAAATGAAGCTTGCTTTGTTGCTACTTCCTACAGTATCGCCGGTGGTAACATCTAGCGGTTTGTTTCGAAAATAAACGGATTTGGAAAACTTTCCCCTATGGAAAATGTGCCCCGGTCTCCCCTAAACATGGTAGGAATGGGGACTCTACGCATGACATTAAGATGGTCTGTGGTAGGTAGCTGTTTTGTTTACATTATGTGAAGCTTAACAGTGTGGATGTGCTCAACTGTACCTTGTCATTTAGCACTGGTTGGGGATTTATGGCTAAATGTTTGTTTATTTGCAGTGCTTCTAACAGGTTTAGTTACCTGCTTTTGTTGGCTATGTGTAGCTTTTCTGTGTGAACCTGGTAGCTCTGTCCTTCTTTCAGTGCGTGATCAGCAAAGGTGGAGTCTGCTTTCTGTAATCTCCAGCTACGTTCATGTTCAGACAGTCTAATTTCAATTGTCCTGCCTGTTTGATCTATATGCAGTTTGTTGCAGTCATTGCATGTGATTTTATAAATCCCACTGTTACTTAATGGATCCCCTGTGCCTTTGCTGTTGAATAGGATGTTAGCTGCAGTGCCTCTTACATAAAATGAAGTTCTGTATTTACAGGATTTGAGAATTCTGGTTATTTTGGTAGATAATATTCATAAATATAGTATAGTACACCAGTTGGTCTCAGTGATGACTGTTGCTGAAGTGGGGGATTAGAGGACGGGTAGGACTTTTCTTCTTCGTTTTCTTTGTAAAATGCTATCTATTAGTTGAGGTCTATAGCCATTGTAGCATGCAACACCTTCCTAGAACATCTCAGCTCTCATCACCAAAACATACATTTCACTATGGAGCTTGGTGAAAATCCATCAATTTCTTGGATCTAAACATAGATATTACCACAAACACACACATCTTCAAAATTTACAGAAAACCCACAACAACTGACACTGTAAATACCATCATGTTCACAACATCAAATAGCACACAAACATGCTGCCTTCCACTCCATGGTACATCACCTTACATCCACACCACTATCAAAACAAGATTTTCAAACATAATTAAATACCATTAAATCTATAGAATTTAAATTCATTATTATTTGATATGTAAAGTCTTTCACCCTGTTCACTCGCAAATTAGAATGTAAAAATGTTAAGCAGGCCACTGATTACGTGAACATAATTCTACATGGCAACAGATAATTGAAACTTCCTGGCAGATTAAAATTGTGCTGGAACCGGGACTCGAACCTGGCCGGGCGCGCTGAGCCACGGCGCCCGGCACCGACTGAGCTATCCCGCCACGACTCACGATGCCGCCTCACAACTTTACTTCTGCCAGTACCTCGCCTCCTACTTTCCAAACTTCACAGTAGCTCTCCTGCGAACCTTGCAAGACTAGTACTCCTGGAAGAAAGGATATGGGGGAGACATGGCTTAGCCACAGCCTAAGGGATGTTTCCAGAATGAAACTTTCACTCTGCAGCGGAGTGTGCGCTGATATGAAACTTCCTGGCAGATGTAAACCATGTCTCCACCATATTCTTTCTTCCAGGAGTGCTAGTCTTGCATGGTTCGCAGGAGAGCTTCTGTGAAGTTTGGAAAGTAGGAGGCGAGGTACTGGCGGAAGTAAAGTTGTGAGGCGCCATCGTGAGTCGTGTCGGGATAGCTCAGTCAGTAGAGCGCGTGCCCGCGAAAGGCAAAGGTCCCAGGTTCGAGTCCCGGTTCCGGGAGACAACAGATAATTGTTTGCAATTCCAACTTGTGTCATATGCAAAGACCGAGTATTTTGTGTGTTGTATCTTTGTTTACCATCTTTGAGAACCTAAGCAATAGCCTTTGTCGACGCCTGTCAACAGTTTACCTGATGATGGCCTAATAAGCCGAAAACTAGTTAGTAAATAAACAAAAAATTAGTAGAATAGAAACAGTTTGTTTGTTTTCAACCTTAAGAATCTTTTTTTGTTCTCCAGGCTTCAACTCTAGTG
Source organism: Locusta migratoria (assembly GCA_026315105.1). Classification (NCBI taxonomy): domain Eukaryota; kingdom Metazoa; phylum Arthropoda; class Insecta; order Orthoptera; family Acrididae; genus Locusta; species Locusta migratoria. Next base: position 278,499,677 of record CM048744.1, read on the forward strand.
TTCGTTGAATCTTGAATGTATTCTTTTTCAGATTTTATGAAAAGAATGTACGCAGTGAACTTCGTGATTAATTCAGCTGTTGAGTTCATCAGCGAACCGATTTTCTGTGGCTTACGGTCACATTGTGACGCACGACAGCAATGTTGTCTTCCTCAACGTTTGAAACAGAGCCCATGGGCATAAGCTTCCGGATGAAATCCCGAACTGATGTTTCTGTTGGAGCAGCAATACGTTCAAGAGTCACACGCAGTTTACGCACAGTTGGCGTGGATCTTTCACTGCTTTTATAATAAACGATCAAAGCAACGGCTTCCAACTGTCGCATGACAGAATGGTGCATAATTCAAATTCGTCCTTACTTTCCAGACACCCTCTAATATAGAGAAAGGCCTAAGACGACGAAGAGAAATGTAAGGAATACTTACAGAAATGGGGGAAGCGATAGGCCAGAGATATTAGGGGAAACAGTGTAGGATGCATATCTAATTCCCAAGCGTATTTAGCAGTTGAGAAGCACTGCCAGAGTCGGTGGTAAGAAATAAAAGTGACTGCTTTCAGTGGTACTTCTGCAGTCGTGTAATCGTACAATAATGTGTTTTTCTGCCTATTTGTACATAATAGGTTGAATGTGGAGACTGAAATGCAAATCGCCAATCTCTGCACGGTCCGTCGATCCTCTTCAGGTTTCCTACTTCAGTTTCTATTTCATAGCGTGGCATTTGCCCTGTTACAGCATAATTCGCGAAAAACACTTCCTAAGTTGTCATTTCTGTATATATTATGAACGTTTATGATGCCGCAACACCCCCATTCTCGTCAGAAGACTTTTCTCCGTTAAGAATAGCTTGTCGTTTCTGTTTGCTAGAAACTCTTCAATACAATCAGCTGCAAAATTTAAGCAAGAGTGTCTTCGTCGTTATTCTGGTTGATGAGTATTCATCGTATGTTTACATCAGCCTAATGTTTCAAGGGTCTCCTTTAGTCAGAGTCACCACTCACATCCATTCTTCGTGAAGTTGTCAGTTTCATTTATATAGCTGCATATCATTTCAGTCTGATGATTCTTTCAGTTTTATTTATGTTATTTAACATCTCTGAGATCATGATTTTGTTGGTTATTGTTCTGATATTTTTTCAGTGATAAATCCTCCAGCTATGCTGTAAGGTTAAAGTTTGTTTATTTCTTTGTATGGTAGAGTCTCTGTCATGGTTGTACGATCTTTGTTATGTCATGGTATTGTAATATATATATATATATATATATATATATATATATATATATATATATATATATATATATATAATGTGTATATATATATATTTTTTTTAATTTCTAATCTAAAATATGAATAAATTTATCGAGATAAGTTTTGTGTTTCAACTCTGTTCATTTAAAATTTCGTCAGGGCTTGTTCTTGAGTGTTTATAAATTTCTATTTCTTCCAGAATGTTCATTTGATAACCTTTTGGTTTTATGTGTTATATTTTCATTGCGTTTGTTATATGATAAGCTTCATGATTTTTCCGTTTTTAAATGGCTGAAGAATGCTGAATATTTGTGCCGTGATTTCTCATATAATCTCTGTAACAAATTGTAAAATATCTGCCCGTTAATTTTTAATTAATTTAAAAGTTTACACAATCTTTAAAATTCATTTTAAATGTACCTGGTAATCTGTATAACGGTACTTTCGTCTTACTGGAACTAATTGAGGTTTTTATGCTGTGTGCAGTTTGTAGGTGCGAACCTGACTTGTCTTTTTTTAGTAATTTGTTCAATTCATCAGTTGTCTGAGAATGTGTCACTGAAAAATGTCAGTATCGAAAGAGTAGTCAGATTGCAAAGATGTAGTAGCTATACAAATAAAACTGACAACTCCACGGTGCAATGTTTCACGAAAATTATACCAAAATTGTAAGTAGCTATATTTTTAATAATTTAAACGAAAATCTTTATAAGCAGATGTCCTGACGGTGGCCACAGACCCGAACGGGCCTCTAGATGTCATTTTTAAGCAATAAATAATAACGTTACCGATAGTACAGTAAACTGGTATCTCTTGTATTATTAAATGGCCTTAAAGGACATATACAAGGCTAGAGACCAAAAAGAAATGAAATTGTTTACAGAAATTCTTGACGAATATTTTCTATTCCTTTAGTTTTATTGGTCTCCGCATTACAGACGGCTCTGCCAGACCCAAACTCTTTGTATTGGGCTTTCAAAATCGACAAACACTTCTCTGTTTCTCTCGCTCCAGTAAATAGTTCTTCGTGATCGTTAAGTCGTTCAGTGTACAGTATTCAACCACGTGTCATCTCATCTATTATTAACGCCGAAATTCATTTTGAACTCTTGATGATTGACACATTTGCTTTGACGTGATAATAAAGTTACTTTCAGTTTTATATATGGTACTGAGACAATCCTTCCTGTGCACATGTTTTTTACATCTTTCTTTCGCCACTACATGTAGTCCCCTTCTATTAATTTGTAATTAGTCATCCTGTTGGATAGATCTCAGCGTCTGCAACTGTATCTTGCGACTAAAAACATGACGCAAGTTGCCAGTGGGCATTGAAAACAATTGATGGTTGAAGCTGAAAATTTCCGTGGCCAACCGGAATTGTCAGAAAAAAAAGCGTTTCTGAAGAAGCAAAATTAGTTGACATCCAATATTAGTTTTAATGTCAACAAGACCTTTCTGAAAGCATTTACCTCGAGTGTAGCATTATATAGGAGTCAAATGTGAACAATAAGGAGTTAGACAAAAAGATGATAGAAGCTTTTGAAATGTGGTGCTACAGACGAATGATGATGATTATATGGGTAGACCACATAAAGAATGAGGAGGTGCTCAACAGAATTAGGGAGAAATGGAGTGTGTGGCATATCCTGACTAAGAGAAGAGATAGGTTGGTAAGACACATTCTGAGACATCGTCAACTTAGCATTAGAAGGAAGTGTGGGGGGAAAATTACTAGAGGGAGACCGTAGGACGTATAGAGTAAGCAGATTCAAAAGGATGTAGGTTGCCATACGTATTCTCAGCTGAACTGGCTTGCACAGGACAGGGTAGCGTGGAGAGCTGCATCAAATCAGTCTGCGAACTGAAGACCATTACAACAACAACCGGGAATTGAACCCGAGTCCTCCTGCTTACGAGGCAGTCTCGTTGACAGGTCCGCCTTCTAGGATCCAGTTATCACCCTGGCCGCGCGGGCTACTCTTTCACGCGTCCTCTTAAACGCAAATATCAACTTATCCACACATTATCAACGTAGTGCCCCTGCTAATTATCACTCATTATATGCTATATTTCGCCATTCCCGTAATAGTTCCGGCCTAGTGAGCAACCACACTAAAGAAAGTATCGATGGCCGTTGTAGCCATAACTATATGTACGAGGCGCGTCCAGAAAGCAAGTTCCGTTTGGTAATAAAATGAAATTGTACACAGATATAGAAGAAAATTTTATTGCACAAAATTCTACAACTCTTAAACTACTTTTCTACTAAACTGCCGAAATTTTGTAAGCACTTGTCATAGCGTGCCACAAGTTTTTGCTTGCATCCTTCACAGAAGGTTGCCGCCTGTGTATTCAACCATGTGGTAACAGCTCTTTACCATCGTTGAAGTGTTGACTACCAAGGACAGATTTTAGGTGTACGAAGAGATGAAAGTCGCTAGGAGACAGGTCCTAGCTGTATAGAGGATGATCAAACAAGTCCCATTGAAATTTCCGTAAGAATTGTTTAGTCACATTCGGTGTGTGAGGTCAGGCATTATCGTGAAGAAAAAAATCTTTTGACAGTAATCTCTTCTTACACCTAAAATCTGTCCTGTTGTCTGTGGACAACACTTCAACGATGATGACAGCTGAAAGAACATGTTACCACATGGTTGAATACACAGGCGGCAACAGTCTATGAAAAAGGCACACAAAACTTTGTGCCATGCTATGACAATTGCCTACAAAATTTCGGAAGCTATGTAGAAAAGTAGTTTAACAGTTGTAGATTTTTGTACAATCAATATTTTTTCTGTAGCTGTACCCGTTCATTTTATAACCAAACGGAACTTACTTTCTGGACGCGCCTCGTATATATAATGTGTGTGTGTGTGTGTGTGTTTTTCTGTGCACGCGTGTGTAAGTGTTCTTTCTGGCACACACACACACACATCGATGGCAGTCGTCGCCATAACTATAAGTCTACATATATATATATATATATATATATATATATATATATATATATATATATATATATATATATGTATGTGTGTGTTCTTTCTGTTAGGTCCGTTCGTACAGTACAAAAAAAATGAAAAACTTTCGCTCGATGTATGGCAACCTTTGATCGGTTAGAGAGAGTAGCCGCTTAACATCATATATTACGTTGAGCGGCTACTCTTTCTATCCGATCACAGGTCACCATACTTCCAGCGACCTTTTCTCATTTTTCAGTGCTGTCCGAACGGACCATACACATCATTTACATTTCCGCATTTACAACGAATATAGCTTTGTCACGTACAACACAGTTTGTGGACGAGCGTTTACCTCGTTCGTGCACTGCATATTAATAAGCGCTGTTGTTTCAGAGACCCTATATTTTGCAAAACAAGGTGAAGTGACGACAATGCGCCAGTGTTTCCAGGTGACCGGACATGCGCGAATGCAGTCGTTAAAATCCGTTAGGCCCCCAACGGTCCGGCGCCGGCAGAAGATGCTGCGCCAACAGGTTTGGGCGGGCGCTGGTCCTCGCGGGATGTTGCGTCCACCTCTAAAGCCAGTCGCCATTGTCCCGGAAGCAGCCGCTGGCCAACAAGTTCAACTCTCTGTTTAATAATTCCCATCACATGCAGGCGTAGGAAGCGCTGGAATTTTCTGTCACTTCCGTCACAAAGTGGCCCGTTGAAAGAGCTGTGACCTATAAACAAGCCCGCGGCACCCGATTCCCAGTTCACTCGCAGTCACAGCTTATAGAAGCATGTAAAATAGAACTCACGGCAATGCAGACTTTCACATTTAAAGAACTGATCGTATATGTTTAAACCCAAATTTATATCACCATTGATCTATACCGATACATTAAACATCGATCTACGAGGTACGTCCAGAAAGTAAGCTCCGTTTGGTTATATAAAACAAACGTGTACAGATACAGAAAAAAATATTTATTGTACAAAAATCTACAACTATTAAAGTACTTTTCTAATTAGCTTCCGAGTTTTTGTAGGCACTCGTCATAGCGTGGCACAAGTTTCTGCATGCCGTCTTCATAGAAGGTTGCCGGCTGTGTGTTTAGCCATGTGGTAACGTGTTCTTCGCGCTCGTCATCATGGTTGAAGTGCTGGCTAGCAAGGGCAGATTTTAAGTGTAAGAAGAGGATTACTGTCACAAGGTGCGGTTTGTTTCCACGATAGTGTCCGACCTCTCACGGCGAATGTGACGAAGCAGCTTTTAGGGGAATTTCACTGGGACGTGTCTAATCATCTTCCGTACTGCCCGGACCTCGCTCCTAGTGACTTTCATCTCTTCTTACACCTAAAAACTGTCCTTGGTGGTCAACACTTCAGTGATGGTGACGAGCTGAAAGAACATGTTACCACGTGGTTCAATACACAGGCGGCAAACTTCTATGAAGAACGCATACAAAAACTTGTGCCGTGCTATGACAAGTGCCTACAAAATTTCGGAAGCTACGTAGAAAAGTAGTTTAACAGTTGTAGATTTTCGTACAATAAATATTTTTTCTGTAGCTGTACACTTTCTGGACGTACCTCGTATACTAAAATATTAACACTGTAATTACTGCTGTAGGTAATTTTTCCTCAGCAAATTGTGTCAGTGATGCAATCACGATATATATTCCGCAAACCACGTTACAGTATGGCGATAATGCATCGTTGCCACTGGCATTTTTTAGCTTTTCCACTGTGGTCCCGAAAGCTACACAGCGAGAAAGAGTTTGGCAAGCATTCGTGTAAGCTCAATTCCTCTAATTTTTCCTCCGTGCTCTGTTCCAAAAATTAAATCGAGGGATGAAATATATTGGTTGACATTTGCTGGATTTATGCGGTCGGAATTTTAAGATTGCGCCACTTTTTGATATGTAACTTCTCACTCCTATGTGGTAGAGTTCTCAAACTGTCGAACAATATTCATACATATTTCCAATGAAGGTTTTTTACGCTATCCCCTACGTATATCGATTGTATATAGTGAAGATTCTTCTAGTGAACCTTAAGGTAGGCAGCTGTGTTTCCTGCTATTAATTTTTTTTTTCTATTTTACATAGCTCTGAATGCTTTTCCCACATATTTAATAAGTGTGACTACTTCAATTGATTGTCAAGCAGCCTAATTATGGTCTATACGTTGCTTTAGTTCATAATCAGGATCAATTGATAATCCCTACACAAAGTGTTCATCCTATGTAGATTTTACTGCATTTGCCTACAACTTCTTGCGCTGTTACTTATATGTCTATAACAGCATCATCTACAAAACCACTCATAGAGTTTCCACCTTTGTCCACTAGGCAATTTTATATAATCTCTATACTATAAAGTATTCATACTACTACTTTACCATGCGATCCACCAAGATTACTTCTACGCCAGAATGACATGCCGTGTTCTGAGAAAATTACTGAAATCCAACTAAAGTATTACATTTTATGAGTCAAAGTCTTTGAAGGCACACTACATTAAGGCAATCAGGAAATCTGAAAATCGCTGAGGTGAAAATGAGTAAGATGAAAGATTACACTGATTAATTTTACGAGAGGGAGGAACTGTGTAATTACGTGACTCGTGAGGAAAAGTGTTCATTTGGATGACGTAACACTTCTATGATTAGATTTAAGAATTTCAGTAATTATGGAAGGCCGTTAAATAATTCGTGTTTAGACTCCTTGATACTCGACAGACACCGTTGTACTTTGAGAACAGTATCATCCACCTATACAGGGAATACTTTACATTGTAGGGGAGATAGGAATTACTTGTGTGGGAATTTATCCAGTGAATGATGGTGGATAACATGTTGTTCTTGAGGTTATTCTTGTTGTGATAAGTCTGGATATGAAACAAAACATCGTGTGTGAGCATCTTGATCGGTGCATAACTATTAACCACAAATATCATTATCAGAGTCAGTTCATGGACCTCACTTTCATACTCCACATATCCTTCCATTACAAAAATTGCTTATTTTTAAATGTTTATCGTCCATATTAATGATTATTCATACTACTACATCATTAATATATATATATATATATATATATATATATATATATATATATATATTAATGATTCAAAACATTTATTTAACGATGGCCATTTCGGATACAAAGCCGTCATCAGGTTAACTGAAATTGTGTAATACAAAAGTCGTGGGATAATATAAACGTCACAGGATACGATATTAACATAAATTTTGATTATACATACTTCCTGTAATGTGATTTTCCATGTAAGATCGTTGTCATGCCAACAGTACGGTACAGTTGTAATAAAATGCTGTAGCTAGATATAATAAATTGCTATAGCTGTCATTTGCTGGTGTATGTCAACGATATTTTATGGTTACAATAGCTTCTTTATATTTATACCAACGAAACATTTTTGTCTCTGATATGATAGCCAACGATATTCATTAATTACGAGAAGTGGTCCTTTTTCGAAATTAATGAACAAACAGATATAAAACATAAAAGTTTCCTCGAAAATTTTATTGAAATATTCAAAGTGGAAACAGGTTAATAACAACATACCCAGTGATAAATTTTAACGCATATTACACCAAAGAGCACCTTCTAAATTATTTTCGTATTTCGTTGGTAAACAAACCATTGGAGGCAAGCAACATCGTTGCCTATCATAATCAGAAACAAAATTTAATACACACTTTGGATTGTTTAATATATCGTTGGTATAAATATAAACAAGCTATTGTAACCGTAAAATATCGTTGACATACACCAGCAAATGACAGCTACAGCCATTTATTATAACTAGGTACAGCAATATATTATAACTGTACCATATTGATGGCATGGCAACGATCTTATATGGAAAAGCACATTACAGGAAATTTGTATAATCAAAATTTATGTAAATATCGTATCCTGTGACTTTTATATTATCTCACGACTTTTGTATTACATAATTGCAGTTAACCTGATGACGGCTTTGTATCCAAAATGGCCATCGTTAAATAAATATAAAATATTACGCAGCGATTTGGAATCATTAAAAATTATATTATATCGTTAAGTGACGTATTTAACACTGCAGGACCCAAATATTACAAAAAAATTAAATAGTGTCTAAAATCGACACCCAAAACAGAACATTCATTCAATCAAAGAAAAGATGAATCTATTATTTTAAAAAGTACGATTTCCTTGTTGTTTTGGCATTATATATAATAATGCTAAATGGGGACAAGAAATATGATTGAACGTATTGAAGACAACAGCATCCAGAGTGTTGTCAGTAGGCCTACTGAGCACCGTGAAAATGAACAGCCAACTTGCAGTGTAGCTCAATCCACTGAAACAGCTGAATTTGTTTGTATGCCTTGTGGATATCACTAAGACGTCTTCTGACACACTGAGGTATCTGTTACTAGCCGGGTGAGAGTGATTAAACAGGATTAGTAACAAAAAGCTACAATTGTACAGAGAGCAACACAAACTATATACGTTGTGTCATGGTACGCCATTTGCAGTGAATCGTTTATTTTGTATCAACGTTGCAAGATGAAAATAAAAACAGAAGTGAAGGCCGCGACCACAATCTTACACTTCATGGCTCTGCAAGGTCGAAGAAGCATATACTAAAAACATAACGTGATGATAAAATCAACGACATGTGCTGATATGGCTATTAAGGCGGTCGCCAAGCAAAGTACGAGTATAATGTCTCACAGTCTCGTACCACACTTTCCTCAGAACAAACCGGTGTAAATGCGACGTAAATCGTCGGTTAAAGTAAAACCTCTTGAGGTGTTTTCTCAGCAAACATGGAACGAGCGCTTTCCAGACGGACAGAGGTTCCGCTGAGCAGTCTCCCCGTGTTTTTACTAAGACAAGACTTGTGTAGCACCTCCTATGCCCTGCTCAGTACTTGAGAACTTCAGTCAGCTGAGACTGAGCATTTAAGAAGAGATTCTCCTCATTACAACCTGACAATGATTCAGGCATACACACAAAGTGTTTGCATCAAAGAGAGGCATAAACTCGGTATCGCGAATGCACAATACGTATATCCGTTCAGGTTTATTCTTTGTTTTTGACATGAAGATGTCTATCCTCGAAGGGTCAATAAAAAATTTGAGGGACCGAAAAACTGTCGGAAGTTACGTCATAGATCACGGACAGAAAAATGGAAATATACATCCATGAAATTTGAAATGATTCAGGCATACACACAAAGTGTTTGCATCAAAGAGAGGCATAAACTCGGTATCGCGAATGCACAATACGTATATCCGTTCAGGTTTATTCTTTGTTTTTGACATGAAGATGTCTATCCTCGAAGGGTCAATAAAAAATTTGAGGGACCGAAAAACTGTCGGAAGTTACGTCATAGATCACGGACAGAAAAATGGAAATATACATCCATGAAATTTTGCTGAGTGCATTTTGTGACCAGACTGTTTTACATAAGTAAACTAATCTGAGAATGTAGTCCATTTGTATGTGCCAGAATGTCAGCCAATGAACGTATGAGATTTTTACGTCAAGCAAAGAGGTGAAAGAGCGCAAAAAATATGATTGCCTTCAGTGCAACTGAGGATGGGCAAGTGCTCTCCTATAGAGTATTGAAAGACAGAAAGAAAATGAACAAAGCGATTGGAAAGATCAAGAAGTACGAACTAAAAATGTTGAAGTGTTTTTAAACTAATTGTACCAAACTACTACGCTAACTAGTCCCTAGACTTACAAACTACTTAAACTAATTTACACTAAGGACAACACACCCATGCCCGAGGGAGGACTCGGAACAGCCGTCCAGTACGAAACATGACGCATTCCGCGCGCCGAACTGAAACAGAAGATGAAGAAGCATCTTGGCGAAGATGTGAGATACGACTTCTTCAACTGATACATTGCTTACGGATTATAAGTATGTTACCATGTTTCATCCCCTGTGAGCAGGTCTTCGCTAGCTTCAAATGCTTCCATCAGCTCAGAGCAGGATTCAACCCTTCTGTCCTTCAACTCACGTCAGATGCCTCGAAACCCACTTCGCACACACTTTGCGATACTCTAAGTCTTCCACCATCTCATTCACGGCGTTGTTGGCACAGTCCACTTATGCAGACACCTCACGAATTTCGTATGTCTGCACGAATCATTTTATACAGTTTTTGGCGATGTACTTCAGTGGTCGCAGTTACAAGCCTCCAAGTGGGTGGTTTGTCTTCAGTGTTGGCTTCTCCTTCTTTAAATTTCTTCATCTATCTCTATAGATTGATCTTCACAATTGTGCTGTCTCTGCAGATATATTTCAGTCTCATGTGGATATCAATAAGGCCGCATTGTTCCTTAGTCCAGAATTCAACAAATGCACGCTGTTACATCTTGGCCGCGGTGGAGTAGCCGAACGGCTTAAAGAGTCTCGCTGCGGAGCGCGCGATTGCTCGCCGTGGAGGTTCGAGTCCTCCCTGGTGCATGGGTGTGTGTGTGTGTGTGTTGTCCTTAGGTTAGTTTACCTTAGTTTAAGTAGTTTGTAAGCTACGGACTGATGACCACGCAGTTTGGTCCGATAGATTTACAATCATTTGCAACATTTTTGTTACAGCTTGGAATCAATGTCCATTTCGCACGGCAGTACCAAGTCAAGGAACCCGACAACGTTGGAAAAAAGACTTCTCTAGTCGACGATGGCTAAATCCATCACAGAGCTAAACGTGACTAAACTATTCCATCTTGAGTGCCAGCGGAAATACACTCAGATTTCAGTATGAGTGTAATACTCGTATTTACGGTTCCGAGGGAAGCAAGTGGTGAAAGATGTGAAAGTTGAGGTCGGTGGCAATAATATACAGGGTGTTTCACTAAGTATGTTTGGCTCTGTAACTCATAAAATAATAGGTGACGGGAAATTTTAATGCGGTAGGTCAACACAAGAAATGTTACACTTTCAGCGGAGCTATGGACATAGTTTATTTGTGCCGTCCTTAGTGTTAGCTTCAAATGTTCAAATGTTTGTAAATCTTATGGGACTTAACTACGGGGTCATCAGTCCCTAAACTTACAAACTACTTATGAACTACTTACGAACTAGGAAGGCACAAATATCCATGCCCGAGGGAGGATTCGAACCCCGCGACCGTAGTGGCCGAACAGACCGTGACTGAAGCGCTTCAGTCCCGTCGGCCACCGCGGCCGGCTTAGTGTTAGCTAGTTCTTACGTAGTTTGTAAGTTTAGGGACTGATGACCCCGTAGTTAAGTCCCATAAGCTATACAAACATTTGATCATCGTCTTCGTCAGGTGGTTTTGTTGGCCAGATGTGTTTGAATTGCTGGCAGTGTAGAGGTGTGTGTTCTGGGAACCATACACCCCACATGTGCAGCCAGCACTGTGGCTGAGGTTCACGCGCTTATAATGCACGACGTACGGGTCGTATCCAGTCAAGAACCCAAAGTTTGACGGTGGCGGCAACTCTTTCGATGTGTCAGCTACAACTTTCGCCTACCTCAGGCGAATGTTTACCAATAGTTGGGGTCCCGGCGTGTTGCCGCCTTGTTGCGGCGGTGGGTCCCTACAAGACGGCGTGTCCACCTGCCCCCACCCACGCCGCCGCCCCTCCGCTCGATAGACACCCTCCCCCGCCCCCGCCCCCGCCCCTCCCCCGCGACCACCGCCGCGGTCACCCTCACACTTGACGCGCCGATCAATCCCGGCAAGGAGCCAGCCGCTTCTCGCAGCAGCCCAAGACGCGATCCCCTGCTTCCGCCTCCGTGCTCTTCCCTCAGCACAATGGAAGGGTTCTCGTGTCGGAGCCCAAACTTGTACTACAAAGCTGAAACTCGCTGCTGACGCCGTAGGGCTGTGGCGTCCCTCGTACCCGGAACGATAGCGGACCGAAATTAGTAAAGGGCGAAGTTACTTTCATCGTATGCTGTACTATCGCACTACACGCCAAAAGGACATCGATGACAACGTGCTGCCACTAGTTCACGGCATTGGCCATAGAATTCCCTCCTTGTCAACAAAGCTATTCACGAACCACTGTGTGACCGAAACTTCCTGGCAGATCAAAATTGTGTGCCAGGACCGGGACTCGAACCTGGGACCTTTGCCTTTCACGGGCAAGCGCTCTACCGACTGAGCTATCCCGACACGACGATCCGTCCTCACAACTTTACTTTTGCCAGTACCTCGCCTTCTACCTCGTATCGGGATAGCTCAGTCGGTATAGCGCTTTCCCGCGAAAGGCAAAGGTCTCAGGTTCGAGTCCCGGTTCCGGCACACAATTTTAATCTGCCAGGAAGTTTCATATCAGCGCACAATCCGCTGCAGTTTCATTCTGGAAACATCCCTTAGGCTGTGGCTAAGCCATGTCTCCACCATATTCCTTCTTCCAGGAGTGCTAGTCTTGCATGTTTCGCAGGAGAGCTTCTGTGAAGTTTGGAAAGTAGGAGGCGAGGTACTAGCGGAAGTAAAGTTGTGAGGCGGCATCGTGAGTCATGACTGGATAGCTTAGTCGGTAGAGCGCATGCCCGCGAAAGGCAATGATCCCAGGTTCGAGTCCCGGTTCCGGCACACAATTTTAATCTGCCAGGAAGTTTCATATCAGCGCACACTCCACTGCAGAGTGAAAGTTTCATTCTGGAAACATCCCTTAGGCTGTGGCTAAACGATGTCTACACCATATCCTTTCTTCCAGGAGTGCTAGTCTTCCATGTTTTGCAGGAGAGCTTCTGTGAAGTTTGGAATGTAGGGGGCGAGGTACTGGCGGAAGTAAAGTGGTGAGGCGGCATCGTGAGTCGTGTCGGGATAGCTCATTGGGTAGATCGCATGCCCGCGAAAGGCAATGATCCCAGGTTCGAGTCCCGGTTCCTGCACACAATTTTAATCTGCCAGGAAGTTTCATATCAGCGCACAATCCGCTGCAAAGTGAAAAGTTTCACACTGTGTGACTGTCTTCGTAACGGTGGAAAATCTACGATCGCCACGGATCAATTCCTGTACTTTCTGAGGAATCACAGCTCGATACCACAGGTAGTCGACCGCGGCTAGGTAGTTTACTCATCGCAGAAACGCGATCGTGGCGCCTCCGCATGTCCAGGTCATGCAGCACTGCAGTCCGCCTCTCACAAGCATACCTCCAGGTCTCGGAAATTCAGATCCGGGACGAAGAAAGGAAGCTTTGGGTTTAACATTCAGTCGACAGCTTGGTCATTAGAGACGGAACTGACGCTCGAAGTTTTTGAAAAGGATGGGGAAAAGAATCGACCGTGCCCTTTGAAATCCCGATGTTTGCCTGAGGCTTTTTGCGGTTGATGCTGTGTTATATAGAGAGGTTGTAACAATGGAAAATTCCTCCCCCGCCTCGCGGGGGCGTCTCGACATTTTAAATAGTGCTCCAGTGCCAGTGTTAGTGCTTAGTGATCTTTGATGTGTTTTAACCTGTGCATCACCGAAAATGTTCTACAAATTATTTTACCGTGTGCACCGTTTACCTGTCTCCGATTTGTGCGTGTGTGTCTCCAATGTACTTTTAACCGTCACAGTGGCTCTAAACAGTCTTTTATGAATATATGTGTGTATTTTATCGCCGTTTACTTGTCTCTGTCCTCCAAGTATTTGTCTGTCGAATTGTCTTTTTAATGTTCTCCAAATTCTCACATTGTCTATGGTTTTAACTCTGCAAATTTCATTCCATGTATCTTGTCCATCATTTCTTGTCATCATATGTGTTTTACAAGGCTGAAGAGCAGCCACCGAAGCTGCTGCCAGCCTGCTGCCTGTAATCTAGGTTAGCATTAAAATATCAATAAAGGAAAAAATGGAAAATTGTATTGAAATTCAGGAGGATCTGCATCGAATGGACGCACGGTGCAGGGAATGGCAACTGAATCTCCATGTAGACATGTGTAATGTGCTGCGAATACACTATAGCAGGTCAGCAACTGGAAGCAGTTAATTCCATAAATTATCTGGGAGTAGGCATTAGGAGAGATTTAAAATGGAACGACCATATAAAATCAATCATCGGTAAACCAGATGTCAGACTTAGATTCATTGGAAGAATCCTAAGGAAATGCAGATCGAAAACTGAGGAAGTAGGTTACAGTACACTTGTTCGCCCACAGCTTGAATACTGCTCACCGGTGTGGGAATCCGTACTAGGTGGGGTTAATAGAGGAAGTAGGAAAGATCCAACGGAGAGCAGTGCGCTTCGTAACAGGGTCATTTGGTAATCGAGAAAGCGCAACGGAGATGATCGATACACTCCAGTGGAAGACTCTGCAGGAGAGACGCTCTGTCGCTCGGCACGGGCTTTTGTCGAAGTTTCGAGAACATACCTTTACCGAGGAGTCTAGCAGTATATCGCTCCCTCCTACGTATACCTCGTGAAGAGATCATGAAGATAAAATCAGAGAGATTAGAGCCCATACAGAGGCATACCGACAATCTTTCTTTCCGCGAACAATACGTGACTGGAATAGGAGGGAGAACCGATAGTGGTACTAAGATACCCTCCGCCACACACCATCGGGTGGCTTGCGAAGTATGCATGTAGATGTAGATGTAGTGATTTAGGGATATGACGGAAAACCTAAATGTGGATGGCCGGAGGTGGATTAGAACCACTGTCCACCCGAATGCGAGTCCACTGCGTTACAACTGCGCCACTTTGCTGGGTCAAATTCAGATCAGGAGGATCGGAGGATACTAGAATACCTCAAGCGTGTCCAATCACAGAAGTTCAAAAGCACACTATCCAGAACATTCCGAGAATAAGGGCACAAAAATTTTAAGCGCAGCATATATATAATCGATACACAGTGAAGAAGTTCCTGCAGCGCGGTCCATTGGCTCAGGAGGTTGCTCATGCCTCTGTCATGTGCACGATAAGGATTCGAACCTAACTTCAAGATTTATTTATTTTTATTTTTTATTATTTATGTGACACTTCCTCACAGTCTGCCTGTTTGTATACGTACAATAGGGCAATTAGCTCTACGTTGCTTTTTCATGAAGAAACTAATTCCTCGAAATTATAACGAATATTTCTAATATTTCCACAGATTACAATAAAGCATAATTTTGCAATAAAATTGTAATGACAATAGTATTTAACGGTTTAATCTAGCAACATTAATAGTATTTGGAATTATTGGACTTTTTAACCATTTCAAACTTAAGGTTGTAGGTGATATGATATTACTACTGAGAGGTGCGTTTAATATACATAATACACACAGTAATTCATTGCAAAAAATAAAATAAATAGATTTTCAAAAATGTTGTACCTACACATTTGTCTGTTTTGAGCATTTACTACAAATTTTTTATGATCAGCACCGTCTTATAGTAACATGACTTTGAAAGTAATGACATAATAACATCACAGGATCATATAAAATCTACTGGCTGTCATATATGATAGCTTCACGTGTAAAAACAAGGATGTCAACACTTTGTCAACAAGTCTTCCTTGCCGCCATTGTAAGTGTAATGGAAGGTTGCGACTGCTGGTACCACACAGTGTAGAAACATGGAAGTAAAACACGTTGCGCACGTTACCACAGTCCATCCACGATTGTGTGATGCAGGCCCGAAATTTCCTATCGTGAATAACAAGGAAATAAAGCGAGAAAAACCAGAAACGCACAATTGTGTGTGCTGGGCTCGAAAAGGTTAAAAAGAAAATATTAATGTAGTTGGTAACTTATTATATAATTCATTTTACATAAAATAGTTTTAGTTTTTAAAATTAATGATTTAAAAATGTTTTGTGCATATATGACCGAACCCAGATCATCTGCATTAAAGTCAACCCCGCGACTGTACCAACTATTTCGTCACACTTCTCTAAGAGACGATGGTGGGCTTCGAGTGTGGCGTATATTCTACGCAGCCGTCGACAAAGCTGACTACAAAACACTGTGGAATCTGCTGTTGACTCCATAACAACTGTGCCCTAATGAAACAATCATTAACGGGAAATTGTTACGTCACGGTACTTGCCGATCATTTGCAGTCGTTCATGGACTTCATATTCCCAAACAACGATATGGTTTTATGGATGAAAATGCGCCAAGGGTGGTACTACAATTTGAATTGGTTCTGGTTCTGGTTAAAGTCCCTGTTCTAAATTTTGTTAGGCGCGGTATATCTGGAGAGTTCTCGCAGTTTCCTATGACTTCAGCAGTGCTCTGAGAAAGCTGATGGTGGCAAGAGGTTGCCTCTGGCCTTTTCCGTGGAAAAGTGAGCCAATTTCGCAAGAGATGTAATCTGATTGATTGCCACCATGTTAGTGAGTGAATGCAGGCGCCAATCTTTCTTTGTTAATAATTTATAAATTATGATTTGAAGTATTTTATCAATTTCAGCAAATGTTCAGGTTATAAATTAATAAAATGCAGCAACCAGTTGCTTGTAATTATTTATTTTTGACGACCGGTTTCGGGCGCTTGAGTGCCCTTCTTCTTGTCTCTATACAGGCAAACAAGTGCATTGGTACACAGTAAAGGCTATAAAACGTACAAAAGTCGGTTACAGAAATTTAAAGCAATTTTGAACCAAATAGATTGTAATAAAAGATATGTTCATATAATGGGGTAAAATTAACACATTTTAGTATTGTTGTTTAATAAATGTACATGCTAGCAGGAGAATGAACACTAAGTGCAGAGATTATGCAATGAATAACAATCAGCTGCTAACAAAGTATATGTGGATGAACCTCGTAGTGAAAGAGTAAAAATAAGGAAAAATAAGGAAGAAAAAGGCTATGGGAAAGAAACAGTAATACTCGAAGTAGTTGAAAAGAAAAGCGTAAAGAGAGGAGCGGGTGATTGATGAATGAATCTCTTAATATTCAGGGTATAAGATTTACAATGATAAGTGGTGCCATAGGCAGAATATTTGGATACATATGCCAGTTGTAATTTCTGGTAACTATTACCTCCTCTCCCTCCCCCCCACCCCTCACATCATATTAAAAATAGGTTATTTTGTGCCTCCACTTCGTTAAACTGCACTACTGCTAGTTCCGAAATTTATAAATTATGATTTATTTACAGGTATTTGCAGCATAGAAAAAGTCAATAACGGCCTACATTCCGAGAAATGTTCACACCTGTTGGACAAAAGTACTATGGTCATCAGTTCCTGGACTTACTAACTGCTTAAAGTAACTTCCACTAACGACGACATACGTACACACACATACACACACACGCACACACACACACACACACACACACAAACACTCACTCACACAGGTCCGAGGGAGGATTCGAACCTCCGGTGGGAACGGCCGTCCAGTCCGTAGCATGACGCCTTGCAGCAAGCGGCCAATCAGCGCGTCACCTTATTACATCTTTATAATTCTTTGCATAGTTTTAGTTCTTATAAATGAAACAATACCTAGGTGGGTAAGCACGACTCAGATCTTCCTTCCTGCGAAAAGCGCATTTATCTGCTTCTTACTTGTGCGTTAGTCAGCTCATTCATGTTTCGGTTTCCGCGACGTTAGAATCGTGCCGAAGCACGGAATAAGTCACACGCATTTGGCAACTCGATCAGCATCGGAGTAGCATGCCGTAATTATTCAATTGCCCATTTTTACGTATAAAAGGGTTGTATTTTATCTTGTTTATTTCTCGTGAATGATTCTTTGTATTGCGTACGTGTGCAGATCGTCATCCATCTGGATATGTGACATCATCTGAGAAGACGTCAGTCAGTGAAAAATTTTGTATATATAAAAGTTTTGGCTTTTATCCTGACGCAACTACGCCCCTCACGTGTTCTGCATTGCTATCAGAAATAGTGACAAGTGCGCATGGGTTGTGGTAATACGATTGAGGGAAACAGGACAGACGCCGCGGTGGAATGTCCGAGCGCTCTTAGGAGTCTTGTTGCGGAGCGTGCGGTTGACCCCGTCGTAGGAAGGAGTCCTCCCTTGTGTATGCGTGTGCGTGCGTGTGTGTGTGTGTGTGTGTGTGTGTGTGTGTGTGTGTGTGTGTTTTCCTTAGAGTTCCTTGTAGTTAGTTTAGGTCGTTTTTCAGCATAAGCACTGATAACAACAGTAGTCAGATTTAGAAACATTAATAGGAAAAGTCGACGGAAAATGGAAGCAACTGTAAAATTTTTAATGTGTTGACGTCACTTATAATCTCTGACGTACTAGTCACCATGAACTTTGTCACTCAAAGCACCCCACTGCTGATTCTACAACCACACTGAATCTTGGTCTGAAAAATATTTTCCACGTCCGACACTTACGGAACAATATTTTGTGTTCAGTTCATGTACGCAATCCTGCTCCGGCAACACTTTTACAATTTACAGATCGAGCTGGCACAGTAGTTAGCTCATTGGACTCCCATTCGGGAGGACGGTGGTTCTAACCCAACTCCGGCAGTCCAGTTTTAGGTTTTCTGTGACTTCCCCAAAACCAATCCAGGCAAATACTGGGATGATTCCTGTGAAAGAGCACGCCAGATTTCCTACATCATCCTTATCCAAACAACCCGAGAGTTAGCTCCGTCTCTGGTAACTATACTCTAGACGGGACGTCAAACCCTAAACGTCCTTTTCTTCTTCATTATACTTTTTCGATTATGGACAGCAGCATGGCTGAAAATCCGCACAGGGGACTCTCAGTGATTTATTGAGTAGATTAACCACTAAAATTTTGGACTTTACCGGGATAAAGGAAGCCCGAGACCATACAAGCAGGCAGCCTATGGCTTCTGTCATCTCACAGTATACCGACATAATTTTGTGTCAAATGAATGTGAAATGCAGAGATTTAGTGCACAAGAATCGAACTAGCCCCACTTTGGAAGTTTCCAGCTACACACCCACACTGTAATATTTGTATGAACCGCAATACAGCACAACTACGTGTACAGGAAACCCGAAACTGAACCCTTTGTGAAAATGTCTCTCTCTTGTTAAGCAACGGTTGTATTGCGGAATGGCATGTGTAACTTGTCCTTTAAAGTCCTAAAAGCCGCGGAAAACTGCCCAGGAAATTACGTAAAGATCAAAGGGACACCTTTGACTTCGAATACTCAGAACATCACGTAACCATGGTTAGAATAAAGAAAGTAATGTTCGTTATAGTTAAAAAAAATACTTAGATGTTTAAAAAATGTAAATAATCTGGACTCATAAAATTAACTGTCTGACGTCCGAACACTTTAAAGGTGAAACAAGACTTTCAGATCGGTAGATTAGAAGTCAGCAAAGAAAGATACTGCTTCCTGTTGACAACTGTCCAGCACATTTTGTACTCTTAATTCTGGAGAATATTAAGCTTGTGTTTCTTCCCAAAAATACGAGTTTATTGCAGCAAGTAAACCAAGGAGTAATTAGAAGTCCTAAATGGCAAAATAGGAAGCACAAGTTGCTGAAAAATGATACAGTGTATTGAGAAACGAACAAGATTACATTGTTGGTTGCGATCAGATGCGTTACCGAAAGCTGATGCAGCACAAACCATCGAGGACTATTCCCGTCGTGCGAGAATCACAACTAAATGAATAAAATGATGACGTCAATCCTGAAGACACTTTCGATGCCACTGATGATCAGCACTGCTACCTGCTGCACCGGAGTGGCCGTGCGCTCTAAGACGCTTTGCTGTGGAGCGGCGCGTCTGCTCTCCGCCGGAGCTTCGAGTCCTCCCTATGGCATAGATGCATGTGTTGTCCTTACCTTAAGGTAGTTTACACAGTTTGGAATCTAATTACCACTGCATTTTGGTCCCCTTAGCTTCCCAAACATTTAAACAATTTGAACATTGCTACCAGAAAACAACTGTGATATTCTCGATCTGTGCGAGTATGAAACGTATGTAATAAGACAGTAGATTGTGACTTTGTTGGTAAAAAGTGCAAATGGACTGAAGAATGAAAGACACGGGGCTCAGGAAGTCAGCAAGAGAGATAAAGAAGAATAAGGGGAAGAAGAAAGAAATAGTGTGCCGGGCGTATTGTGCGTAATGATTTCGAAGCCATTAGAATCGTAAGACCGTTCTATGAAGCCACTGGAGGCATCAGTGAAAGAGCAGATGTGTTTTTGGGTAAATATACAGCGGAGTGAAACAACTGACTACGTCACACCTAGGAAAAGAAGTTTGGTGAGTAGTCGACTTACTGCGGTATATACTATATTGATATAGGCAGATTGAACATAAAAACAAGTCTATATAAACGTGTAATTTTCAGTTTTATCCCACAGTAGGTTGAAAACAGAATGTCGGTTACAACGACACAGCATTAGAAGATATCGCACAACTTTTGTCACCGCAGTGTAGGTCACTTTATTTGCTCAAATATAGTAAAATACCTCATAAATCACCGTCCACACACACACACACACACACACACACACACACACACACACAAACACAAATTGTAGGAGAGGTAGATACCACATTCACAAGGTACATTCGCAAAGTGTCTTGCTGATACTGCAATAATCTTCATTACAGTAGAAATTGAAGGTGTAATCAATTAATAGTACCTACATAAATTGTACCTGCCCGTAGCAATAATCATACACGTTGATCAGCCTTATAAACAGTTGTGTTATAATGAATAGGACAGGAAACACAGGTACCAATATAACATAATGTTTGCTATTATTTATTTACTGATTCAAAAATAATCAAATGTTTCTTTTTTTTTTTTTTTTTTTTTTTTTTTTTTTTTTTTTTTTTTTTTTTTTTTTTAAGTGTATGGGACTTAACTACGGGGTCATCAGTCCCTAAACTTACAAACTACTTATGAACTACTTACGAACTACGACGGCACAAATATCCATGCCCGAGGGGGGATTCGAACCCCCGACCGTCGTGGCCGTGCAGACCGTGACTGGAGCGCCTCAGTCTCCTCGGCCACCGCGGCCGGCTACTGATTCCATTTAGCAAATTGTAAGCAACCTATTATGAATCATTTTTGTGCATGAGGGTAAAGAAATCCTTTAAACTCCATTGGATACTATTACAGCTGCTGAATAATTACAAACAGTAATATCCGTCGATCCATTACCAAAGGCAATAGCAGAAGTTTTAATTTCTTAGAGTGCTTAAGCTTGATTGTATATTACAAACTGCGTAACTTTGGGACACAGAATCTTATGAGGTGCCTTCAACTGCCACAACCAGGTCTGTCCAGGTTTGAAATCAGTCAGTCAAAGCACTCTAACATCGCCCGCTAGAATACTCCCTGCCTCCCCACTCCGGGAAAATCACCGAAAGTTAGCAAGTACTCACACTGGCCACAGGAGCGCTGCAACCGTGCACTAGTTTGGCCATCCGCCGCTATACGCACTTGAGACATTTGTTGCATTCGGATAATTTTTTCTGTTTATGGGCTTGCTATTTAAATACTTCCCCAGCTCCAAACGTTCAGTCACTTCTGCTCCAATGTTTTTTAAGACTCTGGTATAACTATTTCACATATTACCTCGCCTAATTTTTCTGTATGTTCTGAAGTTTCACTTGTGTACTGTAAAACCTTCGCAATGTTCAACACATTGACGACTGAAGAAGTTAATATTGTACAAGCTTGAGGGCTGACAAATTTGGCAGCTCATGAGTGATTTTATTAAGTTTCTTTTCAGGTTGTAAAAGTTTAACTCTAATCTCCACAATTTAACACGCAATTTATTTTGCTCTATTTTTATCATCTTTTCGCCTAAAATATCACACTGAATGTGACTGGAAGAATGACAACTATTACTGCCATGATTTTCGAGCAGTTGGAAATTGGAATTAATGCTCTGATCATGGGTTTCCTCAGTGCTTTCATATTTTCGTTTTTTGTGTGGGATATCCACTGTACGTTTTTTAATAGTTCTATGTACTTCTTTTGCTTGTACAACTTTATAAGCTGGATAAGAAGGAAAAACAGAGGGAACAGCCGCATCCAGCAGTTTTTTTTTTAATTTTTAACCCAAACCGATAACGAGACTCTCGGAAATGAAGGCTACATATCACACACGATCTAAAGTTGAAATTGGGCGTAAAATCTGCTGTTGATATTGATTTCAGCCACTGTTTTCTGACATCCCTTTTGCTGGGAAATTCGTGAAATGAAACTCCTTTCGCTCTACGACTTCGGTTTGTGCAGCAATACACTATTGCTATTGACAAATTAAAACCTGTAAGTAGGCTTTACTGTGTTTAAGTAATATACGTATGGTAATATCATAATAAGTAACTAATCAGACCAGATACACCGATAGGTAAAAAATTAGAGAGCGCGTATGAAGAAACATGAAGATCGGATTATTTCAAACTCTGTAATGGTTTTCTAATTACAATTACTACGATTAATACTTGCTTATTACGGAATCAGTCCACCGTAATTCCCTGATCACACCTCTTGCTCCCCTAGGCAATCAAAAAGAAATTACACCGTTTACTTATTTTCTACTGTTGATTACAATGTTCATGAAGCGCGGTTTTAGGGCATGCTACTATCGCCGCAGCGGCCAAGGCGGTAACTTCTTGATGTACTCCCCTAAACACGCAAGTCGAGCGAAGTGGGGAGGCTGGGAATATACTAGCGGGCGATGGCTCTACTTACGTGAATGCCCACCACCTTAACATTCTGCACAGCCATGACATTAACCCTTGCCTCTTGAAAAGTAGACCAAACGTACTGTAATATGACTTTCAGCTTCTTACGTTTAGTTCCTTGTTGTATGTAGTACCTCTATTAAGGAGATAGGTATTTCCTCTCATTGACCCAACTGAAGTGATGGAAAATTGTTTTCATCGACCAGCATTCGTGTTTTGCACCAATTTCCCTCTTCACATAGGCCTTATCGAAAGGCAGTTATCCATTTTATGACAATTGTCAACAAATATTGTAGATTTCGGGGGAAGAGGGGGGGGGGACAGCAAACTTCCAGTATTTTGGAAAGGTACTACGCTGTTATTTCTCAGGTCATGAGCGGATATGACTTCACGTCTGGTACTGAAAGAGTGACCTGTGACAGCACAATGGTACGTCCTCATGTGTCATTTCTCTCGCAACAACATTGTGGTGCCATTTTTCAACAGATAATGATCATCCTCACATGAACATATTTCTATGAATTACATGGCTGGTGCTAATGTTTTCTCATGGTCAGCAAGATCACCAGATCTTTCCTAGACAACTTTTTGGGTCCAGATATAACGTTAGCTTCGTCTCTGTGTCAGTATCCGGGATGTGAGAGGCCAGTTACCACAGATGGGTCAGTTTACCTCAGGACAGGATACTGTGGCTCTACGATACTCATTCCAACACGACCAGGGCTTCCATCCATTCTGCCAAGTGTCAGCCAATTAGGTAGTTACTAGAATGTTATCGCATACCATCACAACCCTTGAACTCTCAACTCACTTCCTTGACCCCTTCTGCTTCACCTTGTTTGTCATGTAGTGTACTTGCATCCCACTGTGCTATGAGACCTAATTATTTCCTAATAAAATGACGTGTTGTACTGGTAGTTTTTACTAGAACACATAGGTATGGATATAATTTGGATATAATCAACCTTTCTACATCGAACAAAGCCTTGTCATGATATGTATTGGCTACTTAGTGTACCATGAGTCTCATCATTCCTGTGTGTAAGGATGTAAAGAATACTACCTTTCGACATCAGTAATATCTTTGGAAAGCATTTAACCATTTCCCTATCCTCCAGTATGTCAGTGACAGTGGCGTCTGCAAGATCCTAACAAAGCTGAAGATAACGTTTGCAGTGTCTCTCTCTTCTTTACGTACCTCACGTGATGAAGACGGTAATTCTCTCGCGCGTAAAACCTGTAACATTTTGATAAAATTCTCATTGTGCACGATACAAACAGATACACAAAATGTACACTTACAGCTCACCATATCTCTGACACCCAGATACAACAGAGACAGAATATTCTTCTCTTTCATTCCCAGGGCACTACGCTACCTCGCTTATGTGTTACTTACAACTGACGGTCTGTAATTCACGAGAAGCACGTCTTTATCTGCTATCTAGTGGATCGGTTATGCCTACGTATCATCCACGGGACCAATGACCGCAGGACAGCTAGCGAATGTAGCTGCTGAGATTCATTGTCTGAATAATCAGAGAATATGGCTTACAAAAATACCTATTCGACAAATTGTTGCGCGACACGTTTCTTTACGCCATCGCTTACTCTGCACGGGGTAATTCCCAAGATGCCCAATAAACGCCACTGGCAGACGTTACAAGGGAGGCGTTTTGCGTCGCGGAGAGATTTAGCATATCTACATCTACATAGATACTCTGCAAATCACATTAAAGTGCCTGGCAGAGGGTTCATTAACAACTTTCATAACTTTTCTCTACCGTTCCATTCTCTAATAGCGCGCGGGAAGAAAGAGCACCTAATTCGTTCCGTTTTCGATCTGATTTCTCTTATTTTATTGGTCATGTCTCCTTAAGTAGGTGGGTGCTAGAAGAATATTTTCACATTCAGAACTAAAAGTCGGTGATTGAAACTTCGCAAACAGATCACGCCGCAATGAATAACGTCTTTCTTTTAATGATTTCCACCCCAATTCGGGCAACATTTCTGTGACGCTCCCCCCCCCCCCCGTAACGTGATAAAACAAAACGAGCTCCCCTTCTCTGAACCTTCTCAATGTCTTCCGTCAGTCCCACCTGGTGAGGTTCCCACAAGGGGTAAGCATAAGTTCCAAGTAGAATCATGCAACATATTTCTTCCTCCCATATACAAGCACACTCCTGGGAAATTTAAAAAAGAACACCATGAATTCGTCAACCAGCGTAGCGAAATATTATTGAGACATTCTTGAAGATATATACAGCAGACGATCACGCAGTCAGAACCATACGTACGCCAGTACCGTCACCAGAGCGTGCACAAGGTCGACGCTAGTATCCTGTATACCCTCCTTGCAGCAATGCAGGGTGCACCTTCTTCATGAAGACGATTGCAGAGATTTTACGGCCTGGCCATCATTCCATTTGATGCCTCAGTTTGACCAGATCTCGTGCCGGTCGTGTAGACCGCGCCAAGATGGCGTTTCATCCGGTCCCAGACGTGCTTAGTGGGGAACAAATCTGGGGATAATGATGGGCCACAACGAACACAAGAAAAGAACGGCCATTGTAGGATACTGCTCGCCGCACCATGATACCAGGTGTTGGTCCTGTTTGCCTCTCTCACATACACTCTGCACGCCACACATGCGTACGACTATCATTGGCACCGAAGCAGCGACGACTCTCATCACTGAAGACGACACGTCCCCATTCGTCCCTTCATAAGCGCCTCCCTTGACACCATTCGAGGCCAGATGAACGAAGTTGGGTCGTGAGCGGAGGACACAGTAACGGCACACACGATCGTGCATCGTTGTGAGGGGAGAGATAGTCTACAATCGCCACTCTCATCTAGTGATTGTCTAGAGAACATTGAACAGTGCAAGGTACACCTAAACCATCATTTAACCCGTCTTGCTACCACTCATGCACCAACAAGGTGATATGCGGATTCACATGTATTCCGTACCACCAACGTGCTCTTCAAGGTGTACGTCAACAACCCTGGCCAGGCCGGCCGCGGTGGCCGAGGGGACTAAGGCGCTTCAGTCACGGTCTGCACGGCCACTACGGTCGTGGGTTCGAATCCCCCCTCGGGGATGGATATTTGTGCCGTCCTAGTTCGTAAGTAGTTCATAAGTAGTTTGTAGGTTTAGGGACTGATGACCCCGTAGTTAAGTCCCATAGACTATACAAACATTTTTTTTTCGCCCTGGCCAGCACGTTTCCCAGATCTCTCCCCCATTGAACATGTTTGGGACGGCATGAAACGTCATGTTGGGCGGTCTAGCCCGACTGAGGCGCTAGGTGGAAACTGCATTGCAGGTCATTCCATATAACCACATTCGGAACCTCTACGATCGTTTCCATGAAAGAACTACAACTTCAAGAATTACAAGCTCAAGAACGTGTCAACAAAACTTCCCTCTGCTGGGTCGACGAATTCATTGCGTTATTTTCTCATTTTCCAGGAGTGTATATGTCACGAAATTATCACAGAGAGAAAATCGGAAAAATTAGATGTCATAAGGAACTTCACCGGCAATCATTCGTCTTACAAATCATTCGTGAATGAAAGAGGTATGTCAGAGGTACCAAAGGTACCCTCCGACACACACTGTAAAATACCTTGAAAAGTATAGGTGTGCATGCCCAGACACGTAAACACAGTCATTTGCCTGGTTAAAGGCTGGCCACTGTTAGTACAGTTTGTAGGCAGTGCCGGAGACACGTTTATCAATTGCCGTGATTTTGTCTGCTTGTAGCTCCTAAACATTGGTTGGTTGGTTGGTTTGATTTTTAAAGGGACTAAACAGCTACGGTTATCAGCCCCTCCTAAACATTACCTGGTGTTGAAACAAAGAAGTACACATAACAGGACTTCAGTTTAAAGTTGACGTAAAGTTATAAGTTTACAAGATATGGCAACGGCTTCCACAACTACTTTTCTGGTGTGGTGAACGTAAGTCTCGATTAAACGATATCACAACTTCAAACCGACAGCGTATGGTATCTTAGCACTATAATTATTCCCAAGAAGTAATGAAGTTGTTGGTTCCTTGGACTTATATTCGGGATTTAAATGCCCATCCAGCCATACAGATTCCTTTTATAATTATATCTACATCGATATAATTATATCAAGTTTTCGTCATAATGGAGATTGTGATCCGTTTCTAACGAATTTACTGTTTCTAGTTACTCTTAATATCTTCCCTTCCTTAAACATTCCTTTTACTACACTGTCTCAAACGGTAGTCCCTCGGCCAAGTTGCTAGTTTGGGAATTTGTGTTCGGGATAAGAGGTGGTCAATACTTGCTTCCTTCTGATTTAATCTGGTCTGGCGGTAGTATTCTTTACATTATTACACACCGTAAGGATGAGACACTTCGTTCACCAAGTACACAATACATATCGTGACCTTGTACGATGTACAAAGACTGATTGTATCCAAATTTGTCGGTAATGATGTGTTCTTGTAAAAACTGCCAGTATAACCAGTACAACACATCATTTTATTAGGAAATAACTAGGTCTCATCACACACACTAAGACACAAGTACACTACCTGACAAAAGGTGTAGCAGAAGGGGACGACGAAGTGAGATGAGACGACACGATTTGTGATGGTGGGCGGTATCCTTTTATTGACTACGTAAGTGGCAGAAACGTGGCAGATTGGTTTGGGAGGAATGTCGTAGAGCCACAGTATCCTGTCCTGAAGTAAACTGACCCTATCTGTGTTAACTCGTCTTTCATATCGTGGATAGTGCCACAGAGACAAAGATAACGTCATAGCTCGACACCCCCCCCCCCTTCCAACATGTTTAGGAGTGATCTGGGGATCTTTTTGACCACGAATATACATCAGCGCCAGCCATATAGTTCATAGAGCCAGGTGAGGATGATCATTATCCTGTTGAAAATTGCACCAAAATGTCGTTGCGAAAGAAGTGAAACATGACGATGTAACGTTGTGCCGTCACAGGTTCGTCATCATCAGCCGTGAAGTCATATCCGATGGCTCAGTTCATCCTTACCTAAGGTGTAACACCGCAGTGCCTTTCCAAAACACTGGTAGTTTGCTGTTTCTCCCCCGAAATCTACAATACCTACAGACAATGGTCATACAAGGTAGTACAGAACTGCGATTAGTTACCGAAAACAGTGCGCAGCCGTTAATCAGCAGTTCATGTTTAGAGGCCAGGGAACCGTTAGAAACAGCCGTTCGAATTGTGGTGTTTTTTGTGTCCCAGCCTCGTCGCCATTTTTGTGTCCCAGCCTCATCGCCGATTTTGTGTCTCGTTTCCGTCGTAGGTGTCGGTGGCCGAGTAGAAAAGTACCGACACAGGAATAAAGGATGCACGCTTGTGCAGGAACGAAGGTGAGCAGCCAGTGGGACAGCAGAAACTAGAAACACTAGAGTAAATTAGAACGAGATATATATTTCACAGAGACTTAGTAATACTTAACTTTTACATAGCTCGTACTGCAGAATGCTGATTCATAGTTGAGCTCGAGGCCTGCTTAGTGCCTATCCGATAGCCAAGTATTCACTGATGCCTAACTGATTCCGAAGTGTTAACTGGTTCCTATCTCAGTCCCAAGTGAACGATGTCGTTCAGTGGTGGCCACGAGCGGAGTTGCAGCAGAAGGCGCTTGTGGCTGACGTCGTAAGAACGCCGCGCCGTGCGTGCTTGGCGGCGCGCGGCGAAAGTAGGTGGCGTGCACTTTAGACTTGTGCGACACCACAGTGTTGACGACAGCATAGATATTCCCAGACTGAGTGTGCTAGTATGCTATCGGTGGTGCGGATTGAAACAGAATGTTGAAAGCTGTCCATTACTTCTCTCGGATAAAAGGCACAACTGTGGAAGCACAAAACGGCGACCCTCAATTGTGATGGTCACATGTTGGCCTTCGGGTCTTGACAGCAAGTAAGTCTGCCCTTACACTTCCATGCAATCGAACCACAGTCACATTCGAATGTTCCACAAATCCGGATACTGCAGGAGTCATACAGCCGTCAAAATAGTCACAATGAGACCTATTTCAAAGTGGTTAAGACGCTAATAAAATAGTGTCACAACAGAAAAAAACTTTTTTCACGTTCCTTGTATACGGTAGCAGGATACCGGTACGAGTTTAATTATCTATTCATTTATTTTAACATTTATTTTGTGTTTGTAAAAACGTTGGCTGCTCCCTTAAGGAGAGAGCAGTTGGATAAATTTCTGTTGCGTAAATACTGTGGCCACTCACAAAGTAATTTAGAGCAGCAGTGAGCGTTTTAACTTGGATTTTCAGATCTCAACTGGCCGAGATCGTACTTAAAAAAATTTAACAGGCTACTTTCACTACCAATAATTACATTCTACATTTAATTGTAAAATAGTTTTAAAAATGACTATAGTTTGTACCCTTGTAAAACCGTCCACCAACAAGGGCAAGGGTCATTTTATTAACTATTTTACCATGAAATGTAGAATGTAATTATTGGTGTCACTTAAGTCTCTCTTTGTTATATTACAGTGCCACAGGCCTGATGATGGTTCTATAGAACCGAAACCGGTTGCCAGTAAAAAACGCAGCAACTTGCGATCGTGACTGTCTTAACTACACTGATCAGCATTTCAGCACAGGCGCACATCGCGGTTGGCAGTTCAAAAAGTTCAAATGTTTGTATAGCTTATGGGACTTAACTACGGGGTCATAAGTCCCTAAACTTACAAACTGCTTATGAACTAGCTAACACTAAGGACGGCACAAATATCCATGCCCGAGGGGGGATTCGAAACCCCAACCGTAGTGGCCGTGCAGACCGTGACTGACGCGCCTCAGTCCCCTCGACCACCGCGGCCAGCTGGGTGGCAGTAATGTCTTCTGCAAGCTCTGTATGAAGATGGTACAAGACGGCCGTGTGGACGTATTAAAATTACTCTGTCGTGTGATTGTTTTTTGTAAGAACTTTCAGTACATTACTGTGTTTGTCACTGAGACAACGCCACAGGGGTTTGCACCAGCAGTGGTGCAATGGAAGGCGGACATAGACAAGTGAATGAAAACACGAACTCCTATTCTGTCTGCATCGCCACGAATGATCTGATTAAAGTTTGGAGGCACCGTGGTGAAAGTGTGCTATCCATCGTCATACTGGACCTTCACCCACTTTATGATTTGAAATAGTGTTGGGTTCCAGCCCTGCACCCCCTTAGTACGCACCTCCGGTGCACTAACCAGCCAGCGTTATAACTATGATGCAGTGGAGCCTATTGTGTCCCATACCTTAGGAGCCTGCCGAAGATCACTTTGCAACGGTATACTGCGCAACTAGTCGTGCTATGCAGTATTCAAGACTTCTTCTTCCCATGTCAGATTACACTACTGTCTTGGCTACCTTTACCTCCAGATCTCGGCTGTCGAAAAAATATGGCCGATTACTGTGGAACGACTGGTCCGGGAAATGACATCCGTTGTTGCAGCAAATTAGCTTCAGCAACACATGGAAACAAGTTGTGGCGCTATAGCCCAGTAGTACATCCAGAATCCCTTTGACGCAATGCTAGTGGGTCCAGCAGCGGTTATAGGCAGGAATGATGACATCACTAAACTCTGATTTCATGGTATTTCTCTCTTTCTTTACAAGAGACGTTATTTTGTACCACATGATCTTAGTTCAAAGCGTAATTTCTAACGTAAATTTTCCTGTAATATCACCGGCCCTTCTTAGTGTTGCATTTCGGATGAACAGCAGTGTATGTTAAAGAAAGACATTGGTAGTTGTCACGCATAAGCCTGAACAAATGCTTAGGGACAATGTGTTATGATTGTCGTCAACATGTAACTTAATGAGTCCGTGATTTTATGAATAAGACAGAGTTATGCAGCTGGAATTAACAAAGATTTATTTAACCTGTATTTCCCAGCTATTGGCTGTTTATTTCATTTCATCAGCAGAAGGGTATGAATACACTCTATAGCATTGTGTACTGTAGGCAGCATAGATTTAGGCCGGAGAGGACGATTTTTTGCTTCAGCATGACATGAAACAGCATTATGGAAAATAGCATTTCTGAAATGAAATAGCCGGGTCAATCGCCAATGGGATAAACTGTACCTCGACTTGAATCCAGACACGGATGTACATCACCATCTACTCTAGCATCTGTTGTTGAGAATGAGTGACATTCAATGGGCTGCCTTTGTACCACAAAAATTGAGGCACATTAATGGAATTGTATGCAACACAGCTTAATCTCTATCCACATACAAGCGAAAGGTTACTCATTCACTCACTAAACATGAAATCTCGAAAACTACTTACCTATAAAGCTGAAAATTGGCAGGTATATAGTTTATAGGTGGCAAACGGCAGCTAAGAAACGATTTTGCGATAGGGCCGATAGTTCAGGAGATATGACGTCATAAACAATGGAAACTTCCCTGTATTGCGGCACTTGATTTTATCAGTCCACTATTTTAGAAGGAGAGCACTTATCGACTTGCAACAAACTTTAAACATAATTTCAAACCTTTAGGAAACTTTTCCTCGCTGACAACCCCAGCAAAATGATGAAAGGGAAAAAAAAGAAATTGTCGCTTACTACTTTTTCGGCGTTCATGCAGTAAAATTACGGCATTTGGCATGACGTTACAATTTATTACCTGTACACTATTAATTGTATTCGCGAGAAATGTTACAGACGGTATATACACATACCACTGAACGTACTTTAGAAATTTTATCATAGTACGACACACAGTTCATGAGATATGGAGTCATGAACAATCAGGTTCATGAAAAACCGCCTCATCAAGCATGACGTTTTGATTTACTACATGTTTTCTAACAACTCTATTCACGACGTATTTTGCAGACATTTTACATATACACCACTGGATGTAACTTCCAAAGAATATCGTATTACGACAGGTAGTTCAGGTGCTATGATGTTAACGACAATGAAATTCATGAAAATTTACCCTTATAAGCATGATATTGTAATTTACTACGTCTTTACTACGAACTCCATTCACAACACATTTCTCAGGCGGTTTCCTAATATTCCATTTTACGATCCTGGTAAATAATGTTTGTGTAGGAAACATAATTCAGGAGATATTGTTTCATAAACATGACATCCGTAAATAGATACTGCATTATGTTTGACATTTTTTAAGTCTTTATTACTCTGTTCGCAGCACATTCCGCAAGCAACATCAAAATATACCTCTGAAAGGAGCTACAATATTATATCACTGAACGACACATTGATCAGCAGATACGACGTCATATAATATTATAAATGTGAAAGAAGCTGTCACTGTCACGCTTTCACGACTAAACCGCTTAACCGATATTAATTAAAGAGGGTATGGAGATAGCTTGAACGCTGAAGAAGAACATAGGCTACTTTAGAAATTGTGTAATTCGATATATTTGTTGATTTCAAGTATATAACTCGAAATATGGAACAGCCAAACATCAAGGTTTCTGTCATAGCTTCTGATACACTTGAAGACCTTGGAAAAGCTATTTATTCTTAGGTGTTTGAAATGTATCGAAAATACTTTCAATGGTTGATATGTTGTACGTAATACGATTCAACATAATTAATTCAATGCTTACACAAGACGACAACGTTTTCAAACCGTGGCACCGATTTCGATGACATTTGAATCCTGCATAATTTATACGTTGTGCGACGTATAGCGTCTTCAGTCAGCGTCTTACTTGCGAAGTAATAAACAGAGTTTTTTTTCGTATTTAATAATGTCTTTATATTCATCTCGAAAAAGAAGGACAATATTTAGCGTCATGCTATGTACGGTTACTTTTAAACCGGAAAATTTGAATATTTTCTTTTATCCTGACGATCCTGGTCTTAATTTAAGAACAAAGTTGCGACATTGTTTTACTTCGATTTTCTTTGACACTTATGCAAGGACATCAATGCGAGCGGAGCCGCGGGTAAAAGCTAGTCTGTCATATAGGTGAAGGGTATCCACTTACAGTTGCCTTCAACATGTCGTACGACGTGTAGGTTGCATATTTTTGTACACAGGGAACGATCCATTCATTCATAAAACCCAATGTATTACGATCGGTTTTATGAAGTGTACTCGTAATTTTCAGCAAATGTGTGTAGGATAAAAAGTCACAGACATCAGATGATAACAGCAAACTTATCAAAACCGTTTATTTTGAAAGATATTTTGAAGATATTTCTTTTCATATTGTACAATGATATACACTTTAGCCATATGTGCTCCATATCTTCGTGTGTAGAAATGTTACTAGGTCACGAGAGCTCACAATATTCAAACAGGCTTATCTGAAAGTCTTAACAATTACGACGGGAAAATTATCAGCTGCTAATGACTCATTATTTGTATCAGGAGAGCGACAGAAAATGAGTATTCGAAAGTGCAGGTGTCAATCTTGTTGTGGGATGGATAGTGTAGACAGCCACGAAAGCTTCAAAACAAACCATTAACTCCCATCATGAACACCGAATGCAGAACAGTGTGCCAAGTAATAGCAAAGGTTCCTAGTATCAAGATCGAAGACGGACTCCTTGGTAATTACGAAACTTGCAGGCCGTTCAGCTAGGTATCTAGTGCAAAAGAACTGATGCAAGATCACTTGGTGCAACGGTGTACTCAGAGCTGTTGCAATGTGTAGGTAAGCATCCGTGTTCGGAACAGTCTGTCGTGTAGCTTATCGTGTAACTGGCTATTCCATAAGGTGTCGGTGCAGCAGTTAGTGGGAAAATTGTTTAATGAGAACGGAAAAATATGATTCTATATTGGGTTGAGAATAAAATCAGCTACCACTCAAATTAAATATCATATTTTTTATTTATGACACGACCGGTTTCGGGCTTGTGCCCATCTTCAGGTGCTTAAAACATTCCCAATTTTACATGTGTAGCATGTTTCGTGGAGTTCACTGTTGAAAACAAATTATTTGGTGTTAATAATATTGAAACCAATTGCAGGTCGCAAGATGACATTAACAAAAATACTGTTTACTTACATGTAATGTTGCATCTAAATCGTGACTGTCAATGTGACGCACGTTTTACAAACTTTTGCGATCACACTTTTCTTTGACAATCTCCTTACTTTTATTTCTATTCTTCTTGCTATTTTAGTACAATTCATCACCATCACCGACAGTAATGTGAATTCACACCACACGCTTTTTATACATTTTGATACAGGGTTTCTGGTCAAATAGCTTATATCTATGAAGCACAAAGATGTTACAACACAGTAGGTTTCACTGCATATAAATTACAAAGGCACTATATGTATATAGATAGTGAAAAGTATTACAAGATATGAAAATGAAAGTTTTTACATAATTGTTGAGCCACATTGTGATTCAATGTGGTTTATTTTCCACATTTATCAGACGTTAACAATGTTTATTTTGTGAAGTGTAATAGACGCAGCCCATTTAAGGTTGATACGTGCCCCTTGCGGAAACTCATTTTGTGTCACTTCACTAATGCACAACATTTTCAGAGACTCAGCATCAGGCCCAGCACTCAAAAGGTTTCTTGTCACTACACTCATGTACACATGAACAACCAAAAAATAAAATAAATAAACCAGGAACACAATAAATCTTGAAAGATTAAATTTTTAGACAGAAAGCTCATATCCACAGCAACACGTAAATTGAGATGTTCTGCAGAAATCATTGACCGCGCGGAAGTGGCAGTGTGCTCTCTAGGGCCGGGAGCGCCTCTGCTCCCCGCCAGAGGTTCGAGTCCTTCCTTAGTCATGGGTGTGTGTGTGTTGTCTTAGCAGAAGTTAGTTTAAGTCTACGGACTGATGACCCCTGCAGTTTTGTCCCATAACTCCACCAATATTTTAACATTTGAGAAACATGTCGGCCCGCGCGTTCAAGGTCAACATCCATATCGTAGCGTAACGCCACATGACGTTGAACTGTGGCTGCGGCTCTTATTGTCGCTATAAGTCGATTGTAATGAATGACTGTAAGACGTGCAGGCTGTCTCGCAGATGCGTATGAGGGGGCTCCTTATTAGCACGAGAAAATGTGATGCAACCATCCGGGAAATTGCTGCTCGCATGGAGCAAAGTGTTTCGCCAGTGCAACCCGTGGGTCGAGAATGATAGACGTATGGCCGTAAACACGACAAGACGACTCAGGACTCACCACCTAGACGAACTCCCGACATTCGCTTGTCACACTCGTCATGCCATCACGCATGGAAGAAGTTATCAGTACCCATGAGGGACCCTGTACTAACTAGGCAAGAGAACGCATTGAGAACCAAGATGTATGAAATTTAAAAAATTCAAATGTTTGTAAATCTATCGGACCAAACTGCGTGGTCATCAGTCCTTAGCTTACAAACTACTTAAACTAAGGTAAACTAACCTAAGAACAATACACACAGCCATGCCGCAGGAAGGACTCGAACCTCCGACGGCGAGCAACCGCGCGCTCCGCAGCGAGGCGCCTTAGTCCACTCGGCTACTCCACCGCGGCAGGATGAAATTCTAATAGGTTCTTTAGAAGATACTAATGAACATTTTCCGTGTATATGAACTGCCGGCGTCTAGTCTTTCAAGGTGTTGTGTTTTTTAATCATTTTTCGTCTCAGTGGCTGGAAAGTGTTGTAGAACATGGTTCATGGGCGCCGCAAGAAATGGCCGAGCGGTGTAAGGCTTCATGCTGCGGACGGAGCGGCCGTTTCCGCTGGAGGTTCGAGTCCTCCCTCGGGCATGTGTGTGTGTGTGTGTGTGTGTGTGTGTGTGTGTGTGTGTGTGTGTGTGTGTGTGTCGCCGATAGTCTAATTTAGTTTAAGTAGTTTGTAAGTCTAGGGACTGATGACACCGTTGCAGTCTGGTCCAAAAGGTTTACAAACATTTGAATATTTTAACATTTGGATCATGGGCACATGAAAGTTTGTGCCGGATCAGGGATTCGAACCCGGGACTTCCTATTACCTAGGTACTTTTGATTCGCTCCTGAATCAGCCCAGGCACACGGGCTTAACAAACCCGTACGATCTACCCAAACACGATCCGCGTCCGACGACTTCTCTTTCTCTTCCTATTTGACCATCCCATCTGCGTATATAGTGTCAAATGTGTAAAAGTGTTAGGAAATGTTTTCAAATGATGTAAATTCGGCGGGACTTGGGTACAACCCCGGAATTCACCTAGGGAATGAGGGAAACTGCTTAAAAACCACATACAGGCTGGCCGGCACTCCGCCCCCCTTCGTTAATCCGGCGGATTCGAATCGGGGCCGGCACGGCTCCGCGTCTCGGAAGGTGGTGCGTTAGACAACGTGGCTAACCGAGCGGAAACCCGTCCGAAATAAACTTTAATAATAACGTCGTCCTACATTGACCATTGCGCTCCACGTCTCGTAGCCGGCCCCTGTATTCCCGCTAGGCTTTCGTTTCTGCTCCGCATCCATAGTTAAATATGCATGAATCTTCGACGAGACTTACAATTAAACATATCAGCGCCTTTTGTTTCGGACACGTCATAAATGTCGTGGATTGATGCAAATTTCAGTGCGGATGTAAACGACGACCACACTGCTGGCGCGAATAAGTTTACAGAGCAAGCTGCTCCATGGTGTACAATGGTCGGAGTACGATGATATACGAAAATTTGGGTCACAAGGGTATGTACTTGGGTATTTCGTGAATCGTGTGTATGCGGTGACGCAAGGGCTTGGCGAGACTGCCTAGTAACCAGAAGGTCTTGGGTTCGAGTCCCGGCCACTGCCAGTGGCGGCTGGTGCTTCGGATGACTGGGGGTTCACTTCTTTCAGTGCCGGATGTACGATATGTCCGAATCAGGGCCAAAAAGTGATATTAGCGCCTCCCCCCTCCTCCCTATGCTCGGCATCCAATTGGAGCACCTCTGCGACTGGCGCCGGGCGATTGTAGATTGTCTGGAATAGACACTTCGTACTTCTTAATCTTCTCGGCTAGATGAGCTACATTTGACCCCGTGCTTATGTATGTTGTGTCTTTACACTTTGCAAACAGCTAGCAAGGAAAATAAAACAGTTAATTTGTATAAATGCAGCCAGAAATCCAACCGTTTCTTTTGTACATATCTTCGTTAAAAGATCTGCAGAACGTCTTTCGTCGGCTTTTTTGCACTTGCTGTAACTCGAGCCTAGGCATCGGACTATCAAGCTTGTTTACTTCATACTTTTTTTCCAAGCTAAAGCTGAGAAATTCGTTTCTAAAAGATACTGAACGTTATTGATATTTCTTTGATAAGAAAATATGAATATGTACGTAAACGTTAAACCATAGTTAGTCATCACACTGTCAAGTGACTGTAACAAAATGAATCTGTTACGATGAAGTTACAAGCTGACAGTCGCGACACATGCGCAAATACGTCCAAAGATACGTAGAAAGTAACAGTACTAAAATCACTTTTGTACCCGTATCGGTTAGAAAGAATTGTTTGCAGTCAGGCTCGAACCGACTACCTTTGACACCACAGCGGGATGCCGCTTACCAGACGGCTATTCTAGCTAGGTGGAGAGCAGTGACTTTATTGTAATTTATGATCGGATCTTCTGATGGCCTTTATAGTTGCTACATCTGTAATTGATAGTTATACGACATTTTTCCAAAAATAACGTGTTTTTGATAAATCTTCAATGCGCCAAAAACAAATATGAAGAGTGGAGGATTTGCGCATGCCCAAGGCGAGGTGCTCAGTAGCTCCGTTGTCTTGCATTGGGGCCACTCGTGTGTAACTGCCAGAGCTCGAGTAGCCAGGAGCTGGCGTCTCTAGCAGCTCCAATGCCAATGTTAAAAGCGGCATTTCCTCTCGCCCCTCCCTGCCGTGGGTGCGCCCATAAGCTGCCTCCGAGGGGTTCAGAAGAGAATTCGAACCTCAGCTGCGCATGCGCATTGCAACACGCCGGCCACTGCCGCCTATATTAAGGGGTCGCGCTACGACTCTCATACGTGCTGTCTCCGTGACGTACAACTTGTCTCATTCGATAAAATACTTTGAATGTGGATATAAAAACATATGACAGAAGAACGAAAGGACGCAGAGGATACTGCGCTCACGGGTGCAGTTCATTTAGGGGGATGCTTGTTCACTGTTGGTCGAGCCGATCTCTACGAGTTTAAGAGAGTAACTCGGGCGTCCGATCCTTGATTGTCGTGAGTGCACTCGTGCTCTCCCGATAATCCATTTGTAGTCTGGGACGACGTCCCAGAGATAAATTAGACTGGTCCCAATCCCCCGATTCCGACCAAGGTTTTCGGGAGGTTTTCCTTGGTTGTAAGGCGTATGCAGGAACTGACAAGCCCCTCCCACTGATTCCCAACCAATTGCAATTCACCCTTGCCCTATTATCAGCTTGTCTGATAATTGGCTGAATAAAACCGCGACTCTTTATGGGCCGGATCTCAAACAGACCGTTTCACTCCTTGGAGTGGAGAATCAAAAGAATAAGAGGTTCTTTTTTTCCTTTGAAGAATGAATCGAAGAATGACCGTTTAAAAGCACTTTTTATTTAATTTACTTATTTTTCGCAACGAGCATTTTTTCGGGGGTTCACTGAACCAGTGAACAAATATGACGCGCAGCCACTGGCCACATCACAAATTTTCATATATCTGTGTTGAACGGTTACAACACCTGCTGAAATGTTCAAATGTTTGTTAAGCTTAAGGGACTTAACTAGGGGTCATCAGCCCCTAAACTTACAAACTACTTATGAACTAGCTAATCCTAAGGACGGCACAATTATCTATGCCCGAGGGGGGATTCGAACCCCCGACCGTAGTGGCCGTGCAGACCGTGACTGAAGCGTCTCAGTCTCCTCGGCCACCGCGGCCAGCGAGGCGCTCCAGTCACGGTCTGCACGGCCACTATGGTCGGGGGGTTCGAATCCCCCCTCGGGCATGGATATTTGTGCCGTCCTAGTTCGTAAGTAGTTTGTAAGTTTAGGGACTGATGACCCCGTAGTTAAGTCCCATAAGCTGAACAAACAGTTGAATTTTTTTTTTAGTTGTCAGGCTCATCAACAGGTGGGTAGTCACCGATTTCGAAACCGACAGTGCTCAAACGCCCTTCGTATACCGGTATACTCTATCCGAGGAGGATTACATGGCAGGTGTGGAGAGTCAGGCAGGCAGGGCGACAGAGCTGTGGGCAGGGTGTCAGCAGGGCAGCCGCGTGCGTGCGTGCGTGTCCGCAGCGCTAATTGCGGCCTGATCGATGCGGCGCTGCGTCGCGTGGCAGCGGTTGCGCGGGGGTCGAACCGGGGTCCGCCGCTCCGGCAGCCCGCCGCCCCGGCAGTTGAGCAGTGCGGCCGCGCACGCTACGCCGGCTGGCCGGCTCTCGCCGCGCCGCGACCGGTCCTCGGGCCGCCGGATGCTGCCGGGACGGGACGTCCCGACTGGTCCGATTCCCACACGGGACATCTCGGGGTCGCGCCGGGGTCAGCGTCTCCCGCCGCGGGAAGTGACCGCCGGAGCCAGTGCTCGTTGCAAGTGCTTAGCGTCGAGGCGGCGTCTGTGCTACAGGTCGGGGAGAGCTGCAACATCCACCTCGTGGCCGACAGGATCGTATCGACGGCTGCTGACACTGCCGACGTCTTTCTCAATCACCGAATTCCCGGGTGTGGCCGCAGCAGTCATATCGACAACAGCGGTGGCAGACTTCCGGAATGCGTCCAGAGGCGCTTCAGTTTCACCTGCAGTGCTGCGAAACGCCGCTCTGGGCTGTGTGTGGCAGTAAACACCAGTGGTCCGAGTGCCGGCGCGAGTCCGGTCTGCAGCCACAGAGTCGCTGAGAGTGAGAAGGACAACTGGAGTAGGTATCCGCATCCGCTATCGCTTCTTCGGCAGTGCTGTACTTGCTTGGAACAAGTAGATTGCGCGTACTCACTCTACATTAAGGTGGCGTAGTTCTACCTCATCGACTCAGTCATACGTCGTGTTAAATATTATTCATAATCTCGAAACTTCCTGGCAGATTAAAATTGTGTGCCGGAACTGGGACTCGAACCTGGCACTAGGTTCGAGTCCCGGTTCCGGCACATAATTTTAATCTGCCAGGAAGTTTCATATCAGCGTACACTCCGCTGCAGAGTGAAAGTTTCATTCTCGATTCATAAGCTTCATTATTAGATGATATAGGTTTACTCTTAAGCTTTTGATAGAACGGTGAACCATATAGCATACTGTCGCTGCGAGAGTAGTGCTACTGCTACCTCTCGGATATGGGATGAACTTGCGAAACTTATTCTGCTGCACCTTCCTCAGAGTTCTTGCTACTGTACGTGAGTGGTTATACATAGGCCTTATGTATTACATGTTCCGTAGTGAAAATTTTTACGTTTCTACGTAAGTAGCTGCGTCGATAACATGTTGTGTAGATTACTAGCAATTTTATACTGCGACTCGTCAATTTTATATTCAAAGATTAAAGATTTTTATCTACTTAGCTACGAATGAAATACACCTGTACGTGTTCCTTAATGTCGTTCCGTTTTACACTGCTTGATGCGGTTGGTGTATTCTGGAAACATTCCGTGCAAGTTGCGCAGGAGAACGTGGGTGAAGTTTTCAAGGTAGGAAGCGAGTTGCTGCCGGAAGTAAAGCCGCGAGGACTGGCCGTGAGGTGCACCTGCGTAGCTCGCTTGCCTACAAAAAGTGGAAGAATCTGGTTCGAATCCCGGTCTGGCAAACGGCATTGATCAGCCAGAAACTTTTACAGTGCATAGGTGGACTATGTCATTATAATAAAACATAATTATCACAGTGAGTGACAATAGCAAACTAAGATTGTCACTCACTGTGATAATTATGTTTTATTATAATGACATAGTGCAACTATGCACAGTAAATTGTTATATAACAACTGATTGACATTACAAGATTACGGCCTAGTAAAATGATTTTATTTGACCAGATGATGCTGACATAGTTCAGTGAAACCGGTCGTCGTAAATAACAATTGATGATCAGCGATCTTGGCTTTTTTTATATCTTTCTACAATATCATA
The DNA here is from genome assembly GCA_026315105.1 of Locusta migratoria. Lineage (NCBI taxonomy): Eukaryota > Metazoa > Arthropoda > Insecta > Orthoptera > Acrididae > Locusta > Locusta migratoria. The sequence goes on from CM048744.1 coordinate 278,540,543, forward strand.
ATTGGATCGCCTTCTAGAACGTAAACCAACTCAAAATGATTTAGTACACAAGTGCAGCGGTGGAGTGTCAGAGAGGTCTAAACCACGTTGCTGCGAAGCGTGCGGTTGCTCGTTGTCGGAGGCTTTTAGCCAACAAACAGATTGCAATATTACTTAGAAAGGGTATTTTATATGCAAACATACAGTTTTCTAAACGGAACAATGGTTGTTTCTATCGTGCACTGGAATTTTTGACATTAAGTGTGCACAAAGAATTCTGAATGACACTTTCATCACGTTTAGTTTTGCAGCTACAACCGTTCAAAGTTTCGGGGGCGGAGGCTGCGATACCGTAGCTGACTGGCCGAGTGGTTAGCCCCTGAGGCACGGCCCATTGTATCATGACCACCAGCCAGTCAGCTACGCTGTTGTAGCCTCCAAAACTCTGAATGGTTGTAGCTGCCAAACTAAACGTGATAAAAATGTCATTCAAAATTCTTTGTACACAGCTAGTGTCAAAATTTACAGTGCATGAAAGAATTAGCCATTGTTCCATTTGAAAAAATTGTTTGTTTTCATAAATAATACACTTTCTAGGTATTTTTACAATCTGTTTATGGGCTAACAATACTAGTCCTTGGCTAACAAATAAAAAAAATTTAAAAAATGTTCAAATGTTTGTATTGTCTATGGGACTTAACTACGGGGCCATCAGTCCCTAAACTTACAAACTACTTATGAACTACTTACGAACTAGGACGGCACAAATATCCATGCCCGAGGGGGGATTCGAACCTCCGACCGTAGTGGCCGTGCAGACCGTGACTGAAGCGCCTCAGTCCCCGCGGGCACCGCGACCGACCCTTGACTACCAATCCATTCTGTGAGAACCGCACATCAGTCGCACTTTCCGTTTCCGCAATATGTGCTGTGCAAGTAGTAGGTGATTCACCCTGTAAATGTGAAAGTGCAGCAGGCCGCAGTGGCCGAGCAGTCTGCGGTACTCCAGTCACAGTCTGCACGGCTGCTACGGGCAGGGGTTTGAATCTCCCCTCGGGCATGGATGTTTGTGTCGTCTTTAGTATAAGGTTGTTCAAATGTTTGTAAATCTATCGGACCAAACTGCGTGGTCATCAGTCCGTAGCTTACATACTACTTAAACTTAGGTAAACTAGCCTACGGACAAATACACACACCCATGCCCCAGGGAGGACTCGAACCTCCACGGCGAGCAACCGCGCGCTCCGCAGCGAGGTGCTTTAGACCGCTCGGTTACTCCACCGCGGCAATTAGGTAGTTAATAAGTGGTTTGTAAGTTTAGGGATTGATGACCCCACAGTTAAGCCCCTTAAGTTTAACAAACAGTTGAACAGTATTTGTGAAAGTGTAAAGTGTTACTAAAAGTTTGCGAATGGTGTAACTGAGACCGGAGTTGGGGACCAACCCGGTATTCATCTAGGGGGATATGGAAAACCGCCTAAAAACACATCCAGGCTGGACGGCACTCTCACCCCCTTCGTTAATTCGCCGGGCGGAATCAAACAGGGGCCGGTACGACTCCCCGTCTCGGAAAGCGGTGCGTTAGAGTACATGACTAACCGAGCGAGTCGGCAAGTTTCTTCGCACACTACGTGTAAAATGTTAATGTTCAAATGTTTGTAAAGCTGTGTGAATTAATTACTATGTTTATTAATCCTTATTCTTACAAACAAACTAGTTAAAGTAACCTAAAGACAACAGAAACAGCAATGCCTGAGGGGAGGACTTGGCCCTCCGACGGGTAGCAACCGGGAACTGTGCAGCAAGGCTCCTTAGAATGTTCAAATGTTTGTAAATCTGTGTGAATTAACTACTATGGTTATTAATCCTTATTCTTACAAACTAGTTAAAGTAACCTAACGACAACAGAAACAGCCTTTTCCGACGGAGGACTTGACCCTCCGACGGGCAGCAACCGGGCGCTGTGCAGCAAGGCTCCTCAGAGCGCTCGGCTACTCCTCCGCAGCTGTAAAACGTAACTGGCATCCCGTGAGTTTCGCGTGGCCTCGCGGCATCTTCAGTCGCGACAAGTTCGGCTTTTGTGCAGCTGGGAGCCGGTTGGCCAGCAGGCAGTAAGTTGTCGGGCAGGAGATAGTGTCGGGCGCCATTGGCGGGTATCGGGCGGCTGCTCGGTATGCCGCGGGCGCGCGTTGCTACGTGACGCCGCCGGAGTTGCGCGCCGCCCACAAAGCCGCCAGAATTGCGGAGGCGCTCCGAATAGCGATGCCCGACTCGCGCGAGTTGGCCGCTGATTATACCGGGCCGCCGCCGTGACGCAACTCCTCCCACACCCCTTATACCCTCCTGTGCTTCCTACTTCATTCTTCTACCTACGCAACTCCTCCAGTCACGCCTCTCAACTTTTACTTCCTTACAACAGCGTAATGCACTCCACTTAAAATTACCTTAGATTTTTACTGCGGTTTTTAAGAATCACAAGGAAAGCATTTGGGCTCGAACAAACACATATATATCAAAATCGTACGAGAGATAATGTAAAGATCCGTTATTGCACTAGTGACACTCCCGCATCTGCAAAACTCTGCAGTCGTCCGTTAGAGGCCTCTGCGTGTGCCTTGTCACATTGCACTTTGACCTGTCGGTTCGCCAGTAGAGACGGTGCAGTGTGCCTCCAAGGTTGCGTTTTGCGACGTTATTTGTGTGGTGAAGCGTCAGATGGAGCGGCGATTGATAATCAATCCTGCCAAAGTATTGCGATTGGTTAAGATGAAGCTGCGGAGAACAATTCTTCGTGAAGATGGTATTAGTGTGCCGGCCGCGGTTGCCGAGGGGCCTGAGGCGCTCCAGTCACGGTCTGCACGGCCACTACGGTCGCGGGTTCGAATCCCCCCTCGAGCATGGATGTTTGTGCCGTCCTTAGTCTTAGTTTATAAGTAGTTTGTAAGTTTAGGGACTGATGACCCTGTAGTTAAGTCCCTTAAGCTTTACAAACATTTGAACATTTTGAATTTGTTATTAGTGTAGAAGATGAATCATTCGCATGCTTTCTCGTATCTGTTATGGTACAGAAATATGAGCATAAGTTAGATACTATTGTAACACTAACACATATTGATAATAATATGGATGATAATGACGAAGAACTCATTGCTAACGGTAGTGCTACAGTAAGTGCGGGGAAAAGGCGATGGAAGCAGTGGCAGTGAATACCACAGTCTTCCGAGAAGAAGGTTAAAGTTGCAACTATTACCACGGGTTTTGATGACAATACGCTAGTGAACATGTACTACGATTATTACATAAGTTATGGTTCAGATATCTGCATTACGAATGGCGTGTACAATTACATCTACATTGCTATCTAGAGCGTGATTGCAAAGTTTTGCATAAAAACGACACCCAGCAGCACAATGAGGTGTACGTAGAAATACTGTAACCAAACGTTCATACAGATATGTTTGTTCGAGCCCAAGTACTTTCCTTTTCAGACGCTGCTAGGTGTTGTAATCAAACCACGCTAACATATGAAAATTTTCGCCGGGGCCGGGATTCGAATCCGGGACCTTCTGCTTATTAGACAGTTGTGCTAATCCCCTGCGCCACCTCAGGTACGCCGCGCGGGAGTGGCAGTGTGCTCTAAGGCGCCTTGCCGAGGAGTGCGCGGCTGCTCCCCGTCGGAAGTTCCAGTCCTCCCTTGGGTACGGGTGTTGTGCTTAGCATAAGTTACAGTAGTTTGTAAGTCTAGAGACGGAGGACCAGTTCCGTTTGGTCCCATAGCTTTACAATCATTTGAACAGCGTTAACCGTGGTACCCTCCAATCTTAGCTGCTGGTATCTTCCAAGTTGCAAGCCCGTGGTCCATAAACTTTGCATTTTACCTGACGTTTCGTCCACATCAGCACCGGTTACTTTCGGAGGTCTTTCTACTTTCGTTGAACAGCGTTAACCGTGGTACCCTCCAATCTTAGGTGCTGGTATCTTCCAAGTTACAAGCCCGTGGTCCATAAACTTTGCATTTTACCTGACGTTTCGTCCACATCAGCACCGGTTACTTTCGGAGGTCTTTCTACTTTCGTTGAGTCTTGCAGACTGATTAGTCGGACGTCTGAAAGCGACATATATGCTATGGGAAGAGGGCGGGGCTAAGCTGTCATGTAATCAGCACAGGTAGTCCGTGTCAGAGATAAAACTTCTCTATCGATTGCAATCTTTCATTGATAAAACCTGTCGATCTTGTCTAGCTAATGTCCTTATGTCGCGTTTCTCCTAGTGGCTGTGGCAGAGCGTGCTTTTCAGTCTGGTAATCATGTAGTGAGGTTTTCCGAAACAACAGTTTTATCCACAGTGACGAATTATCGTCTACGGCAAAACAGAGAAGTCATTGAAATAAGTAAACAAGGATAGTTTTAATAGGAAAGTAGAAGCTATGAAACTTAGCGACACATGGATAATAGCTTTACAAGATCTACAGGTTTTCATCTCTGACAGACTGCAATCGATAGTGAAATTTTATCTCTGCTGATAACGTGACAGCTTGGCCACGCCCATTTTCCACAATATATATGTCGCTCTCAGACGCCCGACTCGTCAGTCGGCAAGACTCAGCGGAAGTAGGAAGACCTCCGAAGATGTCCGGCGCAGCTCTGGACGGAACATCAGGGAATACTGCAAAGTTTTATGTACGACGGCCTTATAACTCGGAAGATCTACCAGCAGCTATGATATCCGGTCATGAAAGCCTTCAATGCATGACCCTCCAATCAGTTCATGTGAATCCTGTGGGTGTTTCGGTGTGTACTGTATAACTATCGTCCAAAACTGTACGCCGTATCTTCTCCAGTTTCATTTTTACATTCAAGACGATACTCCGTCTTTAAAAACTTCCCCTGATAATCCACATTCGCTCTTCTGATTAGCTAGAAATTGGCATGTTACACAGAAATCACCGGAGGTACTCTGGCTTAGAAATCACCCGAGGTACACTGGCTTAAAACACCTGACGGACTATCCAAGCACGTACCCCGTCTGACCCCAAACCTTCATACGTCATCCTACGTCGACCATAGTAATCAATGGCTTGCAGCTGGTCCTTCCTGCCCTCCAGGAGTTGTAATGTTCGAAAGAACAAACACTGCAATTCTTAATTACAAAATTGCTTTGTGACTGACAGATCGCATATATAGATCAGCGGAGTTACCAGCTCCTACACAACTTGCCGTAGTCAAATTACAAAGCGTATATATACCGAGCGGGGTAGCGCAATGGTAAGACACTGGACTCGCATTCGGGAGGACGGTGGTTAAAATCCACCTCCGACCATACAGATTTAGGTTTCCCATGATTTCCCTAAATCACAACAAGAAAATGCCAGGATGGTTTCTGTGAAAGGGGACGGCCGATTCCCTTCTCCATCCTTAACATACGAGCGTGAGCTCCGTCTCTAATGACCACGCTGTCGACGGTACGCTAAACCCTAAGCTTCCTCCCTTCTGAAGCGTATATGGTGCACACACACGTAGCATCAGGATAAAATGTAGTTCACATTCTTATAAAAATTAATAATACTAATTTTGTCGAAGTTTTCATATTTACGAAGTAAATTTAACTTTTTCTTACAGCCGATTTCCTTGAATTCTCTAAGTATATTCATGGTTAGCCTGTAAATAAAACATACTTCGCTGACAACAGGCAGCGTTCCTGTAAGTTCTGATTCCGTCGCAACATTCATACAGCCACCTGCTACATCTGTTTTCCATACAATTAGTCATGGCAGCGTTCGTGTAAGTTCTGATTCCGTCGCAACATTCATACAGCCACCTGCTACATCTGTTATCCATACAATTAGTCATGGTATATGATGAGTCCATTTGGCACAGATTACTGTGATGATTTTACACTTTAGGTTTAAAGTGATATTGTTTTAAAACCACGGGTGCTGCAGTTAACAAATCCAATAGAGTTTTTAGCGTTTCTTCACTCTCTCTTGAACCAATGTAGCGATTTGCTTTTGAGTTTGTTTTCCTCCTTTTAACAATAGGAATGTTTCTGTTACTAGTAATTAACATTTTGTGTAAATGTTGAATCAAGTTGACGCCAAAACAAACCCTGCCTATGACATTTTACAGAATTTCTTCAAGGAAACCTTATCCTATTTTCATCATAGGTGGGCGATACATAAGTTACCATGGGTTGCGTTTGATCGGAGCAGCTTATCTTCTGCCGAGAAGCGGAGATTCGGAAAAAAGCATCTCAACAGAAGGTGTTATAGACGGCCGCGTTCATGTCAATAATTCTACCGTCATATTGGACAGTACGGTATCACTAACAAATTTGTAAGGCCTTGTCTCTGGCTGTAGTTATTACAATTTCTTTATGTATTATGGTAATACCACAAAATGCCTCAATTTACACTTAATTTTGAAATACAATATGAAATGAAATGCATTTAGAATGCGCGTGTAAAAATTATAGTAAATGCTACTAAAGTCTGAGCAGCTGAAATCGGATATGTTTGTAAATAAACTCACCCGTGAAATTAGTTGTTGATGTCATGTGATCAATTCATAAGTCATAAAATACGCTACTTGTGTTCTAATTTTATTTATTTATTTATTTATTTATTTTTTTAGATGTACTGTAGCCTGCATTTTGTAATAATTCTGCCTGTGACATAGCAAATAATCGGGACTTCTGAGGATGTTCCCGTCGACCGCATAACTTGCTGTCTTCTTCACATGCTATCGGGGTATCACATGAAGAAGACAGCGAGTTACGCCATCAAAATATCGTGCCAGAACGACGCTAGCATTCGGCACAAGTCCTAATTATTCATCATGTCAACAGATAGTACGGAAATCCTGAAGACTTACTTACAGTGCTGATTATTGGTATACGCTAGTCTCCTAACACTTAGTACTTGCTACTGTTATTTAAATAATATTCAGATTTAATTTTGAACAAAGAAACAAGCATTGTCTAGAATAATGAAACGTTTGCTGCTTCACGACTTTCATGCGGCTTTCTGTCTTACAGGGGCTGAGACAACAGCCATGGACGGTGTAGCAGAAGGCTTCAGGACACTGCAGCTCCAAGCTGGATGTGAAGTTCGAAAGAAACGGTGCGGATAACGCCAAGCACGACACTAAGGTACAACAAAGAGCCTTGAATGCATATTTATTTGAACTCACCCGAAAATAACACATGTTTTTGTCAGTTTGTGCTCTGTGTTTAAGTTAGGGAATTTACTGTCCCCCAATTGCATACTTCACATTTCTTGATTTTATGATGTCAGTTGTAATATTTCTTGCCACATTTATAACAGTTTGCTTGGTTCCTTCACCTGGTCTCTATCAGGTGGCTACAGTTATATTGTTATCAACATGGTCCCAGTAAGCTGAAAGGACAGATTATGTTACTGAACCACAAATTAAGAATGTAACAAGACTGTTTAAATGTCATGTGGAAGCTATGAGTTCTCTTCCATAACTTATGTGGTAGCGTAACAATGTTGAGTAATTACGTCAACAATAGAAAAAATTAATTAGTACTCTAAAATTCGCTCTGTTATTTCCATCCATAGCAATGACATGACCCGTATTCCTTACCGTTAAGATATTAGCTCGCATCTCATGATATTAGGCCTACAGCCGGATTTTATTGAGTTTAGGGAGTCAAACGTATCGCGAATAAATGAAAATCCAATGCTGAACATGTAATTCAATAGTACTGACATTAAGAATGGTGTGATTTCACGCCCCTTTGACATATCATCCCAGAGTGGGCTAGTTGTACGAAGGTGGAGAATGAAACCATTAAAAACTATATCAGCTTGGAGGATCCGAAGTAGGGTAACGCTCATCCTCGTAAAAACACAATTTGTGGTTTCACCACTCTATAACCTCTTGAAAGCAGAGTATTGCTGTCGTTGACGGAGATGCTACGCTTCCCAGGGATGTTGCCACAAAATTTGGAAATGAACAGTAGGCCCCTCATCATAAAACACGTAACATCACTATAAAATAATAGCGTGTAACACTATGTGGTTCTTTCAACATGCATTTTAGAAATATTTTGTCTTTTAAGTAGAGTGGCTTGAGCGATACCATAGCAGGACACTAAAGCTTGTGAGGTTACTCTTTCTACTCACGATTCAGGCACACATTTTTAATCCACCTACATGTTTCAAAACATTTCCAGGATATCCTTAAATCGTCTCTAACGACTAGATGTTAAATCCTAGTCTTCCATCTGCCTTGGTACAACTGTTACATACCTTCTTCCGTCACATGGGTTCGAAATGTGAAGGAACTCGACAATCTTCGTGAGACGATAGTCTCGATAAAACTCTTCCATAAACGTTACACCACGGCATGACGCCGCAACGAGTAACGCCATTTATTTATTTATTTATTCTATTTTTAGTTATTTCCATCCCAACTCCAGCATCGTGAAACTCTCTTCCCTGGATCGCGACAATACAAACAGAACTGTCCTTCTCTGTACTTACTCCATATCCTCCGACAGTGCCATATGGTGAAGATCCCACAATGTGCAACAATACTACAAAAAACGACGGACCAGTGTACGTGGTTTCTTTAGTGGAGCTGTTGCGTCATGTAAGTGTTCTGCCAATGAAACTTAGCTTTCGGTTCGCCTTCACCAACATATTTTCTATGTTCCTTCCAATTTCAATTATTAGTAATGGCAAATTCTAGCAGTGCTGGAATGGCCGTGCGCTCTAAGGCGCCTTGTTGGGGACTGCAAGGCTGCTCTCCGTCGGAGGTTCCAGTCCTCCCTCGGGCTTGGGTGTGTGTACTGTCCTTAGCATACGTTAGTTTAAGTAGTTTGTAAGTATAGAGTCTGATGACCACTACAGTTTGGTCCCACAGACTTACAAACAGTTTTTGCAATTCCTAGGTATTTAGTTAAATTTACGGCCTGTAGATTTGATAGGTTTATCGTTCAAAGGACGTTTAACCGATTTATTTAGTGCTCATATAGGAATTTTTGATGGTACGTCTGTTCGAAGGGAACAGACATTAATGGTGGACCGTAACTGGATTTATTAAATAAACTGATGTCCATTCGCATTTTGCGACTACTTCGGACTTTCATTTGCTCTTATTAAGATGCTCCATCATTTTATACAAATGAAAATTTGTGCCGGACCAGTACTGGAACCCGGGTCTCTCGGCCGAGAGGTTAAGGCGACCTCTAACGAAAAGCTGGATAGCCAGGTTCGAGACCCGGTCCGGCACAAATTTTCATTTGTCATACAATGATGGAACAACTTAATAAGAGCAACTGAAAGTCCTAAGTAGTCGCAAAATGCGAATGAACATCAATTTACGTTAGGAATTGTTGCCAATTTTCGCGACATGCAGATATCTTACCTAGTTCGTTTATCAGTTGCTGTTGAAAGGTTCAAATGTTTGTAAAACTATTGGACCAAACTGCTATGGTTATCAGTCACTAAGCTTACAAACAATTTAAACTAACTTACTCTAAATCTGAGTATTTCAACCTGTGGCTCGCGACCCCCAGGAGGGTCGCAAAATCTCTCTCAGGGCGTCCCCGTCAAAGAAGGAAGTATTTACACCGTAAAATAACTAGGGTTACAAAAAGTTAGAAAAAATGTATACCCAACTGGAATATGTTTAGTGTTAAAATTACGGAGTTCCTTGAATAGATTACAGATTGTTTTATAATTCAGTATATTAATGATGAATGAGCGCAGAGTCTGAAACCTGTTCTTAGGAACCAATCGAGAGGTAAAAGAACTTTATACAACAAGTAATTCTGAAAAAATTTGAAAAAAAATCTACTTCTTTACAAATTGTCTATACAGTTCGATCTTTCTTAATGAGCCTAATACGCTTCTGAGTCTTGCCTGAAATATATCTTTCTGTCAAAAATCATTATTAAAAATTCTAAATAAACTTCGTCCAACAATTTAAAAGAAAGCAGAAACATAGGAAAGAAGTTTAAATTTGTTTCCTTTGAATTAACATAGCATTTTTACGTTTCATGAAGATGGAGGTGGTCGCCAGAACATTTTGATTATGATGGGGGGGGGGGGGGGGCGCATATTCAAAAACGTTGAAAAAGAGTGCTCTAAAGAGAATCCCATGCCCTACGGAAGACTCGATCCTCTGACGAGACCGGCCGCCCAGACAGTAGCATGACGCCTTAGACCATGCCATCGGGAAGAAAAGGAGAGCCGGCCGCGGTGGCCGAGGGACAGAGGCGCTCTAGTCGCGGTCTGCACGGCCACTACGGTCGGGGGTTCGAATCCCCCCTCGGGCATGGATATTTGTGCCGTCCTTAGTCTTAGCTAGTTCATTAGTAGTTTGTAAGTTTAGGGACTGATGACCACGTAGTGAAGTCCCATAAGCTTAACAAACATTTGAACATTTGATTTGAAGATTCAAAAGCATGTAGGTTGCCGAACGTATCCTCAGATGAAGAGACTTGCACAGGACAGAGTAGCATGAAGAGCAGCATCAAACCAGTCTGCGGACTGAAGACCACAACAACAACTGAACCGTTCCGTTATTACTTACGCAATTTCGTTACAGTTTACACATTATGGTTTACATTAGTCGACAACAACAAGAACCCAGCATCTACGGCACCAGCCGCAACGTACTGATGCATTACAACAGCGGCTTGATGTGGAGATAACCAACGTCGTTATATACCTGTACCTCCGAAGCATGTTATGGCACACTCTCTCCATCCTACCTGGTGTCTCTTCAACGCCTAATTACATTCCTCAAGTAGGACTGGATGAGATAATCGTCTGAATTGATACTGTCGTAGAACGGAAACGATACGTTTCCGGACATGGGTTCCTGTTCAAACTGTTACGTACATACTATACTCTACAAGTACTAGAAGTTTGTAACGGAAATTTACGTCCACCCTGTATTTCGTATTGTAAGCAGTGTATAAAACTTGACCCAACATAAGCTCGGTACCAGATGAAAAGCAACTTTCTTTCGCTACTAAAGCCCCGTTTCCATTATTTAGACTATCCTCTGAGCATCCTAAGAGAAAGAGAGAGAGAGAGAGAGAGAGGGGGGGAGCGAGGGAGAGACAGAGAGAGGGAAGGAGGGAGAGAGACGAAAGTGTTTGTTTGGTGGAATGGGTGGGTCGGTGGTCCTGGAGGATGGAGTGGAGTGGGTGGGTAACGGTGCCGTTTATCAGCGCCGACCTGAGGGGCCGAGAGAGCAGAATCGGAATTCCCAGCAGGGCGGGGAGGGATTTGAACCGGGCAGCATTACCGGCCGCCGGCCGCCGGCGCTGAATAATTCAGCAGCGCGGCGTGCCTGCAGCCCGGTTAAGTACCAAGTTGGCCCTCGCTACCTGCGCGGCCCTCGGGCCTCGAACTCGGCTCCTCCGGCCCGCTGCCCTGCGCGTGACTCACCCGCCGGCGCCCCTCGCCGCATACATCTTATTTCAGTCCTCCTCTCCCCATCTTCGGCCGCTCCTCCCACGGCGCGCCCCCTCCCTTCCCCCGCCCCCCGCTCCTTCCGCCCCCTCCACATCCCGAGGCGTCGCTCCCCGTCTTTGTCGCCTGTTTGCGCTCTCCCTTCCCCTTCCCCCCCACGTCTCGGCGCGCCTACTTACCTCGCCTTCGTACTCCTCTCGCACTTACACCCCTTTCATCTCGTTTGCTTCTTTGTGGTTCTGTTTGCTTCCACAAGTAGTCTAATTTTATATCGCGTCCCGCACTCTCCCGGTCTGATTCTTCAGTGAATTCCTGTTCTTCTTCAGGATGTGTGTACGTCATTATTGGAAAGTACCGTAGAGACTTATTATTCATTCTGGCTCGTCAGAAATCAGATAAGGGTTTAATGTCCAGTCGATATCGAGGTCATTACGGACGGAACACGCGCTAGTACAGTTCTTTTTCAGGAAGGGGCGTGGAAATCGGCCGTGCGTTTTTAAATGAACCATGCTGGGAGTTACTTGGAGTGATTTAAGAAAATCACGGGAAATCTAAATCTTGATGTCTTTATTATACAGTGTTTGCTATTTTTTTTTTTTTTTTTTTTTTTTTTTAGCCTGATCAGATTAGGGCCATCAGGCCCTCTCTTACATGTCCTGCATCTTGTCACCAATCGCGTGAACCAGTTCTTCTCTAACGAAAGAAGGTGGACGCCCACTTCGTTCTTCATCGTGCACATCACTACGCCCGCCATTGAACTGTCGGAGCCGCAGTGGAGTAGCCGAGCGCTCTAAAGCGTCTCGCTGCGTAGCGCATGGTTGCTCGCCGTGGAGGTTCGAATCCTCCATAGGGCATGTGTGTGTGTGTGTGTGTGTGTGTGTGTGTGTGTGTGTGTGCTGCCCTTAGGTTAGTGTACCTAGGTTTGAGTACTTTGTAAGCTACGGAGTTTGGTCCGATAGATTTACAAGCATTTGATTTTCTTACATCGGACCAGGGTTTTACACATACAGTATTTCTTTACATGTGAGTTACCTATAACATAACAATGATTTTTACAGATGAACAGTTAATAACATAATTTATACAGGTTGAATACATGTAAAAGGATTTAAATGAAAGGTATTGACTTAACTCTAATAGGCTTAATACTAGTAGTACCACTGAGACACCTTCTGCTGCTGCTGGTGTAATAATAGAAGTAAGCCGGACGCGGTGGCCGAGGGGACTAAGGCGCTCCAGTCACGATCTGCACGGCCACTACGGTCGGGGGTTCGAATACCCCCTCGGGCATGGATATTTGTGCCGTCCTAGTTCGTAAGTAGTTCATAAGTAGTTTGTAAGTTTAGGAACTGATGACCCCGTAGTTAAGTCCCATGGACTATACAAACATTTGAACATTTAACAGAAGTAACAACATTGATATTAGCAGATACAAGATGTACTTTTGAATATATCGAGACTGGAATTCTGACAGAAGGAAGTTAAGAAAGCTGTACCTGGCAAGAGCAATAGCAGTCGGAGAATATCTGGGAGGAGGAATGGATGTGACGTACCTGGACCAAAAAAAAGAAAAAAAAAAGTTCAAATGTTTGTTAAGCTTATGGGACTTAACTACGGGGTCATTAGTCCCTAAACTTACAAACTACTTATCAACTACCTTATACTAAGGACGGCACAAATATCCATGCCCGAGGGGGGATTCGAACCCCCGACCGTAGTGGCCGTGCAGACCGTGACTGGAGCGCCTCAGTCCCCTCGGCCACCGCGGCCGGCGTACCTGGACCGTAGGGTAATAAAGACTGGCGTAATTATTGCTTTAGTAGATAATCCATTAACTGTCGTTTGAAGCTGGCAGTGTTATTCAGTTCTCTGATACACTGGGGTAGTTTGTTCCAGTGCCTGGTTCCTGCTACGGAAAAGGATTTTGAGAAACCGGCTGAGTGATGGATAGGGACAGAAAAGGTTTTGCTCTGACAGGAACGAGTAGTTCTGTTATGTTGATCAGATAAGAGTGTTAAGGTCGAGGAAAGATATGAGGCACTGTGTACGTTGATAAGAGAGTAGAGGAAACAGAGTGTATGAAAATTTCTGCGCTTGTCAGCACGGAGACAGGATAGTTGCTTATTAGATGGTGAAATGTGATCAAAGAGAAGGATGTTGCATATATATCGAACGCAGGCATTCATGATTAGTTCCGGACGTCGTGAGCTTTCCCAAGAAAGACCTTGCAAATTAACATCAGTGTAATCTATAATTGGAATTACAAGTGTTTGTATAAGGAACGCTTTACAATTACAAAGGCCACAGGTGGTGATGCGGGTGTTATTTATTTACGTGTTTCGAATTCGTCATCGTCAGAATCTAAAACCTGTGGTAAAGTTTCATACAAATGTATAACGTTATGTGCATCAGAGCCTTTGTAATTGCAAAGCGTCCCTTATAGTACTGTTCAGTAACGAAACCTGAAATTAAGCGCATATCTCTCTAGTGACTTCATGTCACATTGCCGCGGCGGAGTAGCCCAGCGGTCTGAGGCGCCTCGCTGCGGATCGCACGGTTGCTCGCTGTCGGAGGTTCGAGTGCTCCCTTAGGCATTAGGGTGTGTGTTGTTCTTAGGTTAGTTTGCCTTAGTTTAAGTAGTTTGTAAGTAACGGACGCATGAAACTGACATGCCGCGGCGGAGCGGCCGAGCGCATTGAGGCGCTATGCTACGATGCGCGAAGCCGTCCCCCGTCGGTGGTTAGAATCTCCCCTGAGGCATGGATGTGTGTGTCGTCTTTCGTATAAGCTAGTTCGTAAGTAGTTTGCAAGTTTAGGGACTGATGACGCGAAAAGTGTTAGAAGTAATAATATTATAATTCGCAACAGAGACTGTTGTTCAATTTAAATATAAAGCATGTGTGTTACAGTAAACCGAACTTTCTTCCCACAACACTTTCTAGCATTGGTAAGAATATCTCAAATATTCAAATATTTGTAGAGCTTATGGGACATAACTACGGGGTCGTCAGTCTCTAAAGTTACAAACTACGTATGAACTAGTTAATACTAAGGACGGCACAGATATCCATGACTGAGGGCGTATTCGAACCCGCGATCGTAGTGGTCACAGTCCCCTTGGCCACCGCGGCCGGCTAAGAATGTTGTTGTTGTTGTGGTCTTCAGTCCGCAGACTGGTTTGATGCAGCTCTCCACGCTACCCTGTCCTGTGGAAGTCTCTTCATCTGATAATACGTTCGGCAACCTACATCCTTTTGAATTTGCTTACTATATTCGTCCCTCGGTCTCCCTCTACGATTTTTACCCCACACACTACCCTCTAATGCTAAGTTGACAATTCCTTGATGTCTCAGAATGTGTCTAACCAATCTATCCCTTCTCTTAATCAGGATATGCCAGAAACTCCTTTTCTTCCCGATTCTGTTAAGCACCTCCTCATTAGTTACGTGATCTACCCATCTAATTGTCATCATTCGTCTGTAGCACCACATTTCAAAATCTTCTATCATCTTTTTATCTGAATTCCTAATTGTCCACGTTTCACTCGCATACAATGCTACATTCCAGACAAATGCTTTCAGAAAGGACCTCCTAACATTTAAATTAATATTGGATGTTAACAAGTTTCGATTCTTTAGAAACGCTTTTCTTCCCATAGCCATTCTGCATTTTATATCTTCTTTACTTCGGCCATCAGAAGTTATCTTGCTACCCTAATAACAAAATTCATCTACTACTTTTATTGTCTCATTACCTAATCTAATTCCTTCAGCATCGCCTGATTTTCTGACATTGCATTCCATTACCTTCGTTTTACTCTTGTTAATGTTCATCTTATATCTCCCTTTCAAGACACTCTCCATGCCATTCAATTGCTCTTCCAGATTCAAATGTTCAAATGTTTGTAATTATATCGGACCAAACTGCGTGGCCATCAGTCCGTAGCTTACAAACTACTTAAACCTACGTAAACTAACCCAAGGACAACACACACACCCATGCCCCAGGGAGGGCTCGAACCTCCACGGCGAGCAACCGCGCGCTCCGCAGCGAGACGCTTTAGACCGCTCGGCTACTCCACCGCGGCGCTCTTCCAGATCTTTTGCTAAGAATACCTCGACGATACTCCGATCATTTCAGTGGCCTAGCGCAGCCAAAGATAACGCTATTCCACCTTTCCCGCCCCCCTTTCTTCAGAAGGAATCTCGCGCGCTTCAGACGCAAACCTAAGGCGCAGATGCGGAAGACGGGCGCAACGCGCAGCGTCGGCTCCGCCTGGCGATCTCCGCGCATGCGCAGTGAGGTGCGCGACTGTCTTGTGTTTATGAGGCGCGGCTGCGGCTGCGTGGGGCGCGCCATCCGATAATTGCATTACGGCCAAGGATACGGCGTAATTCCAGATACGGGAGCACATAAATTGCGTCCCGGGGCCATCTCTGCCGCCACTCGCACAGCAAACACTTTTCTTTTTTTTTTTTTTTGGCGGTGGGCTCAGAGATCGCCGGAGGACAGGTCGTCGGCTGGACCGGCCACGCAGGTCCGTGTTCTCACGACCCGAGATGTGTAGCAGGGCTGCTGCGGGCGGAGGAACCACGCCGCGACCGGTGATCCTGGAACCGGTCCGCCGTTGTGTCCACTCGGCGACAAAGAGGCGGCCCACTGAAGCCAGGGAAGACGTTCCTGGAACCGCAGCTGGGCGGTCAAGGGGTGACGTGACTCGTTGAGAGATACGTTTTCTCGTGTCCTCACCTGGCCAACTGCCGAAAACAGAACGGGGTACAGCGTCCCGTCGACAAAGAGGTCATTCGTGGTGCAGGACCTTCGTCGGGTGGGAAGCTGCCACCGAGGGAATCTGAGATATGACGTTTCGAGTTCTGCCGAATAGACGGGCCATGGCCGGCCACAGTGGCCGAGGGGACTGAGGGTCTCCAGTCACGTTCTGCACGGTCACTACGGTCGGGGGATCGAATCCTCCTCCTCGGACATGAATATTTGTGCTGTCCTCAGTATTAGGTAGTTCATAAGTAGTTAGTAAGTTTAGGGACTAATGACGCCGTAGTTAAGTCCCATAAGGTAAATAAACATTTGAACATTTTTAGATTGGCCATAAAGGGTCAACGAGCGAGGTGGCGCAGTGTTGACACAATGAACTAGCTTTCGTGAGGGCAGTGGTTCAAGACCACCTCTGGCCAGCCAGATGTAGGTTCTCAGAATGAATCTTTCACTCTGCAGCGGAGTGTGCGCTGATATGAAACTTCCTGGCAGATTAAAATTGTGTGCCGGAACCGGGACTCGAACCTGGGACCTTTGCCTTTCGCGGGAAAGCGCTCTACCGACTGAGCTATCCCGACACGACGCACGATGTCGCCTCACAACTTTACTTTCGCCAGTACCTCGCCTCCTACTTTCCAAACTTCACAGAAGCTCTCCTGAGAAACTTGCAAGAGTGCAGAGTGAAAGTTTCGTTCTGGAAACATCCCTTAGGCTGTGGCTAAGCCCTGTCTCCACCATATCCTCTCTTCCAGGAGTGCTAGTCTTGCAAGTTTCGCTGGAGAGCTTCTGTGAAGTTTGGAAAGTAGGATGCAATGTACTGGCGGAAGTAAAGTTATGAGGCGGCATCGTGAGTCGTGTCGGGATAGCTCAATCGGTAGAGCGTTTGCCCGCGAAAGGCAAAGGTCCCAGGTTCGAGTCCCGATTCTGGCACACAATTTTAATCTGCCAGGAAGATACAGATTTAGGATTTCTGTGATTCCTCTAAATCACTCCAGGCAAATTTCGGGACGAGTCCATTGGAAGATACCAGATATCCTTCCCCATCATTAATCAAAAATCTGAGTGTGAGCTCCGCCTATAAGATCACGCTTTCGACGGGACATTAAATCCAGTTCTTCCTTCATTGTCTTTTATACAAAGTTGTTAACAGGAGGAAAATAAAACAATAATAATATTTTATTCCCTCTATCTTTGTGCCTGCCCGGAGTTCAAATCAAATGTTTGTAAACCTGGTGGACCAAAATGCTGTGCTCACCAGCCCCTAGACTTCCAATCTACTTAAACTAACTTACATCAAGGACAACACACACACACCACACACACACACCCATGTCTGAGGGAGGACTGCAATCTCTGACGGGAACGGGCAACCAGTCCGTTGCATGACGCCTTAGACCACGCGGCCATTCCGAACGGCTCTCCCTTCCTTTCGTAGCACTTACAGCATCGTACGACGCCTTCTTTCCTGATTTACGAAATTTGTTTCACATAACACATTTTGGCCGAATGCGCTTAGTATCGCCACAGCTGCCACTTGACCTGTAGGAGGGAAGCTGTATGTATCATTTGCCCGAGTCATCTTATTTTTTACTTTTATTGTGACGTATTTCCTGGGGCAGATATTGTAGAGGGTATTGACCTACAAACACCAGGGTGACCGTCGGTCGTCATTCTGGCGTGTGGGTAATATAGCGCTCAGAGTGTTAAGAGGTACAAGTTTCTGTATTCTTTGTTGTGCAGGTGTTATGAGTAAGGCGCCTTAGGTACACCTGAACAGAAAGATACCACGGCTTTAGTAATATGAGAAATGTTTTATAAATAAATTAAACCTTGCTTTTGAATATGTAAAATCGCATGGATATAGTTGAAGTCCATCACCTAAGTGAATACTTTAAAGTTCCTTGATAGTCCTCCATAATTTCTACGTCATAATAAAAACAAGTCTCGAAGCACTGTATGAAGATGAGGATTTGTCTAGGCGAGGATTCAGTTTGGCATAACAAAACACTCTGACTAAACCTTATTACACTCTCCTGGATCGATGACCATTGATGGCGCGTTGCTCACTGTCTTACAAACCGTGTACGTCACCTATTCAAGTAAACTTCGGCCAGTCACGTTCACTCATGTGCTGGTTTCGAAATGAGCGGAAGTTGTAGTAAAAATGTTTGTAAAGCTATGGGACCAAACTGCAGTGGTCGTCAGTCTCTACTTAAACTAACTTACGCTAAGAACAACACACATACCCACGCCCGAGGAAGGACTCGAACCTCCGATAGGGAGCAGCTGCGCACTACACCACAAAGCGCCTTTTTTTTTTTTTTTTTTTTTTTTTTTTTTTTTTTTTTTTTTTTTTTTTTTTTTTTTTTTTACTGAACAGTATTCTGTTCGAAATATAATGTGAAACCAGAGTGAACGAAAGGTAAATAAGAACATCTGCCTTCCAGACCCTTTTCCGGGGAAAGAAAGGAAACCATAAGGAAAATATATAAAATGCTTTAACTAAAGATTTTATTCTTCTGTGTGTCCGTCCATTCGGAGCTTACTGAAACCTTCATTGCTTATACAGGCCGTCAGATTCGGGATATCATAATGTCCAACATATTTCCATATTTCTTATGGTAGTCCAAGTCAGATTTAATTTTAAAATTTTCAATTTCAATATAGGTACAATAGTCGGTATAATTGGCGACACGATTTTGAATTAGATAGCCACTGGTATGGCCTAGCATCCAGGTAGCTGCATTGTTCTTGCTTCTGGGGTAGCGTAACTTCTGCGGCCACAGAAGTTCGGTCTTGTCAATGTGCGCTGCAGTGGTACGATCTATGATGGCCAATCTTCTGCACAGAAGGTCGGTGACTTGTTTCGCAGGCCCGCAGGTGAGGCGGTGAATTAAAGTATCCACAAAGCCACATGTACCACAGGTCGGCTGATTTGCGAGATGTATTTTGTGTAGCTTGTCATTCGTTGATATCTTGTCATGGGACGCATTTTAGTCAGTTGTTTGCTGTTCCCCTTCTTCGGGACAAGAACAATGATGCCCTCCTTAAAGTCTGAGGGCACATTGCCCGCCTCTGGAATTTCGTTGGCGATGGAAAGTAGCGTGTCACCAACAAGCGTCCAGTAATGCTTGTAGAATTCTGCGGGAAGACCGTCTGGCCCTGGGGTTTTTCTATCTGCCGCTGCACGGACGGCATCGTGGATGTCATCTTTGTCGAATTGTGAGTCAAGTACGGCAGTATCTTCCGGCAAGAGACGAGTGGGTATCCTACGTGTAAGAGCGGTACAGGTTTGCAAGTCGACAGGGTGCTTCCTATAGAGGTCACTAAAATGCGCATGAGCGTAGCTGAGAACATCTCGGGTGCTGGTGAGTTTGCGCCCTGCTGCATCCGTAATGTCGGTAAAGAAAGTTGAATTGCGACGTTTGAACGCTCTCAGTAGATGGTATAGAGCAGCTGTTTCTCCTGACGCAACGTTCTTAGGTTGTGTACGAACGATATAGCTTTCCATTTTCTTCCTCTGAAGCGCAGTTATTTTAGCTTTACACTTCTTAATGTTGCGTGCGGTCACGGGATTGGGGACATTTGCGTCTTCATACAGATCACGCAAAGCCTGAAAATACGTTTCAATCGTCTGTTTGCGCCAATATTCTTTTTGCCTGGAATATAACATAATCGTAGATCTTATTTTAGGCTTAGCAACATTGACCCACCAGTCCAGTGTCGTGTTGAAGCGGGGTCGAGATCTGAGAGCTTGCTGCCAGGCACGCGCCATCTCCACATCGAGCTCCTCATCTCGTAAAAGACTAACATTGAGCTTCCAATAACCCTTCCCGCGGTGAAAGGTGGTTCGTTGGTGGTTCACATAGACTTGATAGGCACTATGATTGGAGAAATTTATGGGTGCAATGTCATCATTTACAACTGCCTCCTGTATATTGCGCGAAACGTAAATTCTGTCTATTCGGCTCGCTGAGCAGTGGGTAACATGAGTATAGGCGCGTTGATCCCCGTGTAGCTTCTCCCAAGCATCGCAAAGATGAAGGCCGACGACTAGATGCTTAAGTTCTTCGCAAATGTTAGAGTTTGGAATCTGGTCCTTGGTGTGAATCGTACAATTGAAATCTCCTCCAAGAAGGATATTATCGGTATGGAGGCCGATTAATTCGGGTACATCAGTTCGGAAAAAGTCGGCTCTTTGTCGTCGATAGCCACTACCAGAGGGGGCATAAACATTAACAATTAATAATCCATTTGTCTGACAGGATATGCCTCTTCCATTGCTCAGAATTTTTATATCTGTAACATGGATGCCGTCTCGGTACATAATTGCAGTACCTGTTGAGTCCTCTGCACTAATATTGGTAATCGTGACGTAGCCGGGGATGGAAATATCAGTTAAAACTTCTTGAAGGAGTGCGATATCCACCTGAGTACCATATAAGAAATCCTGCAGGGCTCGTAACTTTAGAGCAGTCTGAATACGCTGTATGTTAACGGTTGTTACGTTATACGTTTGGGGCCTGCTCATGGGGTCGACGGAATTAAGGCTGTTCATTGGCCACCGGGCTCGTCATCAGCCCACCAGGCCCCATCACCTGGGGGTGGGGGAGGACGTGGGGGCGGACTTTCGGTGTCCATAGCCTCGTGGTCGGCGGTGGCGGTCTCCGAAACAGAGTCAGTAACATCGTGCGTGGCTGCCTCCCCTCCTTTAAGCTTCGCAGCAGCCCTGGTTACTTTCTGTTGGAGCTGCTCGTGAATCTCCGCGTCCTGTCGGCGCGCGACTCGTAACTTCTTGTTACTCGAAGAAGCTTGTGTGTCAGCTTTTGATTTCCCTTTAGTAGCTTTTTTCTGTTCCGGCGGAGAGGCAATGTCCATGGGTGTGGATGGCAAGTCGGAATCATTTGCGGGGATCGCTTCCGTGGCGACAGTGGGAGCTGTCGTCGTCTCAGAAGGTTCCTCTGTAGTCAGTGACTGCGGTACTACATTGTCGCGAATAGGTTCACTTGCTACTACGCTTTCCGGCGCAGTGGGCTCCTGCTCACGCTCAGCTGTGCAGGGGTCGGCGTCTGCTTGCACAGACGCCACCTGTTCCGCGGCCGGCACGGGCGCAGGGCCCGCGCGTGGCGCGATCTGAGTCAAAACGGCCGCGTAGGACGGCGGCCTCGCGGCTGGCGCGCCGTGCTCGGCATCAACAAAGGACGTCACTTGCACAGGGCGTCTACGTGGACATTGTGCACGCATGTGGCTGGCAGAATTGCAGACGGCGCAGGTACGAGGTTGATCCTCATACACCACCAATCCTTTGTAATTTCGCACAATTACAAACGATGGTATATGTCGTTTGAGCTCCATGCGAACTGTTCGGACTCCGTTCTCAACATTAAAAAATCTGTTATTGGCCCATCGTTCGCGGGTAATAGTGAACACAGTCCCATACACAGATAAAGAATCTTTAAGCCTTTGGTCCGTGATTTCGAAAGGCAAGTTGTAAATCTTCACATTACGCAAACCTAAGCCGGAAAACGTAATTGTTACACGACTCACAGTGCCATCTCCAGACTTGTAGTCAGCAGACCCGTTTGTCAGATTCATAATACGGAGACACACTTCCTCGTTACGAAGTTTCACGTAATAGGCGTTGATCAGAAAGTCGTACTGCATACCTATAACTTCCTCATCACGAAGTCCTAAATCTTCATGTAAGAAATAATCAAAGTCATAAACTCTCGGACGCGGACTGTCGGAACTAAAACTGAACTTCAGACTACTCATTCGTACTTCTGGTTCCATATCAAAACAAATAATATCACAAACACGAAAGTTGAAAGAGCTGCAGCGACGATCACGCGCTGCTTGCGTCCGAACGCCACTGCGGCAGAGCCGCGACTTGCTTAGGCAGAACTGGGCCAGTCACGTTCACTCATGTGCTGGTTTCGAAATGAGCGGAAGTTGTAGTAAAAATGTTTGTAAAGCTATGGGACCAAACTGCAGTGGTCGTCAGTCTCTACTTAAACTAACTTACGCTAAGAACAACACACATACCCACGCCCGAGGAAGGACTCGAACCTCCGATAGGGAGCAGCTGCGCACTACACCACAAAGCGCCTTAGAACGCACGACCACTCCCGTACTGCAGGAAGTGGCAGAACCAACTGTCTTTGTTTCCGTGGCCTGATTAGTAGTGATGTAGTTGTCCTAGATGTCATCACAATGCGCGACATTACATTCTTCACTGCAGCACTAACTCATTCAACGTTCCCAAGACCGACGCCTTACGAAGTTCTCCAATACTTTTACAATTACTCTTGGAACACTTTGTCTTTTCTTTAAACGATTCACTGGCAGAGTAATTAGAACTTTACGGAGTGATTTTGCAAGTTAGAAAATCCGAAAACCGATCTCTTTGGCCTTCGTATTAGGAATATCCCTGGTGGTAATCCAAGGCCATCGATGAATGTTACTGCAAACCACGGATTGGAAATTCGGCCATCGTTAGGGCGTTGTGTTGATATATGTGTGACATCGATTGGTTGGCTGCAGCTCGCATTCGCCTTGGCATTGCAACAGGTGAAGCTCAAAATTTTTCACGATATGCGCGGTGAATATTACCCCGGCGTGGAAGAAGGTAACGTGTGGTGATGACACAGTTGCAAGCAACACGCACTTAATTCTCAGTCAACAACGGCCAATATGTGTCTTTGTTCAAAGAAGGCACGAAGCACAATGACTCATTATCCAACATATATCGAATCTTAAATATAGTGATTGTGCAGGACATCCTTACATGATATATAATATATATGTAAAGAGCTAGGAACTTTAGTGATCCGTGATCTTGTATGGACCCCTTTACAAGTTAAAACAGTTTTTTAATTAGTATTGCAGTTACCTGCACTGTAAGGTGACGAAAAATGCGGAGAAATTATGAAAGTTTCCCTAAGAATGTATCTACCATATATTTCTTAGGGAAACCCAAACGATTTAGATTCTGAGGAGCGAGTAGTTCCCGCTTTAAACAAATTTGTAATTCGATGTGAAAGCGTGCCATTTTGCAATGAAAGGAAAACAATGAATTGAAAGCTTAAAGTTAACAATGGAAGAAACAGAAAATCACCTACATGGTGGAAAAACGTAATATCTGGGAATTTGAAAACAGTTTTTAATGTAATTGAACTTTAAGCTTGTTTACGAAGTGTTGAAACTTGACTTTAGAATTCGTTAGGGCTTTACGACGAGGAATTAACAATGTGCCCCAAATTCCTAAATTATGTCTTTTAAAATATTTAGCCCTTTCTGACATCAATACGCCTTGGCGCGCCTGTTCACAATCCTTACGACACCTTGTCAGTTCTAGGATTTGGGCCTGGTCCATATTAAGAGTTTAATAATAGCACTTTCTTAGTGCGACGTGGATGAATCACGGGAAATCTAAATCTCAAATGCCCCCTCGATGAACATTCAAAAAAAATGTTCAAATGTTTGTTAACCTTATGGGACTTAACTTCGGTGTCATCATTACCTAAACTTACAAACTACTTATAGACTAACTTATACGAAAGATAGCACAAACATCCGTGCCCGAGGGGGGGGGGGGTTCGAACCCCCGACAGGGAACAGCTTCGCTCATCGGAGCACAGCGCTTCAATGCGCTCGGCCATTCCGTCGCGGCGATGAACATTCTGCCAGGTTGGTCTTGAATGCCAGTTCGTCGTCTTGAGGCAGTGCGGCAGCTCGCTAGGCAGCAGATATTGATCCCAAACCGGAGACAGCGTGCCTAAGGCAGCGCCCAGATACTGAATGCCTCGTCTTCAAGCAAGAGAGCCAACAGCGCGCGCGTACACGCGCAACAATGGCCTCCCGACTTCGGGAGCAGAAGCGCTGACAAGCTTAGTCATCGCGGGGGACGGCGCATTATTTAGCAAGCGCGACGAGTTTTGGTCTCGAAAAAGTCGTTTACCAGGAAAGGCTGCGGAACTAAGCCTCCATAAGGTAAATTTAACTCGGGTTACCTCCCGCTACTCCCATTCCAAGAATGAAGTAGGTCTACATAAATTACCGCACAAAGCTTGCCACCGCACGCAAAACTCTTGACTGGATGCTTTCTTCCTTTCTGAGACGTTTCCCGCAGTCGTTTTCCGCAGGCGGTCTAACCGGCAACCTATTATCGTGGGCAAATTCCCACACAGGAAACTATTCTCTGTTTACAAGTTTCAGACCAAGTCACGTTATTTATGTATGGATGACCGGTTTCGACTTTCACAGACGTCATCTTCTGATCTCCTGTATTTTGCAATGTCATATCTTATATGGTTTTACCTACATCCTTTCATTATATTTGTTATGGAGTAGTTGTATACAAACATTTATGGTGAAGTTGGATCAACAGTATACATGTCCACACTGGTTGCAGAACAGTATACATGTCAACACTGGTAGCAAAACAGTATACATGTCCACGCGGGTTGCAGAAGAGACTCTTCTGCATCCAGGAAACCGTGCTTAGAATAACATTATAAACAACAGTGGCATGTGTGATTTCCGAGGCAAATTTTTTGCGTTCTGCCGCGAATAACATTTTAATAGTGCGAATGGAAGTAACAAGGTCTCAATAGCGTAGAAGGAAAATTGTACGTAATTCTATGACGTCAGTGTACCATTACATTTTTAATCAACAGTGCCAAAAAAACCTCTGCTTGTAGTAATTTTAATAGCACAAGACACACACACACACACACACACACACACACACTACCTACACATCAGATTGATCGCGGTGTAGTGGCCGAGTGTTCCAAGGTGCTTAGCTGCGGAGCGCGCCGCTGTTCGTCGTCGGAGGTTCGAGTCCTCCCTTGGGCATGGGTGTATTTGTTGTCCTTAGCATAAGTAAGTTTAAATAGTTTCTTAGCCTAGGGACTGGTAACCAGAGTAGTTACGTGAGATAGATTTACAAAGATTTGAACACATCAGATTGTGCTTATTTTAGTCTTCATAGTGTAAATATAGGATTTCGGTGTGTGGTTACAACACAGTCATCGTTGTTATTTCATCCTCAGACTAAACTCTGTGAGTTGCAATCATTTTCTGCAATAAAGTATAAGATTATGTTGCAATATGATTTGTTGAATGTATCTTATGACATTAATATGAACAAACATCATTTGGAAACGTATTTAGTGTGACATTTGATGCAGAAATATTTGATTTCGGAAGTTATTTTGAACGTAAAAACGTAGTTTCAGCTAGGTGTGCACTTCGTTCTCTTTCATTTATTTTTCAGTCACTTCATGAAAAACCCACATCTGCATTTAAAGATCTAACAGATAAATAAAAAAAAAGATAAATAAAATGCCTGTTAACCTATTGGACCAAACTGCTATGGCCATCTGTCCCTAGACTTACGAACTACTGAAACTAATTCACACCAAGGACAACACATGCACTCATGCCTGATGGAGGACTCGAAACTCAGGCATGAACGGCTGCCCAATCCGAAGCATGTCGCCTTAGACCATGCGGCCATTCCGCGCGGCTCTAATAGATATGTAGGATATACTATTATGTATATTTGAAACAAAAGAGGTTTTGTAACTTTTGATTGAAAATTCAATGTACACTGACGTTATTGAATTACGTATAATGTCCCTCCTATGGTACTGGCGTCGTCTTAGTGTGTTTGTGTGTTTGTCTGTATGAAAATTACACGTGTGGGTAGAGTGCGACTATGACAAGGAGCAGTATTTTTTTTACGAACGAGTATTGTTCTAAACATTCTGAAAAACTGCCAGAGAATAAATCACGGTCAAGGTCACCGCAGTTGGGCCCATGGAATACTGCAGAGCAATGCTCAGTAATGTCAGCTAATAAGCTTTTTAAATTAGCTATCCAAAAAAAAAAAAAAAAAAAAAAAAAAAAAAAAAAAAAAAAAAAAAAAAAGTCTAGCGACCCTCCTCTTAATTTCCGACAGAAAAATGTATTTCGCTTAACCAGTAGCTACTTCGCATTTCACGCAAGACTGAAACGCGAATGGCGCTCATTAAGAAAGGTCCCACTGTATAGACAATTTGTAAAGAAGTAGACTTTTTTCGATTTTTCAGAACTACTTATCGAATCATGTCCCTTTACCTATCGATTGGTACGTAAAAACAGTTTTCCGATTTTGCTCTTATTCATCATCAACTCACTGTATTATAGAAAAATTTATGATGTGTTTAATTCACTATCATTGTAAATAAGGAACTTCGTAATTTTCACATTAAATAAATTTCACTTTGGCATACGTTTTGTATTACTGAACCCCTATTTATTTTATGGTACAAATACTTCCTGTTATGACGCGACACCCCGAACAAGACGTTGCGACCCCTGGGGCTCGCATCCCACAGGTTGTAAAACAATGAAGTAAAGGATTAACAAATTTATGATGAAGGATAATACATAGGTAATAATACAAAGTTACATCTGCTTGCGTTTGAAAATATTTTGAAATGGTCCATCCGCAATGAATATCCTCAGAAATCTATCTATATAAATGATCGGATGGACAGAGTAAGTTGTAATTTGCGGCTGTTTGCTGATGATGCTGTGGTGTATGGGAGGGTGTCGTCTGTAACTGACTGTAATAGCATACAGGTTGACTTAGACAAAATTTCTAGTTGGTGCGAAGAATGGCAGCTAGCTCTCAATGTAGAAAAATGTAAGGTGATGCGCATGAGTAGAAAAAACAATCCTATGATGTTCGAATACAGCATCAGTAGTGAGCTTCTTGATGCGGTCACGTCGTTCAAATATCTAGGCGTAACATTGCAGAGCGATATGAAATGGAACGAGCATGTAAGGACAGTTGTGAGTAAGGCAGACAGCCGACTTCGGTTTATTGGGAGAATTTTGGGAAGATGTACTTCACCTGTAAAGGAGACCGCGTCTTGAGTATTGCTCAAGTATTTGGGACCCGCAGCAGATCGGTTTGAAGGAAGACATAGAGGCGGTTCAGAGGCGAGCAGCTAGATTTGTTACCGGTAGGTTCGACCAATGCGCGAGTGTCACGGAAATGCTCCGGCAACTCAATTGGGGATAGCTGGAAGAAAGACGACGTTCTTTTCGTGAATTTCTGTTAAGTAAATTTAGAGGGCCGGAATTTGAAGCTGAGTGTAGTACGATCTTGCTGCCGCCTACTTACATTTCGCGTAAAGATCATAAAGACAAGATAAGAGAAATTAGGGCTCGTACGGAGGCATATAGGCATTCTTTTTTTCCTCGTTCAATTTGGGAGTGGAATAGGAAAGGAAATGCCTAGTAGTGGTACAGTGTACCCTCCGCCACGCACCTTACGGTGAATTGCGGAGTATGTATGTAGATGTAGAAATAAGTTGTCGTAAATGTAAAATAAATTATGGCTCCCACAAAAGTAATAGGACCAGTTAGTATTTCAATTTGAGCTGTTGTTGTTTGTTGTGGTCTTCAGTCCGCATACTGGTTTGATGCAGCTCTCCACGCTAACCTGTCCTGTGCAAGTCTCTTCATTTGAGAATACTTTCGGCAACCTACATCCCTTTGGAATCTGCTGACTGTATTCGTCCCTCGGTCTCCCTCTACGATTTTTACCCCACGCACTTCCTTCTAATGCTAAGCTGACGATTCCTTGATGTCTCAGGATGTGTCCCACCAACCTATCCCTTCCCTTAGTCAGAATACGCCAGAAATTCCTTTTCTCTCCAATTCTGTTGAGAACCTCGTCATTAGTTACGTGTTACGTGTAAATTCCATAAATTATAATCGCCTACTGTAAAGTCCACAGTATCCATTGCATTATAAATACTAGGAAATGCATTTTACACTTAGTTGTCATGTAAGATTTATTTATTATGCAATTATTATCAGACATGTCAGCTAGGTGTAAAATGCATTTCCTCAAGTTTATTGCTGTCGACAATCGCCACAAACAAATATATTATAAATAAGTAATAAAATACAAGAATTGTCCAGGTCCAGGTCAAATGTATCCCACGTTTGAAAAAGGACTTCAGTGAATCACAAGGAATCTCTCAAGAAATATTATGCCCGATTTCCCCTCGATTGCTAGTTTGGCTTCTTGCAGCACTGCGCCTGCTTTGCAGGTATTGATCCAAAACCGGAGACAGCGTCCCTAAAGCAGCGCCCAGAAATCGGGCGTTTGATCCCCAAGGCGAGCGGACGAACAACGCGCGTCGCACGAGCGCAACAATGCGGCGCGCTATTGCGAGCAGAGAGAGCCCTGAGGAACGCTCTCGTGTCCGTCGCGGGAGAAAACGCATTATTTACGGAGAGCTGTGCGAGTTTTTGTCTCGAAGAAAGTTTGTTGCCCGCAAAGGCTTGCGAACTAATGCTCCTGAAGGGAAACTTTGCTCGGGTAACCGCCCCCTCCCCCCTCTCCTCGCCCCCTCGTGCAGCGTGCCACACGGTCTGAAATCGTCGCGGCCGCGTGGAAAACTCGTGGCGCGCAAAAAGCCGTGCCGCAGTGCGCAGGCCGACGCGCATGCGCAGTGCGCGCGCGGTCCGCTGGGAGCCGAGGCGAGGCGGAGCGGAGCGGCGAGACCAACTTTGCGCCACGCCATGCCACGGCACCGCGTCGTGCCGACCAAATTTTCGAGGGAACTCGCAATTACCGGCAGCTGCCAGGGGGGGAAGACCGCCGGAGAGGGGGAAAGAAAAAACTTCCAACTTGTGTTTAGAGTTTTCCTCGTGTAATTTATCTTGCGCGGGGAAAGGGATAATCTTTACTGAAATGGATGTCGGCGGGAAGGGGGGGGGGGGGAAGTAGCGCTAGCGCTGCTCGCGTCTGGTGGCGGGAAAGGCTCGGCGCGTCCTGTCTATCGCCAACTTGAGAACTTCCACACATATTTTACTTCACGCCTGTTTAGAAAAGGCGAGAGGGAAGCGGCACGACGCGCCAGCTGCCGCGTGGGAGTAGGGGGGGGGGGGGGGGGAAGGTAGGGGATAAGAATGAAGCAGAGCGCGCGCGAAATCGCATTTTGTCCCCCCTCCGCGCTTCCTTCTGTTTGGTTTAATTACGCGTCTCCTTAACAGGTGGCAGTACTGGCGGCGCCGAATATTAATTGTAGGAGGGACAACAACTTTCCGTTTGCCGTGTTACTTTTCCTTAGAGAATTCGATTGTTGTGGTTATATTGCAGGAGGCGGAGTACGCGATTGTTGTCAGCGTGACGCTACTGGCTTTGTACTCGAATGAGAATATCACGTTTATTTATTCCGGTATAAATCCTATTCTTTAGCGAATGTGGTGTTATAAGCCACGCGGAATGACCGGTCTAAGGCGTCATACTACGGACTGGGCGGCCGTTTTTCAGTCTTCTACATCTACATCTACATGGGATAATCTGCAAATCACACTTAAGTGCCTGGCAGAGGGTTCATCGAACCGCCATTATACTATTTATCTCCCATTCCATTCTCGAATAGCGCACGGGAAGAAAGAACAACTGAATCTCTCTCGTATTTTATTCTGATTTCTACCTATGTAAGTGGGAGACAACAATATATTTTCGCATTCGGAGGAGAATGTTGGCGATTGTAGTTTCGTAAAGTAGCCCACGCCGCAGCGATAAGCGCCGTTTTTGTAATGATTCCCATCCCAGATCCTGTATTATTTCCGTAACGCTGTCTCCCCTGTGTCGTGACAATACGAAACGAGCTGCCCTTCTTTGGACTCTTCCGATGTCCTCTGTCAAACCCACCTGATAAGGATCCCACACTGGGCAGCAATACTCCATAAAAGGACGGGTATGACTGTGTGTTTCGTATTTGTTACTTACAGTAGTTTGTACGTCTAGAAACTAATAATCATGAACTACGTTTACAGTACATGCAACACAACTTCCGGAAGACGAAAAGCGAATTATGTAAACCGTTTCCTGTTGTCGTTCGTGTCACATGTTAAAGCCTGAATCGGATTTCCTAGCCCACTTAAAATGGCGGATGAAAAACAGCTGATCCCGTTTCTGATTTAGTCAGCACAATCGCTATTTTTCTTTACTTGAATAAACAGATTCATGCTCTCTCTAATATTCATACTTTTATTTCACCTTAGAAAAAGTCACTCAGTCCATATGTGCCGAAAATTCGTAACAAGAAAACACAATCTGACAAGCCAAGAAAACAAGCTTCAAAAACGGTTGCGTTTACATGGACATGAAAATCGATTGTGGAACTGGAAAACCGCATTACAGAAGTGGATTTCTACAATCGACTTTGGAGTGTTTACATGATCAACCAAAATCGGAATTGGAAAATCGGTTTGCGAAATCCGGTTTTGGGGGCCCATGTAAACGGGGTAATAGTAGTTTGTTCCAATACGTTTACAAACATCTGGACATTTTTTGGTGTTATAGATAAGCAGTCTTCCGCAACATGTCTACATCCGATACCGTCTCTATTGACCATATTGTCGACGGGGTCTGAAGCAATATTCCTGCTTCTTGCATCGGACAGTACCTGGATCTTCTATAACTTCCTGTTCCGAGCGGTCTAAGGCGCCTTGCTGCGGAGCGCGCGGTTGCTCGCCGTCGGAAGTTCGAATCCTCCCTGGGGCATGGGTGTGTGTGTTGTCCTTGGGTTAGTTTACCTTAGTTAAAGAAGTTTGTAAGCTACTGTCTGATGACCACGCAGTTTGGTTCGATAGATTTACAAACATTTGAACATTTATAACTTCCTGTTACTACATTGTGTAACTCTTCTTCATTTACACGGATGATAGCATTGTCATCATCTAATCTTATAATTTATATTCTTTCATCCTGGATTTTAATTGCACTCCTGATTGTTTCTTTTATTTCCGTCATCGGAGCTTCGATGTGAAGATTGAACTGTAGGGGCGTAAGTCTACATTCATGACTTATATCCTTTTGAACCGTTCTAGGTCTTACATTCGTGTCCCATTTTCTTTCTTGTACGTGTTGTAAATTATCTTTCTCTCACTGCACTCAGCTCCCTTTTTTTTTTCAAAATTTCGAACTTCTTGCACTGTTTACATTGACTAAGTCATTTTCCAAGTAGACAAATCATATGAACGGGTCTTCGTTTTTCTTAAGGCTTGCTTACCTCTCCAAAAATCAAATTCATCGTCATCTAACAGAACCTCAATATTCTTAGGCAGCTCCTTCAATGTATAGAGGACAATCGGATCTGTTTTATGCTGAATTGTTTTTTTTTTATTTTATTTCGTTTATCTTTTTATCTATTAAGTAGCGTCTAGACGTTGTAGACAATGACAGAAATCGAATACCGAAAGACGACAGATACCCCTATATACGGAGTAGTCTGTTTCGTTACGAAGCAAGATTAATTTTGTATGTCAGTCCGATTAATGTGCTTATCAGGAATTCGAATCGGCAAGTCAGGCATATATCACCTATAGAGAGTATGTGTAAATTGCCTCTAAGATGAAGTTTAGGTAAATCATCTGCGAAAATGTTGTGCTTTATCGTAACTTTGGCGATTTGAATCTAATTTGTCAGTTGTCTTAGACAGAGAAATTGTAATTTGGGTAATGTTTGGATAATTTAGTGTTCTGTTTTTATTGTTCACTGACAATTTTTTCGCGAACTCAGGTTTTGTAATAAAACTACTTGTGCTGAACTTTCTTCGTACCGAGTAATGTGAATTAAAAACTAGACAGACTTTAATTACGAAGATGTTAGAAGAAAACAACAACAATTTACGTTTTCACCTAGTCTTTACAATGGTTATCAATGTCAGGCCTAAATATCACGTATATATCCTGTGTGTGGAATGCACACTACATTATGATCCAAAACACACGTTTCAGGCTCAAATTTGGAGTATGCAACGATTTTTCTACTAATTGACCGTTGTTTCCTGCAGCATTATTGTAACAGTAATTGGTGAGTCTTGGAATAAACTGCAGAAATATATAAGGAATTGGTACGCCTATAAGGGTCTACGTCTGTAATAGAAATAAATTGTAAACATAATTAATTTAGAGAATGCGAACGCTTCAAGGTTGGATCTACTACTTTCAATGGAATATGGAAGAAAGGAAAATTACGGTTTAACGTGCAGTCAACAGGGAGGTCATTAAGAGTCGGATCAGAAGCTATTTTGTGTAGGATGGACAAGGAAATCAGACGCGCCCTTTCAATAGAACCACTCCGGCATTTACCACTAGTGATTTAAGGAAATCACGGAAAACCTGAATCTGGAATGCCGGTGGCAGATTTGAACCACCAGCCTCCGGACTGCGGCTTTCTGTGAACGACTTTTAAATGTGTAGAACGCAGCAGATAGGTGTAGGTGAATTTATCCAATAATTGTGGTCTACTAAGGCAGGAAACAGCCTCAAATTGAACTTTAAAGCCACAAACGCTACATCGCATGCTTGCATTGCTGGATTTGGACTTAATCGCCCTTGTTTGTATATTTGGAAACATTTTTCTTGTACATCATAAATGAAAAAAATCGTTTGTATATATTTTGTCTCTAAATACTGTGAATTTCAAAAACATAAAATTAAGTATTAAAACGTTTTTATTTGTATATATTTGTCTCAAAGTACTGTGAATTTCAAAAACAAAATTAAATTTTAAAGCGTTTTTATTTGTCTGGCCGCCTTACTTGGAAAGGCTAAGTTTAGAGAAACTTATAAGCGTATGGCCTTATTGTTTTTGCACTACGTTTAAAAAAGTCTATTTTCTTTGGAGATTCTCTCAACTCAGTAAGGCTATAATCAATAATGTTAATGAAATAATTTGTAACAGAGCGAGACGACATTTAAAATATCCCGCGGCGCGCATGCGCTGTAGTTTGAGTGGCTTTCGTAGGCCCGTTTGATGCTGTTAACCGCTCGGTTCCTACGTCAGATTTCTCGTCTCCACGAGCTCTACATTACTGTTGTATTTGAAAACAGTTACCGTTTACTGAATGTTGGTGCTTGACGGATGAACCAACCTCTTTTTCTTATTCCTGTATTTTTCTTTTCCTCGTACCGTAATTTTAACACCTCGGTAACTTTGTTCAGTGATATTATGTCTGTATCAAAAATTATATGGCTCTTGTTAAACTGTAATAGGCTGTGATGCGAGGCATCGAAAAAAAAGGAAATGTATAAATATGTGACTACAGAGTAGTTGTTACGAGATTTCTGAAATGTAGTTGACCCTCGGTTGACGGGGTTACTTTTTGAAATTATACTATTCTAAACGGGTACATTATATTTCAAAATTGTGAAAAATATTTATTATGATTAATTAAGTCTACTATCAGATTGTATAAATGTTTTAAATTCTGCAGTTAAACTCAAACCAAATATTGGAAGTTTTTGTAGTAAAACAGGACTTTACAGTGAACATCATTTTCAATATATTTTAGGTTCTGGGCCGGTTTTAGTCATCAATATCTCTTTAAAAAGTATATTGTAAGAAGTAGTTAATAAGAATTAAGGAAAACTCTGTTTCTAAAATATTTTTGGTGTGAACTTAAGGTGTACTCCATTTGATAACACGCTTTATCGAAAGTATGTTGCTATATGTAAGAGTGAGTAATAAAATATAGTTGCAAGCTGCAGATCATACTTACACGACGGTAGTCTGTAAAGAGTTTGTAGTTACGATAGAGCAACAATAGTTAACAAAATTGTATATTTGTTTCAAATTTTTTGTGCAGCGGACACAGTGTACACCTTCTTCCAACCCTTCCTCTTGGTACTCCGTGTTCGGAAAATTTTATTGGTACTGCAAGAGTTTAAAAAAGTATGTTCATAACGTTTATAGTACTGTGCATTCAGTGACAGAATATTGAGTATACACTAGAACATTAGGCAATAGCAAGGGTAGCCAGAAACATTTGGCGAGAAATCTCAAAATTGTTTCACCGAGAGGTGGCGCTGTGGTCACCACGGTGAGGGCGGTTCAAATCCACTTCCGACCATCCAGATACAGGTTCCTTGTGAGTGCCCAACATAAAAAAATCACTCAAGGCAAATGCCGAGGTGTTTCCTTTCAAAGGCCACATCCAATTTAATTCCCGATCCACAACAAAAACAATCCGAGCTTGTCCATTTCTAATGACAATGCTTTCGACGGGATGCTAAGCAGCATACATTCTTTCCAATTTTCATGCACAAAATCATGAACCAGGAACATTTCTGCAGGGACCGATGACCAAAGTTGTTTGGTTCCTTTAACACTAAAAATAAAACCAACCCACACTTCTGGAACAACGGGCGGTTCCTGCACAAGAAATCCAACGACTTGTTCAATCCATGCCACCACGCCAAGCTGCTGCACTGCGCCAGACAAAGGCACATAATAGTTAATTAATAACATGTAAAAACGATTCGCTAATATTATTACTACTACCTTTATAAAAGTATAATCTGCCGAATAATTTGTACGAGCCGTACTCATTTAGTTCATTATTTTCCAGTTTACTTAGTTGTTGTGTCTGCATCCAAACAATGCCTTCCTGTTATTAACGTGTCTTCCGTATTCTTTATTTCCTGCTGGAGATGGTATGTTTTGTGGATAAAATGTATTTTATGGTATATTTTCAAGATATCTATCTCGATTTAGCTGCCTTGAATATCTTTAAAACCTTAAACCGAATAACAGCTGCAATTGTTACATACCATGTCCCATCCGCTGTGTCATCAAGTTAGATGAACTTTATGAGGAATCTAAGCCGGCCGCGGTAGCCGAGGGGACTGAGGCGCTCCAGTCACGGTCTGCACGGCCACTACGGTCGGGGATTCGAATCCCCCCTCGGCCATGGATATTTCTGCCGTCCTTAGAGTTGGCTAGTTCATAAGTAGTTTGTAAGTTTAGGGACTGATGACCCCGTAGTTAAGTCCCATAAGCTCTACAAACATTTGAACATTTTCATTTGAGGAATCTAAGCCACCATCGATTAGTGATTTCAGCAAATCACAAGAAATCTAAGAAGGATATCCAACCTAGGATATGGACATTTCCAAATACATGGCTCTTTAATGAGTTGAAACTAGTCATCAAGCAATTATGTAAATGAGCGATCTGGGCAAATAAAGAAATCTCACAGGAGAATCATCACTAATTCTTAGATCGCCTCCTAGACCTGAATAATAATAATGACAGGTAACTACAACATGTCCTTTGGATATAAACGGCATCGTCGTAGTAAATAAATATTTGGATTAGTGTCTGTCAAGCTCTGTGGGGCTAACATTCAAATAAATTGATCAGCTTCAGATGGTGAATTGTGAAACTTTAGACTAAAGTGAGCCAACACGAGAGTATTGATAAGGCAATCCCACTCAATACCAAGAGGTATTGTAATATTTTTGTCACCTCAGTGAACGCAGGAAAACCAAGCCGCTTGCATTCGTCTCCGAATGGATAACGCAGCCGGCCGCGGTGGCCGAGGGGACTGAGGCGCTTCAGTCACGGTCTGCACGGCCACTACGGTCGGGGATTCGAATCCCCCCTCGAGCATGGATATTTGTGCCGTCCTAGTTCGTAACTAGTTCATAAGTAGTTTGTAAGTTTAGGGACTGATGACCCCGTAGTTAAGTCCCATAAGATTCACAAACATTTGAACATTTGAATGGATAACGCAACGTTTTCAATGCAACCTCATACCACGTTTCTTGCAAAATAGCGACAGGTGCAGGTAACGGTGATGGAGGTGGATGAATCAAGTTGTCGATGGGACGTTAAACTCTAAATCATATTTCGTTCATCCTTACTTCGATACTGTTTCGACTCGACATTTCCCACGAAGCTTCGTCCCCTCCCCCTCCATCCCCTTCCCACACCCGCCAGATCAGATTCCGTGTATTGCCAGGCTGGCAGTCAGCTGACGCGGTGTAAAAAGTGGGTCAGCGGGCCAGGCATCCCGTAGCGGAAGTGCAGACAGTAGCGGAGCGTCGCGTCACACCGAGGACTCTCGCGCTACGCCCCAACGCCAGCCCCGTAGGTGCAGTAAGAAGCGTGGCCCCCGCTCTGCCCCTGATTAATCCATTTCCGTTTAATTATTCCGTCGCGGCGGTTTTGCCGGCGGCAACACTTGGCCGTCATTAGCAAGACGCCCTCGCCTTGAGCTCGCGCGTTTCTTACCCACCCTCCCTCCCCCCTGCCACATTTCGCACCGCGCTGTAAATCAAGTTTTAGCACTACATTACTGCGAAGCAGGAGGAAGGAAGTCTGCCTTGGCGCGAATAGACAATGGGTGGGCGGAGGAGGTGGATGAGGAGGACGTGGCAACAGCGCCCGGGGGCTTTGCTGGCCTAAGAAATATTCTCGGCTCTACCAACCTCTCTCTCTCTCTCTCTCTCTCTCTCTCTCTCTCTCTCTCGATATGAAATCTCCATCGCACGTGCCTGCACCGATACATTTTTTCTTGCGCGGGTAGTGTCGTGCAGTCGCGATTCTTTCCCACCCTTTTTCGTAATGCCCGCCGTCTTGGGCGCCGCGCAGGCAGCGAAGGGGTAGCAGCGGCGGGGCTGCCGAAGCGCTCCGTAACGCCCTCCGCCATTGGTCGGCCGGGCGCCGGGTGGGCGTAGCCGGCGCTGAGCGAGGGGGCGGAGGAGGGGAAATTGCGTCACCGGGCCGCCTCGAAAAATGCCCCCTCCACCCCAGCGCGGCAGGCAGTCAGAATTCCCCCCACGCGCTCGGAAAAATCTCCCCTTTTTCTCTCTCCTCTCTCTCTCTCCCGCTCCCGCGTAATGGCAGGAGAGGGCGCGCGCCGGAGATAAAATAAAAAAAAAGGGCGGAGGAGAAAAAAAAATTGGCGAAACAGCGATAAAAAGGAAAAAGACGGGTAAAAACTGGCGCATTGAAGGTATCGGCGGCGGTGTTTTTACGCACCCAGTTGGGCGCCGTCCGCCGCCGCCGCCGCCGTCGCCGCTGCCCGCCTTTTTCCACCCCTTTTTTTCCGGCGGCAGGTGAGGGCGGGGGCGGCCGCGGGGGTGTGGGACGGGCGCAGGGGGGTCGCCCGGCGCGCCGCCGCGCGGCTGAAAAATGTAAAAACCTCCGTCGGGCCGCGGACGCCGTGCGAAGCGCAAGCCACCAGGGACTGGGGCCTCCGACGCCGGCTTTTTGAAAAGCGCACCGCCAGATCGGCGCCGTTTCCTCCGCATCCCGTGCTGCGGAGGAACCTTTCTGCTTGTCTCGACTCTCGCCAAGGTAAGCCCGAAGCCGCTAGCCGCTCACAGTTCCCGAAGCCGGAGCTCCGCGCTCGTAGCTGCATGCAGACCTGCCGTCTTGTTCTCCTTAGCCGCTCGGTCCTGCCGCAAAGCCCGTTCGCACAGGGCGAGGCAAGATGGCCGCCGTCGTCTCTGCAGAGAGAGAGTGTCTTGGATCGATACGGCGCCGGCCACGCGGCTCCCCCTTGCGGAAACGCGAAGGAGAGGCTGCAAGGCGAGGCAAGGAAATGCGAGGTGGCGGGCCCTTCTTCTTCTCCGTCTGCAGATTTCTGGCCGTAAGGGGGCGCGGGACAGGGTGGGGGGAGGGGGAGGCAGGCGTCGGTATTGATCCGTGCGGAGTCTCACTTGGGAGGAAGAGGGGCAGGGGGGGGGGGGAAGGAAATCTTTTCTTGGCATCCCCCGCCATGACACTTCTTGGAGGAAGCTGTATATATCGATCCGTCGTATTCAAATTTCGCACCGTTGCAACTTATAGCACTTACAATCTCTCATAAGTAACCAAAAGTGACAATCTTCTTTGTACATCCTTGACTTAACACTCACAATTACCTTTATCGTATATTAGTTTGTCGCGGAGTATGCCTCACGTACGGACTATCTGACTTGTGTTCATCCGCCGTTTCAGTTCTACACTCCTCCACTTCCGTAATAGCGAGGACGATCTTTACATTGTGTTTCCCGCTAGCCTTCTGCCTTTTAATGCGGGTTTGATTTACCATTTCTGCTATTAGTTTCCTTTGTTAAAGTTACGATTATAGTGTGA
Organism: Locusta migratoria; assembly: GCA_026315105.1. Lineage (NCBI taxonomy): Eukaryota > Metazoa > Arthropoda > Insecta > Orthoptera > Acrididae > Locusta > Locusta migratoria. The sequence goes on from CM048744.1 coordinate 278,578,702, forward strand.
ATACTCCTTTAGCTAATACAGTTCTTGGTTGTTGTTCTTCACGGGTTTGCGGCCGGATTATGTCGATCTTCTGATACGATATTTCGGCGGCCCGGGAAAATCTACGGAATTACTACAGTTCTTTCCTGCCCTTCCGAGGAAAATTTAGCTTAAAATTTCTCCTATGAGATACAAAAATTAACTATTCATTCACTATTGTAATATTAATTTGTTTACTGCCTTCTTTTCGTGGATACGTACATACATAGGTGCACTTTTTTATGCTTGTCGGAGCTTCATTCTTAACCCTTTAACCGTTAATTCTAAAACTGATCAATATTTTACCACAAATTCATTTGTAGCTGCATCGATACATAGTGTTACACAAGCAAGTAGCTCGTCCTAGAAATTATAAATTGCAGAGTGCTACTGAATCAGTTCGACAGTTAGCTGCACCGAGTTATACCTAATATGTGCGTTTGTTTACATTAGTATTCCTCCTTTGCCATGTAAAAGTAGTCAATCACATACTACTGTTGCATTATGACTTACTTTATGGAAAAATAATAGGCATAATAGTGACATTTACTACATCTGATACATCATGGAAGCACTATATAGCTGACAAGCTATGAACGTTTTGTTGCTAGTACTGAATAATAATTTTTAGGATTTTTTTTTTCAATTTTTTTTCTCGGTATATACGCGCTATACAATTATCGTGGTAGTTTTTATAGTTTCATGCATTAAAGGGTTAAAGCCACGTACTATGACCATACTAAAAGCTGAATTATCTAGCATGTGGCGCTCATAACTCTCTGAGTTAAGAAATTTTGTCCTCTTACTCACTGAAATGGCTTATATAAACATTTTCGTAGCTATAATGATATTCCGTTCCTGTACGAAGGGTACTTCAAGCCAAAAAGAGTTTTCATGCACGGCATTATTAACGAATTAATGAGTATATAAAGGTTACAGCACTGACTTTTTGAACTGTAAGCAAGTCTAACAGACCTCACCTAGATTTTAATTTTAAACAATAAGAACATTATGAAATTTTTTTGTGCTAATGATATTTATTGCAACACAACTAGATAAATGTGTACTTAATTGCAGTCCTGGCTTCTTTATTTCGCTTGTGACCTTATCCTTGAAGACAAATTATACAAATCGTTGTTTATCATACAGGGCGCGTATTATCGCTATCAATTTTTCGTTGGAAAATACCTCAGTATCTTTAAAGAAAACGAGTGAGACTGACAAACAGATTTAACCTCTTTCAAAGCCCTAAACGAGGTAACCTGATACATCCAGTTGTTATCCGTTTAGTTCTTATACCGACATTTGTAAATTCCGACAGTAATGTCACATTCTGCCCTGTTGTTTAAAATGCGCTGCGATATACACTTAGGGCAGTGGAAAACCATTTCGTCATGTACTTTACTCTCTAAGGCACAAAGATAGAAATTCCATTTAGGAGCATAGCACTTAACATGAGATTTCTCTCTGGATAGTCAGTTTCAGTACTGTATTCATTATATACATTGACTGTATCTGTTAGAGATAAATAAGAGAGCGGGTATTACTTTCTGGTTCCGATAAGACGTGCAGGACACGAGCAGTGAGGAGTATGAATAGCCCTGTGGTGACCAGTATTTCTGGTCTGCTAGCGGAACAGGATTCTCAGGTGCTTCTCCCTCTGCGCCCGGTGGCTCTCAACCCGTTAGGAAAGAGGCTTTTCCAAGTATTACGCGCCGCACAATTTAGCCCCTGCTGAAATATTACCTTAAAGTTTCCTACTTGAGAATAAGAAGTAAAAATGAAGGGTTATCCGTGGGAGGAGCGCCGCCTACGCACATGCGTGTGTGCCTGTGTATGTGTGTGTGTGTGTGTGTGTGTGTGTGTATGTGTGTGTGGACGCGACGCATGCGCCGTAGCTTTTTAGCGTGCTGCGCATGCGCGCGCTCTGTTTTTAAACTGTGCTGTGTTTCCTTTCGTGTTCCTTAGGTATTTAAGGAAGAAGAAACTGCTCTTATCGTAAACCTCACTCCAATACTGCAGACATTATCTCATCCTTGGAACTCTTTTCAACGAAAATGCTGAATACGACACTCACCTTTCTTATTGGAGTTTTACTGTAGCACAAAAAATTACCCTACGTTTCGATCACTATTGTAAATGGTCTCCCTGAATGTGTTTTTGACCATGCAGTCAGAAACTCTGAAGAGTTTTATCGATAGTGACATCGACCACAGAAGTATAGGGTTCCATTTAATTGGATTTAAGCTCATTTTGTAATTTTCATAATCAATTTTAGGTCAATAACTGAAAGTGTTCTATTAAATAGCCGCAGGCTATGTCGTTTTAGTGTAATCGGAGTTTGTCCTCAAACTTCAACAATCTCGGTGAGCACGAGATGTGTAACAGTGATATGCTTTCTACCTTATGGCAATCTCTTCCGAATATGAAGCGAGGCTGTGTGCTACAGACTTTCGAGAATTTTTATTTCAAGGAATTTCTTGGAAATATCTAAGAGAAGTGATTATGAATGGCTTATAAGGACAGACCTGGGACTTATCAAACGGGTTCTGCACATGCGCACTACAGTCATGAAACAGCCAACAGACTGGTTGGACACAGTGAGCTACCGACAGTTCAGATGATGCCTTCACTGAGTGAGCAACCTGCACCTTACTTATTTAACGTGTTTGGGGAGTTTGAACCAGTATACTGCTCTCCACAATTTGGTAAAAGAACAGTTAAGCAGAGGCTTCAAGAAGTCATCTGTCAATGATAATAGAGAGACCAGATAATCCAAATGCTACTGTTGTAACATTCAAGAAATTTGAAAGAGAAAACCTTCTAAACAATGGAAACAAAAGTCAGGACTCACCACTGTTTTTTCCAAAGCATGTATTGGCGTAACAAAAAATTCCTCCCAATTACCCGTTACCTGACAACTGTGTGTGATTATTAGGTTTAACCTGTAATCCACACGTCAAGAGACACAATTATGAATGTGAAATCTGAAGTTTTTGTCACATTTGCATTATTAATTCAACTTCTCCATTATTACCATCTCGACCATCAGTGTGCCACAATATTAGAACATGAAATCCCAATTTATTATGGAAGAAATTGGGAACATGAAATGTATGGGGCCATATACGAGCACATATGAAGAAGCTCAATGTCACATCAATGAGCCTTTTACAGCTTAACGACGCACCAATGCTATCAATATTCCCATGTTCGCTTACTTCAGTCTGAAGTGTCACAATTCACCTTATTGAAACTGATCTAGTTATTTGAAACTTAGCCTCACAGAGCTTGAGAGAAACAGAATCAAATATTTAGTTATTACGACGATGCCGTGTATAGCCAAAGGGCCTGTATTTGGAACTAACCATATCCTAGGTTGGATATCCTGCTTAGATTTCTTGTGGTTTGGTGAAACCACTAATCGATTGTGGGATAGATTCCATGTAGTTTTCCTAACGTAGCACTGCATTGATGGCACAGGGGATGGGATATTCTATGTAACAGTTACAGCTGCTACCGATTTAAGGTTTTAAAGATATTCAAGGCAGCCAAATCGAGATAGATGTCTTAAAATATACCATTAATTACATATTATCTACAAAGCAAACTGTGGTACCAATTAATGAGATCATCATGCCATCTTCAGCCAGAGATAAAGAATACGGAAAGCACGGTAATAACAGGAAGGCATTGTATGGATGCAGACACAACTAAGTAAACTGGAAAATAATGAACTAAATGAGTGCGGCACGTACAAATTATTCAGCAGATTATACTTTTATAAAAGTAGTAGTAATAATATCAGCGAATCGTTTTCACATGTTATTGAATAACTATTTGAAAATAGGTTAACATAATATATTTGTAATAAAATGTTTCACACTGGGTCTTCATTTCTATAAGACAGCACTCTTCAATGGTATAATGACAGATGTACCAAAGATCTACGCTGAATGATGGAAATTAATTTCATTTTTCCACTACGGAAAAGTTAAATTCCCAGTACCATGTGGATTTAGAGGAGACTGCAAGAAAAGACATTGATGCATAATTAGATGGTCGGTCTACAGAAGGAAGAGAAAAAAATTGGGAAATTCCAACATAGCTTCGGCTGGATGAAAAATGTGGGAAAGATTCTGATCGAAATTAGCGTCTTCAAGCCACAGCGGTGGAGTTCTACACGGACCGCATTTGGTAAGGTTCTTTGGGTGTTTTACATACTCGTTTAGGCAAATATCGGGTTGATCCCCTGCCCATCTCTGACGAATACCTGAGACAAACAGTTGACATGCGAAATTATCCAAATAGAGCTCATAATGGCTGAAGACAATGTCTGTGTTCAGTGTTGGCCAGGGAAATGACTGCAGCAAAATCCGACCTCAGAAAGTATTGTCGCAGTTACAAATAAAAAACAGATGAAGATGAGGTCCTTTATATTACCGGTACATTGTTAAAATGAAATATATCTATTTACGGCTTACCTGTCAATGTCATCTTCACATTATAAATTGAAGCTTTCTTCAATATCTACTTCATCGATATCGTTCCCGCTGAAAACATGTATTAGACTTATCAATGCAAGGGGAAAAATTGCCGAACAACAATAAAAACGGATGTAGAGTGGTTTTAAATTTTCCATTCTCTTACAATATTTTATAAAAAAAACTTTTATTATATTTTAAATACAATAATATTAGTTTCTTGGTTTATTTAAGTATGGTCGCTGAGACTCAGATGCTTATCACGATAATACTAAAACCCAATAAACCAATAATAAGCATCATTTCTTAGCCTGCTTAATCGACAAGTTGGTAATGTAGGCTTAAATAACTACATGGCCGAAGCAGGACAGATTTAGGAATGCTTAAACAATTAGTCCGATACTTGCAATATTACATTGTGCATATAGCATGTGGGATTATTGTGCCTAGCAGATAAAAGCGAACTCATATTTTTTTCTGTACAGCGGTTTGATCGATAGCATTAGTGATATTTCCTTGCAGAATGAAATGGAAATATTTGTTTACACGATGTCATCTGTGCTTCCAGTATTTATTTCTTCTGGAAAACTTCATTGAGAAACAATCGTATAATTAATTAACAGTAGGAAATCAATTGATTGAGCTTCAGCTAAGTAATCAACATTTAGATAGTTACGTCTCTGAGTTAACTGGTTTATTTAGTTCAACCCATTCGGTTGATTCCTCATATTAAATAAGTCAGCAGACGTTTTCTGTGCTAAGTTCTCCTGCAGAAATTTAATACTCGAGACACAGTTGATAACGTGTCTGCTGATACTAATATTTACATCTGCAAAGGAACGCCATTGATATTATCAATTGAAACAGTGTAGCACCCGTATTGTGGTTATCCGGATCTGTAAAGATATGTCGAAAATGAATAATGATGTTTTGAAGGAAAGTAGACAAAATTTATTCGTAAGTCCTGAAACTTTTGGGCTAGCTGACTAGTATACTAAAAATAAAAGCTAAAGAAATATTTGAGGTCAATGATTAATGAACAAAAACACAGCCTTTTAGTAAATTTCTGATGATTTTTTGCTTGTCACTTCGATTCATCGAATCCATGTGTGAGTTTGGTCATCAGATCTAACAGGATAGGATGTATCAAGAACCCTTCCAGGAAGTACGTGTACTATAATGTAATAAGAGGTTCTTCTTTGATTTGTCATTCTAAATATATGTGTTTACAAGTCTACAGCTATCGAACTGAAATATTTCAATATCGGTATGTCATACGAGGGGAACAAATACAAATATTTTGCAAGCTTTCTCTGATTTTCTAATTTCCAGAAATAAGGGTGTAAAGGAGTTAAGTATAGTAGACAACAGGTCAAATATTGTGCCTCTTGTATTTGTAACAAGGGGGAATGAAATTCCTTGTAAATTAGAGAGAGAAAACATAAATTTTATATAGTTAATTCAGGACGTTGAAGAAAAAGTTTCAGAAAAATTACTTGTTAAGGACAGTGAAAAAAGTTTTCTTAAAAGATAAATAAATAGCATTTTATGTAGAACACACAATGAAACACAGACAGAAAACCAATAGTTTGTGGCCTAGTGATTGTTATGGAAATTCAATAATTTCTCCGAGTTAGAAAGATAGATTCATTACATGAGTATAACGGTCACAATTGAGCGAAAACAGTAATCAGACGTTTCTGTTAGCACCTATATCAATTATTTAAGTGATGGAACCTCTCACAGAAAGCTTGAAAGTATGACATATCGACAATGAAATAATTTAGTTCCATAACTGTCGACATAGTGAAAGATGAACTTATTATTACGTTGGGCTACACATACTTCATTGAGGAGTATTGAGGAGTCCTTGGGACATCCTGTCCTGTTAGATCTGATGACCAAACTGACATCAATATATAAGTATGTAGGATTTGAGGCGTAAAACATAGCAATCCCTTGATTAATCATTGGTACTGACCTTAAAGTTAACAAAGGTAGAAGATACTCTTGCTATCAAGAGGAACTGGAAGATGATGCATGTTATCTGAGCAACCAGACTCAAACAATATTGGTGGGAAATTAAAGAGAGTTACAGATGAACAGTAAGGGAAATAATTGCAGATAAATAAAAAGATAAAATAAAAAAATTCTGAGAACAACAATGAGATGAGCGTTTAGATGGATTCAAAAACGCGTTGTCAAAGAAAAGCTAAAAGGTAGTGGCGCGACTGAAGTCAGTCATTGGATCACAATGGCCTCTCCTCATGATCGTTATTCATTATGACAACAAAACGGAAAGTCTTAAGTTTATTATAGTTTATCTTTTGAAACTGCTTCACCGAAAACCGACAACGTTTACCACTATCAACAGATTACGAAAATGAGCGTGGCTGTGCAAAACAAATAGCGACTACTGAATCTGGTAGTGTTCCCGTCATATCATGTTCTAAATATCCAGCATAACAGGATCCATATCTTGTAAAAATCTATAGTATATCGAAAGAGCAACGGAGCATCCCATTTGACACATACACTCAACACAGGCCTAGATCCTTGATTAGGGGAAATCAAGGGTAGTATGTGATTAGATTGCAAGATTCCTAGTAAACAGAAGTCGGAACATTGCTCGCAATGAGAAGTTATTGACAAAAGCGAAGTAACGTCCGATTTCTCTCTAGAAAATGCGGCAGAAACATCAGTATTGACGCCAATTGTCCATTAACCGGTAGTCAATGTTTCAATTTCGCTGGGGCTTTTCATAAAAGATACAAAATCGTGTAAGAACACTTCCGTCGTTAAAAATTGTGCTGGGAGCACGAAAACGTAAGGTTGAATACTGCTCCTGGTGCAGCTGTTCCTGAATGTAGTGGACCGTGGATAAACAGATACAGACGGACACGAAATTCTGTTCTTACATGATCGATGACCGGACACTGTGGTAATTCACATTCAACAAGTACACACGACCATCGACATGAGATGGAATCACAAATATATCCATCGAATTAAGGCATATAGCTCGTGACTGATGTAAGTCAGCGATCATTACCGTAACTCGATAACTGCTGCACAGTATCACATCTTGGCGAATGTTTGAGAGCATATACCAAAGAATGATGGCTACTTTGCCAAAGGTACGGGTAAAGTTTGGAGTTCTTATAGTACGTTTTTTTTTTTTTTTTTTTTTTTTTTTTTTTTTTTTTTTTTTTTTTTTTTTTTTTTCAAAAACTGCCAAATATTCTTGAGGAACAAATAAGATTTGTAATCCATCAATGTGTTGCTTAGCCGTACTTCTACTACAGCTTAGTGTATCTTTGCAATGAGGTATAAATAAGAACATACGAAACAAGAAGACGAGCCTAAACATACGAAATAAGTAAATGAGCCCTTATGAAACTGTCGTTGTTGTTATGGTCTTCAGTCCGGAGACTGGTTTGATGCAGCTCTCCACCCTACTCTATCCTGAGCAAGCCTTTTCGTCTCCTCATAAGAACGGCAACCCACATCCACTTGAATCTGCTTACTATACTTGTCTCTTGGTCTCCCTCTGCGATTTTTACCCCACACACTTCCCTCCAATGCTAAATTTACGATTCCTCGATGTCTAAGAATGTGTCCTACCAAGCGATCCCTTCTTTTGGTCAGGGTATGCAGGAATAATTGATGCATGCGTGAAACCAAATACTGTTGGCAAGTGGTATTGCATGGTATGCAGGAAAGTACTCTCAAATGCCGAAAGGAAGAAAAATTTATAAAATTAGGTACATCTACAATACACCGATACCTGGGGTGTATCCAAAAATGAACTAATTTTTCCTGCCTATGTTTGCACTAAATACGACAACCAAGGAAACTATAAAAATTTATGGAGATCCAAAATAATTCATCTTCAAGTAGAAATGAAGCCAGCAGAATGCTTTACATGGAGACCCAACTTGGACTGATCACGTGGAAATCATTCCGCTAGCTGTGAACATGCGTTGTCACACCTGAGGAGTTCCTTTGGGATTGGGGGTACTTAATAAGATCCAAAGCTGTGTGACTGCGGATAAAGACAGTCAACGAGACACCTGTGTTAGTGTTACGATTGCCTGGATACTTGTAACCAAGAAAATTTGTTCATGGCACAACAAAATGCTGTACCACTCTCTCGTTTCCCGCCAAGATTGATTGATTTAAATTTTGCACGTGTTTACATGCATTAATCCTTTCTACGTTCTCACCTAAAATCATAAGTTCATAAGTAATGTCTTAATCCCAAGTGAATGCTCGTCATTCGAGTAAATTTATATTTATAACCTCGTAGGTAAACTATTGGTATTTGCAGTGAGATTATGTTTGATCATTACATGTGGTTCCGTAACCTTTGCATTTCCCAAATAGTGGGTCAATTTACAGAATGAACCCTATGTTTCATCTGACTCCACCACGACAGTTTCGCTGACTTCCGCGTCGGAGCCCGTGTTCGAGTCCCAGCAGGGGACTGGGTGTTGTGTGTTATCTTCAGCATAATTTTCATCATCATAAACATGCAAGACACCGAAGTGGTGTCAACTAAAAATATTTGTACTAGGCGCCCTAAATATCCCAGACGGGACCTCATTTCATTTTATCAGTAGAAAACAGTATGAAAGGAAATAGCAATGTTATGAATGTACTGAAGGAGACACTTCGTCTTTAGAGTATCGCCGACTGTATTTAATTCTGCCATCAGGGAGAAGAGTCATATATACCCTCTTTGGAATTCAGTAACACATCCCTTGAAAGTACAGTACGCATAATATTTTTGTGTCTTTTGGTTCAGAAAGGAGATTGAATGCAACAAAAAATGATGCTCAATAATAATACAACTGTGTGATTTATGATTTTGGAATAAGACTGCTTAGTCCTCAATTCTCGTACTGTTTTCACATGATATTACAAAAGATCTTAACACACACAGAATAAAAATTAAGATTTTATTTTTTGAACAACTGACTACAAGAATATGTAGTGATAGATTATTGCTGAAACTCAAAAGCTACAAAGTAAGAGTCTGTCTATTACAAGAGTCGGTAGTGACGATTACCCCAAGGAAAGGAAACATCAGGAAAAACTAATCTGTTGCAATGTATCATTCACAGAAAAGACCTGGAATCTACTGAAGTTGGTGACATGGTATCTCATGAGACGAATGTTAAAATGTTATTGAAGGTAACAGAATTCGTAATGGATATGATAGTATCGAAAAGCATGAAATAAAACGAACTAAAAAATGCTCTCGGAGAACAAAAATGACAAATATATTCCTGTTTAAAAGTGGGGAACCAGTTGACTTGCTCACCAAAAACTTTAGCATGTGGGTATATTCGTGTTATTTTCACACATAACATGCCAAATACTTTTACCCAGCCTCTCGGTGTAGTGAACTTTTTCATACATAATATTCCCCCCTCCTCCCCCTCTCAGTGACATTGTTTATATATGCCTCTCTCTCATATCTCCTTTCTTTTCCTTTATTACTTTCACCTTTCTCACTCTCTCTCTCTCTCTCTCTCTCTCCTACTGTCGATGTATATATCCCATTCTCTCGTTGTTTCTTACCATTGTCTCCTTCTCTGTCACTTTCAGTGTCTTTAGGCCATTGCCCTTGTCCTATTCTCCTTCTCTCACATTGAACACATTGAAACTGTCACTTTTCTCACACTTTGCTGATGGAACCTTCAATCACCGTGGTCTTATCTCTACACATGTCCTTGTAATCTCTAGACCGCAAAACTTTAACACATACGTATAACAAATTTGGGGGGGGGGGAGGGGGGGTAAGGGAGGGGGGCAAAATTCTGGCTAAAATTCGGCAATGTCAGCGATCCAGACCCCCAAAGCTTATTTATGTTTTCTTCTCGCCCCTATTTTTCATTTAAACTCTCTTCTCTCTATTTTCCCGCCATATAGCTAGTATATCCATCCATTACTCTTTCTTACTACTACTATCTATCAGCCACCAGGAATCTGTGCTCCCTTTCTCTCGCACCGTCACAATTTGCCATTCTGATTCAGCACAAAAAATTTCGAATATGTACACATGCCAAAGTATTTCCTGAAAAATGCGGCATGAAGATTTAGGCTGGTGGTTCATCGCTCTTCAGTTGTCAGTCTTATAAACAACAACAGATTTTTTTGCCATATTGGGAACTTTTTTACCTAGATCCCTCCTTTTACGAGGTGCAGCAGGTCATGCTGCTTACATAACACAAGCTCTGTAGATCAATAAAGAGTTGACAGTTTTTTTTATATCCTTGATATTCTCTCTCTCTCTCTCTCTCTCTCTCTCTCACACACACACACACACACACGTTTATTGATGTAGACAGAACTGGACACACCACATGGGTTCATCCACCTGAAGTATTTCGAGAACTAAATAAGATATTGATATCCTCTCAATTTAGTTTAAAATTTCGATGTATTCTCACGCTGCTATGTGTGAGCTGAAATAAACCAAATGTGAATTATATGCAATGTTTGTTTACCTTTGTGAACACTTAAGGGATATAGAATCGGATTTTGGGGTAGAAATTGATTTTACATTCCGCCACGTTTCCTCCTTAAAATGACGTATCATACATAGCTTCACTAGAGTTATAACTATTTTATTTTTACAGATTTGTGAGATCGGATATTGCGCGTTAGCTACACTCGTCTCTAATGGCTGACCATAAACTATTTGGCAGTACATTTATGTGACATGAATTCAAATATTCCGCTTTCCAGCGACTCTTTATACACTATTTGTCCGAAAATGTTTCCCTCTAGTTTCATCAAGTCACTCCTTGACTTTGTGACTTGGGATTGTTTGTAAACATTTAGTGCTTCATATTTTGCAGTGAAAATGCCTAGAGCTTGGACACGTGTTTAAAATATATTGCATTAATTTTTTTAACTGTATTCTGCACATTAACTGTTGAAAACAACAAAATTAAAATCGATCATTCATAGATAGAATATATGAGACTGTAAGATGCGCAAAAGTCAAATCTTTTAGCGAATACATTTCTTAAAATCGGATTTCTATTTTCTTGCAATCAGGCACTTCAAAAATTTCTGATGTCTTGAATCTTATTTATTTATTTTTTCTGTTGGTGTTCCGCTTTTTGCAATATCATGTGAAAGCAGGAGGAGAGTTAATGACTACCTGATCTTATCCTCTTATAACAAACACACATTTGTAATGTGTTGGGCATTGTTTTTTTGTAGTATCCAGTCTCTTTTACGAAACATAAGGCTCAACAATATTGTGGCTACTTCAGAGGGATGTGTTATTGAGTTATGAAGTGAATATATATGACTCTTCTGCCGGAGGACAGTATTAAATACAAATCGCGATACTTAAAAGACGAAATGTGTCCTTCAGTTCACGCATGAAAAGAGCGACATATTAAAAATTTCAAAATTGTGCTTTCCTAAAGCCAGAGCTTCTCCACGAGTTCGAAAATCTCTATAAACGTTAAACACTAGTCTTACTTCCTTTGTTTTAAGATCTAATAAATGTTACAAATTGTGAATGAGGGAGTTGACGAATGAAAATGTTGTTAGGGACATAAAAATGTAGTTAACTTATCATAATATTTCTAGAAATATCGTTACTTATACATTTATAAATTAATCATACTTTTATAGACGTTCTCAATAGAATTTGTTATTCCCTTTGGAAATGTAATTCATTACGGTTCTGGCTTATAACTTTTAAAGGTTCGGAAACGATTTTCGTAGATTACTTATACTACTTTACCAGACAGTAGTGATATGTTAGATAAAGCGCGAGAGAAGAGCTCTAGAAATAAATTTTTCGTTTGTTGTAGAATGAATCTCGTGTTAATACCACTTAGAGTCGATTCGATGTCGAATGGGTAAAACATCATTTGTAAGATTGGTGCAGAATAAAAATTTCATAGATATCAATCAAAGGAAATGAATGAGAAAAGTGAATTATTTCTCTTTAGAAAAACTTGAAGTAACTCGGGAGTTTTGGATTTCATGATACACAGTACACTTTAAAAATATAAACTTCTTATTGTTCTATAAATAGAAAAAACTCAAACTTTATTAAGTATATTATCATTACGAGGAATTCTTCAGAGAGACATTTGATCTAATTATTTTTGCTGGTTGGATACTGCTCCCCAAGCTAGTTTGACCTGTGCTATCCTCCAGAATTTTTAACCTCACACTTTTGCCTATTACCGAATGAAGAATTCCTTGATATCTCAAGAAGTGCGCAATAAATAAATCCCTTCTCTAGGTCTATTTGTGCCATAAATTATTTTTAATGACTTAGAATCGAGAATTTACATAAACTTTCTACTTCGAATGCAAAAATATATTGTTGAGTCCCGTTTACACAGCGAGAAATGGTCATCATAATAAAATAAGGGGAATTAGAGCTGACTAAAAATTTTCCAAAAGATTTTGGGATAATTCTTCATTACAGTCAAATTACAGAGCTTCAGTATCTGCAGATATTTGAAGCTGTATTAAAATTGTGTATCTCCGCGGTGGAAAGGCCGAGCAGTCTAAGGCGCCTTGCTGCAGAGCGCACGTTTGTTCGCCGTCTGAGGTTCGAGTCCTCCCTCTGGCATATTTGCGTGTGTGTGTGTGTGGGGGGGGTCCTTAGGTTAGTTTAAATCAGTTTAAGTAGTTTGTAGGCCTAGGGACTGATAACCATAACGTTAAGACCCATAGATTTACAAACATTTGAAAATTGTATATCAGCTTATTATTATACGTTACAGCAAGAATCGCAACTCACTTCACTGTGGTTAGCTTGAAGTTGTCAATGATCCTCCACCCAAGTTAACATTCTGCTTCCTCTATACCAAGAAATGCTGGGTATGATCTTTCTTTCGATATTAAAAGATGGTGTGGTTGTCAGAATCAGCCTTAATCTCTGCAGCTACTTTACTTTCTTAATGCGGAGTATTCAGCCTGACATTAAAGAATTTAGAAACACGCATATTGTATTCTACATAAGCGATGTTTCCGGTATTCATAGTGGGCGGCATGTTTCTTCATTAACTGTTTCTAACGAAGTAAGCGATGTTTTCTTTCCCAGGATCTACCTATTGGGAATTATTTTCATTTTAACTTCATTCAATATACAACTGGTCAACTAGCAAACTTCCTTCATGGTAGTCACTGATCATCATATGTGCGAGTTGCGAATATACCTCTTACATTAACTCACGTTAAATCTCTTAGAAGTCATGGTACGGATGTCAGTGGCCTGATGGTCTTTCGCGATAAAATCAGTCCGGTCGCAATTTTGTGCTAGATTTATGCTATACTGTTTTGTACAATCCTAACTTCGTATCAGTCTCCGTTTTGATGATCTGTCAGATATTATAAAACACTTAGTTGTAATCGACGATTTATCAGTTAGGTTCTATAGCAGCTTGAATGGGCATCGCAGTTTGCTCTGCACGAGCAAAGATGAACGTTGGAAAGCTTCAGCGTATTACTTCGTGTGAGATATATTTGATTCTTCCGCTTCTGTTGTTCTGTTAAACACTAGTGTTATCTTCTAAAGAGCTGGCTCGTTATTCATTACTAATGTAATTCATATAATTGCAATGAAAAATTAAGAGTCTCATTCAGGTGTTAATAAGAACTATACTTTGAATCTCGATTAGACAAGAAGTTTCCAGTTAGGAACATTCTGTCTGATATTGCATAATCGGTTATCCGTTGAAGCAATATTGGGTAACCACATGGAAAAAATTATTCTTATAGCCCAAATTCGGATAGTTGAGTAATAAACTGAGTCGTGGAAGCACTTGATTAGACATGCTACTTCTATATACGACCCATTGTAAATAATAAAAATAAAACACGTATAGTATTAGGTGAGAATGCTTTGATGCACAGACAACGTTCACCTTCAAATGCCTCGTACTGTTACAATCCTGTTGCATGGAATACGGCATTACACTGCTCGATCTGTTTCTGGGTGATGACCTTAACATATTCCAGATAAGCATGTAGCTGTCGCTCAGTCTCATTGCAGCAATTTTCTCTGCACAAAGGTTTGTGTTCTGAAAAATTCAATACTTTCTGGAGTTAGGTATCATTATGACCATGCAACATTTTATAATATTGTGGCTTGCTTATGTCTGACAAACTCCTTAGTTCAGAGAACTAAGGACTATTAAACATGTCATTGGAGGCATTGAGAACAGTAAACAAACATGTTAATTTCGCGCAAGATACTTTGCCCATCTATATCCTGTAATAACGTGCACTACAAGGCACTAGTATTAATTATTTAGAAAATGCCGCGTGTAAGAATGAGATTGTTTTGGGGCCCAAATCTCGGTTTCTGTTGATCGCAGAGATAAGCAGTAAAATGATTTGGGTAGCCCTTGGTGTAGTGATCATTTATATACTCAGCAGAAGATTAGATATACCATAGCTTACCTAAGGCACAGAGTCAAAATTTGCAAGTTATGCACTTCCTAAAGAACAGCAAAAGTGACAAAATCGATTGGCTTTTGTAGATTACGTGTGGTCTAGAGTGGGCTTTATAAGGCGTATAAAAGCACTATTTGTTCAAGGGTGGCTTATAAGAAAACCAAGAAAAACTATTAGGTATCCAAACTACTAATTCTGAGGATGGCCATTTATGTACTTTCTAATCATTGCAAACAGTGGAAATGATCACCACAAGATTTACTCTCTTACTTAATTTTAATGTTTTTCGATATCTGTATCAGTTACTGAAATCCAGAGGTTCACGATTACCATATTCATAGACACAATCACAAAACGCAATATTTAGGCATTGTTACACCGTGGGCTGCAATTATCTGCATAATTAAGTACTGAAGGAGGCTCAAATTTTAATTGTATATGAATAATTCGTGTATCTCTAAATGTCATTTTTCTGTTTTCGAGTTTCTTTATTCGTTTTGCAGTTAAATCAGTGAAACTAAGATGAATGAGCACCAAAAGTGAAACTGTTACTGAAATCAGACTTATTTTAACGCGATCTTCGGACAAGTGCTGGAGACTTATAGTAGCTAACTGTCACTTTCGTCGTTAACACGAAGCTGATTGCTTCGTTGTTGTTTTCATTTTCCTGTGCGTAAATTGATTTGAAAATATAACTCTAATTTGTAGGCCTTAAAATTCAGACTGGAACTATTCTTCCAAGCTGCCTCTCAAAATGTAAGAGATTAGTAAAATCAGTTTTCTTTCTCCAAGTGCGTCTAACCACAATGTATATAAAATCGGCATTGAAATCTCGTATCTCATGTTTGCAAGATGTTATCGAGCGAAACAAATTCCTGGATGCTTGATTAGTATGAGCCTGCTCAGTGAATAACCTGCTGCATAGCATTTGAAATCGTATCACTCCAATACTCAGAATGGAATGTGTGAAAATATTTACAGAAGCTAGAGCCTGGTTTATGAAGAAGTTTCTGTTGAAAATTGGAAGTGAATCGTGATTGAGAAAGACTTACAGGCACAAAGATTCACCAGAATCTTAACTGTTAAACACGGAGCAACCCTTGCATTTGTGAAGAAACGGAAGCAACCCTTTGAACTAGAGCCATTTTCTGTGTAGTCAGGAAGAGGTGCAGTTATGTTTTAATTTACATCCAGTACCAAAAATTTTATGTTCCATACTCAAGCGATTCGTAGAAATAAGTCACTTAATAAACTAAATATCTAATTACATTACTGCTAAAGAAATACCATTCTCTTTCAGTATGAAGGTAGCGATCTGGTAGGCAACTGAGTAAATTACTGACAATTTACAAAAAGAATATTTGAAGACAAATCTAAACTCTGGCATTGAAAAAGTCAACATACACATTCTGCAGCGGGAAGAGTTGTAGCTATTCAAAATATTTTGATAGGAACAAACTTAGTCCTTTCAAGCTGAAGAACTACTTTTGATTTAATCTTTATTTGTTGATACTCTGTTACAGTAAACGATAATTTACTTGTCTAATTTCGACCGAAGGTGGATATTTTATATTACTAGGCTTTCCACTACTCCAACAACTTCAAAAATTTCAAACTTCTCATATTAAAATGAAGTATCAGGTAGTAAGAGCAGATATGCATATCGAGAGACAGTTCTAGAAAGAGAATATTATATTAAAAATACTGTAAAATTCTCCTAATAGAAGAAAAGCCGTGTTCTAAATTAGAATACATCAATTACAAAATTTAAGCTTAGATGTGGAATACGTGCAACTGTAGATTTGTGTTACAGTAAATTAAAGATATAGCCTGTCCTCAAAGACTCACATAAGAACAGATCGAAAACTATATTAAAGATTCAAAAGAGATTGAAGAAAGGAAAGTTTTTATTTAATTGAAAGCAGAAACAAGTTTTGAACAAGCAGTGCTATATCTCAGGATTGTGTAAATTACATATATTAACAAATAGTAATCCAAATACAAGATTCTGAGATGAATTATCTTACGGTGTAGGCTACTATCGACTAGTATTAATTGAATTCAGCTAGCTATCAATAAATAATGAATGATTTACTTTAAATTGTCCTGAGACAGCTTTTACGTGCCCAGAGATCGTTTCAAAGACGATATGAAGATTTCTGCATCACCTTGTTAGTGTATTGGCAGTCTGCTACAACACGAATAAAGATAATAACGCGAGGTTATGAAACAAAGTTCTGAATATATTTTACAGAAGCAAATACTCAAATATACTCTTGCTTTAAGCTATGAACTGTTCTTGCATGGATTTGGATACTATTTATGCAATATATGGTCAACTCATTTTTAACTTCCCACAAAAACCTTAAACAAATTTCCATTAGATTCTCCAGTCCTCATTTTATTTGGTTACAGACTCTTTATCTCTACCATATTATTTTTTTTTTTAAATATCATTCTAGATACCGTCTTGCTCTTCATATTTAACAAGATATCTGAAACTTCATCAGTGAAATGAAATGTCACTTTTTAGTTATTTCGTGTCTGTGTTTGTATGTGGGGGAAGCGGGGGGGTGGGGGGGGGGGGGGAACCTCACATAGAGTAGTGT
The DNA here is from genome assembly GCA_026315105.1 of Locusta migratoria. NCBI lineage: Eukaryota > Metazoa > Arthropoda > Insecta > Orthoptera > Acrididae > Locusta > Locusta migratoria. The sequence goes on from CM048744.1 coordinate 278,596,262, forward strand.
CCCTGAAAACTGAAAAGCTCCTCCTACAATTCAAATGGTTTGTCTTCATTCTACAACAATGGACAATGATAGCCAAATATCATTCAGGTGTCTTCTAATTTTAGCAATGTGAACTTGGCCTCTTACTTTGAACAATCTCAATCGATTTCAATGGGTGACAGAATTACTATTCACAGAAGACATGCATATACAGCGGCTGAAACAATCTGATTTTGTGCAATAGCCTCTGTTTTCAAAGTTTCGTCACGTTTTTAGATAGTTACAAATTATTTCCTGAGGCAGATGGCAGGATTACTTATATGTAAGACATCAGAAATAGACTCTTACTAACCAACATTGAAATGAGTTTACAGCTGATGAAATAACTACATACAGAATTGAACCTACTTCTTACTTGTCAAGCAGTGCAGACGTGATACATGATCGTGAAAAATCCTCACTGTAGATTCGGTTCCTTAGGCAAAAGAAACCTGTAAGGTGTTCGCTATGCGTTGCTTGCAATTTAAGGTCCACTAAGCCCAAAGATCAACTGTAAAATTACGTTTTCGCGTATTCAATTCACGTACTAACCCTTTATAGTGCACTGGTAAGTATACTTACCATCCGCTTCTTTATACAGAAAAATCTGTTTTCGCATTCCTTCACTATAAGATATCACTTCCTTTAACGCTCTCTAGCACAAATAGTTACCACTTTTTGATTTCTCGCCTCGCCACCTTTTGTAAATGCAGTAAGTAGGGAAAGTGATAAGCATAATTACCGCTGAGCGTGTCTGAAAGTGGTATTGTTTACTACAGTACGCAGTCAACACTAACTTGCTGTGCGAGTCAGAAACGCTTGAGATCAGTGCGTAAACTGTAATATATGTTATTTACTTGCGTTGTATGCTGAAGTATTTATTGCGAAAATTTGGTGATGATTTGAGCATGGCGAAAAGAATACCAGAAAGTTGTTCATATCTGAACTTTCTAATGAACATCGGCTAAGATGTTACAGTGTTCTAATCGTACACAGCTCCTCCAAAGTAAGGTTACAAACGATTGCAATAACGAATGTGAAAGTTTGAGGTAAACTTACTAGTTGAAACACCATATAAAATTGCTTGTATTCCCAGTGTCTATTGATGGTGTTATATCTTAGCTACAGTACTGTTTTGTTGTAGACCTTATCAAGTGTGATCAGAAAACATTATATAAAATCCAGAATCACAAACTTTCTCTGGTAAGTATGGTTACCACCCCATAGGACGCAACGCATTCAGAAAAATCAAGAAAATAAACATAGTATTAACCTCTTGTCATGGATATAAAACAAAGGTATTTCGAACTTAATTTTGGACTATCATAGTACTGCCCTATAAAGGGTTAATTCCAGTAATGCTTTACCGATCACTGCGGTTGATTTGAAAATTATTTAGAATTATTTTCTTTAGTCACACTAACGAACATAACGAAAGCAAAATAGGAACCGGTATAAGCGGATAAGAAAGTGACAGCAAAAATAGAAACTTTAATTCCTAGTGTTGAAGAAACAGATTCTGTAATTGAATGTCTGGCGTCTGGGAACCATAATTTTACTTCGTGTCACATTCACCTTTTACGTGGAAAGGAAGACATTATTATTTACAATTGCTTTCCTTCGATTTTATATTCATAAAAGTATGACAAACCTAAATAGTTTCACCGAATATCGGTTGCATGAAGGTAGAGGTTTTATACAAGGCGGGAAGAAAAATCCTGCAATGTAGAAGATAGAGTTGAGGAAAGGCTTTTGACTGACTTACTATAAGCGATAATAATTAATTCTTTGGATTCGAGATACGTTCTAGATCTTTTCAGCTAACGTTAAATCATTACTTCTTCATTTGCGGAACAGTGATAGGGTGAATCAAAGACTCATTGTTATTTCTAGCACAGGTAATGAATCTATTCGGCTTAGTTTGCATTACATCAGATTTATTTTATGAAATATTTTCTAAGGTTATTCCATTTAATTTTAAGATTTAGATTCTTTTGTTATTAATTATTTTGACTTCATGTAATCAGTTCGATGGTTCCTTGACAAGAACATATCTCTGACACTAAGGACACACTTATCTTGAGCTTATGATCCCTCTAAAGGCGCCTTACTACGAGATCTAGAGATCTGCGCGAATATTTTCACCATCTTTGCGAGTTCAGGATTTGATGATTGCTGTAAATTAAGTTATAGAATTTGAGACAGTAACTCTCAGGCCATTGGAGTTGACCTTCTGGAAACGGATTTGTGGCGATATATATAGCAGTTTTTGAGAAGTGCCTGGTTCTAAAATATTCTATAATACTCATTTTAATCACGAAGTTATTGAAATCAACCCTGAAACACACATGCAATAACCATCAGTTAAACAGTGCGACATATGCAAGTCACAGTTCCTGTACATAATTTAGAAAAATTTTCCACTACAAGGTGGGGAAAACAGCGGTCTTTTGCTACTTATTAATTAGTAAATTGGTCCAAGAATACCCTAATTGTTTATTGAAATGATGACAACTTTCGGCTTATTTTTTGGCCATTTTCAGATCCATGTGGCTCTGACTGGACTACGCATAGCTCAAAATTGCCAGCAAATAGACCGAAACTGATCATTTAAAGAAATTATTAATGCAATATTTGACTAACTTAGCAATCTAATATATAAAGCAGAGTGTCCGTATGTTTGTACGTGTTGCATACAAATCTACAGTTTTGTTCCAATCTTTATGAAATTTTGTACACGTAAGCTTCAATCCATGAGGACGGTCACCGTAAGTGTAAGAATCACATACGATATATAGTTCACGAGATTTGACGTCATGATGCGCGAAAACTGCTGCATTTAGCGACAATGCTGCTCATTTTCTCCTAAACCATTGGACCGATTTCAACCAAATTTGGTACACACGTTCCTTACCGTGAGGCAACAATTGCTGCATGGTTAAAAATCACATAGTTCACATGGTTCAAAAGATATTATGTCATAACCAATAGAAATCGCAAAAACTGCCATATAATGCGGCGAGAGTTTCGAAATATACTGTATGAGAATGACAGTACTTAGCACCTTGCAACAAACTTTAAAAATAATTTCAAACCCTTATTAAACTTTTTCTCGCTGGCAACCATAGTAAAATGATGAAAGGAAAAGAAATTTTTCGCTTACTACTTTTACGCCGTTTATGGACAAAAACTGCGGCATTCGGTATCACGTTACAATTTATAATTTGTACACTAAAATTGTAGGAGCAAGAAATTTTACAGACAGTATACACACATATAGTTGAATGTACCTTCTAAATTTTATCACAGTACGACACGTAATTCATGAGATAAGAGCACATAAACAGTAACGTTCCGCTGTTCATCGACTAAAACTACGGCGTTCGGTATGACATTACAATATATAGCTTCTATACTACAAATTGTAGCCGCAGGAAATGTTACAGACAGTATTGTTGAATGTACCTTCTAAATTCTATCACAGTACGACACGTAGTTCATGAGATATGAGCACATAAACAGTAACGTTCATGGAAAACCGCCCCATGGCGCACCAAGTTTTAATCTATTACTACTATTCGCTACTAGTTGTATTCCCAAGAGATTTTACAGTCATACAGCCCTTCTACAAATGAATATATATCTGAAAAATTATATAACTGTACAACAGATAACTCAATAAATTTGCGATGGTACGAATTCTATAAATCATTTCTATTGTTATTACTATCTTTCTGTGTTTGGATATTGCACTTTCAATTTCGTACATTATGCAAGACAGCCTTATTTCTTACATAATCTGCGATAAATATATTATTAGAAAAAAGCAGATGGACAGAGCGATAAGGGATAGGGAAAGTACTAACTCAAGGTAGGAATAAATAAACACTCGGGCAACGCCGGGTTTTCAGCTAGTTAATAATATAAGAAACTACCGCAGTTTAATAACCTACGAACTGAAGTAGACGGCTGAAATATGTCCCGCACGAAGTAAAAATTACGCGTTATTATAACTAGAAACCTTACAGTTTTTAAGTAACACTAATTCTTGCGATAAGGCGATTCATACGCTTTTTCAAAACAATATGTTACGGTAGCTAACTGCACCTATTGACTGACATCTCCGAATTTTACAGATCCATTCATAGCGTTTGTCGACTACTAGTAGGGGATTAATGTATTCGCTGTTATTGAAGCAATGTGACGGGACAAGAAAGCGGCGAGGCCAGTCGGCTGCGTGGTTCGCGCGCATCGCACAGAGCAGGCCGGCAGACGGGGCGCCGCCGGCCGCCATCTCGACTGCGCAAACCGCGGACTTCCCAATGGCGCGCCACGCCGGCCCCCAACACAGCGTGCGGACACAGTCTAACATATACAGTCACGACACTCCCGCAGAATTTTGTTATACACTGCGACAGCAACGCTCCAAGCGGGCGGAAAGCTACGTTTCTGAATACGATATTGGACGAGTGCGAATAGTAGCGTTCATATTGATTTTAACATACTATTTACATTAGGGAACGCATGAAGTGTCATAAAATAGGTAATAATTTAAAGATATCTCCACATTTGTCTTTCTTAACTTTCTTAAGATCCCTGATAGGGTACGAAACGGTACAGTACATGACTGTTTATTTACGTTTATCTTCTAACCTACAGCTTTTACTGAATAATTTCATTTACTACTAGCACAAACCTGCGGCTCCTCTCGCGTGTTGGTTGATTATGATAGATAAGCTATCTTTCAGTTGTGTGCTATAAGACTGGTTTTGAAGGATGAAATGAAATACAATACCTTCTCTACAAACAAACATTTTTAATCAACATTACCAGGAAAGTAAGTAGTGTAGATCAAATCACACGTAAAAATGCACTCGTTTTGAAGAATCCAATCATGAAATTCAACAATAATGATTGAAGTAATATCACAGATCGATCACTTCAAACGTCAAATCGATTTTTTAAAAGAGATGTATTAAAAGGTTTTCTCTTTTACTGGTTTATTTATTTATTCTTATATTTCCTTATTCGTATGCTTATCCTTACAGAGAAAGAGCTGAAGACATTGTAGCACGCATAGACCAAAGATATGGTCTGTAGCACCACGTTTCGCTGTATGTAACCTCCTTGCTATAGAGTCGCAAACGTTAACGCTGGCCTTCAGTCCGAATTTTTTTATAATTTGACGACTTTCAACCACCATCTCTTCCAACCCCTTATAGCTATCGGCATGGAACTGCTATGGTGTACAACGGGAGACTTCGGACAACAATTACACACAGACCATTCGTTTGCATTCTGTAGTTTTCGCTGCAGAGCGAAATATTAACACACACACATACGTAGAATTTTATATACACTGATAACTTTCCATCCCAATGTACTCCATCCTTTTATCATTATCAACCCTCAAGCAACCATGCAACCAATAAAACCATTTTCAAAGAGTAAATATAATTTTCAAAGAGTAATTATTGCTCCGTATTTCGCGTTACATTTTTCAAATTACTAAATATCTATAAGATTGCTATAAAACCGTGCCTAAAACCTTCTTCAGGTATAATTTAGTAACTGCGTCTTGTCGTTCGAACGTGATAAGCGTACACCATACAGACATTCACATTATATATATATATATATATATATATATATATATATATATATATATATATATATATATATATATATATATACCAGAAAAGCTGCCCTTTGGCAGAAAGATGAAAGATGCCGCTTTCTACACAAGAACTTTAACGTTTCTTCACTACAAATTTTTTTTTCTACTTACTTTCAGCGGAATAAGTTGTAGATATACAAATATTAAAATGTATTTCTTCATGACGAAGTTGTCCTTTATACCACTGAATCGGTTAAATTCGGCTGTTTATACATAAATTTCCGTATTATGTACATCAACTGATATTTTACAAATCCTTGTAATACAAAATTATACTATTTATTTGTTTAAATACGTAGTAAATACTTATAAACAAACATCTCTCCTTCGGCGGCTTGTCCACCGCTAGGAGCGCTAGTGTCGTTGCAACTGTCAGTTGGTAACAACTTTCCGGCAGTGAGTGTCGCGACTGTATATTTTAGACTGTGGTACGGCTCTTATATTCGCTGTTACGCAATGTTTGGACGCCAAATTCTGCTTATTCAAACTACAAATGTCCTGACAATTTGTCTCAACTAGTAAAGCATGCATCAAGTCAGATAGCTACGAAGTAGTATCAAGTAATTAAAAACATAACCAAAAGTCTGGGAAACGAACTACAGTTTCAAAAAATGTCTCCAGACAATTGATGAACTATATTTTGTTGAAAGAGGCAAAATGATCTAAAGTAGAGCATCAAAAAGCTGCAGCATTGAGTCCTCTGAAGGCTAAACGCTATAGCCTAGCCGCTACTTACAGTAATACTCTGCAATTATGACCGAATATATTACTGAATATGTCAAGTGCAGTAGTTACGTAAAAAAAGATAAACACAAACTAGAAAAATAAAGAACACGGTGTGAAACTATTGAAACAGGCGATGGCTTAACAAGTAACAAGTAACTCTAGCTAGGCCCCCGATCACAGATAGTCAGCCTGACGCTACGTAAATAAATAAAAAAAAAATTTACTATTTTGTTTTGCATGTACTGAGGGAGAACAACAACTTTTATATATCACTCTCTAATTAAAAATGACTTAACCGCGTTCTTAGTCCTTTCATATCTGTGAAGGCAGTGTGTAGTTAACTGAAAATGTCTTTCTGTTCTTGAACTGATGGAAGCTCATGACTGGGTGGCATTAAAGCAATGTAGCATACAAAATAGTCACTGATATACAGTAATCTGGAGTGATTTTCATCAATATTTATGCTATATTAACGGTACTTTGGACGAGCCTTTAAAGTATTCTATAATTCTGTATTTCCTAACGAGAATGGCGAACATTTACGTAAGGGATTATAATGAACTCCAGCTTCAGTCCTGACATACATGTAAGAAAAGACAGGCTCAAAAATACTGTAACTATAAAGTTACGACAATAGTGCTTGAGAAGTGAATCCATGGTTTTGAAACTACATAACTTACAGTAAACATAAGAAATTCCGTGTGCTTGCTTCATATCACGGAAAATACGAGAGAATGAGTGAAAAGCGTTTTGAAATTTGCGTTCTAGGACAACACAGTTGACGACCTAAATCAAAAACGAATGTTAAACCTTTTACACGTCTCTATCACTTCCAACAAAAGTTTAGTGTGCAACACAATTCTTGTCCCATAGTGATGTCGTGTTTGTTGTCAGTTATTGTTACACGGGAAGTCTTCATGAATAACTACTCTAATTCTGCAAGGACAAAAGGAAAAACAGAACTAATAAAACTACAAGCAACTAACGCCGACATCAGTATCTGACGTGCCACACTGCTGTTTCGTTACCATTTATGTACACCGTAGTCTCATAGAATACTTTTCCCCTTAGTGGATGATACGTTGTTACAATCTCGTTGCTTCCGATTCTTATTTTCTTTGAAACGAAAATAGTCTAGTTGTGCATCTCTATTTGTAAAACAAAAAATTAAATAAATAGCTTACTGTCAACTGATACTTTGATACTTTGGAAAAACCAAATATTGTTACATGATAAAGTATAGTATACAGAATAAGCTGCTAAAGGCACTATCGAAAATATCTCTTCCATCCCCATCAATATTTGTGAGAAGAAGAGTATTGCACTTGCTTCATTTTTGTTATGTAGAAACAGTGCTAATTACTTGCTCACCGGTAAGTCCAGAGACTCAGAGTAAAGTATCTATTGTTTAATATTTTGATTATTTTCCTCCTTCCTCGTCTGAGGCAATTGGATTTTTATGAGACTGTCAGTAAATTAAAGATGTACTACAGCTGTTGCACTGCAATTTAATATTTATCAGTACATAATATTTATGTGTCCAGTGCCTTAAATTGTGTTGAGAAAAACACATGTAAGTGCCACACTAGTTTCACTAAAGTTACTACTCTGAACATGCGAAAATAGTGGCACACTCGGGAGCTTATTGTGTACCACAACGCTTTAAACAGTTCACTCTTCTATGAGTTACGACACTGCATAAGAAGCACTGTCAAGCAACTCAATCTGAAAGTATCTCGATGAAAAAAGAATAAGAAAAGCTTTCAAACAGTTATAATTATAAATGTAAGGGATATTATCAGCATACCTACACACGCGCTTTCCATCATTTTCTCTGCTCTGCTCTTTTTTTAAAATATGCACCAAATGGCAGGTGGTAGAGTGTGAGGAAGCAATTAATGTTCCACGTGTATTAGCCTTTTGTATGCACTTCAGCATTCAGTTAAACACGTTTTGTTCCCGCAACTTGACACGATAAATATGTACGGATTCAAACATACCCTATTGCCCTGAACATGTAAATTACTGCGCTCCAGAAAAAGTAAGAAGAGTGTCGGCAATTGTGTAATCAACTTTAGTCGCAAAATCAGATTTTATGGGTGAAAAGTTTATGTTGTTGTTGTGGTCTTCAGTCCGGAGAGTGGTTTGATGCAGCTCTTCAACCTAATCTATCCTCAGCAAGCCTCTTCATCTCCTCTGCGATTTTTACCCCACACACTTCCCTCCAACGCTAATTTCACTATTCCTTGATGTCTAAGAATGTGTCCTACTAATCGATCCCTTCTTTTAGTCAATGTATGCCAGAAATTCCTTTTCTCCCCATTTCTGTTCAGTACCTTCTCATTAGTTACGAGATCCACCCACCTAATCTTCAGCATTCTTCTGTAACACTACATTTAAAAAGCCTCTATCATATTCGTGGTAAATGGAATGTTACGGGACAAAAACAGGACTGAAACACTAAATTATTTTTTTAATGTTGTGGTCCATCAAAATCCTAGAACAATACTTCTATTTATTTACTTTTTTATTTATTATTTAACATGCCTCATTACACAGTAATATTACATGTAAGTGAAAAAAACTTATGAAACTAAAATAAGCACGATAATAAAAATCTAAAAACTACTTATTGGATAGTGTACTGTATGTTAGTACATTGAAGCATCTCATAAACACATTCTAGTTCAATATTACTGAAACAAAATACAATTCCGTTTAGGCCTATTTCCCGGAGGCAAACTGACTTTGCGGTAAACAGTTTTCTTCAAGTTTATGTTTACTCTTGCTGGGAACGTGCAGAGACAGAAACAAGAGTCGCACAGAAAGAACGTGATGTAAAGTACGCGCTAGAATCAAACACAACTATTGTATTTCCCAAACTGGAGGGGGAAAAATTATGTGGCACATATGGTACGTCATGAGTAATGGAGTTCACTGAGACGCACCTACTTCAGCTGCGTAAAGTTGATGTGATACTGCGGCGACGTTCTCAGCGTTCGTCTCGTGTTGAGACCTTGCAGCTTGCGTGGAGATGGTGCGGCTACGTTCGGCTGTGGCTGGCGGGCGCGACAGAGGACGTGCCGGACAAACGCACCCCGGTCTGCCGTACTCGCCTTCACTGCTCAGTTCTCTGTAGTTAACTATTTCACCGCAGGTGCACCTTCTCCATTCATCTGTGATGCTGTCGGCTAGTTTCATGATCTTAAAGCGTCTCGCCTGGCTGTACAGAAACTCATACCTCTCATCGCAGTTCTATAACGGAACAATAACAACAAAATACCACAAGTTATAAATGTCAATTTTGGCTGATTGAACCAACATTTTCGTAACGGCACTGGGTCCTTCTTACTTTATACGGCATTCATTAAAGACGAGGTATTGTTGTAATTAATGTTATGATTTTTTTAAGGTTGAAAACAAACCAACTGCTTTTGTTCTACTAAATTTTGTTTATTTACTAACTATTTTTCGGCTTATTAGGCCATCGTCAGGTAAACTGTTGACATGCGTCGACAAATACGCTATTGCTTCGGTTCTCAAAGTTGGTAAAACAAAGATACAATACACAGTTAATTGGTCTTTGGATATGACATTTGTTGGAATTACAAACAATATCTGTTGCCACGCAGAATTATGTTCACGTAATCAGTGGCCTCCTTAACATTTTTACATTGTAATTTGCGAGTGAACAGGGTGAAACACATTACATTTCAAATATTAATGAATTAAAAAATATGTTAACATTATTGACACTGTAGCATATGTTGGGATCGTCACTTAAGGTGTACATTAAATTCGTTTTCTACACTGATTTTACATTTTACTTACTTGACAGCATTTGGCAAGATTCACATATTTAAATTACATTACATATTACTGTGCAATTTATTATATATATTGTTTTATCTTAAAGTCTAAAAGTAAACATTGTAGGAATGGGGACTCTACCTGTGACATTAAGTTCGTCTGTGGTAGGTAGCTGTTTTGTTTACATTATGTGAAGCTTAACAGTGAGGATGTGTTCAACTGTACCTGGTCACTTAGCACTAGCTGGGGATTTTTGGCTAAATGTTTGTTTATTTCCAGTGCTTCTAACAGGTTTAGTTTCCTGCCTTTGTTGGCTACGTGAAACACTTCTGTGTGGACCTAGTAGTTGTGTCCTTCTTTCAGAACGCGATCAGTAAAGGTGGAGTCTGTTTTCTGTAATCTCCAGCTACGTTCATGTTCACTCAGTCTAATTTCAATTGCCCTACCATGTTTACTTTTAGACTTTAAGATAAAACAATATATATAATAAATTGCACAGTAATATGTAATGTAATTTAAATATGTGAATCTTGCCAAATGCTGTCAAGTAAGTAAAATGTAAAATCAGTGTAGAAAACGAATTTAATGTACACCTTAAGTGACGATCCCAACATATACTACAGTGTCAATGATGTTAACATAGTTTTTAATTCATTAATATTTGACATGTAATGTGTTTCACCCTGTTCATTCGCAAATTACAATGTAAAAATGTTAAGGAGGCCACTGATTACGTGAACATAATTCTGCGTGGCAGCAGATATTGTTTGTAATTCCAACATATGTCATATCCAAAGACCAAGTAATCTGTGTATTGTATCTTTGTTTTACCATCTTTGAGAACCGAAGCAATAGCGTCTATGTCGACGCATGTCAACAGTTTACCCGACGATGGCCTAATAAGCCGAAAACTAGTTAGTAAATAAACAAAATTTAGTAGAACAAAAACAGTTTGTTTGTTTTCAACCTTAAATATGGAAACGTTATACCAAGAAGCGACGGAAGAATCCATTTATAATGTTATGATCTTTAGTGGGGTAATTTCGATATAGGTACAATTCCGATCAACATAAGTTTTCAGCCTCGTAGTGTTGGCAGCACTTGCCTTTGTGAGGCGCTGTGGTGTAGCAAGTTTCTACAGCTCCTCATGTCTTTTCCAAGAATACAACACTTTGTGCTAGGGAAATATGAATTTTTTCCTGTTAAGATATATGTGGAGCTACTTCGTCGAACGCGCTCTTATAAATGTTCTAGTTTCCACGCGCTTGTAAATTCATTATTGTGCAACGTTTGGTTCCACGAAGTACGTGTTGGTGCCTGAAGGAAAAAGTGTTTTTTATGTGGAAAAAATCAATGATCAAAATTGTACGAGGAAGTGATCATTATTGTACCTAGTGTGGTACATTTTCTATCGATTTTTCTCAATTCTGTAACCTTTTTTTGTGTTCATACCAGCATTTGTAATTGTTTAATATTTGTGTTACATATTCATTTAACATCCAAGAACAAGTGCCATAGATAAATTGTTTTCTTTCTCAGTATATTTTCGTTAACAATAACATTTGTCTGAAATGATCGAAATTGTACCACCTTACCCTAATTACTCATAACTTCTTACGCGAAACAATGAAATCCGTGATATTTTGATAGCTTAAAATTTCGTCGTAGGCTCCCTTGTTTAATGCTCTTTCTTTAAATTTTGGAAAGAGTACAACATATTGTCTTCGAACAAATAAAACAAACATTTCTCATTATTGGGAACCGAATTTCTATGTAATTATCTCTTACATAAACATTTTTTTTCTTTATCTTCATCGCAAGTGAATTTTATACTAGTTTTGACGTATTCCATTTTACTGCACTGTTTTCTACGTATTTCAGTATGGTTACATGATTTTATGTACTTCAGATTTATGATACACAAAATTAAATATTAGGTTTTCGTGTTTTACTATCAGTAAGCTGCACTCTTAGTAAAATAGCCGAATCCGACCTGCGTTACGCGTAGAAGAAAGCAAATTATCACTACAAATCACGTTATAGTGCAACAAAATTTGTTTTATGGAATTCCGCCTCTAATGACCACGATGTCGACGGGACGTTAAACCCCGATCTTCCCTCCTTGCTTCATTGAACTCTACAAGCGTCTGATAAATTTTCTAAAATCCAGAAATTCAAATACAATGATTACACACCCACCCCGCTTTCTTACTATTACTGGTTTCCACTCATTTCGAACTAGAGTATGCGATGCCACTAGAAACCTTTGCCAAATGGTACTTGCTAAGAACTTACGACTGTTTGTTGGCATGACGCATCCCTGTTGCATCAAAATTATCACCTATATTAAGAACTTGGGTTAGAAATAGTTTAGAATGGCAACCGAGAGCTGGTTGGGAGAAAAAGGAGATATTTGGTAGTTTGACTTCCTCGCGGCAATACATTTCGGACACTCCTTTTGCGCAGTTTGAAATCTTCTAAGTGGTGAAGAAGACGACGCTCCGGTCAGCATTTCCCAAAGACATTACATTTCCTAAAATTTGTATTTTTTGTTATGGTGACATCTACCCTGAGAGTTGGATTACCTATCCTAAGGGTCGTGAAATATTTCCCGCGTAGTTTTCTTTTCCCATTTCCCTACAGAATTCTTCATAGTAGTGGCAGGAATTTCGAGAAATCCTTAAGTGGGTGACCCAAGGCAATACTGTAACTTGGCTATTGCTTCTACATCAACATATTAACAGACAATGGACAAAAATCAGTAAAAAATAAAAAGGACAAATGAATTGTATTTTCCACTCTTTGAGTCATGTGGTTCAAAATAAAGATTAATTTGTGTGACACATAGCAGTATGTCTGTAAACAATTTAACTTTAAGAAACTTGTAGAGTTACAGTGATTTTGCTACTTATTGATTGAAATTCGTACATGGTCGAATTTAGGCCTATACGTCGATTTTATATTTCGACAAAGTGTAATATTTAGTAAGGTTAAGTTATCAAGCAGACAAGAGTGCACTCATTATGTGTGCATGTCTCGCAAACAAAGTGGCGTTTATCAAAATGAAATAAAATACATTGAGTAGGTCGGACTCGTCTGATTATATCGGACTAGTCAGATCCCATTTTTGCCTAGCGACAGTTTATTATTTGAATTCAATGGACAGCAATTGCTCTCTCCAGTTTTCTGTTGATTTCAGATCTACATAGTCATCATTACGCCAAAGCTACAAATATAGAAAAATAAGAATGTATAAAATATTTTCTCTGTTCATGTTTTCTAAAATAAATGCGAATCAAAGCTGCTAAGTCAACACGTATTTTATATAATTTTGATTTGGAAATTGATAAACCGAATAAATTTCAAGTTTAATAAAAGACCAAAAATCGAATGAATATCAACATATCACAGGAAAGAGTATTAAACTTCAGCGAGGAACTGCTGTGGAGCAAAAAAATAACAGTATGCAGAAAATTCTACCTATTCTAACTGTTCTGCTTTTGCAGTTGTAGCACTGACTAGTTATGCAACCCTTCTTCGCGACGGACCTTAAGATGGGCGTTCGCACAAGCTCGCTTTTTAAGGTTAATAACGTGAATCCGTAAAAGGATCACTTAGCCAATAATTTCGCTTTACCTAGCCTAGTAACCAAATATTAATTAAACCAATCGAAAGACAAAAAGAGCTATCGCAAAATTTTTAGTAGACGAAAACCAGTAAATTCGTATATCCTAGCGAAGTAAATTCAGTTTAAGTATTTGTGAAGATTCTGACGCTTAATGCTGTCACTCTTGTAAGCTCTCCGAATACTGTTATCACTGATTACAAACTGAAATAGTGTCGGCACCATCTGTAGCTTATTTGGTACACTTCGAAATTGACAGCAGCATCTGTTGGTTCTTTAGTGAACTTAGCTATTCTACTATGCTGAGTAGATTCCTAAAACTTTAAACCGTGAGATGTTTTGTTTTGATGGAATAAAGACTATATGTTGTCTCAAACCATGCTCTAGTTTACTGTGGAAACCACATGCTGTTTCTAGTTTTACGGTGTTACGCGTGTTCAAGCAGAGAAAATAATACGACAGTTACAGGCGAAACTTTTAATCTCTGTATTTTCTTATCATTGTTGCTCCAAAAATCATCCAAGTTAACTCTGAAAACGCCATAGACATACGTTGAGAACTTTTGGAGACACGTTTGTTCAAACAGGCCATTTTACAAGTTTTATTCTAGGATATAGGCCGATTATGTAATAGCTGAAGTCTATGTAGAACTGCAATAAAACATATTTTAATGACCTACCGGTACCCCACAGTGAATTTGTAATGAAGTGATTCGATGTATTTGTTTCCTCACTTGTGACTGAGAACTTCATATAAATAATAAATCACTATTACATTCATGTAAACCAACTCCTTGCAAATTCATGTTATCCCATCCGGTTCTTTATACAGAAAAATCGGTTAAGACAGACCTCGACTAGAAGAAATTACTTCCTTTAACGCTCTCTGGCACAAATAGTTAGGCTACCACTTTTTGATTTCCCGCCTCACCTCCTTTTATAAATGTAGCAAGTAGGGAAAGTGGTAGGCATTCTTACCATTGAGACTCTCTGGATATGGTATTGTTTAGTACAGTACACAGTCAACAATAACGTGTTGTGCAAGTGAGAAAAGCTTGAGATTAGTGCACTTCTGCGTAAAGTGTTGTATGTATCACTTACTTGCGTTGTTTGCTGATGTATTTATAACGAAAATTTATTGAAGCTTTGAGCAAGGCGGAAAGAATACCCGAAAGTTGTTCATTTCTGAACTAATAATTTTCGGGCTTTCTAATAAATGTCAGCTAAGATGTTACAGTGTTATAATCATACAGAAGTCACCCAAAATAAGGTAACAAACTATTTAAAATAACGAATGTGAAAGTTGGTCGTAAATTTACTAGTTCAAACAGCAATTGAAACCGCTAGTATTCCCAGTGTTTATTGGTGCTGTTATTTCTTAGCTGCGAGTTCTGTTTTGTTGTAGGCCTTATCAAGTCTGACCAGAGAATATTATATAGAATCCAGTATCACAAATGGTCTTTGGTAAGTCTTGTTATCGCCCCGTAGGACGCCATGTGTGTGTGATTCTACAATGAAGAGGCACTATACTTGCGAGTAAAACGCAAAAATCCAATTAACAACATTAGTATTGAAATAACATGCCAATATTTGTTTCGCTGAATTTTCCAATTGCAATATCACATCAAAAGAACCACAATGTAAGAGAGAGAGAACACCACACACTGAGACGTTAGAATAAATAATAAACATGCAACTAAACTCATCTGAGGATAACAATAAATTAAACTTTTATCCATTGTGTTGGAACCTGCGACTGTTTCTAGAAATAGGTTTCAGAAATTACTGCAAACAGTCGCCTTTTGTTTCTTCTCAAAGAAGATTTATTAAACCATTATCGGTTTCAAGCTGCCTAGCAGCTCATTATCAGATGGAATACATGTAGTGGAAATTACATTTGAATCTGAGGTAAGGCAGAAAACGAGAAAACAGTAAACACTAATTTTCGTATGCTACACTGATTAATTACAATGTAAGTCTTTCTTCAAGACGTTACTTACAGTTATTCGTTTCACATTTAATTTGTCCATATTTTGCCCGCTTTTGGATAGCATTTCACAACACTTCCCTTCCATCAACACACCACAGCAACTCCCACGACTTTCAAGTGGTAAAATTAAAAAACACTTCACACAGATTATGACTTTACAACCACTACCACATCTTTCAGCTTGTAAACAAACCAAAGAGTATGTTTATACCACAGATTATTGTTTGTTGGTTTGTTCAGCTAATAAACAAACCAAAGAGTATGTTTATACCACAGGTTATTGTTTGTTGGTTTGTTTACAAGCTGAAAGATGTGGCAGTGGCTGTAAAGTCGTAATGTGTGTGAATTTTTTTTTTTTTTTTTTTTTTTTATTTATTTATTTTTTTTTTAATTTTACCACTTGAAAGTCGTGGGAGTTGCTGTGGTGTGTTGATGGAAGGAAAGTGTTGTGAAATGCTATCCAAAAGCGGACCAAATATGGACAAATTAAATGTGAAACGAATAACTGTAAGTAACGTCTTGAAGAAAGACTTACATTGTAATTAATCAGTGTAGCATACTAAAATTAGTGTTTACTTTTTTCTCGTTTTCTGCCCTACCACAGATACAAATGTTCAAAATGTTCAAATGTTTGTAAATCCGTCGGACCAAACTGCGTGGTCATCAGTCCGTAGCTTACAAACTACTTAAACCTAGGTAAACTAAACTACGGACAAACACACACACCCATGCCCCAGGGAGGACTCGAACCTCCACGGCGAGCAACCGCGCACTCCGCGGCGAGACGCTTTAGACCGCTCGGCTACTCCACCGCGGCAGATAGAAATGTAATTTGCACCAAATGTATTCCATCTGATGATGAGCTGCTAGGCAACTGGAAACCGGTAATGGTTTAATAAATCTTCATTAAGAAGAAACAAAAGCCGACTGGTTGTAGTAATTTCTGAAAACTATAACAGTAAATTTCTCGAAAAGCGTCATCCTGGCACAAGTAACTTGGAGGCGTTCCCTTATTTAGATTGTAAAGCGATTATTACTGTGATAATCGAAGGAGTGTGTAATTTGAGACTGTTGGTATAGCGACAATGGTGGTAATAGAGGTGCACGTGCAGCAGCTGTCAAATGGTCTGGTAATGCGCGGAGGAAGCCCGCCGCCAGCCCAGAGGCTGGAGCGTCCAGTAGTGTAGTGGAGGGGTCGGGAAGGCGGGCGGCGTGTTCTATCGGAAAGAAATTAAAGCGGTGCGCTCGGCGGGCGCGGACCTGCGGAATATTACTTTCCCCGCATTCAACAGGTTGCTCTCACCTTGTGTGGCCAAAAAAAGCAGCGAGGCGCGAGTTTTCCGAGCCGGCCGCCCCACACACGCGCGGACACCGCAGGCGTGGTCGTTAAAGCCCACAGCGCCGCCGCGCCACGCCGCTCCTTTACGCGGCCCTCCAGAAAAAGGCTGCCGACGACGCCGACCACTCCTCGAGGCACCCTGCCACAGCTCACCCCTCTCTGTAGCTTTACATCCTGACTGCAGAGTGGTGTGGGAAACTACTTGTCACTTTATTTAAAAATAGCGTAGCCCGGGCATTTATTTATTTGAATCTTCTGTTAATTCACTTTCTCTTCCATCCTCTGCCTGACCGTCATCTCCTCTCTTCTATATTTGCTCATCTCCTTCTCCGCCCACACATCTACATCTACATGGGATATTCTGCAAATCACATTTAATTGCCTGGCAGAGGGTTCATCGAACCACCGTTATACTATTTTATCTCCCATTCCATTCTCGAATAGAGCGCGGGATAAATGAACACCTGAATCTCTCCGTTCGGGCTCTGATTTCTCGTATTTTATTCTGATGATCATTTCTACCAATGTAAGTGGGAGTCAACAATATATTTTCCCATTCGGAGTAGAATATTGGCGATTGTAGTTTCGTAAGTAGTCCAAGCCGCAGCGATAATCGCCGTTATTGTAATGATTCCCATCCCAGATCCTGTATCATTTCCGTAACGCTGTCTCCCCTGAATCGTGACAATACGAAACGAGCTGACCTTTTTTGGACTTTTTCGATGTCCTCCGTCAAACTCACCTGATAAGAGTCCCACACTGGGCAGCAATACTCCATAAAAGGACGGACAAGCGTAGTGTATGCAGTTTCTTTAGTTGTTCTGTTGCATCTTTTAAGGGTTCTGCCAATAAAACGCAGTCTCTGGTTCGCCTTTCCCACGACATTATCTACGTGTTCTTTCCAATTTAAGTCAGAAGTAATCGTAATTAACAGGTATTTACGACCTTCACAGGAGTTTACGACCTTCACATGTGATTGATTTATCATGTAAACAAGGTTTAAGGGATTTCTTTTCGTACTCATGTGGAAGACTCAACACTTCTCATTATTTAGAGTCAACTGCCAATTTTTACACCATACTGATATCTTATTCAAATTGTTCGTTTGTTTTGATCTTCAGATGATTTTACTAGACGTTAAATGACGGCGTAATCTGCAAACAACCTAAGAGTTACTTAGATTTTCCCCTAAATCCTTTATGTAAATAAGGACAGTTTTTCGGTCTGACTCAACGTGCTCATGTATAATTTTTGAGGCTGTTGAGATGCTTTTATCAGACACGGTAAATGGAAAGGTTGACTAACATCAATACTTCAGAGATGGTGATCCAAGAATTCTACTTCTCAGAAGCCGATGTACACTTGAGACGTTTATCAATAGTTATTCATAACAAACTATGTTCAAGATGGAGAGAACGATGCACAATGCAGGTTTAAGTGCAAGAAAGCAAATTATTTTACCTACGGTTATAAATATGTTTCGCGGGTTGTTTCTTTGCAATGTACCAATTTCTAGACAATCAGAAGAAGGAACTTGAAATTCCACAGTCTTTACGGCGGAAAAGTTATTAAAGACGGTGTAACCGCTTGCATGTAGCAATGAAACTGCAGAAATTACGACGTGGAGTTTTAGAAGATAGTCACACAGTACACATCGAAACATCCACAGGATTCGCATGAACAGACTGGAGGGTACCACGGTTAACGAACTACAGAATTTCTGTACGGGGTTTTTCAGTCAAATCCTTCGAAATACGTGCTCACTGCATTCATTACTACAGCACCTAGCTCTTTCTAGCATTTAGTTTTTTTTTTTTTTTTTAATTCCCTTGTAAAAAGATTTATTCGTCACTAAGAGTATGTATCAGTGTTAATTTTTTTCGCTGTGTGAAAGTGAATTTAATGCACAGTTAATTTTTCTTTCTAACATACGGAGCATTTTCAGCATTTAGCAGCATCAGAAGGTACTCGAGAGTTTTGACTAAATGTACACTCACGTAGCATACGTCATGCAATAGTTTAGACGCAGATGGTGCAGACTTGGTGTTTGCCCACCACACTACTCTTTTGTTAGCTGCACTTGTGTAGGGGAACTTATGAGACGTGGATGTGTACCATGCAACGTTATCACGAGCGAACGCTGTTTTAACGGGGTATGGCGGTTGATGCGCGTCGGATGAAAATTAAGATTTCGGCAGTGGTGCAGGAATTCGGCATCGCAAGTTCTTGCGTGTCCAGGTTGCATAGGTGAATGGGTGGGATGATTGGTCGAATGAGGGTGTCACAGTCCACATAACCGGCCGTACAGTCACCCTCGGTAACCGTGACCGGCCGGTGGACAATCCGCAGGAACTCGGGTTTCATGGCGTATGGGAGTCGGCGACGCACACGCGCGCCGCTGTTAACGCCATCGGGAAGAACGGCTTGCATTCGTCGCCAGAGATGGTCACTAGAAGAACCTCGGTATCTCGTGTGGTTGTAAGAATCACGACTTCGTCTCCACGAAGTCTGTGGCAGCTAGGTCTATCGCGTGCGGCGGACACCACATGACTCGATGGATCACGCCTTGCCTGGCACTTCTCTGGTGTTTCAAGATGAAAAGTCCCCGCCACGTCGATCACACGCTGCTCGGGAATGGTTCCAGGAACATGTACAGGAGGTTCCAAGACTGAGACGGATGCTATACCCTAAAAAGAATATTTGTGATGTCACAAAACGCAGTCTTTCTGCCTTAGATCGTGGGTGCACGAACAGACTAGACATGGCTGCCGCTTTGCAAACTGATTTGTGTCATTTCATTCCATACCATGTTGGTGTTGGTGGCGGCTGGTGCAGCAACAGTGTTGAATAATTAAATAATTCTCAGTCTCTGTTGCAATATTTCTATTCTCCAATTACGCGTTTCTCGCTGTTAGCGCATCGTCAGACAGGAAAAAGACAAATGTTTCGTTACAGTCCGTGTACCTGGCGGGCAACGAATCTAATGTGGCTAAGGTGAGTAAATTTTGAAAAGTCAGACTTACTTGGGTGGAGATGGAGCCACAGAACTAAGTAAGTCTGACTTTTCAAAATTTATTCACCTTAGCCACATTAGATTTGCTGTCCGCCAGGTACACGGACTGTAACAAAACATTTGTCTTTTTCCAGTCTTACGATGCACTAACAGAGCGAAACGCGTAACTGGAGGATAAAAATATTGCAACAGAGACTGAGAATTATTTAATGATTGGTGTCAGCTGCATCCAGTGGAGTACCAGGGATTTGTGGACTTATTTCCACTACGCAGAGGAGGCTCATATTGGGTACGTTCCCCATGACGTTAGGTAAATCCGTATACATTTAGTGGTGCTATGAATGTAGCTAACGGTACTAGACGTCAGCCCACATCTTAATGCGAAGGAACACCAACGCTGTTGAGCAACATTTGCTCCAGCAGTCGTGAATGCCGTTAAATTCGGCCGTCTTTGCCTCCAGGCAGGGGTGTAATTTGGCACAAGGCGGCACCCCTCGGTCCCGACGCGGAGAAGCCCCCTTGGCTGTGTGAGGCGCGGGGCAGGCGACACGGGGCGTTATGTTCCCCGGGCCCCGCTCCTTGGATTTATAGCTTCACCGTCAACAGCCACGGCGCGCTCAACTAATTAGAAGCCGTTATTAACGCAATGGCGATATACTGCGGCGCGGATTTCATGCATAACTCAATTAATGCAGCCGTATTGCGTCTCCGCCGGCACTAAAACAGCACTCATTCCTGTGAACCGTATCTTTATGTCGTTTTATTTACTTAATCTCGTGTAGTGCGGAGTGGAGGAACGTGATGCGTTGGCGGAGGGCTATTACGGTATGTGCATTGCTGCTGACTCTAGAAAGCAAGCATTCCCACATTATTAAAGAGCCATTTCTGTGTGTTGCGCGATGGAATGACTTTGTTAGACATGAGGAAGGCGTGGAGGGCCGTGGTTTCGAACGGAATGCTTCTCCAGTGTGCTTCTATGCCCTTATTTAATACATCAATTATAGCACAATAGAAACCACATTCTTACGAAAGACAGTTACATAGTATCACGACTTTCTCACATTGCACATCTCACCCAGAAATCAAAACAGAATTCTATCTGCCAGATGGATGTGCCTAGAATGGATGTGCCTAGAAGTCAGCGAAAAAAAAAAATGTTACGAAAGTAACAGATATAACAGAGACGAAAAGATTACAGTGGTATGGACATTTGAAAGAGAATGGTGAAGAAGAGACATGAACGGCCATTACAATTGTGTGGCCGTCTTATTTGGTTCAGATAAATAAAAATGGGAAAAAAATTAAAAATGTTGAAGGCCCGGTAACTAAATATCAAGGTGCAAAATATAAACACACGCAAACGAACACCAATATACGCATGAAAAGTTTAAGCCTTATGTGTTTGCAATGCCAAATCTCATTAATCGTATAATATATACCAGCGTCAATGCTTCCTCTGTTGCAGTTTTGAATAAAAATGTCAACGAAGTGAGCGGTACTCAGAGGTGTAGGTTATATCGTTCCGTGCGGATGACAGAGAGTTTCTTTAAGGAATCAATGCCTGTTTCTTCCCCTTCCTGTAATAAAAAGTCGAACAAATATCCGTCTCTAGTAATTTTGGCTGTGAAAACGATATAAGGGATTAATATTTTCACCCGTTGCTTTTTTATGTCTGGATATTAAATGAGAGCAAATAGAACCATTCTTCTGAACAATTGTGTCCGAGAAACTACAAATTAGAGAATTTGCGATCAGATGGACCACGTTACGTGCTTAGGCCTTGAGATATATAAAAATAAATAAATAAAAGTGCAACTTTCTTCTTGTGTTGTCGGATACGATGGCGACATGGTGATTCAAGACTTATTTCACTATGTAATCACTGACCTTGACGACTGAAGAGTGAAACCCCTGAATATCCCGATAATTTTTATCTCGTCTATGTCTTTCGACCAGTGTTCATGGCCCAGAAACACGCTGCCTGCGACCCACTTACAGGTAAACAATCCAAATGCTATTAGTATTTGCGATACACATTGAATATGTTGTAGTCAAGATCAACATACAACACATTTTTTTTTTTTTTTTTTAAACAAAGTCAACCAAATAAGACAAAATTAAATCCGTAAGTTGAAGTAGTCAGGTATAAATTATACCTCCAACACGCTCGCTCTGTCCGCCGTATGACGCTTGTCATACATAGCGTTGTTTGCAATTTCACAGTGCAGCCATAAAAGACCGACTCTTGAATAATTCAACTAAAATAATAAGGTATCACTCTCTGTAGAGTTTGGAAGTAACAAACGAGAAGGTGGCGAAAGGCTATTGTCGCTTCAGGAATTGCAAGATGAGGGGAGGATTTTGGAATCTATCAAAATGCTTAACGGCGTGATTTTGTAGCAGCAACTACGGAAATTATAACACAAAATGTTCTTATGTCTTTTACTGTTTGTTCTCAGACAAATAACGATCGCGTTTACTTCGTAATGGTTCTCACAACTTCAGCGACCGCATGGGCACATATAGAAAGAATATGTGTTACGTATTTTGATCTAGACTAAAACATATTCCAAATGTATCGTTATTGGTGAAAAGCACTTGAGTGGTGTTACTTATAAGACAGTATTACCACCATGGGGACTAAGAGCATACACATTTAGCTATTCCGCATTCAGTCAGATCACTCCACACGAATGTCTGCGATGTTCCTTATAGAATAAACGGCCGCTTCCTTCCCTTCCAGTAATAAAAAATTCGAACAAAGCTCCGCGTCTAATAATCTTTGATGTGGACTGAATATAAGAGACTAATTTAGTTCGTTGCTTCTTATTATGACTGGATATTAAATGAGCAAATACACCTACATCCACACAAGTACTCCGCTAATGACATTTAAGTGCATGACGGAGGGCTGAATACCAGAGAATCGTCCTCGTGAAGTTTTGTGTCCTAGAAACCGTATATCTCGCGAAGAGATCATGAGGATAAAATTAGAAAAATTAGAGCACACGCAGAGGCATACCGACAATCTTTTTTCCCGCGAACAATACGATACAACAGGGAGAACCGACAGTGGTACTCAGGGTACCCTCCGCCACACATCAGCGGCTAGCGGAGTATGGACGTAGATGTTGATATCAATGCGACAAATTACTAAATGATGGTCCACGTTATGATTTTAGGCGATATGCAATCCAACCATGTGAACACTCTATATGTGTAAAAATAAATAAATAAATGTGCAGGTTTCGAAATGTTCAAATGTTTGTAAATCTATTGGACCAAGCTGCGTGGTCATCAGGCCGTAGCTACAAACTACTTAAACTAAGGTAAACTAACCTAAGAACAACACACACACCCATGCCCCAGGGAGGAGTCGAACCTCCGCTCGGCTATTCCACCGCGGCACAGGTTTCAACATGTTGTTGTTATAGGATAGCGTTTTGGTATTTCAAATCACAGTTCACTGCCGCTGAAGTGCTACAGTGGCGAGACACTGGGGTCGCATTCGGGAGGAGATTCAAACACGTCTCCTACCATCCTGATTCAGGTTTACCACGATTTCCCGAAATCAAGGACACAACCGATATATTTTCCCAGTCCTGAGTACAACTACCCAAGAGCGAGGTTCGACCACGTTCGACGGAGTGTTGAACCCTAATGTTCCTTCTTATTATTTCAGCCTGTAATGATTAATTTTGGCGAATGACGAGAGACACCCGTGAAGCTTTTGGCCCACTTCAGGTTACGGTAGTAACACTAAAAGGGGCCTTTGCGATCGTTTTTTGACAGCTCGAAATTTAAATGATAATAACGGCTTAACCGTTCATCTGACACGAAAACTGAATAATCGGATTTGTAGAGGAAACAATTCTCTACAACTTTGCTCTCTTATGTTTTTTCATATGTTGCATCGTTGCAGAGATATTTGCAAAAATAACGGCGATTTGACGATGTCTGTCTGGCTGTAACGTGTTCCCACTTTTTAGGTCGAACCGTTCAACCTATCGGCACCAAATCTTACAGACATATTTGTTGGATACCAGAGACCAAAACCTCGCTTTTTTAAATATTTCGGACAAGAAATACGTTAGTAATACCAAAAAAAGCCTTTGTAATGTAATTTTAATTAAATATACTAATTTGTAGAGGAGAAAATTCTCTACAACTTCGTTCCCTTATGCTTTTTTCATATCTCGTATCGTTTGAGAGATATTTGCAAAAATAACGGAGTTTTGACACTTTCCATTGAATTAACGAAAACCAGTCGTTCGCAGATGTCACGTGACATTTCTCGCCCAGAACTCTCTGTGGCATGCGCCATCTTGCGTTGCGTATTTTATGATTATCTTATTGTATCTTACATGTTGTCATTTCAAAGCAATGGCGCACTGAAGAATTAACAAAACCACGTCGTTCTTCGTACGATAAATGATAATCTAGTGTCTACAAATGCCATATTAGCAGCAGTTAACAACTACCATCAATAGTATGAGATGAAATGAGAAAACTCAACTGTCTGCTGTAGCGTAGTGGGTAATGCGTTTGACTGTGACGCTGGAGGTCAGTGGTTCGAATCCCACCATTACCTACCTTTTTTTTTCCTAAAAGGGTTTCGGACACTGTTATTAATTAATGTTTTACTATTTAGATTATTATTTTCGTCCAAAATGTTTGCAAAAACTTTTTAAAACTACAGATCTAAAGTAGGCCGTAAAACACGCCAGTGCGATTTTTTTCTCATCTTTGGTGCAGTGCTCACAGCCCAGTACCACGCCTCCACGCCCACTGATCGGTCCACGGCACTGGGTTTGCGAACCTCTGGCACAGCAAGTAAGAGGACGAATGGCCTCGGAGTGGACTTTCCGCCTTCCGGAGCTCCTCGGCGAAACGCAATTTATCAGGAATTTCTATTTAACCCGCTCGGGGACGAAATTTGCATCGCGTGTCTTACAACCGGAATAACAGAACGATATGCATGCTAATGAGGCGGAATGCCTGCGTATAGAACGGAACAGAACAGGTAGTGAGCGCGGGGCCCGTCGCGACGGCGGAGGCGGGGGAGGCGGAGGAATTTATGAGGGGGTGGGAGGGGCTGCGCGGAGGAGCCGCTAGGCGGCAGCACGTGCGCCATTCCTCAGCGCGGCGCCAGGAAGCGAGGCCGCCCTGTGAAGATGATGTAGCGCGCCGGGGAAGAAAGTAAATTGGATTCTGGAGGAACCGGGCGCAGTGCATCACGGCTCGCCTCTGGAATAGTAATACGGCGCGCCGCTTTGTCCGGCGCGGCGGGCCTAATTGAGCGCGCGGCGCCGGTGCAGGCCTCTGGCGGCGCCTTTTGAAAATTACCGCCCCCGCCGGGCGCGTGCGCGCAGCTTACAGCCTCCTTGCGCCGTCTGAAGGGCCCCCCGAAACTTTGCCGCCTGTCCACCGGGGGCGGGGCGCGGCGCGGACGACTTGATTAACCAACGCGTGTACCCGCCGCCGAAACGTAAACTCTGCGGGAGCCCTGTACTAACTATAAGTCAACTACTCTTAGCAAGTCGTGTCGGGCAAACAGAGTAAATGGTGTAGCCTCAGTGAGTTTTAGTTGGAAATAGCCCGTCGCCCGAGACATTCATTGTCCAGTGCTCCGCATCATCATCACAGGCTGAAAACCATCAATCAGTTTCTCGAAACAACAAAACGTAGATAACAGACATAAATAACGCTCACTAATATATAAAGGATGAAGCGAAATTCGTGCACTCGTGCGTAAACTCTGCGGGAGCCCTGTACTAACTATAAGTCAACTACTCTTAGCAAGTCGTGTCGGGCAAACAGAGTAAATGGTGTAGCCTCAGTGAGTTTTAGTTGGAAATAGCCCGTCGCCCGAGACATTCATTGTCCAGTGCTCCGCATCATCATCACAGGCTGTAAACCATCAATCAGTTTCTCGAAACAACAAAACGTAGATAACAGACATAAATAACGCTCACTAATATATAAAGGATGAAGCGAAATTCGTGCACTCGTGCTACGAAATACAATTCCTCAAATGAAATGAAATGTTCGAATGTCTTTAAATCTATCGGACCAAACTGCGTGGTCATCGGTCCGTAGCTTACAAATTACTTAAACCTGGGTAAACTAACCTAAGGACAAACACACACACCCATGCCACAGGGAGGACTCGAACCTCCACGGCGAGCAACCGCGCGCTCCGCAGCGAGACGCTTTAGACCGCTCGGCTACTCCAGCGCGGCTTCCTCAAATGCCAGCAATATTAAAAAAAAGTCTTTCTCGAAATTACCTCCTTCGAATATTTCCTGCAGTAAATGGACGTTGTTATTGAAAAGAGTTCTGTCTGATCGTGAAAGGATGCGGATACGCCTGCCGCGGTAGCCGAGGTGACTGAGGCGCTCCAGTCACGGTCAGCACGGCCACTACGGTCGGGGGTTCGAATCCCTCCTCGGGCATGGATATTTGTGCCGTCCTAGTTCGTAAGTAGTTCATAAGTAGTTTGTAAGTTTAGGGACTGATGACCCCGTAGTTAAGTCCCATAAGCTTAACAAACATTTGAACATTTTAGAAACTTTGGATATGAAGATAGCATATCTTCGCTCTCCAAATGTGTTGATATGGATGTTTACTCGAATACCATGGAGAGTACGTGGATTTAATGAATCGATCATGCTGCAGTTTGGCATATGCTTGACTCCATTGTTATTAATCGTAATGTAAAACCGTACAGTTAAGTGTGTACATGATCATCAGCTCACAGAAATAGAGAAAAAGAGGCTTCACAACTGTGTGAGGGTCAATAAGTACGCGAAGAAAAATAAAGTTTCTTCACCTTTCACCAGTCACTGAATTAATCTTGCATAGCTATTAGAGCAATTTATAAGAAGACGGAGGAAAGATCATACGTGTCTGTAGTTCATTTTTTCATTCTTTTATGTGTGCGGATAAAGTATGTTTGTACAAACGTGATATTGCCTCTACTTATGTCTCAGAACAATAAGAAGAAATTGAATAAAGCACACAGACTTAAGGAACCAACAGAATTCAGGTAAAGGGAAGATGTGGCTCACTCCATTGACTTTTCAAACTTTTCCACTGTGATTTCAACGTCAGTGGTGTGGGAGGTGTATCAAATATTTCGATAAATTTCTTAGTAGGTCCTGTAAATAATTAACGTACCGTACATATAATTAAAGGGTATAATATTTGAGCTCAAGGCATTACTTCGTCGGAAATAATCAAATGTATATGAATTCGTATCAACTGACAACTTTCCTGCGTAATATATAAAGAAAATTGGTAGGATGAAAGACAAATGGTTCGGAATATGTGCAAAATATGAATGATATTCCTATTTAGGCTGCGTGTATTTCTGCCCCAAATATGGCGGAGAACGTCAAAGCAAAATTAATATCACGGAAACAAAATGCTAATGCCGCGGTGCAGTAGCCGAGTGGTCTAAAGCACCTCGCTGCGGAGCGCGCGGTTGCTCGCCGTGGAGGTTCGAGTCCTCCCTGGGGCATGGGTGTGTGTGTGTGTTTGTCCTTAGGTTAGTTTACCTAGGTTTAAGTAGTTTGTAAGCTACGGACTGATGACAACGCAGTTTGGTCCGATAGGATTACAAACATTTGAACATTTGAAATGCTAATGGATTAAATACGCTCATCTATAAGACTATGCAGCTGCACCAATGGTGCAGGAGTTTCTTAATGAAATCTATATGCAACATGTACAGTTAATCACATAGAAGTGGGAAAAAGGAACAGTAAGAAATGTGTATTTATGTATTTATACCAAATCCTTTTCCCTTCATTTAGATAAGTATTCTAAAAGAAAGGATAAAAAAACTATGCTTATTATCTGCCAGTTTTTTTTCTATTGTCGCTGAGGTGCATTAAATTTAAATAATGATAATACTTTAACTTTAATTTTCATGAACTGAAACTCAATGACAACAATAAATTTCATTGTAATTTTCAGGCAGTATTCACCTGTTCTCTTTGTTACTACTTAAGATTTTTAGTAGTCTTTTGTCTTGCAAAAAGTCGTATTGACTAGGTTTCAAGGGATTCTCCACATAAATAGCTGCGTGTGCCATTTTAACTGCTTTTGATCCTTAGGAGAAATTCTACAGGTTATCGTTAATCGTTGACAACAACAACTTCTTATATAATACGAAAGTAAACAACATAGGAGATAGAACTGGCATAGAACTGATGTCCGCCGTGTGCAAATAAAGATACAACAAACCGATAGTAAGTACGGTCGATTAATTATCAATGTACAATATTATACATGGTGGAAAAAACTGGTTCATTAAATATCGGTATTCAGTCGAAAACACATTTTGAGACCGTGACTGTGTACAAAACACAGGTTGACTCTGAGAAATGATAATGATATTTATTTTAAAAATATTGTCATTAATGGGTTTGAACCTAAAGGTTCACCATGAGATGGCTGTTCACAACTAAATGCACTTTATTATTATTATTATTATTTACTTCTCTATTCTGGTCGCTTGTGGCGAAATATTCTTGGGTGGTGGTACCCAAAGTACATAAAAGATGATTGAAATGACCTATTTGAACGCAACTAGCACTAGATATTCACAATCGAGGTGATGTGATTTTTCTATGTAAGTAACAACAAAAGCAACTCAATTTTGAAGATCTTTTACAGTGTGCAACAAAGTTATTAGTGCTGCTTAGGTTCAAATAGGTGATTTAAATCTTCTTTTGTGTACTGTAGGGCACCGAAATCCGAAAAATATTTCGCCGTGAGGGCTGGAATTCAGAAGTAAATAATAACAAATGTATTTGGACGCGAACTAACGTTTGATGATGACCGGTAAAGGCGCTATATTTGATATAAATAGCATTATTAATAGTGACTGGTGGCTGTTTTATTCTTTGTTTGAATCAATCGGTATATCATTAAATATTTCAAGACCCTTTCGACAGAGAATCAAACTTATGCGCAACTCGGTCAAACTAATATGAAACTGAGCAGGTGAAGTAACTGAGTTGCCCATAAAATATTTTCCAGGCTAATTTTATTTTTACCCAAATGTATTCATAAATTTCTTAACAATTGAGTTATTCTTTTCTAAGGCTGTTTGTGGAAATTTTGACTCCTTCTAGTCATTTACAATCACTTAACCTTGTACATCAGCGGTCCCTGTAATTTAGTTAATACCAACGTGTGATGTGGAGTTAAGACATCAACTACTTGTGTAACACTTTTCCTTAATTTTATTTCATTTAGGAAGCATCACAACTATACTTTCGAGTTATTCTAATTTGTCACTTCATTGCATATTAATTGTAACAGTTTATTTTCTTCATTATATGCGAACATTTTGTATTATGTGTATGTTTAGTACACAGTCTCTACCGGAATTAACGTAAACTGATACGAGTGAGAGTATACCAAAACAGCCAAGGAGCCATTGGCGAGATGATTTAGAAAGTGTGCTTTCTTGCCAACACTGATTTCACTAATAAGTATGGTCCTGAAACTTCCTGGCAGATTAAAATTGCGTGCCGGAACCGGGACTCGAACCTGGGACCTGTCTCCATGTCTCCACCATATCTCCACCATATCCTTTCTTCCAGGAGTGCTAGTCTTGCGTGTTTGCAAGAGAGCTTCTGTGAAGTTTGGAAAGTAGGAGACGAGGTACTGGCGGAAGTAAAGTTGTGAGGCGGCATCGTGAGTCGTGTCGAGATAGCTCAGTCGGTAGTGCGCTTGCCCGCGAAAGGCAAAGGTCCCAGGTTCGATTCCCGTTTCCGGCACGCAATTTTAATCTGCCAGGAAGTTTCATATCAGCGCACACTCCGCTGCAGAGTGAAGTTTCATTCTGGAAGTATGGTCCTGGTTAGCACGGATGCATGTAAAACTTTAACCTTCCGTTGGATGCCCAGTCTACTTGGACTTAAATTTCACCGCTGCTTACCTCAACACGAAATACAGTGCTGCTTCAGGGCTAGCGCTAGGATTTACTGTATATTCACACCCCTGAAAGAAAGTGTTCCACATTTCTTTGACGCGTTTGGATGCAATTTTTGAAACAGCCTCAGATCACCTCGATAGTCTTCGCCAGTTCTTCTAACGGGAATGAGGACCACTATATAGACAGAATAATGCTCAATGTTGTTGTTAGGTGAGCTTGGAGGTCACTCTCGAGGCTATGCTCTATCCACCCATTTTGGACGACACATTTGGGCTAATAAAGCTGCCGGTGCCTCATTCATGAGTACGCGTTACATCCCAGACATGTTCACGAGCTTTATTACATGGAGAATTGATCCGAATGTTTATAGCTAAAATACGTAGGTTCCAAGAAAGACTAGAAAATACGCCACACTAAAGTCAATGTCGACATGCAAGCACACTTTCTGCACCGTGTTGCAGTCAGCACTCTTACGAATCAGTAATTACAGGGAACATTTTGTTCCTGTTAGTGTATATTACGCCATAAACTATGATGCATCGCGTACTAGGGCTGCACACTGTTTAATGTACATATACAGGATAATAGTGCATAAAAGAAGTGAAAATAACGGTTAAAGGAAAAGCGTAATGGAGGTAACGTTGACAAATCGTACAGAATAACAAAATGGTGAATAACAGCATTGGTATTATTACTCCATATACAAATGTGAATTACTACATTGCCAGCACTAATTACGTACACTCTTTTTAAGACTCGAATCACTGAACAATTCCTTAGTTAGCTTCACTTCGGAATCGATGCTACTATAAATAAAGTTATGTTTTACACTGCAATACACAAGCAGCCAATGGCATATCAAACGGGGGGGGGGGGGGGGCATGACAGGCAGTCCCCCCCCCCCCCAATTAAAACAAACTTTGGAGGGATAAGACACGGTTTCTTCCTTTCCCCCCCTCTCTCCCCAGGAGATTACAGAGATAGAGAGAGAACTGTAACACCTCGCCTAAATGAAAGTAGTTCCATGACCTCAAACCCTCCCCCCTCCCCCGGTCCTGGAATCGCCTAGGCGAAGACAGTGGATGAATCTTCTCTAAAGAAATAGTCACTGCAGATAGCAGTTGATGCGCTGTACGCTTCATCTTGTGTGTGCCACAGAAGAATTTAAATATCCTTTTTGACTTCCGTTCCCTCCCATTGCGACATATCAACACATAACAATTACTAATCAGTCACGGCTGAATTTCCAATTCCGAAATGAATGTCATTTGATAAATAATGACAACAGGCTTACATTTCATTCTACTTACTGTTTTATAGTCTTCATTGACGAATTTTATCCTGCACTACTCTCACCATACTCCCTAACTCATTACACAATATTTAAATGCTTTAATGATACAATTTATCCTATCCGAATGCAACTGCAACGTTTGAGGTATACTGAAATACGAATTCCTCATCATATATCGAGATGTATAGGGCCGATGCCAGCCCCAGAGTCATTGTTAGGAAAATTAAGAAAATTTAAGTAAATTAAGTGACATAAACATCAAGTATCTTCATATAATTTAAAAGAATAAACGGCACAAATTTTGAAAAAGGAAAAGGAAAAAAGAGTATATCTTGAAACATACGAGACCTTGGAGTTTCACCCAAATAAAGCGAAAATATGGGATTTCCCTGATATATAGGGTAGTTAACAATTCTAAGAAAATGTTCAAATCTTTGTACATCTTATGAGACTTAAGTACGGGGTCATCAGTCCATAAACTTACGAACTACTTATGAACTAGCTTATACTAAAGACGGCACAAACATCCATGCGCGAGGGGAGATGCAAACCCCCGACTACAGCGGCCGCTCAGACCGTGACTAGCACGCCGCAGACCGCTCGGCCACTGCGGCCGGCTTAACAACTTTACCACGACATATGTAGCAATCCGAGTAGGCCCACTGTGAAATATGGCACAATTTCACTTCCTTGTTATTGAGAGCAGCCTTACGTCCTCCAGAGCCTCCCTACGTTCTTTCATGCTAGATTACAGCTTCGTCACGCTTTAAAAGTTCCGTAATGATGCGGCACTCCGCTGACACACAATCTAGGCTTTGTCCCCGCTTTCTGCGAGTTTTGCGGGCCTCGCCTTGGGGGCGCCGTCGACGTCTGCGTCTTGGCCGCCGCCGCCCCGGGGCATTGTGTGCGGCCGGCTCGCCAGCAACAATAGGGCCAATCACTTGTGCCCCTAACGAGGTCCATTACACGCGCGTAATTGTTGGCCCGTCTGCCGCGCCAGTGGCCCAGAATTAACGTGAATTATCCGTCATTAAGGCATTTTCCGTTACTGTCGCTATTCATGACCGGGCTACCTTGCTCGGCCGCAGATACTTCCTGCATAGCCGAATACGCCTTCCACAGAAGCGAGAGCAATAATGTCACAAGATGAGAGTGTGTCTCGAAGTAAACGATTACGATCGAGTTATTTTTTTAAACTATTTACTTACTGCAGCAGCAAGCTCAAGATACACAGTATTTCTCGTTGCCTCGGGCTGACACGACAAGGTATTCCGTTATTCTTCTTGTGTGAAAACTACTTATTTATGGAAAGAACTAAATATCTTGATACACGTTGACTGAAACACTTTGACACCATTCCTGTTAACTTTACATTAGAAGGAAGGTAAGAGAAAGTTTGATTACAGTTGACATCACATAGAGACGGAGCAATTACCAATTAACTCAGTGTATATTTACTATGACGAACAGCAAGTTCTCTTAACAGTCTATTAGTATCGTAATTCAGAAGTTTGTGGCAAATTATTACTTCGCATTGAACATATGGTAGATGTAAAGCGAATATCAATGGCAGGGAATGAAAAGCTCGTAACTCATCCTTTTTTGTATTATGCAGGAGAGACAAAAATCGTTTTTTAAACATAATATAAAGTGATACAAATGAAGTTCCTACACGTGCAACTATCGTAGTATGTTTTCTGAGACCCAAATACTTTGTTAGCGATAAACAGGAAAAGTTACTGGCAATTCCAAGGTTATCACTGAGGTGGAGTTACGAGGTTTTAGCTCTATATGCCAAGATGGTATTTAGAGACGTTCAGTAGGCTACAGATTACGGCGATGAAAACTGAATTTAGCAGAAAGATGTTGGCAGAATAAAAGGATCTCTTTTGTGTTCCGCTTTCAGAGCTAAGACTGTTTTCATTATGGTGTTCGTATGAAAAGCAAAACACAAATTTTTGGAAATATTTTCGTTTCACCATGTTTTGGTCAACAGCACTCTTATTTAAATTTATGAATAAAGAACAGTATAGAATGCAATAATTTATTTCATCCAACTAGTTTCAGTCTTATTTAGACCATCTTAAGGAATTTTGACTCCATCGATGTTGTGGAGCTGGCAGGTACCTGGGAGCCTTGCAATGACGCACCGGAATACTCCCAGCTACCTGCCAGCTCCACAACATCGATGGAGTCAAAATTCCTGAAGATGGTCTAAATAAGACAAACTAGTTGGATGAAATAAATTATTGCATTCTAGACTGTTCTTTATTCATAAAAGGCAAAACAATCTGCCGTTAACTCTAACCTTCCTTCTTCGTTTAGGCTCTTAAAATTTGAGTTACAGCTATTCTTAAGGAACTGTTAATTGTATGGATTGTAAACAGGGCAGAGAAAAATGACGAAATTTGTTGTTAATTTTTTGCCGATTCCGTGTTCTTTTTTCGTCAGTAACGAAGCAATTTTCTTTCGTTTTCCTAAAAAAAATTTTCCCACATCGGTGTTATTTATTCTGATTTCAGTTCAATTTTTTTTTGGAATCACGTATTATTTTTTGTCTACTATGTTGTTAATTTTTATCGATAAATTGTTATTTTTGGTAAATTGTCTCTAATTTTTTGCAAATATTACTGTCGTTTAACAATTTCAGAGTATTTTTTGCCTTATTTTGTGTAATATGTTGATTCAGTTGGTAATTTTAGTTTATGTTTAATTTTATGCATTTTCTACTCAAATTAGGTATTTATTTTCATTTTCGATGTTACTTTTTGCTTTTGCTAGCGTTACATTTCTCCTTTCTTCAATTTTTCCCCATTTATTTCCCATTGTAATTTTTTTGCCAATATTCATATTATTTTTGCCATTTTTTTACAGTTGAATTCTTACTGTTTCATGCTTCTTACTTTTTTGCCTGTGTCTTTTTTTTTTAAGCTTTGGGTGTGTCTTTTTCCAAATTACATTATTTGCAGATTCTGTCTAACGTATTTAAATTCTATCTTCTTTCCATATTCGCTGGTTTTTTGTGCTTAAGATATTTTTATAGCCATAAGCTCTGCTGTGTATATCTCTCTCTCTCTCTCTCTGTTCTTTTTTTCTTCGTTGCAGATTTTAATGTCACATCATAGTTTCATAGTTCGTTACATGATAAACGAATTGTTATTCTAAGATTTTTATGAACCTGGGTTTTTAGGAAGAAAGCTGGTGAAAGCAATTTCAGTATTGAATATCTAGCAATTCCGAATGTTTGGAAACTTCTTTCCTTTGATTTATACAAATATTCGTATGGAAAAATATAAACTCTCAAGAGGAATGCCGATTTAGGGATACTTAGACAAAACCTGCCATTGTAACGTCTAGATACCCTCCATACGTATCCCGGAACACCCAACGTGCTCTTCAAGGTGTACGTCAACCACCCTGGCCAGCACGATCCCCAGATATCTTCCCCCATTGAGCATGTTTGGGACCGCATAAAACGTCAAGTTGGGCGGTGTGCATCAGCGACACGAAATCTGGCCCAACTGAGGCACTGGGTGGAAATTGTATCGCAATCCATTCCACATAACCATAATCGGCACCTCTACGATCGTTTCCATGAAAGAATTACAGCTTGCATTGCTGCAAAAAGAAGGGTTTTCACGGTACTAATGCCAACAACGCGAACGCTCTGGTGACTGTACTCATGCGCCGGCCGCGAAGGCCGAAGGGACTGAGGCGCGCCAGTCACGGTCTGCACGGTCACTACGGTCGGGGGTTCGAATCTCCTCCCCTCGGGCATGGATATTTGTGCCGTCCTTAGTAGTAGCTAGTTCATAAGTAGTTTGTACGTTTAGGGACTGATGACCCCGCAGTTAAGTCCTATAAGCTATACAAACATTTAAACATTTTTGACTGTATTCACGTGCGTACGGCTCTGCCGTGATCGTGTGTTGTACACAACCCAAGAATGTGTCAATAAAATTTCCCTCTGCTGGATCGACGAATTCATTG
This sequence comes from Locusta migratoria, assembly GCA_026315105.1. Classification (NCBI taxonomy): domain Eukaryota; kingdom Metazoa; phylum Arthropoda; class Insecta; order Orthoptera; family Acrididae; genus Locusta; species Locusta migratoria. The sequence goes on from CM048744.1 coordinate 278,631,695, forward strand.
TTTTTGTATTTCCATTTTCCAGGATTGAGTGTTATCCTGGACAGGTACGGCATAACGAGTTTGCGTTACCAATGCGGAAACAAGTAATGTAAATAAATATCGAGTAAATATTTCGACATTTTAGAGGCACGGCAAACGCCTGCCGAGCAATTACTTAGAGACCTTAGTATCGTTAAAAGATTGCGAACACGAGCTGAGCAGACGCGGCGGCGGTAATAAGTGGAGTGCGTGTTGATTAGACGGAATTAGAGCGACCTGGTGTAGCCGGCCGGCCCAGATGCGTTTCCCAATCGGTGACGCGCGCGCACGCTACACAGACGGGCCCCCGGGGCCTGCGGCTGAGTGATTAATGCCGGCCCGAGTAGTACCTGGTTCGAGTCCCGGCGGACCCCGCCGGCACTAGCTCCTCATTAGGAATTGCCCCTGGGAGCGCGCGTGTGCCGAATAAATCCTCGAGGCGCCGCGGCGCGGCCCGACCGGCCACAGCGGCCGGCGAGCGGCGAGCGTTTTAAGAGTGCCCAGAAGCAACAAGTGGCCCGTTTGGGCTTTTATCACGGCGACGTGGCCGCCGCCGCGGCTTTATTAAAAACCCTATCGCCTCGCCTCGCCTCGCCTCGCCTCCGCGCGGTTTAAAGAGAACAGGTCGTTAGACCGCGCGCTCACCTAGGTGTTTCCAGCGGCAAGGATGGGGCCCCTCCACGCCCACACCAACGTGGTGACCATCACAAAAGTTCTACTGTCACCTTCGTAATTAGGTTAGTTTGCTAAGGTGGATCACGGGATGTGGGAACCGCGATGTTATCCGTACGTGTGGGCACGATCACCCATTAATACGGTGCATCTGGAGATATAATTGGTCGAAAGGTATGCGAAGGGTAATGGTATGTAAGGGCAGAGGGAAAAAAAAGTGCCAAGGCAAGAGCCAAGGGAAAAAAAAAAACCTCTGCGACAGTGGGGTAGGTATGAAGGGCAGTAGCGGTATGTTATCTGCGACAGATAATGCAAGGTTTGGTAATGTTAGTAATGGGTATTTTCTCAGTACCGTTAACTTTGCTAGGTTCGTCATAAAGAATCAGTCCGTCTTGATGCGAGGTTCTGCTGCAGCTGAGCTCCAATGAAGTCTCCTGGATCGGCTGCGGCAGTTTACCCGTTAACATCGGCTGTGGCAGAATACCTGTAACATAGCCAAGTTTGTCATGGTAGTTAGGCAGTTCGGTCATAGAACTGGCTAAGAGTGCGGGACTGTTTAGGTTTGTTTGCGTTTAGTGCGATGAATATGGTTTCCCTGCTTTGTCTGTAGGTCGGCTGTGGGCTCAGCTGGCATTGCCAGTCAGATTGCTGTTCTGCAGGGGTTTGCCATGTTCATCGTGTTTGTGAGTTGGTGTTCCCTACGACCGTAGGTGGTTAGTGCCTGTGAGGCATTTATACGGGAATCGAAAAATGCTCCCATACGTTGTCGCAGTAGTTGTTCTTGATTCTTTGGCTCCTCTCGAAACAGTTACGCACATTAAAACAAATTTTCATATTCACTGACTGTTCCGTCTGTTCTTGACAGAATAGTTTATACGAGTCGTGTTTTTTAAGTATGCGCCGTTTAAAAATTACAGTCTGATTTTTCCTTGTTTACGTTGTATACTGAGTGTTTAACGTGAAGGTAAAGCAGTCAACAATGTGAAGATTGATTTGAACACCACAGTGCTTTAATTGGCATGGTCCTGTTTGGAGGTGGTTTGCCGTTGCCTTCCTCCGACCTTCGAAGTGACCTATCCATCTACATCTACATGGGATACTCTGCAAGACACATTTAAGTGCCTGGAAGAGGGTTCATCGAACCACCTTTATACTATTTTATCTCCGATTCCATTCTGGAACAGCGCCCGGGAAGAATGAACACCTGAATCTCTCCGTTTGGGCTCTCATTTCTCGTATTTTATTCTGAAGATCATTTCTACCTATGTAAGTGGGAGTCAACAATATATTTTCGCATTCGGAGGACAATGTTGGCGATTGTAGTTTCGTAAGTAGCCCACGCCGCTGCGATAAGCGCCGTTGTTGTAATGATTCCCATCCCAGATCCTGTATCATTTCCATAACGCTGCCTCACCTTTATCGTAACAATACGAAACGAGCTGCCCTTCTTTGGACTCTTTCGATGTCCTCCGTCAAACCCACCTGATAAGGATCCCACACTGGGCAGCAATACTCCATAAAAGGACGGACAAGCGTAGTGTTTGCAGTTTCTTTAAGTAGTTCTGTTGCATCTTTTAAGGGTTCTGCCAATAAAACGCAGTCTCTGGTTCGCCTTTCCCACGACATTATCTACGTGTTCTATCCAATTTAAGTCAGAAGTAATTGTAATTCCTAGCTATTTTGTGGAGTTTACGGCTTTCACATTTGATTGACTTATCATGTAAACAAAGTTTAACGGATTTCTTTTCGTACTCATGTGGACGACTTCACACTTTTCATTATTTAGAGTCAACTGCCAATAAAAACAAGTAATTGGGAAAACTGAAAGTCACAAAACTAATACTTCTGCACCAATCTATTTACCACGTTTCACACCATCCAGTCCAGGACGAGTAATATAACCATAATATGCTGGATTTAATCATGCATAAGGAACAGGCTTCTTCTTCTGGGAATATTTTCCGAAAAACGTCCTGTAAGGTGGCTAGAGTTAACAAAATCGACATTAACACTCAGTTGCAGTAAACATATTAATTTTAAACACAGATTTCAGTGTAAATACTAACTTGTACCACACCGACGTTGGTCAATCCAAAACAAAATTTAGTTCTGGAAATTTACTCTTCCACCTTTTATAAATTTTGCCTCATTCTTAAACAATGAATTAACAACTTTTGTCCAATAAATTTACGTGATAAGTCCTTCGGCGGTCTGTGAGAATCAGGCTGAAGACCCTGTAAATGAGTATACGAAATGCTTGTGAAGTGTTCCATTCGGTAATTTCAATGTCGCCGTAGCATGTGATACGTAGCATGTGAATCTGCCTGTAGGACAGATCCATGATCCAGCTAATGCCATACTCTGGTTTCCATCTCTATGACTGATGATAAACTGTAGCAACGTTTTGGCGACCCTCTTGTATAGACACTCGTTATTTGTAAACGTGCTTTTGTGTGTTCATTCGGATCGGCATGATTGTGCGTTGAATTCATATTTGGCTACTCGTGAATATTCTGCCATTAGCAACGCAACACTAACCTGCTGCTTCACTATTTCCACAACCGTCGTATCAAATATAAACGTTTCCCAATAACATCTTGACATCGAGGATAGGTTGATTATCAGCAGGTAGACTGCTACCTATATCGGTCGATTATCTATCTAAATATTACGTTATATTAGTTAAAACCTCGACTTTTTGTGTTTTACCTCTATATATGTAAAACATAAGCTTCAATGAGTTTATATTAAGCCTCAGTTGCTCTGATGAGCGAAATCACAAAATATGCAATGTTTTTCTAGTGCGCCCGATATCTTCTGAGACACACAGTAATTCATCTATTCCAAAACCTGTTTTCTTTGGATCATCTAGTCCTCTTTATCTGTGTAATGCCAAATACGTTTACCAGATTCATTCTGTTTGTCTATGATATGGTTACACTGTGACGTTGTTTTACGTTCTCTGAAGTTGCAAATCGTACTTTCAGTAAGTCAGAGCACAAGAATTATGTGCGTGCCTGTAGGTTATTTTTTTTTTTCTACATACGAGATGTGTGCGGAAAGTCATGAGACTGAGAACACAGGGAGCGATGTGGCAATACTGTGTTTCTCATCCTTTCCAGATGCTCAGTTCGAGTTTCTGCTAGTTGATATCATGACATCATATTTGATAGTGCCATCAATGTTTTTGTTGCGTTTCACGAAAAATTCCATTAGTGAGACGTTTGAAAAAGGCCCATGTGGAACATTCCTTATCAAGTAAACGATTTTTTCGGCGGCACATATCATTGTCGGGAGACAGAGAAGACGCTGAAGGTGAATATCACTCAGAGAGACTTTTAAAAATGGACGAAAACGTCGAAAACGAGGGGGCCTTTGGGAGATCAGACCATCGTTTAACAACAAAATAAAATATCTTCACCCTAGGTCAAGAAGATATGAACATGTGAAAGGTTTGTTTCTTATTTGTGCCGAAAAACGTCTAAGAAGGACAATTGAAATATCATGTTCGTTGATACTGAGAGGTTCGCCAATGACCAGTAATGTGACTACAGGTATTCTATTCTGGAATTTTGACTAAGATCATGAGAGAAAGCGACGGAGAGGCACACTGAGACACTTCTTCGGTCGCAAAAAGCTCGAATGAGAAAATCAAAGACTGAAACAATGATGATTTGCATTTTTGACAGTAGGATTATTGTGCATAAACGGTTGGTTCCTCAGGTAGCAGCTAATCAAGTTCCAAATAAGAAATAGACATATTCAATAGATGATCAAGTGTTATATAACGATATCTTTGAAAAGGCCAGGAAAAGGGTGAAATCAGTGAGCCCGGACACTGCAAACAAGTGGATGCTGCATCATGACAACATTCCATGTCACAAGGGCAATTTACAACGGAATTTTTGACTTCAAAAGACATCCCCGTTGTTCCTCGCCTTCGGGAGGACTGCACGGTTCAAACCCGCCTGTGACCAACCGGATTTAGGCTTTCCCTAATTCCCGGAAATTACTTCAGGCAAATACCGTGATGGCTTCTTTTAAAACTATCCAAGCGTGAGCTCCGTCTCTAATGACCACCATCCTCCCCTTCTAGTCACCTAATCTGAGAGCTTGTGACTCTTCCTTTTACAGAATTTAAAAAATGTAGGTCTATCGAAAGAAAGTCGTTTTAGGAGTATTGAGTATATCGAAAAGAATGTTTCCGAGTTGCCGTTGAAGCCACTCAGAACGGCTATCAAGACTACGACTGAGCTGATGTATAGCTTCCGAAGAGAACTGCTATGTTCAAATGTTTGTCAAGCAACTTAACTTACAAACTATTTATGAACTACCTTCTACTAAAGACGACGCAAACGTCCATGCCCGAGGGGGGATTCGAACATCCGACGGGGAACGGCTTCGGGCATCGGAACATAGCTCCTCAATGCGCTTGGCCGGCCTGCCGCGGCGAATTGCTTTGAATGGGACATTACTCTTGTTTGAGAGGGAAAAAAATAAATAAATAAAAAAGATCGTTACAAGCTGTGCTCGATAAAATATGACTCATTACTTTTCTCACACACCTCGTATATTATTTAATTTAAATCTATGAATTGTAGATATTTACGTATGTATTCCGTCTAAGCAACTGAATATTAAAAGTTTTATATTGCCATTTTCATTTCGCCTTTATTTGTAAGGCATCGTCAGTGACCTGTAATATATACATGATTATGTTTTCGTTTTATTTAATTTATTTATTTATTTTATGTTTTTAGTATTTTAGTTTATAAACAGTTCTGGTGCGTTATCTAAGTATAGTTAATGATTTTAGGTTGTTTTGTTTCCAATTTCATTCCATTGGCTGTTTCATTTTTAGCACTTTACCACTAGCACCACTACGCTCATGCAATTTTGTTTGTGTTGAGATTTTGTTTTGGATGATGTTGCCAACTGTTGAATAACAAAAGTGAAATATTGTAAAACGTAATCATGTATGTGTTACAGGCCACTGATGATGATGCCTTCCAACTGAAGCCGAAATGCATGTAGCAATATAAAACTTTTATTATTCAGTTGCATAGATGAACTACATAAATATCTACTTTACAATATATATATAAAAACTGTGGGAAGACAGAACAAAAAGGGACTAACAATGCTATGAAATTTGTTTTCCTATAAGTATTTGAAATCTATAACCGTGTCTCACTGCAATCTTTCTCTATAACAGACCTCTGAATTTACCGTTCATTATGTAAATATTCACCATCCTATTTTCGTGGTTATCAAACTGTACTTATACAACAAGTGTCCGTAGATAAAGATCAAAATATTTTACAGTGTGAACTGAGGTCAACATTTCGGTTATAGTAGCAATATGTGATAATTTTTCAGATTAAACAACATCTAAATCACTTCGAAGATGCGGGACCAGCTGACTCTGACCGGAAATGAGCAACAGAACAGCCTGTCTTATGAAGGAACCTAGGGACTTCAGCTCTAAGGATTCACGTTTCACAGCGGATACGCGAGTGACAACAGAAGCACATTGTGAAGACCACGGTCGGACCCTGTGGATCATATGTCTTTCTTCTAAAAGCAATGAAACCTTGTTCAATATAATAGATGAATATCTTACCCAGTAAAGGCAGGAGACTTAAGGAATGCCCAGAATCAAAACTGGGCAACGACAAAACTTACTTTTGAGGTTTTCAACTGGAATTAATAATTCAGTAATCAAAATATTTGACATGACTAACCTCTCCCAGAATTCCTAAATATGATTTTCAGAGTAAATATGTAGATGTAACTATGTAGATGAAGTCCCAACAAAATAAAATAAAAGTTTTGTTTCTAATTCATCTGTGTCCTTTACATGTGTTCCGTAAATATTCCATACTTCCTTGTACACTTAACAGTTTCTAAACAACTCTGAGTGCCCAGCCTAACGTTGAAAACTGTGAACTCTCATTCGACAGATATAACATAACTAGTCGTATGGCATGAGAGAGCACGAAAACAACAAAGCAAAATGATACCTACACTGAGAATTGGGATATACTGACAAGCTACTCCCACAATAACACACTTATCAAAGGTAACTCATATCCTAATACGCTCTCTAAGAATGAAATTTAGATGGTGGCACATGCAGTTCAGATTATGTACCTCAGCACTACATCTATACAATTAATATGATTTTACCACTGTCGAGCTTTTAATCTTAAACAATCAGGACTGTCTCGAAAACATTTTTAACTGAAATACTGTTCTAGAACGCACTACAATACATTTCTTCCCTGCCTTATACCTTCAGTTTCTATCGAGTAATAATATCGTCAGTAATTCTTACCTGTTTTTGTTTTTACCTGAAAAGACCATATCATAGGAACGGATTTTTATAGTCACTGATATTACTGCCCGTTTTAGAATCTATAGCAGTATATATATTAAGGACATCACTCGATAGTGTTCGCGATGTCTTAGATCTGTGCCAGGAACGAAAGTAACTCTGCGAAATATACACGCTGGCAATGCTTACAGGGCAAACTTAATATACGCGGATGAAATTCGTTTACTGACGATGTTTTACTCAGTAGAAACGAAGTTAATTCGTTGGCAAAAAATATATTTGAGAAATTCCAAGAATGGCATGTGAATTAATTTGTGCGACTGTTATGGTAGCACGACTATCAAATAAGGAAAACAATAATAAAATAATAATAATAGAGTTTGCTTTCCTTACCATGAAGCTTCACCAAGTGTGAGCAAATGAAAACCATGGTGTCTGCAATTAATTTAGTACTAACAGTTTTAGGACTCATGTCACCTGCAAGCAGCGTCAAATAAGTAATTTTAATACAGGTTTTGCATGTATGTAAGAAAATGTGTAAATGAACCGAAGGCTCTCCTTTTAGATGAAGTTTAACTAATGGTTCACAAAGCACGGTGTAGATTTGAGAATTAAAACTTAATTAGAAACTGGGCACTTTTATCTCTGGTAGGAATCATTTCACATTTCTGTTGTGGAGGAGAAGGTGGACTTAGTTTCAAGCAGGGTATTAGAAAACCATCCTACTATTCTGTGGATTGCTTAAGACGAATAGTGGGATGCCACCGTCGGCAGAATAACACCAATTACTCTCTACAGGACAGGATTTTTTCATCGTTTTCCAATAGGGTACACAAAGGCTTGGTAACGCCAAAATTGGTGACTACAAAGGCCAGAGCAGAATTTTTCCACCTTTATGCTCATAAAGACAACAGTGTAGAATCATGTTCATGTGAGGCTCATTAACCAAAAGAGGATGCAATACCCACTGCAATGAAATGAAATGATCGTGTGGCATTATTGACCGGGCGAACCTACCAGGGACCTGGTGCAAGTCATTTTAGGGACGCCAACTCAGCTAGTTGCGTGATGATGAAACGATGACGAGACCAGCACAACGCCCTGTCTCAGAGTGGAGAAAATCCTTTGCCGGATCGGGAATCGGAACCTAATCCTGTATGGCATCTTACCGCAGTATCCACTGATATACTTTTCTTTACACACTTTATTGGCTCATTTAAAACTTTGACCAAAACAGAACACGATTCATGGGCTACGGAAAATGAACCAAACAGCAAATTTTCCCTTAAGTAAATAAATGTTTGGTCGGCACAATACAATACTGTCAAAATTACACTAAATGCAGTCTAATTGGTTCTGATTTTAGGTAAATATCTAAGTGATTTTATAAAATCCAAATTAATGTTCAAATATTTGTAATTCATAAAGTGACGGCTTTTAATGTCAACCAATAGTGTCTGTTCTTTTAGACATGTGCGATACCTAGATCGTGTCCTGTGATATAAAAAAAGTCATGATTGACTAAATTAAGAGATTTCAGTAGTCCGTAGTCACGTGTGGAACAACTGTACTATTCTTGGCAGCCACCTAATCTACAAAAGATTCTGCAACAACAGGTATATGCATGATGTTGCATTTAAGCATTTTCCGTTACGTCTCTGTTGACGCTATTTCGTCTGTGTGTTTGTAGATGATACTCTGAGAGTGGTTCTAGTACTAGAGGTACCACTCCTCCTAGAATAAATTCGTTTGTCTATATGGTAAGTTTGATTTTCTTTTAATTAAGGTAGCAGAAAACTTTCACTGTCCCCGTATCCTTCCAATACTTAACATATAGGATTACTGGAAGAAGCGATATGTGAATTTGACTAACAGCAGCAACTTACCAATTCAAGATAGTGCGCGTGTTTTCCTCGCAATGAAAGTTTGAAAGTTTTGGGCAGATGAGAATTTATAAACATAAATAAATTCATTGACAAATAGAAGGATATATAAGTGGTGTAGGAAATTACTTCAAAAATTGCAGATTTGCGTAATTAACGAAGTCCACCACATGCCTCAAGGGAGGTGAAGAGAGCCACAGAGGGTGATACGGAAATATGATCTTAACACTTTACTGCATGACTTTGTATGTGAAGCTATAACAACGACCACGATTAATATTTAGTGAGTATATACTGATAAAAATATTTTTAATTGCGTTAAAATTATTATTATCTACTAGCAACAAACCGCTTATAACTGGTCAGCTATGTAGTGCTTCCATGATGTACCCGATGCAGAAAATGTCACTATTGTGCCGCTGATCTTTTCATAAATAACTCTTAATGCAACGGTAGTATGTGACTGACTACTTTTATATGGTAAAGGTGGTATACTGAAGTAAACAAACGCACATGTTATGAGTAACTCAATGCAGCTAACTGTCTAAGTGATTCAGTAGCATTCTGCGACTTATAATTTCTGGGACGTGCTTGCTTCTTGCATTTGTAACACTATGTATACAAGCAGCAACAAATTAATTTGTGGTAAAATGTTGATCAGTTTGAGAGATAATGGAAAAAATTAAGTATGTAGCTGATCAGCCACACTATGCATTAAAGGGTAAAGTAAAACGAAACAAAGAGATCACAATAAGTAATTAATTAATGAGACACACAAATGTTGTGCAGCAGAAACTTTACAACAAATATAAAGACATTATGTCCCTGCAAAAACTTCACACATTTAATTGCTCAGTACTACATGTCAGAGATTACAACAAACTATATTATTCAGATTTTGCGTTTAATTTTTTACATGTGGAGAGTTAAATTTGTGGTTGTACTTAATAGGCAAAAGTAATTATTTAGAGAAAACACAACTATGATTATTTAGGAGCGAATGGAAACTGAGAGTTCGCACAGTCGGAGTATTATTTGGACGACAAGTAGAAGGACACACATTTCATGTCATCCCACAATAGCCGGAATGCTAAGTCTCACCTCTTATGTTTCAATTGCAGCTATCCATAAAGCAAATATGTTCACAAATTTTTCTTCATTGCAATTGTTCGCCTCTAAAACAAGCCACAAAACACTCTGTGTACAACTGACAATACAGTTATATTCAAAGAAGAGGTAAAGAACTATATTTTCGGTTTCCACATAAACACAGCCTATGCCACTTTCGAGACTTCAAGACTTTCGAGACTTCCAGCTTGCACAATGCTTTGTTTATAATCTGCGGTCACGGCATCGTGAGGTGTGCGCCACACACTATCCCTGCCATCATACCCCCTGAAATCGCGAGTAGCCTAAACAAATCACAAGTCTTCTAGAATAGAACCGACATGGTCAAGAAGACGAAACAGGCGATGCCGTTCTATTACCATACCAAATTACACAGCATTGTTCTAAAGGACACGTTCAATGTTCGTCCCAAATTGATGTCTGTGGTTATTTGTTACTTGTTCTGTTAGCACTGAAAATCTAAGCAAACGCTACTGCTCACGCCCATTAGAGAAGGAAGGATGATTAGTATTTATCGTCCTGTTGATATTGTGGTCACTAGAGACAGAGCGCACACTCGCATAATTCTTTTCAGGGATGGGGAAGGAGACCGGCCGCGTCGTATGGAAGGAACCATTCCGGAATTTCCTTGGAGTGATTTACGCAAATCGTGGATGGACGCAAGCGGGTTTGAACCCACGACCATTACGTGCAGGCCGTCGACTACTGCGATGTGCGTGGTTCTAGAACTGTGGGTCTAAACTGTGGATTTTCAACATGGAAAGTCCCAAGTGTGTAGTTTCTGCTACCATTCTGCATTCAATGTCTACTGGACAATGTTCTGTGTTTTTTGAGTTTCGAAATTTTTAACTATAGGGTGAAGCGAAATTCGAACACTCTGTATTCACGGGGAAATTCCTCACGTCCTAGCAATATAAATATCTGTCAAAACAATTCGTCCTGCGCATATTTCCGGTAGTAAAGAGATGTCGAAGACTGGGACGGGAGTGTGTTCCATACGTCAGTGTGTTTCAGAATTACATAATTACACCAACAAAGGTCTAGGAGATGAAGAAATGTAGAAGGAATCTTGAGGAATAAAATGAGCAAACCCAAGCTAGGAAACGACATTCCACGACGCTAGGGAGAGTCCATATTACGGTCATTGGCGCCTGCCGGTAGATATTTCCTACAGCTACTTTGATGCTCTTTGGATAATGTTTTCTGCCACGGGCTTCCATACTCATTTTGTTGTTCAAGAAAACTTTTACGTCCCCCAGAAGTTTGTTGCTGTAATTGTATAATTCTAAAACACACTGACGTATAGACCACACACCCATCTCAGTCTTCGAAATACGCGTAAGAGAATATTTCGTGGGAAACTTTTAGTTATCTACTACTATTATTGTCGCAGTACCTAACATAATTCCTTCAGCATCGCCTGATTTCCTGACACTACACTCCATTAACCTCGTTTTACTCTTGTTAAGGTTTATCTTATACCTTCCTTTCAAGACACTGTACATTCCGTTTAATACTTTTGAATATAGAATACAAAATATATTGTACTAGAACTGATATGTGATTACATTTTCACGCAATTTGGGGGCATAGATCCTCAGAAATCAGTACCCAGAACAACCACTTTGATACGCCTGGGCACTGAGTCAAACAGAGCTTGGATGGCGTGGACAGGTACAGATGCCCATGCAGCTTCATCAAGAGTAGTGACTGGCGTATTGTGACGAGCCAGTTGCTCGGCCACCATGACCATACGTTTTCAGGAAGGCCCGTATAGGACCTGCAACATGCAATCGTGCATTATCCTGCTGAAATGTAGGGTTAAGCAGGGATCGAATCAAGGGTAGAGCCACGGGTCGTAACACATCTGAAATGTAACGGCCACTGTTCAATGTGCCGTCGTTGCGAACAAGAGGTGATCGACACGTGTAACCAATGGCAGCCCATACCATCACGCCGGGTGATACGCCAATATGGCGATGATACACGCTTCCAATGTGCGTTCACGGCGATGTCGCCAAACACGGATGTGACCACCATGTTGCTGTAAACAGAAACTGGATTCATCCGAAAAAATGACGGTTTGCGACTCGTGCACCCAGGTTCGTCGTTGCGTACACCAACGTGTGAAGGGTAACCGCAGCTATGGTCTCTGAGCTGATAGCCCATGTTGCTGCAAACGTCGTCGAACTGTTGGTGCAGATAGTTGTTGTCTTGCAAACGTCCCCATCTGTTGACTCAGGGATCGAGACATGGCTGCATGGTCCGTTTCAGCCATGCGGATAAGATGCCTGTCATCTCGACTGCTAGTGATACGAGGCAGCCGGGATCCAGCACGGCGATCCGTATTGCTCTCCTGAACCCACCGATTCTATATTTTGCTAACAGTCATTGGATAGCGACGAACGAGAGCAGCAATGTCGCGATACGATAAACCGCAATCGCTGTAGGCTACAATCCGACCTTTACCAAAGTCGGAAACGTGACGATACGCATTTCTCCTCCTTACACGAGGCATTACAACAACGTTTCACCAGGCAACGCTGGCCAACTGTTGTTTGTGTATGAGAAATCGGTTGGAAACTTTCATCATGTCAGCACGTTGTAGGTGTCGCCACCGGCACCAACCTTGTGTGAATGCTCTGAAAAACTAATCATTTGCGTATCATAGGGGATTTCTTGTCAGAGAGGACACAGTTCGTAGTAATCGATGATAAGGCATGGACTAAAACAGAGGTGATATCGGACATTCCACAGGATAGTGTTATTGGTCCTCTGCTGTTCCTTATTTACATAAACGATTTAGGGGAAAATCTAAGTAGCTCTCTTAGGTTGTTTGCAGATGACGCCGTCATTTACCGGCTAGTAAAATCATCTGAAGATCAAAACTAACTACAGAACTATTTGAATAAGATATGAGTATGGTGTAAAATTGGCAATTGACTCTAAATAATGAGAAGTGTGAAGTACCTGGTGGAATAAAGTTGTGTGGTGGCGTCGTGAGTCGTGTCGGGATAGCACAGTCGGTAGTGCGCTTGTCCGCGAAAGGCAAACGTCCCAGGTTCGAGTCCCGGTTCCGACACACAATTTTAATCTTCCAGGAAGTTTCATATCAGCGCACACTCCGCTGCAGAGCGAAAGTTTCATTCTGGAAACATCCCTTAGGCTGTGGCTAAGCCATGTCTCCACCATATCCTTTCTTCCGGGAGTGCTAGTCTTGCAAGTTTCGCAGGAGAACTTCTGTGAAGTTTGGAAAGTAGGAGGCGAGGTACTTGCGGCATCCTGAGTTGTGTAGGAATAGATCAGTCGGTAGAGCGCTTGTCCGCGAAAGGCAAAGGTCCCAGGTTCGAGTCCCGGTTCCGGAACACAATTTTAATCTGCCAGGAAGTTTAATATCAGCGCACACTCCGCCGCAGAGTGAAAGTTTCATTCTGGCAGTAGTGTAATTCGCTATTTTTGTCAACTCTTTCTGCATTACGCTTGTAGATCTCACGAGAGTGCGTTTCTACACTTTTGTACCACCGCAGCTATGAGAGAGAGTTTGTCTACGTTATACGCCTACGTCGTCAGCCGGCAGCGCTGTCTGTGTCGGGTTTGGCGAGCGGTCAAACCTCCGGGTGACGCGGCGTCCTCCCACGCCGCGTCGTGTTAAAACAGCGTGCGGGCCAGAGCAGAGGCAGAGCCAGAGGCAGAGGTAGAGCCAGAGGCAGAGGCAGTGACGCTATTCAGCGGACGCGTCGGCGTCGGCAGCGGTCAGTGATTAATCGGCCAGAGAGCGCGCCTCGCCTCGCCGCAGCCGCAGCCCAGCCCAGCCCTGCAGCAGCCTCCGGTGGCGGCAGCTGCTGGACCGGTCCTGCACGCGCCTGCAGCTGCACGCGCCCTGCAGCCTCTCACACCGCCATAATGCTGCTGCTGCTGCTGGCTCCCTGTCTCCCATCTGACGGAATGCCTACATTCTACATTCACCCTTAGGCTACGCGTCCATGTGCGTTCATTCCGGCACGATTTGGAACGGCGTTCCACAGGGTACTGTTATTGATCCTCTGCTGTTTCTTATCCACATAAACGATTTGGGAGAAAACCTGAGCAGCTGTCTTAGGTTGTTGTTTGCAGATGACGTCGTCATTTACCGTCTAGTAAAGTCATCTGAAGTTCAAAACCAACAGCAGGACGATCTAAATAAGATATCAGTATGGTGTAAACATTGGCAATTGACTCTAAATAATGAGAAGTGTCAAGTCGTCTACATCTACACGGGATACTCTGCAAATCACATTTAAGTGCCTGGCAGAGGGTTCATCGAACCACCGTTATACTGTTTTATCTCCCATTCCATTCTCGAATACCGCGCGGGAAGAATGAACATCTGAATCTCTCCGTTCGAGCTCTGATTTCTCGTGTTTTATTCTGATGATCATTTCTACCCATGTAAGTGGGACTCAACAGTATATTTTCGCATTCGGAGGAGAATGTTGGCGATTATAGTTTTGTAAGTAGCCCACGCCGCAGCGATAAGCTCCGTTGTTGTAATGATTCCCATTCCAGATCCCGTATCATTACCGTAACGCTGTCTCCACTGTATCGTGACAACACGAAACGAGCTGCCTTTCTCTGGACTCTTTCGATGGCCTCCGTCAAACCCACCTGATAAGGATCCCACACTGGGCAGCAATACTTCATAAAAGATCGGACAAGCGTAGTATATTCAGTTTCTTTAGTAGGTCTACTGCATTTTTTAAGAGATCTGCCAATAAAACGGAGTCTCCGGTTCGCCTTTCCCACGACATTATCTACGTGTTCTTTCCAATTTAAGTCAGAAGTAATTGAAATTCCTAGGCATTTTGTGGAGTTTACGGCCTTCACATTTGATTGATTTATCATGTAAACAAAGTTTAACGGATTTCTTTTCGTACTCATGTGGACGACTTCACACTTCTCGTTATTTAGAGTCAACTGCCAATTTTTACACCATATTGATATCTTATTCAAATCGTTCTGCAGTTAGTTTTGATCTTCAGATGATTTTACTAGACAGTAAATGAAGGCGTCATCTGCAAACAACCTAAGAGAACTGCTTAGATTTTCCCCTAAAATGTAAAAAAGGAACAGTAGAGGACCAATAACATTACCCTGTCGAACGCCCGATACCACCTTTGTTTTAGTCGACGCCTTACCACCGATTACTACGAACTGTGTTCTCTGTCAGGAAATCCCCAATCCAGTCGCAAATTTGGGGCGATATACCGTAACCTGGCAATTTGATTAAGATGAGGTACGGTGTCAAAAGTCTTCTGGAAATCAAGAAATACGGAATCGATTTGCGAACCCTTGTCGATAGTACCCTTCACTTAGTGTGAATAAAGAGCTAGTTGTGTTTCGCATGAACGATATTTTCTAAATCCGTGTTGACCTTGGGTCAATAGATCGTTCTGTTCGATATAATTCGTAATATTTGAATACAGGATACGTGTGACAGAATAAATTGATAGTTAATCAAGGACATCCGTGTTCATGATTGTGATAAACATCTGCACATAATCATCTTGCTGTAGAAAGTCGCCAATTTATTTCCTTCCATCAGTAGAAGGAACGAATTGACTTGTGTGTTTTAAGGAGCTGATCTATAGGAGCAAGTGACTGTGCTGCACAACCATGTAGGCTCCGTTCACTATTAAGCGAGACGTCGGCCCATGAATTGGGCTACATGAGGATGGTGATGGAAATTCACCAATTTGTTACAAGGAATTATTATCCTTCTGATATTCAAAGCGGAATGGGAAATCGTTATAGTGACGATTTAGTTTCTCGCTGCCATAACTGGCGTTGGCAAGGTCAGATTTCTATAGAGTGCTGAGAAGGCAAAGACAGTTGCACTCTCGGCTCAAATAAGGTCAAGCAAATCAAATCAGGCAAAATTTAGTCTATAAAAAAAGAGTAATTCGCGAAGCGTACAATAACTACCTCCGTCATACCTTAGCAAAAGAACTTGCCGAGAAACGGAAAAAATTCTGGTCCTATGTAAATTCGGTAATTGGACCAAAGTTCTCTGTCCAGTCACTCGTTGATCATTCTGAGATGGTGACAGAAGACAGCAAAATGAAGGACGAAGTTTTAAATTTAGCATTTAAGGAATCATTCAGCAGGAGAACCATGCTAGCATACCTTCATTTGATGTCACACAAACTCTCAAATGGAGGACATAGTAATAAGCATAGCTGGTGGAGAGAAGCAGTTAAGAGAGTTGAAAAGAAATAAGTCGCCGTGTCCAAATAGGGTACCAACCCGATTTTACAAAGAGTACTCAGCGGCATTGGCCCCTTACACAGTTTACATTTACCGCGAATCTTTCGCTGAGTGCAACGTTCAGAGCGATTGGAAAAAGGCACAGTTAACTCATGTGTATAAGGAAGATAAAAGAACGGACTCACTAAATTACAGACCTATATCATTAACATCAATCTGCTGTAGAATCCTACAACATAGTCTCAGTTCTAATATAGTAAATTTCAAGGAGACGGTAAATCTTCTCTCCGTGCATCAGCACGGCTTTAGGAAGCATCAATCGTGCGAAACTCTCCTTGCCCTTTCTCTCAAGACATCATGCGTGCTATGGATGAAGAGCAACAGGTAGACTGCATGTTCCTCGATTTTCGAAAGGCGTTTGACACGGTACCGCATCACAGACTGCTAACGACGTTACCAGCTTATGGAATAGATATCCAAATATGTGAATGACTGGAAGATTACGAAGTAATAAAACCCAGTTGGTTGTCCTCGATGGTGAGTGTTACAAAGACTAGAGTATCGTCAGGGATGTCCCAGGGAAGTGTGATGTTCAAAAATGTTCAAATGTTTGTATAGCTTATGGGACTTAACTACGGGGTTATTATGCCAGTCCCTAAGCTTACAAACTACTTATGAACTAGCTAAGACTAAGGACGGCACAAATATCCATGCCCGAGGGGGGATACGAACCCCCGACCGTAGTGGCCGTGCAGACCGTGACTGGAGCGCCTCAGTCCCCTCGGCCACCGCGGCCGGCAGGGAAGTGTGATAGCGCCGCTCTTATTTTCTACCTATATAAATGATCTGACAGTCAGAGTGAGTTGCTATCTGCGGCTGTTTCCTGAAGATCCTGTGGTGTTCAGGAAGGTGTCGTCATTGAATGAGTGTAGTAGGATGCAGGATGAATTGGACCAAATTTATAGGTGCTATGAGGTATGGCAACTAGCGCTAATGTAGAAAAGTGTAAGGTGATACAGATGAGTAGGAGAAACAACAGGATTAATAGTGTGCTGCTTGACAGAGTGGCGTCAATTAAATACCTTCGCGTAACGCTGCACAGCGATATGGAATGGAACGGGCATATAAGGAGGTCGTGGGGAGGGCGAATGGACGACTGTGGTTTATTGGGCGAATTCTGGGAAGGTGCGACTTTTCTGTAAAGAAGACCGTATACAGAGTGTCCAGAAAAGGACTCCCTGATTTCAAAATTAAATATCTCGAAAACTAAGATCGATAGAGGAATGAAGTAAACTGTATGTTTATTGTGAAAGCTGTAAGAAGTTTATACAGCAGTTTGAAATAATAGTTTCAAAAGCTGCTAACAGATGGCGCTGTAATCGGCATACGTAATGCCTAGTATAAATAGTGATCCGAAGCCCAGAGCGATCAGTTCCACTATTGAAACGTGAAAGGAGGTTAGCGTACCAAAGGAAGAGATTAAAACCATGTACTCCTTTGAAAAACGCGTTTTTCTGGTGCTAGAGTACCACTGGTTGGAAGAGAGTCCCAAGACAACAAGGCGAAGTTTCCAAGCACGATTTAATGTTCCAAAAGGCCTTGATGCGAAAACCATGTGTAAGCTCTGCGCAAAATTTCAACGAACAGCCAGCGTAACTGATGATCTAGTGGGGCATGTTGGCCGCAAGCATACCGCAGTTACGCCTGAAAATATCGCCACAGTTTTTGGAATTATTCCTGCGAAATCCAATGTCATCCGTCCGTAGAATTGCATCTGAGATTGGTTTGAAGCGTTCTAGCACGAAGAAAATACTGAGAAAGAGCCTACACATGTTTCCATTCAAAATTCAAACGCACCAGGCCTTACCCGTACGAGCTGTGCAACAAAGGGTTGCCTTTGCTGATCAGATGCTCCAATGATTGATAGTGAATGATTTGATGTTGGCTTCATCTGGTTTACAGGTGAAGCACACTTCCACCTGAATGGATACGTGAATAAGCAGATCTGGCGATTTTTGGGTTCCGAAAAGCCATATTGGTGTGAAGGGAAACCCCTGTATTCTCCTAAAGTTACTGTGTGGGCTGCAGTATGCATGAGAGGCATTATTGGCCCTTTTTTCATTCGACCAATGGTCACTGGTGCACGTTACGTTGCAATTTGACTCTCTGTGACTTCTTCTTCTTTTATTTTTTTATTTTTTATTTTATTTATATTTTTTTTTATTTTTTTTTTTTTTTTTTTTTTTTTTTTTATTTTTTTTTGGGCGCAGTGAAAGACATGGTCTATTCGATGCATCCCGCGACGCTGGACGAGCTTGAATCGGCGATATCTGTGGCATCTGAATCCATTTCGTTTGAGACACTACGAAATGTGATGGCGAATTTCATTCTTCGTTTGCGCCACCTCTGTAGAGCCAATGGTGAACATTTTGAAAACATTGTGATGTGATGGTTTGCAAAGAGTTTTTTCATACCATTATTTCGCTTATGTATGCTGATATGCACTGTACAGCGTACAACGCGATGTTTTAGCAGCTTTTTTAACTATTATTTCAAACTGCTGTATAAACTTCTTACATCTTTCACAATAAACATACCGTTTACTGCATTCCTCTATCGATCTTTGTCTTCGAGTTATTTAATTTTGAAATCAGGGAGCCCTTTTTATGACACCCTGTATAAAACGCTGGTACGGACGCGTCTTGAGTATTGCTCAAGTGTTTGGGATCCCCACGAGATCGGCTTAATAGTGGAAAAGAGGCAGGTTAGAAGCGAGCGGCTAGGTTTGTAACTGGTAGATTCGTTCAGTGCGCGAGTGTTATTGAAATGCTTCGGGAACTCAAATAGGAGTCGCTGGTGGGAAGCCGCCGTTTATTTTGAGAAAATCTGTTGAAGAAATTTAGAGGGTCGGAATTGGAGGAGGGCTGCTGAACGATTCTACTGCTACCAACCTGCATTTCGCGTAAAGACCACAGAGATAAGATCAGAGTGATTAGGACTAGTACGGATGCCAACAAACATTCGGTTTTCTCCCGTTCTGTATGGGTGTGGAGAAAGGAAGCAAGTAGCTAGTAGTGGTACTAAGTACACTCCTCCACGAACCAGTGGATGGATTGCGGAATATGTACTTAGATGTAGAGTGACGTTTGAGAAAAGGCGTCTCGGTGACACTAGTCAGCTGCTGCCGTTAGGACCGAAGGAAACTGATGGAAGGTCGATGAACCACGAGTCTAGTGCCAGCCGTCACCTGTGTGCGTCCCTAGCTCGTCAAGTTACGTAATTTAACTTTTATTTGTGATTTCTTGGTAGTCAGTTTTCATATTTCGCGCACCTTTTTTATCAGCTTCATTTTCTCACTTTTGTAATTGATAATATAAATCATATTGATTGATTATACTGTCGGTTCTTGGTGAAACATTTCAAATTAAATAACTGAACACTTGTTATTGCCTTGTTTCACAAAACGTTATTTTTTATTTTATTTTATTTTATTTTATTTTATTTTTTTTTTTTTTTTTTTTACGACCTAGGTTTCGGGTTATGAGCCCATTTTTAAGTACTTGAAAATGGGCTCATAACCCGAAACCTTGTTCGTAAAAATAAGTTTTTGTGAAACAAGGCAATAACAAGTGATAATATAAATTCACGAATTCTGTAGATCTCCAGCCAGAGATTGATTATCGGAGAAGTCAGATACGTACTTGCTTCAGATAGGAAGGCAGTATAATGAGAAAATATCTGGATAGAGATGGATAGGGACTGCGCTTGTTGTGTACGGATTCCGGAGGAATTGGCCACCGACCGTATAAACAGCTGGAAGCTATATTGACTACGGTCTACAGACTTAAGTTTTCTGGCATGTTGCGGAGGCAGTGGGGCACTTCAGGCGAATGATTTGGTATCTGTAGATTCTACACAGCCGCCCGGAATCTCTGATGCCTTTGCGAATCCGACTTCTGCATCCATACCGTTGACAGTTGCCTGATGGTAACTGGCGAACCGTGGCGGTGTCTTGAAACCCTGGGCGGAAGACGAAAGCGGGGATCGGCAGAAAGGCTGTCTCCTGATGCCTCAGTGAACGGTATGAGGTATTACTCACTGCTTATGTTACCTCTGAGCAACATGAACTGTTTCGCCTGTTGCGCCGTGGTACGCTTGTCGTTGGAGCTCCAGAATTAGATGAGTGATGTAGTCCCAGTGAGCAGGTCGGGAAAGAATGCCAGTGTCTACTTTTCTTGTCTGGGGGTCCCGTACGATACCTGTAGGTGGCCCTACCGGCAGTGATTGACGGCAGTGGGTGCCCTCGCCAGCAAATCATGGATCATGTTGGTACCAATGACGCCTAACGCCATCATCGCTCTCTTCAGGTGGCTGTCAGGTTTGATGAATGCAGCGGGATGGAAACAAAATTATCGATTGACAGAATCGTTCCCAGAACCGATCGCGTCCTTTGCTTTAGAGTTGTTTGGAAGTCTTAAACCAGAGGCTCTGGTTGGGTGCAAATTACTTAACCTATTCTATGGTCCCCCCATAATAGAGCAAACGTAGATAGCGGCTGCTAGGGCAGAAGAGTGTTTTGAACGGAAATGTTAATATGATGATATTATCTGCTGGAGCGTCTATGAGAACGTCCCGGGACTTCACTCACTTTTAAACGGCCACAGCCAGATGTCAATTGTAGGCAATTTTAAACTCAGACTGGAACGTATATCACAATGACAGGTTGATAACTGAGGGCTGAAGCGTATTTATACCGTCCAAAAATACGATTACATCGATTGAGTTTAGTATAGATCCTGAATGTGAAAAATATGGCCGCGGTGGAGTAGCCGAGCGGTCCAAAACGTTTCGCTGCGGAGCGCGCGGTTGCTCGCCGTGGAGGTTCAAGTCCTCCCTGGGGCATGGGTGTGTGTGTTGTCCTTAGGTTAGTTTACCTTAGTTTAAGTAGTTTGTAAGCTACGGACTGATGACCACGCAGTTTGGTCCGATAGAATTACAAACATTTGAACATTTTGAACATTTTGACCCCGCATGTAAGTCCCATAAGCTTAACAAACATTTGAACTCGTGAAGAAAACATTTTAGACCCACTTATAACTAACAGATCCGAGTTTTTGACTCAGAGGAATCTTTGGTCGTAAGCTTGTTACAGTATCACTGAGTTCAATGAAAAGTTTGGAAGAATGAGATATCTGTTTACCAAGAGCAACAAGAGACGAATTGCCGAGTACTTGCTGGTTGAACACGTAATTTCACAACAGCGGGAAAAGGAGCATCGCAAAATAGTCTGTGCGCATGTATGCCTGGTAAAGTTATATCCACCATGGTTCAACAACTGAGATAGAAAACGGCTACATAAGCAAAGAGATCTTCACAACAAATTTAAACGTAAACAAAAGCTCATAAATCGGCAGAAATTATACAATGCTAAAATTAGCGTTAGGAAGACCATGTGTGATACATTCAATGAGTTCGAAAGTACCCATTTGTCTGAAAATGCTATGAAGATTTGGTCTTACGTTACATCAGTGAACGGATCAAAGCCGTGTATGTCCAGACACTCCGTCACCATGATGTTGAAACAGAGGATGACACACAAAAGGTCGAAATATTGAAAGTCTTTTTCGGAAGATCTATTAAAGATGAAGATTCCACTGTGCTCTCTCTTCCAAGTCGTCGCAGGGGCGACATGTATGTATGTATGTTTTTATAGCTTATGGGACTTAACTACGGGGTCATCAGTCTCTAAACTTACAAACTACTTATGAACTAGCTAACACTAAGGACGGCAGAAATATCCATGCCAGAGGGGGGATTCGAACCCCCGACCATAGTGGCCGTGCAGACCGTGACTGACGCGCCTCAGTCCCCTCGGCCACCGCGGCCGGCGGCGACATGTTGGCAAGCATCGAAATAAATGGCAGATGTTTATACAAGGAATTATAATAATTTAGTAGATCAAAGGCCGATGGACCTGATGGGATACAAATTCGATTTTACAGTTAACATGAGAAGGAACTTGGCCCCCTTCTAGCAGTAATGCACCTTAAGTCTCTAGAAGGGCGAAGCTCTTCTCGCGATTGGATAAAAGCGCAGGTCATTCCAGTTTTCAATAAAGGTCGCCGAACAGTAGGCAGAAATATACTCATATATCTCCAGCGGCTGTGTTTTATAGGATTTTGGAACAAATTTTGTGCTCGGATATTATGACATTTCTGAAGACCAAAAATTCCCTAAGTAGATTTTAAAATGAGATTCAAAGACAAAGATAATGTGAAACGCTCTTGTTATTCGTCTAGAAGGCAGCAGATACAGCCTACGAGTTAGATTCTGTGTTCCTGAGCTTCGGATGGCGTTCCATACAGTTCTGCGTAAGGAATATCAGATTAACTGTGTGACTGGATTGAAGAGTAGCTGGCTAATAGAATGCAGCATGTCATACTCAACGGAAAGAAGAAGTCTTCTGACGAGAAAGTGATTTTCGGAGTGCTCCAAGTTACCGTTAAAGGACTGTTTCTTTTCACATTACGTATAAATTATGTCATAGATAAATTTGAAAGTTCATTTCCGCTTTCCGCGGAACGAATCTGGAAATTTGTAGAAAATTTCAATTGGATTTGCAACGTATTGCAACATGGTGCAGGGAATGGCAATTGATTAAGACAAAGGTAGCGTCCTGTGCATTCTCAGGAAAAAAAAAACTTTTGTTATATTCTTACGCAATTGCAGAACAATGAATTGAAGCAGTTATTAACATAAAAACCTGGTAGCGATTTGAAGTGAAATGATCACCTAAAACTAAACGTGTTTCTGGCAGATGCCAGACTGAGAGTAATTGGAAGGATCTTCAGGAAATGTCCATAAACAAATAGTTTACAAAACACATATTGAATATTGCTCGTCAGTGTGGGATAGGGTTGATAGAGGAGATTGAGACGGTCCATAAGATACCAGCGCGCTTCGTTACATGTTCACTTAATAAGCGCAACAGTGTCAAGGGCATCATCGGCAAAGTCATGTGGTAACTGCTGCAAAAAAAAAAAAAAAAAAAAAAAAAAAAAAAAAAAAAAAAAAAAAAAAAAAAGTTCAAATGTTTGTAAAACTTATGGGACTTAAATGCGGGGTTATCAGTTACTAAACTTACAGACTACTTATGGACTAACTTATACTAAAGGCAACACAAACATCCATGCCATCGGGAGGATTCGAAACTCCGACGCAGGAGGCCGCGCGAACCGCAACGTGACGCTCCAGACTGCTCGGCTACTCCCGCGCAACTAGCTGCTGTAGGAGACACGTTCTGCATCACGGTATGGGCTTTTATCAAAGTTTAGAGAGCTTAAATTTCTTGAAGAATCGACCAATTGCTTCATCCTTTCTTGGACGCGGGAATAAAATTACAGATATCTTTATTCGCACGAACCATACGCGAGAAGAACAGGAGAAGGAGGGAATAACAGTGGTAGCAAAGTACCCCCTGCCACACACCGTGGAGTCGCATAAGGAGTATGGTTCTGCATATCGATGGAGAGTACGCGACAACGTGATGGAGTGGTTGAATTAAGAGGAACCAGGAGTCGTATATTGTCAAATTTATTTGGTCCTCTACACCGAAAGCTAGAGCAACATTTGTGAAGAGTCACAGGAGGTCACAATAGTAATGAGATACTTCCTAATATCGTGTCGTATCTCATTTTGCCCGGTGAAGTTTCATCTAGCCATGACAAGGTAGCAACATCTCGTAGGAAGACTCACGCAAGAATAATGAGCCCTGCTGTGCGCATAAAGGCCTTTATTCGCACGAACCATACGCGAGAAGAACAGGAGAAGGAGGGAATAACAGTGGTAGCAAAGTACCCCCTGCCACACACCGTGGAGTCGCATAAGGAGTATGGTTCTGCATATCGATGGAGAGTACGCGACAACGTGATGGAGTGGTTGAATTAAGAGGAACCAGGAGTCGTATATTGTCAAATTTATTTGGTCCTCTACACCGAAAGCTAGAGCAACATTTGTGAAGAGTCACAGGAAGTCACAATAGTAATGGGATACTTCCTAATACCGTGTCGTATCTCATTTTGCCCGGTGAAGTTTCATCTAGCCATGACAAGGTAGCAACATCTCGTAGGAAGACTCACGCAAGAATAATGAGCCCTGCTGTGCGCATAAACTAAAGGCCTTGAGAGGCCGCCGTGTCATCCTCCACCAAAGTGCTTCAAAGGATGGGTTACGACGGAGAACGCGGTCACCATCCCGCACTCCCGGCCGTTAAGACAGTTTTCATGACGAGAACCGCTACTCCTCAACAGAGTAGCTCCTCAGTTGGCCTGGCAAGGGCTGAGTGCACCCCGTTTGCTAACAGCGCTCGACTGCTGTCCGCATACCCGTCCCTAATTGCAAAAACGTTACTAGTCCGTGATTATCTGCACGAACTGTCCTTTCGATTATGTGCCATCAATATTCGATGGGATTCATGCCAGGCGATTTGTGTGACCAAAGCGTTCACTGGCATTGTCCACAATTGTGGCCCAGTAACATCCACAACAACTAGGTCGTTGTTTTGAAATATGGAGTCCATGAATATCTGAAAATAGTCACCATGTATCCCAACAAGACGGTTTCCAATCAACGATCGATTCAGTTTCCCAGAGAACTCAATTTACTCCCTGTAAAAATTGCCCACATTATTATGGAACCGCCAACAACTTGTATAGTGTCTTCTTCGCAAATTAGGTCTATGGCTGTGACTGCGTAGGCTTTCCCGACGTAATGACTGATAGTATTCTTCTCGGGTTCCTGCCGGATAAATACGTCATCTGGACATAATATTTCGGCGGTCCATCTGACCGCCATGCTCAGGTGACAGTCCTCGTACACCGACTCACCGAGACATGACATCCAATGTATTTTTCGTCCACTTGCCAAGGTGAGAGCGCTCCTGGACTCAGTAAAAGATCACTTAGGATTGAGGAAACCCGTCGTATACAAAATTCCTTGTCACTGTGGGAAAGGTTACATCGGTCAGACAATCCGAACAATTCAAGATCGATGTAACGAACACCACCGACACACAAGATTGCATCAGCCAGAGAATTCTGCGTTAGCTGAGCACTGTCTTACTGAGGGACATAAAATGAAGTATGACGAGACACATATAGTTGCCTCTGGGTCTCGCTGTTGGGACTGCATTTTAAAAGAATCGCTCGCAATTCGTCTTTTTTACAATATTATAAACAGAGATAAATGGTTTTCACTTGAGTAAAATGTGGAACCCTGTATTCTTTATCATCAAAAACGAACGGTCTCTCTTTAGACCTACTGAATAGTGATATATCGTTTACGCCATCTTCTACCACTTGTAGATACGTAGAGAGCAGGACTGTCCATTATTGCGCACGCGCCCTGTGCCTTCCACGGCGTATAGTATAGAAGCCTCCGCTCGCGGCTTGTACTCAGTCTCGACGAGTCGGTGTACCAGCACTATCACCTGAGGATGGCGGCCAGGTGGACCGCCGAAATATTGTGTGCAGATGTATTTATCCGGCAGGAAATCCGAGAAGAATATTAGGTTCATGGCTGCTTGGCTTCTGCACCACAAACGAATTCTGCAATTATCTCCTACCAACTGAAGGCATGACTCATACGACAAAGCCACTGTGTAACAGTTGCCTCGTGAGCATCCGATATGTTCGAGAGCCAAGGAGAGGCACTGTAGGCGATGTCTTAAAGTGAGCAAAGCCAGTCGTTTGTAACTCTGCTGCCACATGCTATTAACACCAAATTCCTCCCCACTGTCCTAGTTTACAACCTTTGACAATGAAGTTTGGAGAATAGTCCTGTAAAGTTATCGTAGATAACTATGAACTACAGTTATCTTATTGTCCTTGAAAGCAGTGTTCTCCCATTACTATGCATCGCTGAGCCCCAACATTCCCAAAAACTACTGTTATTACTGCCGACAGCATAATTTATTCACTGGCTCTGCCTAAAGATCAAATAAAACCAAATGAATATGGGGGGGGGGGGGGGGGGGGACAGAAACCTTGTCTTGCCTCTCCAGTTTGAAATGGGGGGCTACTGCCTTTTCTGTCCCCCGATTGATAGTCCATTGCTTTGAGATCCTTTTTTTAGCGGATCAAATAGATGGAAGTCAAAGCGGGACATGTCCGGCTGTAAGGTGGATGCTCAAGCTGCTGCCACATGAACTTGGCCAATACTTTTTGTGTAGCCCTGGAGACATGTGCACGCGCGTTTTCATGGATCAGAATCACTCCCTCCATGAGCAGTCCATACCGTTTGCTCCAGATGGACTTGCATAGGCTACGAAGTGTCTCACATAACACGCCACTGTTAATTGTTTTTCCGTGCTCGAGAAATTCTATAAGTATCGGACCTCGGTAATCGGAAAAGACTGTATCACTTTGCCTGCTGTGGGCACAGCCTTGAATTTCTTAGGGGAAGCTAACGACGAATGCTTCGCGTCCCTAAATGTCGCACTATGTTGTCCCAAAACGGCATATTCAATTCTCAACCGGTATTGTTGTAAAATCGTTTCGTACCTTTTCATTTGAACAACCTTCGTACGTTAATGTGAAGGAACTGAGGTACCAACAGCAGTAAGTATAATGAAATATTAATTCTATTGCAACCAGTTTCGGCATTTCACTATGCCACCTTCAGGTCCCTACATCGGAGCATGATATCCAAAAGTAGGGATACTGAAATGGATTCGTGGATTTCGTCTGAGAGACAAAATCCACGAATCCAGTTTAGTATCCCTACTTTTGGATATCATGCTCCGATGTAGGGACCTGAAGATGGCACAGTGAAATGCCGAAACTGATTTTAATAGAATAAATATTTCATTATACTTACGGCTGTTGGTACCTGAGTTCCTTCAGACTCTTGACCAGCCGCTGTCCCGTTTCCACCACCAATGATGGATTCAGTAAGACTTCGTACTTTACGTACGCGTTTCTAGCACCAACTGTAACTGTACATATTGCAACCCCATGGTTGGAGCCCCACTGGCGGAGGCTGAGGCCGGTGATTGCAGAAGCGAGACAAAGCCAGGGAGGCGGCCGCGTGGTCGATAGGTGGAGTGTCGGAGCGGAGGCGCGGTTTGTTGCGGCGCGGCGGCGTGCTCCTGATGGATGAGAGCGCTCACGACCCGCGCGCCGCGCCACCTGCAGCCGCCAGTAACCACTTCATCCTCCCTATTATGGACCCGGGCATAAATCAAGTCGCATCGCCGCAGAAGGGACGTCTGAGACATCGTCGTGTTGAATGCAGGATTACTTGTAATTTCCTTCCGGAAACTGGCACTGCCAACTGAGTGCAATGCAGTTGAATGCACCGACATCTACGTAGACATCAATAGTTCGCAAGCCATTTTACGGTGTGTGGAGGAGAGTACTTTGTGAACCGCTGTCATTTCCTTCATTTTCCAGTCGCGTGTTGGTCCAGGGAAAAACGATTGCAGGTAAACGGCCGATGATGAGGATATCGAAGAAATGTATGAGGCAATAAAACAAGTTATTCAGACCGTTAAAGGAGAAGAAAACTTAACTGTTTTGGGGGACTGGAACTCGGCAGTGCGGAAGGGAAGATAAGGAAAGGAAGTAGGTTAACGTGGACTGGGGAAATGAAATGAAAAAGGAGATCCATGAATATACTTCGCAAATTGCGAAATTCCCGACGTCTGCTGCTCCTGTAAGATGGACAACCGATCTGCAATACATGAAAATTTGTGCCGGACCGGGTCTCCCGCTTTTCGGGAGAGATCGCCTTAACCACTTGGCCACCCGTCCACGCTCCCCAGTCAGACCCAAACTTCCATGTGTTGCACTTGTCTCTTTCCCTCACATGCTCGCATACGTTATAGTGTGAGTCCCGCAAGAGGCAGAGACACAATTATACCACCGTAAGCTTGTCAGGCGCCTGGTAGAGTATTGTGCAGAGCATAATTAAATCATCAAAAACACGTGGGCTACGCGGGAGTAGCCGAGCGGTCTGGAGCGCCACGTTACGAATCGCGCTGTCTCCCGCATGGAGGTTCGAATCCTTCTTCGGGTATGGACGTGTGTGTTGTCCTTAAGTTAGCTTAACTTAGTTTACGTAGTTTGTAAGTCTAGTGTCCCACAGAATTACAAACATTTCATTCAAACACCTGGTTTAATCATCATGAAAGAATGTTATGCTCGTGGAAAGGACCGGGAGACACTGGGAGGTACCAGATGGACTTTATAATGGTAAGTCAAAGGTTTAGAAAACAAGTTTTAAACTGTAAGACATATCCAGGGACAGATGTAGACTCTGAACATAACGTATAGGTTATGAACTGCAGATTAAAACTGAACACACCGCAGAAATGTAGAAAATGAAGGAGATGGAATTAAGCCAAATTGAAGGAACGAGAGGTGGTTGAGAATTTCAGAAGGAGCATTTGACAAGTATTGGCTGAAACGTAGGAAAGTAATACAGTAGAAGAAGAATGGGTAGTTCTGAAAGGTAGAGGAGTGGAGGCCGCAGAGGATCATGTAGGCAGAAGGACAAAGCCTAGTAGAAATCCTTGTATAACGCAGGAGATATTGAACTTAATTGATGAAAAGAGAAAATACAAAAATTCATCAAGTGAAGCAGGCAAAAGGGAGTACAAACGTCAGAAAAATGAGGTTGACAGGTAGTGCAGACTGGCTAAGCAGGTGTGGCTTGAGGAGAAATGTAAGACCGTAGAAGAATGTATAACTAGAGGACAGATAGATACCGCCTATAGGAAAATAAAAGAGACATTTGGAAACAAGAAAAGCAGCGGTATGAATATCAAGAACTCAGATGGAAACCAGTACTATGCAAATAAGAGGAAGGTGAAAGGTGGAAGGAATATATAGAAGACCTGTAAAAAGGGAAAAAACTTGAAGGCAATATTCTAGAAATGGAAACGAAGTAGAGAAAGATTAAATAGGAGATAATATACTGCGATAAGAATTTGATAGAGCACTAAAAGATTTGAGTAGAAACAAGGACACAACAGAGCATTGAAAGATTTGAGTAGAAACAAAACCGCAACAACATGACGGACTTTCGGCGAGATGCACATAGGATGAGGCACAGATACGCTCGCGGAACTTAGAGATTAGTCCTTACTGTGATGCAGAACCCTCTCTTGTAGCGTCTGCCACTGGAATTTGGAGATCATCTCTGGGGCACTTTTGCACTTACTAAATGATCCTGTAACGAATCGTGGCACTCTGTCGATCATCTTTATCTCCTCTATCAATCCTTGACGGTACGATTCCCACACTCACGACTAATCGTAGATGATGGACAATAATACAAATATAAGTCAGTTATTTTCTGAACGATGAAACGAGAACGAGGAGGAGAGAATGTTCGAAGAAGCACCTGTAACAGCAGCTAATTCAGCTGCTCCAGGATTAGTTGATTTAATTTAATTTTTGTGATGTTATGGGACCTAACTGAAGTGGTCATCGGTTCTTAAATTTAAATACTACTTAAACTAACTTATCCTAATAACAACAAAAACACACATGCCCAAGGGACGACTCGAACCTGTGACGGCGACCGGCCGCGCGGACCGCAGCAAGGCCCAGAAGTAGTAGCCCAAATGAAAAACTTAAATTGTTTATTGCTTCAGAAGCATGTTTGTCAAACTGAGGAAATTCGTTTTTATTTTGATTCATGTCTAGTTCTTGGCAGTTGTCTCCAGTGCCAGACGTTTAACGTTAACAGATTTCTGTTTCTCTGGAGTCATTGGCTGACTAGTGCTGTGCATGAGCTTAATTCCATGGTTGTCAGATGAATGTTAATTTGAGAACTCTTTGCATGAAGTCAGGCGGAAGCATGAAACGAAATAAATTCATTTTATCTCCTCTGCAGCAGCGATTAGGAACAATAAGTGTACAAAA
Source organism: Locusta migratoria (assembly GCA_026315105.1). Taxonomy (NCBI): domain Eukaryota; kingdom Metazoa; phylum Arthropoda; class Insecta; order Orthoptera; family Acrididae; genus Locusta; species Locusta migratoria. The sequence continues at coordinate 278,661,904 of CM048744.1, forward strand.
ATATTGTTTCACCGTCATTATTTGTATAATTTCCGGTTTTGTTTTGTTTACAAAATGTATTTGGCGTTAAACAAAAAAGTGAAAGCACCACCTGTACCGCTGAAAAGAAACTAGTGTCAACAAAGACGTGTATGGTATAAAGCTAGAATGGACTGAGATGTTCAGTAGTATTCTGTGATGGTCAGACATTAGTCTCTCTTTCGTTTATGGTAGCCCGCTGCTAATGATATGATGGAAGATCACAGGGAGCAGCGAAGCTCGTGTACTATACCACTGTAACTCTTCAAATGGCGGGACAGGCCGATTAATTCCATGACACTAGGCCTGAACTGCTAACTGTGGAAGAGATTCTGAACTCGTGTCAGTATATGGTAAGAATGATAAAGACTGATGTGGTTCCCCCTCTTGACTAGGATACAAAATGACATATCTCAAAATTGTAATAAAAGTCCTCACACCACATACACATTGGGGTTTGATAGAACATTTGGTTACTTCCGAGAAACACATTAGGAGACCTACACTTATCATGTAAGGTATGATATGGACTAAAAAGCGACATCTGTAACTTGAGAGATGATACCTTGATAGGATGGAAGCAAAACTTTTTTTTGGGTGTAGAGTCATCGACGTTTGTAGAAATAGCTTCATGTCTCCTACAAAGATATGTGTTGAGATCATTTCTATTTAGCAATTGGCCAATTTTCCTAATTTATCAGTCAGAGAGCGTATCTGACACTTGATGTCAGTATACTCTCATACTAGCTTCCATATATACGACGGTGAGATAGTAAATAAGCCGCAAACTTAGGTAGACACGCCATTACTGCGTTTACAAGCCTGAAAATTGCATTAGTTTTCAGCTGACTCCACCTGTAAATTTAAGCACTCGTCCTATAGTTCGAGAAGGCTTGAAAAGACTAGAGCTTGGCATTTTTGTGGCAGCGTTTGCATCCTACGAGGGTTATTCCAAAGGTAAGGTCCGATTCGCCGAAAATATTTGAAAGCGTCGCCAAGGACAAAACCCGCATGCGCACCGAATCGTGGCATACCTTGCATGTTAAAAGCCGTTAGTATCGTTGCTACTGTTGCTGTGTGATGTTGATAGCGTCAGTTTACAATGTTTAAAGGCAATCAGTTAGCCCGCGGATTGTGAAGTAAGAACAGTGATGCCGCGGCGGAGTGGCCAAGCGCATTGAGGCGCTATGCTCCGATGCGCGAGGCAAGTTCCCCGTCGGGGGTTCGAATCCCCCCTCGAGTATGGATGTTTGCGCTGTCTTCAGTATAAGCTAGTTCATAAGCAGTTTGTAAGTTTAGGGGCTGATGACCCCACAGTTAAGTCCCATAAGCTTAACAAACATTTTTTAAGGGCAGTGATACGGTTTCTGTCTGCAAGAAACATTTCAGCTGCAGAAATCCATCGACAGATTACCGAAGGACGGGGAAATGTCCACGATGCACCACGCCCTGGCCGATCATCCGTGATTTCAGACGAGTTGGTTAATGCGGTTGACGACAAAATTCTTGACGATCGATGATTCACTCTTTCGGGTTTAGAAGTGCATTTCCCGAATGATGAAGTGAAAAAAGCTGTTAAAGACTTCGCAGGCGGCCGATTTCTACAACTTAGACATTCAAAAGCTTGTTGAACGATATGACAAATGTCTAAATACGCATGGAGTTTATGTAGAAAAATAGAAATAGACGGAAGGAATGTCAATAAAACAATTGTACTGGAAAAAAGTTTGATTTTGGATGTTTTTGTTTTAACCGGACCTTACTTTTGGAACATTCCTCGTATAAGCGACGCTCTTGAGCTGTAACCTTATTTGGTTCCTTAAACTGCTGCAACCTACAAGACGGATGTGTCGTAGTGGTACAGAAATACCCCCACATAGAACGTAGTACTAGGGTGACAACCTCAGTATGCGATTTATTTACTGACTCATCCTCGTACAAATATATCATTGGGTACTATTGTGAAAGTAGCAAAGTAGACGTTCACAGTCTGCAAATTGTATGGTAATCCCTCCAGTTCTGTTTAATGATACACATAGTCCAGAGGCTGGAGAAATATCGTAGCGGAATAGCCGTGCGCACTATGGTGCCTTGCTGCGGCTCACGCGTGGCTGTTCGTGTCGGAGATTAGAATCCCCCCCAGGGCATGGGTGTTTGTATTATTATTAGGATAAGTTAGTTTAAGTAGTTTGTATGTTAAGAGACGGGCGACCATTGCATTTAGGTCCTGTTACTTTACAAACATTTGAATTTTGAACATTTGTTGGAGAAATGTTGAATGCTCGTACCATTTTGACACAAAATGTTACATTCGTCATTAACTTCTCTGATTTATAATGTCTTTAATTTCGAATGTTGCGATTATTCACTTGCTTTCTTCCAGGTGAATGACTCATGTGATTTTTCATCGATACGTGTGCTGTTGGGAGCTACGTTGAATTCCCATATACCCAAGCATTTTTATGTTGTTTGTTGTTTCATGAATCACTAAAAATGAATAAAGTGATGGTTCCTCTAACAAGACTTCTTCTTCTCCAGATGAGGTAGTATCACACTTCCTGTGTGTACAACAGCAACCGCACGTTGAGCTACAAATTTTGTTTCGTATGTTTGTTGATAATAATACGAGGATTGGATCTTAAATAGTGGCAACTATATACCCACAACCGATACAAAAGCGTTAGATGTTTACATCTGTTATTGTCCTTGAAAGCAGTCACCAGCGTTGTGTAGATTCCGTTGCCAGCGGTGTGGCAGGTGTAGTATACCGTTATCAGAACGCGTTCTGTTGATGGCGCGATTGGAGCGGTCTACTGCCTGTCGAATCTCTGAAACAGTTCTGTAGCGAATGCCACGAAGTGGTTACTTCATCTTCGGAATCATATCGAAGTCACAAGTTTTACGTCCGGGGAGTACCGTGAGTATACAGTACTTCCCAGTCTCATCGACCGAAAAGAGCAGCCACAGCTTGCGCTGTATTCGCCCGCGCATTGTCGTGCTAAATGATAGGTATTGTACCATCCACCATACTTCCTGGACCTAAGTTCCTGTGACTTTAATTTAATTCCTAAAATGAAGCAACAACTTCTTGGCATTCGCTTCAGCACTGTTCCAGAAATTCGATGAGTGGTAGACCGCTCCATTCGCTAACATCAACAGAACAGGCTATGCTAACGGTATACTAGGCCTTCCACTTCGCTGGCAACGGGTTCTACGCAATGCTGGTGACTTTTTTGAAGGACCGTAACAGGTGCAAACATATAACGCTGTTGTATTGGTTTCAAAAAACTATGTTGGTGACGTGTTTACGGGGCCAAATCAGAAATTTCTAGTTACGAAAGATAATAAATTAACTATCAGATCAAAAGCATACGGACACCAATGGGAAGACATTAATGATACTGCTCACCACTAAATGAAACACCCTCAAGGAAGCATCAAAATCAGGTGAAATTCTGCAGAATACGTTGTCGGCGAGGAGAGATGCACATGATCAGGATTTCAGCACCAGAGTACATCATGGGCGCCAATCGCGCCACTGCAAGTGCAGTCTGGGCGTAGTGGAATTGTACTTTCCTGTGGTTGTTTTCCATAAGTTGTTTGGGTATGCGTCTTTTACCTCAGCAAGCCTCTATCGAGCACGATTCATAGTTCGACAGAGGAATAATAGTTTCCTAGAGGTATTGCGAACCATCCTTCAGTGAAATCGGTGATTGTGTTGGATGTAACCGGAAAACTGCGATGCGGATATTTAAAGGCAGGAAGGAACAACGACGATACGGATTGCATCGACCTCGTTGTACCTCTAAATGTGATTAGGGGCACATTGTAATGGATAGCTCTGCCACGTCACGAAGCGTATCACAAGGAGTGTCTGTCCGACCCATTAAGGTCGCCTGCGGCGAGTGTGTCCGCGAGTGTCCATTACTGCGTATACCTTTGAGTTAACACCAGAGGCGTCGGCGCCGCAAATGGTGTGATGAACGACGGACGTGGAGGATCGAAGGATACGGCATTGTTTTTACCGACTAATCCCGATTCTGATCGTACCACCAAGCTGGTTGGATTAGAGTCTGTGCTGAGAGACTGCTGAACTGTCGTGTTATGCATCGCCTAACTGGTCCTTCACTTCGTGTAATGGAATGGGGTAGAAGTGGATTCCACTACGAAACACCCCTAACGTTAAGCCGAAATACTGGTGCTAGCCCCAATAGGTGGTTGCGGCAGCAGACCATTGGAGTAAGTCAAACGCGAAAGTTGCTCTGCGAATGCGAGCGTCCGGCTGTGCTGTGCACTTTTGTCGGTTCTGTCCGGCAGCGAACTAACTATTTGGCAACATGGTTACAGTCCGTTTCTCCCACCCCAGTAGGCGGAGCCATAGATCATCGTGTGTCGGCCCCACTGTAGTACCACTTACCCCTACACTAGTCGGCGAGCGGTGAGTATCAAAAGTGTTAGAGCCGGCTGTCGTAGTTTCGGACTTGTTGACGGTCGCAGTGCAATAGGATAATGCATGACCACACGTGGTACGCAGTGTTGAAGACTTTCTGAGTCTGCTATGATGCGAGGAAGGAAGTGGACAGTTGCTAGCAAGCATGTGGACCTGGGTCTGCAACTAAAACATTTGATTAATCCACAAGAACTTTGTTGATAACATGAAATAAATGCTTATAACTTTGCTATGCTTGTATCTTCTAATGTATAAAGCAGAGTGTCCGTATGTTTGTACGTGTTGCGTACAAATCTACAGTTTTGTTCCAATCTTTACTACATTTTGTGCACGTAAGCTTAAATCCATGAGGACGGTCGCCGTAAGTGCAAAAATCACATACGATATATAATTCAGGAGATATGACGTCACAAACAATGAGATGCGCGAAAAACTGCAGCTCATTTTCTCCTAAACTATTGGACCGATTTCAACCAAATTTGGTACACATATTCCTTACCGTGAGGTACCAATTGCTGCATAGTTAAGAATCACATAAGGCACATGGTTCAAAATATATTACGTCATAACCAATAGGAATTGCAAAAAATGCCATATAATGCGGTGAGACTTTCGAAATACACTGTATGAGAATGACAGTACTTAGCGACTTGCAACAAACTTTAAACATAATTTCAAACCTTTATTAAATTTTTTCTCGTTGGGAACCATAGTATAATGATGAAAGGAAAAAAAAGTTTCTCGCTTACTACTTTTCCGCTGTTTATGGAGTAAAACTACGGCTCTCGGTATGACGTTACAATTTATAATTTGAACACTACAAATTGTAGCAACAGGAAATTTTATATACATACATAGTTGATTGTAGCTTCTAAATTGTATCACATTCCGACACGTAGTTCATGAGATATGAGCACATAAACAGTAACGTCCTGCTGTTCATTGACTAAAACTCCGCAATTCGGTATGACGTTACAGTTTCTATTTTCTACACTACCTATTGTAGCCTCAGGAAATTTTTCAGACAGTATAAACACATATAGTTGAGTGTACCTTCCAATTTGTATCACTGTACGACACGTAGTCCATTCTATATGAGCACATAAACAGTGACGTTCATGGAAAACCGCCCCATTACGCACCAAGTTTTAATCTATTTCTTCTTCACTACTAATTGTATTTCGAAGAGAATTGACAGACATACAGCCTTTATACAAATGAATATATACCTGAAAATGTCAGGAATAAAGAGATAACCACCCGGGAACGCCGGATTGTTACATATTTCCTGTCTATTACAATGTTCTGCAATGCGTCCCTATTACGACAACTGGCAATTGTACCATAGACTGCTGGCGCTAGTCGATGGAACTCATGGATCGTAACTGTAGAACTGCATGGAACTGTCCTGTACTCTCCCTGATGCGCCGGCATAGATATGGAGTGTCCCCATCTTTCAATTGGCTGGCGCGCGAGGTGAGCAAAGAGGTACCCGACTGCGTGCGCCTCCGTTGGCTGAGGTACTATGAGGCGACTTATCGCTCCCTCGTATACTGGTGCGGCGACTTGCTTGCACTGCCGGCGTTGTGGCGAAAAGCGACACCACAACGGAAGACTTCCTTGTCGCTCATGGGATTGCATTGCTACCTTGGTCTGCTTATTCCCCCAATCTGTAGTGCACCGAGCACTTCTAATCGGTGACTGCGGATTAACTGGCGCAGGATACCGCAGTCGCTGCTGAACCAGATCAACTCTGAAAATATGTGGGAGCAGCATGGCCTGTTCTACCAGAACAATAATCAAGAACCTCTTTGACATATTGCCGAGGTGTGCAGCAACGGTTAAAGCCAGCCTCGGTGGAGTGGTCGAGTGGTCTAAGGCGCCTGAGTGCGCGGTTACACGCCTCGGAGGTTCGAGTCCTCCATCGGACATGGTGTGTGTGTGTGTGTGTGTGTGTGTGTGTGTGTGTTGTCCTTACGTATTTTATAAGCCTAGGGACTAATAACCAAAGACGTTAAGTCCCATATATTTACAAACAGTTGAACAAGCCAGAAATCGTGGCAACACTCAATAATATTCCATTATGTTCTTCATTGTAGATGTAGCTGTAGTTTCAATCATGTGATCTTTGTACAACGTATTATCTCCCGAATAATTTTGGCTGTGATACATCCGGTCCTATTAGGTGTTGCGTCAGCAGCGTTGATGGTCAGCAGCGTATGAGAGCTTAAACTCTGATGTGTAAAATATCCAAGATATGTCTAAAAATGTTTGAAGGACCGACAGATCATTCTTTCTCAGGAGAAATCGGAGAAGGCAGAGACGCTGGACTTTGTGGGTCTGAAACATATTCGACGAGTCGATGTTGTAACTTACTCAAAGGTTTGGTTTGAGTAGAGGTCTGTGGGAAGGCCATTCAACTTCGTGAATGTTATTATCCACAAAGTATATCACTCTACAATCTCTGCTTTAAGAAAAGATTCTATTTCATGCCAATGCAAACAGTCATAATCTCCGATCAGTTCTATACTGCACACAGTTCACAGATCTGTAAAATTTATTTACATGATCATGCAATTAGCTTTTCTTAAGTTTAATTACGAAAACACTCGCAACTGCACATGATGTCAGACAAAATTTCCTAGGCATTCTCCAGTCCAAACTCTTTGTTTGATTTCCAAAGTCATCGCTCCGAAGCACCCAATTCTAGTCATCCATTTATCAGGGGCGTGACACTTTAGGTAACCTTTCCTTGAGACGGAAAAGCTTTTGTCTATGGATCGATAGGCTTTAGGAAGCATCGATCGTGCGAAATCCAGCTTGCCATTTCTCTCATGAAATCGTACCTCCTATGAATTAAGGGCAACAGACTGCATATTTCTCAATTTCCGAAAGACCTTTGACACGGTACCACACTAGGCACTGCTAACGAAGGTACGAGCTTATGGAATAGGAACCAAATATGTGAGTGGCTCGAAGACTTCTTAAGTAATAGAACCCAGTCCGTTGTCCTGTACGATGGCGAGTATTCATCAGAGACTAAGGTATCGTCAAGGGTTCCACAGGGAAGGTGATAGGACCGCTATTATTTTCTATCTACACTCCTCGAAAATGTAAAAATCCAGCAGAGCGAAATTTTATTGACACTTTCTTGAGGATGTATATAACACAAGATCACACAGACAGATCCATAAGTAGGTGAGTACAGTTACCAGAGCGTGCACAATGTCGACGCTAGTACCGTGTATGCCTTCCTTTTACATTAATGCAATCTTCAATTTTCCAATGGATACAATCATAGAGGTAATGAATGTAGTCTTTCGGTAAGGCCTGCTATGAAATTTCCACCTGGTGCCTCTGTTGGGCCAAAATTCGTGCCAGTCGTACTGACTGCGCCAAGTAGACGTTTCATCCGATCACAAACATGCTCAACGGGGGACAGATATGGGAATCGTGCTAACCAGGGCAGTTGACGAGCACGTTGAGTGATGCGGGATACATGTGGGCGTGCATTGTGCAGCTAGAAAGGCATATCGCCTTGTTGGTGCATGAGCAGTAGCGAGACGGGCTGAATGATGGTTTCAATGTTGAATGTTCCCTCACTGATACGAAGAGGAGAACAGGCAGTGTAGGATATGGCTCTCCACAACATGCTGCACGATTATGCATATCATTAGGGCGACTTTCGCTCACGCCTCGACATCTTTCAGCCCGCCTCCAGTGGTGTACTTATGGATGGATGAATGGAGGCCGGCCGCGGTGGCCGAGGTGACTGAGGCGCTCCAGTCACGGTCAGCACGGCCACTACGGTCGGGGGTTCGAATCCCCCCTGGGGCATGGATATTTGTGCCGTCCTAGTTCGTAAGTAGTTCATAAGTAGTTTGTAAGTTTAGGGACTGATGACCCCGTAGTTAAGTCCCTTAAGCTTAACAAACATTTGAACATTTTTTGATGAATGGAGACGTCGCTTCTGCCTCAGTGCCATTGATGTTTGTACGCATATGTGTCGTTATGCAGGGGAGTGCGAAAATATGGAGTGTATACGTGAGAGGCACACGGAGCTGACAACCAGTATCTTGATGTGCGGAGCCATATTCTACACTAGCCATTCTTATCTGGTGATCATTCACAGAACATTTAACAGCGCAAGGTATACTGAAACCATCTTTCAACCCGTCTTGACACCGTTTAGGCACCAACAAGGCGATAAACTTTTCTAACAAGACAATGTACATTCAGATGTATCCTATGCCACCCAACGTGCTCTTCAAGGTGTACGTTAACTACCCTGGCCAGCACGATCCTTAGATCTTTTTCCAACTCAGCATGTTTGGCACCGGATGAACCGTCATCTTGCGCAGTATACACGACCAGCACATAATCTGGCCCAACTGACGCACCAGATGGACATTTCACGGCAGGCCATTCTACAAGACTACATTCGGCACATCTATAAACGTGTTACGGGAGAAGTGCAGCTTGCGTTGCTGCAAAAGGAGGGCAAAAACGGTACTAGCATCGTTATTTCACACGTTCTGGTGAATGCACTCACGAACTTATGGCTCTGTCTGTGTTGTATACATCCTCAAGAATGTACCAATAAAATTCCCCTCTCCTTGGTGACGAATTCATGGTGTTCGTTTTCAATTTCCAGAAAAGTATATAAATGATCTGACGGACAGAGTAAGTTGCTACCTGCGGCTGTCTGCTGATGATGCTGTGGTGTACAAGAGAGTGTCGTCATTGAATGACTGTAGCAAGATTCATGATGACTTGGCCAAATTTCTAGATGGTGTAGGAATGCCAACTAGCCCTAAATGTAGAAAAATGTAAGGTGAGGCAGATGAGTAGGAGAAACAATCCAGTAATATTCGAATACAGCATTAGTTGTGTGCTGCTTGACACAGTCGCGTCAATTCAATACGTAGGCGTAACTTTGACATCGAACGAGTATATGAAGGACAGTCGTGGGGATGGCGGATGGTCGACTTCACTTTATTAGGAGAATTTTGGGAAGATTTGATTCGCCTGTAAAGGAGACAAAGAATAAAACGCTTGTACGACCCCGTTTTTAGGACAGCTCAAGTGTTTGGGATTCGCACCAGAGGACATAGAGGCAGTTGAGAGGCGGCCGGCTAGATTTGTAACTGGTAGATTCCATCAATGCGCGAGTTTTACTGAGATGCTTCGGGAACTGAACTCGGAGTCGCTGGAGGGAAGGCGACGTTCATTTCGAGAAACATTTCTGAAGAAACTGAGAGGGTCGAAATTTGAGGCGGATTGCAGAACGATCCTACTGCCACCAACCTACATTTCGCGTAAAGATCAGAGAGATTTGGGCTCTTACGGGGAAGCGGAACTGGAAAGCAAGTAACTAGTAGTGGTACTGAATACCCAACCCTATGCACCTTTGGGTGGATTGCGGAGTATGGATGTAGATATGCAACCTCATTGGTGATAAAGCACTGACTACATATGTGTGTGGCTTAATAGGAGCGCCGCAAGCATGTTTCGCGCTATTGCTGGACTGCAGGTAGCACTTTGAAACTCACGACTGACAGTTCATTAATATATCACGCGATGAATTTTGACAGTCATTCTCAGTAGTATTGCTGACGCTACTTCTCACTACCTACAGAATACATGCATTTTGCAAGTCTCGGTCTAGTTGTGCTTGTCCCTTTGGTTTCCACTGCACAATCACGTGACTAACAGTTTGAAAGAACAGACGCTGCAGTTTTTAATTGTAAGTCTCCAAGTAGAGGACTGGTGCTGATTTCAGTGCGGATGCACATGATGATCGGACTACTGGTGGGACTACAGGGCCAGCTGCGAACAGTGGACTACAATGGTCGCAGTAGGAGGACATACGAAAGTTTGGACAGGACAGGGTAGGTGCTTGGGTAGTCCTTGCACGTGTGTTAATCCCATGTGCCTGAGGTGGCTCGGGGGTGTAGCGCAACTGTGTAGTAAGCAGGAGGTCCCAGACAAATATTCATATATCGTTTTTGAATGGTTATACCTAACAGCAGCTGAGACTAGAAAAGCCCATTTAAAAATTATTCTAAGAATGACAGTTCCCCGAAGGATTGGGTCCTCAGGTAATATCCACTTTTAAATGTGGACATGGAACTTAGTTCCAGTCGTCGTCAGAACTCGCTCAAATGGTAGAACGTTGTCCCAAAATATCACCTCTCTTCACTACACAGACATTTCTTTTACTGCGCCGGAGAATTTCGGTAATACAGGGTGTTACAGAAAGGTACGGCCAAACTTTCAGGAAACATTCCTCACAATTCCTCACACAAAAAGAAAGAAAATATGTCAAGTGGACATATGTCCAGAAACGCTTAATTTCCATGTTTACAGCTCATTTTATTACTTCTCTTCATATCACATTAATTATGGAATGGAAACACGCAGCAACAGAACGTACGAGCGTGACTTCAAACACTTTGTTACAGGAAATGTTCAAAATGTCCTCCGTTAGTGAGGAAATTTACAATTTGATCACGTTGAAATGAAGCCTCATCCGTAAATAGAACATTCGCACTGAAATGAGGAGTGACACATTGTTGGATGAACCATTCGCAGAAGTGTACCCGTGAAGGCCAATCAGCTGCTGATAGTGCCTGCACACGCTGTACATGGTACGGAAACAACTGGTTCTCCCGTAGCACTCTCCATACAGTGACGTGGTCAACGTTACGTTGTACAGCACCAACTTCTTTGACGCTGACAGCAGGGTTATAGTCAACTCCACGAAGAATAGCCTCATCCATTGCAGGTTTCCTAGTCGTTCTAGGTCTTCCCCAGTCCCTAAGACGCCGATCAATTGCTTCGAACGTCTTCCTGCCGGGACACCTTCGTTCTGGCAATCGATACAAACGTACCGTGCCACGGGTATTGCTCCGTGCTAATCCATACATCAAATGGGAATGGGCCTCTGCCAACTCCGCATTTGTAAAAACATTGCACTGACTGCAAAAACACGTTGGTGATGAACACTAACCAGTTGATTCAACGTACTGATGTGCTTGATGCTAGTACTGTCGAGCAATGAGTCGCATGTCAACACAAGTACCGAAGTCAAAATTACCTTTCTTCAATTGGGCCAACTGGCGGTGAATCGAGGAAGTAGACTACAGTACACACTAACGAAACAATTGGGTATTTTGACAATTATCTGCACGAATTATATCAATTTACATTTAAAGAGAAATACTAAAATGAGCTCTAACTTGCATATTAAGTGTTTCCGGACACATGTACACGTAACATATTTTCTTTCTTTGTGTGTGAGGAATGTTTCCTAAAAGTTTGGCCGTACCTTTTTGTAACACCCTGTATACACCAGCCACTACTGCGTCGTAAATACCACTGACGAACAGCACGGAGAGCCTACCGCGAATTCTTCTCCGCGCGGCGGCCAACTTTTAAAATTTACTGCGACGAGTACGGCGTTGAGCTGTGGCTCCGGCGAGAGGAGGAACTTGCAAATTGTCCTCCGGAGAGTCGAAAAGAATGCTCATCACGCAGCAGCAGCGGGCTGGCGCGCCCTCGGCGCTGGCGCGATTAATACATTTCGTCGAGTTCACTAATTCCGGCGAGCTGTCGCGGATGTGGCGTGGGAGGCAGAGAGGGAGGGAAGCAGAGGCGGCGGCGGCTGCGAGGAGCCCCGGGGGCCGGAAGAGGCGCAGAGTTTTTGGAGGCGAGGCGACGCGCCGGCGCTGTAAATCGCGCACAAATGTTGCGTATAAATAGCAGCACAATGCTCATTGTCCGGAGGACGCCATAATGCAGCGCGCGCTCCTTTATTACGGCACAACGAGCCGGCAAAAAACGCCGCCGGCGGCGCTGCGGTCGCCGCCACTTGTCCGCCGACAGCAGCGCCCGGGCCGGGCCGGGGGCAAGCCACCGCCGCCTCTATTTGCATCTCTCCGCCGGCGCACACAGGCGGCGGTGACTGTCGCGGCGCGCTCCTTCACTCGTTATACCATTGGCAATTGGCTTAGGCACCGCGGCAAGGATGTTTTAGTGATGGCTGAACATCATTTTTTTTATGAGTTACTATGCGGACATCCTTAGCAGCGATAATATATATTTACAGGTTGTCACAGTTATCTTGCTCACCCAAAATATCTATGGAACAACAGCTATTGCTGAACGACTTTCACCGATATCATGGGCTCATGAATGTACAGGGTGTTCAGAAAAGGACTCCCTGTTTTCAATATTAAATATATCGAAAACAAAGATCGATAGAGGAATGCGGTAAACGGTATGTTTATTGTGAAAGCTGTAACACGTTTATACAGCAGTCTGAAATAATAGTTACAAAAGCTGCTAACAGATGGCGCTGTAATCGTCATACGTAACGCCTAGTATAAATAGTGATCCGAAGCCCAGAGCGATCAGTTCCACTACTGAAACGTGAAAGGAGGTTAGCGTGCCGAAGGAAGAGATTAAAACCATGTACTCCATTGAACAACGCATTTTTCTGGTGCTAGAGTACCACAGGTTAGAAGAGAGTCCTACGGCAACAAGGCGAAGTTTTCAAGCACGATTTAATGTTCCAAAAGGTCCCGATGCGAAAACCAATTGTACGCTCTTCGCAAAATTTCAGGCAGCGTAACTGATGATCTAGTGGGGCATGTTGGCCGCAAGCAAACCGCATTTACGCCTGAAAATATCGTCACAGTTTCTGGAATTATTCAGAGAAATCCAATGTCATCCGTCCGTAGAATTGCGTCTGAGACTGGTTTGAAGCGTTCCAACACGCAGAAAATACTGAGAAAGAGCCTACACATGTTTACATTCAAAATTGAGACGTAACAGGCCATACCCGTACGACCTGTGCAACAAATGGTTGCCTTTGCTGATCAGATGCTCACAATGATTGATAGTGAATGATTTGATGTTGGCTGCATCTGGTTTACAGATGAAGCTCACTTGAATGGATACGTGAATAAGCAGAACTGGCGATTTTGGGGTTCCGAAAAACCATATTGGTGTGAAGCGAAACCCCTGTATTCTCTTCAAGTTAGTGTGTGGGCTGCAGTATGCAGGAGAGGCATTATTGGCCCTTTTTTCATTCGGCAAACGGTCACTGGTGCACGTTACGCTGTAATTTTGGAAAAATTTGTCGCCACACAGCAAGCGTTAGAGGATCGACCAGGTACTGAATAGTTTATGCAAGATGGAGCCCGACCACATCGGACCGAACAAGTGTTTCGCTTTCTTGAGGAATACTTTGGGAATCGAGATATTGCTTTGGAATATCCGAAATTTACTGGTGCAGGCATGGATTGGCCTCCATATTCGCCGGATGTGACTCCCTGCGACTGTTTTTGTGGGGCACAGTGAAAGACATGGTCTACCCGAAGCATCCCGCCACGCTGGACGAGCTTGAATCGGCGATCTCTGTGGCATGTGAATCGATTTCGGTTGAGACACTACGAAATGTGATGGCGTATTTCATTCTTTGTTTGCGCCACCTCTGTAGTGCAAAGGGTGAACATTTGGAAAACATTGTGATGTGATTGTTTGCAAAGAGTGTTTTCATACGATTATTTCACTTATGTATACTGATATGAGCTGTACAGCGTACAACGCCATCTGCTAGCAGCTTTTGTAACTATTATTTCAAACTATAAACTTCTTATAGCTTTAACAATAAACATACCGTCTACTGCACTCCTCTATCGATCTTTGTTTTCGAAATATTTAATTTTGAAATCAGGGAGCCCTTTTCTGGACACCTTGTAAATATTTTGAAATATTCTAAAACGAAAGCATAAGTGTTTTTAAACTTATTTGTTTTTTTAAATAGACACCTTATATTATTTCATCAGCAATGTTTAGCATGACGATTCACATAAACAATGTCGTTGACAGCATCGCAATACGCCATTTACATCCCGAAATATTGTGAAGTGAAGTTGACGGTGAAATCCGCGGCCAGAGCTCGTTCTGAGACTCAGACGAGAACCCCAAGTTGCTCAGGACGTGATCTAGCCGCACGTTTCGCGTATTTCAAGAGTCAACTTCGCTTCGAAATATTCAGGGATGGAAGTGGAATATTTCGAAGCAATCGACGTGATTGTTTATGTGGTTCATTATTCTATAGATTGTTGATGAAATAATGTATGGAGTGTATTTAAAAACAAAAAGAAGACTTATGCTTTCGTTTTAGAATGTTTCAAAATATTTGCATTCATGAGTCCCTGCCTTACAATGATACCAGTAAAAGACGTTTTACATTATGTGTTGCTGTTCCAGAGATATTTTGCGTGAGCAACTTAATTGGGCCACTCAGTATATACAGGGTGTTTCTAAATGATACTGATAATCGTCGTGGGATGGTAGAAGACGGCGTGAAGAACAAAATGAGGTAGAGAACCTATGACCGGAAACGTCAACCAACGGCGCTACCGAGCGTCAAAATTATAGGTGCTGGCGCCGGCGTTAAACAAATGAGGAAAACAGTCTCGCCCCCTCGAGTACATGTAATACGTGACGTTTGATCAGATTTGTTTATGTTGTACAATGTCTTAAGTGTCCTGTAATAATGTCGTATGTTGTCTGTCGGTGTCTACAAGTATTGCTCCCCCTTATTTCCTTGCATTTATGATATCCATACGTTCAATACAATAAAGGCGTTGGCATCACGAAATATCTACCGTTGTTCATATCATGTGACGAATCACTATACACGTACATCTACATACATACTCCGCAATTCACCGTAAGGTGCGTGGCAGAGGGTGAACTGTACCACTACTAGGCATTTCCTTTCCTATTCCATTCCCAAATAGAGCGAGGAAAAAAAGAATGCCTATATGCCTCCGTACAAGCCCTACATACATACTCCGCAATTCACCATAAGGTGCGTGGCAGAGGGTGAACTGTACCACTACTAGGCATTTCCTTTCCTATTCCATTCCCAAATAGAGCGACGAAAAAAAGAATGCCTGTATGCCTCCGTACAAGCCCTACATACATACTCCGCAATTCACCGTAAGGTGCGTGGCAGAAGGTGAACTGTACCACTACTAGGCATTTCCTTTCCTATTCCATTCCCAAATAGAGCGAGGAAAAAAAGAATGCCTATATGCCTCCGTACAAGCCCTAATTTCTCTTATCTTGTCTTTGTGATCTCTACGCGAAATTTAAGTAGGTGGCAGCAAGATCGTACTACACTCAGCTTCAAATTCCGGCCCTCTAAATTTCGTCAACAGAAATTCACGAAAAGGACGTCGTCTTTCCTCCAGCGATCCCCAATTGAGTTGTCGGAGCATTTCCGTGACACTTGCGCATAGGTCGAACCTACCAGTAACAAACCTAGCTGCTCGACTCTGAACTGCCTCTATGTCTTCCTTTAAACTGATCTGCTGCGGGTCCCAAACAC
This sequence comes from Locusta migratoria, assembly GCA_026315105.1. Lineage (NCBI taxonomy): Eukaryota > Metazoa > Arthropoda > Insecta > Orthoptera > Acrididae > Locusta > Locusta migratoria. The sequence goes on from CM048744.1 coordinate 278,677,782, forward strand.
TTGAGCAATACCCAAGACGTGGTCGTACAAGCGTTTTATACGCGGCCTCCTTTACACATGAAGTACATCTTCCCAAAAGCCTCCCAATAAACCGACGTCGGCTGTCCGCCTTACTCACAACTGCCCTTACACATTCCAGCAGCGTATATATTTTGATGGCTGATGCACAAGACGAAGTTAGTGTACAAAACACAACACAGTACCGCTTTTATTCTTTGTCAGTTACATCCATCTTTGTAAATCTTATGGGACTTAACTACGGGGTCATCAGTCCCTAAACGTACAAACTACTTATGAACTACTTACGAACTAGGACGACGAGGGGGGATTCGAACCCCCGACCGTAGTGGCCGTGCAGACCGTGACTGAAGCGCCTCAGTCCCCGCGGCCACCGCGGCCGGCCATATCTCATGAACTACGTGTCGAACTGTGATACAGTTTAGTAGGTACATTCTATGTGTGTATACTGTCTGTAAAATGTCCTGCGGCCGCAATTTGTAGTGTACATAACGAATACCGTAGTTTTACCCCTGAACAGCGAAAAAGTAGTAATCAAGAGACTTTTTTCCTTTATCATTTTGCTATGGTTGTCAGCGAGATAAAGTTTAATAAATGTTTGAAGTTATGTTTAAAGATTGTTGCAAGTCGTTAAGTTCTCTCAGTCTCATATACTGTATTTATAAAGTCTCGTCGCATATGTGGCACTTTTTTGCGATTCCTATTGTCTATGACGTTATATCTTCTGAACCATGTGTCGTATGGATTTATTAACCTTGCAGCAATTGTTACCTCCCGGTAAGGAATGTATGTACCAAATTCGGTTAAAACTGGTACAGTGGTTTAGGAGAAAACGAACAGCCTTGTTTCTTAATGCAGCAGTTTTTCGCGCATTACATTGTTTATGACGTCATATCTCGTGAACTATGTGTTGTACGTGATTATTACACTTAACGGCGACCCTGCTCATGGATTGAAGCTTACGTGTACAAAATTTCATAAAGATTGGAACAAAACTGTGGATTTGTATATAATACGTACACACAAACACTCAAACATACGGACACACTACTTTATGTACATGGTGAGGCAGCTATGTCATAACACCCTAGGAATCTCCCCAACCGTAATAGATAAAAAGATGCCGTTTGGACAGTGAATTGCAGGGAAAGGGTCTACTTGAATACATTTTTTTTATTACAGAGATATGACGCCATCCTTATTTTTTAATTTTTAATTTTTTTATTTTTATTTATTTTTTTTAATTTTTTTTAATGGAACCCTATGTTAAGTATTAACATAACATGATGGGCTTAAAAATCATAATATTTAGGCGAATAGTTTTTGAGACACATATGTTTTCCTATCGTATTCGTATTTCGAAGCGGCGTTGACCAATGCGATCATTCCCGTTGACCACTGAGGAACTTAATAGGGAATGCGTTGTTTTCCTGTTTCGCGATAACGCCGCAAGGCGACTATAAATTTACATTGCCGTGGTGGAGTAGCCGAGTGCTCTAAAGCGTCTCGCTGCAGAGCGCGCGGTTGCTCGCCGTGGAGGTTCGAGTCCTCCCTGGGGCATGGGTGTGTGTGTTGTCCTTAGGTTAGTTTACCAAGATTTAAGTAGTTTGTAAGCTACGGACTGATGACCACGCAGTTTGGTCCGATAGATTTACAAATATTTTAATGTGCATTGCAGCAGAGGGGAAGCATTTTGAGCAGATGCTTTAGTAAAGTTATGTATGATGTACAGTATGTATTTTGCATCATTGTGTGTATTTGATCTGTATTGTGTGATCAATAGTAAATCTTTTCAAATAAAAAACAAATACGTACGCAATAATTCTGAACAATAAGGGCTTCATCATTTACATTTGTATTTGTGTTACTTAAAATGTATTATCATCTTGTAGTATTTTTATACTGTATTTTGTCTATTATTTTGCTATCACAGTTGTCAAATAACTGATTAGTTTTTGCGAGTAATCATCAGATAATTTTTGCACAAAATATCGCAGTACGTATGATTATTGTCGGGTAAATGAGCGTGTTTGTGTAAGGATGGACTCGCGACGTTTACTGTGTACTCTACACAACGGGAAAAGTAGCACTGGACAACGCCTCTTCGAAGCAGGAATAAGATACGGGAACATATCTGTGCCTCAAAAACTATTCGCCTAAATGTTACGATATTAACATATTTGAAAATGTTCAAATGTTTATAGAGCTCTTGGGACTTAACTACGGTGTCATTGGTCCCTAAACTTACAAACTACTTGTGAACTAGTTTATACTAAAGAAAGCACAAACATCCATGCCCGAGGGGGAATTCGAACTCCGACCACAGCGGCCGTGCAGACCGTGACTGGCACGCCGTAGACTGCTCGGCCACTGCGGCCGGCCAACATATTTGAAGCCGTCTTTTTAAGCCCATCATGTTAAGCTAAAATTTAACATAGGGTTTCATAAAAGAAACAGAGATGACGTCATAATTTTCTAATAAAAATAGCACAAATATGAAATGTGATGTATTTGAAGTAGCCCCTGTCCCTACAATGCACTGTTCAAACGGCATCTATTACGGTCGGAGAAATACAAGGGGTGTTATGACTTAGCTCCGCAAAAAAAAAAAAAAAAAAAAAAAAATAATAATAATAATAATAATAAAATATGTGTGTGTGTGTGTGTGTGTGTGTGTGTGTGTGTGTGTGTTGGGTGTGTGTGTGGGTGTGTGTGTTTGTAGAGCTTATGGGACTTAACTACGGCGTCATCCATCCCTAAACTACTTATGAACTACCTAATACTAAGGACGGCACAAATATCCATGCCCGAGGGGGGATTCGAACCCCTGACCGTAGTGGCCTTGCAGACCGTGACTGGCGCGCCGCAGACCGCTCAGCCACCGCGGCCGGCGTTAGCTGCCTCACCCTGTATAAAGATTTAATATCATTTCATACGATTTTAACGTCTGGTCATATTTTTTATTCTTCTAATGAAGACACCCATAGACGGTGTTGAACTCTAGCTGAAGTGTAATTGTTTTACAGCAACTTGTGAAGTGGCATATCTCCTTATACAGTAACTTTTAGTCACGAATAATGTCTGGTGTGTTGTCAGAAACGTACGAGTGCATAAATTTGGCGAGTTTCCTCTTTAAGCGGAGGTGACAACTTGGTAAAACTAGTAGCGCGGTATTTCTGGCGGTGTTTGGAAGTGCGGTCTCGGGCGTGCACTTTTTCGCCGACCGCAGCCCTGGAGTTGTGTGGAGTAACTCAGGCGCCTGCGAGTGCGCCTGGGGCCGCCTCGAGCACACGTGGCGGCCGTAAACAGCGCGTGTTACGCGGCCGGGCCGCACCTGCTAAGCGCCCCAAGGCCGCCTAAGTGCGCCCCGCCGTTCGGCCAACAAGTGCCGCCTATAGCTTCCCCCGTGACCTGCTGCGCTGGCCGGGCGCGTTCATTATCGGCAGACTACTATGCTAAGGAGGGCCACTCCCACAAACTAGCGCAGGATCTTATCGCCGGCACCGCATGCACTGCCCTTAGACATAGCCTACTACAACATTTACCGACCACCTATAAGAAGCGAGAACATGCCATTAAATTAACAGTGTTTATACGCAGGGAATTACATGTTCCGGCATTTACCTCACAAAGTGTTTCCTGAATTGTAAGAAACTTTGCTGTATCAAAGATGGCGCTATATGAAGAAATTATTTATTAATTACGACAGGCCTGTTTCACCTGAATTGCCATCTTCAGGTTTATTAATCTATACTTCCTTATTTGCCATCATGAGGATTTGACTATTTTATTGCTGTCAGTAGTCAACACATTTAGTATCGTTATTATATATCAGTTAAATTACGAATTTAATTTTTTTTTAATTTCGTTTTTTGACAGCTATTTTGACAGCTCCAGCTATGTTACATTAGCTGTAGCCATGCAACATCGCTGAGTGAGCTGTCAAAATAGCTGTCAAAACACGAAAAAATAATAAATAAATAAATAAATAAAAGAAATAAATTAGGAATTTAACTGATATATAAGAACGATACTAAATGTGTTCACCATTAACATCAACAAAATAGTCAAATCATCATGACAGCAAAAAAGACAATGACGTTAAAAGGAAGTACAGATTAATAAACCTGAAGATAGCAATTGTGCTGAAACAGGCCTGTCGTAATTAATAGTTTCTTAATACAGCGCAATCTTTGATACAGCAAAGTTTCTTACACTGTCATTATATGACGTACTAGCTTAAACACGCGGTTCCGCTCGCGTGTTGGTTGATTATGATAGATAATGTGTGAAACAGATGTATCAAAAGAAATTCTGTTTTTTACTGTTTTATTTACTTATTCTTATATTTCCTTATTCGTATGCTTATTCTTACAGAGATAGAGATGAAGAAATTGTAGCACGCATAGACGAAAGAGATGGTCTGTGGCATTCTGTTTCGCTGTATGTCACCTCCTTGCTACAGAGTCGCAAATGTCATCGCTGGTCTTCAGTCCGAATCTTTTTTAATAATTTGACGACTTTCAACCACCATATCTTCCACCCCTTTATAGCTATCGGCATGAAACTGCTATGGTGTACAACGGGAGACTTCGGACAACAATTACACACAAGCCATTCGTTTGCGTTCTGTAGTTTTCGCTGCAGAGCGAAATATTAACACACACACATGTAGAATTTTATATACACCGATAACTTTCCATCCCAATATACTCCACCCTTTTATCATTATCAACCCTCAAGCAACAATGCAACCAATAAAACCATTTTCAAAGAGTCAATATAATTTTCAAGGAGTAATTATTGTTCCGCATTTCGCGTTATATTCTTCAAATTACTAAATATCTATCAGATCGCTATAAAACCCTGCCTAAAACCTTCCTCAGACATAAATTAGTTACTGTAATATTAGTAATATTTAAGTCTCTGCGTCTTCGGACTTTTTTTTTTTTTTTTTTTTTTTTTTTTTTTTTTTTTTTTTTTTTTTTTTTTTTGTTAAGCTTAAGGGACTTAACTACGGGGTCATCAGTCCCTAAACTTACAAACTACTTATGAACTACTTACGAACTAGGACGGCACAAATATCCATGCCCGAGGTGGGATTCGAATCCCCGACCGTAGTGGCCGTGCAGACCGTGACTGGAGCGCCTCAGTCTCCTCGGCCACCGCGGCCGGCTCTTCGGACGTGATAGGCGTACACCAAACAGACATTCACATTAATATATATAGATAAATAGCTATCCGATCGCCATAAAACCGTGCCTAAAGCCTTCCCCGGGTAGACATTAGTAACTGTACAAATTTTTACCTCTGTATGTCTTGTGGTTCAGACGTGATAAACTTACACCGAACAGACATTCATATTTATAGATATATATTACTGCCATTTTTCAGACATATATTTATTTTTATAAGGACTGTACGTTTGTAAAATCTCTTGGGAATACAATTAATAGTAAAGAAGCAGTAGATAAAAACTTGGTGCTTGATGGGACAATCTTCCATTAACGTTACTGTTTATGTGCTCATATCTCATGAACTACGTATCGTACTTTGATACCATTTAGAGGGTACTTTCAGCTATAAGTATGTGTATTGTCTAGAAAATTTCCTGCGGCTACAATTTGTAGTGTACAAATTATAAATTGTAACGTCATACTAAATGCCGTAGTTTTACTCCATAAACAGCGGAAAAGTAGTAAGCTAGACACTTTTTTCCTTTCATCATTTTGCTATGGTTGTCAGCGACAAAAAGTTTAGTAAAGATTTGAAATTATGTTTAAAGTTTGTTGCAAGTCGCTGAGTACTCTGATTCTCATATAGCGTAGTTATAAAGTCTCACCGCATTGTGTGGCAGTTTCTTGCGATTCCTATTGTTTATGACGTCATATCTTCTGAACCATGTGTCGTATGTGATTCTTACACTTATGGCGACCGTCGTCATGGACTGAAGCTTACATGTACAAAATTGGAAAAACTGTAGATTTGTATGCAACACGTACATACATACGGACACTCTGCTTTATATATTAGACGACAGGCCTGTTTCAGCACAATTGCCATCTTCAGGTTTTTTAATCTTTACTTCCTTGTAACGTCGTTGTCTTATTTGCCGTCATCAGGATTTGACTATTTTATTGCTGTCAGTAGTCAACACATTTAGTATCGTTGTTAAATATCAGGTAAATTACGAATTTGATTTTTAAAAAATTTCGTTTTTTGACAGCTATTTTGAAAGCTCCAGCTATGTTATATTAGCTGTTCAAATGTTCAAATGTTTGTAAAGCATATGGGACTTAACTACGGGGTCATCAGTCCCTAAACTTACAAACTACTTATGAACTAGCTAATACTAAGGACGGCAAAAATATCCATGCCCGAGGGCGGATTCGAAACCCCGACCGTAGTGGCCGACAGTCCTTCTAAATAGTCACCTCCCATAACTATGCACTGCTGAACTCTGCGATACATGTTCTGGAAGCTTTGCATGAAGTCTTCCTTTGCGATGGTGTTAAGAAGCCTCGCCACTTTTCGTTGAATGTCAGGAAAATGGTTAAAACTCTTTCCTTTCAAAGCGAGTTTGGGTCGAGGAAATAGGAATAAATCTGGAGGATTGAGATCCGGCGTTTTCAAATTGCACCACCTCAATTTTTGTCAGTAACTGTTTGCCGATATTGGCTATGTGTGGGCAAGAGTTGTCGTGGAACTTGAACATCCACCATACTCGCCGGATCTCAGTCCTGAAGACTTCTTCCTATTTCGTCAACTCAAAATCGTTTTGAAAGAAGACAGATTTGACGATATTGTTGACATCAAACGAAACGTGACGATGCACTTCATCACCCCCAAAGGAAGACTTCGTGCAAAGTTTGTAGCACATGTGTTGCAGATCTCAGCGGTGCCGAGATGCCTATTTTGAAGGACAGCACGGTAACTGTGGTTCATAGTTCATCTATGTTAATGTTATAGGTCCATTCGACGAACTTTACTGTCATCCGCAGCTGAACCGGTATTTCGTTTCAATTCGTTGCTGTCTCAATACACCAGTTCCCAAATGGAACCCTAAACATCCTCTTCTGAACCCAAACTTCACATTGGACCTTCGATTGTGCGGTGCCTGAGACGTTTTTGGCATTTTTTTTTATGGATAACGATTTGATCTTTTCCTACATTTGCGATGTTTTTACACCCTCCGTGAGACACACGCATTTACAAAAGATACGAAGGGTGTTCAAATGAAAAGGTACGAAATGTCTTAACAACCAAAGAGGTTGAAATTTGAATATTCTGCTTTGGGATAACGTAGTGCGACACTATCGGGCGCGAAACATGTGTCGTCACATTCCCCTAAACCATTCAAGGCTGTGTCCTCAGCAGGCACAGAAGAACTGTTAATTTTGACGTGTACTGTAAGAGACTCCGTAGCCTAAGCAAGTAGATCAACTGCAAACGGCTTGTGCTACTAACTGAGGGACTGATTCTTTCCCATGATAACGCACGTCCATACGTCTCCAAGGTCACACAAAGTGTATTGGCCAAGTTTAAGTGGGAGCAGATTGATCATCCGCCCAACAACCCGGACATATCGCCCTGTGGCGTCCTTTTTTTTGGTTCGCTAAGAAACAACTCAAAGCGAAAAGCTTCAACTCGGTCGATGAATTGTAGGACACAGAAGAGAAATTTCTCTTGTGACAGCCACAGGAATTCTGGGGACACAGAGTCCTTCTGCTCGTTAAACAGTGGCATAGTTATGGTCAAGCCTCTGGTGATTACATTTGAGAAAAGAATTTAATTATATCCACAGTGTCGTGTTGATCTTTCCATTTGAACATGCCTCATGTGTACAGAATTAAAGTAGTTCCAATTCCCCTGATTATGATCAAATTTTTGGAAGGTTTCCTTGGTTGTCATATAAATGGCGGGATTGATAAGTGATCTTATTTATCCCAAGTGAGAGTTCCTCTGTCCGCTACCTCCTTACCTGGTAATTAGCTGAAAATAACCGAGACTCAGTAATGGTCAGGATCCTTTCAACATCTCTCTCTATTAGTAATGGGACAACCTACTGGTCCTGATTGGCGAGTTATTCTGTTTCATTCATTTAGTCAGCTGGAACGTAAGAAAACACCAAATGACTAAAACTAGACTCGTTGTTCGTGTCAGTTATTTTCGGTGGTTTCACTTATACTGATGTCACCGAGGTCATGCGGTGTGGGCGAAGTGCAGCAACTCGACGCTGCATGACATCAACATGTTGCTGGAAGTCCCCTGCAGAAATATGTAATATTGCTGTCTCTATATCCGTCCATAAATGCGAAACTGTTGATGATGCAGGATTTTGTGCATGTACTGACTGTTTCATTATGACCCATGAATGTTCGATTGCATTCATGTAGAATGATCTTGGCAGTTGCATTATTCGCTTGACTAGTGGAACTGTCAAATATGTTCTTCAAACAAATCGCTAACAATTGAGAATTTTCTTCGATAAAATAAAGAAGAACAGGAAAAAATATCTTCTTGGGAATACCAAGTCTGTCAATGTTACAAATGGTCTCTGACTACCTATTTCCAGTCAATGGTTGATTCAGTTGCACTAGGAGCTCAGTCCATTTTATACAGAAACAGCCAACACGACTATGTAGCCACTGCGAGCTGGCACAATACTTTGTTCGTAGTTTGGGTTCTTGTCTTCGTGAAGTCAGGGACACACTCAAACACTACCATTGTAACTGAAGTCGAGACTTAGATGACCAGTCTACGGTGTTCTACTCGACTTGGGTTACCGATATGGTCAAGTCCTGGAAGAGCCCTGCAGGAGATGTCCTACTGTTAGTAGAGGCAGCCAAGTACGTCGTCTGCTGCCGTTGCTCATTCATGCTAAATTGCGTCGCACTGTCAAAACGTAGATGTTCTCGTATATCTCACATTCATGTCTTCAGTTATTTCATGCAGTCCTGCTTGTCTTTTACTACAGAGAACTCTACACAAACGTGTTTGCTCTCGATCCTTTAGTGCATTGTCACTAATACATTATTGACATTGCGGATCTCGGAATACCGAATTCCCTAACGAAACGTAATGATCCACGCGGCTTGCTCCAACTATTATTCAGCGTTCAACGTCTGTTAATTCGCGACGTGCGCCATATGTGGGAAGCATTTTCACGTTTATCGGAGTACAAATGACAGCTCTGACAATGCACTACTCTTTTAGACGAGCGGTGTTCAAACGAGAAAGTACGAAACGACACTATGGGTATAACTGAAACTTTATTCAAAAGTAATCACCAGAGGCCTGAGCATAACTACCCCGTTGTTCATCGAGGCGATGAATCCCTGTTCCCACATTTCATGTGGCTGTGACAAGAGTTCTCCACTGTATCCTTCAGTTAATAGTCCGAGTTGAAGCGCTTCCCTGTGAGGGTTTTCTTAGCGGACCAAAGAGATGGAAATCACAGGGCGACATATCCGGGCTGTTTGGCCGAAGCTGAAGCTACTCCCACTTGAACTTGGCCAGTAACTCTGCGTGACCCAGGAAATGTCTAAACTCATTCACCAAAGAAGACGAAACCAATATTCCAGATTTCTAATTACAAACGGAGGCGAGAGTGAGTAACGTTGAAGTAGATATCCTCGGAGTAGTGAATCAACTTAAATGACTTAAAAAGTCTTCTGGTCCGGACTGTACACCCATTATATTTCCATTTGATTATGCTGAAGCGATATCTCCTTACTTAACAGCCATATACAACCGCTTGCTCAAAGAAGGAACTGTACCAAAAGACTGGAAAGTTTCACAGGACACACGTATATTCGCCGGCCGCGGTGGCCGAGGTGACTGAGGCGCTCCAGTCACGGTCAGCACGGCCACTACGGTCGGGGGTTCGAATCCCCCCTCGGGCATGGATATTTGTGCCGTCCTAGTTCGTAAGTAGTTCATAAGTAGTTTGTAAGTTTAGGGACTGATGACCCCGTAGTTAAGTCCCATAAGCTTAACAAACATTTGAACATTTGAACACACGTATATTCAAGAAAGGCAGTAAGAGTAACCTACTAAACTACAGGACATTTCATCGATATCAGTTTGCACCAGGGTTTTGGAACGTATCCTATATTCAAATATGATGAATTACCTCGAACAGAATGGTCTATTGACCCATGTTCAACATGGATTTAGAATATCTCTTCACTCAACGAAATGATGAGTGCTATCGACAAGGGATCTCAAATTGATTCCGTATTTCTCTTTTCCAAAAAGGCTTTTGACACCATATCTCACAAACGGCTTTTAATAAAATTGCTTGGTTATTTTATATCGCCTCAAATTTGGGACTGGATATAGGATTTTCTGTCATAGAGGACACAGTTTGTTGTAATCGATGGCAAGGTATCGAGGTGATATCGGGCGTTCCACAGGGTAGTGTGATTAGTCCTCTGCTTTTCTTTATTTACGCAAATGTTTTGGGAGAAAATGTAAGTATCTCTCTTAGGTTGTTTGCAGATGACGCCGTCATTTACCGTCTAGAAAAATCATCTGAAGATAAAAACCAACTGCCGAACGACGATTTAAAAACGATATCAGTACGGTGTAAGAATTGGCAATACACTCTAAACAATGAGAAGTGTAATGTCGTCCACATGAATACGAAAAGAAATCCGTTAAAATTTGTTTACAAGATAAATCAATCAAAAGGGAAGGCCGTATACTCCACAAAATACCCAGGAATTACTATTACTTCAGACTTAAACTGGATAGAACACGTAGATAACGTCGTGGGAAAGACGAACCAGAGACTGCGTTTTATTGACAGAACCCTTAAAAGATGCAACAGAACTAATAAAGGAACTGCATACACTACGCTTGTCCGTCCTTTCTTGGAGTATTCCTGCCCAGTGTGGGATCCTCATCAGGTGTGTTTGAAGGAAACGATGGAAAGAGTTCAAAGAAGGAAGCTCAGTTTGTATTGCCACGATACAGGGGAGACAGCGTTACGGAAATGATACAGGATGTGGGATGGGAATCATTATAAAAACGGCGCTTATCGCTGCGCCTTGGGCTACTTACGAAATTTCGATCGCCAACGTTCTACTCCGAATGCGAAAATATATTGTTAACTCCCACTACAGAGCTCGAACGATGAGATTGAGGTGTTGTTTCTTCCCGCGCGCTATTCGAGAATGGAATGGGAGATAAATAGTATAACGGTGGTTTCATGAACCCTCTGCCATGCACTTAAATGTGATTTGCATAGTATCCCATGTAGATGTAGACCACGGATCCGAATCACTCCCTCCTTGAGCAGCCCAGGCCGTTTACTCCAGATGGACTTGCGTAGGCTACGGAGTGTCTCACAGAACACGTCACTGTTAATGGTTTTTCCGTGTTCGAGGAATTCAGTGAGTATCGGACCTGAGAGGCCGAAAAGGACGGTGAATATCATCTCGCCTGCTGAGGGCACAGCCTTGAATGTTTTAGGGAAAAAAGTCGCACAACGCTAGTCCAAAGCGGCGTAATCAAAATTAACCGGCTTAGTTGTTAAGACGTTTCGTATCTTTTTATTTCAATATCCCTTTTACTTTGTATACTCGGTGTGCATATTACTTCTACCTCTACATCTACATGGGATACTCTGCAAATCACATTTAAGTGCCTGGCAGAGGGTTCATCGAACCACTATTTTATCTCCCATTCCATTCTCGAATAGCGCGCGGGAAGAAAGAACACCTGAATCTCTCCGTTCGAGCTCTGATTTTTCGTATTTTAATCCTACCTATGTAGGTGGGAGTCAACAATATATTTTCCCATTGAGAGGGGAATGTTGGCGACTGGAGTTTCGTACGTAGCCCACGCCGCAGCGATAAGCGCCGTTGTTGTAACGATTCCCATCCCAGATCCTGTATCATTTCCGTAACGCTGTCTCCCTTGTATCGTGACAATACAAAACGAGCTGCCCTTCTTTGGACTTTTTCGATGCCCTCCGTCAAACCCACCTGATAAGGATCCCACACTGGGCAGCAATACTCCAAAAAAGGATTTATGTAACCTAGGTGTAACATTACACTGGTTATGTGTTTCTGGCGTGTGTAGTTTTGTCCATGCTTTCTACATTACGCGTGTGACAGTTACGAGAGAGTATGAAGACTTTGCCGCGGTGGAGTGGCCCAGCGCACTGGGGCGCTAACTCCAATTCGCAATGCCGCCCCGTCGGGGGTTCGAATTCTCCTTCGGGCATGAATGTTTGTGTTGTATTTAGTGTTCAAAAATGTTCAAATGTTTGTATAGTCTATGGGACTTAACTACGGGGCCATCAGTCCCTAAACTTACAAACTACTTATGAACTACTTACGAACTAGGACGGCACAAATATCCATGACCGAGGGGGGATTCGAACCCCCGACCGCAGTGGTCGTGCAGACCGTGACTGTAGCGCCTTAATCTCCTCGGCCACCGCGGCCGGCTTGTCTTTAGTGTACGTTGGTTTATAATTAGTTTGTAAGTTTAGGGACTGATGACCCCGTAGTTAAGTCCCATAGACTATACAAACATTTGAACATTTGAACGCTTTGGTACCATCGGTCCTGTGAGATACTATATGTAGACCATAATGAACGGCGGCGCGACTGGTGGCGGTGAGCGCCCAAGCGTCTGTATTGGATGATGCGGCATCCTCCCACGCCAAGCCGAGTTAAAACAGCGCGCACGTTACAGGCAGCGGTAGAGTCAAAGGTGGAGCTTCTATTCATCGTACGCGTCGGCGGCAGGCAGTGACTAATTTTGCACGTTTAACGACACATGATGCCTTAATTGATTCAGGATCGGCTTATTTTACAGCAATAGATTTGTGTTATCCGACTTTTAACTATACTAAACACTTTTGTGTTACAGTGAACTTAATCACATCCATGGTAGCTCAGTATTGAACACTTACGTTACGGTGCAGTAAGAGTCTGGTTTCTAATCTATGAACGTAAACAATGACAGATTAATAGCTAATGCTTTAATATACTGACACTTAATTGACAGTTCTGAAGGCAATGATCATCCATAAAGTAGTATGCACGACGATTGGAACTTAAATAATGGCAACTATTTACTCACAACGGATTCAAAAGTGTTACATGTTTGTACCTGTTCATGTTCTTTAAAGTAGTGAGCAGCATTGTGTAGAACACGTTGCCAGTGATGTGGAAGGCGTAGTATACCGTTAGCAGAGCGTGTTATGTTGATGGTGCCTGTCGAATCTTCAGACTTCTTGGATATACAGCAACTATCGGTTGTGTGTCAATTTATTATACGTACGGTGTATAAATCGAATAACAGCGTTTCCTCTTCCTAACGAAACCGAACTATAACATGTAGATTTTTAGCGTTCTAAGTGCAGCATATGGACGTAATTTATCGTCAGACAAGATTTTTTGCACTCTCTCAGTATATTCTGCGATTGTGAAACTTTTGTACAAACATTAAGTTTGGAAGAGTTTCACATTTTACGTCTTTCCTTTAGTGTTGTATTCTTCGATATTTAGATATTTCATAGCATCAAAAAATAAACAGGGCTGCCTGAAACAGCTAATGTTAAAAATCGATTGTGAAAGTGAAATATGCCATCAGATACATAACTGAAAAAAAGCTTCTGACCTTGTGAATACAGCAACCAGCCACTACCAAATTCTTTTACGAACACAAAGTATACCATAACTTTTTCTTAACTAATGCATCTAACATTAGGGTATCTATCAAGAATATTAGCATTTTTAATGCTGTAAGCCAAATATCGTACAGAGCGTGAATTGCTCAAAGTCAACATCTATTGTAATAGGGTTCAACTTCACAAAGTGTGGCTATGTGTCATTCATATATAGAACTATATACAGCTCTGCAAACCCCTTTCAGTTGTTAGAGCTATATGTAAAGCAGATTACCTTTAAATTCTGCGTTACAAGTTGCTAATATTAATTTCATAAAATATATATATATATATATATATATATATATATATATATATATATATATATATATATATATATATATATATTCGAACCGCAGTGAGGCAACTAATTTCGTGACCCCAATAGTTATTTTACACAATCATAAAATGAAGCTTTTTGAGCTTCCTGTTCAGCAGTACTGCCTAAAGTAACTCCTTTTTAAGTGCGACCAGTATTGTAAAAGCCTGTTATTTATTTCATTCAATCCTATATTGCATTGACTAACAGTCTGTTAAGCAAGAGTAACTATGAAACTTCCTGGCAGATTAAAATTGTATGCCGGAAGCGGAACTCGGACCTGGGACCTTTGCCTTTCGCGGGCAAACGCACTACCGACTGTGCTATCCCGACACGACTCACGATGCCGCCTCACAACTTTACTTCCGCCAGTACCTCGCCTCCTACTTTCCAAACTTCGCAGAAGCTCTCCTGCGAAACATGCAAGACTAACACTCCTGAAAGAAAGGATATGGATAGCTCAATCGATAGAGCGCTTACCCGCGACATGCAAAGGTCCCAGGTTCGACTCTCGATTCCGGCACAAATTTTAATCTGCCAGGGAGTTTCATATCAGCGCACACTCCGCTGCAGAATGAAAGTTTCATTCTCCCAAATCGCTTATGTAGATAAGGAACAGCAGAAGACCAATAACACTACCCTGTGGAACGCCGGATATCACCTCTGTTTTAGTCGATGCCTTAAAAATGTTCAAATGTTTGTTAAGCTTATGGGACTTAACTACTGGGTCATCAGTCCCTAAACTTACAAACTACATACGATCTACCTTATACTAAGGACGGCACAAATATCCATGCCCAAGGGGTGATTCGAACCCCAGACCGTAGTGGCCGTGCAGACCGTGACTGGAGCGCCTCAGTCCCCGCGGCCACCGCGGCCGGCAGTCGATGCCTTACCATCGATTATTACAAACTGTGTCCTCTCTGACAGGAAATCCGCTAGCCAGTAACAAATCAGGGACAATATTCCATAACCACGCACTTTGATTGAAAGCCGTGTATAAGGTACGGTGTCAAAAGCCTTCTGGAAATCTAGAAATGCGGAATCAATTTGAAATCCCTTGTCGATAACACTCATCACTTCCTCCGCATTCAGAGCACAGGTGAAACGGGCGCGCTTTACAGGTGTGAGCTTTCTGGACGGGTGAGGAAGCAGAGTGCTGCTGCCGCGTGGCTAGACCGCCTCCTTGGCCAGCCTGTGGTAACTGCGCGCGGCGCCTAATAACAGAGCCGGCTGCAGTGACCAGCACCTTGATTGCAAGCTGCCGGGCTAACAACTTGATCCCAGCCGAGCGCCGCTGCGGCGCCCGGGACCGGCGGTCGGCCGCTCGTTTTAAACTCTGCTGCCTCGCCAGATGTGATTATGACAACTGCCGCTCTTGTCCGCCCAGTTCTACAACTTCTGCTTGTGGGAGGATGGGCCGGGAGGTACAGCTCCGCAGAGCCGCGAATCGTCTCTGCAGGAGCCGAGATGAATACTGCTTTAACTCGCATCGTGTCTGGATAGCGACACGGTCGTTGCCGCGCAAATGGCACGATTATTTCCTTACCCACCTACAAAGAGAATTTGCACCAGATTTTGGTAAGAACAATATTTGCAAAATGGTGGGTTTCGCAATCGCTCGCAAATTTCCGCGCCATGACATGAGTTGGTGGGGTCCACTAAAGTCCAGATTTAACTTTGTATCATAAAAGCAACTTGTCCAAGGACCAATAGACGTAAAAGAGGTGGTGCTTCTCGCCGGCCGCGGTCGCCGAGCGGTCTGCGGAGTGCCAGTTACGTTCTGCACGGCCACTATGGTCGCAGGTTCAAATCCCCCATCGGCCATGGATATTTGTGCCGTCCTTAGTATTAGCTAGATCATAAGTTGTTTGTAATCTGAGGGACTGAGATGTGTGTGTGTGTGTGTGTGTGTGTGTGTGTGTGTGTGTGTGTATGTATGTGTGTATGTGTTCAAATATTTGTATTGTAGAGCTAAAGGGACTTAAGTGCGAGGTCATCAGTCCCTAAACTTACAAAATACTTATGAACTAGCTTATACAAAAGACTACACACTCATCCATGCCCCAGGGGGGAATTCGAACCACCGACGGGGAACGGCTTCGCGCATCGTAGCATAGCGCCTCAATGCACTCGGCCGCTCCGCCGCGGCATGTCAGTTTCGTGTCGCAGACCTATCCACTAAAATAACAACTGGAAACATTGAATTGGCGGCGTTGAACATACTTCAAAACAGTTGGATGTTATTAGTTGGTATTAAAACACACGATGATCAGCATTTTAGACTAGACATAATATAGGCTCATAAAGTTGAAACTGAAAGGTTTAACGTAACTCATACTTTTGGGCTATAATTTTACTAGTAATAAGGCTATGTCTTTATTTTTTACATACCTTTAATCCTTATGCTGAGTAGCTTTTAAATTTATCTACGTGTGTGTTTCATTGTTATAGTCAATTTAGACTTACAAATATCATTTTGGCGGTTAATTTGATAGTCCGTAGTCCTGTTGAAGGCACCAAATTTCAGTTTCAGATTATATGGACACACACACACACACACACACACACACACACACACACAAAGTACCACCCTTTGGTATTAGAACGCTATTCGATTCCGAAAATCTATTTCATAATTTTAAACTGTGAACATCACTATGTTCGCTGCTTGACTTATTATTTGTATTACCTGTGAAAAAATCTAATTTGTTACTTTAGTGTGGCCTCCACTAAGTGTGAGATAAGACACATACAACTTAACCTACAAGGCGGATCAGTCGTTCAATGTGTAATTCATCTACATACATCTACATCTAGATACATACTCCGCAATTCCCCATAAGGTGCGTGGCGGAGGGTACACTGTACCACTACTAGACATTTCCTTTCCTATTCCACTCCCAAATTGAACGAGGAAAAAAAGAATGCCTATATGCCTCCGTACGAGCCCTAATTTCCCTTATCTTGTTTTTGTGATCTTTACGCGAAATGTAAGTAGGCGGCAGCAAGATCGTACTACACTCAGCTTCAAATTCCGGCCCTCTAAATTTACTTAACAGAAATTCACGAAAAAAAAAAGTCGTCTTTCTTCCAGCGATCCCCAATTGATTTGCCGGAGCATTTTATTGACACTCGGGCATTGGTCGAACCTACCGGTAACAAATCTAGCTGCTCGCCTCTGAACCACCTCTATGTCTTCCTTCAAACCGATCTGCTGCGGGTCCCAAACACTTGAGCAATACTCAAGACGTGGCCGTACAAGCGTTTTATACGCGGTCTCCTTTACAGGTGAAGTACATCTTCCAAAAATTCTCCCAATAAACCGCCTTACTCACAACTGTCCTTACATGTTCGTTCCATTTCATATCGCTCTTCAATGTTACGCCTAGATATTTGAACGATGCGACAGCATCAAGAAGCTCACTACTAATGCTGTATTCGAACATTATAGGATTGTTTTTTCTACTCATGCGCATCACCTTACATTTTTCTACAATGATAGCTAACTGCCATTCTTCGCACCAACTAGAAATTTTGTCTAAGTCATCCTGTATGCTATTACAGTCAGTTACAGACGACACTCTCCCATACACCACAGCATCATCAGAAAACAGCCGCAAATTACAACTTTCTCTGTCAATCAGATCATTTATATAGATAGAAAATAATAGCGGTCCTATCACACTCCCCTGGGGCACACCTGACGATACACTCGTCTCTGATGAACACTCGCCGTCGAGAACAACGTACTTGCGTTCTATTACTTAGGAAGTCTTCCAGCCAGTCACAAATCTGTGAACCTATTCCATAAGCTCGTATCTTCGTTAGCAGTCTGCAGTGTGGCACCGCGTCGAATGCCTTTTTGAAGTCGAGAAAAACACAATCCGCCTGTTGCCCTTCATCCATGGCTCGCAAGATGTCATGTGAGAAAAGGGCAAGCTGAGTTTCACATGAACGATTTTTCCTAAACCCGTGCTGATTCATGGAAAGAAGCTTTTCTGTTTCAAGGAAATTTACTATATTCGAACTGAGAATATGCTCTAAAATTCTACATGAAACTGATGTCAACGATATTGGCATGTAATTATGTGGGTCAGTTCTCTTTCCTTTCTTATAAACGGGAGTCACCTGCGCTTTTTTTCCAATCACTAGGAACTTTGCGCTGAATTAAAGATTCGCGATAAATGCAAGCTAAGTAGGGGTCTTTGTAAAACCGAACTGGTATTCCGTCCGGACCAGCAGACTTTTCCGTATTTAGCTCGCTCAGCTGCTTTTCTACACCGGAAATACCTATTGCTCTGTCCCCCATTTCGGAATTAGTACGTTGATCAAATGATGGTACATTTATGCGGTCCTCTTGCGTGAAAGATTTCTTAAAGGTTAAATTTAGAACTTCAGCTTCCCGTTTGCTTTCTACTATTACTGCCCCAGAATGATCAACGAGTGACTGAACAGTGGGCTTTGACCGGCTTATCGATTTTACATAGGACCAGAATTTTTTCGGGTTCTCGGAAAGATCTTTTGCTAAGGTAGGGCTGTGATAATTATTGTATGCTTCGCGCATAGATCTTTTTATAGACGCACGAATCTCTACTAACTTTTGCCTGTCATCATTTGAGTGTTCTTTTTTGAATCGAGAGTGCAACAGCCTTTGCTTTCTCAGCAGCTTTCTAACATCATTATTATACCACGGTGGATCTTTTCCATCCTTAATCGACTTTACTGGCACATATTTCTCTAACCCTTTATTAACAATGCACTTAAATTTAGTCCACAATTCCTCTACATCCATAGTCCCAGAATTAAACGATGCCCATTCATTTTCTCAGTGCGACTGTAACATTTGCTTATCGGCTCTTCCCAACAAAAACACGCTCCTAGCCTTCTTGATTGGCTTATGAACTTTGGTCACCATCGACGCTATGATGATATCATGATCACTAATGCCTGTCTCTACACAGACATCGTTAATAACGTCAGGCCTGTTTGTGGCTATAAGGTCTAGAATATTTCCATTACGTGTGGGTTGCCGGTTTAACTGCTCAAGACAGTTTTCGGAGAATGTGTCCAAAAGTAGCTCGCAAGACTGCTTGTCTGTACCGCCTGAAATGTAACTAGCGAGGTCCCAATCTATACTCTTAAGGTTGAAGTCTCCTCCGACTAATATTATATGGCCCGGATACCTGTGCACTACCTGGTGTAGACTTTTTTTGAATGATTCTAAAACTGCTACAGCAGCACTGGGGGGCCGGTAAAAACACCCAACTATTAACTTTACTTCTTTTAGACCTGTTACACGTGCCCAGATAACTTCACAGTTACTTTCAACCTCGATCTCAGTAGAAACAATATCTTTGTGCCCAGCGATGAACACTCCTCCTCCAGTTGTATCAGATCTATCTTTCCGATACACATTCCACGCTTCGCTAAATATTTCTGAACTTGCCACATCATCATTTAGCCAGCTTTCGCTGCCTGAAACTATCTGAGCGCAATAACTTCCATGCAGTGCTGCAAATTCGGAAACTTTGTTTCTAATACTCTGTAAGTTCGCGGCTGATATTTTGATGTTCGAATTTTTGTTCCGAACGTGCCCTGAATTCGCTGTTTGAATGCTGACAGGCGAGTGCTCATCAGAGTTAGCACCTAGCCTAAAAAAACCATGTGCACTCCACAAGTACTCTGCTACCCGAGTAGCCGCTTCCTTAGTGTAGTGCACCCCTGATCTATCTAGGGGCACCCTACAATTCCCCACCCGATAACGCAGATCCAGAAATCTGCAGTAATGACTGTCACAGAGTCGGCGAAGCCTCTGGTTCAGACCCTGCACTCGGCTCCAAACCAAAGGACCCCGATCAACCCTGGGAACAAATCTACAAATCGACAGCTCTGCTTGCACCCCGCGCGCGGAGGCAGCAGCCTTCACCAATTCCGCCAGCCGCTCGTAGAACCTGAAGATGTCCTCAGAACCCATGCGACTAGCGTCATTGCCGGCCGCGATGGCCGAGGTGACTGAGGCGCTCCAGTCACGGTCAGCACGGCCACTACGGTCGGGGGTTCGAATCCCCCCTCGGGCATGGATATTTGTGCCGTCCTAGTTCGTAAGTAGTTCATAAGTAGTTTGTAAGTTTAGGAACTGATGACACCGTAGTTAAGTCCCATAAGCTTAACAAACATTAAAACATTTGAACTAGCGTCATTGGTGCTGACGTGAGCCACGACTTGCAGTCGACTGCACCCCGCAACCTCGATAGCCGCCGGCAAGGCCGCCTCCACATCTCGGATGAGGCCCCCCGGCAGACACACCGAGTGCACGTTGGAATTCCTTCCGGATCTCAACGCTATCTGCCTAAGGGGCTCCATCACGCGCTTAACATTGGAGCTCCCAATAACAATCCCCTCCCCCCGTGCACCTGCTCGGACCCTGCTGAAGGAGTGGCCACACGTTCACTCACAGGACGAACGGGCGCGGACGGACGTCCAGCCTCCACATTGACCTTCCGCCTCGCGCGACGCGAACACCGTACAACCCACCACTCCCCTTGCGGAGAAGGCGGTTCGACGACGTCCGGTACATCTGAAGGTGCCTCGGTAGCAGGGACAGAGAGCGAAGCATGAGACACCTGAGGTGTCCCACTCGACGCACCAGACTCCCCACCATCGCTGCACCCCGAGACAGCAGTCTGAAGACGGCTGACCGTAGCCAACAGCACGCTCAGCTGTTCGGGAACTGCGGCCAACTCCTCCTGCGTCCGCACACAGCAGGCACACGTCCTATCCATCATATCGATACAATTAATTGCAGAAAGTAGAAAACTAATTAATCTACTTTTAAGTAGCCTAGTATTCTAATAAAGGCGGCTGGCTGCTGACTGAACTGTGGTCAGTGGTAACTACACTGTCAAATCAACAAAACTGAGTCCGGCAGTTTTCAAAATAAACAAGAATATCCGTGGAATACACCGTTATCAAACGCGTGGGAATATAAGCTTAGTGCTGTTTACGTTGTGGCACTGGTGGCAGTTGGCACTGGACTGACTGATAACGAGCTTTAGTAACGGTCTCTGACTTGTTTTGAAATACACCAGTCAAAGACGAAAACTAAACACAACGGTATTTATCAAATACGATAGAATAAACTCTTAAAACAGTAGTACAAACGAATCTGCCAAGTACGCGGGAATAAATCTCTGAAAACAGAAGTACTAACGAAATGAAGTAGACTGGCAAATTAAATTTGACAAATTAAATTAAGATACTTAGCGCTGTTTACGATGTGGCACTCGTGGCAGCTGGCACTGGACTGACTGATAACGAGCTTCAGTATCGGTCTCTGACTTGTTTTGAAATACACCAGTCAAAGACGAAAACTAAACACAACGGTATTTATCAAATATGATAGAATAAACTCTTAAAACAGTAGTACAAACGAATCTGCCAAGTACGCGGGAATAAACCTCTTAAAACAGAAGTACTAACGAAATGAAGTAGACTGGAAAATTAAATCTGACAAATTAAATTAAGATTATCAGCGCTGTTTACGATGTGGCACTGGTGGCCACACAGATAATACACAGAACAGGTGATTTGCACCAAGTGGGGTACAAGTATTGAACTCCATTCTATACCAATGGTTCTTATTACACCTCCTTCATCTGAAAAAGTGCATAGACACATTCACGAAATCACTCAAAAAAATCAAATGTTTGTTAAGCTTAAGGGACTTAACTACGGCGTCATCAGTCCCTAAACTTACAAACTACTTAGGAACTACTTACGAACTAGGACGGCACAAATATCCATGCCCGAGGGGGGATTCGAACCCCCGACCGTAGTGGCCGTGCAGACCGTGACTGAAGCGCCTCAGTCCCCTCGGCCACCGCGGCCGGCACAAAATCACTCTCTGACTACTTTTACACTATATAACGGAGGAGCGAAGGGCGGAGGATGCATGCGAATGGTTGGATTAGAGTGTTCTGTACTGCTGGTGTATGGTATAGGTGCTCATACCTGCTAATATGAGATGCATTAAGAAAAGGAGTGGCGCGGATGAGGGGAAAATCAGTTCACAGATTATTATTATTATTATTTTTTTTTTTTAATTAGAATGACTACCAACCAGCTGTTCATCAGAATGAATGGTCGCCATCAAATTGTGGCCAAAAGTAGGGTAGAACATTTTGTAACACAGCATACAGCTCGGCATAGCATGCTTGATTTCATTGGCTGTTGTAAGTTATCGTTAGAGAGAACTCGGCGTGAAATAGCGAGAATCAATAGGATTGCATAACACCTTTGACTCGATGCAGTAGACAGAGACAGCAGAAGTCTCTAATTTTCTTCATTCTGGCATACTAAGTTAACTGTTTTGTATAACAGGTTGCAGAGTGCCATTTCAAAACGACAGTGCACTGACAATGTGTAGCAAGGAGATGTCGCTACATCAAATCGTAATGCACCAACAAGAAGAGTCATTAATAAATTCTATGATAAATACAAATAATACCAGTTGTCAGTGTGGTGTAATGGACAGCATCGTAGGCCCCCAATATAAGAGACGCAAGTTCCCGTCCCGCCATATCATTATATTTTTATTTTAAATCTTTTATTTAAACGCGTTTTAGGGATTTCATATTACTGCAAGGCAATTATGATTGGCACTTTTGTACATTATATTTTCGGGTGAATAGAAAATGAGGGATGAAATAAATGCTATTCCTTGTCACAAATATGTCACTGTTTATTTCCCAATACATGGTAACTTCGCAATGTGCACTTAGGTAGGGATCCAGTGGAACAACTTCACGAGCAGCAAACATATCAATATGCTTCCCAATGGCGGGATAGTGTGCTGATGTTAGCATCGATCATTGCATGCTCTCTGAAAAACCCATTCACATTGAATGATCGGAATAATTTTAATTGTGTTGACCATGAAATGAACAATTATTGCTATGCCAGACAGGATCTTGTATATCTGGATACTAAATTATTTATTCTCATAAAGCGAATATTTCGTTGCCATTAGTAGCATACCAAGCCCTTGCTACCATAAGTAAGATATAATCCTTCTAATTGCGTCTTTTTACAAACAATGTAGACAGTAAGCCTCATGAAATTTACATATTATGATTATTATTGCAATAATCTGACACGTTCTACATCCTAGCAGTACACTCCTGTCAAGGTTCCATGGACCTCGAGGGTAAATCTGGTCAGGCAGGAAACTATGAAGTTTAAATTGCACCGTTATCAGAAAATTCATATTCTCCTGCCTGACCACGTACTCGGAAATTATCACATATCTCGAAAGAGACAAAGTAAAATTTGTGATAAGAAGAGCATCAATTTTACTTCTATACGTTTCACGCTCAGCTATTTAAGCTAACTTTCCTACGTCAGCGCATACTCAGAAATAGAAACATACTGGAAAATAAACAGCAAAATATTTGGGACTAGTGAGAGATTTTAATTCATCTTTTTGTCTGTAATTAAATGGAAACGTAAATAACATTGAATGTTGCAGAATATACTTGCATTAAATTTATAAGAAAGCGCCATAATGCGTTCAAACTGCCGCATCGAGCCAAAGTTTACACCAGTATACAGTTCCATTGGCTCTCGGTATCCTGCAATTCTGATTTCGCACTGAGATCTCCGTAACGACAAGTGCTGCTTTACAACCCAGGTCATCACGATTAATGCGAAAGTGAAAGTTATGCGTTCCCCCTCTCTGTCATACTTCTCTCTCTGTTTGTCCAAAACCCTACTCCCCCCTTTTTTTGTTGATCTCCACCATCTGCCATCTATTTCCCCAGTCCCAATACATCTCTTAACTCACATTTTATCAAAAGTGAAATGTTTGTGAAGCTTATGGGACTTAAACGTACAAACTACTTATGAACGAACTTATACTAAAGACAATACAAACATCCATGCCCGAGGGAGGATTCGAACCTCCGACGCAGGCCGCGCTATCCACAACGTGGCGCTCCACACCACTCGGCTACTTCCACGGGGCACGCATTTTATCCATATTCTTCTCCCTCATCTCTGCGACTAGATCCGCCCTTCCATTGTTCATATACATTTCATGCCCCCTTCTCTGTCTATCTCTCCCTCTCTTCTAACTACGTCTTCTGCTCCTCGTCGTCCATAGATTCTCTTTGATTCTGTGCATCCCCGTCTACTTTCTTTCAGAAATAAACAATAGTAATGTAATTCACAGTAACATTTCATATTGATTAGTATCTTCCATTAGTCCATCTCCTCCGGCCTTCTGTCTCTGCGTTCACTTCCTCCTCCCTTCTTTCTCTGCCCCTCACCTCATGCCCCTGTGTCTCTAAATATCGTCCTCCCCTCTCTATCTCCTCATTCGGGATATCAATTAAAATAACATGTACCTGACAATTTTCATGGTGAGAATTCAAACAGTGTCCAAACGAAGTAGCGTAGTGGTAACAATGGAATCGCGTTCTGGAGGACGGTGTTTCAAATCCACCTCCGACAATCGAGATTTAGGTTTTCCTTGATTTTCCTAAATCAATCCAGATAAACGTCAGGAGAGCTTTCCAGATTTCCTTCTCCATTCCTAACCAAACTTGTTGCTGTATAGCAGCGCCTTGGTAGAAGAATTAGCCGGTACTAACCGTTGCCCAGGGACCACCCTATTGCAGTGATCACAATCTTCGCGAAGGCTTCTTCGCCGGCCGCGGTGGCCGAGGGGACTGAGGCGCTCCAGTCACGGTCTGCACGGCCACTACGGTCGGGGGTTCGAATCCCCCCTCTGGCATGGATATTTGTGCCGTCCGTAGTATTAGCTAGTTCATAAGTAGTTTGTAAGTTTAGGGACTGATGACCCCGTAGTTAAGTCCCATAAGCTATACAAACATTTGAACATTTGAAGGCTTCTTCATTGGCTCCCACCTGGTGCAAGACCCATCAAAGAAGGTTGAGGGATTCCATCTACTACGCCACACCTGGTCGAGGCTGAACCGCATCAGGAATAGTCAAGGGAGGCGTGCTTACGCCATGAAGAAGTGGAGTTTCCTTCCATCTTCTGACTCTGAATGCGGAGCCGAGGAGAAAACCATAGAACGCACCGCCTACAGTGTCCGCTGCGAGCATTTAGCGGTGCCATGGAAGTTTGCATCATGTGACTCCTAGTGCTCTTCACTGGTTGTTGAATTTGGACATTTCCATTTAACTGTATATACAGTTGTCACTTGTAAAACCATACGGTAAATAAAAATCCAAACATTCGTGCTTAAACTCTGTCTCTAATGACCATGCTGTAGATGGGACGTTCTTTCCTTTTTTGGCAAGTTACCCTCCTCCGTACACCATACTGCGGCATGCAGACGATAAAAAAAGCCTTGCCCATGAAAATAAACACAGGCCTACATGTGTCCAACTCTTGGAGATAGGTAAAGCAGTGATAAAATATATTGGTCGGTCAAATGGCGTCGATCTCTCCCCCTTTTTTCTTGGTATTGCATTTTGGATGGCCAGCAGTATATAATGGATGCTATTGTCTCTACGACAAGTGTTTATCAGAGACTACAGTATCGTTAGGGATGCCCCAGGGATGTGTTATAGGAACGCTATTATTTTCTATCTATATAAATTATCTGACAGTCAGCGTGAGTTGGAATCTGAGGCTATTTGCTGAAGATGCTGTGATGTTCAGGAAAGTGTCGTCTTTGAATGACTGTAGTAGGATGTAAAATGAAATGTTCAAATGTTTGTATAGTCTATGGGACTCAACTACGTGGTTATCAGTCCCTAAACTTACAAACTACTTATGAACTAACTAAGACTAAAGACGGCACAAATATCCATGCCCGAGGGGGGATTCGAACCCCCGACCGTAGTGGCCGTGCAGACCGTGACTGGAGCACATCAGTCCCCTCGGCCACCGCGGCCGGCGATGTAAAATGACTTGGTCCAAATTTCTAGGTGGTGGGATGAATGGCAACTAGCAGTAAATGGAAAAAACTGTAAAGTGATGCAAATGAGTAAGAGAAACAATCCGTCGTGGCGGAACGGCCGAGCGCATTGAGACGCTATGTTACGATGCGCGAGACAGTTCCCCCTCGGGCATAGATGTTTGTGCCTTCTATAGTACGCTAGTTCATAAGTAGTTTGTAGGTTCAGGGGCATATGACCTCATATTTAAGTCCCATAAGCTCAATAAACATTTGAACATTTTGAAGAAACAATCCCGTAATGTTCGAATACAGCATTAGTCGTGTGCTGCTTGGCAGAGTCGCTTCAATTACGTGCCTAGGCGTAACGCTGCACCGCGATATGTAATGGAACGATTATGTAAGGACAGTTGTGGGGAAGACGAATGGTCAACTTCGGTTTACTGAGATAATTTTGGAAAGGTGTGATTCGTCTGTAAAGGTGGCCGCATATAAAACGCTTCTACGAGCCCGTCTTGAGTATTGCTCAAGTGTTTTGGATCCCCACCACATCGGTTTAAAGGAGGACATAGAGGCAGTTCAGAGGCGGGCGGCGAGGTTTGTAACTGGCAGATTCCATCAGTGCGCGAGTATCACTGAAATTCTTCGGAAACTTAAGTGGGAGTCGCTGGTGGGGACGCTTTTCGAGTAACACTGTTGAAGAAATTTTAGAGAGTCGGAATTTGAGGCGTACTACAGGACGATTCTACTGCTGTCAACCTACATGTCGCGTAAAGACCACTAGGATAACATTAGAGAGATTAGAGCTCGTACGGATGCATAGAAATATTTGTTTATCCCCCGTTTATATGGGAGTGGGCAGGGCAGGAAAGCAAATAACTTGTTCAAATGTTCAAATGTTTGTATAGCTTATGGGACTTAACCACGGGGTCATCAGTAACTAAACTTACAAACTACTTATAAACTACCTAATACTAAGGACGGCACAAATATCCAGGTCCGAGGGGGGATTCGAACCCCCGACCGTAGCGGCCGTGCAGACTGTGACTGACGCGCCGCAGTCCCCTCGGACACCGCGGCCGGCAAATTACATGTCTTGGTACTGAGTATCCTCCGCCACGCGCCTTTGAGTGTATTGCGGATTACGTATGTAGATGTAGATTTTCATTCTTACGGCGCAGAAATCGATGACGTAATACTGATTCTCCTTGGCCCTTCCACGTCTGCCGTTGCCCGCATTAATGTAAGTGAAAAGCACCAAAGTTAACAAAGACCGTAGTGAATGTTGAGCTCGGAGCCAGTCCGTTGCGGTCTGTATCTGTGAAGTGAGTTCTGTCTGCAGAAGGAACAGAGCACACCGCAGACCACAGGAGAAGCGATGCGCTGCAGAAAGTAGGTATTTATTTTGAGACTTGAGCGAGTGTAGGGTAACCGCGAGCTACGGACCCGGCGTGATAAACGCGCTCGTGTGGAGAGGGAGGGGGGGGGGCTGTTGTCGTCTCATTACCTGCGGAAGAGCCCGGCCTGCCGCATCTGCTTACGTGACTTCATTATACGCAAGTGGAGAAGCCTCGCTTCCCGGACCACGCCTATACTACCAGTCCTGTACTTAGGCTTACAAAATTACTGTCGCCATACTTACTTGTATACATACTGAAATAATTAAGTGCGGTACTTAAATTACGAATATGTAAGACCCTGTTAATGCAAACATGCTGCCGGTCGCGTTTTGTTTATTGTACGTCTTGCATACAAATCTACAGTTTTGATCCAATCTTTTTCAAATTTTGTACATGTAACCTTCAATCTATGAGGACGGGCCGACCGCGGTGGCCGAGTGG
Organism: Locusta migratoria; assembly: GCA_026315105.1. Classification (NCBI taxonomy): domain Eukaryota; kingdom Metazoa; phylum Arthropoda; class Insecta; order Orthoptera; family Acrididae; genus Locusta; species Locusta migratoria. Next base: position 278,705,580 of record CM048744.1, read on the forward strand.
ACTGAACGCTCCAGTGACGGTCTGCACGGCCACTACGGTCGGGGTTCGAATCCCCCCTCGGGCATGGATATTTGTGCCGTCCTTAGTATTAGCTAGTTCATAAGTAGTTTGTAAGTTTAGGGACTGATGACCTCGTAGTTAAGTCCCATAAGCTTAACAAACATTTGAACATTTTATTTTTGCAAACATTAGGGTCATTAGATAAACAAGGATGAAAAATGGTCCTTCCAGATCACAACTTAAGTCGCGTATGTCCTAGGCAGTGTCAAAGTTATACAAGGGGACAACCGGACTTATCCACCATCTTCAAAAACATTTAACCGTTTAAACTTCTACCTAAGTCTACTATAATGGAATCGTGCATTCTGAGTCAGCTGAGTAAGAAATTTTCGGTCTGGTGAACCGGTGCATTGTCCCTTTTCTAGCTGATTTCCATAGCAGTCCACCTCTGTGGACCAGAAACGAAGTTTAGGTATTAACATCCCGTCGACAGCGCGGTAATAAGAGATGGAGATCACACTCGGAGTTTCGTTAAGGATGGGGAAGGAATTCGGCATTTTTCTGGAGTGATTTAGGGCAATCACGTAAAATCTAAATCTGTATTGCTAGAGGAGGATTTGAACCATCGTCCTCCCGGATGCGAGTCCAATGTGTTACTAATGTGCCATGCGTTTGGTTGCTAGACCTAATTATGGTTGTTTCTACAGAAGTCAGGAGTAGATAAAGTGTTAAACCAAAGAATCTTGACATATTCGCGCGTGTGTAATGTAGCACGATATGTGATGCATATCCACGAAATGTATGACATTAACTGAGAATGTGTAAAGGTGAAAAAGTGTACCGAGACGAGATTCGCACCCGGGTCTCCTACTTGCCAGGCAGCTGCGCTGACCCCTACACCACTGGAGACACACCGATCACCAAAAACTCAAGGATTACTTGAGTACGCCTCCCGTCACATACACGTTCTCAACTTTTCCCTGCCAACTGTTAATCAATCTTGCGGTTTTCGTAAACTGTAACAGTAAGGATCTAGGAATGCCTCCGCTCTAAAGAAAGGATCATTGCCCGTCATCGGAAAATTGTATCAGTGTTTGTTCCTTGGGACATATATACAGAAATATAACTTATACGACTCATAATGTTGTCTCTTATAATTCGGCACACGGCATTATCCAACACAGCATTTCTCATGTCGTAAAAAAATGACACTAATTGCCAGATAAGTCAATAAACTATTTGTCCTCTTTCACATCTTTGACACTGTCCAGGACATATGCACCTCCTTTCGTGCTGTAATAGGAGCATATTTCATTCTGGTTCACAACTATTATCCTGCCGTTGTTTGTTAGCTGTAGTAGTTGATGGGGATTGTGAACTAGCTTATCAAAATTTCATTACGAGAAATGAAATAAATACTGCATTTACGTGTATTTTACAGCTCTTGCTTAGCAGCTTATTATAATTAACATGAAACACAACTAAACGTTAATTAAATTAATTATCAGCGTTTAAGTTGAGGTGTAATCTGTCTCCGTGTGTCCTAAACTACACTCTAAATCATCTGTAGAACTGATTGTTATAATGCGCCAAAATTATTTAGTTTATCCATTTAATAATCTTCTAGGAAACTTGAAACCGATTCGTACCGGTTTATAGTGTAAATGTTGAGCGCTTCCCACAGAAATAATTTTAGGAAGAATAAAATCTGAACGGTGCACATAAAATGGTGCAATCAGCTCAGCATTACTTTTCATCTACTTTCATTTCTGTATGTAGGTAATTAGTCGATTCGCACAAATAGCCTGGACGCACTCTCCGATAAGTTTGATTGGAAACATCATCATATCTCGGCAAGAGGTAATGATTGCTGTGTAAAAAAGTCGTTTTTACCTTATCCATTTAGGTAGCTTCGTGCTGAGCTTGAACCGATTCGTTCCAGTTTAAAGTGTAAAAGAGACGTGCTACAAAAGTAGAGCAGTATTTGGCACGAAAAATTGGAACGGCGAAGATTAAAATGGTGTCATTAGCTGAGCATTCATTTCAGTGCAATTGACGTCTTTGGCAAAACGTAATAATCGATTCTCGTAATTTGTCTCGGCACCACCTCCACTTCATCGTTCAAAATTTACTATACTGCAATGTGCAATAACACTTATATTTTAATAGCCACACATATGAGCGCTGGTCCGATCAATACCAAAATCATTATCCCCAATCTAAAGGGCAATCAAGGGAGAACGAGACAGAGAAAAGTAAGTAAACTCTTTTATTTCAAAAGTAAAGGATATATGTTTGTAACACAATTGCCCCTGCGTGAGAATAGACATTCACTGCAGTCACGGAAAAATGTATGCGGCTGCAACGGAAAAGGGATTGTTTACAATCTTGCATCTCTTCTTCTGAAGCATATCCACAACTACAAAAGTCTTTTTTCAGTGGTTCCTAAATTATGAAAATCGATTGAGGAAAGATCGACACTGTTGAGAGGATTTGGAAGGACATTAGTTTTACCGCAGTCGAAACAAATATGGCAAAGTGTGGGCGAGTATTATCCTACATCAGAATGACAACCCAGCAGACGTTTTCCTGGGTGGCATTTCGTTCACACAGTAACGATCTCACCCTATGGGGCTTCTGTATTTTTGAAGCCATGAAGAAAGGCAGTCGTGGCTGTCAATTTGAATAGAACGAAGAGGGGCACGACTTGGTAGGATCACGGTTCTGTAGGCCTTCGGAAATAATTTTTCTATCAATATGTTGACCATCTTGTCACACAATAGGATGAATATATTAACAGTTGTGATTATTACTTATATAATAATAACCAGTTTACTTACTTTCTTTCTACAGTCTCGTTTTCATTCAATAGTCCACTATGAATACAAAGAGTGGCCAGGAACTAATATCACACAGCCTGTAGTGAATCGCATAAATTTTATTTTATATAACCAACACAACCAACTGACAGTCAAATATACAACTCTTCCGACGTCACGTCCTGAGTTTGCAGGTACACGTTTGTTAAAAATTTTGTCCTTCAGTGCTCAACTGTGGTGCCGTAAAATGTTACACCTCCTCGTTTGATCAGAAATGTTAGCAATGTTGTGCTGCTTCGTGTGGTGGAGAACTTGTTAATCGGTTGGAACGTGGTAGCGAGGTCGAGAAACTGCTTCAAATCTGTAGTATTGAAGGAAGTGAGACTTTTCTCCTGACTGCCTTCCGCAACTTTATCAGTGTCCTGTCGTATCGATCAGAAGTCACTGACGTCCTCTTTACAAAAACCCGAAGAGTCTGACACCTGCGCACCGAAACGCTGTGGCCAGATGGCGTTACTTTAAACTTTTTTTTATCTCTGCAGATGAGGGATGTTTCCATTCCACCGACGACCATTTCCACCCAGGCGAGATTTCAGTCGTAGATCCGTGTTACATCGGTGACAAGCAGTTAAGAAAACTGTTGTGTTCGATGGACAACCGTAGCATAAATTGCAGACTTGCCACTATGACCTTCGTCTTGTGGTGGTTACCCATAATTCGTGAAATTCTTTGGTATCATGTTTCCGGTACAGCAGAATTCCATTTATTTCGCTATAAGCAGTAACTTTGACGTCTTGTCCGCTCCGCCATGCGATCTTGAGCGAAACCGTTGATGCCGTGCTGGGTTGTGATACACGTCGGCGACATTTTCTCTGTGAGCTGGAAACTTTCTACACCATTCAGCCACATGCTGCTTTTGCGGTTTCACCGTAAACCTATGCCAGCTGGTGAATTTATACGAAATTACACGTTATGTCAATAGATATCGAGCATAGATATTAAACTGAAGTAGGGGCATTGAATTAAAATTACTGTCGCGGACGGGATTCCAAGCCGGGATGTCCGGCTTACTAGGCAGACGCTATAACCAGTAGGCCATCGAGACTTAACTTTTATAGCTACTGCATGGACGGTCTTAAAGCATGTCCCCCTTCACTACATAAACTTCAACTCTGCCCAGGCTCTCGAACAGCGGAATAGCACCCCAGCAAAGAACGTTAACGTGAAATCCTGCCTTATACTTCAGGCACAGGTGATATATAAAAATCAAGTAAACAACCTCCAGAGACATATTTTGTCTCGATATCTAATAAAGATATTAAAATGAAGTAAAGGCATTGAATTAAAATTTATGTCGGATCCTCCTGCTTACTAGGTAGTTGCGCGGACTTTCTCTTGTGGACTCCGACATTTGTTTTTAAATTCAACTAGCGACGCAGGTGACTGAAACTCTACACCATTATCAATCGCAGGTGTGAGAATTATCCCACTTAGACGAAAGTCCACCCATCAAAAAAATGTTCAAATGTTTGTATAGTCTATGGGGCTTAACTACGGGGTCATCAGTCCCTAAACTTACAAAGTACCTATGAACTACTTACGAACTAGGACGGCACAAATATCCATGCCCGAGGGGGGATTCAAACCCCCGACCGTAGTTGCCTTGCAGACCGTAACTGAAGCGCCTTAGTCCCCTCGGCCACCGCGGCCGGCTCCACCCATCAAACAAGTATCAGACCAAAACAATCTGACAGATGACAAAAGACACATAAACCGGTAGCAAGTGCAGGAAAATGGTCTCCATAATCGACTACATTCGAGAAGTCCTACCTCAACCACTGTGTGTAACTTGATGAATTAGGCGTATGCCATTATTCTTGCATACTGAAGGACCACAGTTCAACAAGTTGCTCCACACCTATAGTTAAGCATCACAAGTTCTTGTACAGTTATTGAGAATCTTAGGTATTCAAACACTCGTATGTGCTCAAGAAGGATGTCACGAATCCTCCAAACAAGACATAAGATCGAATTAAAACTTATTTATCTGTACTGTTGGTGACTCTTGAGGCGAATGGAGAGCCCTTGTGGGATGTAAAGCAACAGCTGAGCCCTTGTGGGATGTAAAGCAACAGCTGAAAAAATGGACAAACTTGCCTCAGGGTAGGATACAAAGGTTGTTTGAGATCATTCTAAACCACATAAGGGTAGAATTTCGACCAGAGCGACCTGGAGTGAATCTTCCATCTGTAAATGCTAATGACCTTGACTCGTTCGTCCCATGTTTTAATCAGCTTAGTAAAGTCAGTGGTTCTTTCATTACATGTAGTTTCATTCACTTCCAACCACACCTTCTGATAGATAGTCTGGCTGGATGGTGAAGCTGTATTTCCTCTTTAGGTTACGGTTGAACGAGAAGAGATCTTTCACCAAGGCAGTTTGGTTGAATTTAAGTGTGGGACTGGAAGTTAAGCAATTATTATAAAAATGAATTTAAATTGGCTATTGGGCTGGAATAACGACGAAGTCCAGGTGGTGATGAATACTTTATTTTTCGTACGCATTTCTGGTGATGCCCATCACCAGAGAGTCCGAAAATATAAAATAGGTTAAACCAAAATTAACCATACCTCATTCGCCCATAAAGTACACTCTGGCCATTAAAATTGCTACATCACAAAGATGACGTGCTACAGACGCGAAATTTAACCGACAGGAAGAAGATGCTGTGATATGCAAATGATTAGCTTTTCAAAGCATTCGCACAAGGTTGGCGCCGGTGGCGACACCTACAACGTACTGACATGAGGAATGTTTCCAACCGATTTCTCATACGCAAACAACAGTTGACCGACCTTTCCTGGTGAACCGTTCTTGTGAAAGGAGGAGAAATGCGTACCATCACTTTTCCGACTTTGACAAAGGTCGGATTGTTGCCTTTCGCGATTGCGGTTTACCTTATAGTGACATTGCTGCTTGCGTTGGTCATGATCCAATGACTGTTAACAGAATATGGTATAGATGGGTTCAGGAGGGCAATACGGAACGCCGTCCTGGATCCCAACGGCCTCCTATCACTAGCAACCGCGATGACAGGCATCTTATCCGCATGGCTGTTACAGATCGTGCAGCCACATCTCGATCCCTGAGTCAACAAATGGCGACGTTTGCAAGACAACAACCATCTGCACGAACAGTTCGACGACGTTTGCAGCAGCGGGACTTTCAGCCCGGAGACCATGGCTGCAGTTACCCTTGACGCTGCATCACTGACAGGAGCGCGTGCGATGGTGTACTCAACGACGAACCTGAGTCACGAATGGCAAAAGTCATGTTTTCGGATGAATCCAGGTTCTGTTTACAGAATCATTATGGTCGCATCCGTGTTTGGCGACATCGCGGTGAACGCACATTGGAAGCGTGTATTCGTCATCGCCATACTGGCGTATCACCGCATGTTGCAGGTCCTGTACAGGCTTTTCTGGATATAGAAAGTGTTTGACTGCTCCCCTGACCAGCACATTCACCAGATCTCTCATCAATTGAAAATATCTGGTCAATGGTGGCTGAGCAACTGGCACGTCACAACACGCCAGTCACAACTCTTGATGAACTGTGGTATCGTGTTGAAGCTGCATGGGCATCTGTACCTGTACACGCCATCTAGCTGTGTTTGACTCACTGCCCAGGCGTATCAAGTCCGTTATTGCGGCCAGAGGTGGTTGTTCTGCTTACTGATTCCTCAGGATCTATGCACCTAAATTGCGTGAAAATGTAATCACATGTCAGTTCTAGTATAATACATTTGTTCAATGAATACCCGTTTATCATCTGCATTTCATATTGGTGTAGCAATTTTAATGACCAGTAGTGTACAAAAACAGGGTGTTACAGCCCATGCGTAACAAGTTTTGACTAATCATGAAACACAAATTGGTGTGTTCAGCTTGACAGACAGTTCACGTATACAAAAAGTACGTAAGCCGGAAGACAAGAAGAAATCCGCTAGCGGGCAGCACTATTGTATTCTGGTTATTCATTGGTCCAGTGAATAAGTACATATGGGCTTACAAAACTATAAAAATGAATATTAGGTGCATTACACATAAGAAATTGTTCAAATATACACCAGATGAATAAGCAGGAAAAAAATGCCAGAGGGCAGCAAAGTACGATCTGGTTAAGCAAGATCCAGTAAATAAGAATATCAACAAAAATGTAAAATTCGACCACTGTACGAAACAAGAGCTTTGTTTTATCACTAAACTTGGCAAATAAGGTCCGTGTGAACTACCTGTTACTCCCTGCTACAAAGCCTTGTTCCCTGTCCCTAACGGAGAACTGACTCGCTTCAAATTACTTGAATAACAGGAAGTTAATAGTACAGTGGTCGATATACATAGCAGATTATACGTTATTACACACAGTCATTAATGAGCAAGCCACCACAATTAAAGTTATATTAGAAGGGTGGCTAAGAAAACATTTATGGCGCAACGGAATTTAGACATAAGAAAAATTGCATCTGAGGTTGTTCTCAGTACCTGTGAAGAACAATATTAAATAAAAGCGGGAAGATGCTCTAAAACTAAAATTTATAGGTAACTTACGGATGACGCTGAACTTAAACTTGTTTATTCAGATAGAAAACAAGCAAAATGGGGAACCAATTTTGTTAGTAAAGTAAAAATGCATCTCTTACATGTATTAATGCGGACGGTTCCCAGCCTAAATTATACATGATTTAACGCTACTGGGGGGGGGGGGGGGGGGGAAGGATTCACACACATTCATTCGCTCACACACACGCAATGTCACAGCGAAACTCAGCAAAATCAGCGTTCTGAGACGAGGCGGAAGCAGGCGCCGCTATCGTAGGCGAAATTCAGCAAGTCGGATGTAGCACAAAACACAACATACAAAAACACTTTGAAGCTGGCTCTGGTCTGTCGTGCCTGTTTTGAGGTGGTGCGTGTGTATAGCCAACTTAAATTACATCTGAATTGGACCGCGAGCAAAACACGCTAACGGCGACACACGGCTACGTTACATGAACGCATTCCTCTGAAGGGGTGAAGTGGTGAAAATCGGATTCATTATACAAAATCATGGTGGATTCTTAAGTTGCAGTCTGTTAGATATCGATATAGGTACTTGTTTTATATGAGAAGTGGCGTGAATTCAGTCGACTAGCTGCAAAACCCGGAACTCGGATCCACGTGGATCCGAAAACCGATAAAATTGAATAAATTCAGTTTCCAAAAAATAAAGAAAATCAACTACAGCATGCAAGCGATAGAAATGCTTTGAATTATATACGGAAGCTAATCAAACACAGCTACACGCCATAGGGGGCGATTACAGAGACAGACGAGGTCCTGACTCAGAAAAATCACAAAAAAGAAATAATTACAAAGTCGGAAAAAAATAAGAACTACGGAATGCAACTCCTAGAAATGCTTAGAATTACATGAAGAAGCGAAAGAAATGCAGCTACCCGTGATAGTGAGCGCCTACAGAGACGGATGAAGTCCAGTCTAAAAAAAACTCGTAAAAGTTAAATAATTACAAAGTCGGAAAACAAAATTAATAATTACAGCATGCAACCCATAGAAATGTTTACAATTGCACAAGGAAGCTATTGAAGGAAGATGTACGAGGCTCGGAGAGAATTACTGACAAGACAGAGCGCGTACTACAAGTCGGAGAAGAAATGGCAAAATTAAAATAGGCGGGGAGAGAAGATCGCTAAATATTAGTAGAAATCAGAAGGATATCCGCATAGTTACTTACCTGATGGGTATGGAACAAATAAGAGTGGAAGCTGAAGACTTTGTTCTATGAACCAAACACGTGGAACACATATCACTCACGGAAGGAAACGAAGAGAAGATTTTTACATGCACTGTACAGAAATGAACATATCACCTATTAGAAATCGGGCCCCACAAAGCTAGAAAGTATGTACACAGAGTTCATACACAGACACATGGTCACAATAGATTTCAACATACCTAGCTGTTATCAAACTACAACTAGAATCACTCACACCGTGTTTATCTATTTGAAGTCACTTAATTAAAAAACGAGAACACATTTCCGCACATTATCAGAGAAAATATTCCAAAAAAAATTATTCTAAGTTAATGAATCTAAGTTAAACGTGCTAGACAATGAAACGCTACCATCTCCAAACACAAGAGCAGAATCAACCTTAACTCACCGGAAGACCAGCACAGAATGACCAGACCGAGCGCCCACGAGACGTGGGAAGCCACCGGAAGCTGGAAAATCCAAGATCAGCGGTGGTGGGGATGGAGAGACTCGCCCTAGAGAAGGCTCGTGGACTGGAGTGTAACCAAAGGGCGTTGAAACCTCTTTGGTAGCCTCAGCAGCTATCGACTCTGAGTCAGAGAGAACAATGCAAAGCGGGTTATCACTCACCACATTCAGACAGCCATAGATTATCGCACATCCACTTAAAAGTATGACAAGTAAACATTCTCACAGGGACATTGGCGTCGCAAAGAAACCACATTTATGCCACATTAATTAATATAATAATAAATTATTAACATAACAAAATAAGAAATATTAACTAATATTTTAACACATGAAATAAAAATGCTATTCCTCAAGGCTTGAAAAGAGTGGGTTTCACGTTTTAACAAAATGATAATCTAGCGACATTAAATAAATTATAACTTTACAGAAATATACAAAAATATATGGGAGACGAGAGACGGTCGTCTTTCAATGTATACAATTGTACAACGTCAAGATAATATAGTCTTGCACAATGCAACATATGTATGACATGCAAAATGTAAGTTTATCAAAATGAAGAAATCGACTTAACTATTTATTGGAATATCATTAAAAAGTTCGAAAACATATTTTTTTCCTTATTGCAGCCCAACAGCCTTTTTCAAGTAATTTTTATATTACTTACTATAATGGCTGCTTACCTACATCTAGATTTCAAGTCTAATTTTCATGAAAATTCAGGCATTCGACAGGATAGATATCTCTGCCATAGCGAGGGATTTGGATGAGAATTTAAAAACTGAATTGCTTTAAGTTTCTTTGGGTTACAAACGCGTACTAACAGCTGCATCTCCGTAGTCAATTAAACTGGTCACACATTATATGGCATTTTTATTGCAGATCGTCTATACTACAAACTCCTAAAATATTTACTACTAGCTAAGTTCCCGCTGCTTCGCACGCGTAGACTGGACTGTTTGCATTGGTTGTTTCTACTTCTAAATATAAATTTTGATAGATTTAGCTTTAAAAATGCTTTCCTAATCAAGTATTTTGTTAGAACTTGCCACTCCCTATTGCACCATTGTTGGTAGAATTCTAAACACCCCGAAACGCATTTTTTAAAATTATAACCATAATTCAATACCCAAATTTTTACATTTCTAGCATCAAAATAATCTTAGTAGCACCCTTAAAAGATTTTCCCTTATTTCACCCGCTTAATGGTTGTATTTCCAAAAATATCGAAACACGTGTTTTTAAAATTCCGATCAGAAATCTAAACCGAAGTTTTGTATTTCTTCAAAATTGCCTGAATAGCAACGTATTTTCAAAAAACCGTTCATCCCATATTTCATTCTCTTAGGGATGGGAATATCGATAAATCGCTGATGCCTACAGTGTAAGATAAACAACATCTACAGCGCTGTTTCCTGACTTTTAGAAACGGATCGAGAACGCGTAATTTCTTTCTTACGTTTTGGTATCTTATTTTTCTATATTCGTGCGCTTGCTGCAGAAAAACAACTGAAGAATGTGCATCACGTTTCGCTGTATATATCCTCTCTACAATTATAGTGTCAAAAGTCATCGCTGGTCTTCAGTGGGAATTTTATATAAGCTGACGACTTCCATCTACTTCATGATCCACCCTCTTATAGCTATCGACCCGTAACTGCTAATCGAGTTGTCAGTATTTTGATCCAAAACACTACAGTTGTCTTTCCAGTGTTTATATTGAGATCATTTGTGTATTGCCAGTGTAGTTAATGATCAGTTTATGTATGTCTGTGTTTTCCAGTGTTTTATCTTTGAGTCTTTTTGTCTTTGAGAATCTGTTGATCGTCGTATTGCTCCACATTTTACGGATTTTTCTTCGCCACACTCACCCATTGCCACACACCTCGACTAAAACACCATAGTGCACACCGCGAACCTAAAGGCTACTCTCATGCATAATTGTCGTTGTTCTACAGTGAATAATTTTGGCTACCAAGTGAAATATACGGACACAAGTCTCACGTTCCATTTTTATATATGTACTAGCTGAATACCCGGCGTTGCCCAGGTATTTATTTATTTATTCCTGCCTGGAGTTAGTACTTCTTCTACCCTTCTCTTTCTGTCCATATTCTTTTTTTCTAAAAATATGTTATCTTTATCGGAGAACATATAAGAAATAACGCTGTCTTGGATAATGTACAAAACTATAAGCACATAATTCAAACAAGAAATATAGAAGTCAAAACACAAATGACATAAAATTCGCACGATCTCATATTTATTCAGTTATACGTTTTATAATTGTATAATTTTTCAGATATGTATTTATTTGTATAAGTACTCCATGTCTGTAAAATTTTTTGGTGTTAAAGAAGTAATAGATTACTACTTGGTGCATGATAGGGCGGTTTTCTATGAACGTTACTGTTTTATGTGCTCATACCTCATGAACTACAGGTCGCACTGTGCTACAATTTCGGATGCACATTCAACGATATGTCTGTACATTGCCTATAAAATTTCCTTTGGCTACACTTTGTAGTGTAGAAATTATAAATTGTAACGTCATACCGAATGCCGTAGTTTTACTCCATAAACAGCGGAAAAGTAAGAGCGAGAAACATTTTTCCTTTCATCCTTTTACTATGGTTGCCAGCGAGAAAAAGTTTAATAAAGGTTTGAAATTATGTTTAAGGTTTGTTGCAAGTCGCTAAGTACTCTCATTCTCATATAGAGTATTTGTAAAGTCTCATCGTATTATGGCAGTTTCTTGCAACTCCTATCGTTTATGGAGTTATATCTCTTGAACCATGTGTCTTATGTGGTTCGTACTCGTACAGAAGATGTTATCTCACGTAAGGAATAAGTGTACCAAATATGGTTGAAATCGGTCCAGTGGTTTAGGAGAATATGAGTAGCATCGTCGCTTGTGGCAGCAGTTTTCCGCGCATCTCTTTGTTTATGACGTCATGTCGTATGTGATTCTTACACTTACGGCGACCGTCCTCATGGATTGAAGCTTATGTGTACAAAATTTCATAAAGATTGGTACAAAACTGTAGATTTGTATGAAACACGTACAAATATTCGGACACTTTGCTTTATATATTAGATATTTATTCCTACTGAAACAGGATTTATGTACCACGGGTCGGTCGTTAGTGCTTCGAATTTTCACCCACCATTGTGATATTCAAAGGGTGTACTCTTACAATTAAGCCTCTGGGGGGAATGAAGGGGAGGCGACAGAGTTCTTACACCGTAAAACATCTTCATCCACAATGGTCGACGGTCGGCGGTGGTTGCGGAAAGCGCGGGGGGGGGGGGGGGGGGAGAGCTGGTCGGTGGGAGGCGACACAGCTCGATCGAAGGCAGCGCTTCGCGGGCCGGCGACGCCCGACACTTGATTGGGCAACAATTTTGCGTGTGTCGCTTAGGCGCGACAACAGGGCAATTGGGGGCGATAAGTGAGTTAATGGCGGCGCGAGGGGCCGACCGCGGCGCCGGGCCCCGGGGCCCATCAAGTCGCACTTCCGCCGCGCCCCCCACTACCACCACCGCCGCTCCACACCTGCCGCCGCGCCGTCGCCCCGAGGCCTGATTCCCACTGCGTCTCCTGCGAACGTCAATTTGACGCTGCGCCTGGTAGTCAAATTAGATAACAAGCACTGATATGGATCACGCGTGTTTTAACTCACTAATGGATTTTGTTTCACGACAGTAGTCAGCTTATGTAGTATAAAGTATTCGATAAAATAGCAGTCTTGAAGGCAAAATATATTCTTTAGCAGCTGAAGACCTGGCGTTGCCCGGGTATTTATTCCTGCCTTGCGTTAATACTTCTCCTATCCCTTCCTTCCCTCTTTCCACCTCCTTTTTTTTCTAAAAACACGTTATATTTTTGGAGAAATTATAAGAAACAAGGCTGTCTCGCATAATGTACTAAATTGTAAGTGCAGTATAGAAAAAATAATGACAGTGACAAAAATACAAATGACATACAAAATTCGTACGATCTCATATTTATTGAGTTGTAGGTTGTACAGCTGTGTAATTTTTCAGGTATATATTCATTTTTATAAGCGCTGTATGAATGTAAAATCTGTTGCGAGTACAGTTAGTAGTAAAGAAGTAATCGATTAAAATTTGGTGCATAATGGGGCAGTTTTCAATGATCGTTACTGTATATGTGCTCGTATCCCATGAACTACGTGTTGTACTGTCATACAATTTCGAAGATAGGTTCAGCTAAATGTGTGTATATTGCCGGTAAATTTTCCTGCGGCTACAATTTGTAGAGTAAGTATTATAAATTACTACGTCATACCGAATGCAGTAGTTTTAGTCCACGAACAGCGGAAAAGTAGTAAACGATAAACTTTTTTCTTTCATCATTATACTGTGGTTGTCTGCGTGAAGAAATATTATAAAGGTTTGAAATTATTATTAAAGTTTGTAGAAAGTCGCTAAGTACACTCATTCTCATACAGTGCGTGAATAAAGTCTCGTTGCATATGTGGAAGTTTCTTGCTACTATATTGTTTATGACGTTGTATCTCCTCAACCATGTGTCGTATATGGTTCTTAACCAGACAATATTCTTAACTCATGGTAAGAAATATGTACACCAAATTCAGTTGAAATCGGTCCATTGATTTAGGAGGAAGTGTGCAACACTGTCGTTGGATGCAGCAGTTTTTCGCGCATCTCATTGTTTATGCCGCCATATCTCCTGAACAATATGTTGTACGTGGTCCTAACACTTACGGCGACCGTCCTCATGGATTGAAGCTTATGAGTGCAAAATTTTATAAACATTGGAAGAAAACGCTAGATTTGTATACAATACGTACACACAAACACACGGACACTCAGCATTATATATATAAAGACTGATCGTCCTCAGAAATTTATGGCGTCTAAGGACAAATACAGGATGATTCAACGGTCGCGACATAACCGGCAGGATCTAAAAAACCTGAGTATTCTAGTAAAGCACCGATGCACGTAATTTTGTCCATCTTTTACCGCTTGTACAAAATAGGGGCGCTATCTTAAAATCGTCCCTCTTCAATCTAGATCAGATTTTTTTGTGGAAAAGGTCGTATCATATATCAAGTAATATCAGCATTTTCTGACAAATTCATTGGAAGCAGCAGTTAAGACTCAAAAGTTAAAACACGTTATTTCCCTTTGGGTCAACGCACATTTGAAGGCGCTACATTCAATCTTCGTTCATTCAAAGAACGAATTTATTCAGAAATAGTAGCGCATGTTTATTCAATTCCTTACTCGAGATGGTGTCTGTTTCTTATTTCCTCTGCATATTGAATTTGCTTTAAATGGCCACATAGAATAAAACTTAGGTGATCTTGGTGGCCATTTGAAGAAAAAACGTAGCCCAATCCAATGACCATAAGTTGACATTCCAACCACTGACGAACAACTGCTTCGTAGTGTGGTGGAGCCCCGTCCTGTTGAAAGTAAGAGGGAAAGCAGTCACTTTCATTCTGAACTAAGGGAAGCACCTCTAGTTGCAGCATTTACAGGTTCCATACATTGAGGATATTGCTCACTCCAGTATCTGTGGTTGTGACGATTGACTTCGCGACAAGCAAAAATGTCTACCTCATCACTGACAAGATACCATGTGTAAACGAGGGATCTTGTAACTTTTGAACCATAGCCGCTACGTCGAATCCGTTTACTGCAGTGATCTTGTCAGAAAATTACTACGTTGATATATCACACGACCCCCTTTACATAAAAAGACTGACTTAGTTTCAATATGGACGGTTTCAATGGCACCCATGTTCCCTACAAACCTTGAAAGATAGACCAACTCACTCTTACCTTACTGGAATATCAGTTTCCCCAATACTTTCAGAGGTTTTGAAAGAAAAGGATGTATTGCGTCTTTGACACTCCTTGTACAGATAAGTTACGGAAAACTTTATGATACGTGGCGCTGCAAGAAATACACAGAACACAAGAACGAAGTAATTACCCACAAGGCTAGCTCTGCAGTTATTTGGATTCGCAGATCGTTGTGGCACGACTGCAACTGCTAACTGGAGCCAAGGGTCAAATAGTGTGCGATACTTGCCCCAAACTCTGATTATGACAGCAGCAGTCAATAGAAAAACTTTGTCGTGGTTACTTGAGATTTCGAAGTCTAATATTGTTAGATCAACTACAATTTTCTATCCGTTAAATCAGTATGGATCCGCGAATAAACAGTTAATATTTATTTGAAATAGTCGAACTTACAGTCTAATGCAAGACACTGATATAGTTCGCAAAACGATCGTTACCAGATATACGCCAATGTAGCAAGAGCAAAACGATAATAAATCTTTACACATGCTGGTATAACGTCACAACTGAATTAATATATGAATTACATTTAAACACTTATTGAAATATTTACACTTCTCGTCGTACACTTGCTACCCAGTGCCGTTTAGTTACAATTCAAAAAGTACTTCGATGTCACGGGGCTCAAAGATGGCAGACATGAAAACAGATAAGTGTGCACTCTAAGGACGTAATAGTCAATATGGCGGTATAAGAAGTCAAAGAAATGGACTGTAGTAATGCTAACTCTCCAGGTAGATATTTCTATTACATAGTATGTAAACGAACATTGTGGAAACACCGAGTGAGATCGCGAAGTGGTAAGAAACTAGAGTCTCATTCAGGAGGACAGTGACTAAATTCCCACTTCCGGCCATCCCCATTTACGTTTCCAGGGTGTGACTAAATCACTCCTCGCCAATGCCGGGATGGTTCCTCTGAAAGGGCGCGACCAATTCCCTTCCCATCATTATCCAAAAAGCCGAGCGTGAGCTCCATCTCTAATGACGATGTTACCTTCCGGCTTTTAATCAAATTGGGTGGTTATGGTATATCGCCCCAAATTTGCGATTGGATAGGGGATTTCCTGTCAGAGAGGACACAGTTCGTATTAATCGACTAAAACAGAGGTGATATCGGGCGTTCCACATGGTAGTGTTATTGGTCCTCTGCAGTTCCTTATTTACATAAACGATTTAGGGGAAAATCTAAGTAGCTCTCTTAGGTTGTTTGCAGACGACGCCGCCATTTACCGTCTAATAAAATAATCTGAAGATCAAAACCAACTGCAGAACGATCTGAATAAAATATCATTATGGTTTAAAAATTGGCAATTGACTCTAAATAATGAGAAGTGTGAAGTCGTCCATATGAGTACGAAAAGAAATCCGTTAAACTTTGTTTACAAGATAAATCAATCAAAAGTGAAGGTCATAAAAACTCCACAAAATACCTAGGAATTACTATTACTTCGGACTTAAATTGGAAAGATCACGTAGATAATGTCGTGGGAAAGCCGAACCAGAGACTGCATTTTATTGGGAGAACTCTTAAAACATGCAACAGAATAACAAAAGAAACTGCATACACTACGCTTGTCCATCCATTATTGGAGTATTACTGCCCAGTGTGGGATCCTTACCAGGTGGGTTTGACGGAAGACATCGAAAGAGTCCCAAGAAGGGTAGCTCGTTTCGTATTGTCACGATACAGGGGGAGCAGCGTTACGGAAATGTTACGGGATCTGGGATGGGAATCATTACAACAACGGCGCTTATCGCTGCGGCGTGGGCTACTTACGAAACTCCAATCGCCAACATTCTCCTCTGAATGCGAAAATATATCGTTGACTCCAACTTACATAGATAGAAATGACCATCAGGATAAAATACGAGAAATCAGATCTCGAACGGAGGGATTTAGGTGTTCTTTCTTTCCGCGCGCTATT
Source organism: Locusta migratoria (assembly GCA_026315105.1). Lineage (NCBI taxonomy): Eukaryota > Metazoa > Arthropoda > Insecta > Orthoptera > Acrididae > Locusta > Locusta migratoria. The sequence continues at coordinate 278,722,473 of CM048744.1, forward strand.
CGAGAATTGAATGGGAGGTAAATAGTATAATGATGGTTCGATGAACTCTCTGCCAGGCACTTAAATGTGATTTGCAGAGTATCCCATGTAGATGTAGATTGTCGCAACGACTTGTAACGTAGGTCACCAAGAAACTAAAATAAACTAGTTTTCATGTGGTGCCATGAAAATAACGTCACATAAGACAATTTAAGGCCGTGGCTCCATTCCCTACTTAGCTTTCTATTGCCTTCCATTATTAAGTGTTTAGAACTACGTGTAAAGCTCCAGCCGTACTGCTTTATCTAAATGGTATTACTAAAGGGAGTTTTAATTATTTAAGTTGCTTTTCCGGGTTGTTTCATGGTGTCTGCCTACACTGGTTTTAATGCTCGTCGGCAGTCAGTTAATTTCTAATTTCGCCCACGATTTACCTTCGTCAATGACGTCTCAATGTTTTTGTGTACGTTGTCACTACCTAGGATGCTATCGATGGTGAAACGTTAAACAGAGCATCCTTTATAGTGCTCTTATCATTATGTCCACCTCCGTGTATCATTGTAGTTCACGAGCTCACGGACAATGATATGTGACAAGGCGTGCTTCGGCGTACATTTAAGCGCAAATTAACCTTTCGTCTGTCTACTGGAAGACCATGTGAACGACTTCGTCCTAAACTTTATAGTAGTCTGCATACTAAAATGCAGGCTTAGCGGAAATAGGGATGAGCCTGATTCACCTTGACCTCACTTCAAGCAACGTTCCAGGGTAAATATGACCATGCTTAAAGCATTGCGTGCCACGTTATCCATTTTACAGTTATTGACGGTATCATCTAACATTCAATGGCAACTGACCTGATTATGTAAGGTGCATTGCAGAATATACACTGACTGTAATATGTAACGTCTTAGTCAGATGAACGGTGTATGATGGTCGATGGCCAACGATTGAGAAATACGGCAGTGGTGAAGTAATTAAAGCTTCATACGTTCACCCAAGTTCAGGGTGTAACGTGAATGGCCGAATGAGCGCATCATAAACCACAGCAGATGAGATGCTGGCCCTCCACCCACCCTCGATTATTACTGCAACATCAGAGACGGATCGTCAAAAGAAATAAAATGCAACAGTGCAATAAAGCATGGCCCTATTCAACACAGGATGTCCTAGACAGGCCCCACAGTAGAAAGTCCGTAGGAACGAGGGCTCCATGGCCTATGGGAACTGGTAACGCCAAGGGTACCACAGTTAACACAACGTCATCGGACACATGCCCCCATTCACCAGGAATGGACACTGGGTCAATGGAGAAACATGATATCGTCGGAAAACTCACAGTTTCAAATGCACCATGGCGCAGAAGGAACCGTGTGTGGCGCAGACCCCTTGAATCGATGATCCCGCTTGTCTAAGCCGGCGGAGTCTCGGTTATGGGCTGGGATGCTTTTTCCTGGTATGGAATGGTCTGTTAGGGACTTTGAACGGTCTGCGGTATGATAAGATGCTTGGGAACCACCTATACACATTCTTGGCACCGAGAGGAATAGCGTAGTGATTAGCAAACTAGACTCGCATCCTTCGGCCAGTAAAATTTAGGTTTTCCGTTATTTCCTTGAATCACTCCAGGTAAATGTTGAGGTGGTTCCTTCCAAAGGGTAATCGATTTTCTTCCCAATCCTTAAAAATAACAATCCGCTTTTGTGCTCCTTCCATAATGACCACGTTGTTATTCTCATTCGAGAGTCACTTCATTTCGGCTACTAATGGCGTAGTTACACGTTGTTTACTTTAGTTATGGGTTCCGTTATTATTTGGGTATCTATATCGTGGTGGTCAGCTGTTTCGATCAACACCCTCACTGATCAGGTAACTGTAAACGAACATCTCAACATCATCGAGAGTAAACTAATTATTAAGAAACAATTTTATTTGTGGGAAGTAGTTCGGACAATGGAGATGTTCTATGCGGAATTAAATAATTTGTATACGTAGTAGTCGCGGTGGAGTGGCCGAGAATTCTAAGGCGCCTTGCTGCGGAGCACACGATTGCTCGCCATCGGAGGTTCGAGTCCTCCATCGGACATGGGTGTGTGTGATGTATTTAAATTGGCTTAACTTAGTTTTAGTAGTTTGTAAACCTGGGGACTAATAACGAAAGAAGTTAAGTCCCACAGATTTACAGATACTTGAACATTTTTATAAGTAGTAAACAAAGATTTGTGATATCAAATTTAGATCTTTGTTTCCATATGACAAAACTGTGACATCTCATGTGTTTTTTTCTGGTTGAGGGGTCATTGTTCAAGGATAAATGTTTTGTGTATGAAAATGATGAACCGTGCTCCATCATTAATCCGGAAATGAATATTTATGTCCCCTGTGACAAAAATGATTCTCTCGGAGACATAAATTGCCCGCACCACTTGAAATACGCAAGCGTTTAAATCGAAGAAGTTTCTAATCCATGTCTATACTAATATTATAAGTGGTAAAGCAACTCTGTCTATTACGCTTTCACGGCTAAGCTGCTTTACCGATTTTGATGAAATTGCGTGTGCTTGAACGCTGAAGAAGAAAGTGTGTAATTGAAGATAATTTGTATGTGCATGACATAATTTAAGCCGAGGGCGCGATATAATATCTTGCAATGGTAATTGAGCAGAGGAGCTGAGCAGTTTGAAACCAGCGATACTGGCTCCTCTGCTTATGCATATCCCATTCCAAGATATTTGTTGATTTCAACTTTATAATACGAAATATGGGACAGCTGAGAATCAACTTTTCTCCTGTATCTTCTGAGACGCTTGAAGACTTCTTGGATACCTAATTATTCTTTGTCTTTTGAAATTTATCACATTTATGTAAATACTTTTAATGTTGATATCTTGTACATAATGAATTCAAAACTTACACAAGACTTCCAAGTCTCCAAACCGCCGAATCGATTTCGATGACATTTTAATCCTGCATAATTTACACGTTGTATAACGTATACCTGCAGCGATTTAGTCAAGGTGTAATAACCAGATTCTTTTCGTATTTAATAATGTCTTTATTTTTAAGTCGATAAAAAAATCAGTATTTGCCACAATGATGAAGATGAAAGGAGGGCTCTCAACATCGAGGTTTTCAGCGCCCGGGCATAATTTAGTTGAGGCCGAGCGTCTTTGCCGTCCTTATAAGGACGATTTAATTTTGAACGGAGAAATTGGAAACTCTTCTCTCAAGCTGTTGCCCCTGGTCATAACTTATGAACAAAGAAGAGAAATTATTTAACTTTCGATGGTCTTTGACACGTTTGCAAGGACATCAAAGGGAGTGAAGCCACGGTTCATACCTAGTTGAGGAGTTCCTGAAGTTATGTACAATGAAATCAGCAGAGATCGTATATCATTTATCAAGGCTTCAGTTGCACGTATATCTCTTGACCCCCTCCATATATATATCTCACCTAGTGTCTCTTTAGTAAATAAACTTTTAAACACTTGCGTAATGGGAACATTACGGCTTCTTCCTCTCACTCTTACTAGCGTGGATATAAACCAAAGAGGTTCCTTGGTACAATCTGTAAAATTATAAGGAAAGTTTACGAAGCAAGTTCAGAAAATATTGTAGTAATTCTCAGTTCCTCTCACCGAGAGTGGCACTTTACAGTCAAACGTCTTACAAAGTATTTATTAGTGGCCAGATGGCAAGCAAGTACAATTTGAAAGCTGATGGATGGAAGTAACCTTTTTCTGCTTTTATAGTCTAGATTTAGCAGCTACAAATGCTCGGATAATTTCATAAGCAGGGATAGATTTGCAAATAAAACCACACATAGTTTTGAAGGTCACAGTGTATCTTGCCAAATACTATGTAGAAACGCGAGTCAGAATAGTACCTAGTTTTTGTGTATTATCAAACGTAAGTGGATGTCGTCTTCCAGATGCGAAGCATCATTATCTACATTTTTGATATGTCTGCTTTCTTTTAAAAATTAAGATATATTCATGTTATTACCAACAATTTTGAAGTATTTGCATGTGTACAAATATAAGTACATTTTAGACCATTGGAGAAACTATTTGTTACAGAAAAACGCATGCCAGAAGATAAGATAGACTAATCAAAAACTATAAACGCATCGACTAGAGATGGGGTATTTTTGTTTCGATAGCGGTTTTGGAAGGATTAGGAGTGTCTACCGGTTCTGGTATTAAGGCCGTATTTGGAATTAAATTTCGTGCTCTCAACAGGTCATAGCAAACGGCCAGCTTTAGTGATACTGACCAAAAATCAGCCAAAATTTCGGGTAAGCGTCAATTCTGGAAAAATGATGTTGTGGGGCTGCGATGGCATAATCCTTATTCATTGCATTCCAAACGGTACGATGATGACATGTGCACCCTACCGAGATGTTTTTCACAAACATTTCCTTTCCAGTATTGTGTGAAAAAGACTCCACAAGTGCTCTTCCAACAAAACAACGCACCATCACATCGGTCGAACGCTACGCTGCAGTTTCTCCGTGATAACAACTGTGAAGTTAACTATTGTTCTCCCTGTTTCCCTGACCTTGCTCCTGACGAATTTTGGATTCTTTTTTCCAATGATGAAAGACGCTCTTAATCGTCTCACATCCACTAGCTGCTATGCAACAGCATCAGCGATTTTTGAGTGGTCAAAGTAGACGCCTCAAGAACCGTTTCCAGCGAACACGATATCGTCGCGTCGTTGTTGCAACAAATGTTTACAGCTGCACTGAGATTACGTTCGAGAACTGACGGAAGTTTCACCATTCGCGTATGACTAGATTGTTAGAAAAAATAAATTCGGAGCAGTTATGACCTGAATTGACCTCGTAAGTGGTGGAAGTGGATCACGTGATTGTTGACGTCATGTGACCGATGACGTCACGTGATCGATTACATTCCGTTACGTCAGTGTCTGTTAATGACATGATCGTAAACTTATGTATGGCGACATCGGTCGATTTGTCATCACGATGAACTCTCAGAGTTTTCAGTGTGGAATGTACACAACGAGACTGCTGGTCGATGAACGTCAAATTCTAATGTTCAGATGTTTGTAAATCTGTGGGACATAACTACTCTGGTCATCAGTCGTCCCTAGGCATACAAATTAGTTAAACTAACTTATGATAAGCACCACAAACTAACTTATGCTAAGCACAAAAAAGAGTTTTTTCGGGCAGGACGAAACTTCACGGAGCATGTGAGACGACAATTGAGATTGCGTTTTCCTACGTCACAAATTCCGGAGAACAGGTTCAGTTCACGATGCACCACGAACTGGTAGGCCCACGGTTTTAACAGAGCCGGCCGCGGTGGTCGAGCGGTCAGCGGCGCACCAGTCACGGTCTGCACGGCATGACGTCATGACGTCATGACGCGCTTCGGGCATGGATATTTGTGCCGTCTTTAGTATTAGTTAGTTCATAATTAGTTTGTATGTTTAGGGACTGCTGACCCTGTTGTTAAGTCCCATAGACTCTACAAACATTTGAACATTTGAAACTTCCTGGCAGATTAATATTGTGTGCCGGAACCGGGACTCGAACCTGGGACCTTTGCCTTTCGCGGGAACATTTGTTTTAACAGAACGGAATCTTGACAACATTTTGTACATCGTCTTGCGGAGTCCACAGAAATAAGTAAGGAAATTATCGCAAGAGGCTAAAGTCTCTCGTACGACAGCACACAAGGCAGTAACCAAAGGACTGGGGCTGTATCCGTATAAAATTACTGCAGTGCAACAATTAAATTGTATGCACCATACCAAAAGAATAGCATACTGTTAATACTTTCGGCGATTTATTAACAGAGATGGAGTTGGTGTTTTAGATCGAACATTTTTCTCTGATGAGGCTTGGTTTCACCTACCTGCCCGAGGGAGGACTCGAACCTCCGACGGCGAGCAGCGGCGTGCTCCGCAACTAAGTGCCTTGGAACGATCGGCCACTCCACCGCGGCGATGAACGTCCACTTGGGCAGTGAAATAACGAGACATGTTTCCAATGGTGACGAGCCTGCGACGTTCTAAACACTGGAACTCCAGCAAGTGATAGACGATAACGTCACGTAATCGATGACGTCACTTCCTTCATGTTTTTCAGCCGCTCAGATTTTTTATCCGACCTCCAGAGCATAACCCTCTCCATGTCAAATATACGAAGCCGGTGTTGCAGTAGCTATTCTGGCAGAAGCTGAGCTCACAAAGTACGAGATCCGCCGTCGTAATGAACCCAACGGGAGTGCTGTTTGATGAAAGTCAAATTCAAATTATCAAATGTTTGTAAATCTATGGGTCTTAACTACTCTGGTCATTAGTCTTTAGCCTTACAAATCACTTAAACTTACTTATGCTAAGGACAACAAATACACCCATCCCCGAGGGAGGACTCGGACCTCCGACGGAGAGCAGTGGTGTCCGCCGCAGCTAGATGCCTTGGAACTCTAAGTCACTCCACTGCAACAATGAACATCAACTTGGGCAATGAAATCACGGGATGTGTTTCCAGTGAAGACGAGCCTGTGACGTTCTAAGTACTTGAACTAGGGCGCGTGATCGACGACGTCACGTCACTTCCTTCACGTTTTTTGGTCGCTCAAAATTTTGATCTGACCTCCTGAGCATAGACCACTCCATGTCAAATACTCTAAGCTGGTGTTGCAGCAGCTTTTCTGGCAGAAACTGAGGTCATAAAATACGAGAACCGCCATCGTATTGAACACAATGACACTGCTGTTCGATAAAATTCAAATTCAAATGTTCAAATGATTCTAAATCTATTGGAACTTATCTACTCTGGTCATCAATCCCTAGGCTTACAAAGTACTTCAGCTAACTTATGCTACAGACAACAAAACTCTCATGCCTGAATCTCCGACGGCGAGCAGCAGCATATTAGCGTATTAGCCACTCCACCGCGGCGATGAACCTCCACTTGGGCAATGAAATCACGAGATGTGTACCAAATGGTGACGAGCCTGTGACGTTCTAAACACTGGAACTCGAGCAAGTGATCGACGACGTCACATGATCGACGTCACATGATCGACGTCACGTGATAGTTGACGTCACGTAATTGATGACGTTAGTTCCTTCACGTTTTCCGGTCGCTCAAATTTTAATCTGACCTCCAGAGCATAGACCACTCCATGTCAAATACTCGAAGTTGGTGTTGCAGTAGCTTTTCTGGCAGAAGCTGAGGTCATAAAATACGAGAACCGCCATCGTAATGAACACAATGTCACTGCGGTTCGATAAACTTCAAAATCAAATGTTTAAATGATTCTAAATCTATTGGAACTTATCTAGTCTGGTTATCAACCCCCGGCTTACAAATTACTTCAACTAACTTATGATAAAGACAACAAAAACTCCCGTGCCTGAACCTCCGACGGCGAGCAGCGGCACGCTCCGCAGCTAGGTGCTTTGGAACGCTAGGCCACTCCACCGCGACTATGAAACGTACACTTTGGCAATAATAATAATAATTTCCTGTGGCTCATTGGCATGGTGCAAGTCTTTCAATTGGACGCCATTTCGGCGACTTGCGTGTCCCTAGCCTATCCCAGTTATCCAACCGGGGAAAGGGGACCTACAGCTTAACGTGGAATCCGAACCACGTGTCGTTTCTGGCGACTCCTCACATCGTTGAGAGGTGAAGGATGGGTTAAAATGCAGACTGAAAAATCCGAGGTCGGACCGGGTTTTGAACCCACGACCCTTCGATTTCCCGTCGAGCACTTTACCCAAGACCACCAAGCCCGACACTTTGGCAATGAAATCACGAGATGTGTGTCTAATGGTGACGTGCCTGTGACGTTCTAAATACTGGAACTCGAGCGAGTGAACCACGTCGTCACGTGATCGACGTCCCGTCACTTCCTTCACGTTTTTCGGTCGTTCAAATTTCGATCTGACCTCCGTAATTGATGACGTCAGTTCCTTCACGTTTTTCGGTCGCTCAGATTTGGATCTGACCTCCAGATCATAGACCTCTCCGTATCAAATACACGAAGCCGTCTTGGAGTAGCTCTTCTGGTAGAAGCCGAGGTCATAAATTACGAGCCGTCCGCGGTGGCCGAGGGGACTGAGGCGCTTCAGTCACGGTCCTCACGGCCACTACGGTCGGGGGTTCGAATCCCCCCTCGGACGTGGATATTTGTGCCGTCCTAGTTCGTAAGTAGTTTATAAGTAGCTTGTAAGTTTAGGGACTGATGACCATGTAGTTAAGTCCCATAAGATTTACAAACATTTGAACATAAATTACGAGAACCGCCGTCGTAATGAACACAACGAGAGTGCTGTTCGATGAACGTCAAATTCAAATGTTGGTAACTCTATGGGACTTATCTACTCGGGGCATCAGTCCCTAGGCTTACAAATTACTTAAACACACCCATGCGTGAGGGAGGACTCGAACGTCAGACGTCGAGCAGCGGCGCGCTCCGCGGCTAGGTGCCTCGTAACGCTAGGTCACTCCACCGCGGCGATGTACGTCCACTTGGGCAATGAAATCACGAGATGTGTGTCCAATGGTGACGAGCCTGTGACGTTCTAAGTACTGGAACTCGAGTAAGTGACCGACGATGTCACGTGATCGACGTCACGTGATAGTTGACGTCACGTAATTGATGACGTTAGTTCCTTCGCGTTTTTTCGGTCGCTCAGATTTGGGCCTGACCTCCAGAGCATGGACCTCTCCGTGTCAAATACACGAAGCCGGCTTGGAGCAGCTCTTCTGGCAGAAGCCGAGGTCATAAATTAATGAACACAACGAGAATGCTGTTCGATGAACGTCAAATTCAAATGTTGGTAACGCTATGGGACTTAACTACTCGCGGCATCAGTCCCTAGGCTTACAAATTACTTATACACACCCATGCCAGAGGGAAGACTCGAACGTCAGACGTCGAGCAGCGGCGCGCTCTGCAGCTAGGTGCCTCGTAACGCTAGGTCACTCCACCGCGGCGATGTACGTCCAGTTGGGCAATGAAATCACGAGATGTGTGTCCAATGGTGACGAACCTGTGACATTCTATGTACTGGAACTCGAGCAAGTCATCGACGATGTCACGTGATCGACCTCACGTGATAGTTGACGTCAGGTAATTGATGACGTCAGTTCCTTCAGGATTTTCGGTTGCTCAAATTTGGACCTGACCTCCAGAGCATAGACCTCTCCGTGTCAAATACACGAAGCCGGCTTGGAGTAGCTCTTCTAGCAGAAGCCGAGGTCATAAATTACGAGAACTGCCGTCGTAATGAACACGACGAGAGTGCTGTTCGATGAACGTCAAATTCAAATATTGGTAACCATATGGGACTTAACTACTCGGCGCATCAGTCCATAGGTTACAAATTACTTAAACACGCCCATGCCCGAGGGAGGACTCGAACGTCAGACGTCGAGCAGCGGCGCGCTCCGCAGCTAGGTGCCTGGTAACGCTGGGTCATTCCACCGCGGCGATGAACGTCCACTTGGGCAATGAAATCACGAGATGTGTGTGCAATGGTGACGAGCTTTTGACGTTCTAAGTAGTTGAACTCGAGCAAGTGATCGACGACGTCACGTGATCGGCGTCACGTGATAGTTGACGTCAAGTAATTGATGACATCAGTCCGTTCACGTTTTTCGGGCCCTCAAATTTGGATCTGACCTCCAGAGCTTAGACCTCTCCGTGTCAAATACACGAAGCCGGCTTGGAGTAGCTCTTCTGGCAGAAGCCGAGGTCATAAATTACGAGAACCGTCGTCGTAATGAACAAACCGAGAGTGCTGTTCGATGAACGTCAAATTCAAATGTTGGTAACCCTATGGGACTTAACTACTCGGGGCATCAGTCCCTAGGCTTACAAATTACTTAAACACACCCATGCCCGAGGGAGAAAAATGTTCAAATGTTTTTAGAGTCTATGGGACTTAAGTACGGGGTCATCAGTCCTTAAACTTACAAACTACTTATGAACTAGCTAATACTAATGACGGTACAAATATCCATGCCCGAGGGGGGTTTCGAACCCCCGAATGTAGTGGCCGTGCAGACCGTGACTGGAGCGCCTCAGTTCCCTCGGCCACCGCGGCCGGCCCCGAGGGAGGACTCGAACGTCAGACGTCGAGCAGCGGCGCGCTCCGCAGCTAGGTGCCTCGTAACGCTGGGTCACTCCACCGCGGCGATGAACGTCCACTTGGGCAATGAAATCACGAGATGTGTGTCCAATGGTGACGAGCCTGTGACGTTCTAAGTACCGGAACTCGAGCAAGTGATCGACGACGTCACGTGATAGTTGACGTCACATAATTGATGACGTTAGTTCCTTCACGTTTTTCGGTCGCTCAAATTTGGATCTGACCTCCAGAGCATAGACCTCTCCGTGTCAAATACACGAAGCCGGCTTGGAGTAGCTCTTCTGGCGGAAGCCGAGGTCATAAATTAAGAGAACCGCCGTCGGCAGAGTCTGCTGATAGAGAAGGCCGCCGGTGGGGAACAGCGGCGTAACAAAGACGGGCTGGTCTGCGGGCTGGGCGGCGTCTCGGGGCGGGCGGTGTGCGGCCGCCGCCGCTCCTCTCGTGCGCTTCCTCCGCCTCCGCCTCCGCCCCCGCGTCCTCGCTGTGTGCTTCGCCTCCCTCCCGGGAGGTAATACCCCGTCCCGTTCCGTCCCGCGGCTGCGGCCAACAGAAGCGGATCCCTGGGGGCAGGCGGCGGCGGCGGCGGCGCGCCGGCCAACACGGCCCAGCCGACCCTCGCAGCCGTGCCCACAATTACGTTATTGCCTCATACGGCCGGCTACAGCTACACTGGCCGCTTCTTGCCGGGGCCAAGATTAGCATATTAGCCTAGCGCCGCCGCCGCCGCCGCCGTCTCAAACGCGCTGCCCTGCCCCGCTAAGCGCTAACTACTCGCCCGGCGGCCGACTAGGCACAGTTTTTAATCTGTTTGTGTTGATATTGCCTCTATAACAGCTCCGGCCGACCGCAGAGGCCTAGTCGCAAAGCTGGGCCCGCCAGTCGCTCGCCAGGATTTGGTCTAGGTGCTCTGGGGAGCGCGTTCGTTGTTCAACGTGTCAGCGGACCCTGTTCCCTGGAGAAGGTTTTCCATAAACCTCGTTCCACTGCCCCTTTCTCCACATAAATCACCACTAACCTTTAAGTACGAGGCGCGTCCAGAAAGTAAGTTTCTTCTGAGCAGTAGTTCACAGAAATCCACGCTTACGGATCGAATGCAACGAAGCCGTTTATTTTGTGTCGCGAATTGAAGGATTAACGGATATATGAGGGTGAGTCAGTAAATAAGCCACAAACTGAGGTAGACATGCCAGTACTGCGCGCTGTGTAGGGATATTTCCACTACGATACAGTTTAAGGAACTAAAAATATTGCTTAAGAGCGTCGCTTAATAGGTTGCCACAAAAATTACAAGCACCAAGCTTTTAAGTCCTTCTCGGACGATTTGACCAAAAATTTCAAGCTCCAAGCTTTTAAGGCCTTTTCGAACGATTAGACGAGTGTTTAAATTTACACGTGGAGACAGCTGAGAAGTAAAGCAATTTTCAGGCTAGTAAACGCAGTTCTAGCGTGTCTTCCTCAGTTTGGGACTCATTTACTGACTCACTCTGGTACAGGTTGTCCAGAAAAGGGCTCCCTGATTTCAAAATTAAATATCTCGAAAACAAAGATCGATAGAGGAATGCAGTAAACGGTATGTTTATTGTGAAAGCTGTAAGAAGTTTATACAGCAGGAAGTCAAATCCGGCGAATATGGAGGCCAATCCATGCCTGCACCCTTTGTTGCACAGCTGGTATGGGTATGGCCTGGTGCGTTTGAATTTTGAATGGAAACATGTGTAGGCTCTTTCTCAGTATTTTCTGCATGCTGGAACGCTTCAAACCAGTCTCAGATGCAATTCTACGGACGGATGACATTGGATTTCACCGAATAATTCCAGAAACTGTGGCGATATTTTCAGGCGTAACTGCGGTTTGCTTTCGGCCAACATGCCCCACTAGATCATCAGTTACGCTGCCTGTTCGCTGAAATTTTGCGAAGACCGCACGAATGGTTTCCGCATCGGGTCCTTTTGGAACATTACACCGTGCTTGAAAACTTTGCCTTGTTGCCGTAGGACTGTCTTCTAACCTGTAGTACTCTAGCACCAGAAAAACGCCTTGTTCAATGGAGTACATGGTTTTAATCTCTTCCTTCGGTACGCTATCTTCCTTTCACGTTTCAGTAGTGGAACTGATCGCTCTGGGATTCGGATCACTATTTATACTAGGCATTACGTATGGCGATTACAGCGCCATCTGTTAGTAGCTTTTGTAACTATTATTTCAAACTGCTGTATAAACTTCTTATAGCTTTCACAATAAACATACCGTTTACTGCATTCCTCTATCGATCTTTGTTTTCGATATATTTAATTTTGAAACCAGGGAGTCCTTTTCTGGACACACTGGTTGAAACTCCGGCAGTAGTTCGAAAGATGACGCGAGAGGTAGTTTTTCCTTGTCATCCCACGCATTTTCCCCGTCTGCAACGAAAGAAGGAGGGCACAATCAGTGGCTGTAGGAAGAGGAAGTGACCCGCAGCGGCGAAGTGGCTGTAGGAGAGCCGCGGCAGCTAGGGTGCTACCCTGACCGCAGGAGTTGGGCGTGGTCCCCGACTGAGAACGATTTACTGGCGCCAGGGAGCGCCGTTTTTGCAGCCGTACATCACGCCCTGGCGTGGCAACACCTGCACAGCTGATGACCACAGCACAGCTGCCGCTCTGAGGCTTGAGGGGCCTACGCCCCCTCACATCGCACCACCGCACACTGAATAATTACAAAAGCCGATGGTTGCGTTCTGTCAAATTTGTACCGACGTACTTTACTTACTCAAAATACAGTACCTGACAAAAGTGAAGCACCTACACGTTATTGGGTGTTGAGTGTACTTGTGCTCTTTCTATTTAGCGTTTCGTCCTATTAGGGTACTTGACTGACAAGAACAGATGTTGACTATTCATTTTGAGAACAAAAAGAGAAGCTAACATTTTTCGTGAGGAAGGCAGAATAAGGAATTTGCGATCACTTATGGCTTCACTGTACTAGGTTTAGATGTAATACCAATGTGCGGCGAATAAAAATTTGAGCCCGGCCGGGATTCTGCCTCAGAGACAGTATGGCGAATGTATGTTTGGGTGTGACGGGAGACGTGCAGGGAAGAGTCCTCTGCAGTCGGGTTGGTCACTGTGTCCTCGGTTGCGGAGTGGTCACCGCGTCTGCCTTGTAAGCAGGAGATCCCGGTTTCGAATCCCGGCCGGGCTCAAATTTTCATTCGCCACACATTGGTATTACATCTAAACCTAGTACAGTGAAGCCATAAGTGATCACAAATTGCGATTTATTTCATTAAAAATGAACGCTGTGACGTAGTCAACAATACCTAATAAGGCAGAATAAGGATTTAAGGCAGCTGGGTTTCCCGTTTTCTGTGGCAGTTTTCTATAGAGAAAGATATTTCCCTATTTTGTGCTCCTAGAAGACCATTTTTCATCTGCTTGCTTTCTTCCCAACCCACTCAGTAGATCCACCTTGGCCAGAGAGGCGTAACGTTATAGTGAACTGGAAATTATTTCTAAATTTAACTAAATACTATACTCACCGAAATATCGCGTATGACCTCCACACACGAAGTTTCAAGCTGTTTCTTCCACCTTTTTTGCGGATTCCCCATCAGGCACTGTACTATGACAGTGCATGATCTTTGTATTTGAATGAGCGATTGAAAACAGGAAATTATTTGCATTCAAACTTAGTGTTTGCGAGAATGTGAACTTTAACTTACCAAGTTTTGTAAATAAACTACTCGATTTTTATAACTAAGCTTTCCTTATTTCGCGGACAGGGTATCAAATCATCGTTTTTCTCGTCATCAATCTTGAATAATGGCTAATAAACCATCTTCGGTGAGAGGCGATGGGAACTCTTCATTAGTCGTTATAGAATTCCTGACCTTGACAAATCTGTACATACATCAAAAGGCATAAGGGCTGGGCCATGGTACTAATTATGGCGAGTTCTTTGCAAATTTGACTCGATCTTGTAATCACTCCAATATCATCAAATACCCTCGCAGCCCGTGATATTTCATTTCCTTTCCTTTTCTCGTTGTGGTTGCTTTACGTTTTAGGTAGTGTTGCCTCAAGGTCACACTGACTTAGCAAATGGGCCAGCTGCAGTGTTATAGTGAGAGGTGCTTGAGCAAGTGATATGTGTAACACTCAACAACGCCGTGAAATGACATTGGGGAATGGTGCTCGGTGCCAGACGGATTGGAATTTCCACTTCGGCAATGATGGAGGAATTCCGCATTCAATCCTGTCCAACGTGTATCAAGAATGCTTGAATTATGGCGTGTCAGTCCACAACAGACGAACTGCTGGCCACTCAGCCACTTTCGATGACTGAGGCAGGTGAGATCTGACAAAGGTCGTCAACATTTATAGAAAGGCAACAAGCCACAGTCGAATACACGACTTGCTAGATTCGCCACCCAGTCCGCAGGAGCATGGGCTCCATTGGTACTGGGAGCCGCCACCGACACTTTTAACATAACGTCGTCAGACTCAACAGCTTGCATCTGCCGCCAGTCACCAGTAATGGCCACTCCAACAATGGCGTACCCTGGGAATGTACCGCACAATCTGTAGCACAGACAACATGAATCGATGCATCCCGTTGCCAAAAATGTGTAGTCCAAGGCGATAGTCTCTCTTTTTTATGGCCTGGGGTACAGTTTTATCTAGTATGGAATGGGTCCCCTGGTCATTATGTAATGTAGAATCGTCCGCATTAAGTTCAGCATTGTAGGTACCATCTCCACCCTTTTTGACACTGAGGAAGCTCAGTGGTTACCACACTGGAGTGACATCCTGTTGCCGCGGCGTAATAGCCGTGTGCACTGAGGCGCCGTTCACCGTCGGTGGTTCGAGTCCTCCCTTGGGCATGGATGTATGTGTTGTCCTTAGCTTAGTTCAACTTAGTTTGAATAGTTTGTAAGCTAGGGATTAATAACCATGCAGTTAAGTCCTATAGATTTACAAACATTTGAACATTTGAATTTTGACATCCTGCTGTCAAAAAGATTTTCTTAATCTCACCAGAAATTTCCTGGATCGTGACTTCGAAAGAGAAGGTCGATTTACTTCCCCATCAAAGCTTGTGGTACCCCTCTAATAACCATTATGTGGACAGGATGTTAGATTATAAGCTATCTTCCTTCCATTTTGGCCTTGCAATCCCTGAGATGATAATGGGCTACCAGAGTGCTCCCTCGCCTGCCGAGAATGGTTCCAGAGAACTACAGATAGCTACGAATGGAGCCCAGATTTGAAACCCACCAAGCATATCTCAGATGAGACTTACTGGCAGATTAAAATTGTGTGCCGGAATCGGCACTCGAACCGGGGCCCTTTGCCTTTTGAGGTCGGACCGTCGGTTGTGTCGGGATAGCTCAGTGAGATAGCGCTTGCCCACGTAAGACAAAGGTACCAGGTTCGAGTCCCGTTTCCAGTACACAATTTTAATCTACTAGTAAGTTTCATATCAGCTCACACTCCGCTGCAGAGTGAAAGTTTCATTTTGTAAATACCCAAATACCCTTGGGCTGTAGCTAAGGCATGTCTCCACCATATCCTTTCTTCCAGGAGTACTAGTCATGCAAGGTTCGCAGGAGAACTTCTGTGAAGTTTGGAAAGTAGGAGGCGAGGTACTGGCATAAGTAAAGTTGTGAGGACGGACCGTGAGTGGTGTCGGGATAGCTCAGTGGTAGAGCGCTTGCCCGCGAACGCAAAGGTTCCAGCTTCGAGTCCCAGTTCCAGCTCACAATTTTAATCTGGCAGTAAGTTTCCGCATCAGTGTGATAGTTTCATTCTGGCATATCTGAGATGTCTTGGGACGCAGGCTGCATGCCATGAATTCTGCGTCCACCATCTGGATTAAATTGGTTGGCATTATGAAAACTATTTGGTGTCAATACCACAATAATATAAATTATTTAAACACTGCTTTAAACTTTATTAACTCACTATAAGCTTATTTCGGCCTTAGGCCGTCATCAGGTGTTATGTAATACAAGTAATATAGAAGAGTTGTTACATATATTCTGATAGCCGGCCGCGGTGGCCGAGGGGACTGAGGCGCTCCAGTCACGGTCTGCACGGCCACGGAGGTTCGAATCCCCCGTCGGGCATGGATATTTGTGCCGTCCTTAGTTGTAGCTAGTTCATAAGTAGTTTGTAAGTTTAGGGACTGATGACCCCGCAGTTAAGTCCCATAAGCTACACAAACATTTGAAGATTTTATATTCTTATAACATAATTACATAAAATTTTTACAAAGTTTTACTTACATTACTTATAATATTGTTGATGTTTATTTGCTGCCCAATTGTTTATAGAAGCTGATGCAATGCTTATCTGTATATGTGCAGCAGCACTGGTTATATGATTAGATTTTTTTTATCAGTGTTTGATAGTGGCAGTCTGCAGTGGCAGCATCCAACGATATTATAATCACGGAAAAACATGATGTAAAACATTTAGAGGAAGCCTTAAAAATTTTACACATTATACAAAAAGGGCCAAAAATGAATATTCTTGAGGAAATCGAACTGTATTCCCATATACACAACAACCAGAACGATGTACTAAATTAACAAACCGAACTCAAACATAAAAAATACATCGAAAATTTTATACACATTATGAACAAACAAGAGAATGGATAAACACCGAAGATTCCAAATCAATAGTAAAACTCCAATACAAAAAACCAATAATCGAAAGATATTAATGTATAAATTACTGGTAACCATGTCAAATTATAATATCGTTGGATGCTGCCACTACAGACTGCCACTATCAAACACTGATAAAAATCTAATGATATAATCAGTGCTGCTGCACATATACAGTTAAGCATTACATAAGCTTCTATAAACAACTGGGAGCCGAGCGGTCTAAAGCACCTCGCTGCGGAGAGCGCGGTTGCTCGCCGTAGAGGTTCGAGTCCTCCCTGGGGCATGGGTGTCTGTGTTTGTCCGTAGATTAGTTTACCTAGGTTTAAGTAGTTTGTAAGCTACGGACTAATGACCACGCAGTTCGGTCCGATAGATTTACAAACATTTGAATATTTTTGAAAAAATTGGGCAGCAAATAAACATCAACAATATTATAAGTAATGTAAGTAAAACATTGTAAAAATTTTATGTCATTATGTTATAATAATATATGTAACAACTCTTCTATATTACTTGTATTACAGAACACCTGATGATGGCCTAAGCCCGAAATAAGCTTATAGTGGGTTAATAAAGTTTAAAGCAGTGTTAAATAATTTATATTACTGTGGTATTGAACATGTCAATCAAAGACCTACTCCACACTGCGGGCCCCAGAGAACGGAAATATTTGGTGTCAGCTACGTAGACAGGGGCAGCAGGGTACCAGGGACTGAAGACTCACTTGTACAATGTGTCGAAAAAAAATGTTCAACTGTTTGTTAAGCTTATGGGACTTAACTACGGGGTCATCAGTCCCTAAACTTACAAACTACTTATGAACTACTTACGAACTAGGACGGCACAAATATCCATGCCCGAGGTGGGATTCGAACCCCCGACCGTAGTGGCTGTGCTGACCGTGACTGGAGCGCCTCAGTCACCTCGGCAACCGGGGCCGGCACAATGTGTCGCTGCCGTCCGCAGGGCCTGAATAGGTGCTGCACTGTCAGATGAATACACTGTCAGATTCGTATCCTACGTCAGTGTACATTGCAATGAACAGGCTCTTTACGTTCTGCTTATATGGAAGAGCCACTTTCTTAACGCTTGTACATAGCATCAGTACAGTGTCAGAGGGTCGGTGTCTCCTCTCCACGTGGTCAGACCTGGAACGTCAGTGACTGTGACGCCTCCGTGTAACGAGGAGGAGGTCCGGCGGTAATGAGGGATTACGCGGTGTCGCGTATTGATTGCGCAACACTGTCGCAGCCGGCGCCGGCGCCTCAATCAATCACCAGGCGGCCGCAGTAATCCTCCGGACCGCGGCTCCCCTCGCAGCCGCCTCCCCAGCTCGCCGCTATCGTCTCAGGACAGCTCCTGCTGCGACGGCCATTATTTCTCACAACTGCTCCGTGCAAATAGGAATCCCTCCCAGTCGCATCACAATCCTTCCAGATCCCCTTCCTCTACTGGTTCTGTACCGCATCTTCAGAACCTTACCATCTGAGCAGCTGCTACATTTTAACGCCTAGTAAACGCATGAGTAGAAACTACTTTTTTGCATAGAAATTATGGTTATGTTCCGTGTAATATCTTCACATATATCTTCATGCATCCTTTTATCTCTTCAACTATCAATTTCTATCCTAACTAATATTGTAAATGCGGAAGTGCGTTTGTTACACTTCCACGCCTTAACTACTCGACCAATCATCACGAAATATGAAACTTCCTGGTAGATTAAAATTGTGTGCCGGAACCGAGACCCGAACCTGGGACCTCTGCCTTTCGCGGGCAAGCGCACTACCGACTGTGCTATCCCAATACGACTCACGATGCCGCCTCACAACTACTTCCGCCAGTATCTCGCTTCCTTCTTTCCAAACTTCACAGAAGCTCTCCTGCGAACCATGCAAGGCTAACACTCCTGGAAGAAAGGATATGGCGGAGTCATGGCTTAGCCACAGCCTAAGGGATGTTTCCAGAATGAAACTTTCACTCTGCACTCTTGCAAGTTTCGCAGGAGAGCTTCTGTGAAGTTTGGAAAGTGGGAGGCGAGGTACTGGCGGAAATAAAGTTGTGAGGCAGCATCATGAGTCGTGTCGGGATAGCACAGTCGGTAGTGCACTTCCCGGCGAAAGGCAAAGGTCCCATGTTCGGGGCCCGGTTCCGGCACACAATTTTAATCTTGTGGGAAGTTTCATATCAGCGCACACTTTGCTGCTGAGTGAAAGTTTCATTCTGGATCACGAAATATGTTTACATATTGTCAAGAGTACAGCGTACCTTTCTTCAGGATAACTCTATGGTTCCCGAGGCATAGAAAAATGATTTTTAAACGGTTTTGAGCATAATCCCTTGGCCTACTGACGGGAATAAATTTCCATTCCTTGAGTACAGGAAAATGTACCTGTGACGTCCAGAAGTAAATATGGTATCCGCAAAGAAAATAAATTACTTTACACTAGTTATCTTGTCCACATCTTGAAGTAGTTTAATGAAGATGGTACATTAGAAATATACGACGCGCGTCCAGAAAGTAAGTTTCATATCAATTTATCTCCGCTGCAGCGCTGCGATTGCAGTTCCGCACATGCGCTGTAGACGATGTGTATCAAGGAGAAGAACGTGCGCCATTTGGAGATCGCTGTCAGTTACGTACGCTTTGTTGTGCTTGTTTTAAATGTCGGTGTTGATTGAAAATCCCGCCGCCTGTGAAAGCAGGTCGGTGATTCGGTTTCTGAATGCGAGGAAAGTGAAACCAAATTTGAGATGTATACGGACCAAATGCGATGAGTGATACGATGGTGAGAAGATGGGTCCGACAGTTCAATGGCGTAGTGATGTGCACAATGAAGAACGAAGTGGGCGTCCACCTTTGGTTACAGAAGAACTGGTTCACTTTCATCTGTTCTTTCATCTGAAGTCTTCCCTTGGCGGTCATCACTTCACCAATGGCGACGAGCTGAAAGAAACTGTTTCCAACTGGTTGAAGACAAAGGCGGAAGATTTCTATGAAGAAGGTATACAAAACCTGGTGCCACGCTATGACAAATGCCTGCATAATTTCGGCAGTTATGTGGAAAAGTAGTGTAAGAGTTGTAGAATTTGGTGCAATAAAAATTTCTTCTGTATTTGTGTACAATTTCATTTTACTACCAAATGGAACTTACTTGCTGAACGCGCCTCGTATATCTTCATGCACCCTTTTATCTCTTCAAGTATCAATTTCTATCCTACCTAATATTGTAAATGCGGAAAAGAGTTTGTTTGTTACACTTCCACGCCTTAACTACTCATCCGATCATCATGAAATATGCATACATACTGTCAAGAGTACAGCGTACCTTTCTTCAGGATAACACTATGGTTCCCGAGGCATAGAAAAACGAATTTTAAATGGTTTTGAGCATAATCCCTTGGCCTACTGACGGGAATAAATTGGCATTCCTTGAGTACAGGAAAATGTACCTGTGACGTCCAGAAGTAAATATTGTATCCGCAAAGAAAATAAATTACTTTACACTAGTTATCTTGTCTACATCTTGAAATAGTTTAATGAAGATGGTACATTAAAAATATACGACGCACGCCCAGAAAGAAAGTTCCGTATCATTTTATCTCCGCTGCAGCGCTGTGATTGCAGTTCCGCAGATGCGCTGTAGACGATGTGTATCAAGGAGAAGAAAGTGCGCCATTTGGAGATCGCTGTCAGTTACGTACGCTTTGTTGTACTTGTTTGAAATGTCGGCGTTGATTGAAAATCCCGCCGTCTGTGAAATCAGGTCGGTGATTCGGTTTCTGAATGCGAGGAAAGTGAAACCATGTGAAATTTATCGGCAAATTTGCGATGTTTACGGACCAAATGCGATGAGTGATTCGATGGTGAGAAGATGGATCCGACAGTTCAATGGCGGGCGTAATGATGTGCACGATGAAGAACGAAGTGGGCGTCCACCTTTGGTTACAGAAGAACTAGTTCACTTTCATCTCTTCTTTCATCTGAAGTCTTCCCTTGGCGATCATCATTTCGCCAATGACGACGAGCTGAAAGAAACTGTTTCCAACTGGTTGAAGACACAGGTGGAAGATTTCTATGAAGAAGGTATACAAAACCTGGGCCACGCTATGACAAATGCCTGCAAAATGCGGCAGTTATGTTGAAAAGTAGTGTAAGCGTTGTGAAATTTTGTGCAATAAAAATTTCTTCTGTATCTGTGTACAAATTCATTTTATTACGTATTGAGTACAGCGTACCTTTCATCAGGAAAACACTATGGTTTCAGAGGCATACAGAAATGATTTTTAGACGGTTTTCATCATAATCCCTTGGCCTACTGACGGGAATAAATTTCCATGCCTTGAGTACAGGAAAATGTGCCTGTGACATTCAGAAGTAAATATGGTATCCGCAAAGAAAATAAATTACTTTACACTAGTTATCCTCTCTACATCTTTAAATAATTTAGTGAAGATGGTGAATTAAAATATACTTCTACACAGTTTGAGAGTTCATTGTGAAATGTATGTTTGTTTTCGAGAGGAAACAGTTTTGCTTTCGCAATCCACCGTATATGTTGCATGGTGGAGTATACCTTGCAGTAAACTTCGACATCCTTTTACCTATCACTACAAATATTTCCAAACATTTGTAATTTTTATATACAGGGGAAACGGACTTGAAGTGAGAGAGAGATAGAGAGAGGCGAAGGAGAATGTGGGCATAGAATGGAGGAGGAAATGGACAGGTAGCGGTTGCGGAGATGAGCCGAGGAAGTGGGAAGAGGGGATGAACAGAGAGAAGGGAAATAGAGCGGTTGGAAGAAATAATAGTTGGACTGACGAGAGAAGGGGCAAGTATGTAGAGGGGGCTAATGAGGTGAAGGAAGAGAGAGAGGTGGAAGGGAAGAAGGAGATGGTGGATGGACTACGATTGGTACAAATAAATAAACAAGCAAAGCAGGGTACTAAGACTACAATTATATTATTCGCCCATATACTTTCTGAGACATCAGGGTTGAATATCGCGAGAACTTCAAAATCCTCCTCCTATGGGGGTCACGGTTCTTTCGTGAGTACATGCGTAGCGAGCATGGACCCCCGAGCTAATGCAGCTTTTCTTCCTTCTTTCCTTCTTGGACTACACTTTGCATTTCCTTTCTCCTTCTTTCCTATCGTCACTCCTTCCCCTCCCCTCCGGGGAAGTGATGACCTTAGCAATTATGTCCAAAACAACTAAGCAACCAACAACTAACGTCAAAAGACACAAAATATAGAGGATGTGTTAACGTGGTATAAGTCTAGGCCCCATTGAGGAACATAGTACTTTATACTGTTAATTATATAGTGTTCTGAGAGCATGACGCAGAGTAATGGAATAAATAAGAGAGAAAGAAACAATTAGAAAGAAGCGGAATAACTTAAGCATGGAAGGAAGAGTCAAAGTAAAACCCGTCACGGATTGTAGGGAATATATTAACAGGTATCAAACTACAATTACTTGCATGAAGGTCCAACATATTTTGCAATAGGACCAGCAGCTTGATAATGAAACTCTCTATTTCTCTTAAATTACCGCCACTATTGCTATGCATTTAATTCCTGCCGTGACTAGTATCGGTGATTTCAGTTCGTTGTCTCATCACTTACATACGAAAATTTACGTCTGACGACAAGGTTTGAGAATGGACGGTATTTTCGAAACGAATCATCTCAGGAATTTAGTACATAGCAGCTGTAATAAAAATTTAAAACAAATTATAATTAAGTGATTACACAGGAAGGCAAATAACCAACACAGTAGATGTCAACAATAACTAATGACGCATATAGTAGAACTAATTAAGTAATCAAGAGTATATTTCCCGTTACTGTATTGACAATTAAGAAACCATTATGAAGGTTATTTTTGTGCGTCTATGAAACAATAATTCATCCCTTAAAATAACCGCGCCATAACAATGTGTCAATGAGCGACTAAAGCAAGATGTAAAAGAACAGAGGGGAAATACTCTGACATTGTGAGAAATAGGAATATAGAATGAAAGTATAACATTTCTCAAAGCAATTTTCATGGACTCTTGTGATATTAAAAAACCGAAATCGAGTTTGTCAGTGATGAGATGGGAAGTAGAATAACTTATCTGCCTAACAGAACTTCAATCTGCTGATCAGTTCAATGTCCAATGATTTGTGAAGCTAAGGGACCGAACTGCTACGGTCGTCGGAAAAATAAACTCGGATTGTTTGTCTTTCGCCTGGCGAAGAAAATCAGTTGGGCCCTTTGGTGTCGATTTAGTGCTGCAAGTTTTAAAAGATTGTTCAGCAATTTACCATACTTCGCACAATTGTTCTGTCAACAGTAATTATGTACATTTTTGCTTGAAATACCGACAGTTCGTGTTACAGTCTACACTGAATTGAAGTTGCTTTATCAATCTCACCCTCAATATATTAAGAGATCAATCACCTAAGGAAACCGAAGAAGAGTGGTAGTGACTGTGAAATATCAATACATTTTCGGAGTGAACATATTCGGCGTTGATTGGCGTGATGTATAAATATAGATCTCTGCAGCACTTGTTATCTGTTGTCTTCCGTAAACACGTTCCACAAAGCACCTTACGAAAATGTAGTCTTTGACTGAAAGTACTAAGATTCATAATGCCGTTATCGTTTCTTGTGTACATGCCTTCCAGTTAGGGTTCTACAATGGATCAACAGGCAATGGTAGTGCAGTGGTAGTGCAGTGGTTAGCACACAGACGCTACGTCTGACCATGAGTCAGAGGCTGTCGAAAGTGTTGAGGCTTTTGTACAGTACGATCCTAATAAGTCAGATGATAACTAATGCTTCCATCTTCTACATGTACACGGATTTTCTCAATAGAGAGTGTGGAGAAGGATATCTGTTGTGCCCTCAAAGAATTTCGACGTTTGCGTGGAGTGATTTAGGAAATCCAATGAAAACTTAAATTGGAATGGCCGATGATAAATTTGAACCGCTGTTCTCCCAAATGTGAGTCTTGTGTGCTAACCACTGCGTTTGTGATGGGGCATTGCGTCTAACACTCTGTTATCCTACTCGTGGTTTCACCGTTCTTCGAACATGTACCACGTATAATAACGATTTTCGCCGCGGTGGAGTAACCGAGCGGTCTAAAGCACCTCGCTGCGGAGCGCGCTGTTGCTTGCCGTGATGGTTCGAGTCCTCCCTGGGGCATGTGTGTGTGTGTTTGTCCATAGGTTAGTTTACCTAGGTTTAAGTAGTTTGTAAGCTACGGAATGATGACCACGCAGTTTGGTCCGATAGATTTACAGACATTTGAACATTTTTGGACGATTTTCGTGCGGACACAGCTGATCAGGTTCGCTGTTTCCAAGAGCCTCACACCATTTTCTCAGATAGGTTTTTCTTTATCCTGAGACCGCTACTCGTCAAATGTTACGCACTGCCGCCTGTTTTGGAGAGAGCTCGACGAAGGAAACGCTTACGTTCCTAAGCTCAATAAACGGCCGCATCTCTGGTTCATCTTCAGATCTTTCATACACAGCAGTCTCCCAGTAGCTTCGGTTGCAGTAGTACGCCACTACTATCTGCCGAGTGTTTCGGTCAGTACTGGCAGGGTGGTTGTTAAGTCTGATCGTAACTAGCGAGATGGGGAGGGGGTGATGATAATGGGCGAGGTGAAGGGTTCTGGCAAGGGTCGAGTTGTGCAGCAGCGCTAGCTCAGCCACAGCTCGCAGTCTGCAGCACTGCCGTGGGAACTGGTCCAGCACTTTGCAGCGCGCCTAGCCACCTTGCATACTAACGCGCACCATCCTGTTCTGTCCTGCTATTATCCCAGCAGGTACTCTTCTCACGTTTACGTCCAGTGGTCTGGCCGTTAGATAGGCCTAAAGTGCAGGCCTTAGCACCCTGCTGGTTTTCTACGAGGAAGAGGTTCCGTCTGACGATTAGACTTTTGAGTTGGCAATAAACCGGGGTAAGTACAAGCTGTGATTAAAGCATTTAGTGGTGGAATTTCGGTCAAGTTTTCATCTAATAATTTTACGGCGTTTCCCGCAAAATTACTGCGCTTTTTAAAACTAAATCTATACTCCGCACATTATCTTACAGTTCAGTAGTCATAAAATGATACTAACAAGTGTCATTCCAGTAAACTCTAAGGTTTTTCAAATGAAAATCTGCCCGTTACAAACGCGCAGTTTCTTAATTGTTTAATACTGGCCAATTTCGACATTTTAGAACAAACTTAGGTGTTCGGTGGTCAACATATTAGACTCGCATTCCAGATGACGATAGTTCCCGCGATTCTATAAATCCAAGTAAATATCAGAATATTACCTTTTAACTGGCATAGCTGATATTCTTTCCCATCCTTAAATCAATATGAGCTTGTAATAAGTCTCTAATACGATCTGCACTTGATTTTGAAACCTAATCTTCCATAAATTTTAAAATGTTTTTAAACCTATGGTACTAAACTGCTAATCTCATCGGTACCTAGGATTACAAACTTCTTAAACTAATTTATGCCAAGGACAACACACACAAACACACACACAAACCCATACCTGAGTGATGACTCGAACCTCCAGCGGGAGTAACAGCGCGCGTCGTGGCGCTCCAAATCCCTTGGCCTTACCTCGGCAACGGATTAGATCCCGCACGACTGATCAACAGCGAACCATTCTCGTCTGAAACAGGAAAAGGAGGAAAGAACACTCGTACTTAAAGTACGGCAGAACACTTGCCCTCGAAAGAGGAAGGTGCTGGGTTCTAATCCAGGATATTTGGCAGGATGTTTCATAACAGCTCACACTCCTCTTCAGAATTAAAATTTAATTCTGAAAACTTTCATTAAACAGTGGCTAAGCCATATCTTCTCAGTATCATTTCTTCGAGGAGAGCTAGTCATACAAGCTATACAGGAGAAATTCTGTGAAGTCTGCAAGGTAGTAGACAAGTTACTGGTCCAATTAAAATTTTGAGGACGGCCTGTGAGGCGTGCACAGGTAGATCAGTTAGTAGACAGCCTACACGCGGAAAGAAAAGTTTCACGGTTCGAATTCCGGACTGAAACACAATTTTAATGAAACAGGACGTTTCATATCGGCACACATTCTGCCGTAGAGTGAAAATATCACTCTGGCGCCACACCGCCATAACCAGCGAGGTGGCTTTCGCAGTGTACATGTAGATGAAGGTAATATTGTTGAGTATGCAGCTTGTCATAACTACACTATTCAAAATAACTAGAGGATCAGGTGAGATAACCATACACATTATACAAATGGTAAATATTGTATTTAGATATTGGTTACTATTGAAATTTTTGTGTGATACAGTACGATATTATGCTGTCTCACCTCTTTACTTGAGGTTTACATGGCGTTTATCTACAGCGAAGCATAATGGGACAACCATATTAATGAAAAAGTCATACGCGTTGCCCTCTAATATGGTCAGTGCAGTTGCACACCTGCTTGGCGTGAACAGTATGAGTTTATTATCAGCTCTTGAGGGATATGTGGTGATTCTTCCATGAGTGCCATAACCAGCACTGTAACCGTAGTTACAGGTGCTGGTCTGGCTGCAATGCGTCTTGCAAGTGGTTCCCAGGCATACTCAGTCAGGTTTACGTCCGGTGAATAAGCTGAGTACTCCATTCGTTCAATTCCGTCAACTTCATGTATGTTGTCCACCAGTGGACCTTTGTGGGGACGAGCGTCATCGTCCAGCATAAGGAACCCATTTCCTGTGGTACCAGCGTAGGACACAACGAAAGATCGAAGTGTCTGGTCTCCATACCTCTGAGCAGTCAAGACGTCATTCTGAACGAAATAGAGGTTCGCACGTCGGCCAAGAGTGAATCCTGCCAGCGCCATTCGTCGACCACCATGATATGGTGATGTTTTCTGCACATAAGCAGTTACACGTTCTCTCCAGACGAGGGAGCGACGATTGTCTCGCTGAACACGAAATCTTGACTCATCTATGAAGAGAACCCGGTGCCATTGGTTATGGCTCCAATCCTCATGTTTCTTTGCCCAGTTTCCGCAGGCTAAACGGTTTCGTGTTTAATGGGACACACACCACAAATCTCCATGCGTAGAGGCCGCACTCCCGAAGGCGATTTCAGACTCTCTTTGTTGATATTGCGCGTTCTGTTGCTGCCAGGCGGGTGCGTTGCATGTGATTTGCTTCCAGCCTCCTGTCTCGACGCGCTGTTAACCGGAGTTAAAATTCATTTCCTGATGATGTTCCTGTGGAAATTACAATTTTGGGACAATCCAATAGCCGCAGCCACCTCCCTTTGCGTCTGTTCAGCTTTCATCCTTTATAAGGCCCTCCATACCATAGCTTCAAGTAAGTCATGTTGTTGTTTCATTTCCCTGCCTGTTCGCCTCACTGTCTGAACCCATCTGTTTGTGAAATGCGTTTGGTTAACACAAGTCAACCCAATCCCCCTCTGCAGAAACTTCCTTTTATTACCACTATCTCGGTTGCCTAATGTTCTCTCCACTCCGTAGAACAGACAGAAAGACGTCGAACCATTTGGTTTGATTCTGCTGATGACAATACTTCATAACATTGATATCATTATATAAATACGCCAACACGAAAATTGTGGTACAGATTACTAATTTATTCGTACAAGGAGGCCAATGAAAGTTACATAATTCGAAATATGGTTTGTCATAGATTTCACGAATATAAATATTATGTGTGCATTTAGCCATTAAAAGTGATAAAAGGAAGTAGAAATTTTCCTATCTACAGCTTGGATCAAGTTCAACATTCTCCAACAATCAGCTCACTGATTGGCTATTCGCCTCGACCAAACACGCTGTAATGCAGCACATCTGCAGTATTAAAATAAGTGAATATCGAAACATGGAGTGCTCCCAACTCACTTTCTTGTGCCGTTCAAATGCTTCATTTTCGAAGTGATTAAGAGTGGTTAAAGGAAATGGATGTTTTCATATGAATGCCGATATAAATGATGATGCGCCGGGAAAGGCATGTAGCGGTGCACGGGTAGAACTACGAAGTCGACATGTTGTCTGCTGTGGAATTCTGAATATCGCAGTATAAAAATAATATTATTTCTTGGCGTCGTATAAATATACGTACACCGAAATTGTAGTTCCATTTCAAATATTAGGCTAATGAAAGTCATATAATTCAAAAATGGCATGAGAAGTATATACTTCCGTATTTATTTGTTGTTATTGTGTCAGGCATTTTCCTTAACTCGTAAAAGATACCGTTTCATACCTCCCAGTGACGGTTAAATTTTACCAAATATCCCAGTGGCCTCCTATGATAATGTTGGCAACAGATGCTGAATAGTGAGAATCCTGTGAGTCTTTATTTTAGCCAATCGCTTGACAACGCTGATGCTTTCTCGTGGAATCTTCGCTTTACGAGGGCAATTATTTTTACTGACCGGACGAGGGTACATACAAGAACCTGTCAACCATAAAGCAGGAACAGCATTATTTGTTTACTTCATGGTCTATACGATACACTAATCGAGCCATTCTATGTGGTTCGAACAAATGGGCAAAGATTTTCTATCGTGTTGTTGATGTTGCCAGCCGCGGTGGAGTAGCCGAGGTCTAAAGCGTCTCGCTGCGGAGCGCGCGGTTGCTCGCCGTGGAGGTTCGAGGCCTCCGTGGGGCATGGGTGTGTGTGTTTGTCCTTAGGGTAGTTTACCTAGGTTTAAGTAGTTTGTAAGCTACGGACTGATGACCACGCAGTTTGGTCCGATAGATTTACAAACATTTGAACATTTGTTGATGTTGCTAAGATAATCACGCGAGGTCGCCGACATGATTCGTAAAATTTTACCCCCAGTGACCATTGTAAACACAATTGGTCGATTTTCGACCACAGGCAATACTAGTCTCAATAGATCCCTTAGTTGTTTTGACCAGTGTGTACAGCTGGAAATAACCCGTAAGTCATGGAGTTTTCTGCAATTGCAATCAAGGAAGAAGAAGAAAGCGAGCGTCAACAAGTGCGGTGAAGCGAGGTGCGGCCCTCTCCACTCATTACCAGAGGTTGAGGCGGCGGTGCCATAAATAGCGAGGTTATCTGGCGCAGTCATAGCCGCCGCCGCCCTCCCCGGGGATATACATAATTACAGCGGGCAATCTCTCCTCGGCCACGGGGGCGCGCAATTTGCAAGGGACAACCGAAGCGGCATTTTTGGCGGCAAATGCTGTGAATTATCCCCACTGCAATTACCTGCCGATGCCCTTTCAGCAGCCCGTGCTAATTATGCGTAACGTAATACTGTGCGCGACACGTACAATAGCGCCTTGTTCGGAAACAAAAATCGCCTGGTCGCGGGAGCGGAGATGCACAGGAAGCGCCATTACGAGTAGTGTGCCACGTTAGATTTACTCCCCAACCGTCTCTAATTTTCTAATGTGCCCAATTAACGCCAGAGACAAAATCCAAAAAGGAGAGATGCGGTAGTGGGTCATTAAGTCGTTACTAAAAGGAATTACCGAAGTACAGAACCCTTCCGAAGCGCCAGTTGTTCGAAATATCTACCTCTACATACATACTCCACACTTCACCCAATGGTACGTGGCGGAGGGTACTCTGTACCACTACTAGTCACTTGTTTTTCTGTTCCACTCCCATATAGAGCGAGTGAAAAATGTATGATTGTATGGATACGTACGACCACTAATCTTTCTGATCTTATTCATTACTTAAAGCTTCCGGGCTGAGATGCCGTGGTCTATATATGAAACTTTCCCCTGACGTTTCGCCCTCGTCTGCGGAAGGCATCCTCGGAGGTAAAGCGGCGTACTGTACGCAGTACGCCGCTTTCTCTCCGAGGATGCCTTCTTCAGACGAGGGCGAAACGTCAGGGGAAAGTTTCATATATGGACCACAGCATCTCAGCCCGGAATATTTAAGTAATGACACCTGCCGTGAAAGCCTTCATTCTATTTCTGATCTTATCTTTGTGGTCTTTACGCGAAATGTAAATTGGCGAGAGACTTTCTGCAAATCGCCTCAAATTCCAACCCTCTAAATTTCTTCGACAGTGTTTTTTTTTTTTTTTTTTTTTTTTTTTTTTTTGGAAAGATCGTCGCCTTCCCTCCGGAGGCTCCAGTTTGAATTACCGAAGCATTTAGGTAACACTTGCGCATTGATCAAACCTAGCAGTAACAAACCTAGCTAGCCGCCCGCCTCTGAATTGCGTGTCTGCCTCTCCTTTTAAACTGATCTGGTGCGAATTACAAACACTTGTGCAGTCCTCAACCCGGACTCGTCCTAGCGTTTCATATGTGGCCTACTTTACAGACGAATCACATATTTCCAAAATTCTCCCAACAAATCGAAGTCGACCATTCGCCTTCCCCACGACTGTCCTCATATGCTCGTTCCATTTCATACCGCTGTGCAGCGTTATGCCAAGTTATTTAATTGACGCGTCTCTGTCAAGTAACACACTTCTAATGCCGTATTCTATAATTACGGGATTGTTTCACCTACTCATCTGCATCATCTTAGATTTATGTACATTTAGAGCTAGCTGCCACTCCTCACACCACCTAGAAGTTTGGTCCAAGTCTTGCTACTACAGTCGTTCAATGACGACACATTCGTGTACACCTCGGCATCATAAAAAAAAGCCGCATATTGCAACCCACTCTGTCCGTCGGAACATCTATACAGATAGAAAATATTAGCCTCCAATCACATTTTCCTGGGGCACTCCTGACGATATTCTGGTCTCTCATGAACCCTCATCATTGAGGATAACGTAATGGGTTCTATTACTTAGGTAGTCTTAGACTGAGGCCTTTAAACAGAATCGTACTGTAACCGCTAGGATAGTCGAGCGTGTTAAAGCGTTCACTTCCGGAGCGGAAGGTGCGCTGGTCCTGTGTGCGGGCCAACTTGGGTGTGGTTTTTAGAGTTTTTTCCACGTACCACTGAGTGAATAACGGATGATACCCACATACCGACTAAAGTAGATGATTTACAAAGATTTATAAAATGTACATGGACTAGTGGGAAGCCGTCCGTGGTGGCCGAGGGGACTGAGGCGCTCCAGTCACGGTCTGCACGGCCACTACGGTCGGAGGTTCGAATCCCCCCTCGGGCATTGATATTTGTGCCGTCCTTAGTATTAGCTAGTTCATAAGTAGTTTGTAAGTTTAGGGACTGATGACCCCGTACTTAAGTCCCATAAGCTATACAAACATTTCAACATTTTGAACTAGTGGGAAGACGCAATTCCTCCTGGGGGGGAAGGGGTGGGCCATCCGGTCACCCCTTAAATGCTAACGTAAATGAAAACCTGCAAATATGAGTGTTTTTGCTGTTTTTATTTTTATTTGATTTAATTTAATTTTTTTAATATATCAGGTCACCGATTTTTTGCTTCTTCTGAAAATATCATTACAAAGGCATCAGTTTGAGGTACGATTCTACAAAATTTCTATGATCTCAGCTCCCTTTCCAACTCCCGCAGACAAAATTCTTCATTTGCCACTGTAATATTACTTGTGTATTTAAATAGTTTTGCAATTGCATTTGATATTCTGGTGTATTTACTAATCTATAAACGAAAGAATTATCCGCTAAAAACACAAGGAACGATAGGAGCTCTTTTAAAACGTGTCTGGGGAACTTCAAAGTTAACGGTAGAGAAACAGTCTGAAAATGGTTCGATGAACCCCCAGCAAGGCGCTAAGTATCTGTCGCAGAGAAATCATGTATATGAACGAATTAAAGGTTTTAAACTGCCTTTTTTCTGCTGTTATAGTACGTAATTATTTAGTAGTATGTAAATGTATTGCCTGTATCCATATTTTAAGGAAAAAGTTCAAATGTTTATCAGTCTATCGAACTCAACTACGTGGTCATTAGTCCGTAGCTTACAAACTAATTAAACTAAGGTAAAGTAACCTAAGGACAACACAAACACCAATTCCCGAGGGGGGACTCGAAACCTCGACGGCGAACGGCCGCGCGCACCGCAGCACGACGCCCCAATGCACACGGCTAATCCTCCGTGGCCCACACTAAAGTATCGATTTAAAATGAAGTAATCGTCTTACCTTGCAGTGCCAAAGGAGAAATTAATTTATTAGTTCGTGAAGGAGAAACATGCCAAATTAAATTAATCTCAAATTTTCTGAATAGTCATCTGAAGTTATAATATGAAAAAAGTGCTTTATAATCGGTTACGTCACACACAGTCGAAGGATAAACCCTTTGGTTGGTAATCAAATGAAATTGCTTAAAAGGTATATAATTTATGGATTGCAAATGACATAACTGATGACTTCGAGATCATCGACGAAGGAAATGAATAAAATAGTTACACATATATATTACCATATTTTAGTCCTTGACAGAGCTGAGTGAAATAATAACAGATACAATTGCAATTTCTGGTAACAGATAAAGCGTCTTTGTACAAGGAACACCAGAACGCAAGCGAAGCTGACACTGCTAGTTTCCCTAGTCACCTGTAAAAACAAAATTGTTTTAGTATTTTTGGTTTGAAATACTGAAATAACAAACAGTTGTTCGCAAACTTCTTGTGATATGTTGGTGTTTGTTATCTGAACCTGTCCTACTGTGTAGGAAGTTGCGAGGAACATGTTTAAATTATTTGCTCTGGAAGGTAAACTTTAATTAACTCCTCGACAAAATCTGATGGAACACCTTTACAGGCACGTTATTATGAAACACTTTTACCTGCATATATCGCTCATTATAAAGTTCCGATCTGTTAGGGAAACTGTAGTCTCAGTAAGGATTATGAAAGCGCGGTAGCCACGAGGAGCGATTATGTGGCCGACCCTTTCATCAACAAGGGTACTCTAAGCAACGGCTGACAAACTCAGTGTTTTCCGTATTTTACTAGTCAAATTTGCTTCACTTTACTGGTCTAATTATTTTTGCAATCTTTGTATAAGATTTTAATCGGTGCTGAAATGTATTTATGAAGACTTATAAACGTCACCTTGCACGGTCATAAACAGTCGGCGTATAAAGAGTGCACCGAGTCATCACTGTTCTTCGATCCAACGGACAGTGAACTATAAATCAAAACAATGCTCAAAATGTTCAAATGTTTTTAAACCTATTGGACCAAACTGCTGTGGTCATCAGTGTTGAAACTTAGAAACTACTTAAACTAACTTACACTAAGGACAACACACATCGAAGGAGGACTGTAACCTCCGGCAGGAGCGGCCTCGCAGTCCTTAGCATGATGCCTTAGACCACGCGGCCATTCCCGTGCGGCAAGAAAGTGCTACTTTCGCAGAGCCTTCTGGACTTATTCACGAATTGAGAAATTACAGCGGACAACTAAGAAACTTTAAACTATTCACAGATGTAAGTAGTTTAAATTTATAAGTCTGGTCTCACTGTACATCTATAAGGTGAATGTTGAGTATCCATTTATTTGTCACAAAATGTCACAAATGTTTGTACAGCTTATGGGACTTAACTATGGAGTCATCAGTTCCTAAACTTGCAAACTACTTATGAACTAGCTAATACTAAGGACGGCACAAATATCCATGCCCGAGGGGGGAGTCGAACCCCCGACCATAGTGGCCGTGCAGACCGTGACTGAAGCGCCTCAGGCTCCTCGACCACCGCGGCCGGCCATTTATTTGTGGCTATAATCACAACTGAACAGACACGAAATCGTTATTTTAATTCAGTGTGATGATTTTCCACCAAGGAGCAACGAAAGAATCAATCAAAATTAATGGTGTAGGTATTCCTTTTTCCGCGAGCTATTGGAGAGTGGATGGGTAGAAACATAGTATGAAAGCGGTTTGGTAAACCCACTGCCAGGCACCTAAATGTTATTTGTTGATAAAATATGTAGATCTGGATGCAGAAAAATGCTCTGTAAAAACGAACATATAAATATTTCCCTCCGGGGTCTAATTTATCTTATTATTATGACCATATATGGCTACATATGTGGAATTGTAAACAGAATTATCGCATTCGAAGGAGAAAGCTGGTGAGTGAAATTTCTTTTATAGTTATTTCCGTAACAAAACAGTTTTTTTCTTAATGATTTCATCCCAACTCCCCTGTAATATCAGTGGCATTCTACCCCAAAACAACGCTACCAGTATGTATGCTTAATTTTCTTTTATTTACCATTTCCAGTGTGTTTCAATTCGGGCAATCCAGTTTATTTAACATTTTACGGAACAGGAAAAGAGAGTGTTTGGTCGTCTAGAGTCACCGTGAAAAATATTAAATAATTTGTGAGTAATTTTCACCTACAGTTTTCTTACCTATAGCCCAAATGTAAGTGACGTTAATGTGATTGTTAGTTACATTTGCTCTTCTTTGTATACAGATAACGCCGATGAGCCGGCCGCGGTGGCCGAGGAGACTGAGGCGCTCCAGTCACGGTCTGCACGGCCACTATGGTCGGGGGTTCGAATCCCCCTCGGGCATGGATATTTGTGCCGTCCTTAGGATTAGCTAGTTCATAAGTAGTTTGTAAGTTTAGGGACTGATGACCCCGTAGTTAAGTCCCATAAGCTATACAAACATTTGAACAAAAATTTAACGCTGATGATGTGTCACTAATGCCACGACACTAGTAGGTTGAATAAACGAGTAACCATACAGCTGAAGTGGTTTCCATTCAATATGACTCAAGTCTACAGCTTCCCATGCCCACAATACATAATTTGTTCCAAAACAATCTGCCCTTCTTCGTACCATATCGGTGTCCTTTGTCAATCCTAAACAGTATGGATCAAATACTACTCAGCAGTATTCCAGAAAAAGACAAGAGACGGACATACGTTGAGTAGGTTGTCTCTTCAATGGATTTTTTGCATCCTGTTTTCCGCCAAACGAAGCGCTTTCTTTTTTCGCCTTCCCTACAATATAACCTTGTGATTTTGCCAATTAAAATTATCGGTAATTATAATTATTATTTATACATAAACTGGCAATTTATAATTTACCTGAAATATAACGAATTTATGACAGTACTCATGTGAGTGATCTCATACGTTTGTTTACTTATGGTCCATTTTCAATTCTCGCACTATACAGATCCCTTGTCTAGATCTTTTTGCAATTGCTATGGATCTTCTGAAGAGCAGTAATCATTTTATTGTAGGGTGAAGGGGGAGGGGGAGGGGATGAAGCGGAGAGAGAGAGAGAAAAAGTATTCAAATCCAGGGTGTAAGAGGGGCGCGGCCTCTGGGAAAGAATGAGGCCCCCACCACTGAGCTGGAGCGGTGCAGGCAGCTCTGCAGAGCCTGGGCGTGCAGAGGTCGAGGAGCTGCAGCCACCAGCACCAGCCGGCTGACCTCAGTCGACAACTGGATCCCACTGGAGCCGCAAGGTGGCCGCCGCCGCCGTCACACCCACCAGCTGCATCAGGTGACTGCGCTCTTACAGGCACTTAGTATTGATTGACTAAGTTCTAGCTTTACTACGTTAGGTGTAGGAAAGGTCTCCAGTATCAGTTTTGTCAGTATTAACTTTATCCCACTTTGGGCAATCTCTCAGAAGTGATAAGTGCACAATCATATACGAGGTATGTCCACAAAGTAAGTTCCGTTTGGTTATAAAAAACAAACGTGTACAGATACAGAACAAATATTTATTGTACAAAACTATACAACTATTAAACTATTTTTCTACATAGCTTCCGAAATTTTGTAGGCATTTGTCATAGCGTGGCAGAAGTATTTGTATGCCTTCTTCGTAGAAGGTTGCCGCCTGCGTATTCAACCATGTGGTAACATGTTCTTTCAGCTCGTCATCATCGCTGAAGTATTGACCACCATGGACAGGTTTTAGGTGTAAGAAGAAAGTCGCTAGGAGCGAGACTGTACGGAGGATGATCAAACACGTCCCAGTGAAATTCCCGTAAGAGTTGTTTCGTCACATTCACCTTGTGAGGTCGGGCGTCAGCGTGAAGGGAAGAAGAAGACTCCTTTCATCTCTTCTTACACCCACAATCTGTCCTTGGTGGTCAACACTTCAACGATGATGAGCTGAAAGAACATGTTTGCCACATGGCTGAATACACAGGCGGCAACCTTCTATGAAGAAGGCACACAAAAACTTGTCCCACGCTATGACAAGTGCCTACAAAATTTCGGAAGTCATCTAGAAAAGTAGTCGAACAGTTGCAGATTTTTAGACAATAAATATTTTTTCTGTACCTGTTCACATTTGGTTTATATAACCAAACGGAACTTACTTTGTGGACATGCCTCGTAAAATACTATCAGTACACTGCTACTTAAAAAAAATGTAATTAATGTCAGGCTTCTGTCTGCATAAAAGAAAAATATATGTAGATCCGTAAGAGATCTTACGGGGTGTGGAATTTACGAAGTTATGCTGCAGAGTAACAGTTAACTAGTGTAGGATTAATCGAACCACATTCGCACAAATTCTCTCTTATATTTATCAATACATCTCTCCATACGAGCTGTTACTTCTATTATATTATTACTAGCAACCCGCCATGGCTTTGCACGGGTAGCAGTGCATATAGGCCTACATTCTTTTTCTGTCGCTGTGTTGTATCAGCCTGTTGCGTCGAGCATGATGGTCGTCACATTGACCCACTGGCACGCACCTTATTAAATATCTAATCCTTCCTCATCAATCATACTGACCATTGCTGAAAATCATCTGAAGACTAGTTCAGTAGTTTTTGAGTTTATTAATGACAGACAGACGCGAAGACTTTTATAGTATCCATAGAATGTGATAATTTCGTCCTATGTTGTTGATGATCAACAATGCATTTTCTCATTCTTAGGGGAAAATTTGGTGATCGCAATTTGCAGCGCAACTAAAAACGGCGCTGTTGTACTGATTTCCATCCCAAGTCGTCTATGATTCCATGATGCACCTCTCATGTACCGTAACAGTAAAAAACAAACTGCCCTTCTTTGTATTCTTTAAATGTTCTCCGCAAATCCTACTTGACTGGAATCCCACACTGCGCAGCAAATATTACATTCGGTGACGGACAAGCGCGGAGTAGTCATTTTATTTATTTGCTTTATTGCATCTTCTAAATGTTTTGCCATTATGACGCAGACTTTGGTTTTCCTTCCCACAATTTTTATATGTGTTAATTCCAATTTAAGTCGGTTGCAATGGCAATTCCCAGGCTTCTGGTTGAATTAGCGGTCTTTAGACTGCATTGAGTTAGCTTCTGAACGAAATTTAGCGTAATCCTTTTAGTAGTCATGTGAATGACCTCATTCTACATTACTTAGGGTCAACAACACAATTTCGCACAGTGTAAATATCTAAATCGTTCTGTAGCTTGTTCCGATTTACTGATGATTGTAACAGATGACAAATTACAACATCTGCAAATACTCTAAGAGTGCTGCTCAGATTTCCTAGACTTACAAACTTCTTAAACTAACTTACGCTTAGGACAATACTCACACTCATGCCCGATGGAGGACTCGGACCTACAGCGGGAGCGGCCACGCAATCCGCGATGTTGCACCTCAGACGGCCATTCACGCGCGGTAGATTTGCTACCAAATCGTTTTCATACATAACGAACAACAGAGCACCTAAAACTATCCTGGGGTATGCCAGAGTATATCATACATCGATTTCATCACTGTTTTTTTAACAGTAGTACGAACTCTGTCTCCTCTGGCAGGAAATCAAGAATGCAGTAACAAATCCGAGACGATATTGCATAAGCACGAAATTAGATTAAAAGCCGTTTGTGAAGCACAGTGTCAAAAGCATTCTGGAAATGTCCAACTATGGAATCTGAAATTCATTGTGAGAAAACATCTTAAGACCTATAGAACGCTTTGTTTCATAGGCCAATCTGTTGGGAAAGCGTACACCACGCCGCAACTCTAACGTATAATCAGTTAAAAAGAGCCTAGTGCACCGTCACAGATATTATAAAACGTGTTTTATAAAATGTACTTGACTACATTCCTTTTCAGTGCAATTGTCGCCCGAAGGAAGGTCTTCTTTAATGTCATTCTCTCTGCTTCATAACCAACAAAAATGATTACAATGGATGCACTTTGGAAGGAACGGCAGATGATAAACGTCACATATACGGTTATTCAAGTCCAAACACAGTTCTGTTATCCACTTCAATGTGGCTTGCAGAGTATTTATGTAGACGCAGATATATATTAGCAGAAAAAGCTGCTTGCAGGACGTGATTCTGAAGAATATAACTTTCATTGTTAAATGTAGCATGAACTCATTGAATGTGTGTATTCCAAATAACTTTCAGTGATAGCTAATTCCGGTTTCTACATGTTTCATCGTTATTTATAGTTGTTAGAAGCGTAATATATTTCGCCTCGCCTCTGTAACGTATCTTAAATAAATTAGATTGGAAGATGTGAAAATGTTGGTACCTGTGTGGTAAACTGAATGTTATTGTCTCAATACAAAAATATTTGGATGCTACAAATGTGTATAATCTCTTAAATACTCTCATATTTTCATACCAACTTCTCGTAGGAATGTGAAAGCTTTGGCTGAAATATCCAACGTAAAAATATGAGAATTAAAATTACATTTCGCCGAAGGTCACTTTCAGAGATTACTCAGACGTTCAGATTTATAATGCGTAATCACATAAAGTCACATTCTACTTGAGAATACTTTGAAACTAAGATACACACATCTAAAAGCTGTAATCTCCATTGATCGCATTTATTTAAAGCATTTTTAAAATTTATACTAGCACGTAACATACAAAAGTGTCAATACGTTCCCTTAATTACGGATAATTAAAGTTGATATCACTGAAGGTGATCCGAGGAATGATAGTTGTCCAGCAATAACTGACTCTTTTGTAATTGTTTTAACCAAGTCGATAATTCTTTTGTATTTTAGGTCTCTTATTGCTCTGGGAGATTACATAAAAACTGTTAACTCTGATTGAGTAAGAGATTTGAAATACCAGTAATTCCATTTAGGACATACATATTTCATAAAAGGTATTCGAAAAAGGAAAATCATTTTTATTATTATGGTTTGAGGCTACAATCTGAATTTAGTTTCCAGAACCTATAAAGCATGAAAAACACAAACGCACTGCTTTTCAGAGTTGTGTGCTAAATAGTTCCGAGTAACACGTTTGTGTACTGAATCAGCTGTGAAACCCATATTTGATTCAGTGCAACCAGAAGTAATGATCCAGACACTGCGTGGATACTACTGTCGTTTCTCCAAACGGCACCAAACTGAAATCCTGAGTTATCTCAAATTATTTAAGGAAATCTCGAAAACCGGGATATGGAAGGCGGCTAGACGTGGTGTAAGCAGATATCTCTTGGCTCTCCAGTACTACAGCTGACCTGACGGTAGCGTAAGTATCCTACTGATAATGGATACGGAAAAAGCGCCATTATAAGGGGCTCCGTCACTGCAAAATCTTTGCGAACTCAGAGTTCACAAAATTTCGACTTAATGGGACGTAAATGGCAAAGAGTTTTGTTTCCGTTATTTGGTCTCGGCAAAAGTTGTACACTATCTCATCCGCATCTGCTAAGGCTCCGCTCGAAGTATCGGAATTAAGCTAGTTAATAGACCAGTCACTTTCTCTGAGTTCAATTTTAGTGCTTTGAACAAAATTGTCTCTATAGAAATTAACGCAATGTGGATACATGTATATCCCATTGCGTCAAATTTAGCTGAAATTCCGTACATACAAGAGTGTGACAAAAACTTCCCGAATACTAACGTTTTTATGTCAGTAATAATGTCTGGCACCCCTAATGACCCCCCCCCCCCCCACTGCCCCTTCAACTCAAATGCACATACATGCATGCTCTGTACTTCAGTGCCTTTGTCAAAATCATTAAGGCGTCAAGAACTTTCCGAGATTTTCTATTCAAAACAAACTAACAGAAAATATAAACGTCTCTAATAGTAAATCTCCGAAACTCACTGACAGATTGCTTAGAAATTTTTATGCAATGGTTTATTAATATTCACTCGTGGTTTTATATTTTTAATTGGATTCCGAAATTAGTTTCGAATAGCTTAAATAGTAAAGAAGTAATAAAACAATACGACATATCTGACAGGGCAGTTTTTAAATTATTTAAAGGCCTATGCCATCATAATCGTGTAGTAGAGGTCGTGCAGTGACATTGATTTGTCGGCACATTAAATGATATATGACAGTACCGAAAGCGAAATGTGTTGCAAATGTGGTTAGTAGTATTTCGTTAATACGTGGTAGCATCATGTTTCAAGAGGCACTTTTACGGCAGGTACAGGGAAAATGTAGTAAATGGTAAACTGCTCTCCTTTCATCTTTCTGTGGCAGGTTTCAGCGAGAAAATGTTTCGTAAACGTTTACATTGTAATGTAAATTTTGTTTCATGTCCTTGCTTGCAGTCAGTCTAAAATAGTGGCTGCACGAACCCGGGTATTTCGCACGATGGTATCTCATTGGTTATGACGTCGTATCTCCTGAATATGCGCCGCAATCTTTTGTTTTTGGGCGAGAAAACTAAGCGGCGTACGGAAAATAGCTCACCGAAGTTTTAGCACAATCGGATGAATGATATAGAAAGGCACAGAGAACAAACATACAAATATTCCTTTTTGTGTACAGCGAGAGAAAGGGAAGGTGAGGAGGGCGGAGGGAGGAGCAAACGAGGTGAATGATTGAAAAAATGAACGACTCTTTGCTTCTTGGGTTACGCTTAATGCAGAATAATAAACATCCGCATAGTTTGTTACTTTGACAAATTTAAAATGACTTAAATCCTCCATTTTTCACTCATTTTCGTCTCGCTGCGTGAAGCTGACTATGAGAGACCTCTAGCTTAGTAGGATGCCACCAATAGCCATCTCAGTAGTCACGCTATCAATTTTGAGGATCTGAGAAACTGTATGCCTTCGCCAAAAACTGGATTTTGCTGACGGAATGAACAGGTGTAATCGCCTAAGGTCTATTCCGGTTTCGAATATGTAGTTATTGTAAGTGAACCAAACAAATTTGAATATATATATATATATATATATATATATATATATATATATATATATATATATATATATATATATATATTCAAATGTTTTTTAAGCTTATGGGACCTAATTGCGGGGTCATCAGTCTCTAAACTTACAAACTACTCATAAACAAAATTGTACTAAAGACAACACAAACATCCATACCCATGGAAGGATTCGAACCCCCGACGGGGAATGGCCTCACGCATCGGAGCATAGCACCTCAAACAAATTTGAAAACGATATAATGCTTTCGGTATTAGTGTCACTGATAAGGTAACAGAATATCTATCTTCAGAATTACCAAATTTTCCTCCGCATTACAAAAATCGGCATTATGAAGAATTTTAATGGCCAACGCTTTTGGTTCAACTACTTCCAATTTCACGAAGAATCTGAAATTCCCAATATGGTTTTCATATTTAATACACTTTCATTTAAAATATTGGTTTGGACGAAAAATATTAAGATGAGAAAAATGTATCTGTTATCATTATTATTTCGAAACCCGGCGTAAAAATATTATTCTGGCAGAAGATTTGGATACGTCTGTGACATTAAATATTTACAATACTTTCCCTCCTACGGTACCACAGGTTATAACAAAAACTGTTCTTCCGACAAAAAAAGTACCTCTTTCATGAAAATATGGAGTTACCAATGGGCAAATCTGTTTAAAACTCAGCGAATTCTGGTAGAAATATGTCGCAAGTCTCAACAATAGTTATTTCATCGCTTCGTTGAGAGTCGATGTTGCTTACATTGTGCTTATAAGCCGTTGAAAAACGGAGCTTATGACAAATTGGCTGATGTTTGTTACAATTTGTTGGTTACTTTAGATACGTGATGAGGATATTTAACTGTTATAAATTTGTCGGAAGGTATTACGCTACTTCCCTGTCTGAATGCCGAACAGTCAAATCGAAAAATGATTTATACTCTAAAGGGAGAGTGCAATACCTGATGAGAAATGAACTTTGTTGGAATAGCTGGACGATAAATTTAATTAATAAAAAACACTTCATTCATCCAAGATCGCTAGAAATTTACAATGGTACTGAAATCAATTGTTGACGAAAGTTAAGGGAACTGATTGTCGTACAAGAAGTTT
Organism: Locusta migratoria; assembly: GCA_026315105.1. Lineage (NCBI taxonomy): Eukaryota > Metazoa > Arthropoda > Insecta > Orthoptera > Acrididae > Locusta > Locusta migratoria. The sequence continues at coordinate 278,764,391 of CM048744.1, forward strand.
CTTATGATGAAAGTGACAAAATTGTCATTGTAACTTCCTGGCAGAATAAAATTATATGGCGGAACCGGGACTCGAAGCTGGGACCTTTGCCTTTCGCGGGCAAGCATTCTACCGACTGAGCTATCCCGACACGACTCACGATCCGTCCTCACAAGTTTACTTCTGCCAGTACCTCGCCTCCTACTTTCCAAACCTCATTCTGAAAATTGTCATTGTTTTACAAAGAAGCTTAAATGCATTTGAAGTAGTAAACATGACAGCTTTCCAAGATTTGACACTAAGCGTATTTGATAAAGTAATCAATTATCTCACTTTACTGCAATTCTGTTTCTTACGTCAATAGTAGAAGATACACGAGCATTAGTAGTAGGAGCAGTAACCATTGAACAGTAAAACGTGACCACGAAAATTTAATTACAGGTTTTTGATATTAAATATACGAGGCTGCCAATGAAACTTTAGCCAAAGCTTCACACAATATGTCTATCTTGCCGATAAGAATGCTGAAAGGAATTACATATTATCATATATATGTTTAATTATATATCACACATTAAAATCTCGTGTTCAAAATGTTCAAATGTTTGTAAATCTAAGGGATTTAACTTCGTTACTCATCAGTTCGTAGGCTTACAAACTACTTACACTAACTTAAAGTATCTGTGATGAATACAACACAAACACCCATGCGCACAGCAGCAGGGCGCCTTAGTGCGCACGGCTGTTCTGCCGCGTTGTTTCAGTAAGTGAACACTGAAAATTGAAGAGCTACGAATCTCCACCTAGCTAACCAATCAGGTGCTATGGTAAAACTGCCAAACTAAACTGAAATTTAGTGAAATAGCATTCTAGGGACGTTCATGATTACATGGTTCATTTGCAGTAACAAATCCATAGCGGGCGGCTAAAATGCTACAACTTCTGCTCTGGGCCCACATCAGTGGAAATCAAAACATCGTAATAAAAAATAAATAAATAAAAATTAAAATAAAAAAAATATCTAAAAACTGAAATGTTTGTAAATCTATCGGACCAAACTACGTGGTCATCAGTCCGTAGCTTACAAACTGCTTAAACTAAGGTAAACTAACCTAAGGACAAACACAATCACACACACACACACAGAAACACACACACACTCACACATGCCACAGGAATGACTCGAACCTCCGACGGCGAGCAACCGCGCGCTCCGCAGCGAATTGCCTTAGAGCGCTCGGCTACTCCACCGCGGCTCCTTGTAACAGTCTGTAAATAATGTTTTTTTTTTTTTGTCATTGTTTTCTGTAGCAGTAACTTTATGGATATTTTTTACGGGTACCCTAAATTATGATGTAAGTTTCTAATTTTTCATTTTTTTCATTTTGAATAGCTACGATTATGGAAATGAAGTGTGAAATGGATGTGGAGTCGGACAAAGAGAGGAGGAAGGAGGAGATGGACAAGAGAAAACAGGGAAGGGGAAGAGTGACAGAAGAATGGTATGGATGAAGGAACGTGGAGTAGAGGTATATAGAGGAGGGAGGAAAAATGGCAAAGAGTGGGGGCGGGGAGTAGATAGACAGAATGTCGAAAGGGACTTATTTTTTCAGGGCAAATATTCGTCGAATGCTTCTTAGTCGGTAAACCGTTTGATATGTTTGTTTATACGAAAAGCGGGCAAACAGAATGTTTTGTCAATCAACTGTCTTTACAATAATTTTCTGTGAAAACATCTTTGTCTATATTTCTTTCCAATCTACATAGCCACAGGAACGTAAAGCACCAAAAATACATTTTTGATGTCGAATTTTGTCGGTGAGTCTATGTGTGTAAGAATTCTTTTAATTACATTAATTTCATATCAGGCTAAGCCATAACACACTGTAGTAGAGTTTAGCGAAGATTAATAATTACGGAAATCGCCTATTGCTAGGCGCTAAAATTTGTTGCTTGTTGTGCATTCCAAAATCGAAGCCGGTGTAAACATTAAACAGCAAAATAATGATAGATTTATTATTCTCATCATAAGGAAGGAAGGATTATTAAAGTTTTATGTCCCGTCGACGGCGTCATCATTAGAGACCAAGTTCATGCTCCATATTTTTGCTTAAGGATGGAGAAGGAAATCAGTCGTGCACTTTCAAAGGAACCATCCCGGCATTTACTTGGAGTGATTTAGGGAAATCATGGAATATTTAAATCTGGATGGCCGAAGGTGGATTTGAATCACCGTATTGTCACTGCGCCACATCACTCGATACATTTTCATTACCGTAATAATTATTAATAGGAGGATATGTTGTATGGGAAACACTTTATTAACATAGCATCAATGAGTCACATAAATTTTCCTCTTTTGTTATTCCCGAAACCTCGATTAAAAAAAATAGTTCGTCATACTAAGATAATAATTAAATCATTAAAAAATGCGAAAATGTTGTCTTGAATACCGCAGTGTCTTAACTGGTACGCTCATAATTGAAGTGGTACGGTACTTCTTTCCTTCACCAATAGCCTCTAAATATGTACAATATAGTCAAATCGTAAAAACGGAACTTTCAGAAACCTCATAACATCTAATGGCTCTGATAAAACTGTCAAAACTAGTGTTCTATTTTATATTGATGCAAGCGATTACATAGTAGTCATATCACAACTATGATCGCTCCAACTATCTTTTATCACGAAATGAACTCATTATATCTGCAAGCCTCCACATGCTGATAGCTGGAAACTTTCCTAGTGAAGATACTACATTAGCAGTTCTATCATACTACGTTGTAAAGCTTTGTATTTTAATTGTTGAACGGCAGACAAGAAAGCAAATTATTTGTATACTATGTTCTTAGGCCCACCGTCAGAGGCCTACGATGTTATGCTTTACTAGTGTCAAAATAGAGCAGCCGGCCGCGGTGGCCGAGGGGACTAAGGCGCTCCAGTCACGGTCTGCACGGCCACTACGGTCGGGGGTTCGAATCCCCTCTCGGGCATGGATATTTGTGCCGTCCTAGTTCGTAAGTAGTTCATAGTAGTTCATAGACTGTACAAACATTTGAACATTTATTTTGAAAATACAGCAGCTCGTGGAATTGTCTTCACACAGAACTGTAAATCATGTAGCACCTAGTCTTCTACGATTAACTTCCTTTATTATTGTGTGATATTCGTAGACTGGTCACAAATCGTAGGTAAACACAAAAAGAACATTTAAATTGAAATATTTGACTCATGTAGATTAATTTTGAACTATAAAGTTGTTGGTTCTATATAGAATAGTCTGTTGTTCACAGCTGTCATAACAAAGCAAGATACAACTGTAGTTGGTCTATGTCTCTTGGGATGTGTTTTAGGTGGTCTGTGCGAATACTGGGAATTATTGTACAAAAAATTGTCTCTCACGAACCTAATAAGCGTTAAGTAACTAATTAGAAGTCATCTGCCAGTTTTCGTGCTTCTTCGGAGTCAACTATTTTAATACTGTTGCAAAACAGCGGTAACCTTTTGAACAATATCTACGATGTATGTGGAGATAGTAGCATTATTTTGTATTGCCCTTTGTCTTGCTATTTGTTTTAAATTTAATACAGTAATTGAAACAAAAATGCTTGCTTCGTTACACGTAACCTGTGTGAATATTCATCTGATAATCTGGCTTACTTGTAATTTTATATGAGGGTTTTTATTAGAATTCATAGACTGTCATGCGTCACTCTACAGAACTGCAAGTGATTTTGTTTCGCTGACATCGTGTGGACTTAAGTAAGACATCATGTTAGTTATGCAGTCGGCAGTGGGTTGATGTAGTGGTTGCTGTCGTATCGGTAACCGATATTTTCTCACCTGGAGAGCAACTCTGTTTGCCGCGGGGCGCAGTAGTGGTGGGCCTTCCTGGTTTTGTTTTTATCGCTCGAACTGAGGTCTGCATAGCCTTTCGCGTTAATTAATTCATTACAATGTACCTTGAGGCAAGAGATAATTTGTGTGTGTGTGTGACAGAGAAAGTAAGAGAGAGGGAATTATTGCAGCTCTCGTTCGGAGTAGCCACTAAGGTATTTTTCCTCGTTTGCGAAAACTCGCTTGGGTATTGTTGGGAGAACTCGAATTTCTACATTTAATTTATTCGCGATGCCTCTATGAATTATTGAACACCGGTATTACCTCGCCCTGGATATACAATTGGAAGAATAAATGCAAATTACGACGTCTGTTATTCCAGAACAGTTCAGCAGTGCCACGAACATAAATAACTTTTAATTACGTCACAATATACTATTAGGTTAATTGCTCGATCGCAGTGTTCGGGGTAAATGCTAATAATTTCCAATTGCTTTATACTGACTACGGAGTACTGCAGGAAAATGTGCTGTTGTTACCTGGCCTTATTTCTGAGTGTCCCGTTCGCACACTTCTATTCTGCAGTACTAGATAAATTTTTATATCATACGCGACGGAATTTCACTGTCCTTTTTATCATTTGTCTACGACTTGATTCAAAACTCGAAGAGCTATGTGAAAGTGGTATAGTATGTACAATCATATCTAATTAATTTTACTCAACAGAAATAGTGTACACGATAGCTGTGAATATGTATTGCCACGATTGAACAAAAATCACTAAAATCATTAAAGACAGCCGAACGGGAAGTAGATTTCATTTTATTTATTGTGTTGGATATCTCGCATTAGGATAACGATCGTACCACAACAAAAACTGATACATGTATTTTGTACAGAATATAGGTCTAACTAAATCACATATATATTGTACCTACCCATAAGTGCAATTTTTGAAGATTCTGCACTGGTATCGACATTAATGAATACTTAGTATGGGGTATTTTTGTCTCAGTTCTGGTAGGTGTAATCAACCAACACAGACCTTTAAATTTTGTACAGAGGAACAGACTCGAACCAGGATAACCTGTCTACTAGGCAGTTATGCTAACCCACGCACAACCAAGGAAGCCTGGATTCAGACAGCTGCACGGACTATTCAGTCTCATACTACGTGCATGCGCACTGAAATAAGCCTCAGACCTCGACACGGGGTATTAGAACTAAGAATTGCGGCGTCTGTTGTTTTTTACTTGTCAGTGCTTGACTTTCCGTGCAGATGTGTCTAGCCCGCGTTGCTGGGTAGTACAAGAGTTGGCACAAATGCCTAGTAAGCATAAGAACTGGGATCAAGTCCCGGTCAAGGTACAAGTTTTTATATGACCATGTTGTTGAGTATAACACGTATCAGCAACTGAGACAAAATACCCCCAAATAAATCTATCAGCAGAACAGTTGCACGAATCTCTTTGTGAGGTGTGTTCTCCCGAACATAGCCGAATAAACAGACGCTGAAATTCTTGAATGATATGCATAAAATTCGAAAAAGTACTTTCATGGCTCTCACTTTATATACAATTGCTAGTACTTAGGAATTCCTTACCTCTGCTCGGAATAAGTGAAAACTATGACTACTGCTGCTTTTCTAAATGATTATATAGCCAGAAAACTTACGCCACACACAAAAGCAATGCTGAATACGGGTAATGAAAGCGTATTATTGAGTCACCCACTTCTCTTGTTTACGTCGTAGTTACCATGTGTCTAAAGCGTTTGAAAACACATCTGTTCTTTTTAATTTGCTGCAAGATGAGCGGTCATTCTGAGCACTTAAATACTAATTGTTTTCTTCTGAAAAAGGGTTTAAACGAAGTAATCCAGTTCCCTTCAAAATGCATTCAACATTACGTATTTGTACGTAATCCTTCAGATGTTTTCTTCTGCGTTTCATTTAATAGAATCGATACCCTTGTGACCACTTATGAGGGTTGTTTTATTCATGATTTTCGAATAACTATTTCTATGAACGTGTATGTTCGTTAAATTGAATTTCGTAAGTTATTTCTGACGATTATCAGAACACGTCAAAATGAATGCTTTTTGGTAATGGTGTAATAAATTTCTGCATTTCCAAGTCTGCTTACGGATTTCTTTACTCATGATGTGCGATTGAGTATTTCACGAAATTAAATAGGCCTACGAGCTGAAAATTATGTAATTTAAATGAAAGCAAGAAACTACAATACCAAGATGTCAGTTTGTGTTTGGAACTAAAGCAATTTAAAACTTACATGTAATATATAGTTCTTGATACGCATTGAGGTGAAAATTCGCTTGCAGCGTCGCAGTTATAGTGTGCGAATGTTGTCAATGTAATGTTCGATTTACGAGGATAATTAATTTACTGACTGGACAAGGGTATATACATGAACCAAACAACCGTGGAGCAGGAACAGCTTTAATTATTTGTAACACTGACATCGAGAAAAATGATCCCCTCTCATTCTATGTGACTAAGATTTAATTCAATTGTTGCGTAATTTGGAAGAATGCTAGCAAGCGATATAGATAGAAATAGGGCCATAAATCGATTTTGAATATTACGAGAATATAAAACGATAGTAAACTACTTTCGTTAATCAGAATAAACATCTGCAGTCTAACTTGTCGAAGGCACTTTCCAGTTTCTTACGAATGTCTGATATTAGGCCATATTACACGATACCCTCGTAGATATCTATTCTGATTGACAAAAGCACTTTAATATTTTTTACGAATATGTCACAATTTAAAGGATGTGGTTAGATAGGAGCCTAAAAGTACAGCTCAAATTGTTGCGCATGAATAAGCAACGATGGCATTGCGATGCTCGCGTGTAACGCTTCTTCCTAATTATCCGAATATGTCATGATTTCAAGGGATGTACTGTGGCAGGAACCTAAGAGTACATATTTGATGCTCGCATGTTCGATATCTGCCTCAGTGAAAGTCACACCTTCGATATATATCGCTTCTAAATATTATTTTAATGTGAGGTTTCGAAATACTGTTTCGAAACCATGAAACAGTGTGAATCTTGTAATAGTATGGGCCTGTTTATTTTACCATCGTCAATGAGTACTATATAAGTATTGCTATATAACCACAAACATAGTACAATGGCAGTAAATATACGAGCAAAAAATTAAACTTTTATTAACATCCCCTGGCAGATTTTTTTTTTTTTAATTTTTTTTAATTTTTTATTTCCTTCACCAAAAGCACTGTTTTCTCAATAAATAACGTTCCAGCTTTTCCATTAGCTGACGTTTTTATGTCTAATATACTGGTTTTTATCGAAGCAGCGGTGAAATTTTACCTACCATCCCTGCGGCGTCACGTGTTTGTGTTGGAAACATCAACAAAACGGTAGAAAATAAACTACTCCACTCTTCGTCGGCCAGGTGCAGCAACAGAGAATCAATTTTTGTAATAAGTGACAGTCTGTGTTCCAAAATTATAAATTTAAGGTGTTTTGCGCTTATGGCGGATCAGAACCAACGAACAACGAAATCACGTTAGTCTGACATAAAAATTCACGATGGTAGACGTCTTAGTCACAAATTAAAAGATATTTGGATTACAATCTACACGAAAGAAGATTCTACATAAGGAAGTTCCGCGTTTACAGTTGTAATACACAGTTGCATATGCATTGAACCATACAAACATGTGCTGGTACGCGGACGGCTGGAGAAGAAGTATAAAATCTTTGCCAACATGTTAATAGGGCATTCTTATAAATCCACATACAATGACTTGATTAGTCCACACGAAAAATTAAATAAATAACGCTGTTCCTGCTCTGTGGTTTATGAATGTATTACCCGTCCAATCTGTAAAATTAATTACCCTAGTAAAACGAAGATTTCATCACAAAACAGTTGCGTTGCCATGCGACTAGTAAATGCCAACGTCACATGACTGCCAACATTATCACGCTACGCCGCCAGGATGGTAAGTAAAATTTATACCGAAAGTAGTTATAATTAATACATTCTGATTTCCTCTATTCTAGTGCCTAATTTTGATAGGTGTTGTGTGTGTTAACCCTCGTGTGATGTTGAAAAGGCATATTACACTTAAAATTTATTGGACTCAAATTTGGGTAGAGTTAAATCCGTAACGCGCGGTTTTATTCACCCTCCAAACTTTCGTAAAATGCAAGTATAAATATGAAATTCGTCAAATACGTCATATTGTCTTAGATTTGCTTGTATATATAACATTTAAGAAATATCTTTTCTTTTAAATGAGTGTCTGGACAACAATATGACGATGGTAGATAACTATCTACCATTCTTCCAAATTACCGTCGTTGCCAACATCAGCACATTACCGTTCGCCTCCGAGGCCAAAAGTGAAATGTTACGTGCACGGATACTACTTTTGTTCACTGCTGTTAAATACGCCAGACTATCATTCAAATGTTACATTTTACTGTATACCTATAGCACTTTTGGGTACTTCACCTCACACTTCGCTCGACTCTCGTAACGTATTCAACAAGTTTCGTAATTATAATTCAATATCACGAAAAATTCCCTTTCTTGAATCTATATTGCATTAAAGATCTCCAATAAACTAGCCGTTTCCAACCCGATTTGTATCCCACATTGTCTGGAAGTGCTATTTCCATACAGTAAAATGTTTTCATTCGAAATTACGTAAACTTGTACAAATGAATACGTATATATACGTAGTACCTGCTAAATCGTAGTTTCTTCAGCGCAGCATCAGCTCACAGTATGAGAAACTCCGAATATAAATAACGAGAAGGGTGATTCTATTTACACTTCGGTAAAATCAGACGTGACGTCATTATGACGTATCCACACTATCGACGTCCAGAAGAGCGGCGCATCGACTTTTGCATCGTTCGAGACGCTGGTTTCAGGTGGAACAACACGCTTAATTCGACATTCTTTCTGAACTGCATACTTTCTTCCTTCGTAGTTTAGTGACATAACTAGGCCTTACTTAATATTGGTATCATGTTTTGGAAAGCACTGACGGAAATTTCAGTAAATGTATATTGAAAACTATGTCAGAAATTACACAGACCAAGCCTTAGAGAACGACAACTTCACACATTTTCAAAGAAAAGAACTAGCATGTTGCAGTAACTTGGCGGTAGATGAGTACCCAGTTTTACGAAATGTTTTACCTGATGTTCGCAGAGCTTCTGTAACAAATGACTGTATTAATATCCAGCTCATTTGATTTAGAGTTTCGGCGAAAACATACATATACCTACGGCGACTATATGTTGTTTTTGTATGTCGCATATTTTGACATGTCCAAGTACACATTGTCGCTTCATAGCCTGGTAACCGTATTTTGTCCTCTTAGTTTAACGTACTACAATGCAACTCGGTAGCATTTTTCGCTTAAAGAAAAAGTTTCCATTAGTTTTAAACACAACCTTCACAAAGTTTCCATTAGTTTTAAACACAACCTTCACAAATGGGTCACAATGACAACATCAGATTTGGCTGACTAACGTTTCAGAGCTCACGTGTAGGTCCTTTTTCGGAAAGTTTATAGCTTCTTAGTTTAAAAAATAAAGAAAGCAATGTTATAGCTTCCGAAACTGTAATGAATATACCATTACCAACTGGAGATATTATCAGCTGCTCCTTTAATTCGTCTGCTACAATTGCAACCGCAGTTTTGAGTCTAGAACGACCACACAAGTCGATCATGGCTCCAGTCGTCTTCGATATTGTGAATACGTCATAATGACGTCACGTCTGATTTTACCGAAGTGTAAATAGAATCACCCTAACGAGAAGTTTGAAAACAACAGAAATTAATACTTGGTTCCTCAGATGAAACTACATATTCAGTTTTTTCAAAGATATGGTTCCTCAGATGAAACTACATATTCAGTTTTTTCAAAGATATTATGCATTGTAAGCAGGTACTTTTCTCCTATCATTTTGTTGTACTAATTCTTTATCACGCTGATAACCTTAACATACAAACCACTTTTTCAAAATTAAAAACAAGACTCATAACCGTAATGGTAATTGTGTTTTTGAAAGCCTCATTTACCCCCAGCCTATTTATGTCACTCAGACGGACATTATTGGCAACAAAGACGTTCGTTTCTGTAATGGTATCCATCAATGCCAATAATGATCTGCATGACTCGAATGTACACAACCCCATCAGAAGAGAGGTGACATCTGACGGTTTCGAAACTAATGAAACCGTACACTGTTTCGAAACCATGAAACAATGTATTTTTGTAATAATATGGGGCTATTTATCGTACCGTCATCAATGTGTACTGTGTACGTATGCTACAGAAACACTAACATAGGATGAGGACAGCAGCTGCAGCAGAAAAGAAAGCGTTTTCGTTGCGGCGAGATTTAGCCTATTTGCGAAATTTCTGTCTCCAACTTACCCTTCTAAGTGCGAAAATATTTTGTTAGCATCCACCTACATAGGGAGACATGATCATCATAATAAAATAAGAGAAATCAGATAGAAAACGGAAAGCTTTAGGCGCGCTATTAAAGAAAGAAACTATAGAGAAATATCATAAAAGTTGCTCGATGAATCCTCTGCCATGCACTTCAATATGATTTTAACAATATTTATGTAGATCTTTTTCTTGCAATAAAAACTTGAGTAGTGCTGTATGGAAGGTAAACTGATTTTTTAAAGTGAAACTTCGCTTCGTCAAGTACCCGGAAATCATATTCAGTATCCATTACCTGCTTGATTTCAGATTTATGATTGATAGGCTAACATATCGTCTTGCGGCAAGATCTTTACTAGCTTTTTTATTCATTTATTGTTATTGTTATTGTTACAGAGAGAGGCCAGTTACTGCGCAGGAAGTATTTTAATTCCCACAGTCAGTGGGGGTTAAATTTTACTTACCGTCTTGGCGGCCACGCGTAATAATGTTGGCAATTAGGTCACGTTGGCCTTAGCTAATCATGTGACAACGCAAATATTTTGTAATGCTATCTTCGAGGGCCAGGGTACATTCAAAAACCTGTCAACTATAGAGCAGGAACAACATTATTTATTTGATTCTTTGTCTGTACAAAACATCGTGGCAAAGATTTTCAACCGTGTAGGCTGCAAGTATGGTAGGTAAAAGTTTCCACCGGTTACGAACTCACAAACGTCAATACGGTACGCATGCTACAGTGATGGATCATAAATGCTACTTTCTATACATACTAAATAAACCATACGGAATAAAGGGCACACTGAATAAAAATCACAAATAACGCTATGGAATTACAAGAATAAGAAAATAAAAGCCAAAACTTCTTGACGATACTTAGACGTTACTAAACATTACATTGAGTTGACCATGTGTTCATCTTGACCGTTACATCACCCACAATGTGCTATTTATTACTTATTATTACCCTTTTGTTAGACTTGCATGTATTTATATCTTTTAAGAAATGTCTTTCCTTTTAAATTAGTGTAGGATGATATGTAACTTCGTTTCTGCTCGTACGAAACTAAAAGTATGGGGAAAAATTCTAAATCTTTAAAAATAAGATTAAATTTGTGATCTCCCATTACTAGTATAAAATCTGTCATTTCAGGCTTTATGTTGTATCTTATTAAAAAAAAGAAATGTAGGTTCAATCTGTGTTTTTAATATGGTAGGTAAACCTAGAAATTAACTGCTTATTTCAATGAAAATAGTGAGCATTGTTTTATTGTTTGGTTACATTTATAAATCAGAAATTATGTCATTTTGGATTACGGCAGTCACTTAGAAACGAAACTTTATATCAGTTATCATAACATGTCAATTACTCTTTTATACTCTCTAAACTGTTCCTATACTAGTAAGTTATGTGTGCATCCGTGTGGAGTTTCAATGTTCAAATGTTTGTTAGGCTTATTGGACTTAACTACGGGGTCATCAGTCCCTAAACTTACAAACTACTTACGAACTAGGACGGCACAAATATCCATGCCCGAGGGGGGATTCGAACCCCCGACCGTAGCGGCCGTGCAGACCGTGACTGAAGCGACTCAGTCCCCGCGGCCATCGCGGACGGGATGTGGAGTTTCAGCCAAATGAAACACCGTTGTTTCAATACAAATCGTCTGTTACGCCTTTCCGAATTAGTGGTTTGAAACACCGGTGTTGTGAAACAGTGAAACCGATATGACACTGTGAAACAGACATTACATCGTGAAACCGATAGGAAGAAACAGTTTCATTGTATCGACTAACAACAGCGAACGTGATCCGACTTCGAGTGGAATGAAACCGTACAGTTTCGAAACCGTGCAAGATGGTGGTTTTGAAACACTGAAACAGTTCTGCGTATCGAAACATTGTTTCGAAATCATGAAACAGTAGCGAAATGTACATCAGAGCATTATATTCGTTCATAAATTGAAACTGCCTTTTACAGGCTATTAACTGTAATGGCTCATGCTGCCTATTGCTTTGTTGTTTAATAAAGAAAACAACCCAACTGGCGTTCACTGATGCACTGGATAACAATCTTTGCTTTGACATTATAAATTCCATAAATGTTTCATTTAAATCTTTACGGAACCAAAGCATTCATAATTTCAAATGACGTAATTTTTTTTCCCTTTCATGTGGATCCCAAGCGAAATTGGAGTACTTTGAATATTTTCATAATTGTTGAACCAAAAGTATTCGTATTTAGTTACAGTGAAAGCAGTCGAGAAAAGTGTAGATGTCATTAACAGAAACTGATTGATTGCTATTTATATACATCGTTCATACGCTTAATAAATACCGAACGATATTCGGTGCCCACAGTAGAGCTCTACATATGTGTGGAGTTAATGATGTACCTAACCTTAAGTAATGTATAGATACTGTTCTTAGCTTCTTAAATACCTGTAGAATACTTGAAACATACGTTATTCAACTGAAGACAGTACTGGAGAAAATGTCATTAAAATAGGGAAATTAGATTTCATTTGAAAGGAAAAATTATTTGCTGAAGAAGTTGCAAAAGACGTGGAAAACATTCATTTTAAAGATATCGTTTTGTGTTAGAGATGTAAACAAAGAGCCTTGAAGCACATTCTGTGTGTTTTTATTACTTTATTCTGGAAATATTTCCTTGTATGAAGTACTTCGTTCAGTAGCTAAAACACTGTCACTGGAAAACCGAGCTAACACTGTAAATGAAACAAATAAAACTCTCAATACAGGTATCAATGCAACTTTCAATGTTTCATGACAGTTATCTCAATTGTTTTCATGCCTCATGATGAAGCTGTCAGACATCATTGGCTTACCAATAACGTGCCCTATAAACGGAAAATAAGAACAAAATGTAGCACACAGAACAGAATCAACATTATCAATATTCATATGATCCATATATTCTAATAAAACATTTTTAATGTGGTATACCTTATATGCATATTTCTTGGTTGACAGCTGTTTTGTTTATTAATATGTACCAGGGAGATGATTTTTCTGACAAGTCTAAAATTATCAGCAGATTTATGTGAAAATCGGGGGAAAGTCATAATTACATGAAACTCCCATGAATTCTGTGTTTTTAATCTATGATTGTAATTGAATTATTCGATTTTAGGAGTCACTAACATTAAAACTAAAACAGCCTACATTGCAGTATAGTATTTGTTGTAGGGGTAACTATTTTGTTTGAATAATGACCAGCAACAGAGCATTTGCAACACATTGAAAGGTAAAGGTGATAGATGGCTGTTTGAACATGAAATGCAGCTGCTCCACTGCCTCACTAATTAATGTAATCAGAAGTTCTCACAAGTTTATTTAAACATATCTGTGATTATCAGGGACTTTCTTTTGTAGAAGTTCTCACAAGTTTATTTAAACATATCTGTGATTATCAGGGACTTTCTTTTGTAGTTTGAGTAACCACCCCTTGTCACCAAACAGAAAAAAAATTATTAATGTAACTACAATGTCTTATATTTAACTGTAATGTATGTTTCAGTCATACATATTCAGTTTCCAATTAATCATTAACATCAAATGTGAAAAATTGTAGTGTCTGATATTTTCTTGAACCATTTCAATAGTATGAAACTGTTGTTAACTGCATGTTATTGTACATGTATCAGAATATGTAAACTGAAGAAACGAGATATTTTAAAGCCTACAGATTCTTGTTACAGAATATCAGGTCTGCTTCCAAACACACATTTTATTTAAGACAAAGAAATATCTTTACATTATTTGTTTTATTCTACTTTACTACATTAATAAAGTGTTATCCACCAACACATTAAAAATGGCAAAACAGGGGAAATTTATGGCCTAAGTATGACCTCTGTAAAAGAGCACTAAAACAAATTAGATTTCACAATAGGTCATCACTCATTACTAAACAGGTAAAAGTGTTGGTCATAAATCAAACAAGAAATCTATTAATCATTTGCCTAACAAAGAAATATGGAAATTACTTAGAAATATGTAAACAGAATCTTGTTACTATACTTATTATAGCTGAGTAATCAATACACATTGTATCTGACAGGTTTTAAAGAAATGCTAGTAAATAGCCACATTTTTTACACATAATTAACTGTCTCAAATCATGTTGGAAGAATTTGTCTCTCCTATAGTCTTAATACTCAGTGTTGTGAATTGGCTATTGAATATTTTCAAAGGCCTAAAATACTCCAAATTTCACATGAATTAGTTTAAATGGTTAAACAGTAAATTTCTCAAAATTTCTTACTTTTGAAAAACGCTCGTTGCTTAAAATTTTGCCTTTCTTAGAGGTTTTAAGCATTTGTAATAGGGATTTTCAATGATAGAATTCTGAATACTTTACAAATAATTAATTTTCTTTATTGACGTAGTAGTTTTTGTATTTTATTGCTATATCATGGAGATAAATTAACAACCACAAATGTATATCAGTCACCAAGACTATTGTAATAACTGGCACCAAGAAACCAGTAGCTAAAGAAGCCATTCTGTGTAATTAATGAGAATATAAATGAAAATTTACCATTCTTAACATATAAATTTTGAATTGTTAAAGGTTCAGCAGTAAATACAGAATAAGGTCATAATTAGGTATTATTTTCATCATATGATGAATTAATTTATAATAATTTAATAACTACCAGTGTATGAAATTCTTATTACTATGAAAATAGTTAAACAGACAATAAACAGAATATAAGTTTGACCTTGAAATTGTTTAATGAAAGGTTGATTAGAGACACAGCACAGAAAGAGATACGACTAAACTGATACAGGAAATCAGTAGTATTGCGAACAGGCACTGAAAATAACCATGTAGATAGCCAAGTGAAGATTTTAAACCAGTGACTGTTGTATACGAATACATGGGCTAGTAGTTGCACCATCTCACTCATTAGACAAGATGACATGCTACCTTCTAGTGGTGATGCATTGATGAAACAAACTTGTTGACTGTAAGATCAAAGAGAATTTCTTGTGGGACACTATTTTGAGTTTCTTTGCATTACCAGCAGCAACTGTTGAGGTACACATAGTTTGAGTAAACAGTTTTGGTATTTAGATGGCCACAAAAACATTCGCAAATGAATATCTTTTGGTAGCTACCACTTGGAAAAATATTGAGACCTGAGACATTTGAAACTGAGTAGTTGCAATTCATAACAAGAGTTGGCATTTTCACATAAAGCACAACACTAAAACAGCTTTAATTCGTACCACCATCTTCAATTACTCCTATAAAAATTCTTAACATACATAAATGTAACATGCAGGAAGTTCATGATATAACAGAATGAAAGTTACATAAGTTTTATTTAAAATATGACAACCATATAGGAAATATATATCATCAGTGAAAAGATAGCTAAGTATATGATTAATTTTTCACACTGGAACGTATTTCTTCTTATCATCTGAAAATGTTAAATTGCGAATGACTGTATTAGTAATTGTGGATATAATGGTCATACAGATATCACTGTCTTATGAAATCAAAGAAAATAAACGATAAGTAAATATACTACTAAGTTGATCTGCAGAAGTATGGTGGTCAAGAGTATACTGATTCCTATTTTGATGGTATCTTCTGACACAGTTTAGTATTATTAATGTACCAATTGGTATAATATCTTTGTAAAATAATATTTGTACCATTACACATTTTTAAGTAGAAATGATCATACATAAATTCCTTATGTGTTAGCAGTGTAATATTTGATTTCAGTCACACATTAAAAATTACTGCAATGACAGAGAAACAGAATTAGTATTATAATTAAATCTAATGTAAGGATATGTCACAATAATTCTAGGGTAAAGGCAGTATGCAGCCAAGGCTTCAAATTCATTCAGTGAGAAAACATTATGAATAGTAGAAGCAATTTTTTCACGGGTATTACAAATGTTCTTCACATACTGTACAATTGTATTACAACTACATAAATATTAGTCTGTTATAACATTACATTCTAACTTTGTGTGTTTGTCAGGAAAGACTACCATATTCACAAAAATTGAATTTCTATGCATCTATGAATAACTGAGTAACCTGTACCAGTTTCAATATTTAAACGAATGTACCTCTATATTCCTCAAATGTAGAGGATATAATGGACAATCTTTTACTTAATTTTCTTTCTGTCATTACGTGCAGAATATGTTAGATTCACTGGTGCTCTCACTGTATTTCCTGAACACTACAAACTGAACTGAAAGCAGCAGCATTTTTCTAGAGAAAATTCACTTTTATTCAAATCTTGTACAGATAGTAGTAAAGTAATTTATTTACGTAAATTCTAGTGTTTTTCCTTTAGACTGTATTCCTAGTTTTTTGGACAACAAAAGAAATATGTTTTTCATATGAAGACATGTTCACATCAAGTAACCATGCATAGGGAGACTGCCAGTAATTGACTTTTCATCTGCAAAAAAGTGCTATACAGAAGATAATATCTGCCCAAAATCTGTTGAAGGGACGTAAATTACTGTTCCTGATGATATATTGTGTTTATTTACCACCACAAATTCTGTAATATCTCTATTTGCGTCACATTTATGATAATGAATGGAAATGATTGTACGACATTATTGGAACATCCCCAAGGGATATTTAGGCACCTAGTGAAAGTCTTTCTATTTGACGCCAGTTTGGCGACTTGCAGTCCGATGATGAGAACACCACTCTCAGTTCCATACTGGTAATCGAAGCTGGGTCGGTGCTTATAGTAATTGGCACTGATCATTTTTTCATTTTTCTACTTTTATAATTTTTACTTTTTGTTTTTCCCAGTTCTTTGGATAGATTGTGTCTTTACGGGTGTGAGAACATTTATTTTCTATGTTTGTTTTGTTATGTTGCAGAGGGCGTTCAGTCCTCTGACCAAACCCGCTGAGCTGCAGAGATGAATGTTATTTACAGTGCAGCTGGTACTCTTTGTAGTCAGAGTACGCCACATTCTGAGTAGTACACACTTTTGAAAAGGATATTGGAATCTGTACCTTCTTGAAACTCTAACATTACTAGACGAAATTTCATGCTGTTTGCATATGGAATTTGACTGTTTCTTGGAATGGCATAGAGATGATTTCATTAAAATCGGATATATATATATACATTTATATGCACACATGTATATCTCACCCTTACACACACACACACACACACACACACACACACACACACACACCACACACACACACACACACACACACACCACACACACCACACACACACACACACACACACACACACACACACATATATATATATATATATATATATATATATATATATATATATATATATGTGTGTGTGTGTGTATGTGTGTGTAAGGGTGAGATATACATGTGTGTGTGTGTGTGTGTGTGTGTGTGAGTGAGTGAGTGTGTGTTTGTGTGTGTGCGTGTACATTTCTGTGTGCGTGTGCATTTCTGTGTGCGTGTGTGATATACATGTTTATGTGTTACTACACAGGTTATCACACCACTTTATGTGTGTCGTTCGGATTTAGCATACAAAAAAGGTTCATTTTGAAGGTTTTTGACGTGCATGACCTCTAGTCCTTCAACTTGTACTTATCAGTGCTACTTAGTGCGAAGGTAGATAAGTGGATAAAGTCAAAAGAAATTTTTTAAGATATAATAACTAAAGTTGTTTATATATCACAGTTTAACTTCCAACAAAATTTAACACGATCTGAAACTCGTTGGAAGTGCAGACAGGGACAGACTTAAAAGTTAATTATATTTTTCGTGTAAACAATTTTAAAGAAGCACAATTAAATTATTGTGAATACTACGTTTATTTAATTTTGCACTTGTATGTGATGTTATAATCCACAATTCCTGTCGACTACGACACCTAATCAACTATGACAGAATGAAAGTTGGGAAAATGAAAGGAAAATACTCATATTAGAGCACAACAAAGGCAAACATTTCCTGGGCACGCTAAAAGAAATAAAAGCCGAGAAGTTGGTTATCGACTTACCTCAGAGTTTCCAAATTATTTACGTAAAAATATCTTGAGATAATCTCTCTTTCTTACAGTTTAACCCCAACGTCACAACTCACAAGAGGTGTGGATCTGCAGTAGTGCATATGATTGAGTGAGGATGTATCGAAAACCTCAGTGGCTTGTATTGTTATTATGGAATATATAATGCAATTTTGCGTAACTTTATACCGTGTGCCAAGTTATAGGACTTGATATTGTGAGTCTTGTTATTTTGCATTTGTGAAGGAAGGAAGGAAGGAAGATTGGGGTATAAGGTCCTGTCGACATCGTGCTCTTCGGAGCAGTCGTTCGAATAATTTTTGTCAGAGACGGGAAAAGAAACCAGTCGTACAATTTGAAAGGAACCACTACGGCATTTGCCTGGGGTGATTTGGGGAAATCACGAAAAACTTAAATCTGGATGGCTGGAGGCAGGTTTCAGTCGCCGTCCTCCATAGAGCGATTCCAGAGTGTTACCACTGCGCGACCTCACTCGGTTCACATGATTGTGAATATTTCAAAGCCAAAGCGAGGAAAGAGTTTCTGTAAAAGAGAAATCTGTTAACATCAAATATTAATTTAAGTGTTAGGAAGTCTTTCCAGAAGGCATTTGTGTGGTGTGTTCCTTTGTTTGTCAGTGAAAAATTGACGACAAATAGCTCACACAGGATGAGGATACAGGCTTTTGGTACGTGGTGCTACACAAGAATACAAAGTGACTAGGTTGCCCCCGTTAACGGCGTATGTGAACGTGAAAACCGATGATAGCAGTCTCTATGTTTACATGCAACACATCGTCCAGAAGACGAAAACCGAATTTCGTCAATCGCTTTTCGTTGTCGTGTTTACACGTTAAAGCCTGAAAGGATTTTCTAGCCCACTCAATTATGGAGGCTGAACACAGTTGTTTCAATTCCTGTTTTAGTCAGCTCAAACGGTGTTTTTCTTTACTTCAATACACTCATTCACGCTCATTCTAATATTTATTCTTCTGTTTCACAGCAGAAAAAGTCACTCTGTCCATACTGACTAAAAATTCTAAACTACAAGACGCAATCTGACTAGACAAACAAAAATGTTTACATGGGTACGAAAATCAATTGTGGAACTGGAAAATCGCTTTAGGAAATAGTATTTCCAGAAGCAATTTTCCAGTGATAACATGTCCAGCCTAAAACGGAATTGGGAAATCGGTGAACGAAATTCGGTTTTCGGAGCCCATATAAACGGGTGGAATATAGTTTACCGGAACCGGTAATCAAAATAAAACGTCGTTGGCGAGAGATTTAGTTTTTTTATTAAACAGATAGTCCCAAAGAATGACAGACTCCTATGTAATCAATAATTTCAGTATAATCTATGTTTGAATCCTTAAGTGGAACGTTGTGCACAGTGACCGTTGATATAATTACTAGGAATAGCACAGCGTTCTGTGTGTTAATCACAGATCGATTGCGGCTCGATAACTAGCCATCATCAGTGACATTTCTACAGAAAAGAAAACAGGATCACATAATCAGTACATAACATAAAAGTACGTCACATCCATTTGTACATAACTATATCGTGAACATTATACACGTACCGTAGGTATGTTTCGCAAGCTGCCACCACTTGAATTTAAATGGCAGATTCCGAAACATACCTACGGCACGTTTATAATGTTTACAATATTGGTATGTACAAATGGATGTGATGTACTTTTATGTTATATACTGATTATGTAGATATGACACTGATGATGGCTAGTTACCTAGCTGAAGTCGATCTGTGATAATAAACAGATTTATTGCAACGGGACATTGTTTTATTCTCAGTAAATGTAGATTATCTTGTTGTTTTTCCCCTTACCCCACCCCCCACTCAATCAATCAAAATGTAAATTCTATTATTATACGATGTATATGACCAATATTAATAACTAAAATGAAGTGTTGTTGTTTTCACTTTATATTCATAAAACCTTTTATATTAAAAGAATCTACGAAATCTAGTCAGTCGGCCAGACCAAACTACCCGGCCGATTTCCTTAATTTTGTTTTCAACGAAGGTATTCATCCACAGATTTGTTATCAAGTATCACAATTTTCATAACTCTTGCTTTCTTTTTCTATACTCAAACGCGATTTCCTTCTGTATATTTCTTGTGGAGATCTCCTTGCTGTAAACTAAATACAGTCGGTCAGGCTGTCGTATCCTACCGATTTGCTTCATTTTTGCTTTACACGAAAGGTATTGATTCGCAGATTTTTCATCATGTATCAGAATTAACTTAATTATCTCCAGCATTTATTTTTATTCAAACGCGGTGTCCTTCTGTCCTTTCACTGAATATTTTTATGTTTTACGACATCTTCGGTTCTAATTAAGGTACGCCGTTCATTTTGATCTAAGAACACTCAGCGGCTCAAGCTCTTTCATTTGCGCTCTTAAACACTTGCATTGATTGATTCTGGTAAAAGCTATGCGCGAACATTCAACATTACTTCCATTTTCCGCAACTTTCTTGTCATTCCACTAACGGTGCGAAGTATTCGCACGGCGCCCTAGTTTTATTTTACAACGTTGTTTTTCACAATAAATACACCGTATTATCGATGAAGAAACGAAATGCCAGAAAACTGTATTCAGTAACCAATCGATAGTTAAATTAACAAGGCGTAGTCAGTAATTTTTAGATATTCAAAAGAAATCTACTTCTTTAAAAATCTACTCATCCGTACGATCTTGGTTGAAATAATTATTTGATTCTGCATGTGTCCCAGTCTGGAAAATAAATTAAAAAATTCAACCAATAATGTTAATGCTGTACTGTTTTTCCTTACGAGAAAATTGTATCTACTGAAGCGAATTAAATTTGTTGAGTTTGAAATCGCACACAGACATACGTGTGAAACAGGTATGTGAAATACGAACAACTTACTTAACCATAAAACTTTTACAGTACCAGTACTTTTTTGTCAACGATGCGAAGTATTCACACGGGTTCTCCAGTAAGTACTATTTATCGATACTTAGAACTTCCAATAGGTTATGTCTTTAATTTCGCTTTCAAAATCACCCTTATTTATTTTATTTTGCGTTCGATATGCCACATGCCTTACAGTACTAGACACATTCAAAACGAGAAACTAAATTAACATACAAATCTAACCAAACATTATCCATTATGAAATGAGTTATACTTATTACAATGCTTATAAATTAAGAATTAAAGGGAACACAAATTTGTCAAAATAATTTACAACTAAACGGAAACTCTTAAATTACAAAGCCAAGAAATGGCAGTGTCTGTAAGTCTATGCTGATCCTCCAGCGAACCGTCCCCAAAACCATTAATTTTACAATCAAATATGTGCTGCATCGTCTGTATTTCGCCGCAGTCACAGTGAGGATCGTCCACGTAGCCCCACTTGGCCATCAGCTCGTTGCACCGTCCAACACCGGTTCTCATTCTGTTTAATGCCACTCAGGTTCTTCGAGGGAGGTTGAAACCAGGAACAGGATCAGCCGAGTTCTTAACGAGGTGTCCATTGTGAACATTTGCTTGCTGCCATGGGTGATTCCATTCGGTTACGGTGTTCCGATTGTTCGACGAGTGGTTCCAGAAGGGATTTCTAGACACCCGTATTAAATAAAACACACTTCGGGTAAAGTATTCCTATGCACGCGTACCTTACACACCTACAACAGGTGATTTTTTTTTCAATACCTTTGTTCGTCAAAGAACTGTGGTTATGTATAGGCCTATCGAGAATTTTCGATTTTTCGAGTTTTAAATTTGAATGAGTCGCCACGAGCGTCATGTGTCGCGGCTCGGACAGCGTGAATGCCCAGTGTAGCGAAGGAATTGAGGTAGGTGAAAACAAAATAAGCAGTCTCGCATATGCAGATGACGTAGTTGTGATGGACAATTCGATTGAAAGGTTGTAAACTAATATTTCAGAGCTCGATCAGAGGTGCAAGGATTATGATATGAAGATCAGCATCTCCAAAACGAAAGTAATGTCTGCCGGAAAGAGATTCAAACGAGTTGAGTGCCAAATAGGAGGAACAAAGTTAGAACAGGTAGACAGTTTCAAGTACCTGGGATGTATTTTCTCACAGGATGGCAACATAGCGAAAGAATTGGAATCGAGGTGCAGCAAAGCTAATGCAGTGAATGCTCAGCTAAGATCTACTCTCTTCTGCAAGAAGGAAGTAAGTACCAAGACTACGTTAGCAGTTCACCGCTCTATCTTTCGACCAACTTTGTTGTATGGGAGTGAAAGTTAGGTGGATACAGGTTACCTTATTCATAAGGTATGAAAGTAGCAAGAATGATTGCAGGTACCAATAGATGGGAACAATGGCAGGAGGGTGTCGATAATGAGGAAATCAAAGAAAAGCTGGGAATGAACACCATAGATGAAGCAGTTAGAGGGAACAGACTGAGATGGTGGGATCATGTTACACGCATGGGAGAAGCAAGGTTACCTAAGAGACTCTTGAGCGCGTCAGTGGAGGGTAAGAGGAGTCGAGGTAGACCAAGAAGAAAGTACTTAGATTCTGTGCAGAATGATTTTGAAGTGAAAGGCATAACATCAGACGAGGCTTCAATGTTAGCATTGAATAGGGGATCATGGAGGAATTTTATTAGAGGTACTTTGCTCCAGACTGAACGCTGAAAGGCATAATCAGTCTCTAATGATGACGATATAAAACTACAAGTCTAAAGTGGGCCGTAAAACAGGTCAGTGCGTTTTTTTTTTTTTTTTTTTTCGTATTATCGTTGTTCCTCAAAGAACTGTCGTTACGTATAAGCCTATCGATAATTTTCGATTGTTCGAGTTTCGTATTTGAATGAGTCGCCACGCGCGTCACGTGTCGCGGCTCGGACAGCGCGAATGCCCAACGTAGCGGAGGCGCGGCGTTCCGTCGGCCGCGGTAGCCGGCGGTAGCGGCGCCTCGGCCGGCTTGTTTTGCCGCCGATCGCCGCAGAGCAGCGCAGCGCGGAGCAGAGGTTAGCGCGCCCGATAAGGCGAGCCGGCGGCCGAATTATTGGCCACTTAGTCTGGCGCACACGTGCAGATGGCGCGCCAGATAGCCGGCCTTGTTACGAATTTGCCGGACCGCCCCGCACTTGCCAAAACTCCTCGCAGTTCTTCTATCTTTTTTTTTTTATCCTCCCCCACATGCGGCTCGGTATCCGCCTTTGTTGCGACCGCTGTCGTCGTGGCGGCGGATAATGGAATAGATAAGGCGCCGGTGGCGGGGCTATTAATTTTATCGCGGCTCCCGACGCGACGCCACTGGCCTAATCGGCGCAAAGCGAGACTCCCGGGCGGCCCGTTCTGCGGAGGACAGAGGCGTCTGCAGCATTCGGACCGGGACGCATCTTCCAGCGCTTCTCTCTGCGCGGCAGACTTGTGTCCGAGAGGCAGCAGTAGGCGTATCTCTAGCACTGGTCCGTTAGAAGGGAAAGCACAGCATTCCCGTGCCACTCATCTTCGCGGTACATCGCCTTCCACATCCTACGTTACTGTCTTCCATCCCCCTCCCACCCATCGATAGCAATTACTATCGAGAAGGCAGTGAATTTTATAATACGATACCTTCTGGCTGTTATAATTTAAACTAGCTGGGAACCCGGCGTTGCCCGGGTATTTATTTATTTATTCCTTCTATTTTTCAGCTATATATTCATTTGTATAAGGGCTGTATGTCTGTAAAATCTCTTGGGAATACCATTAGTAGTAAAGAAGTAATAGATTAAAACGTGATGGGGCGGTTTTGTATGAACGTTACTGTTTATGTGGTCATATCTCATGAATTACGTGTCGTACTGTGATACAATTTAGAAGGTACATTTAACTATACGCGTGTATACTGTCTGTACAATTTCCTGTAGCTAAAATTTGTAGTGTAGAAATTATAAATTGTAACGCCAAAACGAATGCCGTAGTTTTACTCCATAAACAGCGGAAAAGTAGTAAGCAAAAAACTTTTTTCCTTTCATCATTTTGCTGTGGTTGTCAGCGAGAAAAAGTTTAATAAAAGTTTGAAATTATGTTTAAAGTTTGTTGCAAGTCGTTAAGTACTCCCATTCTCATATAGCTTATTTATAGAGACTCGCCGCATTGTGTGACAGTTTTTTGCTATTCCTTTTTGTTATGACGTCATATCTTGTGAAACATGTGTCGTACGTGAATCTTAACCCTGCAGCAATTGTCGCCTCATGGTAAGGAATGTGTGTACCAAATTTGGATGAAATCGATCCAGTGGTTTAGAAGAAAATGAGCAGCATTGCCGCTAAATGCAGCAGATTTTCGTGCATCTCATTGTTTATGACGTCATATCTCGTGAACTATGTATCGTACGTGATTTTTACACTTAGGGCGACCATCCTTATGGATTGAAGCTTACGTGTGCAAAATTTCATGAAGATTGGAACAAAATTGCAGATTTGTATGCAACACGTACAAATATACGGACACTCTGCTTCATAAATTAGATGGCACTGTGGATTTTCAGTTATGTGAACGACAGACAAGGAGACCTTCAGGTCACTGAAATTCACTTTGGGACGAGACTTTGCATGCTAGTAGAATACAAGGGCGTCAATTCATAGAAGTTTTAAAGCGCACTATCCAGAAAAGTCCAAGAATAAGGACTAAAGTTTTACGCGTATTGCGTACAGTTGCTAGACTTACCAGTGTGCCAGTGAGAACGGTACTACAGCACGGTCCAATACGCCGGGCTCGGTCAGATGGTTCGACACCGTCTGTACTAAAAACTACTAAGCCAGATACTCAACGAGCAACCCAGAACGGATATGAACAGCCGGCCGCAGTGGCTAAGCGGTCCGCGGCGCGCCAGTCACAATCTACACGCCCGCTACGGTCGGGGGTTCGAATCAACCCCCCCCCCCCCTCGGCCATGGATGTTTGTGTCGTCTTTTGTATAAGGTAGTTCATAAATAGTTTGTAAGTTTAGGGACTGATGACCCCGCAGTTAGGTCCCTTAAGCTTAACAAACATTTGAACACATTTTTTAATAAAAACAACCTAAAAGCATCGATCTACCTAAAGAAGGGGGGAAAATGCCAGACGCAACCCTGTCATGCAGCTGATTCAGGTTAGATCCCCGCTTTCAAGAAAAATATATTAATTATTTATTTTAAAGTTTTAATGACTTCTACTAAAGGTTCATTACCTGTAGTATTTGTGATTAGTTCCGTGAGTACCTTAACTCTTGGTCACGTCTACCTGTTTACTTGTATGCAGTAGGAAATCACCTATACTCTGCTTTCCCATGAAGGATTCGGTTCCTCGAATTTACAACGAATATTTAAAATCTTTCCACAGCCTACAACTTTGTCAAATTCCGTAATAAAATTCTAATGATAATAGTGTTCAAAGCTTTAATATATCTACATTAATTGTAAAATGTGTTTGGAATTATTCACATTTTAGAAAAGAAAATAATGTAAATAAAGTTTTAAGTAGCTGCAAACGTTATTTCATAAACAAAAGTCTTTATGATGTAATTGATAATTTTTATACCATTAATTATATTTAGAATATTTCACATTTATTAAAATAAATAATAAAAATTATATGTTTCCTGTGGGTAGGATCGAACCTCGATCATCTGAAGGATAGACATGCTATCGACTTTTATTCGGGTTCTTTGATCATTTGCAGACTTTTCTTCGTTGTTGGCCTTTGAGTTCTTTGCTCAGGTTTTTTTTTTAAGAGAAAACGTTCACCCTTCTCACCGACACGCTAGGTCACCGCGCCGGACTCCTCTGAGATATTACGCTATACTGCGTTATAAAACATATATATTGGTATAAACTACAGATATGAGTTACGCTTAAACTTTGGGGCCCTTTTTCTTGAAATTTTCTGAATGGTGAGTTGACACCCTTGATGTATACTACCAACATGCGAAGTGTCATCCGAAACTGAATTTCCGAGACCTGAAGGTCCTTGTTAGTTCTAATAGCAATCTAATATTTCTCAGCTACTTTAAATATGTAACCGTTATGGTATTCAAAAATATTTCTGTTTGATGATGGCATTGGCTTTTAGTGAAATAAGTTGTTTGAAATATTGACACACTGTCAAATAATGCAGTTAAAGAAATATGTTCATAGTTTGTAGAAACTAAACTGATGCTAAGCCACACTAAGAGTGAGCTGTTACAGTTCCTAGCACGCAATTAAACAAAACTGGCATTTTGATTACACAGAATTGGCATATGATAACCTGTCGCGGAAAGGCCATTTTCATGATCTTGTTAAAAAACTAAATGCAGCGTTGTTTACTATTAATACAGAATCGTAATTAAGTGATAGTTAAACACCAAAACGTAGTCTACTTTGCTTTTTATCATTCGAATGGTGCTTTCTTTTCTTTGTAACTATTCTGAATCAAAAAGGGTATTTATTTAGGAAAAAAAAGAACAGGCGGTTCCAGCAATGTATGGGGTAAGCTAGCGAACCTCTTGACGACTCCTGTTAAGTAGCATTGGAAATCAGACACTGGGCTCTCAATACATGCTTTCTATAACGTCGTTTGTTGTTGTTAATATTTGGTTATTTCCAAGAGTTAGCAGCTTTCACCAGTTAATACTAGACAGGAACCGAGTCTTATGTTGTTGGTTTTTAGGGGACTAAACAGCTAGGTGATCGGTCTCAGCGAGTCTGTATTTGGATGAAACCTCGTTCAACATTGTGTAGAAAGGTGTGCAGTATTCTGCCACATTCAGTTTTAATAAGCTGCAATAAGAATAAGTAAACGTTTAGTGGTAATCCACCACTTTAAGGCTAAACTGAAAAGTTTCCTCACGGCTCACTCCTCTTAATATGTCGAGGAATTCCTGGAAAAATTAGAAAATAATCTAATTTCTATGATACGTTATTGGTTCTTTTTACTTATGCTTAGGCCTGTCGTGTACACAGGATTGCTATACGTTTCACTTTTTCCATTACTACTCCTTTGTTACGATCTGATGCATATGATAAATATGAATATAATTTAAATATAAATAAAAGTAACAAGACCAACATTTAGAATGAAATTAATATCTGTGGGAAAGTGATATAGTCAGATTGAGTGCTAATTAGTAGGAACAATTTAGAACAGGTGGACAGTTTCAAATGTTTACGACGCTTTTTCTTACAACATGGCAACATAGTGAGAGACTGGAATCAAGCTGTAGCAAAGCTAATGCAGTGAGCGTGCAGGTAGGATCTATTCTTTTCTGCAAGAAGAAAGTGAGTACCAAGATTTAGTTAGCAGTGCACTGTTCAGTCTATAGACCACCTTTGTTGTATAGGAGTGTAATCCAGGGGGATACAGGTAACTTTATTAGTAAATCCCGAGAATACAGATATGAAAGCAGCAGCGACGATTTCAGGTACTAATAGATGGGAACAATTCCACGAGGGCGACCATAACGAGGAAATGGTAGAAAATTAGTGTGAGATCGTGTTACACGCCTGGGAGTAGCAAAGGTAACCTACGAGACTCATGGGTTGGGCAGTAGAGGGTAGAAGTCGAGGTATACCAAGGAGGAAGTACTTGGATAGGGTCAAGAATGATTTTGAAGAAACTAGCTTAAAATCAGACGAGGCAACAATGTTAGCATTGCACATGAAATCGTAGAAAATTTTTTTGAGGTGGCCTATCTTCTACAATGACCGCTGAAAGTTATAATCAGCATTAAATTTCGTTGATGGTGTAATGATGTTGAGAATAACGAAAATACAGGTTGATTCTTCTAAAGACGAAAAACAACCAACCAGCCACTATTTATAATGCTTGTTATAAAAAGCACCGTTAGCAATTTGGACCACAAAGATTCATCATCAAACGGCTGTTCACAACGACATACATTTTACTTCTGAATTCAGTTGTTAACAGCCTCTTGTGACGAAATATTCTTGGGGTGGTGGTGGCCTTTCATATATATGTACCTTCATTTAAAAGTGAACATTTTTATAAACAATAACGTTACAGAACTGCATTTTACATTTCCTAAGCAGTAATAGTAAGTAAATTAAGCAATGTAGAAACAATTTTTTTTAGAAAAAGTTACTGAATGATGTACATATTGTTGCATACACAGGCAAAATAAAAAGGGATAAAAATAAATATAAATATACAAATTTTATGACAATGAGGCGTTTTCTTGCTGACTAAGGGTTAAATTATTTATCAATTTCCTGACATGCAACTACGTAGCTATTTTCTTTCTTTCTTTTCTTTTTTTTTCTTTTTTTTTTATTAGTTTATTATTTAGAAAGGTGGATAAAATTTTGTGGAACGGTTGCATCGCCCAACTCTTTCATTGGGATTATGTAGTGATTTGCCATTATGTACGTATAATTCTATTTTTTCAACAAATTCATAACTCCACTTTTTTCCACATAAAGGAGACATGGTGCTTGATGTTATTTATTTGCGTCTGCTAAGAGTAGTGTAGATTGCCAATTTCGTTATTTAAACGCATAGCATTTAAATGTTATTTGAACCGAATCTCTCACCTTTTCCCAGTTCGTTCTATATTTCGCCCCAAGCGGCTGCTAAGAATCCAGAAGGAAACAATAACAAGTATATCTGTATTGGAATAAATACCATTTTAATAGTGGTTGATTGATGCTTCCTTTCCATAAGAATCAACCTGTATTTTCTGCATAGCCATGATCTCAAAATGTCAGTTCTCGACCAAAGAGCATAACGTAAATATCATATTAGAGCGATGATTTCATTCTCGCTATGTCGCAATGGGTCAATTATTATTATTTACTGAGAGGAAAATGCCACATACGGTAAAACATGGATCTTGCCAATAATTGGGGAAAGTGGGAAATTGCTACGTTTGTGCGTAAATAATTTGTGAACTTACTTACTGTTTGACACGCATAAAGAAAAGCAAGAAATGAGCTCACAGGATATTTGAAGAAATTAACTGCAATAAAAACTGCTTAAAATATTAGAGCTATGTTTCCCGCATGATATTCCATCGTGCTCTAATGAAAGTTCTTTTACAGGTTGTTATACGGATAAATAGTGATCAAACATTTTCTTAATGAAATAATTTCAAGCTTATGCAAATACTAAGTTGTTTTTACTGTGATGATTTAACTGATGAACAAATTATAAATAGCAAACAAAGGAGAAATGATTACTCTTTAATGATTCAGCAGAGAAGAAGGAGAAGACAAAACCACAGAAGGCAATAGTTTACATAGATCATAGATAATTACATTTTCCTGTTGAAGTTTCATACGTTCTCTCTGATTATAGTTCGCGACGGCAGACACTGTCTTGGTATATCGGTCAACTCACACATACAAAAAAAAGAAAAAAATAAGGATACCAGGATAAAAGGTAAGCAGTCAACAATCCGAAGATTTGTTTGAACGCCACAGTGCTTTACTAGGCATGGTCCTGTTTGGAGGTGGTATGCCGTTGCCTTCCTCCGACCTTCGAACTGACTTACGCAATAATAATTTTCATCATGTTCTAAGTTTTCATAAATCACAGCTAACGGTTACTGGCCGCGGTGGAAGGCCCGTCTGAGGTTCGAGTCTTCCCTCATTCACGGGTGTGTGCATTGTCCTTAGGTTAGTTTAAGTAGTTTTTAAGCCTAGGGACTGTTAACCGGATTAGTTAAGAGGCATAGATTTACAGAAATTTGAATATTATAACTGTGCCGTGCCTGTTATAGTGTACTCATCCATAAATTAATAGGAGACGTAACCGATTGTCCACGGTATAAAAGACAGGCGAGAACATCAGTGTAGGTGCAAGATAGAAAGGATGACAAATTTAGAACACAAGATAACCAAGAAAGGCTAAACTTTACAGAAGCTGAAATTTTAGCGCAACTTCAATGGGAGATGCTGTTTGTAACTTCAACAAAGGAACACTGTCTCGATATATGGTTCTAAATCCAAAGTGACTTTAGTTGTTCGTGAAGTACGCCAGCGGGAAGGAAGAGCGAAATCCTGCACTGCGCGATGGAAATATTGTCGATGACTGTCCCGCCAAAGTGGAATTAACTAAACAGAGTTTTCCGAAATTCATTCACCAAATAAGACGAAGTAAATATCCCACATTTTGTAATGAGAACAGCTGCCGGCATGAGTAACGAACAATTAAATATCCTGGGCAGTAACTAAAGTCACTTAATAAAGGCAACTCTTTAGTTTCGCCAAGAGCTACCGATCCAAATAATATCAATTTCACTTAGCAATACACGTCAAAACCAAACAGACACTCGACACGATGTTTCGGCTTCCTAACGAAGTACCTATATACACGTTCGACTCCTTGGCAAAATAAATTCTCACCTCGAGATCATTTCAAAAGCTTTGTTAACAAACCCATGCATATTAAATAAGCTAATGCTGTAACTCAGTTTCTCTATCAAATGGACATTGCCACAGGTAATCATTTGCCTGTCTATCGCGTATGCGATCTTGGTCAAATAGTTGGCACCATTGCACTACGGCTGGACGTGACACTGAATTTCGTCCATACACCGTCAGGATTTCATGATCAGTTTTTATCCCATTTACACGTGTTGCTCATAACAGCAGTACTAACCGGATCGTTTCCAGCTACGACAATATTTCACATGATCGCTGCCATGCCCCTGTTATACGTACCGCATCAAAATCATTTCTACGGAAAACTCGGAACTCTTTTGAAAATACGTCACTCTTGTTGCGCAATGATCTTAACTACGGATGCATGGCCAGTTCTAGAATGGGTGAGTGAGATGCGAAGCCGCGGTGGAGTAGCCGAGCGGTCTAAGGCGTTTCGCTGCGGAGTGCGCGGTTGCTCGCCGTGGAGGTTCGAGTCCTCCCTGAGCCATGGGGGTGTGTGTTCTCCTTAGGTTAGTTTACCTAGGTCTAGGTTTAAGTAGTTTGTAAGCTACGGACTGATGACCACGCAGTTTGGTCCGATAAGATTTACAAACATTTGAAATTTTTGAGATGCGAACCGTGCCATCAGCAAGAGCTGGAGAATTTATTGGGCGCAAAATTTTAAGCTTTAATGTGGTTCCCAAAGTACGAAATAACAAGACAATAAGGATAACAGAGGAAAGTCTTACAGAAATTTAGAAATGTAAGAAAACCTTCGAAATTTAAGTGTAACATAAACAAGAGGAATAATACTGTCTACATAAGACTTCATATGGTGCATAGTTGAGTGAACCTTACAACAGACTTCTACACCCTCTGTCTGCTCACCATGAAAAATGGCGCACCTATGAATGTTTTCCTGGTGTAGTTTTTATACTCACTAAGTAGCATTTTTGTGCATGACAGAGTACCTTGCAATAAACTTCAACACCGTTTAGTTGTTTACCATCGTCGTTCAAACCACCCAATCTCAATTCTGACACCTTTATTCAAATTTGTTTTGAAAAAGTTATGTATTCTCGAGTAGCTCCACATATTAGTAAAAACAAAGTACTAACAAAACGTCAGTTTGGTTTTCAGAAAATCTTTTCTTGCCTTCGCTGATAAAATATTAACTACTCTCAATAACCAGACAACAACTATTTTTATATTTTTATTTTTTTTTTTTATTTTTTATTTTTTTTTTTTATTTTTTTTTTTTTATTTTTTGTCTCACCAGTAGCCTCTCATAGGGATTGATATACTACGCTACCAAAACTTACTGCTGTGTTCGTCGAGCACAATGATACCAAAAAGCAATGAATGGGTTAATAACATACTAGAAGAACATTAAAAATAGCTTATTGTGATCGATACTGAGTAGGAAGCAATTTTCAAAGTGAATATTTAGGCTGTTGCCCTCTCAAGTAAACATTGTGTTTATAATAACATTCAATTTTTCCTTTTTGAGATAAAATAGAGGTTAAAGTCCAGTTAACATCTTTGACGAGAAACAGCTTGTTTTGAATAATCACTAGCGAGTGCAAATAGTTACGGAAGCCAAGAAAGGCCTAATGAGAATGGCTACACAAGGACATAACGCCCATTCTGGACAAAAATTGAGTCCAACCTAATATATTCTTATCCAGTCCTATACTCGTCATATCAGACCACTTTTTACTGCTGTCCATAATTGATATCTATGCAAAATCGACACCGAAGAAACCAATAGAGGTTCAAAAGGAAGAAGTCCTTAAGCTGTGCCTTTTGCAAGATAGTAGCAAAACACCAGAAATATCAGAAATATCATACCTTGGCGTCTCATGAATAATCTCTCATATGAGTACTATAATTAAAATGAAGAGAAAAGAGGTAATTGATAATGCAGGACTCAGAAAGTACACGCAGATTCATGGGATCGCTTTATTAGCAACAAACTGCATGATTTATACGGCAAACAAATTAGCTGTTGTAACATCATGAAACAGCTCTACACATAAAAGAAAAGAATAGTGTACACATCAATAATGTAAGAGAAGAGTAACGGAAACTTCATTTTAATTATGGTATGACGAAAGTGTAAATCTCACATTACCGGAACTAAATGACATAAATAATAATGAGCAATACTGCTGTGCTAAAAAACACAAACACCCCAGAAGCGAAAAATAATAGTGAAGACCTCATTTTGATACGTAAGTCACTCTGCAAGTTTTATTAAGAGAAAGAAAGAAGGAAGGCGAAGGAAAGAAAAGACTTTAGATTCACTAGGGTACTGAAATAATACAATGATTGTTGTTGTTTTGAGGGAACTAAGCACCTAGGTCATGAGTCCTTAATAAAATGACAACAACACGCATCTATATAGTTAAATCATTGTTTGGAAAATAAGATTGTACTCATGACTGTCTAATACTGTACACATCAATAATATAAGAGTAGAGTAATGGAAACTTCATTTTAATGAAGTACATTGAAATGAATGTAGTAACTAAATATCAATAAGCCTTCTATATTCCATTAATATGTTATATGGCAACATCATAAATTCGAAGATGAAATAATATCACGGAAAATTATATCTCAAGAATAATTACTTTTTCCGATATAAGTTATAGAAAAAAGTATAAAGACGAGGACCCCAAGTTAAACCCAGCTTCCTTTTAGAGATTCTGAAAAAGCTTTTGATACCGTGAACAGAGAAACGCTATGGCCCATGGGACATAGTGGCTGAACCAGGAAACCATTACAACTTCATCAATAATTAACAGTCTAAGAAAAGACGCCAAAATTTAAAGAGAAACGGGCAATTTAATCTTAAAGGCATCTTGACACCAGAACGAATGTAACTGTAGATACATGAGGCCTTACATTTAATTTCAGAGAACAATGTCACCTTCAGGTGAGGATACAAAAATTACAGCAAGGTGATCAGCCTAACATTACAGGTAAAGCGGAACTGATGTATTTCAAGGCATACAATCAATAATATATCAAATAGTCTCGAATAATCTAATACTGGAGCGAGATAAGCATTTTAAATATACAGGATGCGACATCACTTACGAACAAAGCTGTAATAAGGACAAAATATTAAATAAACATACTTACATGTGAAATGTTCCTGTTTCGAGAAAAGGGTCTACCTGAAATCTTATCAAACAAATGAAATGTTCGAATGTTTGTAAAGCTCAAGGGACTTAACTGCGGGGTCATCAGCCCCAAAACTTACAAACTACTTATGAACTACCTTATACTAAAGAGGACACAAACATCAATGCCCGAGGAGGGATTCGAACCCCCGACGGGGAATTGCCTCGCGCATCGTAGCATAGCGCCTCAATACGCTCCACCGCTCTGCCACGGCAATAGCAACATCGAATCTTACTCAAAGAGGAGTTGAATGAAACATGTGGGTGTGAAAAGACGCACAGGAAAGGCTCTCAGTTATAAAAGGACGGAAAGAAAATATGTAGGAATACAATAAGGAGATAGATTACCTTAAAAGGCAATTTAACAAATAGCCTACATGTAGGAGAATAAGTAGACGTCTCGCCGGACACACTGTAGGTTACAAGTATCGTAGTATATAAAGTAATAGACTCGTATAAAGTGTGTGTTGTCTGAAATAGGCCTACTTAACTGCCTCGTCAAAACTGCAGTGGGAATCTTTAGTGACAGTAAGAAGGGAGTAAAATTTGGTGATACGACGATACTAGTAACTGGTATAATTAATAAAATATTTATAGGGCATATTCCAAACTATGGGGGTTATAAATAGGTATAAATCCCATCACAGTAGGCGTAAAATAAATTTAAGCTGTAATTGCTGCTGTTCCTAATTGTCACTTGTCAAATTAGTGATACTCCATAGTGTTAACAGTCTGTTTCATTTCTGGTAGCAATTTGTCCTTAATTTACAAGTAGTCGATGAAACCATTAACGATCTAATACAGCCGCGGCGGATTAGCCGTGCGCATTGGGACGCCGTGCTGCGACGCGCGCGGCCGTTCGCCGTCGGGGGTTTGTGTTGTCCTTAGGTTAGTTTACCTTAGTTTAAGTAGTTTGTAAGCTACGGACTAATAAACCAGCGGTTGAGTCCGATAGCTTTACAAACATTTGAACATTTGATCTAATACACTATAGGTTACAAGCAACAAAAACCATTTATAGTAATTAACCCTCTATTTGGCAATGTTGCTCTCAAGCAACATCAAAATTGCGAGTGGTTTTCTGAAACATGTTTCAAGTTTCATCCTTGGATGGGCAACAGTGCTTCAAACTAACATTTAAGCTCTCTAATAAAATAATTTTTCGTTGTCTTTTGTGAAACGTTTAGCAATACACTGAATCCTTAGCTGTCACTCCAAGCATAAGTTATTGAGGTACATGTTTGTTTCTATTTTGTGACGATATCTTTCGTCATACATGGAAAACTGCTTATAAAAGCGAAAGAGGAAAACTTGAAGCTGATTTACTATGGAAAATTTGTTGACGAGTCCTTATATCGGAGACTGAAAATGGCCTTACATTTATTGGGAAGAGGAGGCTTAGTAGACCATTACGAAATCGTTAACAAGTCCAAAATAAGAATGAAACAGCAACTGCTTTACCGGTCAATGATGTACGGTGTGACAGATATGACAATATATTGTCACTTGGCAGATTACAAGCCGAAATGAATTTGCAAGTTTTGTCTTCAGAGGTACTAGATTGTAAAATGTGGAAATCATGGGATTGTTCTAAACTTTGCACCAAAAACGACTTATTTTCAGATGTTTCACATGAAATAATCCAACATACAATAATTTCTGCAGTCATAAGGACAACATACTGTATCACCATGCGAAGTTTTTGAGCAATATTACTTACAAACCAGAAAATATATTTTGCAAATAATCATATAAATCTGTTCACATGGCCTACCCATTTCATTCAAGTAACTTAATAATTTTTCTTCTCGTGATTTCTGTGTGTGCCAAATAAAGGGTTAAAAGAGAGTACCAGTGTCAAATCCGTCAGCAGAAATTAATCTAGGGGCAGGGGAGGGGGGTGATAAGACGAGAAACTGGTAATTTTTGTACAAAAATGAACTGGTCTGTTTCAAGATACGTCGATCCATAAAACTATACAATAAAGAGTTGAAAATTATCCATGGCATAAGAGACGTCTGCAATGAATAAATACTTTACTCTCCCGATTCCAGCGGGAGGAGGCGTGAGGTTTCGGAAGGGGGGTGGGGAGGGGGGCGATAGCAGGTACCTCCTCTAGCCACCCTCTCGATTCCTATTTTTGTGTCATATATACCTCAGGAGATGTAGCAGATATGTCAGAAAAAGGATAACGTTGAGAAACAATTTAAGAATTTGTTGACTTCGAAGTTACTACGTACGTAATTCAGATTGGAAAAGCGTAGGAAATGAAATGTAATGTGGTCTGCTTTAAGTAATCATCTCACCACTTTTCTGAAATCAGTTACAGATGCTAAGAGAAGCTTGAATAGAATAACTCAACAGAAATTCCAACAAACGTTATTCTAACTATGAATTTAGTTATCCAGTGAGATACATAGCCCAAAATAATAATAGCGGGGAGATCGATAAAACATAAATAAAATAAATAAAAAACCTTGATCTTGACGTTTCCTTATAGACAGATGAGCGAGACGATTACATACGTGTCGCGAGAATGTTACAATTTCTTGTACCCAAATTTCTATAAAATATGCCAATGAGGAAAAGTGGAAGAGGTAGAACGTATTTTTCAACATCATACACATGCAGGATTCCAAAGCATGCTTATCTACGAAACACAAGGAAGTGTGCCACCAATATGTCAAAATATCTGTAATCGTCTTTATTTGTGTGTACAACGCATTAACCGAGTTGTGACACTTCAAGGTTGGAACTTTTGTCAGTTCATTGCTAATTAAGAATGACTTCAGTTCATACTACGTAGTGACGATGTCTTCGGGGATGATTGCATCAACGACACGTATAACAATGTCACTCGGATGGAACAATGCAGCGCAGCAAAGAGCAGATTTCTACTTCGCTTGTTTCTCCACACGAAATAGAGTATTGAGCTTTTGTTTAATTTCAGTTTCTCATAGTAATCATATGTTCTTATTATTACCGAAGAAGACGAGGATCCTGAATGTTTCTTCTGACCGTGAATACTCGTTTTAATCTCTTACTGTCAGCTCGATAGTCCGTTCACTCCAGTTATGTTCAGCCGACAGAAACCACACAGTAATTTGTAGGTATGTTCAAATGTTTGTTAAGCTTAAATGACTGCACTGCGGGGTATCAGACCCTAAACTTCCATACTACTTATAAACTAACTTAGACTAAAGATGGATACAAACATTCATGCCCGAGGGGGGGATTCGAACCCACGACAGGGAACGGCCTCGCGTAGCGTGCATAGCGCCTCAGTGCGCTTGACCACTCCGCCGCGGCTTGTAGGTATGTATCGATGCACAGTGCATAGTCAAAAAGTAAATAGAAAGACGACCTTTTGAATAGCTCTGATTCACGAAGGCTAAAATTTATATTCAAAGAAAGCTGAATACATTATTTCATTCATTGTGCGAGTTTAAAAAACAATTTATAAAGTTTTATTACTCGTGAGCTTCTGCTTCAAATAAATACTAATTTTTTTTACTCTGGTTCCTGCCCCTTAACTCTGTATAATGGAGATTAAAAAAGTATGTTACACTTCCAAGGTATGACCATTTATTTAAACAACATTCATATATGCAACACGGCTTTGATAACAAACAACCTAAGTTCACCTTTCCACACAGTCCTAAGAGACTGTAACCGATTCTCGAAAAGGACATCCAACGTATCGATACATGATGCGTAGAAACAACATCTAGCGTCATGTAAGTACCTGTGTACTGCTGCTTTTACGTCCTCATCATTTCGTAATCATCGTCCAAGGAGTTTCTTTTTCATCTTGCCGTTGTGATTCTGTTACACGATAAGGCAACACCGCACACTGCCCACGAATGTCAGAACTGCTGCAGCGATTCAAGTTGGGTATACGGCAAACTTCCCCGTATAGTCCACACCTAGCGCTTGCAATGATCCTTTGTTCGGAAAGTTTCTACATCTGCATAAATACTCCGCTAACCACATCACAGTGCATGGCAGAGAGTTCGTCTTACCACTTTTATGATATTTCTTTATCGTTGCATTTTCTAATAACGCGCGGAAAAAAGGAACATCTGAATCTTTCCGTTCTCGATATGATTTCTCTTATTAAAATCGATCTCTGTGGACGACGATTCTGAAACGACGAGAATGTGAAAAATGCTGCATCCAGGTGGTTACACTAGCTCTGGAGACGATACCTCCGCATCCGGAATCGGAAAGTTGTTTACCCGTTCGGGAAAAAAAGATTGTAAAGCTTATGGGACGTAGCTGCAGGGTCATCAGTCCCTAAACTTACGAACTACTTACGAATTACATTATATTAAAGACAACACAAACATCCATGACCGAGGGGGAGATTCGAACCCCCGACAGGGAACGGCCTCGTGCATCGCAGCATAGCGCGTCAATGCGTTCGGCCACTCCTCCGCGTGTTTATGTTAAAAAATCATTACTAGTTGTATGTCGTTCTCTTAAATTACTAGTGATCGACGACAATCGAAATGAGATATTTTTTCCTCCCTTATGTGGCCTTGAATAATTTCTCCACAAGACAGCGTTGTGTAATGCTAACAGCTCATTGCGCACTCTATTACAAGCTATGAGCTTTCCACTATCGAAGTCAGTCTGGGAATTAAATACGAAGAATAGTTAATGGATATATCGTATTGACTATCTCTAATTTAGATTCAGCAAAATGAGTGTTATGAGAGTAAAACCATGAGGAATACGCGACGAAACATTTGTAGCGGCTTTGTTCAGTTTCATCGGGATACATAGGTGGTAATTCCTTCTTTCATGGAAAATATTTATTTTGTGAATTTTTCATATAGGCCTATTTCTACTAAATGGGCATAGAAAACATATGACACAACAAGATAATTGTTTTATAAACATTTTCTGTGAAATATCTCTTTCCTAGACTTTATTCAGTCGTGGATAGTGCTGAGGTTTCATGATTTGTCAAATTTACGTGTTTTCTAAAATTTTATGCCGGATTCCTTTATTGTGCCGCAGACGTAACCTGATGGAGCAACTACGTGTGTGCTAACTATTTGTGAATCGTGAAAACCGTTTCGTAGGTTAATGTATTTTAGCTCTCATAGTATCCAACAGAGATTCGGGATGTTATTCAACATTTTATCCATTTCTGTTGTTAACATTGAGGAATTATGAAAAACCTGAGTTCTCGATCGAATTTGCTCCAAATAAGAAGTTCCACTAAGTTTACTGCTGCAAATATGCAGAGAAAACGCAAGTTCTCCTGAGAAAAATTACTGATCTTAATTCTTGTAAGATCGGAATGATAAAGTAGCAAAGTAGACAGTGTGTTTATGTCTACTGAAATAGATGTAGGCTAGGTGATTCATCGGTTTATGAAAATTATCGTTCTCGGAATTAGAATGTGCTTCCTGATAGAAATACGTTTCAACCCAAAGTTCACTTATACGACATAAAAATGTTTACGTAGATGTTCGACAACTTTCCATTTGTCATACACATCCCAGTCTAACACACACACACACACACACACACACACACACATAAACACACACAAAATAAATAAAAAAATAAACTTAAGTACCACAATCCATCTGGATATGATGCCAGAATAACAGTAGCAATTCCCCAGAGCATATTAAAGCCCTGTGAAGTTCGCCTCCTACTTAAGTAAATTAGCGCATTTATTTATGTTTTAAGTTCCTCGTCCTTAAATGAAACCACAGCCTGGCTGATAACCTATTCCACCATACCAAAAGAAATTTATATAATTTCGACGTATTCGTACAATATAAATGAAAATTTGAACTGACCAAAGAGACAACTGAAATATAAATATGGATAGATACATAAACGATCAACTGTTCACTGTACAGTTAAAGCAGAACGCAATTAATTTTTCTGTTTTTCTTCATATGATGAAGATTATAGATAGCTACATTGTACAGATTAGGGGACTACCGTGGTACGATTTCAGTTTCCCGTGCACTTACTTCACTGTATCATCAGTCTGGCTATTTACTACAATCACAGAAGAAATGAAAAATAGAAGTGGACGGCAAGGTATGATACGATGACAATAATATTTACAAACACAAAACATAAGGAAAAGTAATTTTAATTTCTGTTCTCTCCAGTTTTATACTCATTGTATTTACTGTACATTAGTGCAAAGATATAAATCGAGTTACTTTTAATTTTAGACTGTCTATAGCTTACTATGAGGACAAGATAATGGTAGCATTTACTGAGGACTTCGCACAAGTTTTTGTGCCACTTATTTCTCGAAAGATACCAGATACATCTTGTGACATTCCTGAGCTACTGTTCCACTTTAAGCCTTGCAAGGATGTCGGAAGTACATTTGATATTTGACGTAAATTGTTTTTGTTTCACTTCACATTTGTACAAACAGAAATTTCATTGAAATATTTATATCTCAGTATTTCCATTGAAATCAGAGAAACAAGTGATTATTTTGTGAGAAGCGCTCCAAAAGCGGCCCATTTGTATTGATATCGGACCATTTAGAATCTCCAAAACAATTCACTGACACTTTGTGTCTCATATAAATAATTTGAATCCCTTGTTCTGTTGTTATAAAGGGTTTTTACATTTCCACAGTTGAATTTTTCGTGAAATTTCTTAACCCAACTGACACGTCTGTTTGTGAGTTTCGTTCAAATTGTGTAGAAGCTGTGGGAAATGCATCTTTTCAACAACAAAATGTTTTTGAAGAGCAGAATGCACACCAGACTTAGATAGGCCTAATATAGCTTGCTGTAAGATACAGGCTGATTCTGCACAATCTTATTGCTCACAAAAGGTAGATGTTTTCTGTTCCAACAGAGTTTGCTATGCAAAATTAATTTCTAATGGAGCACTGTCATAAGTTAAGTGTGAAAACCAGTTGTAGAGCAGTATTTGCTGAAAGTGCTTAACTGATAAAAGTTCAACGGTGCAATTGGGAAGCATTGTTATAAAAATCCATCAATAACATGCAAGGGGAAATTCCATTTTTTCTTGATACTATTTCTTTAAAAGTTCTCTGTAAATTAAGTATGCTATTAATAACAATAAAGAACTGAGAAATTTTAAAGCCATACCAATGGTGTCACTATCTGAATTAAACCGTATTGTTGCCATTCGGAAAAGTTTAAGAGAAGGCCAACGTGGTGTGAGGTCCAGCTTTTCTTAAAGGAGGTAAATAGCTAACAATCACAGAAATACCTTATAAAGAATGTTATTCGTTTCATTTACGCAATATCCAACGCCATTTCATTAACTGTACAAGAAGTGCTAATAAGCATTGCTTTCTCGTGTTTTGAATATTTTGTGAAAGAACAGTAAAAGCCCATGAATGTTCCCTTAACAGAGACGTAAATGTTCTTTACTTACGGCCGACACTATATTGAGATTCGTAAAATTAATAGTCCATAGAAACTGATGCTTTACGCTTAACTGATCAGCGACTGTCGATTAACTCGTCCTTTAACCTTCTGTGTTCTTAAACTGACTAAAATTTTGGAAGTGAGTTGTAAAGTTACCGAATGATAGCGTCCGTGTACGTTATTAGCTTAGCTCATTATGGAATGTAGCGGGAGAAATATTTATGCCTGATTTCGTCTTCAACTATTAATATTACTCTTCTTTCCTGTACTGATACTGCATAAATAGGGAATAAATAAAATAAATGAATAAATATTATCAGAGCCATTATTGCTTTAAGACTGAGACGTATACAGATAAAAATAATTTTCAGTTGTTGCATATTTTTACTGCGAGAGCTGCGTTAAAAGAGAAGAAATGAACCTCAGTATTTTAAAATGTAATTACATAATGTACTCTTTAAGAAGAAGGAATGTTCGTCACTGCATTTGCGCTACAAGAAGAAGAATTTGTGTCCATTTGAAATGAGTGAATTAGGCGCTATACAGTGCAACAATTAATGAACTATATGACATAAAATAGTAATAACATCTGAGCGGCTTGCACTAGGACTTTCAAACTGTACGAGTGACCGTGGGGCATGGTAAGAGCTAGTATGCAGCCTTGATCTGATAATGGTTTTGTTTATCGACGAAGTCCACTTTCGAGCAGATGGGTTGGGCAATCAATAAAATTGGCACGTTTAGGAGACGGAGAACTCGCATTTCACGACCGGGAATTCTCGTCACCCTCAGCGGGTGACTGTGTGATGTGCAGTGTCCAGTTATGGAAATCCAGTGTGATGTTCCTTGCTGGCATGGAGTGACTATTGATCAGTACATAAAGATTTTGGAAGGTGATTTGTATCTCCATTACCCAAAATGACACTAATTTTGACAAGATGTGGTTCGTACAAAACGGATCTCAACCCCATTAATCAGGAGAGTGTTTTATGTCCTAGAGAAACACGTTGGTGACTGCATTGTGGTTCTGGATTACCCAGATGCCGCTGACATGGTCTCGATTAGCCGCCATATTCTCCTGATATGAACACATATGACTCAGTTTTGTAGGGCAGTAGTAAAGTAATAACCCAAAAATATTTTCTCAACCGAAAATACTAATTCAGGCGCTGATGGACAACATCGATGTCCCGACACTACAGAGAGTCATGCAGAATTTCATTATTCCTCTACACCATACCATCGCCACGGAAGGCAGACATATCGGAATATATATCCGAATATATGTAGTTATGTTTACATGTTGAATAAAGTGTTTATACGACTTGGTTACTAATTACGTTTTCTTTCTTGTGATTTAATAATTGTCTCCCTGTATTTGAGTACATCGAAATTGAAACCCAGGCTTCATAATGAGAAAATTGATAAAACCACATGTCAAAGTCGATACACTACTAATTTTTATAAGGAGTAACTAAAGCCACTGTTCTATTAGAGAATATGCATATAATGCACACATTCTTATTAGAATTAAGATAAGTTTAATCAGCATCAAAAATTTCCAGTTATGAGACAGATTTCAACGCAAACCCCTCTTTAAAGACTTGAAACATCCTGCAGGTGAACTTGGTCCACATCATTAAATGATGAGTGCTTTAGCTTTTTCCTTTGTGTCAAATAGTCAGATCAGCCAAGACTTCAGTACAAAAAAGAGTAGTTGACAGTATTTTAAAGGTTTACATTATGGGTGTCATACAAACAAAGAAATTAATCTGGCTTACTTAGTATAGCTTTATTCTACAATTAGATCTGCAGCCATAATAAATATTTTGGAATTCCTGGAGTTGCCTCATACATATTTTTGCCTACTACATTACAGATGAATTTACATTCTCAAGTAAAGTGTTTAATCCATGAAGTGCATCAGTAATACAAAATACATATATTTAAGTGGTTTAATTTTGACAATTTTCCAAGTAAAAACAAAATGAAAATTAATAACATTCAATGTAGAAAATTCATTTCTTTCGAAATCTATTTTAATACTTTGTAACAGACAAACACACGCCCACAAACACTCACACACACACACATACATACACACTTGGTGATAATAGTGATTCATAAATTTATTTCATATGATGAAATAATTGACCAGAGAGGGTATGATAAGATTCACTAAAGTTATGGAAATGAATCAACAAAAGCCACAGAAGGGTGATAAAAAATCTAATTTTTTACAAAAATACACATTGTTTCTGCTATACAATTGAAGTTTTAGATGAGCAAATGGCTGTCCAACGAAGAATACTGATTACAGTTTACTATTTTTTGTTTATTTCGACGTTGTAAAATTTATTACAATATCATCATAAGGTTCAATCTGTGTTACCATGGAATATTTGTCAGATTATTTTGTGATATGGGTAATTTGTTAATCTTGAGAAATTTTTTTAACAATTACAGATAATCTATGTACTAAATTTAAAACTCCAGATAACATTTCATACCTGTGGGATACAATGTCACACTAAAACTAAGATTTACGAAACCAAGTGGTATAGATTATGAAATATTGGATGCATATTTGGGACAGAGGTTCAATTCTTTGTTTTACTGTCTAAATTTATCGTCTCTGTTCTTTGTCTAAACTGGTTGAGGCAAATGCTTAGATGATTCCTTCTAAAACAGTATGGGTGATTTTATTGCCCAATCTTCCTCGGCCTGACATGGCACTACGTCCCTCATGACTTAGGTTTTGAAGGTGCATTATACCATCAAGTTCCTTCTTCTTAAAATCTAGGCTGAAAACTTAAAATATACGTACGACTTCATATCACTGAATTCTTAATTACCACTAAGTTTATCAATAGGT
The DNA here is from genome assembly GCA_026315105.1 of Locusta migratoria. Taxonomy (NCBI): domain Eukaryota; kingdom Metazoa; phylum Arthropoda; class Insecta; order Orthoptera; family Acrididae; genus Locusta; species Locusta migratoria. Next base: position 278,808,547 of record CM048744.1, read on the forward strand.
TCCAATTTATTTTATGATATTCTGTGTTTCATTTAGCGTCATATATTTTTGAATGTGATATTCTCTTTATAACTGACTTATTACGCTTTGCTGTTATAAATTCGATAGATTGTTGAACTGTACTTTTCGTCCGTTCCTTGTTTTCTAGAATATAAAATAGGTATCACCATTATGATGGGTTATTATTTTGCTGATAAAGAGTAAAAGAGTATGTATACCTTAACTGAATAAGCTTAATTGTTTTATTACAAAATAAAAGATTCCAAACATATAGTTTGATGCAATTTTGTAAATGTTTCACATAATATTACGTTCACCTTTACACTGCAATCTGAATACTCTCAATTTACAATTGAGGTAAAATCTCATGAACGTTTCAGCCCAATAAACCCGAAACCCAGCTACTCATTTTTCAATCTATGGACAATTTTTCTTCAGTTTCATAAATTAGATTTCAATGTTGTCTGGATTGCGTTAATGAATAATACACAAATCTTAAATGAATATTTACGTATTTTCCCAATAAATCGTTGATGATCCAACAAAGAATTTTCACCTAGCCTATTCAGTTAAGGTGGACACTAATTATCTCTGTGTAATTATTTTCTATTACCTATGGGAAAGAGAATTACAGTAAACACTGAGAAGTACATTAGCTCAGATGTACGGTGTATATCTATAGAGCTGTAGGATCTCGGATGTCAGTCAGACTTTTTGGTTTTTGACTCTTATACCAGCCAATCTGCTTGCGTTCACTAGTCGTTAACCATGTTTGTTTCAAACCCTCAACTGTATGTCAGCTTGACATGTATATTTTCACTTTATATTGACTTCTGTATAAGGAAAACGAAATTTGTGAAAGATTGGCAGAGTGTCACCAGAGCATATTTTCATGCTTATCTGTAGCATTTGTAGCTGCCTGAGCTAAGCACTAACACTTCCGGCTCTGTGTACAGAGCGTAACTTTCATACACAAAGCGCGTGTAATCCATTTTGACAGCTAAGATACTCACTGAGAGACGCGAAAAATAAATATATAAGAGAAGAAAGAGAAAAGAATGGGTTCTCGTAAAAAAACAGAACATCTGTAGTTTCTGGAGGAACTTTTGGTTCATCTATGATAACAAGCTATGCAGATATAGGTCATTGTTGAAGAAACTGTTTCATGGTATGTTATTTAATATTTTGTGTATTAATAAGCGGAATTTAATCCCTTCTATGAACTATTATTGCAAACTATTTCCCTTTGTTAGCACTCATGTCGACCAGGTTTCCATTGTTGTGGAACCTCAATGTGTAATATTGCAATGCATGTGTTTCGAGACAAAAATGTAAACTGATAAAAATGATGACAGTTAAACAGTGCTTGGAAGATTTAAACTACGCGTTAAGTACTATTTCTAAATTGAAGTTAGCAATATGAACCGTAGACTACTGAGAGTACATGTGAAGAAGTAATCGCTTTAGTATTTATAAGTGGTGAACTGTTGTATGAGTCAATACGTTAAGTGTAATAAATACAGAAAGGTTATAAATTATGTCCGGAAAGTGGCTTTTACTAGCTACTAACTGACTTTAGCAGTGAACACCCGGGAAGTTGCATATACAGTTGACTATAATGAGACATGAGACTGCACGGGAATATTGTTAGAAAAGATAAAATGCTGCTTTGGGAGAGTAATACAGTAATTATTTATGTATTAAATATTTGCTACTTTTTAACCTGTTTTCAATAACTACTTTGGGAAAAAATCGGAGGGGTATCTCATATCGTCAAAGAGTCGATTTTGGTCTTTCCTATTGGAAGAATATTTTGAATATTTTCGAAGCACCAGTTATATTGAGTACCTAGAAATAAATGACAGGGCTAGGTATTAAAAGTATTTTCGCATCGGCCTGTTGCTGGAAAGGAAGAACTTTTAGTAACCAATTTTATGTACAATGAAAGATTTAATTACAGTTTTAAGCGATGCAATATTTGCCATTACCTACATGTAACGTGTTTCTAGACTCAAAGAAACCTTTCACAACAGGCAGAAAAGGAACAATAGTGAATACAAAACATACAGTCATAAAACATTCGATGGAAGTACCTTTGATGATCCAGTGACTATGACGCTTACCAGGGAAAAGAGTTCGATACGTGTACGTTCATCCTTATACATGATTTCGCGATGTTTCTTTAAAGAGACCATAAACGCTTTTATTTCAGTATACTTCCCATAAGAAATTTTCCATCTCACGTGACCTTTAAATTGATAAGACGTTGAGCTTTAAAATCATTTTCGTGAGGTGCGTGAAGTTCCTAGTCTCTCAATAGAAGGAACAGTTCGAAACAAAATCTAATCAAATGTTTCCCCTTCTCCTGTGGTTCAGTTACGACATTAGACCCTACTCTGTCCCTATTTGCGCAAAGGAAATTTAATGATTCATCGATACCTTCTAGCGGGCTTAACGAAGGCACCATAGTCGCCTTATTGCTGCACATAATCAGGGAGTCGTCAGACAGCTCAGGTTTCTGATAGCCACTGCATTTCTTCCTGTACCTGCCTTTGCCCGTGTGACCTACAGACCGCTCTGCAAGCTCTTTTCAGACGTCTTTAATCACCGATGTGAACTAACCACGGTAAAACACTACGGTATCCAGTAGAGTTATCCTGATACACAGCCTTCTTCATCTCTTGAAGCATTAGACAATATCCCTTTTCCGACAACATATTCTCATTCTTAGCCGTCCTAGGCTCTTTTTTTTTCAACCCAAGATTCACTGCCCTAAGGATTATAACAACTGCCATTGATTTATACAAATAAAATTTTACGTCTTTTGTACCTTTTTAATTTTTTTTCCTTACACATAAATGTTGACTTTATTAGTTTTTCTTTTCTACGTCTTCGTCTATGACACGGTTTACGTCACTGTCCAAATAACTGAAACGGAAGACTTGTTGATGTGCACTGTTTTCGAAAGCTACCTTAGACAGAACTAATTTAAATAATAGTTTCCTTTCTGTTGTATACCTTCTTGCTGTTCCTCCTGTCGTTTTCTTATGTCTTCCTCAAAGTGTTAGTCACATGATGTATCCCTGTCTGTCACATTTATCTATTGTTATTTCATCTGCTTTGGAACTAGCTGTATTTTTCAAAACTTTAGTGTCTTCTTACAGGCTTTCGATATCCTTAATAGGGTATCCTCGCTTTTCCTCTATTGTCAATAACTTACTTCTAATCACAGAATCAAAGTGTTTTCCAGTCAACGAAAGCCACAAGCGATTTTACATTGCGTTGTTGGAAAAGTTGCTGGAGGAACAGTGATGTGCCAACACGATACTTAAAAAACAGCGTGTTTCAACGTGTTTCAATTCTAATGTGAATCACATTCTGCTGTTACTCCAATGTTGACATGTGGAGGTGTTGTGGCAGTGACATCACCTGGTGGTTTCCATAGTGCCAACTCAACTTCAAATGTCAACATTGGAGAAAGATAAAGGAGCTCGTCACGGTGGAATGGCATAGTGCGCTAAGGCGCCTTGCTGAGGAGCGCGCAACTGCTCCCCTTCGGAGGCTCGTGTCTTCCTTCAGGCGTGTGTGTATGTTGTCCTTAGGTTAGTTTAAGTAGTTTTCAAGCCTAGGGACTGATAACCTCAGTAATTACGGCCTATAGATTTACAAACAACACAAACGAGCAAAATGGAGCAGTGATGATACACTGGACTCGCATTCGCATTGTGAAGGGCGGTGGTGCCAAATCTACTACCAGACAATCGCCCCTGGGTAATGCAGGGATGGCTCCTTCGAAAGGGCACGGTCGATTTCCTTCCCCGTCCTTACCCAACAATCCAAGCTTGAACTCCGTCTGTAATAACCAAGCTGTAGACGGGACGTTAAACCCTAATGGTCCTTCTTTATTTATGGAGTAAGATTTGTAGATGATGCACTCTAGGATTGAACCGGTAATCAATGAAATTAAGTGGTATGGTTCAGATTGTTTCCTTAGTGTCGTCTCGTATTTTCGGTATAATTTGTATCAGTGTGAAGACATCATAGGTACAGCATCATCCTTCATGGAAACTACTTGCTCTTCTGCTAAAATTTAACCATATATGTTTCGAAGCCTTTCATTAATTACTTTACTGTAGATATTGTCTGCAGTATACAGAAGACTGATCTGTCTATAATTATTTGCGTTACTTCTGTCTCCTTTCTTTAAAAGTGAAATAGTTTTGTCTCATTTGTATTATTCTATTATAGAGGGTGTTACAAAAGGTACGGCCAAACTTTCAGGAAACATTGCTCACACACAAAGAAAGAAAATAGGTTATGTAGACATGTGTCCGGTAACGCTTAATTTCCATGTTAGAGCTCACGCTTGTACGTTCTGTTGCTGTGTGTTTCCATTCCATGATTAATGTGATTTGAAGAGAAGTAATAAAATGAGCTCTAACATGGAAATTAAGCGTTTCCGGACACATGTCCACATAACATATTTTCTTTCTTTGTGTGTGAGGAATGTTTCCTGAAAGTTTGGCTGTACCTTTTTGTAACACCCTGTATATCCTGTAGGCATTCCGAACTGTAGACATCTTTCATTATACAAGTGTAGGTACTTTTCACTTAAAAAAATCCCTCGAACAATTGTTTTAATTCTGGCAGATGTTCTAAATCTGCCCCTTCGTCTACATAGTTAAGGACTTAATTAGAAGTGACTGAAATGTCTACGGAAAAGACATTTGAAATGTTCCATTTGTCTCGTACCCGCCGTCGCGACTCGGGACAAGTCCCTTAGGTACGTGTTGCTCGTAGTACAACCTTGACTCTCTTGCTGTAGCCCAACTGTTGTATCAATACCGTTGGAATTAGTTCACAGCGTCCATCCCTCATCCCTCAAGGATGTCGCTGGCAGTTTGTACCTTTCTGAGCCCGCAAGGCGTTCAGTACGCGGTGCGAGCACAGCCTTCGCGTTGCTTGTGGCTAACGGCGCTGGGTGCTGGCCTGTTTCAGCTGTGCAGCTGCAGCCATGCCGGGGCTGGGACGAGCGACGCAGACGTCGACTGCCTGCCGGCGCCTTCACGCCGGCGCAGCTGCGAGCGTCCCTGCAGACAGGCGCGCAGCAGCCTCACCAAACAGAAGTCCCGGCCGCTTCCGCGGTCACGCTTCTTTTTAACACCGTGGGGCATCTCATGACGCTCCCCAGCGTGCTGCCAGCGTTGATGCACTCTTGACACTCACTGCCGGGTGTGAAACTTGCACATCAGCCTCCATGTGACCTATCCGGAACAGCACATCAGTAGTGATACTATTACGATGTCGACTTATTCGTCTACAACCAGTACAACAACTTCAAACCAAAATCCAGTACGACAACAGATGTTAGCTGAAGTAAAGTACAGGTGTTTTGCAGTGAGAGTGCGCTATAAACGATAAATTACGAACCATTCAACACTACAGTGAAACAAAAAATTCCGAAAGAACTCACTCTTTTTTGTACAATATACTGTATTGGCATTTTCACCCACGTCACCGTGCCTTACAAATGCGTTTGAGAACGCGTCGTAAATGCTGATCCCGTGTAGATGGACACTTAGCTTCAACTTGATGACACAATATCTGCACATCAGAAGTGACACATCTTTCATGTGCAGGTGTTTTGCAGTGATAGTGCGCTATAAACGATAAATTACGAACAATTCACCACGTTGCAGCACTACAGTGAAACAGAAAATTCCGAAATAACTCACTCTTTTTTGTACACTATAATGTATTGTCATTTTCACCCACGTCACCGTGCCTTACAAATGCGTTTGAGAACGCTTCGTAAATGGTGATTCCGTGTAGATGGACACTTAGCTTCAACTCGGTGACACCACATCAGTAGTGACACATCTTTCATGTTATTTATTCCTCCCCAACAACCTCATATCTGAATCCGAAAACGACAAACTTTTAGTTGAATTAAACCACAGGTCGGTATGAAGTGCGAGTCTGTGATAAATGAGAAACTATATAGAATTCAGAACGTAGCAGTACGATAGTGAAACAGCTAATTCCGAAAGATCTGGTTGTTTTTTAGTACCAAATACTGCACTGGCATAATCATCCACGTCACCTTGCCTTACAAATGCGTGTGACAGCGCATCCTAAATGGTTATTACGTGTAAAGGAACACTTAAACTCAGCATGGACTGACCAGACCTACAAGTCAATAGTGATACTCTTTCGGAGTTGTTTGTTGCTCACACCTAGTCCAAGAAATCTATGTCGAAATCACAAAACGACAAAATCTTTCAGCCGAAATAATGCACAGGTCTGTTTGCAGTAAGAGTGCGCGAGAAACGAAAAGCCATGGAGCATTCAGCACATTGCAGTACGATGGAGAAACAGCAAATTTCGAATGAACTGACTTTTTGTACGTAATAATGTATTGGCATATTCACCCACGTCACCGTGCCTTAGAAATGCGTTTGATAGCGCGTGTTAAATGGTGATTACGTGTAAATGAACACTTAGCCTCATCTCACCAGATCAGCTCATCAATAGTGACACAACTTCGATGTTAATTATTCTCTACACCCAACAACTTCCTATTGAAAACTCAAAGAAGTAAGTGTTAGCTGATGGAAAGCTCAAGTGCGTTAGCAGTGAAAGTGCATGTGAACAAAAAAATATGAACAATTAAAGAGATTAAAAACAATAGTGAAACCAAAAATTCAGAAATAAAGTTTTTATTTTTTATACTAAAATACTGTGTAGGCATATTCATCTACATCGTAAATAGTGGTTACTTGTGAATGAACACTCAGTGTTTACGACTGGAAGCCTATTGGGCTGACATGATTTTAAACCACAGGCCACAGTTTGTGACTTTGTTATTAATGAAAACTGAAATCTTACTACGACCAGATATTTCGTCATCGTATATTTAAGTTTGAAATAGGGTAGTTATATGCTTCAATTTTTGAGAAAATGTTCTGCAAGAATCCTGCATCGTTCAGTTCATTCCCACTGACTAAGTCTGATCTCCTGGAAATGGTTTTACTCACCCGCGTCGAAAATAATTTATACCGAGTATTAAGTCAGAATAATTTTATTTTCTGATGTTGCTGTTGCTGTAGTTTCCAAGTACATGAAACTATATTGAGCCATAAAACAATTTAAATCCCCAAGATTTAGTAGTTACCATTCGGCTGCTAACATATAACAATAATTATATATCTCGGCCACTGAAATTTCAAATTTTCTAAAAATCCGTGCTTAAAATCACTGACATTAACATCAGGTTTTAAAAGTATGATAGTGCCTCGTATTGTCAAACCATTTTGACAGCTGACACTGATACAATTAATACAAATATTAACTATGAAACATAATAGAGATCTTTGCTACATATCTACACCTATGACGATGCTCACAGGAAGTGTTTTACCTGTAGTAGCCCTTACTTAATCTTTATACCACACTAGTCAATATTAATCTTCCAATTTCAGAAGATATAGCACAATCATTAACTAGTAGAAAATACAAGAGATGACGTCTAAATGAATTGATAATAAATAATCGGTACTCACACAATCAATTTCAAGAGACTAAATTGAGATGAAGAATTATATTCAGCTTCAAGCTCATTTTATTGCAGCTGTATCTGATGTTGTAGTGATGATCTCTTACAAACTCACAGACGTTTATTATGCAATGGCAGGTAAAGAGAGTTGGTTGAAGCAGTTTTCACACGATGAGTTTATATCGCAGTTTCCATAGCAGTTATAGTTTATTCACTTGAAAAAATTAGTAACAATATATTCACCAAGAATAGACAAGCAGATGGCGGTATAGCCAAACCATGAAATATTTCGCACCTTAGGGTAGTATTTGAATGATAATTCCACAGAACACACTCCATATGGAATGAACTAATAAACATTATAAAGATTTTCGAAGTCGTCTATTAGTGGAACAACATTACAGGTATTTACCGACTGATGTGTGGCATTGGTTAGCAGACGGGACTATTTCCCTAAATTCCCCAAATCGCTCCTTCCAGGTAAATAACATATGGTTCTTTTGAAATGGGCACGTTCGATTTACTTCGCACTCGTTTTGTAATACGAGCTTGTAATCTATTTCGCTGTCGGCGAGACTTTAGGCTCTGATTTTCTTTCTTCTTTTATTTGATTTAGGAGCAGTATATCTCTAACTCCTCGGTTTCGGAGCTAGAAAGAAGTGCACATTGCAATATCTTTTTTTCTACGTACTGTTCCTAACATTTTTCCTCTCTCCCTCCCATTCCCTCAATACCTTCGAACTTAACTTTGCCCTTGTCAGATTCTTCGTTGAAAACAGTGATCCACCATATGGGCGGATGAGGGGGTTACCGCAGAACAATAATCAAATTTTTTAGTCATGTGTCTGCGTATATGTTATGACGCATTGAAACAAATCATATATACATAAAGGGGATGGACTAATGAGAGACGACTAAATCATGTTTTAAGATTCTAAAACAACACAAAAACGACGAGCCTGCTAAAAATAAAAGAAATGATTGTGGTTGTCACACAAATGCTAAAGGACATTCTCTGAGAGAAGTGTCTAGGGATGGGAAGGAAAAGGATCTATTAGTATGAGTTGTATAAAGATTATAGAGGTGAAGCTAACAGTAAGGTGTATAGGGGGGAGGCAGATGTTCACGATGGGTTAAGTGTGGGACTTAGGCCATGGGAGTAGAAGCAGTGATTAGGGATGAGAAGGACGGTAGGAGGTGGGAGAGAGGTAAGGGATAGGAGCTCTGACAATGGAAGATCATAGGAGGGACAGTGGGATAACTGGACTCTAGTTTTCGGATAATATAGTAGTTGAGAAGATGTTCGATATGGTTGAGGAAGTTGATGAGATTAGCGGATACAAGTGGGGGAAGATAAGAGGGTGCGGAAAGCAAGACGTTGTATATTTCGTGTGCACTTGGAAAACTTTAGTAGAACGGATAGATAAGCAACATTCGCGTAGCCGAAGATGAGACGAATGCAGGTTTTGTAGATGCGAAGCAAGTTGAATAAATTTAGTTGATTGTGGGGTTCCTGTTGGATGATTAGTAGGTGACGTTTCGAGGTTAGTTGACCGTCACTGGTTAGTCCAAAATTTTTAATGTATTAGTTAACGGGTAGGGTAGAATTATCAACTGAGTTTAACGTGTGTCTTCATTCAACGTTTCCGGTAATACAAAGAGTAAAGGTGTCGAAACGTTGCATCTGGACGCGTTAGTTTCTCGGCTTGTAACCAATGAAGATTTCAGCGCGATTGTAATGCATTCTGAACAGCCAGCCTCAGATTACCCTGCAGATTTCGCGGCCCGCTGTCGCCCGGAGCCTTAATAGGTTGCGGCGCTCGCCACCGGCGGCGCTGGCTGTCAGGTGAGGAGCGGCGGGGATGCCCCGCGGCTCCGTGGCGCGTCTCCGGGAATTAATTTATAACCTGCCAAAACTCGAACAAGGTATCTGCATTAATGCTAATTTCATTAGGCGCGTCCCGGGCGAGCATGCAAGCAAACAGCCCTGATTAGGTGCGCGTCCGCCGGCCTCCCTCGTTTCCATAAACACGCCGGGCCGGGCCGACCGTGGCGCCGAGCACTTGCCATCGCCAGCGTCTCGACCCAGCCGACGCCCGACGCCATTCTTCATTTGTCGCGCCAGCACGTGTTCCGCCGGTATTTGACCCGCCCGTCGTAGTTAATGCAGCTGGTGGCAGCTGGGAACCCCCGAGAAATACAGTGCCCCCGATACGAACTTATGACGTCATACTAATTGTCTCGCCAACCACAAATCGTGATCGTTCGTCCCCGTTTGGGACGCACACAGCAGATCGGGTTGCCGATGAAGAGAAAACCAGCAAAGGTCATGACTGTGTCATGCTATGTCGAGGGCAGTGATACAAGTGTTTAATCCTTCTGCTGCCAACAGGAAAATGGAATTACCCCAATTACCATCTTTCGCGTGTGTTTACACGTTCACAACTTTTCTTCGATTTGACAGACCCATACAACTTTAGAATGATTCTCCACAGTGTTGTATATAAGGCGAGGAGGGGGGGGCACAGGTGGTCTGACCCCTCCCCCTCCCGAAATCATATATAAGAAAAGGAAATAAGTACGCTACCTGAATTATTTTCACCCTCTATTGCACAAGAATAATTAAAGTAAGAATTTTCCAGTACCAACATTTGAATTACACTTCATGATGCCCCTGAATGTAATATATATATATATATATATATATATATATATATATATATATATATATATATATATATATATATATATATATATACAACTTCGCATTTTCAAATATACACTGCCTACTTACATGTTAGCTAGTAGCAGGTACTAAATTTTTCGGAAACAGCGTTTAAAATTTATGATACATCAGCAAATTAAGATTTTATAGTAAAATGTAAGTATTAAGAAAATTAGAAAGGTTGGGTATACATCATTTGGCAAAATGTTGTGTGTGTTTTATGTTGTGGTCTTCAGTCCGCAGATTGGTTTGATGCGGCTCTCCACGCCACCCTGTCCTGTGCAAGTCTCTTCATCTGAGAATACGTTCGCCAACCTACATCCTTTTTAATCTGCTTACTATATTCGTCCCTCGGTCTCCCTCTACGATTTTCACCCCACACGCTTCCTTCTAATGTTAAGTTAACAATTCCTTGATGTCTCAGAATGTGTCCAACCAATCTATCCCTTCTCTTATCAGAATATGCCAGAAACTCCTTTTCTCCCCCATTCGGTTAAGCACCTCCTCATTAGTTACGTGATCTACCCATATAATTTTCATCATTACTCTGTAGCACCACATTTCAAAAGCTTCTATCATCTTTTTATCTGAACTCCTTATCGTCCGCGTTTCACTCCAATATAATGCTACACTCCAGGCAAATGCTTTCAGAAAGGACTTCCTAACATTTAAATTAATATTGGATGTTAACAAGTTTCGCTTCTTTAGAAACGCTTTTCTTCCCATAGCCATTCTGCATTTTATATCTTCTTTACTTCGGCCTTGAGATGTTATCTTCCTACCCAAATAACAAAATTCATCAACTGCTTTTATTTTCTCATTACCTAATGTAAAATGTTACTGCTTTGCAATTACATACTTCCCTAATTTATACATTGTGAAAATTGTAGAAGCAATTTGTACCTGGTACAAAACATAAATCTGTGCAACATTTTGTACACATTACATTGTTATTTTTTGAGTTTTATTGCATTTACATCTGGCTCATTTTCCACGGTAATTAGTGATCGATTCGGTCCCTCCTGATACCAGAATTTGCTGTATTTGCCTGCCTTTTTGTGCTATCGCCTGGTGAGATACCCATCTATTGTCTCTAGGATGGCTTTCCTGACCAGCATAAGGACTCAGCAATATCAAATCGAAGCCCTCTGGGTTTTCTCTTCAATACAATTTTCAATACGGGATCTCTTGTAATGCAGCCAAGTCGAGTACGTACTCTTGAGTCGTCCGTGCGGATTTCAACACATTAGGTCTGTCTTGTATTAGGACGGAAGAAAATATTGGCAGTTCCAGACTTATATAGGTGTGGCGCGTAATACCAGATTTATTCAACTGCTGTAAGCAGATGTTGCCATCTGCCTTGATACACGAAAAACATAGCTGTATATCGAAGTACACACTGTGCTTGAATGGCACAGTTTCATTACGTGAGCAAGTACTGAGTTCTGAAAACATGTATATTTAAATATACACTGTGAAATGGAGTGTTAATGAGTGAGGCGATGCTTGAAACCCCAAACTGACATCTAAAACTAAATAAATAAAAAGGGTTGTTGAATATCCTCATCCGTGCATCGTTATTCCGTTTTTTCAGAAAAGGCATAGAGTCATTTACCTGATATCTTTCCTCATGTATATCTTTACATTTGTCTCCACCCCCCCCCCCCATCCAGGAAGTATATGCTGTATCGCCACTGATTCACCATGATACATGTGGAGTGTTCTTGTTACCTCTCTTGGTCTGTTAAGGAAATTCGGAACGTCTAGATAATAAAATTTCATTTATAAGCTTGTTATTCCACTTTAAAGCAGTAAAATATATCCTATTATTGGTATTGTTGACTGATACATTCCATTTTCACTGTTGCAGTAGAAAAACCCTGACAACTGCCCGTTCCGAGTATATGTGTTGTTGTTGTGGTCTTTAGTCCGGACACTGGTTTGATGCAGCTCGCCACCCCCCTACTCTATCGTGAGCAAGCCTCTTCATCTCCTCATGAGAACGGCAACCCACATCCATTTAAATCTGCTTACTGTATTCGTCTCCAGGACTCCTTCTGCGGTTTTTACCCGTCCCACTTCCCTCCAATGCTAAATTCACTATTCCTCGATGTTTAAGAATGTGTCCTACCAATTGATCCCATCTTTTAGACAATGTATGCCAGAAATTCCTTTTCTCCACAATTATATAGAGTACCTCCACATTAGTTACGCGATCGACTCACCTAATCTTAACCATTTTTCTGCAGCACTACATTTAAAATGCCTGTATCTTCCAAGTGTATACGAAAAAAATCATTATTTTGATTCACAAAAAGAAGTGTGCCAATCAGTTTTCACTCCAGAACCACGATGACGCTGTTTAAGTAGGAAAAAAAAATAAATGACACACCTACCATACTTGTTCACTATAGTCACACTAAAACAGGTATGGGGTTATATAACGACAAGACATTGCATATGTGTACTACAACAAATAGTTTGCAGTTGTTGGTACGGTATATGTCTTCTGTAGTGACATAACTATTACCACTGGCAGAAAGATGATAGAGACACATTCTTCAGGCACTTGTCCCGAAATTAGTGAAACCGCACATGGAAGAACTAGCATGAAATCCAAACGGATTCCAGAGAGAAGTGTTTGAAGCTCTTGTTATTGAAATAAAGTAGATAGGTTTTCCTGGCAGTGCTGAACAAGTGACTTCTAAAATACCAACAGGAAAATGATGTGAATTTTGTCTGGGAAACGAACACAGAGAAACTAGATTCATATGGATAAATTGCAGACAATCATTGCGCTCAAACCAAAGAAAAGACACCGGTGTATCAAAATATTTTAAGTGTTTCTTGAAGTCTTCTGAATAGACAAAAGTTGTTTGCTAGTTTTTTTTCTGTTCTGTAGATTGTGACAATACACGTATCACCTTAAATTCTGTATGTTCTTGCAATTAACAACCAAAGATTGGTTCAAAACTTTCGTGTACCATCAGTTTACATGAATAATTGACTTCAGAAATTTTTATGACTTTATGTCGTATATTAATGTAAAAAGTTCGGTCTTAAGCTTGGTTAATTATATCACCCACCTTGGTAACCGGGAGGTGTAGTACAACCTCGGTAGCAGAAGAGTTAAATGTGCAGTTTCGAATTACTAAACTGGTAGGAAGGACTGTAGTGTCACGTACTGTGAGGCGCGCCACAAGACCCTAAAATGCTGTTTGCCCCGAGCAGTTAGCTGTTCTACCTGCCTCCTTCCTACTATCTTGGTGTATGGGACTCACTTGAAAATAGGTACTGCCAACACCGATACTAGATAAAGAATCAGCCTTCACGACCTGTGCTCAAGAAGTTCAGAATAAATTTCTTTATTGTCGACAATGATCACGCAATTTGGTCCTTAAAATGGAAGGACCTCAGAATATTAATGAATGACTAAAATATTTTGGCTCACAAGCTCCCAGATTTTAGAGAACCATTGTGAAAGTTCACGACACTCAACTGAATGGAAATTAACAAAAAAACCAATGTTCCAATGTTTGTTAAGCTTATGGGACTTAACTACGGGGTCATCAGTCCCTAAACTTACAAACTACTTATGAACTACTGACGAACTAGGACGGCACAAATATCCATGCCCGAGGGGGGATTCGAACCCCCGACCGTAGTGGCCGTGCTGACCGTGACTGGAGCGCCTCAGTCACCTCGGCCACCGCGGCCGGCGGAAATTAACATCTTCGATAGATTATTACAAACTAAGCTTTGTCAATCAAGTTGTCAGGGAGCGGGTATTTTTAGAGCATTTAAGAAAAGAAACTTTCACTACTATTTCTTTTACACTCAGTAAGGTAAAAATGCAAAAGCATCAGGAAAAAACTACGCTAGCCAAGTGAGGCGCCGATGTGACTCAAGGCATTTGGTCAGATGTATGGCCCTCCTCCGTAATAAAGAATCTGGGGAAAGTCCCGACGTAATCCAATGGGAAAAGTTCATTTTACAGTTATCTATCGCTCCAGTTAAGGGTGGTTTTCTCAAAATCTTGGTGTCTACAGTTCTTTTACGTTCATACACAAACGACTTGTCAAACATGAGCTGATTGGTCGTTAGTGTCTGGTGTCCTTGTCTTACTAGCTACCGGTCTCGATCATTGGAAACCATCTCCAAATCCGCAGAAAAATATAGGAACAAACCAGAGAAAACTAGAAGTCAGGGTGAATTTAAAAAACACAGAGAAGTCAGTCTGAAAATCGACAATTTCGTACATATGTTAAAAAAGCGCTTAAAATACAATGGAGCATAACATTATTTTTGTATCATAACTTACCTAACGCACTGTAGTCCTAGAGATATCGTCAAAACTACATGCATCAGTACAGCTTCCACATACTTGTCTAAAATTGACTGTACACTAGGCCAGGGTTTTGGAAAATCTACCCGTTGTACATGCTGCTGTTCACAATAAACTGTGATTCAGTAGGTACAAACTTAACTTTGGTAGTACGAACACTAGATTTTGCTACTGTGTGTTCGTCACATTTATAATTATAAATAAAAGATGAAGTCTATTCTTGCTTCATAAAATGTGGAAGTTATAATCGTAATAGTATAAAAATGTACTAATATGAAGAAATATGAAACGCTACTTTGGTTTGATTGTATTACATGTTCAGGAAAAACCGGTACATTCCATTGTATTTTAAGTGCATTTTTATGTTTGTGCCAAATTAATGCATTCCAGTATGACAGTTTCCGTGTTTTAAGTCCTAGACTGCCCAATAGTCGCATTTCTTGTTTGTTTCCCAACATTTTTGGTGCAGGTCTGACGATGGTCATCACTGAGCGAAAGGCCTACAGAGTAAATGTTGTGATCGTTGTTGCATTTAAAAGGGAAAAGGAAAAACAACAAGCCTGTGAGCTGACTGAGTCAGAAAAGCACTTGCACAGTTGTTATGCTCATCTGAAACTGTTTGTCAGGCAGAATTCAAACCCTGAACTCCAGCCTATAGCATCCTTACTATGGTATTCACCAAACGCTTTTGGTCTCAGATACGAAAAGTTCTTACTGTTACGATAAGGCCAGCTTCTACAGCCTCGTCACAGAGACAAATAGAATTGGGCAATAGCAGCATCAATATTGTTAGCAAAATTTTACATTAATTTGCCCTACATTTTGTGATAATTGTACTATATAGACAAAGCGTGAAAACAGCTCAGTATTGAATTGCAGTGATCTGTAGCTATGCACTAAACCCGATTCCAGTGATTACAACTACGATAATTAGTAGAATTCCCACTTTAGATTTTCTTGGCAATGACTATAGATGAATCATGGTAATTTTTTATGATACTGTTGACCCCGTGAGTGGAATCGTGTGTCGGATTTGGCGCATGGGTGACCACTTGATCGACGTGTGTTGGAAGCATCAAATAAACATTGCCTTTGTTGGGTGGTGAGCTTATCTTAGTTGCACCTGAGTAGACAGTGAGCTGCTTTTGTACACACGACCATCTCGCCTACGTTGTCGTGGTACAGCAAATAATCTTGGCCCAGTAGTTGAACGAACTCTGCTCATACAAGCACTTATTTAAAACTAAAGGTATCAGTTAATTTTTCCCTGTACCTTTACCCTCAAGCCTGTTATGTTCCGTTAATTAGCCTGTATGAGAGTGTCTGTTGATGTGTGTGTGTGTGTGTGTGTGTGTCTAAAGTCGTATCTCGCTTCCCACCCTCTCTGTCTTTCTCTGCCACACACACACACACACACACACACACACACACACACACAAACAAACCCACTTTGGTACAAAGTAAAGAAGTTTCATTCACTACTTTTTCCATTGCAGAGATGCAACCTTTCACGAATGCAGCTTGTATTTCAACTTCGGGAGTCTTGCAACATATAACAGGCATGTAATAATCCCACAAATTTTGTCACATTTCCTTACTTGCTTGAGCATTAATGCGTCGAATGGTACTATAGGCTCACAGGAGCTCTTTTACGCATTCTCCGTTTTTTATTTTCCACAGTCATAATTAAACAGGAATTTATCCTTCCATTCAAACAACACATTCTAATTATTTTCTATCGTATCTTAAACTATATCATATAATAAAAGCATTATTGAAAAAGATCCCGCTCATCTTAGAAAATTACCCTACAATACTTTCTTGATTCAATGTTTACAATGTAACGAAGGTTTGATACATACAGTAGCCTACTCACTTCTTTGCCAAAGCAGAACTCACTTATTGTCTCTTTGTTTCCTCTTACAGTTAGCCATGAGTTTCTTTTCGTTACATAATCAAAAGCGTTTAAAAACAAAACACAGAAGGTGTTTAAAGTGTAACTGTTAAAGTTGTTTTCTTATCGAACCACCCATCTAAATGGCCTGAACAGTAGTTATTTATCAAACAGAAGCAGCTACCTCTTTGACTCTGTTCACTAGACAACACTTTCTAAGGATGATAATGTCATATTCCCCCACAGTTTGAATTCCCGGAAGTCCTCTCTTATCTTGGCCGAGTAAAGTTATTTTCTTGTCGACAGTATACTTTTCTCTGTGCGCTAAAGGAATGCTAAACAGAAATTTGGCATAGAGATCTCCTTTCATTTCAGTGATTCGAAACAGAAAGTGTGAAAGTTAAATTGCTTAAAGCTAACATGAAACTGCTATGGCTGAGAAAAAATTCTTATAAAAGGAGTCATTATTATGACCTATGAAGTAACAAATTTTTATCAATATGAATAAAACCGTCTGGGTCAGTGGTTCCAATTATTTTTTGTTCTGGGACCCACAATCTTTCTCGTAAATTTTCGCGTGCCTTCATATGTATACGCGACCCAGTACATATGTAAACAAATACTAAACAGTACAACAAATCTCAACGATTTCACCATTTCACTTCAATAGGATAACTATTTTATTCGAGAAAACATTACTGCTTTTCGCTATAAATTTTCCCTTCACTCGTTTGGGAATCCTTACTCGGCGAAGCATTTGCTTAAATTAAAAACTTCAGTTTTATATTACATATCATTTTATACTAGTATTAGTCGATCAGTCATCAATAATTATATAGGCAAATGCTTTCCTGAATGAGAACTTTCGACACTACTGAGCGGAATATTTTCAGAAGAAACGACAAACAGTATTTTCTCTGATAAAAATCATTACTCTACACGAGTTAAATAGTGCAATCATTGAGATCTGTTGCACGGTTAAGTGTTTATATATCTGAATTGAAACTTGTTGATTTAGGCGTACATAGTTTATCGAGCAAGTCTGTTTCATGGTTTTAATCAGAGAACAAAGTAGAATATGCACGCTCGCATAAATAAGTAGTTGTGTATTCCACTAATTCCTTCATAGCTATATTTGTAAATACTCGATAATCTCCCTCCACACTATATATGGGAGGAGCTAGACTTAATAGTCCCACTCGTAATGAAATAAATATAAAGCGGAAATATATTATATAGTAAAACGAAGCGGTATTAAGACGGATCCACACACGTAAGATGTCGCAGCCAGAGAAAGAATAAATAATTGGAATGTTACTCCTATGAGACTTGTCTCAAATTTAAGAAGATGCAAAAGAAAATTGTTTACTTTGAAACTTTAAACACGTACGGCGACCGATCTGAATAGAAAATGCTATCCACTAGTGGGTCAGACACACTTTTAGAACCACTGATCTAGATCAGTAAAATTGTCTATACAGTAAAATCCCGATAACCCAGCACGTTCGGGACCGACCCGGTGCCGGATTACCGAAAATGCTGGACTATCGGGCGGTACGTTTTACTGCTGGCGTAGGCTAAGCCATTCCGCGAAAACAGCTGTGACACAATGCATTGAACCATTTGTACAATAACCCATCTACTTGTTCCAGTTTCGGTTTCTATTTTAGTTTTATCTTGAAGCCAATTATTCGGTTGTTACGGATTGAGCTGCATTTTCATTAGTTCGTACTTTTGTTTGCGTCATAAATTGTTGACGAACCAATATTAAATTCAGTTATCGAAATATTTCTGTTCTCACCTTCCTCCGTGCGTTTGACGATTTCGTTTCTGGTTGATGGTCAGAGTGCGTGCTTACACTTCACTCCCGATTTAGAGCTTGAAGAAGGTTTGGATTTCGAGAAAATTCTCACTGCTTAACTGTCAATCAAACTTCCACTGATCACTATGATATGACAGTCCAAAGTACCCCGTGTACCCTCTAGTTGTGTGTTTTTACTTTCACAGTCAACTACAAGTCCGTAAAATTGAGAGAAATCTACATAGCAAATGTGTGAGAAAACAATGGGGAGGTATATGATGGGGAAAGGGGAGCACGAATAGTATACTAAATAGATTTTAAGACAATTAGATGTTAAAATGCCGAAAGAAACTGATAGAAACGGCACCTCGGTCTTAACACCCCGAGTGCCAATCACGTCAATTGACGGGATACGGAAATTTCTGTAGAATGCCAATCACGTCATTTGACGTGATCTTTGTTTTTGTTTTCGTGCTTTTAAAAACAAAATCAAGTTTATTTACGGGCTAGATCTACCTTAAATACCTTACTTGGTAAACCTAGTGTCTAAACCAACCTATAGATCTTTTATTTAGTTTCTAAATCGTCCGACTGGTCGCATTCATTGTAGGAATCGGGGCAGGTAGAAAGTGGTGTCCGCTCACTCAGTAGGTAAATCAACGGACATGGCTTCACGCAAATTATTCTCCCCGAAAGTACTGAGAGGTGACCATGACAGAGGTGGGACACAGCAACATATCGTAGTGACTCTACAGACTGTTTGCGAAGTAGAGAAGTTTTTAGTGGGGCCCTTGGCGTCGGAGTTGTGATTTAGATGCTCTGTGGTCAGTTCTGGATTTATTTCCAACATCATACAATTCTTTACGCCAGACTGAAGATAAAGAAACTAATTGCAGCTGGGGTTACTCCTGCAAGCAGAATGTCTCGCACTCTAAGGGATGGAATGGCTTACATTGCCGGCAGTCAAAGTGTTAAATACCGAGTGTACGTTGTTTATAAAACTCTTCTGGGTGTTGGACCGCATCGTCAATATATCAAATACTTACCGACGTTTCGGCCACTATTGCAAGCGGCCATCTTCTGGGTGTTACGTTTACTGCTGAGTGACGGAAATCTGGTGTCTTAAATATTAAATGTTGCTAGTTGTTGCTTCGTTGAGAGGGCATCAAACCTATATTTCGCAGCAACAATAAAATAAGAGATGCCCTAGGCTCAATGAAGGACAAAACTGATAAGTTGCACACAGCTGAAGTCTACGAAATCGGCTGTGAGTGCGGCCAGGTGTACATTGGAGAAACTGGGCGGCCGATTAAAACAAGGATAGCCGAGCACGAGAGGTACATTCGGCTGGGACAGCATACGAAGTCGGCAGTAGCTGAACACCAAGAAGAGTGCGGCAAACATATAGGTTTTCAGAAAGTCACTGTACTGGCAAAACAACCCTACACTTTGAAGACGAGAATCAGGGAAGCAATAGAAATAGCTAAGCGACCCGTCTTGGCTGCCCGATGTAGCAGCGCTTCGCGACGACACCGCGCGCAGTGCAGTTCATAGGGGCCCACATAGCCCGGAGACAACAGCGGCCGCGCGTACACAGAGCAAACAGAACGCTCTAGCCGGCGCTAGGCATCAGTGCCACGTTATTGCTACCACGGCTCCTCATTCGCCAGTTTTAACCAATGGCAAAAATTAATATAAACACTAATCCTGGACTTCCTTTTCCACCAATAGGAAGAAATAAAGTAAACACCAATGAAAGAGAGCTGAAACCACCAATAATAACTAGCAACATTTAATATCTAAGTCACCCGCTTTCCGTCACCCAGCAGTAAACGTAACACACAGAAGATGGCTGCTTGCAATAGTGGCCAAAACGTCGGTGAAGTATTTGATATATTGACGATGCAGTCCAACACCCAGAAGAGTTTTATAAACAATGACAATGGCCGCGGAAGCCTTCGTTTAAACCGAGTGTACGATTTGTATACCGTAACGGGGATGTACAGGCTGAAGGTTAATTATACCGATGAATTAAACGTCCGGTGCCGACATTTCCCAGGGACTTCAAAAAGAAGCTTCATGGTAGGCGCCGAAACTCCGTTCCGAGTAGTTCCTTGCGAAATGAAGGCCCGCGCACCGCACGACAGGTAGCCGTGAGATTCGACCTCGTCAGTGTTTAGACGGCGAGCAGCGGCGCGATGGGGCGAGGGCAGGGTAGTGCGGCCCCTGGTCCGCCGTTGGCCGACGTCCGCCTAAACGGCCGGCCCGGCGCACAAGTGCCTCTGGTCGGGTGGCGGGAGAGCCGCCTCCGCCGTTACGACCGCCTCCTTGGCCCGTAATGCTGACTGATGCGGCGCGGCGCGGCGCGTTATCTGCCAACGGCGCCCCGGTCTAATTGCACGGCGTCCTTGTTAGGCGGCGCGTGTCCGATGGATATTGCCGAGCAAGAGGCGGAGGCGGAGGCGGCACTGGCCACCCTGCAGTGCTAATTCTGGCGCTGCGGGGAGGTGACGCACCTAGCTCCGCCGCGCCCTGCGTGCGAGAGCTCTCGCCTTTCGAGCAAACCTGCCCCGCATACCTCTGGAAACGAAGGAAATTTCAGTTAATCGTGTCGATGTTGTAGCTCTCCTCATCCGTGTTCAAACATTTTTAAATCTATCGGAACAAACTGCGTGGTCATCAGTCCGTAGCTTACAAACTACTTAAACCTAGGTAAACTAACCTACGGGCAAACACACACACCCATGCCCCAGGGAGGACTCGAACCTCCACGGCGCTCCGCAGCGAGGTGCTTTAGACCGCTCGGCTAACTCCACCGCGGCTCTCAACCGTGTTTTTGGCCCACTTTAGGTTACGGTGTTGTTGTTGTGGTCTTCAGTCCGGAGACTGGTTTGATGCAGCTCTCCACAATAACCTATCCTGAGCAAGCCTCTTCATCTCCACGACCTACATCTGTCTGAATCTGATTTTTGTATCCATCTCTTGGTCTTCCTCTGCGGTTTTTACCCCACACACTTCCCTCCAACGCTAAATTCACAATTCCTTGATGTCTAAGAATGTGCCCCACCGATCTTTTCCTTCTTTTAGTCAAGGTATGCCAGAAATTTCTTTTCTCCCCAATTCTGTTCAGTACCTCCTCATTAGTTACGCGATCCACCCACTTAATCTTCAGCATTCTACTGTAGCACCACATTTCAAAAGCCTCAATCCTCTTCCTGCCCGCACTGTCTATCGTCCATGTTTCACTCCCATACAAGGCAACACTCTATACAAATGCCTTCAGAAAGGACTTCCTTAAGCTTAAATCAATATTCGATGTTAACAAATTTCTCTTTTTCAAGAACGCTTTGCTACCCATTTCCATTCTGCATTTTATATCCTCTGTACTGCGACCATCAAATGTTATTTTACTGCCCAAGGACAAAACTCATCTACCTTCTTTACTGCTTCATTGCCTAATCTAATTCCTTCAGCTTCACCTGATTTTCTTAGACTGCACTTCATTACGTTACGGTAGTAACACTAAAAGTGGGCCTTTGAGATCGTCTTTTGACAGCTCGAAATTTAAATGAAAATAACGGCTTAACTATTCATCTGAAACGGAAAATTGAATAACCGAATTTGTAGAGGAGAAAATTCTCTACAACTTTGTTCTCTTATGTTTTTTTTTCATATCTCGTAGCGTTTCAAAGATATTTGCAAAAATAACGGCGATTTTGGGATGTATGTCTGTCTGTCTGTCCGTATCGTGTTCCCTGTTTTTAAGACGAACCATTCAATCGATCAGCACCAAATTTTACAGACATGATTGTAGGCCGCCAGAGACCAGAACCTCCCTTTTTCAATTTTTTTTGGACAAGAAATACGGTAGTGATACCACAAAGGCCGTTTGTAATATAATTGTAATTGCAATCGAACCGTTCATCTGACTCGAAAATTGAATAAACTAATTGGTAGAGGAGAAAATTCTCTACAATTTAGCTCCCTTATGATTTTTTCATATCTAGTATCGTTTGAGACATATTTGCAAAAATAACGGAGATTTGACACTCTCCATCAAAAGCGTATCAGAGAATTTCTTTTCCCATCCATTCCACACACCTCCAACATAGCTTCTCTTAAATAATAATAATAACAATAATAATAATAATTGAAGCTAAGCGTCGCACTTTCAAAACAGGAAACTACTCGTCGACAAACTCGTTTATAAACCCAGTAACATTTAAAGCCTCTTCTCCTTATTTGGACTAAAATAAGTACATGAAAAGTGTGCTATAAGTAAAATATCTCGTGATTATAGCTCTTTTTTCTTTTTACTAAATTTTAATCTAAATATAGTGGAAGTGCTAATGCACAACATGAATAAATCCTTCGATGACTCTAAGGTTATGAATATAAATGTTGCTGACCTAGTACACTGACTAATATGCATGTGATCTCCCGCACAAACAACATACGATATCATAGCCACTTCGAAATTTTATTTTCAACACAACGAAATCTGCAAGTCTAGTATTCTCGGAAATGTTGACTTACCCAACAAGCTTTAAAAGTTTGCAAATAATTCGAAGTATACCTGCTGATAGCAGTTTCTTTCACTTTCAGTACTAATTCCGCTGTTCGATGCTGTATTCAGATTAGGTACAGTTTCGAGAATGAATTTCAGTGCACGTGTGGCATCCAAATTTTCTTTTGATATTATAAATGAGCGAGGACGAATGTAAATTACAAATGCTCTAGTGATATATCCGATCATTAATAAAGAAACCAATGGCAAAAATTTATTTACATATTTTCTATGACGCACAATGTGGTATATAGGTCCGTAGTACATGAAAATGAGAACAAAGGAAACTCCTTGCAACCCATACTTTAGGCAAAGTTGTATAATTGGAAGTATAACCAAGCGAGTGAACTAACCTTACAGATAAACAAGTAAAATACCGACACTACACCATGTATGTGGAACAAGAGCTACCTCTTTGGACAACGGAGGTTAAATTAGGATTTAAAATACATCTATAGACTTATAAACTTTGCAAACAAAACATTGGAGCTAGAATAGTCGTATATCACTACATGTAATACATTGTAGCATGGGAATGGCCATGGAAATGCAGTGTGAAATACAGGTCGCCGATAAGTGAACTACAAGTCCTGTAAAGCAGGAATGACACATAAAATAAATGATTTTTTATGAGTAAATACAGTCATTTCGTATCACACCATTACGAAGAAACAACTTTTCAGTAAATGGCGAACGTTGTTAATCCTTTGGGTGTTCGTTATGAAAACTTACGTGCACTTCAAAATTAATGTATAAAACGAAAGGCTTACAGCACAATGACTGTATGGCGTCTCTACGCATCCTGATAAACATTTTATTGGATTCATCAATTAGCCTCTGAGTTTATATGGTGCAAGAACAGAGGCACATATGTGTGAACTGGTAACTAAAGTTGCTGTGAAACATACACCTCATTGCAAGGGGAACACATCGCAAACCCACAAAAAGTATTCAGTAAACTATACTTAAGTAATTAGTGACAAATAACTGTACGCTAAGAGTGGTTTACTTTACACTGCAATTTTAAACTAATTCCCCACATCATACTAAGCCCTATCCACTAGAGTCATATTTATACGAGTTTTCTCATCCTCGTAGTGAAAAATTATTTACTTTGAACTCAGTAACAGTATTATACTTCTCCTTTACATCTTCTTTGCCCCTGAAGTTAATGCGACTCAAAGATTCCTCCATTAGTCAAAACAGTTAGGCCAAAAACTCCGTAGGGGCAAGATTAGATTTATGAGAAGGATGAGGTAGGAACTCCAACTCTACAAATAGTTCCAGCGACCGGTTTTTCGCATTGGGCGAGCCGTGTCTTAAAGAAACAGTATGTACACCTTCATAACGCCATCCCTGATACTTGCTCTTCAAAGTATAACTAACTTTGTCCTGAATAATGCATCAACAGTATATTCTTAAGACATTATTGAGGACATTATTGGTCAATGCATCACAAAACATAGGGTCATGGTCACTTCAAAGTATGATTAACATGATCTTACCGGCTAGTGGTAAAGTTTTGAATTTCTCGTCGTCAACAAATTAAAAGTATTTCCAGGTTTGATGACAGGACTTCAGCTTAAGATCATACACGGTATCCTACTACTATCAAACTTAAATATATTGTTCGCTAACGTATCACTTTCGAAACTGAAGTGATCTGAGACCGGTAGAAAAGTGCAAGCGTATCACGGTACTTCATTTTTTTTAATTATATTGTTGCAGCATTCGTTCTACCTTTAAAGCAATTTGTTCAAATATAAGTCAGTGGCCTTCTTAAAGAAGTGAAGAATTGTGTAGTTCTTGAGCTGAGGTCGAGACCGCTCCCGATATGTTACTGTAATCACTTTTAAGTATTGTCTTCCACACTTAAAAACTCGCACTCGCTATACAAAAATTCATTTGAGAGTTTATTCCTCATTATTGCACACTTTAGAATGTAAAAATAAAGGTAGGTCACAGAATACAGTTTTCGAAAACTATTTTCCATAGTAACAAAGACCACATACATTATGTCTACATAAATATCAATAAAACACCGTTCCAAATGTTGCTAACTAACAGTTATAGAACTGGCAGTTTCTTTCATTAGGAATTACCAACAATAAAAATATTTTTCTCGTAATTATTGGCCGTTGTTGTTAACTGGTTTGATGCATTTCTCCATGCTACAGTATCCCGTTCGTGTCTCTTCATTTCTGCGTACGAACCCCACACTTTCCTCCAATACTAAATTGACGATTGCTTGATGCCTCAGAACGTGCCCAATTAATCTATCCCTTCTTTTACTTGAACATATGGCAGAAATTACTCCCCAATTCTGTTCAGAACCTTCTCATTAGTTACGCGATCTACCCATGTAATTTTCAGCATTTCCCTTCAGCACCCAATTTCAAAATATTCTTTCACCTTTTTTGTCTTAACTCCTTATCGACTTATCCTTCAGATAGACTTCCTAAAATTTAAATTACTTTTCGATATAAATAAATTTCTCTTATTGAGAAATGCATCTATTCACACAGTTATTCGGCATTTCATACATTCTTTTACTTCGTCAATCATACATTACTTTCGTAACCAACCAACAAAACTCGTCTACAACTTTTATTACCACGTTTTCAAATCGAATTTCTTCAGTCCTTCATATTAGTTACGCGATCTACCCATGTAATCTTCAGCATTCCCCTACAGCACCAAATTTCAAAGTATTCTATCACCTTTGTGTCTTTACTCCTTATCGACAAATTCCTTGAGATAGACTTCCTAAATTTTAAATTAATTTTCGATATAAATAAATTTCTCTTATTCAGAAATGCATCTATTCACACAGATATTCGGCATTTTATATTTTCTTTTACTTCGGCCGTCATACGTTACTTTCGTACCCAACCAACAAAACTCATCTACAACTTTTATTGCCACGTTTTCTATTCGAATTTCTAAAGTATTGCCTCATTTTCTAATACTAGATACCACTACAGTTGATTTGCTCTTTTCAGTATTCATCTTGTACTTTCCTTTCAAGACCGTGTCCATACCGTTCACCCTCCCTTCCAGATCCAATTATTAATCAAAATTTTTCCTTTTTTTTCCTTCGTCTTTAACCCTTATTTCCACATTGACTCGTATACTTGTGGGATGACTGCATCAGTAATCTACTAAATTATAAATTATATTACTTCTGTCGCGTAGGAAGTATCAAAAATGGTGCAGCAGGGAAATAGCTGTGGGCTTGGCGTGTAACTTTCCTCCAGTACTACATTGACGATTGCTTGATGCCTCAGAACGTGCCCAACTAATCTATCTCTTCTTTTACTGAACCAATGGCAGAAATTTCTCCCCAATTCTGTTCAGAACCTTCTCATTAGTTCCGCGATCTACCCAGGTAATTTTCAGTTTTCCTCTACAGCACCAAATTTCAAAATATTCTATCATCTTTTTGTCTTAACTCCTTATCGACAAATTCCTTGAGATAGACTTCCTAAAATTTAAATTAATGTTCGATACAAGCAAATTTCTCTTATTCAGAAATGCAACTATACACACAGCTATTCGGCATTTTATATATTCTTTTACTTCAGCCATAAAATAATAAGAATATCGTGTGGACCATTGGCCGGGTGCAAGTCTTTCAATTGGACGCCATTTCGGCGACTTGCGTGTCCCTAGTCTACCCCAGTTATCCAACCGCAGAAAGGGGACCTACAGCTTAACGTGGAATCCGAACCACGTGTCGTTTCTGGCGACTCCTCACATCGTTGAGAGATGAAGGATGGGTTAAAACGCAGACTGAAAAAATCCGAGGTCCGACTGGGTTTCGAGCCCGCAACCCTTCGGTTTCCAGTCGAGCGCTTTACCCCAAGATAAACTGGCCCGGCACTTCAACTATCGTACGTAACTTTCGTATCCAACCTACAAAACTCATCTACAACTTTTATTGCAACGTTTTCTAATAGAATTTCTTCGGTATTGCCTCATTTTCTTATACAAGATAGCACTACACTATTTTTGCTCTTTTTAATATTCAACTTATACCTTCCTTTGAAGACCGTGTCCATACCGTTCAGTCTCTCTTCCAGATCCAATTATTAATCGAAATTTTGCCTTTTTCCCCTTCGCCTTTAACCCTTATTTTTACATTGAATCGTATACTTGTGGGATGACTGTATCAGTAATCTACTAAATTATATTACTTCTGTCGCGTAGGAAGTATCAAAAATGGTATAGCAGGAAAATAGCTGTGGGCTTGACGTGAAACCCTTCCTCCAGTATTACATTGACGATTGCTTGACGTCTCAGAACATACCCAACTAATCTATCCTTTCTTTAACTGAACATGCGGCAGAAATTTCTCCCCAATTCTGTTCAGAACCTTCTCATTAGTTACGCGATCTACCCATGTAGTCTTCATCATTCCCCTACAGCACCAGATTTAACTCCTTAACTCCTTATTGACAAACTCCTTGAGATAGACTTCTAAAAATTTAAATTAGTGTTCAATATAAACCAATTTCTCTTATTCAGAAATGTATCTATTCACACACCTATTCGGCATTTTATATATTCTTTTACTTCAGCCATAATACGTTACTTTCGTACCCAACCAACAAAACACATCTACAACTTTTATTACTACGTTTTCAAATCGAATTTCTTCAGTCCTTCTCATTAGTTACGCGATCGACCCATGTAATCTTCAGCATTCCCCTACAGCACCAAATTTCAAAATATTCTATCACCTTTTTGTCTTAACTCCTTATCGACAAATTCCTTGAGATAGACTTCTTAAAATTTAAATTAATTTTCGATATAAATAAATTTCTCTTATTCAGAAATGCATCTCTTCACACAGCTATTCGGCATTTTATATACTCTTTTACTTTGGCCGTCATACGTTACTTTCGTACCCAACCAACAAAACTCATCTAAAACTTTTCTTGCCACGTTTTCTAATCGAATTTCTACAGTATTGCCACATTTTCTTATACTAGATACCTCTACACTTGCTTTGCTCTTTTTAATATTCATCTTATACCTTCCTTTCAAGACCGTGTCCATACTGTTCAGTCTCTCTTCCAGATTCAATTATTAATCGAAATTTTGCCTTTTTTCCTTCGCATTTAACCCTTATCTATTAACACAGTTATTCGGCATTTATATATTCTTTTACTTCAGTCATCATACGTTACTTACGTACCCAACCAACAAAACTCATCTACAACTTTTATTGCCACGTTTTCTAACCGAATTTCTCCAGTATGCCTCATTTTATTATACTAGATACCACTACACTTGATTTGCTCTTTTTAATATTCATCTTATACCTTCCTTTCAAGACCGTGTCCATACCGTTCAGTCTCTCTTCCAGATTCAATTATTAATCTAAATTTTTCCTTTTTTCCCCTTCGCCTTTAACGCTTATTTCTACATTGAATACTTGTGGGATGACTGTATCAGTAATCTCCTAAAGTATAAATTATATTACTTCTGTCGCGTAGGAAGCATCAAAAATGGTGCAACAGGAAAATAGCTGTGGCCTTGGCGTGTAACTTTTAGCAGCTGTCTGGTCGCAGGCATTTGGGGGGGTGGGGGGGGGGGGGTAATTTAGCGGCGTGGGCGGCAGTGCGACCACTTAAGCACCACTGCACGGCGCCCGAGATAACCGGGGGACCCACTCAGAGCGCCGTGCTTTCCCAAGTCGATTTATAAAAGTTGCCCCGGCGCGGTATTTAATGGTAAACACTTGTCGGTGCGCGCCCCAGACCCGCAAACTCCGACCGGAGTCGCTTAGCGCGCCCTACGACCCTGCCTCCTGGCGAGCCGCTGTTGTGGCACGGCGCGTGGCTCTTGTTGCAATTATCGAAAACGATGTCGTCGTAATTGCATAACTGTTTCCCGTGTATGCTAATGGGCCCGCTCCACGGCCACCGGGCCGAATTTTCCCCCTATTTGTCTCTTAGGTGCGCCCTCAGATTAAAAGAAATCCCTGCCGTGGCGCACCCGCAGCGAGCAGCTGTCTGGGACGCTACCTGTTCGCGTGTCCCGCGCACCCTAGCCCCGATCCTCTCACCATTCAGACGGGTCTACCTCGGCGGTTTTTTCTCCTCGCTTGCCAGACGAGAAGCACTGTGTACCACGACTCGTAGCGCAGGTCCTTTGCTCACCGTGTGTAACCTGACATTCTCCACGAGACACAAAGGCGATTCTCCCTTCCTTTCCGACTGCTACAAATGTTGGCTAATCGTGTTGTTAGTCACGTCTACGTAGTATCACTGAAGAACTCACTTACCTGCCAGATCTTTACAGACTCAGTTTTTAATTTGAGACACATGACAGAATTTCGGGATTTTAATTTGTAAAGCTTCATCATCTAATCGGAATCAGCTGCTACAGTTGACGCACTTAAGGCAATTTCAGGACACACAAGAAACGTCATTTGAACCTATACAAAAAAATTTGTCCCACATCTCATGGGCTGTGGAAGAGGGAAAAGCTATTTTCAGAGTTCTCCTCTTGAAGCGAGCGAAGGTGCATTAACTCTATGCACACGCCATAGTCGAAAACATACATTAGAAGTAAAATACAGATTACAGCGATTATTTCGCACGATGATTGTTATCATAATTCGTATGATACCTAATGTTGATCATTGTAATCGAAATTTAAATCAAATGTTTGTAAGAATAAGGGACCTAATTTCTGTGATTATTAGTCCCTAGGCTTACAACCCACTTAAATTAACCTCAGAACAACACACACGTGCTCCACCGTGCCTCATTGTAACCCGGTTGACATCCACTACTGAGTGACCATTGAGGTGGTTTCTCGTGCATCAGAGTTTTTTGCTGTCGATATAGATGGCAGTCAGTGGAAATATCGTAACTCCATATTATTATTACCATTTTACCAACCACTACCACAAGGCAGTCATACGGTTTCTTAAAAAAAATCAAACGTGATGGAGATGGCGTTGCTTTACAAGCAACTATATACATTGGAATTAGGACATTTTCACAAATAAATAGAGTTACGTGATTTTCGTTGCCTCAAAACAATTTCTACGACCCCCAACCTACGATCCATTACAGTTCAGTTTCGAATATACTAAACCAATTTCTCACTATACCTACCATCTGTACCTCTCCCCGAATATCCTAAGGAATCACATTCTATTTTGTACACATTCACGTACTCCTTTTCTTCATAAAGAAAAATTCGTATTTGAATAATTTTTGGAGCCATGTATTCTAATAATTCTCCATTTACCATGTATCTTTTGCCATAGAAATAGTAATGGTAATAATATAAATTAAACTATCAGACAGATCCCCCCTACGTGAACTAACACTTGCCCTTTATGAAAAGTCACATAGTATTGTCAACCAGTTCTACATAAGTTAACAGCGAATTATAAATGTGATGAATATACATTTACTTCCATCAAATAACTGGCGTGTTTAAGACAAATGGTTGAAACTTTTACTGATCCGCAGACCATGATTTTTTTCAAAATATTTTTCTTCGCATCTTCTAAAACACTGATCACTGTATTGCCGCCTTTAAATAACTTTACATTTTTCTCCCATGTGGATATTTAGTTAGGTTAAGACTGTCTTAAAATCTTTGTTTCTGATATGTTACAAACCAACCATTCCTACAGTCAGTTCCTTCAGCTTTATCGGTGAAACGGTGAATATCCATGTCCTCCGACTACCTTAGCCCTGTCACTTGCGCCTGCCACGTGCACGATACCTGTATCATCGTATAATCAACACACTCGCTTGCCTCTTTATCTCCATACTTCAACTCAAGACTTCACTCGATGGTCTTCCACAATATATGCCTGTACAATTTGTTTATCCAAAACTAACCTGGAAATGGTAACACAGTGTTTTGGAAAACACTGAAAGTTTGTTACAAAATACCATTTACCATAAAAATTAAAGTTTTAAGAAATCTGAGTACTAAAACTCAGTGGGAGTTCTACCTGTATAACTCAGAGTCTGCAACGTTATGCCTGTATTATAGTGGATGCATGTAAACAATAAACAAGAATGTGACAAGAACTTCCTTACATTTACCAGTTCCCTGACTCTTACATTACGTATTCCATCTCTTACCATTCTGTTATTAGTTGTTAATCTCTGTGTACCTCATCTGCCCTATCACATCATTCAATTTTCTAATGTATCTTTGTTCATTGTCTTCTTCCGCAATCATTGGTTCTCTGTTGCCTGCTTCAGTACCAATATAACATCAATGTATCCTTAACACTAAGTTATTCTTGTAATGAGAGTTTTTATACAGATTTTAATCTTCATGTATTATTTCTTTCAGCGTTGAATTTTACACTTTACGTCAGTTAGAAGTTTATTTATCCGATTTCCTCACGATCCTTATCCCTCTTTCACACATGTCAATGGTTGATTAAAATCATTTTAAATGCATTTAGTCATATACGAGGATACATTAGTAAATGAGTCGTAAACAGAGGTGCATTTTATTATTGCATTTACGAGCCTACTTTTCAGCTGACTCTACCTGTAAATGTAAACATTCGTCCCATCGTTCCAGAAGGCTTTAAAAGTCTGGATCATGGAATTTTTGTGTCATAGTTTGCATACTGTATTTGACACTTTTGAGCTGTAACTCATTTGGTTCCTTGAACTGCTGCAAGGCACAAGACGGATGTATCGTAGTGATAGAGAAATACCCCTATACAGCACTCAGTAGTGGCGTGTCTTCCTCGGTTTGCGACTTATTTACTGACACACTCTGTTATATCTTGTGTGACAGGTTACATTTCTGTAGTACAGATGACAATTGAGATGTGTAGATGGTAGAGAAATATTTGAAACTCAAAAGGATAGTAAAACAAAAGCAGATGCATTTATATTGCTGTGAAATGAAACCAGAAATTTAATTGACAATGTGAACCTCAAATTTGAATAACAATGTATCATATCAACAGCTTCACATCAGTTTTGGTATCTGTTCTTCGGGTAGTAAAAAGTAATAAATAGTCCAGTTCCCTCACAGTATATGATCAAAAATACCGACAAAGCAAACCTTCCCCAAGATGTTGCCATAGTCAGTTCAATCCCCAGTAACATAACTGTTGAACAGAGGTAACTCAGATATTCAAAACATGTTGTCATAGGTTACTGGTGCTTGCAGAACATTTCCTCATAAAAATCTAAATTTGTTACCAAGCATTACTCAATGTTACTAATATAATCTGTTGTTTTGTACTGTAATTCTAAATTTACTGCCACTGTCTCCATATTTTATGTTGTGTATTTCAAATATTTACAAAACTGATAATATTTGTATGTCCATAGTAAATATTAGTTCCTTTCCTGTCTATATGATTTCAGCTTCAATAAATTTTGACATATTTTTTATGTTTGCCTTTCATTTTTGTCCCTAGCCTCATTTTATGTAGAATATGACTGTACACTGTTTAGAATAAAAGTATGCTTCTAATGACACCAAAAAGACATTATGAAGTCCAGTTTTGAGTCTTGGTGGATAAAATTATTGCATGAAAAATAGATTAATGTGCACTGCTTAAATTCTGACTAACCAAAACTAATGTACAATTGTAATAATTCTGAGGTAGTAGGAGATGAAAACGGTGAAAATTACATTTTAATGAAAATAAAATTCATGGATAAAAAGTAACAGAATTGTTAAGTATGGTGTTTCAATACTTATCAGAACATTCGATCAAACAATAGGAGGAATGCTGAGTAGTCATGAAGAGAAGCAATCTGAGGCTTAATTTTCAAGTAGGTATAAATGTCTAAAACCATTCATGACAGACGTGTAGCATAGAAGCTACAGGTAACTCTATTTCAATTATTATTTCCTTCAGTACTGAAGTTAATTATTCTTAAAAACTGAGATGTTCCTGTGGTATTTATGTATGATCACGTATTTTGTGATATGGGCACTTTCTCTTCTAAAAAAAATTATTATTTGGATTAGGAAGATAAATCTATTAATTAACCAACCTGTAGTGATTATGATGGAATGAAAGGAGAATTAGAAGTCACCAAAAAAGGAGCAGGTCTTTCTTGGTTAAACAGTGTGGAATGAGTGACAGTTTGGTACCAAAATGGTGAATAAAAATATCTCTCTTCTTACAAAGATTAATGTCAGTGAAAAAGATAAAAAGTGTTTTCCCAATAGTACCTGTTTTAACAATATTGTTGATCCCTACTCTTGAAAGCATGGTAATTTTTTTTCGTTATAATAAAATAACTCAGTTATCTTAAGTGAATGGCTTCACAGATATGCAGGAGTGGGGAAAGGTGTTCCAACTTCTTAGTCACACACACACAAGTATATACACTTATACCACATCTTACAGTTTTCAACCAGAGATTGAGGAAGAATACTCAGTTATAACACGAATCCAAATAATATTCTTAAGACTTTCTCAGTCACAGCCATGAGGATATGGTGAGCTTTTCTAGAACTCACTTTCTTCTTGTTGAGAGTTGGGCAAAGAGTTCTCAGTCTGGGAGATTTGGGGAATGGAGGAGGGATTGGGGTGCATACATATCTGAGGAATTGAATGTTTCTCTCTTTTATAAGGTTGTCATGGAGAGAAAAACTTGGAGAAAATACTGTAACTCCGTGCACAGCAATCGCCTGCAACTTATTTTCATACTTGTTTATAAGAAACAGTTCTTTTCAATAATTTTAGACAACCTCATTTAAGTGTTAGGATTGTGCATAAACAAATTTGGAAAAGACTACCAAGTCTAATATATATTTACAAAAATTTCTGTATCAACTGAAATTCTAGAATATGAAAAAATTATAACAAAAATTTGTAACTGATATCAAATGTTCAAGGACCTGATTCAAATTTTAGCTGGTAAGAGAGCTCTGAAATTTCCTACAAAAGGACTCAGTGAGACAGTGAGACAGTCACAACTAGATGTCTGTTTTATAACATATTCAAAGGCTTTACAGTGGAAATGGTGAAAACTTGCATAAGGGACAATGAATCACTGTGTAGCATATGAAAAAGACTCAGTGCCTGCATAAGTCAGGCGGAATTGACAATGGCCAATACTGTGGGATCTAATCTCAGACCTGAATAGAGTTTTAATCTATTAGAGAAGTCCTGCACAAATTGTGTGCCACTGAGCCGGAGAAGTATCCTGTATGGGGCAGATATATTTAAGAGAATGTTAGAATTATGGGTGGCCTAACGATTACCGGCATATGAAAAGAAGTGAGAAATTGTCCCAGGCACATTGGACTCTTTTCAGTAGGATGTTATTACAATAATGGAATTGATTTGGTTGAACATGGAGAATCTTATACTGGCAAATGTAAATAACCATCAAAAGAATGGAAAGGAAATCGAAAGCACTGATATTTGTTGTGTAAACCTCAATCTTAGAGTGTTTCAGAATGCAACTGGAAATAATAAAGGAAATCACATGTATTTGGCAGGTGACTTAAAAATCTCTCTTCTCATAATAGTCCTTACATGAGCAGGATATGTTCTGCAACAACAACAGTTTCAAACCTCGCTTGACATATCACTGAGACAATACCTTAGGACTGCTTTGGAGGATATTGAGCAATGTTTGGTCTTTCAGAATAGAGATTTACAGTGCTTAGGCACACCTGGTAATTGGTACTTACGGTAACCGCAAGTAAAGAGAAGTATTTTCTTCAGATATGTCAGTCAGTGTCTTCACATAGTGTACAAATTTAGATCATAAATGAAGTTTTCAAATATCCAATTTATGTTTTTTTAACTCTATATCTGACTACTACATCAGAACATATGAAAACAGATTATGTAACTCATTCATATTTGGATGATTTCCAACAGCATGGAATGTTGTTCCAGGAGAATTGTAAATAAACTTAGTTTAAATGAGAACTTGCAGAAAATACTAGTTTAGCCCCAGATATTTTAGTATTACCTATATGTCATTTAACAGTTTCAGTCAAGGACAATCATCTGAAATGTCTGCCAACATCAAAATTAAGAAAAGAGAGAAAGTGTAAATAGTACTTCAAAATTCACATAACTTAATACGGGAAAAGTACAAAATTATGTAAATGTACTGATTAGGTAAAAACATCTCACATTAACTTCCCACTGTACTTTCTTGCACAACAATCATACAAAATCATATAAACCCTAGTCAAAGTACCTCAATTCCCCAAGGTCAGAATCAATGGTGCACCACGTAATACTAACAAACTATGCAATATAACGTAATTTCAAAGATGTGTTACATAGCCACCATACAATGTGTTCTTACTTCATTACAGAGCTGAAGGACAGAAGATATTTGTTTATCATCTTTAGTAAAAGGCATAGAGTGAGTGTGAATCTTTACAAAATAAAATTCAAGTCTAGACAATCAAGAAACTGAAGGATCAGGACACCAACAACACATTACTGTGGTGCAAGAACAAATAAATACAACACATTATGCTACCATGAGTAAAATTATACACTGTATATCAGGTGGAAACCTATCCTTCTCCAACAATTTTTGTACCTTGTCACAAAATTGCTGAAGTGGGGTGAAATTACAAAAATATATGTAATAACCCAAAATAAAAAAATTGCATGTGATGATATTACATTTCTACAAATTATGATCATCAGCAGGTGAAGAACCTGTGAAATTCTAATGTAGAATAATACAATTTCATATTCATAGAATATATGACTTCAACTGCGATTGGGCAAAGCTGAAAATGTGTACCCAGCCGGGATTCGAACCCGGGTCTCCTGCTTTCTAGGCAGTTGCGCTGATCCCTACACCACTGGGGACACAGTGATCACCGCACCTGCAAGGACTACCCATGCACGCCTCCCGTCAGATACAAATTCCCAGCTTCGCCCTGCCCATAGTACTCAAACTCGTAGTTTAACTAATTCCCGTAAGAGTAAGGGCTTCAAACTTGCCCACCCCTCCCCACTAACGATAGGATCATTGCCCGTCACCGGCATATTATATATATACATGTGGCGTCTGTTTGGAAAGAACAGACGTCACATTCTGATCCTGCAGCTGTTATTATTTAATATTCATAGAATATATGACTTCAACTGCGATTGGGCAAAGCTGAAAATGTGTACCCAGCCGGGATTCGAACCCGGGTCTCCTGCTTTCTAGGCAGTTGCGCTGACCCCTACACCACTGGGGACACAGTGATCACCGCACCTGCAAGGACTACCCATGCACGCCTCCCGTCAGATACAAATTCCCAGCTTCGCCCTGCCCATAGTACTCAAACTCGTAGTTTAACTAATTCCCGTAAGAGTAAGGGCTTCAAACTTGCCCACCCCTACCCACTAACGATAGGATCATTGCCCGTCACCGGCATATTATATATATACATGTGGCGTCTGTTTGGAAAGAACAGACGTCACATTCTGATCCTGCAGCTGTTATTATTTAATATTTATGAATATTAAATAATAACAGCAGAAGAACAGACGTCACATTCTGATCCTGCAGCTGTTATTATTTAATATTTATGAATATTAAATAATAACAGCTGCAGGATCAGAATGTGACGTCTGTTCTTTCCAAACAGACGCCACATGTATATATATAATATGCCGGTGACGGGCAATGATCCTATCGTTAGTGGGGAGGGGTGGGCAAGTTTGAAGCCCTTACCCTTACGGGAATTAGTTAAACTACGAGTTTGAGTACTATGGGCAGGGCGAAGCTGGGAATTTGTATCTGACGGGAGGCGTGCATGGGTAGTCCTTGCAGGTGCGGTGATCACTGTGTCCCCAGTGGTGTAGGGGTCAGCGCAACTGCCTAGAAAGCAGGAGACCCGGGTTCGAATCCCGGCTGGGTACACATTTTCAGCTTTGCCCAATCGCAGTTGAAGTCATATATTCTATGAATATTAAATAATAACAGCTGCAGGATCAGAATGTGACGTCTGTTCTTTCCAAACAGACGCCACATGTATATATATAATATGCCGGTGACGGGCAATGATCCTATCGTTAGTGGGGAGGGGTGGGCAAGTTTGAAGCCCTTACTCTTACGGGAATTAGTTAAACTACGAGTTTGAGTACTATGGGCAGGGCGAAGCTGGGAATTTGTATCTGACGGGAGGCGTGCATGGGTAGTCCTTGCAAGTGCGGTGATCACTGTGTCCCCAGTGGTGTAGGGGTCAGCGCAACTGCCTAGAAAGCAGGAGACCCGGGTTCGAATCCCGGCTGGGTACACATTTTCAGCTTTGCCCAATCGCAGTTGAAGTCATATATTCTATGAATATTAAATAATAACAGCTGCAGGATCAGAATGTGACGTCTGTTCTTTCCAAACAGACGCCACATGTATATATATAATATGCCGGTGACGGACAATGATCCTATCGTTAGTGGGGAGGGGTGGGCAAGTTTGAAGCCCTTACTCTTACGGGAATTAGTTAAACTACGAGTTTGAGTACTATGGGCAGGGCGAAGCTGGGAATTTGTATCTGACGGGAGGCGTGCATGGGTAGTCCTTGCAGGTGCGGTGATCACTGTGTCCCCAGTGGTGTAGGGGTCAGCGCAACTGCCTAGAAAGCAGGAGACCTGGGTTCGAATCCCGGCTGGGTACACATTTTCAGCTTTGCCCAATCGCAGTTGAAGTCATATATTCTATGAATATTAAATAATAACAGCTGCAGGATCAGAATGTGACGTCTGTTCTTTCCAAACAGACGCCACATGTATATATATAATATGCCGGTGACGGGCAATGATCCTATCGTTAGTGGGGAGGGGTGGGCAAGTTTGAAGCCCTTACTCTAACGGGAATTAGTTAAACTACGAGTTTGAGTACTATGGGCAGGGCGAAGCTGGGAATTTGTATCTGACGGGAGGCGTGCATGGGTAGTCCTTGCAGGTGCGGTGATCACTGTGTCCCCAGTGGTGTAGGGGTCAGCGCAACTGCCTAGAAAGCAGGAGACCCGGGTTCGAATCCCGGCTGGGTACACATTTTCAGCTTTGCCCAATCGCAGTTGAAGTCATATATTCTATGAATATTAAATAATAACAGCTGCAGGATCAGAATGTGACGTCTGTTCTTTCCAAACAGACGCCACATGTATATATATAATATGCCGGTGACGGGCAATGATCCTATCGTTAGTGGGGAGGGGTGGGCAAGTTTGAAGCCCTTACTCTTACGGGAATTAGTTAAACTACGAGTTTGAGTACTATGGGCAGGGCGAAGCTGGGAATTTGTATCTGACGGGAGGCGTGCATGGGTAGTCCTTGCAGGTGCGGTGATCACTGTGTCCCCAGTGGTGTAGGGGTCAGCGCAACTGCCTAGAAAGCAGGAGACCCGGGTTCGAATCCCGGCTGGGTACACATTTTCAGCTTTGCCCAATCGCAGTTGAAGTCATATATTCTATGAATATTAAATAATAACAGCTGCAGGATCAGAATGTGACGTCTGTTCTTTCCAAACAGACGCCACATGTATATATATAATACAATTTCATTGCATTACAATTTTTGAAGGTATCAAACAACTGTGACTTAAATGTAATAAATTATGAATTTAGTGCTATGAGGTAACTGACTAACCAAGAATTGTAACTGATAACTTGAGAAAAGTATATAAATACAAATAGTAACATCTGGGCATAGTTTATTTATAAAGCAGTTGCCCTATACCTTAAGGTCAAGCACCAACGATTCCTATTGCTTATTAAAATAGGAAACTCAGCCACAATGATTAATCTAGTCATCAACTTACACATATTCATATTATATGTGAAATAGAAACATGGCATGTTCTGCCTGTCCACTATAGACTACACTGCACAAACTTTAAAGGCAATAACATGTTAAAATTAAAAGAGTTCAGATTGTCAATTATTATTTCTTTTATATCATGACCAGTTTCAGTCAAGCGTGGACCATCATCACATGACTAGCACTATGGTGGCTTGTGGTGGCAGTGAACATGGCGAGCCACACACATGTGGAGGTGAGCTGTCCATGTTTCTGCAGCTCGTTGTGTTCATTGCCACCACCTGCCAACATAGTTCTA
Source organism: Locusta migratoria (assembly GCA_026315105.1). Classification (NCBI taxonomy): domain Eukaryota; kingdom Metazoa; phylum Arthropoda; class Insecta; order Orthoptera; family Acrididae; genus Locusta; species Locusta migratoria. The sequence continues at coordinate 278,847,501 of CM048744.1, forward strand.
CTCATCTGATGATGGTCTATACGTGACTCAAACCTGTCATCAAATAAAAAATAACAATTCTGCAATCTGTACTGTTTTAATTTCAATTTTAACTATTCTTTTGAAATCGCCATTTCTCCATCATGCTTTCCAAAATTAATAACATGTTATTTATACATCCAGTAAGAACAAATTGGCATTGAAATACAAATTATAAATGTAACACATTGGCTACCTCGCTCTACATTACACATGAAGGAAACAGAAGCAGCCTTTAAAGAGTGTTCGGGTCACTGACGCAGAACACCGTTCTCTGTCCTTAGGAGTAGTGAATGTTTTAAGTACAGTATAGTTTTGTATAATATAGTGTAAAAATTACAGTCTTGACACATTCATACTAATGCACTTAATATAACTGAAGACAGAAATAATGATTTTGAAATATCCATTAACAAGGCATAATGAAGAAAATTCTTATTGCCAGAGCTGATATACTTCCACATATGGATGAAATATCAACAGTAATTCCATTCAGTGTCTCTCCTTATGTTAAATACAAATGGACCTCTTTATATTCAAGACCACCACATAAAATGAGATGCCTCAAATATTGAAATATAGGATCCAACGGTTTTAACATATTTAGGCACAAAATGTCAAGGACCCCTTTAACATCCTGAGTACTTTCCCATAAAAATATAGTAATTACATAACTTAGTAAGTTACAAACCAACTACAGTGTTAAAGGTGTTTCAGAAACTCAAAAGATTCTTTAATCAATATTACATATGGTGACTAAAGGAGGACTAAAATACATATGACCATTAGGAGATAAACAATTGATTTAAGTACATAACACTGAATGTACAAAATCTAGGCAATTGCATCAAAAAAGTTCAATTTTTTTCCTCAAACTGGATAAATGCCCTGTAATAATCAGCAAAACATTTTAGAAAATAATTTAATATTCACTTACTTTCAAGCTCTTTTAAAAGGAATATAACAAGCCACCACAACTAGAAACTAAATTAAATCTGTAATGTAGAGGATGCTCTTAATGTAGTTGGGTTTATTGAGTATTGTGTACATAAGTGAAGCTTAAAGTAACAAATTTCGGTATTAAAATGCTAAGAGTAAAATAACAAAATCAACTTCCAAATCAAGATTTTATCCTCTACATCACATAGATATGAAATAGCAAATGGGTTTCATATAGCCTTAGTAGACCGATTCAAGCCATTTGTAAAATACACCATTATTCATATGTAAATAGCAATGAATGTATTTAAACAAAGTTTATCCCTGTACAATAAAGAATTGTTCAGGGTGCAACTTTCAGTAACCACTACATCAAGTTCCAAATACCAATCAGGAAACTGGGCATAACATTTGTCTCTCTGATGAACTGAAGTTCTTTCTGTTATGGTGGCTATGCAATACTGATATGTTATCTTTGAACTTATAGTCTGACTGTTATACTTTACCTGAAGGTATATATGTCTAACTTCCTAAAATTTCCCTTAGAGAGACACAATCGATGTTAATCCTCAATCTCCTGTCCTACATACCTATTAGACCTGTCGTCAGTGGTGTGGTAAGTGATATTCTCGCTACAATCTAAAAGCTCAAATGGTTGACCCACAGAGTAGTTCAAAGAGATTCAGATGACCAATACAATGCAAATTCAGATCAAGGGCATATGTTCATGATTTTCATTGTAAAACATCCTAGTACATAACAAAAGAAACCCCCTGACATTTGAAAATAGTGAATAATTACACATTTTTAGATGTAAGACACAGATAGTACCTATCGGAACTAATTTTTAGGTGATTAAATAAGAGTAGACACTCAAAATAATTGACACAGTATCATCACCACTTCCTTCTCGAAAACATTTAGCATTAAGTCATTCCCACTCTTTCTTTTCATGTGATACTTGAGTATTCTTATAAGTACTTTCTACACCCTTTTTTATTGCAGTGATATCTTGGGTTGAAATTGAGAGGTAGAGCAACAACTATCATATTACATGATAGTGACTAAATTGAGCATCAAATGCAGAATGGACATTCCCAAATGATACACTCAAATACCACAGTATCAAACTGTGTAGAAATGAGGTGGCAATACTAAAGCAAGATGTGAGATAGGAGGTTAGAGATATTGATTGATCACAAATTACAAATGCTAAAACTGAAACAATAAGGATGCAGAAAAGGCCAAATACATCCCATAGGAGAAAACAAAATTGGAATTTGTTATGGGAATAGTGTGGTCAATTTATTGTTACCAAGCACAGGAAATGGAAGAAATGGCTTCTCGGTTCAGAAATCTGGGAATGTGCTAGATTGCATAAACCCCAATAACATCATCAAATACAATGCAATGTAAGAACTACTGAGTAATTTTTCTCATGCCAGGCACGTTGTTTAATGTATCATGTATTTGCTTATATGTCACTTATTCATGGAATAATCTTCCATTTGCCTTCGGTAAAAACATTTTATTGTACTGCTGTCATTATGAGCAAAACAGCATAAATACAACAAACTATTTATTTTATCTTTCCCACTAGAATGATGTCATCCAATGACATCTAACAAAAGAGATTATCTCCATCTTGATCATTCATACATATTTAAAACTATATGCATTTTCACTTAGGGCACCATTAAACAATTTTTATTTTAGTTGGAAAATGTAATTCATCATGAGATTCCTGTGTTTGCATAACATAAGTAAATATTATCCAAATGTATCAAAAATGGTGTTGTCTGTGCCAACGTTTTGTCCAGAATGTATCAGAAGAAGTTCAGGTATCACAGCGCATAATCCAACACAGAAGCTTTATCAGGGCCTGCTGGTGCAACCTGCAACACAAAATAGTGACAAATTAACTACAACCATTTTCATAAAATTACAAAGACATAGGAGCCAATCTATATATCAGTAGGATATATGGAACAATTAATAGTAAACTCATGAAGATACTTGTAACAACAATCTCTTTGAGTCTGTATTTTTATGTCTCATCAAACATAATAATTACTTTGACCAGAGTACTCATGTGTATTTGACATCATAGATATTGTATTGTATAAGCACAAAACGAAGATGATTCCACTAGCAAAAAAACTCTAAATTTGACTGCCGACGAATTTTGTCATCTTCTGAATACTAAAGACTTATCACAAAAATAACCTCCATTTAGCAAAATAACTAGCATGAAATGGTCATTTGGGAACAAAAGTTGAAAAACAATTTAATTCTCTGATTACATGAAATTATGATGCAAGTAAGAATTCACATAAGTGATATATGCATAGTGTGTATATTGTTAATAATCGCTATAAATGATGAACTGGAATCACAGGTCACTAAACCTGAAAGTTAACAGCTCATTGCTTTAAATAATTTTCGAAGATTCAGGATAAGATGACAGAAACAAATTTTTCAGCGATGACAATTCCTTAAGAAAACTAGAACAAATGCATTTACTTTAAGTAGTAGATTTCCTAACACTGTTATTCTGTTTTTAAATTCAATTTGTCTTAAAAATACATAGCTTACAAGACTAATATGTTGTGTAAATTGAGATAATGCTATTTATATGCGATAAGTACTGAGGTTGGACAGTTATCGCGTATGGATAACAGAAACAAGTATTATTACGTTTATTTGCTTCATGTTATAGCATGGTACAAATAATTAAAACATCATCTGGTAGTATTAGATTTTGTGGGCAAAATATACGAATATATTTTAGAGCCACCCCAATGATCCTCAGACATTGCTGAGGTGGGGTGGCTTATGTGCCTCATTGATACAGATAGCTGTACAGTAGGTGCAACCACGGCCAGGCGGTATATGTTGAGAGGTCAGAAAAACTGTGGTTCCTGAAGAGCGGCAGCGGCCGTTTCAATAGTTGCAGGGGCAACAGGCTGGATGATTGACTTATCTGGTCCTGTAATGTCAGCTATACAGTTAATGCAAACACCTGAAAGCAAGGGGAAACTACAGCCATTACTTTTTCCGAGGACATGCAGCTCTACTGTATGAATGTATGATAATGACATCCTATCAGATAAAATTTTCAGGAGGTAAAATAGTCCCCCATCCATATCTCCAGGTGGGGCCCATTCAGGAGGATGTTTTCATCAGGAAAGACAACACTGGCATTCTTCAGATCCCTTAAACACATAGGGAGGTTATAAATTTTAAAAAGGGAAATGGATAGATTGAAGTAAGCTACATTAGGGATTAGTGAAGTTTGATGGAGGGAGGAACAGGATATCTGGTCAGGCGAGTACATGATTATAAACACAAAATCAGTCGGGATTATTACAGGAGCAGGTCTAATGATGGATACGAGAATAGTAATGTAGGTAAACTACTATGTTCAGTGCAGTTGTCACATTGTCACACTCAAGATAGATATGATACCAATACTGAAGACAGTAGTACAAGTTTATATGCCCATTAGCCCTGCTGATGATGTGGAGATCTAAGAAATGTATGAGGAGGTAAAGAAACTTATTCAGACAGTTAAGGGATGGAAAATTTAATTGTGATTGGGATGAGATTGTGTTATTAGGAAAAGAAATGGAAGAATAAATAGCTGAATATGGACTGGGGAAAAGGAATGAAAGAGGAAGCCCTCTAGTAGAATTTTGGACAGAACATAATTTAATCATAACCAACACGTGGTTCAAGAATCATGAAAGAAGTTTGCATACTTCAAAGAGACCAGGAGACACCAGTAGCTGCCAGATAGAATTTATAATGGTAAAACATAGACTTTGGGACTAGGTTTTCAACCAGCAGCATACATAGAGTCTGGCCATATCTTATTAGTTATGAACTGAAGATTGAAAATGGGGAAACGGCAGAAAGGTAGAAATATGAGATTTAAGCTGGATAAGTTGAATGAATTTGAAGTTGTTGAGAATGTCAAAGGAGATTTATACTACAATTGACAGTAACTGGGGAATACAGTAGAAGAGGAATGCGTAGCTTTAAGATATGAAATATTCAAGGCAGCAGAGGACCAAATACGAATTGCAAAGAAATCTTAATATCACGGAAAATATTAAATTTAATTGATGAAAGGGGAAGATATGCAGCAAATGAAGCAGGTAAAATGGAGTATAGACGATTAAGAAATGAGACTGATGCTGCAAAAAGGCTGAGGAGGAGTGGCTAGAACCCAAATGCAAATCTGTTGAAGAATGAATCACTAAGAATGAATCACTATACCATCCATGGAAAAGAAAGAGATGTAGACAAGAAAAATAGCTGTATGTATGTCAAGAACCTAGATGGAAACTCAGTTCTAACTAAAGAAGGGAAAGCTGAAAGATGGAAAGAGTATATAGAGGGGCTCTGAAAAGTAAATGAATTTGTAGATAATACTGTGGGATGGGAAGAGGAAGTAGATGAATATAAAATAGGAGATAATATACTGAGAGATAAATTTGACTGAGCAATGAAAGACCTAAATCAAAACGAGGCACCTGGAGTAGATGACATTCCCTCAGAGCTACTGAAGTCTCTGGGAGAACCAGTAATGAGTAAAATGTTTCACATGGTGAGTCAGAAGTTTTAGAGAGGGAAAATAACCTAAGACTTTAAGAAAATTGTAATAATTCCTATTCCAAAGAAAGTGCAGACAGGTGTGAAAATTACAGAACCATTACTGTAAGAAGTCATGGCTGCAAAATTTCAACATTAATTATATATATAAGGATGGAAAGGCTGATAGATGCTGATCTCAGGGTAGATCAGTTTGGATGCAGGAGAAAAATAGGAACATAGGTGGCAATATTCACCTTACAACTCTTCTTAGAGGATAGATTAAGGAAAGGCAAAGTTAAATTCCTAGCTTTTGTAGATTTCGAGAAAGCTTTTGACAACGTAGCCTGGAATACTCTCTTTCAAATTCTGAAATCAGCAAGGTAAAATACAGGGAATGGAATGTTATTTACAACTTGTACACTAGCAAACAGCTGTTACTAGAGTTGAAGGGCTTGAAAGGAATGCAGTGGTTGGGAAGGGACTAAGACATGTTTGTAGCCTGTCTCCACTGTTATTCAATTTCTACATTGAGCAAGCAGTGAAGGAAAGCAAAGAGACATTTGGAGAAGGAATTAGAGTTTTAGAACGAAGAAATAAATACATTGCATTTTGGAGATGACATTCTAATTCTGTCAGAGACGGTAAGGTACCTGGAAGATCAATTGAATGGAATGGATGGTGTATTGAAAGTAGAGTATAAGATGAACATTAACAATTGCAAATCTAGAGTAATGTATTACAGTCTTAGAATATTTAGGTGATGCTGAAGGAATTAGATTGGGTAACGAAACAATAAAGGTGGTAGATGATATTTGTTACTTGGGCAGTAAAATAACATATGGTGGTTGCAGTACAGAGTATATAAAATGCAAAATGGTAATGAAAAAAATTTTGAAAAAGAGAAATTTGTTAACATGGAATATTAATTTAATTGTAAGGAGGTCTTTTTGAAGGCATTTGTGTGGAGTGTTGCCTTATATGGGAGTGAAACTTGAACGATAAATTGTTTAGATGGGAAGAGGAGAGAGGCTTTTTAAATGTGGTGCTACAGAAGAATGCTGAAGTTCAACAGGGTAGATCACATAACTAATGAAAAGATACTGAAAAAATGACGAAAAATTGAATTTTTGGCATACATTGACTAAAAGAATGTATTGGTAGGAGATATTCTTAGACATAAAGAAATCGTAAATTTTACATTGGAGGGAAGGGTGTGGGGGGAGGGGGAAGTCGCAGAGGGAGACTAAGAGACGAATATAGCAAGCAGATTCAGATGCATGTGGTTTGCTGTTCTTTTCAGGAGATGAACAGGATTGGTGAGGATATAGTAGGGTGGAGACCTGCATCAAACCATAGACTGAAGACCACACCAACAATATTGGAGTTCGACTTTCACAACAACAGTATTAGAGTTCAACTTAAAGAAATGTGTAAATCTTCACTTGTAAAAAGGACCAAAAAGTAATACCACTATTAGTATAAATATTTGTATGGAATTGTTACAAATATTTGTATGGAATAGTTTTTCATTCCACCCCCATGAACCACAGACATTGCCGAGGTGGGATGGCTTGCGTGCCTCAACAATGCAGATAGCCATACCATAGGTGCAACTACAGTGGAGCGATATCTGTGGAGAGGCCAGACTAACATGTGTTTCCTGAAGAGGGGCAGCAGCCTTTTCAGTTGTTGCAGGGGCAACAGTCTGGATGATGGACTGAGCTAGCCTTGTAACATCAGCTAACATGGCTCTGCCATGCAGTTACTGCGAACGGCTGAAAGCAAGGGGAAACTATGGTCGTTACTTCTCCCGAAGACATGCAGCTCTACTGTATGACTATATGATGATGGCGTCTTCTTGGGTAAAATATTCCGGAGGTAAAATAGTCCGCCATTCGGATCTCTGGGCAGGGACTACTCAGGAGGATGCCGTCATCAAGAAAAACAAAACTGGCATTCTATGGGTAAGGTAGAAAATTTGAAAAGAGAAATGGATAGGTTAAAGTTAGATATGGTAGGGATTAGTGAAGTTCGGTTGCAGGATGAACAGGATTTCTGGTCAGGTGAATACAGGGTTATCAATATAAAATCAGTTGGTGGTAATGCAGTAGTAGATCTGATAATGAATAAGAAAATAGGAATGTGGGTAAGCTACTATGAACAGCACAGTGAACGCACTATCGTAGTAAAGATAGACACGAAGCCAACACCGACCACAGTAGTGCAAGTTTATATGCCAACTAGCATGGCCGATGATGAGGATATCGAAAAAATGTATGAGGAGATAAAAGAAATCATTCAGAAAGTTAAAGGAGACGAAAACGTAATTGTGATGGGGGACTGGAACTCGGTAGTAGGAAAGGGAAAAGAAGGATATGTAGTAGGTGAATAAGGACTGGGAAAAAGGAATGAAAGAGGAGACTTTTGCGCTGAGCACAATTTAATGATCACCAACACTTGGTTTAATCATCATGAAAGAAAGCTGTATACATGGAAGATACCAGGAGACACTGGAAAATACCAGATTGACTTTATAATGGTAGTGAATAGATTTAGAAACCAGGTTATTATCTGTAAGACATATCCAGGGACACATTTAGACTCAGACTGTAACTTACTGGTTATGAACTGCAGATTAAAACTTAAGAGACTGCAGATAGGTAGAAATGTTAGGAGATGGAACCTGGACAAATTGAAGGAACCAGAGGTGTTTGACAGTTTCAGAGGGAACATTAGGCAAGGATTGGCTGAAACGGGGGAAAGTAATGCAGTAGAAGAAGAATGGGTAGCTCTGAGAGATAGGGTAGTGAAGGCCGCAGAGGATAATATAGGCAGAAGGACAAGGCCTAATAGAAGTCCCTGGATAACACAGGATATACTGAACTTAATTGATGAGAGGAGAAAATATAAAAATTCAGCAAGTGAAACAGGAAAAGGGAGTACAAACGTCTGAAAAAATGAGATTGACAGGAAGTGCAGACTGGCTAAGCAGGAGTGGCTAGAGGACAAATGCAGAACTGTAGAAAAATGCATAACTAGGGTAAAGATAGATACCGCCTACAGGAAAATAAAAGGAAGACAAGAAAAGCAGCTGTATGAATATCAAGAACTCAGAGGGAAGACCAGTATTAAGCAAAGAGGGGAAAGCTAAACTGTTGAAGGAATATATAGAGGGCATATACAAAGGAAATAACTTGAAGGCAGTATTCTAGAAATGGAAGACGAAGTGGAGGAAGATGAGATAGGAGTTATGATACTGCGATAAGAAATTGACAGAGCGCTGAAGGACTTGAGTCGAAACAAGGCCCGTGGAGTAGATGATATTCCGTCTGAACAGCTGATGTCGTTAGGAGAGCCAGTGGTGAAACAATTGTATCACCTGGTATGCAAGATGTATGAGACAGGTGAAACACCCTCAGACTTCAAGACGAATATCGTAATTCCAATTCCAAAGAACACGAGTGCAGACAAGTGTAAAAATTACAGAACTATTAGTTTAATAAGTCATAATACTAACACGAATTATTTACAGACAAATGGAAAAACTTGTGGAATCCGACCTCAGGGAAGATCAGTTTGGATTTAGGAGAAATGTAGGAACACAGGAGGCAATACTCACATTATGACTTATCTTAGAAGATAGGTTAAGGAAAGGCAAACCTACGTTTTTAGCGTTTGTCGATTTGGAGAAAGCTTTTGACAATGTCGACTGGAATACACTCTTCCAAATTCTGAAGGTAGTAGGGGTAAAATATAGGGAGCGAAGAGTTATATTTAACCTATACAAAAACCAGACAGCGGTTATTAGAGTCGAAGGGCAAGAAAGGGACACAGAGGTTGGGAAGGGAGTAAGACAGGGTTGCAGCCTTTCTCCAATGTTGTTCAATCTGTACATTGAACAGGCAGTGAAGGATTGGAAGGAGAGATTTGGAGAGGGCATTAATGTGCAGGGAGAAGAAATAAAAACATTGCAGTTTGCCGATGACATAGTAATTATGTCAGAGACTACAAAAGATCTGGAAGAGAAATTGAATGGGATGGACAGTGTCTTGAAAGGAAGATATAAGATGAACATTAACAAGAGTAAAACGAAGGTAATGGAATGCAGTGTCAGAAAATCATGCGATGCTGAAGGAATTAGATTAAGTAATGAGACAATAAAAGTAGTAGATGGATTTGGTTATTTGGGTAACAAGATAACTTCTGATGGCCGAACTAAAGAATATATAAAATGCAGAATGGCTATGGGAAGAAAAGCGTTTCTTAAGAAGCGAAACTTGTTAACAACCAATAATAATTTAAATGTTACGAAGTCCTTTCTGAAAGCATTTGTCTGGAGTGTAGCATTGTATGTGAGTGAAACATGGACGATATGGAGTTCAGATAAAAAGCTGACAGAAGCATTTGAAATGTGGTGCTACAGACGAATGATGAAGATTAGATGGATATATCACATAAATAATGAGGAGGTGCTTAATTGAATTGGGCAGAAAAGGAGTTTCTGACATATCCTGACTAAGAGAAGGGTTAGGTTGGTGGGACACATTCTGAGACATCAAGGAATTGTCAACTTAGCATTAAAAGGAAGTGTGTGGGGTAAAAATCGTAGAAGGAGACCGAGGGACGAATATAGTAAGCAAATTCAAAAGGATGTAGGTTTCTGATCGTATTCTCAGATGAAGAAACTTGCACAGGACAGGGTAGTGTGGAGAGCTGTATCAAACCAGTCTACAGACTGAAGACCACAACAACAACAGTTTTTCACTTGTGTGGCCATAACGTCCGTAGCTCCTCATGTAACTATGATAGGGATCTGTCTCTGCAACTACAAATAAGAGGACTCTTTTTATTACCAAAAACGTTTCGTTTTAATGATAGTAAAACAGCTTCAGTGTTCTGTAATCTCTAATATTTACAATTTATTTTTATATGTGAATCAAAAACCTTAATTACCAAAAAGAACTGGCTATTATAAAACAAATATCACTAAAATGGCTACAAAGATACTCTTGCAGACAAACTAAAAGGAAATAAGCCACAATTAAAGAAATAACCCAATAAACCACTGTAACACTGACAAACAGCACACACAATCAAAATGGCATACTCTGTCCTACCATAACTAAATTACTTACAAAATAGGTAATATATTCAGGAAAAAAGGCATAAAAATTGCCTACAAAACAAGAAACCCAATTCAAAAACACACACCCAAAATAAAATTTAAAAAAAAATACAAATACCAACAGTGTGGTATCTATCAGCTCAGTTGCAGAGACCGTAATAATATGTGTATTGGGATGATTGCCAGAACATTTTACACTAGATACAAAGAACACACCAGAGCATGGAAATATGGTACAAACCACTCAACATTTGCAGACCATCTTGAACAAGAACATGACAGGCTCAGCACCACAGAAAAAAAAAATGAAAATCAAATGGATCGTTAGAGAGAGACACCTTCTCCAAGAAAACCACCACTTACAAAGCATTACACAACAAACAATTACTCAGTGACCAAAAACATATTGGAAACCAAACATTGTATAAAATAATAGAAAAAGTTACATGAATCTCACAACTTTTTACCCCTTAACTCTCTCAATCTTCTTCCACCTCCCACTATTCATCACTACACACCTAATAGCAAATTGCATATCCACCCTCTTCCCCATTGTAAGATACTCAAAACTTTTCTCATATTCAAAGAAAAAAACATTCCGCTCCAAACTAATAACTACTCAACCTCATCGTTCTCACTTTTACCTTACATTACCTACTATACTCAACTAGAAACAAAACTCTGAAATACCCCTACCTCCACACACACACATTACTTGCACACAATCCAATTTTTATTTGTCCCCACAAACATTCAACTTCATCAATACCCCTTCACTTCACCGACACCTCTTCAAAATCAAAACTCTTTATCCTCCAAATCATGACCCCCACGCCTCTCTCCACCTCCTATCCAAAATAGCACTCTATATTCCACAACTCATTGCATCACATTTACTGTCCCACACTACTCTCTCCCCCACACAGAAACACTCGCTACCCAGAACTGTAATATTATTGTTACTTATTCAACACTCACCACACAGAATTGCAATATTACTGTTACTTATTCAACTCTCAAACCTCTCTCCTCGTCCAATCACCACTCTACCTCCCGCCCATCAACTACTTACTACTTTCAACTATTATTCAGTCATTTTTATCCTGCCATTCATCTCAATATACACTCATCACACAAATTTATAATTTCGTCACTACACCATATCACTTACATCAAAAATCAATACACTTTACAACAATTTAACACAAAGTATATAAAAAAGAAAGAATGCAAATTCCATCTGCAAAGTTGCCAACACTACAACAATACACTATGCTTACTCACTCATGTTCAAAACAAATACCCCTGGTGTGTGAAAAGGTAATTATGGACAGTGCAGCAACGAGAAGGACAATTAGGAGAAAAATAGTGATTCAGAAAGAAGAAACTACAGTACTGCAAGAAACAAATCAGCACTGCATGATGTAGGGTGAAAGCCAAGACAAAACATCTCTGTAAATAACCAAACTGTACTTTACATGTTTTGCTAACAAACTGATTTTGATCCACATATCAAAACAAAATGTAAATATCTATATTACAGACCACTGAAGATGTTTTACTATCATTAAAATAGAGCATATCTTGTAACAAATAGTCGCCTCTTATTTGTAGTTGCATAGATGGATAAGCATCCCAATCATAGTATGGAATAGTGCTTCAGTTTCTGATAGAGACTGCTGCAACAATGAAAGCTTTTGATGTATCAAAGTGGCAAAAACTAAAAGGCATTTGAGATTTAACATCTTTAGATAAATTAGCGATTATGATCAATAGTTGAAGAAAAGAGGTATCGTGGCATTTGCCGGTAATAGAAGACTATGGACAATAACAGTCAATCAATCTTATGAAGTAACCTGGTCTGCAGTTGTGCATTTAGTAGAAAGTGGAATATAATGTAAACGTAATTGGACATAATCACACTCTTCATGGATAATAACCACACTCAGAACATCTGAAGTAAAATTTTAAATTTCAAATATTTAAAAAGTAGTTTATGTCAAAACAGATTCCATATTTAATGAATTATGAACTATAAGATTCTATTTGACTCAAGTGTATTGAAGACATTCTTACATAATATACCACCAGATCAATTAATACTATCATTACTTTAAAATTCACTCTATGTTGGTGATAAAGATGCACCAGTCTAAAGAAATATGTTACGAGTATATCGTTTGTCTGATAAAGAATAATGGGAATGTTAGTAATATTATGTTACAGATTGCAAGTTACATTTCCAATAAAAGACCCAGTTAAAGTTATTTGTGAAATACCTCGAATGGAAAGTAATATAATTTTCTTGAAATAATTATTAGGAATGTCAATTAAATAGTATAGTCTTAAACAAGAATGTAACAGCATTTACTGATCATGAAAAGAAGTAATTAAATGGTGGATAAATGATAATATCATGGACTCTGGTAAACTATTGCATAAAGAATTATGAATTTCACATAAACGCATTATGCCACAGAAGCAAAATGATTTAGTCAGATCAAAAATTATTCACTACTGACATACTGATCGGTCAGCGTTGATAAAAGCCCTGAGGCATTCTAATGAAAAATATAATTAACTAGGAAATGTATAGCTGAACCAAAGAATTTGATGCATTGATGGGATAATCACCTACCACCTTAAACTTACAAATGAACAATAGTACAATAAGTAATTATTAATCACATATTTCAAGAAAACAAATTGAGAAACTGTGTGTTCATGAATATGTATTTCAAATTACTTCCTGGTGTTAGGTAGCTCTACTGGCAAGGAGACCACATGGGTATCGGATATTAGAATTTATCTATATTTATGGTATGTGAAGTTTACATCTTAAAAACAGTCAGCCAAAGCCATTCAACACAACTCTCAAAGATTCAAGAGAAAGTCGAATTTGAAGTTTTGCAGGTACATATAAGTAGGTCTTCCACTAATTGAATTAGATGCTGCATCTGTCAGTGTAGCTAAAGTGGTAGTGTTCTGGCCTTGCAACCATAGGGTCGTTCGTTCATATCCTGCCATGACTGGTTTCTTTATTTTCATCATTGTGTTCGAATACTTACACAATTTTAATGTTTAATGGTAATTTTTACAAAAAATGCACTTTTCCTTTGCTTTTGTTTTTCGTAATGTTCTATATTTCATAAAAGGTCCTTAATAATGATGGTTTCAATCGAGAATACATAAGTTACTTTTTTATAGTATTGACTTCACAATTACTTGATGACAGTAGTCTTTGATTGTTCAGTTTGTGAACAGCTACGACACTGTCATCTCAACAGCTACTAATGGCTTTCCAAGTAGCTAACCTATTCAATCATCTTTTTAGGTGACAAGGTGTTCTACATACACATAAACGAAAACTGACACAACACCTGGAATTGAGAGATCCAAAAATGTTTTATATAACTGAATTTGAAAAGGAAAAAATTTCCTGTCACAGCAGGATGTGAACCAGCGACTCTATGGTTGTGAGACTAGAACACTACCACCTGAGCTACACCGACAGATGCTACAACTGTTTTAATTATTGGTACTTATGTGTACTTGCAAAACTTCAAAGTCGATTTTCTGGAGAATTTTTAAGAGTTGTGTCGAATGGATTTGGCTGATTGTTATTTTACTTCTGAACTTCACGTACCATTCATATCAAAAAATTCTAAAACCTGATACCATGTGGTCTCCTTATGAGTTAATATTCTTTGTTGATCTGTAAATCAAACAGCATTCTTGGAAATAACTTAAGGGATACATTTACATGCACAAAAATGGAATTGCATACATTTTAAGCTTATTTGGTGAGTTACATCAGGATAATATTCATTTGCCTGTTGCTTATCTTAAAGCATATTGAATTCTGAATATGCATGTGATAGAAGCTAAATTAACAATGATGATAGTACAACACAGTAAAGAAAGTAAATAAGTAATCAGCTGAAAACACATATACACCCACTGATGTGACAGAATAACTGTTAAGAATAGGAAGGCAATGTTTAATGGAAAGGCACACTGGACATTGTGATACTCTAGTGTCTAATACAAGTTCATAAATATTGTAAAACATTTTAATTTCAGCTGATTATTGCAACTTCACCTTGGATGTGCAGTACAAATCTGATGACAAACAAAGAAAAAAGTTGTAACAGGACAATTTCATCAGGTAGTTGTAGGAAAATCTACATCTAATTATACACTCTCTCAATCTATAACTAACACACAGCATATGGTATTTACTTAATAGTTATATGATACTCCTTACTGCAGTGTTTAAATTTTTTTCTGTGAATAAATATTGAAAATGTTATTGGAAACAGAAAGGCGACTAATCAGAAATGAAGAACCAAAGGGCATAATATTTCTTAATATTTGCCTAACTTACACTTATACTTTGATAAATAGGCTACCAATGACAGCTGATGCATTGACTACAATTGCAAAAAATAAATAAACAGCTTTTAGACATAAGAACAGAAAAAAGACCAGTAGAACATACACCCTAGAGTCCAAATTAAAATTCAGTATTAATTAGTCCTTCTTTTTTCCTATGTGGTAGCATTTATCAGTAGTAGGAAAGCAGTGAACGTACTGGGTGGACTTGAACCTTCTAACAGTCATTCTGGAAATGCTGACTGACCTTGAAACACACCCACATCCTATTCCCCCAACACAGAGAACACCCATTATGAATACCACATTACATTTTTATGATTATGGTTCGCCTTTTGCCCCATCCCCATTTCCACCACTGCTGAAATGTTAGCCAATAGGGGCTCTTAGTTTCCTCATTGGTAACAGTCGGGGCTTTAATAAGCCAATAGAAGGTAATGGATTTGAACCCTATTAGCACTGAAGGCATCAAATAGAAATTTCTTGAGTCAGTTCTGCAGTGCAAGCACATTACGTTTCAGGAAATCCAGAGCCATTTAATGGCATCAGAGGACTTCCTTTAGGGAGTTCATAGATATTACTTTCATAATAACATTATGATGTCTGTTGGGAGGCTCAACTATAGAGAGCCCCAGTGCTGCCATATATCACCATTGTTGAGCAACTGTGAGGTTAGACAATAAAGGTTGTAATATATTTACATAATTATGTAATATGATGTAATGATTTTCTGATTTCAGATAATTGTCTTTGGGTACGGTTGAAGGTCAACCAGTATTCCCACTCTCTGATTACTTGGAACTCTGTATTACCTCATCTGAGTTCAGGGAATTATATCTGAGTCCAGTTCAAGATCAATTAGCATTCCCAGAATGACTACTGGGTAGGATTCATGGTTATACCGAATGCTCATTGCTCTCCTACTCACATTGTAACAAATCTATTATGATTGGAGGCCAAATTTTGGAGAGTTGTGTGCAGCGTTATACAAAAAAAGGGGCAGTGGCATACCATAGCAGCTTTTTATTTCTCATATTACTTCATTCTGAATTGGGAGAATGAATAGTGACAAATTATTTAAATTTCAATCTAACTGAAAATGTTGACAGTGATTGAAAAGTTACTTGATGACGAAGGAGAACAAAGTTTTTACAGAAAGGAAATGATTTATGCTTATTCTAGTCACTTAATGTTTCTCAGGGATCATTCAGTGAGAACACAATTGTGAAAGCAGTGACATGGGAAAGAACAAAATGAAATGATTATTTGTGTCCTTATAGGATTGCTAATACTATAAATAAAACTATAGTGTATGGACCAGAAGGGAAGTGAAAGAGAAAAGTTAATTTCTAGTGCATCCTCTCTCATAACTATGGCTCAGGGCTGTAGTAAACTAACGGAACCATAAACAGTGGGATGTTTCGTCCTATTTAATATTAAAGATGGTTAATTGTGCATCAAAAAATATTATAGACACCAATTACATATTTGTAAGAGCGTCAACAGGTAATCATCGGTATGTGAGTAGCTAACATGCAATTTATTCTTGAAATAAAAATTAGAAAAGTTATAAGATTACTTAAATTAAGCCGATAAAAGATTCTTATCTCAAAGTAAACAAGTTCTAATGGAACATAAGACACAACTACAGAGCAGCGTTTAGCAATAAAAGTTGGGTCACCTCTATAGCCAGTGCTGTCAGTCAGGAATAAAATAGCTGCAAATTCAGCTGAAGTATGTTGAAGGGTCTTTGTGCATGAATCCCACGCCTGCAGCCATTAGCCCTCGATTATAGTATACATCTGCTTTAAAAACTACAAATCGAATGATCCCTCATACTTCCTTTCTGAGCTACACCTCTGCGAAACGAATATATACGAGGGTTGCGTCAAACGTCATGGCTATCGTTTTCATGTTCGTTCTGGGTTTTTCGTTGAGTATGTGGCTCGGTTTTCTATTGGAGAGGGCGTTGAGGCCTCCGATCATGCGCGGTTATACACCGCGCCCCGATTCCAACCTGGAACCTTTGTGCCTTTCGTGTGCAAGCGCTCTACCGTCTGAGCTATGAAGGACCGCTTCACGCTCCGTTCTCACAGATTTACTTCTGCCAGTAACTCGCCTCCTTCTTTTCAAACTTCATAGAAGTTCTCCTGCGAACTTCGCAGGACCAGCACTGCTGAAAGACAGGATGAGATGGAGACGTGGCTTAGCCACAGTCTAGGGGTTGTTTCATTCTGGAACTGTAGTGGTGTTTGCATGCTGACAATAGCGTACGTACGCCGTACTTAGTACTAATTTGCGTTTTGTTTCAAATCTATTCCATATTTCTGGATTTCTGGAACACTTTTGACACTGTACCCCACTATCGGCTTCTAATGAAATTGCGTGCTTATGGACTATCTCCCCAACTGTGCGATTGGATTCACGATTTCCTATCAGAAACGACACAGTTCGTTGTAATTGACGGTAAATCATCGCGTAAAGCACAAGTGATATCTGGCGTTCCACAGAGAAGCGTTATAGGTCCCCTACTCTTCCTTGTGTTTATAAACGATTTAGGAGACAATCTGAATAGCTCCCTTACACTGTTCGCGGATGATGCTGTCGTTTATCGGTTAGTGAAGTCAGCAGAGAATCAAAAGCAACTGCTAAGCGATTTAGACAAAATTTCTACATGGTGCGAAAATTGGCAATTGACGTTAAATAAAGAAAAGTGTGAAGTAATACACATGACCACTAAAAGATATCCGCTGAACTTCAATTACGCGATAAATCAAACCTTGAGGTCGTAAATTCTACCAAATACCTAGGAGTTACAATTACAAACAACTTTGACTGGAGAGAACACATAGAAAATATTGTGGGGAAGGCAAACCAAAGGTTACTTTTCATCGGCAGAACGCTTCGAAGATGCACCAGCTCCGTCAATGAGACTGCCTACATTACACTTGTGTGTCCTCTCCTGGAGTACTGTTGCCCAGTGTGTGACTCTCACCAGGTGGGACTGACGGAAGATATTGAGAAGGTTCAGAGAAGGGCAGCTCGTTTAGTTTTATCACGTTACGGGGAGGAAAGCGTCACGGAAATTCTGCACGAATTGAGATGGAAATCGTTAAAAGAAAGACGTTATTCATTGCGGCGTGATCTGTTTGCGAAGTTTCAAACACCGACTTTTACTTCTGAATGTGAAAATATTTTGCTAGCACCCACCTACTAAAAATGTTCAAATGTTTGTTAAGCTTATGGGACTTAACTACGGGGTCATTAGTCCCTAAACTTACAAACTACTTATGAACTACTTACGAACTAGGACGAAATCAGATCGAAAACGGAACGATGTAGTCGTTCTTTCTTCCGCGCGCTGTTAGAGAATGGAACAGTAGAGAAAAGTTATGAAAGTGGTTAATAAACCCTCTGTCAGGCACTTCAATGAGATTTGCAGAATATCTATGTAGATGTAGATTATCGAGTCTCTCCACTGAATTACTTCGTTACATTCGTAGTTAGTACGTCATAGATGTTGGAGACGTGATAACTGTAGGTTGTTAGCAACTATGAGGCTATTTATTTATTTATTAATAATGATTTTAAAAATGCTGGAGATTGCTTGAATAATCAAAAGATGTTATCAGTAGATTCTTTATTTTCAGTTCACGACATGTTTCTAGCGGAGCCCATCATCTGGTGATCGACATTACATACGAGGCGCGTCCAGAAAGAATGGAACGGTATAGAAAAGTTATGGCCGCGGTGGAGTAGCCGAGCGGTCTAAAGCACCTCGCTGTGGAGCGCGCGGTTGCTCGCCGTAAAGGTTCGAGTCCTCCCTGAGGCATGGGTGTGTGTGTTGTCCTTAGGTTAGTTTACCTAGGGTTAAGTAGTTTGTGAGCTACGGACTGATGATCACGCAGTTTGGTCCGATAGATTTACAGGCATTTGATTTGGATTTGAGAAAAGTTATGAAAGTTGTTAATGAACCCTCTGCCAGACACTTAAATGTGATTTGCAGAGTATGCATTTAGATGTATATGTAGATGTAATATTTCAATAATTGTCACCCAGTAGGTGTGTCCGCACGAAATTAGTTCGGTCGCAGAGTGCGTGTCTGTACTGAGAAGAAGGCTATTTAGCTGTAGCGAGGCAGGGGCTGAGTGTCGTCAGCGAGACGACAGGTCTCGTGGCGCGGATGCTGTCGGGTCCGGCTGGCCGCGCTCACCCTTTGACTCGGAAGCCGCGGAACGGGTGTCCGGTCCAGGCGGCCGTGGGAACGCAGGCTCCGTCCACGGCGCATCCCGGTCGTTGGTGACCCCTGCACCTGCATTGTCCATCTCCGCTCTCGCCTCCTCTCGTCACAGCACCGGCGCGGGAAACAGCCGCGGCTCGGTCCACCGGCGGCGTCCGGACGCCAACCTGTGGGATGAGTCAGTCAGGCTGATAGCCCAGTCTCGCCAACTCACTTGTTCATGACAAATTGCGAACACTCACAACTTTGTTAGCCTGTAACAGTGGGGGGTTCGAATCCCCCCTCGGGCATGGATATTTGTGCCGTCTTTAGTATAAGGTAGTTTGTAAGTTTAGGGACTGATGACCCCGTAGTTAAGTCCCATAAGCTATACAAACATTTGAACATTTGAATTTGTAACAGTGGTCGGCAAATTTGCTCGTCTAAAGAGCCAAATTTTAAAATTACAAAGGTTTTTTGTAAAACAACCACCAGTCAAAAAAAGTTCAAATGTTTTTTAAGCATATGAGACTTAACTGCGGGGTCATCAGTCCCTAAACTTGCAAACTACTTATGAAGTAACTTATACTAAGGCCAACACAAATATCCATGCCCGAGACAGTACTCGAACCTCCAACGCGGGAAGCAACCAGTCGCCTGTATGTGGAATGTCTTCATTTATTTTTTTCAAATGTTCAAATGTCAGTAAATCTATTGGACCAAAATGCGTCGTCATCAGTCCGTAGCCTACAAACTACTTAAACCTAGGTAAACTAACCTAAGGACAAACACACACACACCCATGCCCCAGGGAGGACTCGAACCTCCACGGCGATCAACCGCGCGCTCCGCTGCGAGACGCTTTAGACCTCTCGACTACTTTGCCGCGGCTTATTTTTTCCCATACCCGGTTTTCATATACGTAGCTTATCATCAACAGATGGTAAGACAAATTTTTCATTACAGATTTTAACAGTTCTTTCACAGTTTTACTATGTGGCGAGTATTAATAACATAATAATGTCGACTTTTCAGCCCAATGATGCCACATGGCATCGCCATCTTTATCTGTAACTCTCTGCTCAACGATTTATCCAAAGATTATGAACAACACTGCATTACTTTCCCAAATTCATTGCAGGCATTACATCGAGGAAACAGAAGCCGGCCGCAGTTGCCGAGCGGTCTGCGGCGCACCAGTCACAGTCTGCTCTGCCGCTACGGTCGGGAGTTCGAATCCTCCCTCAGGCATGGATGTTTGTGTTGTCTTTAGTATAAGGTAGTTCATAAGTAGTTTGAAGTTTACCGACTGATGACTCCGCAGTTACGTCCCTTTAAGCTTAACAAACATTTGAACAATTTGAGGAAACAGAGGATCATTAGACTACAACATATTGACAAAATATGAATAGTTGCTTATGTCTAAAATAGAGTACAAACAACAAGCATTTCAAAATATCATATCAAGGTAAATAAAACAAAATGATTTAAAATTTCATTAAACATTATTGTAAAATGTGTAAATTTGTCGTAAAAATTTTGAAAAAGGTGTCAGGTACGGTAAAGGAAACAAATTCTGCCCAAAAATGCCATATGAAGTCTTCCCAAATTTGCACCCAAAAAAAAAAAAAAAAAAAAAAAATCAAAAAACTACATTAGTCTAACCAGTCATCATGAAATGAAATTCCCTATGATAAATTTTTGTTTATAAATTGATATAATTTGGATTGGAAAGCATTAAAGACGCAACTTACAATTGGTATCACAAGTAAATGTAAATGATGATATCAATTGTAAGTCGATATTATTATGTTATTAATTCTCGTCACGTAGTTAACGTATTTTCTGCTGCTCTCTGTCACAGATCTGTAAATGCCGCCATACACCAAATGTTATGTAAAAATTTGTCTTGCCATCTGATGATGATCTGCTAGGCATATCGAAACCGGTTATGGGAAAAGATGAATATAAACATTCCAGATAAAGGCAACTGGTTTCTGTTTTTTCAGGTTACGTTTATTCACCACAGTTGCAGTTTTCCTCATCCATAAGAGCCGCACTTACTATATGGAAATATATACTTTTTGGAGTCGGATAATAGAACCAACAGGAAATAAAAATTATTCGTATCTATTGACAAAAAGAAATTGATAAGAAATATATGGCAATGCAGATTTAATGCAAACAATGGCGTTTTCTGTGTTTGGAACTTTGACTATATATGCTTTTTTAGTTTTTGATTTTAACTTGAGGAATTAGCGTGGTTAAATTTGAATACCGTAAAAGGAAACGATCTTTCTTGGACGTCTTAAATTTCTTCCCTCAGTTAAAAACGTTAAATAAGTATTATGGATCCAGAAAATCCACGTAATGTTTCCAAATCAGTCGATGTTAAACGATAAGAAGTAAATTTTATGTATCACACCTGTCTATTACACGGAAATAGTTTAAAAAAAAAGCATGTTCATATAGGTAGTTAACAATCGAAGAACGTGACAATTTACCTACATATAGCACCTAAAATGAGAGTCACTTGCTAAAAATACACTCCTGACCATTAAAATCTCTACGACACAAAGATAGTTCTGTTTACAGCATCATGATGGTCGCATCCGTGTTTGGCGACATTGCGGTGAACGCACATTGGAAGCGTGTATTCGTCACGGCCATACTCGTGTATCAGTCAGCGTGATGTTATGAAGTGCCATTGGTTACACGTCTCGCTCACCTCTTGTTCGCATCGACGGCACTCTGGACAGTGGCCGTTACCCTTCATTCGACCCTGCGAAACCCAACATTTCAGCAGGATAGTGAACGGCGGCATGTTGCAGGTCCTGTACCGGCCTTTCTGGATACGGGAAATGTTCGACTGCTGCCCTGGTCAGCACATTCTCCAGATCTGTTCAAATGTTCAAATGTTTGTATAGTCTATGGGACTTAACTACGGGGTCATCAGTCCCTAAACTTACAAACTACTTATGAACTACTTACGAACTAGGACGGCACAAATATCCATGCCCGAGGGGGGATTCGAACCCCCAACCGTAGTGGCCGTGCAGACCGTGACTGGAGAGCCTTAGTCCCCTCGGCCAACGCGGCCGGCTCCAGATCTGTCACCAATTGTGGTCAATGGTGGCGGAGCAACTGGCTCGTCACAATACACCAGTCACTACTCTTGATGAACTGTGGTATCGTGTTGAAGCTGCATGGGCATCTGTACCTGTACACGCCATCCAAGCTCTGACTAATGCTCAGGCGAATCAAGGCCGTTATTACGGCCAGAGATGGTTGTTCTGGGTACTGATTTTTTAGGATCTATGAACCCGAATTGCGTGAAAATATAAGCACATGTAGGTTCTAGTATAATATATTTACCCAATGAATAACCGTTTATCATCTGCATTTCAACTTGGTGTAGCAATTTTAATGGCCAGTAGTTTAGAAACTCTGTGACAAAGTTATATGGCAGATATATCTGTATGATCCGTAGTTGTTTTAAAGATACACGTAACTGGTGCCTTATTACACTATGTAGATATTTTCATCGATCACGAGCTTTTTACGGATCTGTTCGGCTCCGACCTCTAAACACACTGGTTACTGCGTACTAGCGCGTGTCGTGCGTACCTTTCCGCGTATGCCTTTGGTACAACTCTCGAAATACCAATTCGCCCGCAATTAACAAATGCTGCCGCCAAACTGTGAGGACCGGAGACCGGAGAAAATGGACGTTTTAAGCGCCTTTGGATGACACGGTATGTAAACTGAGAGTACAGGATTTTTCCCTTCCAAAGTCTTCCGTCAAACAGACTTTCAAAATTACTGCAATTCATAAACAACCAACGCTCTACATACCTACCTCAATTACGATGAAGTTGTTCATCGTGACCATAAATTTTGGCAGGAGCTGTTCTCGGAGTCGATTCCTCAAAGAGCCGTTCTGGAGAGATCGAAGAGACGCATGCTGCTTCCTAGCCGCAGTTTGCTGACCACTGACCTATAACAGAACACCAAAGGTAAACATTACGCCGCACAGAAATGTACTTCAATAACCTAGTCATTTTGGTATGAGTATGATCGGATTTAATGAGTTATTACACAAAGCAACAGCCAATATCGTCGATTTTTTAAGAGCAATTGAATGGAATGAGCAATGTCTTGAAAAGAGGTTATAAGATTAACATCAACAAGAGCAAAAGAAGGATAATGGAATGCATCGTCAGAAAATCAGGCGATGCTGAAGGAATTAAATTAGGTAATGAGACAATAAAAGTAGTAGAGGAATTTTGTTATTTGGGTAGCAAGATAACTTCTGATGGCCGAAGTAAAGAAGATATAAAACGCAGAATGGCTATGGGAAGAAAAGCGTTTCTGAAGAAGCGAAACTTGTTGACATCCAATATTAGTTTAAATTTTAGGAAGTCCTTTCTGAAGGCATTTGTCTGGAGTGTAGCATAGTAGGAGGTGAAACGTGGACAATAAGGAGATCAGACAAAAAGGTGATTGAAGCTTTTGAAATGTGGTGCTACAGACGAATGATGAAAATTAGATGGGTAGATCACGTAACTAATGAGGAAGTGCTCAACAGAATTGGGGAGAAAAGGAATTTCTGTCGTATTCTAAGAGAAGGAATAGGTTGATGGGGAACATCCTGAGACATCAAGGAATCGTTAATTTAGCATTAGAAGGAAGTGTGTGGGGGTAAAAAATTGTAGAGGGAGACCGGGAGACGAATACAGTAAGCAGATTCAAAGGGATGTAGGTTGCCGAAAGTATTCTCAGATGAAGAGACTTGCACAGGACAGGTTAGAGTGGAGAGCTGCACCAAACCAGTCTGCGGACTGAAGACCACCACACACACACACACACACACATACCACTCCCTTCAGGCCATACTGCCATAATCGGATCTCTGTTAAGGTACTTCTATCAGCACATGGTAAACTTACAGGCTGACGTTTACTGAACTAATTGAAAGAAAATGTAAAGTGCAAACTACGGCGTGCACACAATTTATTCAACATGTAAACGCCGCTACAGATAATCGGATGTAGGTGCTCACATGTTCGTTATGCCTCCCTTCCGTGAGGATTATGTACCGGAAACGAATAGCGCAATTTTGCGTGAAATTCTGTAGCGGATTATCAATAATGTCGATGACCTCCTGAATGGTATATTTCACGCCAGCAATGGTTTTGGGGTTATTTATATACATCTTGCTTTTAATACTTCCCCACAAAAAGGAGCCGCATGTGTTCCAATCCGGAGAATATGTTGGCAATCGAGGCCAATACCAGTAGAAACAGGATGCGGCCCCCCAAGTGCTCCTTCAAGACAGCGACCCTCCTGCTTAGATGAAGTCGAGCTCCGTCTTACATGAAGTGTACCTTGTCGAAATCGGGTTCACTTTGGATAATGCGGACGATATCATCTGCAACACCTTCACGTACCGTTCGGAAGTCAGTGTGCAGTTAGGGAATGTCTCACCAATATTCGCATTAGCATTCTGATTCCCATCAAGACCTGCAGCCAAGCCTGCAGTTGGAATGTCCTAATGCAAAGAATTAAGAAGTTATGACGATTTTACAGTTTAATAATTAAAATTTTGTTATAGAAATGGTTTAATGCCAACACTGTCATTGGCAGGCCATAATGAACATAAAATGTTTTACACGCCTTAGCACTATACTGATACTTGCCACCTCAAAACATACACAGTGTCTCTAAAATTGATGACTAACTTCGAGGGGATGTTGACGGGATATAGCAGATCCAGTTCTACATAGCAATCCATGTCTGAAAATAGCTACCAGCTGCGCTATAACCACTTACTCAACTTGATACTGTGAAACATATCAGCCACTGCGTGCTCTTCGCTTTCCATATTTTGGGAGGAGGTACTAAACACCAAAACAAGAGAAAATGTCCAGTAAACATAGACTCTAAAATACATACCATAGGAGCTATGCACAATTGACAGGTTGAAAAGATGTATTCCGCGGTGTCCAAGACGAAGAAGGGCTTACAGCTCTTAAGGTAATCATTTTAGAGCCGATGTTTCCGGAAATCTTTTTCGTGTTTTGGCCCTTTGTAGTTCCCGTCGAAATATGATAAACAAGGAGGTAGTGCTTGAGGGGATTTTTTTAACAGAATGAAGTTGCATGATTTCTCATTGCCGCATTGGATCACATTTCAGAACGTAGGCTCTTATGTAAAGTCTGATGAACTAATTCGCCTTTACATCACCTCTAAGACTGTCGGCGTACGTTTGTAACACCGAGTATATAAAGTCAGTTTCGACTCTGGAGCGGGGTGTAACTTGATATGAAACTTCTGGCAGATTAAAACTGTTTGCTGCACCGGAAACTGAACCAAAACACTTGCCTTTATGTTGCAAGAGCTCTACCGACATTTTCTTTTTTTGTTTTGCTTTTCAAGATCTATCAGTTCATTGGGCACATCAGATTACATTTGTTTCATTTGTTATGGATAGGATCTCTGATAAAAGGTTTTTTTCCCACTGAACCACACGATACGCCTCATGAACGCTCCTAACAGCTTTAGTTCTTTCATTACCGCGTTCCTGCCTTGTGTATTTCACAACGGTCTTCCTCCATAACTTGCACGTACCGATCCCGTATGTTATGTAGGATAACGTCTCAGAAGTTTTGAAGATAGGAGATGACGTACTACCGGAAGTAAAGATGCTAGTATAGGGCGTCAGTCGTGGTCGGGTAGCTCCGGATCACGAGAGACTAAGGTGCTGTTTTCGACTTCCTGTCCTGGACACAGGATTAATTTGACAGAAAGTTTGAAATTAGTTCAAATCCCTGGGACCAAAGTACTGTGTTCCTCATTCCCTACGCTTACAAACTACTTAAAATAATCTCTAAGACTACACACACACACACACACACACACACACACACACACACACGTCATGAACCAGCCGCGTGCTGCGCAGCAAGGTGCCTTAGAACACACGGCCATTTCACCGCGGATTGAGGTTGGTATAAGGTTTGCGGTAATTAGTGTCCGTCAGTCACGTTTTGTCTTTGCGGACCACATACTCTGGAAAAAGAACTAGGCCCAGTGACTAAAATATATGTAAAAAACTATATGTATAGACAAGTAGACATCAATATACGTACGACGTAAATAACTGCACACGCAATTAATCTAATAAGTACTGTAGAGTACACGAAATAAAGCAAACAACGACGTTTTTTAATCCCAAAAACCGTTAAAACTGCACAATAACGTACAATGCAACAATACGCACAGCGATAGACTCCGCCCGACAGGTGTCCAATCAGTGATAAGTGTGCACAAGCTTTCGAGTCTGAGCATGGTCTGACTAACCGGAGCCGCGGTGGAGTAGCCGAGCGGTCTAAAGCACCTCGCTGCGAAGCGCGCGGTGTAGGTTCGAATCCTCCACAGGGCATGGGTGTGTGTGTTTGTCCGTAGGTTAGTTTACCTAGGTTTAAGTAGTTTGTAAGCTACGGACTGATGACCACGCAGTTTGGTCCGATAGATTTACAGACATTTGAACATTTTGACTAACCGGAGTGACGGACCATCCAAGGGGTTCTACTGTACACCAGTCTATTTCGAGTGATCTTACCCCAATACCGCTTCTTACCGTCCCCTTCGGCGAAGCGTAGTGAGTTGGTGAGGACTAACGACTCATTCAGCCGGACGACCGCCGGTGTCCCCGGAAGGTGTAGTCCGCCGCGCGTGGCGTGCGGCAGCTGGCGGCGGCGGTGGCGGCGGCGAGGCGCGAGGAGGCGGTGGTGGCGGCGGCTGCTGGGCCTTCCGGCGTGGCGCCTATCGATTGCGGAGGCGCCCCCGCCTCCAGATCCCGGCCAAGACGTGCCGCCCTCTCCTGCAACGCCGCCGACACACGCCCGGTCAGCCGCCGCGCGTCATGCGCCTGAGGCCAGCAGCAGTCGAGCCGAGGGCACCACTAGGCACTGCAATACGGCACTAGTTTCAATCCAGTGGGATTTATTAAAAATCAAAAAAGTCTATTACATCTTACAGCATCTGATTAATTAATTTCCTGTTCTGTGAAACAATTTGTTTTGCCCGTCGCAGTTGCACAGTTTCGAAGTCAGTGACTAGCTTCCGACTCTACTGTCCATTATCAAACCATCAACCTTTTTTCAAACCATGATGTCGGGCCCGGTCGTCTTGGGAACCGCGGTGGCCGAGAGGACTGATGCGCGCCAGTCACGGTCGGGGTTCGAATCCAAATCAAAATGTTCAAATGTTTGTACAGCTTATGGGACTTAACTACGGGGTCATCAGTCCCTAAACTTACAAACTACTTATGAACTAGCTACAACTAAGGACGGCACAAATATCCATGCCCGAGGGGGGATTCGAACCCCCGACCGTAGTGGCCGTGCAGACCGTGACTGGAGCGCCTCAGTCCCCTCGGCCACCGCGGCCGGCGATTCCAATCCCCCCTCGGGCATGGATATTTGTGCCGTCCTTAGTATGCAGCCGGGTGTGCTCGCAGCCACGGTGGAGTAGCAGAGCGGTCTAAAGCACCTCGCTGCAGAGCGCGCGGTTGCTCGCCGCGGAGGTTCGAGTCCTCCCTGGGGCATGGGTGTGTGTGTTTGTCCGTAGGTTAGTTTACCTAGGTCTAAGTAGTTTGTAATCTCCGTATCACATTGGTAGAGTGCCAGACTACAAATGCGAAGGTCGCGGGTTCGATCCCCGCCAGGTCCTAGGATTTCTATCTGTCACTTTCCACTTCTTTCCCCTCTGGCAGTATTGCTCATGTGAAAAATACCGAGTAGCACCGTGTTTCGGAACACACGTTAAACTGTAGGTCCCCCTATAACTGGTGGGTAAGTCAGTTCGAAGGTCGGAGGAAGGCAACGACATACCACCTCCAAACAGGACCATGCTTAGTAATGCACTGTGGTGTTCAAACCAATCTTCGGATTGTTGACTGCTTTACCTTTAAGCTACGGACTGATGACCACGCAGTTTGGTCCGATAGATAAAAAAAAAAAAAAAAAAAAAAAAAAAAAAAAAAAAAAAAAAAAAGTGGTTTGCGGTAAAGCGCTAGACTGGAAACAGAAGGGTCGCGGGTTCAAAACCCGGCCAGACTTCGGATTTCTTCAGTCTGCACTTTAACCCATCCTTCACCTCTCAACGAGGTGAGGAGTCACCAGAAACGACACGTGGTTCGGATTCCACGTTAAGCTGTAGGTCCCCTTTCCGCCGGCCGCGGTGGCCGAGGGGACTGAGGCGCTCCAGTCACGGTCTGCACGGCCACTAAGGTCGGGGGTTCGAATCCCCCCTCGGGCATGGATATTTGTGCCGTCCTTAGTATAAGGTAGTTGATAAGTAGTTTGTAAGTTTAGGGACTGATGACCCCGTAGTTAAGTCCCATAAGCTTAACAAACATTTCATTTCATTTTTTGTCCCCTTTCCCCGGTTGGATAACTGGGGTAGGCTAGGGACACGCAAGTCGCCGAAGTGGGGTCCAATTGAAAGACTTGCACCAGGTCACTCAGCTACACGAAATTATTATTAGTCCTATATTCAAACCGTGATAATGGCTAATGGTTTGATAATGGACGGTAGAGTCCGAAACTAGTCACTTACTTCAAAATTGTGCAACTGCGACGGACAAAGTAAATTGTTTTACAATATATTCCCAGTTGCTGATCCTAAACCATCATAATGATGAATTTTCATAAATTTTCTATTTGACTTCTTATTTATAAACAAGAAGTTCAAGAAAAGTAGTAAATGTCAGTATTTGGTAATTTTGTGATCTTTATATTCTAGTTAAGGAAAATATTAGGCCTATTTATAACCTTTATCAAAGGTAATTGTAATCAGTCTTATTTTTTGAGATATATACAGTATCATATTATAACCTACAAAACATAATCACAGATTTCAGCCATTAATATTAAGTAATTAATTATTTTTACTGATTTTTGAAGAAAAAAAAAGAAAGAAATCTTTAATAGTTTGGATGGGGCGACTTTCGTTTATCATGCAAGCGACTTTTGCATTTTGGCAACTCATTTATAAAAACACTATAAAGCCACAAAATTCACTAGAAATAAGATTAGAAATAGTAGTTCGATGTCAAGTAAACAAACATTATACTTACTTTGTGTCGCGGAATGACTTCAGAAAAATGATAATAATAATAATAAAAACACGTTTACAGAGTCCAATGGAAACTGACTGGCGCAATGTAGCAGCTGACGCGCAACGTCAGCTAGTGTATATAAGGTCTATAAACTTTTTGATATCACCTGGCGAGGATACTGGAGGTTCGTTCCAGCAGCTGCCAGATTGCTTGACGCGCATGCGCAACGTTGAAATTGTGTTCCAACAGCGCCTTCTTCTGCTTCCGGCTACTTAGAATGTGGCTGTTTGGTGTTCCAGCAGTCGCCGCAAGCAGCCAGACGCTACCCGGAACAATATTTCTGGCGCGGTCAAGCTGCCAATTTGCGCATGCGCAGAAAGGTCTTACAAGGAAAGTACTTGGGCTCGAAGAAACATATCTGTATGAACGTTTGGTTACAGCACCTCAATGTGCTAGTGGGTGTCGTTTTTATGCAATCATGCTCTAGATAGCACTCTAGATGTAATTGTAGACGCCATACGTAATGCAGATATCTGAACTATAACTTATGTAATAATCGTCGTACATGTTGTCTAGTGTATTGTCATCAAAAGCCGTGATGATAGATACAACTTTAACCTTCTTCTCGGAAGACTGTTGGTATTCACTGCCACTGATTCCATCGCCTCTTCCCGCACTTACCGTAGCACTACCGCTAGCAATGAGTTCTTCATCATTATCATCCCTATTATCATCATTATGTGTTAGTGTCACAATAGTATTTAACTTACGCTCACATTTCTGTACCATAACAGATACGAGAAAGCATGCGAATGATTCACCTTCTACACTAATACCATCTTCACGAAGAATGGTTCTTCGTAACTTCATATCAAGCAATCGCAATACTTTAGCAGAAATGATTATCAATCGCCGCTCCATCGGACGCTTCACCACACAAATGTCACAAAACGCAACTTCGGAGGCACACTGCACCTTCCTTACTGGCGAACGGACAGGTCAAAGTGCAGTGTGGCACAAACAGAGGCCTCTAACGTACGACTGCAGAGTTTTGCAGATGCGGGAGTGTCACTAGTGCAATAAGGGATCTTTACATTATCTCTCGTACGATTTTGATGTATATGTGTTTGTTCGAGACCAACTACTTTCCTTGATAGTTAGAGTGGGGTGAAGCCATCACGTGATAGTGTGTGTTTGAAGGGTGTTTTTCGATTATTTCGACGTCACTACAATCCCACTTACGATCAGATATTTTTCGTTTACACTTCTTCGTTTTTAGGAAAGAAAATAATTTAATTATTCCTTTAAACTTACCTTCACCTGCAGCCAGAAACAGTGCAAAAAGAGTTCCAGCTGCGCATGCGCAGTAACACCTGTTTCTTAACGCTTGAAAGTAGCTGTCTGGTAGCTGCTCGAACGAACCTTAGGGCGCAGCGCGGCAAGCTGCGATTGTGTAGACGGCAGGTTAAATGGCGCGATAGGAGTCGTGTGTGATCGACTCATCTCCACCGAGCTGAGCCGGCTGGCAGCAAACAGCGCGCTAGTAGCATACACCCACCCTCCCTCCGCTCTCCGCTCCCACTTCTGAATTGGCATAATTAGTTTACACATTGGATGCCTGTGCGTGCAATTCACAGTAACACAAACCACTGAACGGCAACGTCTCGTCAACTCACGTCGCAGAACGCGCTGCGAATTTAAGACGAAGCGCGGCGAACTGAATTTAAGGCGGCAAATTTGAAAGAATTTCCGTGACTTTATGCTTGCGGATCCGCGGACTGTTGCGGGATGCCGCAGTTCCTAAAATTATGCCGGATCCCGCTCGATTGCGGCACTGCACTTTGCTGGATTGCAATCCCTAATCGCTACTTGCTGGCGATGTAATCCCGGTATTCAGACCAGTGACGTTGTTAGCGTAACAAGGGCTCCGAGTGGGACGCCTTTTTTAACCCGTAAAGTACTGAGCGATTTCTCTTCACTGTGTTCCAACATGGTTCACGGTGTGGATTCCTGTAGTCATGTTCTAGTTCATGAACCATGGGCAACGTATGACGGAGCAAGTGTGTGGTCCTGACAGTTCGGATACCATTTACTCTGGAATAAAGCAGGGCATCTCGGACGTAAGTCGTGGCCACATTTGTGCTCAGACGCCAAGGACTACCAAGTCCAACGGTTACTCTTTCAACCATTAGAAGAAAAAGGCCAACTGGACCCCGGGAAAGTAAGGTTAGCAACCTGCCTCCCAGGTACTTTGATCTGACGCTAGCAAAAATCAGAGCAACATGCCTCGGACCTTTGTAGGTGATGGAATCCCACCTCTCATTTACAGACCAGGGACTCCACAGATACGAATTAGCAAACGATCTGGAATGGGAAGGGGAAGAAGAGTTGGCACAGGCTGAAAGTTAGATGAGGTTACACGTCATAACTTACATTGGTGTTCTGGTGAGGGGAGAAGAAGCAGACGAAGTGGGAGAGTTCAAAGTGTACCTCTCAGGAGTCAAAGCAGGAAGAGCACTAACGGGTATAAGAGGTTTACTTAAGGAAAACTTTTATATCTCCAGGATGCGGCAGTAGAAGGAAGTGGGCTGTGGCTAGCAAAGGATGTGGACAGGGTCTGCAACTAAAGAAGCGATTAAACCGCATATACTTTCATTACAGATGAAAAGAATACTCAACTTTGGTATTGTGCTTGTTGTACAATTTCTTCCTAGCTACAAAGCAGTTCGGCAATGATCTACATCAGTAAATAGTAGTGTTCCGGTGTGTGATACCGTAAATCGCTGGTTTCCTGTATACGGATCTCCTGGAACTGTAGCAGTCCTAGATCTGCTTCGTACTCTGTCGTAATCCTGTATTGCCTGTCGTGGCTGTGGTTCGGCGGCATATCTAGGCGAGGCCTCATCCCCTATTGGCCAGCGCGCGAAGCAGGCAGAGAGGTAACGAGACGGCTGGTGCCCTCGGCGGTCTAAGTACTGTAGAGCGAGTTATCACTCGTGTTCCACTCGTGCGGCGACTTATACACTATACACTAACCGCCGACGTTGTGGTGAATAGCGACGCTACAACTAAAGTATTTGCACTCAACATAGTTATGATAAGGTATGTAATCGACCGACTGATGTGGACTGCCGGCCGCGGTGGCCGAGGGGACTGCGGCGCGCCAATCACGGTCTGCACGGCCACTACGGTCGGGGATTCGAATCCCCCCTCGGGCATGGATATTTATGCCGTCCTTAGTATTAGCTAGTTCGTAAGTAGTTTGTAAGTTTAGGGACTGATGACTCCGTAGTTAAGTCCCATAACCACTACAAACATTCGAACATTTGATGTGGACTACTACAACAGTCGCCAGTAAGAAAATTAAATACAAGTTTGTCATATTTGGGGGCAATCCTTTCAATCAATTTACTAAGGACAACAGCCAATATCGCTTTTAATTTTTATTTTCATTACCGCCATCTTCAGATCTTTCATTTCGTTCCTCACACCACAAGTAAAATCTTATAAAACACACTTATTCGCCAACGTTATTGTTGGCTTGTCATCATATAAATAAAAAATCACAAACCGCATGCTGTGATGAAATGTGATCACTGAGTTTTCTATGTGGTCACTAAGATTTTTTGTTTTAACGTAGTGACCAGATTACATTACAGCATGAAGCCTTTGATATTTCATTCATATGATGACAAGCCAACAATAAGGTTGGTGAATAAGTGTGCTTTTAAAGCTATTTATTTGTAATGCGAGGAATAAAATCAAAGATCCGAAGGTGGCAGTTAAAACTGTCGAAACTGGTCATGTAAATAAAAATTAAAAGCGATCTTGGCTGATGACCTAACAAAATAAAATAAGGATTCTGTCAGTATATTCGCCCTGTGAAGCGACAAACCAAGATGAGATGCGCCAATTGTATGATGCACTCAGTGATATATGTGTTAGTGTAAACGAAAAGGTCATTGTTTTGTTCAGGATGACTTCCACGTCAGTACAGGAAATTGAACTCAAGGGTATGAAAAGTTTTTCGGTAAGTGTAGAGAGGACATGGAAACCAACAGGAACGAAAAACAGCTCTTGGATTTCTGTTTCAGTGTGGGCTTAGTGATCACAAACTCTCTTTTACAGCAAAAAAATACATTAACCGGTATATCTGAGAAGGCCGGGGAAGCAGGTCTAAAATTGACTATAAAATAGGCCCAATAGATCAGGAATTCAGGAAGGCCATCATACTATTAAACACAAACATCACCGTAATCAAAATTTCACAATTCTGTAACACGCATGTTGTAGCAATAGAGGCGAAATGCGGTACAGACAGCTGGGTGATTGACACAATTTACGCACAGTTCAGTCACGGAATAGGAACATATGCAGACGTCATCAAAGACCTCGCAGACTACTCAAAACACAACAGACTAATTATATGGGCAGACATTAACGGAAACTCCTCCTTATGGCCCTCGGATGGGACAGACGACAAAGGCAGATACGTGAACAATGTAAGTAACGAGGCTGGACTATATATATTTAACTCAGAGGGACAACTACCGACGTACTGCGGAAGAGACGGATCAGGGAGTCGGATTGACATTACACTAACAAACAATAAATAACTTGCGCACATTGTGGATTGGACTGTACACGACAAGAGCCTAACAAGCGACCACAGTGTCATTACTTTCAAAACACTATCCAACAGAAACAACTCACACACGACACCACACAATCCCTACGTTCTTCATAAAGCTGATTGTCATAAATTACAAACATTTGTACAAAACAAAAACATCGCTAGTAAACATGGCATCGTGGACTATAGAGCCCATATACCCACACAAATAATTCAACAAGCACAAGCAATTTACATGTCCATATCATCTGGCAAGAAACATGGGCCAGAACAATGGGCAGACCAACTGACACGACTAAGACAAGATATTGGAAAAAAGCGTAAAATGTACAAAAAATCATGGCTCGATCCAGACAGACAATACGTCTCTCTGTAAACGTACAAGCCAAAGACCTTCACAAACAAAAGCTGTTGAAGACGAAGGAAACACAACTGGGTACGTTTCATGGCAACACACACACAACGAAATATTAGGGGGAACCATACAAGATACTAACGCAAAACGTAAAGACCCTATTAGTTATTAATACGCTTACGCCACGATGACGGCACAATGACTAAAAGATGGAGACATACAGCACGTCACTTGCTGAACAAAATCCTCTCTGAAGGTGTCACTGACACAGACACCCAGGATCAAACATATATGAAAGATGCACTTGCCCAATTGCGCAAGAGGAAGCTGCGGTAGCGTTATCAGAATTGAAAAAAAAGTACCAGGTCCAGACACAGTACATCTAGTGGTAACTAAACAACTAGCACTATAGATCATCCCCTTCCTAAACAATTTATTAAATGACACATTACGACTGGGTAGGGTACCCACAGTTTGTGAGACCACCAATGCAGTAATTATAAAAAAGGACCGAAGCGGGATCCTTCAGATCCTATATCCTACGGACCAATATGTCTAATTAATACGTTGGGAAAAGTCCAGGAGAAGCTATTGTCTGGGCGTTTACAATCACACATAGGTCTCCGGGGACTAAACACACTCCAATTTGGCTTTAGACAGGGGACATCAGTTGATGATGCATTCATCAAGGCACTAGCGTTAGTATAAAATTCAACACTAAAATACGCTAACGCAATCATGATAGACATCGCAGGTGCATTTGACAACTTGTGGTGGCCTGCATTCTTCGCAAGATTCAGAGAACTGGATGTACCCCATAGCTTTATCGACTAATGTAAGGATAGAGTGATAGAATGGCGAGTGGGCAATTGCAAGGTGGTCACACGAATGACCAAGGGATGCCCACAAGGATCGATCTGTGGGCCCATCTTCTGGTACATCACTACTGACCCTCTTCTAAACCTAACAGAGGAGGACAATAGGACAGCTGGAGTTGTCGCTTATGCAGACCACCTGATGGTTGTTGTTCAGCTAAAGGGGAAAGCAAGTGGCATACTCAATCACGATATGGTGCACCATAAACAAACCCCAGACAGCAAAAAATAAAACTACATACATTCCTACAAAAGGAGCTCTATAAAGAGATCCATCAATCAAAATCGGAGAGAAAAAACATTAAAACAAGTAAAGTTATACGCTATCTACGAGTACACATTGACGAGATATTAAATTACAAGGAACACATCAGGATACAAACGGAAAAGGCGAAAAAATTCTATACAAACTGGCAAAGCTAAACACAGAACAGTACAAACTTCCTTTGTCAGTTACACGGTCTTACCACAGTGCACTTTTCGAATCAGTACTATGCTTTGCAGCAAGTAGCTGGGCGCAACTTATGATGCTAGCCACCGACGTTACGTCGGTAAGGTGGGGACAGAAGAGCGCTCCGATAGGCTACCGGGAGCTTTCCGGACCACCTCAGTGGAGGCACTGTGTGTGGTGCTGGGGATCTTCCCGATCGATATAACCATCAAACATCTTGCTGCGATTCACTGGTTAAAGAAGGGCATACAAGATCTGTTGAAGCCACGATGGAGTAGCCGAGCGGTCTAAGGCGCCTCGCTGCGGAGCGCGTGGTTGCTCGCCGTTGGAGTTTGGAGTCCTCTCTGGGAGATGGGTGTGTGTGTTTGTCCTTAGGTTAGTTTACCTTAATTTAGAACTTTGTATGACGGGCAACCACAGCTAAAATATTTATACATAATTAAGAAACTTTCACACAGTTAAAAATTAGGTGTTAAAATTGTAAGAGTCTGAATGAAAGTCCTTGGTCCACTTGAGCTGTTACTTTATTGGAGTCGCGAAGACTCGCACAACTGATTTCGCAACCTACAGTTGCATCTTAAGGCGCTTTTTAAAAGTTTTCCATATGTCATTTGTGATGGAGAACGGGGTTAAAAGTTAAGTCGTACCGCAAGCACCTTGGCTTTTTTCGTCAAAAAGATAAAAAGAAGTCTACCGTGCGGTTCTTTTAACAAAAATGACAAGAACCGCACGGTAGACTTATTTTTATCACTCATAATTTTTTCTTTCATAAGTTAATTAACCTGTGTATTGTTAAATTTAACTACATATAAGACGAAAGTATTCAGTGTAAATATCCAATTAACTGTGCAAAATGCGACCTGTTTTAGCAACCAGACAACAGGTCATTGTAAACGACAGCAAAATAGATAAATAAATAATAAAGTTTCGTATCCTCTCCTCGATTAGTTCTGAGAGTTTGTACACGTTGGAAAATATCATTCTGTATATTTGAAAGAAACATCCCGGTTAGCCGCGCGCTTTCAGCAGCCACTATCTACGACCGGCAGACATTTCAACGACGAATTGACGACAAGAGGTCGTTGTGCCGGTCACCCTAAATGTAGGTTTTTAGGTGGTTTCTCACATCCCGCTATTTGAATACCGGGCTGGTACATATCTTCCACAACAGTTACATGGATTACCAATATTTTCACAAACGTTCGCTTACATTTACAAGTAGGCTGTAACAAAATGCACACAGATACTTGAGGTACACACGTATATCCCAAGAAGGGGGGGGGGGAGAGGGGAAGAGGGTGATAGGGTGGCGTCAAAAAAGGCATCCAGCCACAGTGCCAAATCTATAGCTACCAACG
This sequence comes from Locusta migratoria, assembly GCA_026315105.1. Lineage (NCBI taxonomy): Eukaryota > Metazoa > Arthropoda > Insecta > Orthoptera > Acrididae > Locusta > Locusta migratoria. The sequence goes on from CM048744.1 coordinate 278,884,594, forward strand.
TGAGCTCCTTCAAGTGGAAAAAGCGAAAGGAAAAGTTGGAAGGACATACAAAAGTGAGGATCAAAATAGCGATTTGGTGACATTGGTAGGATGGAGACAATAGAACCATGTGAGCCGTTCCAGTCCAGTCTTCAGTTCCATCTATGTTTCTTCGTGCCGTGATTTTCATGCCCTATTTTGATTCAAATTGTCTAGCGATGTTAGCCCGCGTTGGATAATCAAATATTTTTATTTATATTGCTAAAGCCATGGTCTTTCTAATCGATTAGGGCATATAGTTTCCAAAATTCAGGAACATTAAACGTTGTTCAAAGCTAAGAAACATACATAATCATATGTACGTGGACAGTTAGCGTACCAGATACCACGTTAAACCTGTTACCATAACATAGACTTTTAGCAGGCACAGTAAGTTTGGACTACAGTAAGCAGTAAGCGGAAAACTAATGTGGCCAATTACTGTACTAGACGCCGCGGTAAACATTTTGCTATTCTAAAATTCGGTAGATTGTCCCCACTCCCATGAACCACAGACATTGCCGAGGTGGGGTGGCTTGCGTGCCTCAACGATACAGATAGCCGTACCGTAGGTGCAACCACAGCGGAGGGGTATCTGTGGAGAGGCCAGACAAACGTGTGGTTCCTGAAGAGGGGCAGCAGCCTTTTCAGTAGTTACAGGGGCAACAGTCTGGATGATTGACTGAGCTGGCCTTGTAACATCAGCTAATGTGGCTTTGCCACACAGCTACTGCGAACGGCTGAAAGCAAGGGGAAACTACAGCCGTTATTTTTCCCGAGGACATGCAGCTCTACTGTATGAACATATGATGATGGCATCCTCTCGGGTAAAATATTCCGGAGGTAAAATAGTCCCCCATTCGGATCTCCGGGCGGGGACTACTCAGGAGGATGTTGTCATCAGGAAAGACAATACTAGCATTCTACGGGTCGGAGCGTGGAATGTTAGATCCCTTAATCGAGTAGGAAAATTAGAAAATTTAAAAAGGGAGATGGATAGGTTGAGGATAGATATAGTGGGGATTAGTGAAGTTCGGTGGCAGGATGAACAGGATTTCTGGTCAGGTGAATACAGGATTATAAATACAAAATCAATTGGGGGTATCACAGGAGTAGGATTGATAATGAATAAGAAAATAGGAATGCGGGTAAACTACTATGACCAACACAGTGATCGCATTATCGTAGTCAAGATAGATACGAAGCCAACACCGACAATAGTAGTACAGGTTTATATGCCAACTAGCTCTGCCGATGATGAGGAGATCGAAGAAATATATGAGGAGCTAAAGGAAATTATTCAGACAATTAAGGGAGAGGAAAACTTAATTGTTATGGGAGACTGGAATTCGGTAGTAGGACAAGGAAGGGAAGGGAAGATAGTGGGTGAATATGGTCTGGGAAAAAGGAATGAAAGAGGAAGCCGCCTGGTAGAATTTTGCACGGAACATAATTTAGTTATAACAAACACCTGGTTTAAGAATCACAAAAGAAGGTTGTATACGTGGAAGAGACCAGGAGACACCGGGAGATACCAGATAGATTTTATAATGGTAAGACATAGATTTCGGAACCAGGTTTTGAAGTGTAGGACATACCCAGGAGCAGACATAGACTCTGACCACAACTTGTTGGTTATGAACTGTAGGCTGAAACTGAAGAAACTACAGAAAGGTAGGAAAATAAGGAGATGGGACCTAGATAAATTGAAGGAACCTGAAGTTCTTAAGAATTTCAGAGGGAGCTTCAGGCAACAATTGACAGAAACAGGGGAAAATAAAACAGTTGAGGAGGAATGGGTGAAATTGAGAGATGAAATAGTGAAGGCAGCAGAGGACAAAATAGGTAGGAAGGCAAGACCTACAAAGAATCCTTGGATATCACAGGAGATACTAAATTTAATCGATGAAAGAAGAAAGTATAAAAATGCAGTAAATGAATCAGGCAAAATGGAGTACAGACGACTAAGAAATGAGATTGACAGAAAGTGCAAAATGGCTAAGCAGGAATGGCTAGAAGGCAAATGCAAGGATGTAGAAGAATGTATAAATAGGGGAAAAATAGATACAGCCTACCGGAAAATAAAAGAAACATTTGGCGATAAGAAAAACAGCTCTATGAATATCAAGGACACTGATGGAAAACCAGTTCTCAGCAAAGAAGGGAAAGCTGAAAGGTGGAAAGAGTATATAGAGAGGCTCTACAAAGGAAATGAACTTCGAGACAATATTGTAGGAAGGGAAGAGGATGTAGATGATGATGAAATAGGAGATACTATACTGAGAGATGAATTTGACAGAGCACTGAAAGATCTAAGTCGAAACAAGGCCCCTGGAGTAGATGATATCCCGTCAGAGCTACTGAAGTCTCTGGGAGAACCAGCCATGACAAAATTGTTTCACATTGTGCGTAAGATGTATGAGACAGGTGAAGTACCCTCAGACTTTAAGAAAAATGTTATAATCCCCATTCCAAAGAAAGCGGGTGCAGACAGGTGTGAAAACTACAGAACCATCAGTTTAATAAGTCATGGTTGCAAAATATTAACACGAATTATATACAGAAGGATGGAAAAGCTGGTAGAAGCCGACCTCGGGGAAGATCAGTTTGGGTTCAGGAGAAATGTAGGAACACGGGAGGCCATACTCACTTTACGGCTTATCCTAGAAGATAGATTAAGAAAAGGCAAACCAACATTTCTAGCTTTTGTAGATTTGGAGAAGGCCTTTGACAATGTTGATTGGAATAAACTCTTTAGAGTTCTGAAGCAAGCAGGAGTAAAATATAGGGAGCGTAAGGTTATTTACAACTTGTACAAAAACCAGACAGCGGTTGTCAGAGTTGAAGGGCATGAAAGGGATGCAGTGGTTGGAAAGGGAGTAAGACAGGGTTGTAGCCTTTCCCCAATGTTGTTCAATTTGTACATTGAGCAAGCTATAAAGGAAAGCAAGGAGAAATTTGGAGAAGGAATTAAAGTTCAGGGTGAAGAATTAAAAACATTGCGTTTTGCCGACGACATAGTAATTCTGTCAGATACAGCAAAGGACCTGGAAGAGCAATTGAACGGAATGGACAGTGTGCTGAAAGGTGCATATAAGATGAACATTAACAAGAGTAAAACTAGGGTAATGGAGTGCAGTGTAAATAAATCAGGTGATGCTGAAGGAATTAGATTAGGTAACGAAATAATAAAGGAGGTAGATGAGTTTTGTTACTTGGGCAGTAAAATAACAAATGATGGTCGCAGTACAGATGATATAAAATGCAGAATGGCAATGGGTAGAAAGGCGTTTTTGAAAAAGAGAAATTTGTTAACATCGAATATTGATTTAAGCCTAAGGAAGTCCTTTCTGAAGGCATTTGTATGGAGTGTCGCCTTATATGGGAGTGAAACATGGACGATAAGCAGTGTGGACAGAAAGAGGATAGAGGCTTTTGAAATGTGGTGCTACAGAAGAATGCTGAAGATTAGGTGGGTGGATCGCGTAACTAATGAGGAGGTACTGAACAGAATTGGGGAGAAAAGAAATTTCTGGCATATCTTGACTAAAAGAAGGGATAGATTGGTAGGACACATTCTTAGACATCAAGGAATTGTGAATTTAGCGTTGGAGGGAAGTGTGTGGGGTAAAAATCGCAGAGGGAGACCAAGAGACGCGTATAGTAAGCAGATTCAAATGGATGTGGGTTGTCGTTCTTATGAAGAGATGAAAAGGCTTGCTCAGGATAGAGTAGGGTGGAGAGCTGCATCAAACCAGTCTCTGGACTGAAGACCACAACAACAACAGCTTCAAAGACACTTTACTGAGTAACATCGAAAGGCACTGGACACAAATGACGAGTGCACAATCACATACCGAAACGTCCTCCTGGGGCAGTGACGGTGAAGGGACACCTAGCACTCAACCTGTCCTACCTTATTCTACAGTTCTTCTAATTAAAAAAAAAAAAAAAAGAATAAAAATCTCTGCTTCACTATTCCACGCATAATAGTTTAACGATTGTAATGCACATGCCCTTAAAAGTTGTGTACGTGTTGTTTAAAGTTGAATCAATCGTTTAATCAGACAACAAAAGTAGTTTATTTTAAAGTTACTCATTCAAAACCTGATCTGGTATTAGTTGTAGTCCAAATTGTTGCCACATATTGATGTTTAACAGTCAAGAACACTAAGTCATCAGATATCTTCATCAAAATTTAACTGAACACGTACATTATTCAGTAACACAGTAATTTGGTTTAATTATGGCACTGATATTGATGTATATACTGTTAAATAAGAAACAGTGCATTAAACTGATTATGTGCGCAACGGATCTTTTAACAAAACAACTGTGACAAGTAACCTGCCTGAAACACACACTGACTATAATCAAAAAAATTTGACTGCTCGAAAGATATTAAAAACACAAACCATTTTCTTAATGTTTGACTACGAGAATTTTATGCAGATCAGTACCTGATTACCAAAATTCAGTATCATAATCAATAAACTGCAGTGTTGCATAACAATCATTTACTACGGTACCAATAACGAAATCTGTTCAACAAAATTACCAAAATCAATACTGCACTTTAAATCCACAAATAACTAATTATCAAATGAAGGAAGTAGGTTAATCTTCTAACTACGTAAATGAAACAGGAAAGAAAGGTCAACTTTGTTACTTATTATTAATAATCACCATTACAATACCTAAATGATACAACCTTTTATAATTACGTGAAATGCAATTACCATCATTCCAGGGGTGGAATAACGTTTTCACAATAATAAGAAATACAATATATTCCAAATACAATCAAATCAACTTGCTGCCACATCAGCCTCTGCTCTACATCGGAGCCATACATACAACTCAACTGCTCTCTAAGCGAGCTGAACCACGAGTCTCTATCTCTGTCCCTCTACAATGCTATGCGATACATAATCTTTGACAAAGATGAAACTTCACGGATTTATGTACACATATCGATACACAAAGTAGAAGCAATATTATACATTTTCTTGCAAGCAAGTTACTCGACACAAAACAGGAGGTACAATATTAGACATTTTGTTACAAATTCAGCAAAATACATTTTCTACGGACACGTTTCACCCTGTACTCACATCAAGAGAACATAAGCTCTCCACGAGGCCAAACCTCCAAGTGGTGCTGCGTGGGCAACGGATCTCGCGGCATCAACTGTGCAGAATTAAAACATTACGATGGGCATCCGTGGAGTTAGTAGACTGCACGGAGTACTATGGCCCATACAAACCGTCTTGAGTTTATGTATTTATTTATTATTATTATTATTTCAATGCTGAAGCGAGCGCAAAATTAAGAAAAATATTCATATCATATTACTTTGTTTCGACGGTAGAGTGGGGCTAGGCCTCACAATCAAGTTTTCTCCGGGACAGACTGTCCCACTCAGTCCAGTTGGCGGGAACTAACGATCCGTGTCTGACAGCCTTTATGGCACTCCGGAAACCTCGGGCTCCGTTGCCCTTACAAGACCACGTGGTGCTGTGAGTTGTAAACTACAGGTTGGTTCCAGCAACTGCCAGAGTGCTAGACGCATGCGCAACGCTGAAATTGTGTTCCAGCAGCGCCTTCTCCCGTTTCTGGCTACTTGGAGTGTGGCTGTTTGGTGGTCCAGCAGTTGCCGCAAGCAGCCAGACGCTACCCGGAAAAATTTTTAAGGCGCGGTCAAGCTGCCAGTTTGCGCATGCGCAGAAAGGACTGAGCTAGAGTGAGGGGTAGCCATCACGTGATACGTGTTTGTTTGTAGCGGGTTTTTCGATTATTTCGAAGTCACTGCAATCACACTTAAGATCAGATATTTCTCGTTTACACTTCTTCGTTATTAGGAAGGAAAGTATTTTAATTATTCCTTTAAACTTACCTTCGCCTGCAGGCAGAAACAGGGCAAAAAACGTTCCAGCAGTGCTAGTATCAAACAAGGGTTTTTACGTAATATTAGCTGCTCATGCGCAGTAACACATGTTTCGTGGTGCTTGAAAGTAGCCGTCTGGCAGCTGCTGGAACGAACGTCACCTCACTGTATTAATGAATTCAACCTGGCCATTCCATTGTCGGAGTTTTCTCTAGGAAATACATAGATCCAAAAACATCAAACAAAATTCAAGAGGTATTAAATAGCGCTTTCATTATTTATTTTTCATTCTTGTTTTCTAGAAAAGTGTCAAATCACGACGGACATTTTTTGTTTCCTGGTTATATAATTTTGACTTTTTACAGTGCTATTTGTCCATAGACGATGTTTGTTTTATGAGTGAAACGTAGGTCATTTCTTTAAGATATATCTATCGCTTGAGATTATAGGGTGACCAGCTCTCCCTTATTATAGGGTTCTGCCGTATTTCAGCACTTTTTTTAATTGTTGTTGTTGTGATCTTCAGTCCGCAGACTGGTTTGATGCAGCTCTGTCCCGTGCAAATCTCTTCATCTGAGAATACATTCGGCAACCTACATCCTTTTGAATCTGCTTACTGTATCGGTCTCCCTCTACGATTTTTAACCCACACACTTACTTCTAATGCTAAGTTAACAATTCCTTGATGTCTCAGACCGTGTCCTACCGATCTATCCCTTCTCTTACTCAGGATATGCCAGAAACTCCTTTTCTCCCCAATTCGGTTAAGCACCTCCTCATTAGTCACGTCATCTACCCATCTAATCTTCATCATTCGTCTGTAGCACCACATTTCAAAAGATTCTATTATCCTTTTATCTGAACTCCTTATCATCCACGTTTCACTGCCATACAATGCTACACTCCAGAGAAATGCTTTCATAAAGGTCTTCCGAACATTTAAATTAATATTGGAAGTTAACAAGTTTCGCTTCTTTAGAAACGCTTTTTTCCCCATAGTCATTCTGCATTTTATATCTTCTTTACTTCGGCCCTCAAAAGTTATCTTGCTACCCAAAGAACAAAATTCATCTACTGCTTTTATTGTCTCATTACCTAATCGAATTCCTTCATCATCGCCTGATTTCTGACATTACATTCCATTACCTTCGTTTTACTCTTGTTAATGTTCATCTTATGTCTTTTTATTATATTTTTTAACTCTCCCGTCTCCCTTATTCTCTACCTATTTCTCCGTATATTTCGTCAGTGATCACTAAAATCCACGAAGTACTATCGACACTTGAAATTCTCTCAGAGAGATGACCGGAATAACTTTTCTTATAATAATCAATACTATTCCCAATCACTGTTCGTGCTTCTGCGGCCTTTGGAATGCGATCGCGTCGTACCCAACGGCAGTTGACGTTTTTGGACCAATGATGACTCGCGAAAGCGGATTATAGACATCAAGCAGAAGCGTGTCATTAGTATTTCTCCGGTGACTCAACAAAACATTTCGCAACGCTTCGAAAGAACCAGTAATGATGGATCGCTTGTCGCTGGGGCGGAGTGGCCGAGCGCATTGAGGTGCTATGCTCCGATGCGCGAAGCCATTCCCCGTCGGGGGTTCGAATCCCCCCTCGGGCATGGATGTTTGTGCTGTCTTTCGTGTAAGTTAGTTTATAAGTACTTTGTAAGTTTAGGGACTCATGACCCCACAGTTATGTCTCATAAGCTTAACAAACATTTGAACATTTCGATCGCTTGTCAGCCATTGAAAATAAATCAGATGATTAAATGTCTGTAAATCTAAGGGACTTAACTATGCTCGTACGGCTACAAACTACTTACACTAACTTACTGTAACTTATGCTAAGGACAACACAAACCCATGTCCGAGGGAAGACTCGAACCCACGTCGGCGAACGGCCGCGCACCGCAGCTGGGCGCCTTAGAGCGCATAGCTATTCTGCCGCGGTCATCCAAAACAGAGAAAAGTTAGCACCAAATGTGTCGATATGGGCAATTTCCTTGTTTTTGTAAAGTGTTCGTGTGTATTTTAATTTGCTTTAAAGTTAATCGGTTTTCATTGTGTGCTCTCGCAGTGAAAATGAAAATTAAAGACAGTTTTTTGTACCACAGAAACGTTAATGAACAGTTTAAATATATAGAACAATATGCCAGAAATGATTTTATTAACTTCTAGCATTCCTTAAATAGTTATCTTACAAAAATCGATATATCAATTGCCAATCCAATATATTTGGGTATACTATTCTTCTGCTACGCAAATGAGTCTTATTACTGCCATTGTTCTCTTAAAAACTTACTCTCATGTTGTACAGCTATCCCAAAATACGATGTATGAGTAAAAATAAAAAAAAAGTATGTCTGATTTTTTTAATGTTTACATACCCATTATTATTCATAGGAAGGAAATATATATAATTGTGTAGTTGAAATTTACTGCGACTAAATTTACCTTATTGTCCCTTATAATCATGATCATATTTTGGTCATGTCCTTTAAACCCGTCATCAAAAGTTGCTCTAAGCGCCAATTGAAAAAAAAAATACCAGGTCCCGGTGCAACCATTTCAATGTAACTAGAAAACAAAGGAAACAGGAGGAAGAAGTTTAAGAATAGGCGGAAACATTTCTGTTGCTGCAATGAGCTCGGTCAGAATAGCGTAAATTCCGATGTTATGGGACGGCGCTACAGTGCTTTCTTTCTGCGCATGCGCTGTGTTCAGCGTGGCAGGAAATTCAGAACTTCACACTGGGCATAATCTATAGCTAACTGACGTCCCAGGCGAACTCGCGGTAAGGCTGACGCAGGCACGAAGACGGACGCACCTCGAGTAGTCGATTTTGACTAGGAAAACATTCGTGTAAAACAAGTTTTACTTTTAAAAATTGTTCAAATGTTTGTAGAGCTTATGGGACTTAACTACGGGGTCATCAGTCCCTAAACTTACAAACTACTTATGAACTAGCTAATACTAAGGACGTCACACCGCGGCCGGCAAGTTTTACTGTAAATGGAGTACGTAGAAATGTTCAAATGGTTGTTAAGCTTACGGGACTTAACTACGGGGTCATCAGTCCCTAAACTTACAAACCACCTATCAACCACCTTACACTAAAGACGGCACAAATATCCATGCCCGAGGGGGGATTCGAACCCCCGACCGTAGTGACCGTGCAGACCGTGACTGGAGCGCCTCAGTCTCCGCGGCCACCGCGGCCGGCAGTACGAAGAAGTCCGATAGTTCGGCATCCAAAAAGGAAGGAAGGTTGGAGTTTAACGTCCCATCGACAGTGTGGTCATTAGAGACGGAGCTTACGCTCGGAGTATTTGGGTAAGGATGTGGAAGGAAATCGGCAGTGCCCTTTCAAAGGAACCATCCTGGGAAACCTAAATCTGGATGGCCCGAGGTGGATTTGATCCACCATCCTGTGGAATGCGAGACCAATGCGTTACCGCTGCGCCACTTCGCTCGGATTCGGCATCCACTACTCCGGAACGCCCGATGATCCGTCAACAGGACCCAAGGGAATTTGTTCTTCCTTTGTTGCAGCCGCTACCGCTACAGTTACGCTGACGTCACCGACCGACTGTTCACATGAGGCGATCCGCTGCATGGCCGGTCACCACAATGTTACGCCAGCGGTCGTCAATGACGCAGAGCTATTATTGTTACCGGAAGCACTCAGACCTTACTCACCAGATCTCGGCTGTTACTGTACTGTACAGAGGTACCTTTCATTGTCTGGATTGTTTGCATTTTCTCGCCATTTAACGGTGGTGTCTGTCATATCATAATGATACTTGGAGCTTTTATTCACATTTCATCAGTGAGAATGTTGTCGAAACCCAACCTTCATCAAGCTCTAAAGCCCTTTCTATACGAGACGTGCAACACGCACAAGGAAGTCGTTGTCAGCAGCAGCGGCCCTTGCGATAGCCCGTCGAACTACGAAGAAGCGTTCAAACTGGATGCACTTTGTGAAGTTGAACCCAATGACAATAGTTCAAATGTTCAAATGTGTGTTAAGTTTATGGGACTTAACTACGGGGTCATCAGTCCCTAAACTTACAAACTACTTATCAACTACCTTATACTAAAGACGGCACAAATATCCATGCCCGAGGGGGGATTCGAACCCCCGACCGTAGTGACCGTAGTGGCCTCAGTCTCCGCGGCCACCGCGGCCGGCTGACAATAGTTGTTGACTTCTGAGTAGTACACGTTACTGTAAGGTATTTGGGTTACAGCATTGAAAATGCTAATAATCTTGCTAGATACCCTAATGCTAATATTAGATGCATTAGGTAAGAAAAAGTTATGACATACTTCGTGTTCTTAAAAGAATTTGGTAGTGGCTGGTTGTTGTATTCACAGAGTAATAAGCTATTTTTCAGTTATGTACCTGATGGCATATTTCACTTTGACAATCAATTTTTAACATTAGCTGTTTCAGGCAGCCATGTTTGATTTTTTGATGCTATGAAATATCTAAATGTTGGAGAATACAGCACTAAAGCAAAGACGTAAATTGTGAAACTCTTACGAATTTAATGGTTGTACAAAAGTTGCATAATCGTAGAATATACTCAGAAAGTGCCAAACAATTGTGTCTGACGATAAATTTCGTTCATATGCTGCACTTAGAACGCAAAAAAAACTACATATATAGTTTGGTTTCGTTAGGAAGAAGAAACGCTGTTGGCGAATTTCTACACCGTATGTGTAATAAATTTACACAAAATCGATAGTTGCTGTATATTCGAGGAGTCTGAAGCTGTTTTGTAGTTGTATATTTCAATTAGACATAGTTTTGGCGACTTAAATGAATACTCTCTCTAATCAAAAAATCTTACGCACATTTAAAGTTCGCGCGGAAGTTTGCCACCACAATAACCGCCGAGGCGCTCTTCAATTTGTCCGCTGTTCGCAGTCGGCCGCTTACGGGATTGTGGGGTCTTGGAAACTGAAGTACATCACCGTGTCCCAAGGTAAAACCACCACTGTCCCAAGGTGAAACCATAGGTTGTACCTTGGGACAAGTTGTTACAAAAGTGTTCTTTATTGGTAAGTAATTGTATGAATATTAGAGCTAGGGTAAACTGCTGTTCGTTCAACATTACCTAAAATTGATGCCTCTCATGGGGCAAATTATCAAATTTCTTGTAAAAAAATCGTAGTATGAAAAAATTAAAATGTAAAAAATGTCCCAAGGTACAACCCTTTCCCCTATATCAGTTGTCGCATAGCTCTATTACTGCAGACAGCAGCCGTGCCGCGGAAGTGAAGGAGAACGGTGCGCGTTTTTGCAGTGGAGTGCCGGGCGCGCGGAAGACAGCGTAAACTACAGCGTACCAGCAGACTGGCGACAGCGCGCGCGGTGCCGTGCCGTGCCAGCGCCGCTCTGGCGTGAAAGTATATTAGGAGCGGCCGGCGCGCCACGCCGGAATGCTGCGCTGTGCCGCGCGCCAAGTGCCTCCTTGAGGTCACACTGGCTCGGCTCATCTTGCGCGACGCAGCCGCGCACGGAATGCCGACGTTGGTTTTAGGGCGCCAGGAATGCGGATCATCCGCGGTATTTAACACCAAAGACGGCCCGCCCGCTAAGCAAAATAAAACCGCGCTAAGGAGGAGGGAAGATGCGTGCAAGGAGGTTAAAAAAATGAAGAAACGCGGGGAGAGGCGGAGGGGAAGAAGCGAGAGCTAGAGTGAGAGAGAGAGACAAGAGGCGCCGCGGTGCGCGCGCAGCCAACGGCCGTCGCCATGGCAACGAGCTGCCGCACTGCGCATGCGCCGCCTCGCGCGCAGGCCGATCGTTATCTCTTTCGCACGGCGCTCGCTCCGTCTCTGTCGCGCCGGCAGCATTTTAGCGGCTGTTTTTCCTGTCGTCTCTCTCTGGCGGGCATTCTTCCTCTCCTTTTCGGCCGCCCCTCCTCTTTTCGCGCGCCGGCAACGGCCACGCGGTCGCGGAGACGCCGATTTTAAAACGTTTGCGCGGGAAGGGACCGCCGCCGCTGCAGCGTTTTGGAGGAAGGCGTGCCGGCCGGCGGTCTTGGGCGGAATTCCCGGGCCCGGGGGTCCCGCCGAGGAAATCGATGTGTTGCCATTAAACAGGCCGGGCGCGGGCAGGGCGGGCTGCGGCCGGGCCGTCTCGGGTTCGTAAGAACGGCCTCCCCGTGTTACTTGCCGCCATCAATAACAAGAATCTACTCGTGCCTATCTCGCCGGCCGGCTCCGCGACGTTTTTGCCTCCCTCGCCGCTCCCCCCCCCCCTCCCTCCCTCCACACCGGCAGTCCGCCCTCGCCCGGGCTTCGCTATTCGGAGTACTGTCTCAAGATTTATAGCGCAGATCCCGTCTGAATAGCGGGCGTCCCTTCTGCAGTGCCGCACAGTTCTGCCTGTTTACTGCCCGCCGGCCGCGTAACTCGTGCAAAGCCTGCAGAGCTGCAGATAGCAGCTCCACTCACTAAACACAGCTCTTGTAGTCTCGGGCGATCCATGTTTCCTGAGATACAACTGATAATATTCAATTTTGTGTTTTCCAGTAAGATCTATTTTCTCATCTTACTTATCTAAACCACTTTTGATTACTACATGTGTAGGTTATCTACATCTGCAAATCGCATTTAAGTGGCTGGCAGAGGGTTCATCGAACCACCATTATACTATTTATCTCCCATTCCTTTCTCGAACAGCGCGCGGGAAGAAAGAACACATGAATCTCTCTGTTCGAGATCTGATTTCTCGTATTTTATTCTGATGATCATTTCTACCTGTGTATGTGGGCGTCAACAATATATTTTTGCATTCGGAGGAGAATGTTGGCAATTGGAGTTTCGTAAGTAGCCCATGTCGCAGCGATAAGAGCCTTTGTAATGATTCCCATCCCAGATCTTGTATCATTTCCGTAACGCTGTCTCCCCTGTATCGTGACAATACGAAACGAGCTCGGAGTGTGCGCTAATATGAAACATCCTGGCAGATTACAATTGTGTGCCGGAACCGGGACTCGAACCTGGGACCTTTGCCTTTCGCGGGCAAGCGCTCTACTACACGACTCACGGTCACGCCCAACAATTTCTGCCAGTACCTCGCCTCCTACTTTTCAAGCTTCGAATTTCTCCTGCGAAACTTGCGAGACTAGCACTCCTGGAAGGAAGGATGCGGTGGAGACATGACTTAGCCACAGCCTTAGGGATGTTTCCAGAATGAAACTTTCACTCTGCAGCCGAGTGTGCGCTAATATGAAACTCCTTGGCACCGTGAGTCGTGTCGGGATAGCTCAGTGGAGCCGGGCGTCGTGGCTCAGCGCCTTCTGTAATAATAAAAGCTGAGCCAAGAACTCGTCGAACAAGAACGGACAAACTCGATCAGCGTCCGCAACGAACAAAACTACTCATAGAGAGAGAGAGAGAGAGAGAGAGAGAGAAAGTGGTAGAGCGCTTCCCAGCGAAAGGCAAAGGTCTCAGGTTCGAGTTCCGGTCTCGGCACACAATTTTAATCGTCCAGGAACTTTCGAGACAAGAGTGGTTTAAAGCGTCCGTCTGCATTTTAAAAGCCGCAGCGTCGGGTTTTGAAGCACGCTTCTCACCTACGAGCGAAACCTAATGTTCAACGTGAAAGTTAGAGACTAGGAGGTCCAGGTTCGAGTCCCGGTCTGGTGTTAAAGCTCTTATGTCACCATTAAGTCGATATTGGTGCTAACTCATACTTCCGTTTTTGAATGCATCTCTTGTATTTACTTTGATAAGTGTAGTCGCTGCAGTGGCCGTTCCTCCTGACAGTCATGCATATCTGAAGCACATTACCTCTGGTTTTATCAGAAAACACCGTCACTGCACATCGAATTTTCTTCTTTCAGTCGCATATGGTTCGCGTATAAAAATGATTGCAGCTACGTGTCCGTAGGGACACTAATTTCTCTAATTTTATCAAAATCAAATGTTCAAATGTTTTTAGAGCTTATGGGACTTGACTATGGGGTCATCAGTCCCTAAACGTACAAAAAACTTATGAACTAGCTAATACTAAGGGCGGCACAAATATCCATGCCCGAGGGGGGATTCGAACCCCCGACCGTAGTGGCCGTGCAGACCGTGACTGGAGCGCCGCAGTCCCCTCGGCCACCGCGGCCGGCTCTAATTTTTATCCTCGTGGCCTTTTCGCCAGATATACGTAGTTGGAAGCAGTGTATTAGCTGACTCTTTGAGAAGGTCTCAGAACTTTGAAAGGAGCCCTTACCGTGATGCAGAAAGTCTCTCGTGCAGCGTCTCCTACTGTCATTGACCGATCAGCTGTTTGACGCTTTCGCACTTTTCCGTTCCTCTGAATCTTCTGTATCCCCTCTTTCACTGGTACGGATCCCACACTCATGACAAATATTCCAATACTCGTACTAGGTTTGGAACTTAAATGGTAATAACTACTTATTCACAACAGATACAAAAGCGTTGCATGTTTGCACCTGTTACTGTCCACCAAAGTAGTCACCAGCGTTATGTAGAAACTGTTTCCAGCGATGTGGAAAGCCTATTATACCGTTATCAGGGCCTGTTCTATTGATGGTGCGAATGGAGCGAACTACTGCCTATATAATCTCTGCTACGGTTTTGAAGCGAATGCCAGGAACTAATTATTTCATCTTCGAAATCAAATCAAAGTCACAAGGACTTAAGTCCGGAGAGTATAGTGGATTGTATAGTCCCGTCGAGCAAATAGGGATGCCGGCCGCGGTGGACGAGGTGACTGAGGCACTCTAGTCACGGTCTGCACGGCCACTACGGTAGGGAGTTCGAATCCTCCCTCGGGCATGGATATTTGTGCCATCCTTAGGATTAGCTAGTTCATAAGTAGTTTGTAAGTTTAGGGTCTGATGACCCCGTAGTTAAGTCCCATAAACTATACAAACATTTGAACATTTTGAAGAAATAGGGCAGCCACAGCTTGCGCTGCTGCGGGGGAGTAGCCGAGCGGTCAAGGGCCCTCCCTGGGACATGGGCGTGTGTGTTGTTTTTAGGTTAGTTTACCTTAGTTTAAGTAGTTTGTAAGCTACGGACTGATGACAACTCAGTATGTTCTAATAGATTTACAAACATTTGAAAATTTTAACAACTTGTGCTGTATGTACCCGCGCATTGTCGTGTAAAAAGATGGGTGGGTTGCTCATAAGGTGTTGCCGCTTCTTCCGCCAAGCTGGTCGTAGGTGATGCTCCAAACACGAAAAGTAATACTGTTCTTTGACAGTGCGCCGTGGAGGAACGTAATGCTTTAGGATAACACTATTACAGTCATACACGGGAAACACCATAACTTTCACCATAGTAAGTCACTGACGCACTTTGGATTTTCGTCTGGCGTCGATCACTGTCTACGAACCCGGCGACAGTTTTCACTTTTTCTTCAGATATGCCCGATGAATGTCTGCCACAGTTTGCCGACCTTCGTTGATGGCTTTTACCCAACGAGCCACTGTTCTGTACGGCAATGTCGATTCGTCGCACGCCTCTTAGGGACCTTGATGACATTATTGTGCTGTACGACCTCTGGAACATTCAGTCTTGCTGCAAAAGAACAGTCTTGATGCAGAAGTGTGCTGCCACTTAAACGCAGAAGAAGAACGGACTATCGCGCTCCTTTCCGTTGACGCTAAACTAGTAGCCAAGCAGTCTTCAGAGGATCCAGTCATGCGCGAGATCATCCGGCTGGTTCAGCAGGGTTGGCCGTCGGGTCGACGGCAGGTGTTTACCCCAGGGGTTCAAAATTATTCGCATCGACGGCACGAATTCTCTGTCCGTGATGGTGTTCTTCTCATCCAGGACGAAAATGGCCTACCACGTGTTGTCATTCGTCCCTCCCTACAACACAAGGTCCACATCCTGATTCATCATAGTCATTGAGGAGTCGTGCTAACAAAACGCCTCGCACGTCTACATGAGTACTGGAAGGGGATCGACGCAGATATCGCGTCTATGGTAGCAGCCTGCCGCTCCTTCCAAAGCAAACAAGCCCCTCCTGCACGTCGGTATCTGCCAAGGCCAGAGGCATCAACACCCTGGTCCAGTCTCCATTTGGTCTTCACAGGCCCCTTTCTGAGCTTCTCGTGGTTTATTGCAGTCGACGCCAGCTCTGGGATTCCTTACGTCTCCCGGATGTCCTCCACATAATCGATTCATGTCATGCAACTTCGCCATTGAAGGCCTACAAGAGACAGTTGTGACCGACAATGGCTCTCAATTTACGTCCGCAGAATTCACGGCCTTTTGTGAATCCAATGGCATTGCTCTGGTACACACGGCACTTTTCCACCCCGCGTCCAATGGACTGGCAGAGCGGTTCGTACGTACTTTCAAGAATCAAATGTCTAAGCTCTCCGCACACCACTCACTGGACGATGCTTCCACAGGAAGCAACCAGTCCGGTGGAAAGGGTCCTTGGGCGCCCACAGACTTCGCTCCTCTCCCTCCTCCATCCACAACGACCTGTAGAGTACACTGGGCGAGGTCAGCAGCACCGGTTTGCTATCCACGATGATGTCTGGGTCCTAATGTTCTCCCGCCGCGGCCGCCGCTGGGATCCGGCGGTGGTCACAAAACTACTGGCACGAGCAATGGCTCAACTTTCAGATGGCTCCCTTTGCAGCAAGCATCTGAACCAGGTGTGCCCCAGGAGCCGTCAGTTGACGGCTGCAGTCGACTCACCGCCTCTTGTTACTTCAGGCCCATCGAGCAGGCATCCGGGACGCCCTGAAAGACTAATCCCCTCTACAGCCCCTCCAATGTCAATGGACAAGGGTGGGCAGCCAACTCCTGCACCCTGACCATTACTGATAGACGACGACCACACATCTCTGGCGAACCACACACTGCCAGGCTCATCCGATGGCATGGACGACGATCCAGACTCCGACACTGGCCTCCGTCTGGCTCATCTCATTATGGGGGAGAGATTTCATGTACCGGTGGTTCGCCTGACGAGCGGAAAACCCGCAAAGCAGGGTACAAGGGCATGGATGCATAACAGTGAGCCGTCTCACAGCGGAGGTTCCTGAATCACCAGAGGACGCGACGAGCATCGCCAGAGAACGCACGAAACCTGAACTATTTTCCTCCGCACTGTTACGTGAGACCAGCTCGAGACTGCCACTTATCACTGCGCGACTGCTATTTAGAGGAGTGCAGTGGAACACGGCGCCAGTTCTCCGCCGACTGCCTACGAGAACCATAGCTGAGGGATCGCGACCGACGCTTCATGGGAAGAGAAGAGTCCCTGCCGGCGACGCCGCGCCTCCAGGACTTCCCGCAACAGAATACGTCGTCCGGCTCCGTCTCCCTGACCGTTCTCTCAAGGCTGTCGTTATCTCTCTGGTTTGTACCGAATTGGTAAAGAAGAAAACTTTTAGTTGATGTTTGTTTTTCTTACCGTAGTTTCAGAAGTTTGTTAGTTTGATTTGTTCCCAGAAGAAGATTAGTTTGTCTTGTCAATAAACACAATTTCCTTAATTTCCTTATAAGTCAGTGTCTTTCAGTTATTATCTCCTGAGGCGAGATATAGCAACAGTAAAACAGAATATCACTGTAATCTGAATTAGTAGTTAATGTAACATACAGATAATACTAACGATGGTTGAGGGTTCACGACTTGATGGGAATGCCAAGTCCTCCACCCTCAATCATCACAAGGTGTCGGACTCCATCGTCTCATAACTTTTCTCACTCACTGACTAAACACGAAATCACTAAAACTATTTCACCTATCAAGTTGAAATTTGGTACGAATGTAGTTTATAGTTAGAAGATGTCAGCTAAGATATGATTTTGCGATAGGGCCGGTAGTTCAGGAGATATGAAGTCATAAACAATGAAAACTTCCCTTTAGGAAAATTTTCCTTGGGCAATTCAAGCAATCTCCAGCATTTTGAAAATCATTATTAAAAATTTTACAGACTTTCAGTCTGAAATATGCTTTATTAAACCTAGCTTGTAGGGCTTATGGGACTTAACTACAGGGTCATCAGTCCCTAAACTTACAAATTACTTATGAACTACCTAATCCTAAGGACGGCACAAATATCCATGCCCGAGGGGGGATTCGAACCACCGACCGTAGCGGCCGTGCAGACTGAGAGTGGCGCACCGCAGAGCGCTCGGCCACCGCGGCCGGCAACGCACTTTACAAAGCAAGAAGGTGCATAATGTCCAGTCGATTGAAAATTATCCTGTTTGTTTCATCATGTGACATCAATCATAATTTTACATAATGTCGGTCACTACGCCCGAAACATGTTTTGAACTGAAAATAAATAATCTACTGATAACATCTTTTGATTATTCAAGCAATCTCCAACATTTTTTAAATCATTATTAATAAATAAATAAAGAGCCTCATAGTTGCTAACAACCTACAGTTATCTACATCTACAACCATACTCCGCAAGCCACCCGACGGTGTGTGGCAGAGGGTACCTTGAGTACCACTATCGATTTTCCCTCCTATCCCAGTCACGTATTGTCCGCGGAAAGAAGGATTGTCGGTATGCCTCTGTCTGGGCTCTAATCTCTCTGATTTTATCCTTATGATCTCTTCGAGAGATATACGTAGGAGGGAGCAATATACTGCTAGACTCCTCAATAAAGGTATGTTCTCGAAACTTCGACAAAACCCCGTACCGAGCGACAGAGCGTCTCTCCTGCAGAGTCTTCCACCGGAGTTTAGCGATCATCTCCTTAACGCTTTCTCGATTACCAAATGATTACAGTCATACACCAGAAACACCATAACTTTCACCATAGTAAGTCAATGACGCACTTTCGACTTTCGTCTGGCGTCGATCACTGTCTACTAACGCGGCAACAGTATTCACTTTTTCTTCAGAGATGCCCGATCAATGTCTGCCACAGTTTGCCGACCTTTGTTGATGGCTTGTACCCAAAGTGCCACTGTTCTGTACGGCAATGTCGATTCGCCGTACGCCTCTTAGGGACATTGATGGCATTATTGTGCTGTACGACTTCTGGCACATTCACTCTTGGTCCAGAAGTACAGTCTTGATGCAGAAGTGTGCTGCAACTTAAACGCAGAAGAAGAACTCACTCTCGTGTTCCTTTCTGTTGACGCTAAACTAGTAGCCAAGGAGTCTGCAGAGGACCCAGCGCGCTGCTCTCCGTTGGATGTTCTCCACTTCCTCTATCAATCCCACCTGGTACGGATCCCACACCGGTGAGCAGTATTCAAGCTGTGGGCGAACAAGTGTACTGTAACCTATTTCCTATGTTTTCGGACTGCATTTCCTTAGAATTCTCCCAATGAATCTAAGCCTGGCATCTGCTTTACCGACAATTGATTTTATATGGTCGTTCCATATAAAACAACGCTTCAACAGCTATGACGTACTAACTACGAAAGAATGTAACGAAGTACGAGGTGCATTCGAGTTCTAAGGCCTCCAATTTTTTTTATCCGGACTGGAAAGAGATACAAACATGCGCATTGTTTTAAAATGAGGCGGCGTTCATTGTCAATACGTCCCAGAGATGGCAACAGCGTACGGCAGATAGAATTTTACCGCCAGCGGCGAGAATGAGAACTGTTTTAGATACTTAAAATGACGATGTTTTCCTTACTTGAACATCGTGCAATCATTCGTTTTCTGATTTTGCGTGGTGTGACACCAATTGAAATTCATCGACAGTTGAAGGAGAAATGTGGAGATGGAGTTATGGATCTGTCGAAAGTGCGACCGTGGGTGCGACAGTTTAATGAAGGCAGAACATCGTGTGACAAGAAACTGAAACAACCTCGGGCTCGCACAAGCCGGTCTGACGAACATGATCGAGAAAGTGGAGAGAATTGTTCTGGGGGATCGCCGAATGACTGTTGAACAGATCGCCTCCAGAGTTGGCATTTCTGTGAGCTCTGTGCACACAATCTTGCATGACGATCTGAAAATGCGAAAAGTGTCATCCAGGTGGGTGCCACGAATGCTGACGGACGACCACAAGGCTGCCCGTGTGGCATGTTGCCCAGCAATAATGACGCAATGACGAATTTCGGGTAACCGCCAGTGCTGAAAAAAATGATGGTGTCCATATTCTGGGACAGAGAAGGCGTAATCCTTGCCCACTATGTTCCAAAGGGCACTACGGTAACAGGTGCATCCTACGAAAATGTTTTGAACAACAAATTCCTTTCTGCACTGCAACAAAAACGTCCGGGAAGGGCTGCGCGTGTGCTGTTTCACCAAGACAACACACCCGCATATCGAGCTAACGTTACGCAACAGTTTCTTCGTGATAACAACTTTGAAGTTATTCCTCATGCTCCCTACTCACCTGACCTGGCTCCTAGTGACTTTTGGCTTTTTCCATCAATGAAAGACACTCTTCGTGGCCGCAGATTCACCAGCTGTGCTGCTATTGCCTCAGCGAATTTCCAGTGGTCAAAACAGACTCCTAAACAAGCCTCTGCCATTGCCATGGAATCGTGGCGTCAGCGTTGTGTAAAATGTGTACGTCTGCAGGGCGATTAAGTTAGTTTCATCGATTTCAGGTTAGTAGCCGGCCGCGGTGGCCGAGGGGACTGAGGCGCTCCAGTCACTGTCTGCACGGCCACTACGGTCGGGGGTTCGAATCCCCCCTCGGTCATAGATATTTGTGCCGTCCTTAGTATAAGGTAGTTGGTAAGTAGTTTGTAAGTTTAGTGACTGATGACCCCGTAGTTAAGTCCCATAAGCTTAACAAACATTTGACATTCAGGTGAGTAACTAATCAGGAAAAAAATCGGAGGCCTTAGAACTTGAATGCACCTCGTAATTCAGTGGAGAGACTCGATGATGAGAGAGCGTAACCGCACGCAGACAAAAATAATGATAAAGAATGAAGTATAATTTTCGTGGGAATGAAGTAGGTCCATTGTCGCAGGTTGGCGCGCGGGCCATCCGCAGTGTGGGCGCGGCGCGGTGTTCTTGCGCGGTGTTGGCTCGGCGGCCAGGAGTGCCCCCGGCAGCGGCGGCGGCGGCCAAGAAGCGGCCGTAAGCCGGCCATTGTGCCTGGCGGCGTAATAATGCGGGTCTCGCAATATAGCGGAGCCGCAATATCGCCGCCCCCGCCGCCCCCGCAGTATTACCGCCGGCCACTTGTTTATACAGCCACCACCGCCAGCCACCCCGCAAGACGCCCCGTCGACACTTTTATCGCCGCCCCACACCCCAAACGAGCCCCCGTCTTATGCGCCAAATGACTGGCGCCGCCCGTGCCGTATTTTCTTGCGTGTCGTTTCTCGCCCTCTAGATAAGCTGCCACTGTGCGGGCGGCGTGGTGACGCAGAACAAGTGCCGCCCATCGACACCGGGCTGAGAGATAGCGTGCAGTCGAGTACCGGCCGGTGACTAACGTCAACGCCGTATGCTCCACACGCATCAGCTGGAAGTAGGAGAGATATACAAAATTCAGGCCTATATCACTGACGTGATAGCGGGATTTTAAAACGTTGACTTTCTTCAAACATTATGAACCTGAAGAGAAAGATGTATTGACCCAAGGTCAACAAGGATTTAGAAAATATCGTTCTTGTGAAACACAGCCAGCTCTTAACTGATATGATGTGATGAGTACTATCGACAAGGGATCTCAAATCTAATATATAAAGCAGAGTGTCCGTATATTTGTTCGAGATGCATACAAATCTACAGTTTTGTTCCAATCCTTATGACATTTTGTACTCGTAAGCTTCAATCCATGAGGACGGTCGCCGTAAATGTAAGAATCACATACAATATATAGTTCACGACATATGACGTCATAAACAATGAGATGCGCGGAAAGCTGCTGCATTTAGCGACAATGCTGCCCATTTTCTCCTAAACCACAGGGCCGATTTCAACCAAATTTGGTACACACTTTCTTACCATGAGGTAACAATTTCTGCAAGGTTAAGAATCACATACGGCAGATAGTTCAGAAGATATGACGTCATAAACAGTAGGAATCGCAAAAAACTGCCACAGAATGTGGCGAGACTTTATAAATACACTGTATGAGAATTAGAGTATTTAGTGTCTTGCAACAAACTGTAAACATAATTTCAAACATTTATTAAAGTTTTTCTCGCTGACAACATTAGCAAAATGATGAAAGGAAAAACGTTTCTCGCTTACTACTCTTCCGCTGTTTATGGAGTAAAACTACGGTATTCGGTATGACGTTACAGTTTATAATTTGTACACTACAAATTGTAGCCGCAGGAAATTTTACCGACAGTATACACGCATATAGTTGAGTGTGTCTTCTAAATTGTATCATGGTACGACTCGTATTTCATCAGATATGAGCGTATAAACAGTAACGTTCATGAAAAACCTCCCTTTCCCACATCAAGTTTTAATCTAGTACTTCTTTACTACTAATTGTATTCACAAGAGATTTTACAGACATACAGTCCTTATACAAATGAATATATACCTCCTGAAAAATGGTAGGAATAAATAAATACCCGGGCAATGCCGGGTTTTCCGCTAGTCATGTTCATATTTCTGGATATTAGGAAGGTTTTGACACTCTACCTCTGTCGATTCTTGCTTTTCCCGTAACTGCTCTGAGAAATTTCATTTTCCCTGCTTACGGTCTGCTCCAGTCCCTTTCTTTCACTGTTCATGTTTCTCCCTCTTGTCGCCTATGGAGGAGAAACATGGACAATGACAGAAAGGGACTCGAGCAGACCGTAAGCAGGGAAAACGAAATTTCTCAGAGCAGTTAACAGGAAAACAAGAATTGGTCTTTGGGTAAAGTGCTCTACTGGAAATCGAAAGTTCGCGGGTTCGAAACCCGGTCGGACCTCGGATTTGTTCAGTCTGCACTTTAACCCATCCTTCACCTCTCAACGATGTGAGAAATCGCCAGGAACGACATGTGGTTCGGATTCCATGTTAAGCTGTAGGTCCCCTTTCCCGGTTGGATAACTGGGGTAGGTTAGGGACACAAAATGTCAAATCAAATGTCTGTAAATCTATCGGACCAAACTGCGTGGTCATCAGTCCGTAGCTTACAAACTACTTACACCTAGGTAAGCTAACCAACGGACAAACACACACCCCCACGCCACAGGGAGGACTCGAACCTCCCCGGCGAGCAACCGCTTGCTCCGCAGCGAGCTGGTTAGGGACACGCAATTCGCCGAAGTGGCGTCCAATTGAAAGACTTGCACCAGGCCAACGAGCCACACGAAATTATTATTATTATTAGAAAGGATCTTAAAGAAGTAAGTATGAGAGAAAAAATCGAAGAAAGAGGGATTAAAATGGTACAGGCACATTAAGAGGATGTGTGGGCAGAGACGTCCCAAAATTTTGGAAGAACTAAAGGTGGATGGGAAAAGACCTACAGGGTGCCCACGTACACAGTGGAAAATGGGAGTGAGAACATCTGTAGAAAGAAGAGGTGTGACTGGCAGCAAGTGGAGGAAGAGAAGTGGGGGGAGGACCGAGCCAAAGGGAGAGGACTCGATAGCACCCAGACCTGGCAGTAGCTGGAGCATACATACATATACCCCAACAAGCATCTTCTAATCATATTGCATGCTTATGGAACATTGCCAAAACTGTACAACTGTATTCGCGATCGTCTGTCATAAAGGACACAGTGCGTGGTAACTGACGGAAAGTCATCGAGTAAGACAGAAGTGACATCTGACTTTCCCCAGGGAAGTGTAACAGGGCCGGTACTGTTCCTTGCCTTTATAAACGCTTTAGGAGACCGTCTGAGCAGATCTCTTAGACTGTTCCCGGATGATGTTGTCATTTATTTGTTCGTTAAGTCACCAGAAGATAAATTACTTATAGAACATATCTGCATGGTGCAAATACTGACAATTGACCCTAAATAATGATACGTTTGACGTCATCCATATGGGTAGGCCTACTAGAGAAATCTGTTGCTGATAGATGATTCCTTGTAGCATTTTTGGCCGTTAGACTCCAGTTGGGATTTGCTCCTTTCGGGGTCTGGGCGTTGTGTTGGCGTCATCATCTATTAATTATCATCGACATGCAAGTCTTCGCAGTGGCGTCACCAAAAGACTTGCACCGGGCATGCAGGCAGAAATCCGTTAGACGTCAGTTACACATAAAATCAGTCGAATCTACAGGCCGTCAATTCGACTACATGTCGCCGCGGTAGAGTGATCGAGCGTTTCAAGGCACCTAGCTGCGGAGCGCGCCGCAGCTCGCCGTCGGAGATTCGAGTCCTCTCTCAGGCAAGGATGTATTTGTTGTCCTTAGCATAAGTTGGTTTAAGTAGTTTGTAAGCTTAGGAACTGATGACCTGAGTAGGTAAGTCCCATAGATTTACAAACATTTGAACTAAATACCTACGAATTACAGTTGCGAACAACTGTAATCGGAGGGAACACTCAGAGGTTATTATGGAGAACGCGAACCAAAGATTACGTTTCAATGGCAGAACACTTAGTAAATATAACAATTCTACTAAAGAAACTGACTACAATACACTTGGGCGTCCAGTTTTGGAATATTTCTGTGAGTGCGCGACAATCACAAAGTGGCACTGGCAGAGAATATAGAGAAAGTTCACAGAACAGCAGCTCGTTTTGTGTTATCGTGATATAGTGGGAGAGTGTCACAGGTATGATGCACACGTTGAAGGTGAAAATCATCAAAAGAAAGGGTTATTCGTTGCGGCGAGATTTCTATCAACTTTCTCTTCCGCACCCACCCACACAAACACACACACACACACACACACACACACACACACACACACACACACACAAGGAGACGTAACCATCATAATAAAATACGAGAAATCAGATCGAACACGGAAAGATTTAGATGTTCCTATTTACCGCACGCGTTTTGAGAATTGAACGGTAGAGAAATATCATTAAAGTCGTTCGATGGACCCTCTGCCATGATCTTAACTGTAATTTATAGACTAATTATGTGGATGTAGCTGTGCTCAAAATGATGAATTCTGCCATAAAAAATTGGGAAAAATTTATAAAAAAATAAAAATAGCAGACGCATTCGGAGTTTTCCAATTTATTAAAGATTTATTCCTGAATCAGTGCATACGGAGAAAATGAATGATTACACATACAAATCAAGAGTTACTGAGGTACTAGGTGTCGATCCAATGCTAAAACAGCCTTATTGGTACACGGTGTAGTATTCACGGACGGCAATGTAAGCATTCATCGTGGGATCAATTAGATTTTACAGGTAGCGAATACTGTCGTGGGATATATTAGTGCACGACTGCTGAACCTCTTCGCATAATTCTGCAAAATATGTTGATTTTTGACCCACCATATCCTCACGATTCCTATACGTGCTGGCCGTGGAAGTTGCTACACATCTTGCAGAGCACTTAAGAGTTTCAGCCGAAGTGCGCAGGTGACCATTATCCTGTTGGAACAAGACTTCACATTCCTGTCGAAAGGTTGACGGTTGGATCTTAAAATATTCTGCACCGCGGTCCATAAGTCTTGGAGGGGGCAGTGTGTGTTCACATGAGACATCGCTCGCCAGGTCTACGAGTTACGTGTGACCAGCACTTTTATGTAGACAGAAACTGCTTCCACCACTGAAGACCGAGGCCCATCATTCAACCCTCTGACGGCAGCAGTCGATGATGTGGTGTGATACAAGACGGGCTAGAGGTGTGCATGCCCGTAGTCCTGATGTTAGTTATCTGTTGGCAACAGTTCATGTTGACACTTCTGGGCTCACAAACCCTCTGATCTGTGGTGTGGTAGCTGCACGATCGGCCACTGATGCCCGCACGTACTACGATCTTGACCGACGTCTGTGCTGCGTGGACGTGCAGAAACTCGTCTACAGGAATTGGAATGTTGACGTGAACATTGGAACCTACATCATTGTACTACTGACGCAGCACCTCCGACTTAAGTGGCAATTCGTCTAAAGGGACCTTTGCATTATGGAAGAATCAGATACAGAGGTGGACTAAGGGGAGGGCGGTTTGCCTCACCCTCATTTCCCTACTTTGCCATTTACAGGTTTCTCACATAACAATTCTGTTGAAGCTTATTGTTTGGTAATAATTTTCGTTCATGTCTCTTTAGTGTTAATAAATGTTTTTTACAGTTACTTTAAAATTCAATCTGATTTTAAGACCATTTCTTTAATTTAGTTAGTTTATGGGTTTTTTGATAGGGGGGATCAATAATTTGATGAGCACCAGTATGTCCAATTCCATTTTTGAGTTTCAATTAGGACAGCTCCATTCATTTACTTACACATAAGATTCCATTTTTTAAATTTTATTTCTCGTAGTCAGATGCGTATCCGATGCCAACATCACTTTTACAAATTAACCAGGCCATTTGCCCGTAAGTCACACCTCTTGCTATACATTCCCACATTTTGTTTACAAAAAACCGTCTTACACTGTGAAAGAGAGAAGGGGGAAGCCAAGTCTGCTCCATTGAAAGATGCAAATTTGCAAACGGGTTGGCCAACTATGCAGTCTCTCTGTAAGGCTAGATTTGTCTGGAGAGGTATAGCAGTTTCAGGCCATTAAAAGGATCACCAATTCGTTCAGAGTATGGTGCTGGTGCTGGCTTGCCAGTTGCGACTTGAAGGCGCAGACAGATCTCTCTGACACCATTTGGACGCTGAATGGTTTCGAATGCATCATTTCGAGGGAAAAACTTTATGTAGGCGTGATGAAGGAGATGATATATCTGGCCAGAAACTATATCTCCGAAAAGGTGCTATTTCTTTACTCAGACATGTCGTCGAGGAAGCCATTTTATCAGAACGATCCTGTAATGTTACTTGTGGAAGAGTGACTATATCTGTCGCCTGTGGGCGACTGCTACCGTTCCCAGTGTAGTAACAGGTTACTTTGAAAAGTCGATAATTTGTTCCAACAGTAACACAAAGTTTGAACTTCGTTCAAGGAGTTTGCTGATCCACTAGATGAGTTCCTCCTTGTTGACTGGGTCCGAAGAGTACCAATGGATGTTTACCTTGAAAAGTTGATAATTTATTGCAATAGTTACACAAAGTTTGAACTTACTTCAAGGAGTTTGCAATCTGCTAATCCACCAGATGGGTTACTTCTTTCTTGACTTGGTCCTAAGAGTATCCATGGATGGTGACTTTATTTTTTTTTATTTTTTTTCGTGGGGCGGTTGAGTACCTATTTGTTTTACGCACCTTGGTGAGTACAAAAAGTATTTGGACATACTTTAAATGTAGTATGCGGTAGCAGACCGGCGACGAGGCATCTGTTTCCTCTGGCAACGTATCACTCGCCTCCTGGCATCTGGAACGTTGTGAATGTGGTTTTCAGATAAATGGGAAGCCCTGTACTTTGAAACTGTTCTCCAATTGAAGTACTCCTTTTGGATGCACCCAGATCATCAAATACATGATCACACAGTCAACAATCTCTTTGCAGTTCAGTATCAACCGGACAGGAGAATCGGCAGTAAGCTGTGTTTTCCAGGTGAGTGCAAGATTCTTGTGGAAAGGTCGAGAACTCAAGAGAATAATGATATAAAAGAACTATATAAAGCACCTAGGCCTATTACAAAAAGTAAATACGATCATCTCCAGCAGTTAAAACATGTGACTCCTGCCAAGTTTCATTTGTTTTAACACACTTGTAATATTAGGAGCTTTACGACCATTTATATCAGAAGAAAATTAATCTGCTCTGGTTTTCATTCGATCTAAGTAATTTTTGATTTTAGATGGTCGATGGGTTTATGTTAGAAGAACCTCCTATCTGTTACTTTTTCTTTATTTTATTGTCCAATAACTTATATGCCTTCAAATATGCAAATGTTACACAGAATGTTCCAACCATTTTTACTATTAAACATCCCTTATTTTTGATATTTTTTATTTATTTACAGCATAACTGTACTTTTAATTATCTCCCAAACTAAATGTATTATGCCTCTTCTGTAAAACCTGGGTATTAGTTTTGGAACGTTAGATAGCAAGCTGCCACAATGAATACTAGATTTCATTGGGAGCTTCCCTTGCACTGTCTCCCTTTTAGTGTTTCTCTAATAACTGTTAAAATTATGAGCACTTTCGCTTTGTTATAAGTAGTATTCGTCAACTTTTCCATACTGCACGTGACATCAACACAATTCTTAGTAGTTAACAGCTACAACCCCCACATGCCTATCGCTTGTTTATTTTTTTATTATTAGCAGGTTAACATCAAATACTAGATACATATCGATATCTCTTCACTACTTTACTGCAGCCATCCTCTTATATGTAAGTCACAGGAATAATACGGTTTCAAAATAATGTGCAAAAGTATGTGACCAAGATCGGCATAATATTTTGCGTAATATTTATGCCCTGGAAACGTCAGAACACTGCCTTTGTCACATATCAGTACTCGACGGTATAAACTAGCGACTGATTCGGTGCCTTACAAAACATAAGCAGAAATCATGCACAAGAAGCTCCCTGATATTTCAGTGGACAAGGAGCTGCTTCATAGCAGTAAAGATTCGTAAGCCACAAGAACTAATTATAAATTAATTAAAATATATAATTCACCGTGAATATTAGAAGTTTTCTGTGTATTTTACTGCTGTAGTTACTGTTTCAAACAAAATATAACAATTACACTGATTAAGATCTCACATGAACTTACGTGGGTAGTGTGACAACTGTTGCAAGAAAAAATAATAAGTGTGCTCACTGGACGACTGACTTGATTTTATATGTCAGTTGTGAGAACTGCCACAACCGAAATAAATATCTCTGCCTGCTGTCCGAAAACCATATCTCCAGTTTTCCCTGATACTGTGAACAATAATTCAAGGAATTCATACCTTCAAAGTACCACATGTTGCTTACGTTCAAGCCCACTTTCGAATCTGCTTACCATTCCTTGCGGAAATTCGTTCGAGACGGACAGATTATTATCATTCTGTCTCCGCAGGAAATGATGCACTTTTAAATTCCACTCTTACTCAATACAATACATAGAACGAAACGAATCCGAACGGTTTTAAAGGTCTACAATTTACTGTACTGTACAAACCGTTAATACCGATCTTCGTCTTGGTATTTGAAGGTGCCTTAACGCTTACCGACGTTCGATACTTACTGAGGAACAAATGTGTGACATCGGTTATATTTCCGCACAAGTTACTATCATAATGACGCCTCCTGCAATCATAGAAATGAGTAGTGAATCAAAGGAGACGTTAATTTCATTATATCAATGACCGTTTGCAAACACAGGGTCGTAAGTAGAGTTGGCTCCTGAGTTGATGTTTCGACTCAGTGAATCAACTCAACGAACTGTTCGAATGAGTCGAAACATGAATCGGCACTGTTTCGAAACAACGAATCTTGTGATTCGTGTATCGGACGATAGGTACCGTTAACATGAGTCTTGCTGTCCGTCTACCTGGGTGAGTTCGACACAGCGCTCAGACGTCCAACGAGTTTGAAGTTTTACCTTTAGAGTGTTCGCCAGTCACGTCACTCGGGACTTTCAGTAATTATTATGCTGAGATTGACAGCGCTTTTCCGATTTGTCAGTTTTTAGTGTGAAGAATACGTGCATGAACGTGACTCATGTTTGAAAATTGATAATTTGTAATTCAAAGGTAATAAAACAGAAGTTACTGCAAAGAGTAATATAGCTTACATGAAATCCTATAAAGACGTATAACCACTCGATCACAGTCCAAATCCCGGTAGCAACACTTACTAGTGATCAAAGCAAATGAGAAGTTTCAGCGGTTCTAACTTTCTTCACTTAAGTACAAAGGGTATTGTTAAACAATCGCCATCCCTGGCACTATTGCTATTTCATTCTTCGCGTAACCCTAACCTTATGGAAATACATACTTTTTTGTGGTATGAAGTGTTCTCGACAATTACACTGATGTCACTGAGAAAAATAAAAAGAAAGAATTAAGAAGCCTAATTATAACTGACTGCGCTTAAGTTTCTTAGTTTCTTCACACATAAAAGAGTTACATTGCTCTTAAAATACGTGGAAATATGTGATATTAGCGTTTTGTGGCATTTAACCACTATAATCTCTATATGACGTAAGAAGGCGTGGTATCTATGCTAGCTTTCGAAAATCTGAAGGAAATATAGAATTGGAACATCCTTTTATAGACATCGTCTAATTCCTGTAATAGTCAAATCAGTCAGCTGATCAATCACTTCCAATCAATCTCGCTAGAATGCTCAATCTATGTGTGAGACTCATTCAGTTAAAACCATAACTTGGAGCAGTGGTGGACTAGGCTGGCAGAGGCCCACGGCAGTGTAACAAAATGAGGCCATCTTGGAAACTGAATGACTAAAACCAAATAAATAAATAAATAAAATGCCCTGCAGGACTTAGAGGCCCCCCTAGAATAACGAGGCCAAGGGCCGCCCAAAAAAGGCAAGAGTTGTGAAAAAGGGTCCTTTCTGAGGCATTTGTAAGTTCCCCTAGACGAGAGGCCAGATGATTCGAGTGTCGAAGCAGTGAGCCGACTCAGTACGGTGCCTGCAGCGTCGCGGTTCACGTGATTCAGGGAAGGTAGAGTGATGCAAGACACTGCGGGGAGCCAAATGTTTCGTGTGCCGAAACAGTGTGTCGACTCAGTTAAACGATCCGCATGTTTCAAATCAGTGAAATGATCCGAACCAAAAGGTGTAATTTCAAAACAGTGAAATGGTCCGGGATTTGTAAACAACCTTAAGTTATTCTTATTCTTTTCATTCTCCACTCCGAGGAGTGGAGCGGGCTGTTTGAGATCCGGCCCATAAAGAGTCGCGGTTCCATGATCTCTTTTCATTCTCCACTCCGAGGAGTGCAGCGGGCTGTTTGAGAGTGGAAAAAGCTTATTCATTTCATTCTCCACTCCGAGGAGTGGAGCGGGCTTTTTGAGATCCGGCTCATAAAGAGTTGCGGTTCTACTCAGCCAATTACCAGACAAGCTGATAGTGGAGTAAAGGGGGATCCCAATTGGGAATAAATGGGAAGAGCTTACCAGTTCTGGCATACGCCTTACAACCAAGGAAAACCTCCCGAAAACCTTGGTCGGAACCGGGGGACTGGGACCAATTTATTTCATCTACGGGACTTGCCCCAGACTAAAAATGGATTATCGAGAGAACACGACTGCACTAAAAAAAAAAAAAAAAAAAAAAAAAAAAAAAACTTATCTCTTTTCATTCTCCACTCCGAGGAGTGGAGCGGGCTGTTTGAGATCCGGCCCATAAAGAGTCGCGGTTCTATTCAGCCAATATCAGACAAGCTGATAGTGGGGCAAAGGGGGATCCCAATTGGGAATAAGTGGGAGGGGCTTACCAGCTCCGGCATACGCCTTACAACCAAGGAAAACCTCCCGAAAACCTTGGTCGGAGCCGGGGGATTGGGACCAATTTAATTTAGCTCCGGGACTTGCCCCGGTCAAAAATGGATTATCGAGAGAACACGAATGCACTCACGACAATCAAGGATCGGACGCACGAGTTACTCTCGTAATCTCGCAGAGATCAGCTCGACCAACAGTGGACAAGCATCTCCCTACAGGAACCGCACCCGTGGGCACGGTATCCTGTGCGTCGACGACTGCACTTGAATAGTCTATGTTATATGAAATCATTTAACTTAGTGACTGCGAGAGCAATACCCAAGACTTTCTTTTGTATGTACATGTAGTTGCACCAGCTTTAAAGTTTTGGGTATGACCATAAATGGCCATTCCACTCTAGCGACTTCATGAGAAAAGACTCTATAGTCTCTTAAATACAACAAGCTGTGTCTTCAGTGGGACAAGTATCATGTTGGAAAGAAGAACTTATGTTAGCAAAAGGCTTTATTACAGGTGGGTGCCCAATTACATTTGAAATTTTTCGCGCAACAACTGATGGAACAGTTCTGCCATGGTTTCAATATGTTGAATGGATTTAATAGCTGAGTTGCTCCAATCTAGATTCAAGCTGTTTATTATCCTTACGGGCTGGAAGTTTTTGTAAGTCCAATGGCCTAACACAGTGATGGCCATAATACTGATTGCCCAAATATTCGACCTGTGATACAATAAGTGCAACTGTCGTTGTTAAATTGGAAACTAGTTGCGTGAGCACATCAGTTAGGCAGTGTAGGTTGGCCGCTTAAGAATTTATCCCTGTAACGACGGTTTTGCTATTCCAGGAAAACACATGCAATGTAAGTATCCCTGAAAAATATCTGGGATGTTGCAATTCTGAAACGAATCCTGTTGCAGTGAAAAAGTTAGAAAGGGGCGTTGAACACTAAAATATTTTTCACGCCTTTTTCTAAGGAGAGCTGAAGAAATGAAGACCGTAAAACAGTCTTTGCAGCTCCTTGTGAAGATCGTCACTGAGTGAAACAAGGATTTTGACAGGCTTTAGGAAGGAAGACATGCTGGTATGTTACATGTGAGCCTGTGTCACCAGCAGTTAGGTTACATTACAGATCTAGAGTTGAAGAGTGAGCATTAGAAATCAAGTGACTGAAAGATGCTGTCTGCCTGCTAGTTCCACGAAGTCTCGTATTTTTTGTCTCTGTATAGGAAAATTTTTAAACTAAGTTTTACAGTTGGCTAGGATGGTGTTATCGAACTGGTGGTCTTCGAGAGACAATTAGGTATTTTATTCACGCATGTATCGATGTCTCTTCGCTCCGTGATCACAATCCGGAAAGGTGCTATAGATAGATTCGGGTTAAGACTGGCATCAAAGATTGTTAGAAAGTCGTCGTAATTCCTATATTTGTGTGGTAATCGGCGGCGCCCTCTTTGACACTCCGTGAGGATGTTTTTTGTCATTTCTGAGCTTCGGAGTGTCTCAAATATTTTCCTTAGCCATCCACAAGAAAACTACGTGATTTTAGTTCTGGGAGTCGTAGTTCTATCATCCATCGCAGAGATGTGAAAAGAAGGGGTTAAATGAAGAAGATAGGGGGTGGGACGACACGAACCCGGTGACGCTGAGGAGAATTGAGTAGCTTGTTATCAAAGGCGGACATCTGTCGTTTGCAAATAACTGATATAAACGCCATTTTATTACGAAACGTGGAGTTAATATGTATGCATGCTAGTTTGGTCATCATTTAGCTGCAGATGATCACCAAACTAGCATGCATATTTATTAACTCCACTTTTCGTAATAAAAATGGCATTTATCTCAGTTATTTGCAAACGACAGATGCCGCCTTTGATAACAAGCTACTCAATTGTACTAAAAATTATGTGCCAACGTAACATATTTAATCCGCCTTCCATGTTACAAGAACTGAGATCTCGTTTATTTTCCGCATGTGTGAAAACCGTATTTTTGTACATCTTGGAGACCGATGGTGCTGTGTCAAGGTGTGAAATTTCTTCACTAAAACCAGTTGTAGCCATCTTTGAGCGAAATTTGAAGTCACCTTACACTGTGATCAGCAGTCCACGAGCTGTTTAGAAAAATATACGCAAGATTCTAGTAATGTACCCATGTTTATACTATACTGGGCATTGCACATTGGGTTCCGATTAGTATTTACTACCGTTTTTCTTTCATTTGAGAATGGTCCACATTTCTATCGTCAAGCTTATATTTCAACGGAAATTTATAGGATAGTAGCGCCGTAGTCATCCATTTAGTTGAGCGTATGTTCAAAGAAGTAATATATTGATTTGCCTTTCCGTGAATGGTATTCTATTAAAATTTTAAAAGTGAGTTAGTTTAACATTAACAACACCTTTGTTGCATCGTTTGCTTCTGGTGTTTCATGAGCGCTTTAGAGTACTCACGGAATTGCTAAACAAATCCGTCCACAAACGAAGCACCATTCCTCTTTGGATTATATCAAGTTAAAATGCTCGTTCCATCTAGTACCACTATGACGTTGCCTATAGTTGCTTCAAAATATCGGGTGAATGACTACTTTTAGATCCAAGCTTCGTGGATTCCTTCCTTAAGATAATTTAAAGGTATTTTTCTCACCTACTACTTGATTTCTAAGTTTATGTAATCAGATGCAGACGTGTACAGGAATTCCTCCTTTCATTAGTACGTATTTCTCCATACAAAGTAGTATGAACAGAGAATGTAGAGAAATAGACAAAATTGTAGTATTTGATTTTAAAAGATCCGATGTCCATCTGGTCCAGGAACTGTACAAGATTAATTTTGAATAAAAACTGGTTGCAATTTGCTTTTAATGAAATCATCCGATTGTCATCTTTTACCTAGGTATGTAGGACTTTCAGTGTAATGCAAACGGCTAAGGTATGAATGTGCTCCATGGGACTGGTGGGATAGGCGGTTTGTAGTGTGCCATGTATATCTGAGCATCGGAATGCACGTTTCTTTCGTCATCTGGCTACACCACTGCACTGATGTTACGATTTGTTTGAAGGCACATCCCCCGTAGCCCACACTGACGAATGCCTATTAGTGGCTTAAGATTGTCATGATAACCAGTACAAAGGGGTAGCAGTGATGATGGAAATAGGATCACAGTTGAGGAAATGGTGAGATTGCTTAGTTGATTGCAGTGCAATAAAGCGACTGCGATACATAAAATTAAGTCGGCAACAACCGAAAAGACTGAAATGTCTCAAAAGTTTACACATGACAACTGAAACAGCGTGGGAGTCGGGACAGGTCCCGTCTGACTGGACGAAAGCAGTAATCATGCAAATCTTCAAGCATGAAATCAGAACTAGAGAAGTATATCTTTAGAAAACGTTGTGGCCGAAATCTTCAGAGGCATTGTTGAAAGGAGACTGCGAGTATTAGTTTAAGAGAAGATGGATGAAAATCATTTATTACGTCCATTAGAGGCGGTCAGGGAAGATCTGTAGCTTATGGCAGATAATGGAGAAGTGCTACGAGTGTATCAGGGAATTGTATTTATCTGTTACTGACCTATCAAAGGCTTATCACCGTGTTACTACGAGGAAATTCTTGTCAGTTCTAACAAATTCAGAAATAGGAGTCAAACTTCTATAGTTAATTAAACGTCTTTACGTTGATAGTAAGGCACTAAATGCAGTTATATGGTTCAGTGTAGTTTCAGGGGTAAGATGAGACTGTAGCCTATCAATGCTGCAATACATATTATGTATCATATGTTGAAACGACAGACTGACAGGTTGAGATTAAACTAGGTGAAAACAAAATAAGCAATCACGGCTATACGGTCTACGTAGTTGTGAATCCAGATTCCATTTAAAGGTTGCAAACTAATACGTCTGATACGTAAAAGTTATATCAGATATGTAGGGACTATGGTAGGACTATCAACATCGCCGAACCGAAAGTAAAGTCTGTGAAACAAATATTTAAACAGAATGAGTGGCAAATAGGAGGAATAGAGTTAGAACAGTTGGACAGTTACTAGTACTTACGACGAATTTTCTGACAGGTTGGCGGCATAGAGAAAGAACGGGAATCAAAACGTAGCAAAGGTATTACAGGGAGGGCTCAGCTGCTATCTACTCTCTTCTACAAGAAGGAAATAGTACCAAGACTAAGTTAGCAGTTCACCGTTCTATCTTTCGACCAACTTTGTTGTATCGCAGTGAAATCTTGTTGGGTAGAGGCTATCTTTTTAATAAGGTTAAGGTTAAAGATATGAAAGTATCAAAAATGATGGCATTTGCTAACGAATACGATAATAACAGGAGGGTGTTCATAATGTGGAAATCAAAGAAAAACTATTGAAGCATAGAGCGAACGGGCTTCAATGGTGGGTTCATGTTAGACACCCGGGAGAAGAAAGATCAGTTAAGAGGCTCATAGGTTCGTCAGTAGAGGGTAAACGAAGGAGAAAGTTCTTGGATTCATTTAATAATGATATTGAAGTAACAGGCATAACATCAGAGTAGGCGTTGGTGTTTACATTGACTAGGGGATGGTGGAGGAGTTTTGTAAGGCGAATTATGGTCTAAATTGAAGAAGAAAAGTATAATCAGTCTTAAATGGTGATTTTGATGATTGCCAGTTGCAATCTCTGTGATAATAGAATTACAAATGATAATATAATTACAAATGATTAAAATTACAATTACAGACAGGACTACCTTCAAGTTTGGGTGTTCTAGGAACGTGTACAGTTGTCTACTGGTGCCAGTTCACATACACATATTCATATCAGTACAAATATTCAATGAGGAACAGTTTATGAACATGACCCATCAAGTTTTCTGCTAAAAGGAGGTTGAGGGGCAATCCCATTGCCAATCCATCCAGTTGTTGGTATGCGTTACCGAGAATCTGAAAACAGTTTTGTGGCAGCCTTGGTCGAGTGGGCACTTTCGTGTCTTATACTTGTACATGGTTGACACCTGTTTTGTATAGTAGCACTGTACTAATAGTAAGACGTATTTTGACTTGTATATTTGTAAATAAGGTGCTCACGTCACTCCGACTGGTGGGGATAATGTGTTAGATCTGCTCATGACAAACAGCACCGAACTTTTCGATTCAGTTAGCGTATATCAACGAATCGGCAATCATAATGCCAATACAACTTCAATGAATGCATCTGTGTTGAGAAATATCAAGAAAGGTAGTAAGATTATTTTATTTAGCAAAAGCGAAAAAGTACTTTATTGCTCAACATGATAGTTTCGTTTGTAATTCTGATAATGTTAAGCAACTGTGGACGAAATCTGAGCGCACTGCACAATGCGCGTTAGATAAGTATGTGCCTAGTAAAACTGTGAGAGATGAGAAAGAAACGCCGGGGTTCTACAACCGAGTTAAGAAACTGTTACGAAAGCAAAGAGAACTTCCCTTCAAAAATAAACTTAGCGAAAGTCTTGCAGACAAGCATAAATTACATTATGCCAAAATTAACGTAAGGGTTGCCAAGCGAGAGGCTTCAACGACTTTGAGAGTAACCCTAAAAAACTGGCCTTATGAAAATGGGTAAATGGTTAGAAACAAGATATCCAGTCACTTTTTGACCATCATCGTGTTGAAACAGCCGGAAAGGCCGAAATATTATATTTCTTTTTCTAAAGCTATTTCACAGAGGAAATTGCACTGTACTTCCTCCTCTAAACCATCGCACGAAGGACAAAATGGCAGATACTGAAATAAGCATCAGAGGCATTTAAAAGCAACTGAAATCGCTGAACAGACGAAAGGCCGCTGTACCAAATTGGATACCAACATGATTTACACGGAGTATGGGGAGCAACTTGCACCCTTCCTGGCAGTAGTGTTCTGTAGGTCTCTAAAGGAGCAGAAGTTACCTAATGATTGCAAAAAAGAGTTTTATGTTTGAGTATTATGCCATTTCTGTAGATTGAAAATATCCTTCGTGGGAATCAACATGGTTTCCGAAAGCAGCGATCATGTGAAGAACAACTCGTTTTATTCAACCAGGAGATCCATAGGGCATTAGATACTTGGTTCCAGGTAGATGTCGTGTCTCTTGACTCCTGCATGGCGGTCGATACTGTTACACACCAATCGCCTGATGAACAAAATGCGAGAATATGGGACACCCGACCAACTGTGTGACTGGACTGAGAGATTTCTAGCTAACAGAACAATGCCTGTCATTCTCTATGGAGAGAAGTCTTCAGACGTTAAAGTAATCTCAGGCGTGTTCCAGTGTAGTGCTGTAGGACCTTTGCTATTCACAATATATATTAATTATCTCGTCGATAACATTGGAAGTTCAATGAGGCTTTCTGAGGATGATTCTGTAATTTATCGAGAATCACAGAACTGGAAAAAGGTAACGAAATGCAAGAGGATCTGCAGCATGTTGTCGCATGCTGCAGGGAATGGCAATTGATGCTCAACATAAACAAGTGTAAAATGCAGCGCTTACATAGAAAGAAAGATGCTTTATTATGTAACTACACAATAGCAGGACAAACGCAGCAAGCAATTAATTCCATGAACTATCTTCGAGTGGACATAAGGGGCGATTTGAAGTGGAACGACCGTATAAAATCAGTCGTGGGTAACGCAGTAGCCAGACTGAGATTCATTGGAAGCATCCTCAAGAAGTGTAGTCCGTCAGCAAAGGAAGGAGGTTACGAAACTACAGTTAGGCCAGCGCTGGAGTATTGCTCATCAGTACCAGGAAGGGTTATCCGAGACATAGAGAACATCCAACGGAGAGCAGCACGCTTTGTTGCGGGAACATTTAATAAGCACGCGAGCGTCAAGGAGATGATTAGAAACTTCGGTGGCCGACGCTGCAAGAGAGACTTTTGCATCGCATTACGGGCTTCTGTCAAGCTATCGAGATCTTACGTTTCATGAAGAGTCAGCCAATATATCGCTTCCTCCTACGCGTATCTCGCGGAAGCGACCACAGATTAAAAAGATTAGGGCGCATACGTAATCATTTTTCCCGCAAACCAAAGGCGACTGGTGTAGAATGAAGTGAGAATGGTAACCCTCTGCGAGGTGGCTTGTGGAATATTGTAGTGAAGTAGAAGCAAATGTAGACGTTATTAGTTTTGCACTGTGTGGGATAGGAAGATATTTAATTTGCAAAAGAAATTTCAGCATTGGTTGTAAATTAACATTTATCTTTTATTGCAAATCGATTTAGACTATGGAATAGTTATCCTCAGTGCAACTGAAATTAAAAGCACAAGCTAAACAGAAACAGGCATAAATACAACACTGATTGGCATAAGTATTACATCTGTTTTACATACCTTGCACAATCGGATTGATACATTTGTGGTGTTATGTGTCAAGCCGCAAGGCATAGCTACAAGATGTTCCAGTGTGCAAAATCTCGACTGAGCGATCTGTTAGTAGCCTATACAGTTGACGTATTGCATAGGTGGCACACTCTATCGTTGATGTAACGTAAACTGTTGTATCCTATATTATCAAGTGAATTGAATTGAATTTAAAGGTTCAATGCATCAGTAACA
Source organism: Locusta migratoria (assembly GCA_026315105.1). Classification (NCBI taxonomy): domain Eukaryota; kingdom Metazoa; phylum Arthropoda; class Insecta; order Orthoptera; family Acrididae; genus Locusta; species Locusta migratoria. The sequence goes on from CM048744.1 coordinate 278,923,414, forward strand.
GAGCCGGTACTTAGGATTACCAGGTCACAATAACATTTAGACAAAGCTCCTTACTACATAAGGTAACATTTTATTAACAAATACAAACAACCCGTGCCCATGTGACTTTAACTGATCAACAACAAGTAATGGAACGGTCAAAATGACAATTTAGACCATCATATAACTATATTGCCAACTTAACGGACGCACTAACGTGAATCAAGCCCAAATTACTGGTGCCTTTGAATAACATGCAATCAATTAACTAGTGTCTTCAGTTAAACAGCTAAACAACAGGCACCAATCGGATTCGTGAGATACGGACACTTAATCACAACTAGCCCAAACAAAGTGCCAATCGAATTGATAAAATTAAATCTAGGTGAAAATTATCATTTATTAGAAAGACACAGAACTGGCTAATGAAAGGTAATCACAGTAGTACAAATCGTTAACAGGTTATGACCACTGTAATTAACATAGGAAGTACCAAGGACACAGTGTATAAGTTGCTCATTCCCCAATCGGAAACATCAGTCCTGGAGGTAGGGACTTTCCGATGATTAAAATTTAACTTGCCCAAAAATACATTCGTCAACGGAGCAAGCGATGACGAAAGGCAAGACTGTGAGATAAAATAATCAGTAAGGATTCCCCCAGTAGCACTTAGCAATTCGTGAAATCATTCACATTCAATAAATTGATTGGTAATTCACCCTACAATACGCGGGTAAGGAATTAAGTAAATAACAATTACTGCACCGGTGAGGAAACACCAAACATAAAACACACGGACAAACGAAAGACATGGAAGGCAACCACTGGGGGCCGGGTACAATTCCGAAAGACAAACAAACACACAGCAACACAAACACACAGGGGTTGTAAATCACAGAGTAGCACAACTAGGCATAGGATCACCTATCAATTCTAAAGATAACATTAACTGGCGGTTCGCACCCGGAAGGAAAAGGGGGTGGTGTCGGGGAGTACGCCATCAGTAACTACATACAGTGAATAACTTTAATATTCGGACACTGTGATATTTCAATCTTGGAACATCATAACTTTATTTATAACAAAACATATATGCAATTATTGCATTAAGTGATGTGTCTTGTAAGTAGTAATATAAATTTTATTAAGATTACTTACATAACTTCCTTAATAATACAATTTAAATACAACTTGGGCCTATATTCATGTTACTTTAATATTCGCTCACTTTGCAGAACTAAGTATTTCAAGACAACATTTTATGGGAAAAAAAGGTTTTAATATCTTGTTGGGTAGCCATTCTGTTTTATCACATCTTGAAAACGCTGCGGCATGCTGCTAATGATATTTTTAAATAGTCCGCACGTAGACCGTCCCATTCTTCTTTTAGTCGACGCTTCAGACTTTCTTTGGAAGATATTGATGTACTTCTAATACGTCGCTTCAGTTCTCCCCACACATTCTCAATCGGGTTGAGATCTGGTGACTGAGGTGGTAGTTGTAGGACTTTGGGGCAGTGGTACAACAAATATTCTTGCACAATGCGAGGCTTATGTTGGGTCATTGTCCTCGTAAAATTTGAAGGTGTTTGATATCCCCGTGGTTTCATCACTTTTTCGTAAACTGTACTTTAATATGTTCAAATAGACATATTTGTCCATAGTATTGTCGATGAACACCAATTCGCCCGGTCCAAATGTCGATATACATCTCCAGACAAGGACGCTGCCACTTCCAAGTTTTACAGTTGGTTTAATATTTATGACTCTAAATTCCTCATTCTTCTTCCACCACACCATCCGACCCACAAACGTTAAATTTACTTTCGTCGGAAAAAATGACGTCATTCCACCAAATTGCATCCTTAGAAATAAGCCCCCTAGCAAAGTCCAAGCTTTTCTGTCGATTATTTTGATTCAAATACGGTTTCTTCCTAGCCACTCTTCCATTGTATCCACTTTCTTTCAATGCTCTGCGAATCGTTTGAGGATGTACCTTCTTGCCAGTCTCGTTTAGAAGCTCAGGTGCTAATCTCGGTGCACTGAGTGTAGGATCCTTCTTTATTTTCCGTATTAGATTCCTCTTGTCTCGTTCATCCAACTTCTGTGGCTGTTTCATTTGTGGTATGCAGTCTACACAGTCCTCGTTTCTGAAACGCCTGACAATATCTGCCACAGTACTCTTACTCATGTTGAGAATGGCAGCAATTTGTCGATATGATTTTCCTTTCGCATTGCGAAAAATCACAAGTTGTCGTATCTCAAAGCTAGTATTAGCTTTGCGTGGCATCATACCGTCTGGACAGTCGACCGCGCTTATAAACACACGCCTGCCTTCTGACTAGAAGCAGGCCTACTCACCGCGGCGTGTACGGTGACAAGTGCGACACCGCCAACTGTCCGGATATTAAAGTAACATAATCATTGCAGAGTGGTTTATTTTAATCGCATTCTTTAGCAACTGTTTTACGTTATGTAAACAACGTTCATACTGTTATTTACAAGACATGTACCTTCATATAATATTTGGTAACATTATATTTTTGTTTGTTCTGAATACAGTTATAAAGCAGCAAACTAAAAATATCTTAGTGTCCGAATATTAAAGTTATTCACTGTAGGTGGAAGAGGCAGATTCACAACTACACGTTTGGGCCGAGGAACTACCAGGCGACACATCGCAAGTACTAGGTAACGGAGCACAATGGCGAGCCGATGTTTAACAGAGTCACTCACACAGCTTTCCACAAGAAGCCAGTACATCCGAGAGAACGGCGACGGAGGATGAAGATGATAGAATTGCGAAGCAGTCGCAATCCGACCTTACAAGCCCGCCATGTCCGCCAGGCGAGGGGACTGAGGCGCTCCAGTCACGGTCAGCACGGCCACTACGGTCGGGGGTTCGAATCCCCCCTCGGGCATGGATATTTGTGCCGTATTAGTTCGTAAGTAGTTCATAAGTAGTTTGTAAGTTTAGGGACTGATGACCCCGTAGTTAAGTCCCATAAGCTGTACAAACATTTGAACATATCCGCCAGGAAGGAAAGCGAGGCCGCAGTCCTCGTGCACCGGAACAACGCAGAAGGTGAGGAGGTGCGCCGGCTTCGGAGACTGCCACACTGCTGCCCCGAGGCCCTCATGACCTCAAGTGGCTCCACCCGACGGAAGTTGCGTACACAGACCGCGACAGCCGCCTCGAGGTACTTTCGTTGATCCGCAATCAACCACCGGCGCGCATATCCATTTAAGGATCGCACCAGGCAAGGATCGTAGTGAGGAACAGAAGAAACGCATCGCCGCGAAATCACAATCGATATCACTCGATCAAAGCAAAGGGAAAGATAAGCTGGATAGAATGGGGTACGTAACGAGTAATTAGAAAAGAAGGGTAACGGAGGAATGGTGCGATGCTGATCCGGAATGGCTCACATGCGACAACAGAAGCTGATACACATCATTAATGGTGTATTTTCATCAGGATAAATGAACAGTGCTTCTAACCAGTTAATTAAAAAAATTGAGATACCTTTATACATAGTAACGAAGAGCTTTCTTCCCGTTCAATTCAATAAAAAATCTCAGAAAAAAATTCTCCTCTATAATACTACAGGCGACTAAAACAGACCCCGCGGCGGAGTGGCCAAGCTCATTGAGGCGCTATGCTACGATGCGCGAGGCCGCTCCCCTGCGGGTGTTCGAAACCCCGTCGGTCATGGATATTTGTGTCGTCTTTACTATAAGGTACTTCATAAGTAGTTTGTAAGTTTAGGGACTGATGACTTCGCAGTTAAGTCCCTTAAGCTTAACAAACAAAAACAGACAATAGAGCCTTAGTATTTCATGGAATTCAGTTTTACTTGATGACTTTCCGTCAATTACTACGTACTGTGTCCTTTCTGGCAGGAAAGCACGAATCCAATCGCATAAATGTGGCCATTTTCCACAAGCACGCAATTTGATTAGGAGATCTTAAATACGAAATTGTTCTACGAAGAAGTGACAGAAGAAAATAAATATATATTTTTTCGATATAATTGCAGATGTAAGATAAACATAATTCTTAGATAAATTAAGTGAATTACCATCGTTTCATTATAAAAGCCCACTTCTTCTTTGTGATGTGGAGGGCGAATCGTGTAATTCAGAATAAGGCATTCGAGTAGTTCGGGAGGATCTGGCACACGCCCCGACTGCCTCGTTCGGGGAAACGGGCCCCTCCCCAGCTCTGCCGGCGAAACGGCCGGCCCCCTCGTATTCCACGAGCAGACTCCCGAGAGCCAGCGAAATGTTCTGCAAGATTGCGAGCCGGAGTGAAAGATGCGCCGAAACGCCGGGGAGGGCAACTCCCAAGCCGGATTCGGAATAATTAAAACTCGCAAGACGGGCCGCGCGCCGTAAAGTGCGCGCCCGCTCTAATTAAGAGAAGACACAGCGCGCAGCCGGGCCTGGGGACCGCGCCGGGCCGGACCGGACCGGACCGGGACGGCCAATACTCGATCAGGGCACAGTAGCTGGCCGGCTGGCCGGTGGCTGGTGGGATTACAGGCCGGCGCTCACCCTGCTTCTCATTTGGGCGGCGGCCAGAGAAAACGCCGCCGCCCAACGCTGTACGCTTAATTGGAGCCGGCCCGTGCCGTGCCGTGCCGTGCCGCCCACCAAAGCGATCAGCCGACACGTCCATCACGCCGCCAGGCCTGCCAAGGAGGGCACCCAACTCCAGGCCGTCTACCCAATCTGATGGTGAAGGCTTGTGCGCAATCTTAGGGGCACGTACAGCGCTTAATGTGTGTCCTAGGCACAGTGGATTAAAAATCTGGAAGCTCCAGGAGCTATTCCACAACCAGTTGAAGCCTTTCATTCATAAATAATTAAAATATGACAGTCTAGATCGCAATTTGCTGAGCTTTTTATTGGAAACCGGTTTTGGTCTTACAGGACCATCAAGAGGCCTATGCCACTGTAATACAACAGAGAGGGACTTAATACCAATAATTACGTTCTACATTTGATAGTAAAATAGCCAAGTATTCAGAAAGTATCGCTCTTGCGAAACACAGCTTGCCTTTTATTCACATGAAGTGATAAGTGCCATCGACAAGGGATCTCAAATCGATTCCATATTTCTGGACTTCCGGAAGGCTTTTGACACTGTACCCCATAAGAGGCTTGTAATCAAATTGCGTGCTTACGGAATATCTCCCCAATTGTGCGATTGGATTCACGATTTGCTATCAAAAACGACGCAGTTCGTTGTGATTGACGGTAAGTGATCCAGTAAAACAGAAGTGATATATGGCGTTCCCCAGCGAAGCGGTATACGTCCCCTACTCTTCCTTGTGTTTATAAACGATTTAGGACACAATCTGAATAGCTCCCTTAGACTGTTCGCGGACGATGCTGTCGTTTATCGGTTATTGAAGTCAACAGAGGATCAAAAGCAACTGCAAAACGATTTAGACAATATCTCTACACGGCGCGAAAATTGGCAATTGACACTAAATAAAGAAAAGTGTGAAGTAATACACATGACCACTAAAAGAAATCCGTTGAACTTCAATTACGCGATAAATCAGTCAAACCTTAAGGTCGTAAATTGTACCAAATACCTAGGAGTTACAACTACGAACAACTTTGACTGGAGAGAACACACAGAAAATATTGTGCGGAAGGCGAACCAAAGGTTACGTTTCATTGGCAGAACGCTTCCAAGATGCACCAGCTCCGCCAAAGAGACTGCCTACATTACACTTGTGCGTCCTCTTCTGGAGTACTGTTGCCCCTTGTGGGACCCTCATCAGGTGGGACTGACGGAGGAGCCGGCCGCGGTGGCCGAGGGGACTGAGGCGCTCCGGTCACGGTCTGCATGGCCACTACGGTCAAGGGTTCGAATCCCCCCTCGGGCATAGATATTTGTGCCGTCCTTAGTCTTACTTAGCTCATAAGTAGTTTGTAAGTTTAGGGACATAACCCCGTAGTTAAGTTCCTTAAGCTATACAAACATTTGAACATTTGAACTGACGGAGGAGATTGAGAAGGTTCAGAGAAGGGCAGCTCGTTTTGTTTTATCACGTTATGGGGGAAAGCGTCACGGAAATGTTGCACGAAATAGGGTGGAAATCATTAAAAGAATGACGTTATTCATTGCGGCGTCATCTATTTGCTAACTTTCAATCACCGACTTTTACTTCTGAATATGGAAATATTTTGCTAGCACCCACCTACTTAGGGAGACATGACCATGCCAATAGAATAAGAGAAATCAAATCGAAAACGGAACGATTTAGGTGTTCTTTCCTCCCGCGCTGTTAGAGAATGGAACGGTACAGTAAATTTATGAACCCTCTGCCAGGTAATTAAATGTGATTTGCAGAGTATCTATGTAGATGAAGATGATACAAGTTTTTACCCTTGTTGGTAGACGGTGGGGGTGGCCAGAGGAGGCGTCAAGTACTGGTGAGGGCAACTAAGGCTTTCATATACAGGATGCTCCGCCCACGTCACGTAAGGCAATCAGAAGTACAGTAAGTGGTACTCATTCATGGTTATGAAAGCAGCCTTAATAGTTAAATGGCACCACCAAAAACGTACTTCTTTCTCTGCAATTTGAGAATTGTCTTACTGTTTCAACAGTATCCATTTGTCCTTTTCCGCTAATTATCAGCCCCTAAGGGGAACTTATGTCTTGCAGTAAGACTTAGGAGTCGCCATTCAGTTCCCCTTTCGTAACTGTTAAGAGCAATTCTTGTTCTTTATAATAACGTTTGGGAGCTTATCTTTCGTTCCCTAGGTATTCGTTACGCGGATAAGCGTCCTTTTTACGTTTCCTTCTTTACCAGTCGTCATTTGTGACTGCATCTTAAGAATTTTATAAGACATTTATTTTAATGGCGAAACGCATACTTCCGACCTTTAAAACTCTAAGATGCTGTCTCGAGCACATAGCATCCGATAGACAAAGGTTTAGGTGAAGGTACTGTAAACACAATGAGGCGCGTGACCAGGGGTGGACAAAAAAGGGTCGCTCGCTTAATATCGCTGCATCCGTTTCAGGTATAAGGTCGTTGTGTGTTTTGTTATATAGCAGTGCTATAGAAGCCAAACATTTAAAATTCATTTCTATTAATATTTTATAAAAAGTTATTTTCTCAGAAAATTTCGCAAGTCTGCATCTTCGCTTAGCACCGGAAGCACTTTTCAAGTGTTGGAAATTTCTTACGAAAAACTTTTCTACGTACCGAATTTCAGTTAAAGTCATCCAGACGTTCTGAAACCTTCTGTCGTATTTCCATTTTTTTTCTCCCTTGGAGGCTTCAAAAAGTGTGTGGCTTTCTAATGACTGTTTTCATAATATCAGTCACTGACTGTTCTGCACACAACAGCCGCGTTTTATACACACTAGGAATCACGTGTTTCTCTAAAAAAACGTTATTACTTCTTCTTTGAACGCTTCTTGGGTGGACTCAAATTGAAGAATGACGTAATGAGGCTACTCTTTCGTGACACCAATGAGAGGGAAAAGGTACACGTAGACTATGAGTGCTAAATGTTATTGTAAACACTAACGTTACTATTCAGCAACTGGTCCTTTAAGTTGAAGTTGACACTCAAATCCTATCATCACTGATCTATAATAACACACACATAACGACCTTACACGTGAAATGGATGCAGCGAAATTCAGCGTACGTCCCTGTTTTGTCCACCCCTGGTCACGCGCCTCAGTGTGTTTACAGTATGTCTCTCATTTCGGTGAACGGAGTATACGCATAGGGATTGCTATCGTTCTCATTTCTCCCTACACTTGGTGCTGGCACACGGTTCTCGTGATTAGTATACAGGTATAGTTGGTATAGTAGCACAGTGGTAGAGTGCAAGACTGTGAATCCAAAGGTCCGGGTTCAATCCCGGTCCCGTTCTACGATTTTAACTGTCAAATTCCACTTATTTCACCTCTGACAATGTTGCTGATGTCAAAAAATTCGAGTAGCACCGTGGTTCGGAACTCACCAACTGTAGGTCCCACTAAATCAAATGTTCAAATGTTTGTTAAACTTAAGGGACTGAACTAAGGGGTCATCAGTCCCTAAACTTAAAAACTACTTATGAACTACCTACATCTAAGGACGGAACAAATATCCATGCCCGAGGGGGGATTCGAACCCCCGCCCGTAGTGGCCACCGCGGCCGGCTAGGTTCCCCTATAACTGCCTGGGTAAGTAATGGGATACCACCTCGAACAGGACCATGTCTAGTAAAGCACTGTGATGTTCAAACCAATCTTCGGATTGTTGACTGCTTTACCCTTTTAGGGAGATCAGTTGAAAGAAATGGAAAAAAAAAATAGCAATATTGTGTTCTAGGGGGAATAGAGGTTCCGGAAAAGATGGTTGTTGATTTTGCAGCATCTAATAAAGCTACACCTCTGCGACAGTGGTGTTTAGATACCACGCTTACTCAATAAATATGTCGCACCGCCAGAATTGTTTAATTTGAAATTTCGCGTTCATTGTTTCTACACTGATATCCAAAAGTTAAGCAGCAAGCCAGTCCTTACCCCTACTGTGTAGAATTCAAGATATGCAGATTGTCAACAGGTGTCAGCATAATCCCAATGATGGGCAAGGAAGTTGGCATTCTGAACACCGTACATACCAATGATGACGTCATGAAACGCATCCAATGGGGGTAGTAATTGCTGAATAGTCCCGCGTCCACAATCGCTGTGTATACATTCACAGCCGGTTCAGTAGGACGCAGAGAAGAGTTTTTTCAGACTCTGCGGTGGAGAGCCATAGGAAGAATGGTGGCAGTACAGTTGCCTAAAGTGAATCATCCTGTTCTTTCTCGGATGCCGCGATTTTATAGATGCCGAAGCTGTATCTCCAAGGCGACTCCAGGGCCAATCACATGTGACATCAGAAATAGAGGATCGATATTTGGCTGCATGGGCACGTGTATGCTGCCGTAAAATTGCACGATAACTGAAACACTTACCTCAACAAATAGTTCACAGACGGCTTTGGCTGAGTGGCCTCTTTTGTTGGAGTTCTGCTATGTGCGTACCCATGACGCCTCTTCATAGGAACTATGTCACCAAATGTCATACTTGTTGGTGTATAGTTCTCAATGTTATTTGCTTGGTCTAAGTCGTCATGCCACGGACTGAACGACCGTTGCCGCCGGAGGTTCGAGTCCTCCATCATACATGGATGTGTGTATTGTTTTTAGTGTAACTTAGTTTAAGTAGCTTGTAAGTCTACAGATTGATAACCATAGCAGATTGGTCCAAGGGTTTACAAACATTTGAACTGACTTTATGACGTCTCTGTACGTCTATCACTTCGTGATTGATGATGTATCCCGCGATGCTTCACTTATTCCTGCCAACTTCGTCGTATAGTTGCTTCACTGCTATTCATTTGTCGAAGTTGTAAGTTAGTTGCGAAAGTCAACTTACTGGGGTTTCGTGTATAAGCTGTGCGTATCACGCTGATTAATATTTCCGAGAACTTTCAGGATTACTACCTACACTCCTGGACATTAAAATTGCTACACCACAAAGATTACGTGCTACAGACGCGAAATTTTACCGACAGGAAGAAGATGCTGTGATATGCAAATGATTAGCTTTTCAGAGCATTAACATAAGGTTGGCGCCGGTGACGACACCTACAACGTGCTGACATGAGGAAATTTTCCAACCGATTCGTCATACACAAACAGCAGTTGAACGGCGTTGCCTGGTGAAACGTTGTTGTGATGCCTCGTGTAAGGAGGAGAAAAGCGTACCATCAAGTTTCCGACTATGGTAAAGGTTCGATTGTAGGCTATCGCGATTGCGGTTTATCGTATTGCTGCTAGCGTTGGCCTCGATCCAATGACTGCCGGCCGCGGTGGCCGAGGTGACTGAGGCGCTCCAGTCACGGTCAGCACAGCCACTATGGTCGGGGGTTCGAATCCCCCCTCGGGCATGGATATTTGTGCCGTCCTAGTTCGTAAGTAGTTCATAAGTAGTTTGTAAGTTTAGGGACTGATGACCCCGTAGTTAAGTCCCATAAGCTTTACAAACATTTGAACATTTTTTTTTTTGATCCAATGACTGTTAGCAGAATATGGAATCGGTGGATTCAGGGGGGTAATGCGGAACGGGTCGTGAAACCACATCACGATCCCTGAGTCAACAGATGGGGACGTTTGCAAGACAACAACCATCTGCACGAACAGTTCGACGACGTTTGCAGCAGCATGGACTATCAGCTCGGATACCATGGCTGCGGTTACCCTTGACGCTGCTTCAGAGACAGGAGCGCCTGCAACCGTGTACGCAACGACGAACCTGGGTGCACGAATGGCAAAACGTCACTTTTTTCGGATGAACCAAGGTTCTCTTTACTGCATCATGATGGTCGCATCCGTGTTTGGCGACATCGCGGTGAACGCACATTGGAAGCGTGTATTCGTCATCGCCATACTGGCGTTCCACCCAGCGTGATGGTATGGGGTGTCATTGGTTACACATCTCGGTCACCTCTTGTTCGCATCGATGGCACTTTAAACAGTGGCCGTTACATTTCAGATGTGTTACGACCCGTGGATCTACGCTTCATTCGATCCCTGCGAAACCCTACATTACAGCAGGATAATACACGACCGCATATTGCAGGTCATATACGGTCCTTTCTGGATACGGAAAACGACTGCTGCCCTGCCCAGCACATTCTCCAGATCTCTGACCAATTGAAAACGTCTCGTCAATGGTGTCCGAGCAATTGGCTCGTCACAATACGCCAGTCACTACTCTTGATGAACTGTGGTATCGTGTTGAAGCTGTATGGGCATCTGTACCTGTACACGCAATCCAAGCCCTGTTTGACTCAATGCTCAGCGTATCAAGGCCGTTAACAGGGCCAGAGGTGACTGTTCTGGATACTGATTTCTCAGTATCTACGCACCCAAACTGCGTGAAAATGTAATCAGATGTCACTTCTAGTATAAGATATTTGTCCAATGAATACCGGGTTATCAACTGTATTTCTTCTTGGTGTAACAATTTTAATGGTCAGTAGTGTACATCTACACACACAATTTTGTCAGTGTCAAGAAGTAGCAGCAGAAGAGAATATTTTTATTCTTGTGTGACTCAACCTGTAGTAGTCTCTCCTGGAGACTTAGGAGTTAATTGGTACCACGAATTAAATTAGGTGTCACGATTAAGTTCTCTCGGGCTTCCCGGCTCGTCAAGTGGTTTGTGACTCATGACATTTCAGCCGAGATCTCGTCGGCCATTATCAACTAGTGACGTCACCACTTAATGAAGGCCTCGGAGATCTCGGCTGAGAGCTTGGGGATTTCAAACCACTTGACATTCAAGGACATGATTCATTCAGTTATCAGAACAGAATAAATTTTCATCGGATTATCTCCTCTAAAATTTATATTTGCAAGTACTTTTAACTCCGGTACAAGGGACTAGTTTTGGCACCAATTTATATCGTCCACATCTACAGAAAGCATATCGAAAGGACGTGTGTATGGTATGGAACAACTTCAGAAGGATAGTATGCAATTCATTGTCTAAAACATTCAGATATATTTGACTTGCATTACAATAGTTACACCCATAGATAAACTCCACTGCCTCTCTGGCATAGCCCCCCCCCCCTCCTATGAAATCGGACGAGAGACAGCAGCCATGCGCGAGAAAAACAAGGCTATGACTACTGAAGCTCATGACCTATAAGGCTGCCATCCAGCACAACCTCGATTGAAATAAAAATGAGCTTTCTGGCAAATACAGACCCACTTATATGGACCCCACAGCAAGCCAGGATTTAAAAGTAGCAAGAAAAAGTCAGTGTTTGGACGATTGGATGAGGCCGATGGAAGAGCTTCCTCCTGGCCACTCAGAGAAGCGGTTCCTCCTGGCCACTCAGAGAAGCGGAAAATACGGAAGGCTCTCAACAGACTACGTTCCGGTATCACGAGATGCAAAACCAACCTGCAGAAGTGGGGCCTTCCCGTGGATTCATTCTCTGAACGTGTGGTTCTGTGCAGTGTAGTAACCACCTACTGCAGTGTCCTGCATCTCCAGCTGCATGCACCATGGCAGACGTGACGAGAGCGTCACCTAATGCACTAGACGTGGCCAATTTCTGGTCTGCCACCATATGACATGACGGAACAATGACTTTTCCTTTCTTGATTGTATATTCTTGTGTATTTTACTTATATTTTGACAATCCTTCTTCATGTCATTGTTTATGCATTCTTTATTTTGTATTTTGCATTCTCTATTATGTATTTTGAATACTGTCAGTGTATTTTAGACTCCGTACTTCTGACACGATAAATAAATAAATAACAATATAATTCATAGATCATACATAACACTTTCAGAATCAAAACGAAATATGTCCCACGTGATCACATTGGTTCTTTTAAATCTTGTTGGACTATGTTGTATAGCCGTATTGTTGAAATGACACTTGTGCCACTTATGTCAAACTGTGGCGATACGAAAGGTGGCCATCCTTTCAGGCCGCCTGCATTTCACTATTAGTATTGAGTTTAAGTAATAATATCCCTATCGTAATCAACGGGGCAGATCTTTTTTTTTCATACTGAGATCAGTGTACGTGCAGGGGTAATTGAAAGTGCAAAAATAATGTCTACAAAGCGTTCTTGGCTGAAGAGTGTTTGGTGCCTAGAGTGAAAACCAGTACAGTTCATTTATTTATGCATTTATTTTACTTGGCCAGTTAGGGCCTTCGGGCCCTCTTTTACGCCTAACCAGGCTTGCTCAAGTTGAACAATTTTGGTACATTACACACAGACAATGTATAATACAAGTATTGAGGTAGAAATAGTACAGATCATTAATAGTATATAATTGTAACAAAAATAATCACATAATTTATAAGAAACAAAAAAATTAATAATAACAATGATAGTGGCAAAAATAATAAGGACAGTAACCATGTTTCATATTGTAAACGTCAGCCGTATTACCATTTAAGAATTGCCTCGTTATGTTCTTACAGATTGTGAGTTATTCACATCAAGCAGAGACATAAGACGAGAGAATGCGGTGAGAGAGATATAGAAGAGGTAGACTGGTTAGAGGAAGAGAAACAGGATGGTAAGATTAAAAACTATGGTGGAGAGAAGAGAGAAAGAACTGAGAGGAGAGTAACAACGGATGCTATGCAGTCATTAAAATGTGAATTTTGAGTTTCCTCTTGAATGTCGAGTGGTTTAGCATAAGACGATTATCACATAGCAATGTGTTCCATAGTCGTATGGCTGAGATGGAAAACTACACGGAGAAAGATTTAGTGTTGTGTGAAGGTATAGCCAAGGTGCTAGACGTATCCGATCTGGTATTGCGGTTGTGGAATAATGATAGCTGTGTAATGTGAAGCGAGAAGTATTGGGAGCACTGGTGACTGAGAATTCGATGAAGTAAGCACAGCGTTTGAAAGTCGCGCCACTTACGTGGGCGCGTCCAACCTACCTGAGTATATGAAGAAATTATAGGATCGTATAACCGTATATTGCACACTTACCTAACGCAAGCGTTCATCTCTAGATCGAGGCGTCTCGAATTTTCACTATTTCAGAGTATTAAAGGTTTGGCAAGACAAGTGCTTGTACTAACTTTTGTTTAACTTGGGTTGGAAATATTTTTCTAAAGTTTTGGATTGAATATAGGGATGAGAGCGATTTTCTGCAAGCTGCAACAGTTTGTTCTTCGCAGTTTAGGTGTTCATCCGAGATTATCTCAAGGTCTTTCACTGTTTTTTAATATGGTAATTGGGTACGATTGAGGTGTATTCCAAGGACTGTATGACGAAAACACCTGCTGATTAGCTTTGGATGAGATGTGAAGATGACCTGGAATTTACGGGCAATTACGACCGCTATTCCAAGAACGGGTCAGTTTTGAACGCCATTATACATTGCAGTCCAGACGTGAGCTGCTTTCATCGGAAGCGAGTAGATTTGGCGTGCAGGTTAAGGTGCCTTGCCACGGACTGCGTACTCGCAACCTGTTGGAGATTTGAGTCCTCCATCGGGTATGTGTATGTGTGTGTGTGTGTGTGTGTGTGTGTGTGTGTGTGAGTGAGTGTGTGTGTGTGTGTTGTCCTTAGCATAGTTTAAGTGGTTTGAAAGTCTAGGAACCGATGACATTAGCAGTTAGTACTATTAGGTTTACAATAATTGAATATTTTGATAAACAGAAAGCTTTTTTCTGATACAACCAGACCGAGTGGGATGTACGAAGGTTGTCTAGAAAATAACGTCCGTTTATGTTTAGCACGAAACATAATGGGTTTAAAGCCGCCATTTCGTACGCAGTGGATCAGTAAGCTTCTAGCTGTGCAAGGTGGATCATCATACTGCTGCGTGGTTAACAATTATAACTTCAATATCTGAGCCTGGCCATTCCAGAACTCACCAAGTGTGAAGTGCGTGGCGGTATAAAACTTTTTTGGGCGAAACATCACTCAACAGCCAAAATCCGTCGTGAATTGTATACGGTTAATAGTTCAAACATTACAAGTCAAGTTGTTGTCCGTCAATTGGTACGAATGTACAAAATTTGAAAACACAAACTTTAGTGATGAAGACCAAAGAGGAAGGCCTTCGCATTGCAGTGATGACCTAGGGATCAATGTTAATGAAAACTTTATTTCAAATCGACGGTAAACAGTACGGAACTTTCTCCATACCTAGAAATTTCTCGGAGTCTGTTACATGATATCGTTACTGAAAAACTGAGCTATCGCAAGTTTTGTGCTCGTTGCGTACTAAAATTGCTGATTGCACAACAAAATTAAAAAAAAAAAATGTTCTACCCAAAATTTTCTCTCCAGTATCACGTTCAAGGAGTAGGATTTAGAAACAGGATTGTTACTGGCGATGGTATTTCCGTGGTCTACGTGACGGCTGAGGCAAAACAACAGTCAGTGCAATGAGGAAACACCGGGTCTCCAACAAGCCAGAAAAGCCCGTAAAACTGTTCAGAAAAGAAAGTTATAACAAAATCATGGCTTCTGTTTCTTTGGTTACATCTTACTCTTTGAGTTACTACACCACTTCTACAGTCTACTTCAAAAGTCCGAGACGGCTAAGAAGAGGAATCTAAAGAAGCATTCTGATCTTCTGACAGTGTTGTTGCATTTTTGACGACAAACTACCCCTAACATAACAAAAATATGTGATCTTTTGGCAGAGATCAAATGAAAAGGTTAGGGTCATCCCCCATACAGTCCTAACTTGGCCCCTTCTGTGGACAGTGCGGAATGGCCCCATGATCTAAGGTGTCATTCTGTGAACCGGGTGGCCGTTCCCGCCGGAGTTTCGAGTCCTCCCTCGGGTATGGGTGTGTATGTTGACCTTAGGGTAAGTTTGTAAGTCTAGGCACTGTTGACCACTTCAGTTTGGTCCAATACGGTTACAAACATCATTTGATCATTCTGTGGCACATCAAAAGTGGCTTCCATATCAGCTGTATGACAGTGTAAGATTGGCTACGTTCATAAGCGACAGTGTTTTATGCATACGTCTATAGTATCTCAAAGACTGTAAAAAATATTAAATTTGTTTGATTCCTTTGGAGACTATGTAATCATAGAAAATCTATATTTTTTAGATGTGTATAGTAAAACTTTCGCGTAATTCTGTTTTGACTGTTATTTTGAAATGGAACTTACTTTCTCGACAACCCTCGTATTTCTGTGCGGTCATGGTGTTTGTCCAAAGTTTTAAAAGTGGAATAAGATACTAAAACGCAATTCCCGAAGGGAAGTGAGTATGAGGAACTCACCCATACGATGGTGTTTCCAGTTGTCCGGTGTGTGTTCTTCTTCACGTTCGACAGCCATGGCATTCTCCAGCTGAAAATGGAAAAAATTGCTTTGATTGGCTGCATATTTTTTGACATCAACAAAATATTGGCAGGCTTCCTTGCGTTTGCGGAAAATACTTCGAAACGATGGAATTTCGCTCATTTGTTCTATAGCAAACGTTCAAATGTTTGTAGGGCTTATGGGACTTAACTACGGGGTCATCAGTCCCTAAGTTTACAAACTACTTATGAACCCGCTTATACTAAAGACAGCACAAACATCCATACCCGAGGGGGGGATTCGAGCCCCCAACTGCAGCGGCCATGCAGACCGTGATTGGCACGCCGAAGACCGCTCGGCCACTGCGGCCGACACAAACGTTCCCATTTTTATTTGGCGCTAAAAATCAGAAAGCCATATCGATTTGCTAGAGACTGTTTGGCGGCCTCCATGTGAGTCACTGTGGGAGAAAGCCTCTTTGTATGATGCAGGGAGAAAATATGGTTAGGCATGCTGAGCATGACGAGGGCGAGGCGAACCATTGAGATATAGAGGGAGTGTTTGCTAGTGCAAGTGCCGATGAGCTGTCGACTTGGAGAGCAGTTCTTGCACATCGGAGAGTGTATGGTCAAATTATTTGCGGCTTCATAGTTAGGTGGTGTCTGGTATTTACATACTGTCTGTAGAGAGCTACCTTTCGCCAGACTTTTAAGTCGTGTTAACAATGTGGGTTAAACTTTTGAGGTAGCGTTATCCATATTAATTATGAAATGGAAGTAAGATATATCATTCAACACCCTCTTCAACTTTGCCAACTATAGTTTTTACGTGTCATATTTTTATGTTGTTTGAACATTATCCAATTCTTCAATTATGATAATAATTTGTGTTTTTCATCTCCATCTTCGGTTCAATAAGAAATTTCATTTTCCTGTCGAGTATCTTATAATTGACTAGTTTGCATCCTTTGATCGCTATCTTGGAAGGCAATATTTTTGTCAATTCGGTACAATTATCAGTGCGAGTACAACAGTAACACTGCGAGGGGACAATTCTTAGTTCGTTGCATACATTGTGTATCCAGGTTCATTAATTTCAACTTCTACAACTGTAGCAATTAATCTGTGAGAGGATACGGAACAAAATCGGTCTAATAAACTTATGCCCGGTAATTCATGGTTTCCATGCTAGACACCATTTATTCAATCATACTTTTCTACAGAGACTGTAGTTCAACTTGGAGCAATTCTGCTTATGTACAGAAAACATTACCATATCGTGGTGGTGGGCCAATAAAGTGGAAAGGAGTCAGTATTGGCAGACTACGGATCGCTATGGAAAGGAGTCAGTATTGGCAGACTACGGATCGCTATGACGTTCAGAATGGCGCTTTTACTGCTTACAGGTATAGAGACGAGATCCTTCGACTTTTGGTTGTGCTATACGCTGGTAACATAGCAGATAGTTTCCTTCTGGTGGACCATAATTCTCGTCCCTACAGAGCTTGAAACTAAGGGAATGTAAGAAATGGCGTTGTCATGTTGTTCACCGGACTTAAATCCGATTCAGCATGCCTGGGATTCACTTGGCAGACGCATTGCAGCCAGATCAGCATCTTCCACAAAGGTTGCAGATCTGGATATTGCATTCACGGAAGAATGGCCAAATACACCTCAGGAGCTGATTGATGACCTCAGGTCACGCAGGTGTGCAACTGTGCTGACAGTCCGAGGTGATCACACGCCATATTTTCACTATCATTGTTGCTACATGGTGCACCTCTCCAGGTAAATGCCCTGTAAGCCTCGAGTGAAGACATGAGTCAGCAAAATATTTTACTGTATCACACACAAATTACAATTGCAACTAATATCTCAATAACATACGTTACCACAAGTATATTGTGTATGATATATCATCCAATCTTCTAATTGTTTTGAGCAGTGTATAATAAGCAATGAACGTGTTAGAGAGCCACAGACTCGAGAAAACTGTATCCGATGAAATAAACCCCGGATACACCGCGGAAAAATGATTGAAAAGCGGAAAAGAACGAGCCTGTAACGTAAAAGGAGGATATGTGGAACTCCGGTACCACAAAGCGAGACATGTTTCCACTGAAGGAATCAGCTATAAGAAGTGTGGAAGTCTCTGCGAAAGAGGAGCCATGAGACTGAAGCTCGTCATGGGAAGAATAAAGGGAAACTGCAGGAACAACAGTTGACTGGGAGGAGGGGGCACGTAGACGAAGGGAGGGGAGAGTCTGTTCTTGATATTCATGGATGCACTGTTACATGTCTTTCACAAGCGATTTTTGCATTTAATTTTGAGTACAGTTGTAAGTCTATAAAAATAGCTAATACAGAACTTTAATCAACAAATCTCTTTTATTGATAATACAGTGATACACATTCCTGTATGTACATTTGATATATCAAGCAACTTTTTTATACATATATACGTAAATAAACAGCAATCTTTTACAATCATGAGAGGAACGTACTGTCCTACAACTAAATTCGAAGCGGCTTAAATCCCTGATTACGACGCAGGTATCTGGGTAGCTTCCTTTAGCTGTACAGACTATTCTAAAATAGGATACTTGCTCCATAATATCCTCCTTTGGGACCTCTCGTTTTAAGACGAGCATAACTAAGCTCTAAAGTGAGTCAGATTTTCAATAGCCTTCACATTTCCGCATCGAAAACGGCAATCATTATTTAGTGAATGGCTGATACACACAATACAAATATATACATATATACAGAAAGGAAACAATGAACTTTACAAAGTAACATAAGTTTTACAACTGGATGTCGATTCCTTGAATCCAGTGCACAGCTCCAGGGATTGCCAGCAGGAATATTCTTCTCTTACACCACATGCTCCAAGTATACAGTCTCTGACAATGTGATGTATTGTCTGGCGTGGAGCACCGCCAGCACAATCTACATTAGACAGCTTGTTGCATCCCATGGCCTGTTCTTATTCAGTGCTGTCCAGGTCTCGCGTGTTAGTTGGTATGCAGATGGTAGTTTAGCTCCTGAGAAGATGTTATGAATCTGCTCATCTGTTACCGCTTGCCTCCGACTCTTCCAGTCTTCGAGCGGTGTAAAACCTCCTGTAACCATATCAGCAGCATCATGCAGTGTTGGATGACGCGGGCCTAGTCTGTTAACATTTGGAATTGGTAGGTCACTATGTAGAGGTAAATTAGATGTCTTTGAGATTCTTTGGAACTTCCTCGTAAGAGACGCAGATCTCCGCAAATCAGGTGGCATTATACCTGTTAGCAGCGGAAGCCAGATATTATGCGCAAGATAGCATTCAGCTGAGTGTTAACAATCTTTGTATGGTCGCTGTTCATCCATACATGTGTGCAATACTCAGCACTTGAGTACAACAAATCCAAAGTTGAAGAGCGCAAAATGGTTGATGGAGATCCTCAGGTATCTCCACCTAATTTGTGGAGTATGTTGTTACAAGTTTTCAGTATCTCGGCTAGATTTAAAATTCAAATGTTCAAATGTTTGTATAGCTTATGGAACTTAACTACGGGGTCTTCAGTCCCTAAAGTTACAAATTACTTATGAACTAGCTAACACTAAGAACGGCACAAATATCCATGCCCGAGGGGGTATTCGAACCCCCGACCGTAGTGGCCGTGCAGACCGTGACGGGGGCGCCTCAGTCCCCTCGGCCACCGAGGCCGACTTCTGTACGATGCTAGCTGCGCTGATTCCTAGGACTGCCTAGTTCGGAGCCGAGTTCAGATGGGCTCGTCAAGACGCATGTCGGCCTAGATACAGCAGCTAGTAGAGGGCGCGCTTCCCGGTTTCTCCCTCCAAGAGGCGCAGCGCCGGCGTGCGATTGGCTGCAGGTCGTCCGCTGTCTTCCCCACGGTCGTGGGTCTGGTATGTGGCGCTGACTTTACGCCACAACAAACCATAAATTGGAAATAAATGCATAAGATAAAAACAGGACATCCATAAATGGCGTAAAATAAATCACAAGCTGAGACATTTATATCCGTTAGTGTGAACTGCTTTTCTTTATTCACGCCAATGACCCATTTCAGCTATTTGTGACCATCTCCAGATCTATTATTTCCATATTAAGACAGATATGACAGACCTGCAGACGCTCACAACTCACTGAAACCAGGCGTCTAACATCTTAAAGAATGTGATCATAAAAATAATAAAAAAATGAATGTAAGATGAATTCTTGAATGGGATACTCTGCAAATCACATTTAAGTGCCTGGCAGAGGGTTCATCGAACCACCATTATACTATTTATCTCCCATTCCATTCTCGAATAGCGCGCGGGAAGAAAGAACATCTGAATCTCTACGTCCGAGCTCTGATTTCTCGTATTTTATTCTGATGATAATTTCTACCCATGCAAGTGGGAGTTAACAATATATTTTCGCATTCGGAGGAGAATGTTGGCGATTGGAATTTCGTAAGTAGCCCACGCCGCAGCGATAAGCGCCGTTGTTGTAATGATTACCATCCCAGATCCTGTATCATTTCCGTAATTCTGTCTCCCCTGTATCTCGACAATACGAAACAAGCTGCCCTTCTTTGGAATCTTTCGACGTCCTCCGTTAAACCCACCTGATAAGGATCCCACACTGGGCTGCAATACTCCAAAAATGGACGGACAAGCGTAGTGTATGCAGTTTCTTTTGTAGTTCTGTTGCATCTTTTAACGGTTCTACCAATAAAACGCAGTCACTAGTTCGCCTTTCCCACGACATTATCTACGTGTTCTTTCCAATATAAGTCTGAAGTAATAGTAATTCCTAGGTATTTTGTGTGAGTTTCGGCCTTCACTTTTGATTGATTTATCTTGTAAACAAAGTTTAACGGATTTCTTTTCGTACTCATGTGGACGACTTCACACTTCTCATTATTTAGAGTCAATTGCCAATTTTTACACCATACTGATATCTTATTCATATCGTTCTGCAGTTGGTTTTGATCTTCTTCAGATAATTTTACTAGTCATATGTTCATATTTAGACTCCCGTATAACTCTCTCCCTGGGCCGGCCGCGGTGGCCGAGGAGACTAAGGCGCTCCAGTCACGGTCTGCACGGCCACTACGGTCGGGGGTTCGAATCCCCCCTCGGGCATGGATATTTGTGCCGTCCTAGTTCGTAAGTAGTTCATAAGTAGTTTGTAAGTTTAGGGACTGATGACCCCGCAGTTAAGTCCCATAGACTCTACAAACATTTGAACAAACATTCTCTCTCCCTGGAAGCTGACAGCTGTCGCAGTTGAGTCCGTCGTTGGTTAGCATATCAGAAAATTCACTTTGTACAATGTGATGAGGAATGAAATACAATAAAGTGGATATATTATTAGTGACAGACAAACTTCTTTCACCTTTTTTAGATTTATGCATACGAATGATGTTAAAAATTTCGAAATGTTTACTTTAGCTTTTGTGAGGTATAATCCACTGAAAATGCGATGAATGTTTTGTTCTGCTTTCATTGCAGTATCCCAGGTCGGGAAGTCGATTACTTCCTTGTTAATTTTTGTGAATTTCGTATTAGGTGTAATGTGAGTTTTCCGCAAAAAATACAGAGGTTTGTGCCCCTATGGAAACGCCTTGTTCATAACAAGAATGCTACGTAGCACTTTTGTACAGAGTCTCCGGTAACTTACGCTTCTCACACATACGTCTGGATAATTCATTTTAAATTTCTAAGGAAAAGCAGACCTTTATATATCGAATTAGACATGCCTAGTAGAGCACCGTGGTGTTAATGACAACTTCCGTCTTTTGGAAAGTTATACAGCCTAGCTGAAGTGTACAGAAAGTCTGTGGTATTTATATATAAAGAACAGTGTAGAGTGCAATTTTTTTTTTTTTTTTTTTTTTTTTTTTACTAGTTTCGGTCTTATTGAAACCATCTTCAGGAAATTAAGCTCCATTAATGTTGTGGAGCTAGCAGGAGACTTGGAGCCTTCTAGTGCGGCACTTGCAGTACGTAACGGCCTGGTATGTTAAAACCTTTTGTGGCCATGTGGTGGTGTATGAACTCTGTGTAAATACTTTCTAGCTTTGTGGGGTTCGATTTCTAAAAGGTAATATGTTCATATTTGTACAGTGCATGTAAAAATCTTCTCATCGCTTCCTTCTGTGAGTGATGTTTTCCACGTGGTTGGATCATAGAACAAAGCATTCAGCTTCCACTCTTGCTTGTTCCATGCGCATCAGACAAGTAACTATGCGGGTATCCTTCTGATTTCCACTAATTTTTCGCGATCTTCTCTCCCCGCCTATTTTAATTTTGCCTGTTCTTCTCCGAGTTGCAGTACGCAGTCTCTCAGTAATTCTCTCTGAGCCTTGTACAACCTCCTTCAATAGCTTCCTTATGTAATTATAAACATTTCTATGGGTTGCATGCTATAGTTAATTTTCTTTATTTTTCGGAAATTGAATTTATCGGTTTTCGGAACCACGTGGGTCCGAACTCCGACCACCGGGGTTTGCAGCTAGTCGCCTGAATTCACGCCACTTCTCATATAAAACCAATATCTCGATCGATTTCTAACAGACTGCAACTTAAGAATCCACCGTGATACTGTATAATGAATCCGACTTTTAACCACTTCACCTTCAGTGGAGTGTGTTCATGTAACGTAGCCGTGTGTCGCCGTTAGCGTGTTTGCTCGCGGTCCAATTCAGATGTAATTTAACTTGCTATACACACGCATCATCTCAAAACAGACACGACAGACCAGAGCCAGCGTCAATGTGTTTTTTGTATATTGTGTTTTGTGCTACCTCCGACTTGCTGAATTTCGCCTACGATAGCGACGCTTGCTTCCGCCTCGTCTCAGCACGCTGTTTTTGGTGAGTTTCGCTGTGGCATTGCGTGTGTGTGAGAGAATGAGTGTTGTTTGTGAATCCTTTCCCCCCAGTAGCGTTAAATCATGTATAATTTAGGCTGGGCACCGTCCGCATTAATCCATGTAAGAGATGCATTTTATTGTATTAACAAAATTGGTTCCCCCTTTTGCTTGTTTTCTATCTGATTAAAGAAGTTAAAGTTCAGCATAATCCGAAAGTAGCTTTAGAGCACCTTCCCTTTTTTATTTAATATAGTTCTTCACAAGTGCTGAGAACTAGTTCAGATGGTAATTTTTTCTTATATCTAAATTCCGTTGCGCCATAAATGTTTTCTTAGCCACCTACCTAAAATAACTTCAATTGTGGTGGCTTGCATATTGCTGCCTGCTATGTATATTGACCACTGTAGTATTAACTTCCTGTTATTGAAGTAATTTGAAACGAGTCAGTTCTCAGTTTGGGCCAAGGAACATGGGTTTATAGCAGGGAGTAACCAGTACTTCACACGAACCTCATTTGCTAATTATAGTGATAAAGCAAGGCCCTTGTTATGGACAGTGGTCGACTTTTAACCTCCGACGGCGAGCAACTGCGCGCTCCGCAGCAAGCCGCCTTAGAGCGGAAGTGGCTTGCTAGTAAATGAAACCTCTTGTGAAATACAAGGGTTGTTACCTGTTACTATTATAGAAATTGCGTATTTGAATCTGTCGCATTGTGATATGTTAAATCAAACCCTGGAACCTGAACAGTTGCGCTCTACTGATAATTTACTACCTGAACAAAAAGGACATATTGTCTCTCAGACACTTATGCAGTACGCAAGGAATTTTCGAGAGGAACAGTATCGAAAGAAAACTTTCATTATTGCTTTATCTAGCTAGCAGCATTTATATTGTAGTAATGACATCAGAGGATGAAAACCAAGTGCAGAATGATTGACGTAAGATGTAAGTAAGGTGCGGAAACTTGCATTTAAGGTATGAAGTTAGCGGCATGTGTACTAAAGGAATTCCGTTAACTTTCATTTACAAGATAAATCATTCAAACATAAAGCCATACAATCTCTAAATAGCTAGGTATTACATCACACTTAAATTGGAAACAAAACGTAGCAAATGTTCTGGGGAAGACATAATATGAAACAGAACTACTAAAGAGACTGCCTAAACTAATCTTGTCCGTTTCTTTTGGAGTATTGCTACCCGTTGTAGGACTGACGAAGAACATCAACAGAGCACAAAAAAGAGCAGCTCGTTTTGTATTATTGCGATTCAGAAGAGAGAGTGTCACGGAACTCATACGCGGATTGGGTAGTGAGTAACTACGAGAAACTAAAACACCAGCGTTATTCTCAGCGGCGTGATACACAAAGAGTTCAACATCATATCACCACATGGACTTACAAAGGCACCATCAGAAGTGTAAATGACCTATTTTGAAGCGTCTCGATATGTTGTAGAGGGACATGTCCTGAGTGAAAGGCTTTCCGACTTTTTAGCGAAAGAGCTTGATTTTCGAGAAAATTGACAATAAAGTTCGCTGCGCGATGTAAGACGCGCAAAGTTACCATTTTTCAACCAAAGCAGCAACCATGTTGGAGGTACCGTGTTAGGGTCCTCTCCATGCGTTTGCTCTTGTTTTAAATCATGATAGTCCGACATTTTTCCATTTTATTTTACAAAATATCAACAAACAGTGTACATTGTGTGATATTAGCGAAAAATATTCAATATTGCAGTAGTAAATTAATTTTCACTTCATTATTACATAATCTTAATCTCTATGACCTGCATCGGTTGCTATGCCACAACAGAAATCCGAATGATATTTGTCGTAAAACTACAATAAATAATGTTGCATCAATTCAGTGCACCTGCATTTTCGAAGATGGTCCGCATGAAAGTTAATGGATGGAAGAGGACTCCTAATTACTGTAAATTGACGTTTTCTGGTATCGCTCTTAAAAACTACATGCGCCTGAAAGACAGTGGCATTTATGAAATCTGCTTGGTGCTGTAAATCATTGTGTTTCGGTGCTTTTACGACAAATATCATCCAGATTTCTATTGTGGCATAGCCAGCAATGTAGGCGAGAGTGAGCAAGATTTTGTAATAATGACGTCAGGATTAAATTACTACGGCAAAATTGGATGTTTCTTACTAATTTCACACAATATACATTGCTTGTTGATATTCTGTGAAGGTAAACGGTAAAGCAGTCAACGATCCGAAGACTGGTTTCAACACCACCGCTTTACTAGGCATGATCCTGTGTTGGAAGTGATATGCCGTTGCTTTCTTCCGATCTTCAACCTGACTTACCCAGCCCGTTATAAGGAGGCCTACAGTTTGACGTGGGCTCAGAACCACGGTGATACTCGGTATTTTACACATGAGCTATACTGCCAGAGGTGAAAGGAGTGGAAAGTGACACATAAAAATCGTAGGACCTGCGGGGATCGAACCAGCGACCTTTGGATTTGTACCTGGCACTCTGCCACTGCAAATAAAATGAAAAAAAGGACTATTGAGATTTAAAAGAAAAAAATATTAAAAAAAAAACGGAGATGACTCAAACACGGCACTTCTAACGTGGTAGCTGGACCCTTAACTGCTGCACCACGCTCCCTTGGTTGGAAAATGGCAAACGTTACGCGTCTTACATCGCGCAGTGAACAACAGCATTTTTCTCTAAAACCGAGGCCCGTCGCTAAAAAGCGGACTGCCTGATACTCAGAGTATGTCCTTCTACAACGTATCCGAGACACAGCAAAATCCGTTATTTACATTTCTCATGGTCCCCTTAGTAGCACTATACCTGAAGCATCCTGGTAGTAAATGCAGAATTAGTATTTTACTGGCAAAACAATGTTGTTACATTCGGTTGTCCACCTCCTTCGCTCATCGCACCTCTGCCGATCCAAACGCCAGTGGCGCTGACTCGGTGGTATACGCAGCAATGGACGCCTCTGCAGCAGTCGCCAACGACTGATAGACTCCTAGACTTATACACTTGCACACCAGGCCGAAATTGTTCTCATATGGCTAGCTAGCGATGTAGCCGAGCGATCCTTCACTGCCATGCGCACATTCTGCCTATTATCAAAATGTTCAAATGTTTGTGAAGCTTAAGGGACTTAACTACGGGGTTATCAGTCCCTAAACTTACAAACGACTTAGGAACTAACTACAACTAAGGACGGCACAAAATATCGATGCCCGAGGGGGGATTCGAACCCCCGACCATAGTGGCCGTGCAGACCGTGACTGAAGCGCCTTAGTCCCCTCGGCCACCGCGGCCGGCTCTGCCTATTATCACGAGCTGTGGTGCAAACAGGTGGCTGCGGTTGGTCCCGTCGGTCTGTCGTTCCCTCCTGCTCCTTACAGTTGCTTGGCTACGTACGATACGATAACCGATTTCGCCGAAAGGTAATCCTCAATTTCCTGTGGTCGACTGTTCTTTCGCGGTCGAACTTCCCGACGTGCTGGAAAGAGCAGGCTGTTCTTCTACGAGGCATACCGAAGCAGCTTACGAGAACAAACGGGTGGACGACGATTCAGGACAGTCAGTAGAGCTGTTGCCCGCGAAAGGGAAAGTTCTCGGGTTCGATTCCAGGCCCAACACACGGCCTTAATCCGCCAGGACGATTCAAATCAGCGCACACTCTGCTGCCGAGTGAAAATATCGATACTTCCACATGGTCGCCTGCGCTGGAATAGTAATCCCTCTTTACCTCACAAGGGAAGTACTCGGGCTCGAACAAACACAAATATACCACAATCGTGTGAGAGATAAGGTAGAGGTCCCTTATTGCACTAGCGATACTCTCGCATCTGCAAAACTTTGGAGTCACCCATTAGAGGCCTCTGCGTGAGCCACGCCGCATTGTACTTTCACCTGCCGGTACACCAGTCGGGAGCACTAGGGACAGTGCCGTGTGCCTCTGGAGTTCCGTTTTGTGACGTTATTTTAAGCGTCAGATGGGTCGACGAATGGTACTCAATCCTGCTAATGTATTGTGATTGTTTGAGATGAAATTCCGAGGAGCCTTTCTTCGTGAATACGGTCTAGGTGTAGAAGATGAATCATTAACATGTTTTCTGGTATCTATTATAGTGCAGAAATATAAGCATACACGAGAAACACTATAATAGATACCAGGTAACATGCGAATGATTCATCTTCTACACCAATACCATCTTCACGAAGAAGGTTTCTTCGTTACTGCATCTCAACCATTCACACTATATTAGTAAGATTGATTACCAATCGCCGACCCATCCGACGCTTCACTACACAAATAACGTCACAAAACGCAACTACAGAGGGACACTGCACCGTCACTACTGGCGTACCGGCAGGTCAAAGTACAATGCGGTGTGGCACTCGCAGAGGCCTGTAAAGGACGATTGCAGAGTTTTGCAGATGCGGGAGTATCACTAGTGCAATAAGGGACGTTTACATTATCTATCATACGATTTTGGTGTATTTCTGTTTGTTCGAGCCTAAGTACTTTCCTTGCCAGATACACACAGCAAATTTCAGTTGATTTGCTCGCTTCCTTCCAGGTGTTGCATTTCGCGCGTCCAGCACTGTATTACAACAGGCGCGACGCGCTTACGGTCGGACGACTGCTCCCCTCTACGTGACGCGTCCCGTGCGCACAGCTGTTAATCTGCCCCTCGGTTCTTTCACCCTCCGCGAGACAGCTGGCGCGGCGCGGCGGGGCGCTGCGAGCTACATTCAGCGCGCCGGCCTGACAGAGACTGGGTCAATTTTTCGCCGCGTGAGTGTTTTGAGAGCATCAGTCACAGGTAGCGCTCCACGCGGCGCGCCGCGCAACTAGGGCCGTGACACAGTGGGCGCGGCGCGGCGCGGCGATCGGAAAAGTGCAGCGGCGGCCCGAAGCGATGGACGCCAACAGGTAGGCGCGCCCGAGGCCACGCCCCCGCGGCGACGCGCGCTTCCGAAAAACAGCTGCCGACCGCAGCTCGCGTACCGTCGCCACTTCCGCATGGTATCACCTGCAGGATTTTCTTATGCGCGAGTATGGTAACTGATCATTATAAGCAAATGAGAGCAAGTATCAACGTATCTCTATCGTAGACATACTCGGAATCTCCGTGTAAAGTACCTTCCAAAACAGTGACGGCACTGAAGAGGAGATACGCTGTACTGCAGTGTTTATCTTCCTTTCCGAATATGCGGCAACCTTTCACGTAAATTTGGAGACCCCCCTACCAAGTAAAAATATTCTGGCGAATACTTCCTCCTCACGATCGTTCGGAAACTTTCTAATACCAAAGGAAACAAATTTAATCTTCTTTGTTGTGCTACAGATTTCTTTTTAAGTGTTGGACGAGGCCTTTTCTTCTGTATTTTTCAGAATGGGACACATTATCCTACTTTTGCATAATTTCCGTCAGAAAAATATTTTTCCCGTAACGAGTTTTTCGTATTTCAGGCAAGACTAAGACGAGAATTGTGTTCATTCAGATACGTCCTACTGTATAGGCCTACATGGTTTGTTAAGAAATAGATTTTTTTCGAATTTTTCAGAATTAGGTCTACTTACCTATATATTAGTACCTGAAAACATTTTTCAGAGTGTACTTATTCATCATTAACACACTGTAGCGTACAACGACCTATGATGTATTCAGTTCATAATTAAAGTTAAACAAGGAACTCCGTAATTTTAACATTAAATAAATTTCGCTTATGCGTACGTTTTTGTATTACTGAACCCCTAGTTACTTTACGGATCAAGTTCTTTCTCCTAAGACGGCTACCTCCAGGTTAAAAAACACTGCTACTTATCGTATTATGTTCTTTTACCTATATATTAGTACCTGAAAGCATTTTTCAGACTATACTTATTCATCATTAAGACACTCTACCGTACAACAGTCTATGATGTATTCAATTCATAATTAAAGTTAAACAAGGAACTCCGCAATTTTAACATTAAATAAATTTCGCTTAGGCGTACGTTTTTGTATTACTGAACCCCTAGTTACTTTACGGATCAAGTTCTTTCTCCTAAGACGGCTACCTCCAGGTTAAAAAACACTGCTACTTATCGTATTATGTTCTTTTACCTATATATTAGTACCTGAAAGCATTTTTCAGACTATACTTATTCATCATTAAGACACTCTACCGTACAACAGTCTATGATGTATTCAATTCATAATTAAAGTTAAACAAGGAACTCCGCAATTTTAACATTAAATAAATTTCGCTTAGGCGTACGTTTTTGTATTACTGAACCCCTAGTTATTTTACGGTTCAAGTACTTTCTCCTTAGACGGCTACCCCCAGGTTAAAAATCACTACTGTACTGCTTTTGTCAGTAATACAGTGTTAAGTTTACAATTTCAGAAAACATTTCTTGAGAAACAGCGATCCTAATGAAATTGTAGTTTTAAAAGCACTGTCTCGATCGCGAGAGAATTTTTTCTTGTTATTAAGCAACCGGTTTCAGTCTGCTAGCGAGACCATCTTCAGGCTGACCACGACAGCCGATTGTGGACATTTCATTTCCTGAACGCCCCCAACGGCTGCCGTGGTCTGCCTGAAAATGATCTCGCAAACAGACTGAAACCGGTTCCCTAACAACAATAAAATATTCTCTTGCAATCCAAACTGTGTTTTTAAAAATAGAACATTGTTAACTGAATAATATTTTCATAATTATAAAGAAACCCGTGTCGAATAAAAATTGCAATACACTGAAGTTATGACGAGTATGGCAGTAACGGAGTGTATTATACGCGCTGTATTTTATCTGTCACCGTGACATTGTTTTGAAAGATCAGTGCAGTCTGAAGCGATGTAAAGCCAACAACCTTTCATCCAAACTTGGTGTCTTGTAAAACAACAAATTATGTTTTTGAAAAGATTTATCTGCTATTTGACTGTATTATTGCAGTTTTACTTCACTATCTAGACTTAGATTTCTAGATTTTTCAAAAAAATTATACACGACTGTGGCCGGGAAGTGCTGTTGATGCTACCAGTCTCTCCACGGCTTAGTTCAGCAGAAACCTGTCACTGCAACAAGGGTACATGAACTGCAAACACGTCTATATTCCGCAAGCCTCAACATGACGTGTGACCGAGGGAAATTTTTCGTAAGGGGGGAAAATAAATAAATAAATAGAAATAAAAATACTGTAGTACATTTAAAAAACCCTCAAATTTCCTTTCCCCCTTGGTAAATATATTTGAAGCATCTTTGTTTCTACTTCCTGTTACATTTCTTTTCAGACCACTTGCTGGCGTCTGCACTAAAACTATCAAAAATGAAAAGGTTTTCGAATTCTCTCACATCGCTACGGGAGTTTCCACTAGTCTATGACAGGACAAGTACACCTGTAGACTCTAGACTAATTTCGTGTCATGTTCAGCGAAAACGTCTGGAACGTTTGTTCGACGCATAGCTGGCTATGGTACATTTTTCTTCATTTTCTAACAACCGACTTAAGTAAAACTTAAGTTCCTAAAGAGGTTTCTTTATCTTTAATATTACAATTAGAATACGCGTATACCAGCGCGGGAATCAGAATAATATCTGGACATAAATTTGATTTAAAATGTAAAAAATGGAAATTGTATGTAAGTTGGAAAACGTGGTTGTTGTGCTCCGGTGCAGTACAGGAAGACGAGCAGCCAGTTATGAGAAATAAATCTTTAATTGTTACTGAGATATGTTTGAAATCAAAAAGCGAAGATTATTTTTTTTACAAATTGCAGTTACACACTAAAGAATAAGTCGAATAAAAAAGTAAAACTTTTAAAGAAAAGTATTGCTTTATAGTGTTAACTAGCACTATGTTTCTCTATGTTTCACCTCACGCTTCCGATGTTTGTGTCTTCTGTATCTCTGCGCGTCTGCTAGGTCAACGTCCTTAATTAATTTGTGCCATAAATTGCATTCCTTGTTGTTCCTAATTTTCTGATTCCTCAATAACTTATACCAAGCGTGACCCTTCAAGTTTCACGTCAGAATCTCCATTCTTCTGCTTGAAATTTGCCGGTGGATTTTCTCTCTTCAATTAATTTCAGGGTAATATCATAATTAATACTTGCATTTTAAAAGTGTAAAATAAGTTAATAACGTTCTGATATAATGGAGGTAGTGATAATGTGTTCTGACCACCAGGGCAAGTCAATCACTTCCAGTCGAGCACTGTCCAGTCCTCGTAGTTGCGAATGGGACTTTTATCTTGATGTTATTTGTTAACTGGTGACCTATTCTGCATAATTTACTATGTGGTATTTGAGAAAGTTACTCAATCTTCTTTTTCCTAATGTTTCCAAAAATTTGTCTCACGGACATCACTAAGACGTAGGGCATAATTTGCAGTGTTGTATACACACCTGGAAGGCCATATTCCGTTCGCTTCAACGCGTAAGGCTATCGTATTTTTCGAAGTAGAGCAGCAGTTTCCTCTTAGATACGTGCCTCTCCTAATATATACTGAATTACAGCTGTTCATTACTTGCATAAGTCCTTATCTTCTCTCCTGAAGTCAGCGCCCTTCTCCCCTAGTAAGGTAGTTTTGGTAAAATTTGGCATTATATTTTTCTGTAATGTCTTTGGTGATGTAAATAAAGAAGTAGATATGTCACAAATTTTTGAATGAATTTCACACTTAGGAAATGTTGTTAGGTTTGAATATGTGCTATACCCTCATTTTATTATTGTGCTTCCTGATAGTCAAATGGCGTATAAGAAGTTTTAATGCTTCGTGGCGATTTGCAACACTTGTTTTTCATTCAGGCCTATGTAGCGCATTAGACATTTTTTCCATTCAGTTCTTGAGCCGAATTATTTTCTGCAATTTCAACTATTAGTAGTAAAGCACTGTCTAGTTCTATCTGTAATGTTGTAGTTTCTTGATTGTCTTCATGTAATTTCCCTTGTTCCAAGATCTTATTTGCCGGAGGAGCAATAAATTTCATTCTTTTTTCCTGTGTTTAGTCCTACAACATTTGATAAAATTTGGTATTATAGCTTGATGTTGTATTTGTTAATATAAATACAAGAGTATATATCTCACTAATTTTTGTATGCATAGTCATTTAGGGTTTATTTAGGAAATTGTTAGTAATCTCTGAATGGTCCGTAGTCAGAACTGTTTTTGTATGCGTACCGTGCTCCTAAGAATTATTGCTCTTTAATTTCCATCGTTGCCCATAGGTCTTCTCGAAGAGCATTTTAACAGTTCTTGTCTAATAGGTATCATAAACAGCTAATGAAATTCATGAAGCAGAATATACCTAGCAAAAACATGGTCAATCAGATCACACTGGCTATCTGCCTGTCATAATTTTGTACTGCGGTTTTTCACCACTGCCAGTTTCACTGTTACATCATAAGTGGGATTTTCACCATGTACGACTGCTACAAATAGTGCCATTCAACTGTTCTCATATTAACAACGCAGCAAAAGGACTGTTGTTATCTCTGTGACGTTCCAGTTACGAACAGAGTCGATTCTGCAGTGTCGTCAATTCAGTTGCGCCTCGGCAGTGTGTTAGGGCGGTATTACAGTGGCCTACTGAAATATACCCTCCACTAGCTCGTACCTGTACGCATCAGTGCGAGTAAACTCGTGCCCGGGCATCGTTTACGAGCAGTAAAAGCGAGCAGGCCTCTGCGCTGGCTTACGCGTCCCGCCTTCAGCGCGACGCCGCTTCGCTCAGACGCGACGCCGAGCGCCGACTAGCGTCGCGCGACGCAAACAAAAGCTTCCCCCCTCGCCCGTCTTCCCCCTTTTCCTCCCCACCACTCGAGGACCGCCAAGATGGCCGCCACCTCCCGAAATCGATGCGCGCGGCAGAGTCCGCCATGCTGGGGGGCCCAGCTTTTGCAATTCTGCCCCTTCCACCACGAGGCGCCGCCAATTTTTCACGCGTTCCCCTCTTTGCCTCCATTACCGCAAATGCGTGACGGCGAGGGGCGAGGAGGTGGAGGAGGAGGAGGGGAGAAGCGGCGTCGGCGGGGAGGGAACGCTCGGTAATGCCTCCCCACCCAGGAGTAGCGGTGGAAGGGGGGGGGGGGGACCGCCGCGGCTTCATGAAAGGCACCGTAATGAGAGCCGAGGGAGGCGGATAATGTATGCGGCGAGTCGGGCGCCCCTACTACCCCGTTGCGCCACGGGAATTTTTATCGCCGCCCAGCGGAGGGGAAAGAGGGGAGGGGGGCCCGGGGGAGGAGCCAACGACCGACGAGGAGGAGGGGCTTAAAAATAGTGGGAAAGAAGCGGGAAAGGCGCGGCCGGCTGGGAGTGGCCTGTTGAAGGATGACGGCGGCGGCGGGCACGCCCACCGGCCCGCGGGCACCCGCGGGCGCCAATGAAAAATCCGGAGAAAAAAGCCGCGGGGTGGAGCCGGGCCGGCGAACACGCGGTTGCACTCCTCTCCGCCCCTCCTCGCCCCTCCCCATCACCTCTCCGGCCACGACGCCGGCTTTTTATGCGCGGCACTTAGGCGCAGCCCGGCCGTGTCTTGCCGACGTCCCTAATTTAAAACTACGTTTTTTAGTGTCTCGGGAGCGCCTCACCCTCGCACTTCCCTCCCCCCTCTCTCTCTCTCTCCCCACCCCCGCACGCAATTACCTGCGATATACCCTTACTCCCTTAAAGCACACATAAAAACTCAAGTCTGGGGGAAATGAAAACAGTTGCACAGTTCTCGTATTCCTCCTCCTCCTCCTCCTCCTCCTCCTCCTTGGTGTTGGGAATAGCGTCCGGAGGGGACGAGGCAGTAACGGCCCTGGGGGCTGTGGAAACTGCCGCCGGCTAAGCCAAGGAGCGAGAACGCCGGATCGATGCGGGCTTTCCCCGGGAGACGGGGCGGGAATTCCTCAAGATGAGTGCTTCAGGGCCCGCGAGCGCAACTTTGCCTATTTGGCGGGTCCCGAGAGAGCGGACGCCGGCGGGGCGGAAAATAGCACGGCGCGACATCAAAGTCCCGCCGAGACTTACTTGATCGAGTCGGGAGCACTGCTCGGCCCGAGACATCAAAGCGACACTGCAGGTGGCCAGCGGCGGGCGGCCTTGTACTTCGCAGCACGCCACGTTACGGCACGAGTTTACCACTCTTGATGCCTATCACGGCAGATTTCCTAAATGCTTTCTCAAAACATTATCCATTACTATAATTGCGTGGTTTGTAATGTGAAAGACTGAATGCCACATTATGCTATATTATGAGATGGACGACAGCAGCAGGTTATAAAACGTGGAATAAATAAATAGATAATAAATAAATGTTTTGTACCTTGTTTTTAAGATCTTTAAGAGAAGATCGTAAATTTTATTTCTTTCAATGAACGTAACTCTTCTGGGTGTGACATCACGCATCAATTTCTTTTTTCCTAATTAATTAATTAGTCATACGTTTTGGTCACTTTTACAAGTGGCTTCTTCTGGATGTCTGACGATTTATCTATTTATCGGAATTAGGCTACCTCATGACGCAGGAAATAGTGTAAGTATAACGATGACTATTTATTTCGTTGAACCAGGGATTTAGAAAATTAAAAAAATAAATAAATATTCGATCTTAGCTTGTAGATCTTAAATACAAGATATTTACAATTACCTATTATTGATTAAGTAGACACAATATCTATAGTCTTGACCTCAAATTTATTAATACTGATGACCGGTTTCAACTCATTTCTGAGTCATCTTCGGGTCATTTTAAGTGTTCGTTAATAGTTGTATCTGCTAACAGGCAGTATAACCTTCCACTCATCACAATACAAATTATAAATGCCAACAAAAGGCGGTACAACATTTAAGAGAACCACATTGGTTGTTGCACATATATAGGCTAATACATGTTGCTTAAAATTTTTTTGGCGAACAGGCATTGATAGCTAAAATACATTGAATGTGTCTTGTAAATGAAACAGATGATATTTAAAATTATGTATTTGAGTTCTGGCTCCATGAACTGCTGTAGATAAGTGAGTCACATGGTGGCTAACGTCATTTATAATTTGCATTTTGATGATTGGAAGGTTATTCTGCCTGTTGGCAGATACAACTATTGACAAACACCTGAAGTGATCCGAAGATGATTCAGAA
Organism: Locusta migratoria; assembly: GCA_026315105.1. Lineage (NCBI taxonomy): Eukaryota > Metazoa > Arthropoda > Insecta > Orthoptera > Acrididae > Locusta > Locusta migratoria. Next base: position 278,958,222 of record CM048744.1, read on the forward strand.
ATGAGTTGAAACCGGTCATTAGTATTAACAAATTTGCGGTAAAGACTATAAATATTGTGTCTATTTAAACAAAAGTATCTAGACCGACTACCAGACAACATGTCAAATAACAAATTACCTATGAATTTCGAATGAGACTTTTATTTCGGAATCATGGCCAGTGGTGGATCAGCGATTTTATTTTTGCAGCGGCATCAGCCACTTCACAATGGGCATCATCAAGGTAAACGTTAACTATGTCGAGGTGAACATTATTTTCAAGGAGGGTAACAGTAAAGACAGTTTGTTTCGGGCCAGGTGGATGGAGGGACGAACGGATGTATCAAGTAAATATTAAAAATCAGTTACGTTTTTTATTTCGGGGACTGGGAGGGACTTCAGTCACTTAGCCCCATTCTGACACAGAATTTTTTATCAGGGGCACAATATATTGAGGAGTGGGGGTGGATCAGGGGGTCAAATCCCCACCCCCTCGAACACTGGTCATATCAGTTATTTATTATTATTATTGTTATTCTCTTGTAGCGTAACCTGTAATACAGTTGTAAACAAAATGTTTCAAATGTTTGTATAGCTTATGGGACTTAACTACGGGGTCATCAGTCCCTAAACTTACAAACTACTTACGAAATAACTGACACTAAGCACGGCACAAATATCCATGCCCGAGGGGGGGGGGTTTCGAACCCCCGACCGTAGTGGCCGTGCAGACCACGACTGGCGCGCCGCAGTCCCCTCGGCCACAGCGGCCGGCACAGTTGTAAACACTGAAACAGTTTGACAGTTCACCGCAGCAGCTGGTACTTTGGTATGCTAAGCTGAGTCAACATCTCGTACCTGGACAGAACTCAGCCAACCTACCCTCCTTCCCAGAAGAATAAATTATCTGCAACATGAATTTTTAATTTTATTTTACCAAAGCCAATTCAAAGTTACCCTTTATCTGTTGGTTTAATTTACCTATATCCTTTAATGAAAATATCGTAGACTACAACAGTGAATTTCAAGAATAACAAACTATAACTTCAACTTAACTACAGGATATTCCACAATTCATGTTACACACTTCCACAGGTTGTACAGTGTACATGATTATGAGTGATGGAGGGCAGAGGACAATTTCAAAAATGTTTCACAAACTTTTATCCATTACTTTCCAAGATAACCTTCACTTCGGGATCTATAGCTCGCAGAGATTATTTATTTCTATTGGAAAAATGAGTTCACAGTTACATTTTTATTGTTTTTATTTCGTTTCTTTGTTTTGTTTTTAGAACAGTGAATTTCGTGTATAAGAAATTGTATTTTCAAATTTAGCCTACTGTTTATATCAACTAATAAGAAATGTATGTTTTGCATGTACGACATTGAGTAAACCTGTGACACTAACTGGTACTAGAAACCGGCACAAGGTTATCAAAGAGGTGTAAAACCAATACCTAGATCCTGAATATTCTACTAATTTATGAAGATTTTTATACTGTGGTGTGTTAGTCAGTAACGCTCAGGTTGTTGAGGGGGATACAGTATGAGCCCATGTTCGGAAATGCCATCCAACGAAAATATCAGTAGCTAGTTATTCATCTTAAGACATTGTACAATGAATCTCTTCCACTGCAAGCTCCTTGCTATACATATTTTAAAGAACCACGGCAAAAAAAAAAAAAAAAAAAAAAAAAAAAAAAAAAAAAAAAAAAAAAAAAAAATAAATAAAAAAAAAAAATTTAAAAGAAACACCTGCCAGTAAAAGTTGGCTCTAACATAGACTGGTTTCTAATACCAAATAGGGTTACAGATTTACCAAGAAGTCGAACTTATAAAATTAATACATTCCTGTCTTAATACATAATCCAAATACACCTGATGAATGAGACTTAAACCGCCTATATGTGTAGCTCAATTAAAATTTATATTGTGACTGGTAACAAGAAGTTGAGCAGTGAAGCTGTAAAATTCAGACTGGTAATACTCAGCATTATGTTGCAACTGTGATGTACTCCTTTCCAAAAACCAAATAAAGAAAAACTGGCCACATGCATCGCTTAGCTTATATTGTCCACCTCACGTAAGTGATGCCACGGTATTAAAAGCGGATTAGTTACACCTTTCAAAATAATAATGATTTTATTTGTGCTCTAAAGTAAATATCTACAAAATATCATTAAACGTCATTTAATATTCCCGACGTAAACTCACTAAAAACACCCATTCATTACCGACATATCCACGAAATAATTTGTGATAATGTACAGAAATTAAAACTACTCGTTAGGGGACATTTTTTATTTGTTCATATGAACTGTTTAACATTTGGAAAAAAGGTAAAATTGTAAATTATTTCTTTCCCCATTTGCTTCATTTATTTTTCCCCGTCTTTTCATTTCATTTCTTTTCTTTTCTTTTCTTTTCTTTTCTTTTCTTTTTTCTTTTCTTTTCTTTTCTTTCTTTTCGTTCCTATCCTTTAATTCTTTCTTTTCTTTTCTTTTCTTTTCTTTTCTTTTCTTTTCTTTTCTTTTCTTTTCTTTTCTTTTCTTTTCTTTTCTTTTCTTTTCTTTTCTTTTCTTTTCTTTTCTTTCTTTTCGTTCCTATCCATTAGTTTTTTCTTTTTCTTTTTCTTTTTCTTTTTCTTTTTCTTTTTCTTTTTCTTTTCTTTTCTTTTCTTTGTTTTGTTTTCTAATTTTTTATTATCATCTTCCAAATCTATTTGAACTGTAATCCTTACTTTTGAGTTATATGACAACTTTTTCAGTAGATAAAATTATTTTTAAAAATTGAGGTTTGGATGATGAGTTGAGAATGGAAGTCATCCTAGTGAAATGAAGAAAGAGAAATTTAGTTTTCTCTTAGTTCATGAACTAATTTAATCGACAAATTTTGTTTTGATATTCATAACCCAGTAAAACACATAATTTTAATAGGGTGACAATATATTTCGTTTCACTTGAGAAAAAAATTATGGTGGTTTCTAAATTATTTTCTAACTAAATAGGGATATTTAAAGTTAAACATTCCACTTGCTATAACACACACATTTATTTACAAACTCTGCTCAATAGTCCACTCACATAACACAGTTTCAAAAGCAGCTCATCAGTTAATAAGGAAATGTCAATCCATTTCTAATTCTGTATTACCTATCTGCATATCCAGCCGAAATGTTTCGGAATATTATTTGTAGATTTTATTTATTTATTATTGAGCCATTAGTCTTATGATTGCTTGGACATGGCACTCTATGTCTGAAATGATTTGCTGGATGTATTTACAGTTTTTAACTCTCTACTCTTCCCTCTAGCCATCTAGGAAAATTGAGATTTCTCCTTGATGTCTTAACAGATGTGATACCTCCCTGTTCCTTCTTCTAGTAATTTTTTTCGTATGGTCCTTTCTTTGCCGTTTCTGACGAGAGTCTCCTCATTATCAGTGCACCAATACCTCAAATATTCGTATGTAGCAGCACTTTTCAAATGTTTCTATTCTCATCAGTTTTCCCACTGTTTATGTATCACTTGCATTCAAATCCGAGCGTTAAGATTAAGGGCAATGTTTAACACCAGTGTAGTCTTCTTGGCCTTGGATGCTCTCTTTTGCTGAACTAGTCTACTATTTATGTCCTCCTTACTCCATCCGTCGTGGATTATTTTACTTCCAAGTTCCTCAACTTCATCTACGTTGTGATCACCAGTTTTGATGTTTAGTATCTCACTACTTTCTACTATTTCGTAATACTTCTGTTCTTCTACTGTTTACTCTAAGTCCATATTATGTTGTCCGTGGTTATTCGTTCCAGATTCAGTATTTCTTCTTCATTTTCACTGAGGATAGAGATGCCGTCAGCGTAACCTATCATTGATTTTTCTTTAGCCTGAATTTCGACACCACTCGCGGACCTTTGTTTTATTTCCGTAATTGCCCCCTAGATGTATGCCTATATATTACTCCATTAGTAATGCGAATATTTCATTCTAGGCATTGCTGTCTTATTAATCCCTCTAACTTCTTTTAAGTTGTATATATTAACCGTCTTTGCTAATAGTTTAGTCTTATTTGTTTTCAAAATTTTGGACATCTTCCACCATTTTACATTGTCGAACACCTTTTCCACTCCGACAAATCTTATGAAGCGGCCTTGACTTTTCTCTTCACTCTTGCTTCCAGTATTAAGGACAACGTCTGGATTGTCTTTACATTTCCTGAAGTGAAACTGATCGTCATCTAATAATCCAAAAAATTCTTTTCCCTTCTCCTGTTCATAATTCTCGTCAGTGGCATGGCTAAATGAGCTGCTAAGCTGATTCTGCAACAACCTTCACACTAATCTGCTCTCGCTATCTTCGGAATTGTGAGGACAATTTTTTTCGAAAGTCTGATACTACCTCGCCAGTGTCATAGATTCTGCTACCAACTTGACTAGTTGTCTGGTTGTCACTTTATTCGATGATTTTAAAAATACTGATGAAGTTTCAGGTCTTCCATGGTGTGTTAAATTATGATACTGACTCTAAATACACCAATTTCATTTCCTTGTACGTATTCAGACTAACCTCTCCTCGTAGAGGCCTTCATATAGCCTATTCGCTCTCTCCCATGCATTTAGCAAGAAATTTCACAATGTACTCTTAATGTAGACACCCTTGCTTTTAATTTCACCTAAGGTTGTTTTTGGTCTTCTAGCAATTGCATTAAACTTTTCGATTTCTTCACCTTTTCCCAACTGCAATTTCCCCTTACCTTCCTGTACTCCTTCTATATTGCATTCCTAAGTGACTTGTATTTCCGTATTCCCAAATTTTACTGGACACCTTTCTACTTCTTTCTTCTGTCGATCAGCAGAAGTATTTCTTCTTTTACCCAAAGTTTATTCACAGTTACCTTCCTTGTTATCAAGTATGTCATTCCTTTGCGATTGCCCCTTTGCAGGATGTCCACTCGTCCAGTAGTAAGACGCCATACAAGTGAATCTGCGAGTCTCTGGTACTTCACTTTGGCATAGCGGCTGACAATTCTGGTCTGTTCGTGGGTGCAGAATCCACGATACCGAGACTGTGTTCCATTACATCCCAGTAAGTGTCTCCAATATGGGCTCCGGGGTGGCCATTTCAGTCTTTGGACCTTTCGTGAATATTTTTGTAACTATATCGGCGTTGCGTTGGAACGATGTGACGGGTGGTTATCGTCATGCAACACCAGATCACCGTCATGTTGTTGGAAGGCCAACATAACGCGGACTATTCAAGGTCCCTACCATTACAACTAGGGTACAGGACTTTAATCCCCTCAAACTAACAACAATAAGTAGGGGGCTCATTCCTTATCAGGCAAATGCAACCCAGAGTATAACAGAGACACCACTACCTTGGAGCACAAATTCCTGGCAGACGGGAACCATCGAATCATATGGTTTGTGGCACACACGATGCCTGCCGTCGGCATGCAATTTAAATCTTTATTTGTCCTATCACATCACGTTCCGCCATTGTTACAGTGTCCATCCCTGGTGAATGTCGACAAATGGTAGCCGTTCTAGCCGATGACAGCTTTGTTAACTATGGCACCCGGGTACAGCGCTAGCCTCCAACGTTTCGGTACCCTTGTTGCTAAGGATTGTCGAACGGAGGCGTGTCTTGCGCTTTCTGTGTTGAACTGAGCCATGGGCAATACTTAGATCTGTTTCAGGTGTCATCGAGGGAGAAACGGAGTCCTTGCACTAGTGCCAAATTCGAAATTTCCCCGTCGAGCACTGATCACCATGCTCAGTTCGAAAGGCGTCACGTCATGACAGCTCAGAACAGCAGGCAGAAATATTTATATGAGCAAGGAATTTTTTTATATATTTATTTTTGAGATTATTGAGTGTTATAACAAGAAAGCAGAACAAATGATGTTTATTATCATGGATGCAGAAGCTGTGATTATAACTGTTGTTCACTTGTTCGCAGGTCGCAGTACGAGAGCACACAAGAAGTCTGGCGACACCAGCAGTCCAGGCACGAAGTCTTCAAACTGCTGACTCCACACAGCGCTAATTGTCATACATTGAAAACAACAAATAAAGTATTGCACGACTCAACACTATGCTTTCTCTTGTCCTTCTTCTCGTATAACCTGTTTTCGGCGTTATGTGTTAATTCCAAAAGTAGAAAAAAAAGTACGATTCATGATACTAGAATGGACAGAGCTGCACGAACAGAAATATCAAAAGTTTGTAAGCGACTTATAATAAGCTACATAACAAAGGTAAAACAGTCAATAATAGGAAGACTGATTTGAACACCACAGTTTTTTACTAGCCGTGGTCCTGTTTGGAGGTGGTATGTCGTTGCCTTCCTCCGACCTTTAAACTCACTGACCAACCACTTATTGAGGGACCTACAGTGCAACGTGTATTCCAAACCACGGTAATACTCGATATTTTTCACGTCAGCAACATTGCCAGAGGAGAAAGAAGTAGGAAGTGACAGATACACATAGTAAAACAAGCAATTAGTTGTTAAGAATATAAAGTATACTCAGAGTACTTATAAGTCATGTAGAAAATTATCTAAGATGGATATGAAGACAAAAAACTATAATTTACTATGGTATTAATTCCATTGGAGCATATCATACATTAGAATAAATAATATTTTTTAGTGTAGGTTACAAAGTTGATTTATTTGTTAATTTTCGTTTTACACTTCACGTAACTCATTGGCACTCAACCGATGCTTTGAACGGTCAACTCTGTTGGTGCTACTGAATCATCCATCAGTCATCACAGAAACTTATAGATTTAGTGCATCAGGTAATTTCTGTTTGACACAGGTCAATTACTCATGTTTCTTGTTGCTGTTAACATCTTAAGTGGCAAACTCAAACTGCCGAAGAGAAATTTAATGTTAGTAAATAGTTGCTAACCCAACCCGTACTCAAGGGTGAAAACTACACAGCACCTCATTCTACTTCAAAGCAAAACAGTGATGTTAAGAAGACAACATGCTAACGTCCAACTTCGTATACTACCAGCACACTTCAGTAAATAAAGCAGCAATAGTCTAAATAGAATTTAATGCTAAAATGTTAGTATTCATAACAATATATTCGTCACTGTAATCACAAGACAATTAACAGCAATATTTACTTATTTTCATTATTATACTTTGATGTCCGTTTCTGGATTCATCATAACCACATTTAATATTTTCGTCTGAGAGGTGTTCTGTATACACTTCTGAGATTTGTTCGGAACGTCTGGACAAATAATAATAAAAAAAACTATAGTTTAATTTTAAGCTAATACGACTGTAAATATTCAAGATAACATTGGAGGTATGCCGTTTTTAATTTACTTTCCTTTTATAGTAATGTTCGGCAAACGTATGATATGGTTCCCGAAGTTAAAAGAATGAACACGGGTCACTAAAGGAGTCTGTTATTCATATATTGAACGAATTTATAGATATAATAGGTAGTTAGTACACAATAAAATCACAAGTAAATTATGCTTTGAGTGAAATATTTGTCCAAAAATTTTCACTCATTCGAAATATCTACATATGATGTGCTATGCTGCTATGGAGATAAACCTAAGGGGTTTGTTTAGATTCCATGAGGATGGGGTTTTGAAAGTATTAATAAATACCTTATGTCATGTAGCAAAGAAATTTAAAATTTTCATTTAGTTTTGCAGTACAGCTGGATCTCGCAGTTATGATGATGCCCTTATAAATCTTCATTTGTGACCTTAAAGAAATACAATTCTTTCAAGTAATTGACGTGCCAATACGAAACCTTATCGATAGAGGGAGAGGTGTACTACATTAATATTACACTATTAACAAGCACGCTAACACGAATCTTTTTTAATATTTACAAGCATCTAGCGAATAACATGGACTCTGTAAACAGAAGATTAGTGTTAACAAAACTGTGATTACGAGGAATAATATGGAAAAAACACAGAGGAGAAGAAAACGTAAGAAACTCAAGAGTGTACGAGTAACCAATGAAATCAGGTAATGTTTCCGACACATTCGTACTCATTCAGAGCCCATTCCATCAAGACGTGTCTGACTGCATCTTCTAGATAGCGTTGAACTTTGAAGAAGGTAGGATGGACTGTAATGGTTTCTGCGGAAATTTCCTCCCTTCGGTTCGTTACTGGGAAAGTAAAGGTAAGTACCTGATGAAGAGAAGGTAAGCTCCTTGGATGATCATGTTAAATGCTAATATTAATTACCACTGGGAATTATTACACCTTACTCACATATCAGTAATTGTGCAGTACTGTTTATAAGCTGAAATATGGTAACACGCATTGTTGATGACATCTAAAATAGCCAGATATGGATGGAAGCGATGCATACCAAATGAAGCTCCTTTACCCTGTTACAGCGGTAATCGAGATAGAGTAATTTCGACTAATGGTACTTGGAAAAGAGAGACTTTAGACTGAGAGGCAAGAACGAAAAGAAATACATGATGTTATCAAAGAAGTGGTCAGTACCAAAACTAACGCTACGATACACGTGGAGTTAGAACACACACATAGATTTCCTGCAAGCGGGAAGAGCGTACGAAAATTCATAGTTCGAGATTTGATAAAAACAGGAAAATTCCTAGCGGAACTACCGGTGCTGAGAATATGGAACACAACTATTTCAATACTTATTAGTTTATACATGTCTTGCTAGTGGTGCTACAGCAATAGTGGGTCAGTTAATGACTCTCCGCCCCAGAAGCTTAACTTGAACCTCATTAAGTTCAAGCATTCGGTATCGGCCTCTATATTAGGGTATATTCAAGTGCATCTGAAATTTATGTTTTGACGAGCACCGTTAGGTGATTAAGGTTACACTACTTTTCTGTTTTACAGACAACTTTTCTAGAAAACTTGAATATGGCCCAATACAATGGCCGAACTCGAGTGGTTGAACTTGACTTCCTCTTGTTGCGTCTATTGTCCTGCTAAATACTATTTTCGGAAGTCTGTTTACTGCCATTCTTACTATGTGGCCCGTCGAATTACACCTTTTCGTCTTTGCAATTCAGCTATGTCAGGATATTTGTACAGCTGTCCTAAAAAATTAATATTTCATGTCAACATTCTGCATTTTATATCCACTCTGATTCGGCCATAGTAAGTTATTTTACTACCCAAATCACAAAAATAAACTCCTACTTTTAATGCCATGTTTCCTCAACTGACTCTTTCAGCATTGCATCTCAGAAAACAATCCTTTATTTGCATACGTTACAAAATGATAGACCAACTAAAGAAGAGTAGCTAAAGTCGGACGTTCTCGCAAATTGCGAATGACGATCTGCATATTTAATATTCGTAGCTGCGAACCATCAGCAATGTCTGTTACTTTAGAATAGATGTATCATAGTAAATATGACAATCAAGACAAGTTCAAGATGGTGTAAATGTGTCTCTCCCCTTCGTAGAAATCACACTAAATGTCTGCGAGCACCAGGAGATGTAGGCAAGTGTGATATATGGAAGTTTGGATCTGACCGGAGAACGTGCTCGGATGGCAGAGAGGTTAAGGCGACCGATCACGTGGAGCACTAGGTCCGGGTTCGATTCCCGGTCTAGCACAAATTTTCATTTGTTACGGGGTTGGCTTCGTGTCTGTCTAGGCTACTGTAATGTGTTCACTGCGCTGTTCATAGCAACCAACCTTCACCCTTATTTTCTTATTCGGTATTAGACCTATTTCTCCGTTGGCACTAACAGATTTAGCTTTTACAACCCTGTACTCAGGAGACCTGAAAATCTGCTCATCCTACAACCGAATTTCAGTGACCCTAACTTCAAAGAATTCCTTTCCCTTTTCAAATTTTTTAACTTACCTCTCCGATTAAGTGATAGAACATTCCAAGCTCCGATCGCTCGAATGATTTTTTGTTTCCTCAGTGGCAACATCATTCTGAGTAGTTCTCGCTAGGGAATACAAAATGGGGACCATTTTACCTCCGGAATGGTTTAAGCAAATGGACGCCATTACCAAGTACCCAAACTGTAGAGCTGCATGTCCTCGGGAAAGGTAATGACTGTACTAACCCCTTTCTTTCAACCGTTCACAATAACGAAAAGCAAAGCCACATTAGCTGAAGTTACCGAGCCATAGTAGTCAATAATTCAGACTGTAGCCCCTGCAAGTACAGTGAAGACTGCTGCCATTACGTCTGTATGGCCTTTCCACAGCCACCCCTCTGCTGTGGTTGCACATACAGAACGGCTGTCTGTATCGTTGAGGCGCGCAAACTATCGCATCTCTGAAACAGCTGTGGGTCATGGGAGTAGATATCGAATAAAAAAATTGCAATAAGTGTGTAAATTGCAGACTCAGTTTAATACATTATGGTTGCCATATACTAACACGAAATACTTACAGACGAATGTTAAATATCGTGGAATCCGACCTCGGGGATGACCAGTTTGGATTTAGGAGGAATGTAGGAACACGACAGGCAATACTCAGATTACGCAGTATTATAGACGTTAGGTTAAAGAGGGGCAAACCTACGTTTTTAACGTTCGTAGATGTGGAGAAAGGTTTTGACAATATTGACTGGAAAACACTCTTTCAAATTCTGAAGATAGCAGGGGTCCATTATAGGGAACGGAAAACTATACAGAACTTATACAAAAACCAAACAGTAGTTATAAGAGTCGAAGGGATTAAAATGCACGCAGTGTTTAGGAAGGGTGTGAGATACGTTTGTAAACTTTCAACAATGTTATTGAATCTGTATATTGAGCAATCATTGAAAGAATGCAAACAGAAATTTGGATAAGGCACAAAAGTTCAGAGAGAATAAATAAAAACTTTGCGGTTTGCTGATGACGTTGTAACTCTATCAGAGACAGCAGAGGATCTGAAAGAGAATTTCAACGGAATGGATAGTGTCTGAAAGGATTTTATAAGATGAATATTAACAAAAACAAAACGAGTTTAATGGAATGTGGTCTGAAAAATCTGACAATACTGAAGGAAGTAGATTAGGTAATGGTACAGTAAATGTAGTATATGAGTTTTGTTATTTGAGTAGCAAAATAACTTTTGATTGACGAATTAATGAAGATATAAAATGCTGTGGGATACGGCTGTGGGATGAAAAGCTATTCTGAAGAAGCGAAATTTGTTGACTTCGAAATTTAACAAAAATGTTTGGAAATCCGCTTTGAAAACTTTTGTCTGGAGAGTAAAATACGAGAGTGAAACATGAACGATTTGGAGTTTTGACAGAAAGTTGATAGAAGCTTTGGAAATGTGGTATTATTGATGAATGCTAAAGGTGAGATGGGTAGATCATGTAACTAACGAGGTGCTGAAAAGAACTGAATAGAAAAGGAATTTCTGGGATGTCTTGACTAAAAGAAGGGATCGATTGGTGGAACACTTTCTGAGACGTCAAGGAATTGTCAATTTAGCAATGAAGGAAAATGTGTGGGGTAAATATCGCAGAGGAAGACCGAGGGAAGAATACCGTAAGGAAGTTCAGAATGATGTGGACTGGCGTTTTTATTCCGAGAAGAAGAGGCTTACACAGAACAGAGTAGCGCGAAGAGCTCCATCAAACAAGTTCAAATGTTTGTTAAGCTTATGGGACTTAACTACGGGGTCATCAGTCCCTAAACTTACAAACTACTTATGAACTACTTACGAACTAGGACAGCACAAATATCCATGCCCGAGGGGGGATTCGAACCCCCGACCGTAGTGGCCGTGCTGACCGTGACTGGAGCGCCTCAGTCACCTCGGCCACCGCGGCCGGCCATCAAACAAGTCTACGGGCTGAAGACCATAACAACAACAAAAAATGTGCCTAACTGAAAAGAGGTTCTGTCAAGATGATGTTGTGCCATTCCGTTACATAAATTGAATGAAGGCCTTCACCCGGCATCTAAGGAAGAGAACGTCGTATGAATTTTGATTAAGTAGCCACTAACTGTTGCAGTGATTGAAATCACGATCAAGCTGAAAGAGGACTCATACGAGAACGACACTAACACTGACAGGCGTTTATTGCCGATCTTCGCTACATACTAACCTATACAATCTCCTCAAACTGCCGAAAAATTTTGACGACAACCTGAGACAACTCACTTTCTCACACAACACTCATTCTGTTTTTCCACTTAGATGACATTTAACGGCCTTATGATTATTCAGAAAATGCAAGTTAAACCATCAGATCTTCTATTATACACCAGTCAGTGACCAGACGGCGTGATTACAGCTCTTGTGGTAAAAGGCTGAATTAGAAACACGAGGTTGCGGGTTCGAAACCTGGCCAGACCTCGAATTTTTCAAACTTCTTTTTAACCTACCGTTCACCCCTTAACGATGTTATGAGTTGCCAAAAAAGACTCGTGTTTCAGATTCCCCCTTTAAATGTTCCCATTCCTTGGGTGGATAGTTGGGGTAGAACCAGCTCATTGAGTCACACGAAATTATTATCGTCGACCAGTTTCGGTTCTTGACCGTCTTTAGACGACGTGAGGTGATAATTACTGACTTGCTATTATCACAGTACATATTTCTGAAATAAGATGCTACAGATATAATCTGGACAGTAAAAAATTAACGAAGCTGATGATAACATCTAGCATGGACAAAAACGTTGTGTTTCAGTCCACCCTTTCCTCAGTCCAAGCACTCAGTACTGTAACAAGACAAGCCAGCGTTACACCTCCAAAGTGCTGGAGCCCACAACACAGGCTGAGCGTCTTTAATTTAATGCCTTGGCGTGTAGCAGCAGTAACAGCCAGCTGTGGAGTCGTCACTCGATACTCAGTTTGATCATCTACCTCACCTTACATGGGACTGTATTTTCAATAATATGATCTCTGTACAACGCGGCATCTGTCAAATAAGTTTGATATCAGCAGTCCTTCTTGGTGTTGCCTCTGAATGGTCAGCATTGTATTAGTAAACATTAATGAGTTGTAAGTACTCTTCTGCTGGAGACTCTTTCAGTGATTTGTCTGTGGAGGAACTCCTCACAATTTTTCATTAAGGGTCCAAATCAGAGAAGGCAGTGACTGTGGACCGTGTAATGTGGAATCAAGTCGACGTTCTGATTCATCGGCTTTCAGAATCTTGACCTGTTTCGTGACTACATCCATCAATATCTGTTTTGGTCTTCCAAGAAGCCTCGTGCCTTGTCGTTTTCCTTCTTTACCATCCTTTTTTTCTCTTCTCAGTACAAATCGCTGCTGTTTTTATACTTCTGCCCTTTATTACAGCTATCACATCCGGTTCGTTAAACATTGAGTAAAATTTGTGTTTCTAATTCATATAATGATTCCATTCTCTGACACATATCATAAGGCTTTTCTCAACACCTTGCTTTCATAGGTCACAATTTTTTCTCCGTCTTCTTGCTCATTGTCTATGAGCACCTCCATACAATAATATGTGTCCTGTAAATGCATAGTTTTGTTTTTCTTGTGGGTTATTTGATGCTGAACAATTTACTTACTGAAAACGGCATCTCTCTGCAGATTTTATCCAGTGCATCATTTCCTCCCCGATATTCTTGTTTGTATTGTTCGTATTTCGTAGACAACTGAATGAGTTAGTTTTCTTGAATTTCATATCAATCACTGCCAGTAATCCTACTTGCACTTCATTGTATCTTGTCAAATAATGTACTCTGTTTTATCCTGATTGATGATGTTCAGGCCATCTTTTTGTGCCTCCTCTGTCAGCATCGTAATTCTTTTCAGTTCATTTACCTTCTCCGCTAAAACATCAATGTCATCGGCATTCATCTGAAGTAGCAACAGATGGTTACTCCCGGACCAGTAGTTCCACAATCATCGAATGGCGGTTTCGATAGGGAAGAGATCGGGGAAACGGGGAACATTTCTCAGAAACGCAATACGAAGGGCGAACTACCAATGGTCGCGCATTATATTGGTGAACTGTGGCAGTCGCCAAGCTACAAAGTTACGGGAGAAGAATAAAGAAATGTAATGCTGGCTGGTGAGTGTAGCGGCAATGGGCATCAGAGAGGCACGGCAGTAGAATCCAATACCACTGCAAACCATAATACCGGGTGGCGGAGTAGTAAGGGCATGAATCAGCAACGGTTCAACAGTCCCTAACCGCGGTATGTCCGCACTCTCAAACAACAATCGTGGTCTTGCAGGCAGACTTGTCGTTTACAACAGTGTCGTTCCATTCCGTTGTCCACGTGCGTTGTCCATCACACCACTGCCAGCGGAAACGCATATGGCGATCACTCAGTGGTAAAGGCAGCAATGGGCGCCTTGCGGTTGGTTCCCTCTGCTGCAAACGACGTCCGCGGAAACAGCGTGTTGCACAACACAACGGATATGTTGCGATACGGTTCGTGACGTCACAGAGCGATCCATCATTGCCATACTCACACTCTGCCTGGCATCACGTGTAGAGATACTACGAGGTGGGTAGAATCGGACCCCCTTGCGGAATGGCTACGGATTGGGCGGCCATTCCCACCGAAGGTTCGAGTTCTCCCTCTGATATGGTTGCGTGTGTTGTTCTCAGTGTAAGTTACTTCAAATAGTTTGTAAGTCTAGGGACTGATGACTATAGCAGTTTGGCCAAATAGGTCAACAAAGATTTAAACATTTGAACAATCGGTGCCGTCGGACATTGGTTCCCTCCTGCATCGGGCTTACAGATTCGTATAAGCGCTTGCGTAGGGGACGTCCATCAACTACGTGAAATCGTGGAGGTGTTTTTACGAGCGCCCTCCCTGGTGAAATGTCGTAAGATTTTACTCGAACCCCTGTACCTTCCACGCCAATGTGAGATTTTTCAAAAAGCCTATTTGATTGTCAACACGTTGTATTTATTTAAAAAGCTGAATTTGATCATTTCTCTATTTTAGACTACTTAAGACTTGGATTTAACACAGAACTTATAGAATGACATAAAAATCCAACAATACCATGCTTAAATGAAAGGAACTACTAGAATCCGTACAGCAATATTCATTCAAATTCAGTCCACGGGGAAGCATGTGTGGTCTCAAGAGTTGATACTGGAACCAAGATATCCTTATGATTTTCAATAAAATGATTGTGTCCACCCATTCTCAATGTCATCGAATCTAATCCGTTCTCGCTTGCACACATAAGCTCCGTGCCTCATCTTCATTTACATCTACATAAATACTCTGCAATTCATTTTCCACCCCAAATCGTGCATCTTTTCCGTGTCACTATGTCCCTTAAATCACAATAATACAAAACGAGCTGCACTTCTCTGAACTTTCTCTAGATCTTCTGTTAGTCCCACTTGGTGAGGATCCGATAATGCGCAGCATTACTCCGAAATAGGACGCACAAGTGTGGTTTAGGCAGTTTCTTTAGTAGAACTGTTGCATCTTCTAAGTGTTCTGCCAACGAAACGTAGTCTTTGGTTCGCCTTCACTACAATATTTTCTGTGTGCTCTTTCCAATTTAGGTTGTTCGTAACTATTACTCGTAGGTATTTAGTTGAATTGGCGGCCTGTAGTTTTGACTCATCGTGTAATGATTTCTTTTAGTGGTCATACGGATGACTTCACACTTCACACTGTGCTGATATCTTATGTAAATCATTTTCAGTTGCTTTTGCTTTTCTGGTGAGTTTACTAAGCGGTAAATGGCAGCATCATCAGCGATCATCTTCGGCGTGTGACGGACCGTGACGACCGCAGCAGGTGCACTGTGAACCGCGTGTAGGAATCGATCACTTATCGTTAAGAGACACAATGGGTTACTGTCTTACTATGTGGTATTTGAATTACCGCGATAAATATTACTGTGTATGATTAAGCTATATTTCAGACGTGAAACCTGTTTTACTTAATTTAACCCAGACTCGCAGTTTTACACTGTTTCTTGTGGAAAAGAATTACATGAGATTTGTCGAGCATCCACTCCCTCCAGTGGGGTTTGGTGAGGTTCAGGTCGTCCTCATTGCCTCCTAATCATCTCACGTAATTAATGGACGGCCCCTTATGTCCCATACAATCACTGATTTGTCGGAAGGAAAGTCCCCAATCTGTATAGGTAACCGTTCTTCCTCTGTGGAACTCCGAAACATACTGTCTTCTACGAAGCATGCTAACATGCGCCCTCGCCTTATATAGGAGTAACCCACTAAACTACAGGCCTATTTCATTGACGTCAATTTGCAGCAGGGTTTTGGAACATATCCTGTATTAAAATATTATGCTAACAGCATGATCTGTATAACGGTGGTTCGATGAACCATCTGCGAGGCACTCAAATGTGATTTGCAGAGTATCCCATCTAGATGTAGATGTACTTGTAGATGTAGCCCTTTCAGACCTAAGGTTGTAGGTGATGTGACTTTAATATAGATACAAAATACGTACAATACTTCATTACAATAAAGAATGTAATTTTATTTTAAAAATTTTTGTACTCATTCAATTGTCTGTTTTGTGCCTTCACTACCAATTTTTTTGATCTGCACTATCTTACAGTAACATGCCTTTGAAAGAAATGACATAACAACATCACAAAATTATATAAAATTAGCTGTGTGTCAGATATGATAGCTCCACATGTCAAAACAACGATATCAACACCTTGTCAAGGAGTCTTTCTCGCCGCCATTGTAAGTGTTCTGGAAGTTTACCGACTTTACCGACTGGTGGTACCACACTGTGTAGAAACATGCAACTAAACACGTTGTGCACTTTACCTCAGTACATCCAAGATTGTGTGATGCATGCCCGAACTTCCAAGCGTGAATCACAAAGAAATAAAGCGAGCAAAACGAGAACCGAACAATTGTGTGTGAGGGTGATAGGACTTGTAGGTGACTCGCATCTCTCCTAACGGCAAATACTGGACAGGCAAAAGCGCAACTGTTAACGACCTTATTCACGCTCGCGTTTGATGGTCACTTCTGTAAATTTTCAGGAAGGAAGATTGGAGTTTAACGTCGTGAACATTAGATGTTGTTGTTATGGTATTCAGTCCGGAGACTTTTTTGATGCAGTTCTCCACCCTACTCTATCCTGAGCAAGCCTTTTCATCTCCTCATAAGAACGGCAACCCACATCCACTTGAATCTGCTTACTATACGCGTCTCTTGGCCTCCCTCTGCGATTTTTACCCCATACACTTCCCTCCAATACTAAATGTACGATTTCTCGATGCCTAAGAATGTGTCCTACCAAGCGATCCCTTCTTTTAGTCAGGGTATGCCAAAAATTCCTTTTATCACCAATTCTGTTCAGTACCTCTTCATTAGTTATGCGATCTACCCACCTAATTTTCAGCATTATTCTGTAGCACCACATTTCAAAATCCCGTATTCTCTTCCTGTCCGCACTGTTTATCGTCTATGTTTCACTCCAGTACAAGGCAACAATCCACACAAATGCCTTCAGAAAAGACTTCCTTACACTTAAATTAATATTCGATTTTAGCAAATTTCTCTTTTTCAAAAATGCTTTTTTCCCATTGCCATTCTGCATTTTATATCCTCTGTACTGCGACCATCGCATGTTATTTTACTATCCAAGTAACAAAACTCATCTATCACCTTCATTGTTTCGTTATCTAATCTAATTCCTTCAGCATCACCTGATTTTCTAAGACCGCATTCCATTAATTTTATTTTGCTCTTGTTAATGTTCATTTTATACACTCTCTTCAACACACTGTTCATTCCATTCAACTGCTCTTCCAGGTCCTTTGCTGTCTCTGACAGAATTACAATATCATCAGCAAAACGCAATGTTTTTATTTCTTCCCTCTGAACTTTAATCCCTGTTCCGAATTTTTCCTTGCTTTCCTTCACCGCATGCTCGATGTACAAATTGAATAACATCGGAGAAATGCTACTATCCTGTCTTACTCCCTTCCCAACTAATGCTTCCCTTTCATGCCCTTCGAGTCTAATAACTGCAGTCTGGCTTTTGTACAACTTGTAAATAACGCTTCTTTCCCTGTATTTTACCCCTGATGACTTCAGAATTTGAAAGAGTGTATTCCAGTCAATATTGTCAAATGCGTTCTCTAAATCTACAAGAGCTAAAAATGTAGGTTTGCCTTTTCTTAATCTATCTTCAAAGATAAGACGTAAAGTGAGTATTTCCTCCCGGGTTCCTACGTTCCTCCTGAATCCAAACTGATCTTCCCCGAGGTCAGCGTCTACTAGCTTTGCCATTCTCCTGTAGATAATTCGTGTTAAAATTTTGCAACCATGACTTATCAAACTGATGGTTCTGTAATTATCACACCTGTCGGCGCCAGATTTCTTTGGAATGAGGATTATTACATTTTTATTAAAGTCTGAGGGTATTTCGCCTGTCTCCTACATCTTACACACCAGTTCAATTAGGAGGCGCGTCCAGAAAGTAAGTTCCGTTTCAATTTATCTCCGCTGCAGCGCTGCGATTGCAGTTCCGCACATGCGCTGCAGACGATGTGTATCAAGGAGAAGAACGTGCGCCATTTGGAGATCGCTTTGTGGTGCTTGTTTGAAATGTTGGTGTTGATTGAAAATCCCACCGCCTGTGAAATCAGGTGATTCGGTTCCTGAATGCGTGGAAAGTGAAACCAAGTGAAATTTATCGGCAAATTTGCGATGTTTACCGACCAAATGCGATGAGTGATTCGATAGTGAGAAGATGGGTCCGACAGTTCAATGGCGGGCGTAGTGACGTGCACGATGAAGAACGAAGGGGGCGTCCATCTTTGGTTACAGAAAAACTGGTTCTCGCGACTGATGACAAGATCCAGGAAAACCGTAGGTTTACAATTAGTGCTCTCCTTATCGACTTCCCCCAAATTTCACGATCACCGATGCTTGAAATTGTGACGAAAATCCTCCTACAGGGATTTGGCTGGGACGTGTTTGACCATCCTCCGTACAGCCCTGACCTCACTCCTAGCGACTTTCATCTGTTCTTATATCTCAAGTCTTTCCTTGACGGTCATCACTTCATCAATGACGACGAACTGAAAGAAACTGTTTCCAACTGGTTGAAGACACAGGCGGCAGATTTCTATGAAGAAGGTATACAAAACCTGCTGCCACGCTATGACAAATGCCTGCAAAATTTCGGCAGTTATGTGTAAAAGTCGTTTAAGAGTAGCAGAATTTTGTGCAATAAAAATTTCTTCTGTATCTGTGTACAATTTCATTTTATTACCAAACGGGACTTACTTTCTGGACGCGCCTCGTAGTTTTGTCATGGCTGGCTCTCCTAGAGACTTTAGTAGCTCTGAGGGAATGTCATCTACTCCCGGGGCCTCGTTCCGGCATTAGATACTGAAATACATTGTTAGTGTGAGTCGTGGTTGTATGTCGTTAATGGCGTGTGTCTAATGCGATGTTTAAAGCGGCTGAAGAGCGGGTAAGCTTGCAGCAGAGGGAGACTGGAGGCATTCCTGCAGCAGCAGCCGTCCTGGGGGTTCTCACGCTGGGCGCGTCTTGCGAGCGGCCTTTTGAGCACAAGACGGGACCCCGGGCCTGTAACAAAGCGCCGGCCAGCGCCTGGGAGGCCCTGCCTGCCCAGGGTCAAGAAAGCAGCGAGCATCAGCCGCGGCCGCTGCAGGTGTATACCTGCAGGCTGCACCGCGGCGTGCCTCCTGCCCCTCCTCATGGTGCAGGCCAGACACCGGCTCACATTGCCCGTCCTACCTGTCGCCACTTACGCCGCACAACAAATATTTTACTCTACAATCTCGTGACAAACTGTCAAATCTGCATTGAAGATTCTCCTTCTGGCTGGTCTTACTACATCTACATCTAATAGATAAAGCAGAGTATTGGTATGTTTCGACGTGTCGCATACAAATCTAAAGTTTTGTTCCAAGACGCGGTGGAGTAGCCGAGCGGTCTAAAGCGTCTCGCTGCGGAGCGCGCGGTTGCTCGCCGTGGAGGTTCAAGTCCTCCCTGGGGCATGGGTGTGTGTGTTGTACTTAGGTTAGTTTACCTAGGTTTAAGTAGTTTGTAAGCTACGGACTGATGATCACGCAGGTTGGTCCGATTTACAAACATTTGAACATTTTGTTCCAATCTTTATGAAATTTTGTACACGTAAGTTTCAATCCATGAGGACGGTCGCCGTAAGTGTAAGAATCACGTACAGTACATAGTCCACGAGATATGACGTCATAAACAATAAGGTAACGAAACAATAAAGGAGGTAGATGAGTTTTGTTACCTGGGCAGTAAAATAACAAATAATGGTAGCAGTACAGAGGATATAAAATGCAGAATGGCAATGGGTAGAAAAGCGTTCCTGAAAAATAGAAATTTGCGAACATCGAATATTAATTTAAGCATAAGGAAGTCCTTCCTGAAGGCATTTCTGTGGAGTGTTGCCTCGTATGGGAGTGAAACATGGACGATAAACAGTGCGGACAGGAAGAGGATAGAGGCTTTTGAAATGTGGTGCTACAGAAGAATGCTGCAGATTAGGTGGGTGGATCGCATAACTAATGAGGAGGTACTAAACAGAATTGGGGAGAAAAGGAATTTCTGGCATACCTTGACTAAAAGAAAGGATCGACTGGTAGGAATCATTCTTAGACATCCAGGAATTGTGAATTTAGCGTTGGAGGGAAGTGTGGGGGGTAAAAACCGCAGAGGAAGACCATGAGATGGATACAGTAAGCAGATTCAGACAGATGTAAGTTGCCGTTCTTATGTGGAGATGAAGAGGCTTACTCAGGATAGGGTATTGTGGAGAGCTGCATCAAACCAATCTCCGGACTGAAGACCACAACAACAACACAAACAATGAGATGAGCGAAAAACTGCTGCATTTTGGGACAATGCTGCTCATTTTCTCCGAATCCATTGGACCGAATTCAATCAAATTTGGTACACACATTCCTTACGGTGAGGTAACAATTGCTTCATGGTTAAGAATCACATACGGCACACGGTTCAAAAGATATTATGTCATATCCAGTAGAAATCGCAAAACATGCCATATAATGCTGCGAGACTTTCGAAATACACTGTATGAGAATGACAGTACTTACCGACTTGCAACAAACTTTAAACATAATTTCAAACCTTTAGGAAACTTTTTCTCGCTGACAACCGTAGCAAAATGATGAAAGGACACAAGTTTCTCGCTTACTTCTTTTCCGCTGTTTATGGAGTAAAACTACGGCATTCGGTATAGCATTACAATTTATAATTTGTACACTACAAATTGTAGACGCGTGAAACTTTCCACAGACTATAGACGCATATAGTTAAGTGTACCTTCTAAATTGTATCACAGTACGACACGTAGTTCATGAGATATGAACACATGAACAGTAACGTGCCACTGTTCATGGACTAAAACTACGGCATTAGGTATGTCGTTTTTAATTTCTACACTACAAATTGAAACCGCAGGAAATTTTACAGACAGTATACACGCATATAGTTAAGTGTACCTTCTAAATTATATCACAGTACGACACTTAGTACACGAGATATGAGCACGTAAACAGTAACGGTCTTGGAAAACCGCCCCATAACGCACAAAGTTTTAATCTATTACTTCTTTACTATTAATTGTATTCCCAAGAGATGTTGCAGATATACAGCCCTTATACAAATGAATACATACCTGAAAAATAGCAAGAATAAATAAATAAATACCCGGGCAACGCCGTATTTTTAGTTAGTCTAATATATAAATCAGAGTGTCCGTATGTGTGTACGCGTTGCATACAAATCTACAGCTTTGTTCCAATCTTTATGATATTTTGTACACGTAAGCTTCAATCCATGAGGACGGTCGCCGTAAGTGTAAGAATCACATAAGATATATAGTTCACGACATATGACGTCATAAACAATGAGATGCGTGAAAAACTGCTGCATTTTGCGACAATGCTGCTCATTTTCTCCTAAACCATTGGACCGATTTCAATCAAATTTGGAACACACATTCCTTGTCGTGAGGTACCAATTGATTCATGGATAAAAATCACATACGGCACACGGTTCAAAAGATATTACGTCATAACCAATATAAATCGCAAAAAATGCCATATAATGCGGCGAGATTTTCGAAATAGACTGTATGAAGATGACCGTACTTAGCGATTTGCAACAAACTTTAAACATAATTTCAAACCCGTATTAAACTTTTTCTCGATGGCAACCATAGCAAAATGATGAAAGGAAAAATGTTTCTCGCTTACTACTTTTCCGCTGTTTATGGAGTAAAACTACGGCTCTCGGTATGACGTTACAATTTATAATTTGACCACTACAAATTATAGCCGCAGGAAATTTCACACACAGTATACACACTTGTAGCTGAATATATCTTCTAAATTGTATCACATTCCGACTCGTAGTTCATGAGATATGAGCACATAAACAGTAATGTTCATGGGAAACCGCCTCTTCCCACACCAAGTTTTAATCTATTACTTCTTTACTACTAAATTTCCAAGAGATTTTACAGACATACAGCCCATATAGAAAAGAAAATATACCTGAAAAATGGCACGAATGAATGAATAAATACCCGGGCAACTCCGAGTTTTCAGATAGTCATTATACAAATACGAACCTACAGTCGTTACTTCTCCCGAGGACATGCAGCTCTACTGTATATGATGATGGCGTCTTCTTGGGTAAAATATTCCGGAGGTAAATTAGTCCCACATTCGGATCTCCGGGCGGGGACTACTTAGGAGATGATACTGCGAGAAGAATTTGACAGAGCGCAGAAGGACTTGAGTCGAAACAAGGACCCTGGAGTAGATGATATTCCGTCAGAAATGCTGATGTCGTTAGGATAGCCAGTCGTGAAAAAATTGTATCACCTGGTATGCAAGATGTATGAGACAGGGGAAATACCCTCCCACTTCAAGAAGAATATCGTAATTCCATTACCAAAGAAAACAAGTGCAGACAAGTGTGAAAAATTCAGAACTATCAGTTTAATAAGTCATGGTTGCAAAATATTAACACGAATTATTTACAGACGAATGGAAAAACTTGTGGAATCCGACCTCGGAGAAGATCAGTTTGTATTTAGGAGAAATGTAGGAACTCGAGAGGCAATACCCACATTACGACTTATCTTAGAAGATAGGCTAAGGAAAGGGAAACCTACGTTTTTAGCGTTTGTCGATTTGAAGAAAGCTTTTGACAATGTCGACTGGAAAACACTTTTCCAAATTCCGAAGGCATCAGGGGTGAAATATAGGGAGCGAAGAGTTATATTCAAGCTATACAAAAACCAGTCAGCGGTTATTAGAGTCGAAGGGCAAGAAAGGGACGCAGAGGTTGGGAAGGGAGTAAGTCAGGGTTGTAGTCTTTCCCCAATGTTGTTCATTTGTACATTGAGCAGGCAGTGAAGGAATGGAAGGAGAAATTTGGAGAGGGCATTACTGTGCAGGGAGAAGAAATAAAAACATTGCGGTTTGCTGATGACATAGCAATTCTGTCAGAGACCGCAAAAGATCTGGAAGAGAAATTGAATGGGGTGAACAGTGTCTTGAAAGGAAGATATAAGATGAACATTAACAAGAGTAAAACGAAGACAATCGAATGCAATGTCAGAACATTCAGGCGATGCTGAAAGAATTAGATTAAATACTGAGACAATAAATGTAGTAGATGAATTTTGTTATTTGGGTAGCAAGATAACTTCTGATGGCCGAAGTAAGGAAAATATTAAAGGAAGAATTGCTATGGGAAGAAAAACATTTCTAAAGAAGCGAAACTTGTTAACATCCAACATTAATTTAAATGTTAGGGAGTCATTTCTGAAAGCATTTATCTGGAGTGAAGCATTGTATGGGAGTGAAACGTGGACGATAAGGAGTTCAGATAAAAAGATGATAGAAGTTTTTGAAATGTGGTGCTACAGACGAATGATGACAATTAGATAGGTATATCACGTAACTAATGAGGAATTGCTTAACCAAATCGGAGAGAAAAGGAGTTTCTGGCATATCCTGACTAAGAGAAGAGATAGATTGATTGGACACATTCTGAGACATCAAGGAATTGCCAACTTAGCATTGGAAGGAAGCGTATGGGGCAAAAATTGTAGAGGGAGACCGAGGGACGAATATAGTAAGCAGTTTCAAAAGGATATAGGTTGCCGAACGTATTCTCAGATGAAGAGACTTACACAGGACAGGGTAGCGTGGAGAGCTGCATCAAACGAATCTGCGGACTGAAGACCACAACTACAACATATAAATACGCTATCATGAAAATTGTGGTACAGATTACTAATTTATTTGTACTAGAAGGTCAATGAAAATTACATAATTCGAAAGATTGCTTGTCGTGGATTTTACGAATATAAATACTATGTGTGCATTTAGCCATTGAAAGTGGTGAAAGTAAGTAGAAATTTTCCTATCTACAGCTTGGATCAAGTTCTACATTATCCAACAATCAGCTCACTGATCGGCTATATAATACAAAAAATGCGAAACCCACAGTGTCTCCATTTTGACATACTGTAAGAATCGTACCGTCGCAGACCAGAAAGTATCGGGAACGAATCGTAGGAATCGATTCAAAATGCCGGATTGAATCGCAGGAATCGGTTCCTAAAAAAGAATCTTGTTGCCCAATTGTAGCCTGAACGCTTCACTTTTCGACTGTCAGCTATTTTAAATGAAACGTGTGTGACGTGTTATGCTTTGAAGTACAAGCTGTAGGAAGAGCTGTGGGCTATTAATGATGCACAAAACGTACAAACCGATCACTGTAGCTGAGTCACGGAAAAGTTGCCGTAGGTGTGAGCGATACTGACGGCAGCGACGCGTAAACTGCAGCCCCAACGCGCTGCGGCCCCTGAGTCGCGGTATTCATTAGGGCGTGGTGATTAATGGAATGCATTTGTCGAGCCGCCCTGACAACGGACCGGCGGCGGCCATCATTAGCCTCCAGAAGAAAATGCCTAATTTATACAGTGCCTGACGAGGGGCCAGAGCGGCCGGCACGCCGCCGGTCATCATAAAGTCTCGGCAGGCTGCGAGGAGCCGGCAGCGTCAGCCGCCGCCTCGTCAGGCGTTCATTAAGTCGTGAACAGCGCCGGGATGAGGTTCGACAGGTGGACCAAAGAGCGGCCGAGCTACAGAGCGCTGTCGCCGAAACCAGAGACTCGCTGTAATCGCTCCTGTCTCCTGCTAAAGGGCTGCGGAGCCGCCTCTCAGAGACAAGTGTGGCCGTCGTGTGAAAGCGATACTTCTGCCCAGAGGCGCGCTGCTGCTGCTGTGCCGGGCCCCACACAGGCGAAACACGCGCGCGGAAATTAAGCGCGGCGCAGTGGCTCGGTCTCGGGACAAAACAAAGGCGGTAAGGAGACACTGGTGAGGAGGTTCTCTCAGAAATGGCGTCCATCATACAGCTCTATCAAACTAATCACTCTTATTTTTCAGTCATTATCTGGCTGAAAGCAATGCCCCCGCGAAGTCGAGCGCGTACAGACATACCATCCTATTCTTGAAGCCGTTCACGGTACTTTCGACCACCTCTATCCTCTAATATTCGTAGAATATATGACATCAACTGCGATTGGGCAAAGCTGAAAATGTGTACCCAGCCGGGATTCGAACCCGGGTCTCCTGCTTTCTAGGCAGTTGCGCTGTCCCCTACACCACTGGGGACACAGTGATAACCGCTCCTGCAAGGACTACCTAAGCACGCCTCCCGTCAGATACAAATTCCCAGCTTCGCGCTGAGTACTGTGGGCAGGGCGAAGCTGGGAATTTTGAGTACTCTGGGCAGGGCGAAGCTGAGAATTTGTATCTGACGGGAGGCGTACTTAGCTAGCCCTTGAAGGTGCGGTGATCACTGTGTCCCCAGTGGTGTAGGGGTCAGCGCAACTGCCTAGAAAGCAGGAGACCCGGGTTCGAATCCCGGCTGGTTACACATTTTCAGCTTTGCCCAATCGCAGCTGATGTCATATATTCTACGAATATTACATAATAACAGCTGCTGGATCAGAAGTGACGTCTGTTCTCTCGGAACAGACGCCACATGTATATACCTCTATCCTCGTTGCGGATAAAGCTAGAGGCGTGAATTATCGTTGACCAATAGTACCGTCTACAAATGGCTTTATTTCCAAATTATACTAAACTATACCAAACAGTTTATAAAATATTGGCAGTCGAATGTCGCTTCTTTTGTCACTCACTCAACGACCATAAGAATTCTAATGTGCTTATAACAGTTATATAAACGTCAAATTTCGTATTTAGTTAGTGTTTAGTATGTAATGGAAGGAAAGACTCAAAATAGGTTTGACGAACGAGTATCAGCTTTTATTTATTTATTTATTCGTTTCAGAAGCATCTTGTAGAAACATAACATGAAACACAAAAACAAAAATGAAGATCAATGAAAATAAATACAAATTAGCCATAAATAGTACACATATTTACAAGTAACAGTGATAACAGCTCAAAGGTCTTTTCCCCGGGACTAAACATTAAACTATGCTAGCCCAAAATCTGGCTACATCACACGCATCACGGGTAGCACCATTCAGGTCGTGCATGGTACAGCAGGCTGCACAAAGCTCAGACTGCAGCAGATGCTCCGTGGTTTGTTCTTTCCACACTCGCACATGACACATGCATCAGAGAGGCCCCCACCTTCTCATGTTGACTTTGCTTCTTGGTACGTTGGTCCGGAGTCTATTGAGGGACTTCCACGTCATCCAGTCCTCCTCATAGCCAGCTGGGAGTGCTTCCTGTGGGGTCATCCAGCCACCAAGGTCCCCGATCTCTGCTCTCCACATCTCCAGCCTGGTCAGTTGTGGTGATTTGTCGAGCTCCGTCGTTGCATGCAGAAAGCTTTTCCTTGATTTAGTCTGCTATGGGTTGGCTGATAATCAAAAAGGGGATGGGTTGATAGTTTCGATGAATTTGGTCGTTCCATTCTGGCTGTGACTTTCCTTCTAATCGCAGGTGGCGCTATACCAGCCAGGTAGTATAGTTTTTCAACTGGCGTTGGCCTTAGACATCCCGTGACAATGCGTCAGGTTTCGTTTACAGTATCAGTTAACATGAAAGTACTATATGAGTGGTGGTTATATTCACGAGGTAAAGGACTGGGTTCCCGTCAGTAAGAACGGATATTTCATTTTAACTGAATATTCACCATTATACGATATGAGGCGTCAGAAAAAAATGTCATGTAGTTCCAATTCCATCTTAAACTCTAAGTGCAATCAGTGAAATGATAGATTCTTCGGTGTTCACATATGGTGGTCAACTGTGTAGGCCTATAACACTTTAGAGAATGAAACGTTAGTCGGATTACATATAATGACTTTATTAGTATCAGAGATATATAGTCTAGAGATGCTGAATATAAACCACCTACAGACTTGTCAAATATTGTTACAACATATCCCCTGAGAAGTACTTTGTTTATATAAAGCCTAATAAAGGCACATTACATTTTATTATCAGTATCTAATTCTAAAGTATGTTACTTAACTAACTGTAATCACACAAGAATGAAATATAATCACTTAAAAAAGAATTATGGTACCGTTTCGATAGTTCCAGATGACCAGGATTAATCTCGAAATATCGCGAACTCGCACTATCGAAATTTATGCACAAAAAATAGGTAAAAGTCGACGTTGATAAGAATATAGGTATCTAATATAACTTTTGTTATCTGGGAACAGGCCACTGCCCCGCCAAATCGAGCACACAGCCTCGTAGCCATTCACGACTCTTTCAACCACTACCCCCTCCCCCTTCCTTGGCCGTAGTATTTTCTTTGCAGATAAAGCTACAAACCCCTAGTTTCTCTCACCAAGAATATCTACTACACCTGACTACAAATTATAGTTTCATATACCTTTGGGAAATATTGACTGTCGAAAATTGTTAATTCTGTTACTCAGAAATCAGCAAAATTCTAAGCAACTTATAGGATACACAGAAACTTAAAAGTTTGTATTTAGTTTCTTTATAGCCCGTAACGGAATTAAAAATTCAAATATCCCTAAATATCTACCCTGTTTTCGAAAATTCAGGATGTTTGGCATAATAGTATCTGCTAACTTGTTTTAATATTATCACTGTTATACATCTTTATTTCTATAATGAATGTACTGACTTGGGATTAGCATGGTACTTTCTGCGTATGTACCTGATTCTGAAATGATTACGTCTGGTCATATAATGGAGTATAAATTATTGTAGTGCCATTATGTCCATATGCAATTGCCAGATCACTTTTTCATTCTTATCTCATATTACGGCGTGATTGCCAAGTCATTATACTTATTATAGAAGTAAATATGTATAATATTGATATACTCGCTTGAATAGGTGGTTCCATGAACACCATCTAAAATAACCGACTTAGTTTCCTGTGACGTCTCAGAATTTGTTACCAGACTTGCATTTTAGTACATCTTATGTTTTTTTATGGGACTAAGATATGTTCCGGAAGTAACTGATCTCAAAATACTCATAACTGACTGAAACCTGTTGTACTATAACTAAAAACCTTGATCATCCATCTAAATAAGGAAATCAAATTACTAATGGATCGCTGTTCTCTTCGCGAACATGTCGCAGCTTGTGGAATCACATTTAAAGCAAACTAAAATGTCTAGTTTTTCATTGCAAAACATTTTGAATGGGTGCCTGAACTCCATCATGACTCGTTATAGCAATATCTAAATAACCTCAAATACATCGCAAATCTCAATGGCTACAATCCAAATTTAATAACCCTATTTCTTCAGAATCAATCAAAATTAAGAGAACTACTACTATCCTCAGTATTTCTTCGTAATGCACTTATATTACCTTACCTTTTGTAGCGGAGGTGTCATGCAGACTATCCATCCTCCACCTTCTCTATCCGTAAACACATTATGTTCTACCCAATTTATAATGAACTTCCTGCTACAAACTTTAGATCTAATTTCGGAGCTTGTAAATTCACGTGTGCCAATGCCCTCGCACATACATTGCGCAAACGCGTCGCGTTATAACAAGCCACTGAATTAAAAGCACAATTTTCCGGGTGTTCAGGTTTTCCCCTTTCAAGGCCATCTGTAGTTGATAGTTAACGTTTATTCTTGTTCTCTCCATCCACTCCTATTTAATTATAAATAGTTAATTATTTACATTTTTAAATTTACTGGTGGAGTCAAAAACGCCATTACCCAAGTGTACACGAATAACGTCCCTTCCGTGTCTGTAACAAAAGAATGTAACTTCCTTGACAAAAAAGTACAGTCAGAAATTGACCTTGTATACCATAACCGATTAAGTAAATACAATTAAACTTCTAGGCGATACACAAAATTGTGCTTTTCATTCATGTTCTACTAAGAATCGACAGAAAAATCTGTAATAAATAAGTAAATGAAAAAATAATGAAACTTATAAAAACCCTTTTCCAACAGCATGTCCCCAGTAATATACGCGTACTTAAAAATAATTCTCAGTCCTAGTGGACACATTTAACCTAATACTAAATCCATCTCGGTAGCAAAGAAATGGACCTTCTTCAACGAATTTGAAACAACAAAAATTTTAAGGCGATAAAAAATTTAAGCCCAGACGATCATTTTGTCATTAGAAATCAGATATTTTATGGTATCATAATGGCAACTTCAACAAGATTTTATTACATTTCCTTAACCAACGGCTTCTTTCTCTGTTCGCGGCCACTATCTCCCTTCACCACAGTCTTAAGTTTGATCTTTTTCATAATCCACTACTTAAGTTCCTTTTAAATCTCCCAGCTGCCCCTGCATACGTTTCTCCTTGTTTTTATTTATTTTTTCCTTCAGCATTCTTTCATCTTTTCGCCATGTATCCTTTTTTTCTCGTCAGACCATTTACACACTGTCTTTTTCTCCCTCCTGCCTCGGAATTCTTCCATTTTTAACGCTTTCTTCTTACAAGGCTCCATTTCTGTTGCATGTCCTTCACTTATGTTATTTTTTCCACATTACTCCTTTCGTCTTGAATCCAAACTGTTGTTGACTTCTTGTCCTGAAGATATTTAAAAATCTATTTGGTGAACCTGTTGCAGTTCATTCTGTATAAGAGCCCAAAAACTAGCAGTCATTTCTTCCGCAATGTTTCAGTTATGTTTTCTGTGTTGCAATAAACTTCTTCATTACTTATTAATTTTCTCACCACTGTATCTTTGTGGACCGAAAATTTTGATTATTTTTTCTAGCACTCCCAGTTTGTGTAGTTTGTAATTCGGTGTTAAACATTCACTTGCGTATATACACTCTGGTTTTACTACTGTGTTATGATGCTGTATTTTTAAACTTTTATACAGAGACATTTTATTGTTAATGTTTCTCGTTATTATATATGCTCTCTACATTTTAACTGGAAATTTTTCTAAGTATTTTCTTGTATAATTTTCCCCAAACATTTTAATTTATCTTTTTATTTATCTGCCCAATGTCTGTTACTAGGATATCTGGAGTTTTTTAATATTTGTCTTAAATCTTGAGTTTTCTACAGGAATTCTTAAACCTACTTTATTGATGTTTCTTTAGGAGATAGATTTGTATTTCTGCATTTGCTATGTTTTCAGAAATAATGGCAAAATTATCCGCAAATGATAGTGAATTTCATTATCTTTGTTCTTAGTCCCAAGTCTTATTGGATAACTTATGTTCCTTTAATTTTTCTTTGCATTCTCTTACAATTTTCCCTAGGAGGCAGTTGCAGAGGAGTGGAGACAAGCTATTACTTTTTATGTCGAATGCTTTTGCCTTTTTAAAATCTACAAGAGTTACATCTTTG
The DNA here is from genome assembly GCA_026315105.1 of Locusta migratoria. Lineage (NCBI taxonomy): Eukaryota > Metazoa > Arthropoda > Insecta > Orthoptera > Acrididae > Locusta > Locusta migratoria. The sequence goes on from CM048744.1 coordinate 278,988,991, forward strand.
TCTTTGGGGTCTGTAAGTCAGTGACGGTTTATGGATTTTAGGCTGAAAATTGTTCTGAACAAGATTTTCCCTTTCTAATTCTACTCTGATACTCCCCCAAATGGGTGTCAAATATTGATTCTGCCTCTTGCTTATTACATTTCTTGTGCAAACGATGGATAAGAGCAATTTTCCAATCTTTTGGAACCTTTCCGGTTTTCCCTACTTCTTCAAACATCATCAGAAGTTTAGCTATAAATTTTGGTTGAGATCGTTTTATTACTTCTGCCGTAATAGTCTTCTTCACCGGCTTTGTTGTTTATCAAGGTAGTTACTGCTTCTTTTCTTTAATTTCTTTATCTGTAGCTGGTGGATCTGCATTTCTGTTTTTATGGAGATCTGTAAAGTCAGGCTTACAACTCGGTTCTTCAGATTTCAAAAGTTTTTGAAAGTACTTTCTTAGTATTTCGCAATTCTGAATGTTTCTTAGTCTTATTTTACAATTTTCATTTCTGAAGCAAATACTTGGAGCTTGGTAGCTTTTCAGATGGTTTTTAAACATCTTATAGCAATTCCTGGAGTTATTTTTAACAAAGCTGTTTTGCATCTCAATGAGTTGTGGCTTTTAAAAAGATCGTTTAGCACTGTTTATTATTCTTGCTGTTTCCTTCCTTTGCATTTTAAATTTCTCAAAGTGTTCAGTTTTAACAGATTTATTTCTATTGTATCTAGAGTTTTGAATTGCTTGGATTCTTGTCTCTATTAAGTCACGAACTTTTAAATTTTATATTGTAAGTGTACTGTTTGTTCTCCAAACCTAAATAATTTTATATGGTGTCAAATATTCTTCGATATTTCCTATTGTAAGTGCCTTAGCCCACTATGAGCGCTATACAATGTTATGATAATTTCATCTCGGAAGTATTTTATACAGTTTATCAAAAGTTGCACTCTTTAACTTTGCAGTATTACTGGCCATTTCAGGTCACTTTAATTAAACTGAGATATGCAGTGACTCGTCTCAGTGTCATTACTCTGGTGGTGGTGGTGGACATGAGGGACCAAACAACGAGGTCATCAGTCCCTTCAACCCCAAATTGTATACGCCACGGAACGCAACGAAAAATAGGTGAAAGCCAAAAGACCATTACACTAGGAAATAAAATCGACTCGCCAACAAGACTAAGACCAACCCAGGGCAGCAAATGCCACAGCTCTGGAAGCGACCTCTAGCCTAAACCACAAGGTACTAATGGCACAGTGGTCAACGTATCATAGCTCCAGAGCAGGGAGAAATAAAACTACATTAAAATGTAAAAGAGTGGGGGGGGGCTGATGGGGATAAGGCTCTAAACCCCACAATCAGCCAAGAATCACAAACCCACTCACCCCGACCAAGCGAGTCCTAGAGCTGACAATAAAATCTACTTTCACGGAGGAAGGCAAGGACGCGATCAACCATCCGTGGGTCATCCGCCAAAACTAAAGGCAATGCAGGCGATAGGCCATAGTCGCCACGAAGTGTCGAATGGAGAGGACATTCAGTCAGAATATGAGACACGGATTGTACGGCTCCACAATCACAATGTGGTGGATTGTCATTTTGTAAAAGAAATCCATGGGTCAGCCTGCAGTGTCCAAGACGGAGGCGACAGAGGACAATTGATTCTCTCCGGGAAGGGCGTAAAGATGAACTCCAAGCTGCAGTCGTATCTTTGATGGTGCGGAGTTTATTGGAAGGGGCAGTAGCTTTCCAACTGCTATCCCATGAGGAGTGAAGCAAAGATCTGATCTGCACCCGCAGATCCGCACCCGGAATTTGAAAGGGAGACGGGCAGCGAGTAATTGCCGATCTAGCCAACTGGTCAGCTACTTCATTTCCTGTAATACCAACATGGCTTGGCACCCAGAGAAAGGTAACGGAGCAGGCAGCACGATGAAGGTCAGCAAGGAGTTCATGGATGGAAATAACTAAAGGATGGGAGGGGAAACAACGATCAATGGCCTGCAGACTGCTCATGGAGTCAGCACAGACTCTTACTCTAGAAGATTCCACCATAACTAACGCAGGTTTCTCAGTTTAAGCATGGTGATTCACTTTACTGTTTTTAATTTACGAATTTTATAAACAGAACTAAATAGGTACGCGAGCATGTGAAAAAAAGGCTTTTGTAACAGCAGGGACGTATTATTTACAGAAAATCTGAAAATGCGTCTAAGGCTTTAAACGCATTATAATAATTTGAAACTGGGATGATTTTGTATCCTTGGAATTTTTTTCTTTCTTGGACTTTCGCTGTTGTTTTACCTAAATTAATATTACTCGCGGTTTCACTGTGTGTGTGCGAAATATTGTAGCTTGACTTGTTGCTTATCTCCGTTCTGTATGAAAACAATTTTGTTATTATCTACATTTAAAAGTCTCTTATGCAATCCGCTTGCTACCAGACAGAACTTTGTGAGGATAAGCACATATCGCCTTTGTCAATTATATTTATTAATTTTTCGTATGGCTTACATGCAGCGTTAACATAAAAACAGATAATACGTTTACAGGTTATAGGTCATAATATATACACAAAAATACAAAAAACTATCTAAATATTAATATCTAAGTTGCTAATCCAGGTCAGCACTGCAGGGTCAGCCCTCATGAAATCACTCCAGGTCCCTTGGAATGCTCTCAAACGGCACTCTTCCCTAATTTGCCTGATCGTCTGTTTCAAGATTCCACAGTCACATCCTGAAGACTCAAAAAAAAAAAAATATATATATATATAAAAAAAAATTATGCAGTGAGTTAGCACATTGACGTGTCCCGTACGCATTCTGTTTAATTTTACCAAGAGGTTCGATTCTAGTTGTGCATCCGTAGTGTCGTAGTTGTAGTCGTAAAACCATTTACGTATCTCGGGTCTTCAATGGTTTGACATTTCTGCTCCCACTAATCTCTTATTTTTATGTTGTCAGATGCTACCTGTTCAGCTTTCCTCAATGGTGGATTTCTTGAGCGGTCTGTTTCGACGCAGAGCCGGTATATTGTCATGAATAAGCAGGTTCACGTTCTCCTCACTTTTCTAAATTCACGAAGCAGTGCCGAAGTTCTGCGGATATCAGGTGGATATATATTACACAGCAACGGAAGCCAATATGTTGGTGTTGATGTGACAATATCAGATATAAGGCGCATGGTACTATTCAGCTGTACGTCTATCAGGTTGGTATGGCACCTGTTCATCCACACTGGAGCACAATATTCAGCAGTTGAAATGACCAGCGCTGTTGAAGATATTCGCAAATTATTCATGGAGGCTCTCCATGTCATGCCGCATAATTTTTGGATGATATTGTTCGTTACAGAAGATCTCAATGTTCTAAGTTGGTATTTTAAAAAGTGGCGACTGAAGTCTAATACTACGAAATCAGAAGTATGTGCATTCCACCTAAACAATAAGCAAGCACATGCTAAGCTCCATATTCTCTTCAATGGAACTGTACTAAACCTACCAATCCAGCGGCTGGGGAAGTTTTCGTGCAGATGGGCCCTCACTTGACGAATAGGCATGATAACATGATTCAGCACGGCCGGTAGAACCTCTCTCACGAATACGAGGTATGTACGCCCATCAAGTCGGTGCGGGAGAATGTACGGTCCAGTTAAACAGTCTCCAATGATGCTAGCCGACACATTACCGCAACGCCCTGCCTTGGCGTTCGCGAACCCCACTTGCATTTGGATTACAGATAGTTATTGTTATGTCCTATCAGCCATTTTTGGTTACCGATAGTTGATGTACACCTATGTGCAATCTCAGTCTGTAAACGTTATGTACGTGGTACAGTTAAAAAATTCTGAAACTTGACGCCTGGATGATTGACACCCACACGACTTGTATGTTGTACTTGGTGTCGCATTAGTCGGCATACAACTATATAAAGACACACGCAACCTGAATAACAGTTTGTTTTTCCAATTTGGATGCACTTTGTACTACAGTGCCGCTAAAGGGTGTACTAATGTTGTCCGCTAACAGATGGCGTCGTGACATATCTGCCTCCGCACAATGTGTGTGTAACTTTTGATAGGGAATATTTACAGCCATCAGGCTGAGTGTCATATCAAAGTGTGAAGCAAATAGGCACCATGACACGGAGGCGTACTCCTGCTTCCTAGTACCAAGTGGACGAGTTTGAAAGAGGACAAATCGTGTCGTTCCTTTCGGTGAACTGACACATATGTTGGACGTGTTGCTTCAGTTGTGCAGCAATGATGCTTGTAGAGTTCGCGTGAATATTCTCACACCAGTAGACGAGATTCCGGATGTGCACGCAGCACAACCGTCGGCAGAGATCGCCGTAATGCAAGGGCAGGAGTGAAAGTTCTGACAGCAACGGTAGCACTGATAAGAGGGTTTATGAGCCCGTAAGTGTCAACACGAAGTGTTGCGAACCGGTTACCGTCAGTGGAACTACGGGGACGCACATTCTAGTTCGTCTTCTAATCACGCCACGGCATCCATGTGCACAGTCCGACTGTTGTCGTCACAGAATCACTGTCGGACCGCGGTCTTCACTTATGACAGCTGATTCCGCCTGCACGCAAGAAATAGTCGCTAGAAAGTAGTCAGCACGATGCAGACCAGGCGAGCATTGTCTCGTAGATTGCATTTCTTCAAGACACACTCCCGCCACTCAGTCTCTATAGTCTCAATTAACACTGGTGTTTGTGAACGCTGAACAGTGCTAGGTCAGCGCAATATACCGGTTGGTCAAAATGTCAGTATAAATTTGAAAACTTAATAAATCACGATGTAATGTAGAGGTAAAACTTGACACACATGCTTGGAATGACATAGGGTTTCATTAGAAAAAAGAAGAAAAAAAAAAGGTTCAAAAAATGTCCGACAGATGGCACGTGATTCTGGTTTTGTAACTGCTACCGTGACGGGAGAGAGGTACGCCGATATGTTACAGAATCGCACCATCCCCAGCCTGGCTGACAAACACGTGTTGGAACGTACGATTTTAATGCAGGATGGCGCTCCACCCCATAATGGAAGACGCGTGAAAGACCTCTTGCGCGCGTCGTTTGGTGATGATCGTGTGCTCAGCCGCCACTTTCCTCATGCTTGGCCTCCCAGGTCCCCAGGCCTCAGTCCGTGCGATAATTGGCTTTGGGGTTACCTGAAGTCGCAAGTCTATCGTGATCGACCGACATCTCTAGGGATGCTGAAAGGCAACATCCGACGCCAATGCCTCACCATAACTCCGGACATGATTTACAGTGCTATTCACAACATAATTTCTCGACTACAGCTATTGTTGAGGAATGATGGTGAACACATTGAGTATTTCCTGTAAATAACATCATCTTTGCTTTGTCTTAATTTGTTATGCTAATTATTGCTTTTCTGATCGGATAAAGCGCCATCTGTCAGACTTTTGAACCTTTTTTGTGTGTCAATTTTTACCTTTCTATCTACATCATTCGGTGATTTATTAAATTTTCTAATTTATACTGACTTTTCGATCGCCCGGTAAATTTTAAGACCCTTCCCGCGCCATTCTTACAACAACAAGGTGATGTGTTGTTCCAACAGGATAATGATCGCCCAAACACTGACCGCTCAACTGCAGCGATTCCCTGGCCGGAATGATCTCCGCGCTTCTAATCGAGCACGTGCTGCATAGGTTGGGCCGACAACTGACACTTGTAACTCATCAGGCCAAAACTCTTACAGAACTACATGAAACTGTCCCGCAGACGTGGAATAATGTAATGTAATTTATTCAACGTCTGCGTGATAGAATGCACTCCAAAATCAGCGCCTGCCGCTGTTGCATGGTACACCACGCACTAATACGAGTGTTTCAGCATGAATCGATAACTGGTACCGCAGTTCGGCTTGAGATGTTGAGCTGTACTTTGAACAATGAATCTTATGTGTAAGAGGGTGTGCTAATTTTCATTTCTGGTAGTGTAACATCGCCATAGTAGTCGTTTTCCCTATCACTGCGCACACGTCAGAAAGACACGAATGTCACAATGATCCGTTTCATAGGCCGCCTCTATAGTACAGTCGCCAGCGAGGTACGTTGCCATTCAGGGGTCTCAGTTTCCATTCTCGGTCGGAGACTGGGTGTTGTGTCGTCCTGATCTTCATTTAATCATCACAAGTCGCCGCAGTGGCGTCACCTAAAGGCTTGCACCAGGAAGGCTGAACATGATCCCAGCTGGGGTCTAACGGGAGTTAGACCCGGAGTTACACTAAGTTTTATACACTGATCAGCCAGAACAAAAAGTTTAAACGTATATAAAGCTATGATACGAACCTGCAATTGTCAGCAGCGCCTAGACTAACAAACACCTTAAACTTATACTACAAAACACACCGATGCTCGAGGGAGGGCTCGAACTTCCGACGAGATGCATTCGTGAACTCGACAGCACTGCGCTTTAGCGCGCTCGGCCATTTCCACGTAGCCAACCAGAACGTTATGACAAACTCCCTAATTGTCTGGATGTTCAACTTTGGCACGAATAACTGAGGCGACGCATCATGGCATTGAATTAATGAAGCCTTTGAGGGTCGCTGGAGGAACTTGCCACCACACCTGAACACACATATCATAATAATCATCATCATCCAAATCCCGTAAACCTCTGGGAGGAGGGATACGAGCTCTGACGTCACGTTCAATCGTCCAACAGATGTGTTCGATCAGGATCAGATCTGGAGAGCTGGTGCGCCTGCACATCAATTACAGGTCGCCACTGTTTTCCTCGAACCACTCAGTCACACTCCTGGTGTTGTGACACGTCGCTTTATCTTGTTCAAAAATACCATTGCCGTTGAGAAACATGATACTCATGAAGGGTGTATGCGGCCTTCGACCAGTGTATGAAACTTCACGGCCGTCTTGGTGCCGTCTTGGTGCCGACTGTGAGATCAAGAGAAATGTTCCCCACAGAATAACTTGGCAACCGTTACCTTGTCTCCGACCCGCAATACAGGTGTGAAGGAATTGTTCCCCCGAAAGACGACAGATTGGTACCATCCCATTTCCATGATGAAGATAGTACCTCGACTGTTCAGACTATGCTACTCTCTTCCGGTGAACGAACGTCCATCGGCGACGATCAGCCCCGGCGGAGTGGTTCAACGGTTTAAATGTTTGTTAAGCTTGAGGGACTTAACTGCGGGGTCATCAGTCCCTAAACTTACAAACTACTTATGAACTATCTTAAACAAAAGACGACACAAACATTCACGCCCGAGGGGGGATTCGAACTCCCAACGGGGAGCTGCCTCGCGCATCGCAGCATAGCTCCTCAATGCGCTCGGCCACTCCGCCGCGGCTCTGTCGACATCGTGGACATTAGAGCCTTTCCCATAGTATTCACGGACAGTGAGCTCACATACTAAATGTACCGTGAGTGAGAGTAAGTCATTCTTCGTAAGGCGACTTTCCTAAACGTTCTCGGGCTTATGTCGAAAGTAGGTAAGTGGTCGTAACGTTCTGGCTCATCAATGCATGCGGTATAGCAACTCCTTCAAGCAGAAAATTTGATATTATCCTATACAAGACTGAAGTTCAGCGAAACAATATGTACTACTCTTTTGAGGACCTAATAATAAAACTATTTAGATGTTATCTGAAACAGTAAATAAAACCACGGTTAATTTAAATCTGTACGAATGATATTACAACAGGATGTTGCGGCAGTCTCGGGGAGAACCGCCGTAACAGTTCTAACAGCAGGTCATAGAAATATCCCTTAGAAAGAAAGTGGTTTTTCAGCAGATGTCTATTTTCGTTATATTCTGATAATTCCTAACATTGTACGATCGAGAGGACCGAATACCTTGAAAGATTTGTATCTCTGGAACTATGCAAATTAATGTGGATTTTCTCAAGCAGATGAATAAAATGGGGTGGCTAGGTTCTCAACAGGAGTTTTATGAGAGAGTGCGTACGAGTGCGACTGAAAGCGATATGGATGCGGTTAAGGGAGTTGTGATAAGAGATGTCTCTGCGACTAGAATGAAGAATATCCCGCACAGTGGTGAGACTAGTTCGATTATAATGGGGCCGATTGTTGACCGCATCTAGTAGTGCTGACCACTCAGTACATGCCGTCGAAATACGCACATTGAAAGTTTTATTTAGTATTTCTCTGCTCGACCACATTCGACAATCGTTGAGAAGGAACAAAATATTTGTAAATCTATAGGACCAAACTGCGTGGTCATCAGTCCGTAGCTTACAAACTACTTAACCTAAGGGAAACTAACCTAAGAACAACACACACACACACACACACCCATGCCCAAGGGAGGACTCGAACCCCCGACGGGGAGGAGAAGATACAAGAATTGATTGTTTCAATGGTTTTCCCAGCCTACTTCTGATAGCGGCATTTCATCTTGACGCTCTTCATTACACACAAAATTATGTAATATAACACACAGCCTTCCAAAATCAGTGTTGCGTTCACTGGCAGAAAGAAGAAGGTACTCTTAATTTCTATATTTAGTTAAAATTATGTTCAGTACGCTGGTTTCAAGCTGATTTTGAAGTACACTGTGTTCCGATAGTACTTTAAGGGTTCTCAAGTCTATCAAGACGGTATACTTAGGAATGATAAATGTTTGCGAGTGCTTTTGCAAATATAACAACGTTACTAAAACAACTATTTTAGTGTGTGGCACTGACGTTATGTGCCATGTGGACCGAAACCTTCCACAATTGCGGTTGTACTTGGTTTTCCGGATAATATTATTAATTTAACAACCAGAATATTTTTAAGAAGTAAATAATAGCTCCGCAGCGATATTCCTCGTTAAATGTTTTATTAATATTGGCCGATGGTTCAGTAAGATAGAAATCAAAACCACATTGCAAAAAGTTAGTATGGTGGAATATTAGTACTTCCTGTATTTCATCCGGTAGTTTAAAGTTTTTACTTTGGCAACCACAGTTGCAGAAAAAATTGCTTTATTTCAGGTTAGTGGCTTCCGCACATTCGTTAATACAAGTGTTAGGACCTAGAAGACAACAGTGCAGATAGCCCCAGAAATAAGTTGATGTGAGATTAAAGGTTCAAAGTTTACCTATTAATGCAGAGGATCAATCGACGACAGAAGTCGTCAGATTGCTTCTAATCATCGTCGACTGGTAACGCCGGATGAAAGACCTACAGCATCATGGAACAAAGAACTGGAATTACATTCACTTAAATCACATCACAGAGAGTGGAGAACCTCGAAGGGCAGAGAAGCGAAATGCCTTTTTTCAACCGTGTTCGTCGGTTCCCCGTTTCATCAAAAGAAAGCGACGTGTGTCCAAGCTTATGTGACGGTCAGCGCAAAATTTGCACACTTGTGACAGTTTAACTGTCAAATAATGCATCTGACGATTTGGAAAAACTGTTTTTAAAAAAGTGACATTGTGTTTCTCCAAACATTTTACATCTATTGTGCCTGGATTATTCTTGCCACAAATAGTATCCGAGAGGACTGGGATTCAAACCATTGTTTTTGCTGTGTAGGGTCAGGTTTTCTTAAACTGATCAAGGCGAATACTAGGGTGGCTCTTTTCTAAACTACACGGTTAATTTTCCTCCTAATACTTCAGATGTTTAGATACTTGTAGAGCTATTGGACCATTCTTCAGTGGCTATTGGTCTCTAGACTTACAAACTCCTTTAACTTATACTAAGGACTATACACGAAGCCATGCTCGAGGGATGACTTGAACTTCCGAAGGAGAACAGCCGCGCAATCCGCTGCAATGTGCCTTAGAGTTCATGGCCATTCCCGCGCGGCTCCTAATACTTCTCTTTTTGATAGTGGCACTCAAATTATACGTACTGCATATTTTTAACCTCTGTCTCTCACTTCAGCTATAATTATGTACTCAGTTCGTAAAAACTCACTATTTAAAATGCAAAGTTTGCTTTGCAGAAACCAGTGCACTATTGTATTGAATGAATGATGCAGGTGCGTCATACGGGCTATGCATTTATGTATTGTAAGTCAGCGTGAAACCCATAAAATATATGAGTAACCCGCGGGATGCAAAGTTAGTGCGATAACTATACTAAATGTTAGTGAGATAGTGAGTTATGCAGCTCACGTTTACGCTGATACAACGACTACTCAGGAGCTGTAGTTACAACCCATTAATCACGGAAAGAACTAAACCATAGATGAAGTATGGAACCAGCTGAATTCAGTACGCATGTTTATACCACAGGACGGCATTTGCGCCTGATGCGCTTCAATGATATCACTCGTAGAAGAAGTTACCATGTTCTCTGAATATGAAATTCGTACCTATAGCCTATCAACGTATTTCGATTTGTTTTCTTCTGTACAATAGTGCACAAGAACCAACGTGAAGGCCAGGAGTTACATGAACTATAGCGACTGCATCATCAAATGCATCCAAAAAGGTTCCAATTGGTTATTTTTTCCTCGGGTACCAAAGAACAAATATCACCATCGGAGGACCAGAATGCACGTGGGAGAAACATGTCTGTCGATAAAATTCGACAAGACTTGATGATACTTCATGAAGACTAACTTCCCCATTACTCAAACGTCTTTAAGCAGAATCTGCACCTACTGAAGACGGTGGTATTGTGGCTCCGACTTCACAGCACTTTTCTCACCCTAAACGATTATCTCGCCTCCAGCCCCTATAAACCGGCAACTGTCGATGGCTAATTGTAGGAAGTGCAGCAGGAAGTTAATAGATCGCTTAAACCGGAGGAACGAGGTGTTGAACCAAACGGGTATCTTCACGCTGTGCGGCGGTGATTTTTGCCTGATTAGTATACAGATTCTGTCTTGTCGGTTTTGAACGGGAACCTCACGATCGCAACTTGGTTATAACTAGCTAAAAACCCGGCGTTACCGGGTGTTTATTTATTTTACTCTTCGTACCTTTCGTTCACCGCCTCCTCCTCTACTTCCCCTCTTCCCGCTGTTTCAGCCCAATCTCCTCCCCTGTCTCTCTCATTTACCAACTCCTCCTTCGCCTCCTTTGTCCATCATCTCTACCCCTTTCTATGGAAAACTGTACGTATCTGTAAACTTTCATTGTAATCGGAGAAAAGGTGTCCTACGTACTCTTAGCCACGCACAGTATGAATTGTTACATAGTGATCTTCCTATTTTACTGAAGGTCACTTGCGCTGAATTTAATTAAGGTTTAAATATAGTAGTAAATTGGTGACTAAATTTATCCGTTAAGTACCATCTATCATACACCATAAGAAATTATATGTGTAAAGTTTTTTTTAAATTTTTTTATTTTAATTTTTTTATTTTTCGAAGGTCGAGACTGGTAAGTGTCATTAATATTGAAAGAAAATTGTACATTTGTATTCCAAACAATAACACGGACACTCTAACTTGTATACAAAGATCATGTATCTCGAATGATATTTTCATTCTGCAGCGGTGTGTGCGCTGATGTGTAACTTCCTGTTGGATTAAAACAGTGTGTCGGAACCGGGATCGGAACCTTGAACCTTTGCCTGTCGCGGCAAGCGATCTGCCGTCTGAGCTATCCCAGCACTCATCACGGTCATTCTTCTCAGCTTTACATTCGCCAGTATCTCGCCTCCTAACGTCACAGACGTTTTCCTGCGAACCTTGCAGGACTATCACTCCTAAAAGATAGGATATGGAGAAGACATGGCTAAGCCACAGCCTAGAGGATTTTTCCAGAGTGATATCTCCTAGGCTGTGGCTATGACATGTCTCCACATATCCTATCTTCTAGGATTGCTAGTTGTGCAAGGTTCGCAAGTTAATTTCTTTGACTTTTGGAAAGTAGGAGTCGAGGGGCTGGCGAATGTACAGCTGAGAGGAAGGACCGTGAAGCATGCCGGGATAGCTCAGACGGTAGAGCACTTACCCGCCACAGGAAAAGGTCTCAGGTTCTAGTTTCGGTCGCGACTCGAAGTTTTAATCTAATGTTCAAATGTTTGTAGAACTTATGGAACTTAACTACAGGGTCATCAGTCCCTAAGCTTACAAACTACTTATGAACTAGCTAAGACTAAGGACGGCACAAATATTCATGCCCGAGGGGGATTCGAACCCCCAACCGTAGTGGCCGTGTAGACCGTGACTGGAGGGCCTCAGTCCCCTCGAGTTTTAATCTGCCAAGAAATTTCAAGATCATATACCTTCCAGAAATCTTTTTAAGAATCTTATAATACTTACTCTTACTTCTCAATTACTTTAGTAGTTACTGGTTTTTCGTTATGATAAAAAAACGAATGTTGGCTGAATTGATGTATAGACAGTCAAATGCGACAATCGACCATAATATTCTTGTGAACTATTCCAGGTATCAGAATGGTGTTACGGAGTTATGTACAATGTGGAACAAAAAGATTACCCGTCCCAAATATCTTAAAGACAATTTCGCATGTCCAAGCTCATAAGCGCGAGAGTATTCTTCTACTCGACGATGTAAACAACAAGTTGAAGCTCCGAAGACCGCTAGAGTTGGCAACACTCGCACTTACGAACTAGGGCATGCGCAATTCTCTGTTCTTGGATTTCAAATTATTCGTGCTGCGTTATATTTTGTCCAGCATTGTACTCTGGTGGTAACGCATTCGAAAGGGTGTCGTTGACTTTAAAGCAAAAGTTTGCTACACTCCTTCGGTAAGTTACCTAAATAATGTTCAGTTAGCTATATGGCTTGCCACAATGATCGTTATAAATCTGTATAACAAACATTTACTGCCCTTTTCCCAACTACCGTGCCGCAGTGGTTCCCGTTAAATCACGGAAGTTCAGCTATGATGGGCTTGGCTAGCACTTGGATGGGAAGAAGTCCGGCTCTGCCGAAAGCTGATAGCGAGCGGAGGCACTACTCAGCCATTGTGAAGCCAACTGAGCAGCTTCATGATTGAGCAGTAGAGGCTCCGGTCTGGGAAATAGACACAACCGCAACGGGTGACACCTGCGTTTGTAGGATGACAGGGTGGCCGGACGGTACCCGTTGAGCCCTCTAGGTCTGTGAGGGACGAAGTTCAGTTTTTAGTAAACAGTACTCATGGCTGCGAAATTTTTCAAATGTTGACGTTCTTACTGATTTAAGCGTTTAAATTTTTAAGGAATAAATGTGATTAACATTAATCAGTTTAGTTTTATTATTAATACAGCACTCATATTGATTGGTTGTTAGTGGGTTTAGAAAAGAAGTGACCAAACGTCATGGGTCATCGGACCAACGTGTATTGATTTCACGTTGTTAATGTACGTGTATGTTGATACGTTCCTGAAAGTTCTCCTTGTCGATGGCATCTAAATATAACGATTAATAAAATGAAGAATGCCTTATGTTTCTTAATGTACATAGATAAACATATAATTTTCAACAAAATATATTAGTAGCTCAAAAAATTATTTGTGATGTGGATCTGTGATCAAATGAAAATTAAAATGAAACAGCCGCGGTGGAGGGGCCGAGTTCATTGAGAAGCTATACTCCGATGCGCGAGGCTGTTCCACGTCGGGTGTTCGAATCCTCCCTCGGGCAGTGTTGTCTTTAGTATAAGTTAGTTTTAAGTAGTTTCTAAGTTTAGGGACTGATGATCCCGCAGTTAAGCCTCATAACATTAACAAACATTTTTAAATGAAACAACACTAATAAAATTCTTATTTTGCAGTTCTACACTATGTTGCAACATGAACGGAAGAAGAGCACTTGTGACGCATCTGACGTTTTAGAATGTAAACGAGTGTTCGAGAAGAAGAGTATGGCCGTGTTACAATTTCTGTAGTAATAATATCAGACAAGGTTTCCAGTTCGAAAATGTTTGTACCCTACTTTCAAAAAATGTTGAAATGTTTGTTTAGATTATGGGACTCAACTGATGGGTCATCAGTCCCTAAACTTATTATCTACTTGTAAACTAACTTATACTAAAGACGTTAGCGAGGATACATGCATCCACCCTCTGTCTCACGGGATCCCTGATGCGCTGATGCAGCCCTGGAGAATGGCGTATTGTATCACAGACTTCTACAATACGAGCACGAAGAGTCTCTACATTTGGCACCGGAGTTGCGTAGACAAGAGCGTTCAAATGCCCCCATAAATGAAAGTCAAGAGGGTTGAGGTCAGGAGAGCGTGGAGGCCATGTAATTGGTCCGCCTCTACCAATCCATCGGTCACCGAATCTTTGTTGAGAAGCGTACGAACACGTCAACTGAAATGTGCAGGAGCTCCATCGTGCATGAACCACATGTTGTGTCGTACTTGTAAAGGCAAATGTTCTAGCAGTACAGGTGCAGTATCCCATATGAAATCATGATAACGTGCTCCAGTGAGCGTAGGTGAAAGAACATCAGGCCCAATCAAGACATCACCAACAATTCCTGCCCAAACGTTCACAGAAAATCTGTGTTGATGACGTGCTTGCACAATTGCGTGCGGATTCTCGTCAGCCCACACATGTTGATCGTGAAAATTTACAATTTGATCACGTTGGAATGAAGCCTCATCCGTAAATAAAACATTTGCACTGAAATGAGGTGTGACACATTGTTGGCTGAACCATTCGCAGAAGTGTACCCGTGGAGGCCACCCAGCTGCTGGTAGTGCCTGCACACGCTGTACATGGTACGGAAACAACTGGTTCTCCCGTATTTCGTGTGGCTCATTGGCCTGGTGCAAGTCTTTCAATTGGACGCCAAGTCGGCGCCTTGCGTATTCTTAGCCTACCAGAGTTATCCAACCAGGGAAAGGGGACCTACAGCTTAACGTGGAATCCGAACCACGTGTAGTTTCTGGCGACACCTCACATCATTGAGAGGTGAAGGATGAGTTAATACGAAGACTGAAAAATTCCGAGGTCCGACCTGGTTTCGAACCCTCGACCCTTTGGTCGACGTATGACAAAATTCCATTTTCCATCAAAGTGATAGCTCAAGCAGACTTTTTACATTTTTGACAGATAAAAGAAGGCAGCGTGGGATATTCTGAAATGTAAATCGTCAAAACTCCGTATCTTAAATTTATATGATGAAAAATCCACGAGGTACTGAAGTCTTGGCGTTATTGTTGTCTGTCTAAGAATAAATGTGATCAAAAATTGACTTTTGTTTTTCTAATGCAACAACTACCCCAATATTATAAAATAAGTTCCTTTTCTTTTACCGAAAGAAAAGAAGGCAGCATAGTCTACGTAACATTAGTTGAGCCATTATATAGAAAACTGTGCAACGTATACTGGCTCTTGTTCGAATCCACCCGGCTGATTAACGACCTATGCCGGTGTGCCAACAAGCCTGGATGTGGTTTTTAGGCGGTTTCCTACGTCCCAATAGGTGAATACTGGACTGGTATCCAAGTGTCGCATTAGTTTCATGATTCGACATCATTTAGAAAATTTCTGCTTACTTTGACATATAATACCATACGCAAACTGTTAGGGTATAAAAATTTCATCCCGGGTAAGAGGGAGGCGGGCACCCTGTAACTAACATTCCATACACGAAATAATCAAGCAGAACCTAACGATTGGGAGAGAAAGGCGAAGATAACAATAGGAAGTGATGTAGGCTGTATTGCATATTTTTTGTCATGACTGAAAAGCGGAAAAAGTGATATACAGGGTGATAAAAAAGTCAGTATAAATTTGAAAACTTAATAAATCACGGAATAATGTAGATATAGAAGTAAAAATTGACACACATGCTTGGAATAACATGGGGTTTTATTAGAACAAAAAAAAAAATGTCCGGTACATGGCGTTTCATCTGATCAGAAAAGCAATAATTAGCATAACAAATTAAGACGAAGAAAAGTTGATGTTCTTTACAGGAGCTGCTCAATGTATTCACCATCATTTCTCAAAAATAGCTGTTGTCGAGGAATGATGTTTTGAACAGCACTGTAAAGCATACACGGAGTTATGGTGTGGCATTGGCGTAGGATGTTGTCTTTCAGCATTCCTAGGGATGTCGGTCGATCACGATACACTTGCGACTTCAGGTAACCCCAAAGCCAATAATCGCACGGACTGAGGTCTGGGGACCTGGGAGACCAAGCATGACGAAAGTGGCGGCTGAGCACACGATCATCACGAAACGACCCGCGCAAGAGATCTTACACGTATCTAGCAATATGGGGCGGAGCGCCAGCCTGCATTAAAATCGTCCGTTCCAGCAGGGGTTTATCAGCCAGGCGGGGATGATGCAATTCAGTAACATATCGGCGTACCTCTCACCCATCACGGTAGCAGTTACAAAAGCAAAATCACGCAATTCCGCCAAGAAAAAAGGCCCTATAACGGTAGATGTGGTAAATCCAACCCATACCGTGACTTTCTCGTCGTGGAATGGAGTTTCCACGACAGTTCTAGGATTTTCGGAAGCTCAAATTCTACAGTTGTGGGCGTTGACTGACCCTCGGAGCGTGAAATTAGCTTCGTCGGTCCACAACACGTTACTCAACGAATCGTCATCTTCCGCCATCTTTCGAAACGCCCACACCGCAAATGCCCTCCGCTTCACTAAACAGGTAACAGTTCATGATGCCAATGGATTGTGAAAGGATTGCATCGGAAGGTACGCCTAAGTGCCAAGCAAACAGTAGTTTATGGAATGCCGGTGCGACGTGCGACTGTACGAGCGATGACTTCCGCTACAGTCTCCGTTTCTTCCTTAACTGTCTCAGCAGCATTACGCCTTTTGTTCCGTCGGCCACTACGGGGTCTATCGTCTAAACAACTCGTGGCTTCGAACTTCGAAATCATTCTCGCCACAGTTGCAGTTTACCCGTTCGAATACCCTTCCTACGGCGATAGTATCGTAACGCTGAACTAGAAAACTCCCCATTCTGATAATACAGCTTTACTAAAAGTGCCTTTTCAAGTAACGTCATCAAGCTGCGACGTTTGGTGCATATGATTCTTTTTCTCATTACAGCTCCTTTTATGCACGATTTTCATGCGCAGTCACTGACGTTTTGCTGTCCAGCGCCGCCTGCCGTTCAACTTTTGAAGCCTTTTTTTCCTCTAGTAAAGCCCCATTTCATACCAAGAATGTGTGTCAATTTTTGCCTATCTATCTACATTATTCCGTGATTTACAAAGTTTTCACATTGATACTGACCTTTTGATCACCCGGTACATTGTTGATCTGGGAGACTATTCGCCTCTTGTCACATTGTTCCGTGTTTAGTCACAGTCACGGATCCCGCAGACCGTTGTTATACACTGCGACAGCGGCGCTCCAAGCGGCCGGCAAGCGACATTACCGAATACGATATTGGATGAAAGCGAATAGTGTCGCTTATATGGATGTTCAAATACTTTTTACATTATCAAATGTTTGTAGTGTCATAAAATAGATAACAACTTACAATAGCTCCTCATTTGTCTTTCTTAGGTTTCCTGATAAGATACGAAACGGTGCTTTCAAGGACAGTTTATTTAACCTTCTAACCTAGAGGCTTTTACTGAATAATTTAATTTTCTATTAAAAATAAAAAAACAGCTGGGAGACACCAGAAGAGCTGCCCTTTGGCGGAAAGACGGCGCTTTTCTAGTCAAGAACGTTAAGGTTTCTTCACTTCAATCACAGCGAAATCGGCGAGAGTGGAACATAGGAAACGAATATAAAATGCAATCACTGCAGTATTTAACATACCAAATTAGCCAGAAGAGCTGTAGCTGAAGGAAAAACGTCACAGACGTGGCAAGAAAACGGGAAAAAGCAATCAAACCTTTTTCCAACAAAGAAGAATCGAAATACACAATTGTTGCTACATCTGAACCACAAACGCCAAGATCTTCAAAAAATTGACTTTTCCAGCTTAAAGTAATCACGCTGAAAAGCATATGCCCGTATAAGAAAGACGAGTGAAGCCTAAGGATGTGCGAATGATTAGCTTCCACACCAAAATATACGCGTCAAAAACTGTTGTCATAGTAATAATAATTCGTGTGCATTATTTGGCCTGGTGCAAGTCTTTCAATTGGACTTGTGTGTCCCTAGCCTACCTCAGTCATCCAACTCGGAAAATGGGACCTACAGCTTAACGCGGAATCCGAACCACGTAACGTTTCTGGCGCATCCGAGCATCGTTGAGAGGTGAAGGATGGGTTAAAACTTTGACTGAAAAATTCTAGGATCCGACCGTGTTTCGAACCTGCAACACCTCGGTTTCCAGTCTAGCACTTTACTCCAAGACCACGAGGTCCTCCTTTACTATGGCAAGAATACACCTTAATAGAAATCTATGTTACTATCACGTTAATTTTCTACTTACACTACTGACCATTAAAGATTCTATATCAAGAAGAAATACAGATGATAAACGGGTATTCATTTGACAAATATATTAGAACTCACATGTGATTACGTTTCCTCGCAATTTAGGTGCATAGATCCTGAGAAATCAGTACCCAGAACAAACACATCTGGCCGTAATAATGGCCTTGGTACGCCTGTGCATTGCGTGTACAGGTACAGATGCCCATGCAGCTTCAGCACGATACCACAGTTCATCAAGAGTAGTGACTGGCGTGATGTGACGAGCGTGTCACCGTTGACCAAACGTTGTCAATTGGTGAGAGAATGGCTGGCCAGGGTAGCAGTCGAACATTTGCCGTATCCAGAAAAGCTCGTTCAGGACCTGAAACATGCGGTCATGCATTATCCTGCTGAAATGTAGGATTTCGCAGGGATCGAATGGAGGGTAGAGCCACGACGGCGATGACGGATACACGCTTCCAATGTGCGTTCACCGCGATGTGGCCAAACACGGATCATTATGCTGTAAACAGAACCTGGATTCGTCTCAAAAAATGACGTTTTGCCATTCGAGCAGCCAGGTTCGTCGTTGCGTACACCATCGCAGGCGCTCCTGTTTCTGATGCAGCGTCAAGGGTAACCGCAGCCATGGTCTCCGAGCTGATAGTCCATACTGCTGCAAACGTCGTCGAACTGTTCGTGCAGATGGTTGTTGTCTTGCAAACGTCCCCATCGGTTGACTCAGGGATCGAGACGTGCCTGCGCGATCCGTTACAGCCATGCGGATAAGATGCCTTTCATCTTGACTGCTAGTGCTACGAGGCCGTTGGGATCCAGCACGGCGTTCCGTATTGCCCTCCTGAACCCAGCGATTCCATATTCTGCTAACAGCCATTGGATCGCGATCAACGCGAGCAGCAATGTAGCGGTACGATAAACCGCAATGGCGATAGGCTACAATCCGACCTTTATCAAAGTCGGAAAGGTGATGGTACGCATTTCTCCTCCTAACACGAGGTAACACAATAACGTCTCACCAGGCAACGACGGTCAACTGCTGTTTATGTATGAGAAATCGGTTGGTAACTTTCCTGATGTCAGCATGTTGTAGGTGTCGCCACCGGCGCCAACCTTGTGTGAATGCTCTGAAAAGCTAATCATTTGCATATCACAGCACCTTCTTCCTGTGGGTAACATTTCGCGTCTGTATCACGTCATATTCGTGGTGTAGCAATTTTAATGGCCAGGAGTGTACTTTAAGCGGAATAAGCTCTGAATATACCCATATTCGTAAATATTGGTGCATGACAAAGTTGTTCGTTATACCACTGAATCAGTTAAGTACTGCTGTTTTTATATTAATTTCCGTACAATATATGCCTCTTGATATTTTTCTCATGTCTGTAATACAAAAATTACCCTAACTATTACTTTAAGTATGTCTAATATATAAAGCGGTGTGTCCGTATGTGTGTACGTATTGCATACAAATCTACAGTTTTGATCCAATCTTTGTCAAATTTTATACAAGTAAGCTTCAATCCAAGAGGACGGTCGCCGTAAGTGTAAGACTCACGTACGATACATAGTTGACGAGATATGACGTCATAAACAATGAGATGCGCGAAAAACTACTGCATTTTGCGACAATGATGCTCATTTTCTCCTAAACCATTGGACCGATTTCAACCAAATTTGGTACACACATTCCTTACCGTGAGGTAAGAATTGCTGCATGGTTAAGAATTACATTGTTCAAAAGATATTACGTCAAAACCAACAGAAATCGCAAAGAAATGCCATATAATGTAGCGAGAATTAATAAATACACTATATGAGAAAGAGAGTACTTAGCGATTTGCAAAAAACTTTAAACACAATTTCAAGCCTGTATTACACTTTTCTCGCTGACAACCATAGCAAAATGATGAAAGGAAAAGAATTTCTCGCTTACTACTTTTCCACTGTTTATGGAGTAAAACTACGGCATTTGGTATGAAGTTACAATTTATAATTTCTATACTACAAATTGTAGCCACAGGAAATTTTACAAACGGTATACACGCATGTAGCTGAGTGTACCTTCGAAATTGTATCACAGTACGACACGTAGTTCATACACAGTAACGTTCATGGAAAACCGCCCCATCAAGCACTAACAGTTCATTACTACTAATTGTATACCCAAGAGATTTTACAGACATACAGCCGTTATACAAATGAATATATACCTGAAAAATGGCAGGAAAAAAAGTAAACGTCGAGTTTTCAGCTAGTACAACAAAAAAAAAAAAAAAAAAAAAAAAAAAAAAAAAAAAAAAAAAAAAAAAAAATCGCTCTGCCGTGTTTTACGTCTCACTTTAGATTTGTAGTTTTATTAGTTTTTGCAAACAAAATAATAATCTAAATAACAATAAATTAATTATAAGAGTGTCTGAAACCCTTTTACGAAAAAAAATTTAGGTAGTGACGGATATCGAACAACCGACTTTTCGCATCACAGTCCCGCACCTCGCCCACTACGCTACGGCTATAAATCAAAACATAAGTTCTTTAATCTCATACTATTGATGGCCGTTGTTAACTGATGTTATATGGAATTTGTAGACATTAGATTATCATTTATCGTACGAAGAACGATGTGTTTTTGTTAATTCCTCAGTGTGCCGTTGCTTTGAAATGACAACGTGTAAGTTACAATAAGAAAATCATCAAATACGCGTGGAATGTCACGTGACATCTCCGAACGGCTGTCTTTCGTTGATTCAGTGGATGGTGTCAAATCTGCGTTATTTTTGCAAATATGACTCAAACAATACGAGATATGAAAAAAAAAACATAAGGGGGATAAGTTGTAGAGAATTTTCTCCACTACCAATTAGGTTATTCAATTTTCGTGTCAGATAAACGGTTCGTTTGCAATTACAATTATATGACAAACGGCTGTCTTTGGTTTTACTACCGTATTTTTTGTCCGAAATATTTGAAAAAGGAAGGTTGTGGTCTCTGTCGGCCTACAATCATGTCTGTAAAATTTGGTGTTGATCGGTTGAACGGTTCGTCTTAAAACAGGGAACACGTTACGGACAGACAGACATACATACGAAGCAATATCGCCGTTATTTTTGCAAATATCTTTGAAACGCTACGAGATATGAAAAAACATAACAGAGCAAAGTTGTAGAAAATTTTCTCCTCTACAAATTCGGTTATTCAATTTTCGTGTCAGATGAATAGTGAAGCCGTTATTTTCATTTAAAATTTCGAGCTGTCAAAACCGATCGCAAGTGCCCACTTTTAGTGTTACTGCCGTAAGCTAAAGTTGGCCAATAAATATAAACAAACATCGTTCCTTCGGCGCCTTGGCCACCGCTATGAGCCATACTGTCGTTGCAACTGTCAGTTGGTAACAAATTTGACAGCAGCGAGTGTCGAGATTGTATATGTTAGTCAGACTGTGGTTTAGTGCTATTGTTCCGTTTGAGGAAAAAAATACCGTAATATCACGAGTAAAACTGTGGGTCGTTCCATGCAAAGTAACTCTTCTAGAATTAGTACTTCCCGTGAAGCGTAATCCGTGTAGCAAGTGTTTAAAGATTCAGCGTCTCGCGCAGGTCTTCCCAGAATCTGCAACGCGGACGTCCCAGCCGGGAGCACTCGGCGATAAGAAAAATGCGCGCGTCCTCTGGTGCTCGCAACAGCGCGGAGGCACTTAACGTCGCGAGAGGAGGGCGGAGAGGGCGGAATCGAAGGCGGAGTAATATTTGTGACATGTTTACCTGAGCCGGGCTCATCCGGATGATCGGATTAGCGTGGATGCCTCTGGTTCGGTAATTACGGCCAGGTTGCGCGCGGCGCAGAGCTCGTAAGACGCTTTCAGCGAGCGCCGAGTAAACAGCGAAAAAAACAAACGCCGCGCGGATTAAGCAAAGTGTCAGCCGCATTTGCATCGCGCTCCCCGACAACTGCTCGCGGGCCACGCGCCGAGCTCCGTGTCCTCTCACAGCGTCTAGCGGCTCTCTACGGAATAGCACGAACCACATAAAATTTCCATTTATATCAATTTCTCTTCCTATAACATTCATATTCCTGTCATTACTAGGGGGACTGATGACCTCCGCAGTTTTGTCCCCCTAAAACATCAAACCAACCAACCAACCTGTCATTACTAAACAACAAGAAACTGTCTGTTCGTACACTGACAATCCTGTGAGGTGATATGTAACTGTTCAGGTACAAATAACCGTAAAATCTGAACATTACAGTCAACTGAGCTGGATTCGGTATTGTCCCGTTGACTGTCGGCGCGGGGACGGTATACTAACGACATGCGAACAATAAGCTGACACAAGTCGAAACAAGTCTGTCGACAGGCGCATGGGTCTAGCCATCGCAGCGCAGCGCACGTTGCTGCCACCTGTTGGACGGCAGCTAAACCACTGTGGCACCGGAACCACGACAGCCCGGGTGGTAGGCAACCCGCTACGCATGCCGCCGACATACGCTCAATGCACTATCAAACAAACCTAATTTCAGTTAGTATTTTTGAAACCACTTAATCAACAACTTTGTCATAGGTTGTTCTCAAATACTTTTAAAATAGTTAAGATCAAATTTCTTAAAAAAAATATTTATTGTGACCGGTTTCGATCGAGCAGTCGACAGTGGTGATGGTGTTCGAGATCACATTTCTTTTTCTGTCCGTCGTCTCCACCACCACATGAACATTGTCGATCGTAAACGATCAAAACCACTTTCAATAAATATAAGAAATTATTACGCAATTTTCACTCTTTAAAGGAATTTCATAAAACATTAGTGATTGTTGCTTTTCCAATACTATTAGGTACGTACCAATATTTACAGCACTCTACCAATATAAGACTTTTCTATAATAAATATCACAATCTCACGATCGCAACTTCATTTGCTATTTAAAATTATTTATTCTTTTGTGATAATACTTTATTCTTATGTGACTAGTGACGTAATCTAATTAATTATCAAACGCATTATTCTTCCGATACTGTAGACTTCGTCTAAACAAAGCTTTTTGTCTCATGCTGGAAAGTAAAATGGTCACACCCAACAATAGTTGGAAACTCCACTGTGCTTCACCAGTCGTGATTCTAAAGGCGGTAGTATGCCATTGCCTCCGATTTTTGTGCTGAATTACCCAACTAGTTGTGATGCAGGGTAACGGTTTAACTTTTAACTCCCCATTTTTCGTATCAACATCATTGTCAGGAGTGACCAAAATTATAAATGACAGTTTGACCGACTTATCTCTTGACTGTTATGAATAATAATGCAACCGATTATACACATCTGAAACTGTTTGCAAGCAATGTACGCTGTATTAATAATTTCGAATGCCCTTTTAATAGACCAAACTCCTAAAGACATTCACTATAAAATGAAATAAGGCTAATTATTTTTGTTTTATTTACTTATTCCCTTATTTTCTATTTTCAGGATCACCCATTACTACTTGTGCCATACTGACAGAACCTTAACTAACCGCTTCTGTCAATCAAAAAAATAGAAGAATTTCTACTGAATATAGTTCGTAAAACACAAGGAATGAATAGTAGTCATTTAGCAGAAAGCTACTTACAGAAGGTCCTCATGGTCTACATCTATATCTAAATAATTAATTTAAACATCACATTTAAGTGCATGGCAGACAGATTAACGAACCGCTTTTAATATTTCTCTGTTATTCTCTACTATCGCGCCGGAAAAAGAAACACATAAATCTTTCAGTTTTCGATCTGATTTCTCCTATTTTATTATGTTAATCATAAATCCTTATGTAGGTTGGTGATAACAAAATATGTTCGCCTTCGGAGCAGGCAGCTGGTGGAAACAACTTCACAAATGATTTAAAATAAAAATCTTATTTTAAATCATGACAGAACTCGTTTGTTGGGCGTTATTGTTCTTATAAGTGACTGGCAAATGTAAATTCTTGTAAATCAAGACACAGCACAATTTAACTGAGCAGTTATTAATGAAGTATGGAGAGGTTTCTAAAATGGAGGCTTGCTGATCAGAAGATAAAAACAAAGTTGTGTCGAAATTGTTGATGTGGAATAAAGTATTGAAGAGCAATCTTGGCATATATGTTTCACAAGATATATTTAGTGAGCCGGCCGCTGTGGGCGAGCTGTCTGCGGCGCGTCAGTCACGGTCTGCACGTTCGCTACGTTCGGGGGTTCGAATCCCCCCTCGGCCATGGATCTATGTGTCGTCTTTAGTTTAAGGAAGTTCATAAGTAGTTTGTAAGTTTAGGGACTGATGACCCCGTAATTAAGTCCCTTAAACTTAACAAACATTTGAACATTTTCACAAACATTTGAACATTTATAATAAGTGAACTGTTAAGCGCGTTATCTGTGAGACGTGTTTTTCGAATTGTTACGTTGATAAAAAAAAGAGATTTTTGCTTTGAATGTACTATATAAATGTGGTGATACTGCAGTTGTTAGTGATTGGGGAGACATTTTGGATCGAAACCACCGTCTATCTCTAGTGTTCTGAATTGACGCTTGACCAACAGAAAAACGACCCTAAACTGTTCAATAAAATTGTTTGGTCTAAAGAGCTCAATTTTAAGTTAAGCGAACTATTTAACAAACATAACTTCACTCACTGGCATACTGACAAAAATCATTTGTTACAGGAACAACTAAATCAACCAGATGTTAGTGTCCTTGGATGGGGAGGGGTAATATCATAATTTTGCGTACTTGGACCATTTTTTTATATGCTTCAGAATTACGTGGTACCGGGACTAGCTAAATGTGCTGAAAACTTTAAAGAAATTTACTTTATACAGGAAGGTGCTCCACCACATTTTGCCGCTGCCGTCAATTTCTACTTAAACTTTCGAAAGAAAAGTGACCGAACGAAGGTCAGATATTGATCACGTTCAGAGATAACACGCCCATGGATATTTTCCTGTGGGGTGTTATCAAGGGCTTTGTTTATTCTCAAAACCCTCAGACTATTGCCGAACTACAAGACTACTTACATGACTTATTTCATGATTTGAACAGTTACATGAGACTATGCCATGGATTAAGTAACCTCGCGACGGAGCGCCCGAGCGCATTGAGGCGCTATGCTACGACGCGCGAGGCCGTTCCCCGTCGGGGGTTCGAATCCTCAGGCATGGATGTTTGTGCTGTCTTTAGTATAAGGTAGTTAATAAGTAGTTTGTAAGTTTAGGGACTGATGACCCCGCAGTTCCTTTAAGCTATACAAACATTTGAAAGATTGTATTATGTAACATTGTTCCAAAACCACTTCAAAGATGTATTAATGAAAACCGAAAACAGTTTGATCATGAAAATAGTTGTAACTACTATTTGAATTTGTAATGACACAGAAATTCTATCTTTTGTTTACATCAGTGTCCAGTGTATTATACACCAGCCCGTATAATCAACACACCGTTAGACCGATAGATAGCTTCTCAGTAAGTAAAACTGAGGGTAATTCGTCCAGAATCAACCTTGTTCGTACCAGTGAATTAATAAGAAAACTTTAAATTAGGTATTCGACAGGCATTTCACCATATTGAAACATTGAAGACGGTATTGATACTGAAAGAAGGTAAGACAAGATAAAACCGTTGAAAGTTCGTGCGATGACTGGGCACATGGATTACGATCTTATCCCCGCTGAAATAACTCTTCGCACAAAGGCAGCAAGTCACGAAGCATTTCGTTCACCTACAGCTGTTTATCAGTGTCACAATGAGTGCACGAGCCTGTGGATACACCCTTCACCAGTTGCGACGACCAAATAGACATTTTGTTACGAATCACACACGAACGACGTCTACATCCACAATATGTGGATGAGTTTTGTTTACGTATTAATACGGATTCTTCAACTATCTTGGATAATGTACAGGAGGTAATTAATTTTCTTGAACTCTTGTAAACTTTGGAACTGTTGCACACTTAATTTTCGTTAAATTATTCCGTCATGATATATATCGCAATTTATACAACATTTGTGTGACTCTACGCACATTAATTGCGAGGTGTAAGGCAACTGACGAAGCTCCCCTATGCTGGATCAGTAGCTCGTCCCAAAACTCCGTAGCCATGAGGGCGTATAGTGCTGCCATTTGTCAGCAGGTTGACATACTTGATAGCAAACTTATGTACTACCATACGAAAGGCTAAGTGTCATCAAATGGTAAGCCGTGGGGAGAGGTATCAAAATTGACGTAACAGTATGTTGTTCCAACTTGTCTCCTAACACATATCTGTCCCTCCGCTTTCTTGGAGCTATAATGTGTTCGTTTAAGGATATATTTCCAATAAAATGCCCTGTAATTCAGTTGTTATAAACCGTGTGTTTTGGCATGTAAAGCCAAATTATCGATTCACTTTAATGCACAATATTCTGCCGAAATTAATGTATCAAAAAACCCGAGAAAAGAGACGTAAGTTCCAATTTATGCAAACCTCGGGGACATATAGTCAGTTCAATTATATTTGCCCGTCCATCCTTTCTCCCACTGTTACGGAACATTGACGGAATGTGCGTTTTACGGAACACATGTATCAAAGCGAAATCTGAGCAACGACGGAGAAACAAAGGGCATTGTGAACACCGGGAGCACTCACAGGTTGCAACATCTGTATCGGTCGCTAAATTGTGATAGGTACAATGGAAACAACAATCTGTCTGTAAAATCGAAAGCACACCACTAACAAATTATACCAACATAACCTGAGAGAGTAGGTCGCTTCTTTTTACTTTGTCTAACTGTCGTACTGTGCAAAACAAGTCTCACCTCCTATCATATTCGTACTGTGTCCAACAGTTATATGAAGTCTTCAGACCATTCTCCGTCAAATCCTCTTGTACGTTTCTCCTGCTAATTTCAATATAGGCAACATTTTCCACTCTTCATACCAATCTGCCGAAAACTCTGCTCTTTTCATACCTTTCAAGCACCGAATACACTCTGCTGCCAGACTTTGAGATTCACATCTCTGGAAATTCGTAAATAAGTGTCATATCTGTTACGCGTGCATAAAACAAATATATCTGGAGCGGGGTTCTACCTCCATTCCGGCGGACAACTTCACTTAAATAAACATTATAACTTTTACATTTCCTGATAGACTAATTCAGGGGTAGACAAAATAATGTTGTTGTTGTGGTCTTCAGTCCGGAGACTGGTTTGATGCAGCTCTCCACAATACCCTATCCTGAGCAAGCCTCTTCATCTCCACATAAGAACGGCAACCTACATCTGTCTGAATCTGCTTACTGTATCCATCTCTTGGTCTTCCTCTGCGAGTTTTACCCCACACACTTCCCTCTAATGCTAAATTCACAATTCCTTGATGTCTAAGAATGTGTCCCACCAATCTATCCCTTCTTTTAGTCAAGGTATGCCAGAAATTTCTTTTCTCCCCAATTCTGTTCAGTACTTCCTCATTAGTTACGCGATCCACCCACCTAATCTTCAGCATTCTTCTGTAGCACCATATTTCAAAAGCCTCAATCCTCTTCCTGTCCGCACTGTTTATCGTCCATGTCTCACTCCCATACAAGGCAACACTCCATACAAATGCCCTCAGAAAGGACTTCCTCAGGCTTAAATCAATATTCGATGTTAACAAATTTCTCTTTTTCAAAAACGCTTTTCTACCCATTGCCATTCTGCATTTTATATCCTCTATACCTGCGACCATCATTTGTTATTTTACTGCCCAGGTAACAAAACTCATCTACCTCCTTTATTGCTACGTTTCCCAATCTAATTCCTTCAGCATCACCTGATTTTCTTACACTGCACTCTATTACCCTAGTTTTGCTCTTGTTAATGTTCATCTTATATGCACCTTTCAGCACACTGTCCATTCCGTTCAATTGCTCTTCCAGGTCCTTTGCTGTATCTGACAGAATTACTATGTCGTCGGCAAAACGCAATGTTTTTAATTCTTCCCCCTGAACTTTAATTCCTTCTCCAAATTTCTCCTTGCTTTCCTTTATAGCTTGTTCAATGTACAGATTGAATAACATTGGAGAAAGACTACACCCTGTCTCACTCCCTTTCCAACCACTGCATCCCTTTCATGCCCTTCAACTCTGACAACCGCTGTCTGGTTTTTGTACAAGTTGTAAATAACCTTACGCTCCCTATATTTTACTCCTGCTTGCTTCAGAACTTTAAAGAGTTTATTCCAATCAACATTGTCAAAAGCCTTCTCCAAATCTACAAAAGCTAGAAATGTAGGTTTGCCTTTTCTTAAACTATCTTCTAGGATAAGCCGTAAAGTGAGTATTGCCTCCCGAGTTCCTACATTTCTCCTGAACCCAAACTGATCTTCCCCGAGGTCGGCTTCTACCAGTTTTTCCATCCTTCTGTATATAATTCGTGTTAATATTTTGCAACCATGACTTATTAAACTGATGGTTCTGTAGTTTTCACACCTGTCTGCACCTGCTTTCTTTGGAATGGGGATTATAACATTTTTCTTAAAGTCTGAGGGTACTTCGCCTGTCTCATACATCTTACACACCAGGTGAAACAGGTTTGTCATGGCTGGTTCTCCCAGAGACTTCAGTAGCTCTGAGGGAATATCATCTACTCCAGGGGCCTTGTTTCGACTTAGGTCTTTCAGGGCTCTGTCAAATTCTTCTCTCAGTACAGTATCTCCTATTTCATCTTCATCTACATCCTCTTCCCTTCCTACAATATTGTCTCGAAGTTCATTTCCTTTGTAGAGCCCCTCTATATACTCTTTCCACCTTTCAGCTTTCCCTTCTTTGGCTGAGAACTGGTTTTCCATCCGTGTCCTTGATATTCATAGAGCTGTTTTTCTTATCTCCAAATGTTTCTTTTATTTTCCTGTAGGCTGTATCTATTTTTCCCCTATTTATACATTCTTCTACATCCTTGCATTTTCCTTCTAGCCACTCCTGCTTAGCCATTTTGCACTTCCTGTCAAACTCATTTCTTAGTCGTCTGTACTCCATTTTGCCTGTTTCATTTACTGCATTTTTATATTTTCTCCTTTCATCGATTAAATTTAGTATCTCCTGTGATATCCAAGGATTTTTTGTTGGTCCTGCCTTCCTACCTATTTTGTCCTCTGCTACTTTCACTATTTCATCTCTCAATTTTACCCATTCCTCCTCTACTGTTTTATTTTCCCTTGTTTCTGTCAATTGTTGCCTAAAGCTCCCTCTGAAATTCTTAAGAACCTCAGGTTCCTTCAATTTATCCAGGTCCCATCTCCTTATTTTCCTACCGTTTTGTAGTTTCTTCAGTTTCAGCCCACAGTTCATAACCAACAAGTTATGGTCAGAGTCTATATCTGCCCCTGGGTTTGTCTTACACTGTAAAACCTGGTTCCGAAATCTATGTCTTACCATTATAAAATCTATATGGTATCTCCCGGTGTCTCCTGGTCTCTTCCACGTATGCAACCTTCTTTTGTGATTCTTGAACCAGGTGTTTGTTATAACTAAATTATGTTCCGTGCAAAATTCTACCAGGCGGCTTCCTCTTTCATTCCTTTTGCCCAGACCATATTCACCTACTATCTTCCCTTCCCTTCCTTGTGCTACTACCGACTTCCAGTCTCCCATAACAATAAAGTTTTCCTCTCCCTTAATTGTCTGAATAATTTCCTTTAGCTTCTCATATATTTCTTCGATTTCTTCATCATCGGCAGAGCTAGTTGGCATATAAACCTGTACTACTGTTGTCGGTGTTGGCTTCGTATCTATCTTGACAATGATAATGCGATCATTGTGCTGCTCATAGTAGTTTTCTATTCATTATCAATCCTACTCCTGTGATACCCCCAATTGATTTTGTATTTATAATCCTGTACTCACCTGACCAGAAATCCTGTTCATCCTGCTACCGAACTTCACTAATCCCCACTATATCTAACTTCAACCTATCCATTTACCTTTTTAAATTTTCTAATTTTCCTACTCGATTAAGGGATCTAACATTCCACGCTCCGACCCGTAGAATGCCAGTATTGTCTTTCCTGATGATCACATCCTCCTGAGTAGTCCCCGCCCGGAGATCCGAATGGGGGACTATTTTACCTCCGGAATATTTTACCCGAGAGGATGCCATCATTATATGTTCATACAGTAGAGCTGCATGTCCTCGGGAAAGGTAACGGCTGTAGTTTCCCCTTGCTTTCAGCCGTTCGCAGTAGCTGTGTGGCAAAGCCACATTAGCTGATGTTACAAGGCCAGCTCAGTCAATCATCCAGACTGTTGCCCCTGTAACTACTGAAAAGGCTGCTGCCCCTCTTCAGGAACCACACATTTGTCTGGCCTCTCCACAGATACCCCTCCGCTGTGGTTGCACCTACGGTACGGCTATCTGTATCGTTGAGGCACGCAAGCCACTCCACCTCGGCAATGTCTGTGGTTCATGGGAGTGGGACAAAATAAGACAAAATAATATATATACCAAAAGATAGGATAAGGCATAGGTCGCAGGTTCCTACCTCGGTTTCGGACATTATTTTAATATTTCAATAAGTTTCATATGAGTGCACACACTTCAGAGAGAAAACTTCATTCTGGAAACATCCCTTAGACTGGCTACACTAGGTCTCTACAATATTCTTTATTCCCGGAGTGCTAGTCCTGCAACGTTCGCAGGAGAACTTATGTGAAGTTTTGAATGTAGGAGGCGAGGTGCTGGCAGAAGTTAAATTTTGAGGACGGACCGTGAAGCGTGTCGGGATAGCTCAGAGCACTTGCCAGGGAAAGGGAAAAGTTCCAGGTTCGAATGCCCGTTCCGGCAAACGATTTTAATCTGCCATCAAGTTTCAGGATATTTATTTATTGTTATGAAAGGAAGTGTCATTATAGCAGGAGCTATCTTTTTCGTGCACGATGGAAAAGGAATTCGGCCGTGGCCTTTGAAAGGAATCGTGCCGGCATTTAACTCGATTTCTTTGGGAAATCACGGAAAACCTAAATAAAGATGGCCGGAGGGGTGGTTGAACCGTCGACCTCCACAATGCGAGTCCAGTGTATCATCAGTGAGCCTCTTCGCTCAGTGTATTAGTAAGCAGTCGTCCCACCATTGGCTGCAACTCTTCGAGGAAGAGATTGCTAAAGTGTCTTCATATACATCTACATGGGATACTCTGCAAATAACATTTAAGTGCCTGGAAGAGGGTTCATCGAACCACCGTAATACTATTTTATCTCCCATTCCATTCTCGAACAGCGCGCCGGAAGAATGAACACATGAATCTCTACGTACGGGCTCTGATTTCTCGTATTTTATTCTGATCATCATTTCTATCTATGTAAGTTGGAGGCAACAATATATTTTCGCAATCGGAGGAGAATGTTGGGGATAGGAGTTTCGTAAGTAGCCCACGCCGCAGCGATAAGCGCCGTTGTTATAATGATTCCCATCCCAGATCCTGTGTAATTTCCGTAACGCTGTCTCCCCTGTATCGTGACAATACGAAACGAGCTGCCCTTCTTTGGACTCTTTCGATGTCCTCCGTCAAACCCACCTGATAAGGATCCTACACTGGGCAGCAATACTCCAAAAATGGACGGACAAGTTTAGTGAATTCAGTTTCTTCTGTAGTTCTTTTAAGGGTTCTGCCAATAAAACGCAGTCTCTAGTTTACCTTTCTCACGGCATTGTCTACGTGTTATTTCCAGTTTAAGTCAGAAGTAATTGTAATTCCTAGATATTTTGTGGAGTTTACGGCCTTCAAGTTTGATTGATTTATCATGTAAACAAAATTTAACGGATTTCTTTTCGCACTCATGTGGACGATTTCATACTTCTCATTATTTAGAGTCAACTGCCAATTTTTAACCCTACTGATATCTTATTCAAATCGTTCTGCAGTTGGTTTTAATCTTCAAATGATTTTACTAGACGGTAAATGACGGCGTCATCTGCAAACAACCTAAGAGAGCTACTTAGATTTTCCCCTAAATCGTTATAGTTTCCAACGGAATGTTATCCATTCATGTACCATCACTTCAACGATGTTGGAGCTGCAGATTTGGTCCTTACTCTCCTCTCTGATACCATTACGGTTGAGACGTGGCGATTCTGCTACCCAGGGGAAATTACTGTTTTCTAATCCTGTACGAGGCACTCCTGAACCTTTTTTGCTGTGATTGTGGGGGCAATATCATTTGGAATATGGCAGTGTTTGTTAGAAATATATTATTCACAGGAAGCAGACTGTTGTCGTAGATTGTGAGATATCCATTCGACGTTATCGGACCATTGAGGCTAGTTAAAGTAAAAAGTAAAGCAGTCAACAATCCGAAGATTGGTTTGAACACCACAGTGCTTTACTAGGCATGGTCCTGTTTGGAGGTGGTATGCCGTTGCCTTCCTCTGACCTTCGAACTGACTTACGCAGCCAGTTATAGGGGGACCCACAGTTTAACGTGGGTTCCGAACCACGGTGCTACTCGGTATTTTTCACATGAGCAATACTGCCAGAGGTGAAAGAAGTGGAAAGTGACAGATAAAAATCCTAGGACCTGACGGGGATCGAACCCGCAACCTTTGGATTTGTAGTCTGGCACTCTACCACTGTACAACCGAGGCGCACTGAGAGTAGTTACGGAAACGAATACCGTAATATAGGTGCCGAAATCATTACGGAACTTTCCCCATGCTTCCCCAGGCACTCCGTACAGTAGGCGTCTCCCTTTTTTCGTACATAAACGTGGTTGTTTCTTCCAGGAAGCAATGTAAACGATGATTAGTAGGACCGTAGGCTCTTCCAGGGTCGATGCCCCCGCAATGTAGACTGATCCCGACACCACGCCGTGTGGCGGGCATATCTACTCTGGCCGCTTACAGTACCTAAACAGACGCTATCCAGCCGGCATCGCACAAACAACCATGGCTAACAAATACCAACGGCAGCGCTGCTGAGGCGCCTCTGTCGCAGGGAAATTCCTACGCCGCTCGACGATCGGCCGCATACTTAAGCCTTCCTCTCCAGTTCATTCCCCGACCTCTCTCCGTGGATCACGGACTGCAGATCTAAAGGACGTATCTGAGACCGATTATGGATTATGCCTGCCCCATTTGGGGTTTGGCTGCGAAGTAACATACTGCTAAATTCCAGACGTTAGAAAACAAGACACTCCGACGAATCTACCACGTCTCTCGGAATTTGCCAGCGACTTACTTGCATCTCGGGGCTCAAGAGAAATACGTCATCGACCTCTCAAACATAACTCGAGAGCCTTCTACCAACGACTACGGACATCATATAATCCCCTGATCCAGAACGTAGGACGGCCCAACGAAGATGCCGACCACTATAAGCGGCCCGTTATCCTACTCACCCAAAGAAGTAGCATCACATGACTGTAGCAGAAATGCCATAACTTGAAATTAGCGCCCCAGATGACACAGGTACACAAGCGATGACTCAACGAACAACTGTGCTCACACCCTAGCAGGCAATACCGCCCGGAAAATCGTGCACATCTTTCCAAGGGTAGCACCCTAGAGCAGATGCTGCCGACGACGACGACTAGTGCGCTGACAGCGAAAGAAGCATACCGTATCGTGGATGGCTCTTCTACGGCGGCTCTCTTCGGAATCTTATAAGACGCTGCCGGATCTCTGCTATTCGTTGTGGTGCCAGTTAACGTTTTCAAGTGTAGAAGTTGTTACTTTCCGTTTTGTGTAGGAAATGGAACCTTAAACCTTCACTCTGTACCTGGAGTTGTCCGGTTACCTTCTGTATTGGAGTTTGAAGAAGAAAATAAAGTATTGTGTTGTAAGGAGCGTTTCATTGGTCACGACACCGTACCCCATACTTCCAGTCATCAAGTGTTTAGGTTTTATGATCTTGGCACCCCTCCGTTCAGCGTGTTATTGGCTTCCGTTATCAAGAGTTTCGTGACTAACTTCCTTCCATAAATGTTAAGCTCCGGCCGTACTGTTTATATAGAAACAGTATTACTCAAATGAATATTCAGTTAGGCAGTCGCCTTTTCCGTGGCAATTTTGTGATGTCTTTATTATTATTATTATTATTAAATGTTTGTAAATCTATCGGACCAAACTACGTGGTCATCAGTCCGTACCTTACAAACTACTTAAACTAAATAAACTAACCTAAGGACAACACACACACCCTTGCCCCAGGAAGGATTCGAACCTTCGACGGCGAGCAACAGCGCGCTCCGCAGCGAGGTGCCTTAGACCGCTCGTCTACTCTACCGCGAAACTTTAAACGGTGCAGCCGTTTTCGTCACAGATGCTCCCACTAACTGTGAACCACCGAGGTGGCCTTTTTGGAAGATGACGCACTTCATCGATCGTCTGGATTAACTTTCGCAGGACCAAACGTATTGTACAGTGCGTAGGTCCAGTGTGCACTACGCACTTCTGTCAGACACATACGCAGCGGCGCCAGTTTTTTTTTTTTTTTTTTTTTTTTTTTTTTTTTTTTTTTTTTTTTTTTTTTTTTTTTTTTAAAGTCTTGTACTGCATGCTGTTCATTTTATTGTGCCCATCCGCTGTACGGGCTCCCCACTTCGCGACGATCAGTACCTCGTTGGGGCATTTTCAATGAGGTGTATGAATGTCCAATCCCTCTCTACTGGAGCTGCACTTGGGGTTGATTGAATTTGACGGTTGAACCCATTCTAAAGGCCCTCCGGTGTGTTCAGGTCTATACTATCGCTGGAGAAGTCGATTTCAGGAATTTTATTGCCCTCAAACCATGATCTCAGTGGTCCTAATATAATATGAGAGGCTGCCCAAAGACTGCAAAGTTTCACTGGTCACTTCAATATTCAAGAAATGGAATCGGAGAGATCCGAAAACTTACAGGCCTATATGCATTGACGTCGTGTTGCACCAGCATTTTAGAACATATAATTCCCTAAAATATTTCAACGACCCATAGTCAACACGGATTCAGAAATTAATGTTCTTGTGAAACACAGATAGCTCATTACTCACATGATTTGATGAGTGCTATAAACGAGGGGTGTCAAATAGATTACGTATTTCTAGATTTGAGGAAGGCTTCTGACAATATACATGAGAAGCGTTTTGTAATGAAATTGCGTGTTTATGAAATATTGACACAGTTGTGCGCTTTGATTTGTGACTTGCCATCAGAAAAGACACAGTACGTTGAAACTGACGGAAAGTCATAGATTAAACAGAAGTGATATCTGGCGTTTCCCATACAACTATTATAGGGCCGCTACTGGTAATTATTTTCATAAATGATTTAGGAGACAATTTGAGTAGCTCTCTCAGACTGGTCGCGGATGATGCTATCAATTAGCGGTTAGTAAAATCACCAGAAGATCAAAAGCAACTGAAAACTGTTTTAGATACGATATCAGCATGGTGCAAAAATGCCAATTTACCCTTCATAGTGAGAAGTGTGAAGTCGTCCATATGACCACAAAAAGAAATCCGATAAGCTTCATTTACACGAGAAAAGAGTCAAATCTACAGGCCGTCAATTCAGCTAAATACCTAGGAATAACAATTACGAACAATTTAAATTCGAAAGAACACACAGAAAATATTGCAGGGAAATCAAACCAAAGGGTACATTTCATTGAGAGAACACTTAGAAGATGCAACAGATCTACTAAAGAAACAGCGTACACTACAATTGTGCGTCCTATTTTTGAGTACTGCTGCGCATTGTGGGATCCATACAACTGCGACTGACGGAAGATATAGAGAATATTCAGATAAGGGCAGCTCTTTTTGCACTATCGCGATATAGGGAAGACAGTGTCACGGAAATGATGCACGAGTTGAGGTGGAAATAATAATAATAATAAAAGGCGTTATTTGTTGCCGCGAGATCTAATTGCGAAATTTCTTTCACTAACTTTATCTTCCGAAGAAACATATATTGTTAGCCCTCACCTACATAGAGAGACATGATCATCATCATAAAATAAGAGAAACCAGGTCGAAAACAGAAATATTTAGGTGTTCCTTCTCCCCGCGAGCTATTAGAGTGTAACTATAGATAAATATCATAAAAGTGGTTAGATGAACCCTCTGCCAGCCATGCACTTTAGTATGACTTGCAGAGTATCTATGTAGATGTAGATGTACAATCATTGTCATCCTTTATACAATGATGCGTGTTCATTTATTACGGTACTTAGCAGTTTCTTAAGCACTTAAGAAGATGACACTCTTAGCACGAAAAACACTACGGTGCCTCACAGAGCGATTTGGCGCATTTGTGACACACTGTAATCTTATTGAGGAGGACGGCAGTTCAAACCCTGATTTAGGGTTTCCGTGATTTCCGTAAATCACTCCAGACAAGTGCTGGAATGGTTTCTTCAAAGGGCAAGGCCTATTTTCTTCCCTATTCATAGCTAATATTAACCTGGGCGTGTGCTCCGGCTATAATGTCCACGATGTCGACGGGACGTTAAACCCTAGGCTTCCTTCCTTCCTTATACAAAGTCATCTTTATTCTTATCCAGGTAGTCGCCAAATCGAAACCAGTACATTGGATTACCACAAAGTCTAGCGTGAATCGTCATTCAAAATCAGTCACTGCAATGGTTTCGAAACTCGCGAAGTATTCCTTCTGTTGATTTCCAGCGAATTTTTACAGCCACTCCCACCTATGTTAGATGTTCCCTCTCCGTCAGCACATGCGATCCTACTAGTCTTGGTTTAGATATTTCACATTACCAAAAGCCGACTTGGGCAGCTCTAGAGGGGATGTAATGTACCTGTTTGATCTACTACTCGGATGACATCCAGTAAATGGGTGACATTCGAAACCACTGCGCTCTCTACACCAATCTGTTTCATCTGTTCTTCTGTTACACACTTCGAGTGATCTTTTATTTGCTAAAATATGAAATAGATTGTGATACGGGTTGTCTCATTTGCATCTGGATTGTCAATCACATCTTCTTCAACTTATACGAAGATGACTTTGACATAACTCAATATTGCAACTATAATTTTGTGTCATACGTATAAAAATTACCTGTAAATAACTATACTACGAGAAACTAGCAACTTGTACTTGTACGAGCAAGTCTTCAAGTAACATACAGATCATTATTACTCAACCGGCAAATAAATTTTGACCAGTCTTTAGTTATTATGCTAAGTCAGATCTTATTGTGTTCCAGTACTTATACGGATGGGTTATGAGCCAATAATTTAAAGCCGTTTCAGTGCTGTGATAGATACTAAACATAGCAGTACTAATATCATTTTCAACAGATATCCAACGCAAGATGTACCACCTTCATAGAAAATGTATGGCTTCCAATATCGGAGGAGTTTTGCATTACAATCTCGGAACTCTTCACTGCTCCAGTTACCTGTCTCAGAGCTGAAACACAGCGGTTGTCCAAAGTTCATGTTTGCACATAATATTTGTAAGATCAACTCTACGCTCATACTTTATTTATCTAATCTAAAAATATCAACAAATAATACTGCCGCGAGAGACCACGAACACCGACTGTCGGCGTGGCGCAGGGGATAGCGTCACGGTATGAGGTGCTGAAGGTCGCCGGTTAAGTCCTGCCCACCGGCAAAACGTTTTTTCTTTGTAATTAACAATTCCAGAATGTTCTCCATCTTTCTTATGTTCACTTGCAAATTCTACTTGTTTCTTATGTTAACTGTTCTTCTAATTTCTGGTAAATTCTGTCTGTGTCTAAATAGCAGAGCATTCTGCCTGAGAGGCAGTCAGTGCTGCGTGTATGTTGAATTCGTA
The DNA here is from genome assembly GCA_026315105.1 of Locusta migratoria. NCBI lineage: Eukaryota > Metazoa > Arthropoda > Insecta > Orthoptera > Acrididae > Locusta > Locusta migratoria. Next base: position 279,027,044 of record CM048744.1, read on the forward strand.
ATAAACATGCTTTTAGTATAAGTGCTGTGTTCAGTTGCCTTCGAAGTCAAGCCTGCTCCCATTTCAACGCGACAATAGTATTCCTTGGGACAACATTGTCTCATTATACCAAACGAAAATGTTGTCTCAAGGAATTGTATTGTTTGTTGATATTTATATCACCTCGGCCTGAGGAACAAGGCCGGATAGTTCCTATTCGTGTTCTTTGCTGGAGTGCTATTCCAATGTAGGAGAGCCCTGGCAATTTGATACGCATTTCACAGGGAACATGAGGCAGAATTAAAGTAAATGGCGTGGAGGGAGACGTGCTTTAAGACAGTCCGTGTAGTTGATTTGGATACAACGCCGTGGTCTAAAGTACGTACCTAGTAAGTACGATGTCCCGGGTTCGAAGCCGGCCACGGCATAAATTTTAATTCAATGCCTCTCCTGATGTTTAATAAAACGATGGAAATAACACATATGTTTTCAAACTGCCATCAGTCCAACTGAGAAGGAGCCTGCTTACTACATCTTTTCTAAGTATTTCAAAGAGTGGTAGCGTTCCTTGTCCTGCCGCAGCGGAGCGGCCGAGCGCATTGAGGCGCTATGCTACGATGCGTGAGGTCGTTCCCCGTCGGGGATTCGAATCCCCCCTCTGGCATGGCTGGTTGTATCGTCTTTAGTATAAGGTAGTTCATAAGTAGTTTGCAAGTTTAGGGACTGATGACCCCGCAGTTAAGTCCCTTAACCTTGAAAAACATTTGAACATATTTTCGTTTCCTTCCAAAGGACGTGCCGCAGTGGGTACACCGGTTCCCCTTAGATCACCGAAGCACCGAAGTTAAGCACTGTCTGGCTTGGCTAGCACTTGCACGAGTAACCATCCGCGTCTGCCTGTTGACAAGCCCTTGTAAGGCAAATGCAGAAGCTACCTCGGCACAACGGCCGGGTGTGCGGGGCGGTGACCGCGACCCCCTCCACACTGCATCCGGCGACACCGTGGGTTGGAGGATAGCACGGCGGCCATTCGGTACCCGTTGGGCCCTCGAGGCCTGTGTAACGTTTTCTAAGTGCTTTCGTAAAGTGTAACTGACTCTGAAAGTGGGTGACAGCCCGGTACTTCCCTACTTGGAGACATAAAAACACCTAAAATCATATCCAGACTGACCAACGCATCAGTCCTTGTCGTCAGTTTGCAATGCGGATTCAATCCTGTAATGTTTCGGTTACCTGTATCACACGTTAGCACGCTCGCCTATCTGGGCGGTTGAAATAGAGTCTATTCTGGGACTTTTTTCTGGACATTCTCCGAAGACTCTCTATATTTTGCAATCAAAGCTGGCAGAATAGCTCAAAACCAAAGTCTGTCTCAAGCTGTGTCACTGATCCAGTGTTGAGAAATACGAGTTTCCCAATCACAGTGTCACTGGAAGCGAAACACAAATGTCGCATGACACACGAATGGCAAGACAGTATGTTAAGTATGTTCTGCAGAGTCGTTCACTTGTGTAGATTACGTTAAATCAAAAAATGATCGCAAACTAATTATGTCTGGCTTCTAACATTGACTTGGCCAATGAGAATTTAAATCGAGTCGAGATCATAAATAATGATCAGCGATGTAAAACATTGCGGAAATATCAAAGGGTCCTCCTTGGAAAGAGGTCAGGCAAGCTCGAGGCATAATTCATGATCTCACACAGTCCAGAATAAACTGTTTTAGGTTGGATGGGATATCTTCCACAATCTATCCTAGCGTCCCGACTTCCAACTGCTTCATTTCTCAGAAGTAATCTCGTCTAGAAAAGTAATTCCACCACTGTGCTGGAGTACATAGAACAAAGATTGCAAGGCGCTCCTGGGGTCACCGGTAGATTCGTAAAAAAGGGGAAAAAATATATTGACTACGTAGTGAAGTGGGTACTGAATCCCTGCCACCATTGTCATTATCATCTCCAACTTTAATCTCCCACTGGCTGGGTACATTTAGAACCTAAATCTCTCCATCTCTTCCTCTTGTGGCACCACGTTTCCCTTTCCATCCTGTACCAGGATTCTCCTCTCTCTCCGTCACAGTTTCCTTCATTTCAAAGAGGAATCGGACTCTCGGTCTTACTCTAGCACTCTGACCTTCTATTCTCAGTTTCTGGACCTCTCAGTGTCGTCCCAATACCCATACTTCTAAAATGCTCATATGATCTTAATCCAGTCTGTCCTACAAGTTCTTGGATGGGCTTAACTTACTCCGTTTCTTACGGTGTTTTATTTCTTACTTACCCTATTCTGCTAATTTAAAATTTAATTTCGCGTTCGTGTAACGCGCTCACTGTATGCTTCTTACCAAATTCTTGCGCAAACTTACGTAAACACAGACCAGAAAGCTCATAATATGTAGGAAACTATGGTGTTCCCTTCCCCGTTCGTTTACTTTCATTACTTTTCTGTTATGCTCTCAAAAAACCTGAAACGTCAACGGCCGTGCCGCGGTGGATACGCCGGTTCCCGTCAGTTCACCGAAATTTATCACCGTAGGGCATGGCCATTGCTCGAATGGTTAACCGTCCAGGTACATCACGCGCTGTTGGAAATTTGGGGTGGTGGTGTAAAGTCCTTGATCTCCAGTCTTTGCACTAATGTCCTGAATTACAAACCTCTCCGCAGTGTCTCATGGAGTGAGGGCGTAAGTCTGATGGGGACGTTAAGCTTGGCAGTCCACTCGGTGCTTTTCAAGAGGAGTAGGCTGTGTGCCGGCACCGAGTTTCATCCTCTCCCTTCTCCCATCATCTCCAACACGAAGACGACATTACACTAAACACGCACCCATTACAGTCACCTACACTTGAGATAGACACTTCAGCACACAGTTGTCCCAGTTCACGAGGGAAAGGTGCATGCGGGCGCGAAGCATAGGGAAAACATTTCCAATTAGGCGGATGAACCTGCCCTTCGAGGTCTCCCAGCCATTCATGCCACACTACTTTACTTTTTTTTAGAACCTGTAATTCTCCACAATCCATCATATTTGACATTATATTCGATTCTACTTTTGTGTTATTCATCATTGTCATTTTACTTCTTACTTCTTTCATTCATACTTTGCCACAATTTTAAGCCATACACTTAACTTTTCTTATACCTTTCCCGCCCCCCCCCCCCCAATATCCAGGGGCTCACGGTTCTTTCTTGAGTACGTGAGTGACAAGCACTGGGACACGAGCTAATGCAGCGTTCCTTTCTTCTTTACTTCCCCGATTGCATTTACTTTCACCCTCCCCTCCCCACCTGGGTACTGATAATCTTAGCAAGCCGGCCTCAGTGACCAAGCGGTCGCCGGCGCGCCAGTCACAGTCTGCACGGCCGCTACGGTCGGGGGTTCAAAACCCCCCTCGGGCATGGATGTTTGTGTCGTCTTTAGTATAAGGTAGTTCATAAGTAGATTGTAAGTTTAGGGACTGATGACCCCGCAGTTATGTCCCTTAACCTTAACAAACATTAAAAACATTAAGCAGTTTAATCCCCCTATTCCAGTCAAACAACAGCCCTCCAACTCCCAACCTGCTTTCCACTTCCATGGTCCATTGAATCATATTCAGAGATCACTACCCCATATTTTTAAGCTGCCATACCTGTCATTATAATCCACATTTATACAGTAGAGGCGATTATAGACTCCCTTACATCAACCTACTTTTTCTGTCGAAACCAATGTCCCTTCTCTTCTCCTACTTCTATCGAAGTCACATTCTCTTGATACTTTCCTCTATTCTTCTCATAATCAGCTTTCGAATCCCCCTCTTCTGAAGAGTTCCTCAGATTTATACTCCTCAATTTCCAGGAATTCAAGCATCAAAGCCTTAAGGCCAACCACAGTGACTCTGCTGGAGATGCCTCACTTCCATCACTGTACACACTGAGCAAATACAAATTATTTATACATGTCTCTGTTTTATTTATCGGCTATCGGAACTTTATTTGTGCATAGGCCTTATATATACCCCCAGGGGGCTCACGGTTCTTTCGTGAGTACGTGCGTGGCGAGCACGGGGCCCCGAGCTAATGCAGTATTCCTTCCTTCTTTACTTCCCGGACTGCATTTCTTTTTCCTCTCCCCTCCTTTCTAGCTTCACTCCTTCCCCTCCTCACCGGGGGACTGATAACCTCAGTAGTTTAGTCCCCCTAAACCAACCAAACAACGCAAACCAACCCCTTATATACAGGGTGTCCCAGCTATCTTGTCCACCCAAAATATCTCTGGAACAACAACAGCTATTGGAAAACAACTTTCACCGGTATCAATGTACGGCTGGGGCCCATGAATGTACATATTTGGAAACATTCTAAAACAAAAGAAAATGTGTGTTTTTAACACAAACTTATGTTTTTTTTTTTTTTTTTTTTTTTTTTTTTTTTTTAATGGACACCCTATTTTTTTTTCCGCAATCCATAGCATGACAAATCACATAAACAATGGCGTTGATTGCATCGCAATATTCAAATTACATCCCGAGATATTGCGACGCGAAGTTGACACTTGAAATACGCGAAACGCGCGGCTAGCGCACGTCCTGACCAGCATGGGGCTCTTGCCTAAGTCACAGGGCCGGCCGCGGTGGCCGAGGAGACTGAGGCGGTTCAATCACGGTCTGCACGGCCACTACGGTCGGGGGTTCGTACCCCCCTCGGGCATGGATATTTGTGCCGTCCTTAGTCTTAGCTCGATCATAAGTAGTTTGTAAGCTTAGGGACTGATGACCCCGTAGTTAAGTCCCATAAGCTTAACAAATATTTGAACATTTTTGAGTCACAGGACGTGTGCTAGCCGCGCGTTTCGCATATTTCAATCGCCAAATTCGCGACGCAATATCTCGGGATGTAATTGGAATATTGCGATGCAATCAACGCTATTGTTTATGTGATTTGTCATGCTATGGATTGCTGAAGAAAAAATATAGGGTGTCCCCTTTTTTTAAAAAAAAAAAAAAAAAAAAAAAAAAAAAAAAAAAAAAAAAAAAAAAAAAAAAAAAAACATAAGTTTGTGATAAAAAGCACATTTGTTTTCGATTTAGAAGGTTTCCAAATATGTACATTCATGGGCTCTAGCCGTACATTGATACCGGTGAAAGTCGTTTTCCAATAGCTGTTATTGTTCCAGAGATATTTTGGGTGGACAAGATAGTTGGGACACCCTGTGTGGTGACATATAGACGTTATGTATAGAAACGATACATATAATTGTAAGGGTAATCAGTAGTAAATAGAATTTGTGTAGCTCAAACCTTGATAATTAGGAGGGAGTTCACTGAGGTTGTATTAAGAATTACTGTCGCAATGGTGGGCCTACACGCGACTCACACAGACTGTAACGCACATACTCTACAATTAGCCATGCAATCTAATCTCTTACCAGACCGTGTATTGCAAAAACTGAATGTTGCTGCCATATAATCGTCTCAGGACGGTTTCCAGTGTCTAACAAACATTATTATCTCTAGTCCGGCTTCTGGTCGTTTATCTAGAAGCTTGTAAAGCATACACTGCCTTCTTTCAAGGATTAAAACTTAAAATCTGTATTTTGTCACTTCGTTTCTTGACAGTACATTTTTGATTTCAATCTTCTCGTCAAATATAAACAGAGGTTTCCCAATTATGAATGGAACAACAATTGAAAAAAACCGTGATTCCCAATTAAGAATTTCTGTTACTTTCGGGCTGAATAACTCTCCTCCGATTTCGTTAGGTTTGCGAGACCCAGATTTCAGTGTATTATTTGAGAGAACCGCGTCACACATCGGCGAACACGTTCAAAACGAAATTATGCCGGGCGTCGGCAGACGTTTTGTGCGCCAGCACAGCACAGCGCGCGATACGTGAATGTGGACGACTAAATGGAAAAGACCCTTCGCGCCGGGGATTGTTGTGGCGCGGTGTACCTAGAAGAGACGGAACGGCGGGAAGATTTGAAAAGAGGAGCCCGATCCGAAAGAGCGGCTATCAGAAATCAATTTAGCTCAAAAAACAACTCCGGCACGGGACGGGGCAAGGTCGGTCGGGCCGGGCGCCTGTACATTATCGGACATCATTCAGATTTAATTGGTCGAGGAGCGGGACCGGACAGCCAAGTCGGCGGGACCGCGGCTGCGTGGGAAGCGGCCTGACGTCACAAGGGGTGAGGCAGGGGGGGCGCTAGTAAAGAGCAAGGGGCGGCCTCCGCGCGATCGCGCCGCGTTCCAATCAGAGCCAGCGACAAAGCGCCGTGATTGACGTCCACCTGCTTTTCACGCGGCTGCGGGGTCTCTAGCGGGGGTCAGACCCGGCTGTGTGGCAGCTTACGATTGCTCGTTGTCCACTGCAGAAATGTGAGGATTAAATCTACATTTGTACAGACAGGTAACTGAATGAGCTATTGTTGTGTGAGACCGGAGTTCTTCGGCGGAGTGGGAACATCAATCTGGGCTGACTTTCGAACCGTTTAGACACCGTAATTTACTTAACACGTACTAAAGAAAATAGTTACGAAAAAAAGTGTTCAGCCACAACTGTTGCAATACAGTGAGCAAATTACAGACACACACAAACACACACACACACACACATTTACTGTATGCCAAAAGTACTACTGGACACATTTTCTTGTTTTCCTTTGCCTTCTCCCATTTCACCGTGGTGTCGGCATTTTGTATTTTGATGTTGATAATGTTAGTTGATGGTCAGATGTCCCCCATGGTGCCATCAGTCCATCTGGAAAGGAGCCTGCCAACTACATCTTTTGTATATATCTTAAGGAGTGGTAACGTTTTCTAAGTGCTTTCGTAAAGTGTAACTGACTCTAAAAGTGGGGGCCAGTCCGGTGTTTACCAACTTGGAGACACAAAACCAACTAAACTCAAATCAAGGCTGAGTAACGAATGAAACCTTGTCATCAGTTTGCAAGGCGGATTCAGTTCTGTACTGTTTCGGTTACCCTTATCACTAAAACAGCGTGTTAGCACCCTGGCCTATCTGGGCGACGAAATAGTCTATTCTCGGCAATTTTTTCTGGACATTATTCCAAGCCTCTCTATATTTTGTAATCAAAGCTGACATAATAGCTAAAACAGTTTGTTTCTAAGTCTGACATTGATCCAATGTTGGGAAATACGACGAATTTCGCATTCGCATTGTCACAGAGACCGAAATGCAGAGGTCGCATGGCACGCGAAAGGCAAGGCAGGGTGTCAGGTATTTTCTGCACAGTCGTTGACTTGTGAAGGCTTATGATATATATATATATATATATATATATATATATATATAAACGGAGGTATCCTCCTAGGCGTGGTAGCAACTGTCATGATTTAGTATTTATTCATTTTGTTTTCTGAAAGATGTTATGCACATTTTAAACTGATGATAGTGAAAGGCAATTTACAAAAATTTTTGGATCTAAAATCCTAATTTTTATGAGTGTCCATTCTAGAAATCACTGCGTTTTAGTAACTTATAATTTAACACTAAAAGTACTGGATTTTTCTATACCCCTAGTCGCACACTAGGAAGCTACCATTTTATTGATATTTGGGTCTCGTTTTGCTTTTCTAGATGTTGACATTACATTCAAGAAGACTATAATGTACAAACAAATGTTATTTCTTCTCTGAAATGAATGGTACACAGTCAAAAGTAAATTTTAGAAATAAATGTTAATTTCATTTTTCATTTTAGAGATGAAGTTCTACAGTCGTCTATCGAATATCATTCACGGAAAACAATTATACAATGTTTATCATTATATAAAAACTGAAACAGAGTCAAAACATTTAGTTTATGCGACTAGTAATAGTATTTTTACCTTTACTGACGTGTAAGGCAAGTATTTGCAAAAGAGTCTAAAACGCAAATTGTTTTCTTGATTATTGAAACCAAGGGACAAAATATAAGAGCAGAAAATTTCAGTCCATAATTTTAAGTGTTTGGAATATTTAGGAACAAATAGTTGACAGTATTTTCTAAGCTGGTGTGGACTCACAGTTCAGTCATTCGACAAGGGTTTTGGGTTTGGCATCGTTTGCAGACATACCTGTTAGATATGAAGTATAAGTTTGATCTTTCATTCTCCTGTTGTTGTTTATAGAAAACATGTATTCTATTTCCATATTACCCAGTTCCGGTGCTAAATGCTTGCAAGGGGTGATTAGCTCTTCTCGGTGGTTTGAAAGGGAGAGAAAGCTCGTTTGCTACCCTGAGAATGAATTCTCGTCTTGAAGTCTCCTTACATTTACATAACTTAAAATTGTGTGAACATTGATCATTAAAAGATCACGAATGTTGTAAAAGACATCCACAGGCCATCGGTGGGTGCCATTTGGTCAACTATACCAATTCCACCCTTGATTTCATTATAAAACTATGCATTTTCTGGAAGTTCCTTCTTAGTATTGTCATTGACTTGACATCCAGCACGCATGTTACTCAGAATAAGGATACCCATAAATTCATCACATAAATCATCGAACTAAATGGTTACAGTTCAAAACTTAGATAGTACATGTTTACTTTGTGCAAGAGGCAAGTCAATGTCAGATGTTTTAGATTCTGTTCGCTAATCATTTCAAACACCTGAATCACGTCGTCCTCTGCAGTCACCTCACTGACAGACTCCTTACTTTATTTCGTCGGTGAAACGTAGATGGTAGAGAGTCTTGGCATTCGTGAGACCACATAGCCTTGTCGTAGCTTCAACTCGTCACAATAAACCACAAGCTCACATCGCTGTCACCCGAATGACTGAGCCCACTCAGCTTGACCACAGGCAAAGATACACAGGAAACATCTGTAGGGACGCCACGCGTGTCATAGAACTATTAGCGGCCCGTCAGTATGAGGTGTGGTTATTCTGTGACTTCCCATTGCCACTTCATAGGTCTGCAAGGCGACATTCCACAGAAAACCGAAAGCCGCACTCATATAAGGCCCCACTCGACCCCCAAAGTTTCCGTATTTCTGGCTATTTTTGGCCTAAAGTGTCACAACATACTCCAACTCCTCGTGAATAACGTCAAAATACGCCCAAAATTTATTTCCGCTTAAAAACTGGCGTTGCTGATATCAGATTGTGTTAAACTGTGTATGGGTCAAAAATTACCCCCACTTTACTACTGGTATAACCAATAAATTTTTTATATTTGTATGCGGCTTAGAAGGATTAAATTTTTGTGAGTTACACAAATCTAAAAATGATCAAATGTGGCGAGACTGTTTTGTCATTCGAAGTATGTATATGATGGAAGATAGGGGTCTCTAAACACTCATATGGATAAAAAATGACCCAATTGGTACTTATTGTGTTAAAATGTAAAAGACGTACTTTATTGCTAGTTTAGTTTAAAAAAAGAAGTCTTTCTTGACAGAAATCACTTGTATCACTGAGTACAGGATATGGACTGAAATCAAACAGCAAAAAGACAAAAATAATGAGAATCACTTCAAATGAAAGTACCAAGACACTTATCACGGCGTGGATGAAATTCAGGAAATTTGCTGATTTGGAAGGAAAATAACCCAAGATGGACGAAGGAATGGGCACATAAAGTAGAGAATGGCACAGGGCCTGAGGACATTCGTGGGAAAGCGAAGTGTACTAATATTAAAACTGAACGCTGCAGCTAACACACTGCTCAGAACAATTAGGGGATCAGGTGAGGTATCATAACAATATACATACGGTAACGTATTTTATTCAGATATTGGTGGAAATTGTTATTTGTGTCTAATGTGTTACTGTATTTTGCTGTCTCAACTCTTTACTTGAGGTTTGTATGGCGTTTACCTACAGCGAGGCACCATAGGGCTACAATAATAGTAAAAATGTTATTCTCTTTGCCGTTTAATATGGTGTGTGATCATCTCCTGCGTGGCATGGACAGTATGATGTCATCAGTCAGCTCTTGAGGGATATTTGGCCATTATTCCATGAGTGCAATATCCAGCACTGCAAGCGTTGTGGGAGTTGCTGGCCTAGCTGTAACGCGTCTGCCAAGTGCATCCCAAACATGTTGATCCAGTGAACAAGCAGGAAACTCCATTCGTACAATTCCCTCTGCTTCAAGCGTGTCGTTTCCCAGTGCAGCTCTATGGGGTCGAGCGTTATCGACTACCAGAAGGAACCCATCTCTAATGGCACCAGGGTAGGGTGCACAAGGAAAGGTCGAACGATCTGGTCTTTTTATCACTGGGCAGTCAAAGCGTCATTCTGAACAACAAAGAGGTCTGTACGTCAGCCAATACTGATTCTTGCCATCACCATTCGTCCACCAACATGATATGTTAATGTTTCCTGCACATAAGCAGATTTCAAGTTCTCCCCAGATTAGGAAATGATGGTTGTCCGGCTGAACACAAAATCTTGATTCATCTGCGAACAGAACCTGTCGTCATTCGTTACGACTGCAGTCCTGATTTTCCTCAGCTCAGTTTCTGCGGGATAAACGGTTTTCTACTTTTTATGAGACACACGCCATATGGCCCCTTGCGAAGAGACCAAATTACCGAATATGATTTCGGAATGTTCGTGTTGATGTTGCTCGTCTTGTTGCTACCTGGGGAGTGCGTTGCAGCTGAGTTGCCGCAGCGGAATAGTCGTGCGCACTGAGGCGTCGCGGGTTCGGGGGTTCGAGTCCCGCCTCGGGTATGGGTGTTTGTGTTGTCCTTAAGTTAGTTTACCTTAGTTTAAGTACTGTGTAATCTAGGGACTAATAACCACTCAGTTAAGTCCCATAGATTTACAAACATTTGAATTTTTGAGCAGCTGAGTTGCTTTCAGCGTCCTGTCTCGATGGGCTGTTAACTGGTCCTTATGGTCGGGTGTTCCGGGAGGTCTTGTGTTCTGGAAGGTCGGGTGTTCCGCGTGGTTGAGTGTTCCAGAAGGTTGAGTGTTACGGGAGGTTGTGTGTCCCGTGAGGCTTAGTGTTGTGTGAGGACCACCCAATCCCTCACAATCCTGAAACACTCAAGCTTCTGAAACAGTCAACCTCCCAGAACACCCAACCTTCTAGAACACTCAACCTCCCGGAGCACCCAACTTCCGAGAACACTCAACCTCTTGGAACACTCAACCTGTCTCGACGGGCTGTTAACTGATCCTTAAGCCTGAAATCTCGCTCAGGTCCTGGAAAACACTTTGGGACACTCTGATATCTGCAGCCATATCCCTCTGTCTCTGTCCTGCTTCCAAATTTCCTATTGGTCTCCATGCCGTACCCCCGTGTAAGCAACACCGTCTGCAGAGAAGGCTTGCGCGCTGCCGTGCCACGTCACGCAGACTAGGTCTCGGTCGCGTAGCTCACTGGCTAGCCGATGGGGCACAGCCCACCGCGTCGCATCGGCCAGCCAGTGAGCTACGCGACTGCGACCTACTCTGCGTGACGTGGCACGACAGCGCGGAGGACTTCTCTGCAGACGGTGTTGGTGTAAGACAAGATGCTGTTGCATTTAACTACCTGCTCACTAAATTATCTGCACCCAACTGCTTGTGTAATTCGTTTGATGAACACAAGTCAACACCAACCTCTCAGTGCAACGATCTTTTATTCCACTGTCTCGGTTGCCGCAACATTGTGTCTCCATTCCGTAGAACAGATAGAGTGACGTCGAATCATTTAATTAATTCTGCCGATGGAAATACTTGGAAATCTACATATCTCCATTGATCTGCAAAAGTTCTTGACCAGTGTACGTACAGAGAACTATACGGATCAAAACTTGAATTATCTACGAACGGTGGTTTTTACTCACTTTATTGAACACGTAAACGTCACTATAGATATTCGGATTTAGGTTGTGACATGTTCGGTGTGTCATCCTTCCATGGCATTGGTATGACGCAGACGAATTATGAAATTCAGCAAGCCTCGCTGAAGTGTCTGAACATTGATCCCGATAAATGGCTATTTACAGGGCAGCAATGGTTTTTGGAATATTTCTGTACACCTTGTTTTTAATATAGCGGCATAGAATGGAATCAAATAAATTCATAACCGGAAAATATGGAGGCCAATCGGGGCTCAAGACAGTTGGCTGTAGGTTTCCCAGAACCAGAATACGATGAACCAAAGAGCTCCATCGTGTTATTAAACACTCTCTTGCTTATACGGGGTTTATCTCTGTCTTGTATAGACCCCATCTCGTCGAAAGCATGGTCGCTTCACATAATGGGGATGAAATAATCTTAAAACCTCCAAATTCAAATGTTCAAATGTTTGTACAGCTTATGGAACTTAACTACGGGGTCATCAGTCCCTAAACTTAAATACTACTTATGAACTACTTACAAACTGGGACGGCACAAATATCCATGCCCGAGGGGGGATTCGAACTCCTGACCGTAGTGGCCGTGCAGACCGTGACTGAAGCGCCTCAGTCCCCTCGGCCACCGCGGCCGGCTTAAAACCTCCAAGTACCGTTGGGTAGTCACCGTGCTGTCAAGGAATGTCACACTGTTCCTTGTCTGAGCACTACACACCACAAAGTGCCTGTTGAGGGCGAAGAAATTTCCCGATCACAAAATGCTGATTCTCCGTCTCCCAAAATGCGCCAATTTTATTTGTGGACGAAAGCATCCAAATTAAAGTAGGCTTCGTCACATATGCGCATACTAATGATTACGACGCCACGCAACCAAGTGTGTATTTTGAACGTCCTAACGCAAGTTGTGACGATTTTACTTCATGAAGTTCAATAATTTTCACCCAGTAGTTACACCGACATGTGAGCAAGGGCTTTGATAAGACGGCTAGGCTACAGATGGACAACGCCCCGATATAAGAGCCACACACACACACACACACACACACACACACACACACACACACACATATATATATATATATATATATATATATATATATATATATATATATATATATGTTATTGTTATGTTGCTTATACCGCAGCTTGAGTTACAACTGTAAACGTTGAAACAGTTTGTGCTGCTCAGCTGCTGCTGAGGATATTTTGGGATGCTGATCTAAATGGACGTCTTCTACTTGAACAGAACTAGACGACCCTTCCGCCTCCCTCCCGGAAGAATTATTGTAATCATTAACAGCATTGTATCCGACAATTTCTTCCGGGTGACACTTTTTTTCTTGCCAGGCAGTATATTTGCTTTAATGAAACTTATGAAGGACATTAAGATAACATCTATTAATTATTGTACTTGTTTGTAGACCTACTTTTGAGTTGTCTAGGCGCGTATCACATTGTTACTTATGACACGGGAGGCAATACTCACCTTAGGACATATCTTAGATTAAGGAAGGACAAACTTTCATTTCTAGCTTTTGTAGATTTAGAGAAAGTTTTCGACAATGTTGACTGGAATACACTCTTTCAAATAAAGGGAACGGAAGGTTATTTAAAACTTATGCATTAACCAAACAGCTGTTACTAGACTTTAAGGGCATGAAAGGGACGCAGTGGTTGGGAAGGGAGTAAGACAGGGTTGTAAGCGTTTGTACAATGTTATTCAATTTGTACATTGAGCAAGCTGCGAAGGAAACCAATGAGAAATTTGTTGAAGGAATAAGAGTTTGCCGGTGACATTGTAATTTTGTCAGAGACAGCAAAGGACCTTGAAGAGCAGTTGAACGGGATGGACAGTGAGTTGAAAGATGCATACAAGATGAACACTGAGAAGGGAAAAACAAGGGTAATGGAGTGCAGTCTAAGAAAATCAGGCGATGCTGGAGGAATTAGATTAGGTAACGAAACAATAAAGGTGGTGGTTGAGTTTTGTTACTTGGGCAGTAAAATAACACACTATGGTCGCAGTACAGAGGATATAAAATGCAGAATGGCAATGGTAAGACAAGCGTTTTATCATTTATTGAATATTAATTTATGTGTAAGGAAGTCTTTTCTGAAGGCATTTGTGTAGAGTGTTGCCTTGTATGCGAGTGAAACGTGGATGATAAATACTGCGGACAGGAAGAGGATAGAGGCGTTTGAAATGTGGCGCTCCAGAAGAATGTTGAAGATTAGGTGGCTAGATCGCGTAACTAATGAAGAAGTAAAAAGGTAAAACAGTTAACAATCCAATCCGAAGATTGGTTTGAACACCATAGTGCTTTACTAGGCATGGTCCTGTTTGGAGGTGGTATGCCATTGCCTTCCTCCGACTTTCGACCTGACTTACCCAGCCAGTTATAGGGGGACCTACAGTTTAACGTGGGTTCCGAACCACGGTGCTAGTCGGTATTTTTCACATGGGCAGTACTGCCAGAGGTGAAAGAAGTGGAAAGTGACAGATAAAAATCCTAGGACCTGGTGTGGATCGAACCCGCGACCTTTGGATTTGCAGTCTGGCACTCTACCACTGTGCAACCGGGGCGCAATACACTTTGCTTAAAAGAAGGGATCGATTGGTAGGATATGTTCTTAGACATCAAGCAATCATAAGTTTAGTATTGGAGGGAAGTGTGCGGAGTAAAAATCGCAGAGGGAGGCCAAGAGACGAATATATGGAAGCAGATTCAGATGGATCTGGATTGCCGTTCTTATGAGGAGATGAAGAGGCTTGCTCAGGATAGAGTAGGGTGGAGAGCTGCAACACTCTAGTCTCCGGACTGGAGACCACAACAACACGTATGACCTTGATAACTGTAATATGTTGCATTACCACTATTTTATACTTCACATTTCTCAAAGTAAATAAATTCTAAAAGAGAACAAAGATGAAGGTCCCCAAATGCTGCCTGAATGACTCGCATCGGGCAAGAGAATTACGAGTGGACTCTGATTTCACCTTTCGTTGTTTCACATCATAATTTATAACTCCATTTTTCAGGCGCCCCCTTTTTCACTCCGCGATTCTTGGTTATTTTAGTTAGGACATAGTTTCATATTAAATGAAGGAAGAATACCTTTGCATTTTTTATATCCTTCAGTCCATGTCATTTTACAGAAAACGTTTCCATTTCATTCGTACAGATAAGGAAGCAGGTATGATAAATGAGTCGTGGGAACAGCACACATCGTGCTGGCAGGGTGAACAAAAAAATGTGTCTGCAGCGACGTCCACTAGAGGGCAGCCTGTGTCACTACTGGCTGTGGGGCCCCTGGCGGCGATGCGCCTGAACTGCTTTGTGAGGTGAGCTGAGGTGAGGTCGGACTCCTGACTGACCGGTTGCCGCGGGGCCAGGTACAACTACCAGCTAGACTCGTAGTTATCAAAGCGGCCGGCAGATGGGGTACACGTGCACGGAACACTAAAGAGCTTTGGGAACTGTCTGGTGCGTTCCTAGCAGTTGGCCTGTCTTCAGTAGGGTTGCCAACTCTCCCGTATTATTCGGGAACTCCCGTATTTTTCTTAATTTTTAAGCCAACTCCCGTCTCCCGTTTTTATTTTATACGGGAGGTTGTATCTCCCGTATTTGAGGAAAATGACACCGATTAAAATTTAAACCTGCAGCATATTTTTCAAATCTCGTTGCTTACTATCGTTACAATATTGTTTAATGGATACAGCATAGCATTATCTACATTTACTACAGCGTTTATAGGGAACACAAAACAAAACACAAACACGGTGCCGCGAGTCAAGTTGCGATTATCTCGTTTCTTTGTCGTTCTGCCTCATCCGAGTTACGTGAAATGCAAGAATAAAAAACTCCGCCTAAAAAGAGAGGAAAGTACTTCCGTGTATATCGGAAGAAATGGGAAGAAACTCATTCATGGGTTAATCCTGTAAAAGGAATCAATTATAAAGCGTATTGCACCCTTTGCAAGCATGAATTCCGACTGCTGCCAAAAGTGTAAACAATTATAGTTTTTTTTTAAAGTTCTTTAGACATTCAGTTTATAGTTGTTTTGAAGAAGTTTTGTGATCGGTCCATGCAATAAAACTGTTTTAAGATGTAAGTAAATTGTGTTATGTCTATTCATTTTGTCGGTTCGAAGTCTCCCTTATTTTGACACAAAAATAAGTAAAATAAAATAAAATAAAATAAAATAAAATTGGCAACCGTAGTCTTCAGGAGGCTGTGGAAAACATTTGATAGCGAAGTTCGTGGATTCGCAGGGGCGGCGAACTCTGTCTAATAAATTCGCGGAGCACTGTCAAAGTAGAAGCTGAACCTAGTATTAAAACTTAGCGTTAAAGGGTTGTTGGACGTGTAAAATTATACACAGAATATAGCTTTATAAAAGAGATTAGATTCGATTTTCAATGAGCGAAATTTTTTAAATTAAGATTTTATTTATTTAGTTATTATTTTCTCTTCTTTCTTCGTTTCGACCATCTAAGGACCACTCACCAATTTCAATGTTTCCTCCTTTGTTCTTCTTTCTTTTTCCTCCAGTATTCTTTCATCTTTTCACTATGCATCCCTTTTCTCTCCTCAGACCACTTTACTCCTGTCTTCCTCCCCCTCCTGCCATGGAATCCTTCCATTTTTAATACTTTCTTCTTAAAAGTTTCTCTTTCTGTTGCATCTTTTTCACTTATATTGTTTCTTTCTAAATCTTTCCTAACTTCTTGAATCCTTGCTATTGTTGGCTTCTTGTCCCAGAGATATTTAAAGATCTGTTTGGTTAACCTGTTGCTGTTCATTCGGTATAAATGTCCAAAAAATAGCAGTCGCCTCTTAAGTAGTGTTTCGGTTATGTTCTCTATGTTGTGATAAACTTCTGCATTACTTCTTAGTTCCCATACCTCTGTATTTCTTAGTGGACCAAATATTTTTCGAATGATTTTTCTTTTCTAGGACTTCAAGTTTATGTAATTTGTAATTCAGTACTAAACATTCATTTGCATAAAGACATTCTGGCTTTACTACTGTGTTGTAATGCTGTATTTTCAGATTTTTGTTGTAAATGTTCCTGGTTATACCATATGATCCCTCCTTTTTTATGGACTCTTTCTTCTACAGCAAATTTTTCTAAGCCATTTTCCTGAATCATTTCTCCCAAATATTTAAATTTATTTACTCTCTTTATCGGCCCAATATCTGTTAGTAGGATTTCTGGAGCATTTTTTTTATCTTTGTCATAAATTTTGTTATCTCTACAGAAATTTTTAAACCTGCTTTGTTGGCTATTTCTTCTAAGAGACTGATTTGAATTGCTGCATTTGTTAGGTTTTCAGAAAGAATGGCAAAATCATCGGCAAATGCTAGACAGTGAATTTCAGTACCTTTGTGTTTAGTCCCCAGTCTGATTGGTGATAGCTTATGATCTTTTAGTTTTTGTTTCCATTCTCTTACTATTTTCTCTAGGACGCAGTTGAAGAGGAGTGGAGACAGGCCGCCAACTTGCCTTACACCTGTTTTGATGTTGAATGCATTGGAAATTTCACCCTGAAGCTTTACTTTTGATTTGGTGTCTGTGAGTGTTTCGCGAATAAGGTTTGCTAATTTAGATTTAATTCCAAATTCTCGGATCACTTTATCTAGTATTTGCCTATCAACCTTTTTAAAATCTATAAATGTTACAATGATGTCTTTGGAGTTTGTAAGTCTCTGACGGATTATGGGCTTTAGGTTGAAAATCTGTTCTGGGCAAGATCTCCCTTTTCTAAATCCACTCTGATATTCTCCCAATTGGCTATCAAATGTTGCTTCCACCTTGTTTAGTATAATAGTCGTTGAAAATATTTTATATCCCACTGGCAATAAAGATATAGCTCTATAGTTATTTACATCTTGTTTATCGCCTTTCTTGTGTAAAGGATGGATAAGAGCCACTTTCCAATCGTCTGGAATCTTTTCAGTTCGCCATATTTCTTCGAACTTGAGCTGAAGGTTAGATATAATTTTTGGTTGAGACCATTTTATAAGTTCAGCTGTGATAGAGTCCTCTCCACTGGCTTCGTTGTATTTCAAACTATTTATTGCTTTTTTAATTTCTTTAGCTGTAGGTGGTGGATCTGTTTCTGTCTTTGCATGAAGATCTGGAAATTCTAGCTTACAGTTAGGTTCTTCACAGTTCAAAAGTTGCTCAAAGTACTTTCTTAGTATTTCACAATTATGGGTATTGCTTAAGCATAATTTACCATTGTCGTCTCTGAAGTATATTATTTTTTTTTTGTCATAACTGTATCCTCTTTCAAGAAATTTTCTTTCTCCATACGTTAAACGGAAAAAATGGAAAAACGATGGCGTTGTCCCAAACATTTTCTCTATTAAAACATTTTGTTTTTAGATCGATAACTCGATCCCGAACTTTCGCATACTTGGTTTGTAGTGCATGTTAATAAATACCTAACGAGTTAATGCACATTTAACTAATTACTGTATATTTAAGCTATATAATCCGTTTAAGCAATGATTCTTGAAGTGCAGTTGGTTCACCCTGATACTTTAAGGAGGAGAAAAACCCAGAGAAATTTCTCGTTTAATTGTACTGTTTGTGAAAAATGATAGTATCTGTCACGCTTTTAATTTTATGAAAGGCTGCCAAGAATATGAAAAACAGGAATTAACTATGACCTTTTCCTCTTGTAAAATATGCCACACACAATACAAACTAAACAGCGTTCAATAATTATGTGGCGAATCTTAATTCGTCGCAGAGGTTACATCGTAATAGTTGATGTAGTTGCTATTATGTTACAAATGAAACCGTTCGCTCTAACGTTTCCAGTTAGAAGAGTGAAGAAGTGACAACTGTAGCTAACTTTTAAATTTCGAAGTTGAGTTCTTTATCAGTAATTTCTAATGTGTTTCCAGGAGGAGATGAATGTTACAGTGCGAGAAGAGAATAAATTCTTCTCTAACAAGAGCTCTAACGGTTCTGTGCCAGATGTCTCAAAAATGTCTGTTTTATTTTGGTATTTTCGAAATTTAAAAAACTCAACAGGATTCTTTTGTTAGTGTGTGTTCATTTTATTTACCTAAAATAAAATGACATTATGCGTTATCATTGTTGTAATTGCCCTACGACAAAAATGTCCTTATTACATAGTATTTACCAACAAATGTTCATAGAAATTCTGCTAATAAAATCTATGCTGCGCGAGGACAAACAAACAAACACACACACACACACACACACACACAGAGAGAGAGAGAGAGAGAGAGAGAGAGAGAGAGAGAGAGAGAAAGGGAGGTAAAGTGAGCAAGAGTGATAAATTAATCAATTCATAAATTTCGTTAGTATTTTAATAATTAATTTATAGATTTATTGTCTAATGAATATTAATAAATGCAAAAAATTTAAATAATGTACAGTTTATGTGTATTTTAGAACATTTAACAGGTTTTCACTGCTCAGATACATACTTATATTCCTGATATATATTGCATACAGATCTGAGCTCTACTAATAATATCCTAATTGTTATAAGGTCACTCTGTTTCTCCATACCCAGAATTATTTATTTGGTATTTGAGTGTGAAAACAGTTGTTTATCTACCTACCTTTTGCTGTACTCTGTCACTATTTCGTATAACAGATCACTAATGAGGCATGAAAATGAAAGATGTCGTATAACCACGGAACAGAAGTATCGTTGCAAAGTTACACAATTTCTTACTATTTTTACACCCAAAGAAAATCAAGTAATCCAGAATTTTTTTTTTAAATATTTTCTGAAAAGAGTCGTATAAAAGCTCTTTGTATGGTGCGTTATATAGTGTTAATACATCAAATGTAGTGAGTCAAATGTGTCTCTAATCTGTTTCATCTCGTCTTTTTCACAAAACGAATTATTGAAAAAACCGGAATGTAATGTCCTAATTTCGATAGACATTCTGTTATTGTTCGTGACTAAGTAACTCAAGGCAAAGACACATATAGTGAAACTGAAATTTAATTTACTTTTTCAACCAGATAGAAATAGTTCCATAATTTCTATACCAATGTAACATTTGAACGTTACATTTACACTGGTTGCAGTAGCAATATGTTGGACTTTAAACGTTTCTCTCGGTCAGTACTCAACGTTTTATAATTGCTCTATTTTGACGAAGTGAAATCTTGTTTTCCGGAATTAGATCTCACATTGGTCAATTTACATTTTAGTCCAATTCGCGGTCTTTTTTTCTTTGTGAAAATTAGACATAAATCTCTATCAATCAGTATCTTGATTAATTTGAAGAAAAGAAACTCGAGGCAGAGAAAATTCATAAATCTGTTTATTTCCCACTCTTTATATGCCTGTGTAAATTCAGACGACATTACGCTGTGTAGTTTTCCCTCAAATAATTAAACATTTGTTACCCTGATTTCTTTCTAGCGATTAAATATTTTCATCATTTTGATACCGCATTTGCCCATTTCCCTGACTTCATTCGACTATGAAAATTCGGAAGAAAATCCAGTCTGCAGTTCCTGGGGGAATGTATTTATATCCCTCTTACGCATTTGGCAGAAATAACCCTTGTTTCATTCGTACTGTATGAATGATTCGTAATGTCACCATGTGTATAAGGAACGAAAGTAATCTACCTGCACAGAAAATATTCAGCATTTTTGTTACTGTGTTAATTGTCTTAAGAATTAAACCATTGTATTATCAGTTTACCTACTCCAAATACCAAAAGAATTACAAAATTGATATGCCATTGAAATTTCTACCTATGTCATTAATGTACTCCACTCTCTAAGACATTAGAAAATAAATCGAAACATTGAATTCTTCCAGCCGCTTGATGCATTCGGCAAATGTGCCGACCGTTCTTCTTCCATTAAATACTTAGCTAATTGTGAGACAAGTGGACGTAAGAAAGTAAATTTTCGATTTTTGAGATATATTAATCGTCTCAGATGAATAATTTTGACACTATGATACTGTACTAGCTTAAATGTAAATTATCAACTGAACACTATGACACCTTACTAGATTAACGTAAATTGCTCATCTGTTCTGTGCTTTTGATTAACTTCATTCTGACTTGCACATTGAGTTATACGTTTTTCATACAAGGTAAAATTCAGACCCAAACATTTTCGTGCCACAATTATGACATTGCCGCAAATCAAAGTAGTTGTTGTCGGCGCAGTATGTGCGGTTACTTATTGTCGAGACAAGAAAAATCTGAAAAACAAAAACTGTAGTTGTAGAAAACGAAACTTGTTCCGATAGAACATATTTTTCAGGATTAGAAAGTAGTGAAAACATGACAGAATGTTACAGGAATTAGGATGTGAATATGAAAAGAGTAAAAGTGATTCTCTATCCGCCAAGAGTTAACGGAATAGAGTTCAATAGGATGTCATAAACTTCCGGATGTTAATAAAGATCTTCGTCTCACCAACAAAGGCTGACTAGTATTCCAGAGGAATCGAAGTGTGCTAGAGAATGATGCGTGGTAATTATCACTATTCTGTAGAGATACTATTCATTCATTTTCAAAGCATATTACATATTTTACAAAATGTCTGGTTTTGAAAATAAGATAACTGCGCAGTAATTTGTGAATTAATTAGACAGTAGTGCACGAATTACTGAAACGACTGAAAATTTTATTTTTATTTTCTTCCGCAACGTATACAAACCGTTTGCAAAACATTGTTACGTCTCAAACAAACTTTTCCTTCGGTGGTAGACGACATTTTTCTATACAGAATATTCATAATATCAGCGTAGAGTTGTACTATATGCCGTTGTTGTTTTTTAATGGGAGAAGTAAAATCAGGAGTTATTTCCTTGATGCACGTAGCAATACAGGGGGTATTGTTAAAATCGGAACAAATTTTTCCTTTGTGTGAAAAGACGACGTGTTAGTCTACCGTATGGCACGTTCGACAATAGTAACTGAACATTTAAGGTTAGGAACTTGTGATGGTTTTGTATCACCGGAGATATATTTCCAAGAATTTGTCAATAAAAGGTAAAGACTTCTCCCTTCATTTCATTTAAGTGTAACAAGAATCTTTTTATTTATTTTTTCACGTAATTCATATCCATATATCGAAACACAACACTTAAAGGTAAACTTTATTTTCGACGGATGTGCGACGGCACACGTGAAATGAAGGAAATTATTGACGCAATCAACATACCAACCTCCAAATCTGCTCGAAAAGTTAATCATACCTTTGTATTTTATAAAGAGAGGTAAAGCAATAATTTTCGTTATAAGTTAACCTTTAATTAATAAAAGCTACCAGTTGTAAAAGAAAGTCATATTTCGTGTACGTTATAGGGTATTTGATGAAGTGTGAAGAGTTTTACTTGGTTAGGTAAGGTAAAGAATCATCTATATAGGCGTAAGTTGCGGCGGAAACACGAAGACTTTGTAAAAGTGTTTGCCATATTTTTCAGCCTCCTAGATATCTTAATATGTTTTCAGTTAGAATGACACAGCAACAGTCGGTCACCATGTAGTTACCCCCAAGTAGCAAACATTATTTGCATGGTAATGTAATTCCTATGAGGGAGATAACACTAATGTATTCTGTAAGGTGGTTACAAAGATCGAAATTTCCAATTATAGTGAAAATTCAAATCGTAAGAGTACCATATAAAATGGCCACATATATGGAAATTAATAGACCGGAAGATTGTCAGGGCAAACATGTTAGCGGCAGGAACGATGTATAATAAAATAATAGCACAGTTTTAAATATAAACCCCACATAGTTATTATGCACTGGCAGGCATTTTGAACTTTCGACGCATGGAATAAATAATTATCTATAAAAAAACCTAACAATAATACGGTGAATAAATTTAGTTAGGATATTACTGTTGGCAATTTATGTCCGTACCAGAGCGTAAGAGCCTCTTTTCTAAACTTCGTTTGGACGTAACTGTGAATACATTTCACATAAAATTACAGGTCATGGAGATTTTATTTTCATGCGATATAACATGTGGTTAGGCCAAAATTATCACGGTCGTTGTACGTTCAATAACACCAACATATTCTTATTAATGTTGTTATTGGTGTTTTATTTTTCACTTTAGCATCAGGTATTTATAATATGAAGCATCTACAGGACTGCTGATATGATACTTCGGTACGACAAGGACTCAGAAGGCACTGTTGCTGTTGTCGTGACTGATCGCGAAGCTTACGAAGAAATCGATAACATCGCTGGCACCGAGTAAAACTGTAAATACAAATAATACGAGAATGCCATAATTTAAAAATTTGATCCAACAAGGTCGCAGGAGCAAGAAAAGACGCTTATTTTTCCACTGATATTCTTCTGGGTGACAACAGAAATCAAATCAGACATTAGGAACCTGACAATTACTTAACAGCAGACAGTACATAAAAACTAATTTTGGTCCATCTCTGGAAGTTACAAAAGAGATTGAGCGAATAGAGCAGGATTACTGACTTTGATGTCTGTACTTCTTAAATCGCAGTAGTATTTTGGAACGCTATAAAATTTGAAATTTGTTCAGACATGTGATAAAAGAAATAAAGTCTCTTTCAACTCCTGTCGTTGCAACCGGGTATTCATCAGTTGGTAATTTCAGCAAACGCAATAAGTCCCGCGGAAAATAAATGTAAACAGTGCGGAGAATACAGCTGAATCAAGAATTGTTGAAAGCAGAATACCATTTATTTACAGCATCGATCTTATTCTCAAATATACCTCCATACAGTAGGCCTACGATCATCATCTAAGATGAGGTGCGTTGTTTAAATTCAAGTACATAATAATGAGAAGTATAATATATACATTAACAGCCAAAACTGGAGAAAACACTATAGATTAAAGAAAAACACACTTTTCTCATTTGCAGTTATATCTGCATCTAAATAGAACAACAAATGTTACTGAAATGTAGGGCTTTACGATAACGTACTGATGTGGTATAACATTGTATTTGCCATTATAAGTTTGCGTAAATTTGAGGAAATAATTAACAAGTACAGTTGTTTATGTTCCTAGTTGTCACCTTGATATCAGCATTACTGCAAGTACCTCTGAAATTTGTTTTATATGTTCTACGGTTTGGGGAGTTAACTGTGAAAGATACTAATAGATGATTAGTCGCCCATATTACAAAAATAAATGAATAAATAATGAGCATAAAAAACTTAAATATTAATCTGTAAAAATATATAAAATATTGTTCTGTGTTTATTGATAAAATTCAATTGAAATAAGATTACTAAATTCAGCATCACGGAGATGTATAATTTGGATTGCGTTGCTTGAAGGTCATAGTTGTCGGTAGTGTGATCGGATTTAGCATGAAAATAGATAGCACGGAAAGATGGAATTAATTTTATGAAACCGGTGGCTGATCTCAGAGTCACTAAACAAGCCGTGCTGAATACGCCGATGTAAATGAAGAGGCAGTTGGTCATTGTGACCACCAACAATCACGTCCAGTCCCGCAAGATTTATCAAATACCAAAGTTTAGGCAGAACAATGACCATTATTTAATTAAAAAAAGTGGAATAAACTTCAGAAAAACCTTCATTCGAAAAATTGAAGTATTGGGCATTCATACAAATTTTATCCAAGCAACGACACTTGTATCTACGTTCCACGAGACCGACGGCGTCCTAGCGGCTTTGCGCTGCAATAAGTGAAACACAAATGTACTTTCAGATTTTCAGTTTTCCACTCAACATAGTCTTTGCTCACATTGTAAGTTGATTAACGAAATGTATTTTGAAAATGCAAAAAGAGTAAAATAAAAATTATATCACCTCTTATATCAATGAAATTGGTATTTTCGTGGAAAAATCGAAAGTAAAACTTCAAAAACGGAAAGTGTCTAATTTAATGGTATCTTAAATATGACTACACAATTGTAATTACTTATGGTGAAAGCATTTGCATACTCAGCACAGCATCTGACGTTGTTGCATATTCCTGTCCCTCACGTAGAAAGCTGTTGGCTGAAATAACTTACTTTTCATTTTATACTGTACTTTAAGTAACGTTTTTGTTGCCTGTTCTATTCTTCGGCGTTGCCTTTGAAGCTTTGTATATGTATCTCCGTCATATAGCTTTGTTTGTAGCCTTGATTTTTGTTTCATTAATTCCTTGTCGTACCACGTTTCTTGCATTCCGTGAATTTAACTTTTATACAGTGTGATTCCTACCATAAAGAAGATGGCAACCAACCACTTTTGATTATGCTATTTATTAACTAAATAGAGCCGTTACCGGTTTCGAACATTTCAGTTCATCATCAGACAGCTGTTCACGTCCACATAAATGTCACTTACATTTTACTTATGCAGATAATTTTTTGTGACGCAAAATTCTTTAGTAAATAAATAACAAGAAAAATTAGAATCATGTTTTGTATTGTAGGGCACCACAAAACCAAAGACTATTCGCCACAAAAAATTATCTGCATAAGATAAATGTAAGTGACGTTTATGTGGACGTGAACAGCTGCCTGGTGAACTGAAAGGTTGAAACCGGTAACGGCGCTATATAGTTAATAAATAGCATAAACAAAAATGGCTGGTTGCTGTCTCCTTTGTTATAAGAATCACCCTGTATTTCATACACAACCACGGGCTCAAAATGTCATTTTTTGACAAAATAGAATTTAATTTTTAATTTCGCAGACAGCTACATCATATTAATCAAAGCGTCAAAATAGATTAATATGGGTGCTGTATGCGACAATTTCTCCCTAGCCGAGCAAACCAAACTGAATCTATCTGGCTGCTATCTTCAAGTTGTACGAGTGTTTGATCAACAGAGACACTAGTGATATAAACGGCTGCAGTCTCGTTTTGCTCAGATCTACGGCTGGTCTACTGTGAATGGGATAAACGTTTTATATCAATGAATAAATTTAACAGATAATCGTTCTTGCTTGCATCTTACACGGTATACGGAGGCCAGTCGTGAATCAGGCATCGCAAATGTAATCGTGAATCGTGGATTTATTCATCACGATACACAAATTTCAAGGTGTTGAGTAAAACATTTTGTTACACTTCACATATAAGACGATAAAAAATGTCTCAAGTAATCAAACAGCATAAGAACACCATTTCCATTAAACGAGCCACTTACGAAATTTCGTCTAAAATAATCAGACGAAGTGTTTAGTGCTTTAGTCCAAATATGAAATGCGTGGAGTCGAGTAATTATCTTAATACGTTTAACGGGACTACGATAATTAAATAGGTGATCTTAGTTCTTGACTTCGCTTCGCTCATTATGTTTGCAAAAGAGGTACAACTAGCAAGTGTGCTTTATAAGCCACAGAGCGCGTGCTTTAATTAAAAGAATTTTCAGAATAAATATGTTGTCATTTGCGCACGGCTGGTTTCTGGTACAAAATCTGCAAAAATTTGAAGTCGCGTGTTTGTTACGAAGGGCACGTACGACGGCGGAACCGCTGGCCTAAATCAGAGCTCGTTTGCTGAAAACTGGGCGTCAATTTCATTTACAAATGGCACGTGGCTTGTGGCGCCGCTCGTTTCGCAGACGTGTCCGGAATGTCGCGAGAGTCCACCAGCCACTGGGCGTTGACGGACAGGCGTCACGCTTGCTCTCAGCTCAGTGAAAGCATATGAGAAACTTCGATGATTCGCGTATGGGCATCCAGTGATCGAGAACCTTAGACATAAATGTCGCTAGCAATCGTATGATAGTAGGCGACAACGGTGCAAGACGGGGTACTTAAGCACTTCACAATTTTTGTAGGCTTAAAAACTGCTCTAGTAAAATACCAGATATTCCACCTTAAACTTCAGTATTTCTAGAGTTTATAAAAAAATATTAGGACCAAAATTGTTAGTATTTAGTATTTAAAAAATATATTTTCCCAGGGTTTACCAAGTACCCCGTCTTGCCCTACAGTGAGGGCAACATGGGGTACGCAGGTGGGGCAAGATGGGTTACTCAATACTGTATAAGGCAAAGGTAATTAGATTATTCAATGAACACAGGTTTACAAATGTATAAAAGAATTATTCTAATATCTAATGAAAATGAATGAAGTAAACATTGTGTGATGTTAAAGGTCAGTTTATTGTTATTCAGTTATTATCGTCTTTTTGTAAGCAAAATTCACACACATGATGTACCTCGGCATCCTCGTCCTCTTTTCCCGCATATGAACAGTGAGCCCATTTACTGAGAGAGACGTATGACACCCATCCTCCTGTCGACTGCGAGCAGAAATCGCCGCAATACAGGCACCCAGTGTCATCTTCTTCTAATGTGCTTTCTTCTTCAGTTTTTTTATCTTCTTTGCCAAGTTCGTCATTACTTTTTTCTTCTTCTCACTTTTGCCTTTACAAACAAAGAGGGATTTAACAGTCTTC
Source organism: Locusta migratoria (assembly GCA_026315105.1). Lineage (NCBI taxonomy): Eukaryota > Metazoa > Arthropoda > Insecta > Orthoptera > Acrididae > Locusta > Locusta migratoria. The sequence goes on from CM048744.1 coordinate 279,054,215, forward strand.
TCAGGTGAATCTTTCCTTCTTGTTCCTTCTTGTTCTTAACTTTACTTGCACTCTCCAGGAATTCTCTTCTGTAAGGGGAGCTAGTAACAAAAACAGTTTTTTTCCTTTTTTGAGGACTGTTTTTCGGATGTTTTTCTTTCCGACATGAGGGATCGGGACAATCTGTTCAGGTGAAACAGCAAATGACCTTAATTGATTGGTGTTGTTCTCAGAAGCCTGCTTGTTTGTAGTGTGGTAATTGGGGTTATTATCATTCCAAAATGAGCACCCTGGGCTTAGGCCTACAGAAAGCACATCTTGCTCTTTAGTACCGGCTTGGTTGACAGGTCCATCGCTTGTCTCTGACATAAACTGCTTATGTGAGCCAACTGAAGCCTCTCCTTGGTCATTATTGACGGAAACCTTAGCGGCCTCACTTGTAGTTAAAGGAGTGTCTGTAGTGAAAGAAGCTTCAAACACTGAATCTGGGAAGATGTTTGGTTCGAAAGGGCAAATTCCTGTTGATTTGAAACCGTTTGTGGCAGTCAACATGGTTGCAACTCATATTATGTCATGTGTGGCAAGACGGGGTACATAGTGGAAGGGCAAGATGGGGTATCCCATCTTGCCCTGCCACTATGTACCCCGTCTTGCCTCCAGGGACAATTTTACGTTAGGTTAATATTATAGCACCAAGGATATATTCAATTAGTTTTTGCATGCATTAATTTATTGCAAAACAAGCTGTTTTTCATTGATAATACTTATGAGTGTGAGAAACAATTACTACTCTTACCTTTTCACGTCTGAAAATCAAGAAAAATTATATCAGCACAGACGAAAACAGGTTTGGATGTATTCACTCCGAATGGTCTGCTCAAAATGGGTGCCAGCACTGTCAGGCACCCGCATAGCATGTGCGTACTATTTCAACTATTCACCACTAGTTTGCGATATCTGTCGTGGTAGAAATTGCAAAAACCTCGCCTTGCCCTCCACCCCACCTTGCCTCGCTCTCCCCTACGGCTTCCTGTTACTTTGTAGATACGTAATGAAAGTGGTGTACTAAGAAACGCAGTGTCAGAAAACAGAAGTAAGCGATATATATTTATTTCTTCTACATCTAAATGTAGATGTGGAAGAAAGGGGTAATATTCATGTATCGTCGCGTAAGAAAGAAACCTCAAACATATTTTAATATAAAACGTATATAAAACTTCTCTGAAAACACGTAAATGTATACTTCACTGAGGTATATATTACAGATTTCATACTTTTGCGGCCACAGGCCATCAAAGAGAAAAAATAGTTTCCAGCTCTAATTTACATTGGCCACACTTCTGCACTGAAGATGTATGGAAGTCAGATTTTTCGCAATACATTTTTTAAATGTTATTATTATTAACAATACAAACATATTAGTCAGTTTTATTAGTAAATCATCGACGTATTAGTGTAATTCCCGGATAGACGGTCATACGGGAGAGATGACCAACGTCTGTAATTATTCCACAATCCACTGTATAGAACTGCCGTTCACTTGGAAGCGAGTACGTAGCGTCTGCGATGGTTGCTCTTACGCATCTTTCTTTATATTAATAAAAAAGAAGTAATTTAATGATTTTAGTTTTCAGTATACCTTCAAATTACGTGGTATGTCATAGCCATTCGATTTAAACATAATTTATGTTGTGAGTAGCGTCGAAACATTACATTTAAGAGCTTTTACGTCCAACTACATACTGGTACGTAGGTATTGTTTGAGTTTGGGTCCACCATGTTTGATAACGCGCTATGGCAGATCGGAAGATACGACCATCCCATTAGCGGGATACACGGCCACCCTCAGAAAGCTCTGTTACCCAAGCCGTAATCCACATTCACTCAACATAGCAGACAAATGTAACCAAAAATCCACCTGGACCTTCTACAAGACCAGACAATGTTTGGCTTGTGATTTCAAATGAAACAAAACAAGTAATTCCTACCAAAAGTTTGAAGAAATATTTCACTTTTGCCATTTAGACCAGAAACTCATTAAAAAAAAAGTTAAGGACAAAATAAAATATTGAAACATTACGAAAAAGGAAAGAGAACAAGGGCTACTGAAAAAAAAAAACTTGTGGAAAATGTTAAAGGACTTTCTGATAGTTAAGACATGTCAGATGAAGTCCAGTACAAAGATGACTCAAGTGGCGGTCTGCGTGACAATGAAAGAGAAAGTCTACTCGAAAACAAACAAAACCTGTATCAGATGTAAGGTTTGGCTATACGAATCCTGCACAACGTATGTGGATAACTGCAATCAATGAGGCAATACTATTTTAAAAACAAAATCTAAGTCTACGCAGTTAGACTTCGTGTTTATAAATTAAGTGTAGCTCTAATGTTAGCTAAATCAATAACGCAGTTAATTTCTCGTTATTTTCTACATAAAACTAGTATGTATGTAGAATTAACAAAATTGTAAAAACAATCACGAATTATACTGTGATTTTTACATGTAAGTTATAATTAAACTGTATAATATCTTTATAGAAATTTTTTTATATCAAGATATTCAATGAAACATATTTAATGTGTTACAGTTGTATTAGTAATTCTCTCTTTGATTTTAAACTGTTTAGTCCAATGTCCATATATCGCTTACATGTCTGGCCATCTATGTAACACTGATAGTCGGCTGTCTACATTTTTTTATAAATGTTTTTAGCTAGTATAAATTTTAGTATATCTTCGACTTTTGCTTTTCATTAAGTGAAAATTCAGTTTATGAAATGTTTTAGAATGAACTAACAACAAAAAATATTTTAGGCCCCACTTAAACTGAACTTCATTAGTGCTTAAATGTTTAACGATAACTTACTAATTACTGCAAACGAATGTACGTGAGAATTGGTCACTTCTCTGTACTGAAGTAAGTAATTTAAAAGCTTTGTGAAAATTATTCGTATTTAGGCCTACCGTATTTGCTAAAATGTTCAAATGTTTGTGAACATAAGGGGCCAAACAGCTGAGGCCACCAGTCCCTAGATTTACCAAATATTTTATCGAACTTATACTACCGACCACACACACATCCAAACCCAACGAAGGACTCTAACGACCGTAGGGAGCGGCCGCACAATCTATAACATTGCCCCCCGAACGGCGTGGCGATTTCCGCACAGCGTTTTGGTTCCATGAACTCTACTGTTGGTTTTCAAAGAGACAATTATAATTTATTACAAATACATTACGATATAATATAATGGGAACCTGGTAGTTCCTTGAAAAGGATCTATAGGACATTTTAGAATCCATTCCACAATTCCTATTACATGGTTTTCTATTCGGATAACTAACTTAACTTGATACGTTGCACAGAGTAATAGCTCTGGTATGACATTATGGAAACAAATGAAATGAATTATCAGGGTCATCGTTACCATGGGTGCAAGGGGTGCGGGTCAACCCGCCACCGGTACCCAGGGGCGCAAGGAGGGTATGGCCGCGTGGGCTAAGGCGCCTTGCCATCGTGGAGGGCGCGGCCGCTCCCGCCTGATGTTCGAGTCCTTCCTCGGACACGGGTGCTTGGGTGGTCTTTAGAATACGTTTGTGTAAGCTAGTGTTTACATTAGCCAGGCAATAATAATACCGCAACTTTCAATAATTGGGGTTGAAATATTGCTGAAACATTGAAACGTACTTCATGTTGGTACTTTATAATCCAGAATTTCTGGAGCTGAATGTCGTTCGGGGACGAATGACAGATTAGAACCGTACTTTTTGTTTTTCTACTGTGAGACAGATTTCTCATTACAACAGCCAGGTATTTGAAGACGATACTTTACACCACAAAAGCACCAGAAATTAAAAAAAAAAAAAAAAAAAAAAAAAAAAAAAAAAAGACAGCACTACACTGTTGCTGGAGGGAATTGGACAGAGAGCAAAGAAGAACACAATGTCTCAACGCACGAAAATAGATCGGATATTGGTGGGGAAGAGCTTTTTAATGAAGTGGAATTCATCCTCTATATTTTTTAAAGAAAAACACGACTTCGTTTGTAGCATTTTATTGATTCCAATAATGTAATGAATGTGTTTCCAGATGTTTCCACATCTTTGCGCATATATTTAATTTATTTAACACTTCCTGTGACGGTAGCAAGAGGCAAAAGGTTTTTTTTTTTCAAACAGAAATTAATAAAACAATTTACTACCAACCATGACCCAGGATAGACTGACAAATTTAGCCATCGTCGGAATCGAATCAATTTAGAAACGGGTGATATCATGAAAAAGTTTAACGATTTAAATGGCAAAGAAATTGAATGGAGTGACTGAAAATATTTCTGTATTTCATGTAAGTATTAAATAAAAGAAATGGAGCACCCAATATCATTAAGGCGGCCATACACGTTTTTGTGCTTGATACCAACGACTGACAACGTCGAAACTCCTAAAAAGCAGTTACGTGGAGTAATTCACCCAGCTTAATTTATGTGTTACATTCCGTTGCACAGATGGCCGGTGACATGCTGCCTAATTTAGTTTAGATCCTACATATCACTGAGTGTCCTCATTATCAAAAACTAGATGAATTTATGGCATTTTCTGTTCCATTGTATGATATTATTTTGCAGGCAACCTTCAGAAACCTATGTGTGTGGTGTCCTCAAAATATAAAGAAGTAATAATTTAAATCGGCACACCTGATTCTGAAGTTTTACTGATCGCTCATGTAAGCAGAAGAAAGTATTTTATGCGTCAATCTGAATGTAGCTTATACTGAACTAGGTGTGACACAGTGATAAAATTTTATGGCTGGATTTGGTGAGATATGTAGACACTGTCAGCAGATTGTGTTGCAGTTAGAGTTAGCAATAAATTACAACGTCATGGAAGCTGTTGAAGTTAGGTCGCACTAACGCTAAAAGTGTGATAGGCAACAAAATGTTTTACTTTCAACACTTTCTGGGGGTGTCAGCATGAAATAGTTTCGCAAGTGTCTCAAATTACATGTGGAGTTTGTTTGAAGTAGCTAAGTATTTCTATTTCGAATAGTGCATGTCGGCATACTTGAATGGTCAAAAGAGGAAAAGTAGGAAATCACGCTACGTCTATAGCATGGTCATTAGAGGTTTTTGAGCGGCATCAGCTTCAAGAAAAACACACAGTTTCTACTTTTAATACCTGTGTTATCTTATCGTGTCAAACCTTACGTAAGATTATAACCCTCAATCTGTAGAAAATGATAGAATTAAAACTTTCTAAAACTAGTTAATAATTACGCAAAATACTGAAAATCATACATTTCGTTGTCCTGGATCACGCTAGATATGCTGCATTGAAACGGTGAGGATAGTCTTCCGGGACAACCTTTTAGTACTAAAGATACCGTTTGTAAACCCACAGATAGGCTTACACAACGTTCATTGAAAAATACTCTTTAAAATCTGGAGGTAGAAGGGATGTAATATAGGAAGTGAAAAGTCATATACATTTTGTAAAGAAATCATATTGTAGTTACAAAGGTCGAAAGATGAGGAAAGGAAGCACGGGAGTGAAACAAGGCTGAAAATTGATCCTGTGTGTATGTACGAAGTGAGCACGCAGTAATACAAGGATAAATTTAGAAGAAGAATGAAAACTCTTTGCCGACTGTCTATCTTCAAAATTCAGTCAGAGACAAGTAAGGAGTCGGAGAAATAATTTAACGGTACAGAAAGGTTCCTGGAAAGAGATTATAAGGTGTACATAACAAATGGAAAACGAGGTTAATGGAGTGCAGTCAAATTAAATGAGCAAGCTCTCTGAATCAGCTTAAGAAATGAGGCGTTATAAGGAGTAGTTTCGTTGTGTTACTTGAGCAGTAAACCAGCTGATGATGGCCCGAGTCCAGAGAATATAACATGTGGAAAAGTATTATTGATAGTAGAAGAGTTTCTTAATCTCTAATATACGTTATAGGAATTTTATTTATTTATTTATTGATTTAAGCTGGGGTGGAATGCAATTTTTACAGTAATGTTGCTTGGAGGATATCAATATAGATAATGTGGGCCACATGATAAATGTAAAAATCAGACTGGTAGACAGAGGATTTTTGCTGAGGAATTTAATTTTGTCATTTGCTGTTAGGCAACACTGTCACAGTTTCGTAAGGGAAAGAAGAAACTGCCTTCAGTAAGAGATCTTGATTTATTTAAATGTGCAATGGATGTAGAGCCATGCGCCTCATCTTCAGTAGCAGTTAAATCTTTCGAAATACAGTGCAGTATGTATAAACATATTTTGTAGATATATACACTTTCTCGTACAGTTTATTTATGAGTACAAAACAGCTCAAAGAATGGAGTCGCTCGGGGCTAGATAATGGTAAGCCACACATCAAGCAAAGTGGAGAATTCTACGTTTTCTGTATCTGCTAGGCGATGAAAAGCCACTGGCGGAGCAGTATTTCAAGAAAGCAAGAGATTGCAACACAAACCCTGATGCTATGCGTTGCACCAAATCGCAGCACGTCATTTTTGTGGTTTGTTATGGAAGGCCACAGGCAAGACAGCAACTTGCAGAGGAAGCAGTATTCGGACGAAAAAATGCATTCTCGAACTGAAGCAGAATCCAGTTGTTCTGAAAGTGAATCCTTGCGCGATGACAGTGTCGTGGACGTGAAGTATCAGGCTAATTCAAGTGATATCTCGTTATCATCAGAGGTAAGCATCAACAAAATGTAATTATGTGGCATGCTATATTGTAGCATGTATAACAGTACATTCTAAATACTAATATTTAATGCAACCATGAGGTACAGGACAATTTCGGGGATATGTATCTGGAGCAAAATCGGAATGGATGGTTATGTGCATGTGATTGTCTCTAGTACGCAGTAAGAAATTTAAAAAAAAAAAAAAAAAAAAAAAAAAAAAAAAAAAAAAAAAACACTGATTTTTGATTCTTGGCTATATAAGATTGCTACCGGATAGAGATTTTGCATCCATTGAAAATTACCAACAGCGCCATGCAAGCCAAGTTTTCTCACCCACTGAATAGTTGATATTTTCAAGAATAGCAGGGTTGGAAAGAAATTTACCGGGACAGATATGAAACAAGAGGATTTCCTAGAGTTCAGTAAGGTGACTTCCCAGCACATAACAAAAAGAAATAAAGCAACGGATGGACATCCTATTAACTTTTCGGAATCTGTGGTGTTCAGATTTTGTCCTCAAATCCTAATTCTATTTTCCTGAAGCAGACTGTTTACGGAGAGTTTCGTGAAGTTAATGTGAAGAAGTGTGGCCGCCCTAAAAAACATCATGGATTACGACGTTAACAACAAAATGTCATAGGCCTATTCCTATTCAACATAAGAAATTAACCTCATGGACCTTCTTCCATAGAGACCTGCGGTGCAGCAGCAGCTTTGGCTGCAGAAATAAATTCCAGTTACTTGACTTGTTTCTGTAGTGCTCTTGATCTTAATATCTTATTTGATAGTGCCAATAATTTGCTCGTGAGATTACCACCCTGCCACATTTTTTAATTTCATTTCTTAGTCTTTTTATTTCTACATTCTCCCTACCGATCTTTTTTGCATTTGTTTTCATACGAGCGTATTTTTCTAAAATTGCTCTGTTTGTAGTAGCACTTCTTAAAATAAATTATACGCATTACTGTTTCAAGCCAAATGTTTTGACACAATACATGATTTCGATGACATACAATTACAGTTTCATATTGTCCACACAGTACTCAAATTTATTAAGGCGTTCCGCTTAATCTTCGATAGCCCTTCGGGCTCAAAGTTGTAATGGTTAAACTAGAAACATCATGTGAAAAATGAGATTTATCATATTATTAGAAGTGTAACATACAGGGCAAAAAGTACCGATTTGCTATAAACGTCATTATACTTAGACAGACTCTTCGTAAAGTGAAAACTAGTACGGAACTACCTTTAAAATATCTAATAGTTTAGGATATACTGTTTTAGACGTATTCACTGAGAAGGAGAACATGTAGACATTTAGTATTTAACTAGTATGAAGTACTACTGTGATAATTTAAAAGTGAAGAATCAGTAACTCTGAAGAAAATCGTACAGACTCTAAACAGTGTCATGGTTCCTAAATAATAGCGCAACATTGCAACATTTAATCAGAACGGGTACTAGAGATAGCAGATCTGTGTCCTGAGAACCAGAATAGGTCTGCATCAAATAACTAAGGTGCCACATGGGAGTAGTTCGATCATCTATACAAAGTAGAAGAAAATGAAAGCAAATTTATGCCCAAATGTCAAAATATAATGTCATGCAATATTAATTTCTCTGGGAATCTCAATATCAGAATTGTTGAAGATCTACAGACAAATAAAGTTTTTAGTTCACTTACTTGTATAAAACATACTGCCTTTGTATGTTAAGCCACCATGTTTCGTCACTGGTATCGAATCATCGCCGGAGTTTCTTAATGCTGGAAAAGAAACGTTCTGTTACAACAAATATTACATTAAGGACTTTTAAACATAATAGGAAGCGCTTACTCCTGAATCCTTGCTAACACTGTTGACAATAAATAATTTTTTTGAGATTTATGGTACATGTAAAACATAATAAAAATAAAACAAACAAACTAAAGAAAAAATAGTGAAAATAATATTATTACTTCGAAACTTTATTAACGTTCTCCAGAGAATGAGATAGCTAAGTGCAAAGTTTCTTTTCAATAAACGCAAATGCTCCAAATTTATTAACAACACAACTCCATAATATAATATCAAATACTTCACAAATACAATAACGAATTTACAATTTTAGTTTGAACATTAACAATTTTATTTCAAACAAAGAATGATATATCCTACTACAGAGTGATTTATGATTTGATTATAAATCTTATGAGAAGCTCTGTAAAAAAAATAAATAAATAAATAAATAAATATCTGTCACGAAGAGTTTGGATACGCTGTCAGTTTTTTTTTAATTTGTCAAAAATAATTTTTCATTTATATGTGATCAACAAATACAGCTGTGTATATGAAAGCTCCATTAAGGAGCGGAAGTACTTCATTTCGTTCCAGGATATGCATTCGTCATTTACATATTTAATATAAAAACGTTTAGTATTACACATATAACAGTCCTTTCTAATTTTGGAATTTTTAGCTTGTCATTTTGTCAGAAAGTAACATTTTTCTTCAGAAAAAGACCGTAGACTTTACTTCCCAGTTGTACGGTTAAAGTGTGTACATATAACGTTACTATCTGACGAGCATAGGAGTATTTTCTGTGGTATCACACTGGCTCGCCCTCTGGAGAACAGTGTTTCAAATCCACCTCCGTCCATCCAGATTTAGGTTTTCCATTATTTCCCCAAATCACTCTAAGAAAATGTCGGGATGGTTCCTTTGACACGGCACGGACGTTTTACTTCCCTACGCTTACCCAAATATACGAGCGTGAACTCCGTCTGTAATGACCACGCTGTCAACGAGATGTCAATCCCCAATTTTCCTTCATTCGTCAAGATACTGAGAACGACAGCAAAATCTCATTTACAGGCTGAATGTATGAACAGAGCTAAAACCTTCAACGGAAAATATTCAAAAGTCTTTAATCTGCAATTGTTCCTACTGTCTGTGATCTATAACTTTAACAAGACCTATGATGTTTAAATAAGATACATTGAAAGAGTTTAAATAAGATACATTGAAAGACCGAGGTATCAAATGTCCACTTGCTATGGTGAAAGACTTAATATTTGGTTATATTAATTTCATAAAACAGATGACTACGACAAGTATCGATAAGCTAGGTGGAGTCAGTAACGAGAAGGAAGCCAATGTCGACATAATGTAGTCTGTCTCCAAATGCTTCTCTCTAGTCCGATTGAAAGCACGTGACATCTGTTTGTACACTTAACAACATCGTTGTTTATCAGATTTATAAGTTTAGCTGGTGCAAAGAACTTTTTCTTTAATTTGGTATTTTTATCCCATACCCTACAAATTTGAAATGAATTGATATTTCTATGAACAGCAATCTCTCTTTTTCTTTCTCTCTTTCTCTCGTTATTTTCCTTTTTTCTAAGTAACGTTCATTAATTGCGAGTAGGCCGTGACGATAAAACGATGTATTTTAACTGCATAAAAAGAGAAATAAAACGGACTCCAAAATACTCTATGACGTGAATTCTACCAAAACGAAGTGTAGCACACCGTTAGATTACAAACCATTATTATTTTTTATTTTCAATTTTGAAACTTAACGGTGAGCAGAAATAAAGATACAGTGTTAATGTTCCAATCAAGAACTGTATAATACACCATTTAATACACCTGATCATTCCAAACAAGAAGAACATGTGTGCAAAGGAATTTAAAGTTAAATTACAAAAATACAACATATGAAATTCAAATATTAAATTTAAATATATGGAAATAATCCTAAATTAAAGATAGGGCAACTAACAGGTATATTTGGGAAATCAGTGATCAGCTTGGACCAATCGGCAACCATACAGGAGAAGCAAATATAAGAAGTTTATTTATGTGGCCCTCCTCAGTGGTAGGTAAAGAAATATTTGTTTTCGGAAACGAAACAGCCGTTTTATTGCTACGAGTATATGCCCATAATTGTGTTTAACATCATCTGACAGAATTTGTCCAGCTACAAACAAATACTAACGTTTAATTTTCCATTTATACTGTAAACCGGTAACGGCAGTAATAGCGTAATTAGTCATGACCGAAGCTTGCACTGTACGGAATGATATTATGAGAGGTCTTGACAAGTTTTGTCATAGTTGAATGTCGGTTTACAGCGCGAATGACGGTATACAGAATATATCAACAGCATGGATGAACGGGAGCAATACGAATCATGACAGAAAAAACTCTCCATTTATCAACTTGCCAGAAATACGACAGGAGATTTAATAATGCACCGAGGTTCATTGGCGGTAAACAAAAACATTGACAACAAAGAAGAAACTGCAAATTTCAAACTGAAAGCAGTTACAAAATTGCTAATACTTTTGAAGGAAACGGCATCAGTGGGCAGTGGGCACATCAAACACAGTACTCTAATATGAAATACTGAAGAGTATTTGCGACTCAACACGTCTTCATATCCAGCCCTAACAAAACAACAATAGTTCATTACTGTAAAAAAAAGCTGCCACAAAGTCAACCATATACTGCAAATAACGAAAATGTTGCGAAACTGAAAAAAAAAAAAACTTTTTAGAAATGTTGCTGTGAGACGCAGCTGCAGTTAATGCGCGACGTGATGTACCACGCTATGCACGATTTCCTTGATAAAACAAGTGTTGCACAACTAATGCGATTATGAATGCAAGGGAATCTTGTGCAGTGCAATATATCATAACAGTTTAAGTTCTTGAAATAAGTAAGAACGCAAAACCTCAGTCACATAATTAAGTAACTCTAGTATTACTATTATTTGCATTTACCATTATGAATAGTTTTAAAGTTCAATAATGTTTTCTGTCATGCTCTTACGTAAGCTTTTTCGTGTTTTAACATATATCGTAACATCCATTATCTTTCATAGTAAAACTGTAAAAATCCCATATCCCTTGATTATCAGTTTGAACACACGTATCTTCATATACGTTATCAAAGGGAAATAGAACGTCGTTTCGGGCAACAGAGAGGTACTATTGCAACAAACTCGGCTCGTGCGAAAATAAAATACCGTGATTTCAAATTTCACCTGTAACGGTCATGTCTCTCTGTACACGCTAACTACCCAAAATCCTAGACGAAGATGTACGGTAATTTCACAGCAAACTTGAACGTTCCTTGGGTCAATTTGTAGGGATCATATAATGAATATCTGGCCAGGGAAACAAAAGACAGCGTAATGTAAAGCTTTAATCTAAAATTGTCGTCTGTCTCTTCCACTGCTTGAGTACGTATATCTGAAAAAACCGAAGATGAAGTTTCACTGAATTTTCCAAAGGAAACTGAACAAAAACTTATGTGAAATAAATGGTTGATTTCTTCATAAACTGATCAAGTAAACAAAACCTATCGTATTTTAAAGTTTTCATACTTTCAGAGTTGCGTCTGTGCCTGTTAGAAAACGATTATCTCCGAGATTACCAATCGAATATGCATGGCGTTTAGGCTGACAATCTCAGTGTTACTTGGGCCAAGATATAGGTGTTATTTCAGAAGAGCAGTAAAACGGGCAAAAATGTTATCATACTCTTCAGTTTACTCTAAATCTCTCTGCATCTTTGTTTGAACACCCTAATTTGTAAAACTGCTTCACAAATTGTCGCCGATATTCGCTTAGTATTATGGCACAGTCCACCGAAGAACCAAGAACAGTAATCAAAGAAGCAATAGAAGGTGCTATTGATAGTCTTAGCTCATTAACAAGGACTATAGTATATTCGGAAGCTTACATCGGTGACAGAACTGAGTACTACCGTCTTCTCCTTATGAACACAAACTAGGTTTTTAGCTGTGTGCACTGATGAGAAATTTAATTGGAGATAGCACTTTGACGACATACTGAGACGTTTGAGTTCAGCAACCTATCTTATTACGGTTATTGCAAATTGTGGTGACAAACAGATCAGTAAATTAGCTTAGAATAGCAACTTTTATTCACTGCTTTCATATTTTGGGTAATTAATCATTGAGAAAATGTATTCATTGTACAAAAGCATGTAATACGAATTATTTCTGAAGCCCACCCTAGATCATTTTACAGACACTTATTTAAGGATCTACACAGTAGCTTCAGAATATACATATTCTCTTCTGACGTCTCTTATTAATAATCCAACCCAATCCAATACTAACAGGAGTATGCGTAGTTACAACATTAGGAGAAATGATGACCTACACTAGCCAAAGTTAAATGTAACATTAGCACAGAAGGGAGTGAATTATGCTGCCGCAAGGGTCTTTGGTCACTTACTAGATAACATCGAAAGTCTGACAGATGGACAACCAGCATTTAAAGACAAAATTGAAGCAATTTATTAATGACAACTCCTTCTACACTGTATATGAATTTTTACATAGATAAAATATTATAAAAAATAAAATAAAATAAAGTTAAAAAGATATAACAAATGTATTCCATGTAATGTTATCTTCTACTGGACTGGCATGTTAGTCCACACATTTACGAAATCTCGTATTAAAGATCTATGCAACAAGTAGTAATCTAATCTGATCATTGAATGTCGAAGGCTAAGATATACGGGTTAACTGATTATACTTTGGGTGTTAAAAACTGATGATATTTATTTGCTTCTTTGGATAGATTTCGTTTCAATATTACTCCTTGATTTTGAAAAACGAATGCAAAGGGCCCCCGTCGAGGCCCATTGCGAAGTGCGCGTGTATAGATAATGTTCTAATAATACAGTATTATTTTTTAAATGTTAAAAAAATTAAGATTCAACGTCAGTGGAAAATGAATGTTAACATATGTCGGTGTTAGTGAGACATAAGGATACTTACCAAATTTTGTGGAGACACACCAAGTGAGCAAATAGGAGTATTGACGTTATCTTTCGGTCTTCCACACATTGCAACCAAACTGTCCGAAGCTACTCAGGTGATTGTAGAAACACACGATAAATAAATAAAAACACCATTAAATAGGTGTCTTCAAATTTATTGCAATATGCTTGATTCTCTTTTTATGTATATTAATAATAAATACATCGTAAGTATTTGTAACTTTTAAAAGTTAAAGTAAACCTGCAAGTGTCACAATTGAATTGTACAATGACATCGGTGAGCAGGCTATCGATTCCGGTACGTCGAAACGTCTTTGGTTTATGGCAGTAAGTTCTACATCCTTAAGAGTTATCAGCTACAAGCTGGAGGTTGGCGTGGAAAGATGGAGACTTTGTACAGCGAATTTAACGTTTTACCACAGTCTAACATATACAGTCGTGACACTCACTGCTGTGAAGGTTGTTACCAGCTGCAAGTTGCAACGACACTAACGCCTCTACCGCCGGGCAAGCCGTCGGAATACTGATGTTTGTTTATAATTATTGTTGTACATATTTAATGAAATACTTTAATTTTTATGTTACAAGCATTAGTGAAATATCAGTAGATGTACACAAAATGGAAATTAATGTAAAAATAGCCGAATTTCATTGAGTCAGTGGTATAAAGAACAACTTTGTTCTGAAAAAAATACTTACGAATATGTGTGTATTTGAAGCTTATTCCGCTGAAAATAAGTAGAATATAAACATAATAAAAACAAAATTTCTATTAAGCTCTGTTCTTATTATGACAGACAGCTTTTTGACGTGTATCAATTCCGTATGGAGTCTAAGGATTCGACTTTTTTTTTACATCTGATACATATTTCTTGTACTCGCATATTTTAGTGTAATTATTTTTTTGCTTGAAAAGTCCACGTTTTGAAGATTCTTGTAGTTTATGGTTCTACTGTAGCAATAATTGTGGAATTGAGTTCTTCTTTGTTAGAAAACAGTTTGCTTCTGCCGCTTTTTGAACGTTTGTGACGTATATCCTTCAGCTACAGCTATGATGGCTAATTTGGTACATTAAATACCGGAGTTATTTCCATCTATATACGATTACTACGTTCCATCCTTAGCGAGTTTACTGGAATAGTGGTGAAGAAACGTTAACTTTCCTGTGTGGAAAAGCGAAGTACTTTTGTCAAAGGGCAGGTTTTCTGGTGCTTCCTAGCCATTTTTTATTTTTAATAGAAAATGAAATTGTTCAGTAGAAGACTGCAGGTTACAAGATAATTGTAAATAAACTGTCCTGTAATGTACTGTTTCGTAACCTCTCAGGGATGTTCGGTAACTTAAAAAAAAGAAAAGTTGAGCTATTTTAAAATTATTACTTATTTTTATGACACTATGTACGTTCCATAACGTAGAAAGTATGTTAAAATCAATGTCAACGACACTATTCATTTTTAATACAAATAAACAATCCCTGACACGGATTTTCGTCTCAAATATGTCAAAGACATTATTGATAAATATGAAGCATTGAATTAAAATTTGTGGTGCGAACTCGGACCTCATGCTTACTAGGCAGACGTCTAAACCGTTAGACTACCACACCACTGACGAGTAAGGCGCCTTGGAATAGTCTAAGTACGATTTCCCTCCACATTACAAACTTTAATTCAGCTTCTGTGTTCCAAACAGAAGTGGCAATTATCTTTGGAAGACAGAAGCTGAATTAAAGTTTGTGATGTGGAAGGAAATCGTACTTAGACTATTCCAAGACGCCTTAATCATTAGAGGTGTGGTAGTCTAACGGTTAAGACGTCTGCCTACTAAGCGTGGAGGTCCGGGTTCGAATCCCGTCCGCACCACAAATTTTAATTCAATGCTTCATATTTATCGACACTATTCGTATTCATCCCATATTGTATTCAGAAATGTAGCTTGCTGGCCGCTTGGAGCGCTACTGTAGCTGTGTAATAAATTGCGGGAGTGTCGTGACTGTAAATCTTAGACTGTGGTTTTACTGAGTTTACTTTTTCAAGAGCATAATTATTAAAATATGTCACACGTGATTTTTCGTCAGAGGAGTATTAAATAATTTATAAGTAACGAATAAACTTTTCTCGGACACATTATTTCGAAAAGTACAGCTTCTTATTAGAACCTTACAGTAATTCACTTTCAATTCCCTGAAGGAAAGCAGAATTTCTTCTCCAGGCCTGAAAAATGGTGTCTAATAAAGAACTGGTAATGCCATCCCTAGCACTATTTAAGGGCATTGATTCGATTTCGATATATACAGGGAGCGATACCGCACAATAAACTCGGTTTCGGTGCGGGCAGTGGCGGGTTAGATTAAAACTATTTCGGCTTCTCTGTTAAAATCAAATCAAATCAGTCTCCCGATACTAAAGCCGATCTAAAAAAGATAAGTATAAATTGATTTGTTACTGAGTAAACCATCAGAGAGTATCTCTTGTAGCTAGTGGTTGCACAAAGCTTAGGTATATTATTATTACTCCAAGTAATTACGAATATATGACGTTACACTAAAACGAGAAGGAGTTATATCAGAAGATACATGAATACATGTGCAGTCACTTGCAATGTTACAATGTTTCTTACTACAGCACTAATAATCCTGCAGCATATGATACCAAGTAATTGTATTACGCATTTCGTTTTGGTATGGTGTTGAGAAAATATTGATTTATGTCTACATTACATGTGGGGCAACGCTGTTCCTTTCCTGAAGAAAGTAAGTATGCGTCTAGTTTGTTTTTAGAGATAAATTCTGTATCTAGTGCAGATAACAATAAAAAGAAAAAAGCAGAAAACGAAAGTTTCTCAGACACTTACAAAACCTAGCCACAAGTCACAGATTAATAATACAAAAAAAGGGACCAAAGGAGACTGTAATGTGTCACGTGTTATTAAACCTGCACATTATTAAGAAGACAGTGACGGAAATAATTTCGAAATTTTGAAGGGAAATAATGTTCCGTCAGATGAAACCAATGATTCGTGGTTTTCGGAATATATTCTAATTCCGTTAGACAGTAAAAACCTACGGAAATCAGTTGAACAAAATGGGTATGGTCTAGAAACGCAGTAACAAAACTAAAACAACGGTAGTGGAACTAGGCAATGTTTGGAGAATTAAATTAGCAAAGCATGCAATTAAAGTTATAGACGACTTAAATAATTTGGACTCACTATAGCTCAAGTATATAAATTATAAAGTGTATTTTGAAAATAGCAAGAGAAAGTATCTTGAGAAGAAATACTTTAAGAGTACTCAGTCTCAAATGCACAGCAGCAGCAACAACAACAACAACTCTTAAATATTAGTTTCCGGTATACGGTTCTTGTACTCAATCAGTATTTGTCCCAATAAGCCAGTGGTAATAAGACTATTAGTTTGAAAAAGAGTACTGAAGATTAGATGGGTCGATCACGTGACAATTATGTTGGTACTGAATCAAGCTGACTGATTTTGAAGAAATTGACTGAAGAGAGGGAACGATTGATTGCTCAAAAATAAATTTTTAATTCGATAATGGAGGGTTGGTTCAAGGCTAAACTGCAGAGAGAGACAAAGACTTGGATGTAGAACATGCAACATCCTACCTAGTCGTGTATAGGGCATTTTAATCATGTGTCTGTGGATCAGTGATGGAGTTTATATAGCTTACCATAAAAATTCAGTTCAGCACACAGTATCTGGTACATTACTATCGGAATATGCTGTAACATGCATGAAATCGATTAACAGCTGTAAAATTATGTAGGAAACACAGCTCAGAGACTGTGGATCAATGAAATTACAGTTGCTTATAGGGCTAGGGATAAGATGAATTAATTTCAGTATTTTCTGCATTTTAAAATTACTCCATACCAATAAGATATCACCATAGATAGATTAAAAGATATTTTTCAATAAGTACAATAATTAGGAGGCAGGAGGACAAACTTCCAACAGTGATAGCTATAAAGAACTATAAGGGAAATGGTCAAAATAAGAATAAAGTTTCGCTCTTCTATTTGCATCGAAAAGCCAATTAAGGTTTAACAGTTAAGAAGAGAAATGTAGCAAAAAGTTTTAAATTGAAGATTAGCTATACAGATTAAAAGGAATACAATTTACACCATATTTGCCCAAGTAAGGTTATCAAATGGAACTGTTAAGTTAGTAAAGGTAATTCGGCAGAAGAGAGTGATCCAAACAGTAATTTCTGCTGCGATAAAAAGGAACAACAGTGGCAATTTCTTAAATAGAAGAATGCAAAACAGGAATTTGCAGTTCTTGAAATTCAGTAGGTACATAAAGATTTCAGAAAAGTATTTCAACTGCAGTTACATATACTAAGGATAACAGTATTTTCTAATTGACAGAGAATGAAAAACATTAAAAATCACACACCTCAGCTTCCAACCTGACAGGTTGAGTGAACTTTCCATACAAAAAAATGCATCAATAAAACACATTCTGCAGGGTATAGGGTGACCATATTACTATTGATGTAAGAAAATGAATACAATTACCAAAGGTATGTATGCACATGGGGAAACATAAACTAAAAGAAAGCTACTAATTTGTGGCTTTACTATCGGATACATTATGAAATCAGAAAGTACCATAGCACCTTGGACATAAAAATGCATGCATGGTTGCTCCATTTCATTTAATTATTGACATTATAAACAGAAACATGTAAAGCAATAGGAATACTTAATATACTGGCATTAACACTGGCTTGAAAGTTCTTTGCATTTAACTCGAAGATATGCTGTGGAAAAGATATGTTGGCTGCGTAAATACGCTAAATAAAACTATTCTCACAGAAACGAAGTCCCTGACAAAACAGCAATTAAAAAAAAAATAATTGAAAAAACCACACAAATGAAATAATAAAGTCAATTAAAGGAATCTCTACGAAAATTATTGGCAAAGTGCCTATCAAAAACACTGACTTGATTATGTAAATAAAGAATAGGAAAATTAACGAGATTGTAAAACATTGTTACCTTCTGGAGGGCAGCGAACTTTTATAATGCTTTAGTATGAAATTAATGTTTTCACTCTATATTTTGTAATAAGGCGACAGGTTTCAATTTTATGCTATCATCCTCAGGCCGATTTGTCTCATGTTGATGCTGAGAGGATGGTCGTGAGGCGCTTGTAGTAGCCACACGCTCATCGTCTCAGCATCAACGTGAGAGAAATCGGTCTGGGATGATCTCAACATAAGGTCGAATCCGGTGTCCTTATTATAAAATATAGTAGGTTTTATGCGATCTACATTGATATTTTGATATAAAAACAGGAAAATGTTATACAGACAATTTATAAAACTGAATGTTAAATATTAACTTTTTTGTAAATTTATATTTATTTATATATTTTTTACCTTGATCAGATTTATCGTCGCCTTCTTCCTCACTGATTTTTCCTTATACGTCTCTATACCTTTGTACTTCCCACCCTCCTTCCTTCCTCGAAATATAATACAATTATTTTAAAATTTAGTCTAATATAACTTAAAATCTGTAGTATAATATTGATATAAATGGATTTTCAAGTGATTTCTCACATATCAACATTACGTTTTAAATGAATTTGACTTTTCGTTTTAGCTGCAGACGCACAAGGTAACAAAGGAGATTAATACAGGCCTCATACTGTTAGAATGTATGTATTGGAGTAAAGGGACACAAAAGGAAAATATTCACATTAGGACTGGGCTGAATGAATTAGTGCCTTCTTCCAAGCCCATCGTTGCAAACTCTCAATACTGCATCTTACCCACGTCTGTGACGGTTTGATGAGCTGTTATACAGGCTAGAGGCAACTCAATGAGAAGCACCCTGGAGCCACAGTGCAGACGTGTTTACTACAGGGATAAACATAAAACTGCCGATAAGGTGGAACTCGTCATCTGACAAATTCAGAGTACTACGTAGTCACCCTGACCAACTAATCTTCTGGATGTGGGGTATTTTCCAGTGAAAATAATTTCAAATTTCCAATTACAAGTGTTACTAGTATTATTTGACACCCTTTATTTTGATGACTGATGTTCATATCGATGTTTTAAAGTGATATAAACCTTGAGGAACTGTGAATTGGAACACGGCTACCAAGGTTTTCTACTGTTTAATTATTGTGGGGGACCATATTTCTCGGTATTTTATTGCGTGATTACATAAATTTCATATTTGATGTTGTTTTTAAACGTCAATCATTTTTCACAGTACGACTAAGTTTCAAGGAATAAAAACTAATTAACTTTGTACATGAGGAGTACTACAATATTACCAGTACTGGCTGATATTTGGACCTGGTCTGTTGAAAAGATTCGGAAGCATTCTTAATTTCGCGCAAATGGAGTGTTGGAGAGAATTTCGTTGGAATCCCTACAGACACCGGGAATTTCATTATTGTGCTTGTGTTAGTAATTTTCCCGTGCTGTACTGAGTAGAACTTTGCATCGCACAGTTCGCGTAATTAGATATTGCAGAATAAGAAAAGTGACGTGTCTGCATTAAATTTTATGCGAAACGTAAGAGAACCCTTACAGAGACATACGAAATGATGCAGAAACATTATAGTGATGAGTGCTTCAGGCGTACTCAACGTTACGAATGGTTGACGCGGTTTTAAAATGGCTGAACGGAAGTTAAAGGTGACCCTGGTTCAGGACGCACTTTGACGTGTAGAGACGTCTACCATAACAGGAACGTCAACGAAATTGAGCGAGGCAAACGGAGACTGACTGTCC
The DNA here is from genome assembly GCA_026315105.1 of Locusta migratoria. NCBI lineage: Eukaryota > Metazoa > Arthropoda > Insecta > Orthoptera > Acrididae > Locusta > Locusta migratoria. Next base: position 279,074,463 of record CM048744.1, read on the forward strand.
GAGAGATGGAAGATGAATATAAAATTTCATTTAGATCATGTCATGAAATCAGGACACAGCGCCTTGTAATGCGCCGTGCTGGTGCTAAGCCGGCCGCGTTGGCCGAGGGGACTGAGGCGCTCCAGTCACGGTCTGCACGACCACTACGGTCGGGGGTTCGAACCCCCCCTCGGGCATGGAGATTTGTGCCGTCCTTAGTCCTAGCTAGTTCGTAAGTAGTCTGTAAGCTTAGGGACTGATGGCCGCTAGTTAAGTCCCATACGTTCTACAAGCATTTGAACATTTGAATGCTGGTGCTAAGTTCGTCCCAGTGATAAAGTGTCAAGGCCGGAAAGACCATCGCATAGGAGTATGTGCAGAGGTCTCGGGTCGCGCACCTTTGCGCTTTCATTCTCCTTACTTTCCAGACCTGCTCCTTCAAACTTTCATTTATTTTCGAAGATGAAAATCCAATAGAAATAAGAATGATTTTCAACGACAGACGAGATAAAAGAAGGAGCTTCAGGATCCCAAAGAGGAGACGCCGTTGTAACTGGCGTTTCAGTTGACGAGCAGACTATTTCGAAAGAGACCCTACACAATAAGTAAAAGATAAACGTAGAAATATTTTGCGTACAAACTCCGACAGGCCTCAAATGTATTTAAGGATTGCACATTATAGAATACTTTTGCTTAAAATAATTTAAACGTCTCTTACATCATAAAAAATCTAAATTTGTGAACATAGATCGTGCTGAGTATAGTACCGTGTGCGGAGAACGGTAGTTTATACACAAATTAAAAATTCCGACTATAGACGACAACTAACACATTATGTTTTAATAGTTTTTTTGTAGTTGACAGACGGTAGTAAACCTTAAATGCACCATGAAAAGCTGCTGCACATCTGTTTGTAGACAAAACAACACCTGTAGTCCAGTGTTAACTATAATAATTGTTGTATTGGCACTATGCCGTTGAAAAAACGCGTAAATTCATATGTATGCATTTCACCGTTACAATCATTTTATACACCATACCTGCTGACTGCAATTTTTGATTTATTGCGATGTGTTTGTTAACCTATAAAATTTTTTACCCTGTTAGATCAATACATCATTAAGGTTCTGTTGTCAAAAAATTTTTTTGTACCCTGTTAGATCAATACATCATTGGGGTACTGTTGTCAAAACCTTTTTTTTTTTTTTTTTTTTTTTTTTTTTTTTTTTTTTTGTGGATTTCTGTCTAGTGGTTATCGAATTCGATGTGGTAGTCAATACCGGAGATATCAGAAAATGAACGCCATACCAGGTAATGCAACAAGTGTTGACAAAATGTTTAGAATTAAAAGAATGAAGAAACCAACATACGCGTTTAACATGAAAATATATCCCGGATATTAATTCTGTTCTTTATTTTCGGCTGATAGTTGTAACATAAAATCTGTACGTTGACCGTCGATCATGAGGTTATCAATGGATTAGAGTTGGTGCTACTCAGTGACTGCCTTGAGAGGCAGGAACTGGTTGTCACGTGTGAGGCTTTGTACTTCTCCCTACGCTAAGGGCGACTCGTGCGACCTCTTGGATAAAGCACGGCGTCACATAAAGGCCTGAATGCAGCCCTGTCTTGTAGAGGTGACACACGCCACCTCGTCCCGTATGAAGGTCGGACGGTGTGACCCCCCTCCCCCCGCCAACAAAGCTGTATTCCATTGGGGACACGCGCTGGAAGTCACAATAGTGGCTACTGCGGCAAACAAGACTGTGAGGCTCTACAGCTATTGAGTTTCTGCTTCTTCTGTTGCAGTCTTCAGGTTCCTGACACACATCCTACAAGGAGACGTGTCCCACCTCTTCTGTCGCTACATCTCCTACCGTTCTTATCGGGACACGAAGTCAATTTCACTCGCACGGTAATTGAATGAGAAACAGTTAAATGCACGAAGTTGAGTGAAAGAACTTCGAGAGGAGGACGTTTTCTTTCCATTTCTAATACACTGCACGTAATAATTCGAATTGTCCTATTCGAAAAGCTTTTGCAGAAAGCAACATTTACAAACTGTAGTGGGACGGATTATTGTCTCCGCTACATATGTCAGCTCAGTTTGTGCAGGATAACTTGCTTATATTTGTGTTCTTAAATGATTTTTATGTAAATGTTTAATGTTATATGATTTTTATGTTTTTATATTTCATGTGCTGTGAGGCGATTCAACCTACGAGGGAAACATCTTCGACGCCGATTCCAAGGAGTAAATATCCGGTCACATCAAGTCGTGGGTCGACGGCCACGAGGCGGTTGTCGACGCAAGAGTTTACATTATTATCGAAGTTTTATGTTAAAACACCAAATTTAAAACGTCAGTTTCCTTTTGTCTGTCAATGACTACATATGTAAGTCATAGAAAGCAGTAAATGTTATTGTGTTTAAACTCGACGATAGTATCAGAGTACATCTTTTATGAAGAATTATTATACGGTAAATAATATATTAATGAAACGAGGAGATGATATAATTTAAATATTCTTCAATCTGAAGGAAGATTTATTATGAATTTTTATTGGTGGGAAAGTTACATCAAGAAGACTTCGATAAATGTTTTTTTAGAACTTTAATTAATCGATCATACACATCGATCGATAATCATTGAAGAAATATTATTTTTTTTATCCGTGGCTATAGCAACGACCACAAACTGAAGAATTTCTTTTGACAGTCTTATCTATGAGAGAACTTAGAAATATTTTAACAGGAGTGACTGTTAAAGACTTCTCCACTCAGCGCATGAATCTGATTTTGAAATATTGCAACGTATAAAGATTTAACATGAACATTTTTTTAAATTTATTTTTATATAAATTTTTATAGGCGAGTGGACACCTCAAGGATTACAAAGTCTAACACGGCCATATTCAACTCTAATCACACAAGACGAGTGCTTTTGAAGATAATGTTTTAGCACACGTTCCGCCGCACGAAGTGGTCGTTCCGCCACAACACGTTCCGCGTAGCTGACGTATCGTGTTAATGAACTGTATCTGGTAATCGGAATCTCAGTGTTATAGAGATAAAAAAAACTGCAACAATATTTCCCTATTACTGCACAATGAATTTATTCCAATGAAGTAGTAGGCATAAAAGTAAAAAGTAGTATTCCTGACTGGCAGTCAACATTACATAATTATATCTTTAGACTGTGCAGCAAATATATTTTAAAAACAATAACAAGAATTTTTAACTATATTTATGACTTATGAAGCCATTGATATCTATATCTATAAATGTGAATGTCTGTTCGGTGTACGTTTATCATGTCTGAACCACGAGACATAAAGAGCATAAGTTCTCTTTAATGTGCTCAAATGTTTGTAACTCTATTGGACCAAACTACTGTTCTCATTAGTCCCTAAACTTACAAACTACTTAAACTAACTTGCACTAAGTATAATACACACACCCATGACCGAGGGAGGCCTCGAACATGTGCGGCAACAGTCGTCCGTAGCGTGATCGTCCTGTGGGAAATTTTCTGTTAATTTCTTGATTTTTTTACATAATGTCTTCTAGAGAAGAATCAGTAGCCATTAATTTTATTTCTTCATTGATACAAACATTTCAGATGTCGAGTTTTAGGTTAATTTTACATTATCTTCAGATATCTATTTTCCAACACACCTCTTATGTAAGAGGCTATAGCCGTAACTTTGATAACCGTGAGGCTGATGCCCTCTTAAATAAGAGACTTCTTGGAAAATAGAGATCCTAAATGATATGAAATTAAAATGGAAACCGGTCATGTTGAAATGCGTATATAAAGTTTAGTTCAAATGTTATGCAGCAATCTTTGGCTGGCATATTTCTCCAGGACACTATATGCAAATTTAAATGAATAGTCACATCGCATGTCTCGTAACATAAAAAAAAACTTCTTGTTGGATTGTTAGCGGTAGTGAAAATGTAATTAGTAATTGCAATTGGTAGCAATCCTCGATGCTTGTTAGATCGATTAACTTAAGGCTTTTCTTTTTCTTTTGTATAATCATTTAAGTAAGCAGTGAGGGAATGGAAGGAAAAATTTGGAGAGGGAATTAAAGTTCAAGGAGAAGAAATAAAAGTTTGCTTTTTGCCGATGACATAATAATCCTGTCAGAGGCCGCAAAGTATCTGGAAGAGCAATTGAATGGAATGGTCAATGTCTTAAAAAGAGGTTATAAGATGAACATCAACAAGAGTAAAAGAAGAATAATGGAATGTAGCGTCAGAGAATCAGATGGTGCTGAAGGAATTAAATTAGGCAATGAGGCAATAAAAGTAGTAGACGAGTTTTGTTACTTGGGTAGCAAGAGAAGTTCTGATGGCCGAAGTAAAGAAGATATAAAATGCAGAATGGCTATGGGAAGAAAAGCGTTTTTGAAGAAGCGAAACTTGTTGACATCCATTATTAGTTTAAATGTTAGGAAGTCCTTTCTGAAGGCATTTGTCTGGAGTGTAGCATTGTATGGAAGTGAAGCGTGGACAATAAGATGTTCAGACAAAAAGATGATAGAAGCTTTTGAAATGTGGTGCTACAGACGAATGATGAAGATTAGGTGGGTAGATCACGTAACTAATGAGAAGGTGCTCAACAGAATTGAGGAGATAGGGAATTTCTGGCGTATTCTGACGAAGTGAAGGGATAGGTTGGTGGGACACATCCTGAGACATCAAGGAATCATCAACTTAGCATTGGAAGGAAGTGTGTGGGGTAAAAATCGTAGAGGGAGACCGAGGGACGAATACAGTAAGCAGATTCAAAGGGATGTAGGTTGCCGAAAGTATTCTTAGATGAAGAGACTTACACAGGAGAGGTTAGCGTGAAGAGCTGCATCAAACCAGTCTGCGGAATGAAGACCACAACAACAACAACAACAATTATTTATAAGGTCCTATCTACTGAACAGGTGGTCATTACCCCATAGTGATTCTTCCTGTAGATAAGGAATATATGTGATTAGTTCAACTGAAATTGGTCCAGTATTTTGGCGGAGATACGAATCATACACATACAAGACAGGCAAACAACCTTCTTTTTTATAATACAGATTTTTGATTCAGAGGCAATTAGCTTCCTAAAAAATATTGTAGTTAAACTGTAGTTCTTCCGAAAAAGATACCCAAGGCTAGAGTAATAAACCTCCTGCAAATCACTGGTCATGTAATATTCGTTAAGGTTCAGCGTAACGCAAACCCATGATAATGAGAATTTCAGCCAGTTTCTTTTTTCAGCGAACGCGGGGGCAGATTGGAACTGCAGACACATCCCTGAACGGAAACGCTCCGCGGGAGACTTCCTCAATTTTTCCTCGATTTCTGAGCAGCCTAGCAGAGCACGCAGGGGAGAGGCTTTTTGGGCGTGAGACGTGGGCGCGCGCGGCGCGGGTGATTGCGTTCCTTGCGAGGGAAATTGAGTAATTACGGCCGCTCTCCTCCTGGGCTATTTTGGGCCCTCAAGTGCGCTGCCGACTGCAGCCTATCAGCGACTGTAATGACGCAGCAGACACCAAGGCGGCCGTGGCGCACGCGCACTCGCGCTGCAATTGGCCAGCGCGGGGGGCACCGCGACCAGAAACTGTTACTTTTCAAAGGTAACGGTTCGTAACACAGTTATTATTTCTATAAAGTAACTTCAGCTGTAACGAAGCTCTTTTCCTCAGTAAATGTTTAACGGAAGAACATAATTCCTAATAGCCTTCATTATAGTTCTTTTTTATTTAATGAATTGTGGGGCACCGCGTCACTCGTAACGGCGCGATCAAGAACTGTTACTTTTCAAATGTAACAGTTCGTAACACAGTTATTATTTCTATAAAGTAACGTCAGCCGTAACGAAGCTCCTTTCCTCAGTAAATGTTTAACAGAAGAACATAAATCCTAATTGCCTTCATTATAGTTTTTTTATTTAATGAATTTGTCAATTTTGGTGTCCCATTAGCAACATGTTCATGGCCCAGCGTCAAGACTGATACAACTATCCAGACAGTATGCTTAACGGGACCTCCATCTAAATGACAAACTTCTCCCGTTTCCAAATATGTATGGTTTATTTACATTTAAATACTTGTTATAGTCGTAAACGCTCGTTGAACAAATGTCTACACAATGGCCACACTGATGCTTAAGGCAAGGAATATCGCCATAAATATTCTATGCCTCCCACAGTCATGGAAACAGTAAATCCAATATACTGGGACCTTGCAGATAAACAATTGCTCAGCAAATATCTACATGGCCGTACACAAAATCCTAATGAGAGTTACAACAGCTGCGTGTGGCAATGAGTACCGAAAACAGTGTTTGTTAGATGGACAATACTCAAAATAGGTGTGATGGATGCTGTTATCTGTTTCAGTGATAGTGTAAGTATCAATACAAAAGTTATGGACAAATTAGGCATCCAACCAGGAAATAATACGATAGATGCGCCGACTGCCATATACCGTCAGCTACGGAAGCCACCTTAAAGAGTCTAGAGTAAGGGAAAGACTCCTGAACAAGTTTGCAGAGGATATAGAAGCAGCTCGCCAGTAATATTATGCCAGTGGAATGTTTACAAAGTGGCATACGGTGAGTCAAAAGCACTGTGAACATTCTTTTCTCATTTTCTCGAAACTACATTTTCAGAATATTAGGTAGATATATCTTCATAATGACTTTAATACATTACAGAAATGATCTACGTTTGTTATTCTGAATATAATTTTAACAATTATTTTTAGGGAAAACGTTAATAAAGTGTAATTAAGGTTTTTCTGTTTCCTCAGTTATACTCCAAACTACAAAACAAGATGCATAAGTGTTCATAGGAATGTTTACAGCAGCCTGCCACGGTCTAAATGCTATTAGACTGAAGATTCACCGGAAATTGGTTTCACTATGCGAATGAGTATTATGAAAATATCTACTAGGCAAACTATTGTAATTCCTAAACTATTAGAGGTATTTCAATAAATTTCCTATTACAACTTGCGTTAATGTCATTCAGTGTTGGCACAAAAGTGTCACTTCCTCCGCGTTGTAGATCAAGCGTATTTTACACCGCAAACAAGGTATGAAAATGCAGTCGGTTCACGTTTGCGTCCCCTTAATGAATGACATCGTCTGTTTAACCTGGTATTGATACGTCTCGTAAATGTTAGTTATTAGAGGTCTATCGCATGCATCGATACCATGTTAAACAGAGAAAACCATTCATTAACGATACAGACTGGATAGTTGTTTCAATTTGAGAAACGGAAGCCTGAAGATAGTGTTAATGGGACAATATTCAACAAAGGCAATAGGAGTGATACGCAAATTTAGAGGTCTTTATCACAGTAGCATTATCGAACGCACACTTTCATCAAACATTATGAACTACCACGAAAAGAACGACCTATTGACCTATAGTGAACATGGATTCAGGAAGTATCGTTCTTGTGAAACACAACTCTTAACTTACGTGAAGTGGTGAGTGCTATCGACGCGGGATCTCAAATCGATTCCATATTGCTATATTTTCGCAAGGCTTTGACAATGTACCTGCTACTAATCAAATTCCGTGCTTATGAAATATCGTCTTAGTTCTGCGACTGGAGTCGCGCTTTTTCCTGTCAGGAAGCACACAGTACGATGTAACTGGTAAAAAGTGATCGAGTAAAACAGGTGACATGTGGCGTTTCCCATGGAAGTGTTATAGGGCCTCTTCTGTTCCTCATCTTTACAAACGATTTCGGAGAGAATACGTGAAGCTCTAAGTGTTCGCGGATGTCGCTGTCATTTATCGGTTAAGTCACCACAAGATCAAAAGCAACTGCAAAACGATTTAGATCAAATATCTGCATAATGCAAAAAAATGTCTATTGACCCTAAATAATGACAGGTGTGAAGTTATTAATATGAGCACTGGAGCACTGAAAGAAATCCGTTAATCATCATTTAAAATATAAATGAGACAAATCTAAAGGCCATAAATGACACTAAATACGAATTACAATTACGAACAACTTAAATAAGAAAGAACACACAAAGGTTATTGTAGGGAATCCGAACCACACGCTACGTTCACAATTGCAGAATACGTAACAAATGCAACAGTTCTACTAAGTAAACTGATTACACTGCACGTGTGCGTCGTATTTTTCAGTATTGCTGCACATTGTGGCTTCCCCACTAAGTGGAACAGGTGGATGATGCAGAGAAAGTTCGGAGAAGGGCAGCTCGTTTTGTATTGTAGCGATGTAGGGGAGAGAGTGTCACGGAAATGATGCACGAGTGGAGCTGGAAATCATTAAAGGATAGGTGTTATTCGTTACTGCGAGATTGCTTTCACCAGCTTTCTCCTCCGAATGTGAACATATTTTGTTAGCAACCACGGAGAAAGGAAGACATGTTCATCATAATAAAATAAGAGAAATGAGATCGAAAACTGGTAAAAGAACTGTAATTAGGTTGTTGTATTATCTGCTTAAATACTTAAAAACTACGATACCAACTTCCATAAATATATGTCGCTTATGAAATTTACCCGGTGTTCAAAAATGTTCAAATGTTTGTAGAGCTTATGGGACTTAACTACGTGGTCATCAGTCCCTAAACTTACAAACTACTTATGAACTACTTACGAACTAAGACGGCACAAATATCCATGCCCGATGGGGGACTCGAACCCCCGACCGTAGTGGCCGTGCAGACCGTGACTGGAGCGCCTCAGTCTCCTCGGCCAACGCGGCCGGCTTACCCGGTGTCATTTAGTCTTTTTAACATCTGTAACGTTTTTCCTTAAGCATTATCAATTTTGCATAATACTCTGAAACAAATACAACAATGATTTGATGCCTGAATTATATAGTTTTGAATATTGTTACTGCATTAAATTTCCACTTATTCGTTCAAAACATCCATAGGATACGATTTCACGAAACGTGTTGTCATTTTTGCCATTGCACCGGATCGGTACACATGTGTAAAGTTAGTAGCACTTCATCTTTCGTTTCATTATTAAAAATTTCAGTAAGTGATAGCGAAGACAAATAAGACTTGTAGATATTACTACACACGTGGTTTATATTTTTTGTACATCTATCACAATGTTCAAAGCATCATTCGCATCCTAATACACTTACTATTGATAGCCGATACTTCAGTTTACAAGCCGCGGCGCAGCGGCCGAGCTCATTGAGGCGCGATGCTCCGATGCGCGAGGCCGTTCACCATCGGGGGTTCGAATCTCCCGTCGGGCTTGGATGTTTCTGCCGTCGTTAGTATAAGCTAGTTCATAAGTAGTTTGAAAGTTTAGGGACTGAAGACCCCGTTGTTGAGTCCCATAAGCTCTACAAACATTTGAACACTAGTTTCCATCTTAACATGTCAATGTTGTGATACCTATAGATGAACTTGATAATGTCTTTTAATATTAAACATAAGAATGTATTCAGAATACGAGGAGACATTTCTCAATATTGTTTTTTAATTTGTATGCTAACACATCAGTACACAGGTATTCAAACATTCAAACACACATCATCTTCTAGATACGATGAACACAATACGTTCTAATACATACCAATAATTCTTTCCAGTCTACAGTACAGTTTTTGGCACCTATATGATCAGCTTTCATAACACAGTTTCCTTTTATCCACAAGCTTCACCCACATATACATATGTCACATACATTCCACACTTTCCTCCTCCCCCGTCCGTCATACTCAAGAGCCCTTCTCTCACACCCGTCTTGTACATTCATCTCTTTTGTTCTTACTTCTCTAATCATTTTCTCCTGCCCCTCTTTATCACTTCCTCTTTATCCTCCCATCCTCTTTCGATTTCCTCCTAATCCTTCCCCTCCTGCCCCCTTTCTGTGTTATTCTCCTTCATTATTTTCACCTTCTCGTCTTTCAGGTCACACACACGTATATATATATATATATATATATATATATATATATATATATATATATATATATATATATATATATATGTGTGTGTGTGTGTGTGTGTGTATGTGTGTGTGTGTGTGCGTGTTGCATGTTTGTAACTGTGTATTACTTCTCTTCAGGGATCCCTCTATGTCATGGATATAACATGAATAACAAATGAGAAGATTTCTGTTGTCAGTCACTTAATTTACATGGGTAGTTTGTCAAAGAATGCTGTAGCAAAGATATATTTAGTGGGAAATGCATATCATCTAGAAAGTAAATTTCACCGATAAAATACGTGTCATTTGAAATATGGTGCTGTAGGAGACTGCGGTAGGTTAAATACAATGAATAATATATACTCAAGAGTCCTTCTCTCACACCCGTCTTTTACATCCCCTCTTTTCTTCTTACTTCTCGAACCATTTTCTCCTGCTCCTGTTTATGAATCGTATTGGTAACAAATAAATTTATGCCATAACTTTGATGTACAAGGGACCTGTCGATAGAACACAATATGAGACTTTAAGAAATAGTTGGTTTGGGAACGTAAGGAATTATGGTGAACGGAGATAAAGACCTCATACAGCACGTAAGTTTAAATAGATGTAGGTGGCTGTAAGTATGTGAAGACTCGTGTATAGGGTAGTTTACCATGTAGAATTGCTTCACACCACTTTGTTGACTGAAGCGTCAATAACAGAATAATGGTGCATGAGAATACATATAATAATTATTTATTGATCTATATATCCTCAAAGCCGGCAATATCACAAATCTGAAAGAAAAAACTCTGATACCCCAACAAAAAATATGTATATATCTTTCCCATAGGCGAAGATAAAAAGACGGGAACTTGCGTCTCGATCTATCTGGAACCTTAAAAATATTTAAAGAAAAAAATTACTGGCATATTTACGCAAGTATAACGTAACTAGATACGTAATGTAAAATAATACAATATGAAACATAGCATAATGTCATACAAAACGACATTTCTCATGTCATACAATATGACGATACGTACCATTGACCGAGCGAGGTGGCGCAGTGGTAACGCACTGGACTCGTATTCGGAAGGATGGTGGTTTTTCCATGATTTTCATAAATCACTCCAGGCAAATACCGGGATGGTTCCTTTCAAAGGGCACGGCCGATATCCTTCCCCATCCTCACTCAAAAACTCCGAGCATTAGCTCTGTCTCTAATGACCAAGCTGTCAACGGGAGGTTAAACCCTAAGCCTTCCTTCCGTACCATTGAAGTTTAGGATGCATGTATTCCTGTTCATGGATACTTGCTGTTATATATGCACTACCCTGAGAATCAGGGTTAACTCGTAAGAGAGCGCGAATATCTCAAGTGTTTTTATTTATATGTCTTACAAGTTGACAGATAAATAAAGAATTTGATTCTCCTATTTTGAATCTTGGAATTGAAACAGGACATATTTATCTTGCTTCGTACTGTGATAGGAGCATTTTTCATTCTAATTTCGAGCTTTCATTCTACCACAACAATTTATATATCGTTGTCGGCTGTGGTTATGCATTAAGTCGTCAAAATTTCTTCGGCAACTTTTATAAAAATGCGATCTTTATGATTATCTTTCTGTACTTACTTAGAAGCTTACTGAAATTGTTAGCAATGAACGAAAAGGCAATTAACTGACAAAGTACACACATCAAAAAACGTGTGGCATCAAAATGGTTGCAAGGTCTCATGAACAGTGACGATGAACTCGTATATCGCATCAAGAATGAAGTTTTTTTAGATTGTCCACAGATGTTACTCAACCCCTACAAATATTTTAACAGTCACCCACTAGCAGCTCCAACGCGACGGAGTGGATGGTCATAACACCAGAAACCGAGTACACTGGTTGTTTTGTCTGTAGTTCTACAATGCCTAGACACGATTTCCGAAATATTTTCGTATTCAGAATGTTACTTTGTGTAAATAGGCACTCCCATCAAGGTAGTTTTCCAGACGTTTCGGCGGGAAGCAGAGCAATGTTGTTCGGGCGTGAAGGAGGAACCGGTCATCCGAAGGCTACCACAGCAGCTGATGAGTGCTGCTGACGGATTTGAGGTCGGAGGAACGCTGAGTGTCATGCCACCGTGCAGCCACAAGAGGTCGTGCTTCGACTCAAATTGTAAATAATAGGCTGATTGACGTACAACTTCATTCCAACTTTGGCACCTAGACTCCATGCACCACGCTGCAGATTGGCCCAGCAGTATTTTGAATGGACTCTTGTCAGTATTAGCAGCAAGTGTTATTCATGGATGAAACTCGAATGTGTCTTCAACCAGAGAATCTTGGGATATGTTTTTGGAACCAGCCTGATCAGTGTGAACGTCTTAGAAACATCGATTAGCGAGTGTGGGAAGGTGGTGGTACCCTGATGGGTTTGGGTGTAATTATGTGGGCCCACCACTGGTGGTTGTAGAAAGCAAACAAACAGCTAAAATATCGGCAGAGTTTCGGTGAGGGAATCGTCTTAATTGACGGCAGTTCTCGAGCTCATCGTGCACATCCTGCGAATACGTACATTTATGATAACTACATCGCAAGATTACAATGTTCAGCTCGTTCTCTACTGTCATAGAGCTTAGGGGAGAGCGGGGCAAGTTGAGACAAATTTCAGGTTTTATTTTATTACATTTTTGGTTTTAATTATTTTTTAATTAGGAAAATTATGATATTACACTTCAATTATTTGTACACTTTTCTATGGCATTGACGCTTTGATTAACCACATATATCTCCCAAAATTAAAATATTTGTTTAATGCTGCAAAGTGTATCAATATTCCCCATATGGGGGCAAGTTGATACTAGCGAGAGGAAAGTTGATACAAGTGTAAAAATAATAAACTAACTGACATTAAGGTAGCAAACAATCACTCAGCAGAAAATCGAAAAAATTTATTTACCAGAATATAGTACAAAGGTAGTGTGAGACATATTATTAACTTATGTTAAACACACAGATTATAAGATTGTTCCATAACCTACTCAGAACCACTGATTACAAAGTCAGGTGCAATGGGTACAAGTGTACAAAATACAGTCTTTGACACATTCTATATTACCCCTTTTATTTTTTTTTTTTTTTTTTTTTTTTTTTTTTTTAAGAAATGCAGTGTACCCAGTCCTGACCTGGCTGGGTCAGTTTGCCCCAGCTACGCGTATCATATCATGCTCCATTGAATAATTGTCTCTTAAGTGAAACTAACATCTAAAATATAAAGTTTACAACGATGAAACTATCATGAAATTCTTACCAAACAATAGGCATTTAACAGTGAGATTCCTGAAGAATATTCTCTTGCTGTTACCCAAACTCAAACACACGAGCCAAAAATTAGTTTCTACTCATGAAAACACGATTTCAACAATAAAAACGTGTAGAGTAGTCTGTTGACAGCTGGACGCCGTGTGGCACTTAATCGCGGTAAACAACAGCCTCTACTCACTCACGTCCGCCCTGCGCATGCATGTTAGCTCACAGTCCTATCTTTGTCAACTTGCCCAAGTATCAACCTGCCCCTCTCTCCATTACCAATTAATGTTTTCGTAAACAATAAAGAGCACTGAAATATTCTTTTTGCATATTTCTTTTCTAGTTTTATGCAAATGCTCATGAACCCCTACAATCTTGGTAATGCCCATTTTCTTATGTGTGTAGTATCAACGTCTAAGTCCACCATTGTCTGGACGTCCAACAAGTCTCAGCACATTATGAATGTATATCTCTGCTATTGATAGTGACTACTGGATTATAGAAATGGTTTTGACTGTATTCATTTGGACGTAAAATCTGAGCGGAGCTCATAAAAATGGTCCCATTAGCTTATAGCATTCACTTTTGTCCAACTGACATCTTTTTCTAAAGCAATTAACCGATTCGCATTTTTTCATTTATTTATTTGTTTATTTTGGTCGGCAGCTCCCATTTGTCATTCAAATCTTTCATATATCCTCTAACTCAGCTGCAGTAACAGAGATGTCTTGTTGTACATACAAATAGACGATGGTCAGAGTCAAACCAAAAGCTCCGCACCCATGCTCGTAGTTCAGATAGTAACCCAGCACGAAGGCTTTTGCAAACGCACTGTAATGACGTGACAGACGTATGCGAATCTAAACGTCTGGAAAAGTCTACTACACTGTTCTTTCAGTTTCAATTTATATTACTATGTAAACAACGACATCAAATTGTCCTTGCTGTTTGTCTTTTATTTGTATGCTACTTCAGTAGGAGGTGGAGTAACTCTGAAAATGAAAGATAAAAGCAAAACTTGGTGACGTTTCTTTAAAGTCTGAAGCTAATCAGTCAGCATAAAAAGTTCATAACTTGAAGAGAAAACAAGATGCACTATTTATCAGCTTGCACTTTTCGATTTGTTTCGACAATTACAGTTTAATCATCTGCAAATGAGGTCTACCACTGTCTCCAGTCTTTAACATACAACGAGGACGGTAATGGTCCTACGATGTAACGTTACCGAATACCATTCTATTATCTTCCAATGTGATTTTCATGGCGTCTGCAGTTATATTACACGAACATTCTCGTATTACCGTCAGGAATCTGTTTTTGTAAGTAATAAAAGTTCTCCATTTCTAAATCGTGAACATAAAAAAGTTGTTTCTCTCGGAGAATATCAGGATGGACCCAAGGGAAATACCTACGATAAACTTTAGAATGTACCAACAATTAACGTTGCATCCTTTAAAAATATGTCGTTGGTTCAGTGTTGGTATTCATAACTGTCTTGTTGGAAGGGACCTCTATCATGTGTAAGTTCAACATGAGCTCGTGAACTCAGTGCAATATACGTGACTGCTCAAGAAACTTTTTTTTGTTTGTTTTGACGACCTGAAATGTCACAGAGTCCGTTTCATGGATTGACGTACTACGAGTTACACAATATATTATAAATAATGTGGTTTATTGAGACGTAGTAGGATAAGACCTGATGAAGGCAACGTAATTTTGGTGAAACCAGTTATCTTAAAAATAATGCAAATTAAAAAAAAAAGATCCTTGGCATTTTAAAATATATTTTTGTATCGTATCACTCTAAAAAAATAAAAAAATAAAATAAAAAAATAATAAAAAAAATAAAAATAAAGCAGTCAACAATATGGGGCCCAACAGTTTAACGTGGGTACTGAACCACAGTGCTACTCGATATTTTTCACATCAGCCACATTGACAGTGATGAAAGAAGTGAAAAGTGACACATAAACATCCTAGGACCTGACGGGGATCGCACCCACGACCATTGGATTCACAGTCTGGCACTTTACCACCTTGCTATCAAGCCACGTTTCTCTGACACTTTCCACTTCTTTCACCTCTAGCAGTGTTGCTGATGTGAAAAATACCGAGTAGCACTGTGGTTCGAAATCCACGTTAAACTGTAGATTTCCCTATAACTGGCTGCGTAAGTCAGTTCGAAGGTCGGAGGAAGTCAACGGCATAACACCTCCCAACAGGACCATGCCTAGTAACGCACTGTGGTGCTCAAACCAATCTTCGTATAGTTGAATCCTTTTATTATCACTTGTGAAATATGAACTATGTTTCAATAAGTCCGCCGTGAGTCACTGATGGATGAAAATGCTCGAGGCGTTTGTCCTCTCAAAGAGATTGGAATGTGATGTGTGATACGAAACGAATTTGGTTCCTCGGTATTATACTACATTTTCATCAACTTTCACACACCGCGAGGCACCATACGATATGTGATTGAGGGTACTTTGTGTTCCACCGTTCCGACCTCCTTTTTCCCGTCCTAGTGACGTATGCTAAGCGGGGAAACGAGTGCAGATAATCTTATGTGTGGGTTCTTGTGTCTCCAGTCTCATTCTCGTCATCTTTTCACCAGATACAGGGAGGAGGAAGCTATATTTTTGACTCAACAAGAAACGCACGATTTCAGTCAGAGGTTCATACCGTAATGCGGTACGTCCCTCTAGAGCGTCTGTCACTGGCGCATGGCGACCATCATCGTAACCCTTTGGCGCTTGCTAAATGAACTTGTAACGAAACATGCTGCCCACCTTTTGCATCTTCCCATCTATTCCTTTCTCTGACATCGCTCAATGAGAAAGGTTGAGAATTAGAAAAGGAAACATCAGCAGCCTTTATTGACCTCTCCGGAGCTTATGACACGGTCTGGAGAAAAGGTCTGTTACTGAAATTTTACAGTAAAACCTGTGTCCCATTCTCTTGCGCATTTTTGAATTCCACTCTCAAAACAAGCTAACAACAGTTTACGTGGGTCATAAGGAAAGTGATTTTGGACAGCTTAATTATGGCCTCCCTCATGGGTCTGTTGTTGCTCCTCTCCTGTTCAATGTCTACATTGCTGACATCCCTGCAACACAGTCTGAGAAGTTCATTTACGCCGATGACATTGCTTTAGCAACCCAGCATACTGACCTATCCACCACAGAAGCAAAACTCATGAATGACCTTGCCACCGTGCCAGAATATTTGAGAACCTGGAAGTTAAAGCCAAATCCAAACAAAACGGAGGTATCCTGCTTACATTTGAATAATAAGCTAGCAAACCAGGAACTTAACATCTGTCTCGACAGTGTGAAGCCGAAACATAATAACCACCCAAAATATCTGGGACCGGGCAGGTGGCCGAGGAGACTGCGGCGCACCAGTCACAGTCTGCACGGCCACTACGGTCGGGGGTTCGAATCCCCCTCGGGCATGGATATTTGTGCCGCCCTTAGTATTAGCTAGTTTATAAGTTGTTTGTAAGTTTAGGGACTGATGACCCCGTAGTTAAGTCCCATAAGCTCTACAAACTTTTAAATTTGAACATTTGAGTAATATTGGATCGCTCTCTAACTTTTAAAAGACACCTTCAAAAAGCCGCTGCCAAAGTTAAGAGCGAATTGCTGAATCATCCTGAAGAGCAGACAGACAAGTCCTCAGTACTACTGCTCTGTCTCTGGTTTATCCATCAGCTGAGTATTGCGCTCTGTGTGGCTCAACAGTGCCAACGTGCGAGAGGTTAACTTGGAGCTTAATAGAGCCATGAGGATAATTAATGGTACCCTCTTGCTACACCTCTTTCGTGGTTCCCAAAGATTCGTCGTCAAGAAAAACTCATCAGAGAGTATAAGAAAATATTATCTACCCCACAACTTCCCATCACGCAAAATCTCCCACAAAACTTCAGCCGACTTAATTCCAGAAAACCACCGCTACGCTTTGCTTCCCAGTTGACAGCAGAGAATTTCTCGCCCAACACCACCTGGACAGCCTCATGGAACATCTCTGAAGAGCGAAACACCTCATTCCCAGCCCTTCTAGGGAGTGGATATGCTGAATCGTTTTCGCACAGGAGTGGGTGGATAAAATAATTGGAAGTACAAATGGGGAATGACACTAGATCAGTCATGTGATTGCGGAACAGACAGCCAAACTATGGAGCTCATAGCAATTTGCTCCTTGCATTCTTTCGCTGAGGGGTTGGCTGGTCTCCAGAATATAAATGAAGCAGGACTTAAATGGCTTAAATCACTGGACCTGGCTCTGTGACGGGAGATCCTATTCACACATAAATTTTTATCCTCTTACGCAAGTACTATGTACAATAGTTTAATATGGTGGCTGAGAAGAATCATACGATAATAACAACAATAATAATAATCTCTACTATTAGTGCTCCCTGGAACGGATCCTGCATTCACGAAAATTATTCAAGTATTGGTCGAACCAGTAATTTGTAAGATACTTGCTTTTTTTATGAACCACAATTCCTGAATATTTCTTCACTGCATCCCAGATTGGCACCTGCCACTCAAACAATGAAATCTGTGTTTTCGTTCCACATCAGATCGGTGCTTATGCACACTCCCAGATATTTTATGGAATTACCAGCTATCCGGATCGTTCTTTAGCTAAATAGGAGCACAGAAATAAGTGGAAAAAATATGGGTGAAAATCGAATTATTCTGTTAAAAGGGTATGCAGGTTTCACATCTACCATGCATTTACGTCTATGTACAGAGCTTAAGCATTAACTGGTAGCTACCGAGGACAGAATCTACAGAGTCGACATCGCTTCACGAGCTTGAGGACGAATGGAACTAGTGGCTGGCCAGGCTCTATCCGGTTACGGGCCCCTCTGCTATACTGTAGCCGCAGAGGCACCTGAGCGCCGCGGTGGGAGCGTGCTTGCAGACACTGTGCCGCCTTGACCAGCCGGTCGTGCAGCGGACCCCTGACCCAGCCTGCCCTCCAGGTCACGGTGTGAAAAGACGTTACTGGCACCCCGGCCCGGGACCGGTCTGCGCTGCCCCTTAACTGGGTCATGATTCACCGCGCGGTACAGGGTGTCGAGCAATTGCTAATTGTCGGCATAACAGCCTCATACCAGTCACCTCCAGGAGGACCTCGTATTCACAAAAGAAGCACAACATGTAATAGATAACGACTTTCTTTTGACTAGCGTGGTCACTCTGCAGAGTGACACATTTAATCGACTGTATTTTCAGAACATTGATACACCAGCAGTGATGATGATTTCGTGTGGCATTTTTGACCATTACACCCCAGCCGGGATTGTGTTCAGCCTGCCTGATGCAAGTTTTTAGGTGACGCCACATGGACGACTTGCTTGTCGATGATGATGAAATGATGATGAGGACACCCCGAGAGGAGAAAATCTGCAACCCGACCGGGTCCCCTACGTGGCATTCTACTAAGCTGCCCACTGAACTGCGGAGGTGGACAACCCCCAGTGAAATAGCAAATGACCAAAATCGTGATAATTGTCATTAAGTGATCGCTGGGAGGCAAGTACAGTGAATTCGATGTGAGTATAAAACACGTTAGTTGGGAGTATCAGGCAGGACTGCAGAATCGGTCTAGGACATGTTTGAAAATACGTCGTCTCTGTGACGAGATATGGAAATGTAGTAAATGGAGTCAGTCCAGTACCAGCTGTTGCCAGTGTCACATCGTAAACAGTGCTAAGTACCATAATTCAATTTGTGTCAAATTTAATTTGCCAGTCTAGTTCTTCATTTTCATTAGTACTTTGGTTTTAAGAGGTTTTTACCGCGTACTTGACACATTTACTGTGTACTAATATTTTAATAGTTCATTCTCGCGTATTTGATAGGTAGTGTTGAGTTCGCCAGCTGCACATACAGCAACACCTGCAGAGTTACAACTAAGCAGGAGCGAACTATTGTGATTTGTTTGTGGGCTGAGCAGTGTCAGTTTTTATAAACTCGCGCTAGTAACGAGATACATAAGTATCTACAGGCAATTGTTGATGTGTTAGGATGGATAGGATGTGTGACTGCGGCGTACGGACGCAAAGAGGAGCTGGCCACTGTTCGCGAGCAGCTGAGCGTGCTGTTGGCCGCGGCCAGCCGTCTTCAGGCTGCTGCCTCGGAGTGTTGGGGCAGTGGGGGCTCTGGTGCATCGAATGGGACACCACAGGTGTTACATCCTTCACCCACGGTCCCTGCTGTCGGCACATCTTCGCGGTTGAGCCACCCTCTCCTTGACGGCTATGGCGGGTTCAACGGCGTTCGCGTCGACGGGGCGAAAGGTCAACGTGGAGGTTGGCCGTGCGGCGTTGCCCGCTCTGTCTGTGAGTGGACATGTGGCCGCTCCTTCAGCAGGGTTCGAGCAGGCACACGGGGGGAGGGGTATGTTAGTGATTGGGATCTCCGCACAGATCTTGCAAAAAAGACCTCAGTCGTTCCGTGTGGGACAACCGGCTTCTCTGTCAAGATGTAGCAATGTTACTGCCTTGTTCCATAATTTCAGATATATTGTTTGTCAATACCATGAACCACACAAAACAGACCTGATAAATAGAAAGGGTATCAAGAAGAGTACAACATTTGCTTACAGTTTCTTTAAATAATCGCAAAAGCGTCATTTAGATAACCAACACCAGTCCCAGAAATTATAAGAGAGGCACTCTGAGTCAAGGTGTTGTTCACTGTTTCGAGAGCGTACGTAGCTAAAACAATAAACCAGTAGATTGGTTACTACGACCTGTATCTTGTGAAAGGACGAAGAAAGATAAAATCGGAAATATTCGAATCGCAGTCACTATTAATAACCACTGTTCTTCTTCGCAACTATAGATTAGATTAGATTAGATTAATACTTGTTCCATAGATCATATATACGATATTTCTTAATGATGTGAAACGTGTCAGTTTAGTAAATGTTGTCTATATATAACAATCAATATGCTAAAGATTTTCTGCTTGTTTTATTCCTGTTGGTATATTCCTTGTCGCTCTCTAGTGTACTGCCTTTAGCGTAAGTAACATTATCGCCTCGGACAATTTTCCACGTAAAGGAAAAGTGAATCTATCACAGGCGTATACAGTTAGATCTTTGTAAGAAAGAACAATAGCACATTCAGAAGCAAAAAAAAAATGTTGGTAATAACTTTCTATAAGATCTCTAAGATGGTTCACTTGCTGGCACTATTAATCTAATGTACAGCAATTGAAACAAACCAAAATTTGTAAAACTTATTTATCTAAAATGTTAACGTTTCATCCACAGCAATATAAAATACATGTGTTCAATTATGGGACTTTCTTATCTAGCTCTCAGATTAAGGTTATTTTGGCAACGAGATAGTTCTGTGTTTGTACGAGGGTAAGTCTATTATTATCCGCACTTTAGTTATATTTTTGTTTATGTTGGTAGTACTGTCATTTTACGTTGGTGACGCATGCTCTGTTTATTTGTTGTTATATCTTTGCAATTTTCAAGCTGCTACGTTAGTTTCGTTGTCACTGCCGTGCTGTTAATCATGGCTGCTCCGCTGTCTATTCGCACCAAAGAAGAGCAACGTTCAGTGATACGTTTTTTATGGGTGGGAGGTGTATCAGGGGCCGAAATTCATAGAAGACTTTCAGTAGAGTACGGGAGCAGTGTTTTGCCACAACGAAGTGTGTACGAGTGGATTGAAAAATTCCGAAATGGTCGCACGAGTGTTAAGCACGATGAAGGAGCCTGACGACCGTTTACCGCCACAAATGAAGAAACCATTGAGCGATCACGTGAAATGATTCTCTTAGACAGACGATTAACTATTAATAAAGTGGCTCATCGTCTTCAAATTAGTCATGGTTCTGCCTACCTACGAAATTATTCACAACAGACTTGCGTTTCGTAAATTTTGTGCAAGATGGGTTCCAAAACATCTCACACAGTTGCATAAGCAAACGCGCCTCGACATATAAAAAATAATAATAAAAAAAAACAAAACAAAAACATTTGGATCGCTATGGTAACGAAGGGGACAACTTCTTAGACAGAATCAGTACTGTGATTCTTCAGTTTCTCCCGGCGTATTTGATGATCAAAATATCCACGGGTGTACTGCCGGTCTATAGTGTCCAACGGGCCCGTTGGACACTATAGACCGGCAGTACACCCTTGGATATTTTGATCAGAATCAGTACTGGTAACGAAACATGGATTAATCATTACGAGCCAGAGAGTAAACGGCAGAGTATGGAATGGAAACATCCAAATTCACCGTGCAAGAAAAAGTTGAAGACCCAACCGTCCGCAGGAAAACTGATGCTTACGGTTTTTTGGGATGCACGAGGTTCTGTACTGGAACATTATGGTGAAAGGGGCACGACAATAAACAATGTACGTTACAGTGAGATGCTTACTGACAGGCTAAAGCCTGCAATTCGAAGCAAACACCGAGGATTGCTGTCAGAAGGTGTTGTTGCACGACAATGCCAGTCCGCATACTGCTATCCACACTGCTGAAACGCTCCAGAAACTCTAATTCGAAGTACTGGACCATCCTCCATATAGACCCGATCTTGGCCCTTCTGACTATCACTTGTTTGGTCCACTCAAACATGCATTAAGGGGCCGCTGATTTGACTCGGACGAAGCAGTGAAGGAAGCGGTGCATTCATGGCTCGCAGCTCAACCGAAAACCTTCTTTTATGAGGGCATAAGGAAGCTTGTAGAGCGATGGACGAAGTGAATTGAAAAGCAAGGAGATAATGTCGAAAAATGATGTTCTTGTAAGTTTCGTACTTTATTACAATAGAATTTTATAACTACTTTGCGGATAATAATGGACTTACCCTCGCATATAAGTAGAATGTGAAATCGGAGAAGTGATATATTTCTGCCTTAACAATCAAAATGATGGAACGATTTGTTCTAAAGCAGATCGTGACTACAGTAGTTTAATGTTGTTACACATGTAGTGCAAGTCACACTCGAACCTCGAATTAAGTGTCACATTGTCATTCCCATACCTAAGCTGTCTCTCTTATTTACACCGATTTGTGGTAGGTGCGGGTCATCTGTATGTGTGTCAGTGTGAGATTTATTTCCACCTGTGGCTCTCTAGGTTCATTTTGTGGTTTGGGAGATGATGTAGGAGGCCGCAGATAAAGAAAACACTTGCAAAAACAGCTCTTTATTAATGTGTTAAACTTATTGAGCTGGAACAGTCATTTGAGTTAACCTCATTCGCTGATTAAGTACGGCACTAATTTGTAATATTTACAATATGCATACGTGCTGGGGAAGGCGAAGCAAACAGCCATTTGGCATAAAGGCTCTGCCAGGATTGGGCGTGCTGACCTGGCGTTGCTTATACGGTGAATCTTGACTCATTGAATACGGTACTGGGTGCATCTGTGCTGCTGAGGGCTCAAGGCAGTCAGAATGATCTAACTTGCGAGTGGTCGTGGTAACGACCTGTCAAACTTTCTACTAATGGCTGGAGAACAGTGGTAGGAGGGGACTCTGGCGACCAGTCCTATTAGGTGGCAGAATTATTGCTGCTAAGGGCTGAGAAGTCATCCAGCAGCCGTTGGTTCAAGAGCCTGTTGGCAGCCATGGTGACAACGTTGGTATCATGGCTCCAAAGCTGTGACGGACAGAAGAATGGTTTGTAGATGCTCAACTTCCATGGTGGGATTGACCCAGGGGTTTGAGTGCAGTGACCTGGCAATGACAGCATGAAAGGGGCTGCACTGCTGTGTCACACGTAAATATCTGGAACGAGGTAGGTAACTCAGGCCTTGCGTGCATCTACATCTACGTGGGATACTCTGCAAATCACATTTAAGTGCCTGGCATAGGGTTCATCGAACCACCTATTCATTTCATATTTCATTCTCGAATAGCGCGCGGGGAAGAAAGAACATCTGAATCTCTCCGTTCGAGCTCTGATTTGTCGTATTTTATGCTGATGATCTTTCCTACATATGTAAGTGGAAGAGAACAATATATTTTCGCATTCGGAGGAGAATGTCGGTGATCGGAGACTCGTAAGTAGACCACGCCACAGCGATAACCGCCGTTGTTGTAATGATTGCCATCCCAGATCTTGTATCATTTCCGTAACGCTGTCTCCCCTGTATCGTGACAATACAAAACGAGCTGCCCTTCCTTGGACTCTTTCGATGTCCTCCTTCAAACCCACCTGATAAGGATCCCACATTGGGCAGCAATACTCCAAATGAGGACGGACAAGAGTAGTGTATGCAGTCCCTTTAGTAGTTCTATTGCATCTTTTAAGCGTGCTGCCAATAAAACGCAGTCTCTGGTTCGCTTTTCCTACAATATCTACGTGTTCTTTACAGTTATTTGGTTGCTTCAGATTAGCGTGTCGGACAGCTGAACCATTTTGAATTGTGATTAATGTCTCAGGCTACTGAAAAGTGAAATTCTGAAGACAAAGAGGTGACTCGCTGTTGCTGAATTCGTGAAGACGCAGGTCATTTTGTAGTGGTGGTCAGAGTTCAGGACCCAATGACCTGTCTAACATTCTGAGTATGGTCTGTATTTAATTCTGGTCAAACTACCTTAACAAACTAACGGTCTGGAAATGTAGTTATGCTCAAGATTTAAATATGCAGAATGTTTTTCTATCGACAGACGGACAGATTTAGATACAATGTAATCATAATTCTTAATCAGATCCAAATATTGGTACTTATTGTGGGTTACATACTTGTTGCAGTGACTGTCGTTTAGTCAAAGATCCATCATGCAATTTATTGTGGATAATTCAGTGTGTGAATAGTGAAAATCGTATACGGAGGAGAAATAGACATATTGGTGGAAGATACCAAGCCAGACGGCAAGTTACCTTCCAGCTGGTAGTGGGGCGGCTACGAAATTCCGTGTTACAGACTGCAATAGACTATGTATGACCTTTTGATGACCGGTATTCAGATTCCATGTGTCCATCTGAGATTTATAGCCTAATTCTCTGCTGAAAAATTCATGTTCTCCAAATATACATGGAAGCTAATTTAAATGTCACCATATTGCCGTCCTCACAGCAAGTAGCGAAGTTGTCTCTATGTCTATTCAGGTTGCAATAGGTGCTCCTAAACCTTATAACAAGTTCGATCAAAGATCTGCAGAAAGGAGAAATGGCTAGGAAGAGAGTTGAAATATACATTTAAAAAAAAATGATTCGGAATCCACCATGAGGTGCGTGGCACTTATTTTACTGTATAATTGTCATTAATTGTACTGTTGTTTCTGTTTGAAACAGCTGATCATTGACACATTTTGCATTGGACTCCGCACTGTTAGAAGGAAAGGTAATGAGGTTCATCTATTTTCCTTCGGCGCGGCGGAGCGTCCGAGCGCATTGAGGCGCTATGCTACGATGCCCGAGGCCGTTCCCCGTCGGGGGTTCCAATATCCCCTCGGACATGGATGTTTCTGCTGTCTTTAGTATAAGTTAGTTTACAAGTAACTTGTAAGTTTAGGGACTGATGGCCCTGCAGTTAAGTCCCAGGAGGAAGTAGAACAGTAATTTTCACAAGATGTTAACGATACTGCTGGACAAAGACATCAAGGAGTGGGAGAAGGAGTTGAAAATACGAGGTCACTGGAAGCCAGTACGACTTGGACGACCAAAAGTCAAGCTATAGGTTGGCTGTCTAGATTTCGCGGACGATCTGGCACTACTTACGGATAACGAAGTCACAGTAGTCAGACAGAAGTACTCAAAGAATGAGCGGAAAATTAGGGCTACAGATCTCCTTTCAAAAACCTGATTTCTTCTGCACGAAACTAAACATACCAAACTTGAACACGAAGTATGACAACATCAACAGGATTGCACACTTCAAGTACCTGGGTGAAGTGATCAAACCGACAGGAAAGGAGAAAATCGCACGGAACACAAGAGTATTCAAAATGAAGAGAGCTTTATACAAAACGCAGGAAATCTACAAAAAGGAATGTCTTTCCACCTTCACCAAAATTCGTCATTACAATAAAATAATCAAACCGGAGTTGCTATACGCCAGTGAGACACTGATGTTACACATAAAAACCGACCTTGAGACCATACTCTCACAGGAAAGAAAAATCAGTAGGAAAATCATTGGACGAAACCTTGCAGGCGAAGTCTATGGACTTCACTCCAGGGGTACCACAGGGAAGTTCTTCTACATCACAGTGGACATTACAGAAAGGAGACTAAAATTTTATGGCACATCAGCACACTTCCACAGACCAGATATACCAACAGAAACCTCAGGTAATCCAGGGTCTTAAGTCCACTACACCCTGAATGAGAGAAGTTAAAAGTGGCCAGGAAAGGGCACATCTGGATTTAACAGATATCATCGACAAAGCCGTCTGCCGCGGTGGATTAGCCGAGCAGTCTAAAGCGTCTCGCTGCGGAGCGCGCGTTTGCTCGCCGTGGACGTTCGAGTCCTCCCTGGGGCATGGGTGTGTGTGTTGTCCTTAGGTTAGTTTACCTAGGTTTAAGTAGTTTGTAAGCTACGCACTGATGACCACGCAGTTTGGTCCGATAGATTTACAAACATTTGAACAAAGTCGTGTTTAGACACGAGGTGTGCAAGTGGGAATTGATGTCAAAGAAAACAGCACCTAAAGAACAAAGACCATAGTGGACCGAAGAAAGGAAGAGAGCCTTTAGTGAAAGAAGGAAGCAAAACTGGAAGAACAGGAAGAACCAGCGGTAGTGAATGTTTCGCGTGATCTGCTAAAAAGACTGTAACGTGTGTAATAATAATAATAATAATAATAATACACCCTGTTCGAGTTCACCAATGCTTTCAAATTTATTTATGAAGCAGTGCACATGGGGCACATAAAATAATTCAGTTCACAGAACAGTAGCTCAAGCAGTAAATACACTACTGGCCATTAAAATTGCTACACCAAGAAGAAATGCAGATGATAAACGGGTATTCATTGGAGAAATATATTATATTACAACTGACATGTGATTACACTTTCATGCAATTTGGGTGCATAAATCCTGAGAGATCAGTACCCAGGACAACCACCTCTGGCCGTAATAACGGCCATTATACGCCTGGGCATAGAGTCAAACAGAGCTTGGATGGCGTGTACACGTACAGATGCCCATGCAGCTGCAACACAATACCATAGTTCATCAAGAGTAGTGACTGGCGTATTGTGACGAGCCACTTGCTCCGCCACCATTGACCAGACGTTTTCAATTGGTGAGAGATCTGGAGAATGTGCTGGCCAGGGCAGCAGTCGACCATTTTCCGTATCCAGAAAGGCCCGTACAGGACCTGCAACATGCGGTCGTGCGTTATACTGCTGAAGTGTAGGGTTTCGCAGGGTTCGAAAGAAGGGTAGAGCCACGGGTAGTAATGTATCTGAAATTTAACGGCTACTGTTTAAAGTTCCGTCGATGTGTACAAGAGGTGACCGAGAGGTGTAACGAATGGCACCCCATACCATGACGCTAGGTGATACGCCAGTATGGCGAAGACGAAAACACGCTTCCAGTGTATGTTCACCGCAATGTCGTCAAACACGGATGCGGCCATCATGATGCTGTAAATAGAACCTGGATTCGTCCGAAAAAATGACCTTTTGCCATTCGTGCACCCAGGATTGTCATTGCGTACACCATCGCAGGCGCTCCTGTCTGTCATTGAGCGTCAAGGGTAACCGCAGTCATGGTCTCCGAGTTGATAGTCTATGCTGCTGCAAACGTCGTCGAACTGTTCGTGCAGATGGTTGTTGTCTTGCAATCGTCCCCGCCTGTTGACTCAGGGATCGAAACATGGCTGCACGATTCGTTACAGCCATGCGGGTAACATGCCAGTCATCACGACTGCTGGTGATACGAGGCCGTTGGGATCCAGCACGGCGTTCCGTATTGCCCTCCTGAACATACCGATTCCATGTTGTGCTAACAGTCATTGTATCGCGACCAACGCGAGCAGCAATGTCGCGATACGATAAATCGCAATCGCGATAGGCTACAAACCGACGTTTATCAAAGTCGGAAACGTAATGATACGCATTTCTTCTCCTGACACGAGGCATCACAACAACGTTTCACCAAGCAACGACGGTCAACTGATGTTTGTGTATGAGAAATCGGTTGGACACTTTCCTCATGTCAGCACGTTGTAGGCGTCACCACCGGCGCCAACCTTGTGTGAATGCTCTGAACAGCTAATCATTTGCATATCACAGCATCTTCTTCCTGTCGGGTAAATTTCGCGTCTGTAGCACGTCATCTTCGTGGTGTAGCAATTTTAATGGCCAGTAGTGTAAGTCTTGTGACTGACTTGGCAAACCCTTTTTTTTTAAGTCCCCAACATTTATCTTTTCTATCGACAAACCATCTACATAATTTAGAAGAATGTTTGGCATCAGTGTCCTGCTAGAGAACAAACCCACGACCAATAAGCCTCTCGCCAGATGGAATTGCACTGTTGGTCAGTATCCTGTGGTATCCTTCCTTCTTTAATGTTCCATTAATTCGCACGATATCACCGACTTTATCATCCACAAAAAATCCCCTCATATTAACCGACGCTCCACCATGACTCACCGTGTCACACATTGACTCTTCATACGTTCTCCACGAAGTAGACGAACAAACAAACCACGATGGTTCCCTAATTCATCAAACGTCGATTCATCGTTGAATAACACCAATGACCATTGCTGCACGGATGGATGGTTTGATTTTGAAAGTGACTAAACGACAAAGGTTATCAGTCCCATTGCTGCACGCTCCAGTTTTTATTTTGCTGTGCCCATTGCATCCTTTTCACCTTATTTTGTGTCCGTAATAAAGGTTTTTTGGCCGCTATGCAACCCCCTTAAACCGGCGTTGTACTTTTTAAACAGATTGGAGTAGTTCGCATACTATTGACTTCCTCGCGAATTTCAGCTGTCGTACGAGTCGTATAGCGTTTACACAGTTTACTCTGTATACATATGAACTGATCTGTAGTGTATGATGTTGCAAGGGTCGTCCTGGTCGCGAAACACTTGTATTGACACTGATTTGCTTCTATCTGCTCCCAAGTCCTCCTCCTCCATGATCTATATACACCATTGCAGATTGGACTACGCCAACATTCGTTGCTATTGTCCAACTAGAATATCGTTCGTGATGCAAAGCTGCAATTACAGCACGTTTATCAATTCCAGTCTCCTGCTTCCCTGCTATTTGGAGGCTATATGGTATGCACCCGATCAGATACAGAAACACACTGCTAGCTGCACACAGTTTACTGAAAAGTAATGTGAACTGCTTGCTACACAGACAGCTGATGGAATGAGGCCTATTGGAGTGGATACGTCTTGGGTACAGACACATCAGTGTTGTTGTGGATACACAACAGCACCCCAATATACAGAGAACCGATCAAATACACAACAAAGTCGTTCCGTGTTTACTTATTTATGCTTGTTTTAGTAACAGTAAAGGACTATGATAGATTATTTAAAACTACATTTCTGTTTTAAGCACGAATCCTTAGTTGTGATAGGTGATTGACAACTTTAGACCGGTAGTGTAGTTCAGACTGTAGAGCCTGGGGTGGCTCCTTATTGTACGCGCTGAATGACTGTCACTTGAGTGCAGGAAGAATCTGCTTTCATCGATGAATGCCGCAGCCTAATCGTTCGACGGCATCAGTCGAGCCGCGCACGTCGATCCTTTGTCGTGAGTGGAAGACAGGTAGAAGTGGGCGTGTCCGTCATACCCGGTTGGCAACAAATCGTATTGTACTTCTTGGCTCACAAACCCCACTTACACCATTCTGTGGTAGATGTACGATCTGCCAATGCTGCCCTTAGAACACTACGATTCCGGCGAACGTGGACGTCTAGACGGCGTGTATAAGTGTGTGAATATTCACGAGACCAATGCAGTCAGCACCGTTGCACAACTGACTAGCACGACCAATTTCCTATTCTCTGAGAGGCGACTATTTGACCTCTTTCAACTCACTCAGTTGGCTGTAGGAAGCACGAGCTCATATCCGTGGCATGGCGCCTTTGTGTTTGACACGTTGAAATCACATTGAACCTTATATCAGTACACAGTCCCTGTTGAATCGTACACGCAGATGGCACTGTGGCATTTACGTCACCACACTATATGTTGACGGACTACATCGAAACACCCTTACTTTTCAATATATATACTAACGACCAACCGCTGCCAGCTGGTACGGAAAACTACATCTACGCTGATGACCGTGCTATGGCCGTACAGAGTGACTCCTTCGAGGAGGTCGAGAAAAGGCTTACGGACGCGCTAGATGCACTCGGTCAGTACTACGCCGACAGCCAACTCAAGTCGAATCCCAGCAAATCACAAGTTTGCGCTTTCCATCTCCGCAACAAGCAGGCAAACCGCAAGCTGCGTGTCTCCTGAAAGGACACACCAGTCGAACACTGTGCCAACCCCAAATACTGAGATATAACCTTGAACAGGGCTCTGACGTATAAAAAGCACTGCATTAACACCAAAATGAAGGTAAGCGGCAGAAACAACGTTCTGCGGAAAATTACAAACTCTTCTTG
This sequence comes from Locusta migratoria, assembly GCA_026315105.1. Lineage (NCBI taxonomy): Eukaryota > Metazoa > Arthropoda > Insecta > Orthoptera > Acrididae > Locusta > Locusta migratoria. The sequence continues at coordinate 279,104,266 of CM048744.1, forward strand.
GGGTGCAAAGCCAGAGGTAGTGAGGACCACAGCACTAACAGCTTGCTTCTCAGCAGGCGAATACGCGAGCAGCGTCTGGTATAATTCAGCCCACGCTAAACAGGTCGACATCGCTCTGAACGAGACCTGCAGGCTCGCCACTGGATGTCTGAAACCTACACCAATCGACAAGCTATACCACCTTGCTGGCGTTGCACCTCCCACCGTGCGTAGAGAAGCTGCAGCCTACAGTGAAAGAGCGAGGGCTGAGTTGTCTGAGAGCCACCTCCTCCACAACATTCAGCCAGCCACCAGACGTCTGAAATCCTGACGGAGCTTTCTCAGAGCAACCGACAACCTCAGTGACCAACCCGGATCTAGAGTGGACAGATGGAAGAGATCGAGAGAAAGGCAGTGGATGGAACCAAAGGAAGAATTGGGACCAGGCCACAATAAGGACTGGACGGTTTGGAAATCACTAAATAGGCTACGCACCAACATTGCACGGTCAAGAGATAATCTTATGAAGTGGGTATATTCTATTGTATCGAACCTCTGTGACTGTGGAGACGTGCAGACGACCCAGCACATGTATAACTGCCCTGAATGTCCTTCACACTGCACCTTAGAGGACCTGATGTTGGCAACCCCAAATGTTTTCAACGTAGACCGCTTTTGAACCAAATGTATATAATATTTCTGTCTGTTTGTTTATAGTTCGTAGTTTCCATGTATGTAAGTAATCTCTGTATGTTATACCTTTATAAACTTCTGTACACATGATGCTTCTGACACGAATAAAAAAAAATAAAAAATAAAATCGAAACAATTACCAGTACATCAACTATCCCTGAAGTGGCATGTTCCTTCATCGGATCAAAATTTACGTCATCTTCAGGTGTATATTTTCCAGCAGTGTATGTATGTGGCACCTTGACTTTATTTTTCTCTATTGGAGTAACTACGTGGTAAGTTAAACAGTGATATACGTTATCTCTGCTTCTCATCGGCGTCTCACCTTTTTCTAAATTTTTATTTTATTTTGAGGAAATGTTCCAAAGGTGCGCCGTGCAGTGACGCCACCGTATCGACTTTCTAATCAGACAAATATTTGGATGTATTAGAGGTGCAGCCTACTTTTAGACAGGCTCTCTTGATAGGAAGCCTGGATGTATCGGAAACATCGTAAGCGCTATCTGCAAAATACATGGGCCTCCGCCGAGATTTCCGGCGAGCGTACGTAGAAGAGCCGCAGAATGAATTTATCCACGACCACGTGTTTAATCGCCTTGCCTTATCATACCTTTTTCTTCTGGACGGCACGGGGGCCCTGTACAGTTACACTGATAACAGGTTAGTTGTTGTTACCACATTTCGGCGACGGACTTATCTATTCTCTTTATTTATAATGTTTTGTTTAATCCTGAGTATTGGTTATTCCGTGCTTTTCTGCTGATATTTAGTATTCGTAGTAGCCCTATCTGCCGGCTTAAACCAGGAGAAAACAAGTTACAGAAGGAGGTGTGTGGGAACTCTGAATTATTAAACGTTTATAAATGACTTTAGTGTGATATGTAGTGTCCCATAGAGAATGTTCTTTATTTGCCAATGAAACGCATAGCATACCTCCACGTCTGTAACTAGATATGGTGAAGAAGACTGGCATTACTTTCATTGTAAATTACGTCTTCATGGCTTTTGTTTACATTAATTGATTGAAGCAGTTCTGAACTTCGCAAACGTTGCCAGAAGTAAATCGAAGTTTAGAAAGAACCCACAAGAAAATGAGACTCTAAATGAGTTTAATTTTGATCATAGGTATAGTTTTTACATTAAGCAATTTATCCATCTAGAAGGTCCTATTACTACTGGAAACCAAAAGTGGAATGGAGGAGTTCCAATTTTTGATAGTAATGTGGTGTATGGATGTAACATCACGCCGTGAATTAGACACAGGTTTGCTGCTATAATTTGGACACCAGTGTATCAGTAACAGTAAGCAAAGTAACCGGAAGTGGAAATACTTATTTTACAAACAAGAAAGACGTTGATGGCTCACGAAAATTTATACTTCAGTATCAAAAGAACTGGTTCCAACCCATCTGAAGGTCGGATACTTCCAAATAGAAGTAATTTTGCCAAATACGGCCACGACAGGCTACAATACCTAGCTATAAAAAACATATAGCATCCTGCTCTCTCGCAACCAAAACAAAGACCCATATGGTGCATAAAACCCTAAATGAATCTCCATCTTTCCCGACGCATGCTCTGACATATGATTCAACATCACCTGCTTCCTGTTACCCACTGCGGTTTCCGTCCATCCTTATATGCCGATGACAAGTTTCTGAACCTCACCATGCCTATCCCAACAGGTCAACGCCAGTAAATCAGCCACCTTCGTCGTCCTAGATCTAGAGGAAGCACACAACCGTGGACAAATGCAGATACGCCCGGGCCACCCCCTCTACTCTACCTTCTGATGACACTCCCTTTCTCACCCTGTGTCACATATTTCAAAATTACCAACGATCCCTCTAAATCCACCTCAAGTCGTTTACAACTTGGTGTAACCAGTGGCTGCAGGACGCATCACCGGCTCATCTCATGACTTCTACCTTAATCATCTCTGACTCGCGTATACAGGTAAGGAACACACTAAAATGCCTTGGACTAAGCTGCGACCAGTAGCTAATGTGGAAGCCTCACCAACTAACCGAAAGCCGACGATAATGTAAAACTAATAACTGGCTGAACTTGGAGACTACAATCTTCCACTCCTTCAAAAATACAAATCCCATCCTTTCTTATGTTTCGCGGATATCCGTCCCACCCAAATTGTATAAAACCCTCCCGAACCCTGAACGGTATGCACTCTGTCTCGCCTTCTGCATCCCAGTACCGTCTTCTAAAAGGATCCTTTATCTCTTATATATTTACATCTTATCACATACATTGAACACCGGGGAATATCCTACACCACCCACAAACTCGATACCAACAATCGTATCATGTCCCCTCTCCTTCCCAATACTAGTGAGTTGCCACCACTGTATCTACATATCCCACCTACTCCTTCAACTGCACACCCTAAACGTCCTCTTCCAAAGAAATTTCAACCGTCTGCTCTACCGCCCCGACATATATTCTGAACCACCCCTCCCCTCCCCTTCCCTCACCGTATCCCACCACCAGATAGACAGAGAGAGGAGGTGGAGATAGACGGGGTGGGGAGACAATGGGCCAGAGACGGAAAGAAGAGATAAGCAGAAAGAGGGGAAAGCAGCAGACTGACAAAAGCGGGAGGAGGAAATGATTGATAGGTGCGATGAGCAAGTAAGTAGAGAGACAGGGTAGGAACAGGCAAACAGAGAGGAGGGAAGGAGGAATGAGAAGATGGACTGTAATAATGGAGTGTAATAAATACACAATGAAGGACTTCTTATTGTGAATAACAGTTACCTTTGTATGACGGGGCTGATATGTAACCATTTACTTGCTCTTTCACATTTTGATTCCGTAAGAGACCTTTTCAATTGTTGGGAAGAGCATTACGTAATATGTAAATGAGTAAAACAGAGCACATTTCCATCTTAAATTTGATTGGCTCTTATAAGTAGTCTCAGTCCTCCAAAACCATCCAGCATTTCTATTAATATTTAATACACCGCAATTAATTTAAATATCTCTGTTTGTACAGTGTAATTATCTTGTATGATGCTATGTGTCTGTTATTTAAAAAGTTATTTAAATATTAGTTTAACAGCAAGATGACAGACGCAACACTCTAGAATGTTCCGTTGGTGCCAAAATGTAGCCACAGGCACAAGAGTTTTAATCCTTTCGCAGTCAGTCGAGTTAAGGCCCTCAGACCGTCAACATCTACTAGTCGGGCGAAAGGCCTTAGACGCATCAAATCCATTTCAATCGCGTGCGTGTATAGCGTATATTGTGATATAAAATTGTTGAATACTTATAAATGTCTATTATACATTTGTGGCTCTCTGTATAGAAACAGTGAATTATTAATAAAAGCAGAAAAGCCACTGGCATCCCGAAATTTCGTGTGACATTCGTTACTGTTAAAACGTACACACACTATACAACTATTTTAGCCTCACATCAAGAAGCAACGGATCTACGACCTGAGTGCTGCTTCTGCGCGGGGGACAACAGTAGCAAGAGAAGATATCAGCTTAGTTAAAGGAAATATTTGTCTTCTTACCCTGAAGACGTACGAATCAATACAGCCCATCACGTCCAGTGCTGTTTTCTTTCACAAATAGAAACATTAGCACGAAGTGTCTTGGTAGCAGGACCTAAGCTAGAGAGAAGGGAAGAAACTTCCTGGCAAATTAAAAGTGTGTGCCGAAACCGGGACTCTAACCTGGGACCTTTGCCTTTCGCGGGCAAGCGCTCTAACGAATGAGCTATCCCGACACGACATGCGATCCGTCCTCACAACTTTAATTCTGCTAGAACCTCGGCTCCTATTTTCCAAACTTCACAGAAGTTCTCCTGCGAACCTTGCAGGACTAGCACTCATAGAAGAAAGGAAATACTGCAGATGCGCTTTAGCCACAGCCTACGGGATGTTTCCAGAATGAAACTTTCACTCTGCAGCGGAGTGTTCGTTGATATGAAACTTCCTGACAGATTAAAATTGAAAGGCAAAGGTCTCAGGTTTGAGTCCCGGTTCCGACACACAATTTTAATCTGCCAGGAAGTTTCATATCAGCGCACACTCCGCTGCAGAGTGGCAGTTTCATTCTGGAGAAAGGAAGAAGTTGGAAACTTACATACTAATTTTCAAATAATTAACTTCCTGAACCTCAAAGACATTATCCCGATCTTTTTCTCCTTTAAAAAGGTAAAGCAGTCAACAATCCGAAGATTGGTTTGAACACCACAGTTCTTTACTAGGCATTGTGCTGTTTGGAGGTGGTATGCCGTTGCCTTCCTCCGACCTTCTCCTTTATCCCGCCGTAATTGTTTATCAGGGCAGGAGGAGACGCACAGAGATAGGTGCATGAATAGACTGGGAGAAGGATTTGGAAGACGAAGAGGACGAGGAGTAGGAGGATGAGGTTGTAGAGTAGGAGGAAGTGGATAGAAGGAGCGGAGGTAATGGACAAAGAGAGGGTATGGAAGAAGAAATGGACAAAGACAAAGAGAGACTCAGAAAAGAGCATAATATGGGCAGAGAGAGGGGGAAGGAAATGGGTCGAGAAAGGGTGACGTGAAGGTGAACTGGGAAGAAGAGAAGAGTGACAAAGAGGCGGGAGGAAATGACTAGAAGATTGCAATAATTAAAAATCATAGTAACACCGCGTACAGTAGCTACTGGTGCTTCAGATGATTGGGGGTTCACTTCTTTCAATGCCGGACATAGGCGCCGCCACCCCGTTCCCCATCCCCCACTCCCCCGCCACCACTCGACGCTTCGATGTTTCGTGCCCCACCCTCCACCCAACTCGACTTCCAAAGAGAGAATTTGGGCACCTCTGCGCCTTGGGCTGGGGGAAAGCGCCCCTGTCCCCTGTCACATTTACCCGTTTATAAATATTTTCGTTACAAGATCTGCAAAATGTCTTACCTCGGCTTGTTTGCGCTTGATTCTACTCGAGCTGAGGCGTCGGCCTACCAAGCTTCTTTATTTGACACTTCTCTTCCAAGCTTAAAATTTAATTTGTTTCTAAAAGATACTGAACGTTGTTCAGTTTTCTCATAATTGATCTGACTGCTTAAGGGTCAACCGGTTTCTTCAAGATATTGTGAATATTACATATTTCATCTGATGGGATATTTTCATCGCACTCACAATTTAATAAATGTGATTCTTATTTTAAGCAGTAGATTACAAAGTCCTTTGAACAACACCCTTGCAACCTGCAGTGAGATAAGGCCACCGCAGTGCCAGTTCCGGGTTTCGCTTGGCAGAACTTTGTCCCCCAATTAGGTTTATATAAATCTGGCAGGCTTGTAACACTGCAGATATTAGTAACTTAGCCCCCCCCCCCATCTCCCATAGTTAGTAGTACTCGTAGAACCATGGTAACCAGGCAATTAACTACTGTAAATCTTGTAACTCAATGGGCATAATCACGTTATTAAGTAATGTACAACAAATAGACCCATTCATTTAATAAGTTAATGGATTTTGTAGATGAATATGAGAATAAATAATTTTAAACAAATGGTGCTCTACGCCGCGGAGAATGTAAAAACTATACTTATGATACAAATTAACTCATTTAGAGTCTCAATCTGTTGAGGGTTCTTTCTAAACTTAGATTTACTACTGGCATTGTTTGCAAAGTTCAGAACTGCTTCAGTCAATTAACGTAAACGAAAGGCATGATGACATAATTTACAATGAAAGTAATGCCAGTCTTCTTCAAAAACGTTCAAATGTTTGTAAATCTATCGGATCAAACTGCGTGGTCATCAGTCCGTAGCTTACAAACTACTTAAACCTAGGTAAACTAACCTAAGGACAACACACACGCACCCATGCCCCAAGAAGGACTCGAACCTCCGACGGCGAGCAACCGCGCGCTCCGCAGCGAGGCGCCTTACCATACATGAAGATATGCGTTTCATAGGCAAATAAAGGACATTCTCTTTGGCACGCTACATAAACACCAAGTACAATATGAATATGCACATGAACACTAAATCACCGTAAGCAACTGATTAAACTGTTAAGTGACTGTAACAAAATGAATCTCTTACGATGAAGAAACAAACTACCTTCGGTTCACGTGGCACTGTGAGCAAAATGCCCTCCTAATCTTACACATGCACAAAGGCTGATCTCCTCCACCTCTAATAAAACAGTTAAATATTTGTTACAAGGAAGAGTATAAAAATGTCACTTACCCTCAAAATCGCGACACATTTACAAAAACGTCCGAAGTATATGTGGGCAAGTAACTAGACGAAAATCGTTGTTATTCCTGTATCTGTTAAAAAGAAAATTGGCTTTAAAAATAGCTTGAAGTCGGTCTCGAACTCATTACCTTCGAAAGCGCAGAACGATGCCGCCACACGGCTATTTTTGCTATGTAGAGAGTAGTGACTTCATTAGTATGCATGATCGGATCTTCTGAAGGCTATTACAGTTGATGTGTTTTTAATTTTTAGTTATGAGATATTTTATAAAGTATAAATAAATAAAAAATAAAATAGGAAAAAAAAAAAAGATCGAGGGGCAGATGTTGCCTTCATGGAGAATTTGTGAATGCGCAGGGCGAAGTGCGCAGTAGCTCCATTTCCGTTGGTTCTGGACCATTCGTGTGTAACTGCCAGAGCTCGACTCGTCACGAGCTGGTGTCTCTGCCAGCTCCAACGCCAGTTTTAAAAGCGTCGTTTCCACTCGCCCCTCCCTGCCGCGGGAGCGTCCTTATGCTGCCTCCAGGGGGTTCAGAACAGAATTTGAACTTCAGCCGCACATGTACGTTGCAACACTGCGGTCACTGCCGCCTCTATTAACCCTGTGGGCCACACCACCAGGCTCCTACGTCTGGGCCACACCATAGGCCTCAGTGGCCCACACGATATATAAAATGAAAAACTCTTTAAGAAATTCAATGTCATGACAAGGATGAGGGTATAATACATTAAATAACCTTGAATAACAAGAAATATATATTTCCTCAAGAAACCACAAAACAAAATAACCAAACTCTCATAAATTAAACAATAGTAGTCTGAACTTCATATAACGAAAAAAATTCGTCATATTCGAAAACCACGTACATTTAATAATGTTTAAAACTAAAATCGGTATCACAAAATTCAGCGGAAGTCTCTCTTTTTTTACCGGTCCAATTGGGACAAATTTCTTTGTCGTGGTGACCACACACTGGCAATTTACGGAAATCACACTGCATTTTTTATTTCATTTGTTTTTCGTAGTCACAAAACTTACAGTAAGTTCTTTTGGGAATAGCTTCTTTCTCAGTTTCTTCGCGAGCTTCCTCTGCAGATGGAGTCAGGTTTAGGCATATATAAATACTGTCCCGTAGGTCACGGGGAATAGGTGTGTCAAGCCTAGCCTTCATCCAAGGTTCTGTAAGGTGTTCAGAAAGTGTCAAAATAAACCCAAATCGGGACAATGGTTTTGTTTGATCGTTGTGTCTCCCTTTCCCTTGGTATTTGTAAAGTTATGGAGGTCTCGGAGGCGTAGTTTCTTACCTGAACGGGTCGGCAGGGGCGGAAGTGTTGTGTACTAGATTAGATAAGATTAGATTAATACTTGTTCCATAGATTATATATACAACATTTCTTAATGATGTGGAACGTGTCAGTTTAGTAAATGTTGTCTATACTTGACAATCAATATTTTAAGGATTTAAAAAAAAAAATATTTTTATTCTTTTTTTATTTTTATTTTTTTAAGTTTTATCTACAAATTCATCTACATTGTAGAATGAGTTGCCATTCAGAAAGTCCTTTAATTTCTTTTTAAATACTAGTTTGCTATCTGTCATAATTTTGATGCTACTTGGTAAGTGACCAAAGACTTTTGTGGCAGCGTAATTCACCCCTTTCCGTGCCAAAGTTAGATTTAATCTTGAATAGTGAATATCATCCTTTCTCATAGTGTTGTAGCTATGCACACTGCTATTACTTTTGAATTGGGCCGGATTGTTAATAACAAATGACATGAGTGAATATATATATTGTGAAGCTACAGTGAGGATATATAAATCCCTAAATAAATGTCTCCAGGATGCTCTTGGTGGGCTCCAGCAATTATTCTTATTACACGCTTTTGTGGAATGAATACTTTTTTACTCAATGTTGAATTACCCCAGATTATGATCCCATATGAAAGCAGTGAATGAAAATAGGCGTAGTAAGCTAATTTACTGAGACGTATATCACCAAATTTTGCAATGACTCTGATAGCATCAGTAACTGAACTCAAACGTTTCTGGAGATCTTCAATATGTTTCTTCCAATTCAGTCCCTCGTCAATGCAAACACCTAAAAATTTTGAATATTCTACCTTAGCTAGAGATTTATGTTCAAAGTCTAAATTTATTAATGGTGTCATGCCATTTACTGTATGAAACTGTATATACTGGATTTTATCAAAGTTTAATGAGAGACCATTTGTAGAGAACCACTTAATAACTTTCTGGAAGATATCATTTACAATTTCATCAGTTAGTTCCTGTTTGTCGTGACAGCTATACTCGTATCATCAGCAAAAAGTACTAGCTTCGCACTGTAGCACTGTACACTAGCTCAGAGACAACTAACTGGAGGAGGCTTACATGCGAGTAACGTTCCTTCGAGATGTGTAGAAGCGGGATTAGACAGGTCTGAGTGAGCATCTGGGCCTGAGAGGCCTATGGTGTGGCCGGCATAGTTAAGCGGCCGCGCTACGACTCGTGTACGTGCTGCCTCCGCGACGTAAAACGTTTCTCAGGAGATAAAAATACTTTGAATGTGCATATAAAATGATCTGATAGAAGAACGAAACGAGTAAGAATGTTTTAAAAACACTTATTTATTTATTTACTTTTTTTCACGACGAGGTTTTTTCCGAGGGTTTAATGCACCAGTGAACACGTAGGACGTTCCACCACTGCCGCGTAGTAAGTTTAACGCTGTTATATGGGGGGGGGGGGGTTGATGTTGTTGTGGTCTTCAGTCCGCAGACTGGTTTGATGCAGCTCTCCACGCTACCCTGTCCTGTGCCAGTCTCTTCATCCGAAATATGTTCGGCAACCTACATCCTTTTGAATCTGCTTACTATATTCGTCCCTCGTTGTCCCTCTACGATTTTTACCCCACACGCTTCCTTCTAATGCTAAGCTGACAATTCCTTGATGTCTCGGAATGTGTCCAACCAATCTATCCCTTCTCTTAGTCAGAATATGCCAGAAACTCCTTTTCTCCCCGATTCGGTTAAGCTCCTCCTCATTAGTTACGTGATCTACCCATCTAATTTTCATCATTCGTCTATAGCACCACATTTCAAAAGCTTCTATCATCTTTTTATCTGAACTCCTTATCGTCCACGTTTCACTCCCATACAATGCTACACACCAGACAAATGCTTTCAGAAAGGACTTCCTAACATTTATATTAATATTGGATGTTAACAAGTTTCGCTTTAGAAAGGCTTTTCTTCCCATAGCCATTCTGCATTTTATATCTTCTTTACTTCGGCCATCAGAAGTTATCTTGCTACCCAGATAACAAAATTCATCTACTACTTTTATTGTCTCATTACCTAATCTAATTCCTTCAGCATCGCCTGATTTTCTGACACTGCATTCCATTACCTTCGTTTTACTCTTGTTAATGATCATCTTATATCTTCCATTCAAGACACTGTCCATCCCATTTAATTGCTCTTCCAGATCTTTTGCGGTCTCTTACAGAATTACTATGTCATCAGAAAACCGCAATGTTTTTATTTCTTCTCCCCGCACTTAAATGTCCTCTCCAAATTTCTCCTTCCATTCCTTAACTGCCTGCTCAGTGTACAGATTGAACAACATTGGGGAAAGGCTACAACCTTGTCTTACTCCCTTCCCAACTTCTGCGTCCCTTTCTTGCCCTTCGACTCTAATAACCGCTGTCTGGTTTTATTATTGGTTGAATATAACTCTCCGCTCCGTATATTTTCCCCTGATACCTTCAGAATGTGCGCCTGGGTTGCACAGTGGTAGAGTGCCAGACTACAAATCTGAAGGTCGCGGTTTCGATCCCCGCTAGGTCGTAGGATTTTTATCTGGCACTTTCCACTTCTTTCCCCTCTGGCAGTATTGCTCATGTGAAAAAATACCGAGTAGCACCGTGGTTCGGTACCTACGTTAAACTGTAGGCCCCCCTATTACTGGCTGGGTAAGTCAGTTATGAAGGTCGGAGGAAGGCAACGGCATACCACCTCCATACAAGACCATGCCTAGTAAAGCACTGTGGTGTTCAAACCAATCTTCGGATTGTTGACTGCTTTACCTTTTTTTACCTTCAGAATTTGAAAGAGTGTATTCCAGTCGACATTGTCAAAAGCCATCTCCAAATCGACAAACGCTAAAACCGTAGGTTTTCCTTTCCTTAGCCCATCTTCTAAGTCGTAATGTAGTATTGCCTCCCGTGTTCCTACATTTCTCCTAAATCCAAATCTTCCCCGAGGTTGGATTCCACAAGTTTTTCCATTCGTCTGTAAATAATTCGTGCTAGTATTTTGCACCCAAGACTTATTAAACTGATAGTTCTGTACTTTTCACACTTGTCTGCACTTGCTTTCTTTGGAATTGGGATTACAATATTCTACTTGAAGTCGGAGGGTATTTCCCCGGTCTCATACATCTTGCATACCAGGTGATACAATTTTTTCTCGACTGGCTCTCCTAACGACATCAGCAGTTCAGACGGAATATTATCTACTCCAGGGGCCTTGTTTCGACTCATGTCCTTCAGCGCTCTGTCAAATTCTTCTCTCAGTATCTTATCTCCTATCTCATCTTCCTCCACTTCGTCTTACATTTTTAGAATACTGCCTTCAAGTTTATTTCCTTTGTATAGGCCCTCTATATATTCCTTCCACAGCGCAAATTTCCCCTCTTTGCTTAGTACTGGTTTTCCGTCTGAGTTCTTGATATTCATACAGCTGCTTTTCTTGTCTCCAAATATCTCTTTTATTTTCCTGTAGGCGATATCTATCTGTCCCCTAGGTATGGATTCTTCTACGGTTCTGCACTTGTCCCCTAGCCACTCCCGCTTAGCCAGTCTGCACTTCCTGTCAATCTTATTTTTTCAGTCGTTTGTACTCTCTTCTTCCTGTTTCACTTGCTGAATTTTTATATTTTCTCCTCTCATCAATCCTCTCATCAATCAAAGCTAAAAGTTACATTACTCATGTAGAATTAAATAAAATATTTGCGTCCCAAACACGGGACAATGGGCAGTACTGAATTAGGTAGTTCCCATGTATTTACAAATATTTGATTTGAACAAACGACTGATAGGAACAAAGGAGAGTGGCCATTCTTCATCCAGGGTTCGTTTAACGGACGGAGAGATCGTTGCGGTTTCAGGTACTACACTCTGAGGTAACAAAAGTCATGCGGTAACATTCAGCATGGATACAGATGCAGGCAGTACTGAGTAAAACATGTGTAAGAGGTTAGTACATTGTCAGACATGTCACATGAACTCTGGTTATGCGCGTGAAAAGGTTTCCGATGTGTTTGTGATCGCATGACAGGAATTAACAGACTTTGAACGCCAAATGCCAGCTGTAGCTAGACGCACAGGGCATTAAATTTCTGAAATCGTTAGTGAACTGAATATTCCGATTTACGCAATACCGACAGTGTTCCGAGTATTCTAAATTTTAGATATTACCTCTTACTACCGACTGTTTCGCTTGCTGAATTGCCGCGGTGGAGTAGCCGAGCGGTCTAAAGCACCTCACTGCGGAGCGCGCGGTAGCTCGCAGTGGAGGTTCGAGTCCTCCCTGGGGCATGGGTTTGTGTGTTTGTCCGTAGGTTAGTTTACCTAGGTTTAAGTAGTTAGTAAGCTACGGACTGATGACCACGCAGTTTGGTCCGATAGGTTTACAACATTTAACATATTTTTAATAATAATGATAATAATTTAAAATACCCTAAGTATTTAAACATTTGTATCTGAAGCGGCGTAGAAAATACTCAGAAGAATAATAGAGCATTACAAGAAGTTTATGATCTCCCTTTTGTTCATTGCTAGACTGAAGTTGACATCGTCACTTTTCTGCTAATATGTTCAAAAAAATGTTCAAACGTTTGTCAAGCTTAAGGGACTTAACTGCCGGGCGCTGTGGCCGAGGAGACTGAGGCGCTCCAGTCACGGTCTGCACTGCCACTACGGTCAGGGGTTCGAATCCCCCTTCGGGAATGGATATTTGTGCCGTACTTTGTATTAGTTAGTTCATAAGTAGTTTGTAAGTTTGGGGACTGTTGACCCTGTAGATAAGTCCCATAAGCTCTACAAACATTTGAGCATTTTTTGGACTTTACTGCGGGGCCATCAGTACCTAAACTTACAAACAACTGTTGTACTACCTTATACTAAAGACGATACAAACATCCATGTCCGAAGGGGGATTCAAACCTCCGACGAGAAACGGCTTCACGCATCGTAGCACAGCGCGTCAATGCGCTCGGCCTCTCAGCCGCGGCTTCACTAATATGAAAACGGTAGTTGACGCATTATGAAAAACGTAACGTTGGCTACACTAATAGGCGTAAGTACACTAAGAACACAATCATAATATATTTTGGACATAAATTCGTTACATAACAAACCTCTTAATCAGGCTTGTTGTTGTTGTGGTCTTCAGTCAGGAGACTGGTTTGATGCAGCTCTCCACCCTACTCTATCCTGAGCAAGCCTCTTCATCTTCTTATAAGAACGGCAACCTACATCCATTTGAATCTGCTTACTGTATTCATATCTTGGTCTCCCTCTGCAATTTTTACCCCACACACTACCCTCCAATGCTAAATTCGCGATTCCTTTATGTCTAAGAATGTGTCCCACCAATCGATCCATTCTTTTAGTCAAGGTATACCAGAAATTCCTTTTCTTCCCAATTATGTTCAGTATCTCCTCGTTACTTACGCGATACACCCACCTAATCTTCAGCATTCTTTTGCAGCACCACATTTCAAAAGCCTCTATCCTCTTCCTGTCCGCACTGTTTATCGTCCACGTTTCACTCCAATACAAGGCAACACTTGTAACGTCACCGCTGCGTCCACCTAATCCTCGATGGGCGAAGTTGCCGTTTCATTCTATTTTATGCTTAATCATTTAATAATTGTTCCAATGATTTGACGGTATGGGATGCGGACAATTACTAGGTTAACTTCCTTTGTTATGGAACGATAAATGTTAAAAACTCTTCCCTTTAAATACACTGATTAAATAACCGCGTGCCACTACAATGAATGTCCACACTGAAACATTTCAACATGCAACTGCAACCCGTATGTGATACGACGGAATTGCAAAATACTTTAGCCACCACTAAACACAGGTTACGAACTCACTGCCGACATGCCACCGCCTCGCTCTGCGGTCGGCGGGAGACTGCCGCACCCCGGCCAACAAACAAAGAACATTCCAACCTAAGCATTGTTGCCAGCAGCTCTCGCTGCACGCCAACGATAACTATCGTTCGGCCAAAACTTACCAAAGAGGTTACTAACCTAAAACCCTGTATCCTCACACATTCCACACAAATGCTTTCAGAAAGGACTTACTTATGTTTAAATTAATACTGTCCGTTGGTTAGTTTACCTAGGTTTAAGTAGTTTGTAAGCTACGGACTGATGACCACGCAGTTTGGTCCGATAGATTTACAGACATTTGTAACATTTTTGAACTTCCAGAATGAAACTTTCACTCTGCAGCGGAATGTGCGCTGATAGGAAACTTCCTGGCAGATTAAAATTGCGTGCCGGAACCGGGACTCGAACCTGGGACCTTTGCCTTTCGCGGGCAAGTGCACTACCGACTGTTCTATCCCGACACGACTCACGATGCCGCCTCACAACTTTTCTTCCGCCAGTACCTCGCCTTCTACTTTCCATGTAAAGTTTCATTTTTGAACTTGCTGAATTTTTATGGGAGGGTAAACGAGACGTTAAAGGTGCAGAAATGTCTTTCGAGAATATCTGAATACCCTGTCCGGAGCACATGGTCCCTTTTACCGTGGCCGCAGTGGAGTAGCCAAGCGGTCTAAAGCGCCTCGCTGCGGACCGCGCGGTTACTCGCCGCGGACGTTCGAGTCCTCCGTGGGGCATGGGTGTGTGTGTGTTGTCCTTAGGTTAGTTTACCTACGTTTAAGTAGTTTGTAAGCTACGGACTGATGACCACGCAGTTTGGTCCGATAGATTTACAGACATTTGTAACATTTTTGAACTTCCAGAATGAAACTTTCACTCTGCAGCGGAATGGGCGCTGATAGGAAACTTCCTGGCAGATTAAAATTGCGTGCCGGAACCGCGACTCGAACCTGGGACCTTTGCCTTTCGCGGGCAAGCGCACTACCGATTTTGCTATCCCGACACGACTCACGATGCCGCCTCACAACTTTACTTCCGCCAGTACCTCGCCTTCTACTTTCCATGTAAAGTTTCATTTTTGAACTTGCTGAATTTTTATGGGAGGCTAAACGAGACGTTAAAGGTGCAGAAATGTCTTTCGAGAATATCCGAATACCCTGTCCGGAGCACGTGGTCCCTTTTACCGTGACGGAGACAGGCAGCTGACACGTGGTCGCTGCCAGCCGGTCGCACGTGCGGCCTGGCCAAGGTGCGCGCCCTGAAACTGCGCCACGCCAGCCAGCCACCCGCGTCCCGCGGAAAGCAGCGTCGGCGTTTTTCTGCCGGTGCCGAGTGCTGCGGGGGCGGCACAAGTCGCGTCGCCGACCATCCTGCCGACGCGCAGAGGGGTGGCGCCGGCTCGCTTTGTTCCGCGCCCGTCGCGCATGAAAGGCCGCGTATTGTTTCTGCAAGAGCGCCGCGCCAAAGAAGTGAGGAAATGAGAAATTGCCTCCAAAACGCCCGCCCCCGCCGCCGCCGTCATTTTTCTGAATGCTAAGAGGAACTAATGTTGCCGCGCGGACAATCTCAAGAATAATTCACGTCCCGTTTGCATGAAAATGCGTTAGTGCGCGCGCGACAAAGTTTTTTTTTTTTTTTTTTTTTTCCGGAACGCTGTGTGTGTTTCGGAAACGTGTAATAAGCTCTGATATGAATACTGAATTTACATCACATATTTCTTCCCGTGTAAATGCGTCGTGAGAGGATGGCGATTCTTATGTGATTAATTCACATGAGGGGCATAAACCGTACATGTGAAACGAAAGCATTAGGCTGACTCTTGATCACGCAGTAACACCTCTTCGGGACGTTAAACGTAACGGCTTTCTTTCCATGCAGTGGCTCCCCTGTAGACAAGGGACCGCTTTGATTACTTACAAGGAAAGTACTTGGGCTCGAACAATCTGTATGAACGTTTGCTTACAGGATCTCTACGTACACCTCAGTGTGCTGGTGGGTGTCGTTTTTATGCAAAACTTTGCAATCATGCTCTAGATAGCACTGTAGATGTAATTGTAGACGTCATACGTAATACAGATATCTATAACTTACGTAATAATCATCGTACATGTTCTCTAGCGTATTGTCATCAAAAGCCGTGATGACAGTTGCAACTTTAACCTTCTTCTCGGAAGACTGTTGGTATTCCCTGCGCCGACCGCGGTGGCCGAGGGGACTGAGGCGCTCTAGTAACGGTCTGCATGGCCACTACGGTCGGGGGTTCGAATCCCCCCTCGGGCATGGATATTTGTGCCATCCTTAGTCTTAGTTAGTTCATAAGTAGTTTTTAAGTTTAGGGACTGATGACCCCGTAGTTAAGTCCCATAAGCTGTACAAATATTTGAACATTTTGGTATTCACTGCCACTGTTTCCATCGCCTCCTCCCGCACTTACCGTAGCACTACCGCTTTTTTTACTAATGATTTGTTCGTCATTATCATCCCTATTATCATTATTATGAGTTTGTAACAACAGTATCTAACTTATGCTCATATTTCTGTACCATAACAGATACGAGAAAGCATGCAAATGATTCATCTGCTACACTAATACTATCTTCACGAAGAAGGGTTCTTCGTAACTTCATCTCAACTAATCGCAATACATTAGCCGAATAGATTAGCAATCGTCGCCACATCTGACGCTTCACCACACAAATAACGTCACAAAACGCGACTTCGGAGGCACACTGCACCGTCCCTACTGGAGAACCGACAGGTCAAAGTGTAATGTGGCATGGCACACGCAGAGGCCTCTAACGAACGACTGCAGAGTTTTGCAGATGCGGGAGTATCACTAGTGCAATAAGGGACCTTTACAGTATCTTTCATGCGATTTTGGTGTATGTGTGTGTGTTCGAGCCCAAGTACTTTTCTTGTTAGTGTTGAACAGGAACGACAAGGTTCGTCATAAATAAACTGTCTTTTAAAAAAATAATGTTTATCAATTCTTTCAAGATGTTTCCTGAACTCAAAATTAATATGTATTGATAGCAGTATTATACAAAATAAATAAATAAATAAATGAAATAAAAAAACGTTTTGAAGGAATAAAAATTTGTTTGCAGCAACGTGATTTTAGCGATTTCATCTATTTCATCTATGTTGTTGCTCAAAGCTACACGCATATTATTAGTAACTTTCAAACGATACCTGAATTTGTTTTAACACAGATAATCATGGATCTCCTAAATAAATCGTAAAGAAAATCGTAAGATAGTGGTAGGCGATTTCCGGAATGTTATTGCACGATTTTCCAATTTTACCATACAACCGCCTAAGAGAATAGAGTGAACTGGGTTCTTGGACAGTTTGCCTCCATTGGGAATGCAATAATCGTACACAATACTAGAAGAGATATGAATATATTTCAAATGGTACTCATGTTGTCCACATCTGTCTTCACCAGTCAAGTTGTCATGCAAGCAGGGCACAGTTCGACTGACTGAACACGTGAAAAGGAATTAATAATTAAAAATGATTAAAAGTTTGAATTTGTATATCATTTACAGACCATATTTCAGCTTTCTCCACTTCATCCATGATCCCCCTCCCCCATTCCAGTCAGAAAACACCTCTGTCGTTCCTCAGATGTCCTGCTGTTCCTTATCCATATGAGCGATTCGAGAGAATATCTAATCAGTTTTCTTAGGTTGTTTGTACACGATACTGTCATTTACCGTCTAGTAAACTCGTCAGAAGATCAGCACCAATAAAAGAACGATTTAGATTTATATACGGCGAGAAAACTGGCAACTAAACGTAATAAGTAAAAAGTGTAATCCAATTGGTTATTTAATAAATTCCTGCCGCGGATGATTAGGCGTGCGCACTGGGGCGCCATGCTGCGGTGTGAGCGGTTGTTCGCCGTCGGGTGTTCGAGTCCTCCTACGGGCATGGGTGGTTTTGTTGGGCTAAGGTTAGTTTACCTTAGTTTAAATAATTTGTAAGCTACGAACTAATAACCACGCAGTCCGGGCGCGGCGGAGTGGCCGAGCGCATTAAGGCGCTACGCTGCGATGCGAGAGGCCGCTCCCCAAGTAGTTTGTAAGTTTAGTGACTGATGACCCCGCAGTTAAGTCCCATAAGCTTCACAAACATTTGAACATTTTCTGTTGAGTTTTATAGAGTTATAAACATTTGAACATTTTAATAAATCCGTTAAAAGTAGTTTACAATATGAAATATTCTAATCTATAGGCCGTAAATGCAACTACATTTCTAGGAATTTCACTTACGACTTACGGAAACTGAAAAGAACACACAGAAAATGTTGTGATGAAGGCGAACGAAACACTGTGTACTAACTATTGACCACTTTATAAGACGCAGCAGAACTACTAAAGTAACTGCCTACATTACGCTTTACATCCTCTTTTGTATTACTGCTGAGCCGTGCAGGACCCTTATCAGATAGGACAGACGAAAGACATCAAAGAAGTAAAAAGAAGCGCAGCTTGTTTTGCATTATCGTGATGCAGAGTGTCACGGACAAGACACAGGAGTTCGAGTTGAAATCCTTACAAAGGCGTTCGTAGTTGCGGAGAGAGATCTGCTTACGAAATTTCGATCTCCAACTTTCGCCTCCGAATGTTGAATCCCACCTACGTAGGAAGAGATGATCATCATAACAAAATAAGTAAGAGCCCGAACAGGAGGTTCATTCTTTGTTGCCGCGCCCTACTCGGGAATGGAATGGTACATACATGGTATCAAAGTCTTGTGGGATCCTCTGCCAAGATCTTAAGAGTGATTTGCAGAGTACCCACATAAAAGTAGATACACTTTAATCTACATGACATTTTTCCGAGTTATATGTAGAAGGGAAGAATGTGTTGGTTTACTGTTATAGGAACGTACACTTCGGAAATTTTAACGGTAAAGAACGTCAGGATGCATAATTGCTGTTTTGAATTGTATGTTACTTTACTTGCATGAATATTACCACAATAATCATACGAACCTGTTTCGAAACGATTCTGTTTTTCCTTAGATCTGCATCACTCAAACCAGAGAAGACAAAAAAAAAAAAAAAAAAAAAAAAAAAAAAAAGAATAAGTACTACTATTTACACTATTTGGTGTTTTAATTTGTTGGTATTGACGAGCTTACCAACTCATTATCCCCTTACTATAATGTTTAAATTTTTGGACATGTGACACCAACGGACTTTGCAACATGTCGCATTTTTCGCTAATCAGCTTTGCTGAGTGTCCACATTAAAATTGATAATAATAGTTTTAAAATAAATAAATAAAAATACATGAAAATACAACAGTAAAATCTAAAAAAATGGATCTAGCTTTTTCTGTTACAATGTGGTGAAACAACAAATCATGTGAATGTTGCAAAGGCTACAAAATGGTTGCACCACATACATATTTGATACATTTGGCATGGTGCTGATGGTGTTACGCCAATGTGGGTTTACTTTGACATTCTCCATCAACAAGCAATGTTGGTATTAACGAATAAAAACTGACTGTTCCATCGGTTTGTGTAATATTCTACAATACAATATTACACAATTATCTAATATTCCATTCAAAATAAAAATGTTTTACCTATTACAAAACACTGTCTGAAAATATATTTCATGAGTCATAGTTGCATGGTCCAGAGTTCAAACTTCGTGATAATGAGCTTTCGTTCATTAGGTCCTCAATAAAAACATTATAAAACAGAAAGCAGGCTAAAGGAAGCTTTTACGCCAAAGGCTCCCACGATACTCCTTTAACACAAGAGTCCCAAAATGACTAGCAATACTCGACTGTCATTAGAATGTCTTTTTGGATATGGTTGCCATATCCAGCTCAGACCTCGTCTAATATCAGCACTCTGAAAATAACAAGTAAAAAATTATTTACTAAAATTACGCTTTCTTTACATTTTGGTGGAACATCTTTTGGAAGATTTCGGCATTTTCGTCGTCCTTTTTTCCCTATTTCGTATTTATAAATCACCAAATAAGTCAGCTGGTACTTAAAATGGCACTGGAAAATTGAGTCCACAATTCTTGGCAGCAATCGCTTTCTTTCATTACTCCACTGGGCTGACATTAGCCGTAAATGCTTTTTATACAGTGCCGATGTGTGTGAGAAGAGAAAACAAATACTCGCATAATTTTAGCAGTTCGTATTTGCGTTCTGGATTTTCAGTATTAATGTGAAAGTAACTTCGCCTTTCTTCCACCGAGTGCTTACACACTTCCATTCTTCTGAGACACGTTTAGTAAGTAAAAAGCGCCGTAGAAACATATATTAGCTAAACAGTTGCCGCCTGAAATCTTCACACAATTTTTAGTCTGGTACATAATAGTGTTCCCAAATATCACCCATCTGGATTCAAATGTTCTAATGTTTGTAATTCTATGGGACCAAACTACTTTGTTCATTAGTCCCTAGACATACAAAATATATAATCTAAGTTAAATTGGCCTAAGGGCAACACATACATCCATGACCGAGGGAGGATTCGAATCTCCGACACAGGAGACCCGCGACTTGATATGTTTTAATAAGAGAAATAACCCACTTTTTAAAGTAATCAAATGATATGGTATGGAAAGTCAATGTCTCTACGTGTAATTTCAAAAGCAGATTTCTTATAGCGTCTTATCAGATCGCTATACAAACGGAAACTGTTAGACTCTTCTGGATGGTGCAGCTTGAATAACTGTAGCCCCTAACTACTGGAGAATTCTTGAATGGTAGCGTGAGATCTAGAAGGTGCTCGAATATTCGCTACAGGACACACAAAATGCCTCGCCATCAGTGAGACGACTTGGTCAACATAAAATTATTACATAAATAAAACTGAGGCTACAATAACAAGTAGCTAGAAGACAGTTATTCCCAATCTGTGGTCCAAGGACCGTAAGTGGTCCGTAAGAGCTAAAATATGGTCCGCGAACTATATAAAGTTTCAAACTTTTACAGAATCTAAATTATTAACTCTTCGTTAAGTACTAAATCAATCGTACTGTATTTCCAAAACAACTTAACAACCTTACTGGTGATGAAAGAAGAGGATAACTTCGGTACCATTTGAAATAAACTCACTTACTTAGTACTGTTGTGACCTTATTTGAAGAAAGAAATGAATAAACTGTTGGAAGGCATTTGAATTCATCCTCTTGCGCGGTTTCGTTGTAACATGCAAAATTATACAATAACAGTACGGAAATCACCTTCTGCTATTTTATTATTTTCGTCACGAATTATTTAGGTAAACGAGGGTCTCCTGCTTGGAATCAGAGCTAGATTCGATCGAAAGTAAGTGAGAAAATGCGTGTAGAATTGAGAAACAATATTACCGACAAATCCATAAAACCATATTGTTGCAAACTGAATTTAACTCTCTACTAATAGTATTAAAATATTACTGTCAATACTAATTACTTTTGAATTTAACGTATACCTATATGACAAGTTTTGATCAAAGTTTGTTTTGAAATTTACGCGGTTTATTTTTCTTGAACGTTGCGAACCACAACAAACACAACAAAGAAATATAAGTGCACGCTGGTCTTAAAACATGTTTGGGGGTTAGTGCTGTAACGGATGGCGTAACTTAAGTACTTGAGCCAAGGTCGTAACTGTTGGAAAAGTTGATTTTTGGTCGAAATTTCAGGACAAGAAGGTCCATAACAGAGAGACGGTACCGATTTATCGGGACGGTTGGAAATCCTATTTTTGGATGCGTGATTCCAATGAACTTCAGTCTGACGTTTCCACGATTACTTTTATTTTGTCACTCGACTTGAAATTACTCTGCACGCTGTGATTGAGTCTATATAAAAAAAAGTCGGATTAAAATTGATTGCTGACGTTTGCCGCTACAGTGTTGCCACAAATGCTTCATGCTATGCTGGTTATGGAGGCTACAAACAAATGCTGTTCAACGTGTAACGCGGAATAATGTTCGAAGTGGCCGCAGCGAGTTATGGTGGGGATGCTAAATGCAATGTCGACAACTGATTTTATATGTGGAATGTCAACTGTGCCAGACGACATGTTTTATAGGCCTCGATGTAAATAATGTCCTTACCTAGCCATAACAACACGATGTGCGCTGCACCCGAGAAAACAATTTGTTTCAGAAATGAAATCAAGTTCGCTTCTTATAGAGCGATTAAAACTCTCTGAGAGGAAACTCAACAAAGGAAATTTGTATTTTCAGCGCTAAAAGCAGACTGAAACTTTTTGCTACCATTGCTTACCTGAAAATACTCTCACACTGGTTAGAGGATACACGAGCTGGTACATTTCGAATGGCTGAGTAGTCGTGCTTGGCAATCAGTTTCACGTTGTAGACCACACGCGCAGATTTAAAAAAAAGTGCTAAAATATATATATAAATTAGTATGATTTTGATAATGACGTCAAAAAATATTAGAAATAAAAACGCTCGGAGAAACTAATTAACTGTATAAAAATAAAAAAAACTGTTTTCCTATTTTTAGAAATAAAAAAAAATGTAAAATAGAAACATAAAGGTTAACTATATTTGAATCAGCGGCCTTCTGTGTGGCTCATTATAATGTTAACCCCTAAGCTTTTTTTACACTAACTTCACATTTATCTTTTAGCATTCTTTACGAAGAAAAAATAATGGTATTCAATTCAGTATCCAGTTTCGTCGAAGATGATAACAAGATTACCGTAACAAAATTGACTGGATTTATGTACGAATTTTCGCAGTGTAATAAATTGTCATATTTTGCTCTTCTTTGTGTGTCTTTTTGTGCTTATAAATTTTTCTGATATTTTTGGAATTTTTCATCATACCCTCCACGCTCATGAGATGAAAAATTATCCAAGACAGATGAAAACAGAGTAATTGGTGCCTCAAACTATAAACCAACCAACTAACATATGAAAGATGGAACTAGAATATAATATTGCCGTGTGAACATTATGCTGCAGATATTGATTTCGTTATCTATCTTGAATGACCAGGTCAAGGAACTTCTGGAATCGCTGCCTTCCTCATCAGTTAGCTTCAGCTGTTGATATTATTATCAACACGTTAGATATAAGATTCATATCCCATTGGCTGTAGACACTATGGTACTTAATACCTGAGTTGTGTTTACATCCTTTATGCTTCTTTTTGTGTTTCTTCTTCTGGTGGACAGGTACTGTTCTGTGGTAATATATTATCTAGAGTCTTTTTACAACTGAAGAAGAGAATGCACTGTGATTTACTTTTTCAACATATGTTGGTGTTTCTCATTCACTTTCCTTTTTTCTTTCTTTTCCTTCTTTCGCCTTCTTAAATTACAATAGTTTTGTAGTTGCTCTTCTTAATTTTGCTTTCTTTATTTCAAAAAGAGCCTTCAAATGTCGAAGACTTTCTAAATTTTTCTGCCCTATTAGATGTTTTTCATTCCCAACTTCAGCAGTTTTTAGTTTCATGTCACTGGTTGTCTCTTTCTACTCTCTGATGCACTATTTTTTTCATGATTCCTTTTCTTCTTCTGCCTCTTCTTGTGCAAGTAGAATTTCCCTTTCAATTAGTTACTCTGTAAACAGTCTCTCTCTTTCTGCGTGTCCCCGTTGAATAAATTCAAAAGTTAGCTGTAAATACTCTTTCTTCTTTCTTGTTCACCCGTTTTATCCCACACATAAAATTCATTCTGTTTACGAAGAAAATGTACTCTTTGTATTTTATATAAGCTTCAATAGTAGGCTGTGGGTATAATGTCTTTTTTATGAGTTCGGTTTACTTTTATAGTTAATTTCATTTAATTTGTCCACGCCTCTGACTTCCGCAAAACTTCTATCATAACTCGTCTTGTACCATATGTAAGACAAGTTGCTTTTAAGTAGAGTGCTGATACTTCTCCATAATTTGTCTCAATCATATTATTTCGGTCTCGTGGGCAACACTATTTTTTTTTCTGACGCTCGTATCTTCAAGTATTTGTTGTAATTTGCTGTTTTTAACGTCCAAGTATCCAGTTTTCATCTGACGTTTGACAAACAAGATTTATTTTCAATTTTAACTTCGAATCATACGAATTTCGATGTACTCTCAACAAATTTTGGGATAGTGAATTCATCAATAGAAATGTTGATTGTTAAATTATCTTTTAATTCGGAATCATAAGTAGTTTTCTCGGTAAATTTCATTTGAGGCAGATAAACGAAAATTTTCCGTTTTGCAATAGGTTTGAGTTAAAATCTTTGTGGGATAATGCATTCAACGGCGTCCTTAGTTCAGAATTTTCACTTAATTCATGTCGAACAATATTCAGTCAAGGACCGAATGATTATTTGATATTTACTGTTAAGCATATGCAGAATTTTAGCACGTTTAGCTAATACTCTAACATAGGTTGCAACAAATTCATAAATCACTTAAAGGACATAACTACGGATAACAATTCAGGCAACGCTAAGCCACTAATCCATTTAATTCTCAGTAAACCTCCAGGTCATCTGTCACATCGATGTAGAGTAGTCCTCCGCTTCACAAAGCTTATCTAAGTTGAACCGATATCGCTGATTCCATTTCAATAACGGTATACGTGACGGTGAAACGCTGTTTGAGCGGAAGTATCCAGTATCGGTTTGTTAGTGCTGTTCATGAATTGTATGTGTTTCGTTAGCATCGTTCGTAATGTTTGAGCTATGTTTGGTGTTCCTATGATGTCTGATTAAAAGCGAAATAACAGGGACAGACCTAAGTAACGCGATCAAAATACATCCAGAAATAAAGTCAGACAAGGAACTGGTAGTGAAATGGCGTTGCTGTCGTTTGGCAACTGCAAAAGGTTCCGAGGTGACATTGAGCGCTCTGATTGGATGACAGCACCTCCAACTCGAGAAGTGTTACCTATTGTGTACTTTGTGTCGGAATACAGTCAGTGTTTAGAATAGTGTAATGATACAGCAATGTTCACTTCTGCCTGGTTATAGGTAATTATTAACATACGCTAAGGATCACCTGAAAGTTCCTGCCCCAACCGCCGAACCTCTGCACGACTTCCTGTAATTCGCAACAATATTCTAACGTCGCTACGTATTTCTATACAACGTAATCATTCGTGAAAATGCTCCTAGAAGTTCTCACGTTATTCCGTTACGTCATTTAAATAGCTGACGGCACAGCTCCTAAAACTCAGGCATGTCCGCTGTTAGTCTGAATATGTTTCTCCGTTTAAACGCTAGCCTTTCATCTAATCTCAAAGTTCGGCCGAAATTCTGTTGTTTCTTATATTATTCAATAGGAACCATTGCTGTACAGTATTGATTAGCTTCAGAAAATCAAGGAACACGACGTCTTTCGTAGCGGTATCCACAGCCGGAAGAACAATCCGAGCTCGAGTTCGCAGGATCGTTGTTTGGGAAATCTAAGGCTGAAGTTGACATCACCATTCTTCTACGAAATATAAAACGGAAGGTATCGCATTATGAAAAACGTAACGCTGGATAGACTAATAGGCGTAAGTACACTACCGGTATGAGAACACTAACAGTAAATATTTTGGATATGAATTTGTTGCATAACATACCTCTTAATCAGGCTTATCTTCCTGGAAGTAATAGAACTGATTTTCAACTGTTTTCTGTTACATGCCGGGATACTCAGCACCTGAATAAGGCCCTTCATGTATTCGTTATTGTTAATACGTACCTTGAAGCTTAAAAGAAGCTATAACGTTCAGTGATTTGTTGGTGGGTATCCGAAGGCAGGGCTACCGTTCAGTTCTACATAGTACTCTACCCTATGCAAACTTCTGCATCTGCGAATGGTTAATACAGCCCGTATCAACATGGATGTGCTTACTACAGTCGTATCTTTCTTACATTTTCCCATAATAGCGCACACATCCCTCCAATCACATATACATTGTAGTATAATTTTTCTTTTACTCAAAACCACTTCATATTCAACAAAAACAATATTCCATGGGAAAATATAGCGTAGATATCTGTAAGAACAAAGAACTATATTTTAGGACCCATGAACGTCTATGTCTTACTAAATAAAGAGATTATGTTTTTATACACACTACACTGTAATGCGATTTAAGTCTTGTTAAGGACTACCGTTGATCATATGAGACAAATAGTAAAGGAGAACTAATTTGGCAAAATATGAAATAAATATCAGAATTGTACTCATATGTTGTCAGAGTGTAGCCGTTTGTACGAAGGCGTCACTATCTGCCAAGTGGCCCGCCGTTTCCATCAATGCCATCCCTCTGTAGAAGGGAGTGATTTTATCCTCTCAGCTGCTTCTTCGCCGTCCGGAGATTCTTGAGCTTAAATCCTCCTGTCATCTTTATGAAGGTCTGTTGTGCCAGGGTCTAAGGATAGATGATTTCGAAGGGGAAAAGTACACTATAAGTGAATTGCGCAATCTATTTGGTATTCGAGTTGTCTTCTAATACATTTTTTTGATAATTATACCTAAGTATTTGATGTTGGGAGTTTTCCTGGAAGTGTGGTTCTTTCCTATATAGATCATCACGTTGTATTCATTTGTATATTTATGTATTGTGTGTTATCCTCATAAGTATGTAAGTATGTTTTCAAAGCAATTTTCTTTGTTTATTGATTAGTTTGTCAGTCTCACTACTATAACACTGTCTTAAAACTAATTCGTGTCCATGGGTCGTCTATGACTATCAGTGATGTTTTCATTTCTTTGCATTTTTGGTGTCACTACTTTTTCCATGACAAGGGTGAAGACGAGTGAAGATAGCACATTATCCTGCTCCGCTCAGTTTTGTTGGTAAAGCAATCCACAGTATTCCGCCCTGCTTATCGAATTCATTTCACAAATATTTTCCGCGCTGAAGAGTTACTTATGGGTATCGTAATCTCCCATAATTTTCTGCGTCGACCGAATCGTAGACCTTCTGAAAGTCATTGAACACGTAATGTAGTCAAATATTCCTCTTGTTTTCGCATCTCTTTTCATTTATGGTCTTCATGCATCATATGCCGTCTACTTTTGATTTGCTTTTTCCGAAACAATTATACCATTCTCATATTATGTACTTGGTATAGAATATGAGTCTTAGCAATCTTATACGTAACATTATTTTCTAGGCGGAGAAACGTGGATATTTTTCTCCATAATGCCTGCCATTTCTTTACCCCCTTCTTATGTTCGACAATAACTCATTCCCCTATTGTTCTCATCTCACAAGGAGACCACTTGGGTATCGGATTTTAGAATTTTTATTTTTATTTTTATGGTACAAGAAGTTAAGACCTCAAATAAAAAATCAGCCAAAGCCATTCTATGGAACTCTAAATAATTCTCAAGAAAATAGAATTTGAAGGTTTGCAAGTACATGTAAGTACTAATAATTAAAAGAGTTGCAGCATCTTTCGGTGTAGTTCAAGTGGTAACGGTTTGGACAGATTTTTGTTTATTATTCGTTGTGTTCGAATACTTAAATACTTTTAATATCTAACGGTAATTTTTATGAAAAATGTTATGTTCGTATTTTTGTTTATTCGTAATTTTCCATGTTTTATAAAAGGTTGTCAATAATGATGGTTTCAATAAAAAACATAATAAAGTACATTTTTTTACAGTACCGGCTTCACTATTAGTGGACGACGGTTGTCTTAGATAGTTCAGTTTGTGAAGAGCTACAACGCTGTTTTTGAAAATTCATTTAACAATAAAATTTGAAAAAAAAAATCTGTCACTGTAGGATACGATTCTATCGTTGTGAGGCTAGAACATTATCAGCTAACCTACACTGACAGATTTTGCAACTGTTTTAATTATTGGTACTTACATGTACTTGTAAAACTTCAAAGTCGATTTTCTCGTGAATTTGAGAATTCCATAGAATGGCTTCCGCTGATTGTTATTTGAGTTCCTAACTTCACATACCAAAAATATCAAGAAAAGCTACAATAAGACACCGATGTGGTCTGCTTGTCAGTAAACTTTAAGAGTAATATCAAGTAGTATCTTATGAACCAGCATCCTACTCGCATAACGTCTGTGCGAGACGTTTCCTCAAGCTTCCAGTTACTTCTATCTACATTCTAACACAATAAATTAAACTGTAGGAAGACAAATTTTCTTGACTTCGTTTCCCAGTTCAGTACAGTTTAGTGAGTCATCTAACTATTATTTCCAAACACGTAAAAATTTTAGCGTCGTTGTCGCAAAGAGCTCGCGGTTGATATCCCTTTCCGATGTGATATTTGCTGCCATATATTTTTCGGATATCGTTTTACTTTGTGGTCATTCTCAGTACCTCTATGTCTCCTTGAGAGCAGCTGTAATTATTCTTTTGTCCTACCCTGCCCTGTAGCCATGTCTTCATGACTGTCACACCAGCTACTCTGTTTCTTTTGTCAGATATATCAGATCTGTTACACACTTCCACTCGTTACCGACAAGTCTGATGACTGTAAATGCGTAGATGAACTTTATACTGTACTTTCCGTCCATGTCGATTTCTCTTATTTGTTTTAAATGATTTCAGATCCGTAATACATAGTGAATATCGTTGATTGTACTCCTCAATATATATTAATATCGTCTATTTAGTTTACAATGTTTATATTTGGCAACCACGGTTTTATTTTGTATAGAAACACTGTACTAATATTCATACTTCTACATTCAGTGACTGAGCTGATTCTGAGATTTTTCTTTGCTTTCTTCGTGAAGAACTTAACAGCCTATCTGCTTCGCGAATCTTCTTTTTTGGTACGTTTCATTAGTCACCCAGTACTGTTATGACGATGTATTACCGTAGGCAGTTATACATGTTCTCTGTGAGATCATAGAGGCTGCATTTTATCGTTTCTAGGTGTATGAACACTGACCGAAGAGATGTTAAAACAAAGATCGTCAACTCGTTCGTAGCATATTCTTCCATTTACGCGATGACATTTACACACTAATCCTTTGGAGGGAGAAAAGAATATATAGATTCGTGCTTCCCAGATATGTAATTTAGTGTTCTATAGGTTCTAGGTTCTAAACGAAATTATCTAGAAATCTAATTTATTTCTCTGGCACTATTTATACCTGAAACTGTGGAATCCAGTATAACAAAGGGTATACTAGAGTCTGTAAATTACAAAAATTCTCAGCAAAGCATTATTAACAAGTACAGAGAATGGACGAAGAATGAATGGATTGCTTAAAAATGCCCGACAAACTACAGCAGGTATGAACAACATGTGGAACAATCCTCAAGACGCTACAGCATGCAGTAGAAAACCGAACTCTCGAGAGTGTTAAGCTTTAGACATCAGGGACAACCGTCAATCAAACATTTTTTATGCTATTTTTGGATGAACGCATTCTTAGAAAGGAAAGAAGAATACTGTTTAATCTCCCATTAATAATGTAGCCATTATAGAAGGATGACAATGACATGTAGCTACAATTTTTCTCATGTGTCATTCGCCGTGCGTTTCACTTACATACAATGTCACATTCCTCCATCTTCTAGACATCATACAAATACTTAAACTTAGGCCGTTCTCCTCGTTTCTTTTCCACGACTTTACCTTCAGTATTAATACCCCAGAACAGTTTTATAATTTCAACAGTGTACTCAAAGGGTTTCTGACTTTTTGGTTGTCGGTTTTTGTCGTGATAAATGCCCATTGTGCACCTACATTTTATTTACATTACGCATCTCTTGCTGTCTGTGATTATACAATAAAGGTAATAAAGTTATTTGTCCTCATAAGTTATGGCTTCATCGATTTTTATGTTTCTTTTCATTTCTCACATGATTTTTCTTCATTATAATACTTTCAGTTTCCACTTATTCTTTTATTTTATTTTATTTTTTTCAACATCCGGTAGGACTAGCAGCATACTATTCATTTAATTTAGTTTCTGCATATATTACTATGTCGTCAACCGTTGGTATTTAATCTCTGCGTCTTCTCCTTAATGATCTGAATGCATTACTCATGCAACAATGCACTATCTTCTTTTCAAATTGTGTCCTGGTCATCTATCTCCCTAAAGTTTATTTTTGCATTCTGCATCCCATACGGTTGATTAATAGTTCTTTCATTCAGGCAGTTCCGTCCAAATTTCTCTAGAGATCACCTAAAAGTTCTGAATGTGAAACGATTATTCTGAGTCAATGAAAATGCTTTATGCAATATGCACTACATCAAAAATTTCTCTATTTTTCCTGTGTCTTCTGTAGATCTAAACTGATTTTCGGCGATATACTCACTTTCATTTCCCTTTATACTGATTTGAAGTATAAATTAGTGTAGTCCACTAACTGTCATTCAAGTACTGTTTATACACTGCAACGCAGATTTATACCAACGTATTTGAAGTCACGGAGTCGACTTGAGTGACGTCGAGGACGACTTACAATTACGAATTTTGCGATGTTAAATAACCAGACAGAATAACCAACTTATCGTCCGAACTTCTTGCTTCGTACTCCAGTCACCAAAGTTACTACAATACAGAAGACATCACGGAAGAGAAATGTGTGCGAAGCCGCAACGGTCGGCGTAGACGGTTTGGAAGTCCATATCCTGGGGCGGCGAGGAGGGACCTTAATTGGCTCCTCCTGCAAAATATCAAATGTTCAAATGTTTGTCAAGCTTATGGGACTTAACTACGGGGTCATCAGTCCCTAAACTTACAAACTACTTATGAACTACTTACGAACTAGGACGGCACAAATATCCATGCCCGAGGGGGGATTCGAACCCCCGACCGTAGTGGCCGTGCTGACCGTGACTGGAGCGACTCAGTCCCCTCGGCCACCGCGGCCGGCTGGCCCCTCCTGCCTCACATATCTAGTAGCAGGTTACTTTTATAGAGAGGCCGGATCTGGAACTCTTTTTAAAGCTACCTACACGTAGTTAATAAAAATCCAAAATATTAAAAATACTCGATACCCACAAGTATGCACCTTTCCCTTCCCTCTATCCCCCGACCGCATCCCATCCTCCCTACCCCCAAATTCAATATTGGTACTTGA
This sequence comes from Locusta migratoria, assembly GCA_026315105.1. Classification (NCBI taxonomy): domain Eukaryota; kingdom Metazoa; phylum Arthropoda; class Insecta; order Orthoptera; family Acrididae; genus Locusta; species Locusta migratoria. The sequence continues at coordinate 279,135,337 of CM048744.1, forward strand.
TTGTTCCAGTATTTTTTCCCGTAACATTTCGAGAGCCATCTCGATATTTTCCAAGAGAAATCTGATTCCCAACAAACTGTTTTCGGTCCTTGCAATCTTTCTCTTAATATAAAGTAATAACTTGTAGTGCGTTACAAGTCTTGGGACTTTCTCCTGTATTAATGTGAAGACGGTTTTATAAACGCGGTAAGCTTAACCGAAAGGGTAGTATTTACTATTGCAGTTGATTGGTTATTGCGGGTTTTAAGGAAACTAAACATCTAGGTTATCAATTCCTCAGTATTAGTAGTACGGTAAGCTTAACCGAAAGGGTAGTATTTAGTATTGCAGTTGATTGGTTATTGCGGGTTTTAAGGAAACTAAACATCTAGGTTATCAATTCCTCAGTATTAGTAGACTTAGGGTACCGATAGTCAAGAATAACCGAGGCAATCGTTTAGCTAAGCTGTCCCAAGACTGACCTTCGTGAACCATGTTGGAATGATCCGTTTTCTGATCCTAGCCGCGGTAGAATGGCCGAGCGCTGAAAGGTGCCTTGCTGCGGAGCTCGCTGTCGCTCCCCGTCGGAGATTCGAGTCCTCCCTCGGGCATAGGTGTGTGAGTGTGTGTGTGTGTGTGTGTGTGTGTGTGTGTGTGTGTATGTGTGTGTTGTCCTTAGGTTAGTTTGAATAGCTTGCAGTTCTTGGGACTTAGAACGGCAGTAGTTCACCCTTTCTAACCCAATGATAACACATGGCATCGTCATCCGTATCTGTTACTCTTACTCCCAACAAATTGACCATAGATTATAAAGGACACTGCAGGAGTTTTCAAAATTCATTGCTGGCAGCTTGGCTACCAATACTTCGGGGAAACAGAAGAGTATTGGCTACAAAGCATCGACAGAATGTATATTGTTGCTCAATGTGGGTAGAGTACAAACAGCAATACCTTCAAAATATTATATCAAGGTAAAGGAAACTAAATAATTTGAAACTTCATTAATAAATTAAAGCAAAATATCTAAATTAATTGTCAACAGTTTGAAAAAGGTGTCAGGTATGGTAAAAAAATATATCGTGCCCAATGATGCCATATGAAATCATCCCAAATTTGCTTAAAAAAAAATACAATAAAATAAAATAAAATAAAATAAAAATAAAGAAATAAAATAAAATAAAATTCTCAAAAATTTAAGAAATTATATATGTATGTATTATTCCAATCATTATGAATAAAAATAAGCAAAGAAATAATTATGTTCACAAGTTAATAAAATTTTGGATGGAAAGGCTTTACAGACATGTGTAAATTTTTTGTGGCGCTAGATCGTCTGCGTTTTCAATTATTGAATACGATATGGGCGGAAACCTTCCTGTCGTTTCCGGTATCTTTGGAACCGCCACTAATGAATAAAGTAGCACCTCAATTGACCATCTGTTCCAAACCTCTGGCCAAGGCCAAATACCTAGAAGTAGAGGAATTTCCTTCTTTATTTATTTTTATAACTTTTTTTTCCCTTCTGGAGTCTCTGCCATGGGGACGCCGTGTCGTAGTTGTTCTATGTTTATCATTAAGTTCTTGCCTTCACATTTTTGAAACGTTTTTTATTCTTACTTTTAGCTATACATTTTTTTCTTATTGGGAAAGATGCCAGTCGACGCGCTGGCACGGGGACGGAACTCGGGTCATCCACACGGCAGCTATTCACGCTAACCACTGAACTACGGCCTCGGACCCTGACCCAACATGGCGGCTGCTAATTCGTCAACTTAGGAAAACGTTGCCCAAGGGCTGAACGTACTTTCCTCCCCCACCCCTCCCGTCCAGCTTTCCGTTTTGTTTCCTACCGGCATCTTTCTGGAAGATATATTGTTCATTAAATTAGAAGCTATCTAAGCCATTAATCTGCGACGATATGAGGTAAAATACGGAATTAAGCCTTCCGTGGCACCCAGCCCAAAGGGTCCGCTGGACACCGCGTGAGAACGGCGTGGGTTGCCGGGGGGGGAGTGGGGGAGGGAGAGAGGTTGGGGGACAAGGACGGGCAGGAGAGCGCAACCGTCACAATCTCGGTGCGAACATTTAATCAAACGGCGCGGCCGCGTGACACGTGAAAAATCTTGGAGCGGAGCTCGGCGGTGGGTGAATGCGCCGCGGTGTGCAGTTTGTATGTGATTGTGCAGCGGCATAATGCCCGCGGCCCGGCCGAGGTGTGGACGGCTGCATACTAATGAGCGGCGACGCCCAGCAGCCACGGCCGGGGGCCGCTCTGCCAAGGAGCCGAGCTCTGCTCATGACACACCGCAAGACGCCGCCGAATATAGGCCGCACTTTGCTCGATAAAGCTCCGCCTGGCGGCTGTGCTCACTCGATTTACTGTAGGCATACCTGAGATCTCATTCGTTTATATTCTATGAGATTTTCCCTCAGCCACATTTTACGATTCCAAGAGGATGAAACCACACGGCAAGGACTTAACCGCGCTGTTTATTTACATGCACATTATTTATTTGCTACAAGAAACAAGTAAGACAAGCCTGATATCTATATCAGGTCTGGATGACCACCTGTGCTTGATGTTCCTGCAAACAGTTCTACCTTGGTTGTTTGAGAATGTATCCTTGGCTGTTCGTGAGAGGCTGTGGATACAACATGAGATGTTTGAATATCTTTAATTTGTCACTGGCATCGGCGGAGACTGTTTAATGGGGAAATACCGGTACATCAGGGGTGCAACATCGTTGATAGAAACATCGATGTTAAGAAATCGATGTTCCTGCGGAAAAATATCGATGTTAAAAAACATTGCTCCTGGAAAACGATACATCGATGTTTTTCCAAATTCAAATGTTCAAATGTTTGTATAGTCTATGGGACTTAACTACGGGGTCATCAGTCCCTAAACTTACAAACTACTTATGAACTACTTACGAACTAGGACGGCACAAATATCCATGTCCGATGGGGGATTCGAACCCCCGACCGTAGTGGCCGTGCAGACCGTGACTGAAGCGCCTCAGTCTCTTCGGCCACCGCGGCCGGCGATGTTTTTCCTATGCTTCCATACGTTTAAGAAATATTAGGAAAAACACACTGAAATGAAGCTGTGTTGGCAGAAGGTATCTGCCTTATTTATGTTCTTCCACTAGGCTACGAATACACAGCGAAATGGCAGATTAGAATGAAAAAGAAGTTAGGAATAAGGTTTCGCTACCTATTTCGCTGATTTTACTTGGGTTTTACATCGATTTGTTCATTACATGCGAAATAGCTTGTGTTTTATTGACGTGGAGAAAATTAAACATTATGCATCTTTCAGTTATTACTTAATAATGTATTTTTTAAATGAATATTCATCAATGACGTTTATAAAATCATGTAACTTGATGAAATGAAAATCTATGTTATACTTGGCTTGTTGGCTTTTGTCTCAGATTTTTCGTCGACTTTTGTTTGATGTTTTAACTGACGTTTTGACAGTACGATATCAGTCTGACTGGGTAACACTGTCGAAGATTCGATTCCACTTATCTTGGAGGGTGAAATTTCAGCAATGCCAGCAGCCCGTGCTGGACAAACATCAGATTAATCATCAGATTGTTTCATATTTCACTTACCTACTGTTTAAAAAGTATGAAAACAGCGACGAGCGACGACAGCAGGAGCACCATATTTGAGCTGACGCTGGCTAAGCAACTAATGAAGTAATAATGGAGTTGCCAATCAATTGTTGAACGATGTTTGGACTTCCGTCGTCGATGCATCGGCGATTCATCGCTGTTCAAAACATCGATGATAACATCGATGTTTATGGACGAAACATCGATGTTTTCAAAACATCGATGTATCGTTTGCATCCCTAGGTACATTATGTGGGAACGACTTGATGGTCCCACATATCTCGTAATCCTGCGAGATGCTCTGCCGACATGCCGAGCGATGTTACCATGTCTATTTGTCCCTGAATTAGATTTCAACCCGACGGAACGCATTTCAGCTGACAAGTGGGGTCAAATCCTCAGACAGCCTTTCACGGATCGTTACTGGTGGATCCATCTCATGGCCGTCACGATCGGCAGATGTGTTCCAGATCACTTGTTTTCCTGTCGGCTTGTCTCAAGAGCCTTCTGCGTGAGTAACCTGCTACATCGTCGGGGGGCCTTGTGAGCAGGAGTATTGCGCGGCAGGGTGTGTGTGAATCCCAGCAGGTACCTCTGAGAGGGTCCGCATCAACTGCAGCATCCATGTCAGACGGGTGTCTATGCATCTGAACAAAAGTTTGAGCAATTCCTACAAAGGGGCATCCATGTGTAGCACATGACTAAATAACTGAAGCGCAGTTTAGTAGGTACAGATGGCCTTTGCGGACCCCGGTTTTTATCTGATTACCGATCATTGTCGTGTGCTCAGTGTATCAAGTTATTTTCTAAACTTTTTAAAAATATTATCGTTTACAGCACAACGATGAATTTGAAAGGAATCTAAATAGTTATTTTGTCTATATGGATTTTCAGAAAGAATAAGGCATAGTCCATCTAAAGCTATTGCTCAACATGCTTTGGTCAGGGAAATCGCCACCAGTTTGTGTATGAAATATCGTAAAGGTCTACCAGAATCCATAATTTTTCCACATACACATCTGAACACCACAAACCACCTGACGGTATGTGGCGGAGGTTACTTTGTATGCTTCATTCAGTGCCTCGTATTCTGTAGCTGGTGCAGGTGGGTATCGGGAAAAAACGAATGCATGTAAACCACTGTGTCGGGTGTAAGTTCTCTAACTTTATTCCCATGGCATTTGCACCAAGATATACACGAGAGGCTGTAGTATTTTGGCCGTGTGCTCTAAGGCGTAGCTTCTCTTCCACGGAGGTTCGGTACTCCATCGGACATTGGTTGCGTTGTCCATAGTGTAAGTTAGCTTAGTCTAGAGACCGATTACCAATGCAGTTTGGTCCCATAGCTTTTCAAACATTTGAATATTTGCAATATACAGGACGTCCCCTTTATCTTGAACCATCCTAAATAACTTTTTGTCTCGATGCGAATTACAAAATGTTATAAGCAAACTTTCTTTATTACTTCAACTAACAATAACAAGTCAGTCAAGATCGCAATTTATTTTATTTCACTGATAACCGGTTTCGGTCACTTACATGTCCATCATTGTACCACAACTGTAATGATACATAATATATTATTAGAGGGATAAATTATTTCTAAATTGAGTATTTAAAATAAGAATAAAGTATACCTGTTGTTTTGTCCACCAGCTGTTAACAGCTCGAGCTGCCTAAAGGTTTAATGTTTACTCCTGTAGATGTAGGTGCAGTCATTCTTTAACCCTTTCAGACCGGATTTTTTTTTCTGGAAGAAGGAAATTATTCTTTTTGCTTTTTGCTTAATTTAGGTATTTAATGAATTTAGATGCAAGATTTACGCTGTTGCATGCATCCATTTACATACTACAAAATTGCATATGCTGAAAAGCAAGGCTCCTTTTTATGGACTAAAATAATTAATTTTGTGGAACTAACTGTTGTACTAAATAAAGTGATCATTCAATAGTTGCCATGCAAAATATTTACTACTACTTTCCAGTTGTACAGTGGAATACAAGTAACCCACAACCTGCGTGTTCTTTGGAGTTCATAAGCTGGTGAGCAGTGCAACACTGATTACTTGGTATTTTTATAGTGATCCCCGCATTTGACAGTAAGTGTGCACGATGAAAAGGTCGAACACTCATAGTCATATACATGTTGTTTCAATTGAGAAAAAAATGTTTCTGATCTATCTTAGACACTGTAACAGATATGTATGCAATTGTAGCCAGAGGGTCTGACGGAAGTTACACAACAATGGATTTCAATATGTCCGTTAGAACGTATACCTGACTGGCCAAAATTTAAATTAGAGTGTGGAGCTTACAGTATTTACAGAAAGACTGCACCTACATCTACAGCAAACAACATTAAACCTTTAGGCAGCTCCAGCTGTAAACAACTGGTGATGAATATTATAGGTATACTTTATTCTTATTTTAAATACTCAATTTAGAAATAATTTAACCCTCTAATAATATATTATGTATCATTATAGTCGTGGTCTGATTAGGTCATGTAAGTGAGCGAAACCGGTTACCAGTGAAATAAAATAAATTATGATCTAGACTGACTTGTTTTTGTTACTGGAATTAATAATTTCAAATCAATCAGCATGATTGCCTACATTTAGATTTGTTTTATTTTATTTTATTTATATTTTTTATTTTTTTACAAAGATATGACTAGCGGTATGACTTATTTGAGTGGAATCCTATATTATGTTTTCGGCAATTCATTTGCTCTCATAAAGTGAAAGGAACTTATGTTTCAGGACCATAATATGAAGCGATTTTGAAACAATTTTTTTTATATTTAAAAATTCAGGTAACAGTGGTTTGACTTGCGTCTGGTATACCGTGAATCTTAGGTGCAACATTTAGCAGTACATTTTGCTTTACGACCATTATTCTATGCGAAATAACTAGTCTACTCTTGCTGAACAATGACAATTATACAAAAATATCACTTTACTATTAACCTATGGAACAAACTGAAACAGTTCCGTTATTAATCGCATACAAAAGAATCAGTATGTGACACCTATATGGGACGATGGCCAACGATGTCAATTTCCACAATTTAGTGATGAAAAAATCCTTTGTCCATAGCGTGAAATGTGAAGTTCATTTATGTTTTGATACGGCCAAAACTGTTTCAAAAATTTCCATCCTACATGATTAAATGAATAGCGATATATATTGTTGGTAGGGGCTGGAGACCACTGCAGTTTAGTCACATAACTTTCCACACAATTGTACATTTATATATATTTTGTTACTGGACAGTATGTGTAATGTAGCAGTTATGACACTTAATGAAGTGCAAAATATATAAATAAATTAAAAAAATGTGGCAGGTGGCTGCTATTAGTCGTACCTGAAATATACCAAGTTTCTTCATGTATCTGGAAAACCATCAACCTGTTATTTTTTTTTTTTTTAATTTCTTGCCAATATGGTCTAGTAGCCCCAAAAGCCAATTCAAATCTTTTTTAACTTAAAAAATATACGTATAGAAAGTGCACAGAAACTTTCTCATATGGCTGATATAGCACAGATCGCTAGGCAGAATGCGGTAAAATGTCTTAACGGACTTAGAACAAGACTTAATAAGATAATTAATTAATGTTAACAATACGGACATTTCGTAAGTGCTTTACATTGATTATATATGTACTAACTATTTATTTGCTACAAGCCAAATAAGAACTAATTCAACTATTTTTCTTCTATTTAATTTTCGTCGGGAACTCCTTAATGTTTTCGGTAAGAACTCATTTCCTCTTCTGAGACTGATTGGTTCCAGATATTTTGTTGTTTTTGTCATTCCGAAAACCCTAGTATTTCTCGACTGCTGCTCTAGATTTATCTTTGTTGCCTGCGGTCTCCTCATCATTATGAATTTATTCCAAGAATTTTTTCAATGTACCCGCCCATCCATGTACTTCGTCTGTTCCCTATCTTGTATTTTCAGGATAAATTTCGTTAAGTTCCTTGATGTCAGAACGCAGTCTCCATCCTTATTCTTCGATGTGCCCAATATTTATATAGTATTATTCGTTCTTTCTTTTCAAGACTTTCTAAATACCTTTTAGATCCATCTAAACGAAGCGTAGGGGGTTTATATTATTATTACCATTCCAGTTAAACGTTTCTCATGTAATACACAAATTGCAATATGCGCTCACTGAGGAAACCTCGTTAGATGTGAGAAATAGTGTGTATTTTTCTATGCACGGAAGTCAAAGTCTAATAAATATTCCATGCAACCTTTATAATCACTATCACATGAATTATCGTTTTGAAGGCCTCATACGATTATCGTTTTATTGCAACGACCAACTTCCAAACTCGCTTCAACGGCGTCCAAAATGTTTTAAACCCGGTGTAAACATTTTATTATACAATAATTATGTTTTGAATACCTAGCTCTCAACAAAACACAATTCTAGGTTGCGATAATCCAGAATTCTCTACGTCTTACATCTGTTCTCAACACAAAGATACGTTTTCACATCGCATTGTTCTGTTTGTGGTTGCTGTGTTCTTTCCCTTCCTATTTACGAACTAACCTAGAAGTCTCGTAGATATTTCTAAATTGTTCTTAAGTACAATTTTGTTGCTAGTTGTGAAGATTTACACATTGTGAAAATCTATGGGCTGTACTGAAAACACGGACTGCATAACTGTTTATGAAACTGTCATGTGTTGCGAAATTAAGGTAAACTCACTGATCACTGTGTAACGTAAGCAATCAGTGAGGGAGGGATCGAGACATAATGAGAGAGAGAGAGATAGAGAAGGAGGAGGGAGAGACAGAAAAGAATGTGTGTTGTTTCAAGGAAGGCTGCTAAAAATACATTTACTGTTCAAGGAAACATGGGTGGGAATACAGAATAGTGTCTTGTCCTAGGGATAAATAACTCCAAGGTGACTATTCTGTCGTCTATGACTGGCACGAAACTGGAATGTCAATTACAGGTACGATTGTGCCGGCGATCATTCTCAAGTCGTCTCTTGAAATAAACTGAACACTGTTATAGTAAACAAAGCGTATAAAATTTTGCCACCATCATTACGTAGGTCCTGAAATGGTTGCGTTAGAGCTGCACTGAATAACTGGTTTATTCAAAGCAGGTAAGTTGCTTCAACCCTTCAAAGTGTGGTCCATGAACTAACGTTGGTCTTTCCTAAAGCATTGACAATAATATTCATGCACATTGTATGAGTATTTCCGTATCTCTTGATGAATAAAAGGTTTAGCACAGTTGCAGGATTTTTTTTGACTGTACATTCCATTTGGCTAATCTCACACAAACAAGCTCTTCTCGTCGTGATCACAGGTAAGTTTCCTCGTGAAGCATTTAGAAGATTTTCATTTTTTATACCAGCCATTTATTTTACGGTGTAATTCTGTTGAATGTTACAACAGTAGGAATAAAAAATAAACTATTTCTCGACAAAAAGAAGTTTAATTGGATGCAATTAGGATTCGCATGAAATTTACGTATGTAATATTACAAGTAATTGTAGATATCGCAGTTACTAAATAAAACAATAAATAAATAATAAAACAGTAAAACTTTTAAAGTATTGCAGAAACGTTCTTTACACATATGAAGGCAAAAAACTGCCGAAAATTCTTTCAGGAAGAAAATATTTATTGGGGATTCAATAATCGCTAATTAGTGTGGAGGAAACTGTGAAAAAAGAAAGAGTAAATAATGTTGTAAAGGATATTGAGGGTATTACGTAAGGGGAAACATAGGTGCTACAAGATATAGACAAAAGTGTAAAATCCATCAATGCCTTTTGAAATACTGCGAAATAAAGGAGAAACAAATATCAGCTTTAAACCAAACGATCCATCATAAACAAAACGTTGAGAGTCCTAACATCAGTCTTAGTGCCGGAAACGAAGCTGTGACAAATAAAAACATACAAACCATCAGCTTTCTACCGTAACAGTTGGTCTTGTGTACATGTCTGATGTATCTGAGGTGAAAAAAATAGGTTAGACATCATATCGGGGACCAAGCTGTATTGAAGAAACTGCTGATTACTGAGAATTTTTGAGACTATTTCACATCAAATTAACAGGTGTCGCCACCATTTGAATGCTCTATGATTGTTTTCTGTATATAGGTAAAGGAAAGATGGTATGCACGTTTTTCGCTTTTCGACACTGTTTTCGATATCTACAAAAGAAGAGTAGTAGAATGTAAACCAATCAATACACGTTAGTGCATATAAACATTTATTTATTGCATATCATAAATGTACAACTTTAATGCTATTGCATGATATTGAAACATTTTGAATATAGCCTTCTCAGCGACAGAATATAAAGAAATCACAACTATTTCTTTTTCATTCATAGTCAATATTTATGGAATGAGTTGGATTTACTACGCATTTTTTTTCTCAATGGGAGGATAAGGTACAAAATTTTATTTATAATTCCTTGATCTTGATCATTACATTGAAGTTGAAAGTTTTGAATGATTCGAATCACAATAAAAAACAAACTGGTTTTAAATACCAACAAAGACATAATCAAACTTACTCGTATTTTACAGTAACAACTAATAAAAGTAAACTTTTTGAAGTAGCCATATTGTTTAAAATATGATTTTACTGTGTTATATATAACAATAAACTCTGAACGGGTTTCTGCTCGGAACTACAGCTGTTTGTACGTGCTTACAGAAAGTAATTGGCTTAGTAAAAATGACTCATACAGAAAGTACACAAATTGTCTACTTGTAGGAAGTGTTTTATAACTAAATCGTTTAAAGGAAAACAAAGAAACTTAACAAATCTACTTGACAGCACTGACTGGCAGAAAAGTGAAATAGTAATTCCGGCTTCAGTGAGAACACTTCATACTTATACCCCTGTATTTCCTCGGAACAGGTAAAACTAAAATAAACTACACAATTCTCAGCGAGATATAACGACAGTTTTTTTACGAAATGAAGGTATGAAAATATGAATACTATATGGACAGCAGCATTTTTATAGTTTGCCTATCAAGTAAAGATATGCTACGTATACAAATTAAGAAATATTCGTGTTTAGTCCATAACTCACGGTAGCCTGGTTGTATAAGAATTGGCGGCATTCGGTTCTAAAGTTTCTGAGAATGCAGCAAATTTATTTTGTAACAACCACTGATTAAAAAGCTGCTTCTCTTGTTTATACAAGGAATTCTACCTGAGTAGGTCTACAGTACATGCTTTTCTACACAACTGCGTATTAAGAAACTTCCAAAGAACGGCGGACGCACGGCGCGTGTTTGAAGTCGTAGGCCTAAAATCTCAGGAAACGTTACTGGGAAACTTGATGCTGTAAAGGGCGAAGAATTGTAACCAGAAGCCCGTGTCGAAGTAAAGCCTTCGCAGTTTTCCTAAGTACTTATAAATTAAGTTTGTTTTGATTCCTAGACTTATAAAATACTTCCTAAACCTCTACATTTGACTTGTATTATCCCAAAGTATTTGAATTTAATTTTACTAAACGTGACATATTGTTATCAACTACTGTAACTTTTAATGTTTACATAATATAAGTGGTGGGTTTTATTAATCGTGACCGGTACAGTCGCTCTTGCATTCCGACTGCAGTTAGGTACAGTTTTATCCAGCATTATCCTATGAAGCAGCAGCGGTGATAATCACAAACAGAACACAGACATCGTTGAAACGCAATTTTGTGTCTTGAGCTGCATCAATACATCAAGAACAAACTAATAGAGATGAATACTGCAGGTACACGAGGAAATAAAATAAAAAGTGTCAGGAAATAAATCATACATGCGATTAACCAATGATGGACGGGGACAATTGAGGGAAATATCATTATCGAATAATATTTATGCCGTTACAGGGTGCGTAATAATTTACCTTTATAAAAAGATAATATTTTTCTGGTTGAACTGAACATTAAGTACTTTATCTTGTTTATTCAAGTTTTATGCTGTATCTGAAGAGGAAAGTGTACAGTGGTATTTTACTAGTATAGTCCAGTCAAGTAGTAGCTATACCTTGCATTAGATGGGGTAGAAGATTTTATTTTTTTAACTCGTTAATATGGTTGGGAAGATTAGAAAACCAAGTTTCGCCAACAAAATTTCTCTTGGGAAAATTTACTGCGGTCAAATTTACACTTCGAAAATTTAGGTCTTTTTTCAGTTTTTTCAAAATATCTCCGTTATTTGCGGTGCTACCGCTTTTACGTCTAAGTTCTTTTTAAAGAGCACAAAATTCTCCACAAATTTTATTCTTGCCATTTTTTCTACTCCCAATACCTAAGGCGCTACAGTCGGTCAAAAAATGTCGATGTTTCAAAATTGTGCAAAGTAAATTATGAACACTGTTATTTCAGTTGCTGTTTGTGCAATATAAATATATTATACATCATGTTATATGCTGGAATTTACCATCTCATTTTCAGGTATTCAATTTTTCTGTATGCAGTTTGGTGATTTCTGGCCACTCAATCTAATGCATCGTTTAAATATGCATATAAATAATATACAGATTTTTACTTCAAGGATTTTTTTTTCGGAGCATGTCTTTTGATAAAATGTAAGTTCTTAAATTTCTTTGGAAAGTCTGTATTACGTGGATAAAATATTTAATGGTGGTATACCTTACAGTGTTTTTAACACCATAAAAGTTGTGCACTAGTTGCAATATTCGGATATTTTAAATTTGATATGATAAGTTTCTCCGCGTTTTGAGACAGCAGAAGTAAAATACTTATAGCACTGATAATTTACTCTGCTCAGTTGCTTACTGTGCTATAAAATGTTAAAAATACAGCAAAGAGATGAACGTGTTATTCTCATGTGCTGTAGTTCAAGGAGAGGTCTCCTCCTTCTGTAATTCAAGGAGAGGTGTCCTCCCTCATCAGTTTTTCAAATATGAATATGTAGTTAATAATGTCTTAGCACTAAAATTATGATAGATTTTTGAATCTTTGTAAAAGTGAAGAGAAAGGTAAATGACGAAAGATTTAAAGTTGTAAAAAAAGGAAACAATATTTTCGTCCGATAAAGTATGGTAACAACTGTTTTATGATTGACACCTGATTTTTTAATAAACCTTTAGCTATTTAAAAACATCGTCATAATTTTCTGTCAGGGGAACCAACTTCTGCATCCCGTCCTTCTTATAGTAGCTTCCCATTCAGTCTGTCAGTTTAATTTGACAGATAAAGAAGTTCTGACACCCAGGTGTTTATTAGAATATGTATATATATACAGAAATTAAAATATCAATTCACTATTTTCATTTAACTATTTGAGCACGTGCGAAGTTTGTGGTGACAAAAGAGGGTAGTGTCACTTTCAAATCTGTTGGTGAAACAGATTTTTCTGAGAAACGTTACAGACACATCACTATGAAGTCACGTCGAAAATCTCAATATTTTACATAAGGATTTACAATTATTACCACCACACACAACTCTGCAAAAGAGTGTAGAGAGATTATAGTGACATGTCAAACTGAGATCTGTTAGTGTATTTTTCTTACGTTAATATATACAGTGTGTTTCTGAAGCATCCCAACATACTTCGTAGGGTGGTTGAGGATGGCTTGAGGAATAAAATGAGATAGGGAACCCGTGTCCGGAAACGGTACCCAACGGCGCTTCCGAGCGCCAAAATAATTCACTACTCGCCATTAAAATTGCTACACCAAGAAGAAATGCAGTTGATAAACGGGTATTCATTGGACAAATATATTATACTAGAACTGATATGTGATTACAATTTCACGCAATTTGGGTGCATAGATCCTGAGAGATCAGTACCCGGAACAACCATCTCTGGCCGTAATAACGGCCTTGATACGGCTGGGCATTGAGTCAAACAGAGCATGGATGGCGTATACAAGTTCAGATGCCGTTGCAGCTTCAACAGGATACCATAGCTCATCAAGAGTAGTGACTGGCGTATTGTGACGAGCCATTTGCTCGGCCACCATTGACCAGACGTTTTCAAATGGTGAGGGATCTGGAGAATGTGCTGGCCGGGGCAGCAGTCGAACATTATCCGTATCGACAAAGGCCCGTACAGGAACTGCAATATGCGGTCGTGCAGCATCCTGCTGAAATGCAGGGTTTCGCAGGCATCGAATGAAGGAAAGAGCCACGGGTCGTAACACATATGAATTGTTCAAAGTGCCGTCGATGCGAACAAGAGGTCACCGAGACGTGTAGCAAATAGTACACCATACCATCACGCCAGGTGATACGCTAGTATGGGGATGACGAATACACGCTTCCAATGAGCGTTCACAGCGATGTCGCCAAACACGGATGCGACCATTATGATGCTGTAAACAGAACCTGGATTCATCCGAAAAAAAAATGACGTTTTGCCATTCGTGCACACAGGTTAGTCGTTGCGTACATCATCGCAGGCGCTCCTGTGTGTGACGTAGCGTCAAGGGTAACCGTAGCCATGGTCTTCGAGCTGATAGTCCATGCTGCTGCAAATTTCGTCGAACTGTTCGTAGAGATGGTTGTTGTCTTGCAAACGTCCCCATCTGTTGACTCAGGGATCGAGATGTGGCTGCACGGTCCGTTGCAGCCATGCGGATATGATGCCTGTCATCTCGACGACACGTTGGGATCCAGCACGGCTCTCCGTATTGCCCTCCTGAATATAGCGATTCCATATTCTGCTAACAGTCATTGGATCGCGACCAACGCGAGCAAAATGTCGCGTACAACATCGGATACTGTGTTGGAGGTTTTGAGATGCAATAAACCATGGGGAGAAGCCCAAGTACGATACCATCAGCCATCACGAAAAGAGAACATTTCATTTATAGGAAACAGGGCCTGACCATACAGTTTCTAGCTCCTTCTTCTCCACCGGCTGTCGTTGCAATCACTAGCAAACCCCGAATATGAAAGACCACATAGTACAGACCTGCCCGCAGTCTGTGTGTGCATAGAACGATGCGTTCGCCATCCGAATTGAGGTCTAGCGTCATGAGCTAGCACCTGGAACTTTGACGCTCGGTAGCGCCGTTGGGTGAAGTTTTCGGACTCGGGTTCCCTGCCTCATTTTGTTCTTCGGGTCATCCTCTACCGCTACACGAAGTTTGACGATATTTATATATTTTGTTGTGGTCTTCAGTCCGGAGGTTGGTTTAATGCAGCTCTCCACACGACACTATCCTGAACCTGTTTACTATATTCGTCTCGTGGTCTTCCTCCGCGATTTTTCCCCTACACACTTTCCCCCAGTGCTAATTTTACGATTAACTCACGTCCAAGAATATGTCATACCAATCTATCCCTTCTCTTAGTCAAGGTACGTCAAAAATTCCTTTCTTCTAATCTTCAGAATTATTCTGTAGCACCACACTTCAAAGCCTTTATCCTCTTGCTGTATGAACTATATATCATCCACGTTTGACTCTCGTACTAGACACTCCAAAAAAGACTTCCTTACACTTAAATTAATATTCGATGGTAGCAAATTTCTTTAAAAAAAAAAAAAAAAAAAAAAAACGCTTTTCTTCCCATTGCCATTGCTCATTTTATACACGCTGCATTGCGACCACCATATGTTATTTTATTGGCATAGTAACAAATCTCATCTTCCAACTGTATTGCTGCAATACCTTCATCATCACCTGATTTTCTTAGACTGCACACAATTACCCTTGTTTCGTTCTTGTTAACGTTCGTATTATACCTTCCTTTTAATACACTGTCCATTCCGTTGAGTTGCTCTTCCACGTCCTTTGCTGTCTCTGATATAATTACAATGTCATCAGCAAAACGTACTGTATTTATTTCTTCACCTTGCTTTCCTACACAGCTTGCTCAGTGTACAAATTGAATAACATTGGAGAAAGGCTGCAACCCTGTCTTACTCCCTTCCCAAACATTGCGTCTCTTTCATGTATTTCCACTCTAATAACAGCTGTTTGTTTGATGTACAAGTTGTAAATAACCTTCTGTTCCGTATATTTTACCCCTGATGACTTCACAATTGGAAAGAGTGTATTCGAATCAACATTGTCAAAAGTTTTCTCCAAATCTATAAAAGCTAGAAACGTAGGTTTGCCTGTCCTTAAGCTATCTTCTAAGATAAGTAATGAGGATTGTCTCACATATTCCTACATTTCTCTTGGATTCGAACTGGTCTTCCCCAAGGTCAGCATATTTCAATCTTTCTGTAAATAATTCGTGTTAAAATTTAGCTAGCATGACTTATTAAACTGGTGGTTCTGTAATTTTCACACCTGACTGCGCCTGCTTTCTATATTTTCTTAAAATACGAGGTTATTTCCCGTCTCTCATATATCTTACGCGCCAGGTGAAATAGTTTTGTTATGGCTGACTCTCCAAGAGACTTTAGTAACTCTGGGGGAATGTCATCTACTCCAGTTGTCTTGTTTCAGACTTAGGTCTTTCAGTGCTCTGCCAAATACATTTCTCAGAGTAGTGTATTGTAATTCATCTTCATCTATTTCCTCTTTCCTTCCTACATATTCTCTCGAAGTTCATTTCCTATGCAGAGCCCCTCTATATACTATCTATATACTCTATCTACCCTTTTTCTTCATACTTTTATTACTTTTCTTGTTTCCAAATGTGTCTATACTTTTCCTGTAGGCCGTGTCTGTTTCCCACAGTTATACATCCTTCCGCAGATTTGCATTTGGTTTCTAGCCACTCCTGCTTAGCCACGTTGCACTTCCTGTCAATCTCGTTACTTAATTGTCTGTTCTCAATTTTACCTGCTTATTTTACTGCATTTTTACATATTCTCCTTTCATCAATTAAATTTAGTATTTCCTGTGGCACCCAAGGATTTTTTGTAGGTTTTGCCCTTCCATCTACTTTTTCCTCTCCTGCCTTGACTATTTCATCTCTTAAAGCTATTCTTTGCTCTTCTACTGTTATATTTTCCACCGATCTGTCAATTGTTTCCTTAATTTCTATTTTAAATTCCAAAGAATTTCAGGTCGCATCAATTTATTCAGGTCTCATCTCCTTATATACTTACCTTTCTGCAGTTTCTTCAATTACAGTTCATAGCCAATAAGATATGGCGAGAGTCTATATCTTCCCCTGGATATGTCTTACAGTTTAAAACCTGATTCCGAAATCTATGTTTTACCATTATAAAATCTATCTAGTACTTTCTGATGTCTCCTGATTTTTGAACTAAGTTTTTGTTTTGGTTACATTATGTTCGGTACAAAATTCTACCAAGCGGCTTCCTCTTTTCATTGTTTTTACCAAGTCCATATTTACCTTTTATTTTCCCTTCCCTTCCTTTTCTACTACCTAATTCTAGTCTCCCATCACAAATGAGTTTCCTCTCCCGTAACTTTCTGAATAAATTCATTTACTTCCTCATACACGTCTTCGAAACCTTCATCATCGGCAGAGCTAGTGGACATATAAATTTGTACTACTGTGGTCGGTGTTGGCTTTGTATCTATCTTCATTACGATACTAAGATCACTGCGCTGCTCGTAGTAGCGTAACCGCATTCCCAGTTTCTTATTCATTATTAGACCTACTACTCTAATACACACAACTAATTTTGTATTTATAATCCTGTACTCGCCTGATCAGAAATCCTGCCCCTCTTTCCAGCGAACTTCACTAATCCCTACTATATCTAACTTCGACCGATCCATTTCGCTTTTCAAATATTTTAACCTCCCTACCCGATTAAGTGATCTAACATTCCACGCTCTGATCCGTAGAATGCCAGTGTTGTCTTTGCTAGGATATGAGTTCAGTCCTTCTGAACAAACTGATATACTGTAGTACTCCAAATGACAATATCTTAATTACTGTCCCAATTTATTAGCTGTAGCGTTATTTGGGTTACATTTGGCAATAATAAGTGCCATGTTGATGATTGGGAAACAGAAGGATTAACCGATATTAGGAACCGCACGTTATTTCTTAAGCAACGAACGAAAGAACTAATCCATGATCAATGTTATCCATTCTGTCTTTCCACTGTGATGTCATATCTTTACTGTTTCGTAATTTTTATGCGGATGAACTACAAGGCCAACGTTGCTTTTATAAAAGATGGATAAATGACATACAATGGTGTTACTTGTTCTTTCACCTGGAATAAGCAAGGGAAATAAATATCTTTTTTACTGTAGTGTCAATTTCCAAGTTAAAAAGGTATCTTTCCTAGTCGCTACAGATAATTGGTTTAAGTAGTGTACTTCAGACAGCTTCATAATTACAGTTCTACAGTTCAGAAGCGATAACTTTGATCAGTTTTTAATTTTTAGGTAATTATTTATTAACAAGTACGTCACTGGTGTAGAAGTGTATAACATCATTCAAAAGGAGGTTCCTTCTTTCAACTAGCTTTAGTTATAAAAGTGGTAACAGGAACTTTGTATTGTAGATAACGTTAGTAATGTATTGAATAATTTCTATAGTTGAGAAGTTAATAGAAAATGCTTGTCCAAAGTTTTTGTTTGTAATACTTCGGTTTCGCTTATTTTTAATTTGTAGATAACAGCTTGATCTCCTTAAGCTGGAACTTCCAATAGTATGAAAAAAATGAAAATCAATCAGACATTGAACAGATCATGATTTCCATCACTTTTTTATCCAACCAACGAAAAAGAAGGAGATGTCTAATTCAGATTAAGTATAATTAAAACCATATGGCGATGTTAACGAACCAAAAGAAATTTTCTCATGTCATTTAACATATTCCTAAAATTTCTAGGCACAAAATAAAAATTCAATAACTGCTGTATGCTTTATGTCTCAACTGCATCTGTAACATTACTAAATGCTTTTTTCATATTTATTTCCAAACTTGGTAGTTATGCAAAGTCTTAAACTGAGAATGCGAAATCCGACGTCTTCATTACTTGTGATTAGCAATGTTTTCAAAATTTTGTATCTAAAAATAATACTTTATATGTTATTCGACTTACAGTAAGTGAACTGCGCTGCAGTTGAATGTATCTAAATAATAATTCTGCATAGCATCTGTTGGAAAATAAACATGAGAAAAAGATTAAAGAACCGACCAGAAGAAATGTTTTATTGCACCAATACATATTTCAAAGAGTAACAGACGAACCTTTAAAACACATGATGTTATTTAAGTGAAAATGAGTAAACCTTTTCTTAAAATACATTTGTTTCTCAAATTTGTTTATCGTACTTTTTCAAATTATGAGCAGTATATCACCATTTTTAAACTCTGCTTAATCCCAATACATCTAATTATTACTCCTCTGTGCGTCACACAAAGAAGTAACAGACAACCACCGACGCATTGTGTAGTTTGACGAAGAAAAACTAAACGTCACGGAAATGTTGCACGAATTGGGGTGGAAACCATTAAAAGAAAGACGTTATTCATTGCAGCCTGATCTGTTTGCGAAGATTCAATCACCGACTTTTACTTCTGAACGTGAAAATATTTTGCTAGCACCCACCTACTTAGGGAGATATGACCATCCCAATAAAATAAGACAAATCAGATCGAAAACGGAACGATTTAGGTGTTCTTTCTTCCCGCGCGCTATTAGAGAATGGAACGGTAGAGAAAAGTTATGAAAGTGGTTAATGAACGCTTTGTCAGGCACTTAAATGCGATTTGCAGAGTATCTATGTAGATGTAGATGTATTATATTCCACTGTATTGAAAATTTCATAATTTCATGAAATTGTCAAGTGGAAGGCAGAAGGTTGTATCAAATGGGCCCCAAATAAAATTACTGAACCTTTTACATTGGTCACTTAACGGATAATACTATTTAAAATTCAGGATTTTTCACAAATTAGACATTTGTCTGTGAGATCTGTCGTAGAAAAATAAATAAATAAATAAAATTAAATAAAATTTAAAAAAAGCATTTACCTAGGCAAATCTGCCTGGTACTAAGATTTGCCTTTATATCACAATAAATTCTGATTTATTTACCTACGCCACGAAACGTAGAAGTGTAACACAACAAAATAAAGTAGAGCCTGTTACGTAGTAGAAATGCTAGAGTGTTGTAGTATGTCCAGATATGAACTCATATAATGAGGAAAAGTATAATATTCCGTCTACAGTTTTGACATGAGAGATGAAAACTTCAATATAAACTTATATATCACTAAAGCTTATAGTGGACTTTGATTTACTGGCAGGATACTACCACTGTTGGTTCCTAAGTTGGAGTTCATTTACAGTATGGTTATATTTTCCTTCCTCGAATATTTCACAGGAGTAGACGTTATATAAGACACTGCATGTTTTGGTTTTATATGACACTGCATGAACTACAGATACTGACGAGGTGGGGTGGCTTGCGAAACTCAACGATACAGAGAGACGTACTGTAGAACGTACTGTGGAACCACAGCGGAGGGGTATCTGTGGAGAGATCAGGAAAACGCGTGGTTCCTGAAGAGGGGCAGCAACTGTTTCAGTAGTTACAATGGCAACAGTTTAGGTGATTCACTAAACTGGCCTTGTAACTTCAGCAAATGTGGCTTTGCTGTTAAGTTACTGAGAACGACCTTAAGCAAGGGAAAACTGCAGTGTTAGTGCAGCTTTACTGTCTGAATATATGATGATAGCATCTTCTTGTGTAAAATATTCCAGATATAAAACAGTCCCCCATTCGGAACTCTAGTCGGGAAATATTCAGGAGGATGTCGTCATGAAGGGAAACAAAAACGGCATTCTACGGATCTGAGCGTGAAATGTTGCAACCCTTAAGTATATTAGAAAATTTGAAAAGAGTAATGGATAGGTTAAAGTTGGACATTGTGGGGATTAGTGATTTCCGGTGACATGATGCACAGAATTTCTGGACAGGTGAGTGCAGTAATATAAATACAAAATCAGTTCGTGGGACCGCAGGAGTAAGTATAAGAAAACAATAATACGAGTAAGTTAATAATATCAACATAGCGAACCCATAATGGTAGCCAGTAAAGACCACAGTAGTTCAAGTTTGTTTGCCAACAAGTTCTGCCGATGATGAGGAGACAGTTAACGGAGAGGGCAACATGATTGTGATGGGGGACTGGAAGTCGGTAGTAGAAAAGGAAATAGAATGAAATGTAGGAGGTGAATATGGACTGAGGAAAAGGAATGAAAGAGAAGAGCACCTGGTAGCATTTTGTGCAGACAACAATTTAATCATCACAAACACTTTTAATCATCTTTAAACTGGACTGTATACTTGTGAGAGGCCACGAGACACTGGAAGGTATCAGATTGACTTTAAAATGATAAGAGTTAAGTTCAGAATGCAGAATCCAGGTTTTAAACTGTAAGACATATCCAGTGGCAGATATAGACTCTGACAATAATCTATTGGTTATGAACTGTAGATTAGACTTAAGAGATTGCTGAAAGGTAGGAAATGAAGGAGATAGAGCCTGGACTAATTTAAGGAACCAGAGGTAGTTGAGAGTTTCAGTGAGAGCATTAGGTAAGGATTATCTGAAACGGAAAATAGTAATAATATAAAAGAAGAATGGGTAGTTTTGAAAGACAAAGTACGGAAGGCCGCAGGGGGGGGGGGATATAGGCAGAAGGACTATGGCTAATAGAAATCCAGGGATAATACAGTAGATGCTGAACTTATTTGATGAAAGGGGATATTGCAGCAAGTGAAGCAGGCAAAAAGGAGTACAGGCGGCTGAAAAATTAGGCTGGAACGAAGTGCAGACAGGCTAAGTGGGAACGGCAAGAGGACAAATGGAATACCGTACCGTGCAAAAGTCAGACAACGATTAGTAGAGTCGAAGGGCGTGAAAGGGATGTAGTGTTACGGTACGGAGTAGGACAGGGTTGTAGTCTTTTTCCAACGTTGATCAATTTGTACAATGAACAAGCTGTGAAGGAATGCAAGGAGAATTTGCAGGGAAAGATAGATACCGCCTACTTGAAAATGAGAGGAGCATTTGGAGATAGGACAATCAGACACATGAATATCAAGAGCTCAGATGGGAAATCAGTTTTAAGCAAAGACGGAAAAGCTGGAAGTTGGAAGGAATATATACAGACACGATACAAATGAAATAACCTTGAAGGCAGTATTCTAAAATTGGTAGAGGAACTAGAGGAAAATGATATAGGAGATACGATAGTATAAGAAGAATTTGTTTGTATTAAATGGAGGCGAACCAATTATAATATGTTAGAAAACGTTACAGCCAAGATTGCTGGTAAATAATTTTATTTTGGGGGACCGGTTTAATTGGTCTCTGCCAGCATCATTTGGTCCAAAAAAATCTTGTTGATAAGTACAGCTTTATTATAATGACACAGAGCACCTATGCACTCTAAATTATTGTATATAACACCTGTTTGACTTTACAAAATGACGGCTATTTAAAAAGATGAAACCGGTCGTCTAAAATAAAATTAATTACCGGTGATCTTGGCTGTAAAGTGTTTCGAACATAAGATGAATTTGACAGAACACTAAAAGATTTGAGTAGAAACAAGGCCTCTGGAGTAGAAGATGATTGATGATATCGTTAGGGAAGCCAATTATGAAGAAATTGTTCCACCTGCTATGCACGATTTATGAGACAGGGAAAATACCCTGGGACTTTAAGGAGAATGTAATAATTCTAATTTCAAAGAAAACAAGTACAAACAAATCTGAAAATCACAGAACTATCAGTTTAATGAGTCATCGTTGCAATATACTAACACGAATTATTTACAGACGAATTGAAAAACTGGTGGAATCCGACCTTGGGGGAAGATCAGTTTGGATTTAGGAGAAGTGTGGGATCACGCGAAGCAATACTCACATTACGACTGATCTTAGACGATAGGATAAGGAAAGGCAAACCTACATTTTTAGCTTCTTTTGTAAATGTAGAGATAGCTTTTCACAAAGTTGACTGGAATACACTCATTCAAATTCTGAAGATAGCAGGGGTAAAATGTAGGGAGCGAAGAGTTATATATTCAATTCGTGCAAAAGCCAGACGACAATTAGTAGAGTCGAATGGCGTGAAAGGGACGCAGTGTTACGGTACGGAGTAAGACAGGGTTGTAGCCTTTTTCCAACTTTGATCAATTTGTACAATGAACAAGCTGTGAAGGAATGCAAGGAGAATTTGCAGAAGGATTTTAAGTTCAAGTAGAAAAAATACAAACTTTGGGTTTTGCTGATGACATAGTAAATCTGCAGGAACAGCAAATGATCTGGAAGAGGAACTGAACGGAAGGGACAGTGTATTGAAAGGGTGGTGTGAGATGAATAACAAGAGTAAGCCAAGGGCAATGGAATGTAGTGTCAGGAAATCAGGCGACGCGAAAGAAATTCAGTAATGACGCAATAAAATGAAATTAATAGTTGAGTTTTGTTATTTCAGTAGAAAATTTAATCCTGTGAGTGAAATAAAGAAGATATACCGGGTGATCAAAAAGTCAGTATGAATTTGAAAACTGAATAAATCACGGAGTAATGTAGATAGAGAGGTAAAAATTGACACACATCTTGGAATCACATGGGGTTTTATTAGAACGAAAAAAAAGTCCTCTTGCGCGCTTCGTTTGGTGATGATTGTGTGCTCAGCCGCCACTTTCGTCATGCTTGGTCTCCCAGGTCCCCAGACCTCAGTCCGTGCTATTATTGGCTTTGGGGGTACCTGAAGTCGCAAGTGTATCGTGATCGACCGCCATCTCTAGGGATGCTGGAAGACAACATCCGACGCTAATGCCTCACCATAACTCCAGACATGCTTTATAGTGGTGTTCACAACATTATTGCTCGACTACAGCTATTGTTGAGGAATGATGGTGAACATAATGAGCATTACCTCTAAAGACCATAATATTTGCTTCGTCTTAATTTGTTATGGTAATTATTGCTTTTCTGATCAGATGTAGCGCGAACTTTCGGACTTTTTGAACTTTTTTTCCTTCTAATAAAACTCCATGTCATTCCAAGCATGTTTGCCAATTTTTACCTCTCTATCTACATTATTCCGTGATTTATTAAGTTTTCAAATTTATACTGACTTTTTGATCACCCGGTAAAATGCAGAATGAGAATGGGTAGAATAGTGTTTCTAATGGGTCGAAATTTTTTGATATCGAATATTAATTTAAACGTAGGAATTCCTTTCTGATAGCATACGTTTGAAGTCTAACAGTGTACGGGAGTGGAATGTGGACAATAAGGAGTTCAGGCAGAAAGATTATACAAGCTTTTGAAATCTGTTATACAGGCGAATGCTGAAAATTAAATGGGTAGATCACGTAACTAATGAAGAGGTGCTCTGCAGAATTGGGGAAGAGTTTCTGACATATCCTGACTAAGAGAAGAGATAGGTTGGTGGGGCACTATCTAAGACATCAAAGTATCTTCAACTTCGCGTTAGATGGAAGTGTGTGGTGTAAGAGTAGTAGAGGGAGACGGAGAGTTAAATAGAGTAATCAGGATGAAAACGCTGTAGGATGCCGTTGTTACTTGCAGATGAAGAGACTTGCACAGAACAGGGCAGCGTGGAGAGTTGTAGCAAACCACTCTGCTGACTTGAGACCATAAAACAACAACATGACATGGTTAACAATAAAGGATGAGTGAAAAGAGTGGCTGCAATAGAAGTAGATTGGTTTATTTTGCCGATGAGTAAATGAAATAGAAATATTAGGATTTTGAGAATGTTCTTAGGATATTCCAAATAATGAGGTATAGTGGGACATTACTTACAATCGTCTACCAACAAAGTGTAGACCTCACAACTACGATAAAATATACCCTTTGCATATAGACAACGTTCACTCCTCCTTTGCTCGATTAATGGTTAGAAGGGGAATGTTATAACAAAAAGCTTCTAAGGTAATCATAGACTACATATTTAGACATAGATGGTATTTTCAATAAAATAATTTTGTTCGCAGTAGCTAGAGTACGCTTTTGGCGACACGAGATGTAAAATTTATGGGTAGTTTTTGAGAAATGTGTATATTTTAAGTTTTCACAAGGTCTCTCAGCATCTCATTCGTAAAATATTTGTGGGTATGAATGTTATATGATTTTATTAATTGTTCCAATTTCAGAGACAGGATTAGCTTTGAATAATTTGTAACCTAGCTTGTAAGTTGCAGAGCTGCATAAAATTTAATGACTACAAAATAGATATTGCCCTACACTAATTTACTTTTATGGTGTATACTGTCAGATATATAAATGAATTATTATTCTTAATGTGTGGAGAACGTTCTGATGCGTATCTAAATACATACTTGTGTAAATCACCATCAGGTCTGTCTGTCAGCAATAAAACAACCAAGTATTTATCAGGTAATTTTTATGTTTTGTGATTATCTACATCTGCTATGTTGTTGTTAATGTAGTAGATTTTGCTTGTCACGGCTTTTCAATTTCAATACAATATGAATGGCTTAGCAGAAATGTGATGTTTTGAAGTTCAGTCTCCTAGAGAATTTATAAGATAATTTTAAGTGTCTGTATAAGAAAGTGCACGTAATATTCTGATCAGTGAATAGGGTTATTACATCTACATCTGAAATTTTAATCTCTAAGGAGAAATAATGCCGGAATACTTAACACTTGTTGCAGTAGATATCATAATATTTTACTTGTTATAGTTTCTTTTTCGACCTCAGAAGTGTTAACAAAATTTCAAGATATGGTCTGACGCCGATATTTCTATACTGCACAAACCAACTTGTGATGTGTGGCTTAACATACTAGATGTTATGAGTAATCGGGGACCGTTGGCTATAGCTTAGCTAGCTTGAATCTTTATAATATGACTGTAAATGGTAATTTTCATGAGATTCACGTAGATTGAAGTTATATATTCATTGTCTTTCAGAAGCCTATAGGATTTCGGAATTTTTCTAGTAAACCACAGCATGAAGCACTGTGACTGTCTTGTAGCGTTGGCCACTAGAAGTGGATCGGCTCTCCTTAACGCTAGATAAATCCTCTTTTCTTTTATTGATCTCGTTACTGTC
This sequence comes from Locusta migratoria, assembly GCA_026315105.1. NCBI lineage: Eukaryota > Metazoa > Arthropoda > Insecta > Orthoptera > Acrididae > Locusta > Locusta migratoria. Next base: position 279,160,923 of record CM048744.1, read on the forward strand.
TATATTAGGCCTCCGGGTAGTTTTCTTTTACACTAATGAACGTTTAGGCAACAGTTGAAACAACAAGTGGTCACAGTTTTTCCTTTAGTGCAGAATTGAATATGATTACTGTAAAATATTCCAAAATGAAGCTGTAATAAATGTGTGAGTAATAATGATACCATTGTTCTATCCAAATTAGTAAAAAATAAATTAAGAAAATAAAAATAGGAAAGGTACATAGTGCTGAAGGAAACAGGAGGTTTGGTTTGATTTACAACCAACGCATAACAATTGTACTGTTTTGTGGTAGTGGGATATCGTCCAAATATTAAAAACATTTAATCCATTCTAATAAGATACATCAAAGCTAAAAAGAAATTGTTCGAAAATTGTTCAATGCAGTGTATTGCGTAGCCAGTGTACAAAAAATTTCACAGCGAAAATATAAGAATTATGTCATTCTCGTGAAAGTAAGACTACAATTACTCATATTTTAATTTTTGGACATAGCCTGTAGGGTTCGGATTGCATTGAGTGATAATGAAAATATAGAGAAAAAAATTGGAATTGCAGTCAAAACGTGGGAATTACAGAAATGACACATTAAAAGTAAGATTACAGCGACCAGATAGTGCACTGTTCACAGGTAATGTAGCCCAAAATCTCGTTTCAAAATTGACAGTTACTGTTTGAGAAAACGAATTTAGATTTTATATTTTATGAACGAAGTGATAAACGTGTTTATTTATGTAACAGAAATATACTGCTTATGGAACTAAGTGATGGAATGGAGGCAATAGGTAATTACGGAAATTGTTATTAGTATATTTTAATCGACACGCTTAAACAGACTGCCTACACTAAAATGCTTTCATACTGTCGTACCGTTTCAAATTTACACTGCTCACTCTTTACCTCGTTTTTATTTTCTCTTGGTGTGCTGTAAACGTCAACAAACAAATATTTGAGCAGTTTATTAGCCTACGCAACAAAAATGAATAAGAGAAACGCATGGGCTGAGAGGCTTTTGAACGTCTGTAAATAAATATCACAAGTACTATCGTCATTGTGTTCCTACATTTCACATACGTCTGCTACCAAGAAAGGATACGGGTTTCTCATCCTGTGCAGCTATCTGTTCGTAGTGAACACTGTTAGTACAGTTTCGTGTCCGATTCCCTGCAGTATAACGTCCATCGTGAAAACACGTTTTACATAAGAATTTAATTGTAAATGTCATTTTAAACTTCTTGGTATACCTCCAGCAAATAGCTGAAATTCGTAACTATTTCCTCAATATTTTCCTTATTTATCCATTAACTGACTTGCAGGACGGTTTCGCCATACTATTCCGATGTTTACTGAGTGTTATATTACATAGAATATACAGTTAAGTCCTAAGGTATGATTTGACCGAAATACTATGATTAAATTTAATTATTCAGTAATGGAGGCATTACTACAGAGAGGAAATAAACTCCAACTAATGTAGTGCAATAAAAACAATGTAAACGTGTGTACCATTAGGAACAGACTTGCAGTAGCCTAGAATCGCCCGTACATAATTCTGTACATTGAGACAGTAGTTTTTTGGCACTTGTCTCTTATCGGCATTATACACACCCTAATTTTAGATATAGTACTAAGGATTACATGGATTTTACTGCTCGACACTCTGTATATCTGCTGAACAGTGAGCATTCCTGTTGAAAGACGTAGTATAATCAACAACAAATTACATCTATCTCCATATACCGCTGTCCAGCTCTTATATAGCCAATATTTTATGCTATACTTCTAGTACCACACAATACAACAGGAACTTCACAACGTTTAGTCACACACTGTGCCACTACGAAAAACGACTGACAGAATGTACTTGCTGCAATAAATCTGTTAATAAAACTTGAAAGCATTTCGCTGATTATTGTTACAATGTGACTACGGTATATTAGCAGAAATAATTTTATTATATTCTGTTATTACACAAATTGTCATCGCAATAATTTTTGATCATCGCTGTGTTCACGCTGTTGAGTAGTATCAGCACCAACTGTAGCGGAAGAAAGTGGCTAAATTTGCATTATAGAATTGTCTTGGAGAACGAAGAACAGATCTGTCTTCGATTGCCCTACATATAGTATATTATTGCTGTTACTATACAGCTGATAGCGTTGGTGTACACACATAATGAGCTTTGAAAATCCCCACTTGGTCGCGAGTTACATATCTAATTACTGATAAATCAATGGCGAGTATGTAACTTACATTTATGACCCCGAATTGAGCAAAAAACAGAAAACTTTGCTGGGTAAATTACTGGGAAATGTCTTTAGAGCAATTTATATAAGCGATATTTTTTAAAATTATGACATATGTGTATAAAAATTACATTCCAAAATCTAAGTGCTATATACAGAATCGTCAGTGATTTAGTATCTTGTCCTTCAGTACAATGCATTGATTTTGTTGTATACTCGTAAAAAATCTCGTCTTAATTTTGTCGGACTTCTAGATCAGCAAGTGAAAATATTTTATATCTAGTAATTTCATCAAAATTTAGTGTTTTACCATCCCACCTATTTAAAAATTCCAGTCGCCAAAATACTTTTCTAATCTAAAATCCTTAGATTTAGGCCGGGTATCGATTAACAAAAGCGACATACGTAGTTATTATAGGTCTTCTTAAATTCACATCTATTTTGGGTAAACATTTCGGTCAAAATCGTTCATAAGTGCGTTCTTGTTTATACAATTTGTGACTTTGAATCAGATTTATCATATGTCTAACTAAGCACGTACTCTGTGATTCACCGGTTATGTATTACTTTACATTGTTATTGTAGTCTTCAGTCCGCAGACTGGTTTGATGCAGCTCTCCACGCTACCCTGTCCTGTGCAAGTCTCTTCATCTGAGAATACGTTCGGCAACCTATATCCTTTTGAATCTGCTTACTATATTCGTCCCTCGGTCTCCCTCTACGATTTTTACTCCACACGCTTCCTTCTAATGCTAAGTTGATAATTCCTTGATGTGTCAGAATGTGTCCAACCAATCTATTCCTTCTCTTAGTCAGTATATGCCAGAAACTCCTATTCTCCCCGATTCGGTTAAGCACCTCCTCATTAGTTACGTGATCAACCCATCTAATTTTCATCATTCGCCTGTAGCACCACATTTCAAAAGCTTCTACCATCTTTTTATCGAAACTCCTTATCGTCCACGTTTCACTCCCATACAATGTTACACTCCAGACAAAAGCATTCAGAAAGGACTTCTTAACATTTATATTAATATTGGATGTTAACACGTTTCGCATCTTTAGAAACGCTTTTATTCCCATAGCCATTATGTTTTTATAGCTCCTTTACTTCGGGCTTCAGAAGTTATCTTGCTACCCAAATAACAATATTCAGCTACTACTTATATTGTCTCATTACCTAATCTAATTCCTTCAGCATCGCCTGATTTTCTGACATTGCATTTCATTACCTTCGTTTTACTCTTGTTAATGTACATTAATGTACATCAATAACGTATGTCTTACTTGAGATAACTAACATGTATCAACTATCAGGGAGGAAAGTTACATAAAGTGTGGAACGTTTTCTACGATGATGCTTTGTAATACTCGTATACGCGTAAATCATCCTAAAGTGTAAGGCAGAAGACTGTGAGAAGAGGTATTCAAGGGACTGGAAACAGACGAAATGCAGCGAAAGGTGTAATTTGTTTATCGACTTAGTTTTTAACTGTCACTCTTGAAACTTCAAGTAGAGATTATTCATCACGTCTTCTACCAATGGTTTAAAAGTCGCCAACATAGCTAATTTTATGTCTCTATATATAAGTTACCTCCGAATTTCTTTTCAAATTATATGTTTAGTAACAGTAGCCCACTATAAGCCTCCAGTAATTGGCCAATTAAAATAAACATGTTCAAATGTTTGTAAACCTACTGGACCAAACTGCCGTGGTCATCAGCCCACAGACTTTCAAATTTCTTAAACGAACTTTGATAAGGACAGTATCCACACCCATGCCCGAGGGAAGAATTGAACCACCGGCGGGAAAAGCGCTCAGTCCTTAGCACGGCATCTAAGACAAGTGACCATTCAGCAGGTCGAATGAAGATACAAAAATGTTGAAATGTTTGTGAAGCTTAAGAGACTTAACTGCGGGTTTATCATTCCCTAAACTTACAAACTACATGAGAACTACCTTATATTAAAGACGACACAAAGATCAGTGTCGATGGGGGATTCGAACCACCGACGGCTAACCGTCTCGCGCATTGGAGCATAGCGCCTCAATGCGCTTGGCCACTCCGCCACGGAAAAGGTTTCAAACAATGTAAAATAATGCACAATTTTTCTAGAGGTAAATATAGGTGAAAATCAAACCTTAGAGCTCAAAAGGTACATGATTTATAGCAGGGAGTGGTGATTATTCCCGTGATAACGTCATGGTGATAACATAAACATTAAGATGGAGATAAATGGTGTTGTAGACTTCATCTTGTGGTATAAACAAATTAGACTTGGCAGACACTGACATAGATTATGTGACTGCACTAACACAAAAACGGAGTATATGCGAGAAGTTTAAGACTGTGATGTTAACCACGATTACAAAAACTAAACATGGTAGCCTCCGAAAGGCTAGGAAAACAAGAGTTAAAATCATGTATATCACAAGAAAGAAAGAAATGGCACTTACGGTGGATTTATTTCAATAAACTGATGGAAGATACAAAAGAGGATTGTATCCATCTCAGTACAAGACAAGTTCTAGCTTCACTTTCAGAAACATACACACAGAAATATAAGACATAGGAAATGCTTATTAATGGCACAAGACGAACGAGACTGACTGAAGAAAAATGCTGATGGGCAGATTTTTTAGCAGACTAACTACACGGTAATGCGTCACTTGAAGTCTCTTTGACGCTACAGATCAGAAACCAAGAGGACAAAGTAAGGAAAAATTAAAAAGAAAAACAAAAGATTTAAAAGCGTAGAAAAATTCAGGTTTTTGGTGAAGATATAATTAGAAGAGAGATAATAAGGGAAGTAGGAGCGTTACTGATTACACTATTAACGGATATTTGGAAAATCAGAAATTGCATTTCGAGTAAAAAGCAAATTAATCTGCGCTGTACAAAGCAATGATCCTCTGGGATCGGATTGGGTTCTTTCAAGTAAGTGACAACATTCTACTAGTGCCGCGGTATCTACAGGGGGAAAAGATCCAAATTGCAGGAGGACTTATAGAGGTTACCAATGAGGTTTCAAACAGGTAACAGAGACAGTCTAAGAACACATGTATTAACAGGATTATCGTTGATTTAGTAATACATAGAAGCACTGTCATCAGTGTTCTGAAAGAGTTTGACTTTCTACGAAAGTTAATATGACAAGTACAGATGTATTTACTGAAACGTGTAGCGGAATAAAGACCAGTATAAGGATGTTGGAGCAATCTGAAGACATAACTGTACTTAGAAAAGAAGGCGCAATATCCTTAACAGTGTTTAATAAAAATGCAAAAAAAAATATATATATATATATATATATATATATATATATATATATATATATATAGAGAGAGAGAGAGAGAGAGAGAGAGAGAGAGAGAGAGAACACTAAAAATTAAATATAATAAAACGTTGTAATAACATAATTAATCGGCGGTCATATGCTGCCGACGTTCTAATAAGTGATCGCAGTTCATGAAAAGTTGTTACACAAATATTGCATGAAAAGCATGGTCATAAAACGCCGCTAGTCTTTGGGAGGAGGATATGAAAGAAAAAGACTCCTTAAGATCCAGCGATTGGAATATCTATACTGAATACTGGTAATGGTTGAAGGTTTAAAAAAAAAAAAAAAAAAAAAAAAAAAAAAACAATGGTATATGTGGGCAGGATACAATTTTACGATGGAAGAGGGACTACCGCAAGTAGCATTCAGCATTAGAGTTGCTGCAAACGTTACTTTCAAAGAAACTACGAAAGAGGGACATCGGTGATCCTGCGATGGAGATCAGAAGGCGTTAAATTCTGTTAACTATGGATATATAAACAAATAGATACTTGTAACATTACGAAGGACATTTATGCAGGATTTCTGCGCATCTTTAACATTATTGTATTACATATTAATATTATGACGAAATGTTATGTTTTATGTAGTTATTTGGTACTTATGTTGAATGTACTGTAGAAATAAAAGAAATGGTTAGCTTGTGTTGTGTGGGCAGCAAAATGGATATGTCTTTATAAGGATACAGTCATTCTTTATACATTTTTAATCACTTATACAACTTAAACTGACTTCTGAGCGAAATCTATTGATAAGCGCGTTCTACATGTTCTTGTAATGTTCCGGGTGTGCGACTGCAGGCAACAGCTCACAGCAAGGAATGCGTACCCGTCAGGGTTGACTTAACATACGTGGAGGTCTTGCATTAGAAAAATATGTGGTTCTTTCTGATCATGTAGGCCTATCACATTTATATCGAAGTACAGGAGGATTGCTAGAGGAAGTTCACGTTGTTCTGCGACATCATCCATGACATGTATTGGATGATAATGAAACTTTCCAAATGCATAAGATAATAAAGTTGTTCTATGTTGTAGAGTGTGGCAAATATAAGACATTCGAAGAACAGAGTTGGGGGGTACAGAAACACAACGGAGGAAACGATATGCAGTGAAACATAACTGTAGCAGATGCTGAAGATGACTACCATACATGTCTTGACTGTTTTGGGCCTTGGTAAGCAAGCTGCTGAAGGTGCATCCTAGCTGTATTGGTGGAAATGTTGCTATCTCATCGTAAATGTTCTGCTGCCGTTCTTGATAACCATGTGAGGTATTGTGGTACACCTTATACTTGAGAGTTTCCTACCGTAAATAACGTAATGAGATTCCACCAAAGTTTTAGTTTTGTGCATGCTCTCATTTCAGCAGTGGTTGTACCTTGGCGTTCGCAGGTCAAAATCGAATGGCTAACACTAAGCTTGGGCTGCTTTAGAAGGGCATAAATGTCTCTAATGGGTGTTTTGTTAATAACTAGAATAGCTGCACGAAAACTAGGTAAGAAAAATACTCTGTCGTAAGATATAAATGTATGCGTTATTTCCACGAAAAAGTCACATTCTACCGGAAATTACGTTTTAATAATGGCAAAGAACGTACGAGACGCGTCCAGAAAGTAAGTTCCGTTTGGTAATAAAATAAAATTGTACACAGATAAAGATGAAATTTTTATTGCACAAAATTCTACAACTCTTAAACTACTTTTCCACATAACTGCCTAAATTTTGCAGGCATTTGTCATAGCGTGGCACCAGGTTTTGTATACCTTCTTCATAGAAATCTGCCGCCTGTGTCTTCAACCAGTTGGAAACAGTTTCTTTCAGCTCGTCGTCATTGGTGATGACCGCCAAGGAAAGACTTGAGATGTAAAAAGAGATGTCATCAATCGCGTGAACCAGTTCTTCTGCAACCAAGGTGGACGTCCACTTCGTTCTTCATCGTGCACATCACTACGCCCGCCATTGAACTATCGGACCCATCTTCACATCATCGAATCACTCATCGCATTTGGCCCGAAAACATCGCAAATTTGCAGATAAATTTCACTTGGTTTCACTTTCCTCGCATTCAAAAACCGAATCACCGACCTGATTTCACAGGCGGAGGGATTTTCAATCAACGCCGACAATTCAAACAAGCACAACAAAGCGTACGTGACTGACAGTGATCTCCAAATGGCGCACGTTCTTATCCTTGATACACATCGTCTACAGCGCATGTACGTAACTGCAATCGCAACGCTGAAGCGGAGGTAAATTGAAACGGATCTTAGTTTCTGGACGCGCCACGTAATTCAATGACCTCAGTCTCTTTTACACTTTCAGTTGATGATGAAAAAACTCTCTGCAAAACACACATAAATCACAGTGCTGACAGCGCTTCGATTAGTCGTAAGGTTGCAGATGTGGAATTTTGATGAAGGGTTGAAACAAAGTGGAAGAGAACAATTTGCACAACTCACTAATGTTATCGTCTTACATTGAAATACTTTTTCGCGAATGATAACATGGTTATGCCGATATAATAATCTTCCTTTTGTCAAGCGAAGTGCAATTCAAGCTTATGCGTTGTTGCAGAAATTCATTGTCTCTCAAACAGTAAAATTTTATATTGTAATAATGAACATGTATCTTAATAGGAGTACTGCACAATTCCTGCATTGGTTAATGAATTGATAGGGACCAGTAGTTGGAACAATGACATTTTTAAGCATTTCGGGTATGACCCTTCATCAGTATTTCATATAAATTTTGCTGTTGAGATGGACTGCAGAATGGTGCAACAATTCTACTAATTTGGAGGATGATCGCAATACTCCTACGTGACATGATGTCTCAATTGAAAGACCATGTATCTCTTCTACTTAAGTGTCAACCACTTCATCAAAATCCAGCACCTTTACCTTGACGACTAATAACTGGTGTTCAAGTGTCGAATACTTAGAGATGTCGTAGTTTTCACTGAAAAGCTGAAAGTAAGTCCAGTAAACATAGGTCCGTAAAAGCTTACTTTTTGTGGTAGGCACGTGTTTACAGGAGGAGTTCCACCTGGCGTCCACTCGTGGCAGTGCATCCCTCTGTCCTTCGTCGTAAGAACAGACTGGCACTTTGAAGTATACCCGATTGCTGTTGTAGTATTTGCTGACACGCATTGAAGACGCGGCTCTGTAGTGTCTTCATGTCGTTCTCTTTCCTGAATTGCTGGTGATTTCACATCTTCTATACATGCTGTTTTTTCTTTTCTTTTTTTTAAGTTCACAAAACCACCTTTTGTTAATCCTGCCTCACCGGAAACTAAAATCATTAATTTAATCTCCAGAAGCAAGTGTCGCACAGCCCTTCTTATAAACACATATTTACATTAGGAAAGATGCGATTTCGGACCCATGTTTGCTGTGTTTACTTTTCTTGTTTAGATGAGTAATAACACTATTCACAATATTCGACACATTTTTGAACACTTTTTAAAACGCTGTCAGGTATGTGTTTTCAATTACTATAAATTTAAGCAAAGTGTTTTCTACGCTGTTAAATGAAAACACAGTGACATACTGGCATAATCTATTACTTATAACTTACCTGCCGATGGTATTGATTTCTTTTTTACTTGCACCCCCCAGGGGGCTGACGGTTCTTTCGTGAGTAAGTGCGTGGCGAGCACAGGGCCCCGAATTAATTCAGTCTTCCTTCCTTGTTTACGTTCCGGACTGCATTTCCTTTCCCCCTCCCCTCCTTTCTTATACTTACTCCTTCACCTCCCCACCCGGGGACTGACAACCTCAGTAGTTTAGTACCCCTATCCCAACAATAATTTTACTTTTTTTTTCTCTGTCAAAATGTCACCGATGGTACAAAGCGAAATTTTTTATGGCAACTGCTTCAGAGACAGGTGTTTTTTTAATGGTCGAGTGTTCTCTTATTACTGACAACTCAAAATTACCCAACCCATTTTCTCTAGTGACATGTGGTAGTTTATATATATATATATATATATATATATATATATATATATATATATATATATATATATATATGCCATGAATATCAGTTGACATTAGGATTTCAGCTATAATGAAATTTTTATATTAGCAAAAGTTTTATAGCGCCAAATTGCATAGCAATTATTCATTCAGATGTGTATCAAGGTTATTAGGACTCAGGTAATTTATCATATTATGTAACAAGCACAAAGGAAACTTGCTCTAACACAAGGAACAAGGAACGCACTTATTTAAATAAGAAAATAGATTGCTGTAAGCTGTTAGATAACGGAAACATGCTCGGTATGTTAGATAATTATCCAAACTGCTGGAATTGTACGGGAGGTAGGCGGCACATGTACAGGTGGGTCGAGGCGCGCAGCTGCCGTTACGGCGGGGCCAGCCCACTATTAGGGAGCCTGGGTTTGAACCCAGCAACCGCGGAAGACACTGGCAGAAAATGGGTACAACCCTTGCAAAAGGCGAGTTCAACCATGACTGCCCGCAACAGGGAGATGTAATGCGAATGCTTAAATACTGGATACTACTTTAACTTGAAAATACGTATTAAATCGCAGTGATACATTCACATCAATTCTGAAGGGATTGATGATCTCAAAAAAATTTGGTGCACCTCCTGACCCAACAATCTTTTTAATATCTTCAAAACTACAAAAGTTTCTGTTCACGATATATGAATATAACTAAATTAAACTGATAATTACCTATTTGTGGATGCGTCATGTGATTTCAATAGACTAATCCTTACATGATAGCTTCTTACTCAAGCTGTCATCATGAAAGCAACACACTTGTATCTATTTATTTAAAGATTTATTACACTCCTTATTTCAATTTATTATGGAAATAAAGTCATATAATCGTATGCTCTACAGTAACTTGGCAATTACAAGTAGCATGATATGTTCATCTTGTCTTCGTGTTCGTGTAACTAAATTATTAATATTTGCCTAATTTGTCGGTAACTTTACGTAAATATTGCATACTGTGAGCGATAAAGCACAAGAAGGCTAGTTTGTTTATTTATTTATTTCATACGTTATTGCTACTGGCGATAAACAGATAGTGACTGAATGTTAATAATGTATTTAAAATTGTCTGATTATTAAGTTTGTGTGGAAGTGGTCCAAGTTAAGGCAAAACAAGTATTTTATACTAAGAACTCTGCTACATTAGGAGGAATTGCCGATCTGCCAATGTGAGAGTGGCTACGTTACAAAATCGCTGTTGTAATTTAAAAAATATCTGTACTCTTCGCGTGGAAAGCTCTTTGGGGCTATAAGGAACTTTATATCTCATCTTGGAAGAAGGAGGATCCGTCAAGAGACAGTTTTTAAAAGTGTTAGAATCTGCGCGGCAGACGTACACTTTACTGAGACTTTAACTTTGGTGATGTCCAATGAGTGTCAGTGTAAGTACTATAACTGTTTCCGAATCCATTACGGAACTATAACTGAACAGTGCATATGATTGTACACCAGACTTTACGAGTTGATATGTTATTCGTTGGAATAATATTCTAACTATTTTGATCTGATGATTATTTCATGTTGTTTATCGTGAAATGGAATTACTGTCTGATCATTGTCGATGATTATTTAGGTCGGCATTTTTCTACTATTCTCATAACTAGTCACCATATCAATAATAAGCAGCTTTGGTACAATATATAAAAATACCTTTTCTGAAATATTTGACAGCTACAAAACGTGGCGTATTAAAAACTTTTCTTTTGCTAGTATTATCAGGTTTATTTCTATTATTTATATAGTGTAACTTCCTGCAGACCAAAACACGTTTTTAAATAACCAATATTCAACAGAGTTTACTGGCGTTGCCTGCATCCTTTGCTAACGTTAGAAAAATGCCTATATATTAATTAATGATTCATTTATCTTTTTTTAATACCATGTTATAGTTTCGCAAATATTAACCTGTGCATAGAGTGTTTGACGGTAGCATCACAGGTACAAGGTACTACTTGCAGCTATTGTAGTTGGCGGTCATGTAAACAGACATGTATGTTTCGTCACTGAGTCTACATTGATCTGATGCCTGGAATATATGACCTGTAGGCAAGTCGCACAAATATGGAACTACTTACTACTCCACGAATATAGACCCTATTTAAATGACATACTTCAACACATCAAAATTTGTGTGATGATTACGCTAAATGTATTTAGTTTCTATAAATTGTTGTTGCATATTGGGTTATGAGTAGTTCTGATACTTATAGTCCCAATTTACATTTTTCCCTGAAATTTTTTCACTGAAATTAAAAAGTTTAGAACGGTTTGGTACTTTATATAAAATGAAAAAAAAAGGAGGTACCACATTCCGTGAGTATATTTTATGACATACACTAAATGATTAAAAATATTCGGACACCTAGATAAAAATAACTTAAAAGGTTATGCAGCCCTCTATTTGTAATGCTGGAAGTGTATGGAGTTGGCCCACCTTCAGTCTTGATGATAGTTTCCAGTCTCGCAAAGCATACGTTCATTGATGTTCTGGAATGTTTCTTGGGGAATTGCACCCCATTCTTCAACGAGAGCTACACTGAGGTATTGGTGAAGATCGGCGAGGCCTGGCCCGAAGTCGGCGTTAGAAAAGATTCCAAAGGTGAAGTCTGGACACTGCGCAGACGAGGCCGTTACGGGGATGTTATTGTCGTGAAACCAACCCGCCACTGGCCGTGTACTACGAACAGGTGCTTGATCACGTTGAAAGATGCAATCTGCATCCCCGGTTTGCCCTTCGACAGTGGGAACCTAGAAGGTGCTTAAAAGTTTAATGTAGGCCTGTGATGTGATAGTTCTACACGAAACAACAGGAGGTGCAAGCTCCCCCAATGACACCATAACATCACCGCCTCGGAATTTTACAGACGCTGGCGGACGACTTTCATCGGGCATTCGCCATATACCATCAGATCACCACACTGTGTACCGTGATTCGTCACTCCACACAATGTTTTTTCCACTGTTGAATCGTGCAATACTTACGCTCCTTACACCAAACGAGACGTCATTTGGAACTGACCTGCGTAAAGTCTGATTCACGGGCAGTGGCTCAATCATGAAATTCAGTTTTTCTCACCACTAGCCTCTCATAGTACTTGGTGTGGATCCTGATAGAGTTCTTAATTCCTGTGTGAAATATGCCTATTAGACCGTACTACCGTCTTCAATGGCCGGTCAGTTAACAGACGAGGTCGGCCTGTACGCGTTCGTTCTGTGTGTGTCCCTCAGGTTTCCACTTCACCATCACATTAGCGGACCCACGTATGTTATTGAGTGAAATATCGTACACAAATTTCTGACACAAGTGACACCCAATCAACAGATCACACCGAGCCCGATGGGCGTGGGGTAATGCGCTCGAGTGGAAACCGAAGGTTCGCGTGTTCGAAAACCTGTCGGACCTCGCATATTTTCAGTCTTCGCTTCAACCCATCCTTCACTTCTCAACGATAGAAACGACACGTGCTTCGGATTCCACGTTAGGCTGTGGGTCCTCTTTCCCCGGTTGGATAACTGGGGTAGGCTAGGGACACGCAAGTCGCCGAAGTGGTGTCCAATTGAAAGACTTCCACCAGACCAATGAGTCACACAAAATTATTATTATTATCTGAGCACGTTCGAAGGACGAGAGTTCCGCGGAACGTCCTATTCTGATCGCGCATGATCTCTAACAACTGCAGAGGTCGCTGATACGGAGTACCTGGCCGTAGGTGGTAACACAGTGAATCTAATCTGAAAAACGTTCTTAGGGGGTGTCCGAATACTTTTGATAACTATCTAATTATGCTGAAGCGATAGCTCCTTACTTACCAGCCATGTACAACCGCTCACTCAAAGAAGGACCTAGACCATAAGATTGGAAAGTTGTACAGGTCACACCTATATTCAAGAAAAGGCAGTAGGAGTAACCCACTAAATTACAGGCCTATTTCATTGAAGTCAATTTGCAGCAGGGTTTTGGAACATATCCTGTATTCAAATATTATGAATTATTTCGAACAGAATGATCTATTGACCCAAAATTCAACACGGATTTAGAAAATATCGTTAATGCTAAACACAACTAGCTCTTTATTTACACGAAGTGATGGGTGCCACCGACAAGGGTTCGCAAATCGATTCCGTATTTCTTGATTTCCAGAAGGCTTTTGACACCGTACCTCAGAAACGGCGTGGTTGTGGTATATCGCTCCAAATTTGCGATTGGATAGGGGATTTCCTGTCAGAGAGGACACAGTTCGTAGTAATCGATGGTAAGGCATCGACTAAAACACAGGTGAGATCGGACGTTCCACAGGGTAGTGTTATTGGTCCTCCGATGTTTCTTATTTACATAAACGATTTAGGGGAAAATCTAAGTAGCTCTCTTAGGTTGTTTGCAGATGACGCAGTCATTTACCGTCTAGTAAAATCATCTGAAGATCAAAACCAACTGCAGAACGATCTAAATAAGATATCACTATCGTGTAAAATTGACAATTGACTGAAGTGTGAAGTCGTCCAAATAAGTACGAAAAGTAAAATCCGTTAAACTTTGTGTACAAGATAAATCAATCAAAAGTGAAGGCCGTAAACTCCACAAAATACCTAGCAATTAGTATTACTTCAGACTTAAACTGAAAAGAACACGTAGATAATATCGTGGGAAAGCGAGCCGAGAGAGTGCGTTTTATTGGCAGTACCCTTGAACGATGCAACAGAACTACTAAAGAAACTGCATACATTACGCTCGTCCGTCCATTTTTGGAGTATTGCTGTCCAGTGTGGGTTTGACGGAGGACATCGAAAGAGTCCAAAGAAGGGCAGCTCGTTTTGTATTGTCACGATACAGGGGAGACAGCGTTACGGAAATGATACAGGATCTGAGATGGGAATCATTACAACAACGGCGCTTATCGCTGCGGTGTGGGCTACTTACGCCAGTCGCCAAGATTCTCCTCCGAATGCGAAAATATATTGTTGACTCCCACTTACATAGATAGAAATGGACATGAGAATAAAATACGAGAAATCAGAGCTCGAACGGAGAGATTCAGGTGTTCTTTCTTCCCGCGCGCTATTAGAAAATGGAACGGGAGATAAATAGTATAATGGTGGTTCGATGAACCCTCTGCCAGGCACTTAAATGTGATTTACAGAGTATCCTATGTAGATTCAGATTGGTATTTGTGCGCTATTGTTTGGACGTCGACATCTCCGGAGAGTGGTATAAGGCAGCAGATGTATAAGAACGGGTTCCTGGTGTTTGCCGCCGAGGTCTCGCCGGGGTCGCTGGGCAGCCGTCCAGCGCGTGCACGGTCGCCGCGGAGTGTCGTGTGCGGGGTCAAGTGTTGCGCGGTTTCCGTGTCGCGCCCTCTAGCCTGAGGCCAGCGCGTGTGTCGCCCCTGTGTCTCCAGACCTGCTCTGAAGCCTGGCCGGACCGGACCGCCGCGGCCGCTTATAATTTAACCAACTCCCTACAGCGGACTCCACTCCGGCGGCGGGCGGCGGGCGGCGACGGAAAGTAGGCGCGCGCGCGCAAGCTCAAAAAAACTCATAACGAGCATTTGAATTTTAAATCACTTTGACACTTTGATTTCGCCAGATGATACAGCAAATGCGCGGGAATGTGACGCCAGCATTACTTTTGGTAGGTATAAAGAGGAAGAGGCAGGCGGTGTTTGTGTCTGTGTGTGTGTTGGGATGTGTGTGTGTGTATGAGAGAGAGAGATAGAGGTGCAGGAGGAAAAGAAATGGGGAGTGGTTTGGCCTCGCTCCCCTCCCTCTCATTCTAACCAGAGAGTTTCCTTGGTTCCACAGTCGTTGCCTGCCACATCAGCTAAATACAGTTATTACAAAACTTCCGTTTAAAAGCATTATTGTGTCTAGAAGCAGAAAACTATGCAAATGTAAAAAACAATGTTATGATATTCAGAGCCAGCGTTTTTTCATCGAGATACTTATGGAAGGAAGGGAGCTTGGAGTTTAACGTCCCGTCGACAGCGTGGTCATTAGAGACAGAGCTTACGCTCGGAGTGTTTGGGTAAGGATGTGGAAGGAAATCGGCCGTGACCTTTCAAAGGAACCATCCCGGTATTTGCCTGGAGTGACTTAGGGAAATCACGGAAAACCTAAATCAGGATGGCCGGAGGTGGATTTGAACCACCATCCTTCCGAATGCGAGGCCAGTGTGTTACCACTGCGCCACCTCGCTCGGTAGATACTTATGATTTGGGACACTAAACACCAGGTAGATCTACATCTACATTCCGCAATCCACCCAAAGGTGCGTGGCGGAGGGTAGTCAGTACCACAACTGATTACTTGCATTCCTGTTGCACTCCCATGTTTTGCGAGGGAAAAATGAATGAATGTGTGCATCCGTACGAGCCGTGATCTCTCTAGTGTTATCTTTTGGGTCTCTTCGTGAAATGTAGGCTGGCGGCAGTAGAATCGTTCTGCATTCCGCCTCAAATTCCGGCCCTGTAAATTTCTTTAACAACGCTTTCGAAAAGAACGTTGCCTTCCCTTCAGCGACTCCCATTTGAGTTCCAGCAGCATTTTGGTAACACTCGCGCATTGATCGAATCTACTAGTGCGTCCTATTTTGGAATACTGTTGCGCATTGTGGGATCCCCTCCTAGTGGGACCGAGGGACGATTTAGAGAAAGTTCAGAGAAGGGCAGCTCGATTTGTATTATTGTAATATACGGGAGAGAGTGTCACGGGAATGATACACGGGTTTGGATGGAAATAATTAAAACAAAATCGTTATTCGTTTCGACGAGATCTATTTGCGAAATGTCTTTCACCAACTTTCTTTTCCGAATGCGACAATATTTTGTTAACACCCACCTACAAAGGAAGACATGATCACCGAAATAAGTGAAATTAGAACGAAAACGAAATTATTTAGTTGTTCCTGCTCGACCTATTAGAGAATGGAACTGTAAAGAAACATCATAAAAGCGATTGGATGAACCCTTTGCCAGGCTCTTCGATGCGACTTGCAGAGTATTGATGTAGATGTAGATGTTACAAACCTAGCCACCCGCCTATATCTTCGATTAAAACTGATCTGGTGGGGATCCCAAACAATTGAGCAATATTCAAGACGGGGTCGTACAAGCGTTTCATATGCGATTTCCTTTACCGAAGAATCACATATTCCCAAAATTCTATCAATAACTGAAGTCGACCATCTGCCTTCCCCGCAACTGTCTTTATATGCTCGTTCCATTTCATATCGCTGTGCAGCGTTACACCTAGATTGGGGCGACTCTGTCAAGCAGCACACTGCTAAAGCTGTATTGGAACGTTGCGGGATTGATTCTCCTACTCATCTGCATCACCTTAATTTTGATACATTTAGCTCTACCTGCCACTCCTCGCATCACCTAGAACTTTGATCCAAGTTACCCTGGATTCGACTACAGTCATTCAATGTCAACACCCCCTTGCAGCATCATCAGCAAACAAACGCAAGTAATGTATAGCGTCCTACTAGCGCATTTCCTATTTGATCTTGGGCTAAGCATCGAACAATTGTGTTATGAGTGTCAAATTTGTAGGACTGGATTTGCGACTAGTTAGCAGCTGTGCATTACGCATATGTACACAGACCTCAGACGGAAACGCGGTGGCCGCGGTG
Organism: Locusta migratoria; assembly: GCA_026315105.1. NCBI lineage: Eukaryota > Metazoa > Arthropoda > Insecta > Orthoptera > Acrididae > Locusta > Locusta migratoria. The sequence continues at coordinate 279,178,167 of CM048744.1, forward strand.
GAGTAGCCGAGCGGTCTAAGCGTCTCGCTGCGGAGCGCGCGGTTGCTCGCCGTGGAGGTTCGAGTCCTCCGTGTGTGTGTTGTCCTTAGGTTAGTTTACCTAGGTTTAAGTAGTTTGTAAGCTACGGACTGATGACCACGCAGTTGGGTCCGACAGATTTACAAACATAGATTTACCAACCAAAGAAGGAAGGGTGTAAGGATCACATATGGTGCTCGGTAACAACTATTAGAAAAGTCGGGAGTCTTTAAATATCATCCAAAGACGTTATGATTACCTTTTTACATTTGACACTACGAAGAAAAAAAACTGTCCCACTGTAAGCAATTAGGTTTCCATATTTTAGGCCGAGTTAATCTAGAACAAAGAAAGAGAATCAGGTCGACACAACAGGAACTCTGAAACGTGTACCTTAAGAGTTCTGAACATTTCAGCACTGGAATAGACGCGTTGACACTATCGTATTGAAAATGGGCTTATAGCACTTGAGATATGCATTTCAGAGCTCATGTTCAGTAGTCATTTTGTTGTTGCTTCGGTCCATACTAACCTCTTCTAAAATATGGAAAGCAGACTGATACTGCACAAAATATTTCTTTAATAGTTACAAAGACAGTAAATATCTCCTATGGCAGAGGATGACATATCCGTACACGTGTTACTCATTAAAATATAATGTACTCACTTGCCTCTACAGGTTTTCGACCCTAGTGAAGGGAACACCCAAACTTCCTGTATAGACGGCTATTAAACGAAAGAGAAGACGGCGTTCCAGAACAAGAGGTATCAGGTATAATAATGCGAGAGAATTTGACAAAGTCGGGAAAGACCTAAGTCAATCCAAGCCAAAATATTTAGTAAGTCGCGTATTGCACCTCTCAAGTATTCCAGAAAAGTTATATATTGTACCAAAGCTCCTTATATGCTGATTAGTTTTCTTAAGCTACATTCCCTTATAACTGGACAGTGTACTGTACCAAGGATAAACAAATTTGGCTTAAGAGGATCTCGACGTGAACAGGCTGGATTTTCATACCTCGGCTTCTGTCAACATCCGTAGGAATACATTATGCCTTTTGTATTGTAGTTTGGAGTATATCTGAAGAAATGGAAAACCCTTATTACACTTCATTACTCTTTTCTCAAAAAATTACTGTTAAATTATATATAGAATGACAAACATAGATCTTTTCTGCAATGTATTAGGAATAATATAAAGATACTGTCCCATTCATCAGTTAGGAGAAATTTGGTGAACACAGATAAAACCATAATGAAGACATATGCACCTAATCTTCCTAAAATGTATTTTCGAGAAAATGAGAAAAGTATGTTAACAGGATTTTTGACTCGCCGTATGGCTCTTTCAGAACATTCCAGCGGCATAATCTTGCTGGCCAGCTGCTTCATTATCCTCTGCCGACTTTGTCGGGAGTCTTTTCTTTACTCTGGACTCTTTAGTGGTAGCTTCCGCAGTCCTTTCAGCTTCAACTAGTCGCTGACGATCTATGGCAGTCAGAGCAGCTATCATCATGTTGTACCTGGTTGAATGCCTAATTTGTCCATTACTTTTATCCTTCTAAGGCTATAATAACTATTTGAAAGTAAACAAACCTTACATTTTTAGAAACGGAAGAAATTTGTCTTTCAGATGATGGAAACTAAATTTGTTTTCGGTTTTTCAGTTATTTTCACGGCCGATATCCTTAATAAAATGGGCAAATCCCGAAACTAATCAGTTTTTTTTAAATGCAGCTGTACTGATATCCTAGAATCAGTGGAAGTCAACTGGAGTAGCAACAAGAATTCTTTATAGATCAATACAAAATCTGATAGAAACTAATCTCGAAGAATATCACTTTCAATTCCTGAATAATGTAGAAAATGGTGAGTCAGAGCTGACGCTACGATTTATCTAAAACGGTAGCTTAAGGGAAGGCAGAACGACGATTATAAAATCTGTGCAGTTGGAAAAATTTGTTTACATCGAATTCAGAAGTCGCTCTTAAACAATCTGTTTTGAAGTGTAGCGTTACAGGGAAGTGAGGCAAGATACAGTCAAGACGAGAAGAGAATTGAAGATTTTGAAATGTGGTTCCACATAAAAAGGCTGAATGTTAGAAATTTAGTTCAAGATTTTGAAGGGCACACACCGCCAATTGTTGCACTGACGTAATACCCTTGACACAATGACAGTAGGTCGACCTGTACTGTTTCACAATCGCAGGATATTCAATGACGCACATGCCAACTACGTAATCTCCCTCCACGTCCAGTCTCGTTGTTACTATATGCTTCATTCAAATTTGTTCGACTTTAATGTATGATGTATGTTACAATTTTTATGTCCCCCTGTAACATAAAATGGTAGTGTTTATTTCGTCGATGAATCATCGTGTAAAAAATTATCAATTTTTCTAAGAAGCCTATGTTTCCGATTTGACTACGGGGTACTTTATTTAATTCCAAAGTACATCATTCATTGATTTATTATTTCTTCCACACCAGTTATTTCTGATTATAAAATTATAACGCTTAAAGGCATATTTTCTATTGGAAAATTTTCAGAAAACCTACCACACAGTAAATATAAAAAATCACTTCTTACATACACTGCATTTATAAAGTGTATATCAGAAACTAATGAACAGAATAAGTGCGCTGGTAGAGAGCAGTGATTATATAATATTTTGACAAGAAAACCTTATCGGGTAATATCATCCACTAGCTGCAAGCACTCGGCTTTGTCCGGGTTTAAAATAAGTTTTTCCAACAAATGCTTCTTATATGTATAGTAATTGCAATCGAAGTCTGCAAGTAAATAATCTCTCCCATGCACTGAACAAAATTTTATGTAGACAGTAACCTTCATCTTGTTTTCAAGATCAAGTGTACAAAATTTCATCAAGATCGGAGCAAAATAGTGGATTTTGGAGAAATCCAAAAGTACCCTCCGCCAGGCACTGAACGAAATTCTATGTAGACAGTGCCCTTCCTCTTGTTTTGAAGATCAGTTGTGCAAAATTTCACCAAGATATAGATTTACACGCGTATATTGAAAACGCACTTCACTTTTTCTCAAATTTTTTGGTTGGTTTATGTTTTTTTTTTTTTTTTTTTTTTTTTTTTGAAAAAAAAGAAAAAAAACCACCCTGTTTAATAACCTTCCTCATATAATTTTGTGTACGTGTACCATAAGTATTTTGGTTATCTGGATCTTGAGTTATAAGAGAACGTCTCAGACAACAAATGCGTCTTATAAGTGTAGAGAATATGAGCACTTCTGTTTTACACGTTCACACTGTTGAAGGTGAAGCCTTGCTCAGAAATTTAGTAGCAAATTTTCCGATTTGGCCTTACAGTGATGCCGTTTCTTCTGTAAAGAAGTTGAGTAAGTCACAACAAATTGGTAATAATAATTTGAAGTTATTTGTAATATGTCCTCCTTTTATTTTACTACAAATATTAGATTATAATTTATATTCTTCTTCGATTATCATTTGAAATTATTTATTTATGTGTTGCTTACAAAGACATAATATGCCAACTATATATTGACATTATGCACCATCCAAATGGCAACAACAGACAGGAAATTTATGATTACAATTTATCAGTCCTCTAATACTTTCATGTACACGTGGAAAGCTTCTCCTAAAAAGTGTCTTCTATGTATGATGCTTAGTTTACCTTGAGTCGGTGTTACTGTGGTACATGACACAACGGCTTAGTTTTGCTGTCATTAATTTTTTACAACTGTCCAGTTTTCGTTCCATTAACTCTTTATTTCTACTCAGATCATATATTCATCAATGTTTGATGTTCATATTATGCAAACCGTGACAAAAATGTGTCCCTGAGGTACTTTCTTTCGGTTATTTTGTTTCACAGATTTTAAAAGTTCTATTGTGAACGCCTCCTTATTCGATGGGAACAAGCACTTTAATTAAGATAAATTTTCAGTGGCATTAATACTGCTAAGTCTTTTTTCCGTAGTTTCCTAGTTGTTAATAATAGATGTGATTACAAATTCCCTTGTCAATGCTGTGTGTATGTTATTAAGCACTTTTCTCAATCGCAATTTTTTTTTTTTTTTTTCAAATTGATTGCTTTTAAACTACATTAGTTTCAATATCTTTTAGACACTCGTAGATTTTAGAACATTAATAATTAATGCCTTTTTTTGTCGTATTAGGCAATGTTAAGAGTTGGAATTTACATAAATATGATCGGTGCATGTCCTACATTTCGTTCTTATCTATATACGATTACGTTGTAATAAAAAATAATTGTAACAGGTAATGTTTTATGTTACAATACGTAATGGTTTACAAGGAAAATCTGAAAATCAAATAAATTTACATTCTTCATCATTTCTGGTAAACATGCAGTTTCTCCTGAACGGCCAGATTAGAGTTTTTAAGAAAACTGGCTTCACTGTGACTAAGGCTGACAGTAGGTCAGATATCGTGCAGGCGTCATGTAAATAGGATGCAACTCACTATTCGCCGTAGTTCTGCTGCGTCTTGTTATATTTAATATCCTGAGTGCCTTTATGGACTGATTGAAAATTTACATTGTGCATTAAAAGGTAAAAATGCGTACAATATAACCCTTTTATCTTAAGTCAAAGTTCTAAGTTTCCCAAAATATAAGGTTTCTGTTAACACGACATCAATAATGAAATTTGTTGTGGAGGAGCTATAATGTCTGTATCCATTGTTTCCTAATAAATTTGACGCAGTTAGCATATTGACTACAAGCTTTTTCATATTATGTCCAATGATGCCATTGATAGTGTATGACATGGGTTTGACTGGGTCAGATTAGCTCATCTCTTCTAAGAATTTGGTGCTTATTATATCACATTCGTTTACTAGAAGCCATGTTCTGTCCTTCCCATTAAAATTATATTTCGATAATATTGACGTATAAAATTAGTATCTTCCTTAGCAGATTATGTAATGCATCTAAAAATAACGAAAAGTCGACATTGGTTGTACATGCGTAAACCCATGGAAATTATTCGGCATAGTCAGTTTGATTTATGAATTACATAACTGAATTTTCTTCGGCATTGAAGCAAAGCCAGTAATAATTCATTACGTCGATTATGACCCATCATATATTTTATCGTCTGTCGTAAATATTTTAAAATTTTAATTGGAGGTGAATTAGTTGAAAAAAAAATAGTTTGAGGTAAAATGAACTATCAAAGTATTGTGAGACCTCAGTTTACATGACACTGGAAAATTGACAAGGAAGAGTCTATTGATGACATACGTATGCAACAAGTACTTCTTATTTTCCCATCCTGATACCATTTTCCACAGCCAAATTTCTTGTGCAAACACCTTTTGGAGTCTGAATATTTATAAGTGTATGTATGAAATCTCATAAAACGGATATTTTTGACCGATTGAAGTAGTATTATACTTTTAGTTATAACAAATTATTGAGATTACAAACAAAAAGAATGTGAAAGAAAAGTAAACAAAAAAATTATATTTCGGAAATGGTACCAGAGGTTTTAAGACCTTCATTCTAGTTTCCTTTCACATATTACAATCAACCAAATTACTTCTAAATAAAAGTTGAATAGAGGTATATTAGGATGAACAAGAAAATGTCTAAGACATTGAAGACACTACAGTGAGTGGCAAAAAACTTATCTTGAAACGTGAAGTTTCCATTATTGCACAGAAATAACATTAAGGTAAATTAGATTCAATTTATAACATAAGCAAGCTATTACGAATTGCTACTCCACTTCACGATCATGACTGTACAATACACCAGACTCTGATAAAAAGATGTACGTGCAAGCAGACTTCAGGAAGGAGCACTATTTCATTAGAGAATGAATATAAGACAGCTACGTAATTAAGAACAGCATTATAACGGTTGAGTAAAGAGCTTAGGTATGACAAAGCTAGAAGTGTTGTGGTCAAGAAAAGCCAAGAAAGAAAGAAGTGTAGGATTTAGTGTTCCATCTAAAGCTTGTCCATTAGAGATGCGGAATAGCCTACATATGAAAAGCACAGGGAGTTTGTAGAAAGAAAGGTGAACAAGATGTAACACCACAGAAACTAATTATTGGAATACCGCCTGCCACTGGTAAAAGAGGAGCACTGTTTACATCAGAGTTTCACGCAACTTCGATAAATAATATTGTTAGCACAACTCTATATTCCTTGTAAAAGTATTAAATATTTTTATAAATTGAAAGTAATTATAATTTGTGAAAGAATAACTATTAATTTAATTTCATATGACGTATATCGAGTAGGATACAATACTGTACAATACTGAACTGTGCCATAAAGACAATGATTGGACATTTTTCTCAAATTACTCGAAAACTTTCCATGCGTTAAAGTTATTTCAAAGCCCCATTCCACCCCCCTCCTCCCCAAAGAAACAGATTGAGTTGGAAAAAAATATAATTTTTAATGGTATAGCATGGTATTAAAGTCGTAAGATTTTTTTTTTTTTTTTTTTTATAGTTGATACTTTCCACGGAAATGAACGTAACAATTGAGAATACAGTATGTATATGGCAAAAGCTACTAATTCCGGATGAGACTAATGTTTTATTTTCCAATTATACTGATGATATAGCTAAAGACACTACTTACTACGACAGGAAAATTGGAAGTCAATGGATTCAGAATCAAATTTTTGTCTTTCGGGTGATAGAAAACTACATAAGGAAATCTGATATGATTTTAACAAATGTACAGGAGATTGAATGATGTAGTAGTTCGTATTAATCGTCTTAAGTGATAACCAGATATTTTAATACTGTAAGCAACGTGAACAACTAATTTTGTTACATTTTTATTTACTATAACGAACTGCAAGTATAGCAAACAATCCGAAAGTAAGTAATCAGTAGGCCTAGTCGTTGCGATTTTACGTTGATCTTCCACCACGTTCTACTTGACAAACTTTTAGAGAGCATTTTCGGTATTTCTATAGTTTGTGCACTTCCAAAACCGATCGCGAAATTTCAAGAAATGAGAATATCCCACATATTGCCTATATTTACTATCTCAATAGTAGGAAATAGATTCATTTTAGGGACAGAGGCGGGAATGCATTCTTTAAGACTGTTTCAACAGGAAACAGGAATGCGACAATCTTTCATAGAGGACACCATGTCATAGAAACCGTGAACACTGTTATTATAATAACAAAAAGAAACATCATCTGGATAACAACTTGTTATTCCCGAATCCCAGCTTCAATATGCACTTTTGGAACACTGGTGTTGACATTGTGAGTTTGACTTTGTGGAACCAGATCTTAAGATTATTTACAGAGCAGACTGAAAGCGGTAGTCAAAGGCGAAAAGCTGTGACCCATGCGGCGTTTGTTAATTTTTTTGTAATCACAGTAAGCTTCTTAAATCATCAGTCCAAAAGAATCAAAAAGTATTTTTCCCCTCGCGTAACAGCGACTTTACTGCAATAAATACGGTTAGTTACGAACCGTAAATAGCAGGCGTTCATTTTTATAGACTTATGAAAAGGCAGGACTGGACTTTCTACCGAAGAATGTCAAAACTGGTGAGGCACAAGTCACGGCAGAGTAATGTGGATTGTTCAAGCTATTTTAATTTTGCAGATTTTTGTTCCTTTTTTTCCTGAAGGAAGAATGCTCATATGCAAACTACATTTCTCTTGTCCATCTATCAGGATTAATTATTTAAATAGAATTATTTATGCTTATAATAAATTCGTAAACTCCCGATGTCTGTTTACGAAGATATATAAGGCAACTTAATGCCAGGTGTCTTAAAGAAAGCAATGAAAGCCAATTTATTTTTGTTTCTTCATCCTCAATGATGAATCACTTGCGATTAAGTTTTGCATAGTATTCCATCATACGTAACGAATTCGCATGTTTCAGTTACACAGACCGTATTGAAAACTTTGTGACTCATACGAGTTGAAAGCTTCCAGTTTATTTACTGTGGAATAGTGTCAGATTTCGCTGGGAATCTTTTTGTTGAAAGTATGTTTTCGTTACTGAATTTCTGGAATCTCAATTCGATAGAATCCTTTTCATTACAATTCTCTGGAATATATTCACATAAATATTTAAATCTTAGACTTTGGAGAAGTTGCTATTGCTAATTTTGAGAGCAGGTAGTACTTCTGTTTCTTACACAGATTCTGCTCCCTAAATGTTCACGAAAATTGCACAATTAATTTCTTCCACTTCTACAACAGTTACAATTCGGAGTCTTTCCTATTAAAACCATCATTGATTGAGAAAAACCACTGTCTAAAGAGGTTTCGATATTATTAAACACAATATTAATTCAGAAACCTGGCTAACAAAAAAGAAAAAAATTCCTCTCCGCACTTATCGTAACAAAGATTAGGACACTTCCAGTAGCCCTCGTGCCATTCTGCTCAGAGCTGCTGGCAAAAATAATGCACCCGTTGAGAAGCACTAAGGAGAATGTTATTTGTGTAGACATAATGATTTTTGGACGTGTATAGACTCAATGGCTCCTTCGTCGATTGTGACTTCAACTAATTGTTCATATTTGGTAATTTTATACATTTAAATGATTTTTCCCGTGTAAAAAGGTAAAGCAGTCAACAATCCGAAGATTGGTTTGAACACCACAGTGCTTTACTAGGAATGGTCTTGTTTGGAGGTGTTATGCCATTGCCTTCCTCCGACCTTCGAACTGACTTCCCCAGCCAGTTATAGGGTGACCTACAGTTTAACGTGGGTTCTGAACCACGGTGGTACTCGGTACTTTTTACATCAGCAATACAGCCAGAGGTGAGAAAAGTGGAAAGTGACAGTTAAAAATCCGAGGACCTGGGACGTTCGGATTTGTAGTCTGGTACCCTACAAGTGTGCAACCGAGGCGCAGTTTTGCCATGTATGCAGTGCAAAAAATGTCTTTATTGAATTATTAAGTCACGAAGCTGAACGATTTTAGTGAAACTAGGCACGGTGTAAAGATACAATGCAAGGAACAGAACCAGGCCCTCTCTAAGACGTCATAGTAAATTTGTCCTTATTAGAGGGATGTGCGTAGTTTCTTACTAGAAATTGTACCTCAAATTGTCTTACTGCGAGTGGGAAAGTTTTTGATGGTTCTGTTTTTCTTCGAGTGATCGCATCTTCAGTTTCAGCTAATCTTCAGATTGGAACATAGGGAAGAATAGATTCACGATCTACAAAACTGACTGACATCAACTGCTTCATGTACAATGTAACTATTTTTATTTTTCATAACGCGAAAAATGCTATGGGAGAATAGGCACACCCCATTACGACAATACATTCATTTTTAAAATAATAAAATAACTATTAGTAAGATAGATATAAAGAAGAGCTACACAAAACGGTACACTGTCTTCCAAACTTTGCAGTGTTTACACTGACAATTCGTAAACGGTTAAGTTTATTAAATGACAACTTAAGGAGTGGTTATTTGAATTTTTGTAATTGGAGAACCTGAACAAAATTTTTAAATTGTAGTAATAAGTTCAATCAAGTAGCCGCAATTAATGGACTGCAAATATCCCCCTATTTCCCAGCATTGTTCCGAACCTATATAGAGGAGGGTAGCTTTCCTAATAACTGGATGTAAACACAGGTCATCCTAGTTCCTAAGAAAGGTGGTCGAACAGTTTCGCAGAACTACAGCCCTGTATCATGGAAGTGGTATGTTCTAGTATTTTTAAACACACTTGATGCTTAAGCGTTATGAGATGTATGGAGACAGGACAATCTCCTCTGTAATCAACAATTTCGAAAACAACGATCTTGTGAAATCTAGCTCGCTCTGTTCGTCTCTTTGCGAAGGCGTTAGATACGGTTCCGCAATGTCGCCGAACGAACAAATCCGAACGCATCAAAGTATGAGTAGCTATGTAAATGAAGAGTTTCTAGCCCCACAGAAGGAAGAGTACCATTCTTAGTTTAGAGTATTCTCTTGATCTCAAAATAATTTTTGCCGTACCCCAGAGGGGTGCAACGGGACCCATACTGTGCACTACATATATAGCAGATGTCATCGGAAGTTCCATGACACTGTCTCAATGAGGTGTATTGAGAAGTCAGAACTATGGAAAATTGATGCGGACTGGAGGATGATCTGGTGCGTATAGGTGTTTTGTCCAGAGAGTGGAAATTGAAGTCACAGACACTGAAAGCAGTACTTCCATAAGATATCTGTGAGTAAAATTAAGAAGTAATACGTAGTGGAACAACCACATAAACTAATCGCGGGCATTCTACATTTATTGGAGTAATACTGAAAGTGCGGCCCATCAAACGCGGAAGTAGGTTACTTAACACTCGCTCGGCTGATGCTTGAATATTTCTCGGATTTGTAGCAAGTGGAAATGACGGAAAAGTTAGAGAAGATCCAGCGAATGAAGCCCTCATAGTTACAGATTTATTTATTAGAAGTGAAAGAGCCACGAATAATATCGGTTAACTCCAGTGGAAAATGCAAGAGAGGCCAGATATATCATGATATCAGCTACTATCAAAGTTTTGCGGGAAAACATTTCTCGACGAGTGATCCAATGTCTTCCTTCCTCCTTTACAGTGTGTTACACTTAAGCTATTTACCCCAAACATCTGTGGAAGAACAACGGATACCGAAAACCGTCTTTCACAGGCATGATCGTAGAGTACGGGCTTATGAAATGAAGTACAATGAGACAGTGTAAAATATAAACAAATATTATTTACAACACAAACCAAACCTTTATTTCGTATCCAATCCATACCGTGAAAAATCACAAAAAGAATGCCATTGGTTCCGTTGGAATATTTCAATTACATCCGGGAAGCGAAGTTGACGTTTGAAATATATAAAGCGCACGGATAGCCCGTCCCGGGAGCCTCTAGTTGCGCTCTTCTCTTACTTCAAATGTCAACATAACTACGTAGTTTCGTCGGATGTACTTGACTTATTACGAAGAAACGAAGCCAGTCTTTTTCTGATTTTTCATACCGTTGATTCCATGTGAAATAATATCGGACTTTTTTTTAAACATCAATTTTAGTCGAAAGTAATATTTAGCCTGCCTCATAGATAGTACTTACTTTCATAAGCCCCTGCCCTATTTCCATGCCTGTGAAATGAGATTTTCAATATCTTTCTTTGCTCCAGATATGTTATTTGTGTGGTCTTCAGACCACAGACTGATTTGATGCAGCTCTCCACACTACCCTGTTCTGTGCAAGCCTCTTCATCTGAAAATACGAACGGCAACCTACATCCTTTTGAATCTGCTTCCTGTATTCGTCCCTCGGTCTCCCTCTACGATTTTTACCCCACAAATTCCTTCTAATGCTAAGTCGACGATACCTTGAGGTCTCAGAATGTGTCCTACCAACCTATCCCTTCTCTTACTCAGGATAAGCCAGAAACTCCTTTATGCTGAGCAGCTCCTCATTAGTTACGTGATCTACGCGTCTAATCTCCATAACTCGTCTGTAGCTCCACATTTCTAATGCTTCTTTCATCTTTTTGCCTGAATTCCTTATCGTCTACGTTTCACTCCCATACACTACACTCCAGACAAATTGTTTCAGAAAGGACTTCCTAACATATAAACTAATATTGGATGTCAATAAATTTCGCTTATTCAGAAACGCTTTTCTTCCCATAGCCATTATGCATTTTATATCTTCTTTACTTCGGCAATCAGCAGTTATCTTGCTACCCAAATAAAAAAACTGATCTACTACTTTTATCGTCTCATCACCTAATCTAATGCCTTCAGATTTAGCTCATTTTTATACTAAATACCGTTACACTCGTTTTCCTACAGTTAATGTTCATCGTATATCTTCCTTTCAAGACATTGCCCTTTCCATTTAATTGCTCCTCCACTTCCTTTGATGTATCTGACAGAATGAGTATGTCATCAGCACACCGCATGGTTTTTATCCCATTTCTAAATTTCTTCTATGTTGGGATGAAAAGTTTCACCAGGATACCCTGTATATATTTCGTGAAAAGTGTATGAGGATAAAATTAGGTCCAACCACGGTGACCGAGCGGTCTGCGACGCACCAGTCACATTCTGCACGGCCACTACGGTCAGGGGTCGGGGGTTCGAATCTCCTTCGCCCCTCCACCCTCGGGCAATGGATATTTGTGCCGTACTTAGTGATAGCTAGTTCATAAGTAGTTTGTAAGTTTAGGGACTGATGACTCCGTAATTAAGTCCCATAAGCTCTACAAACATTTGAACATTTTGATGAAATTAGAGCCCACACTCCTGCTTACCAACAGTTGTCTATCTCGCGAGCATTACGCGACTGGAACAGGAAAAGAAGAATACTGGCACACGAATTCCTGTCTACCACGGGCCGTAAGGTGATTTCCTTGAAATAGATCTGAGTGACAAAGAAAACGGATAAACGTTAGTTTCGTTACCTGTCCGTAAGGACTGTGGTTTGCTGATGACATAGTAATTCTGTCACAGACCGGAAAAGATTTACCAGAGCAGTTGAATGGGATGGACAGTGTCTCGAAAGGAAGATATAAGATGTACATTAACAAGAGTAAAACGAAGGTAATGGAATGCAATGTCAGAAAATCAGACGATGCTGAAGGAATTAGATTAGGTAATGAGTCAATAAAACTAGTAGATGAATTTTGTTATTTGGGCAGCAAGATAACCTCTGATGGACGAAGTAAGGAAGATATAAAATGCAGAATGGCTATGGGAAGAAAAGCGTTTCTGAAGAAGCGAAATTTGCTGATATCTAATATTAATTTAAATGTGAGGAAGTCCTTTATGAAAGCATTTGTCTGGAGTATAGCATTGTATGGGAGTGAAACGTGGACGATAAGGAAGGAGTTCAGATAAAAATGTGATAGAAGCTTCTGAAATGTGGTGCTACAGACGAATGATGAAAATTAGATGGGTAGATCACGCAACTAATGAGGAGGTGCTTAACCGAATCGGGGCGAGAAGGAGTTTCTGGCATATCCTGACTAAGAGAAGGTATAGATTAGTTGGACACATTCTGAGACATCAAGGAATCGTCAACTTAGTATTAGAAGGAAGTGTATGGGTAAAATTCGTAGAGGGAGACCGAGGGACGAATACAGTAAGCAGCATCAAAAGGATGCAGGTTACTGTTTTTAATCTCAGATGAAGAGGCTTACACAGGACAGGTTAGCGGGGAGAGCTGCGTCAAACCAGTCTGCGGACGGAAGACCACAGAAACAACAACGGGCGCTGTGTCAGTAGTGTGCTGGTATTTTGAAATTCTGGTGTAACGGGATGAGAGTTCAGTTAACCCTTGCTGTCACGGTGGTCACTGTGGGCGGGTGGCGTAGTGATCAGTCCGACAGACTAACAACCAGAAGTGTTACCCAATGATTTAAATCAAGGAAACATAGGAAGCTAATGTTGTAAATTCCTTTTTACCTTGATCCGTATTGGCTGCTGCCACAAACTTTGTGTCTGGTCTTTCATTACAGTCTGCAAACTGGAAGAAACATCGAGCAGTTGCTTGACGTTTTCGCTGAGTATTAGACATGTACATTAACCGATTGGCTTGTAACGTTTATAGAGACTGCATTTATATTCCTCAGTCTGTGTTATTTATTCTGGTTATCAGTCTTATGACTGGTTTATTGCCCTGTATCATATCTCTGAATAACACTTTTTCCATCCGTACTTCTAAAACTACTGACTTAGCATAAGAAGGGAGCATGTGGTGTAAAAATCTTAGAGGGAGACCGAGGGACGAATATAGTAAGCAGATTCAAAAGGATGTAGGTTGTCTAACGTATTCTCAGATCAAGAGACTTGCACAGGACAGGGTAGCATGGAGAGCTGGATCAAACCAGTCTGCGGACTGAAGACAACATCAACCGTAAGGAGCAAATGTTCAAATGTTTGTAAGACGTATGGGACTTAACTACGGGGTCATCAGTCCCTAAACTTACAAACTACTTATGAACTACTTACGAACTAGGACGGCACAAATATCCATGCCCGAGGGGGGATTCGAACCCCCGACCGTAGTGGCCCTGCAGACCGTGACTGAAGCGCCTCAGTCTCCTCGGCCACCGCGGCCGGCCGTAAGGAGCCTTAGAAATTTCTCCATCAGTGTGTGTTACTTGAAAATGTTACTTAATGAATGGCACGATAGCTGACGTTGAAGATCAAAGTGTTTAAGGGTGCTGTAGCGCCTAGTAAGTCTGAGTACTCATGTAGGGCGAAGTGATGTGGCCACCGACTGGATTTGTTCCACATCCCCTGACCGCGTGTGTCGGGGCCGGCAGAGTGATACAACCGGATCTAGAGGGCAAGATGCGGGCTACCCCGAAGACACCCTTTTCGGGGTCCGAGATGTGTGTCAGTTGGACCAAGACTCCCGAAAGCAGGCGGCCGGGAACAAGTTTGAGGAGCGGTCCAGCGGTCCGCGGGCACCTGGTCTGCTGCAGACGCGCGAGGTGCGGCCCTTTGTGCTGCACGCGTCTTGCAGGCGCTTGCAGGCCGGACCGCCTCGCCTCCTACTGACACACTGAGCTGCTGCTAGCATTCGGGGCCTCCTTTGTGTGGTCCATAGTGCAGGCCTGGTCCACACAGTGATCTACTCACGCCGACTATAGCCAGTTGAAACTTTCCCACCGGACCACATCAGATATTCGTTGTTGGGATAAAAGAGGAAGAGGAGGTGTAACCCTTCACTGGACTTCTTCACACGGAAACAGTGGTCGAAATTGCCGTTACGTCCGAGCTTCCCATCGGAGATCGTATAGTGTGGGGTGCGTCTGGAGTGCTGGGCCGGACACTGCAGCTGAAACATTTTAGTACTTCAGTACACAGTTATAACGCACTTTTCGTGCACACGGTTCCCGCTCGAACTTGTCATCTGCGTCTGACAGGTTGTAGTATGGTCTGAGTATGATTCCTTACGGTTCGAAACAGTACACTACTTTAAGAGAGATGTGATCACAGCATCTACACTGTCACTTAACTTTTACAAATAGAGACCAAAAATAAAAAAAAATAAAAAATAAAAGATAATGGTCTGTCTATCATATAGTGTATCTAAAATCCATCGACAGATTTTAATCGGACGTAGAGAGCAATTGCATATATATATATATATATATATATAAGGATCTCATAGTTCTATGGGGCGGTCTATAATTGTTTAATAATGATTTTGCAGCCAAGACCGCATTTTTCATTTATTAAGTTACCGGTTTCGGGGTGCTCGACGCCATCTTCAGATCTGTCGTAATTTACATAACTTCACGACATTTTTATACACTAAACGAGTCCATCCAGGTTGAGGCATCACCAAACATAAAATTAGTAGTCACAAATAAAATATATACATCCATCTTCTAACGGTTATGAAGAGACTTTGAAGTACCTCGCTTCAGAAGCATTAGAAGATGGATGTATAAATTTTATTTGTGACTACTAATTTTATGTTTGGTGATGCCTCAACCTGGTTGTACTCTTTTAGTATATAAAAAATGTCGTGAAGTTATGTAAATTACGACAGGTCTGAAGATGGCGTCGAGAACGCCGAAACCGATAACATAATAAATGAAAAATGCGCTCTTGGCTGCAAAATCATTATTAAATTAGTACATCAGTTTTTACATGCGAGGTATGTCCAGAAAATAAGTTCCGTTTTGTTATATAAAACAAACATGTACAGATACAGAAAAATATTTATTGTACAACAGTCTACAACTGTTAAAATACTTTTCTACATAGCTTCTGAAATTGTGTAGGCACTTGTCGTAACGTGGCCCAAGTTTTTGTCTGCCGTCTTCATAGGAGATTGCCGCCTGGGTATTAAATGTTCAAATGTTTGTAGAGCTTATGGAACTTAACTACGGGGTCATCAGTCCCTAAACTTACAAACTACTTATGAACTAGCTAATACTAAGGACGGCACAAATATCCATGCCAGAGGGGGGATTAAAACTCCCGACCGTAGTGGCCATGCAGAACGTGACTGGCGCGCCGCTGACCGTTCGGCCACCACGGCCGGCCCTGGATATTAAACAATGTTGTAACATGTTCTTCCAGCTCGTCATCATCGTTGAAGCGTTGACCACCAAGGACATATTTTAGGTGTAAGAAGAGATGAAAGTCGCTAGGAGCGACATCCGGGCTGTACAGAGGATGATCAAACACGTCCCAGTGAAATTCCCGTAAGAGTTATTTGGTCACATTCGCCGTGTGATCACGTCCTTCATTCAGCACAGCCTAACTCATCTTCTAACCATTGAATCACTCATAGAATTTTGTCCGTATACCTCGCAGATTGGCCGATGTATTTCCTTTGGTTTAATTTTGTATGAATTTAGAAAACGAATCATAGATCTTACTTCACACGCGGCGTTATTTTCAATTCCGGCTGATATTATAAAGAAGCACTACAAATCACACTTACTTTGTGGTCGACCCTCATAGAAACCGATGCCGAAAAATGACGCTGTGACACTTATTAACTTCGATACTGTAAAACAAATCTCTTTTATTGCAAGCTTTTCACTCTCCTTATTTACTGAGGAAGTACTCTTGTTATAGTCTGATCATCATCAGCAAACATCGTTGTTATACAATTCAAACAATCACTTCTTAAGTTGTCATTTAGTAAAATAAACCATTTACGAATGATATTGTCATAGCAAACACGGAACATTTTGGAAGACAAGGGACCAACAGAAAATGTTCAAATGTTTCTTAACCTATTGGAGCAAACTGTTATCGTCATCGGTCCCTACAGTTACAAAGTACCCAAACTAACTTACACTAAGGACAACACTTACACCCATGCTCGAGGGAGGACTCTAACCTCCGACGGCGATCGCGCACTTCCCAGCAAGGCGCCTTAGAATGATCGGCTACTGCAACGCGGTGGACGGAGAAACTGAGCTCTTAGCTTTCGTTATTGATACTTACATCTATATAGATACTCTGCAAGTCACATTGAAGTGAATAGCAGAGGGTTCATCGAACCACTTTACGAAATTTCTCTATAGTTCCAGTCTCTAATAACTCGCGGAAAAAAGGAACATCTATGTCTTTCTGTTTTCGATTTGATTTCTCTTATTTTAGTATGACGACAATGTCTGCCTATGTAGATGGATGCTAACAATATATGTTCGCATTCGGAAGAGAATGTGGGATAATGAAATTTCACAAATAGATGTTGCCGCAATAAATAGCGCCTCTGTTTCAATGATTCCACTCCGACTCGCGTATCATTTCCGTGTCGTTCTCTCCCCTACATATACGTATTCAGAGGAGACTTCCTGTATCCAGATATATCATAATACTTAAAAATAAAGACTGTTCCTAAATTCTAAAACATACCAAGTCAGAAATGCAGGGCTATAGTACTGCGAATCTGTTCGACGACCTTTCTTAGGAACAAGAATACCTGCGTTCTTCTCCAGGCATTAGGCACGCTGCCCTCTTCTAGGGAGCTACTCAAAACTGCTGATAAATGGTGGGATATTAGCATTTCACATGTAGCAGAAAATTAATTGATCTTACGCCTTGCAATTTAAATCTTTTTTTCATATTCTCATATCATAATCCGATTTTCAGCAAACAGCGTCGTTTACGACTGATATTGTCAGTGTAAACACTGAACCGTTTGGAATACAACGGACAGCTTTGTATATCTCTTGTTTTACACCATAAGAATTAGTCCGAGTAATCGTACTAATTATGAATTTTTATATGACTTAATTTTTGTAACTAGGTTGGTCTGTGCTACCACTTCATTAAGTGATTTTCATTTCATTTTACTCGTCACGACAAATGGTAAGAGCTACATTTTACGTCAAACAGTTGACGTCAGGCGCTTCCGTACATCTAACAAAACTTCCATGTCCCAATCTTAAAATTTGCCAAAGTTCACGGAGCGATCCCTCACAGAACTACACAATCACCAACGTTTTTGGCAGTCACAATAGCACAACTTGAAAAAGAAAGTCCACTAAATATGGATTCTAAAATGCACACGTTATGATATTCTCCATCTTCGATTCTGCTACTAGACAAGTACCAAAAGCTCTTATGATATGCATTTTAGAGACCATGTTTACTATAAAATTTACTGCAATAATATTGAAATCAAAGAGTGTGCAGTGTACGATATTTCTCTCACAGTATCGAAGCTGAATAAGTCCTCTGGGGTGACATTTTAGGGCATGGTTTGATATGTAAAACCTCATCTACTGACACACGTATATATCCTTTCGAAGTTCGTCCTTATAGTTGAGAAAACGCTATACACATTTTTCTATTATGCGTACAAAAGTACACATCAAAAAGCCAAAATTATTTAATAACAATCGGTTTCTGAAAACTATGTTGTCATCTCGTGCTCATACACTTCAATGACATTTTATCTTCAGTATACAATGTAGTTTTAAATCATTCCCCTTCAGCTCGTAAGTACCAAGTATGTTACATATTAATTTGTCGTATACTGTATGAAATAACCAGTGACCAGGCGCAAAACAATCTGATATACTAAAAATCTGTTTCGGCTAGATGATAGCCATCAATATGGTGGTGGAGCTTAAGTTAATAAGAAAAAGAACACACTATACTCAAGTGCACATGTAACAGTACACAGACAAGATTTCGCAAAATTGGAGTTGGGAAGCAGGAGACGGAGGTCACGATCGAGTGTTAGTGAGCGGTGCCATACTGATGGCGTGAAAGACGGTGTGTTCTGTTGGGACGAAGGCCATGGCGGCTTTTTAAGTTGTCGACTAACGTACATGTCAAAGTATTCCGCATTTTGTAAGTTCACTAAAACATTTAATAAATAGCAATAAACATATCACACTCTATACATATATGTTTGGATCAATTTTGAGTAATGCCTATGGGAATCCTAGATGTCTAACAAAGTAACCAAGTCAAAATGATAAGATTGAGGTATAACACCCCGAAGTTTGCATGTCTGTATGGATTACAAACACAAAGAAGTAGAAAGGCAAGATAGAAAATAAATCGGAAAAAAAGACATTTTAAGGAGCAAAATAGCAAAGAATTTATAATATTTTCAAGGCAGACGAATAATAAATTCAGAACAGCATGGTCAGAAGGAAAGGAATACTATAAAGGAGAATATGAGGAAGTACTAAGAAGATAGAAAAAATATAAAATGAAGAAAAATAGAAGTTTGCACAGGATCAAAGCTGGTTAATAACAAAGTAATAATGACACCATTCATAATGATAATGCTACGGTTATTCCGAAATACGTGGGAATCATAGTCATGGGATCAAGATAATATTGTTATAGGTGATGTTGGGTCTGAAATAGCTACCCACAAGATTGTAAGCAATGTATTAAGAATATAATGAGCTGATATAGACTTTACTGAAGTCACAGTAAGACGCTGTCGACCGTTCAGAGTAGAGTCAAGGTTTCTGTTTCCGTCGGTGTGGTTCTTTCACTCCCAGTCCCGACCTGACCGCTTCATTTCCATCAGCTAATGTGCTGGTAGCGACGAGTTGTGTCTGAAGGTAGTAGTACACGCTCTCTGTTGTGTGTGACAAAATTCAGAGGCGCCCGCAAATTACATCAAAATTTGTAACGTTCATTGCCGTTCAATTACGAGACTTGTTTTTCTCTTACTAAACAGAATTTAATTCTCTTTCTTCGTCATTGAAAAAAGCCTACAAAAATGACTCGAAGCACATTAAAAGCGCGAAAATTTATCATTTTATAGTGAAAATGTAATAGTACTGTAAAGAGGTCATTTATGTCTGTCGTACTCTCCAAATCTACGGAAGGTACTTCAAGTACGATTACTATGGTTTTAGTTTTGACAGTTATAACAAGTGCTCAAAATCTTGTTAAAGCAGTAGAGAGATTCAGATCAGAAAGTAATGCACGCTGAATTTCATCTGAAATTTCCGCAGAAGAGCTTCATATTATATCACGTTTCTCACCCTCGATACTAATATATATTTACAGATTTTAATTGTGTATTTAGGCCATTTTGTAATACTTGATCAGACGTCTCAAGGATCACAGAAGCTTCGTATAGAAAATTCTGTAACTTTTTTTTCAGGGACGTGCCGAACGTTATGTTGGAGCACATAGTTTGTTCTATGGCAGTAAACAAATTTCAGGAATAGCGACTGAGCATTTGTTAGGAACTGAGTAGATTTAGTTTATTTATTTAATTACTTCATGACGGTTTATTTTGGACAAAATGTTTTCTTCATGCTTCCGCTCTGCATCCAAGTGTACTCTTCAAAATTCTTTTTTAACTACCAGAGATTCGTGTGGTCTCTTCGTAATTAAACCGATGTCTACTTACATTATGAAATTACAAATTTGCGATATTGATACTTATAATTCTCTTCTATCAAATGAAAAATTTAGTAGTCATTCATTAGACCAGAATTTGCATGCTCTCTAATTTCTCATCTCTTCAAGATATGTCGCTTTTCTATCCCACTATCCAGCTACTGCACTGTTTTTCCATACCTTACATTCCTACTGGAGCCGAATATAAAAATTGTGATGCTAATAAACGTCTTCCGTTCTTTCTCCATTTTATTGCACTTAGTAGTGCTACACTTCAAAATTTCGTCGAACATCAGCATACCTTTTCTATACAAAATTTTTATAGTAAAGATTTCGAAGTATTGTTTCTTTCAATTTATTTTTGGATGTCTATGTGTATAATTTTCTAGGATTCTGTCGGTTGGCCTTCATGTATCCTTTAAGCTGTTCACCTGGGTTCAATATTTCTTAATTTAATACGAAATTTAGTTAACCACAGTCAAATATTTTTCTTGGTCTGAAAGCCGAGGCTACTAGGAATTTTATATTAAATGTCCAAGATTTTGTTCTCAGGACGAAAATAACAACTTCGTTTTTCTTAAAAAGAAGCTTGAGCTTCTGTTCCCCATTTAGTGTAGTGACTATAACGTCAGTGTTCGTAATTACATCTATTTAAATCTTACAGTCAGTCGTCTGTCGCCCTGATATTCTATGAATTCCACGAACATATGTCGTTAATGAATAGCTTCCATGGCACATTTTTTAGTGAGTACCTATTACATACAGATCAGAGAGCGAATGTTTCCTTTAGCATCTACACCAATTTCATCCGTATTTAATATCAGAGAGGTAAATACCTGTAACTGACTTTCAACTAAAGTGATATAAAATATTTCCTGTAAAAATGGATCACTTTCGGTCATTCTTGTTTTAATAAAACATTTGTGGCTTTATTCAATAGTTCACTCATTTATTCAGAAGTGAGTATCATTTCTGCTTTGTCAATTCTTTTATTGATTTAGTGAATCACAAAGTAAAATATTTATGTACATATATCTTACATCGGGATTTCATTTTTCGTGTAACAACGAAGCCTATGTACTAGTAGGCGTCTTTTAGCAACGATTTTTCTTTCTCTGATTGTAGCAGTTTGCTCGATTCGCCTACAAGCTTTGTATAGTGGTTAAAGGTAGCAGACTTACATAACTCCATGTACTTCTTCATCGCCGACTGTGATATTCTTTTTTTGCTAATATCTGCTTTTCAGTACTACCGTCTTTGCGCTCTCCTTGCCGCCAGTTCGTCATTAATGCTTTTGACTTTGTTCATTGTGCACTTAGTGAAGGGAATACAGTTATTTGTATTATTGTAAAGAAAATAATAATAATAACATCAAATAGGTAGAGAGACAGAAAGAAAGAGTGAAATGCGGAACGAGAGAGATACACTCATATACACATATAAAATAAACAGAGAAACAGAAATATGTTTTATAATTAAAAGAGCAAATTTCAGTTAGTAACAGTAACTTAACTATCACAAATACAGTAACACAATTGTGATAATTAATATTACCAAATGTCTCTTTTTAGCATTCATAGACATTTAACTGAAAAAAGCAGTCACCATGGTTACAAAACCAGTAATATGACGATATTTATTCTTATTTATATACGTACTCAGATTTTAATTTATTTTGTGGTACTCACTTATCTTCTGTTCTTTGTTCGAAGTAAGGTCCAAGAAACTCTGTTTCCTCGTTCTGTTTTCTACACGTTTGCTGTTTTCGCTTAATTTGTACAAGACCTTATGAAACAGTGGGAATTGAACTTATGTTACGCGTAATTTCCATCGTAATTGCTGTATCTAATCTACGTCTTCGTGTTTCAAGCTCGTTTGTTACAAATGTGCACAGCGACCTGTATGCGTACATGAATTCACTCTATTACAGTATTAAAAAAGAAACCGAAACGAAATTAGATTTTGTGTTGTAAATAATCGTATTGAAATCGTCGATGAATAATTCCTGCTGATGTTGCTTACGATTATTTTCTCTCAATAAATTATCATTTACATCATATGATATTCTCGACAACATGTACTTCTCCTGAGACGAGTTACAGCATCTCCTTACTGTTTGTTTTCACATCCTTTCAATGATAAAGTCGAAGAAATATTTACTAAGAAATAATGTATTTTGATATTCTACTAGTCACTAATACTTAAGTTAGAAATAAGTATATTATTTTAAGAATGATTAACACCTTAAAGTGGATAGAAAGTGCTGAACTTGCATATAAATATCTATATTACACAGTGGTGTGTATCACTGTTTATGGAACTTGTTATTATTCATTATTATTGTTATTGTTGTTAACCGGGACTGATGACGTAGCAATTTAGTCCCCTCAAAATCCGTACAACAACTCCTATTGTCGTATGAAATATTAGGCGGATGTGTAATAATTCGATGAATCCAGGAAAGAAAAATAAAGGATGGATAAAACAATTCGTTTACAATATAGTCTTAGGTACAAAATCGTGATAATTAAGAAAAAAGAAGGAAAAGAGATTAGGGTTTAACGTTCCATAGACAGCGTGCTCATTAGGGAGAGAGTAATGAACACTAAATTAAACTCTTCCAGAATATTACATGATATAAATAACTTCAAGGCATGTGTTATTTTACGGTTTCCTAATCATTTTGGCTTCACGTCCTGGAACTCAGTGTCTAAGCACGTAGCTTTATAGACCAACGAAAACGTGGATGTTGCCAAAGTCTTCAAGATTTTAATAACATTTATGTAAAACGTGAAGGATTTTTCTTCAAAATGCCTGCGTTTCATTTTGGAAACGAAGAAAATTGAAGTCGACTTAATTTTGGGTCTTTTTGAAAGGAACATAACGATTAACAGTTGCTGTTTGGAAGTTTGTTTAAAACATTGAGAACTGTTTAATGGTTTGCAACATAATTTATTCCTACTTTTACTGCGTATTGTTGCAATCTTAGGCAAAGAGTTTTTTCAAAGAAGTTGACCTGATGTTTGAAATCCTCAGCAAAATTTTTTTTATTATTATTATTATTTTTTTTTTTTTTTTTAACAGAGTGCAATGTCACTCCTCCACAGGTTTTCCTTACTAGTTATGAGTTGATTGTTCACTGTACCGGGGTAAATTCTTGTTAACATAAATTTACTCTGAGAAATTCTTTCGGCCTTTAACCTAATTTTTTCGTACCCATTCACTGTATTTTCATATTAAAAATACTACCAGATTGTCTTAGCAAGTTATGTTCGTAAGACTGTTATAAGCTTTGATAGTGATTAATGTCTTAAATCGGAGTAGCGAAGAAACTGCAAAATCTAGCAATTTTACACTGTTCGGAAACTGCGTACTTCATCTATAGAAACACGAACTGTGTACATAAATATATTTCATTACAGGCCTATGTTTCCTTCTCATGTTATGAGTAATTTAAAAGGCTACAGAAGTGACTTGATGACTGGTAACCTTTTCAAAAGGTATCGAACGTTTGAAAAGGCAAAAATACTTCAATGTCGGACATATGATTCCTACCATTAGCTTTCTTTTTAATTTTATAATCTAGTTTCGAAATACCAAACGATGGAGTGTTTTAAGACACCACGACAGAATAGGACAAGAAACTCACGAGAAAATTATACAGTTCAGACTTGATATTTTGAGAATTAGTGCTAATTTAAAAAAAAAAAAAAAGTTCTTGTGTTTGCTTATTGCAAGTAAAGGACGCATAATTCTGCACAGTGTATTGAAGAAGTGTCATGAAAATGCGATACAAATTCAGATTTGATTTTTGCCTTTTATTAGTCGAGTGCCAGATGCTAATTCATGGGTATAAACTCGTTTTGTTAACAACAAACGACAGTAAAGGTATTAAACATTTATAAATCAAGGTCAGAATCTCAAGAATCCTGTAATCGTGAAAATGGTTCACGATTTTTATGCCGTATAGTGCTCAAAATCCCGTTTCTGAGCGATAACTACCTTTTAATAATGGGAAGTACTTCCTGACATTATTTTGCCATAATTCAGAAGCGGCGTAAGCTCATAACTTTTGGGCTATCACCTATTTAATAAATACGTTAGTCAGAGTAGTCAGAGCAGCAGTCGGTTTTGCAACAGGATCTTGAACATGGTATTCCAATGAAAGTTTACTATCTACTTGAGTACCCAGAAAGACCTTATTCTGTGATGCTCTCACCTTGAAACTAGGTGGAATCTTAACTTTCAGTAGAAAAAAAATACTGCGTAGCTAAGAACGTTATACTGATCATTTAATAAATATTCTTGGTTATGTTGTAATTTTCTTTTTTGAACATATACCTTAAAGTGCACTATTTAAAAAATTGTGTACTAGAGATTATGCCGACGAAAATGCTGAAGCAACATTGGGTGTAACGCTGATTTCCTTGGCTGGTGGCTCGGCTTTCTTCTGTGTACCTTTCAGCATTAAGAGCCAACTTTCATGCACCAATGAGTGTGTAACTCCTGTCCCGATGAAAGTCGCTGAAGGACAATTTATTTCTCAACTGCGTATTTGGTGAATCTTAGTTGGAAGATAAACGGAATAAAATTTCATATTCACTAACCATAATCCTGTTTTTGATTGTGATTCTCAGTTACGGAATAGTATATTTATTAATGCTGCTTTTTTTTATTATGGCGAAGATTTTCAGTGCTATCTTATTGGATGATAAGTGTGACTTCTATCGCAGTTACAAGCAATTTTATTAATTCCAGGAGAACTAACAACTAGTTGCCTTTTACTGCACACAAAATCTCGTGAATTTGCTTGGATAGTCGGTAAACTGATTAAATACCATATTTGCCCAGGACCGCTTTTTTTAAAAGTAACTCTGAAGAAGGAATGGTATATGTATCTCTCCGAGTTTTCTTTTCTTGGAGCCGATAGATATAACAATTAATTAACTGTAGACATTATTTCGGAACATCATTTTCAGGTAGTTCAAAAGAATAACATGCATGATACGCTAAGAATTTTACAACCTTAGTATCATAATTATCTTGTGTGTGTGCTTCTTGCGAGGCAATATGGTTTTCTATATTTTAAGTGTCAAGTAGAAGAAAAAGTTGTTTTTGAAAAGGCTACAGTTGGTAAAGTATATGAAAATCTGCTGGAAAAACTGATGCCTCTGCAAAGTAACTACGCCGTAATTAAAACGAACAGAAAATAAATGAAACATAACTTGCTGTTTCGAAGAGTGTGTACTTCTAGTAATTCCACTGATTATTATGCTTAACCGTATTACTTTATTGTGTTATGCACTTTCACCCAATTGGTAGCAGAATATCACCATTTTCACTAGTTTGAGATTGTTTGACAGTCAGAGTCTGCGGGAGATATCTCCACAAAGCTGCACTTCAAACAGACCGCTGTAGACTTACGAGTTACAGAGCTAGGTAACTCACTGGACTCACATTCGAAGGGACTGTTCTTCAAACCCGCCTCCAGCTATCCACATTTAGGTTTTCCGGGATCACTACAGACAAAGGGCGGGGAAGATTCCCTTCCCTATCTCTGACAAAAACT
This sequence comes from Locusta migratoria, assembly GCA_026315105.1. NCBI lineage: Eukaryota > Metazoa > Arthropoda > Insecta > Orthoptera > Acrididae > Locusta > Locusta migratoria. The sequence continues at coordinate 279,204,075 of CM048744.1, forward strand.
AAATTTTCAGCTGCAAAATGCAGTATACTTTTAAAACTGAAGAGAGTCTGCAAACGCATAGTTTCATAAAAGAAGACCAAATGGTCGTTAGTAGCTTATATTAATTGAAATAGTTCAGTGGATAGGCTCGGAAGTCGAATTACGTTATGATACAAAACGTAAATTCAGTTCACACCAGAATTTTGAAGGAAACTAACATGTATTTGTGTGGGTAAGATGATATTAGAATGTTTCCGAACCGTTTATTTAGATCTTTGTTACCATATAATTTCCAACTAACCCTTCAGGTGTTCTGTGAAATAGTTCTGCTGTTTACAGCGGTAGTGACAATAAAGAAGTTCCTTCTTCGTGGAAAGTTTGTTTCTTTCTTAGTTACTTATTAGACACAGTTCACAGTTTTCTCAATTGTTGGATCATACAGTTAACATAGTTTCGAAAGCAAGGTAAATGCTTCCAGTACATTATTTTTTTCATGAAATAATATCTTACATTTACGAAGTAGTAGTAACCTCTGTCGTGTCAATTTGCTTTTGTTATGTTGTTATAGATATTGGATTCCCAGAAGCATGAATCAAAATTGATCTAAATATATGCGCATAGGTTGTGATAAGCTTATTACTGTTTATTAAATGTTATATTGAACTTAAAATGCGGAATACTTTCACATATACACGAGCTGGCAATCCTTATACTTTCTAAGTTATTTGCACCTATACGGTGACGTTCGTTAATTATAAAAGAACAGTTTCATTCCATTCAGATGTAAAGGTGCACGAACTATTTAGTTTATTTGCCTATCATATTATTTCTGTAGGACATTTATTTGAATAAGTTTTATGTTGTAGTTGCTTTTTTCATTACACTATGTACAAGAAGAACAATAAACGTAACATGTAGACCAAGAAAACAAGAAGAACGGTTAGATATGCTACTAACATTGAACACAAACGTTTCTCTCAATTTTGCCTTGTAAAAATTTAATTATTCAGCATAAGTATGGCTTTGACCAGTGATGACAGAAATTATAGAGGTGGTGAATAAATTACGAATTAATGTAGCATACTGAGATATTTGTATTGGATATTTCTCCTAGACAATTTTATCTCTTTCGACCGTGAAGACTCATTGTAAACACAGAAATGCATTTGAGGTCGATTGTACAGTATCGTATTGGCAAATATGTCAGCCACATACTGTACGTACAAACAGCTCCCAATCCAGTTCTATGTGCTAGTCTTGATCCACTCATGCCATAGATAATGCTACCCATATTGGTTTGTTCGAAACAGCTCACCCCTAAGACATGCCAAAATTACTTTATATTGTTAACAGAAGCTGCCTTTATTGTAAGAGTAAAACACAGTTTCGGTAAAACTGTTACGAAATGCAATCAATGACAGCGCTCCAGATTAGGAGGCAAAAATTTACTGTGTTCAGGAGTAAAGTACAGAAAATACTCTTTGGCATATCCACGTAATAAATTTTAGATACGTCTATTTGGAGGCGAGTCAACAGGATGTATAAGTACTATAAAAAAAGAAAAATGAAACTTATTGGTAGTGTACACCGAGTTTAGAGGCTATTTCTTAATATTCATTATCAACTTTAGAGTTCGTGGCTGGATGGTTTGATTTTGAAAGGGACTAAACGACATAGATATCGTGTAAGAGATTCTGCTGAGACGTATGACTAAGGAGCAATGCTTAAGTTCACTTGAGCTTCAGTACCCTGAAGAACAAAAAATGAACACGAACCTAATGATCAGTTATTGAGCCCTGAAACCAACTGTGGAACATCAATATACTAAGTGCCGTCAATAGTCTTCAAGCAGTCGGGTTACTTATAAAGTAATAAAGAAATAGTTTCCACCAAAATAAACCATTTTTCAAAACATATACCATATCTAGCTATATTTGTTCATATTTTTCCCATCTGCAGCCGTTTTTTATATTTTACTCAATAACCTGAACACTGACTTCAGATTATAGTTTCCCCATATAGTTTCTCTTAGTTTCCATCCATGCTTGAGCGCATAATTCGCCTTACGGCTGTTGTCTACTATTTCCTTTGTCACCGAAATCCACGTAGAGGCCCGATATGTAGGCCATTCCGTTTGGCCATTTCTTTTACGAGTAGCATTCTCTAACACTAAATTGGAAGCTTTTCCAGGTTTCCCAGCTTCACTTTTATATGAGACTATGCTTCCACGAAATAAAACCTACATCGCCAAGCAATATGCATCCTGATGCCGTCAATATAACAGTAAAACTTCTTACTGATCCTCGTTTGGAATTGGCCTTATTATTAAGAGTATGAATAAATCAGTGAAACAATCACATTCAGCTGACCATTCAGTTACACACTTACGTTATTTTTCGTATACTGCAGTTTCTTATGACTCTTTCGATGAATTACACAGATTTTTAATATTTTGCAGTCTTCATAACGTGCAAATATATATACACTTTATTACAAGATCTTTCAGTAACATCCTCGAAACCTTCATTATTATAATCACATTCAGGATCATAATTTTCTTTTCGTTCTACTACCACAGACCATGATTTTTATGACATTGTCTTTGGTATTGCACTATCCTTAATATTTTTGTAGTATATGCACTTTTCGTTACTTCCAGTACGTCCTCTATTTATTTCTGTCAAAATTTGACTTTATCAGTTGACTAAAGCCTTCCTTTTAATAATGAGGTGTAAGCTCAACAGCTGTCTTTAGGTCTTGAATAGTAAAATTTCTTCATCTCGTAAATATTGGGAAGTTGCCTGATCTACATTATTTTATGTATTAGAAGGATAAGTATTAGGTACATTCTCATAATCATTACTGAAGAGACAACGCAATTTTATGTGCACAGTGCTTCATACTACTAACTGTGTCTGTCACATTTTGAGTTAAAGACTAAGAGGTTTGTCAATAAAATAAAGGAAGTAATTAAACTACGATATAGTTAGTTCAGTAGTGAGGAGTTTTGTGCACTTGTTGATGGCGATGTGCTTATCATCCAGAACTAATGATTATATTTTTTATTTTGTAGGTTCTGTCATTTAATTTGTAGATTTCATCATCAGTGTAAAAGGATTTTTAAACGAAGGAAAGTATTTCAGAACTAATGATTTTTTTAGAAAACTGATGAAATTTGCAGTGAGGTTTATAGATTTCTGTCTTGGTTCAAATTCACGTTAAAATTTGTCATCAAATATGTAAAAACTGCCTATGCCACAATTTTACTTTGTTCAAAAATATTTGTAAAGCTTCCGTTTTAGACCATGTGTGTCAGCTTGATTTTATCGCAAAATGTTGTCCACCATAATACGACCGTGAAATGATCAATTCGATGTTCATACTCTTGCGAGATAATGCTGCTGGTTATTTTCTTTTTATTGGCATATAAGTTATGGAAAAATTTTGTTGATTAACGAAGGATCACAACCTATTTTTCTTCTATTTTACTTGGGCGCGTTCTTATTTTAGGTATTAAGTTTTCCTACGTACATTCATATTTTATTTGTCACTCTGCGGTGGTCGAAGATATGCATCCTGTTTCATCTTCTACGGCTAGTTTCATTGTGGTCTTTGCATTTCATGGTTCTGTTAGATGTTGAATGAATGCATTGGTCGATTATCCTGATTTCGAAATCTGTTGTTGTTTTCAGTCCGGAGACCGGTTTGATTCAGCTCTCCACCCCACTCTATCCTGAGCAAGCCTCTTCATCTCCTCATAAGAACGGCAACTCACATCCATCTGAATCTGCTAAGTATATCAGTCTCTTGGTCTCCTTCTGCGATTTTTCACCCCCCCCCCCCCGCAACGTTAAATTTGCGATTCCTTGGTGTCGAAGAATGTGTCCTACCAATTTTCCCCTTGTTTTAGTCGACGTATGCCAAATATTACTTGCCTCCTCAATTTTCTTCAGTACCTCTTCATTAGTTACGCGATCTACCCACCTAATCTTCAGCATTCATCCGTAGCACCACATTGAAAAAGCTGTTATTGTCTTCGGGTGGAAACTATTTATCGTCCACGTTTCGCTCCGTACAAGCCAACACTCCTCACAGATGCCTTCAAAAAAGATTTCCTTGCACGTAAATTAATACTTGATGTTAGCAAATTCCTCTTTTTCAAAAACGCTTTTCTTGCCGTTGCCGTTCTGCATTTTACATCCGCTGTACTGCAACCATCACATGTTATTTCACTTCCCAAGTAACAAAACTCATGTAACACCTTCATTATTTCGTTATCTATTCTAAATCCTTCAGCATCGTCTGATTTTCTAAGGCTGCATTCCATTAAGCTTATTTTACTCTTGTTATTGTTGATCTCATACCCTGCTTTCAGGACACTGTCCATTCTGTTCAGTTGCTCTTCCTGATCCTTTGCTGTCTCTGACGAAATTACAATGTCATCAGTAAGCTACAGCATTTTATATCTTCTCCCTAAACTCTAATTCCTTCTCCAAATTTCTCTTCGCTTTCCTTCGCAGCTTGCTCGATGTAGTAACGGGAGAACTTTGGAGAAAGGCTACAATCCTGTCTTATTCTCTTCCCAGCACTGACTCCCTTTCATGCTCTTCAACTCTAATAATAGCTGTCTGCTTAACGTACAAAAGCTAGAAATGTAGGTTTGCCTTTCCTCAATCTATCTTTTGAGCTAGGTCGTAAGGTGAGTAATTGCCTCCCGTGTTCCTACATTTCTCTTGAATTCTAACTGCTCTACCCCGAGGTCAGCATCTGTCAGCCTTTCCATCCTTCTGTAAATAATTCGTGTCAAAAATTTGCATCCAAAATTTATTAAACTGATTGTTTTGTAATTTTCGCACCTGTCTGTACGTGCCTTTTTGGAATGGGGATTATTACGCTGTTGTGCTGTCTCTGGCACATCGTAAACTTGATGGTTTCGAGACAATTCTTCCATTTGAGTGGTACGTGTCTATTTGTTTTTCTGTTCTTTCAAATGCTGTGGAAGAATATAACCGCTTCAGTAGTAAATACTTTTTATTGGCTAACACACAACGGGATTCTGGTGATTCAATGCCAATCATTTGGCGAATAACGGTAAATCGTAAGCCGCAAGGCCGCGCGCGCTGCCAGCGAAACGTGATGGACTCCGATCTGCCAGAAACCTGCCGTAGACATTCTTTCTCCACTTTTCTCAGTTGCAGATCTTTTGTCAACGGAATCCTATACCTTCAAACACATATGTGGTGTGTATTTATGTAGGCTGCAGCTAACTTTATTAGCTAAACCAGGAACGTTTTAAATACCTTTTCTAATACTGCCCAAGATAATTGTTCGTGAGCTAGATTTCTACAATTATGAATGGTTGTGTTTGTCCGTCTATGCTAGTACAAACGAAATGCGATTTTTCTCACCAGAGGAGTTCCATTTTAATGACAATTACGGAAATTATAGTTTTGTTTTCGCCTCACGTCATGAAATGACGGATTCTTTCATGCAGTACCGCAGATTCGTCCTGCTGTATCGCTGTTATTTCCACTAATTTCATTTTCACTAAGGCAATGTCTGTAATTGTCTCTCATAAATCAGACGAATTTGTTTTGATTTCTGACTGAGTCTGCACAGTGTGTTATTGTAGAGTTGCAAACATCGCAATTGTAATTTTTTAATGCTTTGTAATATATTATGTTATAGTATGTTTAACTTTTACATAATTATATTTCTGTGAAATGTGAACGGGTGGTGTTTTTAATTTATTATTATTATTATTATTATTATTATTATTATTGTGGTTAGGGGGAGTGGCAGGGCAAACATAACTGAATGGTGGTTGAAGGTCGTAAGTAGTAGCATCTAAAGTGAGATGGAAGACAAGACACATGGGCAGGAGATGGAGTGGTGGTTGGGAGAGGGAATAAGTTTGATAGTTGGCTTTCATTTTATATATATAGATTAATATTGAAACTTCTGGGTGGTTATTCTTCCTACAATTCATAATCAAAAAAGCAACTACGGACATCAAGGCCACACAAACGATGAAACGTTCCCGTTGCTTACAAATATTTTTGTATTTAGCTGGCTGTCGAACCTGGACAGTTTGTGGTAAGGATCGTAATGGAATAAATTCCTGCTGACCTCTTTTTTGCATGTTTACGTAAATTATTGTCGATGTAAGAGCGACTTCATGAAGTACAAAGTGTTGGCTTACTGGAGAACGTTTTTGGTGTATGTTAAGAAACCAGTATAATAGACATGTATTCTATATAAAATACTGGCGACCCGGTTCCTGCTTAACACGGGTAGCACTTAAACGGTTTGCTAAGATACAGTTATGCTTCTGCAAATAAAAACCGTATGTATTTCACTGCAATGGTATTATTTTTATATTTTTTCATTTTATTTATTTATTTTACTTTTTGTGTAGTCTGTTATTAACCTGACATGGGATATCACTTTAATTTGTATTTCCTATCCGAATTGGAAACTTCACCACTACATTTAGTGACTTGGAAATATGGAAAGAGCTTCATTAAGCATATCTAGTTGTTCGTTTGTATGAGGCGATTCTTCTGTTAGTGCACTGCTGCCACTTGGAGCGCTTAAGTCCCTGCCGTGACTGTTCGGGTCAGACTGTGTGTTGATAGTGCAGTATAGTTAGCTCTTTGTCTGTTAGTAGCGCTACTGTCCTTCTAAGTCCCAGACGTAAAATTTTAGGTACGGTGTACGTTAAAATGTGATATTAGTATGTAAATATGAATTAAGCACGCTGAGGATTGTAGAAGCATGATATTTGTTGTGTTCAGTAATATTACACATTTCATAGCAACCAATAATAGCATTGTCATAAATATGGTAAGGGTGAAACGTGAATGGACAAATAGCTTTTCCAAAGAGTAATTATTGTTCATCATCTCCCGTTATATTCTTCAAATGAATAAATATCTTGGTAAGATCCAAATTTGAAAGGATCACCTTCTCGGCTAATCTGAAGATATCTCACCTGCGGGACAAAACTGAAGATATATTCAAAATTGGTCCAGTCGATTTGGAGCTCGTAGGGAACATATATACATACATATAAACAAACATACACATACATCTATTTTTATAGATCTAGACTAGCAGCCTTATTGTGTAACTCAAATGATATACCATACGAAAAGGTGTATTATTAAAGATTTTTTATCTTTTGTAATGCAGATGCTTCGTCTTTGGAGATATACTGTGTATATTGTATTGTTTTCTAGTTTTTAATCACTATTTTTCGGTTTTTTGTTATTTATAATAATGTAAAATCTAAGAATTTTTCTTTCTTGCTGGTTTTTGTTATTCTTCCCAAATGCTTCTAATAGTTCTTGTCTCTTGTGAAGTATGTAACTTACACTGTTATTTAGGAGACTATTTGATAGGAACCATGATGAGCCGCCTTTTCCCTTCTGTGTTGAGATTTATTTTCTCAATACGACTTTTGGTATAGAAGTGTTGTTTTCAAAATTGTTGCTGGATGATTTTACATTGGGGAAATTAGGTGATTTTTGTTCTCAGTGATTAATAATCACTACTATTATTTACAATGTGTGTGAGAAGACCGAGAAACATTCAAAAGTGTGACAGAAATTACACGCGAATTCATGTAGGCATACTGTTTAATAAAGTTTTCAATGTTGTCAAGTAACCAGATTACGAAATATTTTAATGAAAAGTTGTTACGATCCTTTATAATGTAGGTCTTCTTCATTTTAAAGCAATAATTTAATGAAACCACAGAAAAATCAAAATCAATCTAATCCCGTAAAGAAGAAAAATATCCCCCCTCGAAAAGGTCACCTACAACTGTTGCTAGGGTTGACCAAACATGCCACAGTCCCCTGAGAATTGAGTAAGGAACCCAACAGGTGGTCAGTTGTTGAAAAATATACTTACTAAAATCACAGAGCAATATTTATGTTTGATATTACGGCCAGGATTTCGGTCCAAATTCTCCACTGTCGCACGATCCGTTCCACAGAGCTACAATCAGTTTCCATTGTATTTCCTCAGTGACTTCGTCAATTACAAGTACATAAACAATCTAATAAGTTTGAAAAGCATAGCTTTCTTTTGTAAAATGACGAACTGGTAAATGTTTAAAAAAAGATGAGGATAACAGTTAAGTTCGCGAAAGGTTTTAACAACGTATTTGATAAGGTAACCGGTTTCTATCTCTTCTGAGATCATCCTCAGATCTAGTCTTCTCGCTATTCTACATCTACATCTACATATATACTATGCAAATCACATTTAAGTGCCTGACAGAGGGTTCATTAACAACTTTCATAACATTCCCTACCGTTCAGTTCTCTAATAGCGCGCGGGAAGGAAGAAAACCTAAATCGTACTGTTTTCGATCTGATTTCTCTTATGTTATTGGGATGGTCATGCCTTCCTAAGTAGGTGGGTGCTAGCAAAATATTTTCACATTCATAAGTAAAAGTCGGTGATTGATACTTCGCAAACAGATCACGCCGCAATGAATAACGTCTTTCTTTTAATGGTTTCCACCCTAATTCTTGCGACATTTCCGTGACGCTTCCCCCCCCCCCCTCCCGGAACGTGATAAAGCAAGACGAGCTGCCCTTCTCTGAACCTTCTCAATGTCTTCCGTCAGTCCCACCTGGTGAGGGTCCCACACTGGGCAACAGTACTCCAGGAGAGGACGCACAAGTGTGATGTAGGCAGTCTCTTTGGTGGAGCTGGTGCACCTTCGAAGCGTTCTGCCAATGAAACGTAACTTGGTTCGCCTTCCCCAAAATATTTTATGTGTGTTCTCTCCAGTCTAAGTTGTTCGTGATTGTAACTCCTAGGTATTTGGTAGAATTTACGACCTTAAGGTTTGACTGATTTGTCGCGTAACTGAAGTTCAGCGGATTTCTTTTAGTGGTCATGTGTATTACTTCACACTTTTCTTTATTTAGTGCCGAAGTGACTAGCGTGTGGCGACTACTCACCATACGGTGCACGCTCATCGACTGGACATCAACAGCGACAGGCTAGGTCTGAGGATGATCTCAGAAGAGATCGAAACCGGCTACCTTATCCAATAAAAAATACAGAAACAATCCTTGATACCTACTCTGAAGTTTACTGTGAAAAAATACCTCAGTTGCAAAAAAAAAAAAAAAAAAAAAAATAATAATAATAATTCTTCGCTGCTGTTTCCTGTAAAAAGCTCCGTTTTCTGTAAGCGATGAGAAAATAGTTTAAAAAAAATCTCTTGACTGGAAATATTGCTTTAGCAGTTTCCTCCGTTTTATTTTCGGCGGCGGTGCTACGTTATTCGCCGTAGGCGCAGGCACCCAATTGCTTCGGGGACTAATGCAATTTCTTGCGGCCGGGGCCCTCGCAGGTCGGGCCTGTCAATAAACTTTTACACGCGCGTCCTGCAATTGACGACCCGCCGGTATTGAACGGAGCGCCGCGCCGGCCGGCCAGTTAATCTGCAGGAGAGAGGGCCAAGGAGGAGAATACAATTAGGAGGCGTGAAGAATGGGCCCCGCGTTTATTGTGTGCGGTCGCGGCAGCAGAGAGTCGGCCTCTTCGATTTATTTGCTGCCACTGCGCCTCGCGCCAATCTTGTCTGCCGCTGCCGAAACACTGGCTAATGCCCAGTTTAGCCAGCGTCCCTTACCTGCTGCCGCCGGCCGCCGAGGCCGGCGTCGGTGTTCTCGGTCGCAGAGGCTCTAATGCAACAGACTGAAACGTACACGGCGTGCAAATGTCCGAAATAGGAATACTCCATTCACCAGTTAGGTTGATGTGAAAAGATGCACCACACAATGAAAATTAATCCTGTAATCTAATATATAAGGCAGAGTGTCCGTATGTTTGTACGTGTTGCATACATATCCTTATTTACATAAACGATTTAGGGGAAAATCTAAGTAGTTCTCTTAGGTTGCTTCCAGATGACGCCGTCATTTACCGTCTAGTAAAATCATCTAAAGATCAAAACCAACTGCAGAACGATCTGAATAAGGTATCAGTATGGTGTAAAAATTGGCAATTGACTCTAAATAATGAGAAGTGTGAAGTCATCCACATGAGTACGAAAAGAAATCCTTTAAACTTTGTTTACAAGATAAATCTATCAAATGTGAAGGCCGTAAACTCCACAAAATACCTAGGAATTACTATTACTTCAGACTTAAATTGGAAAGAACACGGAGATAATATCGTGGGAAAGGCGAACCAGAAACTGCGTTTTATTGGCAGAACCCTTAAAACATGCAACAGAAATACAAAAGAAACTGCACACATTACGCTTGTCCGTCCATTTATGGAGTATTGCTGGCCAGTGTGGGATCCTTATCAGGTCGGTTTGACGGAGGACATCGAAAGAGTCCAAAGAAGGGCAGCACGTTTGGTATTATCACGATTCAGGGGAGACAGCGTTACGGAAATGATACAGGATCTCGGATGGGAATCATTACAACAACGGCGCTTATCGCTGCGGCGTGGGCTACTTGCGAAACTCCAATCGCCAACATTCTCCTCCGAATGCGAAAATATATTGTTGACTCCCACTTACATAGGTAGAAATGATCATCAGAATAAAATACGAGAAATCAGAGCTCGAACAGAGAGATTCGGGTGTTCATTCTCCCCACGCGCTATTCGAGAATGGAATGGGAAATTAATAGTATAATTGTGGTTCGATGAACCCTCTGCCAGGCACTTAAATGTGATTTGCAGAGTATCCCATGGAGATGTAGACATGTAGATGTTGATCTTCATTTTTCTTCCAATCTTTAAGAAATTTTGTACACGTAAGCTGAGATCCAAGAGGACGGTCGCCGTAAGTGTAAGAATCACGTACGATACATATTTCACGAGATATGACGTCATAAACAATGAGATGCGCGAGAAACTGCTGCTTATAGCGACAATGCTGCTCATTTTCGCCTAAAACAAAGGACCGATTTCAACTAAATTTGGTCCACACATTCCTTACCATGAGGTAACAATTGTTGAACGGTTAAGAATCACATAAGACACATGGTTCAGAAGATATGACTTCATAAACAATAGGAATCGGGAAAAACTGCCACATAATGCGGGGAGACTTTAAAAATACGCTATATGAGAATGAGAGTAATTAGCGACTTGCAACAAACATTAAACATAATTTCAAATCTTTATTAAACTTTTCCTCGCTGACAACCACAACAAAATACTGAAAGGAGAAAAGTTTCCCGCTTACTACTTTTCCGATGTTCATGGAGCAAAACTACGGCATTCGCAATTACGTTGCAGTTTATAATTTCTACACTACAAATTCTAGCCGCAGGAAATTTTACAGACAGTGTACTCGCATACAGTCGAGTGTACCTTCTAAATTGCATCACAGTACGACACGCAGTTCACGAGATATGAGCACATAAACAGCAACATTTTTGGAAAACCGCCCCTTCCCGCATTAAGTTTTCATTTATTACTTCTTTACTATTAACTATACTCCCAAGATATTTTACAGACATATAGCCCTTATACAAATGAATACATACTTAAAATGGCAGGAATAAATAGATAGATACCCGAGAAAAGCCGGGTTTTCAGCTAGTATGGAATATACAGAGGACAGAGTCAAAGATGTAAAGGAGAGGAAGTAACTTCCAGACTGAAATGTCTGTTAAAAAAAGAAGCAAAAGAAATAAATCCTACCGTACTTGAGCATATATTTTGAAAACAATTCATAGTGATCATCTGGTAGAAGCTGCAGACTTCTTATTTCCATTCTCACTAACAATTCTGAAGGTATCAGGGGTAAAATAGGGAGCGAAGCGTTATATTAAACCTATACAAAAACCAGACAGCGGTTATTAGGGTCGAACGGCAAGACAGGGACGAAGAGGTTGGGAAGGGAGTGAGACAGGGTTGTAGCCCTTCCCCAATGTTGTTCAATCTGTACATTGAGCAGGCAGTGAAGGAATGGAAGGAGAAATTTGGAGAAGGCATTAAAGTGCAGGGAGAAGAAATAAAAACATTGCGGTTTGCCGATGACATAGTAATTCTGCCAGGGACCGCAAAAGATCTGGAAGAGCAACTGAATGGGATGGACAGTGTCTTGAAACGAAGATATAAGATGAACATTAATAAGAGTAAAACGAAGGTAATGGAATGCAGTGTCAGAAAAATCAGGCGATGCTGAAGAAATTAGATTAGGTAATGAGACAATAAAAGTAGTACATGAATTTTGTTATTTGGGTAGCAAGAGAACTTCTGATGACCGAGGTAAAGAAGATATAAAATGCAGAATGGCTTTGGGAAGAAAAGCGTTTCTAAAGAAGCGAAACTTGTTAACGTCCAATATTAATTTAAATGTTAGGAAGTCCTTTCTGAAAGCATTTGTCTGGAGTGTAGCAGTGTATGGGAGTGAAACGTGGACGATAAGGAATTCAGATAAAAAGATGATAGAAGCTTTTGAAATGTGGTGCTACAGACGAATGATGAAAATTAGATGGGTAGAGCACGTAACTAATGAGGAGGTGCTTAACCGAATCGGGGCGAAAAGGAGTTTCTGGCACATATTCACTAAGACAAGGGATAGATTGATTGGACACATTCTGAGACATCAACGGATTGTTAACTTAGCATTAAAAGGAAGCGTGTGGGGTAAAAATCGTAGAGGGAGACCGAGGGACGAATATAGTAAGCAGATTCAAAAGGATGCCGAAAGTATTCTCAGATGAAGAGACTTGCGCAGGACAGGGTAGCATGGAGAGCTGCATCAAACCAGTCTGCGGACTGAAGACCACAGCAACAACAACAAGGAGACCACATGGATATCGGATTTTAGAATTAAGTATATTATTTCTCAAAGGTTTTTTTTTTTTTTTTTTGGGTACGCCATATCTTCCGTATTACTTACCCAAAAATAATTTTATTGGGGTATTATTTTCAAGGTTTGTTTCCCCAATAATGAGGAAAAATACAGAGATAGTTAAAAGTTATTGTTTTCACAATAAAAACTAAATTAAAAAAAAATTGTACTGTTCGTATAATCTAAGTTAATACCCGGCGAAGGATCGGAAATGGGACATGTATTTATGGTTGCTCCCATCAGCCACCGCGCGGAGTATAATTATGTTAATTATAAATCTTAACGCTTATCATTGATAAAATAATGGTGCAAGATTAGTTGTGACTCACTTTGGCGAGTGTATTGCTCAAGTGTTTGGGGCCCGCAGCAGATCAGTTTAAAGGAAGACATAGAGGCAGTTCAGAGGCGGGCAGCTAGGTCTGTTACTGGTAGGTTCGACCAATGCGCGAGTGTCACGGATATGTTCCAGCAACTCAGTTGGGGATCGCTGGAGGAAAGATGACGTTCTTTTCGTGAATTTCTGTTGAGGAAATTTAGAGGGCTGGAATTTGAAGCTGAGTGTAGTACGATCTTGCTGCCGCCTACTTACATTTCGCGTGGTGATAACAAAGATAAGATAAGAGAAATTAGGGCTCGTACGGAGGCATATACGCATTCTTTTTTTCGTCGTTCTATTTGGAGAGGAATAGAAAAGGAAATGCCTAGTAGTGGTACAGTGTACCCTCCGCCACGCACCTTACGGTGAATTGCGGAGTATGTATGTAGACGTAGACGTAGATCTATCATCACTGCTAAATTCTTTGACTGCGATGAATCTGTTCTAACATCCCGCATTAACAGCACACCTTCTGATCCAACCATCCATTTCCAAATGATTAAGGAAGACAATTCCCAATAAAAGCAGCCTTCGCCATGATTATAAATAAAGTACAAGGTCAGACGTTTCAAATGGCTCTTTTTTCGCACAGACAGTTACACGTGGCTTTTTCTCGTGATATTTATGTTTCTGCTAAAGACACATTATAACTACTGACATTGTTTTGAAATAAGTTTTGTAAAATAAACGAGTTTTCAAAACAATAAAATAAACATGAAGAAGCCAATATCTGATTTTTAATGTGTTTCACGATTAATCATGTTGTATTTATTTATATAAGTTTTCTTATAATGAGGCTAATATTATTATTATTATTATTAATTAAATATTTCTTACTACTATTATTACATTTCATACATATGAAATTAGATTTACCTTTTCTCCATTACTATCTCCCCTATCAGTGACTGATCAGGATAGAGTGCGAATTATTTGCACGAGTAAACTAGTTTCTTTATATCCATGGTACGTGAAGTCCAGAACTTAAATAACAATCAGCCAAAGCCATTTGACACAACTCTCAAAAATTATGAAAAAAAATTTACTTTTAAGCTTAGGATTTGCACGTAAGTAGCAATAATTAAAACATTTGCAGAAGCTGTCGGTGTAGCTCAGGTGGTAGCGTTCTGGCATTTCATCTCGAAACCAGCTGTCCCAGATTTTTTTTTTTTCGGTTTCGAATTCAGTTACATAAATTATTTTGGGCACTCTAATTCTACGTGTGGTGTAAATGTTTGTTTATGTGTATGTAGACCAGATGAACAGTTTGTCGTTACCTAAAACAATGGTTGAGTAGGTTAACTGCTTGGAAAGCCATTATTATTTATGGAGATGACTTTCCAAAAACAATGTTGTAGCTCTTCAAAAACTGAACAACGAGAGATTACCGTAATCAAATAATAGTGAAGCCAATACTTTAAAACATTTAACATAATTTTTTTATTGAAACCATCACCATTTACAACCTTCTATGAAATATAGAAAATTACAAAAATACAAAAAGACACGTGAATTTTTCGTAAAATAGATATTAAAACTGTGTAAGTATTTCAAGACAACGAACAAAAAAATAATAAAAAATCTGTCCCGACAGGATACGAACCACTGACCCCATGGTTGTAAGGCTACAACGCTACCGCCTGAGGTACACCAACAGATGCTGCAACTGATTTAATTATTGGTACTTGCGTGTACTTTACAAAACTTCAAAGTCGATTTTCTCGATAATTTTTGAGAGTTGCGTCGAATGGCTTTGGCTGATAGTTATTTAAGTTCTGAACTTCACGTACCGTAAGTATAAAAAGAATTTGAAATCTGCTACCCATCTGGTCTCCTCGTAAAAGAAATCTGCCCAGAATAAAAATGTTCTAAGATATATTTTCAAAAACGATTACACTGTTTGAGAAAGAAAGCGACAACCATAAAATTAAATAGCCAATATTTGTTATTAAAATAAAACAAAAATGACGATATTCTGTATTACGAAATGAAACCGTTAGAAAGCAATATTTTCAGGTTAAGCATAGATTTCTTTAGGTTACTTCTATGTAACAAAATTGTGAAAATCTATTCTTAATTACAGATTACATACTGTACGCCAGTTACAGCTGAACTGAAAATGACAGGCAAAAGGATCACAAAATTTTATCTTGGGGTGTATGTTGAATTATCTCTTATTTTTTGTAAGTACATAGTTGACGTAAATAACTTAACCTAAAAAAACTGTTCATTTACCATAATACTAAAATCTTACATGTCATTTTACAGCTAATAAAGAAAATCTCACTGGTGATCAAGAAAGTTCTCCGAAACATCTTTGGGTGAATAAAAGACAATCGTGTTTGTTCAAGGCAGACATACTTGTCTTATCCAAGACATCATTTTTGTATTTATTCCCCTAAACACAGTACTTGTATCTTCAATGCGTTTTATACATTTAATCTCTTACAGGAAGTTATTGCCAGAGTTTATTTATGCCATTATGTGTGCATTAATATGCTTCAGAGTTTGTCACTTTTTGTGACTTTCATTTCTTATGCTTCCATCATATTATCACGCTTGTTCTTCTGTTGTTGTAATTTGTGTGATTTTTCACCATTTTCAGCCAGACAGCGCTGTTTATCACGCCATTGGTCGTGTTGTCATTTGTGGACAAATTGTGTCAAAAGCAATGTGCTGTGACAGAAAATGTCGTAAAATCCCTAAAAAGTTTCAAAGAAGTCCCAAAGAACTTTATAATGTTTAGATACAAAGTTAGAAGATATGTTGCTCTTTTACACTGAGGTACATAGAGACACGTCACCTTTGGCTATACTGTGGTAGTAGAATTAAAGTGTTAAATCAAGAGTCCGACAGAAATATCATTTGCCGGAAACCGAAAAGGTAACCCATTATTCGGCTCCTTTTCTAGTTTCGAACCATAGTTAATTAATTTAAAATTTCTGTATATTTACGTTATACCAGAAAGCAATAGTTTTACCACATTTTACGAGATCCCGCCCCGTACTAAGTCTTATTTACTAGGTATAATTCAAATCAAGAGTCCGTAGGAGATGACATAGGAAGCGTGCAGATTTACTGGCCTAAACTTTCCATCAGGCAATATTAAGCCAACCACCCCTTACGTTGGACTGGTGAACTAGCGCCTATGGATACCTCCTAACTTGTATTAGTGAAGATATATCGTTTTCCTCGCGATTCTTGTAGCGCTTTATACTTCTAAAGAAAGTACAAAGCGGTACAGCTGAAAATATACTACGACGTTGCGAACAGATATTCTCCTCGAAGTAAATTGCCGATCCCAATTACGATGCGTTTATTGCTGAACAACGTTATAATATAGAAATAACATTTACACTTTACCCCAACACTCACATATAACCAAAATTGTGGAGCATGGTCACTGCATGACAAACTCAGATTTGAACTTGTCGCTGACAGACTAAACTCTCGCGCAGTCAGGACCTCGTATATACTCCTAAAATTTAGTTGGGTATTTCTATCTACTCGTTGACCTTGTTGTTCGTTGTGGTCTTCAGTCCGCAGTCTGGTTTGATGCAGCTCTCCTGTGCAAGCTTCTTCAACTGTGAATACGAACGGCAACCTACATCCTTTTGAATCAGCTCACTGTATCTGTACGTGTGTATCCCTCTACGATTTTTACCTAACACACTTCCTTCTAATTCCACGATTCCTTGATGTCTCAAAATGTGACCCACCAACCTATACCTTCTCTTAGTCACGATTTGCCACAAACTCCGCTATCACCTAATTCTTTTGAGAACCTCCTTCTCAGTTATGTAATCTACCCATCTAATCCTCATTATTGGTCTGCAGCACCACTTTTCTGAATCTTATATCATCTTTTTACATGAACTGCTTATCGTCCACGTTTTTCTTCCATAATAATAATTTCGTGTGGCTCATTGGCCTGGTGAAAGTCTTTTAATTAGACGCCACTTCGGCGACTTGCGTGTCCCTAGTTTACCCCAGTTACCCAACCGGTAACGGGGACCTACAGCTTAACGTGAAATCCGAACCACATGTCATCTCTGGGGACTCCTCACATCGTTGAGACGTGAAGGATGGGTTAAAGTGCAGATTGGAAAAATTCGAGTTCCGACCGGATTTCGAACCCGCAACCCTTCGGTTTCAGTCGAGCGCTTTACCCCAAGATCACTGGGCCCGACTTTTATCCCATACAGTTCTACACTTGAGACAAATGATTTCAGAAAGGACTTCCTGAATACTGGGTGTCAACAAGTATCGTTTCTTCACAAACGCTTTTCTTCTCATAGCCATTCTGAATTTTATTTCTTCTTTACTTCGGCGATCTTGCTAGCCAAATAAAAACCTAATCTAATTCCTTCAGCATCGCCAGATCATTTCATTACCCTCGTTAACATTATCATTTTCATTTGGTTTCTACTGTAATTACATTTAAGAGAAGTAAAATTGTTATTATGCAGTGCTGATCTTATATATGACTAAAGGAATTCGATCTTGTCAGCGAATCCGATTAACAGTACGATCGTTGTCATTGGAACCCATATTGGTTAGTAGAAAAGGTCCTCGCTTTCCAGGAAACAGATGATAACCTGTTACATTACGTACAATACTGAGTTACTTACGTTGTTACAAACATTGTATAAGAATATAAGGTTCGATTGCATTATATTGTGATTAACAATGAAGTACAATTTTTACGTGCTAGGAAATACTTCTAGTAGCTAAATGGCGCGTCGTCAACTGAGGAAAAGCGTTATTGTTGACTGAATCCATCACGAAAGCGCGCCGACTTCATCAATAAGATTCGGCAGATTTCTGGTCCAAAGCGAAACTGCGGCTGAAATGAATATTTTACCCGAGACTGCCCGCAAGCGATACCGAATTTTCGGTAATTATAAATAAATGTACAGGAGGGGGAACTGGGAATAAAAATAATTTCATACTGAAAAAATCTACGTGTATAACATTTTAAGCTATTAATCATTTAGCATTATTGCTGATGATTTTTTTAAATTGTTTTTACATACTCTCTTACAGTGCAGGAGGTAATGAAAAACAAGGAATAACGTTGAATTGTATACTGGAAAAGTTTAAATGTACAAAATTTATATACTTTAACAACTTCAGTAAACAAATTACATATCCAAACTGCAAAGGAATATTTTGAAAATTTAAAATTTAAACTGGAAAATGTACCAGTGTAACACTCTTATTATTTATTATACATAACTCTTCAATATTTAACATTTTAATTGTACAACAAAAGTTGTGCCAAAGATGGCGTAACCCTATGTGCTTGAATCTAACTGCAAACGACTAACGTATCATCCAAGTCTGTATCTAAACTTTGCAAATTCTTTAACAAATCCATATAGTATGAAGGTGGCCTTGAAATACGAAAAACAGTTAACGAATTAAAAGAAATCTTTTGAACATACACAAAATTGTGACTTTAATTTTCTATAATGGTTTTACATCAGGAACCCATGGTAGGATCAGCCAAAAAACAAAGACAAAAATTCGTCACGAAAAATTAAATGAACCCAATCCTATCGATTATGTTAGTACTTCAAATTTACTAACAAAATACTCCCAACCTGAAGTCCGTCTGGACGTGCTAAATTTAGCTTGACTTTAAACCATCATATCGTGGTAACGGATAATCATCATTCTATGAGAAAATAATTTTTTATCTATTTCTCTACCTTCGTGTTGGTACATATTGAACCGATTCGTAAAAGTCTGAAATGGGAAAAATACTCGCTTCGAAACCTCGTAGTAAAACGGCGTTTTGCAACTAGTGTCCAAACTGTACACATCAAGAAGGTGCCAATATCTGAGGGTTAATTTCACCGTAATCGTTTCGCACCGATTGCATGGGTGGTAGGTCCAGTTAGTTGATCAGGTATGGAGGGCTATATTTATTTTGGTTTTAAGCCATCATAGCTATAAAACGCATTATGATTTTTGTTTTAAAAATATCATTTTGACTTTATTTATTTCTCTACCGTTGTGAAATGTTATAATGGATTATTAAAAGTTTGGAGGGTAGAAATAAAGACGTTTAACTCTAAAGACAAAAGTGTCTGAAAGTAAAATATAAGTAAAATCCGAACGGAACACATAAAAGTTAATATCATCAGCTAAGCGTTGCCATCATCTTTTGCAAAAGGTATCAACCGATTTGGATAATTTGCGTGCTCTCCAACTCCAGTTTATCGTTCAGGCGTAGATTATACGCCGTAAGACAGCTACAGAAAGCTAGGTGTTTTATTAGTAATACAAATGGGCGCTGGTAGGCAAACAAATTTTTCACAGGGCCACCGAGCTGTAACGCTAAACAGTGTAGTAAGCCATTTAGTTCTTATGGGATTGATTACTTACCGATGAATATAGATGTATTTCAGTGTTTTTGGAATAAATAATATGTTATAAACCTATTATGTTCCAGACCCGCTACATTTCATGCATTACGACAATAATATGCCTGACATTTTTTTTTCCACTTTCGTTATTAGTTCAGTTGTGGCCAATTAACGGTTCTTATTACGTCTTCAGTCTGCCAGGAAATATTTTACCTTTTGCTTTTAATTTGTTTATCTGTCGTAGTAGGCTCTCTGGAGGCAATCTTTGTATATGTTCATTCGTCTTTTATTTCGAATATCTTCACCATATATATCATCCATTTCTTTATTTGTTCAAATGTCTGTAAATCTACCGGACCAAACTGCGTGGTCATCAGTCCGTAGCTTACAAACTACTTAAACTAAGGAAACTAATCTGAGGATAACACACACACCCATGCCCCAAGGAGGAATCGAGCCTCGAATGGTTTGCATTTGTTCCCGACTTGACCATGCTGCCTACATTAATGGTCATTTACAGTTTTTTAAATTATTTATTTATTTATTTTGTTATTTAGTTTTTCTTTGTGCCCATAATGCTTCAATGCTCACAAACTGAAATCATATCTGTTCATCTGACTACGCAGTTTCGGTCTACTTGGGATTTTATACCAGTTTTATGCCTACAATTTTTGTCTTCTGTAACAAGTTTTGTTGTTCCTAAATGCTAGAAGTCTTCATTTATAAATCCAATTAATTTTATCGTTCCAAGTGTATCTATACTGAGACCGTCCCATAATTTCATAGACTGACTACGTAAAATAAAATATGTTCATAGATTACAGAATTACGAAATACTTATCGGTTACTTTATTTGCTACTATTGTGTTTAGTGTTTCTTAAATATATTTCTAATGAATTAAAAAAAAAAAAATACGTATGTTCTCTCTTTCGGATTTCTTCAATACCTCATTCATTGTTCGCTTTCTGTTATTGTAATTACAATTATTATTATTGTCATGTGTTTCATAATGTGTTCAAGTAGCACTGACACATTGACAAGAATGTAAATACCACCATGTTGTGTTGTGTTAGTATCTTTTTCTATAATTTTGTTATGTTGCTGAGGGCATTATTTCGGAGACTGGTTTGATGCTGATCTCCATGCAAGACTTTTGATTTCATCATCGATTTGCAAACTCACATTCATTTGCACCCATTTACTATTCGTGTCTTGGTCTCCTTATGCTCTGCTTTTCTCCAAATACTTCCCTCCAGTACTAAACTAACGATTGCTTGGGATCTCAGAATGCGTCCTATCAGACGATAGCTTCTTATGATCAAGGTATACAAGAAACGTATTTTCTCCTCAACTGTGTTTAGTAACTCATTCCACATCTAATCTCCAGTATCATTCTGTAACACCAAACGTCAAAAGCTTCCATCTTCATCTTGGGTGATCTGATTATCATCCTCGTTATACTCCCGTATCATTCTATACTCCAGACGATGGCCTAAAAAGGAATTCCTCGCACCTACATTAATACTCTATATCAGTAGATTTCTCTTCTGCAGAAATGCTTTTCTTTCCGTAACCATTTTAAATTTCATATCTCCACAGTCCTGCAATCAATTTTTTTCTGCTCAAATAACCACACTCCTCAATTATTTGCACTGTCTTGTTCACTAATCTAATTCCCTCAATATCGTTTGAATGGATTCGACTACATTTCGTTCTTGCCATTGGACATCATACACCCTTCTTTCAGTACGTTGCCCATTCTATTCAATGGCTTTTCCAGGTCAATTGCTGTCTCTAAGAGAATTACAATGTCAGCGGCTAAATTTTTATATCTTCTCCTTGAACTTTAAATTGATTTCCAAATATCTCTTTGTTTTTCTTCAGACCGTGCTCAATGTACTACAAAGGCTATAACGTAGGTTTTCCTTTTATAAATCTCTTACATTGAGTATTGCCATTTTCAAACCTGTCTCCGCCTTCTTCCTTTGCAATTGAGAATTATACATTCTTCTGGAAGTGGGATGTATTTCCCCCTGTCTCATACTTGAAAGAGGAATAGTCTTGTCCTGGTTGGGTCTCCGAGATGCTTCAGAACCTGTGAAGGTATGTCGTCTACTCCAAGGACTTTGTTTCCACTTGGGTCTTTCAGAGTTCATTTTCTTTCCATAGTCCCTGTAAGTATTCATTTCACCTTTAAATTCTCTATTTTTTTTTTTTTTTTTTTTTTTTTCGTGTTTCAGTTAACACTGATTTTGTTGGATCTCCTATCGTTGTTGATATACTGACTTAATGGAGCTCATATGTAGCGCTTATTTACCGCTGTTACTCTTTGCTAAATAGTGCTTCCCTTACCGTTTGCTGGAATAACAAATAAATAAATAACTTTTCATGTTCACTGTTGTGTGCTGTTTATTTCGTTCTAGTGAAATCGGACAACTTTTCAGTCGTTCCAATTTTACGTTAAGATCAGTAATAGTTTCGATTATGTTATAATATCGGAACAAGGTACAACTTCCGTCTTCCTAGAAGAAAACAACGACGTTCTACTACTTTTATTACTACTAATTGTGCGTACTAATATTAGTCCAAGAAGATGAAGACGTAGTGTGTTGACAGCGATGATTGATTGGTGATTTTAAAGATCTTGGACACACACGACGAAACACGACAAATTTCGTTAAAGACTACGATGAAAACTACGAAAGAACCTAAATTGTTCAATTAAGAATTTTTAGGAAAAGGCAGAGTATAGTAGTAATCTCTCTAAGTAACCACTTGAAGAATACAGGATCCTATTGTTTGAAATTTGAAGAATTCAATAAAATTGTTGCCCAAAAAATTGATTTCATTATTTAAAAACGTGCTTTAATCATGTGATTGTCTTCGGAAAAACCTTCTCCCAAAAACTGTAAACAAAACATAAAACCTGTAGCCAAATATGGCAAATAAATAAATAAGTAAATAAAAATAAAAAAATGTAATCAAATAATATAATTGTTGAATGACATGCAGTGTAGTTTCACTTTCAGTATGTTGTAATAGCATTATTTTACATCTGTTTCTAGAAATTGCTTCTCTAATCACATGGTGCGTTAAATTATTCATCTTTTTAAGATATGATAAGATCTGCTGAAAGGCTTAATTTCATTTTTTTTCAATACTCCTTCTTTCTTCAAAATTTGTTCAAAAAACTATAACTTATATTTTTTGCTTTTTCATTTTAAGAGAATCTTCAAACCATCTGAGAACATTACATTAAATGAACGATATCAATTGAACTGAATATTTGTTGTTTAATGTAATTGCTCAACCGTCATCAAACCATTTTATTTCTGAGAAATATTTCACAGCAGTAGTAGTTCTGTTTCAATGTTCTTTACCGTCTGTTCATCCTGTTTATAAATTAGAAAACATTTCAGATTTTTTGGAGGCCTACTTGTATACCTCTTTTTACGACTTGAAGATGTCCAATTATGCCACTGTTTATGCAGATTGTAGTGGCTCCTGTTTCGCAATTTGTCGTCTGTGACTATTTGAAGCTATTTAACAACGAAATTTTACCCACTGATATTTTTATTGATAGAATAATAGTACCTCTTTCCGTGTTAAGACATTTTGTGTATGTATTAGTCTGTGTGTGTTGTCGTTTACTGAACAAAACGACACAAATATACGTAACTGCAGAAGTAAGGAAACAGAAAGAAAAAATTACTGAATGCAATACAAAAGCTGGTAAAACGGGACAAAATAGGCCTAAAGTTCTCGGTATGAAGTACACACAATTTTTAAACTCACAATTCCAATGCGCTATGAACATACGGAATTGGGAAAAAAAAATAAAAAGTAAAAATAAAAATAATAAAAAAAACTACCAATCTGCATTTCTGTCTATCAGATGAGGAAAATGAGTCAATGTTTGTTTTCTCACTCGCATAAGGGATTTATGCATGTTTGCAATTACATGGGCGAAGAGGACATGAAACTATTTGGGCAACCTACAGACTTGAGTGGATTACACAATGTAGGCGAAGAAATGTATGGTTAGTGCTCCGAGAAAGATCTTAGCTATATTCAAAGATAAAATTATGGAATGAGATGATACTCGATTCAACAGATTTTAATATGGATGAATTATCAGTAATGTATTGTCAAAAATAATTGGATATGCTATCAACTGTGGCTACAGTAATAATTGCGTGATTTTGCACCAGTCTCATCTGAAGATGACGACCAAGTAGACCGCTAAATATCAAGTCAGAAGAACGATGAAATCAGGGTGGAAACCCGTAAAGAAAATCAACCATTACTACGCCAGGAATGTCTATGAAATTACAAGACATTTATGTGCTTGACCAGATTTTGGACGACATGATTTCAGAAGTACTAAATTAGATCAGCTTCCACGTTACGAAAGTCGTTTTCCGTGGGTCTTCAGTTTCTACACTGTCTCAGGAGTCACTTGGGCTCATAACATCGTGACGTTACTTCTTTGTGACGGGCATATTTTACAAACGGTCGTACTTCACCGAATACCAAAATAGATGTGGAACGAACACCTTAATTATAGGGATGGGTATTAGCATTTTCTGGGTACCAATATTTTAATGCAATATTTTCCTCGTAGTGCTAAAGAAAATTCTGAACATTTTGAACACGACTATTTCTATCATTTCTCCCTAAAAAGATTCGGGTGAGCTCTCAAGTTCTGCGCGGTGACTGGGAGGAAACATATGAGCGGGAGCTCAGTCTAAAACACTCTTCTGCGAAGGTATTTCGATGCTAAGCCAAGCAGGTACTTATCGTTGTCTGAATGTAGTAGATGATGAAATTTTCAACTTTGTCGTTCAGTCCCACACGTGATAAAGTCCTGTTACTGCCAATAACTCTCCAGTATTCTTTTGTTTCCCAACATATCAGTTTGCATAATTTGCACGGATTGGCTTACAATGATGATGAAATTTCTATTTAATAGACTATACTGACCGAATTTGCGTTTGTTTATCAGTCTAAACACAGTGCTTGTTTCAGTAATATGAAATCACAATAGCTAATATCTTATTCCTCATACAAAAGATTAGTGTCGTTCCGAAAGAACCATCTCGGAATTTACATGGAAATATTGTGGGGAAATAACGGAACACTCATAGCGGGTTTTGACGATCTGGTTTTGCTAACCACTGCGCCACCCCACCCGTTTGAGGCCTCATAGGTAAATTCAGTAAATACATCATGTATCCATACGAAAAAGAGGAAGAAGTGATTAAAGAATAGTTCCAAATCACACCAGACGTGTAATATCTTATTAACTGATTCGGAGTTAGTGTGATCCTACGACGAACAAAATTGGAGTCCTTGTGGTAAGGTACGGCATGAGAAACCGATTAGACAGGTTTTCCGGCACACCACAAATGTGTGCAAACTATTAGAATGCATGTATTAGGGACTGAATAAAGAAGAAAGAAGGAAGGTTACCGTGTTCAACATGGTCATTAGAGACTGAGCTAACGCTCGGAGTTTTGGGTAAGGATGGAAAGGGAATTCGGCCGTGTCCTTTGAAAGGAACCATGCCGGCATTTGCCTGGAGCGGTTTAGGTAAATCACGTTCAAAATCTAAATATGGAAGGCCGGAGGTGGAACTGAACCACCGTCTCCCCGAATGTGAGTCCAGTGTGTTACCACTGCGTCATCTCGCTCGGTGGTTGAGGAACCAAATCAAAGCTAAACTAATTTTAGCTGAACTGTAGCGATGAAAAAATAATGACAGGCAGACAATGTATTTTTAATTATTATTCATAAAACTAGTAAGTTATATTCATAGCACTTTATGCGACATTTGCTGTTCCTGATTTGTTATTGATAACGTAGCAATTTCGTGCAGTCAGGTCGAATAGCACTAGGAATTCACATTTCCTAGAAATCCAAGCAAAACTAACCAGTTTATAAAGTTTGAGAAATTGTAAAAAGAAAAGGATATGAATAATGAAATGAAAATCTGATAACAGTTTACAGAAAACATGAATAAATTACATGACTGCTCCTTCAATTTTTGTCATACAAATATTTTTTCAGAGCCGCACCCAAATCCCATTAATGGAAGCGAAGAACAAATATCTTAGTCATACGTTGTCAGTAATGCAATTTATGGCGGTTTATAACAAATAAATAAATAACCGTCAGATTTAGTTTGTTTGTAAATTTATCCGACCAAACTGCGTGGTCATCAATCCATCAGATTTAGTAACTATCAAATCAGAAAATTAATTCCCCAACGACGCTCTAGAAACTACAGCAGTGTTCCAGTTATATGACTTTCACAATCACCATGTCCTCTGTGATCGCCTAACAACTATAAACGCTTTAGTACACGCCATGACAGTATGCCTATATTGAGCGTCAGTGACGCATAAAAATTTCTAACCAATCGGACATTGTGTGATCAAGAATTCATACGAGGCGTCTGATTTCGCTTCTCGCCTTGAAGGAAGGTTGCGGCAAGCTACTGCAAGCTGTGCGCCACTTCGTATTCTCAGGTGGTGGGGTGCAGCACACTTGCTGACCGAGATCAGGTTGCGAGACCGGTTCGGGACGAAGTATTCATCTGCAGCTGGATCCACGCGCGGCCGCTACCCTACGGTGGTGCCGCTTAATCGTGGACGAAGCTGTTCTCAAGGTTCCCTCCACTGATCATCTGGACGTCTAGAGCGTCCCAAAGGCGGCCTTCTCGCCAAAAAGTAAATCAAGTAAGACAGATCACGCGAGCACAACAACCTCCAACTGAATGGTCATTAATTTGCAACCTGAGGCTGCTGACCTGGGCGAATGAAGAAGTTATTATGTGAAAAGAAGAGAGTGCATATTGGGATAACTGGGTGAAAACTGGAAACAGAGCACAGAGCAAAATCAGTAGCGACAAGTGTCGTTTTGTCTTACTTGCTAAGTGTCATCATGAAATACTTAACGACCTTCCTTTCCTTAGCAATAGTATCTGGACGTCGGCTCGCTTCGTTGTGGTTCAGACTGTTGTGAAGTGAATTGGAAGAGAAACAATTGAATTTTCACGAGTATGGTCTCACCGAGAAACTGCATCAGTCAAATTAATACCCTGTTTGGCATCGTTAGTTTCTGTAAATCCAGTGGATTGGTTAGTTGAGTGTTTAAAGCATATATAAAAAGATATGAATCATGAAACATGTATCATTCAAAATAATGTTCAAATGTTTGTAAATCTATCGGACCAAACTGCGTGGTCATCAGTCCGTAGCTTAGAAACTACTTAAACCTAGGTAAACTAACCTAAGAACGAGACACACACCCATCCCCCAGGAAGGACTCGAACCTCCACAGCGAGCAACCGCGCGCTACGCAGCGAGACGCTTTAGACCGCTCGGCTACTCCACCGCGGCATGTGTCATTCAGAATAGGAATAGATTCCTACATTTTGTCCATCACTTTCACGTACCCTCTCTTTGATTATCACCTCCTCCTCCTCCCATTCTACCTCCATTTTCACTTTTCCTTATTGTTGCTATTCAAAATGAGGAATTTAAAAATTTGGAAATTACTTCAAATTTTGTGATAAAGGCGGCAAGAGACCAGAAAGTTATTCTTACAGAAAACTAAGCAAACTAAATAAAGTCATTTACAGACTTCGTTACTACGATGTTTGGATTTCCAATGCTTACAAAATTATTGACATAGGAGCTGTGTCATTGTAGGTGACGGTTATTCGTGTGTTACTGCAATAAAAAGCGATATCACGAAACGTTGTCATCTTCGTGGTTCTTTTCTAGCATGAGACCTGATCGACCTACAGGGTAGAAGTTGGGTCTCCTCCATGTTTATTTACTTTTTATTATTATTATGATCGTTTAAAATTTTAATCTGTGGTAGAATAAGTTAGGATGAGAGCTGCAAATAAGAAAAAAATATATTTCCTTTGGTCACACATAACGCTCTCGTACACATCACATCGGCCTTTTTGTTTGGGACATATCTTTAGAAAGACACCTTTCGAATCGCATAGGCTTCATAGGCTTCCTTCTATAATTTTTATTAAAGATCCCTACTTTACTGTTCGTTTTTAAATATTAATATTACGATGTTCTTCAAGCGTAAATAGAACTGACTTCCACACGATACATTGGTACATCCACGTGGAGTCAGCAGTGGATCATTCAGTTAATTGGTTCACTCGAGATGAGCAATCCTGTCAATTTTTTATTTATTTATTAATTTTTTTTTATTTTTGATTTTATTTATTTGATCTATTTTTTATTTTTTGTAATGTGTACCTCGGCCAACATATATGGTTAATTAAGCAAACACACACCCTTGCACTATTTATATGGTAACAGGAGAAGCAGGAGCTAAGCAGTAGAATATTAATTTACCAAACTGTGTCATAAATCCTAATTAGGACGAGAGGATTTAGTCCTTAGATATGAAAAGCGGAAACCCCAATCTAATATTGCTATTCATTAACGGGATGCGAAGGTCTTTTATAGTCATAACAATAGCTCAAAACAGAGAACACAAACTTCTTAACTTGCCAAAAATATTTCTCATTCATAACAAAAATATAAATAAATAAAATTAAAAAGATCTGAATAAGAAGTTCCATCGTACATGTCATTACACGATCAAATAGGCTACAAATAAATTTTATTTGGAAATAATTCCCAGTATTGTAAATTTTGGAGGTAGTGTGGGCAAACATTCCATTTGAATTTCTTGAACTTTCTGATTGAGCAGCGGTTATCACTTTATCCCAAACCCCGGGGTTACATATTTTACCCATTAGGTTACTTGGTAAAGTCCTACACTCTTGACACTGGTAGTAAATACTTTTGAGTAAATATATTTCAGGTAATGTTAAGTTATTTAAAGAATGGTAAGAAATTATAATTTTGGGAACAAATATTTGGACGAAGGATGGATAACACGAATGTACCATTATTATTGTAGTATCAACGTACAAGGTGTGGACTAAATAATATGACGCCTGACATGGACACACTATTTATACATTACTGAGGCGTTGGACCACCGCAGACTTTGAGAACAACTGCATCTCTTCAAGGAATAAATTCGTGAAGTGTCTTTATATGTTCCAACAAACTGTTATTCTTAATTGTACCATAATATAGGCCAATTACTTGAACAGTGTGGGGTTGTTAATTTGTTCGTAAATCTGCTCTAAAGCTTCCCATAACTGTACAGTTACGTAGAGACATGGCAACTGTTCTGTCCCGGGGGAATGTTTGACAATTTTCTCATGCTCCACAAATCACCCGTGAACCGTTTTGGCTGTGCATATGCCAGCATTATTATTTTGGAACTGTTTGTCAGCAATGTATTGGTCACAGTAAGCAGTTTGTTGTCGTAGAAGGTGAGACAGTCAGTTATACGACTAGTGAAGGCAATGGTAGTAAATCATCACATAGTTTTGGAAACATTTACGTTTCTCTATTTTTGGGTCAACAGCACTCTATTTAAATTTATTAATAAAGAACAGTCTAGAATGCACTAATTTATTTCATTCAACTAGTTTCAGTCTTATTTAGACCATCTTTAGGAATTCTTCTCCATCGATGTTGTGGAGCTGGCAGGTAGCTGGGAGCCTTCCAGTGACGCACTGGAAAGCTCCCAGCTACCTGCCAGCTCCACAACATCGATGGAGACTAATTCCTGAAGATGGTCTAAATAAGACTGAAACTAGTTGAATGAAATAAATTAGTGCATTCTAGACTGTTCTTTATTAATAATGGTAGTAAATGCTGCATAAAACTAAATACGTGGCCTAAGCAACACCGAAAGACCCGCATGCCTGACTGCAGGAATGCTGTCTCGTAAGGTTGCTTTGTGGTTTTGGATACAGAAATTCGGTTGCTTTTATGAAGCAATTTAAACGATAATTCGTCTCACCGTTTCTAATTCTTGCATTCATCATTTTCGCCACGGATGTTCCCAGTAAGTGCACACCATCTGTGTGGCCTCTTCAGGAGGCCGCACCTCTTCCATCAAAGCTGGGCCTTTTCTTTCGTTACTTAGAGTTTATCAGCTGCAGCTCTACCATGAATTTTAAGATCCAGCCGTACTGTTATTACCATAACAGTATTATTCAAGCAAATTTTGAGTTTTGTAGTTGCTAATGTTGTGATTCTGTCTTACTGTCTGCCCACAATTATTTTCAGTTGTCGCCGTCGACTTTCCTGATTCTTCAATCACGTTTTTACGTATGTTACCAACGCTGTCATTACTGTTGATATTGTGAAACTTTAAGCAGCCATTTTCGCCACGGATGTTCCCACTAAGTGCACACCATCGGGGTGGCCTCTTCTGAAACCTGAAAGACAACGAATTTCATGACACATTTCCGTTGGCCGTAGCAGAAAAAATCGTATGATATACCGCATGATAACGTGAAAGACGTCAGTTGTGCACTGCGGTCGTGTTTTAATGTTAGCACGTGCGCAGTGCTGCCAACTAACAAGAATATTTAGTATCCTGCAAGTTGTCCAAATAATTTTGTCCACCCCGTCTATATTCCTAAACCAAAGGCGGAAGAGGATGGCTTCATTCCACTTGAATAAAAATTAGAAAAATTCAAAATCTGCAAAGTGTTATTGATTTATTTTGTTAATATAATCTTCAAAAAAGGCAACGAATTGTAGGTATAGTCTGAAATCTGAAAATATCCTTCAGTAAACCCTCAGCAAGATCAACACACTTTGAATGATATTTATAATTCGGTTGGAGGGGGGGAAGAGAGGGTGCCATAATGTTGACCAAAATAACTTCAATTTTCAATTACTTTTTATTTACTTGTACTAAAAATTGAATTTTGTTAAGAGATTATGTTTTCTAAATACGTCGGGTAGATGAAAATATTGAATATTAAGTTTGCTGTTAACGTCGCATTTATTACTAAGAGCTTAGTTTAAGTGAAAAATATAAATCATTAATAAATATTTGTCACAATATTAAAATATATCTTCAGTAACAGATTAATCGATTTTCTGAATATTCATATAAAGTTTTCCACCAGGTAATAAGCGCTAGG
Source organism: Locusta migratoria (assembly GCA_026315105.1). NCBI lineage: Eukaryota > Metazoa > Arthropoda > Insecta > Orthoptera > Acrididae > Locusta > Locusta migratoria. Next base: position 279,234,720 of record CM048744.1, read on the forward strand.
GGAAATACGTTCGTATTGACATAGTAATGATAACTGCGGTACAAAAAAAGTAAATAAATGAATAAATAAAAATAAAAAATTAATAACCTTAGAAAAGACCAATGGAACATTTTTCCCATAACACTTCCAAAATTTACAATACTAAAAATTTGTTCCACAATACAAGTGTTTATTATGCTTTTGACTGCGTAATGACAGATATACGATCTTTTCTTCGCTGTGAAACACGCATGCGCAGTAACGTATCGGTACTTAATGATTTCAATGAAGGGCTGTGGTCGGTATCTCAAAGAAGAAGTGTCCGCCATTTTAAGATGTAGTTTGTCTATTCTACGGAAAAAAATGACGGGAATTTTTCTTATGCGAATTTTAATTCATGGATTATCAGTAACAGTTTCAGTTTCAATCATGTGACCGATCGAGAAAATTCTGCATGAAAGGTTTACAAAATTTTTGTATTGGCCTTACTTGTTGTAGACTTCTATTCGTTAGTGAAAACTCATTTAAGATATCTTGTAGGTGAGAAATCTTCGCATAATAAATAACTAGAACGAAGTTTCGCTGATCATAAAAGTGTAACAGATTTATACTCAAAGTCGTACCCTTTGTTACAGATTATTTTTGCCGCAGGTGACGTCGTCTATCTTCGGTAATGAATAATTGTGGGACATTATTTTAAGAGAAACGACATGGGCACTATTAGGAAAGGAAAGGAATGATAATTCAGAAGGAAAACTATCCAATATATATTTTCAAGAGTTAAGGGATTATTTGTGATTATATGGTACGCTATCAGCAGGGTATTTCACGCCATCGCTTCTAAACATCTCACATTCATTTCAAACCACCCGTTAAGACGTCAGGATATCTTTAACGAGGGTTTCGTTCGATAAACTATTCTTTTACGACGATACAGTGCGTCTTCTAATGTTCGGAATTTTTGCAAGATAGTCACTCACAGGACATGCAATGAAACGTTTAAATATCACAAAATGAAATAGGGCTTTAAAATTATTACAATTCTCCGCATTTATATGAACATGGTTTAATTTTATCATTTCATTTGTATGGTTATTTATTTAATTACTATGTCCTTTGTGTGAAGGTTCCGTATTAGAGCTGTGTGTTAAAAGCGGACATATTATTAATTCGTTACGGGAAGAAGGTTAAAATTAATTGAAACTTTATTGATATCAAATTTATAAATGTATCCTTTACAAGAAGAAATTTTTTTCAGGAGTAATAATTTTCCGACAAATAAAAATAATTTATTATTATTATTACAGATGCAGTTTTTGTATGTTGTAATGGGCAGTGAAGAATGGCCAGAATATACACATGTATAGAATCTAGAGAATCACTACAGTTTTTCACCACGGGCGCGGGTTCGAATCCCCCCTCGGGCATGGATATTTGTGCCGTCTTTAGTATTAGCTAGTTCATACGTAGTTTGTAAGTTTCGGGACTGATGACCCCGTACTTAAGTCCCATAAGCTGCACAAACATTTGAACATTTAAACTACAGTTTTCCGTCAGCATGATTCATCCGTATGGCAAAAGGTGAGTATAAAATCAATAAAACTACCTAAAATTTTCGTTGTACAGAAGCAACATTAGCATATGAAAGACACTTTGGATACATATAATATGTGAACAGCAACAGAATGAACTGTTATTTTCGAACATATTACTGATTCAGAAAAGGGGTATATAAACTCTTACGGCTTTCCTGTCCAGTTCTTCCTCTTACTGACACAATACTCCTTAAGAAATAGGAAAATTCTCTTTTAGGGTCTAATGGTAACACGTTCAACTGATTACATATAATCACCAAAATAAGTGGCTATAGGTAATTGACTACAGTTAAAAATAGTTGATCATTTTAGCGAGGCGTAAAATTTTATCAGTAGTGAGGTATGTTATATCAAAAATATATTGTCTTTACTACGAAGAATACAACGGAAATATATTTCAGCGGTCCATATTTAATTATAGTTTATTTTATTCTTATATTACTTTCACACAGAACAATAAATTCGACCCATTGTGAACGCTAAATGGATAAAATTTAACACCTACACCTCTCGGCAAAAACGGAAAAATTGTTTCTGATAACCAAAACATCCAAGGACTTTTGACGTATTAGCAACTTAAAAGTAAGGTAACACTACGAAAGAGAAAGTAAGAATACAAACTGTTGTTGTAAATAAGTTGCAATACTTCAATAATACCACAAGGAAACCACAACGGTTCCCATTTAGTCACACCGTGTCGTAAATGTGAAAACGAATGTGACTAAATTAGGCTGGCTGGCCGATGTATTCATTTTTTCTCATAATAATTAAGCCTAAAAATTGTGTGTCTGAAAGATAGATCGCGTTTTATTTTAAAAAGGCAAAACTCGAAATCGCAGTAGAAAACATGGAAGTAAATTTTCTACAGGCCAAGAAATATTTACGAATATTTTAATCCGATTGCAGAATCCAGCTCAATTCTTTTGAATATGGTAGCATACACGATAATTTGGGACTAGCAATGTATACATTAGATGCAACCATACCGGTCCCTGGATTGTTTATTTTAGTGTCAATTTGTAAATGAGAAAAAGAAATGTCTGAAAGAGAGATCGCGTTTTATTTATAAAAGGAAAAATCCGAAATCGCAAAAGAAAACATGGAAGTAAATTTTCTACACCCCAAGAAATACCTACGAATATTCCAAGCAGATTTTCAGAATCCAGCTCAATTATTTTGAATATGGTAGGATAAACGATAATCTGGGACTAGCGATGGATACAAGGAGATGCAGCCATAGCGGTCTCTGGACTGTGAGAAAAAGAAATGCAGCACACAGTGACTGAAAGCAAGGCATTATAAAAATGAATAATTATACTACACATACTTGTAGATAAAATCATTTTGATAACATTTTGGTCTCAAGCTGTATTGGTAGCCCTATTATATGATACCTAGCGAGCTTTGAAACAGGAAGTTTATAAACGGTTAAGAGTTTGAGAATCTAGGTGTCAATACGCCAAGAAAAAGTTATTTGTCTAATTTAGGATTCGTAGACATTGTTCTGCATCATTTCGGAAATCTTGAAACGACGTATTTGCATAAATAATAGTGCTTCAATTTTTTCTCTTTGGTTGGTGAAATAATAATAATAAATTGAAGCGACAGCTGTTTGCCAAATGTGTCTGTCCAAGAGGTATTTTTCTTGCAAACAATATGAAGAAAATCAAGACAAAAGTTTGTTTCAAAGTCGAGAAGCGACACAAATATAGAACTGAAATTGTAGTGGAAATATTGTAATGATGGAAAATCTTATAAGAAGGAGCCAAGGATCATGTAATATCTCAAAGAGTATGTAATGAAGTGACAGCTCGATACCGTTGTAATATACAAAGATGCAAAAAGAAATGGATGCATGATTTTTGATAAGGGCTCTAATTGTAAGAAAAATTCCAAGTAGATCAAAAAATGCCAATAATTGCATTTAATGCAATAGTTGGGTAAACGTTTTTATGGCCCGTATAAGAGATACTCTTGTCGGCAAATGGTTTAAGTGAAAAAATACTGGATTTATGTTCACTCATCCACCTATTTAGCCACATGATTTATTTGAAAAATACCAGTCATTTGAAACATCGATCATTTGTGTTGTGTTTACACTTCAGAGTGAAAATGTAGACGACATTTGTAAATTGTTGCAAGAAAGTTATTTTGTAATTCCGATTTCTTGTGATAGAGGTTCTAACTGCTCGAGATTGAAGTCACAGTAACAGAGAGGAATCTTGCTTATATCATCACTTTTAAGATGTGAGATACCATGTAATGGACAGCTAACTATAATACGAGTGATAGGCTAGGTAGTGATATGTAAGATGACAATTTCTCAGGTATGAACAATTCAAAACGACAGTAAAGGGATACGCTGACAATAGACAGTTCAGATATCTCGTAAAAATAAAATAGGGACTAAAGGTTGCTTACGACTTCCGGCGTAACGAATCGCGCTCTTTACATCTTACCATGTAAGTGGCGGCCGTGCAATATGCAGATGCGAAAAATAACGCCAGGGTGGGGGTGGGGGGCTGCACACCCCGTTTTAATAAGGGCGCAGGGCGAACAACATTCACGGATGGTACAAACCCCCTATCTGGCATTAATTCACCATCGTAAAGATTTTATTATCCTCTACGGCTGAGTAAAAGGAAGTAAAAAAAAAGTAAAATAAAAAGAGAATGAAATAAAAAGTAGTAGAGTAAAGGGAGAAGGCTCCCGAAGTTGGGCGTGTGTCTTCCCCCCACCACCACCACCACAGCCGACGCCTCCATTGGGAGCATCCCTCCCGCGCCCTCTGCCCAAAGCCCTTTTCATCCCAGAGTGCGCGAGAGAGCCTACGGGATGGTAGCTGCAGGTGGTGGTGGCGGTGGAGGCGGAGGAGGTGGAGGCGGCGTGGGTGATTTAAGAGGCGACCTCGCCCCTGGGGGCCGGCACGCCCGCCGGTCACAGAAAGACGCGCGGGGGCGGAGGCAGCAGCCCTACCACCCCCGCCACCCACCCCCGCAGGACGAGGCGAGGCGAGGGCGCGGATTAATATTCATAAGATCCGAGGCGCGGCGGCGACGGCGCAGGCTTCGCGAAATAGTGGGCCTAATTAATAAACCGACCTTGTTATTTTTTTAGGCGTCGGCGCTCGCCGGGGTGCGGACGCCGCGGCGGAGGCTCGGGAGAAGAATGTTCGGCGCCGCTCCCGGGCAGAACAGGACACAACATATCTCACTCCACCCCCTGCTGCTTCTCCTGCGTTTCTACCTCTCCTTTCCTGCCGGTGGGACCATTCTCATCGCCTCCCTAGCACCGCAGAGGAAGGGGCAGGCGACCGGCGTTCGGGGGTATAAAAAAAAGGGGCGACCGGGGAGGAAAAAAACCGGCGCGTAGGAGGACCGGTTTTAAATGGGAAAGTAATTACCAACATGGAAATTAAAATTAGGCAACAACACCGGCGGCGGATACTGGCGAAATTTTTCAAGACGGTAAGTAATTTATATATAAAAACATAGGAGGAAAAAAAAGTAGTTTCGAGTGTTTTTGTGTGTGTTGTTGTTGCTGGTTTTGTGTGTGTGTGTCCTGGCGCCGAGTGAGGACCTCAATAATGCCGGCAAAACAATAAAGTGAATTTAAATAAAACAGGCTAAGTTGTGTAAAGATGCTTTCGGCTCTGCTAGGCGGCGGTGGAAGTGGAAGGGAAGGGTGTAGGAAGGGAAAAATGGGGGAGGGGGGTTTAGGGAGGGGAGGAAAGAGAGAGATTATCGTGCAGAAATTACGAGTGTAGCAGCGGCGGCGAGCGAATATTCCGGGAGTTTCCTCGGTGTCGGCGGACGAGGGTCCCGCGGGAGTCGGCACGGAGCCCGCAATTGGCCGGGAGGCGGCGGACGCGCGCGAGAAAGCCCGCGCGCGCACGGCCACTCCAGCAAGATCACCGCCAGGGTTTCGCCCCCGCGAGCACTGCTTCTTGCACATACACACATACACTCTCTCTCCCCGGCGCTCCTAATGAATGCCATTTATTACGGCTGCACAGAGAGAAAAAAAAGGGAGGGAAAGCGAGGGAAGATAGGGTCGCGGGAAAGAGGGAGGCGAGAAAGAAAGGGAAGAACAAATGCGGGTTGATTGGCTCACTCGAGAATGCCGCAGAAAGACGGCTCGCGCGGGATAGGGAGAGGGTCCCGCGGAGTCGAGTGCGCACAATGCAGAAATTGCTATCGACCGGGGGCCGCGAGGGCCCGCGGACTCACCTACCTGCCATTACCGCCGGCGCTGGCGCAGACGGAGGACACGCACGCACGCACACACACGCACAGACGCGCGCAGACGCACACAGACGCGCGCCGGAGACGGCGGCAAGGAGCGAGCGACGCCTCGCCGGCGATCTCGACCGCATCTCAGCGCGGCACTGTGCGGCGCGCCGCGGCCGGCGCTGCGGCGGGCTACCTGATGGCTGTTCAATATGACCCACCCCCTGACACGCGAGCCGCGCGCGGCAGCAGCAGCACACACAACACACACTCGGCAATTTGTGTGGCAGGCGCCGGCAGCGGATCCCGGGCGAGGGGCGGCGGCAGCGGCGGCAGCGGCGCGCGGGGGGCGGATGGCTCACATTGGTGACAGGCTTCGGTCATTGATTGTATTGTTATCACGTGGTGGGGCGGGAGGGGGCCGCGCCGCCGCCTCGCCGCGTGTTTTTTTATGCCGGGGAATATTGGATAAACAGGGCGCGCGCCGCCATGTGGGCAGCGGTGCAGCTCGCGCGTGGGGGGCGGAGGGGCGGCATTTCATCGGCTCGCGGGGGCGGCGGGGGCGGGCGCGGGGGCGGTGGCGGCTGCCGCGCGGGAGGGGGGGGCTGATTGACCGGCCGCGCCGCCCCCGTCCCACGCCTCCCGCGGAGCCGCCACCGGCACAGCAGGCATCGGCACCCGCAGCCAGAGACGCGCACCGCGACGGCGCCACTCTTCATCCGCGGACTCGACGCCGTGTGTCAGGGAACGTTGGGTAAGGTTCAGGCGGTCTGGCGACTTACGTGGGGCAGGGGGGCGAGGAGAGCTGGTTGGGATAGGGGGCAGCTCTGTGATACCTGCCAGACGAGAGACTTGATCGGTGGATGATACAGAAGGGTTACAGTCGTGCCTCGTCGTCTCGGTGTGAAGCGCTCGACTGATATGTGAGGTGGTCGTGGATTCGAAGCACGGTGCTATCACAGACCCCTCAGTAGATATTATTTTAGGAAACATTTTTGTTTCTTTTCGCAAAACAGCGCCCTTATGATCATTATTTTTGAAAGAATGCTTGAGCGCAAAAGTGCCCCCACTGTCTGCCAGGGCACGTTGGGTAACGTTCAGGCAATCTGGCGACTTACGTGGGGCAGGGGGGCGAGGGGAGTTGGTTAGGGTAGAGGGGCGCCCTGTGATACCTGCGAAACGAGAGGTTACTCCGGATTGACTTGATCGCTGGATGATACGGGAGGCTACAGTCGTGCCTGGTCGTCTCGGCCTGAACCGCTCGACTGATATGTGATGTGATCGCGGATTCGAAACACGGTCCGACCATAGACCCCTCATTAGAGCTTATTTTAGGAAACTTTTTTGTTTTCTTTGGCAATGATCTTTAAAAAAAAAAAAAAAAAAAATAATGCCCCCGCCGTCTGCCAGGGCACGTTGGGTACGGTTCAGGCGGTATGGCAACTTACATGGGGTAAGCGGGCGAGCAGATTTGTTTAGGGTAGGGGGGAGCCCTGTGATACCTGCGAAACGAGAGGTACTCTGCACTGACTTGATCGCTGGATGATACGGGAGGTTACAGTCGTGACTGGTCGTCTCGGGCTGAAGCGCTCGACTGATATGTGAGGTGGTCGCGGATTAAAAGCACGGTCCGACCACAGACCCCTTAGTAGACCTTATTTTATGAAACATTTTTGTTTTCTTTGGCAATGATCTTTTAATAAAAGCTGTTTTGAGCGCAAAAATGCCCCTGCCGTCTGCCAGGGCACGTTGGGTAAGGTTCAGGCGGTCTGGCGACTTACGTGGGGCAGGAGGGCGAGGAGAACTGGTTAGGATAGGGGGAGCCCTGTGATACCTGCGAAACGAAAGGTTACTCCGGACTGACTTGATCGCTGGATGATACGAAAGGTTACTCCGGATTGACTTTATCGCTGGATGATACGGGAGGCTACAGTCGTGCCTGGTCGCCTCGGCCTGAAGCTATGGACTGATATGTGAGGTGGTCGCGGATTAGAAGCACGGTCCGACCACAGACCCCTCAGTAGAGCTTATTTTAGGAAACATTTTTGTATCCTTTGGCAAAAAAGTGTCCTTATGATATATATATATTTTTTTAATAAAAGCAGTCTTGAGAACAAAAATGCCCCAGACGTCTATCAGGGCATGTTGGGCAAGGTTCTGACAATCGGGGCGTCTTGCATGGGGTAAGGGGGCGAGCGGAGCTGGTTAGGATAGGGGGGAGCCCTGTGATACCTGTGACTTGATCGCTGCCTGGTACAGGAGGCTACAGCCGCGCCTGCTCATCTCGGATAAGGTACTCGACTGATATGTGAGGTGGTCGCGGATTCGAAGCGAGGAGACTGAGGCGCTTGTCACGGTCTGCACGGCCACTACGGTCGGGGGTTCGAATCCCCTCTTGGGCATGGATATTTGTGCCTTCTTTAGTATAAGGTAGTTCATAAGTAGTTTGTAAGTTTAGGGACTGATGACCCCGTAGTTCCGGCCACAGACCCCTCGGTATACCATATTTTTACCTTGGACAAAACGGCGCCATTAGCGGTTCGATCCTCGTCAGGTCCTTGCATTTTTATCTGTCACTTTTAACTTCTTTCACTTCTGGCAGTGTTTCTGGTGTGAAAAACATCGAATAGCACCGTGTTTTTGAACCCACGTTGAACTGTATATCCAACTATAATTGGCTGGGCAAGTCAGTTCGAAGGACGGAGGAAGGCAACGGTATACCACCTCAAACAGGACGGTGCCTTCTAAAGCACTGTGGTGTTCAAACCAATCTTCGGATTGTTGATTGCTTTGTATGATGGTAACTTTTTTAATTTTTCTTTCTTGTAAAAGCAGTCTTGAGCTCAAGTTGACCCCCACAAGGGGGCTCAAGGTTCTTTCGTACTTCCATCGCGAAGATGGCATCAAGCTATTACAATCTTTCTTCCATGTTTCTTCCCTGGACTACATTTCCTTTCGCTTCCCCTCAATTTCTATCCTCACTCCTTCCTCTCCACGCCGAGGGATTGAAGACCATACCAGATTGGTCCCCTGTTCCAACCAATCGACCAAGAAACCAAAAATTACTTTTTACTATCCAATATTTACGACCTAATGTTGATCCATTTTCATTATGTTCCCAGATGGTGTGAGATGGAGCGGGAGCTGTGAATTCCTCAGGTGCTATCACTGCATCTTCAGGATGTTGCTCCGGTATTGTGTGGAGCAGAGCGAGAGTGGTGAATTTCTCAAGTGCTCTTGCTGCATCTCGCGGCTACATACTGAAGATGGCCCAACATTGGGTCAAGACTAGTTTATAATAAAAGGACAATTTTTCACTCCATACTGTTTATATACGTATAAAATTCTCAGTAGATGAAGATCCACAATATCTCGTAGTGCGATACTGCGGCTGGTCAAAGATGTGTTTAAAAAAATGTATAACGTCAGAACTAAAGGTCGCCATAAAACAAGTACAATATCTTGTTCGCAATGATGCAAGGTGCCCAAGTAACGAAATATAAACAAGCAATATATCATCACGTTACGGCATAAGAGGAATGAAGTTGGCTAACGGCTACAAGTAACTTTTAAAAAATATAATAAATTAATTAAATAAATAAAAGAAAAAAACATCTTCGCGTTTAAATATATCTGGTAGCAGCAATGACTTTTTATTGTAGCTTCCCACAAATGTTTGGCCGTCTGTCCAAAGATGTCACTATTTAGAAGTGCATTTACTTTTACATTTTTCTTCGTCACAAATATTTAGCTGTTTGAGAAGAGGAAGACTTTTCCCATGCGTAAGGTGAAATAGGGTGTTGTTATTGTGAAAGGATAACTGCATTGTGCAGTAAAAGTAGAGAACCCCAGTCATTTTAAGTACCAGCTTCTACTGGTTTCAAGCAAGCCTTCATCTCTCAACGATGTGAGGAGTCACCAGAAACGACACACCGTTCAGATTCCACTTTAAACTGTACATCGCCATACCCTGGTTGGGTAACTGGTGTACGTTAAAGACTGGGGCCAGGTAATTGAGAAACATGAAAGTATTACTGCCGGTTATTTGAACTCTGCATAGCCAATATTTTCCCGCCTTGTGTACTGTCCAGTAATAATACCACTGGATAATTCTCTTCCAATCAAACAACGTCAGTGACTAAGTCTGACACTGTATGTACCTGGGAGCATCAGCATAATACTTTGTGTGTCTCCTGAAGACGAGGACCCTCTTACAATAAAGTCTGAAAAATTGAAGCTACTCATCTTTCGAATCTGGTGGTTATACGTCTAAATGCGTTTTGACGACTTCGGTTCGATTCGTGTTACTGACAAGCATGTAGGAAGAACGAAGATTAATGGTTTTACGTTTTTTCGTCAACGTGGAGATTAAAGATGGACGTCACACTTATATAGGAACCATCCCGGCATTTGCATGGAACGATTTCCGGAAAAAACTGAACAGGATGTCCTGAGGTGTGTTTCGACCGTCGTCCTCTAGCATGCGAGTCGCTGGTACTGCCAAGGATGTTTCATTGCAAGGAGGAATGCTGCTGGGTGAACTCAGCCTTAAGGGACCAAATTAGAAGCCACTTGACAGAGTAGTAACGGATACAGTCCATCAACAACCGGGAAAGCTGCGTGCTTGGCGACGGGCTCCTCCCTGACACACCCAGGAAAGCCATAGGTAGAGATTTGATACGGCGGTCGGGTACTACTACTGGCCCACTTAGGACCTAACCGCGGTACTTCGATTTGCATGTAACATCTGCAGGATCTGTGTTTACATTGTTCAGTTAAACGCCCAGTATTACAACCAGTCACGCCCCTAATCGTACAACAGAGAAAGATACGTCCCTGGACTGTTTGTGCCTGGAAGGAGCGGTACAGTTCTGTGCGTGTTCCCAGGCACCAGTAGCCTTTAACTTTAAACGAGAAGCACTGGAATTTATGACATTAGCGGCGAGTGGGCACAGAATTAAATTAATCGGAAAACTGAAAATTTTGTCCAGCCGGGATACGAATCTCGAGTCGTTACCACAAAGTAGTGCCACGCAACCTAGACACCCTGATGGCCATTACTGCACGGATTATAAACAATTTTCTCGGCGTATATCTGAGTGAACAACCACCACTTACACATGTGATTAAGACGCACATTAGGCCCGAACTCTTACTGGAAGCCGGCCGCGGTGGCCGAGGAGATTGAGGCGCTTCAGTCATGGTCTGCACGGCCACTACGGTCGGGGGTTCGAATCCCCCCTCGGGCATGGATATTTGTGCCGTCTTTAGTATAAGGTAGTTCATTAGTAGTTTGTAAGTTTAGGGACTGATGACCCCGTAGTTACGTCCCATAAGCTTAACAAACATTTAATTTTTAAATCTTACTGGAATTGGCGAAACGCCGCGAATAATAAATAAAATGTACAGGGGCACTGTGCCAGTAGTGTGCGGATAATTTGAAATTCTGAATCTGGCGGGATGTGTGTTCAGCTAGCCCTTGCTGTTACGATTGATTTAAATAAAGGAATCATTGGAAGTTAATGACGTAAATTGCTTTGTATCTTGATCCGTAATGGTGGCCGCATCAAATCTTGTGTCTGGTCTTTCGGACGTCTCGGAAAAAAAACAGATACTATGAACATTTGTAATTACAGCCTGGAAATTGGAAGGAAGAACGAGCAGTTGCTTGACGTCTTCATTGGGTATTAAACTTGTATATTAACCGAGCAGGCGGTGAAAGAAAGTAAGGAAAAATTTGGAATAGGGCTTAAAGTTCAGGGTGAAGAAATAAAAACTCTGCGTTTTGCTGATGACATTGTAATTCTGTCAGAGACAGCAAAGGACCTGGAAGAGCAGTTGAATGGAATGAACAGTGTGTTGAAGAGAGCGTATAAAATGAACATTAACAAGAGCAAAACAAAGATAATGGAATGCAGTCTTAAAAAATCAGGCGATGCTGAAGGAATTAGATTAGGTAAATAAACAATAAAGGTGGTAGATGAGTTTTGTTACTTGGGCAGTAAAATAACATGCGATGGACGCAGTACAGAGGACATAAAATTCAGTGTGTCAGTGGGAAGAACAGCATTTTTGAAAAAGAGAAATTTGCTAACATAAAAAAAGAATGTTTGTATAGTCTATGGGACTTAACTACGGGGTCATCAGTCCCTAAACTTACAAACTACTTATGAACTACTTACGAACTAGGACGGCACAAATATCCATGCCCGAGGGGGGATTCGAACCCCCGACCGTAGTGGCCGTGCAGACCGTGACTGAAGCGCCTCAGCGGCCGGCTTGCTAACATCAAATATTAATTTAAATGTAAGGAAGTCTTTTATGAAGGCATTTGTGTGGAATGTTGAGTAGTACGGGAGTGAAACATGGACGATAAGCAGTGCGGACAGGAAGAGAATAGAGGCTTTTGAAATGTGGTGCTACAGAAGAATGCTTAAGATTAGGTGGGTAGATCACATAACTAATGAAGAGGTACTGAACAGAATTGATGAGAAAAGAAATTTTTGGCATATCCTGACTGAAAGAAGGTATCGCTTGGTAGGACACATTCTTAGACATCGAGGAATCGTAAATTTAGCATTGGAGGGAAGTGTGTGGGGTAAAAATCGGAGAGGGAGACCAAGAGACGCGTATAGTAAGCAGATTCAAGTGGATGTGGGTTGCCGTTCTTATGAGGAGATGAAAAGGCTTGCTCAGGATAGAGTAGGGTGGAGAGCTGCATCAAACCAGTCTCCGGACTGAAGACCATAACAACATATTAACCAAGTGGCTTGTAACCTTCGTCGAGACTGCATTTATATTCCTCAATCTGTATTATTTATTCTGGTTTATCAGTCCTTTGACAGTTTTGACGCCACGTACCCTATCTCTGAACAGCACCTTGTCCTTCCATAATTCTAAGACTGCCAACAGCCACAATGCTACCCGAATAATGAGCCACCACACATGACGGGCAATGGTCGAGACTTCTTCGACACCCACTGGGATGCACTGCTGCATTAGCGTCACTTTTCTCCCATCTCTCGCAAATCTAAAACGTATGGCCGATGACTTCCGAACGAATGGCCTAGGATACCTCAACCGTTTCCTATACCAAATACACCAGGGAAATATGTGGAAACAGCACAAACATACACGAACAACATGCCCAGAGCGTCTTTGATTCAATATGTGTAGCAGTGTTTGTAGCTAACCACGTCGGAAACGCTTAATACTGATTTTCTGACCATCCGAACTCCACTTGGAGATGTAATTTTAATTGTGTGATTCTTGTACAGCGCCTTATCTCTCATATTAATGTTGTTGTGATATCGTTGCCCCTTCGTGGTGTTGCTTTTTGAATAGTCAGCAGTTTTTTTTCTTCTCATACATAGTTGTCCATGACTGCAAACTAGGCGAATGAATTGTCTCACACGTAGACAATGTGAAGTCGCAAGTTGCTTAGGTATCGTCTGTGTTGCTAACATTGCCCACATGCTACCCTGACAGAATAGATGCTGATATGGCCCTGCGCTGAACTTCGCTGCTGCAGTTACGGATGTGCTCAGTATACTTTCCAATTACAGTGCACCCCTGCTTCCCATCCCCCTTGCCCCCACCCCTCCCCCCCCCCCCCCCACACACACACAGCGACACCTTGTGGGGCGGCATTGCATACCTCAAGTAGCCCTCCATGCCTGCAAGGAAATGCACGTATCATGCTCATCGCCTGGCTGATGTCGATGGTTCACTCATTTGAGAGCCATGTAAAGCCCATTTTACTGGAGAAACGAACGAGTAATCGACCGATGTTATTTCGTCGAACAAAAGTCACATATATTTTTACTATATCCTGTTATGTCACGCCTAAAAAATTATAGGATCAATCAAAATGTAACACGCACCAGCCTATGAATCCAGGACCTAATGAAAGCAGTAATTCAACTCTACATTGTATTATCTATTAATGTTCATGAAAGTGAAAGTAAACCTAGTACCCATGGCAAAAATCACTCCTTTTCGTAAGTATGGGAACTCTAGTGCTCTATCCAGTTTGATAGAGCCTGCTTTTTGTACTTAACGAAGAAACTCTCTCTACATTTCAGCCCCGCGTAAATATTAATCTTGTAAGACGACAGGAATACGTCCGGGTACGTAATTTTTTTTTTCTTTAACTGAGAGAACGTCTCTCCGCCGTCTAAACCCAGGGATCATCTTTTTAAATAAAGGTTCCAAGATTCCATACATCCATCTGATGTCAGAAAACGGATGGACTTCATAAATATTTACATTCAGTACCGGGATAGTTCCTTCAAGAATACCATCGCTCATTCATACCCATTCCTTAGCTAGTTTTAGTTCCCCTACCACTTCTAATAACCACTTACATTTTCAGAACCTCGTTTCTTGTTATTCTCCACTTCTATTTCTAGGAATTCTTCTTTTCAAGCAAGAGGCAACACTGTGGAACTACGAACTTTCGACTCTGAAGATTATTTACACATTTCTATATTTTCAGTCACTGAAAGAGCGAGTACATTAAAAAATCGCTAACATCATGCCATGGTTTGAACCCAGGAAGGACGAGGGGACTGAGGCGCTTCAGTCACGGTCTGCACGGCCACTACGGTCGGGGGTTCTAATCCCCCCTCGGGCATGGATATTTGTGCCGTCCTAGTTCGTAAGTAGTTCATAAGTAGTTTGTAAGTTTAGGGACTAATGACCCCGTAGTTAAATCCCATAAGCTGTACAAACATTTGAACATTTGAACCCAGGAAGTAAACAGTTCCTTAGGCTCGTCGACAGCAAACCTTTGGTTCCCCGATTTTCACTCATTCTTTCTTCGTGTTACACAACCATGTTTAGAGAAGCGTCGTAGAAAAGGACTATATGTGATCATGACACAATGAAAGAAAAAATCTAATAAGAAAAGAAAATCCGTTGGTTGTTTGGACAATAAGAAAACACCAATGAAGGCACGACGCTCTAGCTCAGATATAACAAAGGGTTTGAAGGTCAAAACTTTGAAGACAACAGAGACCATGAATTTTTTCCAGTGTATTGAATGGGAGTAGAAATATCACAAGATTCTCAGTCTGAAGCAACAGTATTTTCATGAGCATAAATCCCAGACATTGGAGCCGTATTCTTGAAAAATTGAATAATCCAGCTTTGTTCTTCCCGTGGTAAACGAAAATACTTCCGATGTCCATCCTCATCCATGTGCCTCTCGTGCGTCGTCACGAAATACATCGAATTTGTCAGCGTGTTGAATCCTAACCAAGCTTTACACAATGTTAAATCAAAGTCAGACGTTAAAGTTACTCATAAATCAACATAAGGTATGTACCCTTATGAAATTATACACACAAATTTAGCCGAATAACCTGAACTAAAAAGGTGAAAACAAAGAAATTCAGTGCCAGTATCGGAAAAATATGATACGCAGTCGATTTATATTAGCCAAGAGTTGGTTTTTGTTGTGACAGAAATTTTATATTACTAAGGAGTATTTGTCCTTTGGATTAACACAAAAAGCTCTTCTTGGCATCCAACGGACAGTTTAATTTCTCGTATCCACTTGTAGAATGATAGGCACATTGGTGCAATGTGCTCCACACCAAAATAAAGAAGAAATATATTATCGTGTAAACTGGTGATTTAATGATGAGATTAGGAATAGAACATTATGGAGAAAGAAGCGAATAATTTTCTTTAGGAATTATATCACCGGACACGGTACACCATGTCAACATGGTCATGGATACGTGAAGGAATGTACGTTATCTTTGTTGAAGGAAAATGCCGATAGTTTCCTGGTGTGATTTAGGGTGTCGCCTCAGTATGAAATGAGAATAATGGTGATCTCTGACTCTTTTCGGACGTGACCCCATGAGTGCATCCTCACACAACTTTTCTATGGAGATGTCCTCTGCGAAGGTATACACACTCATTAAAACATGACTTCTTCAATTTTAGAGCACCAAAACACGAGGGAAGGTAAAAAGATATGTTTTTGTTTAAGAATAAAAGCACATTGCAGTTAGCATCATCCTCTGCAGCATCTCTCTTATCAACCCTGTACTTCAACCAGTTCCTTGCAAGATCACTTAATTCCGGTTTGGAGGGAGCTGCTTGTCTTCTTGCACAGCCTGCACAACTTCATCATAATATTAAAATTTGAGTTTAAACAGGTACTCAATCGTATCAACAACACTTGGAGCTGGATCAGTAATATACTGCGATTGCTTCAGCTGCTAAAACCGGATTAGATCATAAATTCAGTGGACTGTTTCTTCACTTGTATGAATGCGGTCTTTCTCTGAAGAAAAATTACATCTTTTTGTAGTATTACTTTCTTTTTGATTTTAGGTTTTTCAACTCGCAGCAGCTCTCAATAATTGACCTCAATCATTGTTTGGCGTTTGCAAAGTGCATTAAGTTAACAATGTCATCATCAGTTTCAGGAGCATTTTTGCTCTAGGTGAAATTGCACCTTTCTCTATATCCTACTCTGTGGTTCCTGATTTGGATTCATTTCTCGTTAACTGGTCTGCTCGACTGTGAAAGCAGTCTTTTTCTTCTTAAAAAGACAATCACATGTTTCGACATTTCCAGCTAGCAGAAACTCTGCGATGTAAATTTATAGACAACTGTTGATGCTGGACCGTCACCAATGTTAAGATCATGTTTAATATCGTCAGATCTGGGACGAAAGACCTCACGACTCATTACCTTAACTTTCTTGATGTTTCTGACCAATCATGGAGTTTGATGCCTGCCTGAACGCTCTTATTCATAGGAACAATAATGTCCATCTAAAAAGATATTTAATCCACACATCTGTAAATGTTCCGGTCACGGAGACAACCGTCTCTGTGCTGTCAATTTGGAGGTACGTTTGCAATTTTGGAGCCCTTAGTGTAGAGAAAACTAATGAATTCTCACAGTTTTTCGTCGGAGCATATGGAAAACGGGGACATGCAATAAAATGCACTGATATTCCTGAACCGACGCAACGAAGTGACAATGGCTGCAATGAGGATACGTCAAGCTGTTATTGGTAATTACTGTCAACCTGTAGTGCATAAAAAGTAATTTAACCTGCTGACTTGCTTCTCATAATGATAGTAAATAGAGAGCCAAAGCCGCTTCGTCTAACGCACATTCTGCGGTCTGCGTGGCCGTTCCCACGGGAGGTTTGAGACCTCCTCGGTCATGGATGTATGTGTTGGCGTGGAGTGAGCTGTTTTAAGTAATTTGTAAGACTAGGGGCCGATGACCAAAGTAGGTGTGTTCCATAGCACTACAAACATTTGAGAGAGCCAAAATTGATCAAGAATTGGGGCATAATAGAAGAAATAAAACGAAAAGTAGGCTGAGCTTAACGTCACAAAGTTGACGGAGGAAAGTTCCATTACTGCTGCAGGTTGCCATTATTGTCTGGGTTGGGACAATGTTAAGAGCAACATATGGTTCGTTGGCATTCCTGATCTCTCAACTCCACCTAGAACAAAATCTCTCTTCCACGACTGTCTGCGTCTAATATTATATCTATTTTCAAGTGCGAGGAAGTTTTCTAAGTGGTTGGCGAGCGTGCACCTGAAGAACGTGACGTGGGTAACATTCACACTGCTGACCATCCAAAACACAACAAAAGAAGAACAGTAGATGTTGCAGATAAATTTCTTTGGAAAATAACACGTTATACAAACATTACATAGGTGAAAATACAGCCTCATATGTAGCGAAGAAACTGATGACGTCAGTATTGAGGCTTGCAGTCACTGTTGCGATAACCGCTACTGCACTATTGAGCATTAAATCACAGTGGTCCTGGATGTCTGTTTGGTTATAGCAGTCCATGGGCCGTATGGACAAGAAATAGCCCATGCTCCAGAGAACATTCACAGAGAAAAAGAACGTTCTCTGAGTAAGTTCTGAATATCGTATGAATCAAAACTTCGAAGCATATTCTCTCAGCAGGAAGTTCATAATCGCTTCCTCTGCTCCTTCTTGAGTAAGTTCTCAGGCACAGAATAGCTGGTCAATCGTATATTTATTTAAACTAGCCCAATCAGGAAAATTATTGAGTTTAAAAATATGGAGGGGGCATCTAGGTTTTAGGAAGAACTGTACTACGTTTAGATATTAATTTCTTGTGCAGCAGCATATTATTAAGACTAAATATGGATTTTTTTAAATGTATTCTTCTGACGCCGTTGCAAAATTTTCGTCATGTGAGAACTTTTTTTATGTTAAAGTCAGGTTCGCAGAACTTGCGAACATCATTTTAAGAATCCATCACATTTTCATTTGTTTCAACGTGTAATCCAGTAAGAACTTTCTAACAAGAGATACTTTTTGTTAAATATGACACCAAATGGTCTGCTATAAAAGCCATATGCCATGCAATTTTGTTTCAAGAAAGAGACTGTTAGGTATGTAATTATTCAGTTATTAATTTTCGTGCCGTGTCTGGTTACTTGTAACATAATCGAAGTTATGATCACGAAGTCAGAAAACGCATCTTAAATATGTCAGTCAGTTTGGGTAGAATGGACAAGAGCAGTACAAAAAACCAATACTTTGCACCAAAAAAAAAAAAAAAATAAATAAATAAATAAATAAATAAATAAATAAATAAAAATTAAAAAAAATAAAAAAAATAAAAAAATAAAATAAAAAAAAATTAGTTCTACTCATATTTCTTCAGAATACGTAGAAAGGACCTTTTTGCCTTCTAAGCAACTCAAATTTTGTCATATTTCATCTTGGGGTTTGAAAGCTCTTCAATTACCGTGTTTGCTTACAAATAAATTTGCTTTACAGGTTTTGTCCGCCTTGAGCAAACACAAATGTTTTTTAATTTTTCCCAGACATGTTTCGCTGGCGTTGCAGCATCATCAGTGGGATGTTTATTATCTGTCAAATTAACAGTAGAATGATTATTACTTTTTACATTAACAGTGAAAACTACAGATAATTGTGAGACTACTATACATAGTTTATTATTTTCATAGGTATGCTAGGCCTACATGGTATTAAGGTAGGCCTAGCATACCTATGAAAATAATAAATTATGTATAGTAGTCTCACAATTATCTGTAGTTTTCACTGTTAATGTAAAAAGTAATAATCATTCTACTGTTAATTTGACAGATAATAAACATCCCACTGATGATGCTGCAACGCCAGCGAAACATGTCTGGGAAAAATTAAAAAACATTTGTGTTTGCTCAAGGCGGACAAAACCTGTAAAGCAAATTTATTTGTCATATTTATTGTAAATCACTGTAAAACGTAACCCCATTAGAAGCTCAAAGTATGCTACAGAACTCACTTCAGAAAACGAATAATGTTCCCAGGTTTCAAAATCTTCTCTAGTGTTACTCATACGAAATCGGAGAATGTCCTTTCTTGTGAGCAGCTTCCCCCACCCTGTTTCTCACGTTGAGAACACACTTGGTTGAAGTATATTCTCTGACTCGCTTTATGGTTGCGAAACTGAGCTTGTTGTTTGGAATCCGGAGTATGAAGTCGATACTCTAATTTATTCATACGGCCACATGTTACTTCCAGACATTGACAAAGTTTATCTTATGTAGTGACCGTAGGTGTACCCTGGGACGGTCGTTCTGGAATCAAGTAGACGTTTTGATAGATAAGGGAAAATGGATGGCAAGGTATCAATCCAAACCCTTCGGCGACCAAGAAGTCTTGAACGTTGCGTGCCAAGTGTGGTGGCGCATTATCCTTTTGAACGCTGTCGTCAGCTAGTTCCGAAGAAATGGGACGACAACAGGCTGTATCACTCTAGAGATGCATCACTGTCTGTTCACTGCGCATGAGAAGTTGCGGAACTAGAATCCAATGCCACCCCTCTCAACCATTATACCAGATGCAAGACCAATATGACTACGCATGATGTAACAGCTCAACAGTCTATCACCACGGCGTCTCCACACTCCAGTCCGACTATCGTCATGGTGCAGGCAGAATGGGGATGTGTAGCTGAAAACATTTTCGTTCCATTGCGTTGTCCACGGCATCAATACTGGCGAATACGCATGTGGTGTTCACTCACAAGAAGAGGACGCCCACTCGTCATTGCCAAATTTGTCCAAATTTACTGTCAAATATGAAAGTGTCCCAAGTGGGAACTTCAGATTCCCAAGAGTGAAGGAAATAATATCAATTTTGATGCGGAACCATCACCATTTGAAACTTATCAATTGTTCCTGTGAGTGAGTGTTCAGTGAGTGGTGCTTCGCTCAGCGGTAAGGGATCGGAATTGTATTGAAAGGGTTGCGAGTTTAACTCTGTGCCCGCCGAAAAGTATTTTTGTGCTACTAGATAATGCGTACACTAGTGAGTCACAGTTTACCGCAACATCATGTAGGTTATGTTATTAATTTATGTAAACACAAAAAGTTTTGGCATAAGATGAAATTCGTGACTGCAGACATTTAAAAAGGCTTTGTAGCTACGGCGTACACGGAAACGTCGTGTATGCAATTAGATGCTTCCATTTATTTATTTATTTTTATTTTATTTTTTGTTTTATTTTTTATTTTATTTGCATTTTGTCATTTACACGTACCTGAATGATATTCATCGAAAAAAAGGGAAAGCAATAATTTTGAGCACTTCTTGAGTACTTTATTAGCATAATTTTTTATGTCTCCACAGACATAAACAAACTTGATTGACATTTTGAAAACAATTTCTTCCATCTTGAAATCCAGTAGCGAACCACACGACACTCAGCATGTCGCTGAATACTTGCAAGGATAGATGGTGATGCATAATGGAATGTAGTTTGATAGAAACTTCCCTGAAAGTGATTTTTTTTCTCCTTTCTTGATGAGGTAAGTGAAGTTTTGAAATTTAAAATTTTACTTTTTCTACCTATCAATAAAAGCATACATCGCAGGGTTTCACTACTGGCGTACACTTATGTACCGTTCACAACCCTTAGGTTGCAAGATAATGCGATCCGCTTAAATAATGATGTCCCATGCTGATGTTGAGCACATATAGATACAAAATAAGTTGCACGACGTTGAGGTTAATTGTGACGACAATAGTGTACGCATTGCCAAGAAAGACAAGGTATTTGCTGCCGGGCGCAGTCGAACCCGTGACCCTTTCCTTTCAATACGAATCCGATATCTTACTGCTCAGCAAAAAACACCGCATCCGTAACTCGTTTCCAGACGAAAAATTGATATTGTTCATTTAGTGAGAGATCCGATTCAAAATTACCTTTATTTCGTGAAGCCTTGGCTCTTTGAATTTTCCACTTTGGGCACTATGATGTTTTACAACGCCCCATATGTACAATAAATTTAGACGAATTCGGCGATGAAGAGTCGAATCCTCTCCTTGTCAGCAGAAAATGCGGAAATGAACACCTTGCGGTCCCTCCACTCTGCCGCAAACGACGTCGAATTTGTTGTGATATGTTTCGTGTTGTGATAGAGTGGTCCAGCACTCCCAGCTGACAATAGAACTGTCTTGGTGTTACAAGGAAGTGGTAGCAGTCGTCCCCGTCGGCCCGTCGTTTCCTCCTGCTTCCAAAGATTATAGATCTGCAGCAGCTTCGTTGCGTCCGACACGATCACCGATTTCTGTGAAGGATAACCCGCAGTCAAGTCGCTTTCGCAACACAGCTACATGGAAGAACAGTTTCAGAACGTCCACACGACCGTCAGTTTCCCCTTCATATAGTGCTCTCAGGTGACACTGTTGACGCACGTGTTGTTGCACCTGAGCTGAAACGCAAATCAAGTGCGTGTCTTGTCTCTGCAGATGCATGCTGAAAAATTCACGTGATTTGAATGCTTCCTTTAGAGTATTTCTGTAACCATTTATGTCTCCTTAGGGATAATTTTATATATAAAATATATATAAAAATAATTTTATATATAAAATAAATATAAAAATAATTTTATATATAAAAAGAGTCAGAAACGCAAATTTGATTATTGATTTCCGACAGCCATGGTGGAATGACTGAGAGCTGCGGAGTATGCGGTTGCTCGCCGTCGGAGTATCGCATCCCCCCTCCGGCATGGTTGTGTGTGTTGTTCTCAGCATAAGTTACTTAACCCAGAAGATCCTGACGTCCTTCCAGGAGGATGGTGTTTCGCTTTTTAAAACATTTAGAGTACATTGTTTCTTTTTGGCACAAAGCATTTTCTCCAACATCGGACTGTCATTTGAATGTTGATCATTGACATGCAAATACTAACAATCTTTATTTTAGCACGTTATTCTATGTTAGTTTCCTTTGAAGATAGGGATTCAGAAGTAATCTATGAGTTAACTAATGATTTTGGGTGTGTAAGGACATACACATCAATTTTATTTTTATTATTCAGTAACATATAGATTGCTTTACTACTAAAATGTGACATATAACTTGTAATATTAGTGTTTTCACTTTTACTTCGTTCCAGAACGACGGTGTATTATGCCGAGACTAAGGGTGATATTCGTGTAAAATGAATATTGCAACAATTGAACGATCTATTACAGATATAATGTACTATCCCTTATACCAGAAGTAACAAGTAACCAAATATATATATATATGAACCGTGCGGTTCGATTTTCGCGTTTCGTCCCGTGGAATTGCGATTATCGTTGCCATTTCCGCCGATATCTGTTTCCCCGAGTCAAAAGTGTGGATTTTCAGGGCGAAGGCGGGTGGCGGTTGGAGACGTAGCACGCCCCTGGGGGCAGTACCTTCCGTGGGCCGGGCGAGTCGGCATGCTCGCGCAGTGTGTCAGCAGACGGGGGATTTCGGCCACGGTTACACCCGTTGGCGGTTCTGTGCCCCCATGGTTCTCTAGCAAGGGAATGTGGAAGACATGTTGGTATCGGAGTGTGACACTTACCAGCGGATGTTTGACTGCTGTACTGTAATACGTCTGTCTGTTTCAGAAGTGTTGTTTATTATTTAAGTCGCCAAGTGTCTCGCAAATAATTTGTACGTCGTGGATGGAGATGCCTGTTGTTATTGCCGTGTGATATTGTGTGGCTGGCATAGAACCGTGACGTCTCACCTGAATACAGCACTAGTTAGTTGGTGATGCTCTTAGTAACAAACTGATTACAAGTTGGTAAGCTTATGCTCGGTGGACTTGAGGTAATATCATTTCCAGTAAGTGGTCACAAGATCTGTAGTGTTACTTGGTGATAATAGCGCTCTCGAACATTTAATTTGTGTCTGTGATACTATTTTCTATTTTATGTGCACCGATTTTGTGAGCGCTTATATTTGATATTTATTCATTACTGGCACTCTGCGCTACCTTTCCGTGGTCCTTAAGTGTAGGGGACTATTTGACGCGGGGTGTAAATGCCGATGTTTGCGTATTTTCCTCCACATTTGGATTAACGATAATCTATTGTCCCGTAATATTTCAAAAATTTTGTGCAGTGTATTTGATTACTTTTAAGTTGTTGTTGATTTATGAACATTTTAGTAATTGTTTCCTTTATATTTGTTTGTTCCAATTGTGCAATGAGGTTAAAGATTTGTAGTCTGGCGGCCGGACCCAGCGGACAGGGCCCGGTTAGGTTTCCATTCCAGTGGTGTGCGAGTTCCTGCACTTAGTGTTGAAACCTAGGATCTGTAATTGGTTTTACGATAGCTTTCTCCTTACGGGCTCTTGCCCACTGCGGTTCGTCGTCAAGTTAAGTTAAATTCTTGTCCTGTAAAAACTGGTTTTCTTAAGTTGCATTTGTAAGTTCATTTCCTTGTTTGATTTTTAAAAAGGGGTGCTCGCGAGCGTTTTCCTTGTTTTTAAGTGCCAATCATGACTTTGTTTTAAATTGTTCCAGTAATATATATATATTGTGCAGTTTCCTTAATTAAGTATTGCTAATGTTCCTTCTATGTAAATAAAAGAGCTTGAAAAGGTTGATCTGTCTGTTAGCAAAATCTATATTGTCTTGGGGTTGTTAATCGTATTTATCCCATCTGTCTACTTTGCTTGTTTTTTATTTATTTATTTATTTATTTATTTATTTAATTTTTTTTAATGCAGTAAGTTTATTTTAGCAAACAAGTAAAAATTGTTCATCAAAGAAAGAAAGTTGAAGTTTGCACATTTAGGTCGTTACTGATAATTCAGTCCACTATATTGCACTTTTGACACTTAAAATAGATCCATGGTGTTGCAAGACACATCTAGGGAATCATCATATGTGACAGTACAGTGGTTATTGTCATAATCTCTGTTTCCAAGTGATAGATCCATGGTGTTGCAAGACACATCTAGGAAATCATCATAATCATCATAAGTGACAGTACAGCTGTTATTGTCATAATCTCTGTTTCCAAGTGATATCTGTGCAGTTCTATCTTCACCATCACTACTGTTATCCCGTCCATTTGTTGCTGGTGAAGGAGGAGGATTAGAAATGTTTTCGTTGTCAGTAGCCTCTGCTTCACCCTCTTCCTGTTCACCATTATCATCATCATCTGCTGCCTTCGGTACAGCTAGTTCAGCCCTAGTTAGCAGGGTTGGCAGATCCACATCTGATAATTTATCTGATGACAATGCCTTCTTCAAATTATGAAACCTGCGTTTCTTTCGATTCCGCCTTTGCTTCTGCCATGGTTCTTTATCTGTGAAAATTTTTTGTTTCTTCCCCTGTGATATGTCACAGTTCATTTTAAGCAAGAACAAATAACATCCACCAGGAGTTCACCTTCTCTGACCATTCATTACAATCAGTCCACCGACTACTTCTATCTTTCTTGTTTTCTCAAATAGGTCTAGGACTTGTACCGGTCTCAAAATAAGCTGCTCCTTATGCTCCCACAACTTGTCAGCAATGTCTTTTGCAAGTTCCTCTTCAAAATCATCTGTGCAGAAATTCACGGCAAGCAAATACCGCGGTTCACAGTGTTCATCGTCATTCTTGCTCCCACTGTCACGTCGTCCTAAACGTTGTTTGAATATGGAACATCTGTGTTAAGTAAGTTTAAGTAGTTTGTAAACTTATTGGCTGATGACCAACGTAAGTCAAGTCCCTTAGATCTTTGATTTCCATATAGTTTCGACCTATTATCAGGTCATTTTCATGATGCTGTTCCGCTCCATAGTATCTGGGAGCAACAGCCTGAAGATGGCCCAACAGTGATTCAAAACGACTCGGAAATCAATATTCAGTTTTGCGCTCTAGACAGTTTTAATATATAAAATTACTTCAAGGTTTGCAATTTCGGTAGCTGGATTTGTTGTCGTGCGGGCGACGGGAGGAGGGTGGGGAAAGGTCTGCTCCCCTGTCCCTCGGCTATCGTGGCTAGAGACGAAAGTACCTGGCAGTAGGAGGAAAAGTTCATTGCGTTACAATTCTTTGCTCGGTATCCAGCGTTGCACCCCAATAGTGATTCAGTGTGCTTCAAGGCGAGAGCGTCGTTCGGTGCAGCTGACGGTCCTACGAGGCGCCCGGCGGCGTCTTGCAGGCAGTGGCATTCCTGCGGTCGCCGCCACGTCCGAGGAGCGACATTCTAGCCGCTCCGCGCGTGGCCTTTATACGGCGCGTCGGACGGCTCTCCCGTCCGCCGTTCACCCGAGCCTCTTTTGTTGCCAGGGGAGGGTCGAAGGCACGTCGAAGCCGTGAGAAAAGGGGGGCGGAAGAGGGGGCGAGGGCGAGTTAAGGGAAGAGCGGCAGCGCGGCAGAAGGAGAGGCGAGGCGAGGCGAGGAGGGGCCTCCCTGAATGTCAACACACGGCCGCTTTAACAGGTCTTCGTAAATTTCAGATCACAAAAAAAAGCCTAATGAGAAGCTTAAAAACCCCGAAACTTACGCGCAAAAGGGAACGCGAGAGAAGAAAAATGGAAAAAAAAGAAAGAAAAAGGAAGGGCGAGAAGGGAGAAGTTAGGGCTCGGAGAGGACTGTTAACGATAATAAATGTCAAACGCAGAAAAAGTTTACGTAATTGCAATTAATAATGTGTTCGAGAACAAATCGGTTTAGAAAGCGAGTAATTAAACCCTTTAAAAAGCCGTCACCTCGTTTTAAATTATATGAATTGGCCGTGCGGCATTGATAATATTTCTCTCGCGCGAAGATCGTTATTGTTAATCCGGCACATTTTCTTCGCACGTGAGTGTGAATCGGCGGTGGAAAAAAAAAAAAAAAAAAAAAAGGGACGGCGACGCGGGCAGATTATCTCACTCGTCGGTATCGTGCTATCGCCTTTCAGGACCAGAAGGAATTAAGGCTAGTTTATTTGTTTGTTGTTTGTCATGTGCAGCTGACGTACGACTCGAGGCCCGATTCGCACCGAACAAACTGCAATCTTGCCGTGAGAAGCTGGGTTAAAAGCTTCTTCTGATCATTCAGACATTGGAAAAAGTTTGGGTGGATCTTTGGATATGGCTAAGGCCGATCTCCCCCACTTACTTGGATCTGTCTCAGCAAGCATGGTGTCTGTGATGAATTCGTCGTCGATGAAGAGTTGAAACTTCTCTTTCTTCATCTGTAGTTACATCTACATCTGCGTGGTCTAAGGTGTCATACTACAGAGTGGATGGTAGTTCCCGCTGCAGGTACCTGTCCTAAATCGGGCAAGGATGTGTGTGTGTGTGTGGTCCTTAGTGTAAATTTCTTTAAGGATTTAATAAGTCTATGGAGTGATAAAGATATTAATTTGGTCCAATAAGCTTACAAAGTTTTGAACATTTTCGATACCAACATGGGTGCTCTGCAAAAATCACACCCAAGTGCCTGGCAGAGGGTTCATCAGACCACTTTCATACTATTTCCCTACATTTCCATCTCGAATCTCTTCGTTGGAACTCTTATTCTTCTTATTTTATTACAATAATCATTTCTTCTTAGATTGTTGGGATCAACCATATATTTCCGTATTCGGTGGATAAAACTGTTGATACAATTTTTCCCAAGTGGATATCACCTCAACGGAAAATGCCATTGTTGTAATTTCTTTTCCCGAAGTATTTAGGGCTAAAGACGATTGCAACAGAAAAATACGTGTTATCAAATACTATGATCAAGTACTATATTCCACCTTGCGTAACAACACTAAATTTATCCCTTATCAAATACTTGGATCCAAATGGGAACAGTAAGATTTCGGATGTCATGCCAAATGATAGTGACGAAAACATTCAATAAGCATAAAAAAAGGAAAAACTCGTGATGGTTGTGTTTCAAAGGAAATCATGATCTTAGATGCAAAGAGTGTAAAGGAAATCCATTTTGAAGTATTATTTACAAAATTCTGTGAAGAGAGACAATTTCTAGAAATTTAAATGAAGTGCGAAGTCATCAACATGAGTACGAAAAGAAATCCGTTAAGCTTTGTTTACAAGAGAAATCAATCAAAAGTAAAGGCCGTAAACTCCACTAAATACCTAGGAATTACTGTTACTTCAGACTGGGAAAGGCGAATCAGAGACTACGTTTTTTGGCAAAACTCTTAAAAGATGCAACGAAACTACTAAAGAAACTGCATACACTACGACTATCCGTTATGTTTTGGAGTATTGCTGCCCAGTGTGGAATCCTTATCAGGTGGGTTTGACGGAGGACATCGAAAGAGCGTAAAGAAGGGCAGCTCGTTTTGTATTGTGACGATTCAGGGGAGACAGCGTTACGGAAATGATACAGATGGGAATCATTACAACAACGGCGCTTATCGCTGCGGCGTGGGCTACTTGCGAAACTCCAATCGCCAACATTCTCCTCCGAATGCGAAAATATATTGTTGACTTCCACTTACATAGAAAAAGATCATCAGAAAAAAATATAAGATATCAGATCTCGAATGGAGAGATTCAGGTGTTCTTTCTTCTATTAGAAAATGGAATGGGAGATAAATAGTATGAAGGTTGTCCGATGAACCCTCTGCCAGGCACTTAATTGATTCAACAAAAGGTCACTCATGGAGATATCGAGTCTTGGGAGATCCGGCCTTGTTTACGAAGCTCCGTTATACGCTTATGAAAACTGTGATTGGAATAACCTAAGACTGTACAGCATAACTGTTAAATAAAACTATTGAATAATTCAGTGATTGAGAACAACATACATATTAAGTATTAATATGCAGATATTTATATAAACCGTCTATTTAAGTGACATTAAAAAATATCCTTTTGCCTTATGCGTTTCGCCTTGATTTGCGAGGCATCTTCAGTGGAAATTTTCGTAGATGCTGGTCTACTTGTGTTATTTGTTGACTCAGGTTGCTGTGTTTATTTCTTCCTTTATTTTCTTTGGATCTCCCATTCCAGCACTCCAGCATTAGGCACATGCCGGTTTGTTTGTTATAGTATGTGCCTAGAGCTGAAGAGCTGGTCCAAAGAAAATAAGGGAAGAAAGAAACACAGCAACATGAGTCAACAAACAACACGTGTAGACCAGAATCCACGAAACTGCCACTGAAGTTGCCTCGCAAATAAGGGCGAAACGCAGGAGGCAAAATAATAGTTACATAGACGGTTTGTATAAATAAATTTATACACATTAATATAAGAAGCAACTGTGGTATAAATGACAGAAAAAAACTAACAACTGTACGTATTAATTTCTATTAGGTATTCCTGATAGTTTACAAAGCGTGAAGTACAAGAGTGACATAAATATTGCTAATAAATGTTTACCATGTGTTTGATTTGTGGGGATTTCTGTGTGACGGGATAGTAGGAGCAGACATTCCGAAAGTGGCTGTAGCCTATATTCACAGCGTTTTCGTAGATAGCGGTTGTAACTCGGGGAGATCGAGGGATCTTGAAAATAGGGCAAATTACTGTGATGAGTGCGCTGGCTACTATTGTGATAATACTGCCGGTCACAAGTGGATTCAATGTGTTGGAGAGTGTAGTACGTAGTTGCATGGGGCGTGTGTAGGAAGTAGCTGTTAAGTCCAGTTTACATGAAAGAAATGTTAGTAGTTAAATGGAGGAAATGTATTATTGTATTGTTCCTGTATGAAATTCTAATCATATTTTTCACCATGTAAAGCTAATATACGGTAAAGTATTTCCTGGAACACTAAATGTTGGAGTCCTCAAATGATAACGAGTTATTCATCATTATCAATTAAGGTGTCGACATCTCCCTAAATGACATTACTGTATGGTACTACGCTGCGGGAAATGTGCACTGCTGCTGCTTCTTTGAGAAGCAGAGGGATAATCACAAAGGAGTGAGGACCTAGGCAAGAAGATCCTGTACATTGAAAACCACTCCTAGCAGCTACAGCGGCAGTTTTGGTACCTTTATACCTGGCAAACAGAGGACGAATGAGTCTTTACTAGAGATTTCTGAACCAAATCCGTTTTTCTTGTAACGCTGCATAATGTGTTTCAAGTATGGACTAAATTAAAGAACAACTGGAAGAAATTAGGAGTGAAATTAGACGTTTACCTGAAAATGTATTGCAACAGATCAGAAGTGTCTCTAATTGCAGCTCTGAGACGAAAATGAGTTTTATGTTTATGCCAACTGGAGACAAGGCTTGCCAGGAAAGAGAAACTAGTCAAATAATGGGTCAAAATGATCGGACGCTTTAATGGAAAAATGTAGATTTTTAATGAGACTATGAGTCGTAATATACCATCGTTGAATAACGCTAGATGCATCTATCGGCAAAGTGAGATGGGTTGTACTTCAGAAATAGTTTCAAAAAGAGGGCGCTGCTGTGTAAACAGAGATATCCCGCTGAAAACTAGCAGAGATTGGAAATCAAGCAAATACGTGAGAGGTTAGATATGTGCAGAACTTAACGGTCACTGAGAGCCGAAATTAAGTCGGCAGCGAAAGGGAAATTCTTTTCTAAATCCATTTGTATTTTATTGTTTTTACCATTTAACTTTGTATTATTTAACTTTAGGATTTTATATTCGATTTCATGACCTTACAATATCAGGTCACTTCAGATATAGCCAAATTTTTTGTGTGCGCCATGCCAATTTCCTCTCGTGGCGTCAATGGGTGCCCATTTTTTAAATGAACTTGTCATTTTATTGTTTTTATCACTTGACTTTGCTTCTCTACAGCGTAATGGTGAAGGTCAGCCTCCAGGGGGCAAAGTTTCAACCAGTGAGAGCTGGTGAGTGCTCCTGCGCAAGTATGGGCGAATGGCTGCAACCACTTCTGAACGCATCGGCAATGAATCAGTGAGGCTTTGGATGTGTTGTTGGGATATATCGGTACATACTGCTTCCACATATTGCCAAAACTGATCTGAGATTGCATCGGGAGCAGTATCGCTGGCCAGTGAATGCGCAGTCATCGACCAAACGTCATCAATGTGTGGTAGAGTGTTAGGCCTAAATATCAATGTAATCCACGGTTCACAAAGAAGTGTTGGACAGACGCAGAGGATATAGTGCTCTTGAAGCCACTTCTTCCAGGGACAGTTACATCCATTCCAACATGGTCGAGGTGATCTCTGTGAATACTGGTATTGCGAGAAAATCGGGGGCCTAATTTTTGCTTGTCGCGGTAGTTAATTTTCTGATTGGGAGAAAACTGCGTCGCAACGACGGTTATCGGACGGTAAGCCCTTCCCATTTATTGCCAATTGGGATCCCATTTGCTTCACCATCAGCCTGTCTGATAACTGGCTGAATAGAACAGACACCCTCAATGTGCTTGTGGTCGAACAGGCCACTGTAATCCTTAGATAGAAGATTGAAAATAATAATAATGGAAGGAGTCTTGCACATTGTGTGGCACAAGTGGTCGCACGTTATCCTGCTGCAATAAGGCCGTCGGCATGATCCACAGTTGTGAGAGGACAACGGCTCCAACACCTCAGAGATGTGGTTTGTATGGCTGGTTAGGATACCAGCAATGCGTACGACGAGACTGCAGAAGACTGAATGTGTACGACTCCACAGCATAATACCGGAGAAACTACCAGTATGTCGATTATTAAGGAAAGCAACAGTTCAACAGTCTCTCACCACGGAGTCTCGTGATTTTAATCCGAATATCTAGGCGTAGTATAGGTAAAATCTTGGTTAGTCGGTAAGAAAGAAATAAAAAAAAAACAAATAAAAAACTGCAATTTTAAGATTAGTCTCTGGAGGCAACGTGGCACGAGACTGTGGTCCCACGCATCATAATACAGCTCCTTTACGCATTATTATGGTGTGGTATGGTGTTGGATTCCACAGCCACAACCCCCAGTACGTATTGCCGGTACACTAACCAACCAAAGCTACATCTCTGAAGTGTTTGAATCTGTTGTTCTCTGATACCTTTTGGAGCTTGCTGACGGCCATTTTGCAGGTTAATACGGGACCAAAGGTAACACTAAATGTTCATTCCTCCTTTGCTCACCATCAAACTGATTTTTTAATTAATCTGTATTTTCTCTCGCCATCTTTCGTTGCGTATATACAAACCGCTACAGCACCAGTTACATCTTTCGAGATATGTATACAGCATGCACTCAAACATCCCAAAACAGATCGAGAGAGACTTTTGATTCAACGTCGAGGAATGTAGGAGCGTTTATTGTTAACAATGTCGTGAGCATTCGATGTTAATTTACTCTCTTTCAAGATCATGCTACCAAACATATATAGGTTATAGGTTTGATACCTCCAGTTCTTATCGGTGCTGCATTGCTGGTGGGTAGGAATGAAAGTAGTGTACATCGTTCGGACCCACAGAGCCATGTGGCGCAGTGGTAACATACTGGATTCGAATTTGGTAGGATGGTGGTTGAAATCCATCTGCGACCATCCTGATTTAGATTTTCCTTAAAACTGTAAATTGCGTCCTACAGGCCTCTAGAGGCCCTACAGATATCGACCGGCTGCCGTGTCATTTTACACACGAAAGCGGTATGGAGTGGGACGTGGTCAGAGCCCTACACACCAGGTCGTTACGTTGGTTTTCGTGTCGGTTTTCTTGTCTATGAAGTAGCTCCTAAATTGCATGCATTGGATGCATTGCGAAACACCGCAGCGCCCTGGCGAAGGCGTAAGGTCACGCGCTAATATGGCCACCTCGTTGTCAGGACCCGGTTCGGATGCTTCTCCCATTCTCCGTCGGCTGAGGGAGTTGTAATGTTCGTGCTATACCCAGGGCTCGATTCTGTATTAATGGAACCACATTCCACCTTCTGTGAAACCTCATACAGTCTCCCATTGACCACTACGGTTCGAATCCCCCTCGGGCATGGATATTTGTGCCGTCCTAGTTTCTAAGTAGTTTGTAAGTTTAGGGACTGATGACCCCGTAGTTAAGTCCCATAGACTTTACAAACATTTGAACATTTCTCCCATTGATCATTTTGGACCCAACTGCCGAACGTAGTTGGTACGCCATCCTGTAATAAATAATACCCCTTCAGTACTTTTAGAACATGTACTCGATAATGTTTACGCCACTCCTCGTTACACACACAGGTTACAACTTTAAATTGTTTCTTGTATTCTATTTATTTTCTATTCTATCTATTTTCTACCTGACAAGAAGACCTCACTACCCGTATGCCAATTTCTAGAATGGCTACTCTGTGTGTCTGACGAAGGACTTTTTTCCCTTTATTGAGGCTCTAATACTGGTACCATAGAGGTCTGTATCTACCCTGTTTTATAATATGGATGGCGACACCTAACACCGTTCGGAATTAATATGTAGTTTCTATACGACGCACGTACAGATGTCAGCAGAGCATCCTTGTTACGATTACAATACCATAGTTCACTTAAAACAAGTTAAGCTGCTGCAAGATTAATCCTGTTTCCATAAAATGTCAAAGCAACTATATCAATTCTCTCTTCATCAATTGGAGCAGTGAAGGCACGACGGATTTCATCAGGAAAGGTATGCGTAGATGGTCCCAATTTGGATACAAGAATTCCAACGCAGACATTAGCTGCAAACAAATATCTCGGTAGACGGGGACCGTGACCCATCTCAGTGCTATCGACGCCGGACACTGCTTAACGTGGTGATCAACCGAGAACTGGTGTACTCCCGTGGTACGGCCGTTCGCTTAGGTTTTCCGTGATTTTCCTAAATCACTTCAGGCAAATGACGGGATAGTTCCTTGCAAAGGGTTGCAAATGTTCAAATCATTGTAAAGCTATGGGACCAAACTGCAGTGGTCCTCAATCCCTAGACTTACAAGCTACTCAAACTAACTCACGCTGAGGACAACACACACCCATGCCCGCGGGGGGACTCGAACCTCCAACCTCCAGGGCCCCTTAGAGCGCACGGCAAATTCCGCGCGGTAAAGGCGCACACGATTTTCTTTCCCATCCTTAACAAACAAACAAAACGAAAAGAAATATCCGAACTTGGGGTCCGACTCTAGAGATGTAAGGAAGGCTCTAACACTGTGCTTTCATATCGCTGTCAGTGACGGCACGGTGGCCACGACTTAAAATGAACAGTGCCAGTGGCACTACTATAAAAAAAAATCTGTGAAACGTTTGCAAGAATAAACACTTATTTGACGTGCATATTGACGATAAAGGACCACTCTGTATTTATTAAGGGCAACATATGTAAATTCAGCCTGCTTTTCCATGAGTACTTCGAACAGTATGGTAGTTACGGGCACTGGCACTGTTACCTAACGAAGAGTTACTGTGTGTGGACACGTGAGAGCCACGCCCGCGCACCGCCGTTGTCTAGTGCCGACGGGAAGGCACTGCACGTACAGTAACAGGTGTCGACGCAACAGCAAAGTACGTACAGTAGAAGGCCCGTGCTCTCAGATCCGCGCCGGTCTTTCAGGAATGATCATTTCTACAGAGGGAGTTTCCTTCAGTACTGCCACGCTATACTTTATTCCCTTTCTTTATATTACTGATTCTTTTGATTCTTTGACAACAGCAGTTAGACGAAAATATAGCCTATGGCGGAGCTATTGCACTCGACATATTACACATCAGTTCATAGCAGTGTGTGATATACGTAAATATTTTATGTCGCTCAAAATGACGACAACATCTTTAAAGTGGCATATACTTCGTCCCACCAAAATCTGAGCAAATAAAGTGAAATAAAATACTATTCTTGAATGTGGAGGGAAAATCTGTTTGAGATTTATTTTGATGTATTATGCATGTAGATTTTAATATAAATTTATATTTACAGTGGTCAACACAATTAGGGGATTAAGATATCCAGGGTCTGAAGTATTGTCATCGGCAGAAAAACTGAAATTATTTGATATATTTCAGTCGGTTTTACGGAGTGGAGACAACAACATTACGACAACCGACATAGAAATAATAATAGAAAATTTTTGCAGGGAGGTTGGTGTTGACTTGTGTTTACCAAACGCATTACACAAGCAGTTGTGTTCTGCTAGTGTAGTGCGCAGGTAGTGCAATGCAAGAACGACGTGACTTTACCGAATCTACGGCATGGAGAGTCACAGAAGGTTGGTAGCTTGAAAGATACAGACATAGGTGTGTCTCAAAGTGTAATTTACAGGACCTGAACGTGATTTCAGACAACAGGAAAAGAAGAAGACAAGACCTAGGTCGGCTACGGGTAACGGCAGAAAGAGATGACCGTTATGTCCGATTAAGGCCGGCAGCGGTGGCCGAGGGTACTGAAGCGCTCCAGTTACGGTCTGCACGGCGACTACGGTCGGGGGTTCGAATACCCCCTCGGGCATGGATATTTGTGCCGTCCTTAGGATAAGCTAGTTGATAAGTAGTTTGTAAGTTTAGGGACTGATGACCCCGTAGTTAAGTCGCATAAGCTGTACAAACATTTGAACATTTTTTTGTCCGATTAACATCCCGACGAGACAGGAAGCTGAATACAACTCAAGCTGCAACGCATCCTCCAGGCAGCAACAGGACGAACAATGCAACTCAAACAGTTCGAAATATACTTCGGAAATGTGGCCTCTACACATGGAAGCCTGTGGTGTGTGTTCCATTACAACCACGACACCATTTATCCCACAGAAACTGGAAGGAGGAGCATCAGGATTGGAGTAGTATCGAATGACGCCAGAATTTGTTCATAGATGAGACAAGATTTTTTTGTTCAGCCGGATAATCATCATTTCCTCATCCGGAGGAAAATGGATCTCTGAACAAACGTGCTTATGTGCAGGAAACGTCACTATATCATGTTCGTGGACGAATGGTCTGGGCAGGAGTCAGTTTTGGCTGACGTGCGTTCCTTTATGTCGTCCAGAATGGCACTTTGACTGCTCACAGATATATAGGTCCCCTACTCTTCCTCGTGTTTATAAATGATTTAGGAGACAATCTGAATTCGTTTATCGGTTAGTGAAGTCAACAGAGGATCAAAAGCAACTGCAAAGCGATTTAGCCAAAATTTCTACATGGAGCGATAATTGGCAATTGACACTAAATAAAGAAAACTGTGAAGTAATACTCATGATCACTGAAAGAAATCCGCTGAACTTCAATTACGCGATAAATCAGTCAAACTTTAAGGTCGTAAATTCTACCAAATACCTAGGAGTTACAATTACGAATAACTTAGACTGGAGAGAATACACAGAAAATATTGTGGGGAAGGCGAACCAGAGGTTACGTTTCATTGTCAGAACGCTTCGGAGATGCACCAGCTCTACCAAAGAGACTGTCTACATCACAATTGTGCGTCCTCTCCTGGAGTACTGTTGCCCCTTGTGGGACCCTCACCAGGTGGGACGGATGGAAGACATTGAGAAGGTTCAGAGACGGGCAGCTCGTATTGTTTTATCACGTTACGGGGGAGAAAGCAACACGGGAATGTTGCGCGAATTGGGGTGGAAATCATAAAAAAGGACGTTATTCATTGCGGCTTGATCTTTTTGCGAAGTTTCAATGAGTGACGTTTACTTCTGAATGTCAAAATATATTGCTAGCACCCACCTACATGACCAGCCCAATAAAATAAGAGAAATCAGATCGAAAACGGAATGATTTACGTGTTCTTTCTTCCCGCGCGCTATTAGAGATGGAACGGTAGAGAAAAGTAATGTAAGTGGTTAATGAACCCTCTGCCAGACATTTAAATGTGATTTGCAGAGTATGTAGATGTAGATGTAGATTGACGACATGTGCCCTACGCTGGTGCCACAGGACATAGGTTCCTTCTCGTAGTCGAAAATGCTCGTCCCACAGACCTACACCGGTGGACAACATGCTTGAAGTTGAGGAAATGAAAGAATTGAGTGACCATCTTGTTCACTGGACTAAAACACATTGAGCATGTGTCGGATGCACTTGGCAGACCCATTGAAGCCACACCAGCACGTCCGACAACTGTTGAAGACTTGTATTTGCACTCATGGAAGAATGGTCAAATACCTCTTAAGAGGTTTTTGATAACCTGATACTGTCCTTAACACGCAGGTGTGCTACTGTACTGAGGCCATCACACACCATAGTAGAGGGCAATGAAAATGACTTTTTCATTATTATGGTAGCCGCACTGTGGGCCTGGTTTAAGTAAACGGTATGTAAACCTCAAGTGAAGGGTTGAGAGAGGAAAATATCGTGCTGTATCAAATACAAATTGCAATTTTATGATATAGTTTACCATATGTATATTGCGTATGATATCTCATCTGATCCCCTAACTTTTTTGAGCAGCGTATACGATGCTCATCTAGAAAGTAAGTTCCGTTTGGTAATAAAGTGAAAATCTACACAGATGCAGAATAAAATTTTATTGCACAAAATTCTACAACTCTTAAACTACTTTTCCACATAACTGCCGAAATTTTGTAGGCACTTGTCATAGCGTGCCACAAGTTTTTGCATGCATCCTTCACGGAAAGTTGCCGCCTGTGTATTCAACCATGTGGTAACAGCTCTTTATCATCGTTGAAGTGTTGACCACCAAGGACAGATTTTAGGTGTAAGAAGAGATGAAAGTCGCTTGGAGAGAGGTCCGAGCTGTATGGTGGATGATGAAACAGGTCCCATTGAAATTTCCGTAACAATTGTTTGGTCACATTCGGTGTGTGCGGTCAAGCATTATCATGAAAAGAAAAAAAAATTTTTTTTACAGTAATCCTCTACTCACACCTAAAATCTGTCATTGGTGGACAACACTTCAACGATGATGACGAGCTAAAAGAACATGTTACCACATGGTTGAATACACAGGCGGCAACATTCTATGAAGAAGGCACACAAAACCTTAGGCCATGCTATGACAATTGCCTACAAAATTTCGGAAGCTATGCAGAAAAGTGGTTTAACAGTTGTAGATTTTTGTACAATCAATATTTTTTCTGTATCTGTACCCGTTCGTTTTATATAACCAAACGGAACTTACTTTCTGGACGCACCTCGTATTGTGACGATACTGCCGGCCCTCTCATCTCAGTGTCATCCTACGATACCGTCTGCGTAGGATCCGGAATCGTGTGGTTCAATAGTGATATATTTTGCGTGTGAAGTTAGTTAAAAACGATATAGCCAGCCTAGGAATCAGTGTAGGACAGCGTCTCAGTGATACTGCGATTAAAACAAGTGATAGATTTCATTAATTTTGAGATTCATATGTTTTCATTCCAGACAGTTCTATAAACAATAGTTGCGTCATTGTATGTTATTTCAAGACTTAAACAGACGAATGGTAAAATCTTTTGTAAAAAAGAAAAAGAAATGAAAATTAATAGCACTGCATGTATGTTAGGCTCATAAACAAGTTGTGTTGACCAGCTAATTGTGTTATTTCGACTATTACATTAATTATCAATATTGAATTCTTTGTATATATCGACTGACGTGAGATTTTGAATATATTTTGTGAATGGCCATGAGATTTGATAGTTCAATATATGTTAGGAACATGTATGAAGTACCCATTAACAAATTAATTGACATTTATCATTATTACTTGATGTGAAACAAATAGTACCGCGATTTCGTCTTAAAAGATGTGTCATCTAAAATTATTGTATGTATAGTTTTCATTTTATATTGTGATTATTCTTGTGTACATGAAATGTTTTCTTTGTGTGTTTGTTCATTGTAAATTAGTATATTCAATTGTTATGAACAATGCATAATGTAAGGTCATTATTGTCGAAGTTATATATTTGCTTCACCGCCTTGCGTGGGGGAGTTGGAGTTTGAGTCGTTGGTCAAGTGCTCTGGAATCTGTCACTCTGTGTTTTGAAATGGAAGTACTACCGTACTGATGCTTTGTAATTTGTATATGTTTTGAAGTTGTTATGTTTTGGTGGAGAAGAAGTTTGATTCAAATTAAAGAAGAAGTGAAAAATTGTATATATCCAGTATTCATTTCTACCACGACGCCTCAGGAGAATAATGTTGCAGCGAGCAGAACCCCCATACATCGTAATGTTGCCAGCCGCGGTGGCCGAGAGGCGCTTCAGTCACGGTCTGCACGGCCACTACGGTCGGGGGTTCGAATCCCCCCTCGGGCATGGATATTTGTGCCGTTCTTAGTTGTAGGTAGTTCATAAGTAGTTTGTAAGTTTAGGGACTGATGACCCCGTAGTTAAGTCCCTTAAGCTTAACGAACATTTGAACAATTTGAACATAGCAATGTTCAAAAGATGAGTATTATGTTGGAATGTGGTAGAAAGGAACTGTAATTACTTATATAGCATATAAATGTTTTAGTATGTAGTTCATTTTTCGTCATCACATAGAGCATAAATGTATCTGTATGAGTACAAACAATAAATATAAATAGTGGCAGTGATAGTGCTTTGGCTTAATGAGTCCTTCCGCACTAGCACTGTGCACAACATTGCCAGCAGTGGCACTGGAATTTCCATCACTATCCGTCTCTAATGACGACGGTGGCGACGGAACGTTAAGCCCTAATCTCCCCCTTTTTCCTCCGCTCTGCTCAAGAGTCTCGCCAAGATCCCCGGGACGAGCTGACCCGCATCCTCGACGTGGTCCAGACCGGGAGGGTTGTTTAGCCGGTTGGTGCGGAGGGGTCAAGACGGGTGTCTGGTGGAGGGTCATGGTCGCAGAGGAAGACGCTGCAGGGGCTGGAAGACGCGCCGGCACTGTGTCACGGGGACCAGTCTGCAGTCTGCAAAACGGGGTGGGGCCGCCCCTCACCCCATAGGGGTGCGTCCGCCGGCTGCAGCGCGAATATTATTCCCGTTTACTGCAGAGCCGCTGCACGCAGCTGTCCAGCGACACCAGAGGGTGCCGACGCGGCCGACAGCTGCGCAGTCCCGTACTCTGATTCGCAAACCAGACACCCGCGGAATGTGCAGTGTTTACCGTCGTCAGCGAGTGACCTAATTACCAACGGCAGTCTCGGTTCCGTGTGGAATGTGGCCTCGAGGCATTTCGGTGATCTGTGGGAAGTTACGTGACGTACCTACCAATAGTGACAAGTTCATCTCAAATCCCAAAGTTTTTTTATATATTTTTTTTTTAATTCGATATTGTGAATGTTCGACTTGATAAATAAATAACCTCCCAACAGCTACCAGTCACTGATTTGTGTTTCGTTTCGCAAGAATAATATAGTGCCACGGAATAATATTTGACAAGTGCTGTTACTCAAGGTTATCTGGATACTTACATTACGTCTACTATGTTTTGCTTCAGATGGAGAGAAATTTCCGAAAATACCAGCATGAACGAAAATGTTCATGGTCTATTGAAGTAGGAATGACGCTGTATGGACAGTTTCTAGGATGACGCGTGGATCATGACCATCATCAGCGAAAGAAGGAGGTAATAACGTCAATCTGCGACTTATAGTTGTAATTTTCGTTGCTTGTTGTGTTTGAGTGTATTTTGCAGCAAATCATCCAAGTTTTCGTTGTGTGTTTGTAGCGTAGCTTAACAGGTTCTACTCTACTGTAGTCGAGTATATAGAGTGCAACTTGTAGTTCTCAGCGTACGGCGTTGACATATTCACCTAATCTTCCAAGTTTACATTTGTGCCTGCAGATGTTTGATTTGCAATTATTACCAGTACAATCATTTCACTCTCTTGTCAGACCTACCTTCTTTATGTTTTACTATATCTTGTACATGGCATTGCAACAATTTTTTCAGATGGTGTTCTTCTAGGCTTAGTGTGACACAGCAGTTAAAAGCAAATTATTGTGTGAACAGAGATACATTTCTTGCAAGTGTACAGTTTTCAGTATTAAATACTTTACGTTACTTACTTTATTGTGTCTGGACTATTGTTTGAAGGATACCGGTCCATTACCGGGCTAAGTATTCCATTAGTATTCGCGAGCCACAAGTCTTCGACTGCTTAGCGATGTGCACTGTTTTTACATGTTAAGAGGTGTTCCTTATCTTGAATTTCTCCACCGTTGCAGTTTACATCATCTTGGTCAATTATACCCCACTTAAGCGCGTTTGTTTCTACTGAAGCGACCCCTGATCTTATTTTAAAATTTAAGTTTTGCCTAGTCCATCGAGCCTGGGGCATGGTCGAATTTTCAAGCGGTTGAACACGGACGGTTCCAAGGAAATTTTTCCTAACTTCATCGGTTTCTTTCTAGGTCGAACTTTGTATAGGGTTTTTTGCTCATCTCCGATTTCTTTCATCTTATCTATCTGTTCTACGAACTGTGGGATTTGCAAAACGTTTTGCTTTGTATACGTTTCTGACTGGTGTTGGTTTCATGAATACCGGCACTATCCTGCACGTCTCATTGATAGCCATGTCTACTTATTTGGTGTGAGCAGATCTATTTCAGACGGGGCCTTTTTAAGTATATTATTTCTGACTGTTGCTTTCTGTCGCGTTTTGATGCAATACTGTGTTTAAGTTAAGGACCGTTCTATAATCACACCAATATATTTAGACTGGTCTGTGTGCTCTAAGGTATTTCCGTAATTGGATGTTTTAGTTTTACTTCTTTCGCACTAAGGTGGAAATCACAGACTACAGTTTTGGCAGGGATGGATGTTAGGGAATTTTTATCGTAGTAGGCAAACATCAATTTTAAGGCATTTTCAAGTTTTCCGTGAATGCATATTGCATGATGATCCGCGTAAGGGAACTGCATTGTGTAGCCTTGCTCAGGTTGGTCATTTTTGTATATGTTGAGGATCATCGGTGCCAAGGCTCTTCCCTGTGGGAGGCCGTTGTTTCGCTCCCTCCATCTACTATATTAAGTGCAGGATACTCTGTGAAATAGTCTAACAATCAAAAAATATTTGTCACGTTTAATTAGATGAAAGCTTTAGAACAATTTCAGAAAGGATGAGACTAATTTGCGTTACAAAATAAAACGCTATTCCATTTAAAATAACGTGTGACACCATAACTGATACATAACTTTTTGAAAATTTATTGAATGATATTGTTGTTTCCATCGATTTCAGTGTGTCATATCAGTAAAAATACAATACTGTGTTAAATGGATAATTTTCATTTAAATTTAGATAGCAGTTTTGTTCTTTATTGTCTAGCTTTAGAAACTGATATTTATCTATTGTGTGGATATTCACCTTATTTTACTTTATGGCTATGAGTCCCAACAAACTTCTTCCCTACAAACATGACCGGGTGCCAGAATCAGATGTACTACAATAGTACTATCTACATCATTTATCTTGCAGCAGCAATATGTTATCACAGTATCTGCTATTAAATGCTAGTTACCAGCACTTAGCCTACTTTCTCATCAATTTATGATCGCATTGTCAGAGATACCTCATGTTATTGTATCACTCTCTAATGTTTCGATTATTTTTATTTAAATCTTAAGTAATATCCATTCAATTATGATTTTCAGAAAATGCTAATCTAAAATCTTTGGTCACCCAACGAAGCACTTTCACCAAGTCCGGATTCCCCCACTGTTATACTCTACGACCGCAGGCATGCACTGTCTTGACAGCTGAT
The DNA here is from genome assembly GCA_026315105.1 of Locusta migratoria. Classification (NCBI taxonomy): domain Eukaryota; kingdom Metazoa; phylum Arthropoda; class Insecta; order Orthoptera; family Acrididae; genus Locusta; species Locusta migratoria. Next base: position 279,276,334 of record CM048744.1, read on the forward strand.
ACTCAGCGCAACTGACGACTGAATTATAGTCACTTACAATTTTTATGTTGCTTTGGTTTTTCGTAAAATGATAGTCTGTTGTATTGGTTAATCTATAATTGTATACCTGTGAAATGGCGCTACTTATGACCTTGGAAAGGGGAATCATTATGTTTGATACTTTGCTTCACTATGCAGTCGCGCGTTTTGGATAGACAGTTTCACGATACGCTCCAGAACAGAGTGTTTCGCTTTCTGTTGCATACCATCGCATTCCATAAGTTCTCAACATCCCATTACACCAACATGATAATATATGCGTTCTTTAAGATGGATACCTAGCTGAACGTTCTACATAGATTATAAATACGATGACTTCGCCTTTCATCTTGATTTTCTGAACTTTTTCCATCACTGTCATCAGTGTTCATGCCGCAGGTTAATGGTTAGTTTTGAATGTATATCGCAAGGTGTAATACAAACATCGCACATAAGGTTGACCTCTGCACCTTCCGGACACACACATCTCGTATAAGGTTGATGTCAGCGCCATCCAGATATTCCGTTTTCGTCATCCTTCACACATGGTGAGTCATTAGTAGCTAATATTTTTCTTGTCATAGTTGTTACAACTCCTTCAGATGACTCTTACAACAATCGAGCTTGCGACCTTGCTTCAGAGGAGCTTCTTGTATGTATATTACTCACAAAATATAAAAACTGAAAGCAGGTATATTAAATTGGATATGAAAATTCTGACATCGGACATTAAATGGCTCCATTTTGTTTCATATTTTAACACATTAGTAATTTTCCTTATTTTTGATAAATGAATTTTACATCCTGCGGATTTACAAGTAGATAGTCCAATGAAGATAATTAAACTAATTTAGAGAGTAATCTGCGACACATTAGCATCGATCTGGTATATCACAAGCTCTTTGTACCGCATAAAAATTTACTAATGACTGATTTTGGGTTTTAGAGAGAGTTGACAAGGGATTAAGAGAAGATAATCTTTTAAACGGGTTATTTTCCTAACACAATGGTGCAGTTAACTGCTTTATCCATAGAGATTGATGCAACAGATGTGAATGCTGGTCTAGTAATATGGGTTCTTCTTCCTTTGCTTCTTTTCAAATTTTTCTTGTAACGTATAGGATAGTGATGTAAAATAAACAGTTTTTTTTTTTCCATAGCCGCAAGAACTTGCGAAGTGAAACTTTCCCACTGTGTACCCTTTCCAAAGCAATGCTGTGTTTCTTCCACTATAGGTTATATAATAACGAAGAGTACTTGATGGTATGCATTCATACACACTAAAATGGAGACCTAGACGAATATATTGCAATAGTGTCTTCTGATTGCTAACCATACATTGTTAATACCGGAAGTTATTTGCTAATTTACCCAGAAAATAGCACTATATTACCATAAACAAATAAAACAAATAACTAATCCCTAATTTACAAGGGCTAATAACTGTATAAAATTAGGAATGTAGATGTAACACATTCAGTTCCTATTCTAATGAGATAATGTCGGAGTGGCGGATGGCTTCTAATCCAAGAATTCCAGTTGATTAACTTCACTTGTCAATAAATATTTTATTTATCGGCCGAAAACATTATATTGTCTTTGTTATTGATTAGCACTTTATTTTTAACAACTAATTAACCTGTGTACGACTGATGTAGTTTAGAAAAAACTGTGCTAGTCATTCAACCGTGAGGTAAAATGCCACGTGAAATAAATGTAAGGTCCATGATTCTGAGCAGCTGGTTCGATTACCAACATCGAATGAAACTTGTCACAATTTTTTTTATGGGACTTAACTACGGCGTCATCAGTCCGTAAACTTACAAACTACTTATGAACTAGCTAATCCGAAGGACGGCACAAATATCCTTGCCCGAGGGATGATTCGAACCCCCGACCGTAGTGGCCGTGCAGACCGTGACTGGAGCGCCTCAGTCCCCTCGGCCTCCGCGGCCGGCTGTAAAAATTTTATTATAGAAACAGGCATAAGAGTTTATCATATAATCACAGAACGATTCTTACTGAAATTAATAAATCTAACAACGAGACGTGGAGATTTTACTACTGGGAAGAGTAGATTAGCATTTTTAACATTCCATTTAGATTATGAATGACTACGATTTAGTTACAATATAATGTACATAGAGGAAATATAAGTAATTTTTAAACTGTTCGTAATTCACGCTGGGGAGTTATATGCTGAGTAAGAAGACGACGGACGGATCACATCCACCGTGATTTAATAATAAATTGGGAAAAATTCTGAAAAAGCAGAGGTTTGCAAACCAATGCAAAAATACCACCTGCCAAAAGAGAGCAGAATACGGTGCAGCTACAAAAATATCGATGCCCGAAGTTGTAAAGTACATTTTCAGCAGAAAATTTTGCGTAGAATAAGAGAAAAGTCTGAAACAACGTAAAATTGTTAGGTATTCTATTCATAACTCGTTCAGTCTCGTGTGACGACATATCAAAAGTAAATCTGAAGTTTTGCAATTCGCATTTAAAAAATCATTCCGGCAAGTAGAATATAAAAACATACTGACGTGTAAACGTCCAGGACTCCATTATGAATGTCATAGTAACAGGTAAGAACGCCATGAGCCACAGACATTGCCGAGGTGGGATGGCTTGCGGACCTCTATGCTACAGAGAATCGTACCGTAGATGTAACTACATTGCAAGGGTATCTGCAGAAAGATGAAACAAACGTGTAGTTCCTGAAGAGGACCAGCACCATTTGCCATGGTTTCTGGGCGAATAGTCTGGATAATTGTATCATCAGCTAAAGTTGAATTGCCATACAGTTACTGTAAACGGTTGAAATCAAGGACAGACTACAGTCGTTACCTAGCTCAACGTTAAGCAGCTCTACGCTATGTTTGCTTAATGGTGGCGTCCTCAAGGGTAAAGTATTCCGGAGGTAATGTCTCCCATTCACATCTTCAGGCGGGCACTACTCTTGCAGATGTGCTCTTCAGTAAAAACAAAACTGACATTCTTCGGATATACGGGTGGAATGCTCTATCCCTTATTCGGGTAGTTAAGTTAGGAAATGGATAATTTAAAGTTAGATATTATGAAGATAAATTGAAGTTATATATTGTGAGGATTAATGTACCTTTTTGAAGAGATGAGCAGGAGTTGTGGACAGGTTAATAGTTATAAATACAAAATAATTTGGGGTTATCGCAGGAGTAGGCATAATATTAATTGGGAAAAATGGGCATCGGAATAAACTACTATTAACAGGATGTTGTTGTTGTGGTCTTCAGTCCGGTTTGATGTAGCACTCTAGCCTACTGTATGCTGAGCGAGCCACTTCGTGTCCTCATAAGAACGGCAGCTTTCATCCATTTGAATCTGATTACTGTATTCATCTCTTGGTCTTCCTCTGGGACTTTTTCCCCATTCACTTCCTTTCAGCGCTTTAGTCACGATTCCGTGATGTCTAAGAATGTGTCCTACCAATAGATCCCTACTTTTAGTCAAGGTATGTCAGAAATTCCTTTTTTCCCCAGTTTTGTTACGTGGTCCACATATCAAAAGCCTCTTTACACTTCCTGTCTGAACTATTAATCGTCTATGTTTCAGTATCGTACATGACAACACTCCACACAAATACCTTCAGAAAATATTCCTTTTCTCCCCAGTTTTGTTAAGTACTTCCTCATTAGTTACGTGGTCCACATATCAAAAGCCTCTTTACACTTCCTGTCTGAACTATAAATCGTCTTTGTTTCAGTATCGTACATGACAACACTCCACGCAAATACCTTCAGAAAATATTTCCTTGCGCTTAAATTAATATTTGCTGTTAACAAATTTCTCGTTTTCAAAAACTTCTTCCCATTGCCATCTTGCATTTTATATCCTCTGTACTGAGACCATATGCGTCATATGTTATTTTACTCCCCAAGTAACAAAACTCATCTACCACGTTTATTAGTTCGTTATCTAATCTAATTCCATAGGCATCGCCTGATTTTCATAGACTGCATTCCATTACCATTGCTTTTCTCTTGTTAATAATCATCTTATACACTCCTTTCAACTTACTGTCTTTTCCAAGCACTGCATCCATTTCATGCCCTTCAACTCTGATACCTGCTGTCTGGTTTTTATACATGTTGTAAATAACAATCCGTTCCTTGTATTTTACTGTTCTTTGCATCATAATTTGGAAGAGTGCATTTCAATCAACATAGTCAAAAGCAATCTCCAAATCTACAAAACCTAGAAATGTAAGTTTACCTTTCCTTAATCTATTCTAAGATTAGTCGTAAGGTAAGTATTGCCACCCGTGAACTTACATTCTCCTGAATCCAAACTGATCTTACCCGAGGTCAGTGTATACCAGTTTTTCCATTCTTCTGTAAATAATTCGTGTTTTATTTTGACACCATGACTTATGACATTGATCGTTCTGTAATTTTTACACTAGTCGGCGCCTGATTTCTTTGGAATGGGGATGATTACGTTTTTCTTAAAGTCTGCGGGTATTTACACTGTTTCATACATGTTACACACCAGGCGAAACAGTTTTGTCATGTCTGGCTCTCTCAAAGACTTCAGTAGTTCTGAGGAATGTCGTCCACTGCAGGGGCCTTGTTTCGACTTAGGTCTTACAGTGCTCTTTCAAATTCTTCTTTCAGTATAGTATCTCCTATTTCATTTAATGAACAGCATAATGAACGCATTGTCGTAGCCAAGATATACACTAAGACAACACCCAGGAGTTCATATGACGGTGAGCTCTGCCGATTAAGAAAATGAACGATTAGATTATATAAATTATCAATACTTTTATGGAAGAGGAAAAGTGGGTTGTTATGATGGACTAAAATTCACTAGTAGGAAAAGAGAGACAAGGAAAATCAGTACGCGAATAAACAATAGAGGAAAGTAATAACACAGAAAGTGGGAAGAATTTTCAGAGCACAAATCAATGTTTATAATCACATGGTATAAAAATAATGAAACAAGGTTTATTACGTGCAGGTGCCGATACCAGACCGTACGGTTTCAGATTGATTTTATAGTGGTAATACATAGTTTTCGTAACAGGAGTTAAAACTGTATGATACATAAAAGTGAGATTTAGACTCTGACAACAACTTATTGTTTATGGACTGCAGCTTAAAATGGAAGAAACTGCAAAGAGGTAGAAAACTAAGGATATGAAACCTAGATAAATTGAGTTGTCCGAAGGTTATTGGGAGTTTCAGCGGGAGGATTAGGGAATAATTGAATGAAACTGGAAAAAGTAATCCAGTAAATGAAGAAAGAGTAGCTTTGAGAAATGACGTAGTGCATGCCGCAGAGGAACAAGCAGGTAGAAATTCAAGGCCTACTAGTAAACCTTGGATAACAAAGAAGATAATGAACTGGAATGATTGAAGGAGAAAAAATAAAAATGTAGGAACTAAAGGAGACAAAATGTGATGCAGAGGGAAAAAGAATGTGTGCAAGAAGGTGCAGATTGGCTAAGTAGGAGTGGCTGGAGGACAAACAGAAGTTCGTAGAATAATGTGTAATTAGGGGAAAGACAGATGCAGACTATAGGAGAAAAAGGAGAAATTTGGAGACAAGAAAAGCAGCTGTATAGATATCAAGAGCGTAATAGAAAACGTGCCATGCTCTGAAGAAAAACCTGACAGGTGGAAGGAATTTACAGATGGGTTATTCAAGAGAGGTTAACCTGTAGACAGTATTGCACAAATTGAAGAGGATGTAAATGAACATGAGATAGGTGTTACGATACTGCAAAAAAAAAAAAAAAAAAAAAAAAAAAAAAAAAAAAAAAAAAAAAAAAAAAAAAAAAATTGAAACTGTTAGATTTGAGTCGAAACAGGGTCCCTGGAGTAGATGATGTTCCCTCTGGACTTCTGATATCGTTGGGAAAGCCAGTCATGAAGAAACTGTTCCACCTTGAATGAGACTGTTAAAATACCCTAAAACATAAACAATAATTTTATAGTTTCAGTTCCAAATAGTGAAAGTGCAAACAGAACCACCGGTTTAATTTTACCAAGCTGTGGTTGCAAAATGAAACATAAATTACTTACATCAGAACAAATGGTAAAAACTTACCTCGAAGAAGATCAGTTTGGGTTTAGGAGAAATGTAGGAACACATCAAGCAGTACTGACACTAAGACTTCTTACTGGAAAATCTACATTTGTAGCTCGTGTCGGACTGGGCAAAGCTTTTGACAATATTTACTTGAATACAGTCTTTCAAATTGTGATGACAGCAGGGGTGAAACACAGGGAACGGAAAGATATGTACAACTTGGACGGAAAGCAGACAGCAATTATAAGAGTCGAACGGAATGAGAGTAACTTTCCCAAAAGTTCTTCTATCTGTACATTTACCAAGTTGTGAATGAAAGAAAGGAGAAATTTATGGAAGAATGGAAGTTTATGGATAAGAAATGAAAACTTAGTGGTTGGCTAATTCCATCGTAATTCTATCGGGGACACTAAGGGATCTGGAACAGCAATCGAATCGAATGGACAATGTCTTGAAGGGAAGGTATAAGATGTACATTATTAAGACCAAAGTATGAGTAATGTAATGTAATCGTATAAAATTAGCTGATTCTGAAGTCTAGATTAGGAAACGAGTTATTAAGGTAGTACGAGAGCTTTGTTACCTGGTCTGTAAAAGAACTGTGATAGTCGCAGAAGATATAAAACGCAGAATGGCAGTGGGGATGCATCCGTTTCTGAAGTAGAGAAATTAATTAATATTGGATATCATTTGTAATGTAAATGTTAGAAAGTATTTTCTGAAGGCTTTTGGATGAAGTGTGTGCCTGTACGAGAGCGACAGTGAGCAATAAACAGTCCAGAGAAGAATAGACCAGAATCCTTTAAAATGGGTTGCTACAGAAGAATGCTTAAGATTTGATGGGTATAATGCGTAACTAATGAGCAGGTAAACTAATGATGAGGTACTGAACATAATTGGGAAGATCAGAAATTTACAGTATATCTTGCCTAAAAGCAGGAATCGATTTTTGGTGCACATACTGAAGCTTGAAGGAAACAAAAATACAGACTGGAAGGAAGTATGTGGAGTGTAGTTCATTTAGTTTATTACTTAGTCCTGGGATGTTCTGATATCATAAAGGTAACTGATATTGCATACTAATGGTTGAACAAAGAATTACTGGCAGATTCTGAGTACTTCCTGTTAAACATTGTTTGCTAAAATGTATCTCCTGTTTATTTGTTTTCTCAAACTGAGGGTGTTTTCCAAGCTCTCTCAAAACTGGTTCCCCCCCCCCTTCCACATTTACATCTTCATAGATACTCTGCAAATCACATTTAAGTGCCTGGCAGAGGGTTCATTAACAACTTTCATAAATTTACCGTTCTATGCTCTAATAGCGCGCGGGAAGAAAGGACTCCTAAATCGTTCCGTTTTCGATCTGACTTCTCTTATTTTATTGGTATGGTCATGTCTCTTTAAGTAGGTAGGTGCTAGCAAAATACGAGGCGCGTCCAGAAAGTAAGTTCAGTTTGGTAATAAAATGAAATTGTACGCAGATACAGAAGAAATTTTTATTGCTCAAAATTCTACAACTCTTAACCTACTTTTTCACATAACTGCCGAAATTTTGTAGGCACTTGTCATAACGTGCCACAGGTTTTTGCATGCATCCTTCACAGAAGGTTGCCGCCTGTGTATTCAACCATGTGGTAACAGCTCTTTATAATTGTTGAAGTTTTGACCACCAAGGACAGATTTTAAGTTTAAGAAGAGATGGAAGTCGCCAGGAGAGAGGTCCGTGCTGTATGGAGAATGACCAAACAGGTTCCATTGAAATTTCCGTAAGAAGCATTTCGTGAAAGAACATGTTACCACATGGTTGAATACACAGGCGCCGGCCGCGGTGGCCGAGGGGACTGAGGCGCTCCAGTCACGGTCGTCCCGGCCACTACGGTTGGGGGTTCGAATCCCCCCTCGGGCATGGATATTTGTGCCGTCATTAGTCTTAGTTAGTTCATAAGTAGTTTGTAAGTTTAGGGACTGATAACCCCGTAGTTAAGTCCCATAGACTATACAAACATTTGAACATTTGAATACAACGGAATAACCAAACGGAACTTACTTTCTTGACGCGCCTCGTATTTTCACATTCAGAAGTAAAAGTCGGTGATTGAAACTTCGCAAACAGATCACGCCGCAATAAATAACGTCTTTCTTTTAATGATTTCCAACCCAATTCGTGCAACATTTCCGTGACCCCCCCCCCCCCCCCAAGGTAACGTGATAAAACAAAACGAGCTGCCATTCTCTGAACCTTCTCAATATCTTCCGTCAGTCCCACTTGGTAAGGGGTCTCTTTGGTGGAGCTGGTGCATCTTCGAAGCGTTTTGCCAATGAAACGTAATCTTTGGTTCGCCTTCTCCACAATATTTTCTGTGTTCTCTCCAGTCTAAGTTGTTCGTAATTGTAGCTCCTAGGTATTTCGTAGAATTTACGACCTTAATGTTTGACTGATTTATCGCGTAATTGAAGTTCATCGGATTTCTTTTAGTGATCGTGTATATTACTTCACACTTTTCTTTATTTAGTGTCAATTGCCAATTTTCGCACCATGTAGAAATTTTGTCTAAATCGCTTTGCAGTTGCTTTTGATCCTCTGTTAACTTCACTAACCGATAAACGACAACATCAACCGCAAATAGTCTAAGGGAGCTATTCAGATTGTCTCCTAAATCGTTTATAAACACAAGAAAGAGTAGGGGACCAATAACACTTCCCTGGAGAACGCCAGATATCACTTCTGTTTTACTCGATACCTCACTGTCAATTACAACCAAATGTGTCCTTTCTGATAGGAAATCGGGAATCCAATCGCACAATTGGGAAGATATTCCAAAGCACGCAATTTCATTAGAAGCCGCTTGTGGGGTACAGTGTCAAAAGCCTTCCGGAAATCCAGGGATATGGAATCGATTTGAGATCCATTGTCGATGGCACTTATCACTTCATGTGAATAAAGGGCAAGCTGTGTTTCACAAGAGCGATACTTTCTGAATCCGTGTTGACTGTAGGTTAATAGGTCGTTCTCTTCGAGGTAGTTCATAATGTTCGAACAAAGTATATGTTCCAAAATCCTACTGCAAATCGACGTCAATGAGAGTGGCCTGTAATTTTGGGGATCACTCGTATAGCCTTTATTGAATATGGGAGTATGTGGGGTAAAAATCGCAGATTAAGACCAAGAGACTAACAAATAAGCAGGTTCTAATGGATGTGTGTTTTTGTTATACAGGACGGAGTAGTGTGGAGAACTGAATGTAACGAGTTTTCTGACTGAAGACCACAATAAACAGTAACTGTAAGGGTACCGTTGTGAAGCAACCAACCGAGTATCGGAATTCCAGTTCGGTTCTACAGACAGCGCTCTTAGGTCTTGATTTCTTTCATGGTATGCACGTGGCGTGATTGTTCGTCCAGAGAGAAAATTTTCTGTCGTCAAATAATTACGAAGTTTGATAAGGTTTGTATGTGTGAAAATTACCTACCTTTTGTCGTACGATCTGTGAAGTGACATGGATAAAGGGGAACAGTCAGGCTCCATATCCCTAGATTTCTGGAAATAGTTTGTAGCTCTACCTTTCTGAAGAATTTTAACCATGGACATTTTCTCAGATTTGTTTGTAGACAGAGGACTTCAGAACTCGTTGTTTTCTCTACACATATGAATGATTTGAACGACAGGCTAAGAAGTAATCTAGTACTACAGGATGACGTCGTCGTTCAGTATAGAAGGATACAAGATGATTTGACAAGAACGTATATGTTATTGATGAATGTCAGCTTGATATTGAAGTACAAAAAATGTTCAAATGTTTGTTAAGCTTATGGGACTTAACTACGTCGTCATCAGTCCCTAAACTTACAAACTACTTATGAACTACTTACGAACTAGGACGGCACAAATATCCATGCCCGAGGGGGGATTACCCCCGACCGTAGTGGCCGTGCAGACGGTGACTGGAGCGCGTTAGTCCCCTCGGCCACCGCGGCCGGCATTGAAGTACAAAAAGCAAGTTAATGCTCGTGAGTAGGACAAACTGCCATTCGTAGGATACAACACTATTGAATCGTGCAGACACACTCCTTTTTACTAAATATGCAGAGATAAATTTGCAGAGGGATGTGTAAAAAGCAAATCATGCCGATAATAGGAAAGGCAAATGGTTGTTTCAGGATAATTAGGATGTTTCTAGAAGAGTGTAGTTCACATTTCAACGAAAGAGTGCGTTGATCACTACTAAGACCCCTTCCTTGAGCACTTGCATGGGATGCCCACCTGGTCGAATTAAAGGAAAATACTGAAGCTAACTGCAGGTTGCCACATTTGATCAAGACGCGATTATTGAGTCAAACGATAATCACTAGACGGGAGAAGACTTTCTTACCGCGAAGAACTACAGAGGAAATCTAGAGGACTGACATTTGAAGCTGACTGCTTAAATATTCTACTGTCGAGAACATACATGTCTCCAAAGACCCATGGAAACCAGAGAAATTAGTGGTCCTGTGAAGGCATACAGAGAACTGATTTTCATCCGATCTACTTGCCAATGGAACGGGAAAAGAAATGACGCGTAGCGATACAATGAAACCCCTTGTCACTTTCCGTATAGGGTATTTAGGTGTCTATCTGCAGATTTTGACGAAGATATTCATAAAAAAAAAAAAAAAAAAAAAAAAAAAAAAAAAAAAAAAAATAACTTCTTCCTAGGTTCTTCAGTGATACAGTTTAGGTAACAGATATGGTTATTCACCTTTCAACTGTTTTAAACTAAACAGACATTTACATTGTGCGGCTGCACATTGTCCCAATGGCAACATTTTAGGGGGTGAATCTACTTGTACAAAGTTTTACTTAACAGATTTTTGGGAGAAAGACATGGTAGAAACAAATTCAGTCTGTAACTATTCCGTAGAAGTACTTTGGATTTTAATTGGAGGAAATGCACATAATTATCAGAAGATATCTGATTATTTACTGTGCAGTGCTCTCCTAAACACGAAAAAAATCCTTCATTGGCAGAGCGTTGCGTGTTGCTAACATAAGTCTCAGAGACATGTGGTATCCAGGTCAGTACACCGTCCACATTCTTCAAAGAGGCGGCTGTTGTCCTGCACGATAATGAGTCGTGATTGATATGGCACACAGGAAGAGCAATAAAACCAGCTCGGTAGTCACGTGGTCGTGTTAATTACACTTGTTACAACGATCGGTACATCTTAACGCTTAACCTCAGACAACAATCAAACAATATTTGATTAACGAGATATCCTTGAACAGAGCACGCCGACTTTATCTGTATCATATACAGAACATACAACAATATTTGGCTGTCTTTAAAAAAAAGTAATGAAATAGCAATTTCCTGAAAGTACCGGGTGATCCAAAAGTCAATATAAATTTGAAAATTTAATAAATCACGAAATAATGTAGATAGAGAGGTAAAAATTGACACATATACTTGAAATGATATGGGGTTTTATTAGAACCAAAACAAAGTTAAAAAAATGGCCGACAGATGGCGCGTGATTCAGGTTTTGTATTTGTTACCGTGACGGGTGAGAGGTAAGCCGATATGTTACAGAATCGCATCATCTTCAGCCTGGCTGATAAACACCTGCTGCAACGCATGATTTTTATGCAGGATGGTGCTCTATCCCACATTGCTAGACGCGTGAAAGAGCTCTTGCACGCGTCGTTTGGTGATGATCGTGTGCTCAGCTGCCACTTTCCTCATGCTTGGTCTCCCAGGTCCCCAGACCTGTGTTCCGTGCGATTATTGGCTTTGGGGTTACCTGAAGTCGCAAGTGTATCGTGATGGACCGACATCTCTAGGGATGCTGAAAGACAGCATCCGACGCGATTGACTCACCATAACTCCGGACATGCTTTACAGTGCTGTTCACAACATTATTCCTCGACTACAGCTATTCTTGAGGAATGATGGTGAACATATTGAGCATTTCTTGTAAATAACATCATCTTTGCTTTGTCTTAATTTGTTATGCTAATTAATGCTTTTCTGATTAGATGAAGCGCCATCTGTCGGACGTTTTTGAACTTTCCTTTTCTTCTTCTTCTTCCTTTTTTCTAATAAAACCCCATATCTTTCCAAGCATGTGTGTCAATTTTTACTTCTCTATCTACGTAATTCCGTGATTTATTAAGTTATGAAATTTATACTGACTTTTTGATCACCCAGTATATATTCACTTATGAAGTAATAATAATTTCCAACCCATGCCAGTACGGAGGGCTCTTTTCACAATGTGCAATTCTACTGTAGTCAAGTGTGATAAAATAGAACACCTTTATCAAAGTTTTCTCCTATCTAAACGGAAAAAAGTAAGTGGATTCCATGTAAAAAATTAAAAATAAATATAAGAAATAAGTAAAAAATAATAAAAGAATAAAAAATAAAAAAAATCCGTAATGGTAGAGTAAAACATTTTTTCCACTGCATAATGTCTTGAAAAACTGCTTTCCGTTCAATGATTCATGGCAACAATGTCTCCCATTTTTAGTTCATCGATGAAATCTGTTCGTCATATAAGCTGCAGAAAACTAGTTGCTTCAATTTTTGTTTCATTTACAAGACCAGATCCTTTCACGCTTAGGAATTCGACATTCATTAACGGGTCAGACAACTTCTCTGGCGGCCAGAAGCAATTAACATTTAGCTCAACGCTGCAGCGTTCTCGAATTATTTATGCCCACAGTTATGTATTCCGTCCTTCCGAGACCGTTAATATTCGTGTCGCTAACGAGAATTCGCAAGTTCCAGTCACGTTATAATCATAATAGGCGAAAAATGGAAATACTTTATCCTGATACGTTCTTAATTTCCGGTCCACATTGTTGTTGTGATGCGAGACGGTGTTTATGAGACATTTGGCATTCATTTTCACGAGCTAGAGCCTGCTACAGCGTGAAGACTCATAAGCGAATTAGTGACGCACATGACGAGCAATAGTGTACACGTTCTGATAGCAAATTTGAGGCGTGGAATTCTTGCAGATGAAATAAAGAAAGCCACCACACACACAAACACACACACACACACACACACACACACACACACACACACAGAGAGAGAGAGAGAGAGAGAGAGAGAGAGAGAGAGAGAGAGATAAAAAAGGCTGAGAGAGAGAGAGAGCATTCCACAAACCAAGCATATCTGATGACGTGCTTGTAAGAAATCGAAAATATCACTATGCTCTTGAACACTACGTGCTACACTGATTCAGTTTCACGTTAAAATTCACTGACGACCTGAGGCGAGCGTGTTTTACAAAGTGTCAAACAATGACTAGGCTGCGGCCCTAAACCATTGGTCTGTAAAATGCATAGTATATTTGATACTGCAGTCTGCATATCACTTGCAGACCTGTTGGTTTTATTATTTAGTACGATGAAAAATTTTGAAATGCAGCAGATCTTGTTACGAAACCGATAATCGATGCCATGAAATAGTAAACAATATACTGATGATATTGATGAATGAACTAATAAAATCCTGTTAGCGTCTGTCTAATCAATAAATAGCCCTGACAAAACATATCACTGTGCCATTTAGTACTAATTGTGGTTATAGATTTGTAAACATGGAATGGCTGACATATTCGAAAATCAGGAAGTTAGCAACATTGTTTAGAGGCTGGACCCAAATCCACATGGGAGTGACAACGAATCGCTGTGCTTCTTTGTTGAAGCAAGTTAATTCAGTATACGAAGGGTAGTCTACTAAAAACGACCTCAGTACGTCTCACCCAATGGCTGTAATTTAAGTTCGAGCCGGACGAAACAGTAGAATTCTCACATTCAACAAAATTATGGAAGGAGATGTGCCTTTCACCAGAACTGTGGAAGGAGATCATTGTGAGTTCGTGTTCGAGTAATGAAGAACATATGTATCACGACGCGTCTTGAATAGGATCACTGTACTCATTGATACTACCTATCTGTTGAGACAGTGGGTGTCGACAAATTGTTTTACAGACACTACGTATCAAAAATCCAAGAAGCTCAAAATATGTGCCACATCAAAATGTATGTTGTTCTGAGAGCCTTAATGGTCGTTGGTTTCACCTCCACTAAAGGAATTAGTTTTCTGCTTAAAACTGACAATAGCTAACACCTAGATTAATGTGCCTTGATAGGTATGTATTCCACAAATTAATGTTCTTAGAAGCTGTCGAGAAAAGAGCATCGCGGTGGAATCGCCGAGCGGTCTAAGGCGTCTTGCTACGGAGTGCGCGATTTCTCCACGTCGGGAGTATGTTTCCTCCCTCTGGTATGGGTGTGTGTGTTGTCCTTAGGTCAGTTTAAGTTTGTTTAAGTAGTTTGTAAGCCTAACAACAGATAACCACATCAGTAAGTCCCATACATTTCCAAACATCTGAAACATTGGAGAAAAGAGCATGCGATGTTATCACCTGATCAGATGATGTAGAATTACACTGGTGTGTACTTTATGGAACCGAGAGAACGAAATATTGTTACGAATGAAAGAAACTACAGAAAAGGCAGTTAGTTTAGTACCTGTCATACCGTCACGAAATCTTAACTTGGCGCCGGAAGAAGAACAATAGCAACACAGAAATTTATGTGGACAGACAGACAGGCTAACTATGGATAAGTGTAGACCAATACAAATTAAGTCGACTGACTAATAACATTATATGTTATTGCCTTTAGTGTTAATTGTAGCAGTAATAATAATACTAAAAATAATATAGCTTGTAGTGTAACAAGTTACCTACATTCCTCGTGAACGACCCATAATTTATGTTTGGGGTAAATTAGAAGTTATAAGGACAGGTACTGCCCCGGATATTTTGTTTGTCCTGGTGGACGTCCTACCAGTTATGTGATAAGTGCCAGAGATAATGAGCAAGTGGATCTGCATAAGTAACAATCTCTGTTACTAAGAACAAATATATGTACGAGTGTGAGATCCATGGACATGTATGTTCTCTCTTATTATTGATTATTGTATTTAGTTATGGACTCAGAACTGATTTAGTATAAGGAGATGTTTGAGAACTGTTAAACAGGCTAGCTGTGGTGAAATGTATTAGTTTGGGTTACAATAAAACCTTATGTTTTTATTCAGTACTAAAAGGTTAAAGAGCCTTTATTGATGAATACATAAATACAAGTCTCCTTCTTCACTATCCACCTGATACCTTCTGTGCCTAATCAAGAAGAAGCTACTTTGAGACGAATAGTTTTACTGGGCCTCTATTCTATAATTGTATTACATAAAAAATAAAATTCAACTGACATAACAAAGACAATATTGTGGCAGTTCACATAAAATTTACACGGTTTTACCACAAGCTCTGAGATAACATCGAACATGTGGTTTATCCCAAACGAGATGAGAGGGGTCTATATGATGAAACAATGCGTCTTTTGCTGTGTTGGCAACTGAAGAGGGAGCCATTGCTGAGCAACTGAATATGTCTTCATCAGGTTTGGGGAGAACGTTATAAAATAAGGGTTTTTTGCTTTTAACAGTTATTACTGCATTAATAACATGATAAAGGAGTAAGACCGCTGCAATATAAGTTATTGTCGTGATATTCATACTCGTTTGATTTGCAGAGTGAATATGTAAAATCGAATCTCTATCGTGTGCAAGCCTCTTCATCTCTGCTGCAATCCTGCATCCATTTCAAACTTTTTATTGGTCTACATCTAAAATTGTTTTTTGACTGATCGATGTTCTGCCTCCTTTATTTCCAATCTTTCTGCAATTTCTTCAGTCATAATCTACATTTAAAAATCGATGTTGAGGCCGGAGTGTACACCTACCCTTGACTTACTGTCTAAAATCTAGTTGTGAATATCCCTCTTATTACTATTTTAATCAACCTTAATTGCATTTATTGTCTCCAGGCCTCTCTCGAAAATAAAATTTTATTTCATCTTACTAAAAGTAATTGTCAGTGTTTAAACTAATATCTGTGAACGATGCGGCTTCCTCTTTTATAAATTTCCCCCATTTCATATTCCCCTGCTATTATTCCTACTGTTTCTATTCTTACCATTGAATTGGGTTCTCTCATCATAATTGAACTTTCATCTGATATTAACTATGTGAATAATTAATTTTATTTCATCATACGTTCTTTCAGTATAAACTCGTACTTTACGATAAATGTCGGTTTCGTTTCTATCTTGTCTACGATAGTGAGTCAACTATGCTGTTCCGGTGGCTTACCTCCATACATATTTCGTAATTCATTGTTAGATCTACTTCTACAATACCCAAAAAAGATTTTGTGTTTATAACCCTGCAAGCACGTGACCAGAAGACCTTTTTCTCGTGCCACCGAATTTTTAAGTCCTGCTATATCTAATTACAATTTTTAAATAGTCTATTCAAATTTTTTGATCAGGCTGATCGACTAAGTGATCTAATATCGCATGTTTTGATCCTAGAATTCCAAGTTATGATTTCTTCTTTGGAACATATTGAGTAGCCCAGTTTGAAGATCAAAATGCGGGGCTATATTACCTCATGAATATTTTATCCGAAATGCATGCAATCATTATGTAACCATACTGCGGAGATGCATGTCATTGTTTATTATTGTAATTATTCTTGTGACATAAACATACAGGCACATGTACATACATTTTACACAGTTATGGTTAGATTAATTTTTACCTAAACTTGGTCATTTTCTGTAGGTTGTTAAAGATCCTCTTTTATGTAGGAATTTGGGTTCAGTCTACACTAAATAATGTGCCGAATAATCTGATCTTCTCCATAATGACAGCCAATATCATTTAGATGTTTCATGACAAGTTAACTTTTGATCTTGTAACTCCAGATCTCAGTCTTTTCAGGGACTTCCAAGTTAGCCATTCCTCTTCATGATCAGTAGGTAAAGCTGCAACAACTCTTTTCCAAGCAGGATGCGGTTGCGCGTGCAGTTCATGCCCGTACAGAGGATGGTTTACTTCCTGTTCCACTGCCTTTGTTTCCTTGTTTGCAGCTATTCCTTTCAGAACAAGTGGTGCTATTCCTGCGAGGTGGTGAAACCATTCGAGTGGAGAGGATTTCGAGCAAACTGTTATAATTCGGCAGGTTTCGTTGAGAGCTACATCTACCTGTTTGGTATGAGTTTAATCATGTCAGACAGGACAGACATACTCTGCCGCAGAATAGCATAGTGCCGTTGCAGATGTTCGGACTGCTTCAACTTCACTACCCTACTGTGATCATGCCAGTTTAAGTAGGTGACTGTTACTGGCGGATACTTTCACCTTGCAGTTCATGCCGTGCTTTTTGAATGTTAGATATCTGTCAAGTGTTACTCCTAGTCTCGCAATGTTCTAGTTCAAAC
Organism: Locusta migratoria; assembly: GCA_026315105.1. Lineage (NCBI taxonomy): Eukaryota > Metazoa > Arthropoda > Insecta > Orthoptera > Acrididae > Locusta > Locusta migratoria. The sequence goes on from CM048744.1 coordinate 279,293,773, forward strand.
TCCTACCATACTATCTATAAATTGTGTGTAGCTCCCTGACGGCTGATCCTTTCACACCAAAAACATATTCACCTGAGCTTTTTTGATGGCCACAGTAAATGATTATTTTTATTGACATAGAAGGCATAGCACAGCCCAAGAAGAACTGCTACGAGAAGTAAGCAGTCAGCACCAGTGCTATATACTGTGCAGACAGGAGACACTTGTCCTTTTTATTATGCTTATGTTTCTTCTTGCTCTCATCCGTTCGCAGCACAACAATAACAATTTCTTCAGGCCTCTGCCTCAATGACAGTTATAATAGCCATCCAGGCTGTTTCCTCTGCAACTTCTGAAAACTCTGCTACTTCCCTAGAGAAGGCATCTGTTTATCAGACTTCTGCACATATACCTCTCAGTTCTGAATGCAGCTACTGTGGCTTTGAAGTAAGCAAGCAACTACACCACTTCGAAGTATATGTTGGGGGTGTGTTAATGCACAGCAGTGTTAGTAGGAAATCAGGAGACACCAAGAATTAATGCTGTACAAAAAAAAAAAAAAAAAAAAAAAAAAAGTCTGGGCCACTTTATGTCCTGGTGGGTGACATGTGGCCCAAAACGTAGAGTATGGACAGTCCTACCTTGGACAACAGAAAGCTGTGAGGAAATTTTACCTGACTCAGTTCACTTTAGGCTTCCTAGTAGGCAAATCATCACGATTGAAATTAGAATATGAAATGTATATTGCAATTATGGTACAACTTTCAATAAGACGATAACAAATGGTTTTGACACATAACGCAGTTAACAAAATTAATACGTGGACAAAGTGAAAAAATTTCAAAAAATTTTGGAAGGAGGAACATGATAACTGAACAATAAATTAGATGGCCAAATGAGCACCAAATGTACTCTTTCTAGCAGGTAGTTTAACAACAGGAAATTATGTTACAATTATTACGTCAGAAACTAAACGTATTAATTTCTATATAGGTGGCATATCCAGATTGAGGATGCTATCAAAGAAATAAAAAGTAACACGTATACAATTGAGTTATGCAATCCGGTGTCAACCTGATGTCAGCCTTTAATATTTGTTGCTTCCTGCTGGTTAGTTCATTGCACAGTTTGTAAACACATGGGACCAGTTAGATGGTATAAGCATCTTGAAAAAAAAAATGTATCGCTTTGGTATTGGTACATCAGAAACGTTTAAGTAAGATTAAACATGGTTTTGTATCACACGATGTAGTAACAAAACAGTGACTAATTACACAAATACAGGATTACTTAGCTTCAAAGAATGAAGTAGCATTTGCCTAAAATCAGTTAGGACAATAACTGAGATAGGAATAGTGCACCACCACAATGAACAGTCTGTAATTCGCTGATGAGAAGACATTACGAGCATAATATACTTATGACTTTCTTATTGCCAGTATCTTCTTGTGTTCATTCTATGTCAGTTTGTAACACTCCTGATGGTTGGTTTAGCTTCGAAGCAGCTTGCAGCACAGCTAGTAATACTCAGTAACACGTCACAGATTAATTATGTTTATTGCAATATCCTAACTCCATTCATTAACCACTGCAAAGCCCAACCTACAGAAATGGGCCTCTTTGAGAGGGTTTAATTTTCACTGTGTGTGTGTCTCTAATAGATGAAAGCATCAGAGATGGCCTTCGCTTCACAAAGATATATAGCACAAGAGAAATGATAGTAGTGAATCCTAGGGGATCCAGAAAAAATTAAAGTTCGCGAGCAATATACCAAATTTTTAAAATAATTACAGTCACTAATCCCTATGTCAATTAATTAACCGTTCCGTTATGATTTTACTATAATCATGAAGTAAGAGAAATGTTTCTTTTCCCTATTTATTAAGATGTATGGTAAGGACAAACACTAAATGCAACACTACTAGAAACTTAGTCAGTATGCTAATGTCAGAAGTTGACAATCAATAACAATCTTAATCTATTTATTTATTTATTCTGTATGCTTAATGATAATTTATTTCTTTCTGTCCGTATTTAAATACCCCAGAGGATATCTCCTTGCACCTTCAGCAGAATTGCTTTTGTCAATGATTAGAAAGATACCACGAACAGCAAAGATATTTTTTTCTGCCTTGTATCGACGGGAAATCTTTTACATAAATCAAAATCAGGATTTGTCTTCCTATACCCCGAATAACTGTTGTCAATGCGTTTTGATCTAAACGTATTGTTACAATATGTTATCTTAATTTCAACTTACATCTTCAGCTTTGCACTTTTCTTTTCTGGTATAAATCTAAACAGTCATCAGCTATTCCTCCTACGTTATGTTTGTTTATAAATATTAGTTCGACCCATCAACAGGTGTTTTATACGGACGTCCATGTGGAGAGCATCAATTAGAATTCACTATTCACTTTTATAGCATACACTTTCCTTGATACCTCAATACTCAATACTCAAACTGTACTTTGTTAAGACGGTTGTACTTAGGAGTAGTTAAGCATTCTGACGAAGTGAATGGGAAATAAATTGACTGATTGCAGTTATAAAGAATATTGCAAAAAAATGTAGCAGCCGAGGGATTTTCCTAGACCTCGATTCCCTGTTTCATTACATAAATAATACTTCGATGTCATTATCTCATGCTTCCTGGACAGGTAATGGGCTACGTTCCTGTTTTCTCTACTGTACAAATACTGGAATGTAAAACTGAGGACATAAAAATATATAAGGACCAGTATTATAAAATTCGTCGGAGTAGGTCGATCAACATTAGCTCGTCTCTTCATGTTGCCGTTCACTGGCAACGGACACGTTTGGTCCACATGATACTATGGTTGGAGTAATACTTGATAATAATAATAATAATAAAACATAAGTCCGTGTATTTTACATGAAAGTAATTGCTTTGTACCTCAAGCCACGTTTTAACAGAGAGAAACAAATCAGTAATGAATCAAAACCACAAGAGGGAATTGTACGTAATTCGGTGAAATCAGAGTATCATTACATTTTAAAACAACGGTTCCGGGAATTACGTAGAGTAAAACATACATTCCAGTACCTGTATTAGTTCTAAAAGCGCAAAAGTGAGATTTTGATTAGTTGGTTGACGAAGTGGAAGACGTACATAATCGTTATTGCATCATCAGTTTGTAATTTGCGATAATGTTTTGCAGCAATGTGTAAGCCTACGTCGTAATATGCTTGATGAAAGGCTGCTTATGATAGTAACATACATATTTCACCACTGAGAAGGCAATTAGCGTGCCTTCTGATATTGGAGGACTTCAATATGTTAGTGATTTTGAATGCAAGAACGTGGCTATCGTGAGGTGTGCGCAATGTTTCTCTTCGTCTTCGTTTTAGTCATTTTATCTAAATCCCTCATCCGCAGATTCCGGACTTACATGAGCAATATTAGGTGTGTAAGATACACAGAGGGTTTTTGCCACTGTAGATTGAAAACATTATGTCATACTGACGTCACTGATTATGAATTCCCCTCCTACATATTTATATCTTATTACCCAGTTTTTTCTACTAGAATGACAGGTCTGGCATGGAGATGAGATAAGCCATTGTGTTTTCTTTGTTCTCTCTTTAATGATGATGTAACATTCTGAGCATGGTTTCATTAGATTCCGAAATATGGACATCAAAGTTGTCCTGTGGTAGTACTTATTTATTTATTTATTTATGTATACATTCATTTTACCTGACAAGATAAGGGCCTCTCTTACACCTAAGCAGGCTTAGTGAAATGGCACAATTTGTGTAGTATATCACAAACATAAGTACGATACAAGTTCTACAGTTAAAATAGTGCAGAGTTTTGCTAGAATGTACTTGTAATAATAATATACAGATAATTATAATCATGAAAAAGATAATAATAATAATAATAATAACAATAATAATAATGATTTTGTAAAAGATAGTAAACATCTTTTATATCATGAACGTCAGTCCCATTACTACTTATGAACTGCCTCGCTTTGTTGTTGGAGATAATGAGTTATTCAGATCGAGCAGACATAAGACGATAAAATGGAATGAAAGAGATATAGAAAAGGCTATTTTGCTTTAATTGCAGCAGCATATTATTTAAATCGCCCCCTGTGTTTACTACATCTGAATCTACGTAAATACTGTGCAAATCACAACGAAGTACATGGCAGAGGGTTTATCGACCCGCTTTTGTGATATTTCTCTATCGTTCTATTCTCTAACAACACGCGGGAAAAGGAACATCTAAATCTTTCCGTTTCCGATATGATTTCTTTTATTTTATTAAGACCATGTCTCGCTATGTAGGTTAGTGCTAACAAAACAAGTTCGTACTCGGAAGAGAAAGTTAGTGAAAGGAATTTAGCAAATAAACCTCGCAGCAACGAATAACGCCTTTCTTTTAATGATTTTCACCCCAATCCGTGCATCATTTCCCTGACACTGTCTCCCCTATATCGCAATAATACAACGAACTGCATTTCTCTGAATTTTCTCTAAATCCTCAGTCAGTACCACCTGGTGTCGATCCCATAATGCGCAACAATTCTCTAAAATAGGACGCACAAGTGTAGTGTAAGCAGCTCTTCAGTAACACTGTTGCATCTTCTGTTATGCTAATGAAAGGTACCCTTTGTTACGCCTTTCCTACAATATTTACTACGTCTTATTTCCAATACCAGTTGTTCGTAATTATTGTTCCTAAGTATTTAGTTGAATGTACGGCCTGAAGATTTGACTGATTTATAGTTCAAATGATGTTTAACGGATTTCTTATAGTTCTCATATGGATGACTTCACAGTTATAATTATTTAAGGTCAAATGCCATTTTTGCAATATGCAGATATCTTGTATAAATCATTTTGCACTTTCTTTTGATCTGCTAATGACTTTAGTAACCGATAGATGACATTAGCGAACAATCTAACATTCTCGACATGTAACAGTCAAAATCATTTTTAAAGCTAAAGAAAAGTAGTGCCCCTATAACACTTCCTGGTGAATGCCAGATAACATTTACAGTAAAATATATGTATGGGACGTAGTTCTAGAGGACGGAAGATCTTTTCTTGAGTTGAAAAAAAAAAAAAATTTTGGGCTAAGAATCTACTGCTATGAAGTGATATGAAAGGAAGCAGTGATAAGACAAATACAGAAATAAATTAATGACTGTAGTAAAAAGTGGCAGGATTCTGTCCAAAGAGGGCCAGTCAGCATAATATTACGAAGAGCTTGTAATTAAAAATCCAAGGGAAAAAGACATATCAGACCTCGTCTGCCATAGCGCAGACACGTAAAGGGCGGAAATGGTGTATACATCAGCAACTTGAAATAAACGAATAACAGTGGCATTAGATATCATTATTTGAAACATATTATCAGAATTCGACTAATACTCAAGGCACTGGATTGATAATTTTATTAGGACGCCTGTTTCCAGCATTTAAACCGTGGCTATAGTTGGAAATGAATATGACTGCTTCTTAGGCACAATTTACTCATCTTAGGGAGCGATCGTAGTTTATAAATGAAAGGACATATGTCAGGATCGCAAATTTTTTATTCTATTTATTCACGACGACCAGTTTCCACACTCTATGGTGTCATCTGCTGTGTAGGAAACATATACATAAAATTTGGTTACATGCAGTTATTAAAAGTTAAGCAGAAAATCAAATGAAACAATATCAAAATTTCTATGAAAACCGGTTACATACCTCATTGACAAAAATTGTTAATAACAATGCTCCAAATAAAATTTGGTAGGTGTTCTGGTTGATATTTATATATAAAATCATGTGCTGCTGGATAGTCCAAAATGAAATAGGTAGATGGTCGACTTATTAAAACAGTAAAATTTACATAACAGATAATTGATTAAATGATATTGTTGTAAAATTGTACCTATTATTCTACTATCACATATCGAGAAATGTCAATAAATACAATTTCACTTATAGTGACGCACTCTAGTGGCACTCACAGAAACATTTGTCAGTATTTACGACACAGCTATAAGTTTTATTTAGGTGTTCAACCAGATATGTGCACAATGCTGGTCATTAAAATGTATATTTTACTGTTTTATCTTTGATCAGCTATCTATTTTATTTTTGACATGATTTTATATATAAATATAATAATTTCAGACTTAAACTGGAAAGAACACGTAGATAATGTCGTGAGAAAGGCGAACCAGACACTGCCTTTTATTGGCAGAACCCTTAAAAGATGCAACAGAACTACAAAAGAAACTCCATACACTACACTTGTCCGTTAAATTTTGGAGTATTGCTGCCCAATGTGAGATCCTTAACAGGTGGGTTTGACGGAGGACATCGGAAGAGTCCGAAGAAGGGCAGCTCGTTTCGTATTGTGACGATACAGGGAAGACAGCGTTACGGAAATGATACGGGATCTGGGATGGAAATCATTACAACAACGGCGCTTATCGCTGCGGCTTGGGCTACTTACGAAACTCCAATCGCCAACATTCTCCTCCGAATGCGAAAATATATTGTTGATTCCCACTTACATAGGTAGAAATGATCATCAGAATAAAATACGAGAAATCAGAGCTCGAACGGAGAGATTCAGGTGTCCTTTCCTCCCGCGTGCTATTCGAGAATGGAATGGGAGATAAAATAGTATAACGGTGGTTCGATGAACTCTGCCAGGCACTTAAATGTGATTTGCAGAGTATCCCATATAGATGTAGATCAAGCAGTACAACTACGAGATTTTATGTGGAGCATTATTATAAGGAGTATTTGCCAATGAGGTATGTAACCGTTTTCTTAGAAATTTTGCTGCTTCAACTTGTAATAATTGCATGTAACCACATTTTTGTACATGTTTCCTACAGACCAGATGATGTCACCATAGAGTGGCGAAACCGGTCTTCGTGAATAAATAGAATTAAAAAAAATTGCGATCTCGGGCATTTGTCCTTCCATTTACTTCATAGGCAGTTGAGTTGTAAGATGACGTCTGACTCGATTGACTTCACCGTCTCTCAGTCTGATTTGAAGTAGCCGTCTCTGCCTACAGTAAGATCAGTACGCTGTGCTAAAGCTCTGTATAGGGAAAGTATGGCCATCGTTTTCCGCGCCGCTAGCCGCATTCTACAACTTGTCATTGGCTGAAATCGGGTGACTTGATTTTTTTCAGCCATGTTGGTCCTACACCTTGCATCCCAGTATTAAGAATGTTCGTACGTTTCGAACTGAATAATGCCACAGCGATGCGCTGGGTGTTTTCGTAAGTCAAGATGGAAGGTGAACATCGTAGTACTTCCACCTGAATTCAGAAACGTAGGAAGAAGAGTCGGCTGCCGAAAAGTTTCAGAGAAAACTGGGAGCCCAGAAGTGACCCTCGGTTTTGTGCTGAGGTACTTTTAATTCGTAATTAAAATTAATGGATGAAAGATTCACTGTCGATTGGATTACGCAGCAGATACCTACATGATTTTTAACTGCAATAAATTTGCGACGCAAATTCCTGCATTATATTTTGAGGTTAAATTATTCACATATCGTGTATTTTATTTGCAGGTAATTGCTGTAAACACACTACATTTTTGACTTATAACTGTGTATACTTAACAGATTCTCGTATAGATATGAATTTAATACATAGTTCCTGATGCAAGCTTCTCCCATTCTTGTATATATGGTTAGTGTATTATTACAGGAAACAATTGAAACAATAAAATATTGGATATGCAAATGAAATTGGTATTGATAAAAACATACAATTTCTTTGTTTTGGTTAAGTAATGTAGCGAGTATTCTCTTGTATTTTTCGTAGTTGATGTTAGGTTTTAGCACATCATATCCTAGAAAGTACTCAGTAAAAACTTGTCCATTTCTTAATTTACACTTTGATTCGATGAGGAAAGGTACATGGTTGGTTTGAATACTGGGCTACATTACAGGTCAGTCTGAATGTGCAGGTGAACTCTCTCCATGTGGGGCCATAAACTAAACGATTTTCTTAAAATGCCACGTCCGCATGGGCATAGCAGCGTGCACTACCCGCGTCATCCCGTGGGATGTAACACTCTTTATCTGGAGAATTGAATGAGTTATCGTTCTGCTTATAACCTTAAATAAAAATTAGATATCTTATCTACATTTCGCCCGTAGCTTTGTATGTGCTAAAATCAACCATATGCAAAGTATACGAAATGCCATTTTGGCCCACTTTAGGTTACGGTAGTAAAACTGAAAGTGGGCCTTTGCGATCGTATTTTGACAGCTCGACATTTAAATGAAAATAACGGCTTAACTATTCATCTGACAGAAAAATTGAATACCTTAATTTGTAGAGGAGAAAATTCTCTACAACTTTGCTCTCTTATGTTTTCTCCATATCTCGTAGCGTTTCAAAGATATTTGCAAAAATAATGGCGATTTTGGGATGTCTGTCTGTCTGTCTGTCCGTAACGTGTTCCCTGTTCTTAAGACGAACAATTCAACCGATCAACCAAATTTTACAGACATGATTGTAGGCCGCCAGAGACCAGAACCTCCGTTTTTCAAATTTTTCGGACAAAAAATACTGTAGTAATACCTAAAAAAGACGTTTGTAATACAACTGTAATTGCAAACGAACCGTTCATCTGATACGAAAATTGAATAACCTAATTGGTAGAGGAGAAAATTCTCTACAACTTAGCTCCGTTATGTTTTTCTCATATCTCGTATCGTTTGAGACATATTTGCAAAAATAACGGAGATTTGACACCCTCACGTGACATTTCTCGCGAAGAACTCTCTGTAGCATACTCCATCTTGTGCGTATTTGATGATTTTCTTATTGTAACTTACACGTTTGTCATTTCAAAGCAATGGCGCACTGAAGAATTAACAAAAACACATCGTTCTTCCTACGATAAATGATAATCTAGTGTCTACAGATGCCATATTAGCATCAGTTAACATAGGACTCATCTTGTGATTGATAGCGCGCCCGGACAGAGTGCTGAACGATCAGTGTAAAAAAAAAAAAAAAAAAAAAAAAAAAAAAAAAAAAAAAAAAAAAAAAAAACTAACAAATAGGATCAGCGTCCGCAAGGACAAGAACTTCCCATATATATAGTGTAGTGGGCAAGACGTTAGACTATGATGGCAAAGGTCGGTGGTTCGGAACCCGTCACTACCTACATTTCTTTTCCTAAAAGGGATTCATACACTCGTATTAATTATTGTTTTATTATTTAGATTATTATTTTGGTCCAAAATAAATGCAAAATGCAAAAACTTATAAAACTACAAATCTAAAGTGGGCCGTAAAACACGCCAGTGCAATTTTTTCGTTTGCGAACTGTTCAAAAGTTTGCGCAGTAGTTTGCTTAATTTTATACAGCACAGTATCTGTACGGAATAAGGAATAGAAAGTCAGATCATTATTGAGCGAAAATATCGCACTAGGCCTATAAGATGCGAAAAACGTAATTTTTTTCATCGAATACTTTTCTCAAAATCGACTGATAAATATTGTAAAACATCTCCATTAAAAGACTCATCAACAACAGTTTCAAGAAGAAGTTTCATGACCACTTGACAACACAAGGGCAAGGAAAAGCATGGCTTCTACTGTTAGAAGAGAAGAACGCACTTCCCAAACACCCACGAAGGGAAACTGTGGCAGCCTTTCGAAGAATTACTGGCCACGACTGCCTTGCGGAACACCTGTACAGGATTGGAATCTTACCCTCACCGAAGTGTGTTATATGTGAAAGAGAAAACAACATTATGAACTGGGAGCATCTCAGAAACTGTGAAAGACTGCAATATTGTGACGGGATGTCAGATGGTCAATTGCATTGGGAAGTTAGAAGACTAGTGACTATGTATCAAATGTCTGAGCATTAAATAAATAAATAAATATTGTAAGCGCTCGGAACGCTGTGGCGGTCAGTGTTTAAGTATCAGCGGAATAGGCCCAGCATTGCCGACGATGGCGAGCTGGCCGTACTTTCCCTATAAGGAGCTTCAGGCTTTGCCACCGTGACGCCGCCGTCCGCCGATGAAACCCAGGCGCGAGTGACGTCCGAGCCGAGAACGGCCACGGTGAGCAGGCGGGCGCGATGGTGGCTCTGTCTTGCGGCGTCCGGCTGAAACATTCCGCGGCGTTATTAATTATAGCGAACTGCCGCCGCGGACGACCGCCGCCGTATATTACGGCCCCCTGATTAATCATGAGGATTTTAACGTGTCTGCTAGACAAATGTCTTGTACAATATAGCTATAAATTATACAAAAAATATTGTTTGCATTACTAAATGCAAAATTTGCACGCTACGGAAAAAGTTATACGTACGATATTTTTTAAAGCGTCGTAATTAATTGCAGTTTTTTTTCCGTTTCGTATTTATATTTTGAAGAGTTTCCTCATCATTCTAGAAAGTGGGATTCTCATTCTGCTAAGCACACATTTTTTGAAGACATTTTTGTTCATTTGCATCTCGAAGCCGCATTTCACTGTATTACGGATAACAAAGCGGCCGGTTAAAGCGACAAGGAATGAAAATTATGAAACTAAGGCAATGTTACAATGTCGGAAAAGAAACCTATGTAGCCACGTACATTTTTTACTGAGTCACTGTGAAGCAATTTTTATCTTAAGGCTTAATAATCATTTAGTTTTATCGGACCCTTTAGCACTATAGACCATCAGTACCGTTAAGGCCACTCATAACAGATGACACGAGTTCATCGAAAATTAAAAATTCGGCATTGAATCGATATGAAATACGGAGTCGATTTATATAGGCGATAATGAGTTTCCAGTCGTCACTGTTAAGATTCTACCCCGCTACTGCTTTTCATAAACACTCCAAATAATCTGTGGATTACTATTTTCGGTAGTATACTACAACAACATCGCTACGAATATTACTTTTCTTGCCCAGGAAACACTGTATTATCTTAGGTATTATTCCAAGATATTTTCCGCGTGTGGAACGTGTAACAAAAGGAGAACACAGAATATACCAGAAATTAGCGTATGCCTAATTTATATCACTTTCTTCACGTTACTCACGGAAGCACCTGAAGGAACATACCTGAAGGATTGTCGGAGAATGTAACCAAGCGAAATACAAATGAATTGCTGATTTCAGAAGGGCCCTATGTGCATCTGACATAGTTTCGAGAAAACTGATGAAAACTGCTTTTAATAGTCTACAGGGCTTTCTCATAACTCTTTAGAGTGACCACGTGAGAGATACCACTATTGACAATATTTTGTCGATTTATTGACCACAGCTGAATATTTCTCTAAGGCATAGGGCTTTTCTGAAATAAGAGAGAAATATAAATCGTATATCCTTTACATCACAAAAATAATGAACATATTAAATATTAGAGTCAATTTTTCAGAATTCACAAAAACTGTTCGTGAAAAAAAAAAACTGTTTATCAATACTGGAAATCACAGATCACACATTCTTGCCTTTAGACTTTTCCCTTCCCGTGGTCTACGTCGTTTTATCTGAAGGAAAAGATCTTGTTCTTCATTAGTATTAAGATCCAAAAACTGTGCTGTAATTGATGACCAATCATCTTGACTAATGGATGAAAATCACTTAGAACTGCACGTACGGGGTTGTCCGATAGATTTCGCTACTATTAGCTTATTTCGGTAACTGGTATGCTCCAGTTCCTTTACTTTACCAATATGATTACGGATGCTTTATTTATATCGTCCTCCCGCCTTTTCTGACAGTCAAATAGTGTCAATGAAGTACGAGTTGTTATTGTTTAGAATTGTTGAGAGCAAAAGTGACATATTTCCTGGACTTCGGTCTCTTTAGAAATCAACGAGAATTTCTCCGCTGTATATTTACGGTATTTGATAAAACGTGAACGTTCTTTCTGCAACTCAACTAAGAATCCATCATCATATTGATAGCACAAAATGTCTAAGTATTGGACTTAGGGTCTTTCTGAAATAACCAATTCAAAAATGAACAATGCGAAATTAAGAACAAAATTATTTTCAGAGCGGACTGCTTGTTGGTACGACAAAATACAACACAGAAAAGCCTCAAACCCGCGTTGATCAGTAATACCCAGTCTAGTGTTGACCACCCCAGCTGAAGCCCACGTTGAAATACATGACCTGGGACATTAGTAACCTACAGCGGACTTGGAGGCTGCATCACGTCACACCCTAACCCCAAAAGACTTCTCATGAAAGGACAACCGGATTCTCCACTCGCATTGTATTACGACTGGTACGTTACATCCAAGATTAGCTCCCGCTTCTCACGACTAGAGCTGCATACACCTTACCACTAATTGAGGACGGGTATTCAGTGGGAGGGGTGGGATGCAGACCTGCTGTAAAGGGGGTTAGGGGAACTTTTCAGTTGTGAGAGGAAATCATTAGAAGGATAAATGTGAGTGAGGACATGCTTTCAAATATTTTGTTGTTTCGTCAACAATTCAAGTCTCTCTTCGATGCTATCTTCGATGAAACCACACACTTTGTTAAATCAAAACACAAATTTCTGCGAAACTACTTATAAACATAGGAATTCCGTTACTAATAAAGCAGTTTAATTAGTTCCGTCATGCATGACTGACGAGACGTTTTAAAGCAATTGCAGGAGCTAAGTGCATGAAACCAATGGGAGTGCAGAAATTCGTGTATTTATGCTCTCGGCGTCAACTGTAACAGTTATGCAACGCCGCGTGTAATGACCACGTGTTCTAAGGCGTCATGCTACAGACTGGGGGGCCTTTCCCGTCGGAGGTTTGTGTGTGTGTTGTCCGTAGTGTAAGTTAGTTTAAGTAGTTTTTAAGTCTAGGAACTGATGACCATAGGAGTTTGATCCAATATTTATAAACATTTACGTTATGCAACCTAGAATAAGATTCTATGTCGATCTCCAACGGTAATGAAGGGTTTTGATGTTCTGTTGACATAGAGGTCGTTCGAATTGCAAGGAAAGTCTATAATGATATTTTCTAATGGTGAAATTATCGCGTCGTTATAGAAAGAACAGTATGATGAACAACGTCTGCTAATATGCACTAACACATGCAAACCCAGCATAAGGCAGCCTTTTTTGTCGACCTTGTTATCACTGGTTTGATGCCGCCCATAACAAATTCCTCTCTTGTACCAGTCACTTCATATCAGGATATAACAAGTAGCCCACAGTTTTTACCCTGTACAGCTCTCTAAAGTACCATCAAGGTTATTCTCTCACACATTAACGCTCGTCACATTTTTTTTTTTTTCTCTTGTCAGTGTTTTCCACATTTTCGTCTGTTTACAGCCTCCGTGGAGAACTTCCTCATAAATCATCAGTCAAACTAATTTCCAAGATCATTTCGTAACACCACATCCCAAATTCTTCGGTAATATTCTTATTTGATTTTCACTTCTATAGAAACCTGTACACTACACGTATCTTCTGTAAAATTTCACCCTGAAATTACTTAATTGCGTCATATATATTATTCTGTACAGCTATACTCCCTTACTGCAGAGCAAAATAAGAGGTTACAGCACGGCATACAGTAGTTTCGTACTGAATCTATTGTGCCATATAGTGTGACGGCCTAAATTTAATAACAGATGATTGTTTTAGCTAGGAATGCGCTCTTTGTCGAGATTGTTTCCTCCTTGCCGCGTGGGAACGGCCATGCGGTACTAGGGGGCATAGCTGCTCCCGTCGGACCTTCGAGTCTCCCTCGGGCATGGGGGTGTGTGTGTTTTGTCCTTAGGTTAGTTTAAGTACTTTGTAAGCCTAGAGTCTGATGACCACAGTACTTTAGGCCATTACATTTATAAACATTTGAACATTTTGTCTCCTTCTTCTGCCATATTCTGACGGAACAGAATTCTTTTACTTCACCTACTTCGTCATCACCAATCTTAGTATTGCAGTTTATGGCTACTGTCACTTCTGCTATTTGTCACTAAACTTGTCTTTTTTCTGTTTATCCTTAGTTCGTGACAATGCTCATTGGCCTCTTTATTCAATTCTATGGATCGTGTAATTCTCCTTCAGTTTCAATAAGGACACTAACGTCAGTATCTAATTTTGTCATACACCCATTTACCCTGAATTTCATCCCTCTCTTGAATATCTCTTTTATAGCCGTTTCTCAAGTTAGTTGCAGTTTTTGCTCCTGTGTATATTTATTCCATTCTTATATTAGTCCATCCAATTCTTCTAACTCTGCCTGTCACTTTCTGCAACACTCTATCAATTTCACTTCACTCACTTACTACTGAACTATGTGACCAACAATAATGTAATTTTGCAGGGACTTGTAGAAGAGTAAGAGATGTTGCTAACAGAGTTGCTACTAAACAGGTAATAATTTACACCCTCATGCGTAATACGGCAATTTTCCATACACTTCATTGCTTATAATGTCAGATCTTCTGAACTATGTATCTTAATATAATATCGAAGGAAATATAACTGGTATATGTGCATACTGTTTGGAAAATATGGCGTGAATGGAGTTTGTAGTAACGAAGTACTAAATCGGATGGGCATGCGCGATGGGGCGGTTTTGCATGAACCTTATTGTATATAGCCCCATAAACAATGCTTCTTAGCATCATATTATTTCGCAGGTACATTCAGTGTATATGTAAATACTGTCTTTTACTTTGGCTTGAATTGAGTAAGATGGTAATAAATTGTAACATCAAGCCCAATGGCGCAGTCTTACAGTGCCAAAAGTGGAAATGTAGTACACGGTAAAACGTTTTCCTACAACCATTTTGCTAGGGTTGCTAGTGAAAAAACGTTATTAAGGTTTTGTAATTATGAGTAAAGTATTTAACAAGTTGCTAAGTGTCCTGTTTTCTATTACTCTATATATATTACAAAAATCGATGTATGTGTGTGTGTGTGCGCGCGCGTAGATATGTATGCATGTATGCATGTTCAACATCTCCTATTAAAACGAATTGAATCAAACTTGGTACACATATTCCATGCTAACAGTCAACAACCGGATTGGGGCTGAATACCACTTACGACTGATAGGTCAGGATATATAGCGTCATAAACAATAACTCTTTAAGAAAAACTATCGTATCACACGAAAATATACCATATCTTCTCATAAAGTATTCAACCGATTTCTAGCACATTTGGTACAAATATAATTTTACCGTGAAGAAAAAGCGGTGTGCGTGTAGAAACCACCTATGACACATACTTAATGAGATATAAACTCATAAACAATAATAGTCGCAAAACACCTTGACATCTTGCGACAAGACGGTATTCATACACTGTATATGAAAGTACTCAGTGATTTACAAAAAATTTTATACATAATGTTAAACTTCATGATACCTTTTCACGTTGACAAACGTAGAAAAATGATGACAGGAATTAAAGTTTCTCGGTTAGTACGTTTCCACTGTGCACGGAGTAAATTTACGGCATTTGGTATTACTTTAGATTCTATAATTTCTCTACCACTAATTGTATTTGCGATACATTTTACAGATACTATACACGTATACACCTGCATGTACTTTCGAAATTTTATAACAGAACGCCGAGCGGAATGGAGGCGTGGTCTAAGATGTCATGCGACGGACTGTGCGGGCGCTCCCGCCGGAGGTTCGAGTCCTCCTTCGGGCATTGGTGTGTGTGTGTGTGTGTGTGTGTGTGTGTGTGTGTGTGTGTGTGTGTGTGTGTGTGTGTGTGTTAGTTATCGTTAGTGCAATTCATTTTTAGAAATTTTGTGTGTAGGGACTGATATCCGCAGTAGTTTGGTCCCATAAAATTAAAAACATTTGCGTAGTTATTACGGTACTATGCGTAGTTCGTGAGATAAAAGGACATAAATCATAACTTTCATAGAAAACCACTACGTAACACATCAGGTTACTTCATTACTACTAACTGTATTCGCGACAGATTTAACAGACATAAAGCACTTGTACTAAATAATATATGCCTGCCAACTTATATATCTGTACAACATATAAATCAACATAAATGACGTCATAAACAATGCGATAGGTAAAACCTGTCACATCATGAATCATGTTTCAATAAATTTCTTATTTTATTCCTAAGACACTCCTGTATTCAAATCAGCTGAAGGAAATTCCTGAAACCTGAAAGTACTGTTGACAGCTTTGAATTGTAAATCGCAAACGGCTGCAGGCGAAAGCAAAAGCCTTCTAGAAAGCTGTGACGATACGATGCCAAAGATAAATTTAAAATCGTTGTTGTAGATAGTTGGCAATCTTTTAAATACTGCAGAGTGCCTTTGAAACACTATGTTTCTCGCACCGACAATCTTATGTCAGTTGCTCAAGGGTGTGTTAATCAAAGAATTTATTGATACTAGCACCTGTAAAAGTAATAAGTTTAAAGTTAAGTTTTGAATTAAACGAATGTAAGATAGTATTTGTATTTTAATTAGTGCCAATCTTCGTTGGCTATTGAATCTTGTACATTATGAGCATTTTTTAGTTTCAGTCTTTAGTAATTTTTAAGCTTTTTCCTTGAATACATGAAGGTGAAATATTTTCCAAAATTTTATTTTAGATTCTAATATAAGACTGTAAAAATATGTAGCCGGACAATGCCACGTTTCGTAGCTAGTATAAGAATAAAATATCGTTATTCGCGCGTAGCATGATGCGACAGTTTTTACGAAATTTCAATCATTATTAACGTAAAAATATGCGGAAGAATGTGTCGTAAGTGATTCTTAACGTCACAGCTAGGATTGTTTGAAGTGCAACGAATATTTGTAAAAAATGTTATTGAATTCGATGCTGTAGTTTAGTGGAACATACATAATATTCATACGCGCACACACACACACACACACACACACACACACACACACACACACAGGGATGTATAATGCCCTCTTAGATGTATAAACTGGACAGTACGGGGGATAGAATTTATCTGCCTCTTAGACTATTCTTAATCCAAACGCTTCATTCTTGACCTTCAGTCTTATAAATTTTTCCTGGTTCTCGTACATAGTGTATATTATCCGTCTTTCGCCATAACGTTATCCTCTTTTTTTTTTTTTCTCTCTCTCTCTCTCTCTCTAAGAATTTTGAAGATATTGCAATATTTTATAATCAAGACCGTGTTTTCTTGGATAACAAACCTGATGAACGTCTTTTTACGTTCATTATTAGGACTGCCTCTCTCGTTCGTGTAATCTGATGCTCCTCTAACCAGTTCATAATTTTGATTTCCATTCTTTTTACTGTTGTTGTTGCCGGTTACTTGGATGAGTGATCTTTTAAAAAAAATTTCTATAGTTATCACACTCATTAGCTATTGCTTACTTCTGAATTATGTCGATCATATCTGTTAAAAAGTCATCACTCGCAGATGAAATCTACACTGACATGAATGGTACTTTTGTTGCCAATTGCTCGGAGATGTCAGAAACTGAGATTAAATGTTAACGATTCCCTCTCACTCTCTCTCTCTCTCTTGATTGTAAGAATTCCCTAATGCAGGTTTCAATACGTCTCGCATCTCGTTTCTTCCTCTGCCGAGTAACCAGACAAATCCTTGCCCACGTGGAGTGCTTAAACATGCTTTTTCTAACTACCCGATTCCTCTACTTTCCAGAGGAAATTCCATTATATTCTGGATGTAGACGCTTTGTTTTTTATTTAAGCAATGAGTGTTTTGAGTTTCCTGTATGTTGATCCATACCTTTACTGTGGTCATTTCACTGTGTATTTCCCGAAATTTCTTTTTATTTCATTCCCAATTGACCAATATTACAGTACTTTTGCTTTCCAGTCAACATCTTTGTACTTTCTTCTACCTTATAAATGAGAAATTATTTCCTGTCAAGCAGAGTTTTCTCGCAGTTAACTTACTTGTATCTGTGTTTGACAAAGATCTCTAATTTTCTACAAACTTCAATTTCGCTTCAACACACTTGCGTGCTGAGTTATTCAGTATCATAGTAGATGGCCCCAGAGAATTTTAAAAACTTTTTTCCGTTATTCTAATGGTCAACGACACCTACAATATTGTGCAAAGAGCTCTACAGAAATAAGAAACTGAATAAAAATAAGGAAAGGATTTCAAAAGTTGTATTAAAAGCACACTTTAAGAAACCGGTTAAAACAGCACGCATTAATATTTAGCAGATGTCTCCAATAGCTTTTCGCAAAAATAGAGTGTTGTTACTGACGAAATGCTATTCTTACAAAAAATTAAAAATAACTATAATAATAAAAATTAAAAAGGAGCTATTTTTGGAGGTAAATTCAACATTTTCTTTACTGAAATAACGTAGATGGACTTTATTGCAACTATAAATCGGTCGAATGAACCTGAAGGTAGTAAAGTTGTCCTGTTCACTTTAAGAGGAATCCGTGTTTCTTATCTGTCTCAGTTACCCAAATTTAGGCTTACTTCTCTCGTCATTACTATTTTCACAAAGGAAGTAAACTACATCAACGCTATGAGTACATCTTTTTGCTTCAATCAGACGTTATGACGTAGAACGAAGTGAACTATGAACGTAGACACAAAAGTTGAATGGGATGTTATTAATATAATGAGAACAAACAAAAGAAATAAAAATGCGGACTAGAACTGTCGATCCGTTCAATGAAGAAGAAGTTTTAATTTCTATGTTTGGAATAAGAAATACTGATTGGATACGGCTCCTCCCTCAGGTCTGATGGCATTGGTCGAATGGTCGAGTTTCAGGTTTCGCTGGGAGGATGGTTGTTGCGAGACGATAAAAGCAAAGAAAAATTAAAAGAAAATTCATTTCTGATGTCGCCTCCTTGTGACAATATCACTCATTAAATAATAGCGTAAGAGGTAGGATTAAAATGGTAAATAAAACATAACAATTTAACATTAATATTGTCAAACTGATGTTCTCTAATTGAAAATGATTGCTGGATGTTCAGCAAAAGAATTAGGCAATGAATGAAAACTTTAAGCATTTCTTTTTCTGAATAAAACAGAGTTTTAGGAATTAAGACTGAGATGTGCCGGTAAAGAAATTTTGAATCAGTGTGTCATGGAGTTTCAGTGCAAAAAATTCGAACGATTGACAACTGGTCTACGAATAATGGACTGAATAATGCTGAAAATTTCTAGAAGAGAACATATACAAAAGAATCAGGAAATGACCTGATGCAGGAATTATGCGTTTGAAATGGAAATTAAATGGGGGTATACGGAAGGTGTCGTGAAAACAAGGAAAAAAAATCTTTACTGGCTTGTAGGAAAGTTGTTTGTAATAAACATTACAAGACTTTTAGGTAATGAATAATGAAGGAGTCTGAGTGAGGTTTTTACGCATTAGAGAATCTCAATAGGGATTGGTGACGTTGAAAAGGTGACTTTTTATGTCCTTTGTTTCGTTGCTTTACAGACTTTGAGATCAGATGACTACGATTGAAGAAAGTAAAAGCGCATGGATTTGTTCAGTGGACCATCACAAGATTTCTCGAGATTGGGCAAAGGAAACAATGAGGAGCTAGGATAATGAAGGCCGCACATATTCTGCAATCCACCCAAAGGTACGTGGCGGAGGGCATTGAGTACCACTGATAGTTACTTGCTTTCATGGTTTCAGCAGGAATGTTTCCGTCACGGTGCAACCTCACTAAATAGCTAATTTTATCAGAAAGACAGGCTCAAAGTTGACTATTTGCAGCAATATTTTTAGGTAATTCTTTTCCATAGAATTGAAATAAATCACAATTTATTTTTACACATCGCTATTAGTATTTAAATCTCCACTACGTAAAAGTATTCAAACGTTAAAAAGACTGAGGTACATTTTAAAAAGTCAATGAACTAAACTAATTACATAACACTTTACATCCTCAGTTGTCGTATCAAAATTTTGTCTTCACCAGTCATATTTCAGTACCATACGTAAAATTGAAAGAATGTAATCAGAGCGCAAGGAAATGATGAGTGCAGCATGAGCAATAGGAATAATAAATAGTATATGAAGACAGCCAAAAATGCAATATAATACTTCACATGTAAGGATTTTACAGGAAAATCTCCGTAGATTTTATAAGTTCATAGTAGGCAAATAATTAAGATTCTTTCGCCGAACTAGTAGAGGAGCTTAGTAAGCAGTATATGCTGTACTATAATGCTTGGAATTCTGCTATAAAATAAAATGAAAATAACGAACTTGCATTTCATGGATTGGGCTAGACTCTGTTCAGTTTCATTGCATAGCTTGAAACAGTAAGGATGCAATTTATGGAGAACTCTTTATCATAATAAAGTTTAAGAGCAGAGGGAACTACTTTTCTTGCATAAGTATGTGGCGTATTATGGAAATACAAAAACCTTATCTGCTCTGATTTTTTTCTGGATATCCATGTAAGACAATACCATACTATACTGGTCAGTCATAACACATCTGCAACGTCAATATTACTTTCAAACAAATTGGTTTCAACTTATGAAGAATGAGTCCGCTCTGCCTGTAATAAAATTTATATGTATAAAGTACGACCGGTTTCACTTCTTAAAGACTCATTTTCAGGTACTTAAAACAAAATTAATAAAAAAAATGTATTTACGTGCTTCTTAGCCACTCCCTAGCATTCACGCCAAATTGACTTAAACGTTTAACTCTGAAATGAAAGCTGCAGAATGACTAAGACACACTAAATGATTTTTAATTTTTATTCTAGTTCCTCAAAATTTGTCTTTCAAACGCGAAACGAGTCGTACATTGTAGGTTTAAAGTTTATGACAGCCGGAGCCGACTTATTCTTCACAATGATATTATTTGGCTGCAAATTTCCTCATTTCAAGGTAACATTCTTCAGTATTTGCTATTCATCAATCAATATTTAGTCATAGAAAACCACGTGTTTGCTACGAAACTACCAGCGACTTTCTAACACAGCAAGAATCGGAAGGAACCTTAGGGAACTTATTTATAGCTCTCTGAAGAGTTAATGTTTTTGTATGTATTAGCATGAGATTCGTGACCGTCATCTAATTAAAAAAAAATAAAAAAATAAAAAAAATAAAAATAAAAAAAAATTTCTCTTTATTTACCGAAAGATACGAAATAACACAAACCGTTTAATATGGTTGAGCTAGACGCGTAAACTGTGACGTTTGAGAAATGAGACACAAACTCGGTGGCTAATGTCTTGGTTCACTGGAAATACTTCGTGGGGCATCTGTTTATCGTTAGGTGACCTTTGCTGGTAGCGGTGAATGAGCCAACCCTTTTCCATAACAACTGTAACCGATGGTGGAAAGACGTATGTTTTTAGTAGAAATATTGGCGTGCCATCTTCCGGAAATATAGAGTATGTTATCACCATATATGACCTACATTCCATCAGTTTTGGAAGGAGTTCTGGTAGAAATTTTGCGCTATGTTTGCTAGATGTTAGTGTTGTCGTCAGCCTAGTAAAGATCACAGAGTCTCCTCCAAAAATATAAATATGGTTGCATGGTAATATCATTTATTAAAATGTTATTATTGCATTTGTCAGTATGAAATGTAGTTTGATGGAGTTCTCAATTTTAGTTTATCCAGTATAAGTCTCTTTATAGCTTAACTGCCGCATCCGATGTCAATCTGAATGAATTTGTTGTACTGGTTTTTGTTTTTGTCATCAGTGTTGCGACTAGTTTCATGTATCCCTTCACGAATTTCTTCATCTTACAGTAGCGCATGGACACGTGTTCCCACTTATTTTAGTGTGTGTCTCTTCCAACAGTTTCACAGTTTTCGCTGTTTACATCTGTTTTTAATACCACGGTGAGCTTTTCTTCATATCACTGCTACATATGCCCTTTCGATACCGCCGCTTCTTCTTCTCAGTATCATCTGAAGGTCCTTTCCTCACTAGCTACAGGCGAGTTCCTTTCTACAGTTACTTTTCTCACTGCTTAGTTAGTTGTTATTCGATTTTTAGGAAAATTTCATTTAGTAATGTAGTGCGCATTAACTTGATCTATTCATCTACTGTTTAACATTCTCTCGTCTAACCCACGCCAAAAGATGTTGCTTCAGTCAATTTTCCACTTATGTATTAGTCCTGACTCCACATAAATAAATCTATAAATGGGTCTCTAACACTTAAATCCGTACTCGATTTTATCATACTTTTCTTTTTTACAATATTTTTTCGTCCTGTTACAAGTCTCAATATTATACAATTTTTGCTTGTGCCGTTGTGTATTATGCTGCTATCAAAATAGTGAAATTTCTCTGTAATATATAGTGACTTATTCCGTAATCTACTTCCCTCAATATCACTACAGTTATATAAACCGTACAGATATATTCGGTATTTGAATGTCTTGCACTATCTATAAAGATAGTGCAAGACATTCAAATACCGAATATATCTGTACGGTTCTCCACATTTGGGAATGGAAATATTCCAAATAAATTTGTTTTGGATCTATATGGCAAGTGTACGTACTGAAAATTTATATTAAGCAAGTCCCATCATTATATGTTAAGAGCAGGTTTTCCAGTTCATTCAGTTTCATGTTTTTGTTTCTGAAGATGAAAGCAAGTCAACTTTTTAGAATTTGGTATTTTACTGTCGTATGTACCAATAAACTGTGGTAACAACTCACCCCGATTTTCAATCTCTAGTACAAGTCAGTACATTAAAAAATCATTTTCCTTCTCTGGATGAAAAAATACATTTGTCAATAGTCTAATCTGTAGCCTTCCGAATGTCATACAATTTTAAAGAAGGTGGTGAACAAATCAAAACGAATTTTATTTGCAAGAACTTTGGCAATGCTTCAGGGAATAAAGTAATTAATTATACCCACGAAGTAAAGTATCTTTATCAAGTAAGATCGAATGAGATGCATGGAAAAAACATCTTTCAAGAAGGACTATAACGTATTGCTTGATAAAATCAAAAAAGGCAGGCAGTAATCTTCAATTTCCAATTCTGTTGAATTTTGACCCTTCTGAGAAGATTTCACAGACGTACCTGAACACAAGTCATTACAGGTACATTAGGCCTAAATGATGATTAGTAATTAAGAGTGTAACTGTCCATTAAATGTGGGCACTATTCAGAGTACGGTATATGTCCCACTGAACAATTTCTTCCTTTTGTCAGCTCCTCCTGTCTCTCCTCAGAGTCTAATGGTTATAATGTCGTTGATATTTTAGTTAAATTTCGTTAGAATTGGTGAGAAATTGAATTAAAATTTATGTAATTATAGTTAACTGTTTTAATCATTTATCTTTGCACCAATGCCTGTCATGGGAAAAACTACCAATTACATGTTTATAAATTTAAATTTTAAGTCTTTTCTATGACTACATCAAGCGAAATGCGTCCTGTATTCGTAAGGAGATGCGTTTAATTCTTAGCTTAAAGAACTGACACAGCACAGAACAAACCTACATCCTGTCACGTCTATTTCTTGTTTCAGGATACAATTTTTTATGGTTAATAATTTTGTGTATTCCTATTATAGGCTCCTTGTGCTATGACGATGAAGATACCATTGTATCACTTGAACAGGATAAATCTGTTTCTGTAAGTAGGATTCAAAGGCTCATAATCCAAATTATCATAAAAACATGTAATACTCAAAACAGATAAGCTGGAGTAAAGCCCTGATTCCACTCTTTGTAAAGACAGTAACCGTAAAAAGTTTAACGATTTGGGGTTTTTAAAATTTGAGCTCGTGGTTATTGGTCAACTACAAACGGAAGGGATGGTGGATTAAAAACAGTTTAGTATTGAGAAGGAAGTCTTACAAAAAGCATGTAATAGGAAACGTTTTTGACTTCTAAAACTAAATAATGAAGAGTGTCTATCATGTGTGTCAGTTGAATGTTTTTTTCGCCGTTAGTTTACTCGTGAACGGGCTACAGTCACTAAAGCGTGGTAATGTTCTGAGATCATGCTCGATACTGAGGCTATTGTATGTGATTACAACAGTGCCAAATATTTTTTTCTAAGCTTCTTCTTCCATTATGTGTTAGACACGTTACATTTCATGACAGTTACTTTTCACTGACAGTGTCTTCCATTCTACCCTTTATTGCTCCGTATAGTCTTCATTGTGTACAGTACTATTTTGAGGAAAAATATGGGTTCCATCTCTACCTGAATCCTGTTCGCTTTCTCCTGCACTTTCTTCTTATTCTTTCGAATAAACCGTTTCGAGTGTAAACATATTTGGCTACTTTCATTCCGTTACATTTTCCTGGTTTCCCAATTTCCTTCAACCGTTGAGAGATTTGTTCCCTTTCTTCTTGGGTTCACTTTTGTGAAGTTATTTTATTTCTCTCCTTACATCTTGGCTAGTGAATACCCTCTCCGAAATGTGTTTTGTTTACTGTTTTATCTTTGTAATTCCAGTGTTTCTCATGTCCTTTTCAACATCAATTAACCATGTGGGCTCCGATTTGAATCTGTTAAGTAATTTAAAGATAAGCTTGGTTACTCTTTTGGTATCCATTCTGTATATGTGTAAAAATACTGTGGTCCTCTCTTTCTCATTACATCATTTAGTTTTCCAATTTTGAACTATACCTTGCCATTTGGTCTTAATAAATATTAAACACTATAATTTCTTTAAGTTCCCAATATTTTTCATTCGACATTCCCTAGAATCTCGAGATCACAATTTTTTGTCAGTTTAAGTGTTTCTGTCACATACAGAGCTCTGGGTCTGGCGACTGCTTGGTAATGTATTGCGTTTTTATTCCATGACAAAGATTTTTTTGTTACACACATTTTTTGTCATTTGAAACACCATTGAATTTTGTGCACTCTGGTTTTGACAGTTGTAATTTCTCTTGCGTTGTTCGTTATCCACTTCACAATACCTTTAAAGACATTTGTTTTGTGTACTGTGTTGTTTGGATCCTTGGTTTTAACGTTAACTGCTTTGTTTTTGGATATTGACTAATGAGTCTGTAATTAACGGCATGCCATCTGCAAAGGCTAAACAGTCAATAGTGATCTTGTACGGATTCTGTCCATACTGAATCACTTTCTTATTGATGGCCTTCCTCCATTTTTGAACTACCTACTCTAATACACAATTGAAAACCAGAGGTGACGAACCATCTGCCTGTTGTGCACCTGATTTTATTTCAAACGGTTTTCAGAGTATCTCAGTAAATCTTCCTATGGGTGTTGTAATTTTACAATGTTGCTTTTTGCATTTTATAACTATATGTACTGCTATTCTTATAACAATTTTTAACTCGCTGTTACTATGAGTCTTCCGCTTGAATGAGTTCATGATTTTCGTCCAGTATATCAGCAATTAGTGAGAAACTGTAGGTTTCCATTATTTTTCTTATAATTTCGGTTTAACGTTTATGAATAGAGTGTAGCTAATTTCTTACACAAAAGACAAGATGCAGTGAAGGACGTTGAATGTAATCATATCTATTATTCGAGTAGTAATTATCAATTTCTATTTTACAGCTGGTATGTCGTTATTTCCTTTTTATTGTATTAGAATGAGTATAATTACTTAAACATTTGATATTAAATAATACAGACGTCTTCTGTAGATGTTCTTTGAAACAAAACCATATGCATAAGAAATTATTAATATGAAGAATGAAAAAGAGTATTGGGAACATCTGTCCTAATAAATCTATCTTCTGTTAAAGTCAGCGTATCAGGTAAAAGTCACTTCAGAACTCTTAATTTACATAGAAAAGTAGTTTTTCGCTGAAGAAGATCAACAATTTTTGAGTGGATTTGTTGAACACTGAACTGAATACTTTTCTCAAAATAAGATAAAATTTTTTATTGCAGTTGTATTCTTGGTTCAATGTTGTACATCTCTAAACTGTTTCAAGTGCCAAAACATGCAGAAATATTTATAACTCTTATTACCAGACGAAGCATGATCATGCACCAAGCAGTGTTTTCATCTAGATTTCCAGTTCTTGTACATTTAATTGACACTTTTTAATAATAAACAGAATACGCACAAGCTTTTGTTGGTATCATAAAATCATCGCAGTATTGGGAGGAAAATAATTAGGGTCTCAAAAATAGAAAACAAAAGCTTACATTAAATAGCTGAGTTAGACGAATTTACACTCCCATAAAATGTACATAATTCGAATGCATGCAATTGATTCTCAGGTGTTAAAGCTGCCTTGCCAACGTTGTTTTTAATGTGGGAATGTAGGCCTAAGGTCCTCAAATGGAATGTAATTGCAGAGTGGAATAGGGATGAAGGGATGCATCTAAATACTCTGATACAGAAGACTGGAAAAATCTTACCATATTTAAAAGTTGATAGATAATGTATCATTTACTCCGTGCTGTGCTTAATGTGAATACCCACTACTGTTTGTCAACTGCGGAAAAGATACAATAGCTTCTGATTATGATGTCATTTCTTTCTCACCTGTACAGGAAACCCTGCAATATACTTACCGCAATATGATCTTAAGTTATTTCAATTAATTTTTATTTTTCTCTAGTAAAAGGTAAGCAGTCAACAATCCTAAGACTGGTTTGAACACCACTGCGCTTTACTAGACATGGTCCTTTTAGGAGGTTGTATGCCTTCCTCCGACCTTCGAACTGACTTACCCTGCCAGGACCTACAGTTTATAGTAGTTTCTGTACCATGGTGTTCTCTAGTAAGAAATTGAAAATATACGACATAATATCATCACAAACATAATGTAGTGCCTCAGTATTAATGGCTGTTACCGCAAAAATTTCCATTTTGGTGGCTGTAACCAGTCAGATTTCTCGCTAGAAAGTTCTTAATGAAGTATTTTCTAGTTTGTCACAATTACTTTGTACTCTAATGTGGTAGCCTACATTTACATATCTACATGTAGTTCATAAATCCACCGTATGGTGCGTGGTGGAAGTTACGTCACACTACTAACAGTAATTCTTTTCCTATTCCACACCCAGATAGAGCGAAGGAGACACGAAAATGTATGTACCGCTGTTAGAACCCAAATGTCTCTTATATTTGTTGTTCGTACGCTAAGTGTGTGGTGGCTTCTTGTAGAATAGTTCTGCATTCAGCTACAAATACAGGTTCTCTAAATTCGTAATATTTCCCTAAAATAAGGTCGTCTTCCCTTATCAGTTTACATCCGAGTTTTCAAAACCAACTCAGTAATATTTGCATGTTGCTCGCATCTGTCGCTAACAAATGTATCAGATAACATTGTCAAATTTTAATGTTCTAATCAGGTACACGTTTTTTACTTCTCTAAACAAGTATAAGATTTGGTCCTTAGAACATTTGACTTTTCTACTCTTCGTTTTATAGGCATCAGGTTGGTGGTTATACGTTTATAACGTTTTTGATTTGCGTGTTGGTATTCCGTTTGTTATGAGTCTATTTATCTTTTTGATTATTGTAACTCACTGTTTCTATTTTAGTTTACATATCGTCAATTCGAGATGATAATTGAAATGTGGAAGTTAAAAATTGAGTGCAACGTTGAGGTAATGGAAAACTCTTCTTATTGAGTTCATTAGAGGAATGACAGCAGCGGAGGCAGCCAGAAACTTATGTGCCATGTGTGGACAGTGTTAGTGGACAGAAAACCAGATTTTATAGCAATGGCTGATGAAGCAGCAATAGTTTGCCTATAAAGCAATCAAATATTCAACAAACAAAAAAAGAAATATATTTAACATGAACACCATGTTAATAGGAAGAATATTGTAAAGCGTCGTGGTACAACCAAATAACCAAGCCTTACCAAAGAAGCTGAAATGTTTGAGTTTGGGGAAGGCCCTTATGTACTTAAATATCATGAATAGAAAGAGTTTAAAAAGCAACCAAAGAGAAAGGCAGCTGATAAAGGTTGTATTAACGGCGAGTTTTTAAAATATGAATGTATTTTGCTTAAAGTAAAATTATTAAATTTTCTATATGTATGCTCAAAAATACTGAGAACACTGTAAGTGTGACAAACTGGGCAACTAAATGGTTTTCATAATTACAGGGGACTTAATGTTTTAACAGTTTGATATAAAATATACGTAAAATTTTCACAAATAGAGAATTAGTTTCAACAGAAGCCAGAGAGTATTTATTTTCGGAAAGGAAGGGAAATTAGACTTAATTTGAAGGTACTGGTACATAACAGATTTTAGTAATTCGATAAATATAGCTTTTACCTTAATTATTTATGTAGTGTGCTCTTATGCAACTACAAATTGTAAGTTCAAACTTTAAGACCACAAAAGTGAAACGTATTGAAAAGTAGCATTTACGAATATATTGCATTAGTAAAAAAAATCATTAAAGTGAGTCATATTTTTTGGGCGATATGTTGAATTAATTTGTTATGTACAACAGCCAAGATCGCCAATTATTTTTGTTAACATGACTGCTTTCGTCAGGCCAAACTGCCATAATTGGATATTTCATCTCTTACAGCACGTCACAATTTTAAAAGATTTCCTTTGTGATGTGGTTTAAGAGACGAAAGACCGATGATGGCTGTTTAATCTACCGAAACGGTCATCTTAACAAAGGTAAAATGTGATGTCAGCTGTTTTACATAAGAAAATGACAAATTATTATAAAAATGATACTAATTGTTTATATGTTTTTATAAACATACATAATAGCTTGTTTTGTTATGCAGATGACGCTAAAAATGAGCCACGTTCTAAACCGGTAGCTGTCAATAAAATAGCTCTGACCGTCAATAATTTACAGTGCATGTCAAAGCTTTTATCGACTGTGACGATGAGTTTGACAGATTAAGGAAGACAAAACTCCAATCAATATTGCAAGAAAATGGAACTGTATGACGCTTGATGTGGGCCATAAGCAGCTTACATAACGAAAGTGAGGTTCTAATAAAAACAGGGGGATAGTCAGTAAGAATGGCAGTTTACCTTACCAGGCAGTAAGCAGGCGAGAGGGAAAATGGACGAGAGGCACTAAAATAGTAATGTGCGGCGAGCTTAGGATTTGCGTAGGACGGGAAGCGCGACTGGATAGAGGTGATTCCTCTCGAGAAGCGAGAAATGCAGGTTCGGATCCCAGTCTTATACAAATTCAGCACTCTCGCCGTCGAATGAACTTCAGCGTCATACTACAGCCACCGAATCAAAAGTGTATTAGTGATAAATGTTTTTTAATTAAACCCATATGTCCAGAATAATAATCACAAACTATCTAAAGAATATCGTAATGACATTCTGAGGCAATCAGTAGGCCTATTCGTAAATAGTGACTGATGACGAAATAATCAAGCAATTACATCATTTTAACTACTTGGGATAAGAAGTTTCATTATATTATGAGAAGGGTGTAAAAAATTAAACAGATTTTCAGTTATTTTAATGCCATTTCACTGTATAAAGAACTATTATTTTCACATACAATATGAATTTTGTCTGTAGAGCTAAATATAGGTAAATAAAGCTTCGAACGTTGTCATTATCAAAAATAGTTGTGATGAATATAAACAGGGCAGTATTTTGGTTATGCAATGCTCTGTGCAGTTATTTATTTTACGCTACCCCTGGTATCTGGTATTCAAACAATATATAATAATAATAATAATAAATAAATAAAAATAGACACTACTACCTCACTGGATACGCCACTGATGTCAACACAACAAACTGATTTCCAACATTTATTGCCGTAATCGAAACTCTGAATAATGATGATTCAATTAACATTATTTATTATTATGTAGTATTCTGTAGTGGCAGGTCCATGTCTTCGTACATAGTATTTCTGATTCCATTGTTCCCTGTCTTCAGCTTCTTCCTTCAGTCTGTTGCATCTCCTTCCATCTTTCATGTCGTCCAGGTGCTGAATCCTCCTTCTTCCTCGTCCTGTGTTTCCTCTTATTTTTCCTCCGATGACATCGCGTAGGAGTCCCTTGTGTCTAAGTACGTGTCCAATCCAGTTGGCCTTTCTCCGTAGAATTGTATGCAGAATACTTCTCTTCTCTCCTACTCTTCTCAGTACATCATCATTTTTCATGCGACCTGTCCATTTGAGCTTTTCCATTCTCCTCCAGCACTTCATTTCAAAGCTCTCTAAGTATTTTTTCTCCTTCTTTCGCATGGTACACGTCTCTGCTCCATACAGTGCAAGGCTCCAAATGTAGCACTTTGCCAGTTTCTTCCTTAATGTCAAGCTCAACTTTCTGGTCAGCAGAGTCCTCTTCTGGTTGAAAGCAGCTTTGGCCATGACGATTATTGCTCGGATTTCGTTGGTGCAGTGGGCATCCTTTCTGATAAAATATCCCAGGTACTTGAACTGATTCACATTTTCCAGTTCCCGATTGTCAACAATTACCTTCAAGTGTTTCTCAAGTTTTGATATTCGTATCACTTTAGATTTTTCGAGGATTAATTAACATTAATTATTTAATTAATTAACATTAGATAATTAATTAACATTAAAATAACATTTAAAAATTTTTGACGCCCCCAAAATGTTGACGCCCTGTGCAGCTACACGTGTTGCACCTGCCTGCATATAAGCATTAATGTAAGTCATATGTGAATAACAAACAACCGAATAGTATAATGTGAACATTTTGATTAGTGTCTCTGTTCTCAAGGAATAATTTATTACACAGTGACAGTACAGTTTGTCCATTCAGTATCAATATGTCCACATTATGCTACGAGATTGCTTTATAATTCAAATATCACTCACATGAATGCTTGCATTCCAACTATTTTCCATAATGAAGACTTGGGAACGTGGATTTACCTACTGGTTCGATGGAATTTGCACTTGAAAATGGCTTTAAGGCCAAAATCCTGATACAGTATCTAAATAATAAAGATACTTATACCGTGGAATGGAGTCAAAATCATTTACAGGTTATTGTATGACTATGGCTCATCAATATTACTAATGCTTAATACAGTTTTATTTTACCTTTCAAAAGCTGAAAAAATCGAAAGGCAATGAAAGAAACGAAACTGAAATCTTATAACGCACCATTTTTTCCTGTGCTATTTTGTGGGTCAAAAGCTGAGAAGACAAATAACGAATAAATAAATCGAACGGTGAAGTTACAAATGAAATTACTCGATTCAACAAAAGGATATAAAGAGAAGATGGAATAAAAAACGAAAGTATTGCAAATGAGCTTAAAATTTACAGTTACAGATAAAATCGACTGATGTATTTTGACATAGATACAACATGCAGACAAAATGTTAAGATGGAGATAGCATGAATTGGTCTTTCAGTGTATAAGCAATAGGCAAGAAGCAGAGAAAGTACTGAAGTTAATACACTGAAGCTCATGCTGATTTTGATAATGATTTTTTCCCCTTAAGCACACAGTGTTTAATTACTTATCCTGTAATTGGTCTTATACATATGGTATTTCTCGGTATTTCAACTTCTTTGTACATATTCCATTTCATTTCCCTTAAATTCATACGTAACTCTGACGTTTCTTTTTCTTTCTTGCGGCTTGGTCATGAATTACATTACGTTTGTAGTTGCTATCAAGCTATACACCTTAAACAGTGATATCAATTATTTCAAACCTTGCAGCTACATTGCTGGGAAATTTAATGATTTTGTATATCACCTCTTCTATGATACCTGTGCAGATGAATGGCTAGTATTTGGTCATGGCTAGGAGGTATACAGAGAGCGTGCTAACGTGGCAGCATCAGTGTTAATGATCCATACAGCGTCACACAATAAGAAACTGACGACAGCTACTCGATTGTAGACTAAGTAGGTAGAACTCGGTTGCCTGTTCTACTATTACAGCGACCAAGTAAATAACAGTGTTTCGTCATTCGTACTAGCCTCATCCGCCCAACACAAGACTTACTTTGCTGAATGCAAGAGTCCTTACTTATGAAGGAACACCCTTTCATAACTCTCGACTTCCAACTAGTGATCTTTCTCTCAAAACACTCCTATTATATTGTTAGTTAGTTTGTTTGTTTGTAAATCTTTGGGATCAAACTACTTTGGTCATCAGTTCCTAGACTTACACACTACTTAAACTAAGTTCAACTTTCCTAAGGACAAAACACACATCCATGGCCGAGGGAGGATTCGAAACTCCGACGCGGGGAGCCGCGCGATCCGTAACGAGACGCTCCAGACTGCTCTGCTACTCCACCGCGGCTATTGTATTGTTCCTTGCTCATTCTATATCCTCTGCGAATGGCGTTATTCTTATGAATCCTAACAAATAGAATTTGAATGCCATACTGTTCTAACGTGCTTAGCGAATAACACGGGACATTCGCCTATTACGCTATTTTACTGAACATCCATTGCTTTGTAGTAGAAAATTGTGGAAGGGGGAAGTACTATGAGTAAAGACGCAAATTCCATGTATTACAAAACACCAAAATATGGTTGGTTTCAGGCGCTATCAAAATACAATAAATGCACGATAAGTGCATAAAAATAAAGCAGTCTAATTTTCTCTGGATTTATTAATTTCCTTTATTATCTGCGATCTTAACATCCAACAACATTATTAAATTTTTCTGTTAGGTTCCTGAGCCTATCAGTAAAAGAATTTCTGTAAGCAGAAATTGACCTCTGTAGATATGAAGAAGTAATTGGCGCAAATCTGAAAGAACATATTTGTGATAATGTAAGGTCAAGTTATTTATTAGTGTTTTTCCCATAAAATACCATCTTCAAACCAGAGGATTCCATTGGTCTGTTTAAAATAGTATCAGACTTTTTTCCTTGCAAGTATTCCAACTTTCCCTTGGACATGTTAGCGGAATCTCTGGAAATTCTCAACAATTGACATTTTAGAGAACAATGTAAAAACGTTTGTCATCATGATAAGTAAATTTGTATTTTAAAATTATGGGTAAGAATATTTTCGCTAAAAATATATTAACACTTGAAACAGCACATGAGTTTCGATATTTGAGTAGCCAAAGTAGAGAAGATATAAAATGCAGAATGACTACAAGAAGGAAAGTATTTGTGAGGAAGACAAATTTGTTGATATCCATTATTAATTTAAATGGTAATAAGTCTTTTCTGGAAGTGTTTGTCTCGAGTGTAACAGTCTACAGCAGTAAAACGAGAACGATGAGGAGTTCAGACAGAAAGGTGACAGAAGCTTTTGAAATGCGGTGCTGCAGACGAATGGTGACATTTGTATTCGTTCATCACGTAACTAAGGAGAAGATACTGAACAGAATTGGGGAGAAAGAAATTTATCGCACATCTTTTCTAAAAGATTAATATTACCTGACACAGTCGGGTTTGGAGGCGATCTGTTCGTTTTATTGCTTTCAAAATGAAATGCCAAGATCGCACATTAATAATTTATTCAATGACGACCCGTTTCGGTGAACTGTGTCACCATCATCTGGTCACATATATATTTTACAAGGTGGACATATTGTTAAAAATGAGTATAAAGTAATAAGTGCAACATTGTACTTAGTCTATATATAAAAATACACAAGATAAAAACATGACATCTTACAAAATACTAAAAGAGGCGATCAATTGGTGAGACAAATTTTGAGATGTCAACAGATTGTCTGGCACTGGAGGAAAGTGTATTGTCACAGAAACATCAGGAACAGCTACTACTCTGCAACATTCTCGGAATGCGATAGAACATATATTTTATAAAAAAATGCTGTACTTTTATCCACTGCACAAGGAGTACACTCATGCAATTTTCAACTGGCGGCATATTAGAGGAACAGTAGTGACACGGGCAAGCAAGACACCTGAAATGTTTACCATTTCCCAGGTTCACATAGAGATGCTGTGAAGACAACTTAGAAAAATACTTCAGTTTCAAAAAAATGGAAATTTCTCGGATGTGTTCAAGTTACACAACATCGTTCAGCAGCCGTGTCATTGTTGCGTGAGACGCGGCATCTGAATTACAAAGCTGAAGTGCTTGCCGGAGAATATTTTAAGTAAATAAATTGACATATGACACCCAATCTGTAAAGACCTTTCAGTAAACTTTTGGGAACGTCATCATATTGTGATAATCCTAACGATCTATTGCTGTTCTTTTCCGGTGATAAAAGTCGACGAACCGAGCTGTCTACACGAAATCAATAGAATATGCATTGAAACTGAAAACAACAATAAAAAGGAAAAGTGTCTTACAGATGCATTATTAAAATTTTTATCCCAATAACGGTCAAATTACGCTGATATTCACGGAAAAAGAGTACAAAATTCGGAATCAAAACGTGATTAATGGTTAACAACTAAATTTGAGCTTTTCCCAATGATTGTATAAAAACATCCGTTTGACCAGAATTCTCGTCTTTAACATCGAGACACCACAACAATGAATTTCCATCAATCGAAGAATGTCAGTTATGGTACCAGTTGAAAGTAATTTATTATACACACAAAATTAATAAAGGCGCTAAAGTACTGAATTCCTAGTAAAACTCTAAGGCTGATGACCTATGCTGAGTTTGAAAATGAGATTATGGAATGATTGTTTTCTTTGTGTTTCCCGTGTAAGCAAAAATTTTCTTGGTACATTGACATAATACTCTCTGGAAAGGAGTGAACTATGGAGTTAATTGTTGTGAGGAGTTAAACTGGTGAAACCTGTAAACAAGGAAAAGGATGAAAGCGTGGGTTTTGCATGGAAAGAACTACCTGTAACAATTACTTACCCGATTCTACTGACTGAAATTATCTTTATCTTAAGACTCCATCTGGAAATAAAACTTCCAG
Source organism: Locusta migratoria (assembly GCA_026315105.1). Taxonomy (NCBI): domain Eukaryota; kingdom Metazoa; phylum Arthropoda; class Insecta; order Orthoptera; family Acrididae; genus Locusta; species Locusta migratoria. Next base: position 279,328,446 of record CM048744.1, read on the forward strand.
AAGCAGTTATCGGCATGTTAGAAGAGTTGAAGATGTTTCAAGACGTAGTCAGAATCTGTGAATCAATGCGATTCTGCCTGTTTCCAGTATTGTGGCGCGCTATTTGTAAAACGTTAGGAAACTGGACAAAACTAAATTCTGTGGATATCAATTAACGAGGGCCAGGAAACACTCCGAAGTCTTTCAGTTTGTATAAACATTTCACCTCATCATCAGTTAAGAATTACAAAAAATTGAAAAATTGAAAACTGTTGTAAGACAAGTAAGTTATTGCAGGTAGCAATCAGCTTAGGTTACAGAAGAATGACGGATATATTTCATAGCATATCCGTGCTGAAAAATCATATTTTTTACTGTTATTATCATTATTTTGATTATTTAGTGTTTCCTGTAATTTTGAACCGTTACCATTATTTAACTTTTGCCTTCTTAGAACAACTATTGATGAAGAAAATTTGTGTAGCAATGTCGCAGGTATGTTGAACATACATGCACATTTTATTTATTTATGTATTATTTTTTCTTGTATGAATTGTCACTGAGCTAGACGACTCAATCCGGTCACCACATGATTATATGCTCCCCACCTAACCACCAGAGAACAGTTAGTGGCATATATTGTAGTTTTCGGATTGAAACGTAGTAGCTTCTGAAAATTATGTGCTGTTAGTTTTTCTCACTTTCAACAATAATAGCTTAATAAGCTATTTCTAGACTGTTGACGTACAAAATTTCAAGCTAACAGTTGACTTGGATAAGGCCTTCAGCTAGAAAACAGTGTACTGTCCATAATTAACAGTGTTTCAACAAATTAATGCAATCCTTTAAATCTTTTAATTTAATGGCAGTCTTGTTACCTGCATACACTATTTTTTACATTGTAATTCTAGATGTTACAAGAATCTAACGCCTGACTTTGACTTTTATTTTTATTAGACAACTTTCCTTATGTAGTCTGCCTATTGTCTTTACCTTTCTTAATTTGACTGCATGGCGATCTTCCCATAGCTACATACTGATTAATAGAAATTATTACTCCCATGAAGAGGAACCGAAGGGTATGTGATGTTACTGATATACAACAAACTTTACAGTATCAGTCACTAATTAAATCTGAGTTACGACCTCTGTGACTCGAACGAATGCACTAATTTGTTTGGGATGAATACTATAAAGCCGTATGTACCCTCCCCTGAAGCTGGTTGACATTTTGTTGTAACCTGTCCTGATAATCGTAGTGATTAGCAATTGGGGGAACATCCAAGCGTATCCCAGACGTTCTGTTATGGAAGGATGTGGGTGTCTTGCCAAGGGAGTACCACACCAACACGCGAGAATTTTCTAAAGGCAAGTGGCGTGTTTGGGCTAGCATTGCCCTGTTGACAAATTGCCACCTCGGTACTGTCGCATGAGCTGTAACATGTAAGGACACAGGATGTTGATTGTTATTAGCGTACCGCTGTGCAGTAAGAGTTGCCCCAGTACTAGCAGTGACCAGAAGTCATACATGTTGGCTAACCATACCTAGAAGTCAGGGGAATACCGTTGTCCTTTATACAATTTTAGAAGAATGAAAACTGCCCGATGATGATAATTCGGAGTATGCATTTTTGAACACACGGCGACATCATTTATCAGCATTCCATGCTTTTCGGTAATGGTACCATTCCAAACGCAGCCAGTTTCGTGGCAGTGTTATCAGCACGGACAGATAATTCCCTAATGCAGGTGTTATTCGATTCCGACCGGTGGTGCACGATGTATGTTGTAAGGTGTTCATTCCTTGTTCTAGGCTGGCAGCTGAGATGTGACGGGGTTACTATGTGTTTCGGCTATCCTTCTTTTTTATGGCTAAATATGGGAGCCCAAATAATCAAAGGTGAGCACACCTGGTCTGACGGTCAATCCCAGTCCAAAATCCAGCCAATGTCATTTGGGATGGGATGCCCCAAAGATGCGGAACCAAAATGAGCCCCTATCACATTCTGTCAGGTACTGATAGCACTGTATCATGCCAGTACACATTTTATCCGTGTTCTTCGAACTGACACCTCAACATGTGACGGTGTTCAAGTTCCTTTTATACCCCATACGACCAGAAACGAATCAGTTACTCAATCAAATGAGCAGGTTTAATGACCGTGGCATCGCTCCCTTCGCAGCTTTGCGTTGGCTTCCGTTCTTAAGGGTTAAGCAACTGCAACCCTAACGTGAATATTAAGATCCAGCCATACTCTTTTAATCGGAACATAAGTACTCGACTATTTCAGTAGCTTTTGCGGTGTTATTTTTTCTATTGTGGCCACAATCGTTCTGAATGACCGCCTGTCATTGGCAGTTTCAGAATTGCCGCACTATTCCTCTGCGCCAATGATGTTTTATCTTGTATTGTAAACTCTGCACTATTTGACGATCCGGTGGTTGGAGGATCCTGGCAGCAGAGAAACGTCAAATAGTGCAGCCATATTCGTTACAGAGCTCTCACTAACTGTGCACTATCGACGTGGCCTGAGAGTTTGAGAGATCGCGTTTTTCCCTTATCCTTGGTGTTAACCGTTGCAGAAAAAAAAAAAAAAAATAAAAAAAATAAAAAAAAAAAAAAAAAATTATAAAAACTATGTATACTGAAATTCAAGGAACTTCCTTGGCTCCATACGACAATTGTGAACTACCGTCATGTCTGAGTGTTGACACCTACCCAGTGGTGCCAACAAGCAACAACATGTAGTATACTGCGTGGTTTTTATGTCCGTCCCCTATATTTGTAAAATAATCCCCAATTTTACATCAATATTTAAGATTGAAAGCTAGTAAACTGTTTCTTGTACTACTGATTTTTGTTAATATGAAATTGGTTTTCGGATTATTAGGCCGTGATCAGCAAACAAGTGACTAGCGTCCACAGGAGAGTTGGTTAACGAAGAACTGCTACCTCTTGTAGAATCTACTCGCTTGTTTGGTAATGATTCACTCATAACACTGAAAGAAACTTCATGTACAATAAAATGAATAAAAAATGTTTTATTCTTTCTACTTGGAGAGTGGCAAATTCAATTTTCCTCAGTGAACACACTCGTTCTTGTGTTGTTGGGTACTGTCTCAAAATTTATTACACGATCCTTGTTCTCCCCACTTTCCTAATCTTCAACATTATTTAGGGGCAATATGTGTGACTCCTCTGTAAATCCTAGCATCAAAATAATGTCCTCTACTAACGTTAATTTTACTTGTAAAATTTATATCATTGTCTGTGATTGCTTCTTAGATTTAAAATTCAGTAACTAGAAACGTATGGCAAAAGTTACCACCAATTTAATAGTACGAATTTTATTTTTCGTAATTGGTGCCGAATATTACTCCTTTGTATTTGATTCAAAATTATCTCAGAAATTTATACTTTTATCCAATATAATTACGTCGTCTTATCATGGCTAGCGCTACGTAAAAATTGGGCGCTGATGACCACGATGTTGAGCGCCCTAAAGCCCCAGCAACAACAACAACGTAAAAATTAAACCTAATCAATTTATGTTTGCTGAGAAATTGAATTTGGTAGGACATTATCACATACGGTATAACATCCTGACGATACTCTTCTGCAATTTCAACTAAATAACTAAAGCAAATTGAGATATAGCTACTTCGGAAGGGAAAAGACCAGTTACTTCTCCCACTTGCCCTTGATCTGAACTTGTACTACGTGATAGTGAGCTGTTGAACCCGAATATGCTTACTTTTAATTCTTCCCTCGAGTGCAGGGAGCAAGGAAACGGTCTTGGCACACCTGTTTATTGAGCTGAACACAGTATCCTCCTTCGCTTTTGCATTTTCTGTTTCACTGTGTCGAGTGTAATGGAAACTGGTAGTCGACCACAGTATTGGGTAAGAATCGCGGGTGTATCCAAGGATTTTGCTGCTAGCCCCCACCCATGCAAAATTCTTGCTTCGTTCCACTTCGACACAAAATCAACCATGACGTCTTGTTTCCACATATCGCACTATTTCGTTGGACGAAATTAGGTAAGCAGTTCGTGCAATCCAATTCAGTTCCTTGAACCCCAAAATAAGGTTTGAAATGATGTTTTCGTAAACTGCGATTGTAATATGCATCGATAACAGTTTCAACGTCGATAAATATGAGCAGAAGAAAATAACATGGAAGAGAGGGGAAATAAGGAGAACGATGTAAATGGTATTAATATGAGATGATAAGGTGATCGAATGGTTTGGAGAGAATCCCATGAATCGTCCCACATGTAAAGACGGCTTAATCACGATGTCTTTGCATATTTCTTTTCAGCGATACTGCACGTAAATGTATATTTATCTTTTCTACCGTAACTTCCTTTGACTCTTGGTAGAATATTAAATACATTTTTAATTAAAAAGAAGGCACTTATATAATCATCTTCGATATTTTTATTACTAGATGAACCGCTTTTCAGCTGCTACGCCATCATGAAATACTGACTACAAGGATATAAACGCACACCTGTAAAAAACGGTAAGGTGAAATGTCTCAAGCTGATGTATGCAGAGTATCTCAGTTCAGTTTTAACGATTGTATGTGTAAAGGGTTTAGACCGAAAATGGCAGGAGTAATTCCATTGATGCTGCATAATAGAGAACATAGATAATATATGTGATACAAAAAGATACCAAACTGCAACGCTTGTCCTAAGAAGATACAGATTGAAATATCGAACTTTTTTGAGATGTTTCATCAAACTTGCCAGTACAAGTGAGCTTTCATAGGTCAAATATTTGAAACGAATGAGAGTGAAAATAAGCTTTATTCTATACATTTTTTGAGTAACTGAATTATGTTGACTGGCTTAAATGACTAGTATTAAAAGTAAAACATGCTATTATAAATAAAATGAAACTATTGACATAAGCAGGTTACCAAACGGTTTGGATTAAGGTGAATACTTTTGTAAGTAGGGTATGAAACTAAAGTTCGTTACTTTCAGTGGTATATGGAGCACATGTATGAACATGGTATAAGTAAGTAGGATGGGGAGGATGTGGGTAGTATACATGATCTGGATGGTATTACGAGTAGATTCTATGGCCAGAAGTGGAGTGTATGGAAATTGTGTCTGCTTAATCAGTACTACCTATAGAGATAGAATATCATTTCCAATCGTTAAAAATTAACTGAGATACTCCATATACCTAAGATTAAGATATCTGACCTTTAAATTTATCACAGATAAATGTTTATATATTTGTACTCAGCACCTGATGATGGCAGAACAACCATAAACCGCTTCATTATGTAAAATAAATCCCAAACGCCGCTTTTTATTTTCCTCTTTATTTATACTATAGGTCTAGTTCGGAAATACTTCCATCACCATGTATCTGTAATATTGTACGTATTCCATATGCAAATGTTCATTAAATACTAGTTTTTTTACGTACATAGTTTTCATGAACAGCCACACCTTATCGCCGGTTTTCTGTGGTTTTCCTATTAAATCAACCCCAACGGGGTAACAACAGCTATTTTGTTTCTGGCTGTAATATTTCGATGTAATTTTGGTATTTTTATTTCGTTTTCGTCACGTTGTTATATACGTGACAGCTCCTTTGACAGATGAGAGCTATAATTGTAAGGTTACAGGCTGTTTTGTTTATTACAGTCAGCAACAATATAAATTTTGTTGCTCCATTTGGGTTGATTTATTAGTAAAACAATAGACAAACGGCGATAATGTATGAATGTTTAGAAAATCTATGTACATAAAATTACTGGTATTTAAAAAAAATTGCATAAGGAATACCTACAATTTTATATTAGACTACTTAAAAATACCCGATGACGGAAGTATTTTTGAAATAGGGCTAAAGTGATAAAGAAGAAAATGAAAAGCAGAGTTTCAGATTTATTTTACATAATGTCATTAATGGACATTTATAATGCAGCAGGCCCCAAGGACTATAAATTGAAATCCGGTTCGTTTCATAATGAAGGTATTATTAGTATTTTTACGTTGTTACAGAGATTTTTCCTTTTGTAGAGGATTTCTAACACGTTGGTATATTTGAAGTGTTTTATAGTTGTATGGCAAAAACTGAGTTGGCAACAATGCCACTGGTAAGCCATGTAGTTTTGAAAGACTATGGAAAGTCACATTTTCCAACGCTTCATTTACATCTGTTTTACAGAGGTGGAGGCAGTTTCCAATAAGGCACTGTCTTATAAATGTATTTACCTGATTTTAGATTTGTAAGTTACTGCAGTACTTGCTTTCATTTTCTTGTTAATTCACCGTTTTCTAATCATTTTAAAGTATAAAATTTTGCTACTCCCTAATGTGTACTGTTGTGGGTGGTGGAACGAGTTTGGTAATTCGGGAAGTGACCCTCATCTCTGAAGACGCAAAAATAAATACATTTACGATTGGTTTAAATTCTTTTATGACGCTCAGCGTAAATTTAAACCATATACCAAATACGGAAGTAAGGGGTGGTACATTTATGTTAGTCGTATATATTATCGGATTTACCTAAAATCCCTGCTAATGTTAGAAGTAAATATGTAAAATGCGGGAAGGGGGGGAAGGGCTGTAGAGGGACATTTTGTGCAAAACACTGGGAAATTTATACTTTGTCTCTTACGCGGGGCGTTAGCGATAAAGACGTAACGGTCGCAGCATCCGTCGCGCGCTATCTAGGCGACAGAGCGGGCTGTAGATTAGCCGGGCTTACCTCTAGCAGACGCAATCTTTACGGCGCGGCGACGGAGCGCCGTCGGCCACCTGGCGGCAGACGGCCGCAACTAACAGCTGCGCATGCGCCCTGGGCCGCCGGCAGCGCGGAACGGAAGGCGCGCGAAGCGCGTCCAGTTTGTATCGGCGGCGGCGGTTCAACCTCGAGAATTTCCTTCCCGCAGCAAAACATTAGTTTGTACCGGCACTATTATTGACTTAATATTCACAGATAAACTGGAAACTTTTATTGCTGCAACTGCCAGGAACGAAAGCGGACTAACTGCATTTTATAGCTACGATTTCAAGAAATGAAAGCAGATTGGCAGCCTTCTCAAACGCCCTCTGCGCCTTATAAAGTAACGTGTAAATTTCGCGCAGTTCCACTGATGAGAGGAACACTTTGATACAAGATGCTGCAGGCTTTCATTTAACAAAAGCGGGGTTCGGGTGTCCGTCATGTCACGTTTTTTCTGAATAATCTGTGGTAATATAGTTATAACAAACATGCCAGCACAAGACACCGATTATTTGTCTACCAAATCACGATAAATGGACAAAACGTAGAGTCCCAGAACAATAATAGTAGACAGCTAAAAACACAAATTAACTTCATCGAAAAAGTAAAACATATAATATTTCAGTATCACCTACCAGAAGTCACTACAGAGAAATTTATTTTGCCACTGTCTCCAATTCTTCTTTGATTACTGTATCAACTAGATATAAATGATAATAATAAAAAAGCGAAACAGTTACATCAATAATAAAACTACAGCATTAGGAACAATCAGTCGGAGATACCCCGAAGATCAGTGGCTACATATCTAAACAGATGGATCATTAATGCAAAAAGAAGGAAACTTTGGCAAAATTTTCTGTTTTTATAAAACGTTACGATCACAGTACTCTAATACTGAAGTGAAGTTGAAGCCTTCGGAACTGCAGCAAAATAGCTAAATAGCTATTTGCACACATTTGACAAAGCAGTCATATTTTGTGACTCCAAAGTAGCAATATCAGCAATTGTTAACTGAAGAGATCCAAAATTTGCTCAAGTCAAAGTTATCCAAGAAATAATTAATTTCCTGTAACAAAACAACAAGAAAATCGGAATTCAGTGAACACCATATCCCTATTGCATAGGTGGTAATGAGAAAACTGATTTTCTACCCAAAAAGGGCACAAAAGTTAAATAAATTGGGAAATCTATTTTGCAACAAAACGCATGATTAACAACATATTTAAAGAATAATTAAGAAGATTCAATAAAATCTCATGTGACGGGAAGATCTGGGAAGCCCTCTTGTTCATCCAACTAATACCGGATGGATCAAGAAGAGAGGCAGTAGCAACATTCCGCCTGACTACTGGACATGGCTGTTTGGCCGCCCACCTGCACAAGCTATCAACCCTGCCGTCGCCACAATGTGTTCTGTGTCACAAGAGTGGTACCATAATAAAAAGTGATCGTTTAAAAGAGTGTTCAGAATTGTACAATTGTGAATTATACTTTACTACATTGTGCTGGGAAGCAAGAAAGCGAATGACGATAAGTGAAGTGCCAGAACATTAAAATAATAATAATAATTACAAAACAATAAGTAATTATGGACTTGGTAACTTGCGGCCAATGTTAAAAAAAATCACGTCTTTTAGACATTTCATGAGTCATATCTCCTAAATCATTTATTTGCAAAGTGTTACAATTCTGCAGGTACGTTTAAGTGTTGGGAATAACATTACAGCGAAAGAAGTAAAAAAACAGTAAATATATCACGCCTAATGTTGAGCTTTACTTCGCGACAGAGTTTCTGGATGGTTGAAGTGTCCATCACCTCAGCGCTCCTGAAATATCTGCCGTACAGTGATGTAATTTTGGTGCTACAGTCACCATATACATATTTATATACTGTCTGCGAAATGTGTTGTGATAGTATTAATAGTTAAAAAGTAAGATGCTGCATTTTCACCCACGAGCTGCGAAATGTGGTAAACGATAATTTTTCCGGGTGGTGGCAGTTAGAAAAAGTTTCCAAAAGTTTTGAAATTACGAATACCTTCATTTTTAATAATTTTGGAGGAAAATTGGAATATTTGTGTACTGTCTGTTTAAAGACAAACACTGTTTTTATTTATGATACTTGCCTCGTCGTGTTAATCTTAACATAAGATAATACCTTTTATTCAGAATATTGTTACGGAATTTAAATAGGTTTAATTCGGTCAATAATGAAAATGGAATTTTTGTTGCCTGTTGAAAGTACAATCGTCCAAAAATTGTATTTGTTATTGTGGAATAGGATAATTCCATACTTCTAATAGAAGTGATTTATCTCTGTGCCGGCCGCGGTGGCCGAGGGGACTGAGGCGCTCCAGTCACGGTGTGCACGACCACTACGGTTGGAGGTTCGAATCCCCCCTCGGGCATGGATATTTGTGCCATCCTTAGTAGTAGCTAGTTCATAAGTAGTTTGTTAGTTTAGGGACTGATGACCCCGTAGTTAAGTCCCATAAGATGTACAATTTATCTCTGTAATAATCCCTACGACGTTAGAGTTCACTGTGAAATAACAAAGCTTCAATTTATTTAAAATAATTTCCAAGGTTGTATATGTTAGGAACAATTGTTACTGCATTGAGACTATTTTTCTGGGAGTAACCAATAACAGTGCAATAGATTTGCCTATTACAGAAAAATTCAGTAACTCATTCTACTTTCGGGACTCTTGTAGCTTTGTTGAAAACTGGTTGTACGATGCTTCTTACAACTGAATATACATACTAACTAGAGCTGAAAGCAACGGTACGTTGTGGGACGAGGAATATTCTCACCTTTACGTAGTGTCTCTGGAAAAGGTACTTAAAATATTTTCCATTGGTAAGGGAATAAGAAACAGCAGATAATAAAAGTGTTTATTTGCTTGAGAGACGACATTTGGGGCACATCATACGCCATCAGTCAAAACACGGCAGTAGACTCGGATTAATTGTTAAACGCGTTAATGGTTTTATGCAACTATTCCCAGCTATTGTTCGATATACACATGATTTCCCATACACCTCGCTCCAAGAGACACACCCCATTGTTGGTGCCATATTCACTAACATGAAATTTCTTTACAAAGTTCACACACGTCGCTGGTTGCGATATTGTACTGTATATAATCTTAGTTAGAACCCAGCCAAGATCACGTATTACAATTTCTACTTGTGGATATTTCCGCGCGAACGTCGCAGAATACTAACGAACTCGACATTATTTATTATTTTTTCATCGTATTGTTGCTACTAACGTTTTTTCCTATGCAAATGATGTATTAAGCGAAACTTTGTGAAACCTAAGTAGAGAACAGATTTTGAAAGTACTTTAAGTGCTACGTTTGTGAAGAAAATATTTATGCGGTTCTAACATCTTAATATTTTACAAATCTTTTTTTATATATGTTAGAAATAAGTTTCATAATAGGAATAATAAAATGGGAAAAAATAATAAAAGAACTCTCTTTTTCTCTCTCCCTCTCTCACAAATAGATGTTAATGAGGAATTTTAACTAATTACTAGTGAAGAAGACACCTTTCGGGTTAGGGATTTTTGTATATATTGTTGGATGGAAAAGGAAATAAATGTAATTTCGTTATATGTTACAGAGAAAAGGTAGTAACCCTCTGATACTGAACTATGAAGGACAGTGCAGGACATTGTCAGAAAAACCATGATTGTGCAGTTGGAGATGCATCAGGCAATCTGTAGATCCAAGTAGGAGTTCAGCATTGTCAGAGTATGGGGAAGAGCACGTTGTAATTTCTGTCTTGATGTGCTTTTACGATATTAGAATAAGATACTGCTAGTCTACTAATAAAGAGCTTCTGGTCGTGTTTATATTACAACAACTCGCTGCAGGTGACAAATACTGTACTACCTAACATCTTGTTTAGAGTTCCACTGAACATCACTATATATGTTTTGAACGTGAACTTTATCTGTCATGCTTTGAAAGTGGTGTAATTTATCTGTCTCACAGGTGTAACTATATATTATTTTATATACATATTTATAAACTACGTTAGCTGGAACGATTGTGCGACATCAGTTTGTGACCATACTGGAAGAACCGCAAAACTTACATTTGAAAGAAGATAAACAAACCCACTGTCGACGCCTTGAATTAAAATAAAGGCGAAACGTGTCTCTGAAAAATAATTCAATTGCAGCAAGTAACTGATATGTTTATTTCAGTAAACGAATATGCCAGTTGGTTTATTCATCTTTTAGTCATTGCTTAATGGAAAATGATGAAATTTCCAGGAGGAACGTCGTTGAAATATTTTATCAAAAAGGTTTACTTTTTCACATTGTTTACACTAACAAAGCCAAGTATCACAAACGAAAGAATGTTTTGAAAAATTAGTACAAGAGTACTCTAGAGTGTTAAAGAGCATCCCATTCCAGATTTAATTCTTCATATGGATTTGACAGCACATTTTCCGAAGGGTCTGGAAAGATTGCCATGGGAACGGAAGTACAGAAGGAAATAACTTTCACTTGTATCGCTATTGGTGACAGTGGATTATGTCACCTGAGTCTTCTAGTTCATTTATTGTACCCTTTCATTATTTCATTTCTAACATCAGTCTCTTCACTATATATAAGAGGTTACTTTCTGCATTAATTGTTGGTTATAATCTCATATATCTTTGTATAGTATTAAAGAAGCTACAATCAAATTTATATCATCGTACTGTTTTTCTAAATAGACCAAACGTTCGTTTTCTCGATTTTTCAGGGAACCTCATCATATGTCATCCAATCAATCCACTTAATTTTCTGCATCATTCTCTAATACTTTTCACTTGCATTTGGTCCTTCTTATCGCAGATTTTCCCACAGCTCGTGGCTTGCAGTTCAGTATACAGTGGACTAAAACTTAATCATAATGGTAGGTATTAAATCGTTTACAGTATGTGTAGAACATGTACATCGACTGAAGTTTTCCATTGGGTCAGAACTCCCAAAATCTGGTACTTTCTATTTCAGGTATCACCAGTGAAAGAGATTAGAATGTCATTGCGATTATTACTCTATGTATGAGACTAGATGCTGAGACTTGAGAGTCCACATATAAGAGAAAGCTATGTATTGCTTCACCCCAAAGCATTATTTACTATATTATTATATCCCTGTCATCTCAGAGCCTTTCGTTTGTCTTAGATGCATACAACATATATTTAGAAATGTTGGAGTAGGCCAAATATGCTGGATAAATGATTTCCTATTGTTTTAGAGTGTAAACTAACCTTAGTCTGCTTACTAAGCACATAAGACATGAGGGACTGAACACCGGCCTCCTTATTCAACAATAACAAAGGTTTTAGACATTACACTTTGGCATACACAGTCCTAATCCTTTCACAATATAAAAGAGATAGTGAATGTGGAATTCATGGTATTTTTTTATTCCATGAGTTCGAAACTAAGTATCTACTATTATTTAAGAAATGATCTGGACTGTGTATATAACGATATTATAAAATCGAATGTCATTCAGAAGCGATCTCTTCGTAATAAGCACTTTATGTAGCATTAAAAATAAATAAATAAAAATAAATAAATGTTATTGCTGCTCGTGTATTATTTATATCGCTTTAGTCACCGAATATATTACAGTGAATATGTCATAGCTTCAAATTAAAACGGCTTTGTCCTACAGTGAACTGGACAGTATGACAAAGAATGGAACATTTATTATTGCAACAGTTACATTACAAATTTTCCTACGAAAGTAGAAACGTAGAGGTACGAGAGTAGTCTCATAAATTGTGCCTTTGTTTTCTAGTATCATACGCAACTAGATCTTATATAACATTTCATGTATCATAACCTATTCGCTGCAAATTGGTAGACCTCAAGATGTGTCTTTTACTTGTGTATTCTACACATTAGGGTAAATGCCAACTTTGTGCGTGGATAATCTTAGAGTAGTCGCATGTGTATGGGGTAAAATGAATTATACGAACAGTAACTGGAATGCTGTACACTTTATGTCAACCAGTAGTATTGAGAGTTATTTGTTGCTGGCAATAATATTACTGAGGAATGTGTGATGAGATAAATTACTCGTTTTGGTTTTCATATTATACAGTAAAGTTGGATACTATAAAAACTATGAACTGGGCCTACATTTGTTCAAAGTATGCTCCTTATGCCAGCATTGATGTTCATACAAGATGACGATCAGTCAAAGATAGTAGCTACTATTTCTTTTTTCCCTCTGCTCGTACTCTTCAAATTGTTTGTGTGTGTGTGTTTGCCTAAATCTAGAAAGTATCCTAGTTTAATAACGAAAGCAATTCAGGAGCTCATGAGAAGAAAGCATTGGGCTATGATAGAATACCATCTGAAGCACTGAAACATTTACGTCCAAAAATACAGTAGTCATATTGAAGCAGATAGTAAACAAATTTTCTCTCGAATTTGCCTCCATGATCTACTTAATAGCCGACTAGTGCTTTTTCTAAAATGCAACGAAAGAGATTGCAAAGATTATAAAATATTATTTTTGTCAATAATCGTACAAAGATAAAAGAGAGTCTCTGTTAGGAGAACTGAAAATAGAATATTGGGTAAGACAACTTCGGGTTCAGAAGAAGTACAACTGCTGCAGATGCTGTAGGTTTCCTGAAGATGATAGGGAAAGACTGACAGAAATGAAAAAAAAAAAGGAGAGAGAAGTCATCAGCTATAATAAACTGCGGACGTTGTTAAAATACGTTGGTGAAGACCGGAAGGATAAACGATTAATGAAAAAGAAAATGACGTTATGAAAATTGCAAGGGCATAAGGCAAGAAGTTCACGGTGACCGAAACTTGTTCACATTATCGAAAAACAACTAAGGACGGAGGAGACATAGTAAATGTAGGAGAGAGGGTAATCGCTACAAAATACGCGGTTGATCGAGAAGTGCCGGTGGAATGAGAACAGCTGCTAGTAGACGTTAAAGAATATTTTAAGAAAGGCGACGAGCTTGGACTCAGGATAAATATAGGAAATATATATATCAGCAATGACAATGGCAATAAATTAGTATACAGGGTGAATCACCTAACACTTGCACCGCAAATATTGCGGAAACGAAACTGCGATTGATGTGCATTTTTTACAGAATGGATGGGTAGTCAAGGACTCGTATTGTTAGCCAATAACCAGAGTGTAAAAATACCTAGAAAGTGTATTTTGTATGCAAAAAAAAAAAAAAATAAATAAATAAATAAATAAATAAATGGAACAGTGGTTGTTTCTATCATGCACTGGAATTTTTGACACCAGCTGTGTACAAGTAATTCTGAATGACATTTTTATTACGTTTAGTTTGGCAGCTACATCCATTCATAGTTTTGAGGAGCAGGCTACGACAGCGTAGCTGACTGGCTGATGGTCATGAGACAGTGGGCCGTGCACAAGGGGCTAGCAACTCGGCCAATCAGGTACGCTATTGCAGCCTCCGCACCCGAAACTTTGTCATTCAAAATTCTTTGTACACAGCTGGTGTCAAAATTTCCAGTGCATGATAGAAACAACCATTGTTCCATTTTAAAAACTATATGTTTGCATAAAAAATATACTTTCTAAATAATATTACAATTTGTTTGTTGGCAAAAAATACGAGCCCCTGACTACCAATCTATTCTGTGAAAACCGCACCTCAATCGCACTTTCTGTTTCCGCAATTTTGCGTTGCAAGTGTTAGGTGATTCACCCTGTATAAACTAAACAGCAGTAGACATCTGGTGATGGTATTCATAGTTCTAGTTCCGTGACAACATCTACGCACATCATTACTCGTAGATGATGGTCCACATCATCTCATATCTCATCAGCAATTATGAATAAAAAGTATTTAAGTGGTGTATACTGTTTCACATCTACTTTTAATATAAGAACGTCAAAAACAATAACAATAAGCAAGAAGAAAGCGATAGTTAACTATTCCTAAAAATTATTGGACCTGGTCTGATAGAGGAAAAAATCTTTGCTTGGACATTTACTGGGTAGTAATTTCTGCTGGAAGGAATTATAAAGAAGGAAGTTGAATAAAAAGGACAAAGAAGTAGGAATAAATCTGACATGACGGCCTTCATTCAAAAGGGACGTACATCTTATTAAAAGTGAACAAGCATAGTGTAGTGTAGTTTTAGAGGTGGATGGACGTACAAAAGAGATGAAAGAAGATCCTCAGAACAGGATGTGATGGAGAGTAAACAACTAAGTAGATATTGAAGAAGACACAGAGGTGAAGAAAGAAGAAGAATTCTATTTATCAACCACAAAATGGCTGATATGCCGTTCGAGCTGTTTATGATGGCCTGTGTACCGAACGTTTACGAATTATATATTCTAACCAACATCTCTGTGTTATGACTATAAAGAAGAGCAACTTTGTGTGGTTGAATCAAATTTGGCGATGGTGAGAGAACTAAATTGCGAAACGAGACACAAAACAGAGTAGATGACTTTTATTATTTGGACCTTAGTGTTAGGATGAGTGTTCTGAAAGCATTTTTATGGAATTTAGGCCTCTTTCAGGAGTGAAATGTGGACGATAAGCTGTCCAGAAAAAAGATGATTAAAGATTTTGAAATGCGTTGCTACTGAAGAATACTGGAGATTAGATCAACAGATCGCGTAACCAACGAGGAGAACTGGTGAGAAAAGAAATTGAGAAATAGTCTCATAAATTGAGAAAAAGAAGGGATTGAGTGATAGGGCACTGACCATCAAGGAATTTATTAAGTTCAGTGTAAGGGGAATTTCAAATCGTACAGGAAGACCACCATACGAATACAGTAAGCAGGATAAAATAGATGTAGACTTTTGCACAGGAGGGAGTAGCCTGGAAAGCTGCTTCAAACCTGTCTTCGTTATGAAGTCCGCGACAGCAACAGTAGTCTACTCGCTCACGTTTTGCCTGTGTGTGTACATCGTGAAGATTATTGTGCTCATCTTACCATTTATTAGTTTTCTACTGTTGTTACTAGTCGTCGGCTGAAAATAATCAAGTCAATTAGCAATGCGAAATACACATCTCTAAAACAGCGCAACGTAGACTCACTTTCTTGGGATGGGCGGTTGAGGATTACGCACCAGGAACGTCCTGAGGGTGGCACTGGGTACCGAAGCCATCAGCGACTAAGGTGAATAAAAAGAAATATCGAGTATAGACTAAAATATATTTTTGTTAATAGAAGAATCAACCATTAGTGTTCATATGACAGCCAAGTTAATATATATATTGTCAGACATATTCTGTGTATCTGAGGAACCAAACCATTTTAATTACTGTTTTAATCAATACTGGATTAATAATAGCGTCCTTACTGTTCTCTATAGATTGTTGCAGACACTGCCTCCTTATGCAAGTCGGTTTCTGCTAAAAGTTCTGCTTTCCCAACCTTACAAATCTCTATCATTACTACTCCAGACACAGCGTCCAATGTCTAGGAGGCATAGTCAGAATTAAAACAGAAAGAATTTTCTTTTAGCTATCTCTTTTCCCATTATTTCTCCTACAATATTTTAACTGCATTTATCCATTAACTGACAACGGCATTTAAACTATTTTCTGTCTAAATTTACCGTAATCCGAGGATAATTTGAGCAAATCACTTCTCTGATTTCATTCTTATTAGCTGAGTACAGAAAAATGTGCTTCCTTTACGATTAGTTTTCATAATTATCTCAACAGGGGTATATATTATTGTTGTCATTATTATTTATTGTATTTTTCTTATAATTGTTGTTGTTGGTTTTGCTAGGGTCCCTCTACGGTGACATGGAGCGTCGCTCCAACTTGCTCAAATGCTACATCTTGGATAGCTACAGTTCGGTCATGAGTGTCATAGTACAAGTGCTTTGATGCTCAGCTAGCTGATGTCACGCGTAATGAAACACGCACACTCACCACCGGTTGTATGAAAGCTACCATCGCAGATGAGGAATAGCAGTTGGATACCATCCTCTCAAAGGTAATTCTATGAAAGGCAACAGCCTACAAATAGGGACAAAACTTGTTACATGACTTTCCTCCAGATAGAGAGCAAAGATTGAATTAGGAGACAGTAAGCGAATTCTATGAAAACGAAATTCATCCTGAAATGCAGAGACAATAACAAGAAGGGGACAAAAGCACCTGTTCCCTCGCCATCTCCAAAACTGGGACCTTTTGAAATTTCTTAACACGCAGCAGACATTACCAAAAACATGAGGTGATTAGGAAACTATCCAACAAATGTGTAGCTATCATGATTTCCCCCCCCCCCCCTCCCCCACTTAGATTACCTCTTGCCTCCAACTCGTAACTCAAAACAAATCGTCGAATTCTTGACTAACTTAGTCTAAAAAACCGATTTATTTGTCCATATTAGCTACCGTTATGAATGAAACACACGGAATAATTAGTTGGGAGACTGGTTTATGGCTGTCATGACATCATGAGGTACTTATGTGACTGTGAAAGTTTGTGGATTACAGATTTTAAAGTAGTGTATTACAGAGTTTCTCTGTTCGTTACACAAGATGATTTTTTTTTTTTTTGGGTTTAGAGCTAAACAGAGCGACATTACTTTAGCGTTATTGTTCAGTAAAATTGTTGAACCAAGATCAAGTATGTGACATGTGAAATATGATGTATATTACAAATTATAGTTCTAATAAGAATATACACAGAACAAAAATTTTAATTAAATGTTCCATAGAAACTGGGTGAACAAAATGATCTTACCACTAACATGTCAAATATAAGAAATTTTTAATATAAGAATTACCAAAATAAAACCACTGTGAATATATAGATTAGTTTTTAATGGTTTAAATGAAATTATAGTAACTGCCATAAACGTCTATTTTCACAAACAAAGATGAACAGCTGACAGGAAGGCAGAGTTGGGAACATACGAAGTAAATGTTGCTTTGTAAGGAGTACGATAGTATAGAAAGTAAAATCAAGCAAATGATTCGGGAAGGGATGGGATAATGAGCAGTTATGCGGCCATTATTGACAAGATGGGGACCGTATCTTATCATTCAGTAAAAGGATGGAGGAAATGGACATATGTTAATTGAATTATATTATTTTAAATAAGTTCTTCCTGAGTTTCTTTTTGTTCTGATGTACGACTTCACGTTCTACGTTGCAAGTCTGGCCTTCTTGAAGCAGTGACTGGCTGAAGTAGAATACCCTTTTCTTTCATTCTAACTCGTGTGGTGATCGTAGAAGCGGATGCATATTGCCCTGCATGCATGACGTACGTAGAATTTTCCGCAGCTACAAGTGATTTAATGTATTCTACTGTTTTACAAGCATGGTGTATTGTGCTTACCAGTGGGAAAAAAGCGACCATGCGTGTTATGTAAACAAAATAATCTTTTGAAACTTTTGGATTTAAAATTTTGGCCACATTCATAAAGTGTTTTCTCCAACTATCTAATTGTGCAACATTTACTAGGGTTTTGACGTGATGAGTTTAGAAGCAAATAAAGGAGAGACGCGATTTCTTATGTGAATTTTAAAATTGAGCTTCAATTGTATCCGTCAGAAAATAGCATCCAACTAAGGCTATCCTCTTGCCTTGATATATTAAATGATAATAACAATAATACTTAAAAAAGACAAATCTCTTCACTGTTTTTGACAACCTGATACCCCACTGAATAGCCCACCGTATCGTATTTGGAAAATGTGCTAACGAAAGTAGCCAGAAATCGTAGATCCAGACGTTTAAAAACTTTGTTTTGTAAACAGCACCATTCAGCAGGGATAACGTGTAGGGAAACGAAGTATATCTTAAACTTGAATGGAAGCCATTCTTCAATTAAAAAAGTAGAAAGACATGAGCTGGAGGCACAGTTGTAGCCTATTACCCATGTTGCTCACTCTATGTATTGTGCAGGCAGTAAAGGAAACCAAAATGAAATTTGGAAAAGAAACTGTAACTCAAGAACAAGAACCAATCATTTTTGATATTTGCCGAAGATATTTCAATTCTGTCAGAAATAGAGAAGTGCTTGGAAACCCTATTAAACAGTATGGGTAAAATTATGAAAAGAAGTCATCATATGAACATCGACAAAACGAAACAAATGTAAGGGAATACATCTTAATTAAACCTTGCGATAAAGAGGATTTAAGTTAGGAAATTGGACACTACAATTAGATGACTACCTTCTTTCCTATCAGATAAATCACTGCTGGTGGTGTAGGTAGCAGACAGCCAAAACGCGAGAGAAGAAACAATGGATTTATCATTTAATATAAGTGTTAGGAAGTGATTGCTGAATGTATTGGAATGTAATTAACGGAAATGAGACTGAATAAACAGCGAACAGGATAGGATACTTTCAAAATTTTATGCAGTAGACGAATGCTAGTGATGGGATCAGTAGATCGAGTAATTAAGAACGATCTTGGTATTGTTGCTGTCGCCTTCAGTCCAAAGATACAAAAACAGTTTTATACAGAACAAGTGGTTGAGTCGTATGAAAGCCTCTTCATCTCTAAAAACGAAAAGAAACCAACGTCACTTTCCTTATTCGATTCTGTCCCTCACTGCGGCTCCTCTCACGACCCCTCCTCCCACCCTCAAACACACAAACTCTCCCTATCCTCAAATCTTAAACTGTCAATTCCTTGATGTCTCAGACTGTGTTATACAAAACGATCACGTGTTTTTGTCAGAAATTACTTTTCTTTCCAGTTCTGTTCAGTACCTCCTCTTAGATAGACTAAGCGAACTACCTATCGTATCTCGAGTATTTCCTCCATCAACAAAATTCAAAAGCTGTTATCATCTTTTACATTTCAGTTGCTTTTTATCTAAGTTTCACTCTCATACAACGGTACATTACAGAAAAATGACTTCAGAAAGGAGCTCCCAACATTTAAATTAATGTTCCACGACAATAAAATTATTTTCTTCAGAAATGCTTTTGATCTCATACCTTAACAAAGCCATTTACAACTTTTCTTATCTCGTATCCTAATCTGATTCCTCCATCATTGTCTGATTAACTTAGATTACATCCCACAACCAAAGTTTTCTCTTTTGAATTATCACATTATATCCTCATTTAAAGACACTGTCAATTGTGTTCAATTGCTCTTTTAGGTCTTCTGATGTCTCTACAGAATTACAATGCCATCGGCAAATCGCAAAGATTTTATTTCGACGCCCTGGACTCTAATTACGTTTCTTAACTTCTCTTTGCTTTTCTTGAAAAACCTTGGGGAATGGCTACAATCCTGTTTTACCCCTTCTAAATCTCAGCGATCCGTTATGTCTTTGGACTCATTATAACGGCTGTCTGATTTATGTGCAAATTGTGTGTAACATTTAGTTCCCTATAGTTTATTATTGCTCTCTTCAGAATCGTAAAGAGTACATTCCAGTCAGCAGGGTCAAAAGTTTCTCTAAAACTACAAAAGCTATAAACATTTTCATTCTCATAAGATGTAAAGTTTTAAGGTAACTATTTCCTATGGTGCTCCTGATAATCTCCGAGGTCGGAATTTACCAGTTTTTCTGATTCTGCAGTAATAAATTCGCGTTACTATTTTGCAGCTATGACTTATTCAAGCGATAGTTCTTTAATTTTTACACCTGCCTGCATTTGGTCTGATGGTATTTTCCCTATCTCATTTATCTTTCACAGTAGGTTGTGAGTACTAAACTTAATTGACGGAAATTTCATGACCAAAGTTTGTAGACAAGTCAATGCTTGACTTCAGCACACAGGTTCAAGTGTATTGACGTTCTAGTAGCTGTGAAAATTGGTGAGACTTGCACAGTATAGTTTTTACCTTGTGTTGTAATTTATATCAGACGAATCCATTTCTTATATCTTTAACTAAATCGTAATCATTTAAAGAAACTGAAATCTTGGTACTGCACTGTGTAACAGTTTAATATAGGGTATCTGATGAAAAATATCTGGACAACCGTATTTGGTGTGGAATTCATCAGTAGAGGACACGAGAGGCCATTGTGAAAGTATAAAAGGGAGCGAGAAGATCTTTGACACCAGTAGAGAAGCAGTAGCATCAGGATGGTTCGATCTGGATAACTCTATGTCTCTGAATATAGACTAGTCAATGGATTTTATCTGACTATCAGATCCATCAGAGACATTCAGAACCCTCTGCAGGTAACCAGGTTGATCGCTGGTGATGTGACTGTGATGCAGAAACAAAGAGATACAAGGAAAGTTAGTACAAGACCAAGAAGACCTCTTGTATCGGCGGACGGGGAGTCTCAAGCACTGCAGAGGATTTTTATGTAAACTCGTAGGAAATCGTTGGAATGAAATGTCGTGACATTAAATATGGCGTGTGGAGTCTAAGTTGCACAAAGATGGTGAAGCGACTTAAAAGTCACTCCATTTTGTATTTACTTCTAAGCGCTGCTTAAGGTGCTGTTCAGAAAGACGCTATTGGACAGTGGATGAGTCTATACGACTGATATGCAATGGTGAATCTCACTGTATCTCGTGACAGACCGATCAAGGCGTTTAACAATTGCGTTAGAGTGGGGACGAATGAGGGCCGAGAATAGTGACTGAGCTCCAACCAAGTTTTGTGTTAAAACTGCTTGTATGGTGAGTACTTTATTTATTATACACATAAAATACATCGTACGATTAATGCTAGAACTAATAAGAAGACGAGCGTATGGTCAACATTTATGGTTGAACTACACTGATTGTTGCGACTAACTGTATAGCAGCCCAGCAGTAACCTTCTCTGAAGCGATAGACCATTGTGGTGACCGGTGAGTGAAAGCATATATTTCTGCGGAACAGTGACACAACTAAAAATAAGACTGACAAAATGTGAAATACGAAATGTACCGGGTGATCAAAAAGTCAGTATAAATTTGAAAACTTAATAAATAATGGAATAATGTAGATAGAGAGATAAAAATTGACACACATGCTTGGAATGACATGGGGGTTTACTAGAACAAAAACAAAAAGTATTGCTAGACGTGTGAAAGATCTCTTGCGCGCGTCGTTTCGTGATGATCGTGTGCTCAGCCGCCACTTTCGTCAAGCTTGGCCTCCCAGGTCACGAGACCTCAGTCCGTGCGGTTATTGACTTTGGGGTTACCTGAAGTCGCAAGTGTATCATGATCGACCGACATCCATACAGATGCTGAAAGACAACATCCAACGCCAATGCTTCACCATAACTCCGGACATGCTTTATAGTGCTTTTCACAACATTATTCATCGACTGCAGCTATTGTCGAGGGATGATGGTGAACATATTGAGCTTTTCATGTAACGAACATCATCTATACTTTGTCTTCATTTGTTATTCTAATTATTGCTTTTCTCATCAGATAAGCGCAATCTGTCGGTCATTTTTGAACTTTTTTTTTTTGTTCTAATAAAACCCCATGTCAATCCAAGCATGTGTGACAATTTTTACCTCTCTATCTACATTATTCCGTGGTTTATTAAATTTTCAAATTTATACTGACTATTTGATCACCCGGTACTTTTAGAACTCGGTCAATGAATTTTGTAGGAAACCATATGAAATTTCAAGCAGTGTAAGTGAAGATTTAGTAGTGGAACTTCCAGTTAAAATTGTCTCTGACAGCATCGAGTCGAAAGAAGAGAACATAAGAAAATCCAGGCATCATACTACTTTAGAAACTCTCTTGTGTATACACTCGTTATGTGTGCAGGATCAGTCGACGCCGAACAACGTGGCCTTGGCCGATGACGGCATTCTTCAACACGGCTCTCATTGGAGCACACAATCCATATGATGTAGGTGTGAAGATTTACCCCACTAAGACTTGCGGAAGAAACCGGTATCTGTAAGATCTTGCTGGAGAACCTTCCTACCTCAACACCTAAAGACTCCTTTACAGTGTCAGAGTCTTACAACGAAATTACAGAACAGCATTTTGAATGTGTAATCGACATCAAGGTGTTGTACGTAGAGGAAATACCGTTACAGATAACGTATACAGCCGTGGATCATCTGCTGAAGAAAGAACGTTGATAATATATGCAGTTAGTAAATGCAAATGTTGCACTACTTTCAAGAAGTATAACTTCGTTGCACACACAATAATAGAGGAATTAGTTCGTATTGGGAATCTTTCATATAAGTAATCTGAGTAAACCTCGAAACCGTGAGGTTCATAAAAATAAATAAAAAAAATCACTATTTATTATCTATTTATACGCTATTACAAGGAATATTTTGAAATACTCATAAATTATTTACCAATGTGACAAAGTTATAAACTTCAAATTTATTATCGCAATCTTTTTAAAAAGATTGGTGCTGCGGCAGGTCAGTTCTTAGAAGGCAAACTCAAACAGCCGCGATTTCAAATTTTCATCTAATTAGGCAACAGGTTTCGGTGTCACAGTGACACCATCGTCAGTTCCCTACTCAACAACTGCTGTGATCACCCGATCAGTCACACTTCACACCGTAAATGGGAGACACTCTAGTAACCAGTTTTCGTCGATCTCCTGAAGCACGCGTTACCCTCCAATTTATTTTCCGTAGCTGATCAGATATTTACACTAATCCGTGAGTAGGAACCCGAAGACTACGTTAGAGGGACACCAGAACCGGCTGCTTACTTAGATAAAAACTTGAAATAACGGTTGTTGGAGTATGCCTAGGAAGAACATTTAAACTTTAGGTCGGCCAACATGACAAGAAGGTGTTCAAATGAAAAGGTCCGAAACGTCTTAACAACCAAACCCGTCGAAATTTGAATATGCCACAATGGGATAACGTACTGTGACATCTAGGGATAACAAGTATTTGTCGCCACGTCCCCCTAAAAGATTCAAGTCGACGTGCGAAGTCCGATACTCATCGAATTTATTGAGCACGGAAAACTGTTAACAGTGACGTGTACTGTGAGACACTCCGTAGTCTACTCAAGTCCATCAAGAGCAAACGGCTTCGGTTGCTAACGGAGGGAGTGATTCTGCTACATGATAACGCGCGTCCACTCATCTTCAGAGTTACACAAAGTTTACTGGCCAAGTTCAAGTGGGAGCAAATTGAACATCCTCCCTACAGCACACAAAAGTCGCCCTGTGACTTCCATTTGTTTGGTCCGCTAACATAAGATCTCAAAGGGAAGCGCTTCAACTCGGACGACGACCTGGAGAACACAGTAGAGGACTGGCTGTTGTTACATCCACAGGAATTCTGGGAACAGGTAATCCTTCGGATCGTTAAACAGTGGGATTATTGTGGTCAGGCCTCTAGTGATTACTGTGGAATAAAGACTTCAATTATACCCACAGTGGCGTTTCGAAAACATTTCATTTGAACACACCTCGTACAAATTCATCATTCATGTCCGTATGCCAGCATGACAATTCACCTGTCATAAAACAGCATCGCTGAGGTAATGGTCCGTACATACTGACATTCCGCCTCAGAATGGGTCAGCCCAGAATCCACAGGTCAACTCAATCTAAATGGAACATCACTGGAAGGAGTTTGAAGGGCCGGCCGCGGGGGCCGAGGCGACGAAGGCGCTCCAGTCACGATCTGCACGGCCACTACGGTCGGGGGTTCGCATCCCCCCTAGGGCATGGATATTTGTGCCGTCCTAGTTCGTAAGTAGTTCATAAGTAGTTTGTATGTTTAGGGACTGATGACCCCGTAGTTAAGTCCCATAGACTATACAAACATTTGAACATTTTTTGAGTTTGAAGGGCGTTTTCGCTTCATACTCTTTAAAAGAGAAAGGGATGCCATTCTCCACAAAAATTCACTTAGGTTTCAAGCTGATGTAAGGCTGATGGGTAGGGACGTCCTGCGATAACATGCACTAATTTGTGCCCGGATACTTTTGGTGGGACGATGTATATGTATTGTGGCACGGTATTACAGTGGATAAGTGCCAAATTATGAAGCTAAGGGTCGCGGGTTCCATTACCGTGTGGTCCTAGGATTTTTATCTGTCACTTTGCATTTCTTTCCGCTCTGACAGTGTTGCTGATATGAAAAATATGGAATAGCGCCTTGGTTTGAAAGCCACGTTCAACAATAGGTCTCCGTATTACTGGCTGAGAGAGTTCGAAGGTCGGAGGAAGGCAACGGCATACCACCTCCAAACAGGACCATGCCTAGTAAAGCACTGTGGTTCAGATTGTGACCGATTCACCTTTTCCTTAATGTATATTTTGTATGTAACCTGGTGATGTACCCACAGTGTCGTTTCGTACCTTTTCATTTGAACACCACTCGTAGAAATTATTCATTCATGTCTTATGTCAGCATGACAATGCACCCTTTCGTAAAGCATCATCGCTAAGTTAATGGCTCGTACATAGTGGCATATCCTGACTAAGAGAAGGGATAGATTGGTTGGACAGATTCTGAGACATCAAGGAATTGTCAACTTAGCATTAGAAGGAAGCGTGTGGGGTAAAAATCGTAGAGGGAGACCGAGGGTTGAATATAGTAAGTAGATTCAAAATGATGTAGGTTACCGAACGTATTCTCAGATGAAGAGACTTGCACAGGACAGGGTAGCGTGGAGAGCTGCATCAAACCAGTCTGAAGACTGAAGACCACAACAACAACATACTGACATTCCGGAACAGGTTCAGCCAGCCCATAATCTAAAGCTTAACTCACTCTCAATGGAACATCTCTGGAAGGAGTTAACAAGATGGTTTAACACCGTACCCTTTGGGAAATTCACATAGTGAAACCGGTCTCAGAGATTTCAAGCTGACATAACGATGATTGGTGGAGACGTCATGCAATAATGTGCATTAATTGATGTCCTGATCCTTTTGTTCAAATGTTTGTTAAGCTTAAGGAACTTAACTGCGGGGTCATCAGTCCCTGAACTTACAAACTACTTATGAACTACCTTATACTCTTTGGTATATTTCTAGCAAGTTGACTGTTTAACTCTCTTCAGTTGTCTGACTAGATGTACCAATTGTAACACTAGGTTAATATTACTGTAACCGATCACATTTCTTTGCACATTAGTTCACGCATCTTAGAACATATAACCCACATCCTTAACTTATTTGTTGTATGATAATCACTTCATCAATCTATCCCCATTAATATTTGAAGCCATAGACACAATGAGAAATTCTTCATATTGACAGATGCCCTGACAGTGACAGTCTAAGCATCGTACTACTGTGTCAGCTGGTAGTTCTAAATACTCCGCCTATGGCGCCACTTGTCATTGTACTTCTTAGACTACTGAATTTTAATCTGCTATGCGACTGATTTATCAGTCACCTGCTCTTCGCTTTATGCTTTTCTTTTCAACTACTTTGAGTATTACTGTTTTCCCATAGCCTTTTTTTCCTTATTTATCGTTTTACTATAAGCCTCATCCATAGATACTTTGTTGGCAGCTGATTGTTATTCATTCCATAATCTCTGCACTTAGCGTTGATTCTCCTATTAGCATGTACATTCATTAAGCAACAGTACAAAAATTGAAGTGTTAATTTTATCCCATTATATGAACTTATCTTTATTAGGTGTAATCTGTTTGGTTCGAAACTGCTTCAAATTTCTGTTAAAATGTTTGTTAAGTTTATGGGACTTAACGACGGGGTCATCAGTCCCTAAACTTACAAACTACTTACGAACTACCTTATACTAAGGAGGGCACAAATATCCATGCCCGAGGGGGGATTCGAACCCCCGACCGTAGTGGCCATGCAGACCGTGACTGGAGCGCCTCAGTCCCCGCGGCCACCGCGGCCGGCTCAAATTTCTGTAACCAAGTTTTGTACGTGCTTTACTGTATACCAATGCACTTGTTTTTCTGTATAGAGACCAGAATAAGGGCATTCAAGCACCCGAAACCGGTCGGTAAAGTTGAAAATAAATAACCACAAGCAACTGGTTTCTGCATTTCAATAATTTATAACTACCTTATACTAAAGACGACACAAACATTCATGCCCGTGGGGTGGGGGGGATTCGAATCCCCGACCGTAGCTGCCGTACAGACTGTGACTGGCGCGCCGCTGACCGCTCGGCCACTGCGGACGGCTGATCCTTTTGATGGGATAATGTATATGTTGTATGTAGCCTGTTGAAGGAGGGTTCAAATTTAGGGTTTTGTAACGGTACAACGTCAGAACCGTTTGAATCGATATTTATCTGTTCCACAATGCTACTGGCCGCGGTGGAGTAGCCGAGCGGTCTAAAGCACCTCGCTGCGAAGCGCGCGGTTGCTCTCATAATTCTAGTCCTTGCTCTTACAAACTTCTAAATTATAGTATGTTTTTGCTGAAATTATAGGAAGATATTTCCATGCCAGTGTCTTTATTCTCATGTAACAAGGTAATGTCATTGTCAAATCACTTAACGGGGATATTATGTTCTAAATTGTAACTATTTGCCGCGGTGGAGTTGCCGAGCGGTCTAAAGCACCTCGCTGCGGAGCGCGCCGTTGCTCGCCGTGGAGGTTCGAGTCCTCCCTGGGGCATAGGTGTGTGTGTTTGTCCGTGGGTTAGTTTACCTGGGTTTAAGTAGTTTGTAAGCTACGGACTGATGACCACGCAGTTTGGTCCGATAGATTTACAAACATTTGAACATTTGAACAATGCTACTGTAAAGACGTAACAGGGCTGTGCCGACTGGAGATGAGTGTTACTCTGTTCTTCCTGTGAGGTACTACCAAGCTCCAATATTTGGCGCAAAAGAACGTTCCAACAAGCGGTTAGGCGAACCCTCACAATCAACGTTTAAACGACCTCGAAACCGCCGTCGGGACATCCCGGTACGCTACTCTCTGTCTCTCTCTTGGCCAGCGGACGGGCCCAGCGCACGGACACGCCGTTCTTGTCAGCTTTAAACATTTGTAACCGCCCTGACACGCCGTAGGTTTCCCTACCGCCCGCCGCTGCGGCGACAAAATTCCAGACGAATAAAAAAAATATATTAATAACAGTGCAACGAATATTTATGCGGTCACAAAGGTTGGCCGTAGCCTTTGAGTCGCTCCAAGCATTTCGTTTCCGCAGCAGACGTAACTTTTTTTTTTATTTCTTTTTTTTTTCGGCTCCCACGCGCGCGCGCTCGCTCAGGGCGGTCCGATAGTTGCCTCGACTCTGGCTTCGGCGCCGTCGAGTCGTCTCCTTTCCCGAGCCGAGGGCAATTATTATAATAAATACTGACTCGGAAGTGGAGTCTGCTGGACGGAATTATTTAATTCGCTCTCTTCTGGGCGGGAACTCGATGGCCGCCGCGCGGTGGCGTCTCGCGGCAGAAAAACCGCTCCAGTCCGTATGACGTCACACGGTGCGGCGTGGCGCGGCTCGGCGTTTGTTGTTTAAGTTGCGGAAGACCGGCAACTATTTCGTACGGAAACCTTGCCACCATTTTTTTTCTTTTTTTTTCTGGTACTAGGTATTTTTCCGGTGGTGTACATTTCTCTCTCGCTCTCTCTCTCTTTCTGCCCCCTTCCCCACCCTCTCCCTACCTCACCATTCCATCCTCGCCACGTGTGATGTGTGCGTGCGTATGCGTGCTCGTTTCATTCCCGGCGGGTGGCGGCGGTATTTCGGGGCTCGCTCGGTGCTCCCACGGGCCCGCGGACGCTCGCGAGAGCCTCCACCGTACAGAGAGACACAAATGTGGCGGCACTGAAATAAAAAAGGAGCCCCGGCGACCACTGCTGCGCCGTGGCCTCTCCGGCAGCGGCATCGCCGCGCCGGCGGCCGGAGGAAAAGAACGTCAAATTGAGTTTCGCGCGCCGCGTGTATGCCTTCGCCTAAAACAGACGTATATGTTTTTACTGTTTAAGCAAACTAATTTCTTCTGCAGCGAGGTCAAAAGGAAAGAAGGGCGGCGAATAAAAAAAAATAAAAAGTGAATGAGTGAGTGAGTGAGCGTGTACGCGGGGTTAGAAAAAAAAATTGTGAAAAGAGGAAAAGCAGCGGAAGGAGGAGGAGGAAGAGTAGGAGGGGTGGGGGAAGGAGGCGGCTTTATCCGTTTCATTGAACGAGGTGCGCCGGGCAGCGTGTGTCCACACGCCGGTGCAAGTTGTGTGGAATTGAGAGGTCAGAGGGTGTCGGGAGACTTGCTGATATGTGGCGGTGGGCAAAGGCCGCCAGGGTTGGAGGGGTTGGGGAGGGGGCCGTGGCCCAGGTGGCAGCAGTGACGAAACGGCCTTCTCCGCGCTGTCTTCTTCTGCTGCTCTGCAAATATTAGATATAACATTAATTACATCCGACGCGGGCTACTCCCTCCTTCTCCCCCCCCCCCCCTCCAAACTCCTGCACCCTTTTCCACCGTAAAAATGACGGAAATTACATCACGTACCCGCCCGCGTTAATTTCCGGACGAAACAAAATTTTACTCCTATCCAGGAATCGGGCGAACGTCTTATTTACATTTCGCGTCCTTTCTTATGAATAGAATTTCGTGTGAATCGCGATAAAAATGCTTTTGGCACCTCGAAGCGACTTTTACTCTGTGTAGAGACGTGGTTCCCGTCAATAGTATCGCCTTTTACGTAAACTTCATTGTACTAGGCGCTGATGTAAATGGGAAACGAGGACGTAAAAGAAGGCACAACTAGAGGTTCGTTGAAATGAAGCATTCATGTTCACCAAGTCCTTCATCAAGTGAAACTAAAGAGTAAAACAAGTTGCTGAATAACGGTTTGATGCAGCTCTCCACGATACTCTAACTCTGTGCAAGCCTCTAAATCTCCGGATATCAATGGCAAAGTCACATTAATTTGAACCGACATACTATTGTCGTCACCTGCTCTTCCTCGGCGACTTCTATCCCCAAAATTTCCTTATAATAATAAATCGACTACTACTTTACGTCTAATAAGGTGTCATATCAATCGAGCCCTTTAATTTACTCAAGTTATGTCTCAAATAGTTTTTCTTAGAATTTCTCACTTCCCTTCAGTGCGTCTAATTATCTTCAGCATTCTTCAGTAGCACCACATGTCACAATATTCTAGCTTCTTATTATCTGAACGGCCTGAACGTATGGTAAATTACATTGTTAATTGTTTTTGTTTCAGGGCTCCAGACCCATTCATTTAAGAGCCATCATATTGTGAAATGTTTCCAATCTGACACTTCTTTGCACCCTGAAGCATACGTAGTTGATACGTACTATATTGGTTTGTTTGCTTCCATTGTGCTTCTGTGTTATTTGAGTGTATTGCGACTTTCCAGTCAGTGTGTAACAGTACAAACCGAAAGTAGTGAGTGGGCCGGCCCACCTTTCACTGCCATAGAAAGCTACGCTCCAGACTAATGCCTTTAAAAAGACTTCCTCACACATTAATATTAGGTGTTAACATTTTCTCTTATTTATATATTCTTGTGCATAATGCCCGTACTTGCCATAGTGCCCAGTCCATACCTGATTGTTCTGTGTTGCTTAACGTCCTCCCCTATCATTTTACACTAACTGGATATCAGAAACAATTGCCAGAGTGAAACTGGTTTCTCGACCATAGTTGCTGACTCCAACTAACATATTCCCTTCACTAACGAAATCCTGCTTCGGGATGTCTTGGTTGTCATGAGATGCAGTGCATTTAACACTCTCGCAAATACGTGAACTATCCTTATTTAATCGCCTCGAAGTGATTCTGGGTGAGACATGTGTATCCATAACGACTACAAGATATGCAGTGATCTGACTCACGACTGCATTGGCTGTTGCCGCGCGGGAATGATCGCTTGGTCTACGGCATCATGCTACCAACTGGACGGTCGCTCCCGTGGAAGGTTAGAGTCCTCTCTCGGACATGTGTGTGTGTGTGTGTGTGTGTGTGTGTGTGTGTGTGTGTGTTGTGTGTTGCTGTAAGTTATTTTAAGTATGTAAGTCTAGGGACTGATGACCATAGCAATTTTGTCCAATAGGTAAACAAAAATTTTGAACGATTCGTTGTATTTTCCTCTGCTTCACTGTCTTCCGACAGCATCGTTCGTATGCGGGCACTGGCATGCTTTCACATTGAAGTTCCTAATGATCAAATGTTTATAGACCTCAGGGACCAAAGCGGTAACTGCTAAGGTCATCGGCCCTTAACGTTACAATATACTTAAACTATCTTATACTGACTTTAACTAAGAGGACGTTGAATTACATCAATAGAGACAGTTGAAAATTTATTCCGGACCGTAAATCTAAGCCCTGTCAACGGGTTTCTAGACAGATTATCTGTCCACTAGCACATCCAAACACGACAGCGGCGTGAACCACCCAAGGACGCCTCCCGCAGCACAAAGTAACAGCTTCAGCACGCACAGTGACATAAAAACCTTCCCCATTATCCTCATTACTTACAACATTTCGCCGATTCCTATAAGAGTTCTAACCTGGGGTACATCGACACTCAAGGGTCCACTGAGCGTCTTCACCTTTATTATACGAGGTGAGTGACCTAAAAATTGCGCTGCAGATATTACGGGAATGGAAAGCACTATTGGTTTGCGGTCTTCACATGATGGATTGGCAGTCAGGTCTGGTATTGTTACTCAACAAAAAGATTTTAACGTTACGTATAAAGTGTAATTTTTCTGCACACCTACAGTTCTTGTAATGAAACAATGCCTATTGACAATAGCAATATAAAACCGTGGTAAATTAGAATGTCAATTGTGTTTGTTGAAGGACGAAAGTGTAATTTTTTAAGAGATAACGTATTGTGAAAAGCTTCCAATCATGTACCTGCTTAGTCCTTGCCACCTACGAAGTTGCCACTTAAAAGGTTATATTTGCTTACCTCGTACCTGTGCGTTCCTTGGGTGCATTGCGAATTGCTAGTCAGTTAATGTATGATTGTCCAATTAATAGGTTGTACGCCAAATATGGGATTTACCAATACAGCGAAGGCCGACATGGTCTCGGTGCATGGAGAGTGTAGGAAGGATGCAGTTCGTGCTTGTTCAGTGTATGCGGAAACTCGGGAATTATTTACAGACCCTGCAACTAGTTACGTGAATGTGGTAATGTAACACGTAGTCAACGTAACAGAAGGAATCAAATGACGACAGAATTTGGGGGAAATTAATGTTTTGGCTACTGTTGGTTTTCGCTCCATCGAGGGCTACATGGAAACGATTATGAGAATCCTGTTACCTTCTTCATATGGGCATTACAAGGGAATACTCCAGAAGCCTCATGTATATTATTGAGTGATGAAGCCACATTTACTAATCTTGGGCAGTTAACTGCTGAAACGTATAATAATGCTGGGTTGACAGTCCCGACTGGCTTCGTCACATGGAACGTCAGCATGCATTGACTGTTAATGTGAGGTATGGAGTAGATAACCGTCAGTTCATGGCCCATTCTCCATAGACTGTACACTGAACCCGAGACAGTATTGCAGCCTCTTAACAGACCACCTGCCATGGTTGTTAGAGGAATCTTCTCTGTAGACTAGGAGGAACCTATGGGCTGCAACACGATGGCTAGCCCAACTCATAGTGAACGCATTATTACAACACGGCTACACGAATTGATACCAGATCGTTGGTTTACAAGTGGATGACCTGTGCCTCAAACGGCCCTTTTTCCGGATTTTACTCCTATAGGCTTTTTTATGTATGGAATGTTGAAAGGCGTTTTCCAGAAAGACATACCAACTACACCCTATGATATCCAAGGTAGTGCTAAAACTTTTTCGGCCTCGTCTGCTGAAATGCTAACTCATGTGCAGCAGTCTTTCCATACCACACTGGAAGTGTGTACTACCGCTGCCGATGGTCATTTTACCACAAACTATGATGGTCAGTTGTCTCTTTACTGGTAGAAATCCATATCAAGTATGCACTCGTGTTGTTCTTTATTGTGAGCTACCACAGGTATTGTACAACTGTTACTGTGAAAACTTTTCAAAACACGATATCTCATAGACGACTTGGACTAGAGTTCTGCAACAAAATCCACTCACGTTATAATTTACCCTACTTTAATTTTATTAATGTCAATTGGTACTGTTTCATATGAAAATTGTATATTTGTACAAAAAATACACTTTACATGTGTTATTGAAAACTTTTTATTGGATAACAATAAGAGCACCTGACTATCAATCTATCCTGTTAAAACTGCATATCGATATCACTTTCAAAACCCGCAATATTTGCGATCCGAGTTATACGTGATTCACCCTGTGTATCTGTAGTGTCAGTACATTCGTAGATACATGACACGAGATATAAGGTAAATGGGTATCGTCACTATCTTAGTTGAGTGTGGTTACATTGAAGGTAAAGGTGTACCAGAAGGCTTGCTGAGGTTTTTGCATTTGGGTAAGCACTGTGTTCTGATTGCGTAGTGGTCACCGTAACTCACTTGTAAGCAGTAGATCCTGGTTCGAGTCTCTGTTTGGAAAAATTTTTCGCTCGTTGCCATTCAATTATTTCACTGCTCCAGTGCAGCCCATGGCAATTATTCTCTGCCTTTCCCACTTCATTCTGCCCTTAGAAGGCATTTAAAGCAGATTGCGAGACCAGGTGTGATGACTGTTGTTTTGGACATGTTTGAAAGGGCAGGCACCACACTAATATATAATAAACGAACACTATCTTAGTAAGGCAAGCGAAACTAGAGAGTAGTAAGACCTGACTGTTGACACTCACGATTACTGAAGATTTCTAGAAAAGGAATTTGTCAAGTCGACTTTAATTTTTACTGTTGTTAACTTTCAATACCTATATATACAAGCAAACATGCAATACGATGTGTCCGAACAACACCATGTAGTACTGAATTAGCCACTAGATGTCGGCACTATGAAAAGAGGCGAGTTAGTACAGTACCACTAATAAAAAAAAACAGTCAATCGCGAGATATTCGACGTCACATGAGTGACAGATCCATCAGGTAGGTTGCAACCATTATGCAGCTGCTCTTATCAACAACCAACAACCAAGAAATAGAGAAGGGGAATCTGAATCGTAGCTAAACCAACATCTGACAGACCTCGGGTATTAGTCATTATCTGGTAATGGGAAATTAATTATATCAATGAGAAAATTTTGAAATGTGTGCCAGAGTGGTCTACACAGGTGGGTCTCCGCAGTAGGTAGGTTCGCTGACCATTATACCAACCGGACACGGTGGTGTCCCCAACCTCACGCACTACGTTAGCACGCCTCCCATCTTACCCGAATTCTCTATTAATGATCCAGTGCCGCGCCCAATATCCTCATTACTTGTGTCATTTGGCCGATTCCCAATAGTTTGACTATGGTTGCACCTGTTCTGAAGGAATCAATAGCAGTCTTCACCTTAACCTTTTCATTCCCACATTATGAAATCCGCTTTGGAAAAAATAAAATGCAGTATTTTATGATTTAATACAATGCCTTCAACATGAAAGAATTAATATTTTGACCAAACAATTATAATGTTTATGTCAAGTTTTTCATGCAAAACACACATTTGTGTCGAGTTATATTACTACTTCGGAAGTTATTCTGTTGATTGTTAGCACTGTCAGATTAATAATGCTAGGATAATCTTCTCCACAGCACCAAAGAGAAGACAATTCGCTGATGAAATAAAATAATACGAACCATACGCACACTCACACACATGGCCGAACACAGAATGCAACGTAACACGACTTACAAGTCGGAGAGATTACTGCCTCTGTAGTTGATACATTCTCCACCAAGCAGCAAAACGTCGTCCTGGAAGCATGTTATTCCTCAACAACAACGCAATATCAAGCATTAGTTGTCATAATAATGTGTAAAACAACTTTTAATATGGTGTTGTCTAGGAACTACACTGGGAATGAAAGGGTTAATTACGTGTGTGTGTTTTCTGTTGTTTTAGACATAGAAGAATAACTGGCAGCTTCACTATGTAAGTAACGTGTGGACTAGCGTTAGGTTTGACTCTGACGGAAGGCGTGCTACAGCGAAGCCACCTAGACACAAGATTAGATTAGTTTAGATTAGAATAATACTTGTTCCACAGATCATATATTCGACATTTCGTAATGATGTGGAACGTGTCAGTTTAGTTATTGTTGTCTACACATGACAACCAATATTTAAAGGATTGTTTAGTTACATTTTTTTTATTTATTTATTTATTTTGTTTTTCTTCTCTTTTTTTAATTTTTTTTCCTTTCTTAAGTTTTATCTAAAAATTCATCTATAGTGTAGAATGAGTTACCATTGAGAAATTCCTTTAATTTCTTTTTAAATACTAGTTTGCTATCTGTCAGGCTTTTGATGCTACTTGGTAAGTGACTGAAGACCTTTGTGGCAGCATAATTCACCTCTTTCTGTGCCAAAGTTAGATTTGACCTTGAAAGGCATCACAACAACCCGAGTCACGTAACACCGACCAGGCCGTGACACGGGTTGTTGTGAGGCATTGTGTCAAGGTGATGCTGGCTACAGTAGCCCTAACACAGCTGTGGATACCATTGTGTACATGTTGCGTAGTGGACCACGCAACTGCCTATTACGGAAGAAACCCAATTTCGAATCCCTCTGCGAAATATATTTTAACTTTCTCCATAGATTTAATTCAACGCCCACTGACAGCTAATACATTTAATTAGTTTCTGTTGTCATTATGAGTAACTGCAGGATTTAAAAAATGCAATTTCAGGAAAGGTAAATTTTCTTTTGTTTAAGTAAACATAGTACGGCGAGTACTCTTAGCGATTGGTTGCTCTTTGAAACTGCAGTAAAACATTATCTATTTGGTGCTACAACTTGTAAAAAGTTTTTGTCGAAATCAAAGATTAATACGGTGCAATTGCTGATGCTCACTTACATCTAAGAGATCCTGAAACCGAGTTTTTCAATTCTTCTTCAATTCTTACTATTTCATCTCTATATTCCTCTACATATATGACCTTGTTAATATATTGCCTTCAGCACAAGCTATACCGCAAAGAGTCAGGACACACCTATGTATTGCTCTCTCTAGATGTCACAAGCGTTGGATCAATCGATACAACAGGAAACGTTGAATATTGTCAATAAGGAATCACTAACTGAAGATTGAGTTAATCATGAGATCTCAGCAACTTCAAATATAGATCACTCACTGGATGTCACTTTAGTATCTAAACTATTTGGGAAATTGAGCCGATTATAATGCTACTCAAACCAACCGTCAATAGAAAGAAAGAAAAAAAAAATGATATAAGAACCATAGCAAAACTAACACCAGGCAAACCGCATGTATCAAGACACAAAGGAATTAATGTCATTAGCTACTAGTACACATTTAATCACATCATTGGACAAGAGGGTACACCCCGCGTCTCCTGCAACCTAGACAGCAGCGCTGACCACCAAAGCACCAGCACAGTGGTCGCCACAACTGCACGGACTACCCAAACAAGCCTCCGGACGTCATAGTGGTCAGCGCACTTCAAATCTTCAAATGTTTGTAATTCTATGGGACCAAACTACGTTGGTCATCAGTCCCTAGACTTACAAACTACTTAAACTAAGTTAATCTGACCTAAGGACAAAATACACATCCATGCCCCAGAGAGGATTCGAACCTCCGAAGCGGGAAGCCGCGCGATCCATAACGTGGCGCTCAGACCGCTACTCCCGTGTGGCGTCAGCACACTTCCCTAGTGAGCACGGAACTGGGTTCGAATCAAGCTCTGACATAAATTTTCAACTTTCCCAATTGATCAAACAAAAATGTCTTTAATTCCTGTGGGTTTTCATTCACAGTGACTGCTGGATAGAAATAGTGTCTGTTCTTTTGAAAATAACCAAAAGAAGAAACACCTTTTCTACAGGGCGAGGCATTTTTTTTTTTCAAAATATTTGGAAAAACAGAAATCGGATTAAAAATGTTGCAACAAAAGTTGTTCACCTCCAAGAGGGAGATATGTTAACATGTAGCGCGACCCTCTGCACCAATCCTAAGGTCGGGAGGGGTGTGTCAATATGAATTAAATATGAAAAACATGTAACTTTTATATTAAACATTATTTGCGTTTCGTGATTGTGGGCACTGTAATCATAAAACATTAAACTGAGTTGAAAGTTGTTGGAAATGGTAATGTGTCAAACAAATACACAACAAATTAGATCAATGCTTGATATTATTGGTAATGCTATCATGTGACACCTCCTACAGTCGAATGAAACAGACTTTATCATGCTTTCAGTCTATGGTCAGACTGATCATTTTAAGTTATTGATTCTGATTATACACATCTCTACGCAATTGTTCCACGATGTTGACAGTTGCAATTAGAAAAATCAGATCAATTCTTGATATTATTGGTAATGCTATCATGTGACACCTCCTACAGTCGAATGAAACAGACTTCATCAAGCTTTCAGTATATGGCCAGACTCGTCATTTTATGTCGTTGATACTGATTCTACACATATCTACGCAGTTGTTCCAAGATGTTGACAGTTGCAGGGAGAGTAAATATGACTTCCTCGTACTTTGGGGCACATAGCAATGTTGAAGATGCTCGTCAAAGATGTGGTAATCTGTTGCCTGATAGGAATGTTCCTTCTGCAACCAATTTTCGCAGTTTTGTCCAATTTTTTGCTGAAACTGGAAGTGTTAACCTTGGAGGAAGAATCCGATGACCATTTGTTCGAGTTATTACCGTTTTTCAACAATTTTTCATGCTTTTTTTGCGATTACAGTACTTTTTATCATGAAAAGAAAAGAATGTTTCATACAAACGTTTCAAATTTTTCATTGAAAATCCAAATCTGCAATAACAAATAGAGGTTCCTATTCTAGCTTTCAAAGTAACCCCTCCTCCCCCTGGAGTAATGCAACGGGGTCCAGCTTTGTGTATGGGTGGCCCTCTTCGAAGCGAAGAACGTTCACAGCAACGTTTTTTTACAAATATTCAGAAAAACTGTTTTAAGTGTTTCACCCTGTATAAGACATCACGGACTAATGATCAGCGACAATCGAGTACTCCATAGCTCTGGGCATAGTGATCTAAAAAGTTATGGGGTACTGTGGTTAAGCAGCTCCTTATAGGCCGTATCTTTCTGACTTTACGCTTTAATAGCTGTAGGGAGAGTCGGCACTAGACCGTGACGGACTACAAACGAATCACTTCGAGTGATGACAGACGCTGCACTGTGTGCAAGTCCGTGGTACGTCCCCGATATTGCGAATGCCTAGAGAATTGTACTGCGATGATCTATAGTGCTAAAGAAAAAGATGCTGATGAGTTATGGGGACGTAGTTCACAGCTGGCCTGTGTACTCAACGATTCACCTGCTATCTGTGTACTGAAATGTATGTATTATTTTTCCACGGAGCCCATACGATCATATAACTTCTTCATATATCCAGATAGGTTGGATGCACCCACATAAGTAGTGCGCCTTTCAAACGCTGTGCTTACTTCATCGATTTCTCAGTCACCAGTGGTCCCAGTACTTATCGCTTTACATTAAACAGCCATCATCATTCAACAACCGCAATACCAGATCGGTTACGTCTAGCATCTTGGTAGTACCTTCACGCAACACTAAATCTTTCTCCATCTCAGCCACACGACTATGGATTACACTTTCATGTGATCTACGTCTTACCTTAAACCACTCGACATTCAAGAGAAAATTCCAAATTCACTTTGTAACGACGGCATAGCCTTCATTGTTACCCTCCTCTCAATTCTTTCTCTCTTCTCTAGCTTTGAATTTTGTCATTATATTTTTCTTCCTCTAACCAATCTACCTCTTCTATATCGCTCTCATCACATTCTATCGTCTTATGTCTCTGCTTGATATGAATAACTCACAATCTGTAAGAACATAACGAGGCAATTCCTAAATGGTAATAGGGATGATGCTAACAATATGAAACATGGTAACTGTCCTTCGCAAAGCCATTATTATTATTGCTGTCACTTTTGATGTTATTGTAATAATTTTCGATTCTTATAAATTATCTATTTATTATTGTTACAATTATATTCTAGTAATAATATGTACTTTTATTTGCTTTAATACTTGTATTATACATTGTCTTTCTGTAATGTACTAAAAGTTTTTACCTTGAGTAAGCCTGAGTAGGTGTAAGGGAGGACCTGAAGGCTTTAACTTGCCAGGTAAAATAAATACATAATTAAATAAATATATTCTACCAGGTTCTCCCCTCAGCCTTTTCTTACGGTAATGTCATTCATCTGTTCAATGTCCGGAGGCATTAACAGCTTTCCAATCTAGTATGTATGCCACCTGTTAGAAGATTTGTAGTAGTTTTCGCCAGCAATATCTGTTATAAGTCAAAACTGACATAAAGTGTCAACTCCAAACTTTTAGGTCTCAGCACATAAGAATTTGACTTTTGAAACTCTACATAGGTAACGTATGTAATCAAATGGATACCAGAAAACACTTTGTGAACACCAGTGATGTCACTATAATGTAGCACTTATGTCAATGCATACTGCACTGGGGTCGCCAGTTCAAAGTTATCAGCAGTAATCACGTCTGACTGGTCCCATTATTTATTCTATTCCTATGTTACACCATCTCCTGCTTCTCTATCTACCGTCTGCTGCCTCACCCGCAGCAAATTTCACGTGTATCTCCAGCGTATCCGATATGTAAGTTTCGCTTTCATGAAGTTTAGTACTTACGAAGTCATATCTCATGAACAATGTTTCCTATAATAATATAATTTTCCAGTTTTTCTTGTCTCTACGTTTCTAACACCATATCTCTAAAATCATATGTCATAGGTGGTTCATACCTGCACACAGAGCGCTTGTTGATTGTAACAAGTTTGGTAAAAATCGGTATACTAGTTTAGCAGGAGATATAAAACATACGAGGAGTGGAACTAAATTAGTGGCAGCTACTTATTCACAACCGATACAACAACATTACATGTTTGCACTTGTTACTGTCTTTCAAAGTATTCACCAGTGTTGTGTAGAAACAGCAGCCAGCAATGTGGAAGGTGTAGCTTACCGTTAACAGACCCTGTTCTGTTGATGGTGCGAAACGGAGCGGTGTACCGCTTGTCGAATCTCTGGAACAGTACTGAAGAGAATGCACGAAGACGTACCTTCATCTTCGGAATCAAATCAAAGCCACAAGTACTTATGATCTGGTTGTATGGTGGACGGGACAGTACTTCCCAATCCCATCGACGGAACAGAGCAGACACGGCTTGCACTATGCCTTGACGGTCTACCGTGGAGGAACGTAATGCATTATAATAACACCATCACAGTCGTACACGAGAATCATCCTAATTTTCACCACACCGGGGCTCAGAAAACCTTGATGACACTTTCGTGATTACGACCTCTGGAAAATTCAATCTTGATCCAACTCCGTCGTTCCAGTTTACATCGATTGTGCGCACGTCGGTGGCGTGGGACGGGCGAGTCTACATCTACATGGGATACTCTGCAAGTCACATTTAAGTGTCTGGCAGAGGGTTCATCGAACCACCATTATACTATTTATCTCTCATTCCATTCTCGAACAGCGCGCGGGAAGAAAGAACAACTGAATCTCTCCGTTCGAGCTCTGATTTGTCGTATTTTATTCTGATGGCCATTTCTACCTATGTAAGTGGGAGTCAACAATATGTTCTTGCATTCGGAGGAGAATGTTGGCGATTGGAGTTTCGTAAGTAGCTCACGCCGTAGCGATAAGAGCCGTTGTTGTAATGATTTCCTTCCCAGATCCTGTATCATTTCCGTAAAGCTGTCTCCACTGTATCGGGACAATATGAAACTAGTTGCCCTTCTCTCGACTCTTTCGATATCCTCCGTCAAACCCACATGATAAGGATCCCACACTGGGCTGCAATACTCCAAAAATGGACGGATAAGCGTAGTGTATGCAGTTTCTTTTGTAGTTCTGTTGCATCTTTTAAGGGCTCTGCCAATAAAACGCAGTCTCTGGTTCGCCTTTCCCACGACATTATCTACGTGTTCTTTCCAGTCTGAAGTAATAGTAATTCCTAGGTATTTTGTGGAGTTTACGGCCTTCACTTTCGATTTATTTATTTTGTAAACAAAGTTTAACGGACTTCTTTTCGTACTCATGTGGACGACTTCACACTTCTCATTATTTAGAATCAACTGCCAATTTTACACCATAGTGATATCACATTCAGATCATTCTGCAGTTGGTTTTGACCTTCAGATGATTTTACTAGATGGTAAATGACGGCGTCATCTGCAAACAACCTAAGAGAGCTACTTAGATTTTCCCCTAAACCATTTATGTAAATAAGGAAAAGCAGAGGACCAATAATAACACTACCCTTTTGAACCCTTGATATCACTTCTGTCTTAGTCGATGCCTTACCATCGATTACTACGAACTGTGTCCTCTCTGACAGCAAATCTCCTACCCAATCGCAAATTTGGGTCAATATACCATAACAAACCAATTTGATTAAAAGCCGTTTGTGAGATACGTGTCAAAAGCCTTGTGGAAATCAAGAAATACGGAATCGATCTGCGAACCCTTGTCGATAGCGCTCATCACTTCGTGTGAATAAAGAGCTGGTTGTGTTTCGCATGAACGAAATTTTCTAAATCCATGTTGACCTTGGGTCAATAGATCATTCTGTTCGAGGTAATTGATAATATTTGAATACAGGATATGTTCCAAAACCCTGCTGTAAATTGACGTCAATTAAGTAGGCTTTTAGTTTAGTGGGTTACTCCTACTGCCTTTCTTGAGTATAGGTGTGACCTGTGCAACTTTCCGATCTTTTGGTACAGATACTTCTTTGAGAGAGTGGTTGAATAAGGCTGTTAAGTAAGGGGCTATCGCTTCAGCATAATCAGATAGAAATGTAATAGGTATACAGTCGGGACCAGAAGACTTGTTCTTGTTAAGTGATTTTAGATGCTGCACTACTCCGATGATATCTACTTCTACGTTACTCATTACGGCCTCTGTTCGTAATTCGAAATCTGGAATATTGGTTTCGTCTTCTTTGGTTAATAAGTTTCTAAAAGCTATATTAGGTAACTCTGCTTTAGTAGCGCTTTCATCGGCAGGATCGCCATTACTATCACGTAGTGAGGGCATTGTTTGTGCTTGCCCCTCGTATATTTAACATAATTATGACCAAAATCACGATGGGTTTTCAGTCAAATTTCGAGATTGAGTTTCGTTGTGATAAGTATTGTAGGCATCTCGCATTGAGATCCTCGCTAAATTTCGAGCTTCTGTGTAGGATCGTCAATACTGTGGATTTTGAGTTCGTTTAAATTTAGCATGCCTTTTCCTTTGCTTTTGCATCAGTGTCCTGATCTGTTTTGTGTACGAAGGGGGATCACCTTCTTCTTTTATTGATTTATTTGGTATAAAACTGTCAATTGCTGTAGATACCACTTATTTGAATTTGAGCCACATCTAGTCTACACCTATGTTTAGAGTTAGAAACGAGTGGAAGCTGTCTTTCAAGAAACAATGTCTTTTATTTCCATCTGATTTCCTGAATAAATATACTTTTCGTCTATTTTTGGTAACTTGGGGACTTTCGATATTCAATCCCGCTACGA
This sequence comes from Locusta migratoria, assembly GCA_026315105.1. Taxonomy (NCBI): domain Eukaryota; kingdom Metazoa; phylum Arthropoda; class Insecta; order Orthoptera; family Acrididae; genus Locusta; species Locusta migratoria. The sequence continues at coordinate 279,370,722 of CM048744.1, forward strand.
AAGCTCTGTGTACACTATTACCTGCATCCGTTTTGATGCTCGTTATGAGCTCAGGATTAATTGTTGCTCAGAGATCAAGTGTGTTTTTACATCCATTTACATTTCTAGTTAGCTGATGAACTAATTGTTCTAAGTAATTCTCAGAGAATGCGTCGAGTACAATTTCGCACGATGTTTTATTGGTACCTCCTGATTTGTAAGTATAATTTCGCCAACTATTTGGTCGGAGGTAAAGTAGGTATGTCAACAACGTGTGCTATCAGTGACTGTAGTAGATTCCATTGCATAGTGTCTTCACAGCAGCGTTGCAACTAGTTCAGTTCCAACACACGTATATACAAAAAAATTTATACAATGTTTTTATGTACAATTTATAATTTCGGCTAGTTTCTTAAAATATTTTCTTGTGTTTGTATATACTGTAAAATTCTTTGTTTGTATAAATAACAACTTTCTAGAATATCTTATGAGTAAATAAATTGCTGTGCTGTCCACTCAGAAGGTAAGTAATATTTGGTGGTGGGGGGGGGGGGGGGTTAGGGGTTTATATTTAGTTTCCACTTTCTAACCATTCTATACTATTTAAGATTTCTTCAGTATCTACAGTTGTCTTTCGTGTGTCTCGTTCACTTAGACGTGAGTGTTCTCACTGTTCTGCTTCTTCGTCAAGACACAAATATCAAATGTCTTAGGTTAAATATAGCATTAACCAGTAGCACGGTTGTAGGTTTATTTACAACCGGTTTCAGGCTGTTATTTTCCTTTAGTAGGTAACGCATCGTGCAGCAGATAGCATTTTTGTTTCCTTTTCACCACTATTATTAGAAGACTTTTATTCTGCCAGATTTAATGTAGCTATTTAACGTTATTTCCAACTTCATTAACGTATCGTTGAATCCTTATGCTCTGAACTTTACGAGCTTTATACAATCTAGTAACAATATAATGTATTTACCGTAATAGCACTAGATCCTACTGCCATTATTGTCACAATGTGGCAATAAACTGAATAATTAATGTTAGCCACGTAGGCCTATAAACATAGCTACAGTACAGCCCATGTTTCATCACCTCTGGTATTTTATTGCTTGTGAGGAAAAAAAAAAAAAAAAAAAAAAAAAAACTTATTTTAAAGCTTTAGATGTTTGAACGTACTTAAAGATATTAAACGCTAAGATATCGGAATATGACAAAAATATCTGGGAACAAGGTAAGAACATGACAGATATGTCATCTGCTAAAGAAGAGCTATAATTGACCTATTTTTCCAGAGGCCTTGGAGATTCTTCTGAAGAAATACTGAGCTCTGCCTGTAAAACAGTCTAGTCTCTAGCAGCTTTTATTATTATTCAGTTAAGTGCATTATAAAAATCAAGCGTAAACTGTAATAAAAATTAAATGAAATACGTCGTTGAACTTAAAAATTTCATTTAGTAAATAACATGAATAACTCTTATTATGGAATATCCGTACCTTAAATTAAGTTTATGTGTTATTATTATATACACAAGTATTTTATTGTAACGAAGAGTAAATTTCAGTAATCGCTACCAGAAGCTCTTACATCAAAATCCTCCCGTTTTTACCTATTACTCTTATCTCATAATAAAGTGATAAACAACTGCTTTAGGAACAGAGGCATAATAATCATGATTATACGATTTACGAAAATAACTTGTGAACAGACATGAATAAATTTATGTAATTTTGATACAAAAAGTTCGACGGGGATATTTACACGTTAAATTAAATTCCTTTACCATTATCGGCAATCTGCATTCAATATATCATTCTACTACAAGTATTTTCTTTCAAATAAAAGTAACAAAAGTAATTATTTAGTGACAGTCATAGGCATTGTGGCTTCGAAAAGTGTGAAACAGCGCTGATTATAACTTCTACATTACAGATTAAGGAACGGTGCCACTTGTAATAAGTAGGTTTATAAATGGTCAGTGAATCAATTTAAGTAATATGTAAAGCGAAGGAATATGACTGTAGAATACTCGTTTTCTGTTGTAGACATATTAATATAAACCTTAAATTTTAAGAACGATTGTGCACGGTAAAGCAACTGAACGTCTCTTTTTGAATAATATATCCTTGTATTGATTTTAGGAGTAATAGACTACTCTTGTTTGTATTGTAACGATTTAAAATGTCGTGCACAAATAAACAAATGTTGATTATGTTATGAAAGTGCTTACTTAAAAATCGTGACTTACGCTGTAATGTGTTCTTACCTGTTGTTCCAGGTGACGGAGCTTCCATGTGTGTGACCTCTGGGAACAGCTGTAACAGTCCAAACATGACAATAATTAACGCTCAAAGGAGATTAGAAATTTTGTGGACGTTGATGTTGGAAAGGTAATATTTTGATTGGAATTTGAATGTTTTTTCATGATGTATGTTTGGCTCCTCTCTGTTCACAGTCTTTTTTTTGTGTTAGCAAGAAAGGTACCAAGATAATTAGAAAGCAGTTATCTTAAAAATTATGTTATATTAGATTACGTGTGTAGACTTTCATTGAACATTAAAAATCTACCTGTCAATTTAAACAGTATTTATTCATAATATGAAAAGTGGAATTTAGTCAGACGCCTCAGAGAGATATACATTATCAAGTCACTTAATTTTACACTTAATTTCTTGGACATCATTGTACTGTGCATTATTCAATCCAGTGTTTTGTTTATTTTAAGATACAATAAATATGAGAATACTTAATATTATTAAGAATGCTCCCAGCTACATAATTTGATGGTCTGATGAATGTAGTATTAAATCGACTATGTACGTCTTTATTAGTCTGTAGGATATTACTTTTTCGGTAATAATACTAGCTGTAATGCGTTTTTTGAGCTTGAGTAGTTCCTTGTAAAACAAATAGTAAACAAAAATTCAGAAAAAGTTTCAACTAAAGTAAATTGGATAGTATTTCTGATTTTTGTGAGTCTGAACTTAAAATATCCTTTCCTCGACGGTAAGTAGAACAGTTACTGGATCATTTTCAGTACAGAAGCACTGAAACATCCTACTTCTATTCAAGAAAGATAAGCGCTTACCTCAAAAACTGAAACACTGTAGCTGTTTAGACAAACATTTGGGAGACGTGGCATTCATTTTCACGACAATTGGCTGCCATCTGTATTGTACAAGAGGAAATAATTGTAACGATTTTTTGTACAAGGATACGTATCACAGGAAAACTAATTATTAGATTATGTTAAAGTAGAAAAGCGGAATTACTATAAAATGAGGAATTATTATGAATTAATTTTACATGAGACATAAAGAAAAGGTAAAATAGCATTTCAGTGAAGAAGTAATGATATTACGTTTTTTACTACATTAATCTGGTGTTATTTTGAAATTTTTATAGTCTTCTCACTCTCTGAGTATTTACAAATATTTTCATTGAAATAAAATATTTTCACTAATATACTCACTTTGTGTTTAGCTGACAGTTGGTAGAAAATCTTTCTCTTTAAGATTTAGTGTTTTACTATTCGTGCAGGCCGCGGTGGCCGAGCGGTCTGCGGAGTGCCAGTCATAGTCTGGACGGCCGCTACGGTCGGGGGTTTGAATCCCCTTTCGGGCATGAATGTTTGTGTCGTCTTTAGTATAAGGTAATTCATAAGTAGTTTGTAAGTTTAGAGACTGATGACCCCGCAGTTGTGTCCCTTAAGCTTAACAAATATTTGAACATTTCACTATTCGTAGCTCACCGACTTTATTAGATGTTTCTGTAGTGTTCCTCAAACTATTATTCCTAGTTAAATAACAGTATGCAGTCCCCAAATTGGTATGACTTTCAATTATTCAAAATTGAATTCACTCGTTGGTATTTATTTGCTTACTCGTTTCTCTTTCCATCATCTCTTCGCTCCTTGACTGCTCCTAATACTCGATATTTCTACGACTTCATCTTGATTGTAATAACACTCCGTCTATGAGTTATGCTGTATTCGAAAAGCAGTAACTATCCTGAATTGGGCGATTTTTTGTCGCTTTTTCAATTTTTTCTTCTTTCATATGGTTGCTATTGTTTAATCATGTGGTTTTTGATATATTCTTTGTCAAAGTGTTGTACTCAATGCACTTGTGTGCCCCGTAAACGTCAGCTTGCTCTTCATTAACAAGCCTGAAAGTCGCTCAACACACTCACAAAAGCTCCTGCTCCATGTAACCAAATCACCACACTATTTCGTAGTGCTGATCTCTCGCGACACGTTTTGTTTTCCCTTCTCCTGCTTGTTACTGGTTCTTTTGCCCAAGATGCTCCCCTTAGGTTTGTAACAATCCTGAGGTAACGGGAACGTTGCACAGTCTTGGATTTTGACCTACGGATTCCTGGTACGTCTCATAATTCTGGTCCTTGATCTTACAGTCTTCTAAGTTGTAGTTTGTGTTTGCTGAAATTATAGGAAGATATTCCCATGGCAGTTTCTTTGTTCTCGTGTAACAAGGTAATGTCATTGTCAATACACTTAACGGGGATATTATGTTTTAAATTGCAACTATTTGGTACACTTTAATTACGCCCAGATTACGTCCATTTTCCAACTGTTGAGCGAATACATTGAGAAACAAGCTGAACAGAATCGGAGACAACCCACCTCTTCGAAGATCTACTGCAGTATTATTTTCATAACATTCGCACACTACGCTTCCGTATCTAGCCCTAGCACCTTTCAAAATGTGCCTCACTAATTCTTGTATTACTGTGTCAGTCCTTTGGCACGAAAGGCAGTCAGTAATACAATCCAGACAACAGAATGATAAGATTTGTTAGATTACTCAAAGGTCACAGTAACTTTATCCCTATACTGTGACGGTGTTCTAATATTCTTTTGAGATCAAAAGTGTGCTCGGTACGATTAAGATTACTCACGTCTTTTATGTGTTTCTTGTAGCACATTGCCACTTGCTGTCACTATTTACAATTATACTATTTGCAATTCCACTTTTTGAAATAGTTGACGAAAGATCGCCATTGAAGTCTGGCGGACTGTGTTTGTCTTTTTTTTTTTTAATCGTTTATATGTGTGTTATTTGCTTATATGTTCTTTTAGTCGCACTGTGAGAAGTGTTCTTGTTTTGTTTCTGCCAAAATAGGAGTCTGCTATCAATTTGTGTGTGATGTTCTTACTGTATTGTGTGTGGGTTTCTAAATATGATTTTAGTTCAACCAGCGAAGATCTGTGTTTGCTTGCTTGTGTGTTTGAGTGTAAGAGTGTGATACATTCTGATTTTCTGCAGTTTGTGTGTGTGTGTGTGTGTGTGTGTGTGTGTGGATGGGGTTTGCTGTCTTATGTGGTCATAGTTTGTGGTGGGTTTGAAGGTAGCTGAGGTTTGTCTTTGTCTACTATGTGTTTTATTAGCTTCATAGTGTTTGTTTGTTGATTTTTACATGGTAATTTAATATATGTTTCTTTTACATTAATGCTTTTTTTGAAATTGGGACTTCTCGTGGAGGATTAGAAGATGTTTCTTATTGTTAAATCTATTTTTTGTACGTTTCTATGGTGGTGGGATAGTGGTTTTCTTGCCTAAGGCGTTCTGAAAATGTTCCATGATCATTTGTGTTCTTTATATTGTGTTTCAAATGTCCTGCTGGTCTGTCCTACATTTAGAGCATCACAACTGTTACAGTGTAGCTGGTAAATACCAAATTTTTTTGTTGATGTAATTGCTCTCTGATTTTGTTAGGCATTTCTGTAATGAGGTATAGCTATTTTTATTCCTTTTTTCTTGAGGAGGTTTCCAATTCTGTGAGTCAGTTTATTTCCGTAAGTAAGTCTGTAAAGTAGAGTTATCATCATTTTATGTAATTTTATTGTTACTGGGAACCCATGATTGCTTTTACCACTTCTATTCTGATGGGCATATTCAGTCCGTTGATAACCGTATGGTACTGCAGCGTTGGTCTTTATTTGTGCAGACCTTGCAGTCTTATCTTCTATTTTCGGTTCACCATTATGTCCTCTCTCGTTTCATGGCTCTTTACGCTATTATTCGTCTCCTCCAATGTGTTTTTTGTCTTGTTTCTATTGAATATGTCTAGCTCTTTTTCAGCTTTTGATCCCACTTGCTTCTCTAGGAATTTCATATTACTTTAACAAGTGTTCTTCTCGGTGTCTCAAAAATTTCTTCTTTTATTTCTTAGGTGGCTACCAAACCATGCACTGATTTCTATTAGGCACAACATCTTCACTCTTATCAGTCGACGATACGTATTTTTTTCTTTTAGTACATAAAGCATTCTTTTTTGATTCAGTATTATCATGTGCCGCTCTTCTTGTCAAATATTTTAACTGTAATGTTCCTTGAAAAATAATCCTTATGCCTGTTCAAATGCTCTTTGTCAATTCTCTGAGCCTTAGATTTCTATTTGGTTATGATATTAGCCGCCTGTTTCTGTGACTTTATTCATATAGATAAGTTCTATTCAATTTGAGACACGAAAAGACATTCAATCAGCATTAAGATTAACTTGGACGGCTTCAATACCATTTAAAGCTATTTGTTCGACGCTTTGTTTCATAGTTATTATTGATAGTCGACCATAAATTACTCGTGTCATGGGTTCAACTTACGAAAATTCATAATGCTGTATTACTTACACTGAAATTTACTTCTGTTTAATATAATTCCTAACTACGGAAATAAATACTACGTTGATTTTAGAAACCAAACAGAAACATTAAATGTACAACATATTGCGTCTTGACAAGTGTTCATCACATATTTCAATTCTCAGAGTCTTTGAAAATTATGGTCAAATAATTAACTCAACTATTCAGCCATTTTTTGTAATAACAGAATAATTGCAGGATACTTATTCCTTGTACTGCTAACGACTGATCTGAATAAAGCTATAACGGAATTTACCGTTACTTAGCTATTAATGCTATATAGTTACGAAATTTAATCTTGTTCATCTCGTACAAATATCTGATTATGAACTTCTATCTATTTCAAACTGTTCAAATGTTTGTATTCCATGGCACCAAACTAAGTTGGTCATCAGTACCTAGACTTACAAGCTACTTAAACTAAGTTAAACTAACCTAAGGAGATCACACACATTCATACGCGATGGAGGATTCTGATCTCCAACGCAGGAGGCCGCTGAATCCGTAACGTGGCGCTCCAGACCGCTCAGCTACTCCCACGCGTTTTAGCTCTGTTTTCATTCTTCATCTAACGACAGATTGCCTAGATTAAATAGTTGATTGATGGTGTCATTACCCTTGTGCTTCAGTCAGTGTATCAGATCATGAAATATTTAATTATTCCACTGCCTTTCATAACTCATGATTTAGAAATTCATAGTTACAGTGCTCTATACCTATGCAATTTCGGTTATACCTGATTGTTGTTTTAACGCATTACACTAAAAACTTTTGATGAAAGAGTTTCTTCCATTCTCTTTACCTCTTGACTCAAGAGGTTATTGTTTCTGTTACTGAAGTTGCTCAAGATTTTATTAATTTTTTTTCTCTCCTAACGAAATTCATGCTTCACGTAATAGCGCCCTCTTGAAGCAACGTTGCAAGGAATTTCCATCTCGCCATCTTAGGGCTCTTCTGTAAAGATTTTCAGAGAGGAAAACTTCCATGAAAGCTTGCAAACTAAGCCATAAGTCATGACTGAAGCTTGTTTAAACGCTATATTTTCGATACTAATTTTAGATGAACCGCGAATTTTTCGCAGTGGTTCATAATTTTTGTATTGGTAGTAGATATTTTTAGATTGTAGTATTTTCCTTCCAATTCGTGGAACTTCTACACAAAGCGTTGTAAGCTTGCTTCTTTATTCTATAATGCAATTACATTATCTGTATTTTCTGTAATATTTAGAGGATAGCTGCTTTTCAGCTGTAACCCATACTTTCATGGATTTCCTTCTTCCTATTTCTTATCATACCATCTACATAGCTCTTAAAAAGAGTTGATGACATCTCTCAGGTGCTCCGATTTATTGATATTAGAACTGCCTGCATCCAAGATTCAGTATCTTCGTACAGTCTCTTGAATACGTATGCTAGAAATATAGCGTATTTTAGATTTTCAATTATTGTGCAGAGCCTTCTTTTAATGAATAAGTCGAATGCATTTTCATAGTCAATAGAAACAGCCTGTGTTTCTAAATTCAATTAATGTAGTTTTTATAATATTCTATTGATGCTAAGAATATTTTCTCTGCACAAGCATTTCTCTTCACTCAAACATACCATCTGTTATAACTTTCAAACGATTTATTATTAGTAACTTGTGTTCATTACAAAGGTTATTCTTTTCCTCTGCAACCGTTTCCGTCTATTTCGTTTAATTTCAGTGCGATTTTCGTTTATAAAATTTAGTACTTCCAAGTTCTATGTTCTCTCTTCATTTCAGTCTTCTGCTCTTCTAAAAAAAGTCACGGCCTTAGATATTTTCAACATAAAGTGTGAATATGTCACTGAATTTAGTTCTCATTAGAATGCTCTCAAGAGGTGACTTACGTCATTTTGTTTAGCTTCAGCGTCATAGATTAGTTCATTCAATCAGTATTATTATTTACTTCTTTTATAGTTATATATGTAACATTACACAACCGCAGAGTTCCAAAGGTTTTTTAATATAAAACTGAATCTGAATTACAGATACATTAAACTTTTTCATATGGTTACTACTTAACAGTTCAATTCATAATCAAACTACTATGGATCGTTTGCCAAAAGAATAAATGTATGAAAGCTGCAAAAGACCACTACGATATCAGCTTACACTCTGCACAACAGAGAGTAAAACTTTTTGTCTTCCTTCCTCGAAAAAGAGTGAACTGTGGTCTACAAACTCTTCCCTATTTATCATTAATTAAAAGAACAGCCAAGAACGCTGTTGTTTAGTGCATTAAGTTTATGGATGGCCCATATGAAAATAACAAATTTCTCTTTGTGTTTCTACATTGAAGCAGTAAGTAAACTTATTTTCTATGTCGATGGTCATTAACAGTTTTACTTTGCAAGGCCTCACTTCTGCTGTGGACGATCTCAAACGGAATGCCCCGAAACACTTGGAGGTAGTCACCATAACGTAGGTCTGCAGCTACGGAATGCGGAATATATCAGTGACGATATTAGAGAAACGTAAAAAAAATGTGTTTAACAATTGCCTTGTTCTTTTATGTATTACTGTAATCGGATAACATCTTTAAATTCCATTATAATTTACATAGGTCGTTCATTAAAATGCCTAACTGAGAAGGTTTATTCCTCTGCGTTGAATGTGAGAAATACTGAAGGAAAATACGTTCACTGACGAAACCCCGTTTCATTTTAATAACCCAGTTGCCAAAAACATTAAGGAAAGGAATGCTATTCTAAGATTTTTGCTATTCAAAAGTAATTTTTTTCTAATTTGTTACCATTAATACAACACTTTTCCAAAGCAATTCATCACTCTGGTATTTAACAGATATAATTTTAGTTTAACACACTTACAACTCTTGCCTCACAAAAATGATTTCTCTGATTTCGTTATTAACACATTTCTTTTACTTGATTTATATACTTGAAAATGCATTTTGAAAGCCTGCGGCTGTAAAATCAATGGGATTGTTTATACATAACTATTCCACTATTGGTAACTATTTTTTATATTTTATTTAGCAAGATACATGTCTGGAAATAAATCCTATTTTCATGTTCGTTTTCTGCGGTATCCCATTGAGTTGTGGTGTTTTTGACCTGTGAGGCCCTGCAGTATTTTGCTGACTTTACTGCAATGATTAAAAAGGCGCAAATTTTAGTTGTTGGTCAATCTTTGTACACAGTTAATGTCGAAATATTTTGGAGAACTTCTACTTACTTTTTCCTTACGGTCTATTTGTATAGAATCTCAAACATATTAAACATCACAATTAAAATTCTGTTTATAATATACATCAGTGTTGACAAGACAAACATACGTATATAAACAGGTACAAATATGTTCTTATATGGAGTTAACAAGGACAGAGTAATACCTTTTTTCACATATTTTTGACACATTTTTATTAAGAAAAAACCTCTTGTTACAAAAATTTTTAATACTTCTATGTCTGCCCAGCCCACTGACCAATAGGACTTCAAAAAGTTTCATTTCCATACTGTCCCAATAAAAGGAGAATACGTCACGTACAGCAATTGCGTACAAAATTTATCAAATATTAAAATTAAATAGATGTCTCACCCCATTTTCGAATGTTGCACATTACTCTCCTTCGACATCGACTTGCTTACCCTAAGCTGGTACGCTACATTTCAGTGCAGCTGATTACATCTAAGCAAATAATGTATTACATCTTCCACTATTCATAACACAAGAACTTTGCCAGTAGTGTGATGTGACGCATGCTGTTGTTGCACTGAACATCATAGTTCGGGACAGTTGAAAATATATGTCCATAAACACATCTTGCAAAAGCTGACCTCATAAAAGCCCACCAGTACCTGTCTAACGCAAAGTAAATACGTTAATATCTTAAAGCTTTGAAGTCTTTTTGACTGTCGTATCGAAAGAGTATTTAAGAGTCTGACAGGAAAGATTGTATGGCACTAACACATTATTGTTCATTCGAACCTGTTGTCGTAGTCAATTGCAGAGAGTATGAATATAAGTACGAAACAATTTGAAATCCTAGATACGCTGACTAAGTTAAGCTCGATAAATTTGGAACTAATTTACAATGATGTCAGCTAACTGGGTCGTAAATTGTCGTATATTTTGACCTTACAGTAACGACCTCAATAAAATATTTTTAAAGTACATACCTTAAGAACTACGATTACTTGTTCACGATCGCTACTGTGAGATATATATATTTATACAAACATTGCAGGTTGTAGAGGCGGCTGATAGATTAATAATCTCAGAAAGCGAAAAGACACAATTGCAAAATAGTTATTTATTTTATGACGAGCAATTTCAGTGGGCTGTGCCACAATCTTCTGGTCACATCAAATTTTACAAGTACGTCATATTATTTAAAAATGGAGATTAAATAGTACGTACAACATAGCATTTAGGGGAAACATAAAATTTCGCGCATTAAAACATCAAAAGCTTCTATGAAACAAAACTGTTGATGTTTTAACGTATGCATTTTTATATTTAGACTAAGTTACACATAGTATTTCATCTTCATTTTAAAATAATTTGACCAAATTGTAAAATTTGATGTGAGCAGAAGATTGTGGCACAGCCCACTGAAACTGCTCGTCATTAATAAGTACTTTGCGATCTTGCTTCTTCAATTTTGAAGATTTTTAAATATATATTTCCTACTGTCAACTTTTCATAGCTATTAAGACACGGATTATAGAAAAGGTATTCGATGACTTTCTTTCCAATTTTTGTTGATACTATCAGTCCTGACAACGTGGAAAGAGCCTTCAGCAGATAAGTTTCAGAATATCTGTGATGAACAAGTGCTCGCAGTTCGTAAAGTATGTAGTTGAGAGTCAGAGTTTTAATACGCAGTGTATTTGACGTTACGGTAATATTTGTCGCTACAGGTAGTTTTCATTACTCAACTGTTAGGATGCCAGATTTTGCTTACAGCGTGCATATGTTTTCCTTATGAATCGTGCTCACCAACTAACGTAACGGTGGACAGTTTTCATTTAACCTATATGTTCCTGATATTTTTTAGGTTACCTGTGGTTTAAAAGATAGTTTATTACACCTGTGATAGATCGTTCAACTGTTGCAACATTGATTTTACACTAATTGCACCTTAGTCTCGGTATAATAGGCCGTCTTCCCGGAATAAAGTAAAACTAAAAACACTAATATTATATGTTATATATTACATTTTAATAGTAAAGCCATTCATAATTTTATGAACTATAAAAATAAAATTGATGTTTAAGTACTTACAAACCAAAATTATGAGTTAACTCATACGTTGCTTCTGAATACCTATCTTCAAATGTGACTGACTTAGAATAATGTGCTAAATTCTGTTTGTTAGTATTTGCATGTCAATAAGTCTTCCTTCTGTATAGGCGTCAGGATCATCTTGGTACAGGTCATACCGAGCAATAGAGTTCATATATACACCTATTGTACGTGTCGTTCTTGTTGTCTAAATCCCTCAACAACTTTACTCCCCATGGAGGATGTCGGTGATGATTCGTCAGCTGAGTTAGGAAGTTGGCGTTTCCTAGGATCTGCAACTTTTTGCGCCCTGCGATGAACGTCGTGACAATTTCATTTTCTCTCTCCTGCAGTACGTAATTTATGGAAATCTTCCTGGAGGGCCGCAGCCGTAAACTTGCGACCACAGGGAAGCCACGTGTGCCACCGCCAGGGCCGCTCCGTTTGTGGACTGCGGGGTAGCACTTCCACTCCAGGCTGATCGCCGAGATATATTAAAACCTGGGGAGACTTAAAAAATTGCTGCGCTGATGCCAAGAATTTTTACCGCACCAATTCACCGGTGCAGTATAAAAAAATATGGAACTGGGCCAAATTCAGATAGCAGGTAGTGAGTGAAGTAATGAGCAGGCGGCGGGACTACCCTCTGTGCCTCTGGCTGCCAACACCAGATTCATTTTGCGAAGTGGCGAGGAGCTGACGGCCGTGCGTTACCTAAGCAGAAGTGGGTGTGAACGAGTCAGCGGCCCCGCGACCAAGGCTGCTGCAGTTACACCGTGCTCTGCACGTTTCTGTGTGTGCGAGCGGCCAATGTCTCTCCAAAGACAGTGAAAACTACCGTCAATATCGAATACTTTCCTTCGAAATTCAGGATTTCTTGTCAGTAATAAAGTATCAATACTATTAAGGCAATAAAAACAAGAAATTTCCAACTTGGTGGTGCGATATGGAATATATTCTAGACGAAAAATTCCTAGCAGGAAAGAATATATATAAAATAGACAAAGATTACTCAGCAGGCGAAGGAACACAGGTGTGACAGCAGCACAAATGAACAGAACACACTCACATACACACAAGCGCAAGCTTTCGCAACCCAGTTGCCTCTTCAGGCAGAAGGGAAGGAGAGTGAAAAGGAAATGATGAGGGTTTTTAGGAAGGGGGTAAGGAGACATTCCAATCCCGGGATAGGAAAGACTTACCTTGGGGGAACAAAAAGGAAGGTGAACAAATACAAACACACCCATACATTCACACAGACGCAAACACACCTAGGCAGACATACTATAGAAACCAAAGAAGTTAAGAAGGTAGACAGAGATGCCACTAGAGGCATATATATATATATATATATATATATATATATATATATATATATATATATATATATATATATATAATATCATGATAGAACATCGTTAGTGCAGATATCCAATCATGAGAACCATATTCTCCACATAAAACATTTAATAGTCAGAAAGAAGGTCTAAGGAAGGAAGTTCTAAGTAGTACATATTAGAAGTTTATAATTGCAACGTGTACTAGGAAGACTTTTTTATTTGTTTTGTGGAGCTGGCTACTAAATGTTTTATGCGTAGTATATGAGTCCTCATGATTCGAAATCTGGACTGATGATGTTCCATCACGGTAATGAAACCGATATGCATTTTTTTTTTAAATGAACATTGCATATGGCACCATCAATCTGAAAATTTCTTGTCTTTATTTCAAAATTGTGGAGGGTGTGCACGAATTTCCATTATGAAGTCTTTACTAAGAAGTCATATTATATCGAACAGCATTAGGTGTCCAAAGCTTTATATATTCCGCAAACATATTCTGTGAAACATGTTGACAATAACGTTAAATTTCGATGGAGAGTTTTAGGGGTGCTGCAATATGACCCCCACTTTGTTTTGTTACTTGCGCAAGAATCACGTGCGCTTACTTTCCAAAACCGCAGATCGCATGTATTTATCGAATCAGTAGATTTTAGCCGTATTGTACTTCTATAATTATTTTTAGAAATATAGAATAATAACTTTTTTTATAGAAGTAAACTGCTAAATAGCCAGTTTGCTGATCCGACAAACCATTCGGAATTCACCTTACAAGTGCTATAGTCCATTCCGAAAAACAGCAGTCCCTGATATTATTTATCTACTTGCTTCTTTCTCCTAAGTAATTTGTCCTAGTTTGTGAGTGATGGACTTCGTCTAATCTGTTCCTAATACGTTCCCAGTAGTGTAGTGAATGCGACCGCCTAAAAATAAAAGTTACTACTATTATGGCATCCAGTATACACTAATTTAAAACGGACAGTAAGATATTTTAATGATCAAGAATCTTGGACACTATTGCGATGAACTTTTCTTATAAGTACGATTCTAATTTCCAAAATTTGTAAATGTGTCACTTTTGTTTCATTCCGGACGAAAGGAAAACAATATACCTCTCTGTGTATGCACATCTGTTATCCCCAGAGCTCTATGTTTATATAATATAATCTTAATCGTGAGAACACAGGTACCAGGCTGGTCAAGGCATAAACACGTAATATGCCATAATGCGTTCCTTTTTGTCCAGGTGATACTCCCTCGGATACAACTCTTCACTAGACGTACTCTTTTGAAGTTTCTAATTCAGTATTCAGACACAACGCAAAGAAAGGTAGAGAGAATTGAAATTGATCTTTTATATCCCGATCATAGCTAAGATCATACGAAAGATGGACCTTTTTGCAGACTTATTACTACTAGAGGAGAAGAAAGTAGTCGTGGCCCTTTCAAGTAACCATTCCGGCGATTAACATGAAGTTATCTTGTTGACCACAGAAATGATACAGGTATGAGAATGCCGACGCAAGAACTGAATGGAAATATGAGTAGAAAGCGTCAGCCAGTTTCCAGTTAAATACCATGCTCAGCCCTCGTTGTGGTAACGCTTAAATTAGTATTCACTGAGTTCTCCTCGTATTTGGTAGGTATGTAGAACTGAGACTGTGTTATGTTCGCATGCACAATAAATTTTATTGTCAGGTCATTACAAAACGAAGACACAGAGAGAAATATTTCTTGTGATTTTAACAGAAAAATTTCAGGATACAGTGGGAATTAGTCCGCATTATTGTGGGTATTGAACTCATATGTAGGTGGTTCACTGTTTTGAATGTGTTTATCCAAAACTACAACAGATGAACAATTAACTTCTGAATCTTCTGTTTGGAGACTCGAATCTAATGATATTTAGGAAGTGTAGAGAAATAATTTCTGTACACGTGGTACGAATATACGTGTTTGTTTCTGATGTATTTTTCTCGTTTATTTAGTTACTTGGTTTCTGAGCTATTTCTTGTATTTATACATAATAAGCCGCACACTGTAAAATATTGGAAACTGCCGGCTTATTGAATTAGTATACAGTTATTAAATTCGTTAATATTGGTGAAAAAAAAACAACAGTGTATATCGGTTGTTAGTTAGTTGCTCCGTGTTACAAAGATGATATTTACAATTGTTCTATAAAAATGATTTGAAAGCGTAATTTTAAATCGTATAGATACATGATTATTATTGATACCGATGACTATTGTATGTTTTAGTTCCCCTCATGCCTCTGTACTTAAAAGTAATGTTATTTTATTCTTTTGCCGCGGCGGAGCGTCTGAGCGCATTGTGGTACTATGCTACGATGCGCGAGGTCGCTCCCCGTCGGGGGTTCGAATCCCCCCTCGGACTTGGATGTTTGTGCCGTCGATAATATAAGGTATTTCATAAGTAGTTTATAAGTTTGGGGACTGATGACCCAGCACTTAAGTCCCATAAGCTTAACAAACAATTCATTTATTTAATTCTTTCCCTTTATTATTATTACTGTTATTATTATTGTTAATATTATTTATTTTCCTTTTTTACGTCTACCCATTTTCAAATAGAATATAATTTAGGTTTGATTTAAAACTTTCTTCGCTGTCAAGTATTTTTCGATACTGTGTAAATGAAAATGAGGAATTTTGGTATTAAGTCAATTTCAGCAACTGTAACCGCATATATTCTACTTCTTTTTCGTTTATTTCAACTGTTTCCAGCACTGTGCGACCTTCCTCTGGGTTTCTTCAGATATATGTTAGGGTCCTGAGATGTTTAATACATAGACTTAATTATATCCATAATGGATGTGAGGTCGTGGTTGTATTACTTAATTATTTTGTCAAACAAGCAGGCTCAACCAAAGATATCGCTTAAATACATCGTGTTTAATATATGTATGACTGATTTGTACATTAAAATCTGATCTGCAGCAGCTGTACGATATAATTAATTAGATCAAATTCAAGGGTAATTTGCAGATTGCCATTGTCTCCGCATCAAATTTCGTTTTATGTCCGAGTACAGGATGACTAATGAGCTGAGAGGCTCAGCAATCAAACATCACCCGCAGCTCAAAAAGCTGGGTATTGCTGGAAGCGCTATTACGAACGATCACCGGGTAGAGACGCGGTGGATATACTCCTGCTTTCCGACTTCCATCGCGCCATATTTCAAGACACCAGGAATTCACAGAATTATTTCCACGGGAAGGAGGCGACTTCCTCACGGTTCAAGTGACGTCACATAAAGTAAAAGCTCACGAAATTCGTTTTCCTGTCGCACAACCGAAGTAATTAACTCAGTCTCAAAAATCCGTAATTGGCAGGCAGATTGTGAAGCGGCTCTTCTCTGGCGTGCATCGTTAATTTGAGCGGCGCGTCTGGAGGGACAATTTATCAGCGTTCGATACGCCCCCGCCTCCCCCTTCCCACTCCCCCCCATCCGCAACCCTCCCCCCCCCCCCCACCTTTCTCTTCCCAGCAGACTGGGTGCGCACCTCGTTAACCTGTCCCGGTGGTCGACGTTTCGGCTCTAATGAGAGCGCCAAGTCTTCTCGGCGATGTGTGTGCAGTAAAATTAAACTCACAGCCTTTTCAAAAATATTTAGCAATTTTCCTTAGTAACCAGTTCAAATCGCTGTGAAGCGAACGCTGATTCTTTTGTACTCCTCGACTTTTAATGTACAAAAGCACTCCTACAACTGTAGGGGGATTCTGTTCCAAAAGGAAAATAAAAAAATAAAAAAATATACTCATTATGAAATGTGTTATGGGTCGTCATTACAGATACGCTCAGTCGGTAAATGGACGCCAAATCTTCGCGACAAAAGCAAATTCTGTCCCCCTGTGAACTTGACGAAAACGTTTGACTGTGAGCTACGTGGCACAGCAGACACGGATTAAAAAGAAGTTTCTCGTTCAACACACAATATAATGCTATTTTTTGATCCCCATAATATTAATACGTGAACATGAAAACCGAAGCACCGATCTAATACTGTCAATAAAAGGAGGCCAATGAAAATTATATGATTATTAAGAATTATTCAACAGCTGCGTACAAAACAAAGAACATCTGTGTACGTAGCAGTTACAGTGGTAACTCTAATCTACATCTACAGAAATACTCTGCAAATCACATTTAAGTGCCTGGCAGAGGGTTCATTAACCACTTTCATAATTTTTCTCTACCGTTCCACTCTCTAATAGCGCGCGGGAAGAAAGAACACCTAAATCGTTCAGTTTTCGATCTGATTTCTCTTATTTTATTGAGTTGGTCATGTCTCCCTAAGTAGGTGGGTGCTAGCAAAATATTTTCACATTCAGATGTGAAAGTCGGTGATTGAAACTTCGCAAACAGATCACGCCGCAATGAATAACGTCTTTCTTTTAATGATTTTCACCACAATTCGTGCAACATTTCCGTGACGCTCCGCCCCCCCCCCCCCCCCCGTAACGTGATAAAATAAAACGAGCTGCCCTTCTCTAAACCTTCTCAATGTATTCCGTCAGTCCCACCTGGTGAGGGTCCCACAAGGGACAACAGTACTCCAGGAGAGGACGCACAAGTGTAATGTACGCAGTCTCTTTGGTGGAGCTGGTGCATCTTCGAAGCGTTCTGCCAATGAAACGTAACCTTTGGTTCGCCTTCCCCACAATATTCTCTATGTGTTCTCTCCAGTCAAAGTTGTTCGTAATTGTAACACCTAGGTAGTTGGTAGAATTTACCACCTTAAGGTTTGACTGATTTATCGCGTAATTGAGGTTTCTTTTAGTGGTTATATGTATTACTTCACACTTTTCTTTATTTAGTGCCAATTGCTAATTTTCGCACCATGTAGAAATTTTGTCTAAATCGCTTTGCAGTTGCTTTTGATCTTCTGTTGACTTCACTAACCGATAAACGACAGCATCATCCGCGAACAGTCTAAGAGAGCTATTCAGATTGTCTCCTAAATCGTTTATAAACACGAGGAAGATTAGGGGACCTATAACGCTTCCCTGTGGAACGCCAGATATAATGTTACTTTTCCTATGACGCAATAAAATCTTCAACTGCCAGATTAAGTAAACACCGAAAACTGAAGTGTTACGTCCTTCCTGAGTACCAATCAGGCACTATGATTAAAGTGCAATGTGAAAGTAAGCCATTTCGTGAGAATGCATTATAGAGACTTCCTCTTAATGCATATTGGAGCTGAGCGGCTACATACCCTATTTTTTTTCCATTATATCTCAAAGTGATCAACATTTTACCACAAATTCATTTGTAGCTTCTTGTATAGATAGTGTTACATATGCTAGTAGCTCGTCTTAGACATTATAAATTGCAGAGTGCTACAGAATCATTTCGACAGTTAGCTGCATTGAGTTACTCCTAACATGTGCGTTTGTTCACTTTAATATTCCTCTTTTGACAAGTAAAAGTAGTAAATCACATACTACTGTTGCGTTAAGAGTTACTTTATGGAAAGATGAGAGGCATAATAGTGACATTTACTGCATCGGATGCATCACTGAATCACTATATAGCTGACCAGTTATGAACTTTTTGTTGCTAGTAGTACATAAAAATTTTAGGAATTTTTTTCCGATATTTTTCTCATTATATGCGCACTATACGTTAATTATAGTAGTTTAAATAGCTTCAATTAAAAAGTCATGCATTAAAGGGTTGAATGATTCATTTCCGGTGACACTCGTATTCTGGGCAGCTACTATGCCACAAATCTAGGTCGCTGATGTTGTCAGAAGTGGAAATTAAAACACCATATTATCGAAGTCTGAAAATAACGTTTATTGATCTCGCTAAGGACATCAACGATCCCAAAAGATTTCAACCTGTATCATTTGTCTGCCTCATTTATAAGTTTTTTGAGAGAATATTACAAACTCGACTCACATATGTGTTATAGCTCAAACTCATATACTACAACAAGGGTGTTTCCGTCCTGAAAGAAACTGCACCTCACAAACACTAGGCCTAAGACAGTTTATTGAGGATGGATTTCAATAGAAAAGAGTTACCGGAGCTGTTTCATTCATATGACTACCGCCTAGGACACGGTCAATACTCTACAACTAATTGAAAAACTGCTCGAGATCGCTATAGATGGATAATTTACGATATCATTAGAAACCTACTTCAGAAGGGTCGATTCTTTGTAGAGTTTCAGTCAAAACGTAGGCGATGACGGATCATTACCAACGGGTTACCCCAGGAAAGTGTATTGGTTCCATCTATTTCCAATGTATACACAAATGTTTAACCACTTCTTTAAACCATAAGCAGTTACATATATGGTGACGATCGGGTCAGAGCTGCTTAGTGACCGTCCTTTAAGTATGCGAGAAAGAAGCACATTGAGACACTGTTGGAGCTTGACTCATATTACTGCCGTAATTAACTGAAACCCAACCTAATGGAAACCCAGGCATTTGGATTCCATATACGGCAAAAACAAGCATCACGTCAGCTCTCCATGTCTTAAAATTTAGGTTTTGACCGGTCCACTGAACTGGGGGGAGAGGGAAATTTTCAGGCGGTTCGTCCTGGACGGTTACAAGGAAACTTCTCCTAGACTTCAGTCGTGTCTCTGGTGGTCGAGCTCTGTAGAGGACATGCCGCTCATCTGCGAGTTGTTTTACTTTCTCTACATGTTCTAAAGCGTTTCTGCGAGCTGTGGGATCTGCAAAACCAGCTGCCTTGTACAAGAGTCTGACCGGCGTTGGTTTCATGCACCCTGTCACTATCCTGCAGGTCTCATTGAGGGCCACATCTACTTGTTTCGTGTGAGCGCATCTATTCCATACAGGGCACGCATACTCAGCCGTTGAGAAACAGAGCGCCTGTGCCGTTGTTCGTAGCACACCAGGACATGCACCCCATTTGCTACCCGTTAGCTTTCTAAGTATATTATTTCTCGTCGTTATCTTCTGTCTCGTTTTGATGCAGTGCTGTTTATAAGTTAGTGACCGATCCAGAATCACGCCAAGATATTTAGGGTGGTCTGTGTGTTCTAAGGTGTTCCCTGTTCCACGTAATTTGGAGTTTCCGTTTGGCTTCTTTCGTGCGAAGGTGGAAAGCGCAAACTTGAGTTTTGGAAGGGTTGGGTCTTAAGGAATTTTTATTATAGTAGGCAGTCATCGATTTTAAGGCATTTTCAAGTTTTTCCTCTACTTCTTCAAATCTTTTTCCTTGAACGCATATTGCAAGGTCATCGGCGTATATGAACTGTTTAGTGTGGGCCGGTATAGGTTGGTCATTTGTGTATATGTTGAAGAGGATTGGAGCTAAGACGCTTCCCTGAGGGAGGCCGTTCTTTTGGTCCCTCCATCTACTCATTTTTCCCTCCAACAATACAAAGAACCTTCTGTTCTGTAACAATGAATATACGACCCTAACTAGATGGTAATCACCGAGTGTCTCATAGATTTTATGGAGTAATATATTGTGCCTGACGGTATCGTAGGCTGCTGTCAGATCTACGAAGGCTGCCCCTGTTATGAGCTTCCCTTCATACCCTTCTTCAATATGTTCTGTCAGTGCAAGGACTTGGCCGGTACAGGACTTGCCAGGTCTAAATCCTCCTTGTTGTGGAATGAGATGTTTGTCAACATATTTTCCTATTCTGGACAGGATAAGTCTCTCATACAGTTAAAAAAAGTGACTGAGCAAGGAGATGGGTCGGTAGCTACTAGGATTCTCTGGATCCTTCCCTGGTTTAAGTAACGCTATTACTTTAGATTTCCTCCAGGGTTTTGGGATTTTGCAAGTTTTGCAGCACGTATTGAACAATTGTAAAATCCAACTCTTGGCCCTTTGCCCTAAATTCTTGATTTGTTCAGTGCATATGTCATCCACACCAGCAGCTTTCCCGTTTTTTAACATGTTCATGCCATCTTGAAGTTCTTTAATAGTGAAAGGTGTCCCCAAGTGGTTGGTCTCCCGATTGATATTTCTGGCAATTTTTGGGTACTTTTGTTGTTTCTTGATTTTCCCGTTCAACAGTATTTGGGTGGCTACTTGGTTTGCTGTAACCTTGCATGGTAATATTTGTTCCTTAGGGTCGCCGCTCAGTTTCTTAATCAAGTTCCACGCTATTTTGCTACTGTGTGTCATGTCAATTTTTTCCAATGTTTGGGTCCATTTCTCCTTCGTTCCTTGGCTTAATTTTTGGAGTAGGGCTGTTCCACAGTCAACTGTTTCTTCGCTGAAAGGATCGGCAGTATAGAGTGTTTCGTATTTTTTGAGAAGTTCTTTGGATTCAGTGGACATTCCAGCGACATACTGTCGTCTGCACCCCCTGGGAATAACTTTCCTAGACGTATTCTTTATTATTTCAATAAGTTGTTCATAATTTTCTGGTCTTGGTTCAACATGTTGTATCTCAGAATCTATCATAGATGCATAGCTTTTCCAGTTTGCCTTCTTAAAGTTAAATCTCCTCCTGAATGGAATGGTCTGTGGTCTGACTGCTGGAAAGATGTTAATACCAACTGGTCTATGCTGTGTCTTCGGTATGGGGCCATATACCACTTTGGTACATCGGTCCTCAAGATCGATATTTGAAAAACATATATCCGGGTTGTATCCCTTTTTCCAGACATTACTTTGGAAGGATGGTGGGAGTTTTGGGTCATGAATTAGTGCTAGACCACTCGTTTCTGCCCAGGTCTCTACGGCATCACCATTTGCATCCGATTCTGCATAACCCCATAGTATGCTGTGACTGTTGAAATCTCCCAGAATGAGCTGGTTGGGTTGTGACTGGAAGTTAGGTGGAGGCGAAAAGGTAAAGGGTTGGTTTAGGGGTTTATATACCGAGGTTATGGTGCATTTTCCAATTTCGATGGTAATAATTTCTCTACCATTTAGGTTAGTTGTTCCCACAGAGGAGACCACAGTTTGAGATTTCACGAACGCAGCGCTCCCATGCTTGTTGTGTCGTATTTCTGCCGTTAATTTCATACCTGAAATGTTCGGTCTTCTGGCAGTTAGGTCTCTGTGAGTCTCTTGAATGCACAATACATCGCACTTCGAGGTCTTACAGAATTCCGATAAGATTTCTTCTTTAGCTGTGGTGATACCCTCGATGTTTATGCTCGCTACTGTCAGTGTTGGTTCTGAGAAGAACCATTGTGGCTTTATATTACTGCGCGTCATCTTTAGTCCGGTATTGGAAGGATTGGCCGTCTACTAGTAGACGTTACCAGGGAACGCCGCCGATAGTATTTGCTAACTGAAGTTAATGTGGTGCTATCGGCCTCGTGGAGGCTCCTTCCTTGTCCTCCGGGCTTCCACCTGCCATACGCGACTCGGAAGACGCTGAACGGACTAAAAAATGTTGAAATGTTTGTAAATCTATCGGACCAAACTGCGTGATCATCAGTCCGTAGCTTACAAACTACTTAAACCTAAGTAAAATAACCTAAGGACAACACACACACACACACACACACACACACACACACACACACACACACATGCCCCAGGGAGGACTCGAACCTCCGACGGCGAGCAACCGCGCGCTCCGCGGCGAGGGGCCTTAGACCACTCGGCTACTCGAACGGACTGAGGACGGTGTAAGGGGGGTCTGCACCATAGAAGACCTCTACGCAGCAACTGATAAAGCCGTTAAAACAGCGAAATACTGGAGCTTGCAATCCATTTAACAGAATGCCAAAAGTATCTTCCATTACAATGTTATTATATCAGTGACTTGTATTGCTGTACTGTAGTTTTACGTACTGAGTTAGTCCCATAAGCTTGACAAACAGTTGAACATTTTTTTACCTCCGAGCAAATGGACTCGCCCGTCTCACGTCACCGGCGTGCGCTCAGTCGAGGGAAAAACAGTCACCTGCGAGCGAGCAGTCTATCGTAAATCTGTCACTATGTTTTCGAAACAAGAACAACGGTGAAGGATCAACATTGAATGTTCCAGAGGTCGTGCAACACGACAGTGTCATCAAGGTCTTCATGAACCCCAGTATGGTGAAAGTCACAGTGATTCTCGTGTAAGACTGTGATGGTGTTGTCCTGACACATTACGTTCCGGAGCGGCAGATCGTCAATGCACTGTATTAATGTTTGTTTTTGGAGCATCACCTACAAGTTTTGCGAAATAAACTTTGCACGGGCACATACAGAGCAAGTTTTGGCTGCTCTGTTCGGTGGATGGGACTGGGAAGTACTGTGCCATGGCACCATACTCCCGGGACTTATGTCCTTGTGACTTTGATATGATTCAGAGTAGGTAGTAGACCGCTCCATTCGCACCATCAATAGAACTGGCTCTGCTAACGGTATACTACGTCTTCCACATCCCTGGCAACGGCTGCTACACAGCGCTGGTAACTAGTTTGAAGGCCAGTAACAGGTCCAAACGTTTAAATCTTTTGTATCAGTTGAGAATAAATAGGTGCCACTATATAAGTTCCAACCCTCGCAGATATGGTGTCTGTTATTTCTGACATGTTCGAATGGTCAGACATCGTATCAATTTACATTGCTGTTGTTGTTGTTGTTGTATAGCTCTCGACGCAACCCTATGCTGTGCAAGCCTCTTCTTCTCTGAATAAGACTGGACCTTCATATTTTTTAACCCATTTACTGTATTCGTCTCTCGATCTCCCTCTGTGACTTCTACCCCACACACTCCGCTCCAACAATAATTTGACGGTCACGTGATGTGCCAGATGGCTGACACCAACCTATCAATTCTCTAGCATTTGTATTATAACCCGTAAAAAGAGACGGGAGTCATATTAACTCCGCATTGGTGGATGCTCATTCATTGCACACTGTTTTACTTCCGTGAGCCGCGCCGTACTCTCAGTATCTTCGAACTAATCTTTCCTCAGTCTGCACTTGTAATGTTGAGACCACACATCTGTCTCTTTGTCACACTTTTGTTTCTGAATTTTGTGAAGCGGATTACGGAATCAGCTGTGTTAGTGTTAGAGAAAACTGGTAAGCTTCTTTCTCTAAATTATAAACTTGGGCGAAGTTTTTATTTATATAAATGCAACTGGAGTACTTTATACCTTTTAAACTTAGTGTTAACAGGAAGTTCTTTGTAGAGAAGAAGAGCGAACAGTATCCAGTGGAGACAAGCTGGCAACTAGATCATATTGCTGTATGTGTCGTAAAAAACTGAAAAGAAAAACCATCACATTATACAGACGTTGTAATCGTCCAGTCTGTGTACAGTGGTCATCAGTTTTGTGTAACAATTGTATATGAAGTAGCATTACATTAATTTGTAAAATTGTCATATTTTATTATATCTTTACCTGAAATTATAGTGAAAAACATTGTTTATTACTTTCTAAGATATGAGTAAGTCAATAATTTAACTAACTCTTTGAAAACAGTTTAAGTTTACAACTCACATAGCAGGTTCAGGTTTTATGTTTTATGAATTCTTTAGTGTTAAAAATAATTCCAATTTACTAACCGTGGTTATTGTCGACAGTAATTGTTCGAAACCCCTTCATTATATATTATATAAATCTATATCTATAAATGTGAATGTCTGTTCGGTGTACGTTTATCACGTCTGAACCACAAGACATAAAGAGCTAAAAATTTGTACAGTTACTAATGTCTACCCGGGGAAGGCTTTAGGCACGGTTTTATGGCAATTATATATATATATATATATATATATATATATATATATATATATATATATATATATATATATATGTGTGTGTGTGTGTGTGTGTGTGTGTGTGTGTGTATGAATGTCTGTTCGGTGTCCGCTTATCACGTCCGAACGACAAGACGCAGAGACTTAAATATTTGAACAGTTACTAATTTATACGTGATAAAGGTTTTAGGCACGGTTTTATAGCGATCAGATATTTAGTTACTTGAATATAACGCGAAATGCGGAACAAGAATTACTCTTTGAAAATGGTTTTATTGGTTGCATTGTTGCTTGAGGGTTGATAATGATAAAAGGGTGGAGTATATTGGGATGGAAAGTTATCGGTGTATATGAAATTCTATGTGTTTGTGTGTTAATATTTCGCTCTGCAGCGAAAACTACAGAACGCAAACAAATTGTCTGTGTGTAATTGTTGTCCGAAGTCTCCCGTTGTACACCATAGCAGTTCCATGTCGATAGCTATAAGGGGTTGGAATATATGGTGGTTGAAAGTCGTCAAATTATAAAAAAAATCGGAATGAAGTCCAGCGATGATGTTTGCGACTCTATGGCAAGGAGGTTACATAAAGCGAAACGTGATGCCACAGACCATATCTTTCGTTTGTGCGTGCTACAACTTCAACTCTTTCTCTGTAAGGATAGGCATACGAATAATGAAATATATGAATAAATAAATAAAGCAGTAAACAAATTCTTTTCATACATCTCTTTAAAAAATCGATTTGATGTTTCGCGCATTTTATCTATCATAATCAACCAACACGCGAGCGGAGCTGCGGGTTTAAGCTAGTAAAAAATAAGTTGCGATAGAAAAAACTAAGTGACAAAGGAAATATATGGACTCAGTTTGACTCCATGTCTGTGGTTGTGTAACACAAATTCACGTCTATGGTTACGGAATAAATAACATTGTAGAAATTGGCATTTGAAATGTCATTGCCATGCATTGAACAGAAAACCATTCTACGTAATATACAGTATTACTTCAGCATGCTGTAATTTTGAAGTTTTTTCCGTCTCCTCACAGCCGGGGAGTATCTCATGTTTTTGGATGAAAAAGATCCTCTTCGTAGCAGAAATACGTTTCCTGAGACGGCAGGCGGCCGTGTTTGCGGTGCGTGCACTTCTTGCACGTAGCGTTCCCAGGGAAATTATTCAGCAGAGCTGCCGGCGCAACGTTTAAAGCGGCGGCGGCGGCGGCGTTCCCTTCACATTAGCCGGCGGAAAAAGCGAGGGAGCTGGCTGCGCGCGCAAGAGGGAAATTTTTCTCGTGCTGCCTCCTCTGTGGCTGCGAGCAAAGGGAGACCGCATATGTAAAGAAAGACGTAATTTAAAACTTCCAAGGCTACTGTGACAAATGCCGCGCGGAGAGCTAAAAAGAGCAAACGGCGCAGCCGGCGCACGGCGCAAGGAGAAGGAGGGCCCCGTGGCTTTTGTAGCCGGAGCGCCAGGGAAGGGCGCGCGTTGGGTTGTTGGCATCCCTGTTAAGACCGCCCCGCACCGTCTGCGAGGCGTGGCAGGAGATAGCGGCCGGGACTCTAGAGGCGCAAACATTGCGTACTTATTCAGGTTTTCAGCCAGAGATTGAATGTAATCTAGGAAAAGATATTTCTCCTGTGAAATTCTTTACAGAACATTGTCTTCCCAAATAGCACCAAAGGAAGAATAAAATTGTAGTGAATAATTTATTCTAACTAAAACAAACACTTTCCGTTGAGGATCACTCGGTTCGAAATGAATCTGAGAAGAAATGAAAGAATTATTGCCAACATAGGCGTACCGAGAAAAATTCATTTGTCAAATCACTGCCATGCTTTGCCTTTGTGGTATGAAATGAAAGTTTGAGGGAAAGCCTTTATTCTTGGCAAATCATTTATTGGATTGGTTTCCTTGATGAAGACTTCCTCCTGAGTAGTCCCCGCCCGGAGAGCCGAATGGGGGACTATTTTACCTCCGGAATATTTTACCCAAGAAGACGCCATCATCATATATTCATACAGTAGAGCTGCATGACCTCGGGAAAAGTAACGGCTGTAGTTTCCCTTTGGTTTCAGCCGTTCGCAGTAACTGTGTGACAAAGCCACGTTAGCTTATGTTACAAGGCCGTGTCAGTCAATCATCCAGACTGCTGCCCCTGTAACTACTGAAACGGCTGCTGCCCCTCTTCAGGAACCACACGTTTGTCTGACCTCTCCACAGATACCTCTCCACTGTGGTTGCACCTATAGTACGGCTATCTGCATCGTTGAGGCACGCAAGCCACCCCACCTCGGCAATGTCTGTGGTTCATGGGGATGGCATTTATTGGATACCCAGTGCAATTAATAAAAGTTTAGTTTGTCTTTTCTGCCCAGAAACATCACATGGTTTACCGACTTCGTATCGCACTACTTGTAATGTCTTGAGCAAAGCCATAGTTTTACACCTTCTCACTATGTAATTCACAGTGCCCACACCCTTCCCTATCCATAACCATCCCGTGTTCCTCTATCTAACCATCCTCCGACTCTATCCACGTTCTCCTCCATTTCGCTTGTCTTGTATCTCCTGCTCTACATCTACACACACAGCTGGAAAATAAAAAAAGAACACCATGAATTCATCAACCCAGCAGAGGAAAATTTTATTCACACATTCTTGAGAATTTATACAACACACGATGACACAGGCAGAGCCACACAGTACAGTCACCAGAGCGTGTGTAATGTCGGCGTTAGTACCGTCTATACCTTCCTCTTGCAGCAATGCAAGCTTTAATTCTTCCATGGAGACGATCCTAGTGATGTCGAATATGGTCTTCTGGATTGGCTTGCCATCCGATTTCCACCTGATGCCTCAGTTGGGCCACATTTCGTGCCGCTCAAGCAGACCGCGAAACATCAAATTTCAAGCTCAAGTTTCAATGCACAATCGGGGACAGATCTGGAGATTATGCTGACCAGAGTAGTTGACGTACAACTTGAAGAGCACATTGGGTATTACGGGGTACGTTTAGACGTGCATTGTCCTGATAGATAATCATATCGCCTTTTTGGTGCATGAGTGATAGTAAGACGATCACTAGAGGAGAACGGCCAGTGTAGGATATGGGTCCTCGCAGAATGATGCATGATCATGCGTACCGTTAGGTCGTCCTCTACGACCCCACATCGTGCAAAAATGTTCAAATGTTTGTACTTCTATGGAACCAAACTACTGTGTTTGTCAGTCCCCTAGGCTTAGAAACTACTCAAACTAAGTTATACTAACCAAAGAACAAATCACAAATCCATGTCGTAGTTAGGACTCGAACCCACGACGCAGGAGGCCTTGCGATCCGTACCGTGGTGCTCCATACCAGGCGGCCCAATATCGTTCAGTCCGCCTCCAGTGGTGTCATGGTAGGCGCTTATGAAGGGACGAATGGAGACGTGTCGTTTTCAGTGATGAGAGTCACTGCTGACCTGGTGACAATGATGGTCGTACGCGTATGTGCTGTCTTGCAGCGAAGCACGAAAATCTGGAACTTTCACGCCAGTCGCAAACGGGGCCTACACCTGGTGTCATGGTGTGGGGAGTCACATCCGGTACTAACCGTTCTCCTCTGGTGATCGTAGAGATAAAGTTGAACAGTGCACGGCTTACTGAAAACATAATTCAACCCGTCTTGCCACCGTTCATGCACCAAGAAGGCGATATGCTTTTCGAACATGGCATGGCACATCCACACGTTTCCCGTACAACCGAACATGCTTTTCTAGGTGTACGTCAACTACCCTGCCCATCGTTATCCCCAGATCTGTCCCCCATTGAACATTCTGGGACCGGATGAAACCTCATGTTGCGCGGTATGCCTGATCGGCACGAAATATGGTCCAACTGAGGCACCAGGTGGAAACTGCATGGCAGCCGTTCCGCAAAAGTACATTCGATACCTCTACTATCGAATCCATGGGTGAAATATAGCTTATATTACTGAAAAGGATGATATACTTCGTATTCGCGTCGACATTGCTCACGAACTGGTGAGTGTACTGACGTGCGTATAGATCTGTGTTATCGCGTGTTGTTTACATCCTCAAGAATGTGTCAATGAAATTTCCCTCTGTTGGGTCGACGAACTTATGGTGTCTTTTTGCTGACTTCCTCGCTGCCCCCTTGATCCACGGCTATCAGCGGACAACGAGACGCTGGCGTCGACATTATTCTATGCCAAGTATATTCAGTTTCATTTCATTTTACTTTCTCCTCTCCCCTCGCCATAATGAACGGGATTTCATTTATGTTTCTCTCTGGGTGAAGATACTTTTTTTTCTTCATTTATCAATCTATACTTTTATTAATTCCTACTAAGTATTAGTCTCTTATAGAGTGAAGAGGGACATCACTTCCCTTAACATGCTCCTAGAACACCCCATTTCCGTGGATATATATATATATATATATATATATATATATATATATATATATATATATATATAGTTTATCTTCCTCTATTTGTCATCCACCATTTGCTTTGTTCGTTTCGTTCACGCAGGAGAGGTACTGCAGTAGGTTTAAGTACTCTTATTTACATTTTAAGGATTTCTTTATGTTCACCTATTACAAAAAGGAGAAAAGAAATTCTCCTTAAATTTCTAATGGTTTGTCTTAGGTAGGTTTAAAGAGGAGGATGGAGATCCATAGCCGTGGTGGAGCGGCCGAGTGCATTGAGGCGTTATGCTACGATGAGCGAGGCCGTTCCCCGTCGGGGGTTCGAATCCCCCCTCGGGCATGGATGTTTGTGCAGTCTTTAGTGTAAGTTAGTTCATAAGTACTTTATAAGTTTTGGGACTGATGATCCCGCAGTTAAGTCCCATAAGCTTTACAAACATTTGAACATTTGGAGATCTATAAGGAAATAAATAAATAAACGCGTAGGAGTCACCCTCTATTACAGATGTCAGATGTCGTACTCTGGGCAGACTTGTAAATCAGGACATATGGCGAACTATCGCGGAACTTCTACCAGACTTGAATATTATACAGAGTACAGGTATAGCTCAGTCACAGTGCACCGAACATTCCTAATGATGGGTCTGCGCAACTGACGACCCGGGAATCTGCACATGTTAACACCACAAGATAGGCAACTACGACTGAAATGGCCACGTGAGCATCGTCACTACTTCACTAGACGTCGGTGAAATGGCAGTAAATTAGATGGTGTGATGAATCCCGATACCGCCATCATCACGCCAATGGGAGGATGCGAATACTACGTCTTCCAGGGCAGCAGATTTTTTTCATCTGTACAGCGGGATGCAGACAAGCTGGCGACTGCGCAATTATCCCTTGGGGAACATCCACATGGGCGGCCATGGATACATGGGAGGCCCTGCCAGGCACCAAAAGGGCCAAGTACTAACATACACGTTTTGCAGATGACGTGCATCCCTTCGAGCCAAACATGTATCGTAACGTTATATTTCAGCAGTGTAACGCATCGTGTCACAAGGCCAGCCGTGAGATGGAGTTGTTCATGGAAGGCAGTGACCAGCTGCAGTTGATATGCGGTACCCAGAACTTTGCAAGCTGGATGTTATGAACATTGCTGCAGAACAACTCTATCCACGGACTGTCAAGGTCCCATTGCGTCAATGATAGATAAAGGAAGGGAAGGAAGAAGGATAGGAAAGAAAGGATTGACAGTAGCCGCATTTGGGAATTGATATTAAGCAATGGCGACAAGTGAAAATGTGAGCCGGACCGGGAATCGAAGCCGGGTCTCCCGCTTCGGGCCAGCGGTCGCCTTAACCACTTGGCCACCCGTGCTCCTCTCCCGTCCGTCTCAAATTCTCACAAGTCGCACGCTATGTTTGTAGCGCCCCTATCGTCCATGCCCTCTTACACTCGCCATTACGGACTCTCGTGCGAGGTCAGACGTATGACCGCATCTGCGGTGAAATAACTAAAGCTAACGCCGTCGTCGCGTTTAAATACCCCGAAAGAACAGACACCACACCAATGCAATAAGAATTTTCCGATTTTTGAGTTTTCTAATTTAACTGATAGCGTACTGTCAATCTGATATGTAAAATCTCGAGTTTCTTGAACAAAATTCGTAGAGGGACGATCTCTTTTCAACGGAAACGGTGGTTGTCTTATCTCCATGTACGCTTGTACGTAAAATATGCTAACTAGTGTGCCCATGTTATTCGTCGCCGTCTCAATTACAGATCTCCTTCAATCATGATTTTCGTTTAGTATTCGCTGCGAAAACTTCCAGATTCAGACGGATAACGTATGTAATTTAGTTCAGCGCCTCCAGCAACCAAGCTTGTATGCTGCACTCCCAAAACATAGTGTACAGTAGCATCTGCTGACTCTATAATTTCGTTCGTATGACACAATTTTTTTATGATCAAAGTCTAATGCAAATAAAATAAAAGTCACCAAAATGCAATCATCAACCGTGAAATCCCAAGCTATCTCAAAGCAATGGATTAATCGTGTGGCTCGGTATGTAACGAACTGAGAGTGGGTTAACAGTTCTCCTTCTATGATAGATACATATTACAGAATCGAGAACCATGACTGAGATGGTTTCAAATCAATATATTCCTGGCGTGGTATTAGCTTTCAAAATGTGTTCCCTGATATTGCCCGTTATCTGAGCTACTCCAGTATGGTAGTATTGCATACCTGTTCATATACATGTATAGCATTTACCTGTATATGCCATTTGGAGAGAATTACCCGCCATGTACACAACAGGGCATGCCATTAGGTACTAGCTGTAACCTCCTACAATATTGGCAGAAGCCGAAAGTCAGTGTCAAGATGTCGTCACGTTTCGCTCCTTTTAGCAGTACCCCGCTGCCTCGTACGTCAAACCATTGTGTTCTCCATGAACGTCTCCGATCGCAGTAAGTGGCTTTAAGTACAAATGAGTCGCATACGAACTATTCCCTGTCAGGTCGTACCTGATGAAAATAAGGTGATCTGCGAGGAAATCCCGTGGTTAACCCCCTCCATCTCTCGAGCGCAGTCATGTACATCTAACTGAGTAGGGTAACAAGAGCGAAAGACATTATATTTAAGTATTATTAAAAGTGTCCAGTTACGATTTTAAATTATTTAATTACACTTCTTGTACGAAAGACATTAAATTTACCAAATAAGTGTTTCATCATAGTGGTCTCAGTTGTATCAAAGGTATTTTTAATTGTAATATAAAATTATTCCTTAAATTGATATAAAATTCGACGTGGACTCTTAGGACACAGTTGTGTAATGGAGGTGAAGGGATTGTCTTAAACTCCTCCTCACGCCACCCAGATTTAAGCTCTCCATTATTTCCGTAAACCGTTCCGCCTCTCATGACAACATGGTCGATGGGACGTTAAACCCAAATCTTCCTACTAATTGTCTTGTGATTGCGTGCGTAACAGAGGTTTAATAATGACATACAGATACTTGTACTTATTTCCCAATACGGAGTTGATCGTTAATGCTCTTCAGAACTATATTCCACTCCTGCTCCTTCTCCAAATTTACGAAAAGTGGGCCAGCCGCGGTGGCCAAGCGGTCTGTGGCTGCCAGTAACAGTCTGCACGGCCACTACGGTCAGGGGTTCTAATCCCCCCTCGGGCATGGATATTTGTGCCGTCCTTAGTATTAGCTAGTTCATAAGTAGTTTGTAAGTTTAGGGACTGATGACCTTGTACTTAAGTCCCATAAGCTCTACAAACATTTGAACATTTACGAAAAGTTATTGAATCTACGTTGTTCACTATAAGATCATTGTATCACGTAAGAGGGCTCCAAATCCTTATTAAACGAATGACTGAGTGCAAAGACAACCTGAGTGTCAGAATTATTTATATGATTTGCTAGCGGACCCGGCAGTGCTTCGCAAATGCAAAATATGGATGGGAATTTGATATAAATCGTACATCCCCTAATCTCTATAACCATCTCGCCTACGCCTGTCGCTTCCCTACCACTCTGTCCTCTTAGGTCACTCTCTCTCTTTCTCTCTCTCTCTCTCTCTCTCTCTCTCTCTCTCTCTCTCTCTCTCTCTCTCTCTCTCTCTCTCTCCCTATCTCTCTCTCCCCCTCTTTTTCACCTTCTCTGTCTCCCTCCCTCTCTTTCCCTCCCTCCCTCTTTCTCTCGCTCTCTTTCTCTATATAAGACAACTGAAAACCTGGTGTTACTGTGGTATTTATTTAGTCCAACGTTGAGTTAGTCCATGTGGTCTTCCCTCCTGACTGTAGACCGGCTCTCCCCATACTCCCCACTCCCGCCCCTCAAACTCTGCCTGATATTTCCCCTCCTTCGACACCTACCTACCCAGTTATGCAACCGCGAATAGAATCCCCACAGGTTAGCATGGGCCAAAAGCACGTATTGTTTCAGCGACTCCTCCCATTATTGGTAGGTGACTGTTAAGTAAAAAAATAAATAAATAAATAAATAAAATTGAGTGAAAATGCCGTGGTCCCAGACAATATCGAACCCAAGACCTTTCAGTCTGCAGCCCAGCGCTTTATCCCTTGGTATGAGTTAACGATCAGCTCCATTTATGGACTACTCGGCCAACATAAGTAACATCTAATTAGAAATTGAAAAGTATTGAGGTTATCATTAAGACAAAAGCTATCATATCTCTTAAGCTGGATAGAATCACACACTAACTGAAAAAATTCATTGAGATCAGTTGAGAACTTACGGAGTTTATCGGGAACAAATATCTTGACAAAGGATTTGAACTGCCTATCATCCGTTCTTGACCATCGTTTGTGGTCTAGTCAGTATCAGGCTTAGTGCGTGATTGTCACAACCTAATAACGAAAGTCTTTCCTCGGAAAAAATAGTAAATACGTTCAAACATTACTATTTGGTCGTCCAAAACTGGAGCTTCTGAGCTTTCTTAGAGTATTGTTGTCGTGGTAAGCAAAAAATTTTCAAATGTTTGTAAAGTCTATGGGACTTAACTACGGGGTCATCAGTCCCTAAACTTACAAACTACTTATGAACTAGCTAATCCTAAGGACGGCACAAATATCCATGCCCGAGGGGGGATTCGAACCCCCGACCGTAGTGGCGTGGTAAGCATCCCAAACGTGCGTCACTCTCACAACTTCGGACGGAATGAGGGGGGGGGGGGAGGGGGGGGGGAGTTAAAGCTACCTGGTGCCTTACATGTCTATAGACGTAGAACTATATGTCAGCTCGATTATTTCGGTAACTATCTAGTGTTTACGTTTCATAGTCCTACTGAAGAGTGTGGATGTGCCCTCGTTGGATCCCAAGCTACATCCGAAACATACGTAGTACAGTAGAAGGTGGCTGGCACAGGTTATATAGTAAGCGGAACACCGACCACCAAGGAAAGGTACAGGTTTTCGGATTAGGTCATAGTCTCATTGCACTCGGCACAGGCAGTGGCAAGAACAGTGGTAGCTGCTAAAGAGGTAAGGTCTGTTTCGTAAACAGCATAGGTGACGTATCGTAATAAGGACGTCAGTGACCGTTTCTAAGGAACAATCTAAACAATAATCTGACGCTTAAAATCTGGAATGGCTGGAGCTGGGGTATCACTCTACTTTATTGGACTTCCCTAATAGCACATTTAGCTTTAGGACGTGACTGAGCGAATTTCAGGAGCATCTACAGAAAAGTTCACAATTTCAGTAATCTGTGTTACACTCTTCTTATCTAGAAAAGTGGAAAATAATAAATGGCCTTGCTGCAATCATTGAGCATTAGCTGAAATATTCAGGATCTCTAACGTTGTCCACCCTTATCTGTTCGCCAGAACTATCTTTATACTCTAGTAGATTATCGCGATTTGAGAGTTACATGACCTTCTCCCTCCCCTTTTGTTTATATCTGTACCTTGCATTTCATCAATATCAATTTTATGAAAATCTCTTGCCAGATTACTTAAATGACTGACACGAGAAACTTGCGTTGTGAACAACTCAAATTATAATTTATAATCATGATGAAAGCAGGTCGACTTTTATCACCCAAACAGTCAAGGCTGGACTTACCTTGGCGCGTATAGCCGGTCTCTGCTGCAGCAGGCAGTCCTTCAGGCCACGGAGTCGCAGTACCAAGTCATGAACGCTGCCTTCGACAGTCTGGAAATGAATTTACAACTCATAGATCAAGTTATCATCCTCGAGATGTCCGTTGCCTGGTATGTGCCTCACATTCATCACTATAACAAGTATTACGTTGAGACAGAAAACAATTTAACAGATGAAACTCTTATGGCTTGAAGTTTTTCTATGTGAAAGAAATTTGTTAAGCACTTTTTTAAAGAAAACTTTGAATTCTTTGGCTTAGGTGCGTTTGTAAATCTGTAAATCTGAAGAAAATCTTCAAAAATTAACATAAAAAAGTAAATAAATAAAAATAAAAAATAAAATAAAATAATAAAAATAATAGATTCAACAAAAAATTACAACTATCAGCAGCACACACGGTAAGATACGACATGCAGTATCAACAAAGAGCTGATAAGGTTCCCTTTTACCTTTGATTCTGTGCAAGGATACGTCTGGTTCCACCTCCTCCTACAACAAACATGAAAGCGCAATGCTTTTATTAATGCATGGCAAATAAGAAGTGTAAAATGTTTTTACACTTTTAATGTCTATTACTTCCAAACTGCACTGAACGTATTTTTTGTTTTGCCTGCCGAAATTGAATGAGGAATTCATTGACAGTAACAGGTACTATTAAACTGAAGTAGTAAATTTTGCTGACATTCAATGAAATATTCTATCACATAAGTATCTTTCGCTTTAGAAAGGAAATGTTCTGAAAGAAGGAACTGAACATTTAAGAACATACCTATACAGTAATTGAGTGTCTTTGTATGACTTTAAGAAGGGAAATTATAGCATAGTTCTTCCTGTATTTACGAAATTTTATGAAGCAGCAGAGCAGAAAATAAAACGTTAAAGGTGAGAAATGTTACGAATTTAACACAAAACCGTTCTGCGGCGTTACCTAAATCCGTACAGAGATATCGTGCTGGTGCAAAACTCGACAATAGCCGTACTCTAGTCCAGCACCTCCTAAAATTTGCATTTGCTTTCTACGTGAAAAAACGGTCCGCACAGTTTTATTTCGCTAAACGCGACGTAGATTTCTCAGCAAAGATATAAATGTGACTTAAACATAGGAAGATTAGAATGTGGAAACTTTCGTAGTTAAAAGCAATGCGACAACTCTAGACAACAATAAACAGAAACTCAAAAATACTTTTAATATTCTTTAAAGTTTTCTGGGTTGATAGCACTCCAAAATCTACAGCGATTCTTTACGTTCAGTGCAAAAAGTACCAAGCGACGAGCTTGGAGTGATAAGGTACCAGACCACAAAAATAACCAGCCATTCTGACAAGATTTTGTTAAATTAAATATATAATTATAATTTTATTCTTTTGAACGCTTAACATTTAATATTGGACGTAAATGACAGGACACAGACCAAATTAGAACGTTCTATAAAATCTGAAACTTCCTGGCAGATTAAAATTGTGTGCCGGTACCGAGACTCGAACCTGGGACCTTTGCCTATCGCGGGCAAGCGCTCTACCGACTAAGCTGACTAAGCTATCCCAACACGACTCACGATGTCACCTCACAAAGTTACTTCCGCCAGTACCTCGCCTCCTGCTTTCCAGGAGTGCTAGTCTTGCAAGGCTCCCAGGAGAGCTTCTGTGAAGTTTGGAAAGTCGGAGGCGAGGTAAAGGTTTTAGGCGGCATCGTGTCGGGATAGCTCAGTTGCCGGGCGCCGTGGCTAAGCGCGTCCGGTCAGGGGGCTAAACGCACTCTGTAATAGAAAAGCTTAGCCAACTATAGATCTACCAGATGAAAAAAAAAATTGCTCGCGAAAGGCAAACGTCCTAGGTTCGAGTATCGGTTCCTGCACAAAATTTTAATGTGCCAGAAACTTTCATATCAGCGCACACTCCGCTGTAGAGTGAAAGTTTTATTCTATGTATTTATTTGACAGAATTTTAACATTTCATATTAAATGGTAAAGAACAAACATAAAAATTTATAGCTGAAAACTGAGTAACATGGGAATCACGATATAGACTGGACCTTCTATCAGATATATTTAAGATATTACAGTATCAAGTCGAAGCTTTCCAGAACACGTCAGAAGGATTTACTTAATACATTCACTGTGTGAGCAAAAGTATCCGGAACATGGCTGCAAATGACAAGTTAGTGGTGCCCTCCATCGGTAATGGTGGAATTCAATATGGTGTTGGCCCACGCTTAGCCTTGATGACGGGTTCCACCCTCTCAGGCTTACGTTCAATCGGGACCTGGAAGACTTCTTTGGGAATGGTAGCCCATTCTTCACGGAGTGCTCTATTAAGAAGAGGTATCGATATAGTTCGATGAAGCCTGGCACGAAGTCAGCGTGCAGAAACATCCCAAAGGTGTTCTTTAGGATTCAAATCAGAACTCTGTGCAGACGAGTCCATCACAGGGATGTTATTGTCTCGTAACTCCTCTGCCACCGGCCGTGCATTATGAACAGGTGCTGATTGTGTTCAAAGATGCAGTCGCCATTCCCGAAATGCACTTCAATAGTGGGAAGCAAGGAGATGCTTAAAACTTTGATGTAGGTCTGTGTTGTAATATTGCCATGCAGGAAAAAAGGGTTGCAAGCCCTCTCTACGAGAAACACGACCACACCATAACACCACCGCTGCCTAATTGGTACTACACATGCTGGCAGGTGATGTTCACCGTGCATTCGCCATTCCAACACCTCGCCATCGGAGGGTCACATTGTGTACCATGATTCTTCTCTCCACGCAAGGTTTTACTAGTGGTTAATCGTCCAATGTTTACGCTTCGTACACCAAGTGAGGAGTCGTTTGGCATCGACTTACGTGATGTGTGGCTTATGGAAAGCCGCGTGAGTATGAAATCCAAGTTTTCTCTCATCCCGCCTAACTGTCATAGTATTTGGAGTGGATCCTGATGCAGCTTGAAATTCCTGTTTTATGGCCTGCATATTACACCGTACGATCCTCTTCAACTGTCGGCAGTTTCTGTCTGTAAAGAGATGGTGTCGGCCTGTACGCTTTCTTGCTGTAAGTGTCCCATCACGTTTCCACTTCACTATCGCATCAGAGTGTGAAAATCCCCCCTACAGACTTCTGACAAAAGTGACACCTGACCACGTTCAATGTCAGTAAATTCCGTGGAGCGCCCTTTTGTACTCTTTCATGTTGTATAATGACCATTGAGGTAGCTGATATGGAGTATCTGGCAGCATAATCCACCTAATATGAAAAAAGGTATTTTTTGGGGGTGACAGGACACTTTAGAACACAAACTGTATTTCTAACGAAACTATAACAAGCGTTTGCCTATCAATTGAGATCTATGACTCCAGGAAAAAAATTAAGGAATTTCAATTCGTAAAATACATAGCTAAGTAAAGGAACGTTTATTCCCACTCCTTAGGTGTATTGGAAGTGACTCAGGATTGTTATAGTGAGGAACATATGAATAAAATTCATACAATACCACAACGACTTCCATTAAAGCAACAAGTCGGTAAATTACACCTTAGTACTAATCCTCTAGCAGAAACCACACTGGTAAATTACAAACAGTGCTCTAATGTGGCAGGAATAACTTTAATAAAGGCAGGCCAACCACGCTGTTTGATTTGAATTGGAACAACCAAAGTTAGTCGTAACAAGGACGCCAATATCGCTATATATATCACAAAAAAATTCACTTTATTTTATGTGGAGTTCTGAACAGATCACGGAAGGAACTCAACAACTTCAGGGTTATTACCCAATAATCATCTGAAATACACAGTACGAAGAAGCCAACAGCACAGCGAGAACATTTTCGGCTAGCACAGTCTACACATAAACTATACAAGTGGGTAAAGCTAAGCCTTCCACACTACCAAACCGTAGATACAACATCATTCCGTCTACCACCACATCCGAGAGAAGTGTTGCCGAGAGTTGTTAGTGCTACTGGTGTTATACACAGCTGGCTTCTAACCCTGACCTTGCTTAGGCCAACATCCAGATGTAAGATGTCTTAGAGCGAGCTGATGCGATACCATTATGTCATCACTGCATGGCGCTCGGTTGTTCTCTGTCGAGACACGAAGCAGTTCGTTGCTTAGCGACAGGCAGAGAGTTCAAATCATTTCTTAGCAACAGACACAGTTCAAATCAGTCCATGAATGACATTGTTAAACTTGCCAGTGTAACATCGTCAACTATTCTTTTTGCTTGAATTTAATGCTTTAAGAGCTCTGACCGCGCTATTCCGCGAGAATGATCATTCCACAACCTTTGTGATACAGCAATCATATTTTGGTTTCTCCCACAGAACATAAATTGACCACATGTAACTACTGCTTTAGTGCCGAACGTCGACATTTCGTGGCTGTCAATGGTGACAATATGAGCTAACGCCTTTTCTGCTGATACAATTTCAAAAAGAAAAAAAAATTAAATAGTCGTAGCAGCCTATATAATGTGTTTTGACTCACTAGCCTAGAATATGTGCTTTAATGCAACAGCTTGCGCCACTCCAGTGCTGTCCACCTACATTTATGCCTTCCACCACAATATAAAGGAAATTACAGTGGGATTAGACTTAAATAGATCGCTGTTTCTCTCCTCTGACAATGTTGTCTAAATTAACGAAGTGTCATTAGCCTTTAATGATCCACAAACTATCATTTCCAGGATTTGGAGACGATTCCAAGACACAGGGATGTTCGTCGTAGGCCAGTGCCTGGTAGACCGAGGGTAAACAGGACACAACAAGACCGATATCTGACCTTAACTCGACGACGAAACCGTAATGCTCCTGCTCGACAATAGTGGCTGTCAATAGTGAGTTAACGCCTTTTCTCCTGATACAATTGCAATAAGAAAAAATTAAATAGACGTAGCAGCCTAAATAGTGGGTACTGACTTACTAGCCTAGAATCTGTCCTTTAATGCAACAGCTTGCGCCATGCCTGTGCTGGCAACTAAATTTATGCCTTCTACCACAACATAAAGGAAATTGCAGTACGTCTAGACTTATTAGTAATTATACTGTTCAATTTCCTGCTACACACACATGAAATTCTTACATTTGAGTGCTAACAAGTGAATCTTCTCTCGTAAAATGTCCGGCGTTCAACATTTACAATAGAATACTTACTGGAGGTAAGCGCTGTTCCCCTGTAACCCAAAAACGTACTGTGTCCCATTTATCTGATCACATACCAACATATCTTTATTCAAATTTCCATAAAATAGTGTCCACAAGTTTAGCTTAATCGAAAAACCCGGAAATTGGAAGAAGGAAATGTGTGCGAATCGCACTCATTATTTACCTACCAAGAATGTGTGTTCTCTCTGTATAGAAGAGACTATTTCTTGATTTGACTAGCTGCTGAACTGCATGATGAACAATCCCAGTTTTTTTTTTTTTTTTCACTCGTGATTGTCCTGTTACACTGACCCGAGTATAGCCTCGTGGTGAGAGGTACAACGTAATGGCACAAATACGTCGTTTGCACTCTTTTCTACATGATACAATACTCGGTCACCTTGAAGCAGGCCAGAGACTAAGTGTCATTATTAATATTACAAAAAACAGTCTAGATCGCAAAAATTAACAGTTATTTATTAACCGGTTTCGACCTGATGTAGGTCATCTTCGGAACACAATGTAGCCCAGCTGAGTCCAGCACTGGACACATGGGCTACATTGTGTTCCGAAGATGACCTTCATCAGGTAACTTCGTATAACTCTACGGGTTACGCTGGTACGCCTCACTTCTCAGTCAAATTCTCACTTCCACCACAGTCCGTATTATTTTCTTCCTTAAGCACGAACAACATGGCAGAGCCTGTGAGAATATAGTGAAACAGTACCACTGCATAGAAGGGAACATGAATAACTTACGAACATCACCAAAGACTCCTTCCATGGTTCAAGGGCGTCGCGTCGGATCGTATTGTCGAAACTGCACAATATTTCCACGAGGCAGCTGCTGGTCATCTTCAGGTGCTAACTAAACTGCTGTTTACTGTCATCTCGTCTATATACTGTGGCTGGCTAGAAAAGCGCAAGCGTGAAGACGGTGATGGGGGGGGGGGCAATGAAATCATTGTAGGCGAGTCATAGATGAAAACATATAGAGCCCTCTGGTGGTCTCCAAGTACACGACGCGGGAAATCGCGGCCGCAAGTCGCGGGCCCAGCGCGCGAGCGCGGATAGCGTGGCGCGCAGTTTAAACGCTCTCGCTTCGGTGACCCGTCTGCGGCGACTCGCTGGATACGTCTGAATGCGGCCCGCGATGCCTCAGTACCGCCAATGCTGGTTCCCATGCCTTGCTGAGCTGAAAGCCCGTGTCTCTATTAATCAGGTCGTTCGAAATACGTATTTCGACTGCTTCTTTGCGGCCTAACACCCAGAATTCAAAATGTTCAAATGTTTTGAAGCTTAAGGGACTTAACTACGGGGTTATCAGTCCCTAAACTTACAAACTACTTATGAACTAACTAGAACTAAGGACGGCACAAACATCCATGCCCGAGGGGGGATTCGAACCCCCGACCATAGTGGCCGTGCAGACCGTGACTGAAACGCCTTAGTCCACTCGAAATGTTCAAATGTTTGTACAGCTTATGGGACTTAACTACGGGGTCATCAGTCCCTAAATTTACAAACTACTTATGAACTACTTACGAACTAGGACTGCACAAATATCCATGCCCGAGGGGGGATTCGAACCCCCGACCGTAGTGGCCGTGCACACCGTGACTGAAGCGCCTCAGTCCCCTCGGCCACCGCGGCCGGCTAGTCCCCTCGGCCACCGCGGCCGGCCACCCAGAATTGTTTTATTCAAAATGACACTGGCCGTGGAAGCCTACGAAATTATATTCATGGATAAGTTCGTATCGATACGGTAGATCCGGCTAACGTAACGTATTCATATGTATGCAGTTATTATTAATCATGTAGATTATAACTTGGTTCACACCTGCGATTAGGTGGAATGGGTAGGTCAGACGGCAACTGTCACCTACCTCAGCGTAGCCCACGGCGGCGAGCCTGGCCGCGTAAACCGGCACGAGTAAACCGGTCTGAAGCGGTGTTATGTGCGCTCAGCAGCGACTGCTGGGACCTGGTGTCGCGTGGCTGGCGGCAGGCGACCAGCAGTCGGTTGACACGTGGCGCTCAGCTGCTGGGAGCTCAGGCGACCGGTCAGGTGCGCGCACAGACCGGCTCAAGCTACTCCTGAGGTCTCCCCTCTTGGTGACACTGGCTCAACACTCAGACTCTACTCTGTCGACGGGACGTTAAACCACAAGCCTCCTTCCTTCCTTCTTCAGTAGGCAGATGATTGCGACAGAAAACCAAAGTGAGTGAGGCATTACCACGCCAATTTTTTTTTCTAACTTTACATAATTCTTGCACAAGAACACTCAGTGACGTCCGAAATCAGCCTTAAACAAGCGTATATAGCAAACATAACTAGCACAGGTTCGGTCCTTACAAATGGATCTTCGCTTCAGGTCCTCCTTTTATAAGTATTTCAGCTCTTGCAGCCTGAGAGCACTAGGTCATAGGCATCGATTGTAGACGCGCGTACCGCACTCGATTCTATGATTACGATACTGTGCGTCTGTTCCTAGATCATCGAGCCGAGGTTACTGTAA
This sequence comes from Locusta migratoria, assembly GCA_026315105.1. NCBI lineage: Eukaryota > Metazoa > Arthropoda > Insecta > Orthoptera > Acrididae > Locusta > Locusta migratoria. The sequence continues at coordinate 279,413,388 of CM048744.1, forward strand.
CTAACAGAGTCCAAAAATGTTTTCAAATGTTTGTTAAGCTTATGGGACTTAACTAGGGGGTCATCAGTCCCTAAACTTACAAACTACTTATGAACTAGATAACACTAAGGACAGCACAAATATCCATGCCCGACGGGGGGATTCGAACCCCCGACCGTAGTGGCCTTGCAGACCGTGACTGGAGCGCCTCAGTCCCCGCGGCCACCGCGGCCGGCTAACAGAGTCTTCGAGGTACTGGTCTCTATTTGAGAGGCCAGATGCTGCTCTCTGGTAGTGACTCTGATTCTCAGCGCGAATCCTGAACGCTGTCGTATTGACTGCTACCTAAGGCTGCCGTGTATCCAGCTGATAACTGTATTTACCGATAATAAACAGATCCTGGTTTTCGCCATTGTTTTCTTAGAGTCGTAGGCGCTCACAACTACAATGTGTAATCCTGACAAGTAGACTGGATATCTACAAGGATGATGATGATGATGATGATTGGTGTTTTAGGGCGCTCAACAGCGAGGTTATCAGCGCCCGCACAAGGCTCAGCGCATCATGCTTAATTATTCAGCATACATTACCGCCAGTAGCAAGTGAAGAAGGTCATTTGCAACACTTAAAAACTTATCAGACTTGGATTCTTTCTATAAATACAAAGACATTTATAAACACACATTTACGAGCAGGAAGGTGTAGAAATAAATGTACAAAAGCGTATTATGTCTCAAGAAGTCTATTAATAGACCATTTCCTACTTCAAGTAAACGGTTCCCTAAAGCAAATATGGCACAAAATAGGCAAAAAAATCTCTCAGAACCACCAAAAGAGATTTGTAAATTTTACAGAACTTAATAGAACATGAATCTATCAATAACGTACACGAAAGAGGAGAATTTCACTTGAGATTTCAGTATACAATGACAATGCTAGTTTACCAAATACTACGGGATACAGAGAGCTGCAAATGCCGCGGTGGAGTGGCCAAGCGTTCCAATGCGCCTTATTACGGAGCCGTCGGACGTTCGACTCTTCCGTCGGGCATGGGTGCGTGTGTTGTCCTTAGATTAACTTAGTTTAAGTACTGTGTAAGACTAGGGACTAATAACCAAAGAAGTTAAGTCCCATAGTGTTACATAAAATATTTTACATGTATATTTTACCAATAGCAATACAAAAAGCAACAGGGTTTTCTGTGGAAAAAGATGCAAGTGGAACCAAGTAAATGGATTTATATATTTTAGAAACATGATAAGCACAAAAGAGACCAACATCAAAGAACTTTGCCTCAAAATAAAGCAAGATAGGAGAATTTTCTTAACTTTTATACAGTTACTTTCGTCAGTACATTTCAGTATAGGTGATTACAAAATAACGACATGAAATTTCTTGGGAACATAGCTACTTATACAAAGTAAGGTTACAAAAGAAGTACCATATATATTCAAAAGCTGCTTTTTTATTGATGTCCTGACTAGTTTCGGGCTTTGCTCGTTTTCTTCAGCGCCATTTTCTGAAAGAAGTATATATATATTACAAAGGAATGGATAATATTTCATAAATAGAAAACCGTTGTACAAATGGAGAGAAAAGAATATCTCCTATGTTGCCAGTGGAGAAGCCAAGTTTACCACAACAACAATGACAATATAAGACAAAAAATACGAGCAAATTTAGCCGCAGCAGACCAAACAAATCCTAACCCATCCCAGAAGTGGAAGAAGAAGAAGCAGACGAAGAAGAAGAGGAAAGAGAAAACCTAGGGCGTGGTTCATTCTATCGAATAGACTAATTTTTGGGAATCCATAATTAAAGTAGCCTAGAAAATATTTGTAATTATGCGGGAAACAGTATAAGTAATGAAAATCACAGAAGACGATAGAGATGGTCACAGTTAAAGCCGAGGTAGCACCGTGTCTGTGTTATCAAACTGTGTGATGTTATTAGTAGTTCTGACTGAGGAATACGAGTATTAACGTTCTTAGTGTTCTGCTGTAGCTCTTACACTTTCGCTCATTGAGTACACGTGAACTTTCAATTTCCGTCGCATTAAAAGGAACACTTAGACAATCAGGCCTTGAATTTGGCCAGGAATCTGCTGATAGCAGTCTCCTCACCGAACATATGAAATACTGGTGAGATTTTTGCGAGAGCTGAGAGTGACGTTGTCCCTTCGTAATACTAATATTCACACAGTATTTCATATTTTGTAAGATGAAATGCAAGGATGGGGCTCTAGGCGCCTTGCTGCAGAGTGCACGGTTGCTCGACACTGGAGGTTTAAGTCCTTCCTAGGGCATGAAGGTGTGTGTTGTCCTTGGCATAAGTTAGTTGAAGTAGTTTGTAAGCCGAGGAACCGATGACCGCAGCAGTTAAGTTCATCAGATTTACTAACATTTGACCATTAAATATCTAAATGTTTGTAAAGCTACGACACCAAACTACAGTTGTCATCATCAGTCCGTAGACTTACAAAGTAATTAAGCTAACTTCTGCTACCGACAACACACAAACACACACATACACACACACACACACACACACACACACACACACACACACACACACACACACACACACATGCCCGAGGGAGGACTCGAACCTCCGATGGGGAGCAGCGGCGCATTCCGCAACAATGCGCCTCAGAGCGTACGGCCACTCCAGTTCGGAAAAGGAACAATACGATATAATCTGCGTTTGTTACTCATCTGGATAAACTGTTTCCGGATGTACCGGTTAACATTAGCGATTGTAAAATCGTATTATGAAGCAGGCACCAAATATTGCCTACGAAACGTCGTGTTCTGTGTGCTCACACATCCTAACAGAGAGATTCAGCTGTTAACTGAATGGAATTCTGAGATTCTAAACGTCTCTCTCAGAGATCAGCGGCAGAGTTAGATATGCGAAGGTCGACTGGTCACATTACACAAGCGTATCAAAATTGCAAGCATACAAAATCAGGTCATTTTAGACAATGTCGATGATTCGACGAACCCTCTATTCACACTTGGGAAGATAAATAAACTTAAGGTTTCGTCGAACTGTTTCAGGCTTGCCTTTTCTCAACAAATGTTTCTTGGTGTTCTAATTTTCGGGTATCTGATGTTCTTATTCGCTACAGAGCCAAATTTCTACTATTTTGCCACTAAGATTTATATTACTAATTTTGCAGGAGATTTTGAAAAGAGAATCTTATGAAATTTTAATGAAAGGGACGGAAACGGTTATCTTTGCTTTAGGGCACTGAAATAATTCAGTTATGACGAGTGATAATTTGTGACGTACTGGGACCGAAACCTGTATTTCTCCTTTGTGTCAGCGATCGCCTCCAATTTTTGCTTGCTGGAGACATTATATTTTGACGCCATACACAACTGTACTATATATCTAGCTAATTCTCGTACCAGTTGTCAGTTATATAAAATTGTTAGAACGACATGTTTCGGGAACAACATTATCCCATTCTCACGTCCTACAAGAAGCAAGGGAAAAAAAGGAAAAATGTAACTTAAAAGTTAAGATGCGAACACAGTATACAAATATTCTTTCTAGGATTATAGGATTACTTACCTAACAAATTAAAATGAATCAGTCATTAGACATCGTCCACCTTAAAATATATGCAACATTGGTTCACTGTCAAGCAATAATCTGACATCATGGGCCCAGGAAAATGACTTACAGATAAACCACAGCAAAACCAAAACGATGTTTTTCAGAAGAGGTGGCAAACTCTCACCAAAAAACAAACAGGTTCTACAAGACAAACCGCTTGAAGTGGTACCAAGCTCTGCAAATAACACTGATATCTTTGAATAGCCATGTGAAAGAAAGAACAACAGCAGTAACAACAGCTGTTTACAATATCCAAAAGCCTCAAGACGTCTCAATAAAACAGCAATGAAATTATTCGGAGCGACTTAGCACCAATAGCAACTTATGGAATCCACATAATCTCGGGCGAACTGAAAGACTAGTACCTCATAACAATGGAGAAAGTAGTCTATCTACATAAAACGAATCCATGTCATATGGAAGGGCTCCTTCAAGATGGCTTAGGCCTTCACATAGAAACCACCTTTACAGAAGACAGCAGAATGCACATGCTCGTTCCAAGCACCGACACCTACGAACGCACGCGCTAAATATTAACAGAAAAGCAATATTCTCTATGGAGCGACTTCTATTCAGCTGACACCATGCTGACAGAAGAATGGAAAGAGGCAAACTACCAACTCAGACATGTAATAATGCTATATGGTACCCATGGATTCCACCACAAATTCACTCGAAACAAAAGTTTCCACCAACCAAATGAAGACTATGTACGTGATCTGCGCAACGAATTCTGTGAGCGATACCATGTAAAAATGTAGAAAAAACCAAATGCCTGTAACACAACTAGGAATAATGTAACTGTAATATGTATATTTACATTGTGCACATTTACAATAAATATTTGCTGAGGTAACTCTTACGCAGCCGGAGTGAGGCACGTCATCAACAGTTCTCTATACCTACTCCACGTCTGAATAGCATCGCTTGTTCGCTTAGGGACATCGGGAGACTTCCCTTAATGAGAGTGCTTTCTGACACGAAGTAACAAGGTAACATTCTAGGCATGCCAAATAATGGATGGGCCACTACGTCAGCAGTGTGTGAAAAAGCTGTAATGCTAGGTCTGACCACAGACATATATTACTAGATTGCCAACGCCGTATACAATAACATTGGTCTCCTGAAGGTTCGCCGCCATATTTTTATACTACAAACGCGTGAGCAGTCGTGTCACAGAAAACAGTAGTTAAAATACGGATGAAATGACGTTACTACCACGTCTTTGCAGTTTTGACGTAATGGTCAATTAGTGTGTTGTATGCGGCTGTTTTCACGCAGCAAACGGAAGATACATACAGCAAAGGAGTTCCATTGATTTCCTGTTTTTATTCATTTGTTATCACTTTCATTCAACGTCGACTTTTCTTTGAGTAAAGTGGTCGTTATGAAAGTGCTATATGTCGTGGGTAACACGTATTTTGATTGAGTGTTCTTATGAAATCTATATTGTGCCTTGACACATTAATGACTCGCGTTAGTTTGCTGTTTCTATTAATCTGTCACCAGTTTCGATTATCTACGGTTTTTGTTTCAATAGTATGAGTGATACACTGTTGTAGTTATTATAGATCACACTCATTTTAATTCTTCTGAATGTTTTACCTATAATTATAATCTACTTAAAATGTATGTAACCTGTTATCTGCAGGGCCGACATTGTTAGCGACGTCGTACAACGAAATTTTAGTAATACGAATTATATATTTGTAACACTGTATACATCAATGTTAACTATAGTTCCCCTATAAGCTTATTTTGGCTCAGAAGCGATCTTTATGTGTTTCACCTGCAGTACATGATTTTCATAATATCTCGTACTATGTAGCCCATTTATTTTATATAGCGTGTAAATGAAATTAATACATATCACATTCTGGCAAGCCGTTCATTTCGATATTATTGTCATGAAATATTTTTTATACTTTATAATATCTCTTAGTGTATAATATTACGTTTTCAATCCTAAGATGTTTATTAATCACTTAACTTACTTATTTTCACGTTTGTTTGACATCTCTCCAGAGATGCAGTATGTTAACATTTTTCATAAAGAAAATATATATCTGTGATTGCCAAGAGGTAGATTATATTATCCTCTTGTGTATGTGGTGCTGAATAAACAGAAGTATGCATATACGCAATTAACAACACAGCTAATTAATTAAACGATTAAACGAATTTGGGCCATAAACATTATATCGATAATTTTATTCATATTCTAGTGCGGGACAACGGATAAACAATCCTACCGTTGATGAAATATATTGATACAGTTACAAAATTACCAGTAAAGACTGATCATAGAGACAATCCCACCGTTATTCTCAGATAATACACTCATGGAAGAAGATGCTGTGTTATGCAAATGATTACCTTTTCAGAGCATTCACACAAGGTTGGCGCCGATGGTGACACCTACAACGTGCGGACATGAGAGAAGTTTCCAACCGATTTCTTATACACAATCAGCAGTTGACCGGCGTTGCCTGGTGAAACGTTACTTAGATAAAGGTCGGATTGTAGCCTATCGCGATTGCGGTTTATCGTATCGCGACAATGCTGCTCGCGCTGGTCGCGATCCAATGACTGTTAGCAGAATATGGAATCGGTGGGTTCAGGAGGGCAATACGGAACGTCTTTCTGGATCCCAACGGCCTCGAATCACTAGTAGTCGAGATGACAGGCATCTTATCCGCATGGCTGTAACGGATCGCGCAGCCATGTCTCGATCGCTGAGTCAACAGATGGGGACGTTTGCAAGACAAGAAACATCTGCACGAACAGTTCGACGACGTTTGAAGAAGCATGAACTATCAGCTCGGAGACCATGGCTGCGGTTACCCTTGACGCTGCATCACAAACAGGAGCGCCTGCGATGATGAACGCAACGACGAACCATTCGAAATTCAATGTCATCCGTCTGTAGTTTGAAGCATTCCAGCACGCAGAAAATACTGAGAAAGAGCCTACACATGTTTCCATTCAAAATTCAAACGCACCAGGCCATACTCGTAAGAGCTGTGCAACAAAGGGTTGCCTATGCTAATCAGATGCTCACAATGATTTATAGTGAAGGATTTGATGTTGGCTGCATCTGGTTTATAGATGAAGCACACTTCCACCTGAGTGGATACGTGAATAAGCAGAACTGGCGATTTTGGGGTTCCGAAAAGCCATATTGGTGTGAAGCGAAACCTCTGTATTCTCCTAAACTTACTATGTGGGCTGCAGTATGCAGTAGAGGCATTATTGCCCCTTTTTTCATTCGAGAAACGGTCACTGGTGCACATTACGTTGCAATTTTGGAACAATTTGTCGCCACACAGCAAGCGTTACAGGATCGACTAAGTACTGAATGGTTTGTGCAAGATGGAGCCCGACCACATCGGACCGAACAAGTGTTTCGCTCTCTTGAGGAATACTTCGGGAATCGAGTCATTGCTTTGGAACATCCCAAATTTACTGGTGCAGGCATGGACTGGCCTCCATATTCGCCGAATTTGTCTCCCTGTGACATTTTTTTTTTTTTTTTGGGGGGGGGGGGGCACAGTGAAAGACATGGTCTACCCGAAGCATCCCGCCACCCTGGACTAGCTTGAATCGGTGATCTCTGTGGTATGTGAATCCATTTCGGTTGAAACACTACGAAATCTGATGGCGAGTTTCATTCTTGGTTTGCCTCCCTCTGTAATGTCAATGGTGAACATTTTGAAAACTTTGTGATGTTATTGTTTGCAAACAGTGTTTTCATACGATTATTTCACTTATGTATGCTCATATGAGCTATACAGCGTACAGCGCTATTCGTTAGCAGCTTTTGTAACTATTATTTCAAACTGCTGTATAAACTTCTTACAGTTTTCAAACTAAACATACCGTTTACTGCATTGCTCTATCTATCTTTGTTTTCGAGATATTTAATTTTGAGATCAGGAAGCACTTTTCTGGACACCCTGTATACTGAAATACAGTCTAGGTCGCATAAGGTTATTTTATTCAACCAGTTTCGATCTCACTTCAATTTTAGAAACATGTGCAGCTCATGTGGTAGGTGCTGACTTCTTCAAGATAGCCGGGGCTGCATACTGCAGTTACTAACGTGCAGTCACCGTGTGCATCCAGCCACATGGGCCGTTGTGTCATGATTGCACGGAATGCTATTGCGGCAGTCAACAGCTACGTAAGGCTGGTCCTCTGCTTTGCGGGTGGCCGAGTCGGTATACTGCAGGCGCGCACCGTACGTAACACGGGTGCGCCTCCTTGTCTACAACGCTGAGCTGTCGTGGTTGTCACACAACGCGGGAATAGCCTCGCGGTCTGAGGTGACATGTCACGGTCTACGCCACAGCTTCCTCAGACACGAATGTGTGTGTGTGTGTGTGTGTGTTGTCCTTAGCATAAGGTGATTTAATGAGTTTTCAAGTGTAGGGACAGATGGGCCTTAGCGGTTGGGTCTCTTAGATTTGCAAACATTTGGGCATTTGGAGTTGGTTGACGCTTGTTCGTTGCGGTGGAGTGGCCGAGCGCTCCAAGGCGCCTTGCTGCGCTGCTTGCGGTTGCTCGCCGTCGGAGGTTCTAGTCCTCCCTCTTGCATGGGTGTGGGTGTGTTTTGTCCTTGCCATAAATTAGTTTAAGTAGTTTGTAAGCTTACGGACCAATAACAAAAGCAGTTAAGTCCCTTGAATTTACAAACATTTTGACACGCGTTCAGTATATGAACGTGCCGTGAAGATGGAAATCCAGAACCCTAGGAGCCAATCCAGCGCACACACTAGGGAGCCGTCATTCATGCGGTGGCCGAGGGGATTGAGGCGCTCCAGTCACGGTCTGCACGGCCACTACGGTCGGGGGTTCGAATCCCCCCTCGGGCATGGATATTTGTGCCATCCTTAGTTGTAAGTAGTTCATAAGTAGTTTGTAAGTTTAGGGACTGATGACCCCGTAGTTAAGTCCCATAGACTCTACAACCATTTGAACATTTTTGAGCCGTCATTCATGTTCAGCGCAACACGAAGATGGTGGCACTTCGTTCTCACCAAGTACTATTCTTCCTCGGACCAAATTCCTTGTCATCCACATGTCGTTTCAGTCGGGGGTGCGACTTCCAGCTAGTAGCAACGCTATACCCCAAAGCTATCGTTCTGAGGTTTGTGGTTAAATCCGTCTTCTGAAAGACACCTTGTTCCGTTTTTCCGTTTTAAAGCCCAAACATGTTTCGGTACTTATTGTGCCATCTTGCGCGAGTTTTTCCCTTTATTGTATTATGTCATTCGCTGGATCTGTATTTGGTTCCATTGAGGAATTACAAGCTTTCGCAGCATGCCGTATTAGAGTTGTGGTGTTGCTGATTGCGTGTTTATTGCGTTTTATAATGTTTATTTAGTTTTTTTTTGTGAACTGGCACGGTTTATATCGTCATTTGCCTCTTCACTATAAAAAGCATACTAAACACTAGAGAACATAAGAACACGCCACAAACAAGCATGTAGCAACACCATAACTAAAATATGGCATTCTGTGAAAGCTTGTCATTCCTCAATTGAACCGGATACAGATCCAGCGAATGACACAATAAAATAAAGGAAAAACCCCCGCAAGATGGCACAATAAGTGCCGAAACATTTTTTCTTTTTTTAAAAAAAAAAAAGAAAAAAAAAAAAAAAAAAAAAAAAACGGAACAAGGTGTCTTGCATGAGGCGGATTTAACCACACATCTAATACAGTAAGCACGGAAGACACAGGAAGTGCACCATCCCAAGATGATCATATCTTTCTGAGGTTTTGAAGACGTCACGCAAGCAGTGACAGTTACATCACCAGGCAACTTGTACTCCCCACAGAGTTCTTGAACACAACCTTTCGAACTATTTTGTCTTCGTCTTCATTTAACAGTGGAATTCTTCTTAATTTACAATCATGGCTTTTAATTTTACCGAATATTGTTTTGAAATTTGTTATGGTCTGTTAATCATTTTTCTTGCAACAATTCCAACACTTATGAATTAGTTTATTCCTGATGATTTGTATTGCCGTATCGTATTGCCTATTCCTTAATATTATAGTACTTCCTTTTCTTCTCTATCAATAGATATTTTCCGTAACCCAGATTACTCCACAGTTACGTTGACCTTGTATGTTGTCCGTCCCACCTCAATAATTGCGGAAGTGATTATCACGTGGATATTAGTACTACTGTCCCGTAGCAAATGAAATATAATTTGATACGAATTTCGAAAAGCGTCGCAGTGAAACAGTGTTCTTTAATAACCCCAGTTTTGGCAGGAAATACGCTATAGTCTATAACGATAAAAGTAAGTAAAGTAAAGCAGACAACAATCCGAAGATTGGTTTGAACACCACAGTGATTTACTAGGCATGGTCCTGTTTGGAGGTGGTATGCCGTTGCCTTCCAACTACCTTCGAACTGACTTACCCAGCCAGTTATAGGGGGGCATACAGTTTAACGTGGGTTCCGAACCATGGTGCCACTCGATATTTTTCACATGAGCAGTACTGCCAGAGGTGAAAGAAGTCAGCCTGTCAGGGATCGACCTTTGGATTTGTAGTCTGGCACTCTACCACTATACAACCGAGGCGCACTCTATAACGATATGAACTACATTGGGAAAAAATATGATATGCTAAATAACCTGTTAAGTGTAACTAATTCAGACTATTGTTTAGTATTGGGCTCCTTATTTTGTAGGTTCAAGAGGAGCTGGTAAAGAACTTCAGAGACGAGTAAACATTACTGCTGCGCATAAGAGAGAGAGAGAGAGAAAAAAACAGAGGATCGAAGATATTCTAACACCATTTGATACACCAAACGAACCGATATCCGGTATTCAAGACAGACAATTCTACAGTTCCGTTGTTTCCATCACATAGTTTCTGTCAAGGTCTCGGGAAATTACAGTAGCAAATTTAGATGACTTTTAGAGGCAAATAGGTATCTTTCCGTCGCTTCAGGTACATGAGGGTGTCTACTGTGTGAAAGCCCTTTGTCAAGTGCCATTTTTTCACATCGTGCAGCAAAAAAAAAAAAAAAAAAAAAAAAAAAATGTATACGCGACTGTTGCTTTTACAACGCCTTGAAGGACTGTCTATGATTAGGCATAGTTATCAAGCGTTCAACGATTCGCACGACAATTGTAGAAATCATGACCTTTTAGACTATACTGTAAGCGAGTACACCTTCAGCTCCACGTACATAACAGAAAGCCACATTCTTGAATCAGAAATATTATTACGTGGAATACGTAAATTAGCAGAGGATATGAAATACCGAAGTAACAGAATGATAATATCATTACTAGCGAAGTCTAGATAACCCAAGTCCTGGTTGCACACTTCAGCTACATCAAAATTACCTTCGTGTAATTTACTGTTGTTGTGGTCTACACCCGAAGACTGGTCTGCTGGAACTCTGAACTTTAATCTATCCTTTTCAAGCTCTACTTCAAGCGAATAACAACAGCAACACACTTACAGTGGAACCTGCTTAGTGTATTCGTGTCGCAGTCTCACTTACCAATTCGTATCTCCTGCAATTGTCTGCAATACTAAATGGACGACTCCATGATACTATGTAGTATCAAACAATCCCTTCTTTTAAGTCATGCCACAAACTTCTCACACCTCTAGTTCAATAGCACTACATTACTTATCCCATGTACCAATTTAATCTGCAGAATTATTCTGTAGGACCACATTTCAAAAGTATCAATCCTCTTCCTATCTGCAGTGCTTATCTTCCTCCTTCCCACTCTCGTATAAGGCTATACACCAGACGAATGTCTACAGAAAATACTTCAATTAACATAAGATGTCAAAAATTTTATCTTCCTCATAAATACTTTTCATCCACTGGCAATGGGAATTTTCTATCTTCTTTGCTGCGGACGTCGTAAGTTATTTTACTACCAAAATAAAGAAACTTATATTCTAACTTTATTATCTCGTTTACTAGTGTAATTCCCTCAGCAGAACATAATATAATTTGACTACATTTCATTAGCAATTTTTTTCCTCTTGATAATGTTCAGAAACGGACACTGTTCAGTCTGTTCTTTTTCTTTACCAATTCTCTCCTTGGGGGAATGACATTGTGATGAGCAAGCCGTTAAGTTTTTGTTTCTTCTTCTGAACTTTAATTCCTTCTTCAAATTTCTCCTTGTTTTCCTTCACAGCTGACCAATTATAGACATGAAATAACATTGAGGAAGGGTATAATCACTTCTTACTCCCTCTCAGGTCACCATTTTCCTCCCATGCCCTTAGACTCTTGTGACTGCTGTCTGCTTTTGGTACAAGTGGTATATTACTTTCTTTTTCCAATATTTTACCCCAGCTAACTTTATAATCTGCAATACTCTATTCTAGTCAATGTTGTCAAAACCTTTTTGCTTATTTACAAAAGTTATGGACTAGGTTTGCCTTTCCTTGACCTATCTCCTATTACAAGTCGTAGAGCCAATATTGCTCCGTATGTTCCTATTTTCCTCTAAATCGAAGCTGTGCATCCCCGAGCTCGGTATCTTCCAGTTTTCCATTCTAATGTAAATAAGTTGATAGATCAGTAAGATTCACACCTGCCTGGACCTGCCTCCTTTGGAATTGGAATTATTACATTCTTCTGGAATTTTTCCTGTCGCAAAACCGACATCCCACACATGCACACTGCAGACGGTATAGTTTCGTCATGGCTGGCATTCAAGAAGACATCATAACCTCTGAGAGATTGTCGTCAACTCCGTGGGTCTTGATTCGACTTAGCTCTTTCAGCTTTCTGTCGAATTCTTCTCGGGAATAGGGCTCCCAACACATCAGCATCTATTTCCTCTTTTCTTTGTACAATACGTTATTCGTATTTATTTCGTTTTGCAGCCTTTCCATAAAATCTTTCCCTTCTTTGGTTCATATTGGTTTTCGTTCTGACGTCTTGAATCATCTAATACCCGCCGATAATTCCTCAGTGATCACTGCACAAATTATTAACTAAGCTATACTATCATAGTGGTAGGGTATCGGGAGATTCTGAGAAAGTGGGTGTGAGTAAGGAGGCCATTCGCCAAAGATTTTGCTCATTTCAACACCATGTAACAAGCTCCAAGACTGCCGCCCAAGATGTAACAGGTAGGATGGTGTTTTTTGAGGAAAAATGAACAAAATATGTTTAATCTTCCGGCCCACCCATCCATATCTATTTCTGTATCTAGAAAATTTTAGTGTTATTTCTTGAAGCTGTTGAGAGTCGTCTCAAAACACTATGAAATGGAACTTTTTCTGACCTATAATAACGGTAAACTCCGTTCGCCAACTGCGGCAGCAATTGAAATGTCTGAGGGACTCTATGTTAATGCCTACCTGTCTCTAAATGCGATAAGAAGACTACATTGCAACTATAGGAAACTGTAAAAAAATACCGTTACTATTTGTGAAGGATATCTCTCATTTGTATATCATCATGTTCTACATTGATTCTATACGACACGTACGTGTTGATTCTTATTGGGCCACTCTTTAAAGGTGTTCAATCTCCTGTACGTTCTCATATAACTATTACAACAGTGAGAAATTTAATACACAGTGAGGAAATAATAAATAGTTTTTGACCTAAAATATTCGGTCTACCTATGTTGATATTGAAGAGAATGTAAACTGAAAAAAACCTTATATTTGATGTCCTAAAACAGTAATGCCATTCGACGGAGGTTTTGAACATTTCATCTCCGTGTAGCAGGCTCTAAGACTGCAGCGCAAAACGTGACAGGTACAGCTACAATTTTACAATTTAATTTACAATCTTTCAGTATTAGGGAGAGATTGATAAGTGACATATTTTGCATATTTACACTCAATGACCTTGTATCTAAATTTTTTCAAGGTAGCTAATCTTTCGGAAAGGTAGTCATCATTGGTCAGAATCATTAAATATAAACAACGTGTGATCCTTATCCACAGTTCTTGTGTGGACAAATTTTAATGTAATTTTGATTACTCCATCACAATACATATACACCCACGCAACGTACATTGCAAATAATAAAACGCATTTAAAACATTTAAGTGAGGTACTTAATTAAAAGGCGGTATGTAAGGAAAAATTAGGTTTATTACATCATACGATACCAATAGTTTTCATTATTACAGGAAGAACTGCACAATGTAGAATTCAAAATTTATGATGTTTATCCAGCGTTAAAAATGTCAAATTACCATGTTGTCCTAGACAACTCTTTCTACTCTGCGAAGAAATTTTTATTACTGTAGTATGTATAAAGTGGTACGTGGGTACTGGTACCTGAAAACTCAATACTTAAAGGAAATAATTAAAATAAATAGTTGTAAGTGGAAAGCATATTACCAGCTTACTTATTATTCGAGCTGTTAATCTCTGCCTGTACATATGGACTCTAAAGTTATTTCTTATGGTCCATAGAAGTTGAAGTGAAGAAGGGGATTTGATTTTTTATTTCATCTTTGACCACAAGATATTTTAACGTATATCTACGACGCGGTATTTGAAATTATTTATTCGTTATTGTCACCCGCCAGTAGTAGTTTCATACTATTTTGCGTTGGCTGTTGCAAGAGCGTTTGAAGATTATCAGTGCATAATAAAATGAAAAAACAGTCATTATAAAAATTGATAACAACTGTATAACTTTTATAAGTCACATGCACAAGGCATATGATATACGCAAGCTTACGTCTGTTGGCAGGAACAGCCTCTAACAGTGGCTCGAATCAAGTTTTTCAACTGCGTAATTGCATCTAGAAAAACTACACTTAAATAAGACCACGCCCACGAATCTGAAATAATTTTCTTAGTCGCTTCTCTTAAACTACAATTTGGTACTGATTGTTAGTACTAACATCAGCAGATGATACCCGTGTATACAGTATAATACAAAGTAGGGGCAAGAGAAAATACGTATCCTCTTAACGCAAATAACAATTGTGGAAGCTCCACTTAGGAGATTAACACTGCTATAAAAGCTTCTTACATTTCAGTTTTTTCGATAATTCTGCCAGAATTACAGCGCTAATATTATTAAGAATTTCTCACTGCGCATGTTTACCCAGAGACTTTCGAATGCCGTACAAAGGTACAACTTCAACATCTTAACTGTATCAAATGTTCAAATATTTTTAAACCTATTGGACAAAACTCCTATATAAAATCACTTGCCCCTCTCCGATAATTTGCCGATATTGAGTAACAATATCATGAATCATTAGCGAAATAAAGGAGTTAGTAAGTCTTGAGAGCGTCACTCTGTTAATAGTCTAGAAATTTTACCTAGAATGTTTGTAACTTTCCTACCGCCAATAATAGTTAAATAGCTTTATGTTGCATTTATTATTTTCCCTATCAATCGTAACGATGTGCAATGAGTCATTTTATTTCCATCTCACTATTAATTTGTAAGAATAATATGAAAGCTGATATTCTGATGAATCATTGCGATTTTAAAACAGTGACTAGCAATCAGATGTTGGACCTGGAAATCTAATCAACGGTGTTTTAAAAATCAAAATTGACTAGTTTGATTTCTAATAACTATCCTCGCAGTAGAAGACACATGACGATTGTGTTAAAACAGGTAGTTAGTTAGTTACACACCATGCACGAAACAATGAATTCAAAATTTTAGCCTATAGAGGAGATAAAAAGAAAAACTCTTTCTATGTGACAAAATTTCCAGAGACTCACGGTTTCCCTGTTGTATATCCCAGAAGATGTTGACATTATTGATGCTGCGGACATCGTTCAGTGTAATGAGTAGGCTTTATTTTTAATGTTGCTGCAAATGTTATTCTTCTACCTTAAATTACAATTAGAATCTGCATGGTAATGAGTGAATTACATTCTAGTAATAACTACGTCTTTATGGAATACTATTGATTGCAGTTTAATGTAAACAGACAACCGGTTCTTATGGAACTTTATCCGTGTGTCGTAGGTATGAGGCTCAATCTACGCCACAAGAAAGAGAAGGTGCTTGTCTCGCTACTGGAGCCGCCCTGCCCCTACGAAATAGAAAATTTAAAATGAAAACAGTGTCTTTATGTTGTCTCACATTATTAGCACACTGAGGTAGATTTTCGTCGGTCTGTGGCTGTAATCGTTACCCCTGACTGCCAGTATGACACTCCATATCATTTTGCTACTACTGTTCA
This sequence comes from Locusta migratoria, assembly GCA_026315105.1. Taxonomy (NCBI): domain Eukaryota; kingdom Metazoa; phylum Arthropoda; class Insecta; order Orthoptera; family Acrididae; genus Locusta; species Locusta migratoria. The sequence goes on from CM048744.1 coordinate 279,429,180, forward strand.
CAGAAACGTACCAGATTTTTTTCAACCTAGTGAATATATCACTCGACTAGTCATGTAAAATACCATCCCAAACATTCATTGTAAATTTCCGATAATGATATGAAACATGAGCTGCCTTAGCATTTTCCGTCACTCATACATGGTGCTGTGGCTGATGAATCAACCAATGCAATCCAAGGACAGCCACAAAGTAAAAACTAAAAATTAAAATTAAATAGAAAATATGTTTTCGAAGACAAAAATGTTTACAGTTTGGTGTAACTAGCATTGGTAGAATTCCATGCACGACGAAAAGTCCTCAGTTGGTTCTTGAATTGATTTATGCCCTTCTGGTGTATGAAGTTCTACGTGTTGCCTTCGGAGGTATAATGGTTCATTTTTTTTAGTGTAGGGAGACTCCTCACAAAGCTATAACAAGTTAAAATCACCAGTCGGCACACGGCGAGGTTTACAAGTTCCTTCTGTATCGTGTGGTGGTTTTGGACAATGTCCATCTAGGAAAAGCTGAAGGCTCTAAAATACAGGGTTAACATTTTACAACACACCGTTGAACCGAACGATAAGCATTCCAGAGAAGAGTTTGAGTTTCTAGACATCTCGTATTGCAGGCATCATCATTTCACCTATCGCGCCGGAATTACATGTCTGAATTGACCTACATGTTTCCCCAATATGATTGTAAGTGAACATGTGGGGGTTAAATACAAAAGAACTGTGAGAGTATGTCCTCCATAAACAAAATTTACGGGATTTAAGCAGGAAGTCCTTTGAAAGCAGGATAAAATATACAAGAAGTGATTATATGAATGCATGGAGTGCATCCTTGCATACGTATAAGACATACTGAATGAAGTAGAGACACAATAGGATCACTGCAAAAAGAAATTTAGGTTCTGTTTGAGAAAAGAGAAGTTAATGGTTGCGTTTTGTTTATTAATAAATCGTGAGATATTTTATAAATGCCAATTCAAGGTAGTATGAAATGATATGGAATTCACGTTCGTTAATTGACGCTAAACTTCTGTGTACATTAGTGTGTCAGTACTAATTTAATCTTTCTTTTATGTTTAAGCTGAGACGGGTTACAGTTACTACAAATAACTTGCAACGTTCTCCATTTGCAAATTAGTTTACAAATAGTTACATTTTATAAATTTCTTGCTTTTAGATTTAGGAGATACATTGATAGTAAAATTCAGCAGACTAGATATTGAATTTTTATTTTTAACTTTTTGATTTCAAGTACAGAAAATAAATTAATAATAAAAAGATTCATCAGTTCCCTCTAATGGATGTAGATTAAAATAATTCAGATGTCTGTAAGCAATCACTGTTTTAATACTACACTTACAAAATGATGAAAATCTCGAATAATCTTCATGTGAATGCAGTAGGCACCCTACTCTTAAACCTAGTCGGAAACATCATTAGTCACTTATGATCTGATGAAACAGTTTCGCTGTACACTCTACTTGTAACTGTTTCCACCACTTGCAGGCGTACTGTAAATATTGAGAGGTATCTGCAAACAATATTTACTGACTAATTGCGTAATATAATGTAGCTAAATACCCTTATAGCAAACAGGTCCAGTCCGTCAGCACAAACAGTATGCTATACAAACATTACCTCGCTAGAGGCTAAATCTACTCTCTGTCAAAGAATAGCTGTAAGTCATTTACTATTAGTCGGGCTGGGAGATTATCTACGAATATTTTATGGCTGATTTGAGCAAATCTAACAAAGCAACAAATATTCAGACATAAAATCTAGATCCTTACTACCTTACGAGATCATGACTCTATCGAAAAATAATTGCTCAAACCCCAAACGTTAAATCTACTTTTTAGATCCACTATATCTCATAAACCTCAAACAAATTGTAAGGCATATTGAGTATGTCCACTGGAACCCTTTAGCCTATTTAGAGGAATGTCGGACCGATTGTGCGAAGCTATTACGTTCGACAATTCTCTCTTCTACGATACGATTTATGAATCACTAAACTCACACACAACTAACCTGGACCTACCGTTGTAACAGGCTATGAATGCTTTTCCTGACTTTCAGTCTCCAGTTGCTCAAAAGCGACTCCCTAGCACTTAAGTGTTGTTTTTGAAAGGAACCATTAGTCTGAATAAGGATACAGTGCTACCTTCCCCTGTAACAATACATACATGACATTTTGCGATTTTCGGAGTGTTCACCTACTCGTATGGTCGCAACAGCGTTCAGTGTAATTGAGAGTGCATTAGATCGGAGAAAAGTGAATAACAACTGGCTCAAATTATTCGTGATTGGTGGGTAGTTCCAAGCGAAGTGTGCTGAAGTGTTTGATGTTTCAAGAAGCACGACATTGAAGATCTATACCACATACAGAGAACGAGGAAAAACACCGAATGAGTCAAAATACGGACAGAAATTTGAGATGAATAATCATTACATACGGCCAGATCTGGGAGGAAGGAAGGGGGCTTTTAGTAAATTAGTTGTTTCACATTAGAAAATTCTTGAAATGTCGGTGTCAGTCTTATTATCAAGCAGGTTGCTAGATGCTGCATTTGTGTTGATGATGATATCAATTTCTTCAAGACGATCAAATTTCAAACCTTTGTTGGCAATATCGAGTATTTGGAGATTCTTTTGTTTGTTGTCTGAAGAATGCCCCTGTTGGGCAAGGTGCGTGGCGAAGCTGGACTTGTTTAGGTTATTAAGACGGAGCGCGCCCATGTGTACTTCATTTCTTGTTCTGAAGCTTCTTCCAATTTGACCAATATAGACGTTTGAAATTGATTGCAAGTGAGTTTGTAGACACCTGGTTTTTGATTTTTTTTTTTTTTTTTTTTTTTGTCTTGCGTCTTGAAGAGGTTTACAATCTGATAAGAAAACGTTTCTACCTCAGGTAGGCTTACAAAGATAGCTTTTTATTTATCTGTGGCTGTTCAGCAATTGGTTGGTTTGTTTTGTAGTATGAGTTATCATATCTATGGTAGCAGGATTGTATCCATTGCTGAAGCCAATTGCTTTTATGATGTTTCTTTCCTTCTGTCTTCCATTAGTGTCCATAGGAATTTTCAGCATGTGGTTGATCATTGATCAGAATATTGCTCTTTAATGTTGGTTTTGATTACAAGAAGAGTATGAATGTAAATATTTGTTGCTGTCAGCATCCTGAATATTTGGAAGTTCCATTTCTGGTTTTTATTATGTATTTTTAAATCAAGATAATTGATACTAACTGGTGTTTCATGTTCAACAGTGAACTGTATTTTGGGGTGTAATTTATTAAGTTGAGCAGCTAGGTTTTCTATTTATTTTGTTGTTCTATTGAACAGGATAAGACTGTCATCAGCATAACGTTTGTAATAGACCAGCTTATCTTTTATATGAGCTTGGGATTTAGAAAACCTGTTTTCAAGATAATTGGTCTATGTGTCTACTAGCAATCCTGCAGAACTACTACCCACTGCTAGTCCATCTTCAATGAAATACTTATTGTTGGACAGAAAGGAGTTGTGTGATGAGTTCCAGAATCTCTATGAATTTTATGATTTCAGCTCTACACATTAGGTAGATCATTTCTTATTATAATTGTTTCTTTGACAGGGTAGTTTGTGTATTCCATGACTATGACAAGGAATGAAAATCTGTGGCTGGAATATGGATGTGTTTTATACTATTGATAAGACCATAACTGTTCTTGAAAGATAAGTTATTTTAGACAATGTCATGAAGCTTTCTGGTGATGTTATAGGTTGGGGTATTGCCTGATTTTATGAGAGGGCGTATGGGGCAGTTATGTTTGTGGACCTTAGGTTGTGATCTAAATTTAGTCCACTTGGGTTCATCACTGTACCTTACTTTACTTCTGCTTGTGTCAAACGGAAGTATTAATTTTTAAGTCTATTTTTAATTTTATCTTGGAATTTCATTCATTTCTTTATGATCAGGGCACCTATCTTATTCTTATGTCTAAGTGAGATGGAATTGCAGTGTTTGTTAATACATACATTTTCATTATCAAGAAAGAGCATGAATTCAAAGTACTAAGGTTGTGACGTAGTTCTAGACGCATATTGTAGAACTGTAAGTTAAGAAGATTGTTCTTCAGGCAAAGAGATTTGATTCCATATTTTATCCAGCTAATTTCACATTTAGCTTTCGCCATCTTGACAGATTTGCTTTGACGCGCTTCTTTTATTCTGATATAATTAGGAGTGAGGTTTTCAGAGCGACACTTTTTGTTGAATCGTATTGCAAAAATTCTTTCGTTAGTTCCACTTTACGTCTCCGAAATGTAAACCATCCACACAGTCGCATTAAGTAAAAGAAAAAATTCCACATATTTTTCAGATGACCATACAGTCACATTAAGTAAAAGCTGAAATTCCACGTAATTTTCAGATTCAAAACACGACCTAAACAACGCGTAAGTCAATTTATTAAAACATGTTTACATCTTTTCATCACACAACCAAGATTCAACAACACGTTTGAAATATACTTGTAATATAATCACCGTCTGAAGAACCTGTAACGGTTCGAAAACCGGTAACGGAATAAAACAGTATCATGTCAAATCAAAGTTGGTAGACATATTCTTAACTTACATTAAAAATATGCCTGTCACACAAATAATCTGGGTATTCTTGAAGGCTTTTACTTGATTTCAAATCCTTTATTTATATTCAAGTTGTTTTCCACATATTAGCTAAGAAACTGGTGGTAGAACATATTATAACAAACATTTTTACCTTTTGGTGTAGACGACATAAAAAGCGGGAATAATAATGTAACATGGTTTAAAGGAAATTCATCCGTGCTGCAATTTTGTCAGGGAGATTGGTCAAGGCGAAGGAAACCTTTCGCAAATTGTAAGCCTAGTGTAAGAATTAGATATTGAAAGTCGCTGGTCACCTCGTGTTATGCAGGAAAGTAACGAAATGAATTACACTCTTCTCCCGACAGGCTACATCAGCAAATTATGTCTTAAAACACGCGTGTTAGAGCATATATTAATTTTATATCCACGTAATTTCAGTTACACGTCATGAACATTATTTCGTTACTTACAGTGCTTCACAATAGCCCCCTTTCCCAAGAATTTCTCCCGCGGGGCTGGAGTGGAAGCGATAGCACCGATAGCATTTGAAAGATTTTCTTGTCATTTAACCAAGTTCGAATACCTCTTAATTTTGCAGTTATGGCTTTGTCGCTGTGTCACTTACCGTAGATTTTTTAGGACTATGAATTTGTTTTGTAAATTAGTATGAAGTGTTGTCTCCTGGGTCTTAAATACGAATGTGCCACTTTACCAACTATCATCTCATCATTTTCGCATCTATTACTTTTATATAGATGTGTGTCAGTATTGCAGAATTATATTTTGAAGTACAATGCATAACCCCTGTACTTCAGGTAACTATTACCCTATTACTGTTGTTACACATATTAGTTTCTGTGATAAAATTGTCTGCATTTCTGTCACACATGGAATTACATTAGTAACGGTAATTATCTGTTTCTGTATTCATCTTAACGTCATCCAACGTAATTTTTTTCTACAGTCAATACAACACGTAAATTGTTTTCGTTCAAAATAAATTTAGATTTTGAAATTTTTCCGATACATTTGAGATGCTAATTTAGGTTTTAAGAGAATCACTATCTAGGAAATGTTTCCGGTACCACAATTTCTGACAGTGACGGGTATGCGATCACTGAATATATAGAATCTAAAAATTTAATGCAAAAGAATGAGCTACACTGAAGTGAAAATTATCAATAAAATTAAATAATCAACTCATAAATGATGAGTGAAGCACAGTTTTATTGTATGATTATTTGCACAAATATATAAAACTAGGGAAAAACAATTATTTTACAGTGAGCTCTTAAACAACTTATGAATGTCCTTCATGCTATATGATTAGTTTCTAGAGCCAGATGCCGTTAAACTCATGCAGCAAAGGTGAGCAAAATCTGCCATGTGTTTGAGTTTATGAAGAACTTTACAAAACTGTCGTCTGCGTTTTATTGAAAATATCATGAAATCACTTACACATAATCACAATACCATTGACAAATTTACGTTATTACCAAAACCATCTCATCACTTCAAAGATCTGGTAATGTAGCAAGAGCTCTGTATAACACATACACTGGTAAAGGAATCTGAGAAGGTTCAAGGATCACAATGTTCCTGCGAGGACTGGCATTTAAATTAGTCTCTGAATTGAAGAGGTTTGTGAGCGTAATTCAATATAATTGCAGCTAGTATTCTGAGAAGCTATTACGTAACAACGTTATTTACTTTTTGTCCTCTCTTCCCATAGTTGCTTTCTTACAATGCAGATATTTATGAAATCCGTCTAAGTAACTGAATGACAAGAGTTATACATTAACTACTGCATTTCGCCTTTACTTGTAAAGCATCTTCAGTGGCCTGTAATATTTACATGATTATGTTTTATAGTATTTCGTTTTTTACGCTTCTGGTGTTTTAGGTAAAGTACATTGATGTATTGCAATTCTTTTGTAACACAGATTTGCAAGCCATGCCAAAAATACATGCTAGACTGAAAACCATTGTACAGAACATTGGGAATAACACACCATTGCAACATTAGTCTTGGGTGTCACAATAACAGTTTCTGAGAGATTCAGTTAGATTATGACCCTTCACAGTGCTGATGGTGGATCTGTAATATCATATTATGACTACGATAATTACTATTTTACAATGACGCAAATTGTGGACCAGTACTTAAATTTCAAAAATATGTTCAAATATTATTAAACCTATGGAACCAAAATTGTTTTGGTCATCCGTCCTAAACGTACAAACCAATTAAACTTATTTAAACCTATGCTAATGACAAAACACACACGCCCATGTCCGAGAAAGGACTCGAAACTCCGGCGAAAACGGCCGAGCAGTTTCTGACATATCTCCTAGAACGGCACTGTCATTACACGCCTGGCTATGAAATTTGTAACACTAATAACATGAATTTGGTTTCCGTCACACTATACCAAGAAACCTAATTTTATTAGTCTTTCCACGACCTACTACTGATGTCATATAATATATAGGTCTGTCTCATTGAAAGAAGAAGTAGCTAAATGCAGACCCATAAATCGAGTCAAATATTACATCTGCAGGGCTGAGACACATTAAGAAGTAGCTGAGAAGGCGTCGTGTGAGGCTCGAGTATAACAACAAACACTCGAGAGAACTGAATGTAGATAAGATTTTTCATTTTTGTCCCCTAGAAAATCTTGCCAACTTTAAGTAATCCACCTGCACTATTCTCATGTTTCTCTTCCCAAACCATTCCATTAATATTCATATTTTCTCCTCCCTTCTTCCTTCCCTTTTACTTTTCTTATCCTGAGTAGTATTACGTTTTCACAAAGCTTAATCTTTTTCCTAATTGATTTCTTTATTTAATATATTCTGCCAACAACTTTTGGTTGTTGCAGTTATTCTTTTATATCTGTTACAGATTTGACTTTAATTTTGTTACATTAATTACGAAGAGATGTTTGTAGAGATGAAGATATTATACTCTGAATTTATCTGTGTCATCTGTGGTTCGTCAGATCCATATATCGTCTCGCAAAACAATTCTTCGTCCTTGTTTCTCGGCCTCGTGAATTTTCGTAATGTCTCAAAGTGCAGAGCTGAAGAGACGTTTGGTAAACAATGTGTTATGTAAAGTGTTGTTTTTGGATTACATCATATTACTAAATTATTGTTTGAGTTGTGTGGTTTCTCATCAGTAGACTACTTGAAATTATGAATTGTAGAAATTCATCTTGGTTTATCGTTAGTGTAATGGTATTATACATATACCAACCATGTGCCAGCGTCTTTTTCCATTATCTTCCGTAATTTACATACATTCAACGTACGTACGAATAATTCGACGATGTTCAGTAAGAGTGGCAATGTCATCGCCTTGTCCACCTTGTTCACTATGTGAATTTAGAAAGAGATTGAGATGTCTCCAATGTTCTTCACATTTGAGGTATTTCCCGATAATATATTCTGGACTACTGTATTGGTAGTGTTATCAAATACTAATTCTTCCAGGCCTATAAAAAGGTTCTATGTGATAACACAGTCGTAGACGTTTCCGAAATGCACGAATGTAGCGTTTTGTTATCGTATTAAGTATTGCTTTGAGGTTGCAATATAGGATGTCGCTTTCCTGAATGCCGATAGAAACATGCGAACATTCGGTCCACGTGCGGCTCAAAGTGGCTCACCAAAGCATTGGAAAGAGGTTTAAAATTCTGCAAAAAAATTAAATTTCTTCCAGGCCTTCGCCGAAGTATTACCGGTGCTCTCATCTCTGCTGTAGTCGTTAGTCGGTGCGATCACGTTAATAAATGTGTTTGCTGCCATATTTCATCGAACTATTTGAGAGTGTTTCTTACGGTGATGTACAGTCAGTTTCAATATAATATATAACGAACTTGTGAACTGCAAAATGTCTGCTAATTTGTGTTAACCCTTTGTTTATCTTCACTGCCGTTCTCACAATTGTAGACATTGTAACTCCATGAATAACAGTGATTTTCACCTGAAAATTAGATAACTGGCAATGCCAGAAAATTTATGCAGAATTTTTCAAGTATATCCTTTAGGTGTTTAAATTTCCCTGGTATCCATTCACTTAGTTGAGTGCACCAATGATAGTTACTGGCGAAGTTCTGAGAAATTCTAACCAAGAATGAAAACGGAAAAAGCATAATGCAGTACTGTCTGTGGCCTGCAGGGAAAATTAATAAAACCATCTGCAATAATTCAAGAGATATTCTGTTTATTACTACACCTGGTCGGCACATCCGCTGTCTACTTCGTGTCAATGAGTCATTCAAGGAAATGATTTCGAGCTTGTTATGAATAATCCCGGATGTTAAAGAATGTTGTAAAATATTGTCGAACGATCTAGAATGCTACCAGAAAACAGTAAATATCGCAGTGAGCCAAGCTTCAACAAAATCATGTAAACCGATAAGTTCAAATTCAAATGTTGGTAAAGCTTATGGGACTTAACTAAGGGGTCATCAGTCCCTAAACTTACAAACTACTTATGAACTAGCTAATACTGAGGACGACCCGAATATCCATGCCCGAGGTGGGGGGGGGGGGGTTCGAACCCCCGGCCGTAGTGACCGTGCAGACCGTGACTGGCGCGCCGCAGAACGCTCGGCCACCGCGGACGGCAAACCGATAAGTTGTGCACCGTTTATATGACAGAGGACACATCGTACGAACCATTGTATTCGCTTAGAGAGGGAAACCATGAACACAAAAACTGGGTGTTTGAATAAACGATTTTAACTGCATAAACGATGGAATTCGAGAAATAAATCTGAGGATACAGGAAGTATAAATATTACAGGAAGTATAAATATTTAAATCCACAGATATAAAAATTAAGAAAGACGAACGTCTAAACCCACGTAAAGACGAACGTGCAAACTTCTAAACAGAATTCCTAAATACATTAAAAAATTCAGTATGCTATCGGAAAAAAAGAACAGCAACAAGAATTTGGAAATGTAAGTATTAACAGGAAAAACCCAGGGAAAGAAGTCATTGGTAGTATTCAGAAACCCCCAGATTTATCTGGCTTTCTCTGCAGTTTCTGGCATCTCCAATTTACGTTAAATGTAAGTATACTAGGACTGCACAGTGCATTTCAGTTTCGCAGAGTGAACTTCAGAGAATCGTGTTTCTAGAATGACAACTGTACATTGAGTGTTGGACAACGGCAAAATTCATTCGTCTCTGCATCCAAAATAATAACGGGTTACGTTGTTTATAATAATATACCGTACTTTGAATAAGTTACATGCTATACAAATATGATTATGAACTGCACCTTTTCTATTCATAAAACAAGAGGAAGAGAATGATCAACTGAAGTGGTCCTTTTCAGCTAGCGTATTTCACAAAAGTACTACTGTTAACACCTGTCGTTCTCAGGTTCGTGTCTATTGTATTCTTGTGTTAGCCCGTTTCCTTCATCCCCCTCTGACCGTCACGTACCGTCTCACCTTGTATTTCAAATTAATTTTCACGCAGCTGAATACTTATTACGGCGTATTTCCTGGATAATGTGTGCTGCGATAATATAATTTTCCACGTACGTGGAGTCGAATATTAGAAAACCGCCAGTGAAATAGAGTTCACAGAAAAGACGTTACAATCTCATGCGCGATAGAGCGGTTTTTCATGCATATCATTGCTTATGACTTCATATATATCCTAATCTGTGTCATACTGAGCTATAATTTCAAGGATACGTTTGGTTGTATCTGTTCTTGGTGCCTGGGAAATGTGTCACGAATGTAGTAGTAAAGACGTATTAAATCTAAACGTTTTGGTTGATTTTACGATTTATCATAAACCTTCCTATTTTACAGCTCATATTTGATCAACTATATGACGTACTTTGATATAATTTCGAACGTATACACTGTGCTGTATCAGCAGACTGTCTGTAAAAGTCTTGCGAATGCAGTAAGTATGTGCACAAAATCAAATTACTTATCAAATCCTTGTAAACCTATTGGACCAAACTGCTATAGTCATCAGTAGAGTCCGACCGAAACATGATTTGTGGGCGAAACTGAAACCGTAACAGAATGTTGCGGAATTAAATTAAAATTTACGTAACACCATAAATCACTAGTTTATCCACAGTTTTCATGTTCCCCTCCCTGTACTAAGCCATCTTGAGTGTCTGTAAGCCTTTTAAGGAGTCCATAGAAAATGTCACGGAAGAAGAACAGGTTTAGAAAAAATCGACAGTAATTTTATAAAATTACTTCCAAATTGCATTCTTTCCACCTCAATGTGACATTTTCTACCTAAAACAGAAACACTAAAGGAAGTTAGATAATAAATAAACTGAACTCGATACAGTGGAGTCTCGATATTTCGAGTCTCCGAATAAAGAGTCTCCCATAAAAAGAAACAACATAAAAAAATAACAGCGGGTACATTCCATCACCACAGAAAATGGCACTCCACCATTATAACGCGAAGTAAATAGTGAAAACACGTTAAAAACTTTTGGCTGACAATGTAAATGTCTATTTAAAAACTATTTTTTAAAAAAGGTCTATTTTTTTTTTACACTTGTATTCTTTTCAAGACAGATTTTCTTCGATAATTTGATGTGATCCCTGTCCAATGCTGTTCTAATTAACGAGACTACTGTTAGGTACCAATTCCACAGCACTGCATACCTTCTTGTGCAAAGATAGTCTTTAGGCTCACAACAAACATGAAAAAGACATATTACGAAATGTCACAGATTCAAGATGACTACAACAATACAAAATGCGCAGAAAGTAATCATTAGTTGCCATCTTCACTTCCGTGTTTTCTTTTTTTTCCGCATTCGACAAACTACTTTGCATATCTCCTTTTTGGCATTCCTGAATATATAGCAGCTTCAGTCAGTTCTGCAGAAAGTATGTCGAAAAATAAAGCCACTGTTCCGACGTACAGTGTTATTGTTGTCAGTATAAATTTACGCAAACTGGAGAGGAAAAGGTATGTTACACATTATAAATATTTCCTGAACCCATATTAGTTATTAAAAAGTCTCCTCGCTTTTAAGTAAACTATTAAAAATTTAGAGCATAACAAATTCATAAGCCGTTTCTTTACGTACAATACTAATTAAAATAAAACAGTACTAACATAGTATATCACTGTAAGATACGATTGCGTTCTATTGTGGTTAAAAAATTCCCAAAATATTTACTGTGGGGAAGAGACTTCTAGCAGTTAAGCGGCGCACCGTGAGCTGAAGTAAGGCGTTATTTTTGAGTGAATCAATTCAAACCGCAACCGGTCTTTATCAGTAAGTTCAAGATAGCTAATTTCGACCAATATGGTCAAAAGATTCGGCTGATTTCTGCTCTAAACCGAAACTGCAACAGAAACAAATATTTATGCCGAAACTGTCCGTAATCGAAACCGAATATTCGGACGGTCCTTAGTCATCAGTATCTACACTTAGCTGTTAATGTAATATTTATTTATCATGCAAGTAGTTTCGGGGATATCCCATCATCACGGCATTTTAAATTACATAAACATTCCGTTTCATACATTTCCTGAATGAATTAAAGATGTCGTCTTATCCACAACAAACTAATTTAGGTTAAGTGCAGAACCGCGTGCCGTGTTTTTATCAGTATCACAAAGGACTCTGTTTTATTGATAAGACGACATCTTTAATTGATTCAAGGAATGTATGAAACGGAACTGTTTATGTAATTTTAAATGCCGTGATGATGGGATATTCCCGAAACTAGTTGCATGATAAATAAATCTTATATTGACAGCTAAGTGAAAAATGCATTTCCTCAAGTTTATTGCTGTCGACAATCGCCACAAACAAATTTTTAATTAAACTAACTTACACTAACGACAACACACATACCCATGTCGACGTAGGAATCGAAGGTCCGAATGGAGGAACCGCCCAGCCCATAGCATGAATTCTTAGATCACTCGCCATTCAGCACGGCAGTGTAGGAATAATAAATTTTAACGTCATGCTGAATGCAGTAAATTTACTCCATAAACATAGGAATACTGGTACGCGATAAATAACTTTCCTTTCAACATCCTGCGACAGAACAGACTCCGCAAGTTTTGATTGTAATCAAGAAGAATATGAGTCTGATCGAGTACATGCCTTAGTAGTCCGTGCAGGTATGTGAAATCCGTGTTGATGGGTGGTGCAAGTGTTAGAAAAACTTCCCACGAAGAATAAGGCTCGTGTTCCGGTCACGACCCCGGATGAGATTTTTATATCTACATGTTCCTTGATTACAGCACCTGTTAGTAGATTAGACAAAAATACCGCAATTAAATGTAACTATACTTCAATAATTTTGTCGGTGATGTCGTGGAGAAAAAAAAAAATTTCCGACATGTTCGAAATCATGTGCAAAGTTTGTCGCAAGGCACTAAATTGCTCTGATTCTCGAATAGCGATTGAATAAATTCTCGTTATTCACTCGTCGCATAAAGCGACAGGTTCTCGTGTATCTTATTGATTTGTAGATGTATGTTGTACGTGTTTCTGACACTCACTGTGTTTATTTACTGCAAGCAGAGGAAATAAGTACAACATTTGCTTGAAAACTGCCAATACTTCAGGGTGACATTTATGGAATATTATCGAAATAAGCGGCAAAAACGGCGTATTGTATGAGGTAGGTTATCCAATTAAGGCCAAGTTAACGCTTCGAACTGCTAGGAGACGAGTTCACATTTTCAGCAGATGTTCTTACTTCGGACGTAGCCTCGTTGCTGGTTTATCGTTGTTTCTCACGCCTTCTACGCAGTTTATCCAGTATTTTATACACTTTTTGTGATCGTGGCATAACTGAACGAAGAAAGAATGGCACACCTGTATATATCTCCGTATCACAAGGCAAAAGAAGAATTGTTTCGTCATTGCTTACAAGATACGGAATAGAGTCAAAGATTATGTATAAAACCAAAGTGTATGTCAGTGGTTTTAAAAATTTTGCTTTTGACTGAAATAACGACAATATAGTTTAAAATTCTAATTAGCTTATTTACAATCAGTACGCCATCCAATTTTACTAACGTATTGTAAATTCTACTTTTAGTGGTGTTTCATTCTTATATTTTATTTCTTTTACATTTACTTTCATTTAATTATTAAGGCCAGGCACTCAAAAGACGCCCAATACAAAAAAAAGTTTTAGTGTTTATTTACGATACATGAACTTTCCAAGTTCAAACAATTTTGAATCGTTTGAAAAGGGAAACATGAAAAATTTTTATTAATGAAAGTGTGAGAATTTTGAAAGTTACTTCAATGCAACTCAGTACAGTAATATGCTTATATTTATAAAAGACGTCAAAGGAATCTTAAGTTCAAAGTACAGCAAAAGAGGATAAACGTGTATTAGGGCATTTCCATAATAATGTCAGCCGTTGGACGTATTGGGCTATCCTTGTTTACCATTTGAATCTGATACAATTACCACCATACATTCGAGATGTTTCATAATATTTTACTATCAGGATATTACTGAACAGTTTCCGCTAAAATGTATGTCATTTTGGTGGATAGACATATGTTAATCACAAAAATGAAATTTACCTGAAATTATAACTTGTAGTGTTGTTCTGATGCAAAATATGACCGACAGTGCCCCATATATCGTACAAACTTGAAACTACAAGGATAGAATCCTTACCGATAACTGGTGCGACGCTCATTAGCCCAGTCTAAGTACTTTTGAGAAAAAAAAAAGACAAACTATTAACCTTATTGATGGCATGACATTATTTGTGTCACCTACATACAGTTAGCTGTTTTGGAATGAGAAATAACAATCACGTTCGCAAAGTTATTTTTACAGGTTATTAGATAATAGGATGACCGGTTTAGATCTGATCTGAGACCATCATCAGACCGATTCGTTTGTGAAATGAAGGACACAATGCTAAACAGGAAAAGAGATACAACAAATAAGAGGTACAATATATTACATGCATAACTACCAAATTAAGTAAAATAGTATACCACACCGTTGATGCGGAGGCCTCGTTTCCATCTTTAGCATATTGTCTTTCATTTTACAGACGAATCGGTCTGATTATGGTCTCAGAGTAGATAGAAACCGTTCACCCTACTACCAACTAAAGTGTAAAAACATTTTGCGAACGTGACCGTTATTTTTCATTCTGAAACATATACCAGTTCGCTAGCTTTCCGATAACAAACTATGTTCACCAAACTCAACAGGGCCTATTCACATAGGAATACTCTAGTCGCCAAACGCCTGAGATACTGTGCGACCAAGAGTCGCAGTAAATATAGTTAAATGGGGTTATTCCTACGGGGATACTTGAGTAGCGGCGTCGTAGAGTCGCTGCGACTAGGATACTACGGGACTCGACATGCTGGTAGCGGAGTCTCCCAGTCTCTCACTTGTGTTCGTACCATTTCGTGCGCAAATGAGAGGTACATTATTTTTGATAGTTTGTCGATGAACTAAAGACGTGAAAGATTCAATAGCTCTAAACATGTTGAAACTCTTTGTTATTTGGTGTTTGGTCGAGAGCACTTTTTGTACGACTGTTATTTCTCTCGTTCCTTGTTCCTACCACTAATGTTTCGCGGTAATAATGTTTCATGGTAAACTCCTTGTGAGCTTGAATCTTTTTAGATTTTACCGTCGCGAGGTACACCGTACACAGGAGAAGGTAATAAATCGATTGACTGACAGAAGAAAACTGAAATTAACCTGAAATTTACCATATATCTGCGGTAACGCATTTAATGTTTGAAATCTATTAAAAATTTTATATGTTCTAGACCAAAAACCGTAACATAGTTGTTTTATTATTAAAAATATCTAAGTAATATTTTTAAAATCGACTAAAAAGTATAATTTCTCCTAATCCATACCAAATTCCTAACCCCACACTGATAGATCTACAGAATTTTGTTTGATAATTTTAAATAGCTGTGACAATACTTATATAATTTAAAGCGAAAATCGCGGGGTGCATTGAATAGATAATAGTAGGAGGTGGATGTTGATTAGAACATCACACAACATTTCATATCGTTTGGAATGGAACAAACTCGTAAGTGAAGTTTTCGTATCTCAGTTATCTAATGCATGTTCCCCATCTTTTTCGTTTTCATATTACTCATATTGAGTTAGATATTAAAAATTCACAAGCACAGATTTCCAGGTCCATCTGCATGTAATGGCGGTAATAATAAAACTGTGCTAACGTCACTAGATTTTGTACTAAAGCCGGCCGCGGTGGCCGAGGGGACTGCGTCGCTCCAGTCACGGTCTGCACGGCCACTACGGTCGGGGGTTCGAATCCCCCTTCGGGTATGGATATTTGTGCCGTCCTTAGTATTAGCTAGTTCATAAGTAGTTTTTATTATAGTCTACATGATCGACTGGAGAGTGTCCGCAACTGCAGTGTGATATTATCCATCAACAGTTGCCATATAATTGCATAATTACATGTTTCGATCACTTGGATCATCTTCAGATCGGAAAAACAAAAGTAAAATAGAAATGTACAACTTGATAAACTTACTAAGGGTTACTTGAACAATAGTTAATTTATACACAACTGGAGACATTTATCTTTACCTTATAGTTGCGTCCGAAACTCGTCTGGCTGAGTACTAATTGGTACTGAGTTTTACAGTTAGATGTAGGCACTTATAATTTGGTTGCAGGTGGTTGTGGGGAGGGGAAGTGTAGGTGGGGGGGGGGGGGAGGGATTGAAGGGAATGGATTGAGCCCTAATAAGCTAGGGTCTTATACCGCACAATTGCTTGTTATATATTTATTTTCCTATAAGCGGGGTTCTTGAATATATCCAGACATAAAAATTATAAAACTGACTGTGGTATAAGAATAAAATATGGTAAGACATGTAACCCTTAGTAAGTTTATCAAATTGTACATTTCTATTTTACTTTTGTTTTTTAGATCCGTAGATGATCCAAGTGATCGAAACATGTAATTAAACAGTTATATGGCAACTGTTGACAGAAATAAACACATTAAAAAAAACATAAGTAGTTTGTAAGTTTAGGGACTGATAACCCCGTAGTTAAGTCTCATAAGCTCTAGAAACATTTGAACATTTTGTACTAAAGGCAGCACAGAACTCAAAGAAGGGCGCTTCTCTCTTCCTCAACCAATGGAAATGATTTTAATTGCATTTCACATCGCAAATGACTCGGCAATATGGGCGACCAGAGAATTGAGCCTGTGTGAACGTGATGGGCTACTCGAGTCGTACAGTCTCCCAGTCTGGAGACACGATTTCCGTATCACCGTGTGAATAGGGGCTTAGTTTATTTTGCGCCTTTCGTTTCATGGTGGTAAGGAGTGGGTGTAAGATGTTTTTCAGTTGAAATCGGACAAGTAGTTCGTTTAGTTTAGGATGAGGTGTGGGAAACGAAGTCCATGTAAACACACACAGTCACACTCACTCACACACACACACACCACACACACACACACACACACACAGAAATAAAAACCGCGTGATAATGTCAAGTTTTGTAACAGCAACAAACACGTAGTTGTCTAAAGACTTAGATTCAGGGCACGAAGAGGTAAAAGGGCTTGCCACGTTGGGATCACATGTAGTTGTTCTTTTTTTTTTTTTCGCGGCGTTAAGCAGACAGATACGCGCGAGGGGAATTCGTGTCAGCCGCGGCAGTCGTCAAAAGGAGGCGTCACCGGCCGCCGCGGAGGTCACCGCCGGCTCCGGCGCCAGCGCGACATATCGCGACTTCCTGGCCGCGCGCCTCGCCACGGCACGTCACGGAGCTCGCTGCTGGTCGCTGGTCTCTGGTGCCATGTGAACGGCCTGCTGACACGGGGGCCCGACGATCCCTCTCTACGAGAGGCACCGCTCAAACCACTGTACTAGCGAACTGTTGTGACCGCGCACCTTAAGCAGAAGCAAAGAAATCTCAAAAGTCGCTCTCACAAGGAAAGTACTTGGGCTCGAACAAATATATCTGGATGAACGTTTGGTTATACGACCATTAACCCTCGTATGTAAACTTTTGGGTCGGATTCGACACGCCAGTTAGAAGAGTGCGCATGTCTCTTTCCCCCTCCTCCAGGGCTACGTGGCCCCAGGTACCCTCCCAGGCAATCATGACGCACGCTCCGTCCAGCCAACATCAGCCACAGCGCCACATTTGTTTGTTTGCTGTACAACGATACATTCCCCGATCCAGGGTCGGATCCGACCCATTGTTTATAGTATTGTCCCTCCTCACTGGGTCGGATGTGACCCAGTGTTTATTATTGTGTTCCAGTCTTATATTGATTATTATGTATAATATTGTTATATTATATTATATTATATTATATTATATTATATTATATTATATTATATTATATTATATTATATTATATTATATTATATTATATTATATTATATTATATTATATTATATTATATTATATTATATTATATTATATTATATTATATTATATTATATTATATTATATTATATTGTTATATATTATTCTTCCAGAGCTCCTGACATGTGATATATAATTTCCTGATATGTGATATCAAGCCCTGATATGAGATATAACATTGCCTGATGTGCTATATATATAAGGTACGGATATTTGATATGTAAGTACCTGATCTGTGATGAATAAGTTTCTCAATTCATGAATTTTATATGATATACGTTCCTAAGTCACAAAGTTTACGTGATATGAGTTTTCGTTAGTCTCTAATCTAAGTATATATTTAGAAATGGCTAGAATATAATACTGAAATAATTGTTTTTCAGTTATTTTATTTCATTTGTGTTTCTTCTTTTTTTTCTTTTTTTTATGTCTTACTTTTTTTATAATGTCTTACTATATTCGAAGAGACTGAAACATTTTTTTTCAGGTGCCTTAGTCATTCATTACTTTGAATACATGTAATTGAATGTTAAATAAACTATATTATATTTAAAACTATGTGCATTATTGATTCCCGTACTCAGAAATGGCAATTATGAGGCAAGGGGTCGGATACGACCCAATGTTTATATTTGTGTGGTCACCAGCAACGTTTATAGTGTTAAGTACCCCTCAATGTGTTGGTGGGTGTCGTTTTTCTGCGAAACTCCCCAATCATTCTCTAGACAGCACTGTAGATGAAATTGTGGACGGCAATTGTTCGTCATTATCCTCCCTATCATCCGGCTGTATTACTGTTACAAAACTATCTTTTTTGCAATTATTGATATGGTTTCTGTTCTTTGGGACATGTCCAAAATAAAACACCATTGGTTGAAATCAACAGCTGTAATTTTAAGAATTCGTGGTCGAATCCCCGGTCCACCAAAAATTTTCAACTTCGCCGCTGAATTTATTTCAACGCCTCGAAACGGTAGAAATGTTTCAATATTTGGAATTCAGAAAGGTATCTGTTTCTAACTTAATCTCATATTTCTGCACTATAATGATACCAAAATACATGCAAAAGATGCATCTTCAACACCAATACCTTCTTCACAAACAGGGTACTTCATAACGTCGTCTCAACGAATCGCAGTACATTAGCTGGATTGACTACCAATGCTCAACCCATCCGACGCTTCACTACACAAACAATTTAACGAAACTCAGCTCTAAAGGCGCGCTGACGTACCGGCAGATCAACATGCAATGCGGCAATGGCACACGTACAGGTCTCTAACGGAAGACTGCAGAGTTTTGCAGATGCGGGAGTATCACTAGTGCGATAAGGGACCTTTACATTATCTCTCACGCGATTTTGGTGTATTTGTGTTTGTTCGATCCCAAGTACTTTCCTTGTCAGTTTAAATTTTTTTTCTTAATTTCCCTGACGCGTTTCGCCCTTTTGAGGCATCATCAGATTATGTAAATGTATGCTGAGCTATTTTTCATCATCGTAAAATGATCTATCTAGGAAGGAAAACTATCGTCATGGTTGTTTAAAATTTATTAAAATTTAGCCCGCAAGTAGGTCGGAAGCTATCGCCGGTCGCCTTCTATCTGGCCACTCTGTGCTGTGCGCAACATGTATTTTGTTTCACCTATCGCCAAAATAAAAATAAAAAAAATAAAAAATAAAACATTTAACCCTGCCGGCCACACCATAGGCCTCTGAGGCGCAGATGCTCACTGAGACATGTCTGATCCCGCTCCAACACAGCTGGAGGGGCCGTGACTCGCATGTAAGCCTCCTCTAGTCAGTTGTCTCTGAGCCAGTGTCGGCCCGTTCAGGTAAACAACTAGGCCTCCGAGACCTCCATAACTTAAAAAAAAAAAAAAAAAAAAAAAAAAAAAAAAAAAAAAAAAAAAAAAAACAAGGCAAAGGGAGACACAACGGTCAAACAAAACCATTGTCCCGATTTGAGTTTATGTTGACGCTTTCTGAACACCTTACAGAACCGTGGATGAAGGCTACGCTTGACGCACCAACTCCCCGTGACCTACGGGACAGTATTTACAGATGCCTAAACGTGACTCCACCTGCTGAGGCACCTCCTGAAGAAATGGAGCAAGGAGCTATTCCCAAAAGAACTTACTGTAAAATTAGAGACTACAAAAAACAAACGAAATAAAAAATGCAGTGTGATTTGTGTAAGTTGTCAGTGTGTGGTCAGCACCACAAAAAAATTTGTCCCTATTGTACCGGTAAAAAATGAGAAACTTCCGCTGAATTTTGTGATACCAATTTTAAACATTGTTAATTGTACGTGCTTTTCGAATGTGATGTTTTTTTTTTTTTTTTTTTGGTTATATGAAGTTTAAACTATTCTTGTTCAATTTATGAGACTTTGGTTATTTTGTTTTGTGTTTTTTGAGGAAATATATATTTCTTTTATGTTATTCAAGGTTATTTAATATATTATACCCTCATCCTTATAATGACAATGAATTGCTTAGAGTTTTTCATTATTATATATCGTGTGGGCCTCTGAGGCCTATAGTGTGGCCCAGACGTAGGAGCCTGGTGGTGTGGCCCACAGGGTTAATAGATTTTAAACTACCATGACGATAAGTTTTCTTCCTAGATGGTTTATTTTACGATGATGACAATAGAGCTCACCATATATTTGCATAATCTGACGATGCCTTAAAAGGGCGAAACGCGTCAGTGAAATAAAGAAAAGTTTTTGCGACTGAGACAAACTTTTGAGACGTATTCATAACCAGTTGCTGTACCAGCCAACAATGTGGAGTGGAACAAGTTGTAGAAGCAAAGAACTTAAAAGGAATTCAGCTCATTTAATGGGACGACGTTGATGAAATTGGCCAAAAATGTCAATTTTCGTTTTTATTTGTTAGTATAACTCATTGACAATAAGCTAACGAAGTTTCAATGTTGAAATCGCATCCGAAGTGCATGAAAATTCAATGAAAGTGTGTTGCGGCCTCCATGCCACGCCCAAACTTCAATATCATGATTCTGCTGCCACAATAGTCTTTGGCCACCTACCAAACAGCATCAAAAGCCTTATAGAGAATTTAAAAATAAATTAGAAGAATTGCTGCATGGCAACTCCTTCTACACTATAGAAGAATTTTTTGATATAAATTATAAATTTGAAAAAATAAAAAAATAGAAATAATAATAATAAAAGAAAATTGTGTCATGCAATATTTAGTACAAAGTAATAATTTGTAAAGACACATTTCATTAACCTGACACGATCCACATCATTACGAAGTGTCGAATTGATGATCTATGGAACAAGTAGTAATATAATATAATCTATTATTTGTATTACCAGAATCTAACGTAGGAGCCACGAAACTCCAAGTGAATTTCTGCAACTCCGCGACTGCAGCGAGGCCAAGCGGCTGGGTCGTAAGAACTTACCGCGAAACTATTCATTTATGAATGTATATTTGGAGTGAAGTTGCACATTCAAAATACACTCGAATTTATCAGCTTGTGGGGCGCTATAAATTGTAGAAACTATAAAAAATATAATTCGGATTCCCTCATTTGCAAAGGATGCTCAGAAGTAACCGAATAATGTTATGAATAACAAGCGTTCCTCTATGGCGGTTAGTTATACTTTAAGGCATAGAAGTAAATCTTTAATAATTCATTCACGTCCCAACTTTTGCTGTTAATTAATACCTGGTTGCTTCCAGAAGCAGTTAACCAACGATTTAAAAAGAACCTGCTTAGTTTTCTGTCTCAGTTTCAAAAAATTATAGGCCTCTATACCAACATATTTTGGCGGTTACCTACTAGTTTGATGAATTGAATATGTAGCTACAAATAAATAATATGTCCATATATAAACTGTTAATATTAGCACTCACATTCTTGAAAATATTCAGTTTGTTACCTGCCAAGTAGCTAAAAAATTATGAGAGGTACACGAAAGGCACAGAAGCAAGAACATGGTGAAAAGAGGGTTTATAAGGCGATGTAGAGTGTGGTCTCGTACAATGTAATAATAGTGTATAGTTTTGAAAATATTACAATGTCCGAAATCAGCTAAAACAAAACTCATGCAACATGTCAGTACGTACTGAGAGCGCGAAATAAACACACTTATTTACTTTTATACTTGAGCACATAAGGTTGCGATTTACTTCTGCTTTCAAAATGTTTTTGAACGATATAATTACGATTGAACAGTATGAATTACACTGTACTGACAATTCATTGTTATAGACTGCCATTAACACAAGCAGTGATATTACTTTAATGATTTTTTATATTAGCAAAAAAAAAAAGAAAAAAATTAAATAAAAAAAGTAAAAAAATAAAAAAAAAATTAAATAAAAAAAATCACAGCAACGTTCAGCGACTAGTAACTACATTAAAAACAGCAACTTCTCATCTTGCATCAAGCCATTCCTTTGTTGCTCCTTACTGGCCGCTTGGAGTGCTAGCATCGCTTCAGCTGCAATTTTTCCCTACAGAGTTTTGCGACGGTCTGTGATAGAACATGTGCGGGATACATATAGTAGGTCGTGATACACACGTTGATTTTATAGATCATCTTTGACTCTGTTCCGGCTTTTGTACAAAAAAAAAACAAACTAGCTGCATCAATTATGAAGAAGCAACCTTTTCATTTAATATTTTATTTATTTATTTATTTTGCCTTATGATACTGACGGTGTACAGGTGTTCGATTCTTTCTTCATCCAATTATGCCACGACCTCAAAAACTGTATAAAATACTGGAAAACTACGTAGAAGATGTGAGAAACAACGACAAACCAGCAATGAGGCTATGTCCAAAGTAAGAACATCTGCTGAGAATGTGAACTCGTCTCCTAGCAGCTCCAAGCGAAAAGTTAAGGAGATGAATGGTGCATACTACAGTGATGAATCTCGGTTTCTGGGCGATCCTGCACTTCTCGAAAAGTGTGTTCATGGCAAAACTCTGAATCCAAATGTGTAAATACACTCATTTGGAAACTGAAAAGTCAACTGAAGACGTGGTAAAGGAAAGGAAACGGACAAGAAGAAACCAGAAGAAACGCCCCGGAGTACAAATGGGGTGACTTCTGAATAAGTAACATTAGGGAAACAGTTAGGGTGAACTTTAAATTGCGTTTCCTGAAAAGTTTGTTTTTTAAAGTTTATATACCTGTTCCTCAGATCCCATGAATGACAGAATTATGAAATTTTGTACACGTATTAATGAACGTTGTCTCGTGAGACAATTTTGAAATTCTGATTGCAAGCTGAGATATGGTGCAAAGTGCTTGGAATTTGGCATGAATTTAAAATTGTGCTTGTGGAATTATAATAAAAAAATATGAAAATTCTCCTGTTTGACCTATTCAAAAAACCTAATGAGAGAAGCTTACAACATAAAAAGAGATGAAACAGAATTTTTTTTTTTTTTTTTTTTTTTTTTTTTTTTTTTTTTTTTTTTTTTAGAAATCTATTAATACTTTTTTAGAAAAAGGAACATACATGATTTTACGAAAATAAAACTTCAAATTTCATTTTAAAAAATTTGAATATATATAATCAAAGGATTTTATAAATAAACGTATTACTGTTGTGTAAAGCGTGGTAGAAAATTTCTTTGTCACATCTTCAAAACCGTGGATTTGGTGCATTTTTGAAAGAGTGTGTGTTTCTCATCAACGGTCCCCCTTAACAAGATACCGGAAAGTGCCAAAATGACTTTATGATGATAAGACGTAAGTGGTACAGTCTATAAGTTCTGAGGCATGACGTCAGGGGAACATGCACTCACCCGACTCTGTATGTTGCAGAAGTTGCCATATTCGAGATGGCTAATTATCATTTCATTCGAGGTTGAGAAACGACGCACCATCCTCCACACAACTGATGACGTTACCGCAAATCTTCAAGCGACCATCACGTTGGTCTTTATACAGGATTCGAGGTACACTGTGCTGGGTAATACGAGGTATGTTTTGGTCGTCTATTCAGAATTTTTGTCAAGTGCCATGGCTTATCCTTACTGCTGCTGCGAGAGCGTCTACCGATTTGGAGCGGTTAGCACGCACCCGTGTTGCCACTTCATGGATTTTGCTATCCATTCCATTCGTGGACGATCAGTAAGCTCATAATTTTACAAACTGTCCCGTTCTAGCACAAAATTTCGGTGCCACCAAAACACAACAGTGCGACTCAGTGCCACCTCACCGTAAACCTGCTGCATCATTTCAAACGTTTCGGCAGCATTTTGCCTAATTTCTGGCAGAACGTGCTGTTTGCCAGTTGCTCTGACTGCCACATGTCAATGTCCGATTTGAGCAGCTCTCCGCCACAACAATGACTATTCGCTTACACGGTACCATACCACGGTGCCACCTATGCGCTATATTGCACCACAGGGTCGTCATGCAGTCAGTCTTAGGTCTTATTAAGTGTAACACGTAGATTTTGAAATGAGGATTCAAACTGTAAGTCATACCCATGGCGCAGACGTAAAGTCTACAAAAATGTAGGAAAAAAGGAGATGGAGCTTGGATACACTGCAAACACCAAATGATCTGGAAAGTTTCAGAGGGAACGTTAGGCAAAGACTGGCCGAAACTGGGGGAGGTAATACAGTAGAAGAAGAACGGATCATATAGGTAGGACAAGTCCTGTATATTTTCTTCTACAGACTTCCGTATATACTCTAACAATTCCTGCTTGTCCCATTCTGGACTTCCCGTATGTATATATATATTAAAAAAGAAAAAAGGAAAAGAGAAAGAAAGTGAATGAGGCAGAACGGAGTAGAGACGTTTAAATAAGAGGTGTACGGGAAGTCTAGAATTCGCCAAGCAGGAATTGTTATGGAAGTCGGTAGAAGAATGTACAGCTAAGGGAAATACACTACCGCCTACAAGAAAATAAAATGGACGTTTGAAGAAAAGCAGCTGCATGATTATCAAGAGCTCAGATGGAAAACCAGTACCAAGCAAGCAAAGGTGTAAGGAATCTATATACGGACTATTCAAAGAAATTGAAAGTGAATGCAGTGTTGTAGAAATAGAAGCGGAAGTAGATGGAGATAAGAAAGGGGAAATGATACTACGAGGAGAATTTGCCAGAGCACTGAAAGTTACGTATCAAAACAAGGCCCCTGGACAAGATGATATTCCCTCTGAGCTACTGTTACCGTTGCGACGAAGGGTCATGAAAAACATTTTCTAACTTTTATGCAAAATATGAGACACCTGTAATACCCTCAGATTTCAAGGAAAATATAGTAATTACAATTCTATAGGAAGCAAGTGCAGACAAATGGCAAAATTACAGAGCTACAGCCTTAATTAGTCTTGGTTGGAAAATACTAACTCGAATTATTAACAGAAAAATGGGAAAACTGATAGAATCGGACGTCGGGGAGAGTTTGGATTTAGGAGAAACATACGAACACACTCAGTCAGCAATGTGGACTATGGTGGTTCTTTCTATATATATTTTATATGGTTTTCCATTTGACTATCCACCAGCACAATGTGGTTTCACGTACAGTACACCAGTACAAATGTCAAACAGTATGTGGGGTCCTTTAATAACGTCATACATGTCAAGTCTAGGAGAGACCAGAAGATTATTCCTTTAAGTGTCGAAACTGATCGTCTTGGACCAAAGTACTGCGATAATTGCATGTTTTAATCGTATTCTGGAATCAGATCTCTCCCTATAATGAGAAAATTAAGATTTTATGTGGTCATTCGTTCTATTTTTTCTGGGAATTGCTATAATTACATACGCTCATTTTCAGAAGAAAAAAAAAGGAAAAAAGAAAACTTGTGACCAAGTTCATATTCACACGACATGTTTATTAGTACGTTCAGAAGCATTTCAGTGGCGTCAATGCAGCATGTTTGTTGCTGCCTACTAGGCCGGGGGTCCAACATGGGCCCTGATAATTTATTTCAAGTGCGATGCCGTCGACGCTTATACGCACAAATGGTGTTTGGGATAGCAACCCGTGCTGCGTACAACTAGATCTATTGTTCATTTATGGTGGCTGGCATTTGTTCATCACGCTGCGCACCTTAGTTCACCATATCTCAATTTTTTCGATTAGCATCAAGTCTGATGATCTGGGGGGCCAGGGAATGAGGCCGACATCCTGCGATACCAAAAAGGCAAGTCTTTGTGTAACAAGCGTGTACATAATCCTTGGTACTGATACCAACTCTGGGCTGTTTAAGCTTGATGATAGTGTACCCATCTCCCAACTTCCAGGATTAATGTTTTCATTGACTTCGAAACTTCTTTCTTCAGTGTGATCAGAAATAAACTATTAAACACCACAACCAAATCTGAATATCGTAAAAAACTTACCTGGGGTATCGGGCAGAAGGTGTATGGTTACGGGTCACAGGATGTCATTCACATACACAGGTCAAACTCCAACAGTGAAATGTACTCAGTAGCAACCCACACCATAAGGCCTGTGTTGGCGCTGTTGGTGCGAATTAAGTCATATGATTCCGCTCCAAATCGCGGGAGTAGCCGCGTGGTGTAAGGCCTCATGCTATGAACTGGGCGGCCGCTTTCGCCGGAGGTTCGAGTCCTCCCTCGCGATTGGGTATGTGTATTGTTCTTAGTGAAACTTAGTTTAAGTAGTTTGTAAGTCTAGCTACTTCTTACCGTGGCAATTTGGTCTAATAGGTTTACAGAAATTTGAACATTTGATTCAGCTTTCCGTGAGTACGACGAACAAAAATACGGCCATCATATTCGTAACAATGTAGAACATCGATTCGCGTAGAAATAGTGCCATTTCTATCTGGAATAACGTCGCTCCATACACTGTTACCGTCTTGGACGTTTGCGCATTTGTCAAAGGTAGGCTGACTAGTGGACAATGTGCACGTCACCAATGACCTTCAACCCACGGGCCTATATGCTTCAGACGGTAATTATTTCTGTAGAATGTGGTAATTAACAGGTCTTGCTAATATGAACTTCCCACCTCTAATCTTTCAAGGTCTTCTGTTTTTCCTGAAATAAAGTGTACAATGACACAATAGCATCAAGTGCATAATTACTGTCATCCCTCTACATCCTAGGCTGTCCATTATGAAGAGAGCAAGTGCGTATATAATCCTTGGTAATGATACTAACTCTGGGCTGTTTAAGCTTGATGATTGTGTTGCCATCTCACAACTTCCAGGCTTAATGCTTTCATTGATTTCGAAACAACTTTCTTCAGTGTGATAAGAAAGAAATTATTAAACACTACAACTAAATCTAAATATCGTAAACAGCTTATTGAGTTTATTAAAAGCCCATTAGTAACACAGAAATAATAATAAAATTTCGCTCTAATAAAACTGACGAATTTCAGTGTATTAATATGGGATTATGAACTGGAACCGTAGGGTAATACTAGTCATTTATTTTGGTATAAATACAAATCATCTACTTTTATGAATTTTTTTATTGTTCGATAACCAATTTTGAAGCCACTGAACCCTCATCTTCAGTGAAGATTTTACAGGAACATTGTAGTTTCTTGGCTTCTCGCACCAAGTGTAGCTAGACGTTATCATGATAGGGTTGCTATCCATTGGCAATAATAAATGATAAGTCGCAACCAGTAAGGGAAGTAAACAAGCCTATAACTTGTAATTTAATTAATAACTGGAGGACAGGTAGTATAGAACGGTATACAGACTAATAGAAATAAATCTCTTAATAATCTTATGCATTCACTCGATTTATGAATCATGGAAGAATAAGACTAGTTACTAAATTAGTGCATAAAGTCCACCAGTTCGGTAAAACACATCCTAACCTTCGGCTAAGAGAAAAGGAAAACTAAAACCGTGACTCATTATGGGAAATATCCCATCCGCTGAAAAATAATATTCAATGGAGCATCAGCTGTGTCTGGGACCGGGTCATGGAAAATAAGATTAAAATAAAGCAATGAATATGCGGAATGATAAAAACAATAATTCCAGAACGAAACAGAAGGGTAACAAAGTTAAAATGTTATAAAACTTTGGCTTCGCCTGTATTGCTATATGGAAGCGAGTCATGGATGCTTAATAACGGGTTGTATGCAAACTGCAAGCAGCTGCTATGAGATTTCTTGGGAAAGTAAGAGGTGTTACCGCGAAAAACCGGGTGCGAAATGAAGACATGAAGTAAATATTTATAATATTAACTAAACAGTTTAAGAAAGTAAAGTACTATGGATATATCATACACGAAGAATTAGTGCACAGAGAATTTCACAATGGACGCGCTTTACCAACGAAGAAGAAGAAGAACAGACGTGGTGTGACAATCATTAAAAGAAAGGCGTTATTTGTTGCGGTGAGATCTATTTGTGAAATTTCTTTTCAGAATGCGAAAATATATCGTTAGCACCCACCTACAAGGGGAGACATGATCATCATAATAAAATAAGAGAAATCAGATCGAAAAAAGAAAGAGTTAGGTGTTCCTTTTTTCAGAGAGCTATTACAGAATGGAATTATAGGGACTCGATAAAATGATACCGATTGAAAGCCTCGTCATATTGTTATTATATTGAAACTCGCACCCAATTTTCAACAAACATACAATTTTTCACAGTTTTCGATGCGTATTGTAACTTCCACATTTCTTGTACCCAATTTCAACAGTTCAGCAGAACTTCGCAAAGAAAACAAAAGTCCTGGAAATATTATGATGTTACCAAGAAACTGGAGAAAAAAGTTATAAATAGCTCTCCTAGTTTGCTATAAAATGCTATTGAATTATTTTGTGCAACATGGGATTGTTAAAATAGTTACTGACGTATCTGCTACTACATAATACAGGGTGATCAAAAAGTCAGTATAAATTTCAAAACTTAATAATTCATGGAATAATGTAGATAGAGAGGTAAAAATTGACACACATCATTGTAATAACAATAGGTTTTATTAGAACCAAAAAAGAAAAAAAAAGAAAAAAAAGTTCAAAAAACGTCCGACAGATGGCGCCTCATCTAAACCGAGAAGCAATAATTAGCATAACAAATTAAGACAAAGCAAACATTATGTTCTTTACAAGAAATGCTCAATAAGTTCACCATCATTCCTCAACAATAGCTGTAGTCAAGGATTCATGTTGTGAGCAGCACTGTAAATCATGTCCGGAGTTATGGTGAGGAATTGGAGTCGGATATTGCCTTTCAGCATCCCTAGAGATGTCGGTCGATCACAATACACTTGCGACTTCAGGTAACCCCAAAGCCAATAATCGCACGGACTGACGTCTGGGGACCTGGGAGGCCAAACATGACGAAAGTGGCGAATGGGCAAGAAAACCCCATGTCATTCGAAGCATGTGTGGCAGTTTTTTCCTCTCTATCTACATTATTCCGTGAGTTATTAAGTTTTCAAATTTATACTGACTTTTTGATCACACGGTATATTGGCCTACAACATCGCTCAAGGGCCTTCACGACTTTTTTGATATCACGTCAAGAGTCATAAAAAAACCACACAAGCATTTTTTGAACATATTGTGAGATTATTGAAGTAATGTGGACCCACTTTCATTACATAAAGACTTCATACATCATTTCCGATCGCAGTTCTGGAAATTCCCCGCCCCTCCCCCCAGTGTTTTTGCGGAAATCGACTTTTAAACTAGGGAAACTTTCTGCAACTATTGTATAGAATAGTGCGACCAGTAATTGGTTAACCATCGTTCTGTTCCGCTGTTTAATTTAAATAGGGCATTAAATTAACATTGTGGCGGAGATAGGCTTTGTAACGGTTCTAATTATAATGGCAAACGATATTTAATTTGCATGAACAAACATTTTGGAATCTGAAGAAATACGGACATGCTATTGTAGTATTCGGTGACGCTCTTCTAATTTACTTTTGTAGGCATCGAAAACTTATTCTTACGTTGGAAGACCGTCATGTCTCCTTACTGTGGTAATGGTAGTAGTGGTTGATCGCTCTTTTACGATAGCAAAGATGAGACAGATTGAGAGACAAGAAGTGTCATCATTGCTAGCAATGAGACTGCGAGCATGCGAGCACTCACACCTCTTGTACGTTTTCAACGGCTCGACTGGTACCGTCACAAAGGTTCACTTGCAAGATTGAATGGAGGGCCGTGATCTCGAAAGATGAAAGCCGATTCTGCTGGTACGCAGGTAATGACCGTTTGTGGATACGACGTAGACCTGATAAGCGCTGTCTTGTATAGTGCATTCGTCGAAGACACACTCGCCCCTTTTCCAGACCTTATGGGTTCGATAAGCTCAAACTTTCGTTCACCGTTGATTTATGTAGAGGGCACGATGACTAGCATTCGTTACGTGCAGAATTTGATGAGACCTGTTCTTAATCCATTCTCGCAACGGGAGAGTGACGTGTTTTTCTAGCAGAATTATGCTCCTCCGCACATTTCGGAAAAAACTGGACGTTCTTTTCTAGACGAGCAGCGACTTTTCTAGTCAGCGCTTTAGTCAGACTTGTCTCCGATCGAGCACGTGTGGGATATGGGGCGATGACAAATGCACCGTGCGGCTTGTCAACCTGCACTATTGCATTATTGCTTGAACAGATCGCAAAGGTCTGGAATTATGTATCCCAAGACAATATTCGCCATCCTTACGATCGAATAGAAACCAGATTCAGCGCTTGGATGACACGTTTTGAGGCTAAGCCACGTACTAATATGGGTGTTTCAGCTTGGATCGACACACGGTACCTCAGTATCGCTTAGCTATTGAGTTTGAAGTCTAATCATTTCCTGTACTGCATATTAACTGCTTCTTCAACAATAAATACTTAATGAATTGGAAAACTATACATGTGTGTAATAATTTCTATTTCTGGCAATTTGTTTCTCAAAAGTCGAGGGCTAACTTCACGAGTAGTTGAAACGATCTCTAATTGTAATTATGGCATTAGTGTTTCCTATAGAACTATTCATGATCGAGATCAATATTTTGGTGAACTGACAAATATTTTTCGCCATACATTTTTGAGTAATATTGTTTTGTTCGCGAAATGAGTAGGATTATTCAGATTTTCTACAGATGTCTTTGAGACTGCAGCAATCTGTAAAAACTCTGAGAAAGTGTTTTGGAAAGACGGCTGCCAGCTTCACATTACTAATACTGCGCACTTGTTTGTGATATCCCTTGGAACAGCATATTCAGTGAAGTACAGCGTGAGCTGATACCCCCCTGTAAACTGGCTCATCCTTTAGTTGGCTTACATCCATACCTTATTTGTCAACGCAGGGTTGGTAATAAGTCTGTAATATACATCATTGCCTCTTTTCGTCTTGTTATCCTATAGCCTCTTACTCCGTGGAGTTGTTACCATACTACAAGCTGTCATCAGGCCATCAAGGACGAACATAGCCAATACTTTTAAGTATATTGCGAGACAAATTGCATATCTTCAAGTAAGGCTCAATTTAGTCCCTATAACAGTATGAGAATCAAGTACGTCAGGTGCCACGGAATAAATTTCATGACGTACGAGGCAACGGGCAGAACCTTTATGATGCATAAGCTGAGGGGTGGAATTATCGAGTGTAGATACAGTTTATTTGTCCTTAAAATTTCCGTCAGCGCTCTTAAGATTTTTTTTTTCCAAATTAATAGTTGAAGAACAAAACTGTCAAATTACATGTAGAGGCTACTGGTTTTCGTCAGAACAAGTGATAGATCAATAGATTGTTAGATGTGAAAGGAGATAGTGACAAACAGTAGGACTTTAAGATATAATAAATGATGTAGTAAAATCACTTAGACGACAATACTGAATACTGAAAGAAAACCTCAGACATTGCAGACTACAACTCTTCAGGTCTTTGTAAAACAATCGGAGAATTGTGCAGTTTCTTCAATGAAATTTCATCGATATTCGGTAGTCGTTAGTTTGATTCTGTAATAAATCAGATTGAGTTTGTAGGTGATTACGTTTACCCAAGAAATTTCGAGAGTTATCCTTCAAAATGAAAGATGATAACTTAGATAAAATTTTAAAAAATAGATCTGCCACGTTACCGGTGATTTTTATCAAATTATACAGTGTATTTCAAGCTCTGGGTAATTATCCTCGGGAACTTGATCGCAATATCAATTAAGGAACACAGCTTTTACAAAGCGTCTCGATCTAATAACAGTTTTTACGAAACTGATACAACTACGGGAGAAATTCATTATCCATAATTGTTACATTTTTTAAGACAGTTATCGCCTTTCAGGACACAAGTAAAGGGAATTCAGGCATGTCTAAGACCGCAATCGCAACCGGAAACACTATTTTTGGTGTTTTCTTGTTTACTGAAAATTTTAGTTGCCAGTTGCCACTTTGTGATAAAATTGAGTGATGTTAACCATGGTGCAAAGACGGTATCGACGAAGTAACGATCTACAAAAAGTTTGATTTCCTTTCATTCTCCATCCCAAGAAGTTGATCGGGATATTTTAGATCAAGACCATGAAGAGTCAATGTTCTTTTCAGCCACGTTTCAGAAAAAGTAATAGTGGAGCAAAGTGGTGGTGGAAAATTGGGGATAAGTTGCACAGGCTTATCTGTTTCAGCATACGCTGGAAAACCTCCCGGAAACCTTGGTCGGAACAGGGGTATGCGACCAAAATATATTAATTCTGGAACGTTGTCCCAGATAAAAAATTCATTATTGCTACTTTCGCTGGAAAATATTTTCCGTATTCGTGTAACCGTTCCGAAAATTCTTGCAACCGATTCAATCTTTGAGTCATCAGGTGTAGAATACGCCTCGGCTTTCGTGTAGTCACAGAAAAAAGTGTAGTAGGGTGAGGTCAGGAGATCTTGCAGGGCAGCCTCACCGGCCGATGCACCATTTGCCAAAAGTACTGGTCACTACTGCTCCAACTGGTTCTGCAAAGTGCTCGCAGACCCCACCTCTCTGCAGCAACAGACTCCTTCTGATACGTAGGGTCACTTGCTGCAAGCAGCAGTACAGCACAAGTAAGGAGTCACCAACGATACCGGCCTATCTGTTTATTGCAAAACATCTCTGGTGATCTCGCATAAGCTGGAATACATTGTTTCTCATCAGATCAAAGAAGTGAATTTTGATGAGACATTTTTTTTCTCTTCTCCATTCGTGTGTAACTCAATCTTATTCAGTGGTCATGGAATATGGGTTTCCGACATTTGGTTGCTTTATAATTTTTTGTTGTCCCACGTAGCATCACTATTTTTTGGAACAATAAATTATTGAACACGCCTTATATGGCCAAAAGCATGGATCCGATCACAGTAGTGTTTACATTTCTTAGTTGATTGATTATCTTCTAGATAGGGTCGTCTTTCGCCTTCAAGTTTTATTTTTATTTTGTCCATCATGCTTAAGTTGATGACACCTCATATAAGTTCAGATACTACACATACTACACATTCCAGTATACAGATCCTCTGTAAGAGACATGAGAGATTTTCCGCGGCTGTTCTTGTAGGACTTGGACTGTATGAATTAGTTGTACACGCTTTTTCTTCACAAAACAATAACTGCATAAAGGACAGATAAACGTAATGCCGAAAACGAGGAAGAAGAGTCCGTAGAAGTAAATCTGAAGCAACTATCTAACATATGATCAAAAAATAAAATAAAATGAACAAATAAAAATCAAATAAGAAAGAGAGAGAGAGAGAGAGAGAAAATGGGTAAAGAGGAGACAAAAAGAAGCAGGAGATCTTTGATAACGTTAAAACAGAGCGAAACCAGACCAGATAGCTTAATGATATATGCGACTAAATACAGCCTTAGAGTAATGAAAAGACTTATCAAAAGAGCAAACTGAAAATTATCGCACACGGAATATGGAATAATCACTTTGAAAAAGACACGAACTGAAGAATATTAAATGGTTATTGGTTTAGATTTGGACCCGCATAAAGTAGTGTAAAATATTAATAGTCCTATTTATGTAATTACAATTGACTTAGGAAAATCTACTTAAATGAACAAGATGTTATTGATTCAGACCATTAGAGTTGACGAACATATATATGAGGAGAGTGACTGACGTCAAGGAAAAAAATATTTTTAGCTGCGTGGTTGTATAAGGCAGGCTTATTTTTTCTGCTCTGTGTAAAGACACTGCTACAAATAATTTTGCGAATTACGTGAAATTGAAACTAAAAATTGTGAGTTTAGTGTAACTGACATTTATTTTCAGGTATGATAGGTTACAGAGAGTAGAGGTGGTTTTTCGCAGTTACACAATATAAATCGACAAGAGAGTACTAACTGCAGAATTCTTTGTGTCGCCATCCTCATATCGACTAAAATGAGTCTTCAAGCTTCTAACTTTTTCTGTTTCATTGAAATTGCATTTCTATTACAGTTCAAAATTAATGTAGTTTTGGGGAAAAAATAATTAATAATAACCTGACAACTGAATGGAAAAATTGACAAAGTTACCAAGGCTATAATCCTTGAAAGTTACAGTGAGTACTATAGATCCACAATATTTCATATGGACACCAGAACGAAGGATTACTATTCTGAGTGAGAAGTATAGCAGTAACAGAAAGGGTTTCAATCTTCTCAGCAGTCAAGAGAGAATGTGAAATTCCTCTCCACTCATTCCTAAATTTTATTCCCGTAGAAACAGTTATATGCTCGAGTTTCGCAAATAATGTTAAATTAGGGGTCTCTGCATATCATCCCTTTTAATGGATCCGGACCATGGAATCCTTGTTCGAATGCTTTGTCAATAAACTCAGTTTTCCTAACCAAGAGAACTTCTGTAGCCACTCTTGTGTATTTCCAAACACACGACCGCCTCCTACACACATGGTTGTTAGTAAACAGGAAGGCTTCAACGTCTAATAAGTACGCACCGAAACTACAATGCAAACTGCATAAATTCGATTATCCAAGCAAATAACTCTTATCTAAATATCTATCGATGAATAAGGACAGTCTTTGATTTGAAAGTACAAACCATACCTGCAGAAAGTAGCAAATTAATGTCGCTAAACTTTCAAGACGCAAAGGGAAATCCGCAACTCGCCTCTTAGTGTTACTTTGTACTTTTAAAGATAAGATTGCAGCGTATAATTCTGTCATCGGTACTCTTACCAAAATACTTCTGTTATTGAGAAAAATCACGCAACTGGCTCATCTATTGTTTCCTTGGTGCACTGCAAAACGAACTGTGCTTTTGTTGTTTGCTCGCTGTTCTAAGCAGTGCAAGGGGATAAACGCAGCAGCGGCATTTCTTAGCTCATTGAAGTACTACGTAACGAAGAATGCCTCTGTTGGCTCTTTGCTGTACTACGCCATACGTACAAGCATAGCACAAAATTTAAAATCACGTTATCTTTTCCACCCCTGATCCAATTTCAATGAAGTCAGACTACATGTTGCACCAAACTGCTACATATTTACCTGTGTAAACCATGTATGTTTGCGTAGTACGTCTAGAGATGTTACATAATTATATCAGGCCTTAGAAGCCAGAAGGTCTTCTCAACTATTTAACGTGTATCAAGAGCCACTATTTTAACTTGGTTTAAACTCTAACAGAGTTTTTATGTAGTCTCATTTATACACCAGTTATTGGGACATAGTTGCGGAAACCTGGGTGCTGATACATTTTAGGAAAACACTTTGAATTTTTTACAACTGAATTAGAAATAGTTTTAGGATCCGATCCGAATGAATGGTATCAGAAGAAACACAAAGAGAAAGAAAGGTAAAATTGTATGGATATTAGAGACAGGTGGAGGTTAGTAGATGTATTCGTGATAGCTGATGTGCGAAACGTCTGCTGAGAACCGAAATGGGGTATTCAGGTTAGACTGTAGTAAATGCTTTTGTGTAATTGCGAAGAAAGCTGGATACCAACTTATGGAAAGTATTGGTGAAATAGAATACTGAAATAGCCCTGTTTGTTATGGACGACTAACTCCTGACACTGAATGAATCAGGAAACATTGTTCAGGAAGCTGTTTATACGATGGTATACTAAAGAGATCTGCAATCAGTAAGTAGGAGAAGATATACATATGAAACGAAAGTCAACTCGTATTTCATTTAGTTTTATTCCCACCTAGGTTCTGATAAGTATATGGTATAACAAATGAATGTTGTATGCAACATGTCTTGAATGCGTCAAGTAATTTAGTGATTTCAGTGCTTGTGTAAAAGCTGTAATATTTATCTACATTAAAAATTCAGTAAAAATTCAACGGAACAGCCGTGGAGCAACTTGATGGTTAATCTGTAGTGTAAATTCTTTAGCAATTTTTATATTAGCGGATGGATAAGAGGGAATTTTTTTGTTTTTGTCATTTTCGCCTGACAAAAAGGCATTACCACAGCTCTGAAATATTTATTCCCATAACTTACTGCTAAGGAAACAAGGAAAATCTCCGCCTGATTTGCTCGTCTGCTGTAATATTTTGTCAGTTATTATTAAAACAATGAGTTCTGAATTGTATGTTAAATGAAGGTGAAATTTCTGGACACCTAATAAATTTGCATTATGGCTACGTGAATTATCTCTACGTTACGCTTTCAGGTCTTAGTAACTTCACTGTGTAGGCGGTAGTATAATCAGGAAAAGGGTAGTTTACCTTGTTGACAGCAGTACTCATTTCCGACTCTCGAGACGACCATGTAAGGTAAATTAATTTTTGTAGTGTTCTTCAGTCTTGAGGACTGTTTCGATGCAGATCTTCGAGCTACTTTACTATACTACAAGCCTCTGCATATGTCAGTAACTATTCCAAACCAAATCCATTCGAATGTGCTTGAGCATACTTGGATTCCCTCTACAATTTCTTTCCTCCACATATCTTTCAAATATAAAACTGATCGTGTATTAATTATAACAAGGTATCCCTTCGTTTATTCAATGCCACAAGTTTCTTTCCTCTATAATTATTTCAGTACCTCGTTGTTAGCCACTTGATCTACCCATCTACAATATTTCTCCGTAGCCATCATTCAAAAAATTTTTATTCTCCTCTTGTCCAAACTTCCGTAAACGACAACAATCCAGACAAATAGCTTCAGGAAGTGGAATCTATATTCGAAGTTGAAAATATTCTTTTCTTAAAACCGCTTTCCTTTCTTTGTTGAGTGTAAATTTGTATATCCTCCCTATTTGGGTTATAATAAGCTATTTTACTGACAATTTACCAAATACTTGTCTCCTTTCAGAATGTAAAAACACACTATTTAGCCTGATTTAATTCGACTGCATCTCATTACCTTTGTTTTGTTTTGACTTATGTCCGTCTTATCTCGTTCATTCAAGACATTATTTGCTCGACTGAACTACTCTTCCAAGATCTTTGCTGTTTTATTGTCCATTCACACTGCTTTCTATCTGCAGTTGCCTTGAAAATAACAGGGTGTGCTCCAGCAGAAGTATCGACAGAGTCGAATACATCAAGTGGCAGCATATCCATCAGTTTCTCGAATACAGATACAGGTTTACCTCTACTTACTTTTTAAAGTAAGTCGTAGATTCAATTTTTCCTCGCTTGATCCAAAATTTCACAGTAACACAAACTGATCTTCCAGCATCAGCAGTTTCAAGCAGTTTTCTAATCTAATCGTTTCAATGTTTTGCATCCAAGATTCACGACATAGTCAACAGGTATTTCGACAATATTCTTACCTGTTCAGCACCTGCTCACTTTGGATTACAAGTCTTAGATTCATTTTTAAGTCTATAGGTATCGAGAGGTACATATGCGGCAATGAAAACAGTTCACTACAAATAGTGTGATGAAACAATATGGAAATTGCTCAGTATCCTCTCCTACTTTCATTGAACATCTGCTTTACTTACCAACGTTGAAATAAACAGACACTCAACCTGAGTCCTAGACACTAATTTGACTATCCGCAATCGTGAACCCAAAGGCCGTGTCCTTCATTTGTTGAAGAAAATGGAAATCGTGCAGGGTATAAATAAGAATCCTTCGTGTACTCTTAATGGGCTAACAGTTCTAAAGCACATGATTCCACTAAAAAACAATTCCTTTTAGAAACAGCCTACATACTTCATCCCTGTTCCACTAAGGCCACCCGCCTGACGTGATTTAAGCATTCTGCAGTCCCTGTAACTGATTTTAAGCCCTATGTTGTACTCTCTCTTTTAATGTTTGTCTTAAACTGTCCCCTGTACGTAATTTATTACTCAACCGGAAACATCGTCCTCATCGGTTTGCAGTACTATTTCCTGGTTAGTCATGCTGTAATTTTCTACTACTCTACCTTAAAAAATGTATGTACTTTTAACAGTTTTCCCTTCTTGTGATCTATATGTCATATAGTTTCAATTTTTCCCTTTGTAAGTTATAACTTCAGTGTAGTCTCAGCCTTTTTACATATCTTTTCTGTGACCTTCCTATAATGGGTAGTTATCATTTTATATATTTTCTTTTATGCAACCAGTTGGCACGAACTCCAATGTCATCTTACGTTATTATTATTAAGAAAATTCTCTTACTACGCTTTCTTATTTCAGTAATTATCAGTCTGTATGTTTAGTCTCGATGTAAATAGTTCTTACTCGCTCCAGAGCAATGTCAAACTTTTTACATCCCCTTTCTGTGAACATCATTCATTTATAGTCATCATTTTATTACGCTTAATGCAACTGCCTGGGATTCACGCATCCCTTAAAATGTTCACTATATTTATGGCGATAGTTCTCTCTCTTTTTTGTTGTTGTTGTTGTTGTTGTTATGTTTGGGTAAGTCACTCTTTCCTTATGGTGTTTATTCATCACCAGGTGGCTCTATATTCACCATCACGTGCCTGTACTTCACGGCCCAGATGGCATGTGGAGTCCAACGTCTCTCCTTGGAAACATGTGGCGGTCCCACGGCTGTTGGATGTAAGTTACTTCATGTGACGCTACTCCTATCTAAACCTCCCTCTTTGTCTCCCTTTCAGACAGAGTGATTAGACAACCATATGAGATTTTTTAAATCTATTATCAGATGGTTGATTAGCCCTATTGTATGTCTTTACATTTAGTCTCGTTCCTAAATACGAATGGCTGAAATAGTTGTAATGCTTTATGGATCCCCATCACAGTTTTGTTTTTATTCTTGCGGTTGGTTTACCTGATAATGGGACTTCACGTTCCCGAAATTGGTGATATGTAAGAAATTAAAGACAAGTGTACAACTGAAGCGGAATCTCCCTCTACAACGCTTAGTACACTCAGTTGCAGATGTTCAGACAACCGAATATTGCTCTACCATATCGCACCTATACCAAAGATCCATGGGCATTTCTAAATTTTCTACCTGCTTATAAATTTCCACTTTACAGAATTCTTAAGCGAACAGACTGTATCGATACCCTTGCACTTCCGGAATTCTTCCTAACTCAGTTAATTTTTTTCAGAATAGTTTCTCTTTGATAGTTATTTCTAATGATATTTAATTTCGCCCTTGTTTTCCTTCATAATTATAAACCGTTAGCATCTTTCCATTGCCCAAAACTACATGACCTTGCAGATTTTTACTTCTTGTCTTTCTTACGCATTATCTGCGCTTCTGTTTCTGCTGTGTGTGCTGTGTTTTAGATATACAGTTCGAAGAATATGGACTTTCTTCTATTTCAAAATATGTCACCTGAAAACATTTTACGTCAGCATCAACCTACTTCAAACTATGTACAGTACTTGGTCCGCGTTTATATCTAAGATACACTCCATTGAATCTGAACCAGATTAGTGAAGCTCTAAGTAGGAAACTTGTTTTCACATAAAAATATTTTTATTATAAATATTTAAGAACTATGTACCTTGACTTACACAAAGCTATGTTAAATATTACGCTAATGACGTACACAGTTTAAGAAAATTAATCTGAAGAAATGACCCGGAAAAGGACTAATCGTCTTCTGTTATTAAGGAGAACTTTATCTACTTCCAGCTAATTAATCCGTTGTTCTCATGAAGCTGACTCTGAATATTCGTCCTGTACTCATAATTTCTCCTTATTTTGACAGTTTATCGAACCTTCTGAAATTGTGGATATTTTTCTAATGCTTTCCAGTGATTTCTTTTTATTGTTTAAGGTCTGTTTTATAGTGAAGCCAAAAACTATCGTTTTTTGTTCCTGTCTGAATGTTCTGATTCAGACTTCTTCTGCATTCCATCTAACATGCAATAAAGTTAAAGCCTCTGACGTGTGTTTCTTGCATTCGTAAAATGTGACACAAGCTAATACTAAATTTGCTTTGGCGTGTTTTCTTTGTCCGATTATGTAATAATGATGTTCAGACACTGATACTGATTCAGTGAAAAAAATGGCTGCTGAAAGAAAATCTGTTATCCTTTTCTACCGTTCCTGAATACTGTTATTCTTCTTTTGTGGAAGTTTCCTTTTTTGTACATACAGACGAAACGAGTAATGTACCTGATTAATTTGGAAACGTTCTATTGGATAGGCATGTAAGTTTCACTTCCAAAAAGGAAACAATCCGACTCATTTCGTTGGCACTCGGTGGCGTCACACGAAATACATTATAAAAATTACTTATTTTGGTTCACTCCTACTAAATATTGCGAGATCGGAATTCCAAACTTACTTACATCAGTAATCAGTAGTTTCTTTTTACGAACAGATCCTTCATCTGATGGTATGCAAAGATCATGAGGAAATTTATAGAAGTGACTTGATCTGTTTTCCCACCAGATTCGGTCGCCTTTGTTATGTACCACACTGACCGCCTCGCAGTATGCAGAGCAGTGCGTTTCATATACGACTCCTGTCCTGGTTACTTGGCCAGACGTTGTACCTAGGGTTGTCTGAAACTATCGGAATGGCTTCTAAGCTTATTGTAGAGTGGGTTGAACTGAGAAATAATTGATAAGAAAAAGCATGTTTAATTCGAATTGATGTTAGCCAATCAGTTTATAGCAGTCAGCCACTGTGGAAATATCAATAAGGAGCAGAATAATGACAAAAAATACTTTTTTTAAAATTTTGAATTTTTGTATCACGACATGTTAAGCTATTAGTTAAACTCTGCTAACGCTTGATAATGGTAAACTAACTGAAACCGGCAGCATTGAGAAAAAATAAACTGCTATGGCCAATATGTAGTTTTGCAATACAATCAGATCGTAGCACACGGCAATTCAATCATCTTGCCAGTGACGGTGGTACCAAACGTATGATCTTCTTATCGAACAAAATAGAATAAAAAATTAACATTGCTTAATAGCATGGTTAGAAACCGAGTAAAAGTTTCAGCAGTCTCGTTCACTACAATTGTTTCCTTGCTCAGTGTCAGCTAAACCAAGAAAACGCTTAGGAACACTACCTCTGGCAGTATCTGTTACGTGCGCAACAATCTGATTTCCTCAATTCTTCCTCAGTTAAACCGGAAACTATGCAAACTATGCGACTATCCTGCGACATCATTCCAGCCTTTTGAGACTATTATTAAGTTTGCTATATATTTCCCGTGTTTTCTATGACTGTATTCTTTCAGAATTTCGACTCTAAATTTCTCTTTAATGCACAACGAGTATCATGTGCACCTACCTACAGATCATGCGATGAAATGTGCCACATTTAATTGGGTCATAACTGTCTCTTCCAGTAACTCTAATTGGTAAACGCCCAAGATTGATCAGTAATTATCCAGAATAGTATAATTTTAAGACACTTCTTTGATGAATGAGATGTATTTGTTCAGTAATATCGCACATAATCTCAATCAGCATTGTTTTTCTCAATATCTTATATGAACATTACATTCGAGGTAGCTCCGTATAGTTATTTTCAGCTCTTTGAAAGTAATTACTGTTTCAAACGATTTTGACAAAATTTCACCAACCAGCATAGTACTTCTTCGAATACGTATGCGCTATATAGTACAGTAATGTACGTTGAACAATTGCCGATACGTCGCAATACTTTCTGAGTTCTTCAGGTGGTTTATGGTGTGGACGACTATTCTATACATTACTGTCGTCCGTGAATAAGTCCATGCCGCTTATCGTTGTAACATAGATTATTATAGTCTCTGTTGTTGTTGCTACTGTTGTTAAGTGTGCTGATTATGAAGATATTGATGATGTCGTGTTCTTCACATCGTTGACTACAGTGACGGAGTTCTCCATGCTAGTTTACTCTCTGCAAACATTTTCATTTCTGGATAAGAACTGTAAGCTACGAACTTCCGAACCTGTTTAATATATTAATCCCTAATTTTTCCTTAACAATTTTCAGCTCCAGTGTTTACCTCCATTACGATATTGGTTAATCTATCATGCCTCAGAACAAACAAGAGTACAGTAAACTAAACCATTAGTTTATTGAAAAATATTATCACAAATAGCTTTATATCTCCGAATCATTATCTCAAATTAATCTTCCATTCTGTTCTACAGCACTACATTTTTTTCATCTTTTAGTAATTGCTTTCCTTACACTTT
The DNA here is from genome assembly GCA_026315105.1 of Locusta migratoria. NCBI lineage: Eukaryota > Metazoa > Arthropoda > Insecta > Orthoptera > Acrididae > Locusta > Locusta migratoria. Next base: position 279,471,655 of record CM048744.1, read on the forward strand.
CATTCTTTGGCCACGGTAATTTCCAGACAATCACTTACAGGAATCGCCTACCAGTGCATCTAATTATACTTGCTGTTAACAAATTTCCCTTTTTTTACTAATACAAATTTTACTTTTGGCTGTCATCATTTAAAAACCACTGTAGGACGTCTATAATTAATTACGTTTCTCCTTAATCCATCTTCCAGTTTTAGATAAATAGTTGCTAATCCAGTTCAAATGGAATCGTCTGATTTTTGGTTGATTACATTTCATTGTTTCCATTTTTCTGATGGTTGTCTTAGAATCTGTTTTCAAGTGTGGCACATCCGTTCAACTAGTATTGCAAACATCAATGATTCAATTATAATTTCATCCGAAAACCGTAGCCTTTTTTATACGTAATGCGTAACTTTTAATTTATCCTAGCTTCTGTTCACAGCACGACTAATAACTGAGAGATAAAGTTACAACCTTGTATCATTTTTCAATTCTCTTTCATGTCAACGACTGTTACAAATGCTGTCTACCTGCGTGCAAGGTGGAAATCATCTTAGGCTATCAAAAGATTTCTCTAAAATTGCAAATGTTTTCCATGTGCGTATGCTTTTGTTACATTGTAAGACAGAACGTATAGTCGTTATTTCATATCTGGTATCCAACCTGATCATGCCTGATGTGAGGTTCTACCATTTTTTCCATTCATTTGTGCAACTATTATTGAAGAAACTAACAAGTTGGTAATATTTAGACATGTAAGCTACTAACTTCCTTAACTTAAAAACAATTAGAATACATATCACGGGTATGTGAAATTTAGGTGTCTAGTTTAGGGTGGATTAATTTTATGCTTTCTGTCATATTCATCTCCAAAATTGTCTTTCGGGACATCTATTGTTGAGAGGCACTGAGGAAAAGCTCGATCTTCCCTCAATTTGAGGTTCCATAAGTTCTTAACAGTACATTTTGCAAAAATGTTTTTCTTTTAGCATTTTCTTCAGTCAAGTTATTTGATTTGGAAGTCCGCAATGTATTAAATCCAGATACGTTTAATAAATCTAAGAAAACTGAATTGGCCACTGATAAGTGGGTCCAGTAACATTGTACTTCGGTATCATTTGATTCAGCATATCAACAGCAATCTTTGCTTTAATAGAAAAGGACACTACTTCTTTCTTTTTCCTCCACATTTCTCATTGGTGGCATTGTCATGATGTACCTTCAATTCTCAAAATCAATAGAACAATTTTATGTTTTCTTGGAACAAAAAGAAACAAGCTTGCACTTCTCTTGAAAGTGAAATAAGTGTGTTTTTAGTGCAAGATTTTATTCGGGAGGTATTGTTTCGATATCTTACCTTTATTTAATGATAGCGTGCCGTTATAAGTAATTTTATTCACTCCATTTCATTACAAGAAAGTAACTGGAGAACCAATAACTGCAGTCGTATTGGTATTGCTGTATTCAAAAGACTTCACAACACGAAGAACAACTTACTCTCCACAATTATTGCAGCTATAAGTCTTAGCTGGTTGAATTCTGGTGTACATTTCGAAATTGAGGGTGGACTCAGTTTTTGTGTCTACAGGTTCGAATACTTTGATGCTACTAATTGCTGGCTTACTGGGTGATATACTGATTGAAATAATACCGCCGACGTCGCTCATCGATAGTGAGAAATGTACTGTCAGAGAAATTATTTGGAAAATTAGAACGATTTGAAAAATATTTCCAATTGCAGCCAACTTACCGTTTCGTAAATTTCTATTCTGTGACGAGTGTTATGAAGTCTGAAAAATTGTTGAAGGAAAGTTATTTAACTATTTGTAAATCTGATCCTTTAGAAACGTTCCAAATCTTTCATTAAACTTCGGAGGCTTCTTCTTATAAAATGATTTGCTATGAAATTTCTAACTACCATTTCATCCGTATCTGTTGAGTCACAAGAGTGTATGAATTTTTTTTCTTGTTGAAACAATGTAAGTATTTATGCAAGTCGTAATATTTGTAATGATACTCCCTTTCAAACACACTTTCTGTACTTCATTTTTCGCTTTCAGATTTCATTTTACGATCATGGAGAGGTTCGTTTAAATTATGGATACGAGTACTGACAATGATCCTTGGTCCTTCATTTCGTCCTTTTTTAACAAAACAAATTTTATTGGCAATAGCAGTTCACCTTCTTTGTTAATATCACTTGAATTGTCCTTGGGATCATCTGATTTTATTTACTGTTCGAATTCTGTGTAACACTCAATATTTTCATAATAATCCCCAACAAAATCAAATTCATCTTCGGTATCGTCACTGTCTCCTTTCCCATACCGTCATCGCAGTTAGATTCTTCCAACCATTGCGATGCGACCACTAGTGATTTTGACACACAGTTATTTTTCATATCTCTGTTTCTTTATCTTATTATGACGTGTCACACTGTACGCAATTAATGCCTAGACTTAGATTATGAAGAACCTTATTTCTCTTCTATAAAAAGTAAAATAAGACTAATTGTAAAACCAAAGCCAATAAAGGCTAAGAAGTCCTGAACACTAACTGTAGCCCTATATATATATATATATATATATATATATATATATATATATATATATATATATATATATAACAAAAACGGACCAAGAATTTTCTAAATCTGATAGAATTAAACATTTATAAGAAGATACCGGAAAATAAATTGTGAGACCGTTTGTCCCATTTGGCAATTGGACTAAAGGTGTAGGGATTCTGGATTCACCTGGCACTGGCTATCTCACACTGGGTAAAAGGTAGTCTGATTTACAGATGGCCCTGCAACATACAGCTACAAATTGCGAGACATGCGTAGACGAGGACTACAACCGTATCCCGCTCACCTAACCGAGTGATTGGTATTATTACATTCTTCTTCAAGTCTTAAGGTACTTTTTCCCTTTCATATTTGTGTGCGCCTCGGTTGCACAGTGGTAGAGTGCAGACTACAAATCCAAAGGTCGTGGGTTCGATCCCCGCCATATCCTAGGATTTTAACTGTCACTTTCCACTTCTTTCACCTCTGGCAGTATTGCTCATGTGAAATATACCGAGTAGCACCGTGGTTCGGAACCCACGTTAAACTGTAGGCCCCCTATAACTGGCTGGGTAAGTCAGTTCGAAGGTCGGAGGAAGGTAACGGCATACCACCTCCAAACAGGACCATGCCTAGTAAAGAACTGTGGTGTTCAAACCAATCTTCGGATTGTTGACTGCTTTGCCTTTATAACTTGCAAACCATGCGGTATACATTTTTTCATGGCTGGTTCTTTCTAAAGTCTCGCAATAAATCCGAGGGATTAGTGTCTACTTCAAGGACCTCGATTTTGCTTAGGTCTATCAATGATCCATAAAATTCTTTTAGCGCTTTCAGGCCCTTCATCATATTCATCTACTTCCTTTTCTTAGTGCTTATTTACCAAATGAGATCTTTTTATTAGTACAGCTGCTTGTTTTCAAAGGTGAAATTTATTATATTCGACATGCATCTCTCTGCCAGTCTTGCATCTATGTCCTTGATTATTTCTCTGACCATTGGTGCTGAGCAATTTTTTCGCTTCCTTCTGGTCTTAATTTTTCTATTTGGTCCATTTTCTGTTACGTTTTATTTTTATTTTGCCTGTCAAAACCAATCTCTCTCGTGTTTCCTAGGATTTTCACTAGGCACGTTACTAGATTACGAACTGTAAACACTCCAATTTTGCAAACGCTGACATAATCGTTCATTTTGTATAATCAAAGGTCTGCATGCTGCGGAAATAAGCGTGTGAGAAAGGAGAAGGGTAAGGGCAGCCTTTTCTTTCACTCAAGTTAAATCTTCCGTTATGTTTATTTACGTATTTCTCTTACGCGGTTTCTAATAAAATATCTATCGATCGCTTATTGTGATACTTGTCTGATATTCACAGTTGGCAGTAGCTACACACAGCCTTGAATGTACAACTTTCCCTGCACTCAGTCGCAGAGAAATCTCATCCTCTTGGCTTGCTATCAGATCAGCAAAGGAAGAAAAATTTCTTGCATTCTTGCAGATATGCTTGCCATTTAGAGAGACATTCTTGTATGGATACCATATTCTCTGAAAGTTGTCTAAAAATTTTTCCTGATTATTGTCTTACAAATGTGAACTGAACACCTTTATATGAGCATTTCTTTTGGGCAGTCATGAATATCTCCCATTCCCTGTCTCCCTTTCCATCCTCATGGATATAAAATCTTTGTGCTATGTAATTTTGTCGAAGGTGTCTTCTAGACCAAAGTCCAGTAGTAATGAAATGTTTTTCTTGAGTCATGTAATTTTTCCCGTTTTCTTCTTCTTTGTTTGGAATGGAACACACAATGTAAGCTCAAGATACTCATTCTTAATATCTCCTCAATAAACTGATTCTCCACCGTTTCATTGGGTATGCCTAGGAAAGCTATTAATTCTCTTTGGATTTCTCCTTTCTTTTTTTAATTACCATGTCTTGTTTTTACTGCTATTACTTACATATGTGGCGTAATTTTTTTTTTGTTATTTCATATACATTATATCTCTAGTTACAGACGAGCGAGATGAAATTGTCATCAATGTTTTCGATAATTGTCGTTTGATGTTCTGTGCTAGGTGTGTTCATTTCATGTGTTATTATAGTTACTTCATACCTTTTCAGTACTAACTAGGAATATGTCTTTTTATTACTCTCTATCTAGCTTGAAAGTATTCTATGTCTGGTTTTTTCTGCAATTTTTACTTCTTAGTTCTTAATACTTTGGTCACTACAATTCATTACTTTCCTCCCTTGGATGTCTTCAAATTCAAGTTTATATAATGTGTCATTTCGATACTAATCATTCACTCAAATTTTCAGTGTCGTTCTGCATCACTGTATAACCAGTTCCTCCTATTAATACTTCCAAATTACGTAATTTCAGTTTTTTCAAACTTTTAAAGACTGTAATACAACTTTTGTCTATCAGTCCTGCTGTCTTCAGCGATTGCATTTACTTTATGACTTCTTATCCAATCAAACGTGACAAAGACATTTTCATATCTGATATCAAGAAAACTGGCACTATTCCGGTAAGCTCCTGTTCACTTTCAGTTTAGTTTCTCTTTCTTCTTAGCCAATCAAATGTGTCATATTTGATATGCTTCTGCTCACTTTCAAGTTTGCTTCTCTTTCTTCTACATTGCATCATTTTAATAAGTGATTCTTTCAAATCGAAGTTATTTAATTAATTTCATCATTAATTAGTAAAACATTCAAGGAGCACATTAACTTATTTAAGTTATGACCTACTTCAGTCAGTTTGTTTGTCATCAGATCTGTAAATATTTACAAAAGTATAGCACAAATGAGTACTTCTCTTAGTTTCACACATAATAATCTGCCTTCACTCTGCACCTTAGGGTATTTCTTAATTGTTTACAGATCTGAAGATGGCCAGCCACTACGCCAAAATCAGGAAGCATTTAGAAAAATATGTGTAACTGAGATCAATTACTACTTTTGTAATTAGTACGGTCCAATAGATCGCTGCTTCTCCCAACCATGTTTTCATAAAGTTCAATTCGTTTCTTATTACATGAACCAAAAATGATAAATCACAACTATCTGAAACTAGGCAAAACACATTCAGTCCGAAAATTAATTTGTATATATTACAAATACTAGTTTTTAATTTCTGCTCCAAACCCTTTTAAGATTAAATAACAAATACGTTTCTAAGGAAGTAAAGTAGTTTTCAAGAAGAAATTTATTCAGAGTATACTCAAGCTTATGTCTGTAGTCGGCAAGTCACTTTATATCACCGGGTAATTGTATGCAGGAGTGTGCCGAAGGTAACCATATTGTGAAGTATGAAATAAAAATTTTCTGCTATTGTAAAAATATACATAGCTGTTACTGTTGCTCTTATTCTAATACTTCTCATTTGATCACTGAAGTCTTTCATTGTTCAACATAAATGCCAAAAAATTAATGAAGAATTAATCAGAAAAATGTAAGTGCAAATGTATCAGAGCTAAGCCTTATAAGGAGATCCAAACATTGTAGGGACAAAAAGGAATTTGGAAGTTCCCAATTTATTTATTCCTACTCCGTGTGTTACCTTTAGAAGTGCAGAATCGGATATGTACTGTCCTTTTTAAATTAAGGGTATTACCATCGAGAGAAACCTATGGTTATTATGGAAATTTAATTAAATGTTCTGCTGCTGGTTTTAGTATGTATGGATTGATTTCAATACCAGTCATCCGCAAAAACAATTATTTATACATACGCATGTATGTGTAGCATATTTTAAGCCTTGTGAAACCGTATAAGTAATGTCTTCATTGTGAAGAAAATCCCGTATGAGTACATTTGTTGAGATACTATGTAAAACCTAACACGAAACAAACGAATATAACCACCGCTTTTCATAAAATATTTTTCTGTGCAACATCCAATTTGATCAAAAAAATTTTAGATGACGTGATGCTAATCGAAGTCGTCATCAGCAAAAATCGTCTCTTATTTATGCCCTGCTTCTCATTGTTCTATTTGTTCACTGTCTGGCATTTCATTTCTTCAAATAAAGTGTAGCGTATTCTTTATAAGCAATTTGAAATATATCTTAGATTTTTTTTATTTATCTAATTTTTGTTACATTTATCTTGCATAGGTTTTATACAGAATTTTAATTTCGTATTTCAGTGGTGTTTTGTAAACTTAATGCTGAAATTAACTGCTTGGAGTAGCTGAGATCATGTCAGAGTCGACTGTGACCCTTCCGAAACGTATTATATTGTCCTTTTCTGCCATGTCGAAGGCGTCACTAAAGTCTTTCTGTATGCATTAGAGCCTTCCATGGAAAGTATGACAATATCGAATTGCCCTTTTAAGGCAATTTGGTGTCGTTCTTCTTTCATTTATATCTTTCATATTTTCTACTTTTGGGCATTTCCTCCAGGCCATGTCCGTTATTTCTCCCTCCCCATTGTTATTTATTTCTAAGTCGGTGATTGATTCAGTTCTTTCGTGATATGTTTCAGAACGTGTTTGAATATGCTATTGGATAGACTGTCGACATTAACTTTGTAAATATGTATGGAGATTGGAAGTCTTACTTGTATGGTTTACTATTATTATAATTTTATTGTTACCTCTAAATTTCCTAAATTATGATAATTTGAAAAGACTAACTACATTACTTACAGCATTATTATTTAATACTTCCAATCGTTCAAGTTTTCACTACAATGTAGAAATGCTGCACTGTAAGACTTTTTACTTCTTATTCTTGTTATATACACCACTTTATCTACAGCAGATTAAATCAAATCTGTACAATGATCATCTAGATACCAATTTCCTTACTTATACTACTGGACCAAAATTCATTCTTAGTAATGACAGAGAATTTTTTATATAAATTATTGTATCCTCTGGAGAACTTCTTACACTTTCAATGCTTCCTGTCTGTTTCACGAGACTGCTCAGTCATTCAAATCAGACTGTAAAACAGGAGTAGTAATAGTTCCAACGCAGAATTTCAAATGTTCCCACCATATACGTCCTCTTTTGCGCACACATGGCACACTAACTTCTTTCAGTTATAAAGAATGTATCCATATCTAGTTGTATTTTTCGATTTACTGAGAATAGGATGATAATTTTTGCGATATTGACCTCACAGTTCCCTCCTTGCTATTCGTTTTTCATCTTCATATAGAAATCATCAAAAAGTCGGCACAATAACTGTTTTGGTAGCTCGTTGCTACCGTCATTATTTCAAAGTTTCATTTCTATATTCTGACAGAACGATGTACTGTTTTTAACCCAGTGATTGTCCTAACTTAACATTATGATTATCCTCTTATGATTTCTGTTCATTATTGTCTCAGTTAAGAATCATTTCCTTCATTTGTCATTCAATTTTTGAGGAGTGAATCTTTTTTACCCGTTTTTAAACTTTTTGTGCATGTGTTGCGTATCGTTCATTGGAGTTTTACGTTTCCTCTTAATGTGTGCATATACGTCTTTTGGCCTATTTATCTGTCTATGGCTACTATGTAACTGTCTGCTCACTGCAATACTTCAAGTGAAATTCTTTCAGTAGCGATATGACATGTGTTTCCATTCATGTGTGACGATTTTTTGATTCAATATAAAAATGTAAGCTACAAACCCCTATTCACGTATGCCAAGTGTTAATTCGTATCATATTTTGTGGAATTTTCCATGTGCCTTGACATGATGGTAGTCATGGATTTAAGAATAAGAGAATTGTAAACCATCTGCTAGTAGCGTTATAATAATATCTTAGTACTGAACTGTACAAATCACCAATGTGTCTGTATTCTTGAGTACTGAATTGAACTGTAGGGTATATTAAAAAGCATATCTCTACATAGTTCACTATAAATAATCAGGCAGTTGTGGGAATGAAGTGTTACATGAAATTCAGACATTACTGTCAGAAGTCTGAACCATTTTGTGAATAACTTTAATACTAAATATAGTTACAGTTCCTGCTATTATTAACGGCTGCGACTACAGAGATGCATAAGTAGTATACAATTTTATAATGTTTTACACTTATTATGTTGCTGTATTGACGAACATTAGGAAACAATAATGTAAAGTAGCCTGGTGAACTGGGAACACTGAATATATTTAGGAATTAATTGAATGACTAAAAGATGTTGGCGACGAGAAAAATATAAGGAAACGATATTATAAGAAACATACTTTAAAGGTAATAAAAACAAAAACAACTTATTATATCTGGCTTGTATGCTATAAAAGTTCTTCTCAAAGCCTGTTCAATAGTTATGATTTATCAATTAAGTCGGATAACTTAGCAGTGCTTTAGAGTTTCATTATCACGGATTTAAAATTATATTTGGCCTATGGTACAGTTTAGCATATCAGCTACAGATTTTGTTAATCATTGTGCATTTAACTCTTCAAATATCTCTTTTTTTTATTTCATTTTGTGGCAGGTGTAATTCGGAACACAGATGACACTAGCTGTTTAAAAGTTGAAATCTGAAATTCTAAAAGTTAGGTTTCCGTAATACGAATTGTAGTCAATCTTAAATATTGTTTACATTATGGCCAGGCATTTGATGTCATACTGAAAAAGAACAAGGGTACAAAACTAAAACAGGGCCATGACTACTAGTGAGTCTCTTCGTTCATGATTCTACAGGTTTCATTGTTGCAATAAACTTGCTAGAGGAAGTACATATTTATGTTGATACTGGTAGCAAAAATCTATATTCCATCCCTGATGTCTGAAAGTATTCCACAAGTGTGCAGTGTGTCATATAACAATGCAATCTTTATCTCTTCTCCTCAAAATAAAACTTTATTATTAATAAAGTAACATAGCAAACCCTGTAATATTACAATGATAAATATTACAATTTCACTACAAGTTTTCCAGAATTCTATATAGGGATAACAGAATAAATGTTTCAGATATTACCCACAGAAAAATCTAAAGTATAAAAACTACCCAAAATCCAGTCACTCTTGATCCAGTAGACCCACAGATCTACGAAAGCGTGTATGTCCATGCCAAAGAGAAGAAGAATTAGACGCTGTGGAAAGTAAAAAATTTCACAAATCAGTACTATCGTGGAACATTCGAAATGACCACACTTAAACAGGTATTTACGTTTACTATAGGTAATTGACGGTTCTTTTATCTTCTTTGAGAAGACAATATCTGGAACAAGCTACGACAGAAATTATCAGGAAGTTTTTGTGTTAGCATTAACATTTTATTCTGAAGAACGAGAAAGTTTTGTCTTGCATGTTGCGAGTTTTGTCTATGATTGGATGAAACATCTGAACGAATGAAGTAAAATATGACAAAGTATGTGATTCAGTAATGTCATAGTTGTGTGTAATCTCCATCAGACCCAGCAACGATCTGTCATATATACATCATTATGTAGGTAATTATTGCATCCTAAAACTAACATACTTATTTGATGTATGCATGCCAAAGGAAAAATTAAGATATTAAAAATAATGTAAAATCATGTGAATAATTTCTGTAACAACTATACCCTCTTCATGCATTTCGAACAAATACACAATGTTAATATCTGTGTGTATATATCACGTTGATTTCCCATGTCAGTGAAATGCCAGTAAAAGGCTATGTAAGAGCGAGATTTCTGTTTACATAACCTATAACACGGCAAAAAACCAAGACACATAAATTGGATTCTTCTTATCCGCAAAGGAGAAAGGACTTTCATTACCTTGACCCGTAAAAGCAGGAACGATAATTATGTGATTCCTGCACGTTAAACACCTAGTACTAGTATTTGACGATTAATTTCTTGGAGGAATGTAAGACTGGAAATTTATACTTTAGTCATGTGGTATAGGCTATACCAGTGAGAAACTGTTTTTCCTTTCTAGATATGACAATACGCAAAGTTGATCGATATTATTTTTTCTAAATGGATGTCAGTAATTAAAGAAGAAGAAGGAAAAAAAAAAACTGAACCTAAGTTTCTATCGTCATAAACCGTTACCGTTCTGTCGCCAGCCAGCAACAAAGCGATGAAATCCGCAGTAATGCTTGTAATGAATACTGGATGTGGCTAAAGCTTCCAAGGATTCAGACGTCACACACGCCTAAGAAATGAAAAACAGCATCATTCAGATAGCAGGTTCCATTTATCTACAGCGGACAAACGCCTCGGTTGCGCCGTCATTCGTTACCCTAAAAAAAAAAGAAAAAAAGAAATCTTCTTTATTTTCCCCACCACCAACCAGAAAGGAAGACAATTTAATTACTTGGTTTCTCCTGAAAAGAAAATGTATGTAAATCATTACGTCTCTGAGGTTATCTGTTGCCCTTAAATTCCCTCGGAGGAAACAAAAACAGGTGAAAAAAAAAGAGTGCTCTCACGCATGTGAGTGAATGTGTGTGTGTGGGTGTATGTATGTGTGTGTATATATCACAAAGATATTGCGAATATAATTGGGCGCATGTGGACGCGTAGCGCGCGGGAGAGGAACAGAAAAGAGTCAGAAAGAAAGACGAGTGTATGTGAGGGTGTGAAGGGGTGGAAGGGGAGGGGTTGGAGGTAGGGTGGGAGGGTAGTAGTGTGGGAGAGGTTGAGGCCAGGGGCCTGTGCGTACGAATGTATGTATATGTATATACATATTTGTGTGTGTATGTGTGTGTGTGTGTGTGTGTGTGTGTGTGTGTGTGTGTGCACTGCATTTCGCAGCGCCGTTACACATTATGTATTCCGAGCCATACACTTTACTATATCTTACTTTTGTTGGAACTTTTGAGTATTTTACTTTTTTATGTTTGTTGTAGGGAAGCGAGGCGCGAGAAAGGAGGAACGGCCGACGGAGGAGTGTGGGTCGGCCAGCCCGCGACGCACCTGCGGACCAAGCCTGGCTGGCATTCATCACGTGCGCCTCCGCCGACGCCGACGCCCGGGCCGACCACGTGGCCGCAGCGGGCCGACGCCCTTTTTTTGTTTTTTGCCCGCCTCCCGCCGATAAAGCCAGTAAAAAGGCTCAAAAATGCGCCGGCGAAGGCGGAGTCAGGCGGCGAGACGCCAATGGGGGCCCGGCCGGCGGCGCCGACGCCCCGCCCCCACCTGCCGCGTCCCGCCCCCTCCGCCCCCCGCCGCGGCCGCCACTCTGCTGGCGCCACTTTTTCTCCCCTTATCCCCGTGTGGGCTGGCGCGCAGCGGGCGCTGGCGCCCTCTCCCCTGGACAGGCCAGTCCTTACATCTCCCCGACTATATTTTTAGTGATAAAAATTCTTCATAATCTGCAGCGGAGGAGCGGGGAGGGGAGGGGCCTCCTGGTGGTGTTACTCCTCCTCCTCCTCCTCCTCCTCCTCCACCTCTTCTTCCTCCTCCTCCTCCGAGAGCGCCCAAAAAATTTCTCATTGCCCAATCCTGGTATAATTGAGGCGTCGAGCGGAGCTCGGAGAGGAGGCGGCCCGGCCGCCCACGAGCGCTAGCAGCTAGCTAACGCGCCGCTCATGCAGTATGCATACTATTTCATTCGGTTATGACTTTATCTATGAGGGAGCATAAATTGGAAAGAGAGAGCGCCTCATACGTACCCCTCTTTTTCTCTCTCTCGCACGCGCCACGTACACACACGCGCACACTTTTTTACAACGGGCTCGCGCGCGTGTTTAACTATTCGCTCGCGCACTGAAAATAATTCTCTCCTCTCGCGAGACGACTCGACTGGCGCGGACGCTATCTCGTTGGCGCCAGCGCGGCTACTGGCATCGGTGTCGGCGGCGGTAGCGGCAGCGCGCGCCGCGCCCTGTGACAGGGGCATCACATCGCGAGAGAGCACTGACTGTCGCGTGTCGATACCGCGGCTCTAATAGCTATCGGTGTATCGCCGCGGCCGCAGTCGATACAACATGTTTACTGGGGCCGCGCGCCATCGGTTGCGCGCGCACTCGTGGCCGCGGGCCGCGCTGGCGCAGTGCGAGGCAGGGCAGTGGCGCGAGGTACGACTGCGGCGGACGCTTCGACACTAGGGCTCGGGGCGGTACGTTCTTACCGCTGCCCTTGTTGTACACTTAACGGATACCGATGAGGCACCTATAGGTACTGCCACGTTATCTGTGGCTATACTGCACTGCTACCTATCTAATACGCAATACCTAAAGGAACGAGTACTATCACAGTCAGATTCATTCGTGATGGATGTAGATCTGAAAATTTTCAAATGTTTGTAGAGCTTATGGGACTTAACTATGTGGTTATCAGTCCCTAAACTTACAACTTATCAACTAGCTTATACTAAAGACGGCACAAACATCCATGCCCGAGGGGGAATTCGAACCCCCGACCGCAGCTGCCGTGCAGACCATGACTGACACTGGATGTAGAGCTGATAAGGATTTAATGTCCTGTCAGCACAAGCTCTCATCGTGTTGACCTGCTTGTACACTTAACAGATACTCAAGGGGCACCGCTAGGTACTGCCACGTTATCTATGGCTATACTACACTGTTACCTATCTAATATGCATACCTAAAGGAACGAGTACTACCACAGTCAGTTTCATTCGTGATGGATGTAGATCTGAAAATGTTCAAATGTTTGTAGAGCTTATGGGACTTAACTAACGGATCATCAGTCCCTAAACTTACAAACTACTTATCAACTATCTTATACTAAAGATGGCACAAACATCCATGCCCGAGGGGGGATTCGAACCCCAGACCGAATCGGCTGTGCAGACCATGACTGACACTGGATGTAGAGCTGAATAGGATTTAATGTCCTGTCGGTACAAGCTATCATCGTGTTGGTAACAATACGGAAAGAAATCAGTCGAGTTCTTCATAGAAACCATGTCAACATTTGCTGGAGCGATCTAGGCAAAGTCTAAAATCGTAACAGTTGGCTCAGTGTCAAAGTCATCTTCAACATGAAGATCGAAAAGATATGTATATTTTTAAACCACGTTTTTTGGAGCATTGAGAATGGTCGCCCAGTGACCGAATTCTAGATATGCAACAACGAATAAATATTTGCGACTGATTGCAGTTCAACATAAACATTTTACAACACGGTTGCTGGAATCAAATCTTGATGGCTGGAGGAGGATGCGACCCCCATTCTCCTAAATATGACTCCAATTTGGTAACCCTACATCACATAAGTCAGTAAATTTATATGGAACTTATCGTGTTGTACGAATGTTACATGATGGACACTACATTCACAGGAAAAATGAGGATGATTTCAGTATTGAGTGTTGCTGTCATTACTTGCATCACCTGTTGATTCACTCTTCGACCTTTTTGGTAACAATGGGGAAGGAAAACAGTCATGTCCTTCATAGGAACCATTTCAGCATCTGCCTGGGGGATCTAGGCGAATCACGGAAAAACTAATTCTGTAAAACCGTAACAGCTGGCTCAGTGCCAAAGTTATCTTCAACATGAAGATCGAAAAGATTTGTATTTTTTTAAACAACGTTTTTGAAGCACTGACAATTGTCGCCCAGAATTCTAGATATGTATCAACATTAAATATTCGCCCAGAATTCTAGATATGTAACAACATTAAATATTTGCGACTGATTGCAGTTCAACATAAACATTTTACAACACGGTTGCTGAGCAGAAAATGGAATAAAATCTTGGTGGCTGGAGGAGGATGCGAACCCCATTCTCCCGAATACGACTCCAGTTTGGTAACCGCTACATCACGTAAGTCGGTAAATTTATATGGAACTTAACGTGTTGTACAAATGTTACATGATGGACACTACATTTGCGTGAAAAATTAGTATGATGTCAGCATTGAGAGTTGCTGTCATTACTTGCATCACCTGTTGATTCACTCTTCGACCTTTTTGGTAACAATGGGGAAGGAAAACAGTCATGTCCTTCATAGGAACCATTTCAGCATCTGCCTGGGGGATCTAGGCGAATCACGGAAAAACTAATTCTGTAAAACCGTAACAGCTGGCTCAGTGTGAAAGTGTTCTTCAGCATGAAGATCGAAAAGATTTGGTTTTTTAAACCAAGTTTTTAAGCCTGGACAATGATTGCACAGTGACCGAAATATAGATGTGCAACAACAAATAAATATTTGCGAGAGACTGCAGTTCAACATTAACATTTTACAACACAGTCGCTGAGCAGTAGATGGAATCAAATCTTGTTGGCTGGAAGCGGATATGACCCCCATCCTCCCGAATACGGGTCCAGTTTGCTAACCGCTGCATCACATCAGTTGGTAAATCTATATGAAACATAACGTGTTGTACAAATGTTACATGATGAGCAGAGCAATCCCATGAAAAGTGAGAAAGATGATGATGTCAGTATTCAATCATGCTATCATTGCATGCCATAGCTATTGCAACAAGCCTCCGCATTGAGCTAAATACAAACTGCATGTATTCGTGGGATATAACAGTCCATGTTGCTTTTCCGTTACTCGTCACAGAAAAAGAGATAATTTCTTGGGGAAATTAATAATTTCATCTGGCTTCCTCCTTCCAATCAACAGGTAGCCAGTGAATGTTCTACTGTTACGACAATTACCGGCATGAGGCCTATTCCTTTTAATCAACGAATAAAAAAAGAGTAACATGGGAATTTCAGATAAGGATCATAAGTATATTCTGAAATCAAGAACTCTAAATGTGAGGTAGCGTGCAACAGTATAGAATACCGATAAAACACAACAGCTGGAACACGTCTTGCTTCAGGTCAAGACAGTAGAGAAGAACATCAGTGAATCTGAGAAGTCTATCAGCTCGTCCAACCGTCATTGAGAGAGAGAGTGTATGTGGAGTGGTAAATGAACAGCAGAGCCCAGGCAGGGGCAGTACATAAAATCGTTGCACAAACCGTTATATTTCGATAACGGTGATATTTTGCCAAGAAACGGCTCTTGTCGGGATCCTGAAATCCTTGTCTTATATCCAGAAGAGGGAATGAGCCAAGAGACCTTCCTGCAAATTTCTGCACAGGAGATTTTCATTGGCCTAAACTATCAAAGTAAGTAACTTAGAACGATAGAATCTCTCTCGGTGGTTTTATTACCGTCCGTTTAGCTCAGTGGTGTGTTTCCGCTGGCAAAAATAGACACTTGTAGTCAATCTGCTCACAGCTAGCGTTGGGGTGCGTTCCAGCCCGCAATAACCGGTCTCTTTGCTCTGAGGTCGGGGGACCTGTTGTGGAGGCAACTTTGCAGGGTAGGAGTGACACACTGGTGGTCCTCCACCAAGAAGCCTTGACCCACTATTCAAATTAACGGCTCCAACAACCGTTGTAGCTGTTTGCTATATTGCCATACTCCGATTCCACGAGACGATGGTCCTCTGCAAAAGCAAACCAAGAGTTATTTTAGATTGCCAGAGAAAATTAATTTGATAGAGTTGAATTAACGTACAATTTCACCTACTTTTTGAATTGTATTTCGGCCCACCGTGGTGATGTACCAAGCGGTTCATAATTTTGCAGATAGAATTCATCATCAGAATAGTAAGAATTATATAGATTTGTGGTTAATTCCGCCTTATGCCACAAACAAACAAGCAGCAAAACCACAGCTCAAACATGACAGGCTGTCAAAACTTGTCATTCCACAATTAATGCACATGCAAATCCTGCGAATGACACAATAAAATAAACACCGGAAACCAACGAAATATGGCACAATAAGTGCGGAAACTAGTTTGGGTATTAAAATAAAATAAAAAATAAAATAAAAAAGGTGTCCTGCATAAGGCGGAATCAACCACAAATCTAATACTGCAAGCACGGAAGACACAAGAGCTGCACCATCACAAGATGATAAGAATTATATAATTAAGACACTACTTTCTGTAAGGATGGTCCATGTGGTGCGTTTCCTCCGCGGGCTCTATCTAGGTAGGCAGCACAATATCTCAATGCCAAATGTTTACACGCACTGCAAAATTTGATCTGATGTAACAACGGGTGGTGTGGTCCGGGCCATCCCTTCCCTAATCATCCAACAAACGTTTTCGAGAGGCCAGACATTCAAGAACAGGAAGGTAAAGGCGCAAATGTAGTCTGATGGTAAAACATAAGGCAAGAAGGAAGATCACGGTTTAACTCACGCTGACATCGTCGTCATTACAGAAACAGGACAAGCTCTGATTGTTTTAATAGGCATGGGAAAGTAAATAGTTAGTGCCCTTTGAAAGGAACCATCCCGCCATTTCCCTAAATCTGGATGGTCGAAGGCGGATTTTACCCCCTCCTCGCCAATTCTAGCCAAGTGTGTTACACCTACTAGCACCTCTCTCGGTAAGGAAGAAGTCTTGACCGCTGTGTGCCACATGCAGTCGATCACTATCGTGTTGGCATGTGGCCGTAGGCACGAATGCGAAGGAATGCGAGGGCGATAAGCTCTGACACTTCAGGTACGTAACGCTGGGTGTTTACTGTGGCGCCAGTGTGTACTAGGAGGATGAGCGAGGTAACCCTAGTACTTGTCTGAAAACGTGTGTTCGATGATTGCCGAACAACGTGCCCGGAGTACACCACGCACTTCTACACCAACTCAACTCTGACCATGTGTGGAAGCAGCGTGGGCTGCTAAGCCACAACAACAGATATAGAGTCTCTTTGTATCAATACCGAATCGTCTACCATCCATTATACATAGCAGTGGAGGCAACACTCCATACTTGTTTCATCTTCTTCCTTCGATTTGCTGAAATAGGGCAGCCAGAGAGAGATTTAGTAACCTTTTACAGTCCTTGAGAGAGCTTATAACGTGGTTAGTGAACTCATGGCATAGAGAGTGGGACAATTCTAAGAAGGCACCTTAGATATATGAATTTTTCTTTAATATTAGTGCGCGGTCATGGATGAAACACGTTAATCCCAACCGGGCATGGTGCATTTCTTAACCGACCAGGGGACTTATATACTTACTTGCTGCGTTATAATCTCGGATAAAAGGGTAGTTGTACCTGTTCACAAAGAGAAGTACCCATAACATGTACTTCTCTATTGCGACACGTAGTCGTAGGAAGTCCGAATAGCGCGGATATTCGACGAAATACCAGAATCACAAATCGTACCTTGTGGTCTAATCTGAATGACCGTGCAGAATATCCATAGCACTGCATAAAGAGTGCTTGCTGTATTTTAACTGGGAATAGGCACTGTAATAAATTTTAAAAAGCTAATTGACTCCTAGGATGGTAGATCGGCAGCTGAACTTGACTATATATTATTAAATTATTAGGACATAGGTTAGACGTTAGATGTTAACAAGCTCTGAGGAATACCTATTCAGAACGTTTTAACGAGGAATACTTCGGAAAATAATTTAAAAAGGAGCTACAATTATGACAATAATTGAATATCAAGATAAAGTTTTTTTTAATCCTAATCAAAAGTAAAAAAAATGCCTGGGCATGGATACGTCTTAAGCAAGATGAACGCAAGAAATAGAAGTATATTTGACTGAAAAGAAACAGGAGAAAGATTAGAAGGAAGATCACATGTGCGACGGCGTCCGAGGATGTAGAAGAATGGAGTGAAATGGTTGAGGAGGCGAAGACTCACGTAGGACATTAAAGGTACAACAAGAAGAATAGAGGCTGGCCTACGTCTGGTGTTAAATTTCCGTTCACGTGAACGATCTTCTCTTGTGGACAATATTGAAGTGCCAAGAGGGATGGGGCAGTTGTGCATTTTTGATAGGAAACTGAGAGAAAATCATTACGAACGCGTACCGCAAGTGACATGTTTCTTTCTTTGAAAGGAAAAGTCGGATATCCTCCAGCATGTCGAGCTTTTGCTATTATGACCATTTTATCGCCTATGACGTAAACCCAACGCCAGCCACATAACTATACATAAAGTAGCTTTCCAGATTCTAAACGCTACTTATTACATCAAACACCTCTGAAGTCACTGCATGACAGTATCAGATGTGCAGATGTAATAGTAAGAAGGTAAAATAAGAAGGTTTGCTATTTCACTATAAAGGAGTTCTCACTTGCGTGCCCCTGTTTACATCAATCGTTTCGTGGTCCCTATTAGCAAAGACCTAACATTAAGAAAGGTACTTTGATATTATGAAAATAAACCAATGCTTCTGTTTCAGAACGGCAATCAAAAATAGGTTATAGAAAAATGTAAATACGATGAATGTAACTGATGAGAAACCTTATGAACAACAGAAATTCTTCAGTTAACAGATATAACATGGAAGTACAAAACCAGTTACTAGAAGACAGGAATACGACAGTGTAAATAATTCAGGAATGATATACAATCTCACTGTCGAAACACATAAGAGAGATAGCAAGATTAAATGCATAGTCTCTACATGGAGGAGACTTTGATGATGATCTGACAGAAAGAGAATTTTACAGATTTCTGAAAGACGTAAAATAAGGCTGAGGAGATACAGAGCATTCCATAGACATTTATAAAGTTATTGGTGAAAGTGGCAACCACTTTGATGTGAAGCAATTACAAGAAAGGAGACGTAGCATTAGACACTAGCTTCACTGCTCACACTTTCATATTACTAACACGTTTTGAATGATTCGAGATGGACAAGAAAACCGGGGGGCTGTTAGATGACGATCGGTTTCTCTTTGAGAAAGGTAGTTCTTGATAATGGAATCAAGATTAAAGGAAAATCAAGACACCTTCAAAAGATTTGTTTACGTCGAAAATCGTCAGACAATATATAATCCTACAACTCTGACAAAAGTAAGAGCAAACTGTGCAGAGATACAAGTCATATACAGTATTTACAGTAATCAAGAGGGAAAATAACACTGCAACACCAAAAATATGTTCCCGGATTAAAAGGATGTAAGGCAGGTACAAAGTATTCCGACACTACTCAAATGTTGAAATGTTTGTTAAGCTTATGGGACTTAACTACGGGGTCATCAGTCCCTAAACTTACAAACTACTTATGAACTACTTACGAACTAGGACGGCACAAATATCCATGCCCGAGGGGGGATTCGAACCCCCGACCGTAGTGGCGCGCCTCAGTCACCTCGGCCACCGCGGCCGGCCCGACACTACTGTTCAATCAGTGTTCCGTAGAAGCAATTAAGGAAACAACAGAAAGGTTCAAGGATGGAAAAAAATTCAGTAAGAAAGGATATTAGTGATAGGATTCCGAGAAGTCTTTGCAGTCCTCAATGACAATAAAGAAGACTTACTGGATCTGTTAAATGGAATTAATAGTATAATGGATAATACAGCGGGAGAAAAACTAGAAAAAGGCTAAGGCTGTAAAAAGTATCATCAATTAGCATGACCTGCAACGTTCACATAGGTGAAATGGACGAAGTAATTTTGTTACCTCAAAAGCAAAATTACTCATGACGGTCGAAGCAAGGAGGGCATAAAAAGGAGACCGTCACAGGTTAATAGAGCTTTCGTTGGCAAACGTACTGGTATCAATCATTGGCCTCGAATTGATGAAAACATTTATAGAATGTGTGTTTCGAGCACCGTGTTCTTGGAGAGCAAATCATGGATAGTAGGAAACAAAAAATAGAAGAGATTCGAAGTGTTTGATATTTATCGCTAGAGAAGAATTTAGGAAATGAGGTGAACTGAAAAGGAGTTAACAGATTCTTTACAGAAACGACGATAAAAGCAACGTATGGTATACACTGACACTAAAACGGAACTGGTTTGTAGGACATGTCGGAAGACATCAGGCAACACCGGTGTGGCAACAGAGAGAGCTGTAAACGGATGAAGTTGCGATGCAAGAGGTGGGATAACGTTTTCTTCAGCTAAAAGACCAGTTTAGTGATGCGTTCAAGTAAGGATGTTTTTGTTGTTGTTATTTGCAGGTGCAGATTCTTCCCTATTTGGGAATAGTTCACACAATGGATACGTCGTAGTAGGAATTAACTATTTACCTAGCCCTCTTTCGGTGCACACACCATACACCGCTTGGTGAACTCGAAGACGGCAGCAATAGTATCGGACTTGAATATTTTGCTTACTGACTCTTAGGCCTCGTCAGGTAAGACTTCTTATTCATCTTGATGTGTCTGCTTCTCTGTACTCATGTACCGTTTCGGTTTCAATCTATTTATTCCTTTTTCATTTTCTCTTTCACATATTTATTGGTAAGCATTTTCCACCCTAAGTTGTAATGGACAGGTAGTTCATCAGTAGCACAGCACCCTCTTGGCGCTCTTTCTCCTCCCGCTAATGTTGTCGTAAATATCTCATAAGTTTACTTGAGATCCCGAGATACATTAATGGATTAACTCTCAGAGTATCTTGCAATAAAATGCAGCAAGCCAAAAAGTGCACGCACGGAACAAAATTTAATGGCGACATAGGACCTATTTCCATTTCCTGATCACGTGAGCGATGACGTGGACCGTTTTCAAACCTTAGGCGGTCGCATACTGAACAAGCAAAATCTAAGAAGTTGTCATAGAAAAAGCCTAGTGTCATCATTGTATTTATTTCTTACCAACTGTGTGATTCAACGAAAACCAGAGCAAAGAAACGAGTACTTGTATTTTAGGAAACTTTCCCCAATAGAAATAAAAAGAATTTCCACGAGTTGTTGGGAGAAATGAGGATAGAGGAGGGTGAATGTCGAAAAGTCTGGTTATGGCTCCGGATGACCCGTATAGTCGTCAAAATGGCCATGTTTTTCACCTTCGTTCGTTATTGGAGCTATTAGTGAAACGTAAATCTGATAAATGTAGACAAACCACTTGATATCGAGTACACAAACAATTAAAGTTTTATTCATTGCTGAGACAGCCATGGAATTTTGAGAGATGTCTCATTCACGTTACATCCTGCGCCCTACGCCCTACGAAACAGAGTAAAGTTCTCTCTCGGAAAACTTCGTCAATAGCAAATTCGACCGCTTGCTGTATTGATTATACTGACGGTTATATAGGCACCAGGATCAGAGGGGGTAGACAGAAATGACCTGCGAAAATTAATAATTTGTAAGTTTACTAATAATAAGTTTTCTTTTGTTAAAAACGTACTAGTTATTTTGGTATAATTATATCCCACGATAATATTCTCTGAATCGTCTGAAATTGTTGAATTTTATATTTTTGTTGGAGATTTGGCATCATCAGATTATTTTGACCTCATGTAATTTATATGCACCAAATATTTGTTCTTTCTGTGTGTTTTCCGAATAAATTCTGTCAAATAAAATATAACATGAGCTGTTAAAACTACTAGTAAATTGAATTGTTATTTGTCAAGCGTTGTTCACTTTTCCTGCATTACAGTCTTAATGCTCTAAGGATCGTGCATAGCTCTTGACTTTCTCCCTTAATCATATGGTTTCGGCTATCGCCAATCCTGTTTTCGTCGAGTAACGGCGAAAGGGTTTCGTAGAGAGTCCAACGCACAGAGAGAATTCAAGAGCTCTCCAACGGGAGGTACTGCTCTGTTTCAGGACTTTGACGAAAAGTGGACGCTAAATTTCCTTCCTTCTGTGAGTACATAAACGACAAGTTCGCTAGATAAAATCGCTAGGTTTTGTTGAGGGATAGAGAAGTAATATGTAATGCGGATTGGACTATGAAATTTTGGAGAAGGAACACAATGTCAGATAGGGATAATTTTGCAACAAAATCGTCGCTGTTCTCTTCATATCTATTACTGCTATATCGAAATTAATTCTTTTACAAAAGTCAAGGGACACTTACATTAGGATGACCTGGTAGGTAATCGAATCTCACTCCTCCCTAGATGAAATTCAGTAACTCGTGAACAGCGACTCTAGTCTAAATAATATCGTTCGGAGGACGAAGAAACAGTATACAGCCGGTGAGGTCAGAAATGCTTTGTGTAAAACACTTAGGAACGAATGTACGGTAGTTGGGACATATTTTATTTTATTTTTAGTCATATGACTGGTTTGACACGACCCACCACAAATTCGCCAACCATATCATAGTAGCACTTGCAACCCTATGTCTGCAGTTATTTTCTCCATGTATTCCGGTCAGTCTTTCCCTGCAGTTTATTTCTCTCCAGTTCCGTCTAGTAACGTGGAGGTTATTCCTTTATGTGTTAAAACGTCCTACCAATCTGTTACTTCCTCTTTTCTGCGGTGTCCATCTTATCTTTCCTTCGTTGACGCTGCCGAGAAACTCTTCGTTCATTATCTTATCAATCAACCTAATTTTCAATATTCGTGTGCAGTATCACAGTTCAAACGCTATAATTCTCCTCTGTTGCAGTTTTCCAATTCTCCATCTTTCACTTGCGCACACAAAGCTCTTTTTCAAATGTATGTTCTCAGTAATTTCTTCCTCACATTATGCCCAATGTTTGATACCAGTAGACTACTTTTGGCCATGAATGCGGTCTCAACCTGAGCGACTCTTGGTTTTTATGTCATCATTGCTCTGCCTGTCACCATTTATTTTACTTTCAAGATAGCATAATTCCTTAACTTCAACTACACCGTCATTTCTAATTTTTGTGTCATCTTTTTTGCCACTTTCATTTCGCTGCTTTCATTATTTTTATCTTTCGCGGTTTACTCTCAGCCTTTATTCTGCAGTCATCAGACCATCATTCCATGCAACAGATGCTATTCCCCTTCACATTAACTGAGGATAGCAACGCAACATCTGGTTTTATCATTGATATTCTTTTACCCTCAATTGTGTGACCATTCTAGAACATTCGTATTATTATTTCTCACAAGCCTTCTTTGGTTTATATGTTCAATAGCAGGAGTCACCTGGCTAAATGCTGCAACCCTTGCCTTTTATCCACTTATCTCCCGAATGTGAATCACTTGGCTTGAAAACCATATTATGTGGATTGGTAACTTGATTTACTAATTAGAAATTATATGAATCAGATCGAAATATTGCTACTAATAAGGAAACAATAACAGCTTTGTTTGTATTCAGTTTTATTTCATTTCTTGGGAAGGGAATTTTCGCTCGATAACCTGCTCTACATTGTTCCAAACACTCCTTTTCCGTGCTACGTATCCTGTCCCACGATATCCTTTTTGGTCTTCTTCCTAGTCCTTCATCTGTTTTCGTGGCGACAACTATATTGCGTACTTTAACCTACGACTTGCTTATTGTATAACAGACCACAGGTAACTCTTTTTTTTTTTAACTGTGTAAGACGTTGCCGTGTTTGTATAATACATAGTGTATGTATAATCCACTTCCAGCATTTATGCATTATTTTTAATTCAACTTTCTCAAGTATCTTCTTAGTGTGGATAGTCAAACCTTTTGTTAATATTTTGCTTTCAAATATTGGAGGTTTTTCTTTACAAAAAGCTTCATATTCTTACAACAGTATCCTCATTTCACAGTCACACACCCACACACACACACACGCGTAATTACATATGAAAAGTTGGCCTAATGTCAATATGAAAGATGTTATTTAGACGAATTTTACGAAGTAGAAGAAAAGATTTCGGAGGCTATGTATTCTTTGTTAAGATCCTAGAGATTCCTGGTACATTTCCGATGAGAAAACCCGTTCAAAAGTTCTTGTATTTGATTTTGATCTAGTTTAAATTGTAATTTATTTAGCAATTTATTTAGCAAAAAATGAAAATGATCCCAGAAAATAGAAAGAAAATCAACAACTGATGCATGATAGCAAATAACTTTATTTTTTTTTTATTTTTTTTTTTTTATTTTTTTTTTTTTTTTTTTTTTTTTAGCCCATGCCGTCATCATTCAAACGTCACGAATGTAGCGCATTCAAATAAATAATATCCAAGTAGCGTACAAATAGCCAATATGTACTGTATATTTGCCTTGAAACGATGGTGAAGATTGGGATAAATATGTGAAGAATTATGTAGAGTGTATATGCAACACGCAATGTAAACTTTAATACTGAGAAATGAAATACTTTAATGAAGTGAATTTGTGTGCAGGTAATAATTACTAAATTAAAGGGCAGTTAACATATGCAATAGACGCGGAACGAGTTGATGTGCTTATTTTATCTAAGTATTTTAGAATATTAAATGGTTGGACATGAAAACCAATGAGCAGAAAAACTAAAATTACAAGTATTGCCTTTACGTGAAATGAGCACTTTTTTTAGAAAATAAGTTTCAGACGTGCCTGACCAGAAAAAGTAGCATCGCTGGGTGGTACCAGTTTATACTCACGGCGACGCAGAGTGGAATATCCTCGTACAAACCATTAAAACTTCGGCTCCTGGTGGAGTAGTGGTGAAGTGTCTGAGAGGTAGTTAGCTTATAATCTGATGTAGAAGATATAATTCTGACTAATGCAAACTAGCTGCAGATTGGAAATCAATGTAGCCTATGAACTGAATATGAACGGAAGAAGTTCTTTCATTTAGAGACGTACTAAGAGACTATTTCACGGAATGTTGGCAGATGGCGATTTGAAACACGCTGAAGCATGTATAAATACCGTAATGCCCGGACACGGCAGAAATTTATAGATCCCTTGACACATGTCTAGGATTCTTATTGGCAGTATATTAATTTCAAATATGGTTAACATATACTTCCCATCTTTGACTTTGTTTATAAAAATCATACTATCTTGGAATGACTCAACAATGTGTTTCCTTCATTATTTTTCATCAGTCAGGTTAATGTTAATTTTTTAATACAAAAAAGAATGTTCAAGTCGTGTTTACACAATTAGGTCGAAATAGTGAATACACCAGGTTGTATATATACAAATATGCAAGAAAAAGAAGTGTTTGTCCACTTCCATGAAGCACTGTCGCATATTTAATTAACTATTTTTTGGAAATAAACGTGTAAAATATGTTACAAAGGAAAGTGTAATATTTTCTATAAGAAACAGAAAATAATATAATAAACTCTGGCATTTCGTTCGAAAGAATGGAAAAATTATTTGGATGCATTAACTACGAAATGAACATTTGCAATTAGAACCAGTCGATAATAACTGAAGTAACAGTGTTTGCTACATGTGTTTTGACAGACAGCAGTATACAAAACGCGGGTGTTAATTCAGTTGCTAGTGATGCTGTGTGCAATAATTTTCTCAGACGAAGGCTATCACAGGTTACTATGGCAAATAAGGCACAATTGTCGAGATTGTGGTCAGTATTAAAAACCTACAGAATAACTAACGACGCTCATATCAATTATGGTTGTTGTGGTCTTCAGTCCGGAGATTGGTTTGATACAGCTCTCGACCTGACTCTGTCATGAGAAAGTCTATTCATCGCCTCATAAGAGTGGTAACCTACATCAATTTGAATCTGCTTACTGTATTCATGTCTTGGTATCCCTCTGCGATTTTTAACCAACACACTCCTTCACATCTAAGAATGTGTCCAACTACTCGATCTCTTATTTTAGTCAAGGTATGCCAGAAATTCCTTTTCTTCACAATTCTGTTCAGTACCTCCTCATTAATTACGCGATCCACCAACCTAATCTTCAGTATTCTTCTGTAACACTGTTTATCGTCCAAGTTTCACTCCCGTACAAGGCAACACTCCACACAAATGCCTTCATAAAGGACTTCCTCGCACTTAAATTAAAATTCGATGTTAACAAATTTCTCTTTTACAAAAACGCTTTACTTCCCATTGCCATTCTGCGTTTTATATCGTCTGTACTGCGACCATCATATGTTATTTTACTGCCCAAGTAACAATACTCATCTGCAACCTTTAGTGTTTAGTTAGCTAATCTAATTCCTTCAGCATTGCCTGATTTTCTTAGTCTGCACTCCATTACCCTTGTTTCGCTCTTGTTAAATGTTAATGTTATATGCACCTTTCAACACACTGTCCATTTCGTTCAAGTACTGTTCCAGGTTCTTTGCTATCTCTGTTAGAATTGCAATATCATCGGCAAAACGCAATGTTTTAAAAAAATGTACAAATGTTTGTAGAACTTCTGGGACTTAACTACGGGGTCATCAGTCCCTAAGCTTACAAACTACTTATGAACTACCTAAGACTAATGACGGCACAAATATCCATGCCCGAGGGGGGATTCGAACCCCCGGCCGTAGTGGCCGTGCAGACCGTGACTGGAGCGCCTCAGTCTCCTCGGCCACCGCGGCCGGCGCAATGTTTTTATTTCTTCACCCTGAACTCTTCTCCAAATCTCTCCTTGCTTTCCTTTATAACATGCTCAATGTACAAATTGAATAACGTCGGGGAAAGGCAACAACCCTGTCCTACGCCCTTCCCAACCTCTGCCTCCCTTTCATTCCCTTCATCTCTGATAATTGCTTTCTGGTTTTTGTACAAGTTGTAAATAACTTTCCGTTCCCTTTATTTTACTCCAGCTGATTTCAGAATTTGAAACAGTTTATTCCAATCTAAATTGTCAAAGGCTTCCTCTAAATCTACAAAACCTAGAAATATAAGTTTGCCTGTCCTTAATCTATCATCTAAGACAAGCTGTAAAGTGAGTATTGCCTTCCGTGTTCCTACATTTTCCTGAATCTAAACTGATCTTCCCCGAGATCGACTTCTACCAGCTTTTCCATCCTTCTGTAAATAATTAGTGTTAACATCTTGCAACCATGACTTATTAAACAAATGGTTCTGAAATTTTCACACCTGTCTGCGCCTGCTCTCTTTGGAATGGGAATTATTACATTTTTCTTAAAGTCTGATGGTATTTCCCCTGCCTCATGCGCCTTTCGCACCAGGGTAAATAATTTTGTCATGGCTAGCTCTCCCAGAGACTTCCGTAATTCTGAGGGAATGTCGTCCACTCCAGGAGCCTTGTTTCGACTTAGGTCTTTAAGTGCCCTGTCAAATTATTCTCTCAGTATAGTATCTTCTACTTCATTTTCATCTACTTCCTCTTCCCTTCCTATAATATTGTCTCGAAGTTCATTTCCTTTGTAGAGCCCCTATATATACTATTTTCACCTTTCAGCTTTCCTTTCTTTGCTGAGAACTGGTTTTCCTTCTTCATATGCATAATGCTGTTTTTCTTGACTCCAATGTCTCTTTTCCTGGAGGCGGTATCAATTTTCACCTATTTATACATTTTTCTGCAGACTTGCATTTGCCTTCTAGACACTCCTGCTTAGCTATTTTGCATTTACTATCAATCTCATTTCTTAGTCATTTGTAGTCCATTTTGCCTGTTTCATTTACTGCATTTTTGTATTTTCTCCTTTCATCAATTAAATGTAGTCTTTTCTGTGATGTCTAAGGATTTTTGTAGGTCTTGCCTTTCTACCTATATTGTCCTCTGCTGCCTTAACTATTTCATCTCTCAATGCTACCCATTCCACTTCTACTGTTTCATTTCCGTTCCCCCTTTCTGTCAATTGTTGCCTAAAGCTCACTCTGAAATTCTCAAGAACTTCAGGTTCCTTCGATTTATCCAGGTCCCATCTCCTTATTTTCCTACCTTTTTGCAGTTTTTCACTTTTAGCCAACAGTTCATGACCAACAAGTTATGGTGAGATTCTATATCTGCTCCTGGGTATGATTTACAGTTTGAAACCTCGTTTCGAAATCTATGTGTTACCATCATAAAATCGATCTGGCACCTTCCGGTGACTCCTGCTCTATTCTTTCGTGATTATTAAACCAGGTGTTAGTTGTGATTAAATTATGTTCTTTGCAGAATTCTACCAAGCGGCTTCCTCTTTCATTTCTTTTTCCCTGTCTATATTTATCTACTATTTTTCCTTCTCTTCCATTTCCTACTACAGAATTCCAGTCTCCCATCACAATTACGTTTTTCTCTCTCTTAACTGTGTGAATAATTCCCGTTACCTCCTCATACAGTTTTTCGATGTCCTCATCTTCGGAAGAGCTAGTTGTCATATAAATCTGTATTGTTGTGGTCGGTGTGGTCTTTGTATCTTCCTTAACTACGATAATGCGATCATGGCACTGGTCAAAGTACTTTACCCGCTTTCATATTTTCTTATTCATGATTAGAGTTACGCCTGTAATACCCCAACTGATTTTTTATTTATAACCCTGTACTTACCTGACCAGGAATCCTGCTCCTATTTCCACCGAGCTTCTCTAATCCCCACTATATATAACTTCAAGCTATCCATTTCTCTTTTCAAAATTTTCTAACCTCCCTACACGATTAAGGGATCTAACATTCCACGCTCCGATCCGTAGAAAATCGGTGTTGTCTTTCCTGATGACCACATCCTCCTGCGTATTCCCCGCCCGGAGATCCGAATGGCGGACTATTTTATCTCCGGAATATTTTACTCAAGAAGATATTCCTACAGTAGCTCTCCATGTCGTCGGGAAACGTAACGACTGTAGTTTCGCCTTGCTTTCAGCCGTTCGCAGTAACTGTGTGGCAAAGCCATACTAGGTGATGTTACAAGGTCAATTCAACTAATCATCCAGACTGTTGCCTCTGCTGTACCGAAAATGCTGCTGCCCCTCTTCATGAACGTTTGTCTGGCCTCTCCACAGCTGTGGTTGCACCTCTGGTACGGCTATCTGCATCCTTAACGAACGCCAGTCACGCCACCTCGGCAATGTCTGTGGTTG
Organism: Locusta migratoria; assembly: GCA_026315105.1. Taxonomy (NCBI): domain Eukaryota; kingdom Metazoa; phylum Arthropoda; class Insecta; order Orthoptera; family Acrididae; genus Locusta; species Locusta migratoria. Next base: position 279,500,662 of record CM048744.1, read on the forward strand.
ATTTTAATATGATATCATAGCAGTAAAAGGTATTAAACAGAAGGAAGAAAAGAAAACCTTTCCCTCTATAGGCCATAGTGTGTAAAGTTCTCTTATGTCACAGACATATTGAAGAAAGCAATCGCGCTGGAAGAATGGGCATAACAATGAGAGCCTTATACTCGAGAGTTAAAACAACACTGTGTCATTTATATTTTAAAGACTGTATTCAGTTTAGGGGTGCTACTAGGTTCAACAGAGAAGAAAATATCACAAAAACTTTGTGTTGATGCTAAGAGAATATGAAAACGTCGATAGAATGATAAGATAAAAATGTCCTTAGCTGGACTACAAAGTTTTCGAAGGTGACTTGTTTATATATTATGACTGACGATGAACTGCAACAAGCAAATGTCGAACCAGCTACTTAACTCCTCATTCCACATTACTCTGAAAACTTTGGTCGGTATACAATATCTTTGTATTTAACCCTTCATACTCAGCATCGCCCTCTCACTGTTACTGCCTGCTTGTATCTTCCTTCATCGGTCCCATTTTTCTCACGTTTGTTTTTTAGCCTAGCTTTCTCTCCCTCTGTCAATACCTTCATGATTTTCTCTCAATCTTTTCTTTCCACCTTCTATGCCACTTCCACTACTACCACTCTTTTTCGCTCCATAAATCACTATCTCTTTTTTTCTTTGCTGTCGTTCTCTTCAGTCACGTATTTTGCGTCTATTCTCATGATCTTCAGAATTGTCGACCCTGGGTTCTGAACAGTAACCTTGGTATCTTTAAAACGTGTTTAGGAAATGGAGGAAAGTGGTCATATTTTTTCGTGTTGGTATTCGCTGATTGCATGAGTCCAAACTTCTAAACTTCTGCACTTCTCCAATCACTTCTCCTTCTGAGTTATCTCCTCTCACCTTTAATCCTACTTCTACCAGCACTACCCATGTCTCTATTATTGCCACAACTACTCTATCCCACCGCCAATGTCTGTTCTGTTCAAATGTTCAAATGTTTATTAAGCTTATGGGACTTAACTACGGGGTCATCAGTCCCTAATGTCTGTTCTCTCTTTCATTCATGCTGGTACTGTCTTCTGTCTCTTCCAATATCAATCTCCCTGCTACTCTGTTCCAGCACCAATCACGCGGATATGTTGGCATTCCAAAATTTTTGCTGAGGAAGGAATAACGAATCACATTCGACATTTTTCTGTCACAGTATTTTATACTTCCACTTTCTGAAGTACATAAGGTCACTTTTTCAGCAGGTAGATGTCTTTTCCGATTTCAGCAGGTACTGTAGATCAGTAAAGTACTGACTTGGGCACATTTACATACTTTGACATATAACTAAAAAAATTGTACTCATAATACAAGGTGAACTTAGAATCGTATTCCCTCACACGCAAGACCAGTTTCCCCTTTTTTACATGTAGATGCACAGTATTTTATGCGACACTTGAAGCATACCAATCGACTGTTTTGTAGACTTCGCGAGCACACGTCGTTACACCATGGACTGATTAACTAGCGAAGATATCCCTTATAGATGTTATGTATAACGTATTATTGGTGATAAATAGGTACTAAAATAGTTTTATGAGCTCACTGCACTTTTGCTGACTAAAGAACCCTTGCGATGGATTCAGTATATCAGCTGAAACGACATTCATATTTATTAGCAAAAGTACCGCAAATGATTTTTCATGTTAAGGAAACACATTAATTGATTTTACGATTTTTCACTAACAGGAATTTTATAAGTTGCCACACCCTGAACTGAAAGTGTTTTAAGACGAAAATTATATGTCTTCAGGTGTATTTGATAATGAATATAGATTTTAGACCATGGCAAAATAGTATTCCTAGTTAATTTCCTAAAGAATGTGCAAGTAAGACATTCATATTCATGTGGTTATTTATTTAGATACTTGCGACTCAAAGTGCAAAAGCGGCTTTTCCTCGACAGATTTTTCGAATTATCTAAGAAAATGTTCCTAAGATGATATGGCAAAATTTAGACGATATCAGTTAACTGGATACAAATTTCAGAATTGGTCATTCTCATTATTGTTACTCTTCATACCGAATACTCCTGGTTTTTCGGGTTTTCTTAGGAGGCAACTAGGAACAAAAGCGGCTTTTCCTCGACAGATTTTTCGAATTATCTAAGAAAATGTTCCTAAGATGATATGGCAAAATTTAGACGATATCAGTTAACTGGATACAAATTTCAGAATTGGTCATTCTCATTATTGTTACTCTTCATACCGAATACTCCTGGTTTTTCGGGTTTTCTTAGGAGGCAACTAGGAACAAATGTTACTACTGTAAGGTGTTTCCAGTCCACTATTGTCCACAAATAATGCAAATAATCAACCAATTTGCCCAATTTTTCGGAGCTGGATAAAGTCTGCAATGTTTAAATTTTGACCTTCTACTTTAGGATAATTGCTATAGGCCTATTGTTCCGATAGGTATACAATTGGACGCTAGTTTCAAAGCTATCCGAAATACCTGACTCCTTATTCCAGTGATCAACAGCACAGCAGATATGGCACTTTGAAGACTCACACTTTCTCGAACAATAAGTTACCGTACACTTTCGCGAGCCGACCGATTGTTTATACACTCAATCACTTTAGACCACAACTGTTTTCAGAGATATAATTTCAGTGATGATATTACTTGAGCAGTTTCAAAAGCGAAATATTAGTTATCAAATTTTTGGCACGGCTACAGAAGAATTACTTACACGCGTGTGTCCATCACATGGGTGAACCAAGAAATGCATAATGGTATTGTTGCAGATGACGAAAGTTTTACAAACTTTGAGCAGATGCTTCCTCAGTCATGAAAAAACTGCCGTATGAAGGTTTATAGAATATTTGTAGTAGAAGTTTACATTATCAAATTAGGCATTGTGAGTTCCACAGCATACGGTACTTTAAAAGACAGCAAGAAATTTTGTTACTAATTGCTCAAGGTATATATTGTGTAGGGGTCCAGTTATCAGACGAGGAATCATACAATAATGTGAAATTGGTCTGTTTCTTATGACTCATTCCGAGGAACAGTGCGTCTGTAAAATAACCGCAACGAAGCCTAAATATATGGGAATAGCGACTAGCTTCATCCAACGCAAAGTATTGGCACTGGTGATTATGGGCTCTACGATTGGTAAAATGAAGCGCATTCATTACTCTGTCGTTACTATAAATTGGGTGATGGCACTGTGAACTTTGTGTCTTATTTAGTTTTGAGTGTTGAATGTGGTTACTGCTGCAATTTTCAGAACTGGTTTATACTTTCAAAAGTAAGAAATAGTGTTATCTTACTCGTCTTAATATATATGTATTGTAATATGGACTTTCGAAATGAGAAAATTCCATTAAATCATGCCGGTTTCTGTTCCCGCCATGTCACAATGTAAAATGTTAATCGGAACTTCAATGTGGAATTTTCACCATAAAACTCTCAGATGGTACGAGCCATGTAGGTAAAATATTATTATTATTTTAGGCTAATTTTCGGTGCTAAGTCTACTACGGTCGGGGGTTCGAATCCCCCCTCGGGCATGGATATTTGTGCCGTCCTAGTTCGTAAGTAGTTCATAAGTAGTTTGTAAGTTTAGGGACTGATAACCCCGTAGTTAAGTCCCATAGACTATACAAATATTTGAACATTTTGGTGCTAAGTCTCAAGAAGTAGCGTGGCTTTGAGGTCGATAGATGTGGACCGAGACACCTAGGAATGAGATGGTTTATGTTACAATAGAAGGTGAAATGACCGAAATGGCTACTGCCGAACCTTATAATTATATTTACTGGAGTTACACTGCAAATCAGAAAAAAATCGTTATAGGGAATCTGTTGACAGTTGTGACATATCAGACTTGGATTTTAAAAGCAACATTTGTACAAAGCTAGGAATAATGTATTGTAGCGTGCAGGGGAAATTTGGTTCACAGGTAGATTCCAATAGTTAACACTGAGTTTCATACGTTGCTTACAGACCTAACAGAAATTATGTCGCTTAATTAACATAACAAAAGGGCAGGTAAAGATTTCTATCAAAACATATAGAAGTATATAGAACAGCCTCATGGAAAAGGAAGTTCAGTGCAGTGTGTCACGTACAGACTAAAACAAATTGAAAGGTTTTGAGCCAAATGGTTTTCATTATATTGTTATGTCAATTTACATAATAGTTAAGTTGCTTGCGAACACAAAACACTTTTTTATTCAGAAATTCTGTCTTTCATTTTATGAATCAAATGCATAGGCGTACGCACCGCCTTTCCACTATATAAAAGTAGAATAAAATTTTATGAATTCGTTATCAGAGATTAATCAAAATTTATGCACCGCTACTCAAGAAGATACTACGAGAAGATTATAATAAACACTGTGAAATCAAACTGTGAAATATTCTGTCATTGATTTCAGTTCTATAATGCGGAGAATTTCCTTACAAGTTTCTAATAACATTAACAGTTATTATTTCGTCTGGAACAGTGGTCACGTTATAGTTTTTCAACAGGCTACCTCTTAGAAAACTTGCGTTGCTAAGGCCCGCAGTTGACTTTCGCCAATAATCTTTGCGTTCGTCCCAATATCCTCATATATGGCTTAAATTCTGTAGGTTACCCCTCTAATAGAAACAATATCGATGAAATTTAAAAGGTAATCCGTAGTGTTCTTCTTATTACTTCCAAAGTAGACACTACGTTGGATATTCTTCACGAATACTTCAACAACAATTCTAACCTAACTATTGTATTTCAGTATCTACGACAAACTTAGCTGTCATTTCTGATTACAATGAAATTATACATTTCGAAGGAGAAACTACATTCAGGTTTTAAGAATTATTAAAGACCGGTTTCGAAAGCAAACCATCACGGTCAACAAAGAATATATTTTTGCATTGTAAAAATATTAAGCAGTAGAAGAAAAATAATTAGTAGTAGGTGACAATATCGAAAAATTTGTTGGTTGCATGTGGAGTCCTGTTAATGTTGAGACTATATTTAACTAGTTCAAAATGTTACGTTTCGAAAATTAGGTCTTGATTTTCTACCAGACATAAGCAATGCAGTAAATGTTAATGCATTACTTCTTACGAATTCATTTCCATTATTTCGGTCCTTTGAGGAAATGTGACAAGGATTTTACACGACAATGTTGATAGTTTGGTTGTTACGTCTAGGAAGTAGGGAGCTACTCATCCAGTTAAACAAGAGATCAAGTATTGGAACTAATTTATTCCGCTTCTCAGAGGATGCGTTTTGCTCTTTAAATTACGTTGTCGAATAGTAGACGTTTTGGCTACAGTAACAGAAGCTACCCTCACCGTTTAGCGTACAAGGAATAACAATTTTATTCATGTTCCGGAAAATGCAGTCTAACCACCATTGGTTAGAGTCCTAAAATAGAGTTATCCGTGATCTCCACATTTTGTAGGGCCAATACTGAGTAATTTTTTTCGTTCACCTACTCTACTTTGTCGTATTACGAGGGTGGGTCAATTATTATCCGCAATTTAGTTATATTTTTGTTTATGTTGGTGGTGCCGGCCGTGGTGGCCGAGGGGACTGAGGCGCTCCAGTCACGATCTGCACGGTCACTACAGTCGGGGGTTCGAATCTCCCCTCGGGCATGGATATTTGTGCCGTCTTTAGGATTAGCTAGTTCATAAGTAGTTTGTAACTTTAGCGACTGATGACCCCGTAGTTAAGTCCCATAGACTCTACAAACATTTTAAATTTGAATTATGTTGGTAGTACTGTCGTTTTACGTTGGTGACGCATGCTTTGTTTATTTGTTGTTATATCTTTGCAATTTTCAAAGCTACGTTAGTTTCATTGTCGCTGCCGTGCTGTTAATCATGGCTGCTCCGCTGTCTATTTTCACCAAAGAAGAGCAACGCTCAGTGATACATTTTTTGTGGGCGGATGGTATATCAGGGGCCGAAATTCATAGAAGACTTTCAATACAGTACGGGAGCAATGTTTGCCACAACGACGTGTGTACGAGTGGTTTGAAAAATTCCAAAATGGTCGCACGAGTGTTAAGCACGATGAAGAAACCGGACGACTGTTTACCGCCACAAATGAAGAAACCATTGAGCGATCACGTTAAATGATTCTCTTAGGCAGACAATTAACTATTGATGAAGTGACTCATCGTCGTCAAATTAGTCACGGTTCTGCCTACGAAATTATTCGCAACAGACTTGGGTTTCGTAAAGTCTGTGCAAGATGGGTCCAAAAACAACTCGCACAGTTGCAGAAGCAAACGCGCCTCGACATCTGCAAAAAACATTTGGATCGCTATAGTAACGAAAGGGTCAACTTCTTAGACAGAATAATTACTGGTGAAGAAACATGGATCCATCATTACGAGCCGGAGAGTAAACGGCAGAGTATGGAATGGAAACATCGAAATTCGCCGTGCAAGAAAAAGTTCAAGACCCAACCGTCCGCAGGAAAACTGATGCTTGCGGTTTTTTAAGATGCATGAAAATTCTGTACTGCAACATTATGGTGAAAGGGACACAACGATAAACAGTGTACGTTACAGTAAGATGCTTACTGACAGGCTAAAGCCTGCAATTCGAAGCAAACGCCGAGCATTGCTGTCAGACGTGTTGTGTTGTTGCATGACAATGCCCGTCCGCATACTGCTGTCCACACTGCTGAAACGCTCCAGAAACTCAAATTCTAAGTACGGAATCCTCTTCCATATAGTCCCGATCTTGCCCCTTCTGACTATCACTTGTTTGGTCCACTCAAACAGGCATTAAGGGCCCTTCAATTTGACTCGGACGAAGCAGTGAAGGAAGCGGTGCATTCCAGGCTCGCAGCTCAACCGAAAACCTTTTATGAGGCATAAGGCAGCTTGTAGAGCGATGGACGAAGTGCATGGAAAAGCAAGGAGACTATGTCGAAAAATGATGTTCTTGTAAGTTTCGTATTTTGTTACAATAAAATTTTATAGCTACTTTGCGGATAATAATTGATTTACCCTCGTACATGAGATAACTTTTGATCCAAAGAAAAACGGACGCCGATGCCCATTATGCCCATTCCTAAACACTAGTTGAAAATAAAATGTAATTTTGTCATTAATCTATGAAGAAAAGTGTTCTCAAGCACTTATTGTCTTTTGTTCCTTTGTCTATGACAAGTGACAACTGACAATGCCGCGGTGGAATGGCCGAGTGGTATAAGGTGCCTTGCTACGAAGCGATCAGTTGCTCCCCGTCGGTTTGAGTCCTCCAGTGGGCATGGGTGTGTGTGTGTGTGTGTCGTCATTAGGTTAGTTAAAGTAGTTTATCTTCTTGCAATGATAAAACTTTAGCCTTCAGTTTTACTTCCATGTTTAGGTAATGAGCAAATGTGAGTAGCATACTGTCTTGTATAATAAAATGCGTGTTTTACTTAACAGTCCTCTGAAGTAGCTTTCTTCATAATAAATGAATATTCTATTGCGAAGCTTCTTCGCCAGAAAAATGAACAGTTACATTTTCAGAGATTCAAACAGACTTAAAATAGACATCATAGTCTGTAGATCGCTATCTTAAGCACTTCCTAAATGCAGTGTAAATATCTCAGCTATTTGAAAAGTAAGAGCTATAATCGAAGATATGTCGGTGCACTGTGTGAACTTATAGTGGTCTTAACGATTGCTAGTGAGCTGCGGGCTGTGTATCGTAACATTCTCATTTTGCATCTTCCATATTCTACTATAGACTATATTTTGTGGAACAAATTATTTATTTATTCCTTGTTTCACACTGTTTCGGAAAACATTTGAAGGTTACAGTTTGTAACTTCACAGTGATTAACTACGACGAAGTTTTCGTACATTCATTTTAGCTTATCATTTCTCATCTACAGATGTTCTTCCCTAAAATCAATTTGACATATGTTGTCTCACATTCATGCAGTAAAGCACTATTTTGTTACATTTCAACATATTATCTACAGTACTTAATTTTCCCTTTGTTATTCACCAGAGAAGGATCTGGTTTCATGAAGCTACGCCCAAAAGTATGATTTGCACGTATTAATAACTAATAACTTTGCCCTTTGCAGTGTTTTATAGTATTTGTAGTCTCCAGAAAATGCAAAGGTAAATTACAACCGGAAATTTTCATGTGAATTATATAATTACAAATTAGTTATCTAGGGTCGGAGAGTGACACATCTCTGCCAACTAAAAAAAGCTTTTAGTAACGATTATCAAAGAGCGTATTTCTGCAGTGTAAGTAAACATGTTTTTTTTTTTTTTTTTTTTTTTTTTTTTTTTTTTTTTTTTTTTTTTAGAAGATGGCGGTAATCAGTCACACATATTTCCACATATTGTCGAAGATCTAGATTACGATCACGGAATGATCATTATTAATGCTTAAAATATAGATTAAGACATAAGACGATACTGAATCTTCATGTTTAAGACAAAGTTCAACAAGAATATTTATTACCATTACACGCCTTAATCTACGTTTGAAGCGTTGCCGAAGGTTACGCAGTGACTTAATTCTATATCTGACTGAAAATATTTTAAATATTTTTGTGAGATTGCTGTTCTGATAATTTTACAACAACCGCTGAGCTCCGTAGTTTCAATATGGAGTAAAACTTGATTGACTGGCTTTCTTCTACGGCCAACTTCATATTATAATAATAGCGTCTTTATTTGCTATTAAATCTATGGAGCTCTCCTCCATATTTATTGTAGAGCGTAATTCGACAAGATGTTAGTGTTATTGAATGCCCCAAGAACGATCCAATTCAGTATTTACAGATTTATTTCAAAGCAAATAACGTTAGATGTTATTGGGATGTAGCTAATATTATAACTGAAAGCAATATCGGAGACGTTTTCCTAAGCTTAAGCCAGGACACTAATTACAATCATTCAAGATTTTTATCACCCCAATGCAGTTTCTGCTAGGTTGCTTATTGTTTTTACGGTAGTTCAGTTTTGTACAACTGCTTAGTAGTTCCATATTGAAATAAAGCGCAGCAAGAACCTAATGATGTAATAGTGAATAATATTCAGAGTTTCATTTGACCGAGAGCCTCCCAGAACTTCGGCCTTAGAACGGCGAGCGTGTCGGAGAAAACAAACCTATATAATGCGTCTAGTAAGCTCAATATTTATGAAATTGTCACTAAAACTTGAAAAGGATGCACTTCAACAATCGTTTTATAAACAACGTAGCGATGTGGACAGATTTCCTTAGATGTTTCTTATAGTTGTCAACGTTTGTACTTAGCTGTGTAGGAAACTTTTCAGATAGAACCGTTTCTTATACTAGAAGTCAGTTCCAACAGCCCAGATTTGTGCTGAGTCGTTACACTATTTGTGTAATATTTTGGAAAGCCCGCTTCAAGGACATACGTCCAAAATTGATTTTATAGTGTTCGAAAATGTTCACATATGTTTCTGTTTTTGCGAAAACTATTTTTCTACGTAATAAAAATTCCACTAAAAGATACCTGAGGCAAATATAACATATGAGAATATTACAAGTAAGCATTTTAAATGTACACAAAAATTAGCTCATTGGTACTGTACAAATTTTGCTTCTGGAACCGCTGATGCTACTGTCAACCACAAAAAAGTATGTAGTGTGAAGGCCTTCCGTATGACTGTACAGTGTAATAAGTGAAATATTTTGAGTAAAAATGTTAAAGAAGTATTATTTGGTTATGTGTTTATGATTGGAAACCAACACAAACTAACTGAAGACATAATGGCAGTAATTTAATGTCCGAAAATTCACAAATACTCTCATAAGATATGGAACTGTCTACTGTTACGTTATAAACATTACCAGTTACATTAAAATTATGATATGTGCCATACATTAATAAAGTACTGTGAAAAAGAAGGTTCAAAGGTGTCGTAAATTGAATACAATCCTTACTGTCACTAATAAGATGTGGAACTGTCAACTGTTATGTTACAAACATTACCAGTTACATCAAAACTATGATATGTGCCATATGTGCCATACATTAATAAACTACTGTGAAAAGACGGTTCAAAGGTGTCTTAAATTGAATACAATCTTTACTGTCACTGATAAGATGTGCAACTGTCAACTGTTATGTTATAAACATTACCAGTTACATTAAAACTATGATATGTGCTATACAATCATAAAATACTGTGAAAAAGACGATTCAAAGGTGTTTTAAATTGAATACAATCTTTACTGTCACTAATAAAACTCATTTAGTCCGATTACATATTAAAATTAAAATTCTTTCTCGAATTTGCTGTACATTAAGATATATATTATACATTACATTACTTTACATTAATATTAGTACCTTATTATTTATTAAACATTATTTTATTTTCTATCTCTTTTTTCTCTATCTGCCCATAAATTTTCATATATATTCCTTTTCCGGTCAGACGCCTGAATTCCTTTGATCCTTGTAGTTCCCGGTCTCCTTCTTTTCTTTGTTCCTTGTCGCTACCATTCCATAATTCTCTGTGGCAGTCTTTCCTTTGATATCCTTTTTTATACCTATACCATAAGAGTTGTTTTCCTTCCATAAAATCTATAATTCAATTTTTAACGTCCATTTTCTTCCTGATGACTTAATTCTTGATTTTTATCCCGCCTATATATTCTTGTAGATCGTCTCCAAAAGTCAGTCTCCGTTCTCATCAACCTCTTTTCTATTTGTAATTTAAGTGTCCATACCTCTGATCCTTATGTCATTATGATAGTATTGAACATTTTTCTATTTATCTCCTTTGTGATCTGTTGGTCCCATAAAATACAATTTAATGCTCCAATGGTACAACGGTACACTTTCCAGCATTTATTCTTACATTAATTTACTTGTCTTCTTTGCCATCTTGTGTGATAGTTGCTCCTAGGTATTTGGATTCCTCAGGTGTGTTCGAATACCTTCTTAATAACTGCCTGTTCCCTCACAGCGGAAGAGTTGCAATACAATGTTTTTCACCGTGGCACTACCGAGTACCGGAAGGAATTGTATTTTCCATAAGAGCTACAGATGAAGTACATGGTTACTTCGGGTACCTAACCTCCGTTAGTTTTCCATTACTGTAGGTAAATCGATTAAGAGTAAAAGAACTATAAACATATGAAATATAGACTCTGAAGAAAGACCAGGATAATATTACTGGTTATTAGAATTCCGAATTTGCAATGCACATTTCCAAATACTAGAGCTTTCGGCTATCGTTTTTACGCTTATAATTTGCTTTGCGACTTATATTAATTTTACGTTACGACCGGTCCACGCGGATAAATCGTTTGCGGTCAGCCTATCTAGATATAACACTCTTCCAGGAACTGTGGATCTCACTATTACGCTGTTACATTAATTGTTGTTATAAAACAGGAACTGTTTCTTTAAATAAAATATTTCAATTGATTGTAGCTTGCCACAGAAAAAAAAGGAAAAAAAAAAAAAAAAGAACTTTGGGCAAGACATTTTTTGCTGTTCCTCAGCTGTAGTGCTAAGTGAAAATATTGGTGAAAATTTGAGAGTTCTTAAGACGTTTCACTGATCTATGTAGTTGGCAGTGTAAATGCAATCACTAACACTCTAAGGAAAAAATCCCGATTACCTCATTTCTTATAGGAGTGTAAGCAACCCTTTAAGCGACCTCCCCAAAAAAAATTCACAAACTGCCGTACCATTTTGGATACCATAAAACGCTAGAAATCAATCATAGAAGTATCATTGTTTAACACGTCGAAAGGACTTTATCTAAATGATTAAAAGAGTTTCATGAATCACTAGGAATCTTCAGAATTGATTTCATCTATCAGAAATGTTTAGCTCTGTTCATGTACATATTCAAAACACTATCGACCTTAACTGCACTGTGTGACTACATATTCCATTCAATTGTACAGTACACATGAAAACCAAAATTTATAATTACTTCACAGACAGCTCCGTAAAACTCCATGGAACAATATGATCTTATATTTACCAAGAAACAATAAACATAAAACTCAAAACAGGATTTTCTGCTAGTACATGAGAGAGTTCCAAAGGACATTAAGGACATCACTATGAAAAGTTTATTAAATAAGTGTTTTCTAAAAGTTTCTGTTAAGAAATAATTGTATGATATATGGAGGAAGTTTGATAAAAAATTTGACTTATATAAATAAAATTAGAAGACTAAAACATCTGTCATTTCACACAACACCTTACTGCATAGTTTCCGTTCTTATTTCTTTTCTTTTTCGGTAAAATTTGCCGCCAAAGACATAAAACGCAGTGTATTATTCTTTATCTAAACTCGTTTTTAATTCGCCTTAAGAGACTCATTAATCAGTGTTTCAACCCAGTCGATGGGAAATTTGTGTATACAAAATGTTATATATTTCAACTGACAGTCGGTATAGCGTGCTGTACTCCTATAACGAAGGAATGTAACTATAGCGCCTGTATTTATTCTAGTGACTGGGAGTGAGAAATAAACGAAACGTAAAGCATGGGTCGCTTGAAAATTTTAAAATTTGTTTGCAAAAGCGCAAAGTACACAAGAGATTAGTATCAGAAATACAATGTGGGTCATTTTCGACCCACAGGAAGAAACCCAAAGTAAGTGGAGTTTTGACGCGCAGAAATACCGTACGGTTCGGGGACCATTACAGGGAATGAGCGCCCGCTCCTGCCGAAGGTTTGAGTCGTCGCTTGGCGTTGGTGTATGTGTTCTTCTTACGATAGGATTTAGGTAGTTTAAGTAGTTCAGAAGTCTAGGGACCGATGAAAACTGTAGTTTGGTCAAATACAATAACAAATGTTCAATATTTCATTTCATTGGAATGTAGGAAAAACATTCCCTTTCGAGCGAGCCATCCTGATAACATTAAGTAAGTATTCACATTTAAAACCAAAGGATCCATTAAACAGTTATAATTAAAGGTAAGAAGTATAAATAAGGGATCTTAAAATGAATCCTTATTTCTAGATGTCCAGAAGGCTTTTTTCACTGTACATCACCAACGACATTTAATGAAATTGCGTGCTAAATGAATACCGTCTCAAAAATACTATTTGAATCTTTATTTCCTGTCAGAGAGGTAACAATTCGATGTAATTTTCGAAACTCCAGTGACGAAAGCAATTTGACGTTCCAAAGGCTAGTGCTAACGATAATCTCCTGTTCCTTATCTATATATACGATTTAGGTCAAACCTAGGTAGCTCTCTTCGGCTTTTTGCAGATTATTCTATGAATTATAAAAAGTCATCGGAAGATCAGACCCATCGGCAGAATGATGCTGGTTTGATTTCTGTATTTGTGTGAAACTCGGCGATTGATCTACATAATGAAAAGGGATAGGGGATCCACATGAGTACAAAGAGGAAGCCACTAAACTTCGTGCATCAAGTAAATCAGTCAAATCAGAATGTCATGAAATCAACTAAATAGCTAGGAATTACTATTACGATAGATTTGGAAGGAACGCGTAGAATGTGTTGTGAGAAAATCGAACCAAAGGCGGCATTTAACTGGCAGAATACTTATAACATGTAACAAAGTACTAAAGAGACCGCGTACCCAACGTATGTCTGTCTTCTTTTCGAGTATTTCTGCATAGTGCGAGGCCTTTATCGGGTTCCATTGGTGGAGGACATCGAAAGATTTGTATAATCGCTATACAGGGATAAGAGTGTCACGGAAGTTATATAGGACTTCAGTTGGAAATCATTACAACAGCAGAGTATTTCAAATCAAATCAAATGTTTGTACAGCTTATGGGAGTTAACTACGGAGTCATCAGTCCATAAACCTACAAACTACTTACGAACTAGCTAAGACTAAGTACGGCTCAAATATCCATGCCCGAGGGGGGATTCGAACCCCCGACCGTAGTGGCCATGCAGAACGTGACTGGCATACTGCAGTTCTCTCGGCCGGTGCGGACTTTTTCGTTGCGTGGAGATCTGCCTACGAAATTACGATCACTAAATATATCCTTAGAATGCGGAAATATATTGTTCACTGTACCAACATACTAAGAAATCATTTTAATAAAATAACAAAAATCAGAGATCCAACGGAGACATTTAGGTGTTATTTCTTTCCGCGGGCTATTTGAGAATGGAATGGAAGATAAATAGTATTCAAGCGGTTCTATGAACCCCTAACAAGGCGTGTAGATATGATTTTCAAAGTATTTACGCTGCTATAGATGTAGATTATCAAATACGTCATTATCAGGATGTCCGTGAGGAATCGTTGCGTCAACACAGCTTTTGAGAAATGATAGCGTTAAAATGCGAAACTTTATATTGCTACCCTTTTAGGTAGCTGATTACTGTGTCGTTAAGTGTACTATATCCAACCATTAACTTCTTGATTGTTGGGCCCGCAGTGAAGTAAATGTCTTTAAAGGACATAGTATTAAGAGATCCAGATCACAGCTATAATTAATATTTTTATTTATTGCTCAACAGCTGTTTCAGCAGTTCGCCATTTTCAAATGCCTGCTATTACGTAAAAGTAACATCAATTACTTTTTGAGTATTGTAAATGACGTATTACAAGTGTAAAAATATTCTACTTAGAGCTATGATGGTCTAGCGTCTTATATAACATCTGGCATAATTGTTATTATATAATCATACTTTGTAGCTGTATGTTATTTGCATTTAGCTGCTGTACTTTTTGCAGCCTGAGATGTTAATAAGATTTTAATTTTATCTTTTGTATAAACATGTTTTTAAATGTAACAGTTATTCAAAGATGTTTTACAATGTAAGTAAGTATAACACCAGAGATGTTTAAGAGATCGGAGGGTTATTTTATTAACTATTTATAAAAGCTATCTTTGGTTTGGTTTGTTTGTTTAAAATCCGTTTGTTCATTAAGCACTTTGTCAGGATAATTTTTAGTGTGAATATATATCTCGACCTCTTCTAAAATTTCCATTACTGGTCCCTTTGGAACTTTATGTAAAATCTTCAGTGCACTGTCGATGTTTTGAGTTGAATTGTTTTCATTTTTAAGGGACCAGTAATGAATATTTTAGAAACGGTCGAGGTATATATTCACACTAAAAATTATCCAAACAAATTGCTTAATGGACACAGGGATTTTAAACATAAAAGTTGATTAGTTAATTTTCTTGACTTCATCGACGAGAAAGGCTGAGTACACAACAACAATCCAAAGGTAGCTATTATATATAGTTATTAACAAATAAGTGCGCCTCGGTTGCACAGTGGTAGAGTGTCAGATTAAAAATCTAAAGGTCGCGGGTTCGATTCCGCCTGGTTCTAGGATTTTTATTTGTCACTTTCCACTTCTTTCCCCTCTGGCAGTAATTTTCATGTGAAAAATACCGAGTAGCACCGTGGTTCGGAACCCATGTTAAACTCTAGTTCCCTCTGGCTGGATAAGTCAGTTTGAAGGTCCGAGGAAGGCAACGACATACCACCTCCAAACAGGACCGTGCCTAGTAAAGCACTGTGGTGTTCAAACCAATCTTCGGATTGTTGATTGCTTTATCTTTTTTAATAAAATAACGCTCTGACCTATTAAATCTCAAGTATCATAATTATTTTCATTGCAAAACATCTTTGGCAAACTGTTCCATTTAAAAACTTATTTATACAAAAAAATAAAATTAAAAACTTATTTTCATCTCAGGCTGCAAAACGTACAGCAGCTAAATGCAAATAACATACAGCTATAAAGTATGATTATATAACAACAGTTATGCCAGTTGTTATATATGACGCTAGACCATCATAGCTACAAGTAGAAAATTTTTACGTATGTAATACGTCATTTACAATACACAAAAAGTAATTTATGTTATTCTTACATAATTGCAGGCACTTGAAATTGGCGAACTGCTGAAACAGCTGTTGCACAATAAATTCAAATGTTCAAATGTTTGTAGAGCTTATGGGGCTTGACTACGGGGTCATCAGTTCCTAAACTTACATACTACTTATGGACTACCTAATAATAAGGGCGGCACAAATATCCATGCCCGAGGGGGGATCGAACCCCCGACCGTAGTGAACGTGCATACTCTGACTGGCGCGCCGCAGAGCGCTCGGCCACCGCGACCGGCTGTGCAATAAATAAAAAAAAATATTAATTATAGCAGTGATATGGACCTTTTAATATCTCATCCAACCATAATTATTATTTCCTAGACACAGTGATATGTGTCACTAAATGTTGTTCTCTGGTAACAAGTAATTATTAGCAGATTATTGTTTTGCGATCCTGGTTGACATCGTCATCACTCGTAATCCGGTTCCTTTCCGCTGCTACCGTTTAGCTAAAATGCACGGAAGAAAAGCGCTATCGCCAATGACACTCCTTTCGGAATAGAGCTTCATCCATGGAGACCAACACGTATAGAACACAAATCAGTCCGAAACAGAGAGAGAGAGAGAGAGAGAGCGTAGCGTTAGGAGAGAAAGAGTGTGCTCCAGATATCACGAAGAGATTAAAAAAGAAATTAGCCCGGAAGAATCGACGAAGATGGGAGCGGCCAGAAGCGGCCAGAAGATTGGAGCTGGCGGTTATTAGCGCGCATGCGCAGAGCGGCCAAATTTGCAGCCGCCCGCTGCCACTCGTGCTTGCGGAGTCGCGCGGCGCGGCGCGACGAGCCACAAAAAGCCGATGCGGGCAAAATGAAGCGAAAATTGTCGTCATTACCGGATCGAGTAATTAAAAGCGTGCATTAAATGAGTATTTCATACGGCTTTCAGTCGACATTCGTTTCAAACGATGGAACTCATTTCGTCCACCAGACGAGTCGGGCTGGTTTTCTCAGATGATGGGTTCTAGACTCTGTTCCGCTCGTCGAGGGCACTGTCGAAACGGAAGCGAGGTCTGCACATTTTTTTTTTCAAATATTATCTTCTGTCAGTAAAAATTTCTGTTCTTTTTTTCTAATGTTTTCACTTAGCATCAGAAAGAGCAGCTTAAACCAGCACTACTTGCACTCGTCACGTTAATAACCGTAGCCAATCTCCAAACAGAACTACGACAGTTTCATTCCTACGAACACTGACGCAGATACATCTACGCCAGTTTCTGTTGACTTAGGTTTTCTGGGTAGAGTGCGCTTTGGTAGGAAAAAAGCTGCAATTACGAAATCAGTGCCATTGAAGTACATGGCAGAGGGTTCATCTAACCGTTCTTATGATATTTCTCTACAGTTCCATTCTGAAATACCTCGCAGGAAAATGAACAATCAAATCTTTCCGTTTCCGATCTGATTTTTGTTATTTTATTATGATCATGTCTCCCTGTGTAAGTGGGTGCTAACAGGATATGTTACCTTTCGGAATAGAAAGTTGCCGCAGTGGAGTAGCCGAGCGGTCTAAAGCGTCTCGCTGCGGTGCGCGCGGTTGCTCGCCGTGGAGGTGCGAGTCTTCACTGGGGCATGGTTGTGTTTGTCCTTAGGTAAGTTTACCTAGGTTTAAGTAGTTTGTAAGCTACGGACTGATGACCCCGCAGTTTGGTCCGATAGATTTACAAACATTTTATTTCAATAGAAAGATAAGTTAAAGAAGTTTCACAAGTATGCCTAGCCGCTACGAATAACGCCTTACATTTAAAGTTTTCCACCCCAACCTGTGCATCATTTACGTTACACTCTGTCACCTGCATCGCGATTATACAAAAGGAGCTGCTTTTCTCTGAACTTTCTCTACTTCGTCCGTCAGTCACAGTTGGTGTGGATCCCAACAAAATTTTACGCAAAGTGTAGTGTAGGCAGTTTCTTTAGCATTGCTTGTCATAACTGCTCATGGATTGTTATTAGTCAGAAGGTGTGGGAACCTTATTTCAGTGGGTTGTTAATGCGATGGAAAGATTGGGGGATTTGCTGTTGTCTCCTGCTATGACGTCTGTTTGTTTGGAAATGTCGGAAAGTACGGAAACTGCACATGAAAAATTATACAATAACACACACACACACACACACTCACACACACACACACACACATACACATACATATACATACACTAACAATGGCAGTGATAATTGTATGTATATTTATATATACATAACATTGTCCACTTCCAACGATACAGGCGATATTTTTCAGCCAACACGGAGACACTAACCTATCTGATGCTACGGTGCCCTATGTTCAAGAATCCCGATAAATGTATTGTTCAAAAGACCTGTACTTTACTCTTTCGTGAGCTCTGATACCCGACCGGAATCTGTTGACAGAAACAATTCCATACCAATCTGGATTGTACTTCCCCTACCACGATAGCCGAATTAGAGTCTGAAGACACTGTATTTAGGGACTGTTGAACGGTTGCGTCATACAGCTCACGCACCATTATCGTTAGGAATGGTATTTGGGCCTCGGCGGAATAGCCATGCGTGATGAGATGCCTTGCTATGGTGTGTGCGACCGTTCCACCGCTGAGATTCGAGTCCTCCCTCGTACATGGGTGAGTGAGTTGTTCTTAGAATAAGTTTTTTTAAGTAGTTTGTAAGCTTAGGGACCGATGACTACTGCACTTATGTTACATAACTTTACAAACATTTGCACATTTGAATGGTATTTGACTCCAAGCCCGCAACCCCCTCTAACGCATTTACACTAAACAGCTACTGTAACATCTCGAACGTATTGGAGCCTATTGTCGTCCCATACTTTATAAGCATCAAAAATGTTCAAATGTTTGTTAAGCTTATGGGACTTAACTACTGGGTCATCAGTCCCTAAACTTACAAACTACTTATGAACTACTTACTAACTAGGACGGCACAAATATCCATGCCCGAGGGGGGATTCGAACCCCCGACCGTAGTGGCTGTGCTGACCGTGACTGGAGCGCCTCAGTCACCTCGGCCACCGCGGCCGGCTTTATAAGCTTCCCGTCGCCCATATAGCAAAAGTACAACATGAAATCACACATGACGCGCAGTGCTCCAGACTGATTTGTTACCCTTCTGATTGGAATGTTAATTTGTCATCCCTGTTGGCCAACTTCATCGGCAATTGAAAACAGCTGGCCAATGATTGACGAATGATTGGCTTGCAACTCGCAATCTGCTCTTACATCAGATCAACTTTGGCGAAACCTGGCAGCAGCATAGACCGCTAAACTCCAAAAATACATCCATAGACAGTAATAACGTAAACATTCAGTCCTGAAAGTACATAATTTTTTCACTTGTCATGTAGCTGTATTTTCAATCCTGGGATCTTAGTACAAAGTGTTATCTTACAATTACGGTATGTTGTGCTACCTACAGTCCTTTTTGATATTGTACATTAAATGTTCAGCTCTCTTCTTCTAATTGTCCAGCGCGCGGAACAAGGTAGAGAGGTAATGAGACTTGTGGCATCCCCGGTGGATGAAATATTCTGGGGCGACTTGTCGCCTCTTCTTCAAGTGGCGAGGCGACGTGTGTAAACCACCGGTGACGCCACAACAGAGACGAACAACGAGCTCGGTTTGTTTTTTTCTTAAGGATGGGGAATTGCAGCAGCAAGGAATGTTTACAACCATAAGGCTCATAACAAGGTGTGGAGCAAAAAGGCGAAATTCCTGCAACGTAAGTGAGTGAACCTTGAAAGGGGTCAAACGGTTGCCTACCGGATTTCCCATTCGGAGAAGTGCCAGATACGTGACGCGCTTCTCAGTTGAACAACGATACTAATTGCAAAGGTCGCGCCAACACACACATCCGAGGTTACTGACGTCTACGCAGAACAGATGGCCGTCAAGATCGTAGTATTGTAAGGGCAGCAATGAAAAATAATATAACTATCACATCATAGACAAGAGGTTTTGTGAGCCCAGAAGCGCCAACACGAACCGTTGGCAAACTGTCACCAGCAAGGGGTCAGTGATCACACACACCTCAAGCTCGTGTTACACACACGCTACAGTTTCGACGTGCACGGATCGCTTACTGCCTTCATAGGACACTCGAAAGATGTAATGGCGAGTCATGAACTTCAGCGATGAAAGCGGACTCTACTTGCACGGAACTGATGATCTTTTACGTTTACGTTGTAGACCTGACAAGCGCTGTTTCGTAGAGTGTATTGATCCAAGACACAATGGCCTCACCCCGGACTTTAGGTCTGTAAAGCGATAAGCTACAAAACTCTTTCTCCTTTGTTGTTCCTGAAGGGAACGGTGACCAGCGCGTGGTACGAGCCGAATGTTGTAAGACCTGTTCTTTTTCCATTATTTTGAAAAGTGATGTGTTGTTCCAACAGGTTTATTGCTCGCTCACACACTGCGCGTGAAACTCAACATGCGCTGGAAGATGTACAGTACAATTACTGTTCTTGTGTGCAATGGAGAACGTGTAGGATGTAATAACTGTCAGGTGCGCCTCTCTAAGCCTTATCTCTTTCACAGGTAGGTGAATAGGTGGAGTAGGTGAGGACTGATGTAGGGCCTACCCAAAGACAGTATTTGCCTTCTGCAAGAGCGATTGGATGCCAGACTCAGCCCACACATAGGCATCCTCGGAGGTTACACCACGTAAAAAACATGTTTCAGCATGGACGGACATATGACAACAATAAATTTAATATAGGACCAATGTATTAACAATATAGTACCAATAATTGTAATATAATCCTTATGCCCTGCTTTAACAATTAATGATGAGTGGAGGTTATACCAAGTAAAAACATGTGTTTCAGCATGGACTGACTCCTAGTACCAATAAATGTAATATGCTACCAATTTAATACCAATGTAGTACCATTGTAATATAGTACCAATAAATGTAATATAGTCCATATGGCCTGTTCCAAAAATTAAAGATGGACGCTACACCACGTCAAAACATGGGTGTTTCTGCATGTACTGACACCTGGCACCAAGAAATGAAGTATAGTACCAATGTAATACCAATACAGTACCAAAAAATGTAGTACAGTCTGTATGCACTGCTCCAACAGTTAATGATGAGTGAAGTCTACACCAAGTAAAAACATGTGTATTTCAGCATGGACTGACACCTGGCACCAATAAATGTAATGTACTACTAATTTAATACCAATATAGTACCAATAAATTTAATATAGTCCGTATGCCCTGTTTCAACAGTTAATGATGAGTGGAATCTACACCATATAAAACATGGGTGTTTCAGCATAGACTGACACCCGGTACCAATAAATGTAATATAGTACCAATATAATAACAATGTAATATGGTATCAAAATATGTAATATAGCCTGTATGCCATATTTCAGCAATTAATGATGAGTTAACAGGAAAACTGTTAGTGGGAGTACTAATTTTCATTTCTGGCTGTTTAGAATGATACCAAACCAGAATTTAAAAAAATAAATAAAATAAAATAAAATAAAAGAACCTAAACTTACTACAATAAAGTGTTCCACTACTGGTAACCTAGTTCACTGATAATGGTGAATGAACAGTCAAAAATATGTTAGCCACTGTTGTCATGCATGACAAATTATGCGGTAAGTTACTTACCAACAGCCTAATGATCATATACTCAACGCTAGTTATCGGCCCGTATTCGAAATCAGTTATAACATCTGTTCATACAATACCGCCTCAATAGTGGACAAACGTAACGTCTTGTTTGGAGCTGAGTAACTGATACGTGAAAACACACAGGTTAAGGTTAAGGTCTCACGGGCTTAATGTGCTGACGTTGGCAATGACCTTTGAATACAATTTTAAAACTCATTCTCCTTCTATAAGAGGTAATAATTTTTCATGTTGAGCGCGAAATAAACAATTAATGCTGTTGCTTCTCTGTGGTTGAAAAGTTGTTATACGTATCCTTGTCAGGTCAGTAAATTAATTATCCCCGTAAGGCGAACACTTTGTTGCCAACATTGACAAATTACACCTCCTCAGCCGGAAGTAAAGTTTCAGCAGACACATGCATACAGCTCAATATAGTTCCTCAAGTCGTGCGTCGTACCTCAAGCACTCTCACGTCGTCGGCAGACAACATGCTAACAGCTATCCAGTCAAGTCCTGAAGTAAGTACACTTCTGTTGCTCTACAACGTTATTTCTTACAGCTACAGCCGGCTTTCGTAGTTGATTCCGGATGTTGCCGGTTCTGCAACGATGCCTACTGCTGCGCCCTATCATGCAGAATGAGGGAACTGCAACACCTTCGGCGCCACCAAAGGCGCGAAAGCCTGACCATGTGCTTTGTCTATGATGCGTATGTCTACACTTCTTATTTCTTTGCAAGTAGTATCCCATTTTAAGTTACGAAATAAAATCTACCTCTTGAGTTAAACGACCGTGGGCCATAGTTGCAGCACGAAACATTTAAATTGTGGGCCCTGCTATTATACGAAATTGTTCGTTAGGAGATGGTCCGGGTCAAGATTTACCCTAACTCCTGAGTTTAATTCAGGAGCTGAAGCTGTACGCTTAGTTGCAACTAATTGCCGATCCAGAGCAGACGGACAGGAGGACTTGAAGCGGTCCGTGAGGTGCGTATGAATATCTCAATGTCTGTGCGTATTGCCAAGAGATTAAAGATGGTGAGGTGGATCGACTGCTAGGGTAATATTCAACCGATGGCAGCGGTAAGTAGGGTATGGCAGCTGGTGAGCGTGACTTTGGATCCGTAAATGATTTTAGTGGCAAGTGAGGAAATATTAAGAAGGTAAAAACGAACAAGGAGAGGGTGGGTGAAAATGGCAGGGAAGGAAATAGAATACATAACTGCGAGAAGATTTGGAAGGGGAGAGGGTAGGCCTACTTATTTCCGACGGAAATACATGTTAGCCTCATTGTACCACATCAGTCAGTTAAACTACAGTGTAAGGTAGATTTTTTGTGTTTTAGTCAATTGGTAGCTGAATAAAACAAAAGAAATCAATATTTATTTAAAGGAAGGATTACGTTTCTCATGTGTTAAACTCTATTTTATACACAATTTTAATGCATTGCACTGTTAATCTAAATACTGTAGTCACATCAGTGATGGCAGTGAATTTTTATAGAGTGTTCGTCAATACTGCCCAGCAAATGCATTGTGACGAGTGAATGATGTAACGGAAGGAAATGTTACGGATGTTGCTTAGATAACGAATACTAGTGGGTTGTCAAGTGCTGATTCTATGCCCCAACAACATTGCCGTATACTAAGGCCTGTAGAGTTGCAATCAATCAGAATGATGCTATCCTATGCCTCTGGGTAGGAACAACTGTTTTCTGCCATTATCCAGTCAAACGGAGGATATCAACGAATGGCCGATATTAATTGGATATTTTTCTTCTTTCCACTGTAGTACAATGTCTGCAAATGACCAATACTTTACATACCCTGCCTACTGAATAAAGTTAGAAGCATATATATACGGTATCTGATCATAAATTTTCAATTCTGCCCACAGATTTAATTCGGTGCCTCCTAGCAGTTGACGTCGTACATTTCTTTGTACCCTAAGAGATATAAGTGTTACACGATCATGTTCACTGAACGAAATGTATACCGGTATGCTTTCGATACACGGAGCTGTAGGCTATGTTCTTTTCATTTATCATATCCCAAAAGACCAAGTTTTTTCGATCATGGAAGCCTAGTTCCAGAAGTAATGTGTGTATGCCATATGTAAGTGAAAACTATTTTTTATGTTTTATATTCCTAGATTGAAAGAATGCTAGAAGACATGTGGAGAACGAATTAAAGTTCAGGGAGAAGAGATAAAAAGCATGAAGTTACCCATCACCTGATGTTGTCAGGGACAGCCATTGAACGGAATGGACAGTGTCTTGAATATAGTTTATAAGATGAACATTAAGAAGACCAAAACAGGGGTAGTGAATGCAGTGCGAGGAACTCAAGCGATGATAATGGAAAACAATTCTGAAGAAGCAAATTTGTTGACATCCAAAATTATTTTAAAAGTCCTTTCTGAAGGCATTTGTCTAGAGTGTTGCTTTCTACGGGACTGAAACGTGGATGTTAAGGAATTAAAAAATAAAGATAATAGAGGTTTTTGAAATGTGGTGCTAGAGAGGATTGCTGTCATATATTGATTATTACTGTCGAAATTACTGAGAGCGTCTAGACGCTGTTGTAAGATGTTTCATCAGTTATTGGTTGTCAACAGGTACGTCTTAATGTTCGTAGCAAAGTTGATAAAAAACCCTGGGAACAGCGACTTCGGTGGATTCGCGAGGATAGATTGAGAGGGTGAAGGAGGAAAACTGCTAGTTTGCAGCTCTCCAGTTTGGAGAGGTCGTAAGGCGTGGCCAACTGACGTAAGACATTGTTACTGCTGACCATACTGGGCAACGCCGTGACGTTTGCTTTCCATCTGAACAATCTTGATACAAATTATGAAGTTTGTTAGTGTAAAAACAAATTACAATCCCACCCAGGGAATAGTAGAGGGGACGGGACTGAAATGTGGTTCGCTAGAGGACTCATGGAGGTGAACATCCACAACTTAGATTGGTTGAACACAGCAGTGGTCAATAGGAATTTGTTAGTTACCGGAAAGTGGGGGAAAATAGTGCGCCCACACTGGTCTTTAAAACCCCCGATTTTTTGATCAAGCTAGGGGTTCTCAGTCAGACTAGTTGGACGCTGTATCCGTGTCGTTCACCACCAGCCTCGGGTAAGCTCCACGACAGTCTGTTTCTCGCAGGGAGCGCATCTTTCAATGGAATGTTGCGAGGAAGGGTAGTCGAATCAGATTCTTGCCCAGGGAGGTAAACACTGACTTCTGTTGTGGCAACAGTTGTATTCTTTTGCTTTTCTAAATGAATAGCTTCTGTATAGTCGTGTTAGTGGATGGGATACAATAAATATACGAGGTATGTCCACAAAGTAAGTTCCGTTTGGTTATATAAAACAAACGTGTACAGATACAGAATAAATATTTATTGCACAAAAATATACAACTATTGAACTACTTTTCTACATAGCTTCCGAAATTTGGTAGGCATTTGTCATAGCGTGGCAGAAGTCTTTGTATGAATTCTTCGTAGAAGGTTGCCGCCTGTGTATTCAACCATGTGGTGACATGTTCTTTCAGCTGGTCATCATCTCTGAAGTGTTGACCACCTTGCATAGGTTTTAGGTGTAAGACGAAAGTCGCTAGGAGGATGATCAAACACGTCCCAGTGAAATTCCCATAAGAGTTGTTTGGTCACATTCGCTTTGTCAGGTCGGGCGGCAACGTGAAGGGAAGAAGAAGACTACTTTCATCTCTTCTTAAACCTAAAATCTGTCCTTGGTGGTCAACTCTTCAACGATGATGAGCTGAAAGAACATGTTTGCCACATGGTTGAATACACAGGCGGCAACCTTCTATGAAGAAGGCACACAGAAAGTTTTCCCACGCTATGACAAGTGCCTACAAAATTTCGGAAGTTATGTAGAAAAGTAGTTGAACAGTTGCAGTTTTTTATACAATAAATATTTTTTTCTGTGTCTGTTCACGTTTGGTTTATATAACCAAACGGAACTTACTTTGTGGACATACCGCGTATATCCATTTGAGTTCCCAAAGTCTGCAGAACAAGTATCCTCTCGCGTCCCGATATCCACATCTCTCGTAGATGCCTATTACTTGTATTTCTGCAATCACTCCATCCGCTCGGTACTTGCCGGCTGACCTACAACACCCTCTCCTTCCTCCTGTGTTAGGATACGACAATGATGAAGTTTGGATATGTAAATCGTGTAAATAATTAGGAGGTGCTGAACCGGACAGGGGAGAAAAGGTATATTTTGCATATCTTGACGAAGAGAAGGGATCGATAAGTGTGACACATTCTGAGACATCAAGAAATCGGCAATTTACCATCGGCGGAAAGTGTGTGGGGTAAAAATCTCAGAGGGAGACCGACAGACGAATACAATAAGCAGATTCAATTGTATGTGGGTCTGTCGTTCTTATTCAAAGATTCAGAGGCTTGCACAGGATAGAGTAGAATGGAGAGCTTCATCCAACTAGTCTCCGGACTGAAGACCGCAAGAACAACAGATTACCTTACCCTAGAAGCTAATTTGATCTTTGAAATTAGCGCACATTAACGTAGAATCCGACAATGCAGTTTGGTCAAACAATTAAAACAGAATTCCACTCTCGTTATGGTAGACCCTGACAAGGTGCTTTTTAGCCAGTTACCTGCCGGAACGGTCAACAGTTGCAGTCGCCACAGCCACGACGAAAGCTAGAGAACTAGGGCCGCGACTGTCCTCAGAGTCCGTCAGACGTCGTCGGTCGTCGTCGCAGAGTACGTCGACGTCGACATCGTCGTGAGGTGGCGCTGCGGGCGCCACCCGCCTGCCCCTCACCCCACACCCCTCACCACCACCCTCCACCCCTTCCATCCGGCCACGGCCTCCGGAAGTCGACACCGGATTGTTACGTGCCGAGAAAATTACTTTTTAATAAAGATGTCATGTGAAAAATGAGTACAATTAAAATTTAGAGAAAAAGCAATGCATTGTTCCATTGTTTCCCCCGTCGTCCTGGGAAAAAACCTCCGGGTGCAGCTTTTGTTGCTGGGCAAAAATTTCATTTGGTGGAAACGACGAATAATACGCGCGAGCCCGGGACCTTGGCAGGAAGCGGCCGCCTCGCACCCTTCTCGCACTAATTTTCCCCCGTAATTGAATCTTAATGACAGAAACGGCCGAGACGCGAGATTTCATTTCACTCTCATACAAGTGAAGGCTCCCCATTTGCGTAAGAACTGGCAGCTCCTCTTGACGTCGCCAAAAACGTGGTCTATGAAAAAGGTTCTAGAATTTTACTCTGTTATTAGTGGACGCTTCTTATATACAAGAAAACAGTAAACTCCTGAGTTCCATCCTCGTTCTAAACACTATTCTATATACTGTTTAACGAAAATCACCGATTACGTTAAGTCATACAATTTACAAAATTATACAAACTTCTCAATGACTGGAGATAGCAATAACGAAACAACAAACATTCGAAACAATTCATCGAATCATACAGTACTAATAGGAAGTAACCTCAACGTATATAGTTTAAGCGATATATAACGCTGTTTATGATAAACGTCAGGACTAACATGTAGTTAGTATTAATATCTAAGGCAGACCATATGATTATATCTGCTACACACCTCCAAATAATGGTCGATATTGGAATTTAGCAAATTGAGTGTCTTTATCGTCCAGTTTCGAAGTTCAATATAATCTCTTTTTGGAAAGTGAACAAACTGTAACGTATTTTGAAACAAATGGCACCACAAAAACAAATAAAATTTGAGAATTTAATATTGTAAGCAAGTTATCCACCGAAACGAAATTTAAATCTATATAAAATCGTAGTCACCTTTTTTATAAGTTATTTATTTTTATTTTAAAAATAAATACAAATATATGTAATTTTTATTGAATGAAAATGTATTATAAAATATATTTAGACAGCCTTGTTTCCAGTACCTTTCACGAAATGATTCCTATCATTGCTATGACTCTGCGACCACAAGCGAGTGTTGCATTATTCCGCAGAATAATAATGCAGTAAATGAACTATTTTTTTACAATAATATTTGACCAGGTGTTGACATCACTTAAGGGTGTCTCCTTCTGAAAGTTTTATATTACATGCAAATACGTTCTTGTATTACACGGACTGGAATCTTTCTAATATTTTCCAATTTGATATATTCTTACGTTCCCAAGGAATAATTGTATATCACGAGAGCGCTGATGCCCTAAGTGATATTGTTCTTTTAAGTGTAAAATAAAGCTTTTTGAACACGACATCCTCACGTGGTGTCAAATTATTAGTGCGGTTGCTGCCTTCACAGACATTTTATAAAACTGTAACATTCATTGTTACTTTTTTTCGTTCATTCGTGACTTTACTCTGAATCACAAATAAAGAGACAGTAAAGGTGTAAAGAGGAAAGAGACAGTGTATTTCAAATAAATCGACAACTTCCGAATTTGATAGTCAGCTGGATTATCGTCACTAATCACTTCTTTCATATCTGCAAATCGGTTCTGAAAAACATGTCAATGTCCTCTAGAATTCAGGTAAAATTAAAGGGGCATCTACAACTAGCTGAAAAAATTCGAAGGTCGTAGGAAGAGAACTGCATATCACTTTCTCCTGGCTCACATCTATTAACATACTACACAATACGTTCAATAAACCTTCGGACTGTTAAAAGGTCTACTATGTCTTACCATAGTATAGAATTGTGACGGTCAAAGGTTGAGCAGTGCAACAGCTAATTTTTTTTTTTATTTTTTTTTTTTTTTTTTACTTTTATTTATTTATTTTTATTTTTCTTTTTATTTTTTTTTTAATTTAGTAGAAGCTCCTAGGGGCGAAAGGTTGAGGTTTGTGTAGCCGCAAATCGAAAACCATCCACCACTGCTACTGACCCATGATGCATTACCTGCATATCAATAATGAGTTCATCAATGACAGAGTATATACATTTGTTAAGACGTGGAACACTTTCTTGTAGAGCATGAGACAAACCCCTTCCAGACAATTACCTTCAGCCTTGCTATCATTTTGATAAATCGATTAATACAAATGTCAGGTAGATTCTGTATCAGAACATAGTCTGTACCTTTCACCAACTTTATAGAAACCAAAGCTAGTATAGTGTTGTTAATGTGCATAATCGATGTTCATTTTAAACCATCATATTCCTTTAGCCTTTTTCCCAGTACAGAGGTCACCAAAAGACGTGTCTGAATCTTATTTCTATACAGAGTTAGGGATCTCTTTGAAAGAGACCTCTTGTTACATTACAGGAAGCACTTAAAAAATTTTCAGTAGTTGGTGGAATGTTTAGAAATGAAAAGGTAACGTCATTAGGAATGATTAAGGCGAACGGATTGTCGTTGCACCTTTTATGAAACGGCTTGCATCGGTCTGAACTGATGTAGAGAGACAACAGAAAACAAAATCAGGTTGGTAGTGCAGAGTCTTCAGGAAACGATTCAAGTGTTTTGAATGCTTCTGAGAAAGCGCACTCTGTCCCTGTCTTTTAACCAAAGAGAAGAAGGTGAACTTCTGCGTATAGTACTTCAGTTAGAATTGGGAATAGGGCGACTTTCCGGATATTTGTCTCATTTTGTATGGTTTAGATGACTCCATCAATTGGCACCACATTGCTCGTTTCAGATGACTCTATAAATTACTGGAAGTATGTCGCGGGAAGAGTTGGTATTCAAGTTGACGAAATACTGCTGACAGGGCAGTGACTACTCATAGAGTTTCACCACGGCAGGATCCAAACTGTGTACTCGTTTCGAATCATATTTTTAGATTAAAACATAGCTCTCTAGTGAGTACCCAAAGGCTACCGATTGGGTTTACCTTACGTGCAGGTTCCTGATTAACCGGCCATTGAGTGGTAATGGACACAGTTGGTGTCGCACTTCACTCGGGCTACTCAACGTCTGAGGATACCAATACAGTTTTCGCCTGATCTTGAATAAGTCGTATGTTGTGCAAATATCCACATGTACTACAAAAAATCGTTGAAGGTCACATTTTGAAAAAAAAATCGAAAAACTTAGGTTTATTATGAGATTATTCTGATAATTAAATCTATTTGTTCTAAATTTTTCTGTTTTACATCGGTACATCTCCTATATTTTTATGTACAGAGAGACTACCTGAGATCGCCTGAGATGACAGTGTGTATATCTCAATAGTTGAAAACCAAAACATCAGTTTTGTCAGCAATGAAACATTGGTTAAAATATTTCGTAATTTTTTGTATTGTTTTATTTATTTATTTATTTTTGGTTGGAAATCCTGTAAGGCTGAGTGTGAGATTTAGGCGACTTACCGTATTTGCTTATATAATTGCCTGGTGTTCAAATTCAATCTTATAGAACAAAATAAACTATCATTGGAAATACGACAACACCCAGACATAGTTTTCGTCTCTTGGCGGCAACAACGTTATCGTGATGGGGACCATTGTGAGCCATTGAGCTATTCCGGCTGTACTTATGGTGCCAACAAGGTTTCTCCATGCATGACTGGTCAGTTCCATAAAAGACAATTTCCCAAGAAAATACGTTCTAGGCAAACATGAGTGTCAACCTCGAGGGTCCCTCGCTCACATTGGTTTCACAACTGCTGGCAAGCTTCTTCTTCTTTTTATAATAGGCCTCTTTTGCATAACTCTGATATTTTCGACCGTGAAGGTATTGTACTCCGAGAATGGTGACTTTTACTTTCGTTCTCTTTACTCTCATTTATGGAGTAAAAGAACAAATAGTAACACAACTAACGTGTGGACGGAGATGGAAGCATTCAGAACGATGTTGTTGTCGGAAGATGTTTTCCGGAAAACGGGATAGGAACAAAATGAAAGATAAATCGGCTATCAGCAAAAGGACGAACACGGAGAAGCAATAATACTACCGGCTAACGGAGGCCCGTAAAGACACACTAGGAAGGCTTTTGGTTTAAGTAGACTGGCGTCATAAGGAATAGTCCTATTAGTAAAATCCGTTTTTCCAACACGTTAGTGGTTGTCTAACGTGGTGGTATCTCACCTAAGTAAATTATTGTAGCAGTCATGAGCTTCGAAGCAAAGAACGTGGACGATACTAGTGGAAACATTCGAGACTCAACGAAAATTTCATACGGGAGAGTAGATATAGTTTCCGAACGGAATGTACGAGATCTTAGCATGATAGAGTACTTCAGAATGAAAAGATAGACAATTTGCAGTCATGGAATATTAATAGACGAGAAGTAGAAAAACACCCTGATTTATTGTACAGGGAATTATCGTATCTTTAAATAGTTTTTTACTAGTTAGTAGACTAATTTGCTAGACAAGGTGGAAAACAGACAGTAAGAAGGAGAAATAAGGAAAATGTGGAAAGACAAAAGACTGAATGTATGTTGAGAACACCAAACGCAGAGGATATAGACAGAATGGAACAATACGAAATAATTCATTATACCAGCAACTACACATATATTGCAAAAAAAATTTAAAGGTATGGAATTTGGAAATCTCACGGGCCAGAATAGAAATAAATAAATAAAAAAGATCAAAATTATAGTGGCTCAGAAGATTCAAAAGAGAAACACAGACAAGTGGATGTTAAACCTGCAATAAGAAAATCATATACTGAATGCTGAACTAGCTTTGTTCATTTACTAAAATGTTAAAACTAAATCATTTAAGAACATATGCCTCTTTTAAATTTCGGAAGATCCTGAAAATTAGGTGAGAGTTAGCGTGAAGATCGATATAGTAGAAACCCAGTTGTACGTTATTCGCTGATAATATCTTTGATGTTAGAAAGCGATGATTGAAGGAAACGCTTGGACCTTACAAGTTTAGAAAAATTGGAAAGAAACTACCGCGGCACTACAGAAATTAGTGGAATGTAACTGAATTTTCGAAATATCACTTTCTGAACAAGACAAAAGTATGCCGGAGCAGTGGAGGGTAGCAAATAAAGTATCACTGCACAAAAACGGATGCAGATCCATTATTATCTTGACACAGGATGGGGAGTACATATTACTATACCTAATGCTCGTATTCAAATCAGTACAGAAGTCAAGATATTTGAAGTTCAAAATGAATTGCTCAAATAATACTGTTGTTGTGGCCTTCAGTCCGAAGACTGGTTTTATGCAGCTCTCCAACCTACTCTATCCTGAGAAAACCTCTTCATCTCCTCATCAGAACGGCAAACCACATCTTTTATAACCTGTTTACTGTATTCCTCTCTTGGTCTCCGTCAGCGATTTTTAACCCCCCCCCCCCCACACACACACACTTCCCTCCAGTGCTAAATTGACGATTCCTGGTGTCAAAGAACGTGTCCTATCAGTCTACCCTTTCTTTCAGTCAATATGTTCCAGAAATATGTTTTCTCCTCAAGTCTGTCTAGTACCTCCTCATTAGTGCTACGATCTACCCATCTACTCATTTTCCATTAGTCTGTAGCAATACGTTTCTAAAGCTTCTAGCCCCTTTTTGGCTAAGGTATTTACCAACCATGGTTTACTACCGTAAAAGGTAAAACCCCACAGAAATACCTTCACTAAAGTCTTCCTCACACATAAGATAATTTTTAATGTTAACAAATTTCTCTTCTTGAGAAACGCTTTTATTACCATTGCCATTCGCCATTAATTGTTTTCTCTACTGCAATTATTATACGTTACAAACAATAAATGTAATATTGAAGAAGAGGAGAGCATATAATAATGTGACATACGTTGCGCTCATTGATTTCGGGAAAGTGTTCCAAGGTAAATATAAAAGAATTACAGAGACAATACATGAATGTATTTGAATAATGAGGTGTGTAGAAAGGAACACAGAATTAGTTATCAATTATAAATCAAGGTGTAAGACAAGGAGGCATTCTTTATCTGACAGTGTTTAATATATAGGCAAAACCAGTCGTATATAAAATGTATTAATCTAGTAGAAAACCCATGGATTAATAAGCTGGTATTTAAAAACATATTGTTTATAGAAACAGAAGATGGACTGTAATGGGGATTGCTTAAGTTACATCTAAGCTGAACTCAGATCCAAGAGAAGGAATGGGACTTATCTTACGAAGAATTTAATAGCTAAAATAATGAACCAAAGCCAATAATGTAAATAAATATCTAGCGTAAACTGTCTCGGGTATATAGTTTGATGGACATTCAATGTAAGCTCTCAATGATACGTTGTCCTAAGAGAAGAATACAAGGCGGAAGAACATCGGTTTCAGGCTCTGTAATGCGATCGCTGACCCAATACCGTTCTGTGGTACTGGATTGTGCGTAATGAGAGAGACACACATTGGTTGCTTACAGGCAGCGGAAATGTCGTTATAGGTGTGTTCGTAGATTTAAAACCAAAGAGATTACAGAAGCGTACCAAATGTACTACCTAAATGATAAAACACACTTACATAAAAAATAGGAAAGGCCACATAGAACGTATGAGTAACGGCAGACTACCAAATCATGGAGAATATGCAACCTAATTGATAAAACTAGTTTTGGAAGACAAAACAAATCTTATGAACCCGAATAAGATCCCATACGCCTGATCCTAGTTGGTGCAAAGAAAAAATGATAATGGGGATAATGAAATATCCGTGATTCAAAAAGTGATGGTGAAAAACCTTTCTCCTTGACGTCACGTAATCGGTCATGGCGTCAAGAAGAGCACCTTGCCACATGGTTTGATAAATAAAATTTCGCAAGTGTTGAAAAAGCAGTATCTGCAGCACACGGTATAAACGCTAGGAAGACAAAAAGTAAGGATAAATAACCTTGCGAACTTCTGTTGCTGAGAACCTCGTTGTACGATATGTGACAAATTTTATAGATACGTTCAAAGATTAGTAACAACTTCAAGAAGTCGTGATTTCAGACTGAGTGCATAAGCTTCCATTCGAGAGTCAACGGCAGTCAGTGCGTTAGAGATAGAGAGTGCTCCGAAATAGAAAACTGAAATTGCATGTTATTCGATAAACTTTTAGGGCTTCTCTGACTGTGAATCATGCTGACATCTGAATGATTCCTATTATACTGCATTACTGGAATAGTGCTTAAAAAAACACAGGCTTCGCTGCAAACAAGTGTTTGTTGAACGTTGCCCCAAGTGAAATTACGTTTTGACTAAATATTCTCGTGTAAATCAGCATGCCCCATGGACAAACGTTTCACTTATGCTGAGGAGTAGACTTTGTTTTCATAAAAGGTATTTACGATATTGTCAAAAATATGATAGGGTCTCAAAGAACCATGCAATAAAGAGAACAATGTAGCCACCATAAATCACAACAGAATTTCGATTAAATCGTTAGAAATTCAGCTCTGCAATTTTTCACAGCTCTGTAACAGTACACAAGGATGATAACAAGTAGGTGCTAAAATACCTTTGGACATTTATAGACAACTAGCTTAAGCCCGCGGCTCCGCTCGCGTGTTGGTTGATTATGATAGATAAGCTATCTTTCAGTAATGTGCTATGAGACTGGTTTTGAAGGATGAAATGAAATACAATACCTTCTTTAGAAACAAACTGAAAACTGTTCCTATCAGAGTGTAGAAGTCTATGCACTTAACGTTTATCAGAAAAGTAAGTAGTGTAAATCTAATCACACATAAAAATGCACTCGTTTCGAAGAATCCAATCACGAAATTCAACAATAATAATTGTAATAATATCACAGATCGATCACTTGATGTAGACTAATGCACGGCCGCGGTGTCGTAGCTAAGCGGAGCTGCGGAGCTCGCGGTTGCTCGCCGTCGGAGGTTCGAGTCCTCCTTGGGGCATGGATGTGTGTGTTTGTCCTTAGGTTAGTTTACCGTAGTTTAAGTAGTTTGTGAGCTACGGACTGATGACCACGCAGTTTGGTCCGATAGATTTA
The DNA here is from genome assembly GCA_026315105.1 of Locusta migratoria. Classification (NCBI taxonomy): domain Eukaryota; kingdom Metazoa; phylum Arthropoda; class Insecta; order Orthoptera; family Acrididae; genus Locusta; species Locusta migratoria. Next base: position 279,535,045 of record CM048744.1, read on the forward strand.
CAAACATTTGAACATTTTTTTTTACTAATGCACGAAAAGTCAAATCGATTTTTTAAGAGATGTATTAAAAGAAATTTCTTTTTTATTGCTTTATTTATTTATTCAGTCTTATATTTCCTTATTCGTATGCTTATCCTTACAGAGAAATATCTGAAGACATTGTAACACGCATCATGTTTCGCTGTATGTAACCTCCTTGATATAGAGTCGCAAACGTCATCGCTGACATTCAGTCCGAATGTTTTAATAATTTGACGACTTTCAACCAGTATATCTTCCACCCCCTTATAGCTATCGGCATGGAACTGCTATGGTGTACAACGGGAGACTTCGGACAACAATTACACACAGACCATTCGTTTGCGATCTGTAGTTTTCGCTGCAGAGCGAAATAATAACACACACACACACATGTAGAATTTTATATACACCGATAACTTTCCATCCCAATATACTCCACCCTTTTATCATTATCAACCCTCATGCAACAATGCAACCAATATAACCATTTTCAAAGAATAAATTTAATTTTCAAAGAGAAATTTTTGGTCCGCATTTTGCGTTGTATTCTTCAAATTACTAAATATTTATCACATCGCTATAAAACCGCTCCTGAAACCTTCCTCAGGAATAAATTAGTAACTGTAAAAATATTTATGTCTCTTCGTCTTTTTGTTCGGACGTAATAAGCGTACACCGAACAGACATTCACATTAATATATATAGATAAATAGCTATCCGATCGCCATAAAACCGTGCCTAAAGCCTTCCCGGGGTAGATATCAGAACTGTAGAAATTTTTAGGTCTTTATGTCTTGTGGTTCAGGCGTGATAAACGTACACCGAACAGACATTCACATTTATAGATATAGATAAATAGTTTTCATATGGCGTGACAGGAATTTACGTTTTGCAGTACATAGGTAACACGTCGTGCTTTGTTGACGTGACTACAACCATTTCCATACTTTCGATTATGTCAGAAGAAGTTGTATCCATAGAATAATGCATAAATACTTGTGGTTGAAGGCACCCTCGGCGCATTCCAATGATAAAATCTTCTCGAGTGATCAGCCAAATAGTCCTATAGTCTTGCCCTAAAGGTTCAATACGTTCTGTACACATCAGATTCAGGCTAAGTCAGATGGTCAATTGTATTGGGCAGTTAGGAGACAAATGACTATTTATGAAATATCTGATCAGTGAGTACATTAATAAATACCTAATCATACCGATTGTTGTTAATATTTGGACCCTACTGTCGATCAAGCTATGCTACATCATTTTTCAACACTAATACTTCTTATGTACGGTTGGTGCCTGGTAGAATTACAGAAGCGAATGTCACACAGAAACTGATGTGGATGTTAAGTCGTTGAAACAGTCAATTTATTGTTAGTTAATCCATGCTCGCTGGATAATGTAGCCAGTAGACGCAATAATTGACAAATTCCCTACATCTGACACACGAAGTTCCAAAGACGTAAGGTTTCTTATTTTTGATAACCGGTTACGGATATTTTAGTTGATTCACAAATCAACGAAATTAGACCATATTAAACAACTATTGGCGTCATGGTTCATTTAATTTGGGTTTTCAGGCCTAAAAAAACCACGTTCCCAAACAATTGTATTTTAAGACTTAACTTAGTTGTTTTGAAAATTTACTAAAACACCCGAAACCGGTTAAAATAATTGAATTACGATTAAAACAAATAAATAAATTACAAAAATGCCTATTTCTGGACAATGCGCCTTACCAAAGAAAGGAAATTGGTCATTTTGAAAGTATGTTTGTTAAATGATGCACTGTGAAGCCCTGTTAAATGGTAGCACTCAGTTAACTGAGTGATTACCTAATGTTCGTTACTTTATATTATGCGTGAATACAACAAAGCGGAACAGCTCGATACAGCCCGAATATTATTGCTACAAATAAAATTTTGTATCAAAAGGTATTCCACTTGTCTACCTTAATACAAATGCATTATTCTGTAGGCGCTAATAGGTTTTTTCGCATATGTGTACCTTTCAGGAATTATATGTGCATTTCGAAGTCAACGTAAGGTGGATTAATCTGTGTTCTGTATTACGTCCGTAATATGCACAATTTTACGAATATTTGACACTTAAAAAGACAAAAATTCGGCTGCTATCTTTATTTAATGGAACAATGGCAACAGTCAACACAACGATATTTCTTGCCAGATACCATCTTATATTTTCTGAATACAAGAAGTAAAATCCGACATAATGTGCGGTTACAGCTTTTTACACACACATTAATTTTCAGTTCTATTTAGTTTTTTCTGTGTAACTGATGTAAAATACGATATAGTACATACTGTTACATTTCAGACACTGCTAGATAACAGCTTTGAAATATATTGCAGCGGTGGAATGGCCGAGCGCTTTAAGACGCTGCTGAGCGCATGGTTAATCCCCTCAGGAGTCCTCGCCACTTTTTCCTTATTTTTTTTTTAATATATTCATTATACGTGTGTGGTTTGTCCATAGGTTAGTTTAAGCAGTTTGTAAGCCTACGGACTGACAACTACAGTAGTTAAGACCCATAGATTTACAAACATTTAAACATTATTTTTTTAATTAATAAAATTTCAGTTGTTGCATAGCAGATGCCATGAAATCGACAATTATGATAGTGAGGAAGAATTATTTTCGGACAGGTAGGCTGGAAGTGTTGACAGAGTTACATCTCACTCTTAATCGGACTACGACAGCAATAGTCCACTAAAATGAAAATATTGATGATGTAGTAATTATAGCACTTACTGAGCAAAGGCTTCGGTTTACTTTCCGTATACGACATGCATCGCATGAACGAACATATTCGATGTACAGTCAACACAATGTACATATAGGCATTTCGATATTCCGACATGAAAGTCAAAGAATCTGGAATATTATAGCTAGGTCAGTTGCTGATCATAATCACGCATCACTAAACCTAGGTTGAGAACAATTTTTCAGAACAATAGTGTTCTTGAAAGTTCCAATGCGACATCATGTAAGCTACAATATTGGCAAGACATGTAAAAACGCGTTTAGCGAACACATTTTTACACTCGGAAATACCGGAATAAAAATCCCAAAAATAAATCACAGCAGACGGGAAATGGCTAACATTATCCTGGTAATAGAGCACGAGACATAAAATCGTCAAAAGTGGTAGGGGAGACCGGGGCACATTTTCCATAGTGGCAAGTTTTCCAAATCCGTTTATTTTAGAAACAAACCGCTAGATGTTACCACCGGCGATACTGTAGGAAGTAGCAACAAAGCAAGCTTTACGAAAGTTTCAGTGTTGTACCAGCAGTCACAACGTCGGCAGGGCTGTTTTCGTCATTTTTGCAAATGTGAGTAAACTTTCGCGTTTTTATTGAAACTTAAAATAAACATTCTAGCGTTAAACTTATTATTTTGACATTGCACATACTGAAAGTGGGTTTCTTTCTTCAGGTAACTGTGCATTTGTTTTGTAAATAGCTTACACTGTTACTCATGGACGCATAGTTCCGAATATGGCGACGGGGCACGTTTTCCGAGTGCATATGGGGCACATATTCCTTATTGCTTTGAGTCTTACGCCAAGTCTAAAGCAAATGAAAAGTGTGTACAGTGCACGAAATTGGCGCATGGAGACTGTACGAAAGGGAACGTTCCATTTTTGATTTGCTTACATTGTGATTCAGACAATCAGTATACTTATTGTTAAAAAAGTCACATATTTTGTAAAACCATTAAATAGCATTATTTTTATTTAATGTGCCCATTTTTACTATCCTCTTCTGTAATGTAAATTCACGATAAAAATACGTATTCATTGAAATCAAGATAATTATCTCTGTTTTAACATTTGCCCCTGTACATTTTAAGGAAGCTGGAAAGCTTGCCCCGCATACGGGGCAAATTTTCCAACGCAACATGGTCAGACAAAACCATTTGATACCAAGAATGATATTTACTATTTTCAAAAATATCTGTACAAGACTGTAAATAAAGGTGTAGGAAATATAATGATCCGCTGTTTACCGCAAAATCGATAAAAATAAGAAGTACAAAAATAAAAATGTAAAATGGTGGAAAACGTGCCCCGGTCTCCCCTACCTTTGATGTTAATGTAAAACATGCATTAGATGTAATGGCACTGAATTTAGAAAAAAAATATATAGAGTGCTGCCTGGGTAGATTTGTACTTCTGATTTGCTCTGTACTTCAATGAAAAGTGTTTGGATTCGGCAAACATTTTAAACGTTTTACCGCACATACAAAACTTACGTAAAGACGGTATTTTCATACGTGTATTGCATACTGAAATTAATAATTATTTGAGGACTGTTAGGACTTAGGGGCGTTTCTATAGTATGTCCATTTAATACATCAAGGAATAAGGTGTCTTTGTAGCAGTGCTGTCAGAGAGATGGTAACGCACTTTAATATACAAAACTGGTGGGAAAGCATATATAACACTGCACATTATTGTTGGAAAAAAATTCAGTTTCTAACAGGGATTCAATACTGATTAGAAGATAAGTGTCTATATATATAAATAATTATTGCAAGTTTTTGAAAACCACTCACTTTCATAATTCGTGGGTGTAATTAAAATTTCGCTATCACCAGGAACGATGTACACTAACAATAAATGTAAAGAACTGTTTATAGGGTATTTCGTCATGTCAGTCTCTTGAATAGGGATTGACGTCTTTAATTCAATGACAAAGTGGTTTTGGAACCTTGGAGAAATTAACATCTTCTGTTACTTTTCTTCCAAGTGGGTATGTGCGATATCTCCTGACAAACTGTATCAGACAAATTTACAAATACAGGTATTTTCTACTTTCTCAAAAAGAAATACGAATAAACCAGGCATCAAAACTGGTCTATCGCCATTCCGATAAAGATCCCAGAAACTTTGGACACTATCAGCGTAAATGTACTTGGGATTGTTATTACTATCAATAATGTATTTGTAAGCTTAACCTTCCGCAGACGATGTCACTGCAGTCCCACATGTACTCAGAGGAAGCCACTAGCAACAGTGGTAGAAACGTAAGGCAGTTTTAAAGATTTACAGTGAGGACTCATACCCTCAAAATTCATATTGACAACTGTTTATTGTCATTGGAAGAATAGTAAATAAGAGTTACATATCACTTATGTAGCTCGAATTTTATATGGGGTGATTTTTATATACAGTATCTTCGGCAGACGAGGTTCCTTTCAGAAAGTGCTCAGTACTAGTTGCCGAATACCCAGTGATGTAGTGAAATATATGACGCAGGGTATATTTGGAGTAGCAGAAGTTAACATTTAAGAAAATTTATATTGTGACGAAACTTTTGTGGCATTTTGTGTATACAAGGTATTTATTACAGCAGATCAGCCTTACTTTAAAATTTCAAGATATTCTATTTATTCCGCTGATGCTCTTGCTGCCAATATATTTTCTTGGCATTCGCAAATCGTATCGATAATCATGCTGAAGATGGAATAGTTGGAAATCGTGAAACCAAAAAGTGATTCGGTGACATTATTCTGTTGCGCTTGGTAAATTTTATTACTCGTCATCATATATTAAAATAATGTCAAGCATATTTTAATAATAAGGTATTACATTTATGAAGTAATCAAGACTTCAATTACAATAACGTTTAAACTTCGGTAAGCGGTTTAATTAAAGACTTTTTTTTTTAATTTCGTCTTTATTCGACCTTAAATCATCATATAACTAAATAATTCCTACATAACATGGTAGGGTGTTTTATATGACGTTGTCAAGATGTCATTTCCTTCCCGTTTTCACGTGTTAATTGTTGAATGTAACATAGGAATAAATGAAATTCAACTGAATACAGTACAACTGAACAGAAGCATTATTGCTGAAAAAGTAAGAAATGTGACATACATATGTTGGGATCGGTCTTCAATTACTAAATATTTATCTCAAAATCATTCCATCCCATCATCAACTGGGTCAGTACAAAATAATTTGAACTCATAACATGGGCAAAATATTACTATGGACATGGTCCAGCATTGAGTTTGAGTACAGCTGCAACTCTTCACGGATCAGATTTGTATAATGTCCTTATACTTTGTAACATAACGTTATCCATATTTCAACCACAACTCCCGATAATTATTTCTACAATGTCTGGAGCTGTAAATTTAGTCTTCACTCTCTGCTGTAAAACTCCTCGTAACGCTTAAATTATCTTGAGACGTAATGAGTTTTCTGTTCATGCGAGATGTTTGAGAATTTTTTGTGGCTCTATAAAATTCGCCAGAAACGTTTTGGCTGTTTGTGGGCACCTTATAATTTTTTAATGCAGCAGTACTTGTAGGCACTCTATTAGTCACTGTACGCAGTTTGCTGTCTAATATTGTGAGATATTCATTCAGAGTTGACTGACCAGTGATGCTAATGATAGAAACTTGATTTTCACAATATAGATCCCTAATGATGACGGAGATGCACTGTAGGATGCTGACGTGTCATCGTAAGCTTATTTTGTGGGTTCCAATATATAAATCTTGTTTTGTAGAAAATTGTCAACAATCAGTCGTAACAAATTATGTTTATTGGCCAGAAGTATATTTCGGTCAATGTGTGACCATTATCAATGCAAAGACAAATACGGGAGAACCAGTTAGAATTACATAATACACTTGTCAAGTTATAAACCAGTTGTACAAGGTTTCAGTTACAGTCAGTGATAAAATATACGCCTTATCAGAAACAGTTAATGTATTTATTTTATCATTGATTGTAATTGATACCTGATCCAACTGTTTTGTTATTTAATTGTAAATGGTTCTTTTGTATTTGTCTTAGCAATGATAATAGTCGCACAGTGACCGAAATCTAGATCTTGCTAATAAGCGAATGAAAAAAATATTGACGACTGATTACTGACAACTTTCTACAAATCGAAAAGAAAATAAGTAATCGTTGAGCACAAGAGCTATAATAGAATCAAGCCTGAGAAATTTTGTTGTTTGTAGGAATCAAAGTAACCGATGATCTTCAGACCATACCACATAATTACAGTCATCGATTGTCCAGGGTCTATTATAGGAGCCCCGCTTCCTTCCCACCTTTGATTTCTAATGCATTTAGCAATAGCTCTGCTTTATTATGAATTTAGCAATAGCAAGCCTTCCATGAATATTATGCTCCATCCGTATAGTTTTTATCGACGTGGTAATGATAAATAAGTGTTGAGTTTTGCAGTCGCTTTTGCCTTGGGAGTTTTGTCTTGTCTGACCACAATCTTTCTTAATGCTCGTCAGTCGTTCTTAGTTAGCTTTGGGTTTTGCCCGTAATTCGCCTTGGCCAGTTATGTCTTATTTACGCTGTCATTATCGATGATACTTTAGCTGGTGTGACGTACACGTGTGCAGACGTTTTCGCCATGATACTGCTACTAACAGCGCTTCACCAAGTTGGTACCTTTGCGAGTCTGGATGATCACGCATTTCATCCGTCATTTGTGCTGATGTTCGCTGAACTAAACGCATAATATAGTGCATGGTAATGTTAAATACTTCATACATCAAATGTGTACAACGGTCGCTTCTCTGTTTTAACACGTAGGCAGTGGTGCCAACTTCCCACGAGTTTAAATGTACTGCATAGTGCTCATATTATTTTGCTTGCCTCTAAATGTACTTGTCTGAAGACGTCGCAGACAGATCATTCTTACTGCCCGGAGAGTTATACAATAAAATTTTCAAAATAATATGCTGATACGTAAATAAATTGTCTGTCATGTTTTTTAAACGTGAAACCTGGAACTGATTCTGCATAATATATCATTAGAGAGTTTGGCGTGGTTTCGAGAAGTGGGGAAGTAATGATAGAACAATGATCATATATCGCTTTGTGCAGAGGTTAAAATTGTGTGAAAAATTGTATACTTGACGTCTGATTAGTTGCTACTAGTACTCCTTACATGTTGCATTACTGCCTTGCGACGCGTCACTGTAGATTTGTCTTTTTTCTTCTACGTTACACGTACTTTATTACACCCTAGAACTTTGAAATTTTAACGATCAGCCGTTTTCAAAAGTTCCAAAATTATTTAACCTTATATATTACTGCATATACTGTATCAATGTACGTTCGTCAGATGTATTTCTACTCCTTTGAAACAAGGAAATGCCTAAGGTGTAAAAAGACAGTAGAAATTGTTATTACCGTTCTCTAGAGTCGATTTATAACATACAAATTACATGAAAAATTTTGAAAACAAGGTCGGAAACCGTTACAAGTCGGTAACTACAGACTATAAGCAGTACATTAGATATAAATATCTCAATATAAATCAAAAACAATTGTTACTCCCACACATCTCTTATAAATTTGAACAAGGTTTCTTTACGTTAAGAGGCCGAACGGGTAACAAAAACTACTCGTAATATATTTCTAATCAATCTATCAATTTCACAAGGTAGCCGTTTTCCGTGACAAATGCAGGCCAACCTAAGTATGGGATTAGACAACATTAATAGGAACGAACCTTCTTGTTATATTATATTATTTTCTATTTATTTATTTTTCATAGTGATATGGGTTTTCGTTGACTTATTTATCACTCAGAAATTTTCAGAAATTAACTGGCGTAAAATAACCACCATTTATGATAAATGTATTTTCATAGTAAAGAAGCATCTTTTGGCGTAGTGTGCACTTGCTTCACCTGATTGAAGTCTGCAATGAATGGAAACTCTCTTTACCTGTGGAAACATGTCAAATTCCTTTAATTGATTAATGGTTTTTGTGTTTACTGACATTTATGCAGAACCACAATTTACTCGTCGTAGGCGGTGCAAACAGTGTCATCTGGCTGAACTATATCTTAATACCCAGATTGCCTATTCAATTAACAGTTTATTCTATCTGGAACTTTTAAGTCATATAAAACATCCTAACATGTTACGTATGTATTACTTCGTTAAATGATGATGTCATAAAGGACATAGATGAAAAAGTATTAATTTAAGAGCTTACGGAAGCGCGAAGGTTAGTTTTATTGAAGGTGTAAATACTTCACATATGTAAGAAGTTTTTTATTAAAATATTCTTGATATGATATTAATATGCGATAACTGATACCAACAGCAGCAGAGTAATGTTACCAAATCACTTTTTGGATACTAGATTTCCAACTACCCGTATCCCATCTTCACCATTATTGGCGATACGATTTGCGAGTGGCGAGAAAATCTTTCTGCAATCAAAGCATCAGCAATGTAAGCGGAATATCTTGCCAATTTAGAGAGAGGCTGGTGTGGTTTAATAAATATCTTGTATACTTTAAATTGCCACAAAAGTTTCAGCACAATATACATTTTGTTAAAAAGTAAACTTCTGCCACCTCGGATATAAAATGAATCATGTATGCTATGATTACAGAAAGTCGGCTTCGACTTCTTATTGTAGAAATCATTATTAACCGTCACTCTGAAGCACACAACACTGGTTACAGAGCTGAGTGATATGGTTGTCAGTATACAAATTCACACAGTGATTTTTAAGAACTGGACTTGTCTCATATGGTCTACGTAAGAAATTCTCAAGCGGCAAAAGTAAGTAAGATACCATTCGTGTTTACGAAAGCGAAAAATAACTCCAGACCAACACTTCTGACGTCAGTCTATTGCTTTCAGCTAAAATTTATAAAGTTCCTCCAGGAAAAGAAACATCCCGAAAACAGCGTAAAGCTGAATAAGCATCATTAATTTCTAACAGCTTCCTTTATTTGCAAAAACTACCTGAGGCAAATAAATAAATAAATAAAATACCATCAGTATCCTTCATATGCGTAAGGTGCTTGACACAATACTATGTTGAGTAATAACTGGTATACGTTGATATAAGGTATTTTCATACTTATTTGAACTTCCGACTTACATAACCTGTAATATTGGATGTAACATGTTCTCAAACTACGTAACATATACCTTGGAGTATTGATGCTCTGCTGACCGGACTATTGGCGATGGTGATTTCTACTAGAACTAAAGCTAATAAAATGCATAAGAAATTGCTGAAAATTTTCAAGCTCGCATAGTGACTCATTAAACGTTGAGTATTGCGAAATAATGACCATGAAGCAAGCGAAAGAACCCTTAAAGTAAGGCCACAGTTTCAATTATGTGCATGTGGAAGACGTACACAAATTAAATACCGGTATCTCAGAGTAAAAATAAGATGCAATATTAAATGCATACACATGTAAACTCATTAGTGCAGAAGGCGAGAGGAATAATTACATTTGACGGGAGGTCTTCTGAGGACCACAGTGCCCCTGAATAGAAACGCATACAAGACACAAGTATTCCTAAGTTTAGTGGTACTTATGGAGTAGTTACGGCAGCCGACATTTTATTAAGTCAGAGATGCGACGGCCTACATATCCAACTCGAAAATGTAACTTGTTTCCTGAGGAACTTAAATATGTATCTATGGAAGAATACTTATACTGTTCTCAGGAGATCCTAAGGTTAGTTATGTATTTGCAGAGCAATCATTAGATTTTGATGCGCACAGAAATTTAATATCAGTAACAGTCAATACTCCTCGTTCAATATCCGAATCGAATAGGACACTAAACTCCTATTATTGATAATTACCAGTTGCCAAGTCATATATGATGCCTTTGGGGGTGATGTAGGTCTTAAAACTTAAGACAAAATAGTTACGTTGTGATAAAATAATTGGGGAAACCATCTATTCAATATAATTAGTCTTAAATTCTACAGTTGATACACGACTGAGAAAACTATACGACGTAATCATAAAATGTCTAGTTGCCAAGAACTCACATCTAACCGAATGACGGACGCACGGGTAAACCTATTTGTTGGAAGCACGGCTTACAGATGATGCTGGTCGCTGTTCATTGTGCAGTGGCTGCTGAGTAAAAATCTAAGAAAACGTATTTTTTTAAAATATTGTGGTAGTTGAACAGTTATCATTGAACAATATTTCACAGTCTATTACTGCGGACTGACAAACAGTACAGCATGTCACTAATTGCATGCTTGTCATACCCCTCAAATTTAAATCCTTATTAACTGTGAGGCCAAATTATCAACAGACAAATTTCAAGAGGAACGGCCTGAGGATAGTGAACTGATTAAAACAAACGATTTTTTAAAGATACGAATAATATTCAAACGTGCAGAGAAACCAAATAAATGTGAATCTTAAATAGCTGTCTTTCTGAAAGACACTCTATTTTGCCAGACTATTAAGGCAAAAATTTAAATAAATCTAAAATATAATCAGTTTATTAAAATGAGCAATATAATAAAAATTCAAAAATAGGAAAGCTGGTTTCTTCAATCAAATGGTGCTCACATCATAAATAAATTTCATAATGTTTGGTAAAGAATATACATCCGTGGCATGCAAAAGAAAAAATTTGTTTTGCAGGCCCTAATCCTATTAAGATATAAGACTATGCAAGTGGTCAAGTATTTTTTTAACTATGAATTAAAAAAATATTACCTGAAGCCAGTCATCCGCAACTTGATATTATTTTAACTAACAGTAATTTATAAATTTAGAAGACGTGCATTACTGCCCATGCAGACAGAATAAGTGCAAATGCAGAGATAATAAGCAGTTACGTTTGAAGAGAACGCCATTTCAAACCAGTTGTTTGGTGGAATAATCACAGAAATTTAAAAAGAAACCAAGAAACCATTATATTTTACAGAAGACTCACAACATTAAAATTTATTTCGCAATCTGTAGTTTTTTTTCAGTTTTTTTTTCCTTCTAATAAGGAAACTCTTTATTTTCTCCAGTATACAATGCAGCAAATAATTGGCAAGTATGAACAACAGCAATACTTTAATAAATAACTCAGAAGACTTCATTAACTCTGTTTCATGCTTACTGGGATACTTTATGCTCATTATCTCGCTTTTTATTCTGTAATGATCGTGCAACTTATAAAGAAGAACTGGAAGTTCGACGACAAGGAACAAGTTCACTTTAGGACTATATACTTATATTTTCTATAACACGCCATAAAACATGTTATTTTATAAGCATGCGAACGCTTATGAGTCTTAAAAATAACCTGTGTTAAACAAATTACATACATGTACAAAACAATAAAACTGTAGGGAACAGTATGTCCTCAAGATCATTAAAAGCCGTTCGAACGAATATGAATCAAATAATTTCCGTTGTTTTTATCTTTTGAAAACTCAGCGTTGATAAAAACTGGCTCTGGAGCCATGGACACTCATTATTTCTTCACGCATGAGCGACTTCGTGTACCAACATCATCAAAGAATATTACCTCCACGTAGACGGTATCGATGCACAAAGGCTGTGTATTGTGTAAGCTAAAATAATTAACGTCGCGTCGCTAGTAATTGCCTTAGTCAACAAGGACGGAAACTGCTCTGCGTCACGTGACACCGTTCACCGTGCGCCCGCATCTTCCCGTGGAAACGAACGAAATCGCCGAATCACAGCTACAACGCTCTGAGGCATTACAGCGATGGACAAATAAATAAATACAAAATCAATAAATAAAAAAAATTAAAATTTACTATTTTCTCCATATAAGGAACTGTTATACAATCGTATTTAACCGTTAATATAAACACAATTTTTTTAAAAATTAGCAACTACAGAATCCTGAAGAGAAGTGAATTTATTTTACATAGCAGACTTTTCTGCACAGCACCACCGATCGCTAGTTCTTTCGAATCCTTCCTCTATGGCCGACCTATAAATACCACAAACATCGTTTCTTTCCCATCAATAAGATTTTAGACGAATGCTTCAAACGTTTTGATAAAGGGACTCTTTTACCGAATCCACAGTCAGTGCTTGGGAATATTTCACTTTAACAATGCTAATCCGCTCGCTGATGAAACATTATATGAAATTATCCTTCTGTTTCGCCTGAAGCTGGGAACGATGAAAGGATTCAAAAAATTAAATCTTAGAGCAGATATATCGGCACTCAAAGTGCCCCCAACTTAGTGATTAGTCATGCCAATGACAACTACTTCATGTTTATGCTGACTGTTGTAATGGGCTGACTTATTATTCTCGAAGCTAAAAAATGTGGCAACGAGAAATTTCTGTCATGCTGTTACATCTACATCTACATGGAATTCTCTGCAAATCGGATTTAAGTTCATGGCAGAGGGTTCATCAAATCATCGTTATACTATTTATCGGCCATTCCATCCTCGAATAGCGCGCGGCAAGAAAGAACACCCGAGTCTCTCCGTTCGAGATCTTATTTCTCTTATTTTATACTGATGATCATTTCTTCCTATGTAAGAGGGAGTCGACAAGATATTTTCGCATTCGGAGTAGAATGTTGGCGATTGGATTTTCGTAAGTAGCCCACGCCGCAGCGATAAACGCAGTTGTTGTAATGATTTCCATTCCAGATCCTGTATCATTCCCGTGAGGCTGTCCCCCCTGTATCGTGACAATACAAAATGAACTGCCCTTCTTTGGATTCTTTCGATGTCCTCCTTCAAACCCACCTGATTAGGATCCCACACTGAACAGCATTACTCCAATAAACGACGGAAAGGCGTAGTGCATGCAGTTTCTTTAGTAGTTATGTAGCATCTTTTAAGTGTTCTGCCAATAAAACGGAGTCTATCGTTCGACTTTCCTTCGACATTAACTACGTGTTCTTTCCATTTTAAGTCTGAAGTAATAGTAATTCCTAGTATTTAGTGAAGTTTACAGCCTTCACTTTTGATTGATTTATCTTGTAAACAAAGTTTAACGGATTTCATTTCGTACTCATGTGGACGACTTCACACTTCTAATTATTTAGAGTCAATAGCCCATTTTTATACTAGTGATATTTTATTTAGATCGTTCTGCAGTTGGATTTGATCCTCAGATGATTTTACTACACGGTAAATGACGACGTCATCTGCAAACAACCTGAGAGAGCTGCTTAAATTTTCTCCCAGCCTACGCACTCAGTAGTGTGCGCGAACAGTAATTTTCTTACTATATCTACAAATTGTTTTATTTTAGTTGCAGTATTACTTCGATCCATACTGATGATTCATTTTATTTTAGGACAAGACAGCGTTTAAATAACGAGCAAATCAGGCGGTTTTGACTGAATATCCTGATTTCGTAAAAGAAGTAGGTAGTACATCGCTGGTAGTATGGTAGTGTGATGTGAAATACCAGGGAATTACTTATGGCGAATGTTACAGTAAAAGAGAAATTGAAGAAAATATACCGAGACAGGTTCTGCTGGTGATTCTTTTGTGGAAAGTGAAATAAACAAACGGCGGAAAATTGTTCGATCAACCATTCTCTCGGAACATTTTGAGAATTTTGAAAGCAATTAAAGATAAAATTGAAATGATGAGCATAATACACAAAGGAAATAGATCACTATTTCACCTTAAACTTAGAAAAGAAATGGTAGAAGGTGACGCCTGGTACTAAGCTGCATCATCGCCTATCGAATTTGTTTGGCTAATTTCGAAAACTTGTAGATCGCCTTTTTTCTGTGAGAAAAGAGTTTTCCAAGTTCCCAAATGACGAGATAAAATCAGATACTCCTGTAATTCGAAATAATTTTTCACAACGAATGACGAAAGGGCATCTCTATGCGACTGCGTTTGCAACATCAATACGAGCGTCTGGCAAAGTGTTCCTCGAAGAGTCTGGAAGATATCTGTAACCGTAAATTCAACAACCTAAATCCAATACTAATTTGTGTAAATATGAAATACAGAAGCGGAAAGCCTTATTAGAACAAAATTAAACTTACAGATACTGTTACTGTAAAATAATTTCCAGTATACAATGCGAAGGTGAGAATGGAATGAGGAGTTACTTCGATTCAGACATGATGCAATGTATTCTCGTTCCACCATCTCGATGAGACAAATATTTCGAACATCGCACTTAGAAAATGAATGGACATCGTTTTGTTCCGGTACAATGCATGTAGAGGAATTGTGGACTAAATTTAAATGCATTGTAAGTCAAGAGGCAGAGAAATACGTGCCTGTAGAGTCAATTAAGGATGGAAAAGATATATGGTATAATATTAATGTTAGAAAGCTAATGAGAAAGCAAATGCTGTTGTATTCTCGATTCAAAAAATAGCACGAAAATTTTGACAGGTAAAGGTTTTTAGAGATTCGTGCTTCTATAAAAAGATCGATGCAATAATTATCACAGCCATAACTTAGAAAATTATCTTTACGCGAACCCGAAAAAATTCTAGTCCTATGTAACATCGATAAGCAGGTCAAAGCCCACTATCCAGTTACTCGCTGATCATTCCAGGGAAGTAATAGAAGAAAGGAAACGGAAAGCCGAAGTTCTAAATTTAACCTTTAAGAGATCTTTCACGCAGGAGGACCGAGCAAATGTACCAGTATTTGATCAACGTGCTAACTCCCCAATGGAGGACGTAATAACATGCATTTCCGGTGTAGAGAAGCAGCTGACAGAGCTGAATACAGAAAAGTCTCTTGGCTCTTGCAGTTTTGACGATCAATAATGATGTAGCTATGTACCACTGTCTTCATGGCTCAAGAAAATCTTAATGAGGAAAAGATAGAAGAGATTGTAAGCAACATGTAAACGTTACGTATCACTGATTCATTTTTGTTTGAATTTTTACTAATAATGAAAATTCCTTGTTTCCATTCATCAAAATGTTTATAGAACGATTAAAACATTGTGCTCCCTTAACCACTTGTATTTTTTTCTCCACGCCCGCACATCCACAAAAAATTACACCGCACCATGTGCCAAACTACCTAGCTACGCCAACCGGTGTTCTTGTTTCCGAAGAAGTTTTTCATGTAACTGTGTTGTGTACGCTTAAAAATAGGGAAATTTACATTTGGCATGTGGCTCGTACTACATTACCTCCGATATAGAATTACAAACACCGAAAGAAAACATTTTCTTGGCCCAGTGAGATTATAGCTGCACTACAGTACGTTTTTTTATCATCAGTAAGACTTATAACTTCTCAAAAAATCTACTATTTTATTTACTGTGGTTGTAGCAGTTACCAGTATGCTTCTACTTTTCAGTATATTCCTTTTCTTATAATTATAATAATAATAATAATTTGCAGTATTCTTCTCCATTTTAATATATTTCTTCTCTCGTAAATATAACAAATACACAGGCATTCTCAAATGCATCCTTGGAATTGTGGAAATCTGAGAATGGCCGATAAGGTAACAAATATGGTTTTATTGCATTTGGCGACGAACTACACCAACTACCCTAGTCACAGACTTGGAGTAGGGGGAACTCTTCCCTATTTTAGTGTAGTTCCATCAATTTAATATTTAGATGTCAGTATGATATCCGATAAAATGATGACACGAAGAGACAGAAGTACAACACAGATAACACAAAGAGGGAAGCTAAATTCTTCCCTAAAAATGCAGTTAAGCATTACTACTGTAGATATTATGCATATAATGTTTATGTCATGGGATTTATGATGTGCAGTACGTTGCGTTCTTATACACTTATGTGTTAGAACTGGTTATTTTTCGTACGAGAAAATGACATTTAAAATATTCTATTCAGTGGATATCTTCAGCCTTTCATGAATAAAATGTGAAGGTATATTATCAACAGACACATCGAAGAGTTTGGTAGTATCATTGTATTACATATTTCCTATTTCTTTAAAGAAACGTTCCCACCATTGTATCTCTTAGAATTTTTGAAATTATCTAGCATTACTCTCGTAAACCTTTAAAGACTACACATTAGAGCATTTTTAAAGACCTTACTGCTACTTATATCAACCACGCACTTCGTTGACGTATGGTAGCAGGACCCAAAAATATAGATAGCTGTGCTGGAGGTGCAGAAGTATAATTGTGAAGAGGGCAGAGCAACGTTTGAGGGTGGCACCAGTATTTTCAGTAGTTAAAGGGACAAAAGTCTGCCTGATTGATATACCATTATAAGATAAGACAGCTATGGGTAGGTGGGAAAAGAAAGTGATAAAGGATAGGTTGTAATAGTGAGAATTAGCGTTATAGGAATTCTGTTCAGACTAGTACAGGGGTATAAGAGATGCAAATGACGGCAATGCAGGAGTAAATTTATTAACGAATAAGAGATGTAGTAATGTAGGTAAGCTTCTAATAAAACTAGAATCGGTGCATGATCAGAGCTATGACTGACAAGATGGAAACACTAAATACAGTACTATAAGTTCATTTATCAATTAGCTTTGCAGATAAAGGAACTGAAAGAACGTATGCGGAGGTAAAGGAATTTACTGAAATTGTGAAGGCTGACGAATTTATTTGACATAAGAAGAGAAGGAAAAATGTTGACATGGAGTGAAAGAGGAAACCATCTGGTACAACTTTACCATGAACATAGAAGAATTTCTACTTTTATTATACATCAGTTGTTCGAAGATATCAAACGTAATTTTAAACTAATACACAATCAGACCTTGATGGGATCGCTTACTAAACTATCACTCCTTATGAACTGCAGATGAAGACTGAATATATTGAAAAAAGACAGGAAAATGAGTATGGGATTTCAATAAATTGAAAGAGAGTTTCAGCAGTAGCATTCGGCAACAATTCCCTAAATATAGGGTAATAAACACAACAGCATATCAAAGGTTTGCCTTAAGGGATGAAACAGTGAAGACATCAGGGGATCGAAACAAGAGACAATCCGTAAGCGGAATCTTTGGAGAATGGACGAGATACTGAATCTAACCAACAAAATAGAAGGTATAAAATAAGTTAGACTAGTAGGGACTGAAAAATGACTAAGCAGGAAAGGATAGAGTATAAATAAAAGGCTGAATGAATGATAGGCGAAGCCGCTACTAAGGTAAGAAAGAACAACCGACAGGTGGATGTTCCTCATGCAAGGGAAAGATGTGATATACTAAGAAATGAAGTGGATGATGATGAAAGATATTTTACTACAAGAAGAATTTCACAGAGCACTGTATGACCTGAATCAACAATGTAGTAGCAGACGTTACAGATTCATAGAAGAGTCAGCCATGACAACAATATTCCATTTGTTAGGAAACATACATGATTCAGACTAAATACTCTAAAACTTCAAAACAAATGTAATAATTATTATTTATATGTTAACTTATTATTATTTTTACGAAAGACTGAATTGTTGACAATGGAATACAAAAATAACGGTTGAAGAAGACACTCGTGGCACTCTGTGTTCGAGAGTAATGTAGAAACACTTAACCCTTTCAGTCACTATTTTTTATTCGCCAATAAAAAAAATTGCGTTTTTCTTGATCAAATGATTTATCTAAACGTGTTTTTGGGGAAAAAATAAATTTCTAAAATGGTTTTTGAAAAATGAAATGTTGTCATTTGACACCACTGTGTCGGAACGGGTACATATAAATAAATAGTGTGGTCAACATCTTCTTGGTACAGTAATAATTAGCACACCATTCAAAATGACAATATTTATTACAAAAAATCATTTAACATGATATTTAACTAAACAGTTGTTATTTTTGTTCAAACAAAGTCTTACATGGCATTTGGCACACTGAACTTGGCTGAATTAGTACATCATTCAAATTGACAAAATGTATTTCGGCAAACCATTTAATATGAGATTTAACAAAACAGTTGTTATTTTTGTTCAAACTAAGTGTTAAATGGCATTTGGAACACGGAACTCAGTTTCTGCCAGTGCACTTTCCTAATTTGCATCTTTGCTCCCTCTCTTCAATGTAACGTGGCCAATGAGAAAACCCGTCATATCTGGCATCTGATACTGGCCTCACCTCTCTCTGCGATGTTTGTACTACATCCATTGTGGGTTCTTCATCTTTAAACTCATCCTCAGTCAATCGCGGACGGCCTCTTTTCCTCAAAGTTGGGCTGGTTTCCTTCTCCATTAAAGCTTCTGCTACCTAGTTTCTGAACTTCAGCAGATCCATTTTCTCTTTACGTTCTTTTCCTTTGGCTTCCATATCTCTCAGATATTGTAGCCATGAGTTGCATATGAAGAGATCGACCATGTGAAAAATTACTTTTACAGTCCACTTCTTGGTTTTCATGTGTATTCTGTACCAATAAATTAGAAAATCAATTTTGTCAACGCCCATAAATGCGCAGTAATCCTGTACAATGGCTGATCTTGAGACACCCAGATGTTGCTTCTGTGCCACACTCCACCTCTTTACTTTATCAACAATGTCTGCACCCACATATGTGGAAGTGAGAGTGACAACACTATCATCGAGCCAGCGAACGACACAGAGATCTCCTTCCGTGGTCACACAAACATCGACAGATCCTCTTCTTTCCTTCTTCAGTTTAGACTCGGATTTCAGTGGGCACTTTTGTAACCGGTTAGCTCTGATGGTCCCAATGGAAGAGATTTTCTTTTTCACAATTCACGTACCAGTGACATAGATATAAAATAATTATCGAAATATAGTTTGTACCCACCACCTTGTGGAATGTGTTCACTCAGTCACATCACAACGGAACCACCAAGACCAAGGGGCTTGTGCTCACTTCGAATTCCCGTACTTTTCCCTGATAGATTTCAAAATCATGTACAATTCCAGAAACTCCACAACGAACAAAAATTTTTAGACTAACAGGGTTTGGTTTACCACGAACAAATTGCTTCATTACAGTCCTTCCTTTGAAAGGTATCATTTGCTCAACAATACTTTGTCTTTCTTCATGTTTCAGACTGAGACAAGTTTCCCTGATTCTATTTGGCAGTGGTCTCACCTTCCAAAGTTTGTCTTCTGGAGAGCCACCTTCCATATTGTCGACTAAATGAAGATGATCCCTCAGTTTGAATATTCTATTTACAGAAAATGTGTTTGCAATCAAATGTATTCTTGTGTGAGGTTCCCAGTACATATGCAGTCTCGGAAATCCTAATGTACCCATCAAAATATGCACTCCAATCAGTTTTCGTATTTCAGAGCTGGTACATTTCACGGACACTCCATTTCACTGCACTGAATACAAATTTGTTTGTTCCGAAAGCAATTCCAGAAAATCATTGGGGAAGTATTCTGAAAAATATTCAGCTGGACTTCTTATTTCCTCATCAGCTGTAATATCTGGACCACTGAAAGTAGTGTCAGGGCATGTGAAAGGACTATTTTCCATTTGCAGTTACCTTGTGGTTGTTCATTTGCAGCTTGCGAAACTTCTTTTTCAGGCTCTAGAGTGTCTCTTTCATCCTGTGAAGTGCAGCACTCCCATTATTCATCCTCATTCCTTGTATCTGCTATATCTCCAACAGTTTCAGGTCCAGACTCTTCACTGTCCTAGCGTCCTGAAAGCTCACTGTCATTGATCTCTAGTAGAATCTGTTCAATTTCCTTTCCGGAAAGTTTCGCCATATCACAGCCTGAAAAATTAAAATATTTACTGAAATTAGCTGTGTGATGTGTGGAAATAAACGGAATATTCATTAAATGTGTTAGAAATATTAGCTTTCAAAACTATTTCTATTGAACATAAAAAATTTTAGTACCTACAAAAACGAGAACTTCATACAACATGACTGAACGTCGTCACAATGGTGTGAAATGACAACAAGATTTGAAAAAAATGTAGCACCAAAATAACACACACACAATAACCTTACCTTTAAGAAACTTTAACGATCCACACACAACAGCACACATAACAAAACACGACAAATACTCGAATGAAATCATTAGTTGGTGAGGAAATTAAGAGTAGGAAATAGTATATTTCAATTAGTACATGAGAAATTCGTTTTAAGTAGCGAAGAAAGCCGGTGACTGCTAAAGGTGGGGGAATATGTAATTCCAATTGACTTCTGCCCGGAAATAATGTGTGAAAGAAAGGACTCCCTGGGAGTGACCGCATGGTCTAAGGCCTCGTGTTACAGATTGGGCGGTCGCTGGAGTTTCGAGTCCTCCCTCGGGCATGTGTAAGTATATTTTCCTTAGTGTATATTAACTTAAAGTGGTTTGTATTTCTAGGGAGAGTGACAATAGTACTTTAGTTCAGTAAGTTTAGTCACATTTGATTTGAACAAAAAAGGAATTTGCACAAGCCTTTTTGTATTAGGAGGGTTGTTCTGAAGTTATTCGTCCGGAGTATATCTATGTATTGGATTCAAACATGGAACATAGGCAGTTCAGCATGTAATCAGAATAATAGCTGGAGCCCACCCAAGAGCATCCTGCAGACATTTATTTAGGGATCTAGGGATACTCACTGTAGCTTCACAATATATATATTCACCCATGAAATTTGTTATTAACAATCCGACCCAATTCAAAAGTAATAGCAGTGTGCATAGCTACAACACTAGAGGAATGAATGATATTCACTATTCAAGGTTAAATCTAACTTTGGCTCAGAAAGGGGTGAATTATGCTGCCACAAAAGTCTTTGGTCACTTACCAAGTAGCATCAAAAGTCTGACAGATAGGCAACTAGTATTTAAAAAGAAATTAAAGGAATTTCTGAATGGCAACTTCTTCAACAATGTAGAAATTTTTTTAGATAAAACTTAATAAAAAAATTAATAAAAATAAATAAAAAGTAAAACAAATCCTTAAAATATTGATTGTGAAGTATAGACAACATTTACTAAACTGACACATTCCACATCATTACGAAATGTCGTATATATGATCTATGGAACAAGTATTAATCTAATCTAATCTAATCAGACAAGAAGTGGAGTGAAGGCCCTAAAATGTAGTGCTAAAGAAGAATGCTGTGGCTGGAATGGATGAATTGCGTAGCTAATGAGGTGCTAATAAAGTGAATGAAGGAGAGGAGTCCTTCATGGCACCATCTCACAAATCGGTTGATAGTACAAATCCTGAGGCTTGTATATGGCCGGCCGCGGTGGCCACGGGGACTGAAGCGCTTCAGTCACGGTCTGCACGGCCACTACGGTCGGGGGTTCGAATACCCCCTCGGGCATAGATATTTGTGTCGTCCTTAGTCTTAGTTAGTTCATAAGTAGTTTGTAAGTTTAGGGACTGATGACCCCGTAGTTAAGTCCCATGGACTATACAAACATTTGAACATTTTTGCTTGTATATGTCGCCGGTTTGGTACGTGAGTGATATTTGGTGCTGAAATTTGTAAAATAAAGCCAAGGGATCAACACATAACGCACCTTTAAAGGAAAGTAGTTTCACGACATATTCGGAGATCGACAATCGACATAGTTCTTCCAAAATCTGTATCAGACGAGTTTTGGTAGTGAGCTTCAGAACAAATACTTTAATTATTTTACTAGGTAATTTTGTTTGCAGTAGAGTATGTTAAGTCTAATTTATAGTCGTTGAGATCATATCTTGTGAAAGACGTCTGCATTTATAATCAGATATCACAAACCCGATGTCAGTGTTACCGCTGTTAGTAACGTATTCTTGAAAGTGTGATGGAAGGTGATATACACGTAAAAAAAGGAGTGTCTGTTAACGTAATGTTTGTATCAGATACACACAGTTAGAGTATTTATTTTTGTATGGATACTAGATATCGTAAGAAGAATACGCAGCGAAAATACTATGGTTTCCTGGTAGTTTATCTGCAATACTGAATACCGAACACCTTTCATAGAACGTATAGAATTATACATTTCTTGGTAGTGAAACCACGCCTAAGTTATTAAAATACATAAAAAATTGATGCCAAAATTTCTGGCGCACGTAGTGACTCATTAAATGTTGAGAAATGCGAAGTAATGTCCGTGAAGCAAGTGAAAGAACCCTTAATGTAAGGCCACAGGATCATTTATGTACATGTGGATGTCCTACACACATTAAATACCGGCATGTCAAAGTATAATAAGATGCGATGTTAAATGCACACACATGTAAACTCATTACTTTCTGTACAAAAATTATTTTCTTTGCTAGCAAGAATTTACTTAATTAGTTGTTAATATGATTTATTCTACTACTTCGGTACTTAATGGCTTTCATCACTAATTTTGAGAAACATACAAAACATTTAGATAGAAGTAAATAAAGATTAATCTTCAATACAGCTCTTGCAAATGATTATGCCCTTATAACGGCAAAAATAATGTACTGCGATGTTGAGTAATTTATCTATCTGTGGCCTATTGCTTAAATTGTGAAGTTCCTTCATTAGTAGTTACTTTTAATGTGAAAACTGTGTTACTTGCCAACAGAATGCAGGACATTAATGACGGTTGTAACAAAATCGAAAACAATACTCTTTCTTTTCCTTATGTTCGTTCATAGATCGTATCTGTCGATATCAAAATCCCCAAGCAGTGGAAATGACATACAATTGAATTCTCATGACATAGTGAACGAACTTATCTGAAATAATTTCGACTTATGAGTACTGATGATTTACTGGCAGAGTACTACATTTGAATCATTTCTGTAATGACGGTGGTCTGTGATACTAATTAAGTGTTTACTTGGAAAAGGTATTGATACGTAATGTGAATTTGAATAATACCTTTCTCCTATTTTTCTGTCTTTATAATTGATGATTTTTTTAAGACAACACAACGATTGCATAGATTTTCTTGGGCGTAACAGGCGCCTGCAGCTGTAGGCAGTCCCGCGGTGCTCTTCTTCGCATGGGGCTTCTGCCTCCCTGGAATGTCAGACAAAATGTATTACAATAAGCCAGCTGTATTTCATATGTACAATGATATCCAAGGCATGAGCAATACTAGATTATTTGTATGGTAGCTGTTATCTGCGTGAGTCTCTTAATGAGTTTATGTCGAAAATACGAACGTTTAGAATGGAGAATGCAACACGATTACACTACAGTGATACAGGGAATCGAACATTGGGTGACTGTTAGAAGTACAATGGAATAGGTATAAGGTTACAACATTTAGTAAAAATGAATAAATAGCTGCAGCGATGAAAATATGCAGGAAAACAGACGTGTAAGGAGGTAAGATACAAAGAAACCGACGAATAATTGTCTTTTGACGTTTGTGGTAATGAGTATCACTGTAAATCTTTCAATAATGAAGTAATGGGCATTTATATGAAGGGTAATCACAGAAGTAATTTGAAGATAAACCTATGTATGGGGACAGGCTCTGTCTATAAACAATTTCAAGTTGGTAATGTAGAAGTAATAGATTGAAACATCATGATAAATGCCGTAGTTGAACTGCATTAAAAGAGGAAAAGCGGTGGTTGATAAACTTTCGTTCCTCTTATGATTTTGTTGCGTTGAAATCATTGAAGTACTTTAGGTACAGATGTAGAAATTTTGCATTTATGCACCAGTTTGCTTCTGTATTTTCATGTTTAATACAAAATATCTACTGTACTATTTGTTTTGCGTAGTTCTCACCTCCACAGCGATCTTCCTCTTGTTCTCGTACATTGAGGCTCATAGAAACTTTGAAGAAGGTATACTAATCTGTTACATGATGGGAATGTTTCTTCTGCAACAACTTCGCGCAGTATTGTCCAACTCTTAGCCGAAGGCGGAACAGTTATACCTAAGGAAAGTGTCCATTGTCTACCTACTCAAGATATTAACGTTTTTCACAATTTTTAACTTGTTGTTTATTTTGCTAATTACAGCACCATCAATCACGAAACGAAAAAAAAAAAAAAATAAGTTTCAAACAAATGATACATATTTTTACACGGAGGATGGACATTTTGCAATAAAAATAGGGGTTCCTGTTTAAGATTTCAAAGTCTTCCCGCTTCCCGACTCTGGGGGACGGTACAGGAGGTCAAGATTTATGTTCATGGATGGCCCTCTTCAAGCTGAACAAATTTTAGTGCAACTGTTTTAATCCGATTTATATTTTTCCAAATGTTCCGAAAAACAGTTTTAAATGTCTCATGCTGTATCAATAAATGTACCTGTATGTGTGTGTATGTACGAAGGTTGGAACTTAAATAATTACAACTATTTAGGCTATTCACAACCGATACAAAAGCGTTATTCGTGTGCACCTGTTACTTTCCTTCAGAGTGGTCTACAGCTTTGTGTATAAACCGCTGCCAACGATGTGGAAGACGTAGTATGTCGTTAGTAGGGCTTTTATTTTGATGATGCGAATGGAGCGGTCTACAGCCTGTCGAATCTTTGGAACTGTTCTGAAGCGAATGCCACGAGATGGTTCCTTCATCTTCGGAATCAAAAGTCACAAGGACTTAAGTCCCAAAATTATGGTGGATGGTACCGTACTCCCCAGTCCCATAGACCTAACAGAGCAGCCAAATCTTGCGCTGTATGCGCCCGCTCATTGTCGTGCAAAATTATGGGTTGGGTGAACAGAAAGTGTTGCCGTTTCTTTTGCAAAGTTTAAGCTGTGGTTGCTCTGTTCGGTCGAAGAGACTGGAAAGTACTGTACCATCCACCATACTTCCCGGACTTTAGTCCTTGCTATTTAGATTTGAGTCCGTAGATGAAGAACCACTTCGTAGCATTCGCTTCATTACTGTACCAGGGATTCGACAGGCAGTAGATATCTCCATTCACACCATCAAACAGGCTCTGCTAATAATATACTACGCCTTGCACATCGCTGGCAACGGGTTCTACACAACGCTGGTGACTACTTTGAAGGACTGTAACAGGTGAAAACCTGTAACGCTTTTGTATCGGTTGTGAATAAATATGTCCTTCATCTATGCCTAAACTATTGCGACGATTATAACCAAAAGTGCCAATATATATGTTGCTATAATGTAGTAAGCGCTGTTACTATAATAACGACCTGCGACGCATAGTTCAACAGATATGACTTGATAATATGTATGTATAGTTCAATATCCCTTTCAGGCACTGCAGTCATAATTATTGTGCTGTTCTGGTTTTGCTTGCTTTAATTCTTTGTTATTGACGCTAGGAAGTACGGGCTTGGGACTGATGACCTAGCTGTTTACTCTCCTCAAAATAACATCAACCAGTTCGGACCTGCATCACACAATCGTGGATTAACTGTGCTAAAGTGGACAACGTATTTTAATTCTATGTTTCTACAACGGGTGACACCAACAGCTGGCTCAATGCGGCAAGAGAGATTGTTGACATGTTGATATTCTTGTTTTGACACGTGAAGCTATCATATTTGACATTCAGTTGATTTTATATGATCCCGTGATGTTAAGTTATTATGTCATTTCTTTCACAGGTATGTTACTGTAAGATTGTGCATATCATAATTATTTGTAATGAAGGCCCAAAACAGACAATTGTGTGGGTACAAAATTTTTCAAAATAAATGGTCTTTTTTGTGATGAAGTACAGCATTTATTTGGTATTTTAAACGTCCCCCACTATATTAATATCACATCACCTACAACCTTGAGTCTGAAAGAGATATTGTGTTCCACTTATGGTAAGCGACTTCCGTTAGATCAGGAGAGTTGTAACTCTATAAGTACTATTGACAGTTTTGTCCACGTCTAAAAAGGAGACCACATGTATATTGGAATTAAGAATTTCTTTAGATTTATGGTACGTGATGTTCAGAACTTAAATAACAATCAGCCATAGTCATTCGACTCAACTCTCAAAAATTAACGAGAAAATTGTCTTTGAATTTTTTCAAGTGCTTCTAAGTACGAATAATTTAATTAACTGCAGCGTCTACCGGTGTATCTCAGCTGGTAGCGCTTTTTCCTTACAACCATAGGCTCGATGATACGATTCCTGTCGTAACAGTTTTTTATCTTTTTTCATTTTTTCGTTGTGTTCGAATACTTACACTATATCAATATTTAATGGTAATTTTTACGAAAAGTGCCCTTTTTTCTTTGTTTATTCGTAATTACCTAAATTTTATAAAAGGTCGTTAATAATGACGGTTTCAATAAAAAAAAATTACAAAAAAAAAAAAAACCGTAAGTTACACTTTTTACAGTACTGGCTTCACTACTGGTTGCCGACGGTAGTCTTTTATTGTTCAGTTTTTGAAGAGCTGCTGATATCTTTCCAAGCAGCTAACCTGCTCAACCATCGTTTTTGGGGACAAGGTGTACAACTCGTCTACATACACACACACAAAACAAAACAAAACAAAAATAAGTGCAATTATAGATGCTAAAATGTTACATGTGACTGAATTTTAAAAGGGAAAATATTTCGGTCACAGTGGAGTACGAACCATGAACTCTGTCGCTGCGAGGCCAGGACGATATATATATATATATATATATATATATATATATATATATATATATATATATATTTTTTTTTTTTTTTTTTTTTTTTTTTTTTTTTTTTTTCAGGTGGATCTAAGTTTTGCGATCGTCGTTTCAGTTCGTTCCGGCCCACCTGAGCTACACCGACAGACGTTGCAACTGATTTAACTATTCATACCTACGTGTACCTGCAAAACTTCAGAGTAGATTTTCTCGAGAAATTTTGAGTGTCACGTCGAAGGGCTTTGGCTGAGTGTTACTGAGTTCTGAACTTCACGGAGCATAAATAAATAAAATAAAATAAAAAATTTAAAATCTCATACCCATGTGGTCTCCTTGTAAAATTTCGGAATTTCTTGCCTTTAAAAAGGAGATATCTTGCCACGGTGGAGTAGACGAGCGGTCTAAGGCGCCTCGCTGCGGAGCACGCGGTTGCTCGCCGTGGAGGTTCGAGTCCTCCCTGGCCCATGGGTGTGTGTGTGTGTGTGTTGTTTTTAGGATACTTTACCTAACTAGTTTGTAAGCTACGGACTGATGACCACGCAGTTTGATCCCATAGATTTACAAACATTTGAACATATTTTGGAGATATCTTAAGTTGTTATTGTTCTCGGTTTCCGGGGGGGGAGGGTGGAGGGTTTGCATTTAAGTAGGAACCCGACTTTCCGCTTCGTTTTCCCGCGCGGACCGTGTAAGCGTTATGCCGAGATGACGTTTGGAGTCGGCGGCGCCGCGGGGTTGCGTTTACAAATTTCCATACGAGGCGCGGCGCGGCGGCGGGCGCGGCTTACCAGTATTGGGAATATTTTGACAGCGGCGGCGGCGGGCGTGTTCTCCGCGGCGCGGCTTAACGCTAACTGGCAGCTCGCGGCGCCGCTCCCGTGTCCGCCGGAATTATGGTGCATAAAATTTGCAAATACGCCCATTGATTAAAAAAAAAAGCCTCACCGCCCGCGCCGACGTGTTGTCTTGACGTCTTCGCACTTCTCCGAAAAGTGAAACTCTGTGTCATTTGTGACACCGCACTCTGGCTGGACGCGGTCCACATTAGCACAAAAGCGGCCGAAAAATTAAGCAAGAAATGTGGCGGGTGTTGCGCGAATAATAAATGTCGGTGTTTGACGCGTCGGAAGACTGTATATTGCTATGACATCGTTTTTGCCTCAGGAGGAGTGCAGTGTGCCGGAGAACGAAACGTCTGGATTGCAGACGATCGGTTACGTTGCAGGGAATACCATTTACAAACCTAGACAGAATACTGTGGTCTTACTGAATCCATCATTGGTAGTGGAAACGGGACAGCGGCTGGTCGAGAGTCTGAAGAAACTGAGATACCGACAGCCGTATGTGTAACAAAATATTTATTCTATGCCGGCCGCGGTGGCCGAGGGGACTGAGGCGCTTCAGTCACGGTCTGCACGGTTACTACGGTCGGGGGTTCGAATCCCCCCCTCGGGCATGGATATTTGTGCCCTCCTAGTTCGTAAATAGTTCATAAGTAGTTTGTAAGTTTAGGGACTGATGAGCCCGTAGTTAAGTCCCATAAGCTTTACAAACATTTGAACATTTATTCTATCACAACCAGTTTCTGCATTCCACTATGCCATCTTCAAGTCCCTACATCGGAGGATATTATCCAAAAGTATGGATACTAAAACTGGATTCGTGGTCTACTGTCTCTTAGTGGGACACAACAACGACAGTTGATTCAAAAAAAGCCTCACCGCTCTCGTCGACGTGTTGTCTTGACGTCTTCGTGACAACAGTTGTTGTTGTTGTGTCCCACTAAGAGACAGAAGTCCACAAATTCAGTTTTAGTATACCTACTTTTGCATATTAAGCTCCGATGTAGGGACCTGAAGATGGCATACTGGAATGTCGAAATTGGTTGTGATACAATAAATATTTTTTTATACATACGGCTGTTGGTATCTCAGTTCCTTCAGAATACTGCGGTAGTTTCCTCGACAAAACACGTTTCATTGCGCGAATTGTTATTACCATATTTTTATTTAGTTTTTCTCTTTTTCCTTTTCTGGTTTTGCAGTTTCCCCAGAAGTGTAGTACACTTTTCAACTACTCAACTTTTCCAAGCATTTTTATCTCAGGTGAATTTTTCTAAGGAACAGAAATTATATCCTGATGTTAATCGTATTTATTTTGTAGTCTACGTTTGATTACGAGAGTTATTACTATAAATTTTTATTCAGTTTTTCGTTTTTTTCTTGTTTGGTTCTGCAGTTTTCCCAGAAGAATACTACAGTTTTTAACCAATCAACTTATCCGTCTGCATGATTGGCAGAAATCAACTTTTCGCATACTTGAAGCCAGTGGTCATAACTTTTCCAGTAACTTTACGTTTTCACATCAACATAAGCTTCATCCACCTTGCCTCTACTTAATCATGGTGCTGGCCTTTCCCGCCGGAGGTTCAAGTTCTCCGTTGGGCATGGGTGTGTGTGTCGTCGTTAATGTATTTTAGTTTCAGTAGTTAGTTCGGTCCAATTAGTTTACAAACAATTGAATTTTTTTGAATTAAGACGCGTAATAAATATTAGCTCTCAGCTCTTTCATATTTACTTACAGACGATTGTATAGCAACGGAAGGAAGAACTTTTTGCCGTATCATCTACTGTTATAGTTTCATGAAACACTTCACGTGAATTTCTGAAAATCGTTCTACTTAGTTTGATATCAAATTCCTATTTTCAGTTGTTGAACACATAAGAGCTAACTAATTAAAACGTGAAATTGTTCTGACGAATTTCAACGGACTATTAGTTCTTTCAAATTTAGTTTCTGAAAGCACTACCTGCAGAGCAGATATACAACGAAAATAAAAATAAATTACTTTGGAGTCTTCCAGTGCAATCCCAGGGAAACCCAGAATGTCTTATGAAGGTCGCTTCTAAGAAACAGTAAGCGAGGGTATATGACATTTAGCACAGGCGACTGATGCCTAAAAATATTAATTCAGATGCATCACTCTTCAGATGTAAATATTCTCAGAAATTGACATGGAGCCTAGAAATGGATGAAACGAAAGGTGAAATGAATCGACTTATAGAAATGGTATCTGTCAAATGATTCTAGCAGCGCGGGAATAGCCGAGCGGTATGGAGCGCCACGTTGCGGATCGCGAGGCCTCCCGCGTCGGAGGTTCGATTCCTCCCTCTTGCATGGATGTTTGTGTTGTGCTTAGGTTAGTTTAAGTAGGAGGGTATGTATTAAAAATAAACCATAATTTGCGATTGGTGATTTACTTTAAGAGCATAGTTTATTGATGTTGAATATGACAATATTTTTTAGTATAGTCTTAGCAATATAAACAAACTCTCCATTATGAGCATTACCTATAACCTTGTTTTAACAGTGACACGTATAATCAAATAAGTGTTTTGCGCCATAAAAACCCCAAAACCGTAAAAGATCTATATTAATTAATTGTTGTTTACTTTACCCACGGCACGGTTATGAACCTGAAAATATTGAATATGACATTCATTGTCCAAGGTAATATCTACCAAAAAAGACATGAATTTACATAATTCTTAAATCTGATTATCTTACTAATCCTATCCCCTTCCTTGGTAATGGTTGGCTTTAATCGTGTTGTATAACTTTCGACTTACAGTATCGTGCCGCGGGAGAAAGGCCACGTGGCCTAAGGCGTCTTGCAAAGCACGGCGGCTGC
The DNA here is from genome assembly GCA_026315105.1 of Locusta migratoria. Lineage (NCBI taxonomy): Eukaryota > Metazoa > Arthropoda > Insecta > Orthoptera > Acrididae > Locusta > Locusta migratoria. The sequence goes on from CM048744.1 coordinate 279,565,951, forward strand.
GGTTTTCGAGTACTCTCTTGAGCATGTAGGTGTATGTTATCTGTAGAATAGTTTCTTGAAGCAGTTTGTAAGTCTAAGGATCAATGACTTAAGCAGTTTGCTCTTTTAGGTTTAGCCGAACGAGGTGGCACAGTGGTAACACACTGGATCCGCATTCGGAAGGATGGTGGTTCAGAGCCACCTCCGGCCATCCTGATTAAGTTTTTCCCTGATTTCGCTAAATCACTCCAGGCAAATTCCGGCATGGTTTCTTTCAAAGGGCACGGCCGATTTCCTTCCACATCCTTACCCAAACCATCCGAGCATAAGCTCCGTCTCTAATGACCACGCTGTCGACGAGACATTAAACTCAAAGCTTCCTTCCTTCTTCTTTTTAGGTTGACAAACATTTGAAGTTATCTTTTATGCCATATAAACATTAGCGGTGATTATCGTCATGTCCCATAGAAATTTCTTTCGATGTTAACCGAAGGAAAATAAAAATGTTTTTTAAATGTATGTTAAGCTTAAGGGACTTAACTGCGTGGTCATCAGTTCCTAAACTTAGAAGTTACTTATAAACTAACTTATACTAAAGACAGCACAAACATCCATGCCCGATGGGGGATTCGAACCCCCGACGGGGAACGTCCTCGCGCATCGTAGCATAGCGCCTCAATGAGCTCAGCCGCTCCGCGGTGGCGAAGGAAAGTAGATGAACCTGTAAGTCAACATAATAGAACCAGAGATACCACAAACATTGTAGGCAGATTACCTTTCGCTGTAAAAGTAGGGAGTGCAATGCAAAATGTGTCTACGACAAGCTGTTTCAAACAGAAACAACAGTACTGTTAATGGAAATTACGCAGTAAAATATGTGCAACGCAAAAGTCATCAGTATAAGGAACAAATAGATTCAAACAGTGACTAAGAATCTAACGGAAGAAGTTCTAAATCTTGTCACTTCTTCGTCATGTTTTTCTCAAGAATTTCAGTAAGTGAGTTGGGTGAATAGGTTGCTTGCGAGAAAATAAATATTATCATTTCTCCCTCAAGACAAGACGTTCAAGATCGCGATTCGAAATTATAACAAGTGCCCTCCATTTAACAGGACGGTTATTCAATTCAGCAAGGGTAGGACCTAACCTTTCGTCATCGACACAGATTAGAATAGGTTGAGAAATATACTGTGGAGTTTCATCAGCATAAAAACTGTCACCCAGGGAAACCACTTAAAAACTTAAGCAGCAGTCGTCCACAATGGGGTTGTAAAGTCTTAAGCAATGGACCACTACCCTCGGAACTGCACAATCTTTAAGAACGTCGCAGCACTTGCGAATGTTTCATTGCAGTATTTTATAAACATATCAAACAATAACGAAAATTTTCGTATACATGTAATCTCATCCTCCAAATTGATGAAATTTCATACTTAACATTATACATAACAATGGCCACTGATCATCCACAAATCAAGTTATTCTTCAGAATAAGGCTGCAACAGTATCTATAGTGCTGTTATTCAAACAACATTGCTTATTTCCGCACGGCATATTAAATTTCTTCTCTCTTCGAGGAGGGAAAGGGCATCAATAACAAAGCTACTAAACCAGACCAAGTTCTGACAAACCGTCTTTCGCATGCGGTTGCAGTGGCAGTCGTTCAGCCAGAATACTCTGGCGTAACAAATCCATTAATTACCGGTGTACCGCTGTACCTGAACGTAATTGCCATAAATTTCCGAATAACAAAAGAATGTATTCGTATAACAATATTTTTTTGGCACATTAAACATGAATAACATTTTCTACGAGTCATTTTACTGGAATTTTAAATTCGGAACTACCTTTGAAGCAAATACTGCTTCAAAAATTGCATTAACTGTAAATATTAATGGTAGGTATCTCCAAGTTTACATTTTAAAAAGGCCCTTCATTTGAACTAAATTCACCAAAAAAAAAAAAAAAGAAGGTGGGGGTGGAGGGCGGGGAGAGTGGTAAAGGGAGCTGCGAGCCAGTAAGGCCATTGGCTGGCCGGAGAGCTGGCTCATAAATTTCCATACGGGCGAACGCTAATAGGAGCCGTGCACTGCACCTTTAGCGCCATGATTAAATCTGAATTTAATTGGTAAGCCGGAGCAAACATTGTTACCGGAGCGCGCCGGAAAAGCGGTAATTATCTCTTGTCGCGTTCCAAGTTCGAACCGAGGCTGCCCGTAGATGTTCAGTGCTGGCCGCAGTGGCGCCCGCACCAGCGCATAGTCACGTGTCTTCGAATCGAGGATGACCGCTACTCGCACTAACAACTGCGCATATACAGGGTGCTACAAAAAGGTACGTTCAAACTTTCAGGAAACATTCCTCACACACAAAGAAAGAAAATATGTTATGTGGACATGTGTCCGGATACGCTTAATTTCCATGTTAGAGCTCATTTTATTACTTCTCTTCAAATCACATTAATCATGGAATGGAAACACACAGCAACAGAACGTACCAGCGTGACTGCAAACACTTTCTTACAGGAAATGTTCAAAATGTCCTCCATTAGCGAGGATACATGCATCCACTCTCCGTCGCATGGAATCCCTGATGCGCTGATACAGCCCTGGAGAATGTCGTATTGTATCACAGCCGTCCACAATACGAGCACGAAGAGTCTCTGTATTTGGTACCGGGTTTGCGTAGACAAGAGCTTTCAAATGCCCCCATAAATGAAAGTCAAGAGGGTTGAGGTCAGGAGAGCGTGTAGGCCATGGAATTGGTCCGCCTCTACCAATCCATCGGTCACAGAATCTGTTGTTAAGAAGCGTACGAACACGTCGACTGAAACGTGCAGGATCACCATCGTGCATGAACCACATGTTATGTCGTACTCGTAAAGGCACATGTTCTAGCAGCACAGGTCGAGTATCCCGTAAGAAATCATGATAACGCGCTCCAGTGAGCGTAGGTGGAAGAACATGATACCCAATCAAGACATCACCAACAATTCCTGCCCAAACGTTCACAAAAAATCTGTGTTGATGGCGTGATTGCATAATTGCGTGCTCATTCTCGTCAGCCCAAACATGTTGATTGTGAAAATTTACAAGAATTATTTCAATTTACATTTAAAGAGAAATACTAAAATGAGCACTAACATGTAAATTAAGCGTTTCCGGACACATGTCCACGTAACATATTTCTTCTTTGTGTGTGAGGAATGTTTCTTCAAAGTTTGGCCGTACCTTTTTGTAACACCCTGTAGACCTATTTCACTCGTTTGCGATTGTCTTGACACATACGCACTGTCGCTACAGGAAAAAAAATCCATTAAACACTCTCTCTTTTTTTAATAAGAACCTCCCACATTACACCACTCCACATAAGAAATGCAACACCAAGGACGACAGAAGATTTCTCAGCAAAATTTATTTACCTATTTGGAAGACTAGCGGTCCGTCCCGGCTTTCCACTTATTACTGTAGACAGGTGAAGATGACTTCTGGTGAGTCCTGTGAAGCTGACACCCGTTTTTTTGAAAATGTACATTTTATTCAGTGTTCTAGATAGAATATGCGATATTTCTGGCATTCCCTGTACAAAGTTGAAATAGTTCTGCACGGATTTGCAATAAAATTAGGAAAAATGACAGCAAATTTTAGAATTTTTTATATTTAAAAATAATGTCTGACAGGTTCCAAACAAGATAAATCCAAGATCGTTTTTATATACTTTTATTTCGACGAGCGGTTTCGATGGTCTATGCAATCATCTTCTGCTCTCGAAATGTTTTACATAGGCGTCATCTTGTGATGAAAATCGTTACAGTATAAAATAATTTAAAGTGCATAGATGCACTGTGTCACTGTAGTAAAAGTTTACATTTCAGTGTAAAAGACAGTAGAATACAAAAAAATGTTCAAATGTTTGTAAATCTTATGGGACTTAACTACGGGGTCATCAGTCCCTAAACTTACAAACTACTTATGAACTACTTACGAACTACTTATGAACTAGGACGGCACAAATATCCATGCCCGAGGGGGGATTCGAACCCCTGACCGTAGTGGCCGTGCAGACCGTGACTGAAGTGCCTCAGTCCTCTCGGCCACCGCGGCCGGCCAGTAGAATACTCGGAGTATCTTACTGTACTTTATACTGAAATGTAAACTTCTACTACAGTGACACAGTGCATCTATGCACTTTAAATTATTTTATACACACAAGATGACGCCTTATAAAACATTTTTAGACCAGAAGATGATGGCGTAGAACATCGAAACCGGTCGTCGAAATAAAAGTACATACAAGTGATCTTTTTATCCTGTCTGGAACCTGTCATAATATTGGATTGTCTCCGTACAATTAAACAGACAATTATTTTCCTGTTAGCGCAAACATAGTTCTGATCACAGCACTAAACACCTCCCAAAGCGTTTTCTGTGTGGAAAAAAACGTTTAAATGTTTGTAATTCTATCGGACCAAACTGCGTGGTCATCAGTCCGTAGCTTACAAACTACTTAAAGCTATGCCCCAGGGAGGACTCGAACCTCCACGGCGAGCAACCGCGCGCTCCGCAGCGAGACGCTTTAGAGCGCTCGGCTACTCCACCGCGGCTTTCTGTGGAGATTATATTTTATGAGATAACTGCAAGAAAGGGGAATCCATTTCCACGCTACTGAGAAGTTGGCAGCTCGTTTTTGAAAAAAGTAAATTTTTTCAGAGTAGTAGGCAGAAATGCTATAGTTCAGGAGTTCTCTGCATAAAATTTAAATAGTTTTGCACAAATTCGCGGTAAATTTTTAAAAATACAACAAATTTTAGGTTTTTCAAAGTAATTATTTGCCTATTAGAGCAAATATAGTTCTCATGACAGCACTAAACAGCTTCCAAAGAGTTCTACAGAAAACTACAATGATATTTTTTTTGCCCAGATAATTGTTAATAAGATAATTGCATGAATGAAGGACATAAACTATACAAAACTGCACTAGAGTCATGTGAATTTGGCAACCCTTTTACGTAGAATGTACATTTCTTTCGGAGTTGTGGGTAGTACTTCTACAGTTGTAGAGTTCCTGTACAAATTTTTAAAAGTTCTGCAGAATTTCGCGGAATTAAAAATATTATCGCAATTCTGAATATTGTGGTGGATGTGCGGAGAAAATCGTGTGTTGAAATTATGAGATATATTTAGGTACAGGGGCTTGCTAACGGTCAAGGAAATTAAAAACAGCTTTCAAATAGTAAGTTCTCCGTTTGTATAATGCAATTCTTCAGTTACTGCAGTGCTGCCGCTTGCAGCGGTAGCGTCGCTTCTCTGACTATCAGTTTTAGCATATTATTTATGAATGAGGGGAATGGAGAAGGCTTAAGAAGGAATTGACAGTGGCTGCATTAGAGCATTGAAATAATGGCGACAAATATAAACGTAAGCCGGGCCGGTAACTGAACCAGGGTCTCCAACTTCGAGCCAACGGTCGCCTTAACCACTTTTTTAATCATTAAATTATGTTTGTATTTTGTCATTTTTCCGTTAGAGTTAATGAGCGATCAAACAAAATTTACACAGGTAATTTATTTATACCTAACATGAAATTCTATGAAAAATTTCACCGTATAAAAGAAAGCACCAGAGTCTACTATTGAAACTTCAAAATTTGACACTTGCTTTCAAGTTTCCAACAGAAACAATCAACAGAATGTCTCTCTCGTCTCTCCACCACAGTCTGTTAATGGTCATGAGATGACTTACAGGACCATTGTCAGAACGCAGTAATGTCTGTAGTATCTACATAACACTGAGGAAACTGTCTAGTCCTCAACCACTGGTACTTGAAAGTGAAGTATGTTTCCATCATAACAAACTTTTATTACAAATGTCAAACACAAACTTGATTTTTCAAAGTCTTTCATCTTGTATTCTAATTCATAACGCCCTGCACTACTGGTATCTACTGTACATCAAACATTAAGTCATCACATACTTCATCTTTAAGGCATATCTCAAGCAACTGTCACATTCAGTTATACTGAAAATAGTGGCTATTCCAAAAATATGGAATGTCTATGCAAAAAAATACCTGATAAAATACCAATAGCTGTCCAGATCGATTTCTTAATAACATTTGGGCATTCAAGAAAACAATTCATGTAAAATAAATTGTTTGAAAAATTAAGTAGAATAAAACATATTAGTTCAAAAACATTATGTTTAAGAGAATGTTAATTTAAACATAACCCTCAACAGGAGGGAATACAGCTTCAGAAAAAAAATTACAACTTCACAATGTCCTATTACAAAGCATTAACGCACTCAGCTGTAAAACACTAGATGGTTGTTTACTGCAGCAAGCAATGTCAACAAATATATCTTTTTCACAAACTGTCACTTTTTTCTGTGCACAAAATCACTGCCCATAAACTTTAAAATTTTAATCACTTCTCTTCATACTGGTCATGACAGTCTATGTCATCCTTCATCATTTTAGAATAGGCCACTTAAACCGTTCTTTTGATGACTGGAAGACCTGAGAGACATTCTGATCACCAACAGGAATGTCATGCACTCTCAGAGTAACTCATGAAACAAGGGCTGATGGATCCGCTTCCATAATGATCCCTTCATCACAAATTTCGTCCAGGGTCAGCATTGCTATATCCAAGTTTTGCCAAGAAAATTCTTTTTTTCACATTCCTCCTAAGGATTTGACTGACAGCAGCATACAGGCAATTTACTATACTTACAAGGAATATCTCATTCTCTTAGGAGCTTCCCATTACATAGAAAAAAAGGTCAACATTTCACCTGTACACACATGTCAACCCATCATACATCGTAATTTATCCATTAGCGAGTGCTCTAACGTAAAGGTGTCACTACGTTTTCTAAACAGGAACAACGGAGTTGGATCAAGACTGAATGTGCCAGAGGTCTTACAGCACGACACTGTCATCAATGTCTTCAAGAGGCGAACGGGCAATCAGCCATAAGTGTGCCAAAAAATGCTTGTTAAGCTTAAGGGACTTAACTCCGGGGTCATCAGTCCCTATACTTACAAACTACTTATGAACTACCTTTTACTATAGACGACAGAAACATCTATGCTCGAGGGGCGATTCGAACCCCCGAACGTAGCGGACGTGCAGACTGTGATTGGCGCGCCGCAGACCGCTCGGCCACTGCGGTCAGCGAAGTGTGCCAGAAAAATAGCGTGTGATTAAGAAGTTAGTATAAATTTCAAAACTTCATACATGACGGAATAATGTAGACAGAGAGGTAAAATTGATACACATGCTTCAAATAACATGGGGTTTTACTAGAACAACAACAACAAAGAACAGAGTATTGCTAGACGCGTGAAAGATCTCTTGCACGCGTCGTTTAGTGATAATCGTGTGCTCAGCCGCCACCTTCGTCATGCTTGGCCTTCCAGGTCCCCAGACCTCAGTCCGTGCGATTATTGGCTTTGGATAACCTAAGGTCGCAAGTGATCGACCGTCATCTCTAGGAATGCCTCACCATAACTCCGGACATGCTTTACACAACTGTTCACAACATTATTCCTCGACTACGGCTATTGTTGAAGAATGATGGTGAACATATTGAGCATTTCCTGTAAAGAACATCATCTTTGCTTTGTCTTAATTTGTTATGCTAATTATTGCTTTTCTGATCAGATGAAGCGCCATCTGTCGGACATCTATTGAACTTTTTTTATATTTTTTTTATTTATTATTATTTTTGTTTTTGTTTTTGTTTTTGGTTCTACTAAAACCCCACGTCATTACAAGCATGTGTGTCAATTTTTACCTCTCTTTCTACATTATTCCGTGATTTATTAAGTTTTCAAATTTATACTGACTTTTTGATCAGCCTGTACATTTAATGTCTATGTGCTTACAGTAATTCGAAAAAATGTTAAAATTTTTGTAAGTCTGTGGGAATTGACAACTATAGTCATCAGTCCCTAGGCTTACAGACTACTTATGGTAAACAGAAGATTGGTCTTTAAGTCTGTACTATTGAAATATTAAATTTTATTGTAACTCTTAATTGCAACGTTTAACTGCAGTATTTATGACAGTTCAAAAAATACTTCTAAGGTGACTACAAACCTACGGGACACCTTTAATCGTTACGAGGGTAGGAACTTAAATTGTGGTAACACTACTGTGGAAACACTATGCAATGGAATCTACTGTTTTCGCTGATAGCACACGTTGTTGACATACCTGCCTTACCTCATAGCATACTGACTCGCCCGGCCCAGTTCATCGGCGTGCTCACAATCGAAAGAAACAAAGTCACTTTTGAGCGAACGGTCTAACGTAACAATGTCCCAATATTTTGTAACAGGAACAACGGAGTTGGATCAAGATCGAATGTGCCAGAAGTCGTATAGCACGACAGAGCGTGTCAGAGCACAGGTATGGTGAAAGTTATGGTGGTTCTTGTGTATGACTGTGATGGAGTTATCCTAATGCATTACGTTCCTCCACGGCAGACCGTCAATGCACAGTATTACTGTTCGTTTTTGAAGCATCACCTGCGCCCAGATATGCGAAAGAAACGGCAAAACTTTGTGCACAACCCACTAACAACAATGCGCGGGCGCATACAGCGCGAGTTGTTGCTGCTCTGTTCGGTCGATGGGAATTGCAAGTACTGTACCACGCACAATACTCTACCGGGCGTGAGTCCTTGTGACTTCGATTTGATTCCGCAGATGAAGGAACCACTACGTACCACTCGCTTCAGAGCTGTTTCAGAGATTCGACAGGCAGTAAACCGCTGCATTCGCACCATGAACAGAAGAGGCTCTGCTAACGGTATACTAAACCTTCCAAATCGCTGGATTTTGTATCCCATCCTCGTCGCCACTTTTGTGTCCCAACTTCGTCGCCGCTTTTGTGTCCCAGCCTCGTCGTAGGTGTCGGTGGCCGAGTGGAATGAGACCAACACGCTGGTGCAGGTACGGAGGGGAGCAGCCAGAAACTATAAACACTCGAGTAAATTAGAAAGAGATATATATTGCACAGAATGAAACAATACTTAACTTTTACATAGTACTGCAGAATGTTGATACATAGTTATTAGAGGTCTGCCTAGTGCCTGTACAATAGCAAAGTCTTCACTGGTGCCTATCTGATTACGAAGGTCCTAACTCGTTGCTATCTCAGTCCGAAGTGACCGGTGTCTTTCAGTGGTGGCCACGAGCGGAGTTGTCGCAGAGGGCGCTCGTGGCTGTCGTCGTAAGATCGCCGCGCCGTGCGTGCATGGCGGCGCGCGGCGAAAGTAGGTGGCGCGCACTATGTACTTGTGCGACACCACACCCCTCCCCCCTAAACCGCCGCGCCGTCGTGGCGTAGGGCTGAGGGCCACGGCGACGGCACTGGGAGGAGGGCCTGGGCGGGGGCGTTACTGGTGGGACGGGCGTCGTAGCTGAGGCCGGGATCGAGACGCCGTCCGCGCCCCGGCATCCTCCAGGAAACCCGCCGAAACCTGGGGAAGGGCGCACGCTTCCGCCCAGATTGACCAGGTCATCTTCTTCTGAGGTGCGTAGCCCAAGCTGGAGGGGCCCGCACGGTCCCGGAGTCCCTCTCGGTGACGCTTTCATCTGCGGCGGCGACAGCGGCGGCGACGACTGCGTCGGAGGTGCGTCCACCTCCATGGGTACGATCTCGTAGTCCGGGGACGAACGATGTGGTTGTGCTCCCTGACGGTGAACGGGGTCTGGAATCAAGAAACCGGAGACAGGATCGCGAGGCCTATGCAGGCGCAATTGGTTTGCGTGGCGCCGCAGCTCCGACCCTGTAGAAGAACGTACAACATACATATTGCGACCAAGCACGCGTTGAATTGTGCCCGGCAACCATGTCTTCTTGTTTCCAGCAAACACCCTGTACAGCACCGGCGTAGAAACCTGAAAACGCGTAGCGCCATACGAACCGACTCGGTGCGTGGGAGGCTGCAGCAGGTGAAGGAGAGTGCGGTGACGGCGGCCGTGTAGCAGCTCGGCAGGAGACGGGCCGTCACGTGGCATGCACCGATACGTAGACAGGAAAATTTGAAGAGCTTGCTGCCTGGAGTGCTGACCTTTCATCTTTTCCATGTGTGACTTGAATGTTCGAACGAAACGTTCTGCTTCACCATTGGACTGAGGGTGAAAAGGTGCAGTGGTAATATGCTGAATGCCATTCACACGACAAAACTGTTGAAATTCCGCACTAACAAACTGAGGTCCATTGTCACTGACGATAGTTTCAGGCAAGCCTTCGATGCAAAACACTGATGTTAAGACACTGATTGTACTAGAAGCTGTCGTTGAGTTCATGGCAATCACAAAAGGAAACTTGCTGAAAGCGTCTACAACAATTAACCAGCGCGTATTCCAGAAAGGTCCGGCAAAGTCAATATGTAAACGTTGCCATGGTCCCTTGGGGCGTGGCCAATCTGAGAAACGTTGCGGAGGAGCCGCCTGATGCTCCGCACAAACTGTACACTGTGATGTCATGCTCTCTATCTGAGCGTCCATACCAACCCAGGTACAATGACGTCTGGCCAATTGCTTTGTCCTAACAATACCCCAATGTCCTTGATGCAGGAGGCGTAACACTTCTCGTTGCAGGGAACGAGGAACTATCACTCTTGCTTGGTCGTTGTCGGTATGCAACAACAGTACACCCTGACTTAAAGATAATGCATGACGTTGTGCAAAATAACGTCGAACCAGAGGCCGATCAATGTCTTTGGCTCTGGCAGGCCACCCTGAGCGAACAAAACGTGCTACCACACTTAGGTCTGCATCCGCAGCTGTTTCCTGTGCAACCCGACGAGAGTTCAAAGGAAAGTCTGCGACAGCGGAAGCATCTCTGGAGTCTATCTGACAACATGCCATTTCTGAAGAATCAAATGATACATCCTGGCCAACTGGAAGTCGGGAAAGTGTGTCCGCGTTAGCATGTTTAGTGGTAGGTCGGTACAAAATCTCATACTGATAATTAGACAATATCAAGGACCATCTCTGAAGCTTTTGTGCCGTACGTGGCGGAATCGGCTTTGTGGGTGAGAACAACGACGTGAGAGGCTTGTGGTCTGTCAACAAATAGAATTTTCTGCCATACAGATAATGATGAAACTTTGTGACGCCGTAAATGATTGCTAAGGCCTCCTTTTCTATCTGACTGTAATTCTGTTGCGTCGGCGTCAGTAGCTTGGATGCAAAGGCAATAGGACGATCGTGAGATCCAATGCGATGTGAGATTACTGCGCCCAGGCCGTAAGATGAGGCGTCAACTGCTAACACTACAGGCTTCTGGGGGTCAAAGGGAATCAAACATGCATCACTGAGTAGTGCAGACTTTAAGTTGTCAAAGGCAACCTGGCAATCTTTGGACCAAACAAAAGGAACATTCTTCCTACGTAAGTGATGCAGTGGAGCTGCAATCTGAGAGGCATTGGAAATAAATCTGAAATAATAGTTAAGCTTTCCCATTACTGCTTGCAATTCATGCACATTCTTAGGAGGAGGCAAGTCTTTGATTGCTCTAAGATGTGACTGTAAGGGATGAATTCCTTGGGCATTAATCACATGGCCTAGGTACTCTATTTCAGTTTGAAAAAACGAACACTTTGCTTTATTGCAACGTAGACCTGCTGCAGTCAAAACTTTGAAAAGGCACTCCAGGTTTGCTAAATGTTCTTCAACTGTACGTCCGGATACCACAATGTCATCTAAATAGTTCGAGCAACACGGTACAGAAACTGTCAGCTGTTCCAAAAAACGCTGAAAAATAGCGGGAGCGGAAGAACTGCCAAAGGGTAGGCGTTGAAATTGAAAAAGGCCCATGTGAGTATTAATGACGAAAAACTTTTTTGACTCGTCATCAAGTGGAATCTGTAAGTATGCCTCTGCTAAATCAATCTTAGAAAAGAAACGAGACTGTCCTAATTTGTCCATCAGTTCCTCAGGTCTGGGCAGAGGGTAAGTGTCTACAATTGTTTGACTGTTCACTGTTGATTTGAAGTCCGCACAGAGACGAAGTTTTCCTGACGGCTTGGGTATAATTACTATAGGCGAGGCCCACTGACTCGCAGAAACAGGAGAAATCACCCCACTATCTTTCCAACGTTTAAGTTCTTCGGCAACTGAATCACGCAATGCGATAGGCACTGGTCTAGCTTTACGAAATTTTGGAACTGCAGATTCTTTTAAAGTTACATGTGCCACGAAGTCTTTTGCACAACCTAGTTCCGGCGAAAACAAGTCACTATATTTGTCACACAATGCATTGATTTTATCCTGAGGCACTATTGACGAAATTTGAAGCACATCTCTTTGAACTGATAAACCAAACAAGTCGAATGCATCTAGTCCAAAAATGTTCTGTGTAGATTTGGCCTGAAGAACAACAAAAGCAACTGTTTTTGTTACACCTTGAAAAGATGCGGGCAGGCTACATGTTCCTAGCACGGTAATATTTTGACCTGTGTACGCTGTTAACACTTGTTGACACGGCGACAATTTTGGCGAACCCAGAAGTTCATATGTGTCTTTATTTATTAATGTAACAGCGGAACCAGTATCAAGCTGAAATTGCACAGTCTTATTTTCTATGGAGAGATTTACAAAAAGTTTGTGCTTCTGGCGCACGACAGGTGCGCGAATGTGGGCAACGTCTGCTACGGTTTGTGTGCTGCGTATGCGCGGGCCGCGTAGTGAAGGAAGCGGCTCAGACTCGGCACGCAGGGGATTAACAACACTGTCACTAGATGACACTACCGCCGGATCGGCGTCCGCGCAAGCCTGCGAAGCTACTCCAGATTTATTAACTACTGCACTACACTTTTGAGTAGCTACTTGATGTCTACTGTCACTAGCTACACAATACTGGGCACTATTACAAGGAGCAGTTGCAGAAGGCACTATTTTCACTACAGGAATGCACTGTTCATAGTCATTTTGCTTGTCCCGAACCCTTTTCCGTTGCACTGTTTTACGCGCTCGTCGGCGCTTGCTACGTGGTGCACTATATAGATTTGCCATAGGCGCAGAACTACTTTCTTGCAATTGAGATCCAAGGAAAGCAGTGTTCAATTCCACAGCCCGTATAACATTTACAGAATGAACTGTTCTCGCACTCTGCGAAGCACTGTTTCTAACGTTACTGTTCTTTGAGTTTTTAATTTGCATACACACAGACTGCACATGTCCCAATTTGCCACATTGATAACAGGTTGCGTTGCGACTAGGGCAATGAGCACGCTTGTGGCGAGACACACACTGGGGGCAAGATTTACGTACATTTTTCTGAAATGAGCGTTGGCGCCCGTTATTCAAATTACTGTTTCTAACACGACGGGGCGACCTTTGCGTCGCACTTTTACACTGGCTACTGTTCACTGTCTGTTCAGCACGGCCGGTAGAAAAATAAGAATCACTAGTGCTATACTGAGAACTACGGCTAGGAAAGCGTCCGTTGCGGCGCACTGAATTTACACTATGGCTTTGCATTTCTACATCAGCTAAGTCAAAAGTATCATGCGCTTCTATAAGCTGCAGTACACTGTCTAAGGAGGGGTCAGACTGTTTCAGAATTGCTGCTCTAATTCTGGGGTCCTGAATATTCTGCGTAATCGCATCCCTCAACATCACGTCACTATACGAAAGTCCACAAGAGCAAGTAAATTTACATTGGCGGGTTAAGCCCTTCAATTCCGTGATCCATTCTTGGTGTGACTGCTGCGGTAATTTTTTAAGTCTGAAAAATCGGTATCGTGCAGCGGCTACAAGAACTTTTCTCTCATAATGAGCATTCAATGCATCTACAATTTGTTCAAAGTCTACATCACGAGGAGATGCGTGAGGGAATAGTTTCTGCAATAGTACGAAGGTCTGGGGGCCCACAATCGATAAGAAAAGGTTCTTCACTCTCTGACCTGTAATTTGATGAGCCGCGACGAGTTCTTGAAACTGTGCGAAGTAGTCGCTCCATTCTTCCTCACGTTCGTTGTACTGGCGGAACGTAGGGAGCGGTACGGCGGCTGGTGTGGGCTGCTGAAGCGGCGGCTGTTGTTGTTGGTTAGCTGCTTGCGCTGTGAGCTGGGCCACAGCCTGGAGAAGTTGTGTTATTTGCGCCGTCTGTAACTGAATAATTTCCATTAAGTTTGGGTAGTGGCCATGCTGACCGATTAGGCGCCGCGCATACAAGTAACTTATAACAAAACACAAATGCAATATGAAAGAGGACGCTCTGCAACAAAAAAGTCCACAAAATACGTAACAGAATATGTTCCCCCAAAAATCTTATAATAAGGGTGGGTGGGCGGGAGCAATTTTTGCGTGCTCCGACTGCTGCTGTCTGGCTGCTGTAAGCGGGCTGGTCCAAGGTTCTATCACTCCTCGTCGCCACTTTTGTATCCCATCCTCGTCGCCACTTTTGTGTCCCAACTTCGTCGCCGCTTTTGTGTCCCAGCCTCGTCGTAGGTGTCGGTGGCCGAGTGGAATGAGACCAACACGCTGGTGCAGGTACGGAGGGGAGCAGCCAGAAACTATAAACACTCGAGTAAATTAGAAAGAGATATATATTGCACAGAATGAAACAATACTTAACTTTTACATAGTACTGCAGAATGTTGATACATAGTTATTAGAGGTCTGCCTAGTGCCTGTACAATAGCAAAGTCTTCACTGGTGCCTATCTGATTACGAAGGTCCTAACTCGTTGCTATCTCAGTCCGAAGTGACCGGTGTCTTTCAGTGGTGGCCACGAGCGGAGTTGTCGCAGAGGGCGCTCGTGGCTGTCGTCGTAAGATCGCCGCGCCGTGCGTGCATGGTGGCGCGCGGCGAAAGTAGGTGGCGCGCACTTTGTACTTGTGCGACACCACACTGGATACGGGTTCTACACAACGTTGGTGACTACTTTGAAGGACAGTAACAGGTGGAAACATGTAACGCTTTGTATCGGTCCTGAATAAACAGTTGCAACTATTTGAGTTCCAACCTTCGTATTATCTGAAGTCTTCGGAGCTGTTCGAGAGTAAGAGGTGCCTTGCTACGCCAGCACTTCTTAGAGACAAGGCCTCCCAACAGCCTGTGTCACGCCACAATGACCAGGCCAATGATAAAGACAGGCCTGGGAACTTTGCCAGGTCATGTGATAAGAGTAGTACTGACCCAATGGGATCGCCAGCTGAATGGCTAGCCGCTAAGAGACAATGGGCTGTGACCCAGTGGCCTGATAGTCAATTCCGAGATCTCACTGGCTCAGCACTACTCTTGTCATGTGACCTGGCTGTGCCCAGGCCTTTCTCTCTCGCTGGGCTCGGACAAGACCCAGACCGCTAGCTGACTGGCTGGGCGATGAGCCACAGTCCACTGGCTTGTGACAGCCAGCCAGTCAGATGGCGGTGGCAGCCTGATCAGTGTAGTAATGCCTTGTATCTAGGCGGTGTTGGCGTAGCTCACACATTGCTCGTAAACAGAAGTGGAGCCCTCCACGCTCGCACTAATATGGTGACTAACTCAATAATTCTACTGTCACCTCTGTATGTGTTAGTATTTCTAATGTAAGAGTCACAGGATCGGGGGCTGTGATGTGTGCCGTACATGTGTGTAGGATTACCCATCAATATGGTCCATCAGGATAATAGAAGTGGTCGAAAGCTTTCGAAACAAGAGCGGTTTTAAGGGCAGAGGGAAAAAAGTGCCGAGGCAAGTGCCAAGGGAAAAAAAATCCTCTACGACAGTCAGGAGTGGGTAGTAAGACCAGTAGCTGTTTCTTGCTATCTGCGACAGATCATGCAAGGGTTTGGTTATGTGAGTGATTGGGTATCGTGCAAGCTCGGTACCATTTTCATTGCGTGTTTGTCATAAGTTTGTCAATCCGGTTTGATGAGTCGCCCCTCTGCAGCTGGCACTGGGATGTCTCCTGGGCCAGCGGCGGCTGGCTGCAGCAATCAAGATTGAGAGGACAAGTGGTCGATTTTGAGATCGGCCTCTAAGTGTATGTGTTGTGTGGAATTTGTTTGTGTTTAGTTCTTCTTCATGTTCCCTGCGATTGCCGGTTTGTCGGCGGTGATAGCTCATCTGGCGTTGCCAGTCAGTTGTAGTAAACCGGACTGGAGGGCGTCATCTCTCTAGGGAAACTAGCCTCAGTATTCCAGGTCGAAATCACTGCCATCAGGTCGTGTGTGGAGGAGAATTTGTGTAGGTGCTACAAAGATCGTAGCATCTATATCTATTCAGGCTGCCAGGCAGCCCTAAGATCACTGGCAGCTCCTGCAATAAGGTCTAAAATTGTTGCAGAATCTCACAGGGTTCTGGTGGACCTAGTGGAAAGCAATAGAGTAAACCTAATGTGGGTCTCTGGCCACTCGGGGATCAGTGGCAACGAACATGCCGACAGATTAGCTAGGATGGGGGCAGAGACTCCATTTATTGGACCGGAACCTGTCCTGACAATCACCAAGGCAATGATCAAATTGTAGCTACGTAAATGGCTCAGAAGTTCATCAACAAAAACATGGCAAGGTAATGATGGCAAAGTCATTTTTTAAAAGAAGCTCTGCATTCCTGGGTCTGAACCGGAGAGAGATTAGACTCATGATTGGATTGCTGACAGACCATGGGAATTTCAAAAGAGACCTACATACAATGGGAATAACAGAGGAGGACCCTAAATGTAGGATCTATGATGACGGTGATGAAACTGCATCACATCTAATCTTCGAATGCATTGCATCGGAGAGTAAAAGGCACAGAACATTTGGGACAACCAGACCCGAAGAAATTGTGTCTAATAAAGAACTGGTAAAGGGACTCCTTGCACTGTTCAAGGGCATTGGTTGGCTTTACATACAGGGAGCGATACCGCACAATAAATTTAGTTTCGGTGAGGGCAGTGGTGGGTCGGACCAAGACTGTTTTGGCTTCCCTGGAAAAATCAATCAATCAAGAGCAGTAGCGGATTCTTGCTATCTGCGACAGATCATGCAAGGGTTTGGTTATGTTAGTTATTGGGTATCGAGCAAGCTCGGTACCATTTTCATTGCGTGTTTGTCGTAAGTTTGTCAATCCGGTTTGATGAGTCGCCCCTCTGCAGCTGGCACTGGAATGTCTCCTGGGCCACCATCAGCGGCGGCTGGCTGCAGCGATCAGGATTGAGAGGACAAGTGGTCGATTTTGAGATCGGCCTCTAAGTGTATATGTTAGTGTGGAATTTGTTTGTGTTGTGTGCTTCTTCATGTTCCCTGCGATTGCCGGTTTGTCGGCGGTGACAGCTCATCTGGTGTTGCCAGTCAGTTGTAGTAACCCGGTACAAATGCCTGTGGTCTGTTGACTCGTCCTCCGCTGATAACATCGAACTGTTGGTGACTCGAGTACCAGGAGGAAATAACAATGACGCACACAGTGTCGTTCACCACATACAGTGAGGTCGTTTCTGGAGAATAGCTGTAGGTGAAGATGCAGGAGGCTGGCAACGGGCGTCATGGTCCGCCCGGGAGCGGCCGTGGAGGTTGCCGTGGGGTCCCGGTCGGCCTGAGGCGCAGCAGGGCAGGTGGCGGGGCGGCTGTATGCTAATGCGGTGTGCGCAGGTGTGGGGCCGCGGGCAGCGGCAGGCCGCGGGTCACGGCGCGGGTCAGCGCCGGAAGCGCCGCATTAAAAATAAAGCCACGCGCCGCCCAGCCGCCAAAACAAACCGGTCGCCTCATTATGGCGGCCGCCGCCCAAACAGCCGCGGAATTATTTAATTTATAATTAATATCAGGCTGACTGATGGCGCCGCCCGCGCTCTCGCCCGGGCTTTCAGCTGGGCGGCCACATTTTGTGTGCCACGGCTTCACTAGAGCGGCGACGGAACACCAGCCACGTACCGGTGGGCGTTTCCGCTTTGTAGGACAGCGATAATGAGCACTACTAATGCCGCGTCAGTCATCTGGTAGTGAAAAGATATCGTACTGGTCAGCAATATGAAACTGCCTTACCAGTTGGACCTACTACTGACGTAACAAGAAAACGTTAATATACCTATACTGTAGGAAACCTTAATAAAACAAAATAAAACATTATTTCGTAGTGATGAATCTTTTGGTTTGAATGACCATGGTCCATCAAATCAAATGTTTGTAAGACTGTTAGACCAAACTGTTGTAGTTATTAAACCCGAGAGCTACAAACAACTTGAATAAACACTAAGAACAACACACACAAACACACACACACACACACACACACACACACACATGCCAGAGGGAGGACTCGAACCTCTGTCGGAAATGACTGCAAAGTCCGTAGCATCACGCCTTAGACCACCCTGCCATTCAGCGCAGCCATGGTCGGTGAAACATTTCTACTCCTTATTTTTCCTCTGGAGCTGCGCCGGACACCTTGAAAAGGCGTCCTGACCGTGTGAGTCTTGCAGCACTGTCAAATGTTCAAATGTTTGTAAATCTATCGGACGAAACTGCGTGGTCATCAGTCCCTAGCTTACAAACTACTTAAACCTAGGTAAACTAACCTAAGGACAACACACACTCCCATGCCCCAGGGAGGACTGGAACCTCCACAGCGAGCAACCGCGCGCTCCGCAGCGAGACGCTTAGGCCGCTCGACTACTCCACCGCGGCTGCACTGTCAAATCTCAGCACAGCTTGAAACGGTTTTGACACTGACGCCGGCTGCGATGGCCGAGGGGACTGAGGCGCTCCAGTCACGGCCTGCACGGTTACTACGGTCGGTGGTTCGAATCCCCCATCGGGCATGGATATTTGTGCCATCTTTAGTATAAGAGTTTATAAGTAGTTTGTAAGTTTAGGGACTGAGGACCCCGTAGTTAAGTCACATAAGCTATACAAAGTTTTTTTTTTTTTTTTTTTTTTTTTTTTTTTTTTTTTTTTGCCACATACGTCGTGTGACTGGAAACACTCAGCATTTTTCTTTGCTACACATGTTTTTACAATACAAACCAATTTACGTTCACCTATCCACCTACCCGAGCCCCATCTTTTAATTTACAAAAAAAAATTTAAAAAATCACTCATCACTGCAACGTTGATCAATCGTAATGGTAATTTCTTGGCGTTACAATCGGACGAAATTGAAAGTTTCATTTTATGAGCTTAGTCTTATGTTTCCAAATATTTTTCACTTTAGTCACAGAAAATAACGTCATAATTCGAAGCAGATGGGTCGTAGCGGCACCTCCAGGAGAACCCCTGATGTTGTCAAGCTCAAACGTGAACGGAACGTCAGGGGTAGAATATTTCATGGACCAGCTTCATATCACCCGGAAGAATCATCGGTACCTATGACATCCGGTTGTAAAAGCCTTTATTATATAATTCTTATTTTACAATGATAGTAGCAGGAAATCAATAACTTATCAGTCATCATCCGCCTCAGCCGTTTTAAGTTCTCCAAAGCTTTGCCTTTGTTATGTACACTTAAGTGTTATACCAATGTCTTGTACTTCATCTTTTGTTAGCTCAAAATCGCACTTTTCTCACCCCACTTTTAAGAGAGCAAAGGCACCCTTGTGCATCTTCAATATCTGATCAAAATAACCCACAACTCTCATAACGAAACGTTGCGAACATAGCCTTTTTATAATCTTTTGTTTTTTGACAACCAGTTTTAATGCACAGTGTCATCACCTTCATATCAATTGACTACAAAATGTTAGTCATTCACTTACACAGGTTATAAGTTAAGCTAAAATTTTATGTAAAAACATGAGTAAGTGAATAAACAACATTTTTTAGACAACTGATCTCAAGATGGTGACATAATGCATTGAAACCGGATGTCAAAAAAGTAAAGGACTACAAAAAAAGCAATCTTGGAAACATTCCGTTACGGAAGATGTTGATTAACACAACTGGATCTCCTCCTTTCAGAAATGTCAGTTAATGATCTGAGAAAAAGTTTCCGGAAAGCTATGAAGATGTAGTGTCCCTACCCTGCGACTTTAAGGCCGCTTGGACTCTGCTGATTACACTGTCAAGGACGTATCTGGGCGTCTATGGTGGAATGAAACACCCGTTCATCCTGAAGAGTGCTAACCAGAGAGGAATGAAATCGACGTATTCAAATGGTTGCACAGATGTTCACATTGGGAAACCAGGAGACTAGTCTATTCGTTGATACAGACATGAAATTTCTCAGTGCTGTACGTGGTATAAAAGGCTGTCAAATGTTTCGTTCTTTACCATTTAGCATTCTTGATTGCAATAAGGAGACTACGCACAAATCACAAGAAATGGTCATAGCACAATTCCGTGCATGATGGCACATCCTCCAAGCATTTGTCAAGCCGAACATTCACTGTATGTAACTTATTGGATCAGCCTTAAATCACTCGTTCACAGTCATAGATTGTTCATGGTATCACTCCTTACTCCACGTCAACCTCTGTTTGGCGTTTTCTACAAATACGCTGTGACTTATGAGGACCTACTAGACCGTTCTACAATACTACTATCTACACTCTGTGCAGTCATATACTGACTGAACTGAATTTAGCACTTCTCAACTAGTGAGTCATTTTGTTGATTTCATACAATTACCTACAACCACCATATATGTACCTGAGCGTCAGCACAGGGCTCTGTCGGTCGTAAGCTGTGTTCGTTCCTTCCTACTTCCAGTTTTACATCACATCATCAACAGGAACGACGTCATAAAAACTCAGATGTCGCTGATGGGATCATACAGGTGACGTGCAATGACTACTCCACTTTCCAAACTTTTCATCCCTGCCACCAACACAAAACTCCCCGACTCATTCATACATGGCTCTCGTGATATCCAGTGGTGAGCTCCTTATTATGTAGGGGTGTCCGGTTACTTTTGATCACGGCATCAACCGAGGCACATGTTCGCTACGAATATAATGTCCGTTACACGATTCATAAAATACAAATGTCAGTAGAATATGACGGCAGTGAATGATCAAGTAGTGTAAATTAAATCCGAACCCTAAATATAAAAATCTGAGTCCTTTATAATATTGTCGGCAAAGTAATCTTAAACTGTTCAGGCTCCAGATGGTGGAGCCATGGCTGCGTCAACAGGACAAAATTACATGATTTAATTATTCAATACACTAAGATAATAACGCGATCAATATGTTGTGCCAAATGTTAATATGACGGCAGCAGAACATTTAGCGTAATCTGACGGGTAGCCTGAATAACTACACAGTTCGGTTGCGGTCGTACATTCTACATATAATCTAAATATTACTACTGAACTTGTGACGACGGACTAGGAAAAAGGGTACTGTACCACAGCTTGTTGATGACGAATGCCAAGAGTATCATTTTGAAGTTTCCAAAATGAAAGCAGATGATGGTCTGTAGTGGAAATGAAATTCTTACAGGCGATCCAAAAACTGGAAGCCACTGCTCACGAAAGTTATTTAAAATTTTTATACCCAAAGGAAACATTTAGCAGAGGTGCCTCAGATTATTTGTCCAACCGGTGTTTTCTGAAGCTGTTCTTAAATTGCCGTGCTGAGCCGCTAAACCCGAAGTCACCTTGTAGTTTGAATCCCTGCGAATGTGTGCTCGCATGTACACAAAGAATTATATATTAGAGGAGCGGATAACATGAAGAATACTAATAACACTGAAATGATATGAAGAAGTTATACAGCATCAAAATTGTCATCTTTCAGCCACAGGCGTACAAACATATAAAACTGATTTACCAGTTATTAGATGTAGGCCTATGATACACAATCACTAATTGTGCCTCCGGTACATTAACATAGGTGGTGGTGATTTATTTCAATATTTTGAGGCTGTGGCATCGTTTGGTAAGTCTTCTCTTTGGTTCGATTGTAAAGTATTTCTTCTCTGCTGCTTAATTCCAACTTGCAATTATTGCTTTCGATAACCCTTAGTTCGTTTGAGATTTGAAGTAAAACAATGTCTCGCTTTGAAGAGAGACAAAATCAGGTTTTGTCAAAACCGCAATGGTAATTTTATTTATATCAAACGACGGTTTGAAGTATCGAAACTACTTACGCTTCTGTTGTTCATTTATTTTGCCGTGCATTCCGTCTCTGTCTTTACCTGCCCAGAATACGAAGGGACTTCAAAAAGTAAGTTCATATTATTACGGGAGATGAATTATATTTTATTGAATACACTCTACATTACATTACATAAATAATACTATTTCTCAACGTAGCCATATTTCTCCATGATCCACTCCTTGGTTACTAAGCCATAAGCAGCGTCCTTCGTCCTTTTGTGAATCTGGGATACCTTTGAATGAGTTCCTGTATACACAGTCTGCAAAATTGTCCTTTCACGCAGTTTTCAATGTTTAACTTCTTCCGTGTTTTAACATATATCGTATTACTGTAATAACTTATACATTTCATAAGGACACAAGAGATTTTATAACTGACATATTTTGTTAGTCATATAGTAGCCTAATCCACCATCCTTACAACAGGAATGTAGTATGTCAATGTTAGCAGAGAAAAGACAAATTTTTTACTGCACTGTACCTAGTTCACAGTGTATCTTGTGCGTATATAACGAAGTGAAGTGAATATTGCTTTCCATTCTTAAGGGTGTTATTATTGTATTTTAGGATTTTCTAAAAACATATATGCTCAATTATATATTAATAATATTTGTAGACATCAGTATTGAATTTCAGTGTTATACGATATAAACTAGCCACTTCATGCATTTGTCTCGTTCCACGTTTATATCTACAAATCTGAAGATGGCCATCACTAACCGAAACTGGAAGCCTGCGAAACTTAACGATTTTGTCAAAGCCGTAAAATGATCATATTTATTCTGAGTTTCTGTACTGCCAGGAAATTATCAGCCGTCGATGTCGGCGACCTTCCTTTCTGACCAGCCTCACACACATAATTCGCAGTCTTGATTAAATTGTTGTCACCATTTCACTGCTGCTGGATGCTTCGACTTTGGGCAAATTGTACTGCGAATCTGACTGAAATTTTGACATTGTGCCTTTAATCTTCATGCTGTACCTTCGTTGTGATTTGACTCACATCCTGTAACGCACTAATTATCCGTACCGCAGCAGAGATGTGTTTGCGATGAGGTTTCT
This sequence comes from Locusta migratoria, assembly GCA_026315105.1. NCBI lineage: Eukaryota > Metazoa > Arthropoda > Insecta > Orthoptera > Acrididae > Locusta > Locusta migratoria. The sequence continues at coordinate 279,589,020 of CM048744.1, forward strand.
TCTTTAGGAATGGTCACACTGTGACAACTTATGGGGCTTTCAGGGCACAAGGGAGTCAAGTCCATTTTTTGTTATTTTTGACTAATTTCACATTTCAGGCAACCATTACATGATGTATTTTCAGAACAGCCAACAGAAACCTCTTTATACGATGTACGAAATTTCGACAGTAATCAAAATTTCTCCCTGTGAATCACCATTTTTTCTAGAAATTATAATGTGTGAAGACCTTTCGGGTGTAAACGGAGGAAAGTGATCATATTTCTCTTACTTTTAATTCATTAACGTTCTGTTTATAAATATTTGTTGAAAGCAGAAAGAAAGAATAACATTACTATCTTATATACAAGAATTTTTTTCCAAACTCGTTCTTCTCCAAAGACTCTACAATAAATTAGAAGATAAAAGTGAAATCCAAAACATCACATTAATGCATTAGCACTGAAATTTATCCTTATTTCATATAATTATGTTTTTGTCATTTGAACATTTCAAAGTGCTGCGAAGATTTGCGCGTAATTAGTAAATCAGTGAAGACTTATATTCTCAGAAATTTATTGTGACTTGATTCGTTGTGCTCTGATCGCCTCATATGCAACTCACTTTTTGATATTCCCCGCATAAAAATTTGTCAGAATTTTTTTCTTCCTCATTTTAAATATCGGTGAATGATATACGTAGTAAGACGATATACTTGCTTGATATAGTTGTTTTAGCGGCTTATGGTTTGGAACAAGCAGTTACTATACACACACCCTAACGAAAGGTGTCGTACGATTTGATCTATCACACTTTTACTTCAGTAAATAAAATAACTCATCTAATAGACAATCTTTTCGCGCCTGAATTCTCTTGCAATTATTGCTCCTTCTTATTATTCTCCGTTCTTAGTGACAACAGTTACAAATCTCATATGAGCCCTTAACTTTGCTCTGCGAAAGTGCAAGAGATAAAATAGGTCTCAATACATTTATTACAAATGAAACTGCTTTCAGTGATGTACTTTGGAAACTTGCTGCCATTGGAACTATGTGAGATACATGACGACAGTAGCGTAACACGACAGGAAACTATGACAAAAAAGTGCAAGTTTCAGATTTCGTATACGAATTAACGAGGACCTAAATTTAGTTGTTAGAATATATATAAACTATAGGCTACACATATTGTGTTGACTTTATTTCTTACTTGCTATTTTGTAAGCGTGAGAAGAATAATTTTTAGTAATATTTTTCATAAGTAACCATATAAAACTATGCACGAGAAGATTCGAGCATATGCGTCCTAAATAAATACCACTAATATTTCAAATATATATATATATATATATATATATATATATATATATATATATATATATATATATATATATATATATATATATATATATATCCTACAGAATAAGGCAAGCCAAAGAAGTAGACATATACGAAACTTTATTTTAGGTAACTATTCACAAAATGGCGTGCTATTCACTGAACTTGCATCACCAGCTATTCGAAGGAAAAGTTGCACATGAAACATAACTTAATAGAATTTAGCGGAACTTTACATGGTAGTACTGAATCTATGGCGTCGCTAAGGAAACTAAAGCACCAAAGCTGCCAATCAAATCGTATAATAATCGGAAAAAGAGTAGCAATAACACTGAATTTAACGGAGGATAGATGTAATGCGATAAATTTGGAGGACACTTAAAATCGACCTAAAGAAATGAATCTATATTCTTATATAATATTTTAAATAATTAATGAGATATCAATATTTTCTTGTTTCATAGTTATTCGTTCCATAATGAAAACATCTTTCATTTTGAAATAGAAGCCGTCTTTTTATAAGAGCTGTTTATCATTGCTTAATGACGCTTTTAACAGATTATCTGCATGACAAACTTAACACAATAAATTAATAAACATTACAGTGAAAAGTTGTGCTTCGTCTTATTTTGTGATGAAGGATAAAAACAAATTTAAAAAAAATGGCGCTCTTCGTAGAATGAGACCGTTCTTTGAGTTTATGGCATCAAACCAGTAATAAGATAAACGTGAAGATTAAGATTTCGGTGCCACTATGCAACGAACAGTGCCACATTGCGAACACTGCATTATAAGGGTTTCTTTTTTTCCTTTTGATACGTGTTTCTTCGGTACAAAATAAATCCATGACAGCTCTTTCCACGAACTGTTTAGTTATTATTATAGTCTTATATTTGCTACGCAGCTTATATGATGATGACCTGCTGTTACCGTGAAACGCGCTATTAACCATCAATAACAAATCTGCAACAAAGACGGCCCTTATTTCATAAAAAATCACTCTTTACTCTGAGAGGCGCAACATGAACTTCAAAACATTAGATAGGTTATATGTCTTAGACAAGAGTGATTGTAGTTTTAATTAAATTTTTGGGTACAATACGGGTATTGAATGGTTTACATATGATTACACAGTTCTTCCATGTTGTTACCGTTGTATGGATATTCTAATGACTCAGGAACAGTTGCGAAATAATACCTCTTTGCAAAACCGCTCAGCAAAAAGTATGAATTTTAAGTGAACTTAAACAGATATAAAAATGCCCTTAAACATCCCAAAAATACTTTTTGCTCCATTTTCATTGACTGTGTGTCGTCTGTCCCTTTTATGCTACACAGAGTACGTTCACTAAGAAATACTGAAATATTCTCCTTGTTAAGTTGGGATATCTCTGTTGTAACGGGGAATGATACGGATTTCAGTGTAATAAATGCATGCACATTATTTCGTCGCGAAATAATTAACCATCAGCTTATCTAACTAGTGCTAATAGTTTATTGCAACAGATTTGTGTGAAGAGGCATGCTATTGGGAGATTAGGGCACAAGGAATCAAGTCGCAGTAACATTGATACCTCAATAATAGTAACAAAACCGCAATGACATAGCTTAAGATTTGTTCAGTAGAAACATTTCAGTAGTAATTGCAGGAAGAACTTCTACTACCGAAAATTATACCACTCTAAATTGATATTTAAAAGTTAGTAAAACTATTCGATGAATAGTGACGAAATCCATATCGATTACTAGGAGAGGAGAGTGGTTCGAAATTAAAGTGATAATCGACCAAAGGAGTACACATGTAATTTAACTATGAACGAACTCCAAAAAGTGACTAAAATATCCACACGAATGTTCTTGTAAGGAAATGAGTAGCTCTCAAAAAATTTTTATTAGTAAAAATAGGACGCCTTTGGCATTTCCTGTGTCCTTATTGGGGTAAGACTTGTTTCTACACTAATCGTATACGAGAACAGTAAATATCACATATGGCGACAATGCTTCCAACTAATTAATCACATTATTGCGATAACTTTGCAAATTCATTGTATTCTATTAAAAAGACAATTGTACCGAAAGCTAAAAGAATATTATTTCGTTTCACAATCATATATTATATAGCGTATTCAAGGTCTTAGTTGTTCGCAATAAAGTGAATATTCAGTTCACGTGGAGCCAATTATGGATTTAGGATGGCTATTCTGGGTAAACATTTCCTCTATTTATACGCAAGAATTCTTGAACCTTATGCGACAGTAGCAGTTTTCAATCACTTTCTAAAGGTACTGTGTCTCTAAGATTGCTCCTTGTCTACTTTTATGCAGTTGGTCAGCTACGTTTCGTAGAATGGATCTGATCAAAATTGTCATAAGATACATAAGGAAGGATATCACTGCCTTCACATTTGTACTGAATAGCTCCGCTACCTCTTTTAAAAAGTCAATGTTTTTACTAGATTTTTTGCTTTATTATACTTTGCTGCAATTGGTTATTCTGGAAGTTTTTGGAGCGTAGTATTATTGTAATTTTTTTCTAGAATCCATTTCATGACAGACGACGTCCTATTTGCCGTGATTATTGGAAATATTAGCATTAGATAGCACGAAAACAGAGTTTAACATCTCTCAGCTATGTTCTTTTGCATGGCGATCAGAAGAAGAGGAAATGTGCTGTAAGGGAAAATTATTAGAAAAAAAAAGGTAGACCAAAGTTCAAAAAAAGATGTCTTGCGCTCGTGGTTTGGTGATGATCGTGTGTTCAGCCGCCACTTTCTTCAGGCTTGGCCTCACAGGTCCCCAGACCTCAGGCCGTGCGATTATTGGTTTTGAGTGTATCGTGATCGACCTACAACTTTAGGAATGCTGAAAAACAACATCCGACGCCAATGCCTCACCATAATTCCGGACTTGCTTTACAGTGCTGTTTACAACATTATTACTCGACTACAGCTATTGTTTAGGAATGATGTTGAACATATTGAGCATTTCCTGTGAATAACATCGTCTTTGCTTTCTCTTAATTTGTTATGCTAATTATTGCTTTTCTGACCAGATGAAGCGCCATCTGTCGGACTTTTCTTCACCTTTTTTTTTTTCTGAAGATAATAAAAGTCCATATCATTCCAAGCACGTGTGTCAATTTTTACCTCTCTATGTACATTATTTCGTGATTTATTAGGTTTTCAAATTTATATAGAATTTTTTATGACACGGTATATTTTGCTGAAAATTCGTTTCCTCGATTTGTATATTACTGTAAAATGGATTTGCCTAGTTCGCGGGTTGCGACAACCTGTTAACTAATCTATCCTTAGTTGGATTAGTATTTGCGTTCAAAGGTGTAAAAGAGTTGCTACATGTCTAATTGAATCCTTGAATATGGAATACCAAAATGAGTCACTTCCTCATAACAAGCGTACAAGCAATGGATTTTGTGACTCGAGCAGTTCTAATATGCAAAAACCCTTTGGCAGCTGTCAAAGATTTTAGAAACTGACGAAGTCGTACAGAAGTATTCATATGGGATTCATAAAAGATCATGTGATCCGGAGAACGATATTATGACAGAAGAAAATAACGAGCACGTGAATCGAAGTATTTCGCAAGTTGATGTGAGGGAAGCCATTAGGCAGATGAGATGGGAGAAAGCGACGTCACCGACAATACGTGTACAGGAGCGCAGGTGCAGCCTCTCTTTGTCAGCAAAAAGGGGAGGGGGGTGGCACTGAAACAAATTACTAGTTCGCCGAATGCATTTTACAAAAAAAATGAAAGAGAAGGGGTGGGCTTCACGCTCCGATGGTGGTATTTCATGTCACGCCTAGGAGATTAATAATACGTGTGGAGCTACCTAAATAATTATCTCAGAACGGGATGAAGACTTAATGGATGCCATGGTCGCAATCAAGTAGCTAGGTGGAGCACCACTTACATTTTCAGTTGAACTTCTTCACAAATCGTCTTAGTGTGTAAGTACAGGTGGTCAGAAAACAGTAAAAGTAAATGAGGAGCACATCTGTCTTGGTTCTACATGTCGAGTAGTGCAACGTGACCGACCTCGCAAACTTACCGGTTACAAATGTGACATGAGAAAATAACATTCAATTCTGGTCGAAAATCTCAGGGAGCACTGCTATTAGCTATAGCATTAGTATGCCATAATTGTCCCCTTCAACATTCCGGCTGTCTGCCTTACATTCCTCAGTAACACCACGATTACTGTAATTAAAATAAACATTGTAATAAAAACATCTGGTATGAAATGGGACGGAAGCTTATGTGAAAGCTTAAATAAAATATGAAACATAAAAAATAAATTTTACGACTAATATATTTTTTTTTCACACCCGGAAACACATCGTATGCGCTAAATCTGGAGAAGTTCAGCAGACAGATAGCGAGAGGAAGACAACAGTAGAATGTTTTCCCCATTCAAATGTTCCTTAGATATTTCAGCATCAACAAAACTCTATGGAAACTGGTTCGGCTTTTAAAAGTAATTTTATACAAAGATATTTCTGTCGCTTAAAAACGCACCGAACATAGTTATTTACAGATAAGGTATGAACTGTAACATTAAATTAACTGCAGTAAAATGTATAACAAATCCATGGGTCAGTCTTCATCGAAGCCGGCACTGCAATTTTGCCCAACATCTGAGGTCGTATGTTTCATTTGTTTACATTGTGCGATGTCAAAATAGAACAAAACTCATTAATATTTCCTGTATCTACTTTGCAAATCCTGAAATATTCCGATGTCTGCTGCTCCTGTAAATATGAATAATAAATCTGTAAAACACGAAAATTTGTGCCAGACACGATCCCGGGTCTCCTTGCTTTTCGCGAGCGATCGCCGTAACTACTCGGCCACCCTTGCTCGCTCCCCGGCCAGACCAAGACTTCTATTGTTACACTTCATCCCTCACATGCTCGAAATTGTGAAGATAAACTCTTATCCATAAGTTGGTAAAGAAAGAGTTGAACAAAGCGCATATTTTAAAACTGAAACATGTTTTAATGAGAAACACAACAAAAAAATTATACCCACGAAATATAAAAAAGTGTAAATTCGACACAAAGCTACAAATGAAACCGGCCACAGTAAATATGTGTACAAGCGCCATGTTACCATTTTACTAAAATCTGAAGAAGAAACAAGTGAAATATATTCTTTCCTTATACTTTACTGGAAAGCTATATAGAAAAGGTGAACCGTATTGTTTGTTCGTTATTAATGGTTCATTGAATGTGCATTTTACAACAACAAAATTAAAGAGATCAGGCAGGCCTCACGTTCATCTGATGGTATTTCATGTCACAGTTAAGATATGTACAATACCTGTAAACAAGGAAAATAATTATCTAGGGACAAAAAGAAGACTTAGGGGAAGCCATGAGGTACCAAGGCAGAATTAAATTTACATTTTTAGTTCTGCATCTTCACAAATTGCCTTTTGTGCAAATATTTACAGTATGTCAGAAAAGACGAAGGAAGATTAAATGAACAGCATTTTTATTTCATTTTTTAATTTTTATTTGTTTATTTATTTATTTATTTTTACTCTACATATATTTAACAGTCGGAGAAAACCTGATCAGGCCAACTAAACGCAACCGTAAAGTCATTCTACAGGTGATCTTTTTAAACATTATGAAAGTAGCGTATAGAAAAGTCAACAATATCTATGTTACAAGCTTCAATTAACAATGTTTTAGGATTACAAAACTCGTAATATCTCAGACAGCATTCGTGTGAAACTTCATCCTGGTAATTAACTCCTTATCTAGTGCAGGGAGACGAAAACTTATAGTTTACGTCAGCCACGTCGAAAGAAGACGTGCCGCTGCAGAATAGCTGTGCACACTGAGGCGCCGTGCCGCGGTGCGCGCGGCCTTTCACCTTTGGGGGTTCGAGTCCTCACTCGGGCATCGGTGTATGCGTTGTCCTTAGGTTAGTTGACTTAGTTCAAGTAGTTTCCAACTAATAACCTCGGCCGCACCACAAATTTTAATTCAATGCTTCAGATCTATCAATATTGTCTTTGACATATTTGAGACGTAAATCCGTCTCAGGGATTCTTTCATTGTATTTAATTGATATTTATATCACCGTAACAGGATTGTTCCACCATGTCCATTGCTGAGGTGCTATTCCGCTGCATGGAGAGCCTTGGCAGTAGTGGCAATTATCTTTGGAACAAAGAAGCTGAATTAAAGTTTGTGTTGTGGAGAGAAATCGTACATAGACTATTCCTAGGCGCCTTAATCGTTAGTGGTGTGTTAGTCTATCGGTTAAGACGTCTGCCTAGTAAGCATGGAGGTGCGGGTTCGATTCCCGGCCGCACCACAAATTTTAATTCAATGCTTCAGATCTATCAAACATTTGAACATTTTGAGGAAGAGCTGTCCTTAACTGTTATAGATAAAGTACTTAAGACCAACATAAAAAACAATAAGACCAATACTGAAGCTAGCAATAAAAAGGAGTTAATGTACTGGTGGAAATAATAAGAATAGGACTGGGCACTGGTTAGCGTTGTTTGACATGAGCTTCAGTTCTTCGTAACTTTTCTTATAAAATCACGTACACGTTTATACCGATGGTTACTCACGTATTGGGGAGCAATGGTACTTGCTTTGTAACATTATTTGACTCGTGGTTCGCGGGTTGAACAACATCGATCTATAGAAATACAACCTCGAGTAATAACAAAGAAAGACAGTTTAATTGTGTATATGCCTATCAGATTAGAAAAAGGTGGGACATCCGATTTATAAATCTCACTTCTAATGGAACGTGAAGTTAATGGAAGTGCTTTGCAGTCTAGGAATAATAAATATTTTCAAGTTGCCGGACTAGTAATTTTTACTCAGAAAGCGTCAAAGTGACTTTACTTGCGGTGCAACGAACATGAATGTAAAGAGAAAGATCCATAATGTAGAGTATGGTAAGAAGTACATCAAGTGATACTTTCAGCAGTTGTTCGAAGTACGTGACTGTAGCCGACGTCTCATATGCCGGCTTAGAAGCTTACATTTACGATTTAGGTCCGTTTTAGAGTGTACAAGGTAGTTACGTTCTCTTCGAAATTACCAGCTACATGAAATGAAACATTATTTGAATATAATCAAAGTGAATGACGAAGGGTAAAAAGAAAAATAATTTTTATGTGTGTATTGGTTTGATGAAAATATTTTTGCACTCTATGCAGCTGTGTCCGTTTGCGTTAAATCATCAAGTGCCAAATTATCTACTCTATATATCTCAAAACCGACAAAATCTATTATTTTCTTCAACCTTAGATAGTTTCAAATTAACTTGATGACAGTGATAAGAAAGTATAAAACAGCTAATTACCGACCGAATGTAACCGTAACATATTCGTCCAACAGGTTACAAACATCTGAATAGTTTGAAACTAGTGGGCTGTACAACATTGTCCAACTTCTGAGAAGTTTTGTGTTATTTGCTTGTATCTTACGACGTCTACATGATGCAGAAGTAATTAGTACATAGAAATAATTAATACATGAAATCTAAGGCTTCGTCGGTAAATGAAAGTGTTATAAAAGGCCCAAACTTTATAATTTTCTAATGAATCATATTTTAGGTAACAAACGCACTTAAATCTATACAATACTGGTGTCCAAATAAGTGTCTCTAGAACACAAAATTACAAAAGGAACTTGGTACAACAAACATATGAATAATCTGTTTCCTTATTTTATCGAAAGATGAAAAACATTAGGTGGAATACATTCTTCAGTGTTCATACTGTAAATACTATACTAAAGGAGCGCGTCAATTTATTTGAAAAAATCATAAAAGAAGTCTTGACATCTGTTATGAGCTTTGAGTGTCGCGTGTTCAATTTCAAATGTTAGAACTTTCATTCAGTTCTACACGTATGATCGGTCTTCCACATATTGGTGTAGTAGTGATATCGTAACGTAATATTTAGCTGACAATAATAATGTTGAGTAACTGCAGTTGCACCTTTAGCAGCCATGTTCTTTCCTCGGTAAAATATAAGCAAAAATTTAAAGTAACATGTGGTTGAAAGAAAAACGATTCTAAGGTGGATAGTACTTCGTCACAATTTCGCGTTAATCATTGATGAACGTTGGTGCCCCTTCATGTCACCATTATCTTAATGAGAGAGTTGATTTATTAGTGATTCAGTGAATGCTCAGACCAACATGATAAGTAAAATATAGCTGAAAGGAAAAATGTCTTAAACGGCACCAAATATATATACGCTGAATCAGAGTCATATTAAAAAGGCTCAAATATATTTTTGTTGGTAAACATAGGAACTAATATTATGACTGTAGTATGGCCTGAATAGTTCACAATTTTAATTCTAAAATATGATTTATCATAATGAGGCTTGTCATCTCGCTAACTGTTATTTTGTAGGAATTAAATTTTGACTGGAAACTGGAAGAAAATGTCGAAAAATAGTAATCAAGAAATTAATAGAAATCCTTACATCCGGGCCAATTCGAGTGAAAATTATAGACATTTGGTTAAATAGGCAAGTTGCTGTCCACATCACCGAGCATGGTGGAAACAGTTAACTTCAACACTTGTCGATTAGCTCTCGTACCGAAAGGGGTTTCACATATAAAATCGTAAACAAACGCTCTCCTTCCGATTATTTTACTAAATCTTTAGCTTATCCTATTAACGAGTGAGCAACAATATCTGTCATAAGAACGAAACGATAATCAATTGTTTAGACGTCCAAAGACGCGGCACGTGCTACTTGTAGCTGGACTGCAAACTAAATTATAATGATAACTGGAAGAATAACTCTCATCCATTCTTTACTTTAAGTACCACACGCAGCTATTGCAACAAAATTTATTCGATTTGATAAATTCGCATATTTGCCACCTATGGTCCGCTTTTCAACTATGACGTGCAATGTTAGCTGTTCACTAAAGTTTCATATCTCGACAACGGATAGTAATAACTGACTTAAAAAATAAATTGTTTCGACTCTTTATCTTCTTGTAAAATTTCTACCTATTCGAACAAGTTTGAAGGCTAGAAGGTATGCCCTACCAGTGCCTCCAAGGAAAACAGTTTTTTGTATGTAAAAAAAAAAAAATTGGAAATAAAAATATTTCCATTAGTTAAGCATTAATTTCAGCCCAATTAACATTACTTACAAAGCAAAGTAATCTATTTCCATAGTTGACCTGTACGCCAGGTGACGTGGATCGTCAACGAAGATTTTCTCATCTAGTGTAATACGGATAAACTACAATACATATTCCAAAGGCCATACACATTGGAACAGGTATGAAATGCTTTAAGCGCATTTCTTAAATCTCTGCTTAGCAAGATGTAGTATTAGAATAGTATTGGTACGTTTCACACGAGCTATGCTTTCTAAGTTCGTGCTGGTGCTTGGATAGAACCTTTCCCGTCTCCAGGAAATTTACTGTATTCGAGCTACGTTCAAAGCTGATGTTTATAATATTGTTCTGTGACTGTGCAGATTCGTTCTTGTACCTTCCTTGTGAACGAAATTCACCCATTGCTTTCTCCAGTTGAGACTTTGCGCTGAAACAAAGATTGGCGATAGATCTACTTATTGAAAACCGAACTGAAAATCTAGCCGGACCTGGATATGCGCTGTTTTTCGTGTTGAGGACAGGCACTGTGTCACTTTCACTTTCACTCAATGTTTATGTTATGAAAACATAAACATTGAGTGAAAGTGAAAGTGACACAGTTTTTCGTTGTGTTCACCATTGAGTGAAAGTGAAAGTGACACAGTGCCTGTCCTCAACACGAAAAACAGCGCATATACACCAAAATGACAAACTGTCAAAAACTATCAGAGACATTTTGTGAGTGGAAAAACCACAAACATAACAACATGTGGTAATAAGACAATAAACATTCCACTGATGATGCTGCAACGCCAGCGAAACATGTCTGGGAGAAATGAAAAAACATTTGTGTTTGCTCAAGGCGGACAAAACCTGTAAAGCAAATTTATTTTAGAACATTGTCTTTGTGTCAACGTCAACGTATTCTCTTTAGTGCCTAATACAAATTCAGAGTGATACTGACGCTAGTTCTAAATACTTATGTCACAATAACACAAAATAATCTTATTCCCCTATGCAAATAAAGAACTCAAGGTTAACCAGGAGAACACGAGGAGATAAGGAGGATTGAGTAAATGAAGGACGCATAAGCATTTGGATTTTTTTTAGTGACAAGCGGTTACTCTTTCAGATGTTTGCTGTTGTATGGGATATATGTACGCTTGTCATTGGTCCCTAGGCCTACAAACTTCTTAAACTAACTTATGCTAAGGACAAAAAAACACACCCATGTCCGAGGGAGGACTCGAACATTCGACGGCAAGCAGCGGCGTGTTCCGCAGCTAGGCGCCTTGTAACGCTCGGTCACTGCACCGCGGCGGTTTCTCTTTCCACTGCTATTCAATTAACGAATTAATGCGAATCCCGACGGTAAATTAAATGTGGACGTTTGTATCGATACTATTCACAAGGCAACAAAAAAGCAGTGTATTAGAATGCGAACACAGCAATTGTAGCACCCATGGCAAACGTTATGGGAATTGTATAGTATAGTGAAAGAAGAAACTGCTCTAGAACCGTTTCAGCGAACATATTACACAAACAACAGTGTTTAATTTAATTTGTTACGGAAAAAGTCTAATATTAAATAATAGTTTAAATATTTAAGCCATGATTATATTTAGCAATTAATTCCGTTAAATATTATTGCAAAAGACAATTACCTAATCTCATTAAAAATTTACAGACATCTAAGTTATCATAGATATTTACAGTTTCTTGTTCTGGAATCTTGCATAGACATGATGGTATTATTCATGTTTTCTTCCTGCATATGTGTAAAAATATTTAGAATACACATTGGCAAATTATTTTATTCTTCCTCTTCGAAGAGGTTAGGAGTTGTGTGTGAGTCTCCAATACTTCTTGAGTAACAGAATCCGGAATGTTGTTTGGGACGGCGAGTGTTGATCAGACACAAAAGTATCGTCAGGAATGCCACAGGAAAGAGTGATAGGGCAGTTATTATTTTCCATACACTTAAACGATTTAATTGAGAGAGTGAGTAGCCACCTACGGCTATTTCTTGATGACCCTGTGCTTCACGATAGGGTGTCATTAAATGACTGTTCTAGGATGCAAGAAGGTAGATAAATCTTCCAGTTCGCGTGAGGAGTACCCTCTAGCTATTGAGATACACAAATAAGCCGATGTGATTCATCTGTAACGGAGGTCAGGCAAAAAAAAAAAAAAAAAAAAAAAAAAAAACCTTGAGCGACTTCTTGCTCAGTATTGCTCAAGTGGTTGCGATCCCAACCAGATCGTGTTAAATAAATCCAGAGAGTCAATTCGAAGGCGAGCTGCTCTGTTTATTAGTGGTAGATTCGACCTAAAGGCGAGTGTTACAGCCGGAATCTAAAGAATACTGTATAACGATTCTCCTTCTGCCAACTTCACGTACAGACCACCAATACAAATAAGAGGTGGTGAAGTAGCATAGAAACATTCGTTTTCCCTTTGTTCTTTCTGGGAGTGGAACAAAGAGGAATAGACTAGCAATGGTATGAGGTTCCTTCCATCACGCAACAGTGAACTGCGAAGTACATAGCCCTAGATATGTGTAATAGAAACGAATTTTTAGTCACTGCCTAATATCATTAAATTTATGAAATATGAGACGGTACCACTAAACACATTGAGTTTACTTGGAATACTTTTCTATTTGCTAATTAAATCAGAAACCGTATAGAACCATTGTGAGGGCAGTCTGTGAGTGTTTTTACTAGTAATACAGAAGTGTGGCAGGCACTGTTCCGGATAATGTCTTCAAAAAACGTAGACAACACCAAATTACCTTTAAGCAAGAATTCTAATAAATTATAAAGTTACTTCCGTTCCCGTTACTAATTACAGGTTAACAAAGAATTTGTATAAACCTCAACGTACTTTTATTTGGTTTACTGTATAATTGTAAATACTGTAAGTCGATTAATGTGTAAAATATATTTTATTGAAGCATCCGTTGCTTACTCTTGCTTTGCGTTCATTAGGTTCTGGAGTATTTGTGTTTAATGAAACTGATACTGGTATTTCATTTGCGTTCGCCTCATTATTTCATCATCAGCAACAGCAGCATATTAGTCGCTTACGTGGCGCCAAATGAAAGAACTAGTAGTAGATGCCGAAAATGCCCAGAAGGGGCCTTCCAACCAATAATGCCAAATGATCATTTCATTTCATTTGAGGAATTTTACACTGTATAGAGTGTTATCACAAGAAAATTTTAACGTAATTTGAAAATCATGTCCTGCTGACAGGTTTGCGCCATGATACATATGTTAATACTTTTAATAAGCTGTCTAATGGTTAGTTCCTCAGGGAAGATTTTTCCTCTAGCAACGAAGGATTAAAAATATAACATGAACATGAGAATGCATAAACCTATGCACTATTGCTTACAATAACAGAAACAAACCAAAGAAGAGAAAATATATCACACAAGATAATGCGTATTGCGGTAAATCACGAATAAACACTAAAACGTAAATTAATACATTTTGTCAAGATAAAACTTAAGGAAAACAAAATTAAATAATTTCTTATTGGTAAGGCCAACAGCATGTACGACGTCGAACTACGATATTTTATATGAAATTAGTCCAAGTAGTAGCAAATATTTTTATTTTCTTGCATTATAATATTTTACACAGAAAGTCTTCTTGTTTCGGCGTATTCCCATTGTCAGGTGCGCCTGTTGGTGTTAATAATAATGTATATAATTTACGTCTTATTGGAGTAGAATTGTATTACAACTGTAAGTTACATTATTACTTACGTCTAGTTGTGATTGACGGACATATTGCATCTAGTAAGTTACTGCCAATTTTCTGTTCTTATATTGTGATACCAATCACGTTTTTTAAATGTAATTCGTAGGAAAAATCCGTGATTATTTATTAATTCGTTTTATAAAAAATTATTCCAAGTATCCGCAAACATTTTTATCTACTTGTATGACAATATTCACAAAAATCTCCTTCTTTTGTCGTGCAGCCATTGTCAAGTGCACCTGTAGGTGTTTATAATAATGTTTAATATTTACGTCTTCTTGAAGTGGAATAATATTGCAACTGAAATTTACATTGTTCCTTACGTCTAGGTGTTGTTGACCGACATTTTGCATCTAGTGACCTACTGTCAACTCTCTTTTGTTATATTGTGATACCAATCATGTGTTATTACAATAATTCCCAAGATATTTCCTACATTATTTATTATGACAGTTCAGGTATACATATGCTCAATATTTACAGATTTGTATCTTTGATAGTCAGAGATAGTACACATGTGGCATAGGTATTCCTACCTTAGATTTTGGCAAGTATGTGCATGGCTGTTAATTCTATGTGTTTAGAATTCTATCATTGGTAGACATGGATGCTATGCGAACGGTAAAATTTTTCTATGCCGTATCCCTGATATTGTTGTCGAAAATGTAAAGAATATTTTCTAATTTGGGCTCATGTTTAAGTTCAGTTTGTTCGTTTAGTATGTCGTTCGCCAAAATTTTGTGTATGTTTGTATATTTCTGATTCCTCCAAAATGGTCATAACTCGTCATCTGGATATTTTGTATAACACTTTTACTGCATTTTCGATTTGTTTTTCTTTGTGGTATTCAGTTTTAAGATGTAGGCAGAATGTCGACTGGCTATTAGGAGATGCTCTCGTGTGATCTTCGAATTTGACTGTGACGTTCCTTCCTGTACCGTGTAAAGTTTTGTAGATGCCTGGTTTCTCTGAACAAATTCGGGCTTTTAGATTAACTTAAATGAAAGACAAGTCCTACTTAGAAACTTTTCTTCGCATTTTCGATACTTAAAATCGTATAAAACACGTACAAGTATATTATGCTTGACATATCACCCCTGACTATCGAAGATAAAAAAAATTGAGTACGTAGTATTAATATCTGTGCACCACCTTCCAAAATATAAACTGTGAATGGTATGTACCATACTAGATACAAAACTGTAAACTTTGCGAAATTGTTATCACAATAAATCAACAGAAATTTGACAGTTACTGACTAGGTACAATATGACCGTCAATCACACCTAGACGTAAGTAATAATGTATATTACAGTTGTAATATTATTGTACTTCAATAACACGTAAAAAATAAGCATTATTATAATGACCCACAGGCGCACTTGACAAAGGAAATATACCGAAACAAGCAGGCTTCTTGGGCAAAACATTATCATACAACCAAATAAAAATGTTGGCTGCTACTGGGACTTCCAGTTTCAAGTTAACTACGTAAAAGAAACGGTTTAGAAGAAAATATGTAAATTGGAAATTAATTATTAAACTCACGGAATGGAAAAAACTCCTATTACAGTAAAACAAACGACGAATATCTCCAGTTTCGAATCAAAGATTTAAAAGTGAAGAACGAGCTTCACTACTCATTTGGCACTCTGAAAAAGATAGACACAAAAAAAATTCTTATCAAATACACGCTTATCTAAAACCATCAGATACATCCAACGTCATTTAACGTCACTTAATGTCATCCAAAGAGGTATTTCTCATACTGTGTAACATCACACTACATGCGACTGAAGTTTAAGTCGCATCCGTTGCTGTTACAAAAGAACCCAACTAGACAACTATTGCAGTTAACACTTAAGAAAGCGGGAATGTGTATGTTTTAAAAGCTACCGAGTAAGTCGAGAGGCTGCGTTTCGTCTTTTACATCTATGATTTTTACGACAACATATACGTATTTTGTAGTGCTGCGAATGGAGTATTTCTTATTTTAGTTCCGAACTTTTATACTACCTCAGTTATTTTCTGCCGTAGTCAATAGTTATTCAAAATCTCTTCTCGAAAAGTTACAGAAACCCCACATTGACAATTAAGTTACCGTACCTTCTCAAAATGTAACATAGGTTAATGTATAAACAGGAACACCAAAACCTACTGCCAAAATCAACGTTTAAGTCAACCATTGTCTAGAAGTTCCACGAATCTCAGCACGCACTGTAGGTAGATACACAACAGAGATAAAATATGTTTTACTTAATCGATTTTTTTAGCTTCTTAAAAGAGAACCGATTTGTACGAGTTTGAAGTGTGCAGGATACGCGCTAGAAGAAAGCATTTTATAAAAGTTACTGCAGGTGTATTTCCGTCCACAGCAACTAAATGAAAGGCTTTATATTGCCATACGCGTTTCGATTCTTTATTTGTGAATATCGTCAGTAGCATGCAATAAGATTTTTTTCAATAATGTAGCGGTTCAGTTGTAGACAATATTTTGCTATGTTTCACAGGATGATAGTTATCAATCTTTGTTGTGTTAGAATTTCTTAAATTCTGACGTAAGAGGTTAGAAACAACTTCTGTAGCACGAGTGTTTGCCAAGTTAATTCAATTTCTCAGTGGATTAACACAAAAATGGACTGAAATACACATCAACTACTTTTCTAAGCGACTAAGGACGACGAAGAACGAAACATTACTTATATATATATATATATATATATATATATATATATATATATATATATATATATATATATTCTTACATAAAATACAAATAAAATTAGATCTGTATATATAACAAATGGTACCATTAACTGAACATTAATTTAAGCCTAATGAAAACCGTGAACGAACGGAACAAATCTATCCGGATAATCAGCGTGGGATTCTGTGTTCGTCATTAAACTTTGCTCAAATAATAGAACACATTCCTCAAGCTGTTTCAAAGTAGCTTTCCGCAAGAACGCTCAAAATAGGGTACTTCCAGCAACCATGGGTGGCTGACAAATGAGATAAGATTATCGTGTAGAATAATGTGGGAATTGTAACAAAATGTTAGAAGCAGTCAAAATCAGGCAGCAGTAGCTTATTACAAAGAGTATTGTAAGGTTCTGAAAAATGTCACTAAGAAGACAAGAGGTATGTTGTAAACTCTCAGGACAAAATTAAAACCATTTGGCCAGTCGAGAAGGAAGTGTCTAGTCAGCAGCACCAGGATATAAAAGTGCCTAACAGAAATGTTTCTGTTACTGATATGACATATATACATAATTCAACAGTTACTTTCTGGGTAGAGCACGTAAACTACTTTATATTTATCATATATATTATCATCATTATAAACATCCTCCAATTATCGTTCCTTAATTAGATTTAAAAAGGACTCAGCTGCAACTGGGTTAGCTTTTCTCAGGAGTTCACAATTATATTTAACACTTTTTTGATAAACAAAGACCTTTTAGAGTTAAAATTTGTGCACCATAATAGTCTGCAAGGCCATTTACTATGCTGGAAAAAGAGTGCCCCTCTAATAATGAAGAATGAATAAAAATATTGTCATTGGGAGAACTATTACTGTCTTGCTCTATCGTTGGAAAGAACACTGTTTTCTTGGTCTATCACTTGCGCAAATGTTGAAATCGCTACATACAACTAAATTTTCGTACTTCCCATGAAGTTCAATCAGAACCCTCTCTTGCTTGGGTAGAAAAAATTTTAAAATCTGTGTCAGGGGGCCTATATCCAGTAGTTTAGTTCCATTAACAACTCCTGCATAACATTCAAATATCTTTTCTGTGCAGTGTTTGGAAACATCGATGGACTAAAATGGAAGGAACTCCTAGAGAAGATGGCAGCTAACCTGTATTCTGGCAACTGAAGTTTCTGAATTATCACATCATTTGATAAGTGCTCTGAAATGCCAATAATGTAGAGTCAACATCAATCAGCAGTTCGATACCTTTATCTCTGATACCTCATATATTTTATGTAATACGGTAATTCCCTTATTACTGAGTTCTTCAACTTGGTCGAAAGTGGTTCCTTTGTTAGAGGAACTTCCATTAAGCAGGAATACCTATCAGCTGTCTCAGGTGTAGCCCTAACGCCAACTACTACAGGAAATATTTCCATTAGTGACACCCCCACCCCCTAGTACACTGTCACCTATGAGTCAGTTGTAATAACTGTATCAGTGTTCGCTTATCTGGGCTATACTAAGAGTTCTTTATCCTACGTTCCAACTTAAATAGAAAACGAACACCAAGATCTAAGATTTTTCTATCCTACGTTCGAGCTTAAATAAAAAACGGACACCAAAACCGTCCCAGAGCATATTTTTGCGCGTGGCCTTTTCAACATACTTTACAATACGCTAGCGCGCTTTAACAAATTGGGATTACGAATGCTGTAGAATGAGTTACACTCCAGCTGCGCGAGAGAAGGAACACTGTCTTGACATGCAGGGGAGCCGGGGGCAAAATTATATAATTTTTTATTACTTGAAATATGTAAAAGAGCGAATAGAAGAGGGAGAAAATAAAAAAAAAAAAAAATAAAAAGAATATCGTGAATATATAGCAGATTCTCTGGCTATCCTCGATGTTCCACGGAGTTATTCAAGGAATCCGACGAATACTGTGCTAAAATATCTGTTAGTTAAGATCGATCAACTGGGAAGCAAACCCCCGAAGAAGAAACCATAATAAAGAACGTCACATGGAACGTTTCAAATATGTTATCATAACTGGGTCCAGAGCCTTCAAATACTGGTGACATGAAGTCATGTTTGCCTTAAGGCTGTAACTTTCTGTCCGTTACCGTGCTAAGACAAACAACCCGTCGCCTCGTCGCCATTACCACGCCAGTTGTAGCCACGTACACAAATGTTCCAACGTTACCACCTCAGTGGAAACGTGTTGTCGTTAAACTCAGGTATTTGTCATTCCGCTTCTTTGCTGTTACACGAAGAACGGAGAGGTGTTGTGGACATTTGAACGGAGGTCACTGAGAGGATATTTATCCTCACTTTTCAGAAATCGCCATGATTTTTGCGCCCCAATCGCCATGACATTGAGAGAATTTAAAAACGAAGTTTATACAGTTTTATTTCCAAAAATTATACAAAGACGCAACAATTTCATCAACTTACCGGCCAATACGCCTACTCAGCGGACTGGGCAAAACATTCTAAAGGAATAATCATAGCCGAAACGTAGCCTAAGGATTTCAGCGTAATTTTTTAGTCGAACTTCTAAGACTGACAGAACAAATGACAAGAAACCTGAACTTGTCAAACGCTACAGCCGCAGTATTTATCTATATAGAGAAAGCTTATGACAAGATATAACCGGCTAGATTGACACGGAAGATTCATCAAAACACGTCCATAGTGAACTGTTATATAAAACTAATTGTCAATTTTTTAACCGATAGGAAGATGGTCTTCCTGATTGAAGGCAATTGGACTGACAATCGAGTGGCGAGTGCAGGCCTTCTCCAGGGGTCTACCTTATCATTAATATTTTCCATCACTTCGTTAAGTCCTCTGTACGGGAGGGGGGATGTTCATAAAGCTCAGTTTGCTTACGATACAGCCTTCCTCACAAGCGAAAGACTTTTCCAGACCAACATAGGACGCCTGCAAGAGCAATTCGATGTTACTTCTGAGTGCAAAACCAATAAATTAAACTAAACCCAGCAAAGACGACAGCTATATATTTTACAAAGAAATAGCCCTGGATGCCTACCTCTATGTAGCTGCATGGACAGGATTTTCTATGGAAACAGACGGTGACGTTCCTGGGGTTTACGCTTGATAAACAATTTTTCTTCCACAAGTATGTAGAATCACAGGAATAAAGCATGTCAAATGGTGAAGAAGATTCTACCGTCTTCAAAAGCACAAGACTAGGCATTACAACGAAAGTACAACTCTAAAAAGACAAAGTTCACTCTAAAGTATTATTTGAAAAACCTTATTCTTTTCATTCTCCACTCCGAGGAGTGGAGCGGGCTGTTTGAGATTCGGCTTCGGAATCCAGTGCGTCACTGGAGTAACAGTCCTGAAGATGGTCCAATAAAAGGTCCGAAACTGGTTGACTAAATAAATAAAGCATTGCACTCTAGACTGTTTTTATACATACTAGTTTGCCCGTGGTCGAAAATCGACCAATTGTGTTTACAATGGTCACTGGAGTAAAATTTTACGTATCATGTCGGCGGCCTCAACAACACGATATAAAATCTTTACCCATTTGTTCGAACCACATAGAATGACTCAATTAGTGTATCGTACAGGCCATGAAGTAAACAAATAATTCTGTTCCTGTTTTATGGTTGACAGGTTCTTGTATGTAACCTCGTCCGCTCAGTAAAAATAATTGCCGTCGTAAAGGGAAGATTCCATGAGAAAACATCAGCGTTGTCAAAGCTAAAATGAAGACTCACAGGATTCTCACTATTCAGCATCTGTTGCCAACATTATCATAGGAGGCCGCTGGGATATTTGGTAAAATTTAAGCGGCACTGGGAGGTATGAAATGGTATCTTTTACGTGATAAGGAAAATGCCTGACACAACAATAATAAATAAAAACGGAAGTATATACTTCTCATGCCATTTTCGAATTATATAACTTTCATTAGCCTAATATTAAAATGGAACTACTGTTTCGGTGTTCGTATATTTATACAACGCCAATAAATAATTCTATTTCGATATTGCGATATTCAGAATTCCAGAGCTGACAACATGTCGACTTCGTAGTTCCACCCGTGCACCGCTACATGCCTCTCCCGGTGCATTATCCTTTATATCGGCATTGATATGAAAACATCCATTTCCTTCAACCACTCTTAATCACTGCGAAAATGAAGCATTTGAACGGCACAAGAAAGTGAGTTGGGAGCACTCCATGTTTCGATATTCACTTACTTTAATACGTTATTTTAATACTGCAGATGCGCTGCATTACAGCGTCTTTGGTCGAGGCGAATAGCCAATCAATGAGCTGATTGTTGGAGAATGTAGAACTTTATCCAAGCTGTAGATAGGAAAATTTCTACTTCCTTTTACCACTTTTAATGGCTAAATGCACACATAATATTTATATTCGTGAAATCTATGAGAAACAATCTTTCGAATTATGTAACTTTCATTGGCCTTCTTGTACGAATAAATTAGTAATCTGCAGCACAATTTTCGTATTAGCTTATTTATATAATGATTTCGGAGAAGGCGACTACAGAATCTATATCCGTCACACTTCACCACGTAAATAGCTTATGTTAGATTTCCTATAAGATATAAATCCTAGGCCAATGCCAAACAGCTTGAGCAAGGCGTTTTGCATCTGCATTCACAAGGGGCAGCCCACGGGCTGGTGTGCGTTGGGGGACGACTCCCACCGGTATTACCAGATCCTCCCCTTGACATTCTGGTCTCGGCTTCTGCGCTGCAAGGAGATTACCTGTAGCTTTCTGAGCTGGTGCTAATTTCTGCGATATTTTCAGTAGACGTCTCTTGGAAGTAATAGCACTAGGAAACCTACCACCTATTCATTTTGTGCGGCATAGTTTTCGAATTATTAACATCATCCTGTATCGGTAACTGTACCAAGTGTTAATTCTACAGTACGGTAGTGTCCATAAAACTGTCAACATGTACAGTGCGGAATAGTTTTCGGATTATGCACCAAGTGTTAATTCTGCAATACAGTCGTGTCCATAAAACGGTCAACACGTATAGTAGAGACTTACGGTCGATATCAGATCATTCTGTATAACTCGATAAGCTGTAGCGGTTTCACTGATAAACAAATAAACAAAAATCTAAAAATTGAGAACAAATTACCCGTAACTAAATAAAACATGTTTTACAGTACCGAAAAGAGTGCGTGGATTCAACCATACAGATGTACAGCCTACACGATATCACCTAAATATATGTTACCCGATTACTAAGAGTTGCCATATTTATTAGTTGGTAAAACAGATGATGACTGCGTTAATGATTGATACAAATGATGACCCCTTTCCGACCGTTAAGTTTGGCAACGGAACAACCGTACGTCTGATGCGTGGAGTCCAACAAGAGCCAAATGGATCTTAAGTTATAAACATGCCGAAAGCAGTCGTCACTTATATTAATGATTAACATGATCTTCATCTGAATATTGTGTATCTTTCATTTACATTATCTAGTCTTTAGTAAGGAATAGCCGTCGATAAAAGCCCACGTAGGACGTGCCAGTGACCGGTGGTGAAGGTAGAAGATTTGAAGGAAATCTGAAATCAGACCTTTTCTATCAAGCAGGGGTTGTTTCTGAATGCTCGTGTCTCTCCAACGTAAACAAAATTTAATTCAACCGCTTCACTACAAATATATTATGGGGTGAATATTAAACGGTGACGTGTTTCCATTATGCGTAATATCGACCACAGCATAGTGGAGAGACGCCAGAATGTAAACACGGTTTGGTAGTCAGATATTATATTTGAAAATCACACTGGAAAAAATTAAGGATGTATACAATAGAAAACAAATGAAAATGTTAAACACTGGAACAACTTCAGTGCGTTTAGCAGTAAGGAAAAATGGCGCATCAAGAGGTCTCACACACGTGATTTGAAAGTTTCCGCCACTCTCTCGGATTTATCTTAGGTATTTATCTTAACGAATGCTTAGCATGGAATAGATATACTCAAGAGAATGATTCCTGACGAAAAGACTAGATCCAGTATGAGCTGCTCATCGGAAAATGTGGCTACTGCTTCGGTTAAGAAACTCCAGATAAAGCCCGCTACAATCAAGCACACAAATGCTGCTCTGGTGTGGCTATTGGAGCTCGTTCATTTAATGGTTTTTAATATCATACATACATATTTAATGGGCTCACTGGTTTAGATAGTTTTCAGATATAATTCTTCAGCTATAATTCATTCTTCGTGTTCATATCTACTTATAGCTTTCTATTAGTTTTTGTAGTCAATCGATGCAAGGATCGTCACGAAACTGTATAGATCGTTAATATCGTATGCCAAGTCATCTAAGTGAAAATATAAACAAAAATTAAATGTTATCACTTATTTGAAAGTGTTAGTTCAGTAGTGCGGCAAGTGTCTCCATCGAAAGAATGTGAGTCATACCTACCGTGTTTCACTGCAGCATCTATAACGGCCCGTAGAAAAGGGACTCCGCACCTAATAAAGTTATATCCGTGATAGTCAACATTGCCGCAGTATGATCAGTTGATAACAGAATTAAAAAAAAAAAAAAAAAAAAAAAAAAAAAAAAAAAAAGTGTTTGTAAATCTATGGGACCAAACTGCGTGGTCATCAGTCCGTAGCTTACAAACTACTTAAACCTAGGTAAACTAACCTAAGGACAACACATACACCCATGCTCCTGGGAGGACTCGAACCTCCACGGCGAGCAACCACGCGCTCCGCAGCGAGACGCTTTAGACCGCTCGGCGACTCCACCGCGGCGATAACAGTATTAATCAAAGATTTTACTATATCGACTATTCGGAAATTGACCACCTATTTCCGTTATTCTCCAAGACAGATGATAAAAACTCGCTGATAGGAACGAACACACCTTTATTATGGCCTAGCGCTACTGAAGAACTGCAGTGCCAATGCTGAGAGTCTGCGCCTTCGTTTTCCGAAACTATAAAGGATGTGCTGTATATTTCGAATACTGCGCTTCTCCAAATTTACCCTAAATACTGACAGCCCTTGCGGATTTAAATTACCAAATTGTTTGATGATTTAACTTTTGATTTTGGGCTGAGCCCTTGATACACAGCTGCCAAACCCATTTTTGAATCATTTCAAGGATTTAATTTTCACTTTACACTCCTGCACTTTTAATCAGCAGGGCCTATAGTGTTAGTAAAGTCGTACAACGACATTTTAATAATACGAATTATATATTTTTATACTTGACTGTTAGCTTTAGCTACACTATAAGCTTATTTCGGCTCAGAAGCCATCTTCAGATGTTTCGCTTGCAATACTTAAGTTTTTCGTAGTATTTCGTTCCATGTAGCCTATTTATTTGACACAGACTGGAAATGAATTAAACCACACCACATTCTGGCAAGCCGTTTGTGTTGATATTATTAATTTCAAATAAAAGCATTTACTCAAATCCACAGAAGCAACACCACACATACAAGATGATAATATAATCTACCCCTTGACACTCATAGATATATATTTTCTTTGTATAAAAGTGTAAACATACTGCATCTCTTGAGATCTATCTAATAAAGCACAAAATCCGTAACTTAAAAAAAAAAAAAGTTCAAATGTTTGCAAAGCTTATGGGACTTAACTGCGGGGTCATCAGTCCCTAAACTTACAAACTACTTATGAACTAGCTTATATTAAAGACGGCACAAACATCCATGCCAGAAGGGGGATTCGAACACCCGACGGGGAACGACCTCGCGCATCGTAGCATAGCGCCTCAATGCGCTCGGCGGCTCCGCCGCAACTCCGTAACTTAAGTGAATAATAAAAATGTTACCTATGAAAGTGTAATAAGGTACGTGAACGAAATAAGGTCCACCTTACGTTTAGGAATTTCGTATGCAGTGTGTGCAACTTCCTACAGCTATATTTAGTTCAAAAATAAATTAAAATGGAACATTTATGTAATTAATATCTCACTTTATAGAAAATGTTGAACCCCTGCAAGTGGGCCTTGTTAGGAGAACCTGTTCCTAATATGGCCTGTACACACATCTAGTTAATATTAACATTCTGCGGCACGTAAATAGCAGGAAAACTGTTGGAATGCACTGCAAGAGTTGTAATGTAATTTTGCTTTTCGACATAAGTGGAATGATATGATTCATAGAATTTTAGGTTTACATTTTTTTTACAAACGCTTCATACAATACTGTTGGTAACTTACTTACTGGTTATTAACTCTTAAGATTAAATTTAATAATTAACAACCATCATTGTTATAACAGCAGTAAGTTTCCTTATGATAAGTTAATAGGAACATAAGTCTAATCATTACATTTCCTATGATCTGCCTTATTGGGGAGAACCCTTTTAAAACGCGTGTGTGTTTATTGTTTAAAAAGAAACGTTTTTTTGGGAAGATTATGCCACTATCATAATACAGCACAATTTTCTGTACACATATACATATGTACCAGTACAAATGCTTCATGACCGAAACGACTGCGTGAAAATAAGAAGCAGCCCTCCTTCGCTGAACGCCGTAACACAACTGAAAGTAAAATGGCCAGCACGAGAGCGGGTGCGGAAGTAGTTGTAGCCTTCTCTACTACTTGTCACCAACTACCATAACCAACGACATTTAGCCCTGTTTTTAAACTTTGTATACTAAAAAATGAGGGTGGACCTTATTAGGAACCGGGCCTTATTTGGTAAATGTACCTTATTATAAGTACGAGATATTAGAAAATATAAAAAACGTTTCGTCACAATAATATCAAAATGAACGGCTTGCTACAATTTGGTATGTATTAATTCATTTCCACTCTGTATAAAATAAATAGACTACATAGTACGAAATATTTTTAAAACTTATGTACAGCATGCGAAACACCTAAAGATGGCTTCTGAGCCGCAATAAGCTTGAAATATAACTAACATGAAAGTAGACAGTTACAATATATATACTTCGTATTATTAAAATAAACAGGAATATCTAAAAACATCCAAGGCTCCTAAATCTTGAAGATAACTGCCGATAATTACTGGATTTTTTGTAAACAAAGAGTAAAATTTTCCATTCGTTTGTTTGGTACACTACTAAACATGAATATTGGGTACAAAAGATAACACGACGTGCAATTATTGGAGTAAATCTAGTATTTTCGGTTGTTATAGTCAAAACTCTTTTACGCATATGGCGCTTCTTCTGATTTACCTGAAATACTAACAGCATTTACGGATTTTTAATTACCATCTTATTTGATGATTTCACTTTCGATTTCGGGCTTAGATCTTGATCCACAGCTGCGACAACCATTCTTGGAACATTTCAAGGATTTCATTTTCACTTGACGTTCCTGAAATAAATGAACATGAATTTGTAAAGACAAGAAAGACTGCTAAATCTTGGGTAGCTGCAGATAATTACTGGATTCCATATAAACAACGAGTATAATTTATCAATTTGTGTGGTATACTATCAAAGGAGAATATTAGGTACAAAAGATAACAGGACATGATATTATTGGAGTAAATCTAGTATTTTTGTTTTTGTAGTCAAAAATCTTTTACGCATACATGAATGGCTTGGGAAGAGGCAAATATCTGCCCAGCCCCGAGGTTGGGCAGATACCGCAACGTCGTTGACATATTGTAACCCACGATCATAACTGATCTGGTTGACGATCGGAAGGATCCGAAGGCACCGCTGGAAAAGCCTTATTTGTGCTGACCTATATGCTTTCTCTTTGTGTGAATGTGGGAAAGAAGGATTAGGGATACCTAAATCTTTTCGTCTTGATTCCAATTTAAGAGACTTAACTACGTTGATCATCAGTCCCTGGGCTTACAAAGTACTTAAACTAACTTAAAGTAACTTACGTTAAAGACAGCACAAACACCCGTGTCCGAGGGAGGACTCGAACCTCCGACGTCGAGCAACCGCGCACTCCGCAGCAAGGCGCCTTAGAACGCTCAGCCACTCCATCGCGACCACCTTGATTGACGCTTTTCTCAAAGACTTGGTGATAATCCATTTTTCATTGCCCACTTACATGTAAATATGATCACTGCAACAGTAACGTTAGTCGCGTTTTATACTGTGTCCTCGAAAAACCTGAAGGACAAGACGCTGACTGAACAAAAAACACTACATTTCAAGGGGATGTACTGATTATGATATAAATGATTACTGAATTTAAAAAATCTTCATTTGGAATTTTATCGAATCTCTGAATGCTTTCCGAGACAGAACACACTTCATGTGCGTTGTTACATGTATTTTCTTTACTATTTATTACATCGTATGACTTACACATGTACAACAAAATAAAAATTAAATAGATAAAACACTATGTTTAACAGAGTTTTCCGCATATCATGTCAACTGCACATGTGTTACTGAGACACGTACATGGGGAGATACTTGCTGTAATCTGCTAGTACTATGCTGCTCCATTTAAACAACATCGTGCGATTCCTGTCGAGGTTGTTTAACTATGCGTTCAGGCGGACAAATAAAGACAGAAGACGTAGTCCGAAGTTTCCACAACAACTGTATTACGTACATAGACAGTTCTTCTAACTATATATCGAACATAGTTTTTCTTAATTCGAATGAATTAAAAGGTTCAAACTGTATACCTCCAAAGGTCTGTAGAATTAAGTATGATACAAATTTTTTTTTTACGCAGATGAGAAGAAAGTACAGAGAGAGGGAGAATGAGGTAAGCCTATAAGAGCTTCATGTAAACCGTTGAGCTGCGAACTTATAAATCTGGTAACTTGGAAGAATACCTGTTTGATATAACATGCTGTACATTTATATAAACACTGAGCATTTGTCTCTCAGAACCAAGTGTTATTCCTAAAGAAAAGTATCTGGCCCTAAGGGTCGCTACTACCAAGTAACCATGTAAATAGGAGTCGTCATATTATTTGAGAAAATGCATACTGTAAACCATCAGCCGTTTATTATTTTTCAAGCTTCTAACGGTTTAGGTTATAAACAATCTTCACGGAAGAGAACTTAATTTTAACTCATTTGACTGATGTGTTCAGTAGTTGTGTTAGGTTCTCTTACAATAGACCTTGGTTCACCATCACACAGCCTGGCATTGATTTTATGTTTTTAATTAAGACTTGACGATTAGTGACGTCTTATTTATTTTTATTGTGTGACATGCCAGTATGCATAAGGAGGCATATAATGTACCTGTTTGATCAGTCTGTGTAGTTCTCTTCCGTGAAGATGGTTGAAAAATAATAAACAGCTGATGGTTTGCAGTGTGCATTTCCTCATATATCTTACGGCTGTTGAACCACATCTCAATAAATATTTGTCGTCATATTAATTTCTATTAAGTTTCATCATAATGTGTTGCGTTAACAATTATGGCAGCTACAGTATTAGATGCTAACGACTCACAAGGTGACACAAACTGAGTGGGAGGTACAGAGCTCAATCTTGTATTAAATGTTATGTATTATACAGTACTACACAAAATGGATATAGTTGACATCCAAAAAATGTTCGAAAGAAACTGTTAACTTGCGCTATGAAAACCGAGAGAAAAATGGCACGCCTGAGGGATTACAAACGTTCCAACCATCGAGATCGAAGGCGAGCTCCATCTGTTTGGATACCATCATATTCCTTCATTTCTCATAACCTCATCACACCAATATGATTCTATGAGAAGCATACAGAAAGTCTTGAGCAACCTTTCCTTCACCGTTTCTTAAGACGAATCAAACATATCACTTTAATGTATAGACTTTTACTATTCAATATAGTCTCAATTTCTTTGCACACACTTTTCCTATCGGTCTACAAGTTTCAAAATTCTCTTCATACACGAATACACTGATGTAATGCAGTCCTCCAGCGTTTCATACCGTTGTCCTCGCAGGTGTTCCTTCACTGACTCAGAAATGGTAAGCGAAGAGTGCCAAGTGGGGATTATAGGGCGAATATGGAGTACTTTCGCACCTACATGTCCTGATCTTCTTGAGAGTGGCACGAAAAGAGTGAGGACAGGCAGCAGAATTACCATTCCATGGCTTTTGTCGCGCAATAATCGGAAGATCTACCCAAGCGCCTGTGTGTAGAGGTTTATGGTTTCTCCAGGTTTAAAAAAAAATCAAATAGAATGTAACGTTTTACGTCCCAAAGATTACACTGTCTTCCGTTTTATCTCTGCTTACGAATGCAAATTTTGGTATTATGTTGTAAAGATAAAACAAGATTTCGTCACCTCCCACAAAACAGTAACACCTTCATTTCTAAATATATGAAGTATTTATCGGAAATGCTTCTTCTCTTACGTCAAGAAACATGAGACCCAACGGGTACACACTTTTCGGTACCCTACGTTATGAATCATTTATTGACTTGTACTGTGTCTTACTGTATGTTTAGTAGCGTTTTCATGCTCAGTGGCACGCCTGTTGTCTCTAATGTAAGAATCAACTTCTTCCTTGTTGCGATCCGTCGAGGCAGAGCGTCGATGACAGCTATGAGCTTCATCTTGGATCCTCGTGTTTCCATCTTTCATATGTTTCAACCTAATCTTAATACTGTTTTCGCCCATGCAGATATCTCCATACGCACACAAAAGTCTGAGGTGAATGACAGTAGCGAATTGTTTCTTTTTAACAAGCAATTCAGTGACACCATGCTGTCGAAAAGAAACACACCAATCCGTAATTTTGGAAATACTACCCTGTTTTTCGTGTTATGACGTCAAAACAAGACAAAGAGTTGTGTATACTGAACATGTTCTATTTGTGTAAAATTTCTAATAAAAAAATGTTCAAATGTTTGTAAATCTATAGGACCAAACTGCGTGGTCAACAGTCCGTAGCTTACAAACTACTTAAACCTAGGTAAACTAACCTAGCAACAACACACACACATACACACACACACACACACACACACACACACACACACACACACACACACACACACACACACACCCATGCCCCAGGAAGGACTCGAACCTCCACGGCAAGTAACCGCGCGCTCCTCAGCAAGACGCTTTAGACCGCTCGGCTACTCCATCGCGGCTAACATTGGGTTCTTCAAGACTTTCAGCCAGTAGCATTAAACCGAAATCGTTGTGGTACTGTAATTTTCAATACATTTATTAATATAAATGCTGTGCATTAAAATTTTTTGTAAAAAAAAAGTATAAATATTTTTATTACAGAATTACTGCGGTTCCACAGTGCAGTGTTGTTTACCATGTGTGAAATTTTCATACGTTTTTCTGATATTTCTGAGATAACGGGGAATGTTTAAGAATTTATAGTTATGAGAAAAAGAGATAAAGTTTTACAACATATTTATACTACGAAAAACGTATATATCTGTCTCCAAGAAGTGGTTAGAAGCAGCCTGCAACATAATCAGGATCCTTATTATCTTTGGGTTAATTTGCCTGTTTCCTTTTACTGCTTCTTGACTCTTTACCCATTAGAGAAACAGCAAAATCAGACTTTACAAAACGCAAGCTGTCAATTTCTTTTAGAACAGTTACAGAATTCTATCCGGGTGATATCCCTAACTGTTCTAAAACTTTTAGTCTGGCGATGTTTCCATTGCTCTACGTTATCACAGCATCTGACACTCATAGTTCTAAATTTCAGAAATCAACAAACACATTTTTCGTGATGCGGGTCCAAACGATCTTGTTGAAGGCCTTATTAACGTTTTGAGTTTTTCCATGCGAGCAATTCCTCAGTAGATCAGGGTGGGAAATGTCGGGGTCTGCACGGCCACTACGGTCATGGATATTTCCCTTCCTTCGTATTAGCTAGTTCAAAGTAGTTTGTAAGTTTAGGGACTGATGACCCCGTAATTAAATCCCATAACCTATACAAACATTTGAACATTTCTGGGAAATTTCTCTGTATATTGGTTTGATTTGATTCATTATTGATTCAGGAATGGAATGCTTGTTTGTGAATGTGTTGAGGTTGCCAGCTGTCTGTGCCTTCCTAAACTTGCCCCACGTGTCAGGGGGTGGCGGACATAGAAATGTATTGGCTTCTCGTCAGTGGATATACGCTGGAAGAAAGTAGCCCACACTGCTTTCTTCATTGTCTCCAGATCTCCAGCATTCTTCCTCAGGACATTCTCATAATATTCCTGCAACTCAGTCGTAATTGTGAACCTATACTTCATAGCTTGCCATCAGAAAGATTTGTTCCACCAAATTTACCTTTGAGTGTACGAAGGCTGGTGCCCATCCTCTTTTTAACATGCCCCACACATTCTAATTTTATTACTGGAACTTCATAAGGTTTACTCTGGCAAACAGCATTGAGTCTTTGTATCTACATCGCCTAGGTATTCAGTATACCGTCTACCTCTGTCAGACTCCAATCTATGTAAGACTGCTACAGCAGCTGAAACTTCCATCTCCCCACCCCACTTGAACCTTCATAGTTTTGGTTTAGTCATTATAGAAACACAGGTTACTATACACCGCACTAAAACTTTCAAAAACTTCGTATTCACAAACAATAGCAACTAACGAGACACGAATTTGCAAGAGAACTGTTGTTTACAAGCGCGTCTGCAGACATTTGACTATCGAAATGCGCTCTAGCAGGTTAATCAAGATATGTATCATACATTTCTGTACAAAACACAAAAAAGACCTAACTCTATAAATGTAAAACAGAGTGACAGATGTCATGAAATAAAAAAGATATTACATTTCAAACTGCTGTACATGTATAAAAAATACAAATAAATGTTCACAAAAGAACGTAGTATCTAATGATGCAAGGAACTAAAAAGTGTGTTTCTGAAAAATTTCAGCCTACCATCCTACTTTAAATAATTTGAAGTAGACACCCCGTGATATTTTTATCAATTTTACTGCTCATTTTTAGGTTAATTTGCGCTGAAGCCCCTTATAGTTTACCGAGATCAAGACTTTTTTTATTGTCGACATTAAATTATAAAAATATAGCGATATTTTTCTTTATATTCTTCGTTTCGTGAGATACTGGCTGAACATTTCTCGGATGTCGAAGATGCTCATGTTAACTGATTCTTCCGTCGCTTCTTGGTAGAACTTATTCATTATGGAGATTAAAATACACAATTTTGTGTTTGTTTTACGGTTTTGTTTATTTAGTGAATCGATTTTCGGCTTATTAGACCATCATCAGATATTTCAGTAAATGTCGGATGATGGCCTAATAAGCCGAAAATCGATTTACTAAATAAACAAAACCGTAGGACAAACACAAAATTGTGTATTTTAATCTTCGAAGATGCTCATTTTGTGAAGTATAATACATATTTCCTAAAACAGATTAATCTCAGCATTTACTGGACACTGATTTTCCGTGCAGCACGCGATTGGTCATTAGCAACTCTGTTTTTCATTTCATAATCGTTAACACAACATTTTCAAATACAATTATATATTTTGACGACGTTACAGCGTTGATTTAATGAAATAAATCGCAATTTGCGATCACTTATGGCATCACTGTACAAGGGGGCTGGGCTCCAGACGCTAATTAATAGTGTCTCGATACCTCATGGTCTGTTCTCCCTGATGCGGGAATACAGTACTGTGGCTGCGAGCATTACAGAACAAAATAGGCTGTGGTAATAGGAAAGAAACAGCGTGGCGAATGGAGATTTAGGTGCGGCGGGAGACGTGCTGGTAAGAGTCCTCTGCAGTCGGGCTGGTCACTGTGTCCTCGGTGGCGGAGTGGTCAACGCGTCTGCCTAGTGCCGAGCGCCGTAGCTCAGTGCACCCGGTCAGAGGGATGAACGCCCTCTGTAATACAAATGCTGAGCCGAAGAACACGTAGAACCGAAACGAACAAACACAATCAGCTTCCGCATGGACAAGAAGTACCCACAGAGCAACAAAAAAAAAAGAGATACCGGGCTCGAATCCCGGCCGGGCACAAATTTTCACTCACCGTCGTTTAGTATTCCATGTAAATCTAGTACAGCGATGCCATTCGCTAATTGCGATTTATTTCAATTTCAAATACGCCTCGACAGATTCTGAACTCGAGATGTTGCATTCTCTGTCAGATTCCATCGAATAAAAAGCAACTGATGAAAATGTGAAAGTCCATCTGTGTAACACATCAGGACCCTAAATCAGGCCGGATACAAGTCAGGTGTAACAATACAAATTGTTTTTGCGAAACATATTCGACAATTTCAAGCGAAATTACGTTTCTAAAATAACTGCTTTTGGGAATAACGTTTACGAAACGAAGAGAACGCCCCCTACTAACCAATCAATAGAACAAAAACATGAAAATTGCAAAAGAAAATATTATAATTCCTTTTCAGTTCAAACTTTAATCTATAAACACAGCACACACTGCATAGGACACAGGGTCCTGGACTGCACGGTACCGCCTCCAAACACGGAGTGAAATTTGTCATCTGGCTCTTAAATACTACTTTTTTTTTTTCTTTTTTGGCGATAGAATTCTGTTGCGTTAAATTACACTGAAGATACAAAGAGTCCGCAAATTATTTCTGTGTATGGCGCGGAACGCTATCTCGCAGCTAAAGGTTAGGCCGCAGCACAGTGGCCGGAGAACTTATTAACAATGCACGGGGCGGCGGCCGGCGCGCATGCTCAAAGGGAGCCGACTTTGGTCGTCATGTGCCCCCAGCGCGCCTCCCAGCGCGACCAAAGCGGCGACCCCACCACGGGATGAAACACAGTCACTCTCTTTGACGGGTCTGAGGAATACGATTTCTGTATCTACTGGCCGCCCTTAGGCGTTTTGAAAGAAAACTTGGAATATTTAATTAACTCGCGTATACGTTATGCATAAGGGTTCCGCTGTGGCAGGGCCGGTGCATCTAGTCAGTCGATGAATAAACAAAATGATTGCGTCCGCCTTGTTTTGACGTGTCGGCGGTGTTTAGGATGTTCCGAAAGGTCATTTACATTTATAGGAAAATGGCGGGTATTCCATCACAGAAGAATTGCTTACCTGAATGTTTGCTATCGTAATGTACAATATTCTGTAACTTTCTTCAGAACACTTCAGTTTGAAAAGTTATTGTTGCTCTCATTGCTTGCTTTCATGTGAGTTTGTGCGTTAATCTCTATGAATGATCTTGCCTAAACGATAGTTCTCGAGCAATCGTTATTTATTTATTTATTTATTTATTTTTTATTACAGATTACTTTATTTTTACATGTTTTTCTATATTCTTGTAGGAAATGGGCATCGTTTCTCTTGTCATATAAGATGAAAAAAAAAAAAAAAAAAATGTTCCTCGTTTATTACTGCGTGACAGTAGCTGTTCAGTGAACCATTGACCTAACCATAGTCATTGTGTATAATAGACAATGATTAACTGTTTACGAATGCATACCTAATCCGAATACGAACTGTAGACAGTACTACGATGGCTACTAACAATGCGTTCCTAGATGCATTCCGCATCAAAATATACAGGGTGTTACAAAAAGGTACGGCCAAACATTCAGGAAACATTCCTCACACACAAAGAAATAAAATATGTTAGGTGGACATGTGTCCGGATACGCTTAATTTCCATGTTAGAGCTCATTTTAATATTTCTCTTTAAATATAAATTGAAATAATTCGTGAATACATTTGTCAAAATACCCAATTGTTTCGTTAGTATGTACTGTACTTCCTCGATTCACCTCCAGTTGACCCAATTGAAGGAAGGTAATGTTGACTTCAGTGCTTCATTTAAATTTTAATCAAACTGACCTGTTGTAAATGTATAGAATAATTTTTGTTTCCAATCTGCTATCATAAGTTTTGTTAGCTAGCAAAACAGTCATCATTACTATTACACTATATTTCTTTGTTACGGTGTAATTATCGTAATTTTATATTCTATTTCTTTACTTTTTTGTAATCAGGAAATTAAAAAAAAATAAATATGAATTTTATTTTACCTGTAACCTATCTTTCCTTTTCACGGCGGTATGTTCTAGAAATCATGTGCCAAGCAGGTAACTAAGGTACAATAACGTGAAACACTCACTGTGTTGTGAGGTACAAGTCAATTATCTCAGATATGTTGCTCGTTGATGTACTGATTCTCTATTTAGGAGCACTTACTTACATTACAGGGTGTTACAAAAATGTGCGGCCAAACTTTCATGAAACATTCCTCACACACTAAGAAAGAAAATATGTAATGTGGACATGTGTCCGGAAACGATTAATTTCCATGTTAGAGCACATTTTAACATTTTTCTTTAAAAGTAAATTGAAATAATTCGTGGATACAATTGTCGAAATACCCAATTGTTTCGTTAGTATGTACTGTACTTCCTCGATTCAGCGCCAGTTGGCCCAATTGAAGGAAGCTAATGTTGACTTCAGTGCTTGTGTTTTTTGTGTCTCGTTTCCGCCGGTTGTCCTAGGTGTCGGTGCCCGAGTAGAATGCACGCGTGTGCGGGTACAGAGTCTGAGGTGACCAGCCAGTTGGACAGCAGAAACTAGAAACACTAAGCTAGATTAGAACAAGTTGTATATTTCGTAGAAATATAATACTTAACTTTTACAAAGTTCATGACTGACAACTAAGTGTACTGCTGAGACATAGGTTAACTAGGTATAGACCTGCCTACTGATGAGTCCTAGTGCCTGTCCTAAACCCAAGTCTTTACTGGTGCCGTCCGCGGTGGCCGAGCAGACTGTGGTGCTCCAGTCACGGCCTGCACGGCCACTACGGTCGGGGGTTCGAATCCCCCCTCGGGCATGGATATTTGTGCCGTCCTAGTTCGTAATTAGTTCATAAGTAGTTTGTAAGTTTAGGGACTGATGACCCCGTAGTTGAGTCCCATAAGCTTTTCAAACATTTGAACATTTTTTAACTGGTGCCTATCTGATTCCCAAGTAACCGATGCAGTTCAGTGGTGGCCACGAGCGGAGTTGCAGCAGAGGGCGCTCGTGGCCGACGTCATAATAACGCTACAGTACTAGCATCAAGCACATCAGTACGTAACATCAACTGATTAGTGTTCATCACGAACGTGGTTTTGCAGTCAGTGCAATGTTTACAAATGCGGAGTTGGCAGATGCCCATTAGATGTATGGATTACCACGGGGCAATAGCCGTGGCGGGGTACGTTTGTATCGAGACAGATTTCCAGAACGAAGGTGTACTGACAGGAAGACGTTCGAACCAATTGATCGGCGTCTTAGGGAGCGCGGAACATTCCAGCCTATGACTCGCGACTGGGGAAGACCTAGAACGACGAGGACACCTGCAATGGACGAAGCAATTCTTTGTGCTGTTGACGATAACCCTAATGTCAGCGTCAGAGAAGTTGCTGCTGTGCAAGGTAACGTTGACCACGTCACAGTATGCTACGGGAGAACCACTTGTTTCCGTACCATGTACAGCGTATGCAGGCACTATCAGCAGCTGATTGGCCTCCACGGGTACACTTCTGCGCATTGTTCATCAATAGCCGAGCCACGGCTATTGCCCCGTGTTAATCCATACATCAAATGGGCATCTGCCAACTCCGCATTTGTAAACATTGCACATTGCTGCAAAACCACGTTCGTGATGAACACTAACCAGTTGATGCTACGTACTGATGTGCTTGATGCTAGTACTGTAGAGCAATGAGGCGCAACATTACCTTCCTTCAATTGGGCCAACTGGCGGTGAATCGAGTAAGTACAGTACATACTAACGAAACAATTGGGTATTTCGACAATTGTATCCACGAATTATTTCAATTTACTTTTAAAGAAAAATGTTAAAATGTGCTCTAACATGGAAATTAATCGTTTCCGGACACATGTCCACATTACATATTTTCTTTCTTAGTGTGTGAGGAATGTTTCATGAAAGTTTGGCCGCACATTTTTGTAACACCCTGTAATGTAAGTAAGTGCTCCTAAATAGAGAATCAGTACATCAACGAGCAACATATCTGAGATAATTGACTTGTACCTCACAACACAGTGAGTGTTTCACGTTATTGTACCTTAGTTACCTGCTTGGCACATGATTTCTACAACATACCGCCGTGAAAAGGAAAGATAGGTTACAGGTAAAATAAAATTCATATTTAATTTTTTTTACTTACTGATTGCAAAAAGGAAAGAACTAGAATATAAAACTACGATAATTACACCGTAACAAAGAAATATAGTGTAATAGTAATGATGACTGTTTTGCTAGTTAACAAAACTTATGATAGAAGATTGGAAACAAAAATCATTCTATACATTTACAATCGGTCAGTTTGATTAAAATTTACACGAATTTTAAATCAGTAGTGCAATAAACTTCGCAGATTGGTATGTCGCTATCATTTCAATATTAATGTCACATTTATTACACACAGATAAGGTATTTGCTTTGAGTTAGATAATCAGCGACGTCTTGACTTTTTGTGATACACAATAAACAGTTTAAAGGTAAGTTGTTGAACTAGTATAAGAACACAGGCTATTTCAAGACATTACACTTGGTGGATGTACCTGTTATTCATCATAATCATCATCATCGTCTACAGCAAGTATTGGGACATTCGGTACATTCCATGGAAACTGATGAAGCCATCTCTTCATTGGCCAACCTATGGATCTATTGGCGTTTGGTTTATATTGTTTTACAGCTTTTCAAATTACTCCATCTGCCATACGCCCTGTGTGTCCTTTCGATATCAGTTATACTATTTTATTCTGGTTGTTATGTTCTACATTTTAAGTTCAACCCTGACGTCATCATTTACCTTCTCCGACGTTCAAAATGTTCAAATGTTCAAATGTTTGTATAGTTTATGGGACTTAACTACGAGGTCATCAGTCCCTAAACTTACAAACTACTTATGAACTACTTACGCACTAGGACGGCACAAATATCCATGCCCGAGGGGGGATTCGAACCCCCTACCGTTGTGGCCGTGCAGACCGTGACTGGAGCGCCTCTGTCTCCTCGGCCACCGCGGCCGGCTCTCCGACGTTCACCATATCTTTAGACAGAAATAGTTAAATTATTCTGGATTTCATTGTTTGCTCCATAGTAACATTGCACTCTAAATATTTAAGTGTATTCATTTGTTCAACGATCTGTCTGTCACATTCAGTCTTAACACGAATGGGCTTATGGCCTAAAAATGCCACTTCTTTAGTCTTTGTAAAGGAGATCTTCAGATGAAAATTTTTGGCTTTTTCGAAGACAGCTTGCTGTAGATCACTCTCATTCTGTGCAGCAATACTTGGCCGTTAGCAAAAAGTAACATACTAATGTCCACATTGTTAATTTTAAAATGTGTTAACTTTCTGTAACCAATTTACGGTTACATCCTGAATGTAAATATTAAAGAGTAAGGGGACACCCTTGTCCTCCTTCTTGAATTTTTTCAGTTATGTTATACTTTCATGAAAATATATATTAAACAGCTAATAAGATTTTTCGGTAAGCAAGGTAACGACAACCGAATATACATGTAATTGGGTATTGCAGCATACGTTTTCCTTAGGATTTCATTCCTAGTCTATTACTTTTCTTGAAACGTACCAGTCACTTACTTGTAAATATCTTCCGTCAGCTGTCGGTAACGCAACAAATCGTTGTACCTCTTACTCGTAACTTTGGTAATTGTTACATTTGTTAATGGTTAGTTTTAGTAAGGTGTGAACCTCCATATTCTGGTTATATGCAACAGACACAACGATTTATGGAACGCACTTATTCATATCGACATTCCAAAACGTATACGAAACAAATGGTATCTGGTTTACTTCGCGTAATTAACGTCGAATTCCATACCACCCTAGGTCAGTTGGTTTTAAGAACTGACATAATATTCGACTAAAGTGCTGTTATATCACATATGTCATGTACACACACAAACAAAAAGTGGGAATTGTTAAAATTGTATCATAATTATCACAAGTAGACAGTGATAACAAGTGAAAAATGGTACACTGGTACCATAGTTCATCTACTGCCTGATGACATCACTTGCTTCCGTGATCTGTAATAGTCCTCTGCAACAGCTGAAGCCGCAAAGTGACAATCAGAAAAATTCTAGTACAATATAAAAAAATCCTCTTATTAAACGTCGTTTATGCTCTGTATGAATACCTGATGTTCATGCAACTGTAATTACAAATATTTCCTGTTAGCAGTAAGAGTTTAATTAAAGGAACTTTATTTCAATTGTTTGCAACGCCAGTTGTTAACTGTTAGATGCGTAGTGCGTTTTTTTTTTTCATATTGCAGGTAAATTACGAGATGTTAC
Organism: Locusta migratoria; assembly: GCA_026315105.1. Taxonomy (NCBI): domain Eukaryota; kingdom Metazoa; phylum Arthropoda; class Insecta; order Orthoptera; family Acrididae; genus Locusta; species Locusta migratoria. Next base: position 279,628,212 of record CM048744.1, read on the forward strand.
CTAGCAAAATACCTACGCAGTGACGTTTTACATCGACGTACATAATTGTTAATGCGAAACTACGTGGCTTAGATGCATTAATGTTCGATTAAGCAATGACAGAAAATCAATCAATAGTTGCCATTAGTAATTTTCTTAGTTAATGCCCTTAACAACCACTAAATTCACGATCTCCTGCAATCCTGGATTAGTTGTAAAGAAGAAAATAAAATAACACCTTATTAAATATTACTTATTCCAATAAAGTGACGAAACTATGATATTATTACTCGTAATCTCAATTTTTAACGTGAGTGGTGCTACCAAGATTATCAGTAGGCTGACAAGAAAAGCAGAAACTTCAACGAGCTGTACTTAACTCTGTACTGAATCAATTCATCATCTTCCACAAACTGAAAAATCAAATGCTTTTTCAAAAATCAGTTTAGTTGTATAAGAATACTGTAAGCGATTGCATAGCACGAAGCCCCGTACTGTTGTTACGTTGAGCAGGTAGTTACATTGAAATAAACAAAGATAAAATGTAGGAGAGAGGGCATAAAATTAATTAGGCGTAAAGAATATACTGATGTCTCAGAAACAGACATAGTTACTACACAATGACCGCCGAAACCTCCACGTATATCATGAAATAATTGCTGGTAAAGAATGTTTCCAGGTAAATGCACAACTGCGCCCTTTCAGCCGTGAAGAACGAGCGTAATTCTTTTTCCTTGCGGCAGACAAATGCTACAAGCATTCAGAGCACGTGAAGCTGTGGTCCGGACACAAATAGTTACCGAAACACACTGTTGACACTGTTGTTCGTTGACATGACACAACGATGTACTTAATAAATACTGTTTGCTTACTAAAAATAATTAGAAATTGAACGCTATTTATTATAAAGGGATTAATTTTTTCTGTATCATATAAAAAGTTTGTTAGAAAAAAAATATGTTGTCACTTTCCTTAACAGCACATTTTTATGTTGTTCACGAAGAGTTGAGCAGTAAATCGCAACTCATCTTCAAAACTTATGGAAACAATGGGAAATATAATGTAGCTTGTGTTCTACGAGTGATAGTTATCAAAATGATAGAATGCACCGTACAATAACGAGTATCTTTTCCCTAATTGTTATGAATGGAATAAAATATCTCACAGAAAGATTTTTGGTGTTGTGGGCCTGAAACTGCTCACAAAATAATAACACACTGAACACTGAAAAATATTACTGTAGAAGTACAGTTTTGAATGGTCGCAAAATGTTTTTGGCCACATCAGATTTTGAATAGTACTCAGTTGCTTCGCAAGACTCGTAACAGTGTTCATCCTTCTTGCATGTATTGATTTTTTTTACTCTTTTATTATTTATTTCTACTAATTTATTGTTTTAGGTGGCAGTATTCCCGATTTCTTGTCATCAAGTAAACATTTCTGTCAGGTTCAGTTGTTTGTCATTTCACCAAGAGACGTTGTGCAAATATCAAAATGCAAAGCGGTAAAAATTAGACACAGTAAGCCTTAGAAATTCAATTCTTATTTTATTTAACGCTGTCGGTGACGTTCGTCATTTTCACGGCTCTCAAGTCTTCGTTGATTATGACTTCTTTTCATCAGTGGCACATTAGAAATGAAACCATGAACCATCATTGCCGTTTTATAAAATTGGTGAAAGACGTATTTTTTTAAACACTTACTCTCTCTACAATATTATGCGTAGGATCATACTTTGTTGGTGATCATTTGTTGAGATTGTGATTGTTCAATTAGTGTCCACAGTTGCGTCTTAAGACAAATAACTCCATCTGTTAATTTTCTCTAGAACTTCAGAATCGTAATACAAGTATCACCTTGTACCACACAAATGCTTGTCAATAAGATCACTGCAGAACTTTACATATTTTCTGAGCTTCCCCTTACTATTGCAGGTTTACTAAAGTCTCGTCTTCTAACATCTTGGTACTTAGGACCTTCAACTCTTTTAATGAATGAAGCTAGGACAGACAAGTGTATTCTCAGCATTCATATTATAGATCTTAAGTTTAACTATCGATAAGAACTCATAGCTATGCAATATTTCACAGATCGCGTAGGATATTTCGTACCCTTAGTGTCTGAAATTAACTTAGGATGAGGTACTTCCTAATAAATGCAACTGGGGGTTACTATTGGAAAAACAACATGAAAATGTTAGCGATTTCTACTTTTTCGCCGTTATCTGTTTTAAACAATGAATATGAAAATTAATGTGTCACTGAAAATTTCTGACAGGAATCTCAAGTGCCCTTACAGCCTTATACACAATTAGCATTATTATGGAGCAATTTATACTCTAGGAAAGTAACAATTGATTTTCAATAACTTGTAGGTTCATCTTCTTTCTTATGTCGCTCAAAAGAATTAGGTTTGAAAGTAATGTAAAGCTCATCTGATTCACAGTCACAATTCTAAATGTATTTAAATATTGATTAATAAGAGGTAGTTAGAAAAAGATGAAATAAAAATTTCACGATAAGTTAAAGATGCATATTTATTGATGAAGTGTTCTCGGGCTTCAAGTCAGGTAGCAGTGTCTTCTCACCGCGATGTTTGGACGAGTGTCATGCTCGTCATCTTCGCCTAGAAGATGATGTGACACTTTTCGAAACGTCGCGGTTAGAAAACACTGCCACCTAACTTGAAGCCTGAGAACTCTTCATTAGTTATATACCTCGGGAAAGCTTACATTCACACAAGCATATTTATTTTTGAAATTATGTTCCCATCTCTTTTTTCTGCTTTAAAATGGATTTAATTTGACGCAATTTTTGAATACTGTACTGAGAGGAACACGTTGAATCATTAACAGGGAATAACAGTACTTCCAATACAACAGCTTCAGTTTATCGCGTGTTTCGTCACAAGCAACGTATCGTACAGTTAAAAAGGCAGTTGACGTGTAAAATTTCATATCTACAACAGTTCATTTAATCACAATTGCCTAAATGATAGATTATAGTTTGTTGTGGTGTCTGATCTATCGGAATCGTCCGAAAGAAGAGAGACTAAATCTAGTTCGCAGCCACATTGCATTTCCAAATTATTTGTTAAGGTGGGGAAGGAAGAAGGAGTACGAAGGAAAGAACTGCGATTAGCTGCACTCGGGCATTGAAAATGTAGAATGGCGAGAGGTGAAAATGTCAGCCCGGTAGCCAAGTGGTTAAAGTGACAGCTAGCCCGAATCGAGAGACACGGGCTCGACTACCAGTCCAGCTCACACTTTCACTTGTCACCACTGTTTAAATTCAATGCCCCAGTGCCGCTAATGTCAATCAATTTCTTCCAAATCCTACTTCTTTACCCCCCTACTATATATATATACAGCTGCCCAAATCTTGCTTTCTTAGACCATTTAGAGTATTATAGTAGATTTATAAGTAAAGTGTGTCCACAGAATTAAACTGAAATATAATTAATTGGTAGCATGCCAGTTACAAAACAACAAATTTCAGTCAATAGCAACACGCTTCGAATGAACCAAATCCAGTGGTATTTGTACGATCACTTCCTTTATTTTAATGTTATAACCGCGTGCGTCTGGCAAATTATAAGACTCTCTGTGTTTACGTCTGTGTTTGTTACGCATGGTAACGTGCTTGAGGTTGTCCTACCTTATGGAATCATATGTTAATAATACATTTTTCCACTACTGTATACCATCTGAATACTATCTCATGGTGAGTCAAAGGTTTTAAGTATCTGAAGGAACGTTATATTTTCTTTATTAGGCTGTATTTATTATGAAAAAAGCCTATGGTGTAACTGGAATATCCAATTTTTGGCATTTTGCCTATTATCATCATCATGAGAAGATCATTATTAATATTGTTTATATAAGGAACTCATAGTTCAATGGGGTGATCAATAATTGTTTAATGATGATTTTGCAGCCAAGATCACATTTTTCATTTATTATGTTACCGGTTTCGGCGTGCTCGACGCCATCTTCAGACCTGTCGTAATTTACATAATTTCACAACATTTTTATATACATGGATGTACTCTTTTAGTATATAAAATGTCGTGAAATTATGTAAATTACGACAGGTCTGAAGATGGCGTCGAGCACGCCGAAATCGGTAGCATAATAAATGAAAAATGCGATCTTGGCTGCAAAATCATTATTAATATTGTTTAGTTAATATATTCTTGAACAGTAAACACGATTCAAACATGAGTCAAATGACATCAGAAATCAGTATAAATAATATTAGCTGCTAGAGAAAACTGTTATTGACAATAACAAAACTAAGTCGGAACTGGATTGGTAGCAATAGGTCTCTAAGAGCACAAAGTTTATAACTGTTCACAAGATGTTCTTGAGAGCGTCAAAGACTTCACACATACGTCTACTTATTGCAGAACGGTATTCTAGGTCAGCTCTCCCTAAACTGCACAAAAACATAAAATCCGCGTCGAAATTTTCCACTGCCAATGACATTGTATACTTCGAGAACGCTAACATCATAAAACCTTTATTCTTCATTCCTTCAGCAGTTAAGTGAAATGATATCACAATACGCTTGGAAACGAAGTCATTGGCTTCTGAATAGAATTGATATGGTCTTCAATTATAAGATAAAAGATAACTAACGAGAAGAGGTATAAACTAACGGAAAAAATTATTACAATGATATTGATAGTAATACGTTACCCTTTTCGCCATTTCTGGTAAAATTTCTAGACAACAGACATCTGAACTTTTTCACTCAAATTGTGATATCAATCTGAGTCATTAATTATTTATTTCTTAGATGAAGATAGTTGGTAATAGGGTCCAAAGAAAAGAATAGCTCCCTTAAACACGCTGACTGCTGTCAGTACTGCCAGTAAAAGAGTGGGATAATAAATGCAGATGAAAATTTAAATAGCGAGAAAATCGTAAAAACGTCTTTTTACCGATAATGGTTTGTATTTCACATAATAGATAGTTTCTCTAACTTTTATCATCCATGACCCACTTAGTGCGACACATCCGTTAACAGAAAATGTGGGAAAACCGACAACTTTATTCTACATCTACATTTACGTCGTTACGGTGTATGGTGAAAAGTATCTTGTGCACATTTGACATTTGCTTCCTTCTCTATTCCAGTCGCATATCTTCGTGGAAACAAAAAGAAAAATGCAGGTATACCTCCGTGCAGGCTCGCATCTCTTACAATTTTAACTTCATGTTATTTTCGCGAGATATGCCTAGGAGTAAGCAATATATTGGTTGACGTTTGAAGAAATTTATGCACTCGGAACTTGGACAGATGCCCGTATAGCTATTTAAAACATCTTCTTTCAACTTCTTCCACTTTGTCGATTTTATCCAAGACGCTTTTATGCCTGCAGAATGAACATGAAACGAATCACAAAGTTCTCCGCTGGAGCCTCTCCATTCTAGCAGTTCTATCTCGTACGTATTCCACACTGATGTGCAATTTCCATTACTGATGCCGAGAGTGATAAGCAATCTAAAAACATTTTAGTCAACATATACTTGACAGTAAATGAATGCTGTAGGCTATGAAACATTCCTAGAACATATGTGGTACTAAACTAACTTCACAAAACCATACTTTTTTTTCTTAAAATGTTTTCCGCTGTCAAATCAGTGCGGTAGATGATGTTCAGATAGAGCGCCGAAGGAGCAGTAGGTCAGTAAAAGTATCTGAGACGATGCCAAGTAATAAAAGAGCTGAGAATTGCAGAAGATATCCTGAGACAGAAACAATTTTGTTGTATTGCAGGTGCGATAGTGCGGAAGAAATGGGCAAATGGTGACAACTTCTTACGATCGTGCTTCTTTTGTTGGGAATGTTTAACTACAACTCGAAGAGGGTGTAGTTCTAATGTCAAAGAAAGTGCTGCCCCATCCGAACGAGAACCTCTTGCGTATCCTTCGAAAGTGATGAAAGCTTTATATCATCAATTTATAGATTCATTGTTAGTTTCAACACTGTTTGTTCAAGAAAGGCCACACAATAGGAACCAATTTTTGTATTACGTAATTGTGACTGTGTCAGTTCAGTGATCCTCACACTGCCAAAACAAATTTAATATAATTGATCAAACATGTTAACACTGGTAAGGCAGACATCTGGAAATACCCCCATTCAATATAAGCGTACGTTCCTCAGAGGTAGAGTTCTGAGTTCATACAATAAATGATCCAAGATATTAATCAAACTACTAGTGTCGGGTAATTTGACTAGAAAATTATTCATTTAAAATGTATTATAAGTCTTGGAATGAGCCATACGAAACATGGAATCTGTATGAAGAATTCAAGAAAGTTATTTGTGTGAATAGAATGAGGTGTTAGTATGTAAATTAAAGTCGGGCAAGTCTAATTTTAGATCAAATGCAGTATCAACAGGGGACCTAGGACGTATTGCTCGTTAACGACCACAGGAAGCACAGAGAAATTGTAGTCAACAACCACGTCCGTTTGTTCCCTTGTGTTTACCTTGGTTCATCTGCACTGAATTTGTGTAGATATATGCACGGACAATTTCCTTCATAACCGATGGTTGTTATTTTTTGAGTGACTTCAAAATATTCAAATGTTTGTTACGCTTAAGAGACTTTAACTGCGGGGTCATCAGTCCATAAACTTACAAACTTCTTATGAACTACCTTATACTAAAGACGACACAAACATCCAAGCCCGACGGGGGATTCGAACCTCCAACCGTAGCGGCCGTGCAAACTAACTAGCTCGCCGCAGACCGCTCAGCACTGCGGCCGGTTTGCGTGACTTCCACGAATACTGTTGCAGTGATCTAATTTTGAAATAATACGACCATTAATTAGCGTTTTGGGAACACGGTTACAAGGAAATTTCTATACATTACCACTGATGAATGCAATGAAATTGATGGGGTCCGATGCTGGTGATTTTAACTTTTGATTAACTGAAGGAAGCCTTTTATTCCAATACAATATTTTAAGATGAGAGAAAAGGTGAAAACCACCTTCCTTAAATGTCAACCAGTCTTAAGGAGTGGAAATATAGTCAGCAGATGTAATCTTTAATTTTATATTCATACTAAAAGTGACTAGTTGCCGAAGTTCTTAGATCTGGCCTGACTTACTAGACCATACGTTAACAAAATAAATAAAGCAAAAGAAGGCGAGGAAAACAGATGGAGAAAACTGCGGCTAGAAGAGGAATTAGAAACTGAATTGTTTAAACGAGATATATTTTTCATTAAACGAAATTTGAAATCTCACTACATGGAAGAACAAGTTTGTGGCTTAGGACTGAAAACACTGAATCAGTAACTTATTCTGAGAAGAGAAAATTATGTGTAGTACAAAGTAATCGAATAGAGGTGCTAAATAAATTTAAAAATGAAAATAAACAAAAGAAATCAACCCGAATTTTGAGCTGCGTGCACGAAGTTTTATAATAGGTGAAATTAGGATAAGACAAAAAGATGAAAGTGACTGTACCAACATTTACTATCTGTAATAAAGAAACGTAAATTCATGGTTTTTAGAAATGACAGAAAAATCAGCTTGTGTTATATAATATGTAAAAGGTAGCTATTTTATTATCGTGACTATGTCCTATCCTTTCTGGTTGTGAAAAAAATGGCGGTAATAAAACTTTATTGTGAAGGAAGAATCCAAATGTGATACTGTTCCATATATTTGTATGTTTATGCAATCCTTATTCAAGATACTAAACTATTATTCTTTTCTTAAAATGCTGTATAAATTTTGGATTGAAGCAGCTGCTATCAAACATAATGGCTATCGTTGGTATACAGGGTTTATTCCTGGATAGTACCTCATAACATTTCACTTTATACTTTCTTCACTTTGTACTATTACATGATTTCTTGCCTTAATTTTTGACAGCTTAGTTAAGTAACTGAGAAATATAAAAGCATAAAATATTAACCCTAGAACGGTCGGTCGAAAAATAGTTTCGGGAACGGTCGGCCAGGTTCTATGGGACCCAATAATTAAAACATAACAAGGGTCAAACAGTATATTTACAGCAAATGCCCTAAATACTTAGAGACATTATTTCAACTTTCTGAATTAGAAATGTAAGTAAACCGAAAATACAAGTAAACTGGATTGAAATACAAACTTAAATGTGTGTAAGGTATAGGACTGAGGAGCAGACAAGTTGAATTCTCATTTATAATTCGAAATTGTGAATAAAATGACTACTTTGTGACGTATCGTCCTCTAAAATCATCACTATTCGTGACAGCCGCCGCAAATTATTTTTTGCATGCTTGAAGCATAATCACACCTTACAAACAATGCAGAAGTATTTAGTTTTGTAGTCCTTGCACTTATATAGTCTTTCTCTTTTTGCTAGTTGTGGATCTTCAACTAATATTCTTACTTGCGTGTCGGAGAAGTTAACGACAAACCCGCGAATTTCGCGCGGGAGGTTTGGTGACGTTGCGCGCATGTTCACGTATGGTGTTACGAGATTCTTTCCTAGGGTTCCGAGTTTTGCTCTCCTAACTGAAACATTTTTGCTTGCTTTGAATATAATGTTCCCACTGACAGTAGCAATGTTCAGCGACTGAAAAAAGACAGAGAGGCCACCGCGTTGTCCCTTTAGCAACAGTATATTCAGCACAAATAGCGTCAACGACGTCTACGTTCAGTAAATATCGCAGTGAGCCAAGCTTCAACAAAATCATGTAAACCGATAAGTTCAAATTCAAATGTTTGTATAGCTTATGGGACTTAACTACGGGGCCATCGGTCTCTAAACTTACAAACTACTTATGAACTAACTAATACTAAGGACGGCACAAGTATCCATGCCCGAAGCGGGGGGAGGGGGGCGGGGGTTCGAACCCCCGATAGTAGTGGCCGTGCGAACCGTGACTGGAGCGCCTCAGTCCCCTCGGCCACCGCGGCCGGCTACGTCTATGCCGCCTTTGGTTTCCTGGTAGTGCGTTATTTTACTAGGTCCTCCTTACCGCAGCCCTCACTGTCAATTTCTCCATCATGGTGCATTGACGAGAAAGTACTGCTGCTGCGGTGGAGTGGCCGAGCGCACTGAGACGCTATGCTCAGATTCGCGAGGCCGTTCCCCGACGGGGGTTCGAATCCTCCCTCGGTCAGGGGTTTGTGTTGTCTTTAGTATAAGTTTGTTTATAAGTTTAGGGACTGATGACCCCGCAGTACAGTCCCATAATCTTAACAAACATCTGAGTAGTACTCCTTGTTCCGTTTTGATACATATGAAAGTAACGTGACTCTTTGAAATCCAAACATATTTGAGTACGTTTCTTTAGGCTTTTTTAACGTACCAACAATAGTATTTTTTTTTCTTTTAGTTCTTTGACGAGCGAGTATGAAGTAACCCAACTGTCCATTGTCAGATTTCTTCTAGACCCTTTTACGGGGTGTACAAGACGCGAAACAACATCATCTGCTTTATTACTGACTTTTTACGGCAATTGTGGTTGTGTACCTGCATAAAATTCCGAAGGTTTGACATAGTAAGTTTCAGAAGAAGCCAGGATAGAAACCCTAATTCCATATTTGGCGCGTTTATTTGAGATATCCATCCTGAACGTGTATCTGCGTCAGTATGGATTGAGAATTTCGTCCAAAGTAACATTTTCTGACGAAGCAGAATATGCATTGCGGCCTAAAACAAACATACCAAGAATGGTTCTTATGCCACCAAGATTATCTTGTCATTTTCTTTCTTCCCTCGTATGGGTGTTGCCATACCTCATACAACGACTCAAAAATCTGAACCTTTTCACTGACATGTACGACAGATTCCAAAAGTCTGCAGTATTCATGTATTCGCCATGCAATGTTCCAGCTAAGTTAAACAAGGTGAAATATGCCTTCATCTCGTCAAAGTTTGTTGGCCTAGCCAATTTTTAGGTCGTCTGTATAATTGTTTCGAACTGAATTAATAGAGATATTGGTTGACTCCAGAACTGTATCAATGCATTGCTAAAAAATAACTGCCATGATTGTAACATCCATCGCAGCTCTAATACTTCCACACAAATGCTGCTACGCCGTCTTGTTCGAAAGCTGTTATTATTATTATTACTATTATTTTTAATGGGACTTAACTACGGGGTCATCAGTCCCTCTAAAGCTTTGTGGGAAACATTCCTTCCATTATAAAAGCGTATAGTCAGTTAGAGAATATCTTCTTGAATCATCAACTCTAGGTGCACCGGTGTTGGCAGAAGACTGAACAACATCTTCTTCACACCAGTTTATTTCACTATTGCTGTCATGATCACTTCTTTCACTGTTAATGTGGTGTTAGTACATCACAAATAGTTTACAAAGTAACTAGGGACTAAATGAACACCAAATAATAATATACTCGCACTGGTAGGTATTAGTACCGTAATCGGTCGGGCTGATAGACCCGCGATTTTTGAGGGACTGCCAAAAAATAACTAAACGATGAAAACCCTTCTGCACGACGTTTACGCTTTCTCTCGAATGTTTCAGGTAGCTGGCAGAGCGCTCGAGTCAAATCAGCAACAATAAGCACATACATTCATCGAAACAGTCGTTGATCGCTGGGGGTTATAGGACATTTCTGCCAATGTTGTTCAAAATAATTTCAATGTTGTTGACTATGCTTCTTCCTTAATCGCTAGTTATAACCATAATTTACGTTGACGAACTTCTCGAAGAATACTTCATTAAGACATTGGACAGCTCTCTAAAATCTAAATCCGACTATAGAAACAGGAAAGACTGTAAGTTATATAAACTTACGTAATATCACAGACAACTATATCAAATTCGAAATATGTGTAGCTAGATAAACCGAGAATCAGAGTAATAACTGGCTGACAGACGTACATAGATTTATAGGATAAATAACCCTTGGATATATTACACAATTTCTGCAACAGGAAATATGCATGTTCATTGAAATTATTGTTTTGACTTCCATGTTCGAGACAGCATGAATATCACTCTGACCAACGCAAGGAACGAAAAATAATAATTATGCTAGACATAGTAGCACGTAATAAATCAAAACATTTAAAAAGAAAGAAAATGTTCATAGTGCAGTAATCATATTTAACTGTTGACGATGCTGTAACAAATTTTCAACTGCAGTTCGTCTCTTTTGTTCAAAAATCATAGAGTGACATTATGAGTGTGATTATTCATAGTGTGACTAAATTACCATGGACACTTAACTTCTGACACCGGTTCGTACATGTAAAGGTAACCACTGTCTGCAGTCATTGCGTGGATTTTTCTCTAGAACGAGTCAACAGAAAATTCAGATAGTTGTAATAGATCTTCCAAAATTTTAAACATGGCTGCAGTTCAGCAACAGTGGAACACGATCCAAAAGTTAACAAAACCTCAGCTGACCACTGGCAAAAAAACGGTTTACATGCATAAACCTTGACCCAGGATTCGGCAAAAGTAATTTTGCTTTATTCAGAAGTATTTCACTTAGTTCACATTAAAGTAGTTGTTAAATAAAATTTGCCTGACTCCATGTCATGTAACAAAATGTAAAATTTTAAAACATGTCTACCACATAAAATTGTGGAGCACGGCCACACACAGGTCGAGTGAGCAGTGCAGTACGCATTACAATTTTATGTTGTAGACTTGTTTTAAATTTTACATTTTAATCCATGACATGGAGTCAGGCACATTTTATTTAACATCTGTTTTAATGTGAGCTAAATGAAATAATTCTGAAGAAGGCAAAATTACTTTTGCAGAAAGCCGGGTCAAGGTTTATGCATGTAAACCATATTTATGCAACTGGTCGGCTAAAATTTTGTTGACTTAATAGATCCTTGTTTTAAAGTGTAAATAGTTTTATCATTATGTCCTGGAGGTATAAAAATGAAAAACATTTGCTCACAAATGTTGTTCAGATCGCTATTGTGAAGCACACATTTCAGTTAAGTATATACAAAGTCATCACAGAGGTTCTGGCCCACAAAAATACTGAAGACTGCACTTTCCATCTACGAAACAGATTGCCGGAAGAAAACTTAAAGTAATTTTGGGACCCAATCCAGTCAAGTGACGCCATATGGCATTGTTTCCTTTATCTATTCCTCTAAGCCCAACCATCTGCCTAAAGGTTATAATCACACTGCGCGACTTTTCAAAATTAATTGTTGTTAGGTTGGCTGCAATTACTTGCAGAAAACTTAGAGCATAGGCTAGACTGCATTGGTATTGAGTTTTAAAATATTATATCAAGATAAAGGTGTGGTGTCGCACAAGTCTGAAGTGCGCGCCACGTACATTCGCCGCGCGCCGCCATGCACGCACGGCGCGGCGTTCTTACGACGTCGGCCACGAGCGCCCTCTGCTGTAACTCCGCTCGTGGCCACCACTGAACTGCATCGGTCACTTGGGATTAAGACAGGCACTAGGAAAGTCTCATCAGTAGGCAGGCCATTACCTAGTTCACTATGTATCAGCATTCTGCAGTCATGAACTTTGTAAAAGATAAGTATCATATATCTACGAAATATACAACTTGTTCTAATCTAGCTTAGTGTTTCTAGTTTCTGCTGTCCCACTAACTGGTCACCTCAGACTCTGTAGCTGCACACGCGTGCATCCTGTTTCCTTGTATCGGTCTCTCTCTACTCGGCCACCGACACCTAGCACAACCGGCGGAAGAGAGACACAAAAGTGGCGACGAGGATGCGATACAAAAAAGGAAACAAAATAAATTAAAATTCCATTAATAAAATATTCTGAAATGCCTTTTCGAAAATGATGTTAGTTACCTTAAGGAAATAATATCCTATCATCTCCAATTTTCCTCCAAAAACGAAAAGAGAATACAAAAAATAAAACAAAAAACTAAACTTCTAACAAATTTGCATTATTCCAATCATTATGCTAGAAATATGCTACAGAAATCTTCGTTCACAAAGTTAAAAAAATGTGGTCTATTGTGTTTGCTCCAAATACCTTGCGGAATATGTTTATCGTACCTGTTCTGCCAAAAACGAGATTTACTACTAGGCAGCAATTTCCCCTCTCTATTGAAACATAGGAAAGTAGAAGGAAACTCCGAAAAAAGAAAAGTTGAAAAAAATTATGTGCATAACGTTCAAAGATTACACTGAAGACGACAAAAAACATCCATGCCCGAGGGGGCATTCGAACCCCCGACTGTAGCGGCCGTGCAAACTGTGACTGGCACGCCGCAGACCACTCGGCCACTGCGGTCGGCTGTGCATAGACATACATGCAAACCTAGCCTTCATATTTATGAAGGGCTGGTTTTAAAATTATCATCTGCACTAAATACGCCATCAAAGATAATCAACGAAAACTGCGGGCAACAACAATGGTACCTGCAAATAGCAGGTACAGCTAATGGAATGATTACCAGCTGGACACAAGGACATAACTGAACTGGTTGAGAAGGGTCGTTGAATTACAAGAGCCTATTTGTGTGAATGTAAAGTTGTTGTTGTTGTTTTAAGAGGACTTAACATCTAGGTCATCAGTCCCGTGAATGTAAAGACGTACTGAGAGGAAACGATCTGTGCCATAGTTGATATTGCTCTGATCCGTCCAATGAAGGGGAATTATTCAAAGTACAATTAAAAGCTGTAATAGCCCACACTGATTTCAAATTTGTGTGTGTGTATTTGTCCTATTTGCTAATATTTACTTACTGTACTTGAAATTGTAACCTAGCAGTTTCTGTTTCGCTATTAACCCTTTAACTACGGTAGATTTCTTGCCGACGATGGATGATGTGGAAGTAAACAGGTCAACAGATGCAGTCCACTAGATGGATCATCTCCTTCCCAGCCGATTTCCACAGAAGTCCTCCTTTGCAAGGGAAGATTGTGGTGATCTCTGCTCCTGTGCTATAATCAACAACCATTCTGTTTCGTTTTGAAGTAAATTTCAATGGTTTCCACAACAAATTCACAGAAAAATTTCCTACAGCGAACTAACTAGTTAGATTTAACAAGAGAGTTGGTTTGCTGTTACAGAACGTTATTATTACAACCTGCAGGAATTATAATCGATTAAGGAAGTGACTGAATATTGCCCTCACTATATCATGTAGCGTTTATAAGAATGCATTGCTTGGTTAAAGAGAAATGCGTGTCCTCATTTTTCTGGCAACACCAGTCAGTGACTGGAGATGTACCATCGTAAAAAATTTCTTCTCGACGCGTAAATATCCATGTTCCTAGTTGCATTGAGATGTCAAAAGTATGCTTATTTGCAATCAATGTTATACCCGTCTTAACAGCCTTATAAGCCTTATCAAACGCAGTTACCACTCATATAGTGGCACGTTCTTACGAATTCGTGGTAGTACTGTCATGACCTGTCTCACCTGTCTTTCAGCCAATATGCTCACGTGAAACACTACCGCGTAAGCCGGCCACGGTGACCGAGGGGACTGAGGCGCTCCAGTCACGGTCTGCACGGCCACTACGGTGTGGGGTTCGAATCCCCCCTCGGGCATGGATATTTGTGCCGTCCTTACCTTAGCTAGTTCGTAAGTAGTTTTTTACGCTTATGAACTGATGACCCCGTAATTAAGTCGCATAAGTTCTACAAACATTTGAACATTTTTGAACTACCGCGTAATGATTACGCTTCATCAATTCAGTTGCAAATTTTATTCAGGTCTCTATATTTCTTTTTTTCCTTTACTTGCTTCGCCAATTTTTTTGCATGGTCTTCCTCTTTTCTCCTTAAGAGAAAGTGCTAACAAAAAACGTTCTTTAGCTAACTTTCTTCACTTTTTCAGTATTGCTTTCAGAAGCTCATATTCCTGTCTTTATTTCAGTGTTTAGGATCCTATCCATCTCGTAGGCTTTACTACACTTTTTCAATAAGTCCATTTGCAGACTTCCAATTTTTTTCAACCTCTTTTTTTTTTCATTTGCCAGTTTTGGGCTTCATATAAACTTCTGCTCCATACCACTGATTCGTACAGCATAGTTTCCTTCTGGCCTGGTTCTTACGTGACAAAATGATTTACTGCAAGCATTACATGTGTACCTACTTATGTTCTCTGATGGCACTTTTACTGGACCCTAATGGCAAAATTTTGTGACTGCATAACAAAGAAAAGAAATCATACTAATACTTCTCATGTCACTTCTAGGTACATAAATTTACTTATTAGAGGGTAAAAAGTGTTTTATTCCGCTAACATTTCTATATTTAAATCTGATTTTTGGCCTACTCGAATTCTCACGGTTACAAATAGCCTGGCTATGGCGAAAATTACTACAAACGTTTTTGCATATACAAATATAAGATTAACAAAACACATACTAATGCCGCGCGTTCCTAATTAAATATTTAATGATTAAAGAAAACAATTTTCAGATTCTAGCGTGGATTCAATTTCTCACACACATTTATTTATTGTACCTATAAGAGCAAGAGCATGAGATAATATACCTAATGTCAAAATTTTTACTGTGAATTATTAATTGCATTATCCTCGAAAAAAGTTTGTCTAGCTACAACTCTTTCATTTGATGTGAAATTAGTTAGTCAATCAATAATGAAAATCAATCACTTTATCGCTGATAATAATAGCACTTAAAATAAATGACAAGATCAAAACACAAAGTGCTTTACCTTTCAAGATGTTCACAATCATGTAAATCCCTTGTAATGTTACCTCGATGCTTGTTTTTGTCAGAGATGCATTGGGATTAATTCGCAGCAATGTCGTAAATTATCCTTTCTCATCTTAAAAGATTTCTTATATTTTTTCCGTAAATATTTGAAGGATGACTGAAAATCTCTCTCCTGATATAAATTGTCTTAATTAATCGTGTCAAATCCTTCTTTATCCATTTTTTTAAATTCTTATCATTACGACTTGGAAGACGCATTATCTGTCTATATTGACAGGAATATGGTCTCTTCTTTGACTTAACTGTCAACACAGAAAAGCTTTAGGGTTCTTATAATGTATTGATTTCGTTTCCGGTAATTGAACTTGAGGCCGTGTACTAGTAAAACTGTTCATCGATACCTGGGAATACGTGCGACCATCCCGACGAAATTTATTCTTAACGATGTCCGACATACTGCAATTCGTCTAATGTGAGGAAACATAACTGGAGCAGAAAGTAGTTTTTCAAACAAAATTTTCGACATATAGACCTGCCTGACCTTTTACTTAACAGTACTTACCTCTTCCAATAACAATTCTGAAATGTCAATTATGCAATTTTATGTAACATTGTCTCCAAGATGCGAATAAGAGACGGTAGTACCTCAATGTAATATACTGCATGGTGTAGAATGAAATAGAAATAGTTGCATTCAATTATCGCTTGAAGAGATAATAAGTCGAGTGTAGTTTTTCAGAGATACGACTACAACTGCTTAATTGACAACGCACCTTTTACATCTGAACTGGTTTTTCTCTTTCACAAACCGATGTAAGTGGGACGAGTATTAAAACGAAACAAAATTTCAGAAAGGTACATGTTATTTGGGTGGAATAGTGTCTTTTACGACGGTAATGCAGACACAAATTGACCAAATTGTAATAGTTTTTATGAAACAAGATCGTGAAAGAATTGAGCGGCAATGAAAGTGCTGTACTTGTAAAACGGAGGACAGGAATTGAAAGCTTCCGCTTATTACTTAAACGCAACAAAACATTAACGGAAAGAACCGCAAACACTAAAGAAGAGATTAAAAAAAAAATGTTCAAGTGTTTGTATAGTCTATGGGACTTAACAATGGGGTCATCAGTACCTAAACTTACAAACTACTTATGAACTAGCTAATCCTAAAGGAGGGCACAAATATCCATGCCCGAGGGGGGATTCGAACCTCTGACCGTAGTGGCCGTGCAGACCATGACTGGAGCGCCTCAGTACCCTCGGCCACCGCGGGAGGCGAAGAGATTCAGTAACATTGTTTAGTACACTTTTCTGTTTACCTAACGAAATTTTTTGACAGTAAGAACAGAATTTCGGAGTTATTTGAAGAAAATAAAAGCACAGTGGGGGGGGGATACAAGGACGTGGACGAAAGCGAAAACGAAAACTTCATTTTAGAAATTCTACTTTGTCTCCAGAATCTATACATTAAGTAATCATTTAAAATAATCCCAAGAAATTCTTTACTTTTGTGATTAAATTGTAGACCACTACCAGAAATCCTAAACATTCTTCCTAAATTGATCTCAAAAAGTGCAACAGTACATTTTTGTTACAAATAATCGTATCTTATATTATTGCGCAACCGTTATAAATGTCACAACAACAAAGATGCCTATATTGTACACTACCTCCATTGGAGAAAAGATTCATAAGGCAACCTAGTCCTATGTGGCAAGATTTTTTTTTTTGTGTCCATCTTCGGAGCAGCGCCGAGTTTTTCGTTCTTTAAAATGAAAACGCCGTTTTCCTGGTGCAATATATTCATCTTCCCAGGCGCGTTGTACTTTAACGTATCGATACAGGTTTCTAGAAATTAAAATTTTGTTTTGAAAAGTAGTGTTTATAGATTATAAAAAGTTCACGTACATTTTTATTATATATAAGTGGTAGCTTAAACTTTATCGTTTTCGCATTTGGATTTTGCAGTTCTTCTCAGATGGCCACCGTGTGACATCGAACAGTTATTGTAGTTTTTGTGCTTTCGGGCGTATTCGTAGATTATAGAGATATTTTGCAACCAGTGATTCCAATTACCTTAAAAAAATTTCACTAAATTCATCAATGCTCATTACATCATACCATGTAATTAACCCTTTTTTCATTGTGTAGAAGCGTTCTATATGTCTGGACTACCATATTAGGTTATATGAGTATGTTACACATTTCTTACTTGTCTTTCCCATTCCGATTTCTAGGCTTCCAGGATCGTCATAGTTTTCAGACGCTTAGTCTGACTAGAATCATTTAGCGAGACGTTTTTATAAATATATATTAAAAACATCTAAATTTAGTTCAGTAACATGTCAGAGGAATTTAATTCAAGAAGTTTACATTCTCAGATTAAAAAAATTACTGAACTACTGCCCCATCAATTTTACAGTCGAGGTAGAGTAAGATGAATGCTTTTCTTTCAGCATTGCCTAACCTACGTCTGATAGTACAGTCTTCTGTAACTTATTCGCATTTCAACAATGATAATAGTCATATAATGAGGGATTTACGAAGCAGACAGAATACCTAACAAACGATATATTCTGCAAGGCTCATTCAGGAGGATAGCTTCCCGTTTCTTATCATTTAATATAGTTTATTAAGTGAATATTAGGAACCTTCGCTATTCAACATAGCTCATTAACTAATCCACTCTTACAAAGGAAGAAAAAACTGAGAAATTGAAGACTGAAAAAGTTAGCAGAAATTCACTGTATTTGAGGACATTTATGCGCGAAGCAAAATTATGATCCCACGTAAAATAGAAATGCTTGTCGTAGATTGTACCCGGTCACTGGTTATTCAGTCTGTTATGGTAACAGAAGAGTGTAAAAGGAAAACTAAAGTTTGAAATTTCGCGTTTAAGAAATCCACGCCGAAAGATCTTATGAAGGTTCAGTTGTTTGATTATCACACAGAGAGTCGAGTGATAGACATAGTAATTGGTATTCTTGTTGCGGGGAACAAACTGAATTGAAGACTAACAGAAGCATCCGATGATGGCGTTACAGTCGATACCGATACGTGTAATAATTCGACTGTTGTAGAATATTACACAATTGTCTCGTGTCTCACTCAAAATCTATCATATATCTACAAAAATTCGACAGAAAAATTGGATAACACACACACACACACACACACACACACACACACACACACACACACACACACAAATTATTATTAATAATAATAATAACAATAACAATAATAATTCATAGGAATAGCTGTGCGATTTTTACAAAGATTCCTGTGTGGCCTTAGTTACTTACCTGACGTACGTTAGTTCAAAAATGTTCAAATGTTTATTAAGCCTATAGGACTGAACTGTGGGGTCATCAGTTCCTAAACTTACAAACCACTTATAAACTACTTTATACTAAAAACAGCACAAACATCCATGCCCGAGGGAGGATTAGAACCCTCGACTAGGAACGGTCTCGCGCATCATAGCGTACGCCTCAGTGCGCTCGGCCGCTCCGTCGCGCCTGCAGCGCGAAGATCACAGCAAGGTAACAGGAAAGGAAGATGTAGAGAAGTAATGCACAGGTTGGCAGGTGCATTTGCAACAGGCCGCTTCTATCAAATTGCTAATAAGAAAATCCAAGGATGTAAGGCGGAATTGAGGAAAGGCTCTGTAAATTTAGAGGGCCCACATTCGAAGCTGACTTCATAGTGATCATATTGCCGTCAAACTATATTTCACATAAGCACCAGACAGGTAAGAGTAATTACAGCTCGCTGCCAGGCATATCGAGGCTTTTCTTTCGCTCTGTTTCAATGTGATACAGGAATAGTAGTGACTAGGAGTGGCGCGAGGAACAGGTCAGTAAAAATTAAACGAACTAAAGAAAAGTAGGGACTGTACTTCTTGAGTGACGACTGATGAATGCGATCAATTGTCTCAAAATCTGATAATAAGAACTCTACCACACAACGAGATAACGTATATCGATGTCACTTACTTTCTGATCAACTGCCAGATCTGTTGATGACGAAATCTACCAGAATAAGACATATGCGCACCAACAATGTGTTCAGTTCTCTACTAACCCTCATGGTATGGAACAAAATGACATTGTTGGAAATGAAATTTCTGAAAATATTATTCATGATTACAGAATCGTCTGAAAACGCATCTTGGACAGCAGCAGAAACCACCAAGATGATTATCGGACCGTGAGTGTCGACGGATTATTGGTGGTCGCTTAATTTAGGTCTACCAACGCAAGAAACGTATAGATTTTCCATCGAATTTCCATGGATAAGAATATGTGACTAACACTGGGAGTAACAAGACGAAGGTATAGAATGATGGCATTAGGAAATAACTTCCATGGACTACGTGACATGATACAGAGAGACATTGTAGTGCTCAGCACAAATTGAAATTGGACTGTTTGTGCAGCGGAACACAAACTGTTCAAAGGAGAGATTGCACATATAAAGATGGTTATAAGCAAGCAAGAATTTTTTAATAGATATACCAATTTTGAAAAACTTTAATAATTGCAGAAAACATTATAGTGGGTGCTATAATGAAATTTAGATGTTGATACCATACCTGATGACCTGTGAAAAATACATCATTTGAAATCACTAGCGAAATATTTATTTTCATTTACAACTAGATATGTTTGAACTCTTTAAAGAGATAGAATAGTTTCTTGAAAATTAGTTCTTATTAGAACTATTTTTAATAGACTACTTTCGTCAACAGACAAATGTACGCGTGTCCCACCAGTTTCATGAACGTGTGTCACACATTCTAGAACATCGTACAGAAAATGATTACTGATTAATGAAACAGCTATACATACCGCAGGATTGATATTCAAATCTCCGTATTCTCATATATTATAAAAATTATAGTCAGTCGGTCAGGCCATTCTGTCCGACCGATTTTCTTCAATTAAACGAAAGTTATTTATCCACAGATTTCTCATCAAGTATCAGAATTCACTTAACAGTCTGTTGCATTCCTTTATTTATCCTCAGACGTGGTATTCTTCTACCCTTACTGTAAATATATTAATCGGTACGGTTTACGCTATCTTCCATAATAATTACGATACACAGTTAGTTTCAGCCTAAGAACGTTCAGCGGATCAAGCTCTTTCAATTGCGCTATCAAAAATTGCATTAATTGTTTCAAAGAAACCTGGGAGTGCATGTACTTACGGTTCTAATTAAGGTTCACTATTCGTTTTAGCCTTAGATCACTCAGAAGATCCAGATCTAATACTGGAGCGTTTAACTCTTACATCAGTTAATTCAAAAGATGTTATGAGTGCACATTCATCTTGACTTTCGTTTTGTCAATCTTATTTTTTATTTCATTTTATTTATTTTTTATTTATTTAATTTTTGTATTGTCATTACGGCAACCATATACGAGATACGACCAGAAAGTAAGTTCCGTTTGGTTATATAAAACAAACTTGTACAGATACAAAAAAAATATTTTTTGTACAGAAATCTACAACTACTTTTCTACATAGATGCCGAAATTATGTAGGCACTTGTCATAGTGTGGCACAAGTTTCTGTATGCATTCTTCATAGAAAGTTGCCGCCTGAGTATTCAGCCATGTGGAGCATGTTCCTGCATCTCGTCATCGTTGAAGTGTTGACAGGACAAATTTTAGGTTTAAGAAAAGCATTTCCATCAAAAGGTGGTGTTTGTTTCCATGATAGTGCCCGACCTCATGTGGCGAATGTGAGCAAACAACTCTTACGGGAATTTCACTAGGACGAGTTTGATCATCATCCGTACAGCCAGGGCCTCGATCCTAGCCACTTTCATCTCTTCTTACACCTAAAAATCTGTCCTTGGTGGTCAACATTTCAACGATAATGACGAGCTGAAAGAACATGCTACCACATGACTGAATACACAGGCGGCCACATTCTATGAAGAAGGCATACAGAAACTTGTGCCACGCTATGACAAGTGGCTACAAAATTTCGGCAGCTATGTAGAAAAGTATTTTAACAGTGGTAGATTTTTGTACAATAAATATTTTTTCTGTATCTGTACACGTTTGTTTTATATAACCAAACGGAACTTACTTTCTGGACGTACCTCGTATATGGCTCTAATTAAGGTACACAGTCCGTGTTGGTCTAAGAACACTCACGGGTTCAAGATCTTGGTTATTTCTACTTTACGCCACTAACCACGAACGGTGCGAAATATTCGCAAGTGTCATCTAGTATAATTCAGATGTAGATTATATGTAGCTTCCCTAAAGCGATTTAGGTTTATTGTGTTTCGGTAAGTCCACCGATTACCTACATGATGTTTGTCTGCAAGAATCATGTTGTTTATGTCACGTTATACCCAAATACTCCAACCTTCACGAGTTTTCTTATGAAATGCTTATATTGTTGTAGCTAGTGTCTGTCTTAAATCGTTTACTTAGACAATTATAAATTACAAAAACAAGCAAATTATGTGCATTTAAAGCGTTAATTTAGATACAGTGGAGACAAAATAATTCAATAAATTTTTCGGTGCCACTTAGCAATATTCGGTTCAACGTTCGTATATCATGTTCTATTATTAAGATATTGGATTTGGACTCGAGGTTTACGTAGGAAACATTACTGTAACTTACTAGAAAAACAGGTTTGTTTTATTCAGTTTTTAACGTGTGAACGTTGCTAAATTTTTCTTTGTGTTTGATACTGTACATGATCTTATAGTAATCATTTCGATTATATTTCCAATACACAACATGATTACTACTTCAAGTATGTTGCAAAACTACCTGCATTATTTTGGCTGATTTAATAACATCAGTAATTTAATAGGGAACATTTTGCAGAAAAGAAAGTAGTATTATATTAAAATACCTATGTAAAATACTACGTTTTATTTTAACATCAAATTGATTCGTTCTAAATCATACTTGTTAACAATCTACATTTTCTCTTTTTATTCGCTCGTTTCTTAAAACGTAGGTGTGTCAAGTAAGAATCCTGGAACCGAAGACTGTTGAAATAAAATTATTCTCATCAACTAGGAACCGAAGAAAATGTGTTTAAAAATAGAAAAATAGATTGCGGAGAAAGTTTACGTTAGGTATAGAGTGTGTTAATTTATGTGTGGATGGTGGGACTAAATTATCTCTAAATTTTGTGAGTAGCTGGTGGCAAAATTTAGTTGGCCGATGTAGTTTTAAATAACAGCAAAACATCAACGCTGTAGTATCCGTGTGGTTCTACTAAATTACAGGAAATTTAACTTCGAGCTAGCAACAAAAAATTATTCTGCTGTTATTACTGGAAGACTTTTGGTAACTTGCCTTTTATGTTCCACCTGTAATAATCACAAGATACGAATGTGCAGCAACGATAAGAAAGGCGTCACCAAAATAACAACATTTTGTATTTCACCCACGTACATACAGCTTCTTGGAATTTCACAATCCATTTTCTTTCTTTATCATCATTAGGCATAAATGTACAGTTACCACGATATCATTTTATAATTCCGAGGCTCACTATTTCGATAGAATACAAACTCCGGCAAATACTTCATCGAAAATTATCTGAAGTTTGGTAACTCCTTTCTTCTTAGAATCTTCGGATGGTACTAGCCAGATACATGTTCATTAATAATGGTGGTATCACGGAAGGGAACTGAAGGCGAATTAGTCAACTAAGTTATAACGTATGCTAATATTTTTAAAATCATTCAAATTTTTTTGCCGTCAAAGTGGTATTAATCCTACAAAGTAGTATTTAAACAAATTGTCTACAGAAAACGCGTATTAAAATAATATAGGTGATACTGAATTGCTGTTAACTTACTCCACATGACACTGTTCAAATATACTGTTTTTGTGCACTCGATTTCAAAGTAAATTTTAGCCGTCTTACTTAGGGAAGTTGATCATTGACTATGCCTTTTTTCATCAACATAATATGGTAAGTCGTTACAGGGTAGTCTGTTAAAATATCTTTACACAGCAATTAAATTGAAATGTTCAAATGTTTGTTAAGCCTATGGGACATAACTGCGAGGTCATCAGTCCCTAAACTAAGAAACTATTTATGATATAACTTATACTAAAGACAAGACAAACATCCACGCTTGAGGGAGGATTCTAGCCTCCGACGCGGGAAAAACGAGGCGCTCCAGTCCGCTCGGCTACTCCCGCGCGGGAGTTATAAAACACTTGTGATATAGGTGGGAATAGACATCTAATTTCCTTTCGATTAAAACATATTAGATTAGATCAGAGTATTACTTGTTCCATAGATACTTCGTGGTAACGTAATTTGAGTAATTTATTCAATTAATAAAAAAAATTCTCATTACCTCCTCCTTTCACTGATGTCATGGACAATATCAACGCGAAAACGACTAGGAAACTTAAAAAAATTTCAAGGTACAATTCCACTACAAAATGTCGAAAATAATAGTCCTTACAAAAACGATTATGCATGCAGAAAAACATGTGTAACATCAAATATATTTTGAATATTTCATCCCTTACGAGTAATTCATATGATCAGACAGTGGTATGTGCTGATAATAAGTTCAGATTTTTAATCTGATATTGGTAAATACACTACGCAGATTCCAATGCTGACCCAAGATTCCACGAAAAGTGTGTTATTAGAAGTTAAGTTTTATCATCACACACTGTTGTTGAATTCAAAGCGTTCCAATGTCAGCATTCATTTCATACCACTTGAATTCCTACCAATCGACAGTGTTACTTTCCAGTGGAACGAATAAATTGTGATAACTCTACAATTTTAAGTGATCAATCTTTAATTTTAAGTTGCTCGACGCTACTTTCACCAGTTCAAAATTATATAAAGCGTTGTAACAATTTTCTCTCCGAAGTTTTTAGGCTGCTTGAACAGCAGTAACATCTTACAGCAGCGCCTTCACCATTTTGAGGTTGTTTGGGAATTGATATGTAATTTTTAAAAGGGATTTATTAAAGGATTTTCAAAGTTTGCGTCTTGATAGTTACGAGACATACAAGATCATCATTCCTCGTAATATTCTTTATAACAACGAAAAACCAATTTTATGCGTACTTCAGTGAATATATTAGGGAAAATGTTTTTTTTTTTTAATTTTTTTTAAATATTCTTTAATAGTACAACATTTGCACTCAAATATCAGCCACCCCTACATATGAAATTCTGTGTGGCTTATATCTACATGGAATGATTCATTCATGAAATTTTTCGTATTACCTCTCGAATTACATGCGGAGTGTAAAAATTCCGGATAGTATAAGGACTTGTAATCAGTTTGAAACCGAGCCTAACCGCCGCGTGATTCTGTAACTTACTACTAAGTTTCGTCTGGAAGTGTTTCATAAAAACAGTGGTGAAAATGATAAACTCTCTAACAGAATTTGATATCCTGAGGATCATTTCGGAATATTAAACTGACAAAATCTTGCTATTTAAAGTGACTTTTAAATATTGTCAACAAATACGAGAGTTACGCCTTAAACAGTGGCAACTATTTATTGACAACCGATACTAAAGCGTTACATGTTTGCACCTGTTAACTCTTCTTCAAAGTAGTTACCAATGTTGTGTACAACCCGTTGCCATCGATGTGGAAGGCGTAGTATACCGTTAGCAGAGCGTGTTTTTTTTTTCAACTCCTTGTCGAATCTCTGGAACAGTTCTAAAGGAAACGCCACGATATGGATCCTTCATCTTCGGAATCAAATCTAAGTCACAAAGACTAAATGTTCGTGGATGGTACAGTACTTCCCAGTCCAATCGACCGAACAGACCAGCCACAGCTTGCGCTGTAAGGGTCCATGCATTGTCGTGCAAAATAACTGTGTTGCGCAGAACGTGTTGCCCGCTTCTTTCGCAAAGCTGGTCGCAGCTGATGCTCCAGTTCATGAGGAACCAATTGCGATGCAATTTGTCGCATGTCCAGGCGTTCCTTTCGCTTCCGAAGCACAGTAGTATGCGCTAATTCGGCTTCGTGGACAAGCTCACCAATCGTCTGGCGTCGATCAGTATCCACTAATGTGGCAACAGTATCCACTTCTTCTTCAACGTGCCACTGTTCTGCATGGCAGTGCCGATTCCTCGCATGCCTCTTAAAGACCTTAACGACACTGTCGTGCTGTACGACCTCCGACACATTCAGTCTTGATAGAACTCCGTTGTTGCTGTTTCAAAAATATAGTAATAACGTTACATTAGACCGCTCGCTCGTGTTTCTCCTCGATTTTGGGCACACCTGTGACGTGTGAGGGTCGAGTCCCTTCGCTCGGAGGTAAGGTAGGTATGTGAACAATGTGTACTATCAGCGACAATAGTATATTCCGTTGCATAATGTCTCCACAGCAGTGTTGCCACTATTTAAATTCCAACCCTTGTAATTACAAGTAATATAAATTACTGTACAAATAAGCTACAGCCAACTACAGCCACTAATGTGAACAATTCCTGCTCTATTTCCATCTCCTAGTAGAAATTCGGAATCATCAATAAGGTAAAAAATAATTTATTGATTTAATCAGCGTTCAACGTGTAATTACGCTTTACCTAAGAAAAACGAATATGGACAAGCAACTTAAAGACAATTTCCTTCATGTGGCTATCAGAAAATGCAGTAACAGTAACAGTAACTGAATTTATTTCCTTTTTCTTTCCTTTTTGATTTGAGACAGAACCGAATTATTTTCAGTCTAGTAACTAGTGATGTCTGGCTGTATCTCTTTACAAAGTATTTGCTGCTAGCTTCCAAAAATAGCATAATAAAGTTAATTTTTGTAAACTGAAAGTTTCAATTAAATACTCCACACAGTGAAGCAACTGAGGTTCAGCAAATAATTTCCATTCTACAAATCCATCTTTCGTAGGCTATAGGGACACAAGTCACCATTTTCGTTTTTATTTATTTATAAAAACAGCATTCCACAGTTATGTATAGTTCCTACCTGGAGAAATTACATACCGCATGTTAATTTTTATGTACGCAAAGTTAAATCTATAAAACATAGACTCGTCGTAAAATTTAGCATCTTTCTGCACAGTAAGGAAATAAGGTAGATAGAGAAACACTGCTATATGTGGATCTAGACACGAAATAATTTTTTAACTTGTTCGAATATAGATTTAAAATTTTAAAAAATGAATCTTGTGCTACGTTTGATTTTATGACTCTTGTGTTTATTAGGCATTCAGGCATTCATGATCATATAACAATGTTAGACAATGTAGCATATTTTATGAAATAGAAATTATTTTGTAGCTGTGCAGCAATAAATGTCGCAATAAAGTTTTCGTAAACGTTATGAAATTCCTTTTTGATATGAAGCTTGTGCTGTGGAAAATATATAGAGAATCTGCAGTATTTTCTTCGGAGATGATAAACTGTTGGTCGCATGCTTATAAATTACTGTTTAATCATGCCAAAGTACATTACGTATTAGGCACCACTTATAATCATGCTATTACCCTCCCACATGTAGTCGAATCAAGATTCTTCTTTCTTTTCTTTGGCATGTAATAGATAATTCATCGTTGTAAATAGATAATTTTCTTTAAAAAGTTGATAGAGGATCTGATAAGAACTGCGTAATACCAACTCACGTATCAGTATACTGTGAGCTATCTCCTACAACCCACTGAACGTCCTGAGTAGTAATTTTGTTAGAATTTTCTACTCACCTAGGACGAATGGAAAGAAACCGCTAAGTAAACATCTCTTTATTCTATACGTCAAAGAGATTGGGCATTCCGTAATCTAAATTATGAGTCCACATTATGCATTGACGAGGTTGCTTATTACACACAACGAAACATACGGCGTTCCGAATATATATAGTAATTAGCTCAGATTCCGATTTCCCGACTACAATAGAATACCATGAGGAAATTCTAAAAGTTTATTTGGGTGAAGTCGTAATTAATATTTAAAAATCTTCGAATAACTATGTTTAGTCGATAGTGGTAGTGACAGTACCTCAGGAAGTTAATAAAAATATTTCCTCACCTTTGTTGAAGTTTTAGATCTCAAGTATTAAACGACAACTATAGTGATCATAATTCAAGTTTCTCTTTTGCTACATGTACCTAGTGTACGTAAATGCTGGAAATGTACATTTCGTTTCTATTAAAAAATTGACTTTACCTACTGACAAAAAGTAACAACAGACTCATATAATTCTGAACTGCCAACAACATACGTCTCCAATGTCGATATTCTGTTTAACTAGTTTTGAAAAAGTACTTACATTTTCTTACTGTAAAGCTACTTAGCCAAAGACGTAATGTTAACCTCCGTATAGATTTAATTTCGTACTTAACAATTGAAAGCTCATAATATTTACATACTTTGCACCAAAGATGAACACATGTCTTACGAAGCATTTCAAATCCCAGGAAATGCTAATAGCAGTTTGTACAGTTTATTTGTTCATGTAGTTTTAAACAAGAAATATCTCTGTTCCTAGGTACACGATCGTCATCTTAGACTACTACCACTCTCTTCGCCTGTCTTACAAAAAATTGTGTTTTATAGTATTTTGATTTTAGCTTTCCACCGGCCATGCAATTTTTAACAGGAAATGTAGTACGTTAAAAGATACACCATCATTCACCTAGGATACTCACACGTATTCATAAACACAGATATCATGAAACACGTATTTCAATTTATACAATGAGATCATATCGTGGCTTAAACATGTAGGAATACATAAAACATCATTATATAAAAAAGCTCGCTTTCTGTGTACCAGTAGTGATAAGAAATTATTAACAGAGCGTCAGATTGCCTTCTTAACACGGGATTAATCTAGTCGTGCAATGGAAATGACATTCCTCGTGCAGGTCACATTTACAATGAAAAATTAAATGTTTGGGTTAAGTTTAACGCAGAAATTTGAAACATGTATCTGGAACAATATTTCAATAACAGCTCTAATTACCTTTTCCAGCATTAAAATGTGTAAATTACCTGATGTGACTGAATTACACTATTTTCTGTTTGTGGAAATACAGAAATTAACATTCCCCATCGTAGTTGGATTAATCGTACTATAAAAGAGGTGGACATAATGCTTTTGTAATTTACATTAAATTTTTTGTAGTCTGCAGATGTAGCATTAGTATTTCACATGAAAAACCAACACCAAATCCGCACGGAAATATGTGCCGCTTTTGAAAGTTATTAGGGTTAAATAAACTGATAATCTGCTGTATTGAACACGTGCTTAAAGTATATTTATTTGTTTAATATCACTCAGGCAGTTGTATAGTGCCTTGGTCAGAATGACAGAATAGTTAGAAATATTCACATTCGAATTAATTTTAGAAATCAGGAAATGTCTGTGTTTAAGCTGACACTGATATATTTTTATCTCGTCGATAAAGTTGCAAAGCTATGGCTCAATGTCGGAAACGCGCATGAAGTTGTCTTGGTCCTACACGAGGAAATACACAAAGAAACGATGTATAATATATACTAGAAATTTTTGCCACGGTTAAAATGGTTACAGGTAAACATTCTATAAATCTTGAGATAATCTGAGATGTGCTAGGTACTTATAGTTTTGTTGTTATTATTTGTGTCTTTTCTTAACTGTTTAAACAGTCTCGTGTTTATCTGGCCCTGAACGTGAAACCATAGGTAATTTTGATAACTGACGATTGGTAGATAAAGAACATAAATTATTATAATTACCGGTCATTTATATTAGTAGAGGTGGCAAACTGAAAAGAGTCTTGTCGATGTCTTGTCATGAACCGTTAATTTTGTTGCCACAATCGCCAATGTCGATTGTTTACTAATTACAGCAAAAAAATTGCCGTCTTCATATTTATACGCTGTGGTAGCACTGACTACATGTTGTAAATTTTCAGTGTCATATTTTGTGACAAGCAGCAGCATTATATGTAAAATAAAAGCAGTCGTACACACACTGCAAATGGCTATCTGGACAATAATTTACAAGCTTTCAAATTTTTCATCTACGCAGAAGTTGCCATATTTGAGATTTTTTCCTCATTCCGGGCACGTGACTATCTCGCTCGTTGGTGATACACTCTGTAACTCGTTGCAGCCACCCGTAGCGAAGATCATTTTGATCTGTAATTTTTGTGGCAGCGCTCTGAATGTTTTGTTCTGCATATCTTTTTTTTTTTTTTTTCCTTCCTTAAGGTAAATATTTACTTCGAATTCTGTGAAGAAATCTGTTGTTCAGGAACAAACAATCAGTCTGAATAAAGATTTCTTCAAATTAATTAAATTTCAGGATTATTTACAATCAGTAATAGTAGAAAACTCGAAAAGCGGATGTTAGGAACCTGATTTTCCAAAAGAAAAATAATTAATTGTTTCTCCTGTTGTTGGTGAGTGAGTAAATATTCAGGAGAGAAATTTAACGGTAGTATTGAAAAGTTCTCTAGCAATAGTACGGCTGATTTACAATACCTAAAAAAGCTGTAGTTTATTCGTAATATTAAATATGGTACGCAGTATTAGGTCACTTTCTCAACTGGCATTGATTTTCAAGAATATGACTTGGGTAATTTCCAGCATGTATTTCTTTCCACTGAGCGTATTGTTTGAAGATGGCGAATAATATTGCCGTAACTAGCAATCAGTTTTTTTACGTGATAGCGATCTTGTCAGTACAATAAACAAGTCACCGTAAGACTTAAAAGAAAAATAATGAAAGAAATTAATTATTAAATGCAGGGTTCTTTTAGAGGAAAAGTAATTACTTTAGTAGACAGTTTTCAAAATAACAAGCCAAGATCGCACACTAACAAAAAAAAAAAAAAAAGATAAAAAATAAAATAAAATAAAATAAATAAAAAAATTAAAAAAATTATATAGTGTCTAAGTGCAATGTTGCACTTGTTATTTCATACCCAACTTTTTTTTCACAATATGACCAGATTATAACATATATGTGATCAGATGATGGTGACACAGTGCACCGAAACCGATCGTCATTTAATAAATTGTTAGTGTGCGATCTTGGCTTGTCATTATGAAAACTATAAAATGATTATATCCGCTCCAGACCCGAATGTCAGACAATCTTAACTTTAGTAGATAGTAGTATAAATGAATAGCCATATAAATAAAAATGCCGCATAACGTGTGTAAATTAAAGCAAAGGAAAATGAGCGCATTTTCAGTGGTTCTTCCATCGGTCCTTCGTAGAAAATCATATTGATTTAAAAGCACAATTTTGCATGTGTTCAACAAGTTTATTTTTATTTATTTACTCCTGTTTGTGGCTTACAAAGCCATCTTCAGACTTAAAAGTCTAGTAGAACATACTCAAAATTATATAAGGAACTCATTGTTCGCTGGGGCGATCTGTAATAATGATTTTGCAGCCAAGATCGCATTTTTCATTTATTACGTTTCTGATTTCGGCGTGCTCGACGCCATCTTCAGACCTGTCGTATTACATAATTTCACAACATTTTTTATATACTAAAAGAGTATATCCAGGTTGAGGCGTCACCAAACATAAAATTTGTGACTAGTAATTTTATGTTTGGTGACGCCTCAACCTGGATGTACTCTTTTAGTACATAAAAAATGTTGTGAAGTTATGTTAATTACGACAGGTCTGAAGATGGCGCCGAGCACGCCGAAACCGGTAACATAATTAATGAAAAATGCGATCTTGGCTGAAAAATCATTATTATACTCAGAATTGTGCTTTTACTTCAATATGACGTTTTACCAAGAACCGGCGGACACTGAGTGAGAATCTCCTCGTTTCCCTTTGCTTCAACGCTGGAATACACACTAACAGCTATGTTTTCGTACATGTCAAATATTATAACGCATTTCTATTGGAATTAGTATGTAATAATAACTTCTAAAATAAGTGCATTTCCTTCTGAAATGGTGTCCAGGGTGTCCAGAAAAGGGTTCCCTGATTTCAAAATTAAATATCTCGAAAACAAAGATCGACAGACGAATGCAGTAAACGGTATGTTAATTGTGAAAGCTGTAAGACGTTTATACAGCAGTTTGAAATAATAGTTACAAAACCTGCTAAAAGGTGGCGCTGTACACTGTACAGCTCATATCAGCATACGTAAGTGAAATAATCGTATGAAAACGCTTCAAACCAGCCTCAGATGCAATTCGATGGAAGGATGACATTGGATTTCGCTGAATAATTCCAGAAACTGAGGCGATATTTTCAGGCGTGACTGCAGTTTGCTTTCGGCCAACATGCCGCACTAGATCATCAGTTACGCTGCCTGTTCGTTGAAATTTTGCGAAGAGTGTACGAATGGTTTTCGCATCGGCTCGCTTTGGAACATTAAATCGTGCTCGAAAACTTCGCCTTGTTGCCGTAAGACTCTCTTCTCTTTTCTGTGGTATTCTAGCACCAGAAAAACGCGTTGTTCAATGGAGTACACAGTTTTAATCTCTTCCTTCGGTACGCTAACCTTCTTTCACGTTTCAGTAGTGGAACTGATCGCTCTGAGCTTCGGATCACTATTTTTACTAGGCATTATGCATGGCGATTACAGCTCCATCTGTTAGCAGCTTTTGTAACTATTATTTCAAACTGCTGTATAAACTTCTTACAGCTTTCACAATAAACATACCGTTTACTGCAATCCTGTATCGATCTTTGATTTCGAGATATTTAATTTTGAAATCAGGGAGTCCTTTTTTGGATTCCCTGTAGGTTCGATATTGTCTGATTACCTGTTAGTTAATTTAAGTAATAAGGACAATTGATTACATCACCTGGTGCTGGGACAGTAACCCGGTCTCAGACGAAGAAAATTATGTTAGGCAGAGCTGAAGTTAAGGCGAAGCTGGAGGGTGCTGCGAAAATCGGCCAAGGCCGGCGAGGTGTTACCTACCGGTTGCTAGGCGGCGGCGGCAGCGCGCGTCGGGTGCGGCAGTTCGGCGGCGGGGTTGGCCGGCAGGGGTGGCTCTGCAGCCGGCTGCAGACCGCGCGCCGCGCCGCACTGTGCAGAAAGCAGGAGGACCTGTTCCACCGGTCCGAATGTAGGTCACGCACCCTCTACACAGCCCCAAGTCTGGGTCACCCCGTCTCGTCTTGAGAGATTCACGTCGCATCCCGTGTTTACCACGGGTAATCTCGTCTCAACCTACAACTGCGATTTCTTAGAAAGGCAGCAGCTGTTGCGATACACCGTGCCTTTCCGAACGTGTGATGTCCCACAAGGATCCATCTTAGGGCCATCGGTTTTTCTTGTGTACATTATGACCTCTCGTCAGTTACACTACCATAAGCAAAGTTCGTTTTGTTTTGCAGATGATACAAGTATTGCAGTAAAAAGTACGTCGAGCATAGTTATAGAAAAGTCTGCTAATAATATTTTCATGAACATTAATAAATGGTTTAAAGCCAACTCTTTGTCATTAAACTCACTACATGCAGTTCAGATTATGTAAGAGATTTCCCGGTAGCATGTGCATTTCGTATGAAGAAGAGCAGATAGAAGAGGTTGACAGTATTAAATTCTTGGGATTACAGCTTGATAATAAATTTAGTTGGAAGGAGGACACCACATAACTGCACAAACGACTCAAGAAATCTGTATTTTCAATACGAGTGTTATCAGACATAGGAGACATAAAAATAACAAAGCTTGCATACTTCGCTTACTTTCATTCCGTAATGTCATATGGTATAATATTTTGGGCTAACTCTTCAAGTCAGTCAAAAGTCTTCAGAGTCCAAAAGCGTGTAATACGTATTATTTGTGGTGTAAATTCACGGACGTCCTGTAGAAGCCTCTTCAAAGAACTGGGTATATTAACTACTGCCTCTCAGTACATTTATTCCTTAATGAAATTTGTCATAAACAATATATCCCTTTTCCCAACGAACAGATCAGGTCATAAATATAACATTAGGACTGAAAATGATCTACACAAGGACTTAAAAGCACTTACTTTAGTGCAAAAAGGGGTCCCCTACTCAAGAATACACATTTTCAATAATTTACCATCAAGTATAAAAAATTTTGCTACAAATAAAGATCAATTTACGAGGAGCCTAAAAGACTTTCTAGTGGGCAACTCCTTCTACCCCATTAGTGAATTTCTAAATTGTACCAAATGATGCATGTATCAGTACTCATACTATATTAGTATTATTATATTATCAGCTAAAAAAAACCTTAAAAATGTATGTATCTGTATTTATATTATTAGTATTATCTATTATTCACCTTGTAAATTTTGTTTCTTGACATGTTCCACATCCACGAGAAATCTCCTCAACTTGGATCTACGAAAAACTAATCTAATCTAATCTAACCACCATTGATACGCATGTACTTTCATACAAGACATCGAGAAGTCCACTGAATAGCGTACCCCGTAACAATTATTAGCGGTATTTCCCTCACAGGAAATTTAAGTAAGAATAGTAAATACTGTAGGGAGTGGTACTGAAGACGAATTGGGATACAACATTCCATAACCATGCGTCCCATTTCGTTTGCGTACAGATATATGAGACAGGGGAAATACACTCAGACTCAAATGTAATAATCCCCATTCCAAATAGAGCAGGCGCAGACAGATGTGAAAATTACACAACCATCAGTTCAAAAAGTCGTGGTTGCAAAGTTTTAACACGAATTATTTACAGAAGGCTGGAAAAGCTTGTAGAAGCCGACCTCGGGAAAGATCAGTTTGGATTAAGGAGAAATGTAGGAAGACGGGAGGAAATGCTCACTTTATGGCTTATCTTAGAAGATAAAGTACAGACAAAACTTACACTTCTAGCGTTTGTAGATTTGCAGAAAGCTTTTGTCAATGTTGATCGGAATCGACTCTTTGAAATTCTGAATTCAGCGTGAGTAAAATATAGGGAACGGACGGTTATTTACAATTTGTAAAAAACCCACATAGCAGTTATCAGAGTTGAAGGGTATGAAACGGATGCAGAGGTTGGGAAGGGAGTGAGACAGGGTTGTAGCCTTTCTCCAATGTTATATAATTTGTACATTGAGCAATCTATAAAGGAAAGCTAGGAAAATTTGGGGAACGAACTAAAGGGCGAAGAAATAAAAACATTGCGTTTTGCAGATTTCATTCTAATTTTGTCAGCAAAGGACCTGGAGGAGCAGTTTAAGGGGATGGACAGTGTGTTGAAAGGTGCATACAATATGAATATGAACAACAGCAAAACAAGATAATGGAGTGCAGTCTAACAAAATCAGGCGATGCTGAAGGATTGAGATTAAGTTACGAAACAATAAAATAACACACGATGGTCGCTGTAGGGAGAATATAAATGCAGAATAGCAATGGGAAGAAAAGCGTTTTCGAAAAAGGGAAATTTGTTAACATCGAATATAAATTTTAGCGTAAAGAAGTCCTTTGTGAAGGCATTTGACTGGAGTGTTGTCTTGTATTGTAGTGAAACATGGACAATAAATAGTGCGGACAGGAAGAGGATAGAGGCTTTTAGAAAGTGGTATTAGAGAAGAATGCTGAAGATTAGGTGTGTGGATCGCGTAGCTACTGAGGAGGTATTGAAGAGAATTTGGAAGAAAAGGAATTTCTGACATACCTTGACTAAAAGAAGGGGTCGATTAGTAGGACACATTCTTAGACATTAACGAATCGTGAATTTAGTATTGGAGGGCAGTATGTGGGGTAAAAATCTCAGAGGGAGACCAAGAGATGAATACAGTAAGAATATAGGGTGTCGTTCTTATAAGGACATGAAGTGTCTTGCTCAGGATAAAGAAGGGTAGAGAGCTGCGTCAAACCAGTATCCGTACTGAAGACAACAACAACACAGATATACAGCTAAGTACTGTTACATTTGTGGTTACATCCTCCTTATGCAAGACACCTTGTTTTCTTTTAACACCCAAACTTGATTCGGCACTTATTGTGCCATCTTCCGTGAGTTTTTGCCTTTTATTTTCTAGAATAACATGTTACCGATTTTTGTTATATAGTCATTTGGACGAGTTGTACGAGTTGACAATTTTGTTAGAATGGAATTAGGCCTAATTTATTTACGATACTTAGATTATGTCATTCGCAGGACTTGAATCTGCTGTAATTGAAGAATGACAAATTTTCACAGCCTGTCATCTGCTAACAACACGACATTTTATTAACCACAAATCTGATACAGCAAGCACGTAAGATACTAGATCTGCACAATCACAAGATAAGATCAGTAAATTTTCATTTCGTGTGTTGCTATAGATTGCTATGGGCGTATTCATCGAATATCACCCGTAGTTCATGTTCAAGTTGTGAAGTCGTACTGTAGTTTGTATTAGCGTTTGTAATTGCTATTTCCTGTCCAAGTCTGCAGTTTTTGAATAAGGAAAACAGAGTGAAGAATTAGCTATCTTTCGTAAATATTTAAAATATATTGAAAAGAAGACGGTATCGCATTTATATTTTACGTGGTAAACGGCTCCATCATTTGCAAGATCATC
This sequence comes from Locusta migratoria, assembly GCA_026315105.1. Lineage (NCBI taxonomy): Eukaryota > Metazoa > Arthropoda > Insecta > Orthoptera > Acrididae > Locusta > Locusta migratoria. The sequence continues at coordinate 279,664,324 of CM048744.1, forward strand.
ACAAGATCACGAGAAAGAAGGAAAGAATGAAATTGCTGTTGTCAACTGTGTTGACCAACGCATTTTCAGCGTTGCCTGTTCCTGCATGGTTTAACGATGACCTTATAAGAGATCGAAACGAATGACCAGCAAATAAATTCGTTCTAAACTTTTAAAAATAATTTTTAACTATTTTACTGTAGTGCGTGAACATACCGCACGTGTCTACACATGCTGAGAACGCCAACGTGGTGTTTGTGTGTTGATTTGTAGTGGAAACTCTGCTGCTGCTTGTAGAGATAATTACGCATACGATTTCCTAACCGCAGACTACTATATTAAAGACCTGTCGCAAGATCTTTCTACACAGAAGAGTAACTGTATAAAATTTGCAATAGTCAAGAAAGTAAAATATTTTATTTGATAACTGGTTTCTTCTTTATTTAAATCCATCCTTAAATCAAAAATTAGAATCACGCAGTGCCTAGATAGGGCAATATGTTGTGATCTAATGTACGCTCTTGTGCGAATAAACAAATTTTTTCTTCTGGGTTTGCAGTATGTAATACGCAACAAACCATATCAAAAGCTGCAAAGATAGTGACCAGTTCACTCTCTTATTACGTACACTGATCTTTGCCTTCAATAGGTCACATTTACCTTAGTGGACTGACGCGATACTGCAGTTATTAAAGTTTCTATTAAGCGATTCAATGTTATTTGCTGTTTAACTGTACGGCTTCCTATTACATGAACCGCTGCGAATAAAATGTTACAATGTCAGTTGCAAAAATAAATAAATAAAAATAATAAAAAAATGGTACAGTCGTCCAAGAGCATACATATTGATGGCAATCTACCATGTAATCAACACACCGCATATTTTAATTCCTGGTTTGAAGATGGCATAAAGCCTGAACTAGGTAACAAATAATAGCCTAGCGATCTTGGCTCGAACAGATTTTTATATAAAACCTGATACATGGAAAATTCTGATAGCTAATCTTAACGCTGACACTTTTCAGAAAATAACGATGCTTTATTACCTCGATGACTATGGGGCATATGCGATGGATGGCAACAGCACAGCCTCTTCTAAATTTAGCAGTTTCGCCAAGACCATTTCTCTTTCCTTCCGATGAGTCCCGTTAATGTAACATAAACTTCTCCCTTGGGCTCTACAAATATGTTACGTCTAAGCAGTGACTCTCGCTGTTCGATTGTTGTTTACTATACACTTGAGATGGTTGGCGCTACAAATATTTTATTACAGCTACTTGCCTGTGGCACAGACGTTATTTACGCAAGAAATTTAAACATATTTTAGAATGGTCCTTAAAAGTTTTCTGTTCGACTTCACTACTACTGATTTTACGAGTTCTTTCATTACCTGTCGTCTCTAACCTGAGGACCTAATTATTTAACCCATTCTGCAGGCAATACAAGTTTTTCTAATACTTTTATCAAACACTTTCAACTTGGTATTTATCTTTGTAATGGCCGTTATCATACATATCTTTATTACAAAAAGTGTAAATACTGTCAACGAAACTCTGTTTTTCTTTACGGGTATCCGTGATACATGAACTTAGTATCATTAACAAGCTACCAGTCCTGAACCTGCAGTTCATAGGTACTTCTTATGGTAACGGTTCCGTAGACTGCATAACTTAACATAGGTGAAGCCTTGGTCTCTTGTGTACAACAATATTAATTTCAATTATAATGAATATTCAACGTTTAGTCAAATGTATAGCGTTTCATTACTCATTTTTGTTGGAGCAGATCACATATATTATAGAAAAAACTCCCTAACGTATTATTTACTGCACTAATTTAAAATATAGTAAAGGATACTAGGAAGGTGGATCGTACCATTTACAAGATATCGTGTAAGAATAAATATAGTACCGTGTTACAGAAGCGATTTTTTGTTGCAGGAATTTTATTAAGTTACTTTCAAGAATCTTAAATAATAGGGTCGAAACGATATTAATGTTATGGTGGGGATCAGTTGTTTTACATTTTTTGCTATCTGAAATTATTAGATGTGTCTCAAGGCGTTTTATAGAATATACAAGTCTTTCGATCTCCATGTGAAATATGGCTTAAAAATATTTTCTTCTGCCGCTCTAGACGCCACGACCCAGCAATTCCAGTTATTAGCAAGATTAATAAAAGCTGTGAAATTTAGGTTTATATGTCCTTCTTGGCATATCGGTCATGCAATGATTATTCTTTAATTCGTCATATCCATTTCATCATATGCATCTTACTAATCTGTGTGTGTTAACAACTACTTCATAAAAGTTAATTACCGAGAATGGTATAACATATAATACCCGTCGCTGACATGATTACAATATTTGAACGTCCTCCACTGCCGTTGAATTCAGAGATCTATCCACCGGTAAGAAAGATGCAGAAGAGTACAACAAAACCACAAAGAGTAAAGAGAGAAGACAGTCACCTCTAAGGAAGGTGTTAGCGTGAACGACATCATTGTTTGATACTAAGGCTGTTAAATAAGACATTATTATGACAACTAATGCACAATTTCAGGACAATGAAACACACAATGTGAACGTAGGGATAAGAGCTTGATTGTGTCATTGGCTTTTTATCAGTGTTCTTCATTATCTTAACTGAATCAGTGTTATTCTTTCAACACACCGACATCTACGTCCCTCTAAATATTTATTTTCAAAAGAAATTACGTTTTACCGTTATATTTTTATCTACACATTTAATATTAATGTTGACATTCGTCTTGTGTAGTGAGCTCAATCACATTTACTGGATCACTGTTGGGCGAGAATAATTCAGCTTTTTCCGATTTTCGTCAAGTATTCTTTAACATTTCCATGTTCGAACGTGTGAGTAATTCTTGTTTTTAGAAATTTCCTCCAGAAGATCTCTGAGTCACGTCCTTCTGTTTACGTAGTGTATAGCCCGCTTTCGGGTTATGACTCTCTTTTTACCTTACATTTAAAGCTAAATACATTACTTATGTGAATACTGTTAACTTCCTTTTGCAGTTGCGGTACCACGTACGTGTAATAGTCGTTTCTCCTCTTGCTAATTTCGTTATTGTAGGAATAACAGCCATGTTATTTTTATTGCGTTCGATGTCTCTCTGCGGTCTTTCTGCTGCTATCGTTCAGACTGATTTACACTCCTGTGACACGCTGCTCCACAAACGAAGCAAACTCCAGCGTTTTCTACTTTTTCTTATTATTGTTTCATACTGACATGTCTGTCACCAATTTGCCTGAGTAAACACCCTTACATTTAAGTATAACTTCCTGTTATCACCCATGAAAAGATTTTCATTATAAATTCCAAATGCAATATTTTTTGCATAGAGACTGTACGACCCACTTGTCAATAATGACGTAGTTAACTGAATAAAACTTGAGCAGTTACTTGTCAAAATACACAAGTAGCATTGTTGACTGTAGCATAATATCAGTGTTTTGTGTTTGAGAGAAATTCCAGCCTTTAATTTCATATAAAACTGTTAGTTTCTTACTAGTGATAGAGCTGTTTGTCCCTAAAGCACTGTGGAATCAACTATCTCTGTAAATGTTTTTATCCTTAGCTAGAAGATACTGTTTTTACCTTCATATGTTTTCGGTAGCTGTTTCCTAAGATTCTGGGGCATTCCATTTAGTTTTAGCTGAAAATGAATAAAATGTAAAATGGTATTGCTCTTCATTTTGACATTCTGGAGGTGGATATTTCACTCCAGTACGAGAAAACGACCAAGGACAGTCTCTGTCGCAGGCTTGTCTATTTTTACAGTCTTAACCCTTCAACAGTCGCGTATGTATCTGAGAGATATATGACCCTTTTTTGTTTGTTTAATATTACCGCAATGAACAGTGATAACGGCTTGCTGGCCCACGACATCTTGTGTCATACCTTTCTTATTGATTCACAGGAGTTTCACCTTATCCCGATACTGACAAGATCATAAATGACTCAGACGAGAGCACGTGAATTTTCTGTATCTGTCGGATACAGCGCGCCTACTCGCGTAACGCATTGTCGCCGCTAATAACAGCAGCCGTAGCATTGTTTGGAGCGTACCTCAAGTTGGCAATGGCGTTGTTGCCTTCTAGATGAAGCAACATTTCGTTCTAGCTACACGTACTCTCTTTCAAAATGAGTAAACGATATGATTTAGAAAATCCTAGGGATTTGGAAGAAGTACATCGCCTTCTTTTCGACGATGATGTATCAACTGAAGATGATCTTGTAGAAACTGAATCGGTAACCGAAGATGTACTCGAAACAAGATCTGTAGACTCAGACACAGATCATGAATTTGATGAAAAATAATCAAGTGCAAGAAAGTGATGAACATTGCTATTTTTGTGAGTAAAACAGACAACCAAAAATGCTTTCAGTTGCAATAATAATAAACATTGCAGGCATCAACTCAAAAATAATTTTATTTGGCAACAAGAATAAATACTCATATAGGCGCGAGTGCCTCAAAACTTTTTCTCTGACTCTTCTGCAAGTTCATCTCAAAAGAAGAGCTGTTATAATGACTCAACCAGATGATATAAAGCCGATGCTGGTAAAGTACCAAGGAAAAGAGCAAGAAAAGCTGAACTATATTTGCACTCAAGAAATGAGAGAAGAAAAAGATGCCAGTCATGTTACAGGGAGACAAAAAAGACTTTCCTCAGCAAGTATGCATCTTTGTTTGCAAAAGCATGCAAAAATAATTTGTGAACAATGTACTTCTGTAGGTCCATACACAGAGACAAGTTCTGATTAGTTCAATAATTAGTTCGATAATTTATTTTTATCTATAATGAAGTCACTTTGTAAAAGCATTTCATGTACTTCTTCATTACAATATGTTAAATATTTCTGTTAATTTGAAAATGCATTGTGCCTAATGTTCACTTATGAATTTCCCATATCTGTAACAATAAAGGTAACTGCAAATTAAAACAAAAACAAAAGAAAATGAAGCTGTAAACAAAGGCACAACCACAAAATTCATCACATGTATCCGGGTGATACATCGCGACTAGTGGCGTCATGAAAGTTGACGCGCCTGCTGGCCTTAAGTTGACGATTATTACATACTGTCGAACATTTTCGGACTGTAAAAAATCCCTCATATAATAATCCAAATTCATTAATCATAAGAACATATCTATTTATAAAACGTAAAATCATGGTATATTGTATATCAAATACTCCAACATCAATACATGACAGAAATGGCCTTTTACTAAGGACGGACCGAGTATTCGCTTTCGGCCAGTTTCGGGAAAAATAATGGTTTCGCCTGCACTTTCGATTTCGGCCACACATCAGCCGAATTTTCAGCTTAGCGGAAACAAGTTTTCTCGTATTTACTGATGAAGTCGTTCGCGTTCGGGATGGATTCAGTCAACAAGGACGCATTACCTCAGTTGACAGCGCGCCATTTAACAGTTAGGAGTACCTCCTCGCTCGTAAATTTGTGGGTATTTTGTTGTTAAGCAATTGCATTTGATAGTGATAGTGAAGGTTATTACATTGTTACACAGAAAAATTTTATTAATGTGTTTCCTTGAAAGTGAATATATTTTTATTAATTAATATTGGTTTAGCAAACATTAATCATGTGGTACACAGCTTTTCTTGTTCAGTTTGCGTTAATTTATACTGCGAGCAATTATACTGTGTGTCGAAACTGTGATGTTATTTTTCGAAATACATTCTGCTTCTCTGATTGAAGTTTATTCACTTACTGTTACATACATACATTATGCATTTAGGAATTCCAAAGGGAGATAAGTTGTTTGTCGATGGCAGAAATGGAAGTGAAGATGGCAATACAAAGCTAGCGATCTCAAGAAAAAGAAATGGGAAAGGCTACGTATGGAAGCAACAAATTGTTATTTTCTGCGTATTTCGTATTGTGGTAGTCATGTTGAGACTCCAGCATTTTGAATAGCAGTGGTTGTCCGTCTTTGCAACTACAATAAAAATGCGATTTTTCTCACCAGTCGCGTTTCGTTTGAATGACAGTAGTAAAACATCTTCAGTGGTCTGTAATAATAGAAATCTACAGTTTGTTTCGTTTTTAGATCGAAAACAGTTCGTTAACGGAACATGAAAAGTAGGCCTAACGTTTTGTTACTTACGCAAATTTTGTCTTGTTTTCGCTTCACATCATGGAATGCCGGTCTGTTTCATGCAGTACCGCCGGTTCTTCATGCTGTGTCGTTTGTTCCACTACTTCCACTGCCACTTTTGTACTGACCATAATTTTTTTCACATATCAGACGTATTTGTGAAAAGAATTACGGGCAGTGCAAAAGGTGGCAGCGGAAGTAGTGGAGCAAACGACACAGCATGAAACAGACCGGCATTCCATGATGTGAAGCGAAAACAAGACAAAATTTCCGTAAGTAACAAAACGTTAGGCCTACATTTCATGTTCCGTTAACGAACTGTCTTCGATCTAAAAACAAAACAAACTGTAGATTTCTATTATTACATACCACTGAAGATGTTTTACTGTCATTAAAAAGAAACGCGTCTGGTGAGAAAAATCGCATTTTTATTGTAGTTGCAAAGACCGACAACCACTGCCATTCATAGTTATGAAAGCAACTACGGAAATTATGGCCACACAAACGAAGAAATTTTCCAGTATTTTGGATTATCTATTTGGCATGATTGTTGTGTACCCAAAGACTAAAGACTATCTTCCTACAAGAAGATATGCAGTACTATGAAATTTGTGGTAGGTATACAGTAGTCTCGATCATTCGAGGCAAACGGCAGCGAAGCTACCACGAACTGTCGAAAGTTATGTGCAAAAATGAAATAAATCGACCTTGAAAAGGAAATGTCTCAAAAAATAACAACTTTTATAAAATAAAGTTTTTAAATATGCGTTTGCATTGAAAGCACAAACGTTTAAAAGTCTTTTAACTATTTACTTCGTGATATAACGGTGGAGTGCCTTTTTCGATAAAGACAGAATGCACCAGCAGTTTTTGTTTTGTTGCTCGGATTTATGAGAAACTCTTAATTCCAACACTGGAAATATCGATACTTCACTGTATCGAGTTAAGTTTACTAATTCTCTAAGTTACTCTAATTTTTTTAAACATATAATGTCACAACGAGGAGAAAATAATCCAATTTGGAAGTAGTTAATAAAAGTACTATCGGTTTTTCTAAACCTGTTCGCTTACCGTGTTATCTTTTGCGGACTCCTCTTACTAGACATATACACACTCAAGTCAAGAGGTTTTAATAGAGGCAGGGGACCTTGAAAAATGTGAAAAAACTAGTGATTTGTGGCGTAACGTAAATTTACAGAAATTTTAACTTAATTGCGCAAGTTTCGGTTACGATTTCGCTTTCGGCCGCAAATCATCTTTCGGTCGGACTCTAGTTTTTACGTTTTTACTGTCGTAGAAATTCATACGTAATAAGAAAATTAAAACTAAAAGAAAGAAAGACACATAATATTTAACTGTCACGTCGACATCGAGATCATCAGAGACGTAGTGCAAGCCCGGATTATTTCCAGAATGGGAATGGAATTCAGCTGTACCCTTAAAAGGAACCATACGGCATTTTGGGTGAACAGGTTTATTGAACTCATGGAACAAATTAATATGAATGATCGGACAGTAATTTGGACGGTAGTTCTCTCAATTGCCACCACTGTATCCTACCTATTGCACCACCTCTCTCCGTACACCGTGAAAAAGGAAATGTAAAATCACTGAAGAGGTATATATGAATTATAAGGCTGTTTCGCTCTGAATTTGCGTTATTTAACCTACTGCAATCATATTATGTGTTAATGACAGTCTCTTTTCACCGTTAATGTGTTATATGTGTTTGGTTGCTATTCATTTGGTGCGGACTAGTGAGACATAAGTGAAATTAAAAAATATATATACCTATTATCACAGGTTAAGAAGGACAACAATTATTTAGTGTTTCTGTATCAGTGTTATTAGTACGGCAACCAAGTGTATCATCCTCTATAATGCATAGATAATCCATCCTGAAGACATTTCAGTCTCTAAAATACACATTGCATTTCAAAAGAGGTGACAATGTATATGCAGCATTTCATAGCACTATATAGATGAAAATGCCAAATCATTGCTAAATAAGGATATTGTTATTTCACGTAAAAGAGTTATAGAGAATATACTGGGTTGGAAAATGTAAGTGGCAAACATATACTTTTTACGGATGTCTAAAGTATCAGATATAATTTGGTAGATTGTACAGAATCTTTACTTTATTGTTAATGGTAGTGATAGCGCTTCAGATATACTGAAAAGAAAAGTAAGTAAGTCAAAATTTTCCAGAGATTTCTGTACTTTTTTAACGCACAGTGTAAGTAAAGCTTTTAAGTGTAAGTTTTTGGTTTCCAGAGTCCGCTAAAAGTCGAAGAACAACTGTTATCACATATTTTTCTACCTCTTCAAAACATATGCACTAATTTCTAAAATAGCGATTATGTACCTGTAATATGGAATAAGTTGATACCAATCAAATACGCATTTTCTTTGCATCAGGAATCAGCTGAAAATTCTAGATATGCGACCCCATACTGGCATCAAGGTTAAAAACGGTTATAAAGCAATAAAATTATTTCGCTATTCTGGAGAAATTTCAATATCAGTTCGACACTCACTTAGCTATATGCACGGCCTATTTCAACAATAGTGGTTTGAGTTGTATGGCCTCTTTTCGCTCAATGTGTAGGCTTTCCGGAAGAGCGCGTCTCAATGATTGACTATTCGTCGTGTGCAGTTAAATTTCTGCTGACTACTATGTCAGAGAAATAAACTTTTCTGTTACTCTCTTTGTTGTGCTGATTTAATAAAAACATGTCATTGAAATCGTTTTCATAAATTTGCTTTAATTTTTCTTCTTTAGAACAGAAATGGATGTCTATTGTTACTTCTACGAGTGCACGCTTGTAAACTAATGTTTGTAACAGCATAGATAATATTATTCTTAAATTTTGTAATTTAATTATTTAATGTAAAATAGTGAGTAAGTAAAACAATATATGAATAAGAGAGAACAGTTTATAAAAAGTCTATGTAAGTGTCAGTTATACACTAAGATATTCATTCTGATCTGTGTTATCAAGCCTGTAAGGGGACATTTATGTTGTGTACCACTTCCAACATTGTTTTTATCATTTTCTGTGACCCTACTGAAAAAAAAATAAAAATAAATAAATAAATAAATAAAAAACCAAACTGTTACAAACACTTGGTCCCTTTTACGGAGAGTGCCAAATTAACTATAAAATTATTGAATACGTAACATACTGCAAATGAAAGGCCTGTTTTTGTATTGTAAAATTGAAGAAATTTGGACGACGTTAATGTTCTTTCGATGCTGGTGACGTAGAAGCCTTTTGTCAAATAACGTAATGGTATTGAATGATATATATTATACATGTCTATTTAAATATTTACTAAGGTGTAAATATTCTGAAAGAATGGGGCAGTGATTCAGTAGATGTTGATTCATTTTCCACAGAAAAGATTCGAATATAGTTTATGTTCATGATAGATGTCAGTTGACCTGTCAATAACACTTAAGCTAGTCCACAACTAATTGTATTATGCTACCAACTTAGCCAGTCCTAGAATAATTGCCTATTCATTTATCTGTGTGAAATTAATTGCAAGTGAACGACGTCAGAAATCTTTATAACACTATTTTTCCTTGATATACGACATCTTTCAGTGCTCTATTTAATTGTGTCCAGTCAAACAAGGACCTAGCTCTAGTTGCTCTGTTTTTGTTACATCCTTCGTATCAAATACTCTATAAACTTACTTTATTGTTGTTGGTTATTTTTCTTATGTGTGCGCAAATTCTGATTTTCTTTACAACACATGTACCCTTCGTATTTTTGCATTTTCATCTGAAAACAATAGATTTCTTTATTAATTTCGACATACATTTACAATAAGTTATATCCAGTTTTTCACAAGAGAGACCCAAACTACGCTTCGTCTGTTTTTTTTCCGAACAATATTGGCATATTCCATTTGTTGGCCTTCCTGCAGTTATAATAAAGTTCAACTAAGCTTTCATGTTCGATGTCATATTCTGGGAGACTTCTGCGTAGCTATTATACTTCCTTATTTTATTTAGGAAAAGGAAGATTGAACCGTTGCAAGATTTAGAGTTCTGTATTGCTAAGAACACATGCTCACTTTCTGTGAATTGCTTGACTTGTAATATAAGTGGTACCATAGGCAAAATGGTTGAATACGTTAACACAGGATCTGATGCCCAGACACAAACCATTTCCATTTTCCTGCTGTCAAAACTGAGGGAATGAAATTTTTTTTGTCATCGCCGTGTTTGAACCTGACTTCCACGTAGCTGTACCTCTTAGCGTGATATATTGTCCGAGTCCTCAAATATTCGGAAAATATTTTTTTGGGATAAGAAAACTTACCATCGGATAGAAAATTTACAGAGCACCACCAGATGTGAAATGTTCAAATGTTCGTAAAGTCTATGGGACTTAACTACGGGGTCATCAGTCCCTAAACTTACAAACTACTTATGAACTACTTACAAACTAGGACGGCACAAATATCCATGCCCCAGGGGGGATTCGAACCCCCGACCGTAGTGGCCGGGCAGACCGTGACTGGAGCGCCTTAGTCTCCTCGGCCACCGCGGCCAGCTGCCAGAGTTGCTTGACGGAAAAATACCACTTGAAAAATATATCAAATAGAGGGAATGAAGTAAATGGTACACAAATTTTTTTAGAAGGAGACAACATGTGTATAGAACTTTATAATTTTTTGATATGAACAGCATTGTTGCTAAATGCAGCTGTTTTTCACGCATCTTATTGTTTATGACGTCATATCTCGTGAACTATGTATCGTACGTGATTCTTACCCTTAAGGCGACCGTCCTCATGGATTGAATCTTACGTGTGCAAATTTCATAAAGATGGGAACAAAATTGTAGATCTGCATGCAACACGTACACACAAACAAACATACGGACACTCTGATTTATTTATAAAGATAACCTTATCCATTCACGTTTAGATACATGCTCAGTATTGTTGTTGTTGTGGTCTTCAGTGGTTTGATGCAGCTCTCCACGCTATCCTGTCCTGTGCAAGCCTCTTCATCTGAGAATATGTACGTCAACCTACATCCTTTTGAATCTACTCAGTGTATTTGTCCCTCGGTCTCACTCTACGATTTTTACTCCATACGCTTCCTTGATGATATAATATAATAATAAAACGTGAATGTAACTTTCAGTGTAGTGTTGATGTGAAACACGTACCAAATTTGTAAATACGCCATGTGACTGATTCCAATAACAAAATACTCGTAGTGTCAATTAACAGTTTCTATTACATTTACCTGGCATGTTACGCCTGTGGAAGGGATCTGTCTATAATATTAATTAAAATACACCTTCCTCGGGTTGTAAAGCAAAGATCGCGAATAACATAAATTTATTTTCCTTTTCCGGTTTAGATTATTTATATCATCATCTTCAGAAGGCCTTAACATCTTCACTTAAGAGAACAGGTAAAACAAAGGGTTTCTTGTCGAAATGTAAAATGAATAAAAACCATTGTCAACATGTTAAAAAATACGTCACCAGAATGGAGCGTCATAGCATACTAAAAGATAAAAGGTTAAGAAATAAAATATTTTATCATTTAATCTGATATGACTATCCAATTTGGTAACTTATTTTTTAACATGTTGACATATATTTTTAGTCATTTTGCATTTCGACGAACAACCCATTATTATACATGTTCTCTTAAGTGAAGATGTTAAACCCTTCTAAAGATGATCATAATATTAATCGAAACTGGGAAAGAGAAATATATTCTATTGGCGATCTTGGCTTAACAACAAAAATAAGGTGTATTATCTTGAATAAAACAATGTCTTGGTAACAAAAATTTTTATTTAAATGTTGCGTTTCACCTGGTTAAGGGCATCTTCAAATATCTGTCAAATTAGAAAAATGAACAATAACATACAATTTTTACATGACAATATTTAAAAAAATACTTTTATTTATTTATTTATTTTCAAAACTATGCTGAAATCGGTAATACGGATTGTGTTAATATACGGTACTACAGTTTTGCCTACTGTGTTCAGATTAAAATGCAGCCTGCAGCCATAGGATACCTTACAGAGACAATAATAATGTAAGCCATTGATCTACGGTATCATTGACCGCATAAAAGCAAATTGATATAATCTTTAACTTAATAGCTATTGAAATAAATTATATTCTGAGATATTCTCTGTCTGATGTCTCTGTACCATAGAGTAGGTCTTCAACTCGTTCGTACAACATGCGTCGGTATTGGTACTGGTACTGCCTGGGGCAGTATGAGTTGAAGACATACTCTATGGTACAGGGACATCAGACAAAATAAATCTTGGAATACAAATTATTTCAATAGTCATTCAGTTGAAAATGGTATAAATTTGTTTTTAAACGGTCATTGTTACCGCAGGTCAAGGGATTATATTAATATTGTTTCTGTAAGATATGCTATGGCTGAATTTTAGTCTAAACACTCTGTACCACAGAGTAGGTAAAACATTAATACCGTACATTATTACAATCCTTATTATCGATTTCAGCATTGTTTTGAAGCTAAAAATGATTTAGAATTTTTGGTGAATATTGTACGTTCCGATTCGTTTTTCTTCTTTGTCAGCTGTGTTAAAATGCCCTAACCGGGCGAAAAGCGTAATTTAAATGAAGTTTCTGCAATCAACACCTTCTTTTATTCAAGAATTTGACTTAACACGGTTGTAGTACGCCACGCAAAAATGGAATGGGAAGACCTAATGAAGGTGCCAGAATGAAATTTTCACTCTGCAGCGGAGTGTGCGCTGATATGAAACAAATCTATAGAGAGTCTTTATGTTTAGTGAAAACGGTACCAAGCGAGGAGCTTGGACTGATAAGGTACCACAAAAACAACCAGCCATTCCTACAAGATTTTGTTAAATTAAATATATATTTATAATTTTATTTTTTTAAACGCCTAACATTTAATATTGGACGTAAATGACAGGAAACAGACCAAATTAGAACGTTCTATAAATCTGAAACTTTCTGGCAGATTAAAATTGTGTGCCGGAACCGGGACTCGAACCTGTGACCTTTGCCTTTCGCGAGCAAGCGCTCTACCGACTTAGTTTTTATTTATTTATTTGCTCTATGGGTAATTCTTGTCCTTGCGGAAGCTCATCGTGTTTGTTCGTTTTGGTTCTACGTATTCTTTGACTCAGCTTTTTTTATTACAGAGAGCGTTCAGTCCTCTGAACGGGTGTGCTGAGCCACGGCGCCCGGCGCCGTCTGAGCTATCCCGACACGACTCACGATGCCGCCTAACGACTTTATTTCCACCAGTACCTTGCCTCCTACTTTCCAAACTTCACAGAAGCTCTCCTGAGAAACTTGGAAGACTAGCACTCCTGGAAGAAAGGAAATGGCGGAAACATGGCGTAGCCACCGCCTAAGGGATGTTTCCAGAATTATACTTTCACTCTGCAGCGGAGTGTGCGCTGATATGAAACTTCCTGGCAGATTAAAATTGTGTTCCGCAACCGGGACTCGAACCTGGGAACTTTGCCTTTCGCGGGCAAGCAGGAGGCGAGGTACCGGCGGAAGTAAAGTTGTGAGGCGGCATCGTGAGTCGTGTCGGGATAACTCAGTCGGTAGAGCGCTTGCCCGCGAAACGCAAAACTCCCACATTCGAGTCCCGGTTCCAGCACACAATTTTAATCTACCAGGAAGCTTTAATGCAGGTGAATTTCATTAGCATTGTTTTACGTTATAAATATTAAAGGAGCATAACTTAGCATTAATAGAAGAAAGAAAACATTATTTATAAACCTACTAGGCACATTATGTAACTGCCCTGTGTCACTTGTTGTAATAATAAAATATCCTTACAACAGTTGATTAATAGTAAAATTTTACTGGGGTTCAGTGAATCCATTCGTCCCGTACGTTATTGAAATCTAGCTATAAGGATTAAGAAGTTTGTTTCCGCTTCACAGTCACAGTTTTAAAGCGTCAGAAATAACCAGTACTTATAATAAAAATTGAACAGTGACTCCATTCGGTTTTTACTCTTACTGGAGTATTAGAAATTAATACATAGGAGGTAATAACGAGCTCCGGAACTCTACTCCTGTCTTGGGATTTCTGAACGTCACACTGTTAACACGGGCGCACAGTAAATAACAGACTAGCCACCGGACAAGTGCCGTTCTCTCAATTGGGTGGAAACGGGCGATGATTATTGCAGCGGACACATGCTGCGGTGGCGTTCGGCCGCGGCCTTTAATTGACCAACAGCGGCGAACGGTGGGTCAGTAACGTTTACCGACCGGCGACAACAGTAAACGTATCATCGGTTTTTAATTGAATTGTCCTGACCTACATACGCGCCGGGCACAGACCCGGCAACGCCGGAATAGCTGATGCGCACAACAGGTTCTCGCTCCCGTGTATACACACACGTGCACGCGGGGCGCAGCGGCCCAGGGCCCGTGAGATTGCCATTAAAACATTTGTATGCCGGCTCCAACAGATTACTTCGGCGGCGCCGTTACAGAATATTCCATCGACTCTTGCAACTAATTAATATTCCTAAATGCTTTCAATAATTTTAATCGTAAACATGACCTGCAGGTTCGCGTTAAGAACAACTAAAGCAGACTACTAACTTTAACCCCGTATTGAATGACTTTTTATTTGAAGCTGTAAAAAACACCACGATTAACGTATTGTGCGTATACACTGAGAAAAATATTGAAAAAAAAATCCTTATAAGTATTCCGCAGTACTAGCAAGAAAACCTTCATAGACGATAAGCTATTTAGTGCTTCCAAGATGCACCCAACGCAGTAAATATCACTATTCTGCCTCTCATCTTTCCAGAATGTAACTCATAAAGCAATTGTAATATGTGATTGACTACTTTTACTGGCAATGTAGGAATAGTAAGATAAACAAACGCACATGTTAGGAGTAACTTAATGCAGATAACTGTGCAACTGATTCAGTAGCACTCTGCAATATATAATTGCTAAGACGAGCTCCTAGAATATGTAAAACTCTGTATACGAGCAGCTACAAATGAATTTGTAGTAAAATGTTGATCTGTTTGAGAGATAATGGAAAAAATAATTAGGTATGTAGTTGATTAGCTACACTGTGCATTAAAAGGTTAATTGTGAGAGGAAAATTATTTATTGATTTAACATCATTTTGCTCATGTTGAAAATAAGCAACTCATACCGAGGACACCACATTTGTGGTACTTGTGTAATGTCTTTCCGATTTGATTATTTTGTGACTATAAAACTGTGTATGCAATAAAAGAGTATTTCAAATGCGCCACTTGTGTAAACAGGAAATGTCACCAAAGACATTTATGTTCAGTAACTCGCAACGACTATGTAATTATAATAACAAATATTAATATCTCTGTTATAATTAGTATATAAATGTATGTTGCCAAGTAAATTGTTCTCTTTGTTCTTGTTCTTCTTGTCTCATTGTCGATGTTGTAGGACGTGTGAGAGAACGTATAATTTTAGCTCACGCATCATTAGATAGTTTCTGGAGTTAATGGAATCATTTATAAATTACGTGTGTAACAATTAAAATACAAAATACAGGTATTACAAACAATACGGGTATTATTTTCAATTAGTTTTGGAACATTTTAACCCATTTTCAAGAAATTTCTTTCAGAAACAATGTTAGCAGTTGCAGCGAACAGCCATCGATCTGGATTGCAGCATCCTGTCGGCATTACATGGCAGAAATAAAAACAGTAATTAATGTAAATCAGGATCAGTTGGTATCCAAACTATTAATGACTTATTAATTTTATTTTCGCTCATCTGGACACGACAGTAAACGTATATTTAAAAATCAATAAAAATAATAAAAAAAATAAAAATAAAAGAAAAGTGGTACAGATAATTTTATGACAAAAGGTATGGTATGAAGAAATGCAGATTGTGACGTGTTATTAACCTTTACCAGTGACTTATATTTCAGAATAAATGGGAAGGATGAAATATTTATCTCATTAAATAATTTTATGAACAGGCAGATTTTACAAAGCAATTACAGTGAATCAGTTTTCATGTCAAGAAATGTTCATTTAATTTTCATTGTGGTGTGTAGATATTAAACCATGGACAGTGAAATAAAATTTTCAAGCTTAATAACAAAACTATCCTAGGTTCGTTGCAGGTGTTTAGTTTCACGTAATATTTCAAATAACTACTAACAAATTTCAATGGGAAGATATTTTACCATTAGTCATGTTGAACTGTGTTGTAAAACTAGTCGTACAAATCTGAGAACTTAAGTAAAATTTAACCCATACTGAGCAAGCCGGAAATCAAAAGGAATAAAATAAAACACAGAACAAACTATTTAAACAAAATAATAATAATCAAATGATATACTTTAACGAGTATTTTTACACTTGCTTTTCAAAAGCTGGAAGAAGGTAGATTAGGGTTTAACGTCCCGTCGATAGCTTGGTCGTTAAGGAGGGAGCTCGAGTCTAATGTAGTTACTCAACGGTGGGAAAAGGAATCAGGGAATGGAATAATTCACTTTCATAGGACTTATCTTGGCACCTGGAGTGATTTAGGAAACAACTGAACCTCGATGGCCGGAGGTGGATTTGAACCACATCCACCTTCCAAATGCAAATCCAGTGTGATAACTATTGCGTCATGTCACACGGTGTTTGGTTAGTAGGTTAGCAAATGGTATATCTAAGGAGAAATAAAAGGGGGGGGGGAAATAAGAACTGGACACCTAGTCTGTCCTTCCTTAAAGAAGAAAATGATAATAATAAGGGACCATTCATATTGGGCACCTTGAGTGTTGAAACGTGGAGTGATAAATCAAAGCACCTATGCGACTACGATTATGCGACACGCTACTTCAACCTCGAAAAGGGGGGAGAGGTATGTTGATGGTGTTAGTATATACCAAAATGCTACAGAGATCGACTAGCAAATGAAAGGATGTTCATACAGTTGTCGACTGGTGGACTGAGTGTATGGCCAACGATAGCAGTGAGCCTAGTGCCTAGTCAGTACGCCTCCCTACGCCAGTGGGACGAATAGAAAAAAAAAAAAAAAAAAAAAAATGACGGGCCTCTCCGATCCCTGTTGTTTAACGTGACATACTGGGCTACATAAAAAAGACTTTTATGACAGCTGTTTCTAGCTGTTCCGTATTCTATCATGAATTTGAGTAAGAAGAGTCGGGAAGAATAAGATGCAGTCAGTGATAGAACTTTCATAAATTGATCATAATTTCAATTCAGTTAGACGTATGCTTATTAAGTGAAGAATATTCTCTATTTCTCTTGAAATGGTATTACGGATGATATACGAGCCAGGACTAGTTACTGGGGTTTATGGAAAGGAAAAGGCTGTAGCAACGTCAAGTGTGTATGTTCTTTGGAATCGGTGTAAGCTCTCCGACTGTTTTATTCATTTATTTATTGGGACACCACTTTTCTTATATTTTTCGTTCGTTCTGTGTGCTGTCATATTTAAGATTTCAGTGCTATATTTCTATTTAACGTTCCGAATAATGAATTGTTCCACTTAGGTCCCTTTTCTGTGGCGTTCACTTATACCAGTGAACTGTCAACTCGATTCGATCAGGTTCTGGTGTTTGGTTTAGTGCATATAAAATCTTTAACCGAAGGCTAAGTGCTATCACCAGAGAAGAAATCTACCGCTAAGTGTTAAAAGATAAACGATATTTAAACATAATTATTTGTAGGCGTTGGACAAAAATGTCAACGAGAGCGGTATAAGAGACCTTGCCATGGATTTCGTTGCCGCTAACCGACGAGGTTCCAGTCATTCCTCCGACATGTATGTATGTGTTGTTATTACTAATCAGCCGGAGGTATTTAAGGAAACTATAAAAATTCTGGACTTTAAACTTCTTTGGGTCCTTGAAAAACATATATAATCGGCTCATCGGTAGCGTTATAAATTAATAGTCAAAAATTGAATTTATCGATGGATTGAATCCCGTCATTACTGTTTTTCTTTTCCCTCGTTGTGTTCGAATAGCTACATCATTTAAATATGAAACTGTCAATTTTAAAGTAATTTTTAAAAAATGTTCAAATGTTTGTAAAGCTTATGGGACTTATCTGCGGGGTCATCAGTCCCTAAACGTACAAACTACTTATGAACTAACTAATACTAAAGACAGCACCAACGTCCTGCGCGAGGAGGGATTCGAACCCCCGACGGAGAATGGCCTCGCGTATCGCAGCATAGCGCCTCAATGTGCTCGGCCACGCCGCCGCGGCAAAGTAATTAACCTGAAACTAATAGTAATATTTTGTGATGTATGCATGTATTTTGTTTATTCAGAATCTGCAGTGTTTGATAAAACACTGTTAATAACAATAGTTTCAGTTAAACGATCATCAAGAATTAAATGTTTGGAGCAATACTGGATACAACAAAGGCAACCATAGGAAATTAATAATGGCGTGCAATACGTAAGAAAAGTATTTTTTTGAACAATCGTCATAAACAAACTATCAAAGAATGAAAGTTAAAAATAAGAAAGGACGCACATTTATTATCAAATATAACGATTATTTGAAACTTCCTGGCAGATTAAAATTATGTGCCGGAACCGGGACTCGAACCTGGGTCCTTTGCCTTGCCCACGAAAGGCAAAGGTCCCACGTTCGAGTCCCGGTTCCGGCATACAATTTTAATCTGCTAGGAAGTTTCATATTAGTGCACACTCCACTGCAGAGTGAAAATTTCATTCTGGATTACGATTATTTATAATGGGTTAATTACACATATATTTAATGGTGAAATAACTAAAAATACTTTTAAAAAAGTGGCTTTAATAGTAGCATACTTTCTAAATCTTTTGTAGTTAATCTATCATGTTATCTATTTATTTATGTTATGCAATCGATGAGTCAGAAATGTCATCTGTTTTACATTTTCTTAAAGGTCTATGAGGATACCTGAAAACTGTTACCTTTTTCATTTTTTTTTTCATTGCTAGAGTTAATGATTTATTATTTTAAATTGTACAGAATTTTTTATTCTTTTAACTTGGCTGAGATAATCCAAATTGCTGTCCTTGGCAAAGTAAGTAGGAAAGTGGCTATTTAACCAAGGGACCTAGGAATACCTAAGAGAAGAAATCGTATATGTATATGTCTTCTGAGATTACTGGAGAGTTATTGTTTGGATTACAATAAAAGTAGATTCTGTGTTGTATGCACATAAGATATTGTTTCCAACGACGTATTAAATATAAAACAAGTTTTGGAGTGACAGAAATAGCGTGTTCTGCTTTTGTAGAAGTTGAGCTCCCCATAGGAAGAAGACTGTGGAAGAGACATGACTTACAGACTAGCTAAATGAAGTAAGGTAGACAAAATGAACGGGAACTCTGGCAGATCATCAAAAAGCTTCAAGGTCGATTATCTCTGAATTTTTGAGAGCTGCATCGAATGGTTAATTTCTTTTTGGGCTCTTAAATTGATGTAAGAAAATACAAGAATCGGATACCCAAATGAGTTCCTTGATTATGAATTAGAACGTATGGCTTTTTGATTCTCGTATGCTGGATCTTTCTGCAAACAATAGTAGGCAAAAGCCGAATCGGTTGACCGTGTCTGAGGCTTCCCTTTCTAGGCGTGACACAAGATGAGGTTCATATCCTCTAACCATGTTGATTTAAATTTCTTCTGATCTTCTGATTAAGCTAGTATACAGGGTGAATCTAAATTCACGCAATCGGGCTTCGCAGCGTGATTCCTCAAATGCCAACAATAAAAAAAGTCTCTCACAAAATTTCGCCCAACGCATATTTCCGGCAGTAAATGGATGTCGAAGACTGAGAGGGGTGTGTGTGCCATACATCAGTGTGTGTTAGAATTATGCAAGTACACCTACAAACTTCTGGAGAATGTTGAAGGCGCCTTTAGGAACAAAGTGAGCACAGAAACCATGTCAGGAAACGTCATCCAATGACGCCACAGAGCGTCGCAGTTGCTGGAGGGGATGTCTAGCGGCAGCAGCCGATGCCTGTAACTAGGACCCTCCAAGGCGTCGTTTAGTGGCGTTTCCGGGCATGGGTTTCTGTGCTCACCTTGTTCTTCAAGACGCCTTCTACATCCCCCAGATGTTTGTAGGTGTAATTGCTTAATTCTGAAACACACTGACGTATGGCACACACACCCATCTCTGTCTTTGACATCCATTTACTGCCGGAAATATGCGCTGGGCGAAATTTTGTGAGAGACCATTTTCTTTTTTTATTGCTGGCATTTGAGGAATCGCGCTGCGAAGTCCGAGTGCGCGAATTTAGGTTCACGCTGTATGCAAATACTGCGATGATTCCTTTGAAAGAGAATGTAATCTAGTTGATGCTCTATGCAGAAGACCTCGTCGTCGGCTGCACATTTAACGAAACTGTTGTTCCCTTCACTTTGTATCTTAATGCTCTGCGCTTCTTGCGAACCGCAATGAGACATTCTTCCAGTGCAGGGGCACGACTACCAAGAGAAAAGTGGCTACAGTAGTGTGTATAGATTCAACACTGCACATCATTCATACATTTACTCTTGGTAAATGACATAGTAGAATTAGGATATATTTTCTAATGTGAGAACTTACACTTTCTTAGCCGTTACATCCTATTTGGTGATGCCATACTATTACTCTGTAAAAGGCAGATCTATTAAGAAAAAATTAAGAAAAGTCCCAAGAAAATTTTTGTAAGTAATGTAAGAGGGATCCCAGATGTGAGGAGAAGTCCTTTGAAATTCAATGGAAATATTGTTTGTTTTTCGGCACATCATTTCGCTTATTTGTGAAATACCTTTAGTGGCGATATTCAATCATGAGTTCTTCGTACGCCAGTTGCCCAATAGCCCAAAATGGATAAAAATATTGTTCATAATATGCATTATATTCACTCATATAATATCACATAGAACACTATCGAGTATAAAGTTTATGGTTTCAGGTTGACTGTAACGCCAATGAAAATTTTTAAGTCGAAAATTAGAATAGTTAAATTTGGCGTTGAGGATAATTTGAAACTTTATTTCCAATTCATAAGTCTTAATATAAAGTTTTACTGCGTTTGAAAAAAATTGTACTACAGAACCTTCATAAAAAATACAAATAATAGGCCTATATTAACGAATACTTGCTGTATTGTTGTTTATGAAGAATGGTTTAAATACAGATCTCCGCACAAGTTTGCTGTTCAATCGTCTACATCTCTGCATCACTGCTACATCAGTTTGAAACATTCACTGTACTCAGGCTTTGACATTACACTCAAATTTACATCCCCTCTCTCTTTTTCCCCTCCCCCTCTTCCCAACATGTCGTACCAATCAAGAATTCTTTTTATTATTATTCCTGAGAATCTGTCCTACGAATAGTTGCATCCATTTGGTGGATTTGAATCACAAATGACTTTTTTACCGATTGTAATTTAATAATATCTCATTAGTTATCAAATATGGCCAGTTTGTAACACTCAGATCAAACCTAACATTGGAAAGCCACAGCTTTCTTCTTGTTTAACAGCTTGTCATCAACTTTTCAGTTCTACAAAAGACTTAACTCGACACAGAACTTATGCATTAAAAAGTATGACAATTAAAGTCATTCAGCTAGGCCGTTCTCTCCAGTTGATTTGCCGCGTTGGAATGGACGAGATCGTCTGAGGCGCTTGCTTTGGAGCGCGCGGTTGATCCCTGTCTGAGGTTCGACTCCTCCCTCGTGCATAGGCGTGTGGTTGTGTATGTTATCCTTAGGTTTGTTTACTTGTATGCCGCTAGAGGCTTATAAGTTCAATAGTTAAGTCCCATAAATTTACAAACATTTAAATTTTAGCCAAAAGATTTTATTTACTTATTGTTACTTTATCACATTTGTCATCAAGTATCAGAACCCACCTATCACAACAATTTATTTATACCCAAATGAGATACCCTTGGTCCTTGCTTTCAATATTTTAATTGGTTTGTTTTCAGGTATCTTCATTTATCATTACGGTATACAATTCTTTATGGCTTAAGAACTCTCACCGTATCACTCTCTTAGATTTGCTCCCTTAAACGCTTCCATTGACTGATTTTGGATAAAGCTGTGAGTGCACATGCATATGGTTCTAATTAAGGTACTTAATTTATTTTGTCCTGAGATCCAGCTCTATCGTTTGAGCGTTTCAGCACTAAACATCAGAATCAAAAGAAAATTATGAGTGCACCTTCAACTTGACTTTCGTTTTGTCCAAAATTCTTTGTTTTTCCAGCAACCATATCTACGATTCTAAAATGGTACACGGTTTTGGTGTAAGAAATATTAGCGGGTCAAGTACTTATTTTCAATTTACTTCACTGACCATTAATGGTACGAAGTATGATCACGGGCCATCTTGTATCAAAACTAAAGACTTATTAATACTTATGCTTATTATATTAGATGTTAATAAATTTATCTTTATTCTGAATGAATTTCTTGCTGATGCCCATTTTCATATAGTCCTTTTTGCTCCGTCCGTCATCACTTCTTTATTATTTTTTTGTTTTATTTTTTGCTCAGAAAGGGTGAAATTCACCATTCAAGGTTAAATTTAAATTTGGCACAGAAAGGGGTGATATTCACATGTCAATATTTTAAGGATTTTTTTTATTTTCATTTTTAAATTATTATTACTTTTTAAATTTTTTAATTTTTTAAAGGTTTTATCTAAAAATTCATCTGTAGTGTAGGAGGAGTTGCCATTCAGAAATTTAATTGATTTGTAAATAGTAGTTGCCTATCTGTCAGATTTTTTATGGTACTTGGTAAGTGACCGAATACTTTGGGGCAGCTTAATTCACCCCTTTCTGTGCCAAATTTAGATTTATCCTTGAATGGTGAATATCACCCTTTCTTCTAGTTTTGTAGCTATGTACAGTGCTATTGAACTGGGTCGGATTGCTAATAACAAATTTCATGAGTGAATACATATATATATATATATATATATATATATATATATATATATATATATATATATATATATATATATATATATATTGAAGCGGTATTAATACCCCTAGATCGTTAAAGAAATGTCTGAAGGACGATCCTGTGTGGGCTCCAGCAATTATTTTGATTAGACGCTTTTACTCAACGTTGAATTGCCCCAGAATATGATCCCCTATGAAAGCAGTTACAGTCATAGTAAGGTAATTTACTGAGATGTATATCACCAAATTTTGCAACGACCCTGATAGCCTAGGTAGCAGAACTAAAATGTGAAACACCTAAAATTTTGAATATTCTACCTAAGCTGCAGATTTATGTTCCAAGTTTCTGTTTATTAATGGTGTCATACCATTTACTGTATGAAACTGTATATACTGGGTTTTATCAAAGTTTAATGAGAATCCGTTTGTAAGAACCGCTTAATAATTTTTTGTGAGACATCATTTACAATTTCATCAGTTAATTCATGTTTGTCAGGCGTGATAGCTATACTTGTATCGTCAGTAAAAAGAACTATCTTAGCATTTTCGTGAATATAGAATGGCAGGTCATTAATATATATTAAGAACAGCAGATGCCACAAGTTGGGGTGGAAATAATTAAAAGCAAGGCGTATTCGTTGCGACGAGATCTATTTGCGAAATTGCTTCACCGACTTTCTCTTCCGAATAGGAAAACATCTTGTTAGCGCCCACTTACATAGAGAGACATGATCGTCATAATAAAATATGAGAAATTAGATTGAAAACGGAAAGATTAAGGTGTTCTTTTTTTCCGCGAGCTAACAGAGAATGGGACTGTAGATAAATATCATAAAATCGGTTCGATCAACCCTCTGCCATTCACTTCAATGTGACTTGCAGAGTATTTATGTAGATGTAGACACATATTTCTGTAGATGTTGACTAGTAAAAATTTTCAAAAAGATAAATGGTAAGATACCAAGAACAAAGTAATTACAACTCAATTGAGAGAGAATTAGCATAAGCTCGTAACCTCCAATAAGGATGAAATCTGGAATATTAATATAGGTTTCAAGAATGTAAGAACCTGGCGGATGGTTCAGTAAGTACTACACGTAGGTGCTAGAACAGTCAAGATGGTAAATTTAATGTTTCAAATAATTCTAGAAAAAGCTCTTTCCTCAATATCATGCCAGAAACATACAAACTGGACTCATCTTGAGTAAAGATGGTTTCGTCTGTGGCAGAAGCTTGCTCAATAGAATAATCTGTATATAAAAAAAATTAATGGCTGATCGTTAGTCTCGCTAAAACTCGAGAATGGCTGAACCGATTTGGCTAATTTTAGTCTTGAAATATTTGTCTAAGTCCAGGGAAGGTTTAAACGTTGATAAAATATGGAAAAGTTGTCCGGAAAAGAGGAAAATCGGGAAAAACTGAAACATCCTTTTCCACTGATCTATCAACACCGTTCGTCCAATTGCGATAAAATTTTGTACATTTCGTGTTGAAAGCAAGAGGAAGGGTCACATGAAATAAATATTCGGGAAAGTCGCCCGGAAAGTAGGAAAATTTAGGAAAAACCGATAGCGATTTTTTTCTTTGAATCAAAATCAATTGCCACGCGGTTGTAAGAGCATCACTTGAGTACGGCTTGACAGGACGTGGCTTGTACGGAGAGGGTTAATTCTTTTTCTGTTTCGTTCATTATGGTCTTGGAAAAGAATTTAAATTAAAAAAAATAGGGACACTTAAAAAGAAAAGTCTCAAAATCTGAACCAAGTTCCTTTTTCAAAGTGTTTCTAAATGTACTCAACACTATAAGTTGAGAACCGTTCATTTTGTAGGGAAATTTGTGGAAAACTGAAAGAGCTCTTTTCTTTGGGATATCAATATCATTCCTACGACTGGGGTAAAATTTTCCCTTTTTCGACGTTCAGAGCGAGAGTACATACATATTAGCAATTGCGAATCATTGTCAGGTCGACTAGGTGAACCGGTGAACTTCGTGTCACTTACCTCTTCATATAAACCATATTAATGTAAATCATATGTATTTTAGACCCAGTAGCTTTATAAAGGCATCATCAGATCGGCTCGATCGTGAGCGGAAAGAGTGGACAAATGTCCAGGATAATGCTCATGTCACATTCGTGCAAGTTCAGGGTAGGTTTAAACGGTGATATGGAAAAATTGCGAGGAAAATTTATATTTAAAACATGTAAAATAATGCCTTGTTTGTTGTGTTGGATGCGTTCAGAAATATACTTTGAAAGAGCTAAAGTTCGCTTTACACGATCTGAACCCGTAAATGAAGTGTCAAAGATAAAAATGAATTCCTGTCCTTTTATCACCGCTTAAAATTTCCCTGAACTACCGCGAATGTGAGATAAACATTATCCTGGACATGTGTGCGTGATATTTCCTCTCCTTCCGCCCACGATCGAGCCGATACGTAGACTATCTGATGATTCCTTTATAAAGCAACTGGATCCAAAATACATATGGTTTAAATTAATATGGTTTATATAAAGAGGTAAGTGATACGAAGTTTACCGGGCCATCTAGTTAGAAATAATTAAAGCCTTCGTTGTTATTTTTATATTCCTTCATCATATTCGTCTTAATTTTACTTTTCGACGCTAAATTTTCGAAGCCAAATTTTATCCTGTGGTACTGATAGCTCAAAAGCTTCCCCAAGTAACGAAAGTTGCAGATATTGAGGGTCTGAGACGAGTGACGTATTCAGATGTGCAAAGGGTCTCCTGTGCTGGCCTGTTTCACCAAGAAGGGTGGAAGGCTCCCTCCGCAGCCAGAGCGGATTTACTTAACAGACAATGTTGCCAGGCAAGTTGGTCGCCGCAGTGAGGTGCTAAACCTGTAAGTAGGCCAGTCTAAGTTGACAACTGGGGGGAAGGTCGAACGGGCCCAACCCTGACCCCATCTTCACGCTTCACACCTCCTCTGTGCAGCATTCCGGTACCCCTGCTACTAGGAGTATTTGCAGCACACGCTACAAGGACGTTTAGATTCGTATCTGGGGGCCGAAATTGACAGTGAGACACAAATTCCTACAACAGTACCCTGTTTTGAAACTTCCTGGCAGATTAAAATTGTGTGCCGGAACCGGGACTCGAACCTGGGACCTTTCGCTTGCCCACGAAAGGCAAAGGTCCCAGGTTCGAGTCCCGGTTCCGACACACAATTTTAATCTGCCAGGAAGTTTCATATCAGTGCACACTCCGCTGCAGAGTGAAAGTTTCATTCTGGAAACACGCCTTAGGCTGTGGCTAAGCCATGTCTCCACCATATCCTTTCTTCCAGAAGTGCTAGTCTTGCAAGTTTCGCAGGAGAGATTCTCTGAAGTTTGGAAAGTAGGAGGCGAGTTACTGACGGAAGTAAAGTTGTGAGGCGGCATCGTGAGTCGTGTTGGGATAGCTCAATCGGTAGAGCGCTTGCCCGCGAAAGGCAAAGGTCCCAGATTCGAGTCCCGGTTCCGGCACACAATTTTAATCTGCCAGGAACTTTCATATCAGCGCACACTCCACTGCAGAGTGAATGTTTCACTCTGGATACCCTGTTTTATTAATATTTCTGTAAGTAATCTACAATGAAAGGTTTTAGTGCTCTTATCAACAAACATGTATCTCGTAAAAGTTGCAAACAAGTGTAATAGACAACGATAGACACCTGCGGTATGATTTATCGGAACCATAAATTTCAATGCAAGGGAATTGGTCCACTTAGAAGTAGGATAAAATGTAATAATATTATTGTTGTCGTCGTCCTTCTGCATGAATGTATTCAGGTAGGAGAGTACATAGCTGAGACTACTTGCAGAGTAGTCAAGTAATGACAAGTAGGACGACTTTTGAAATATTAATTGCACTTAGAGCCTTTCGGTTATTTTCTGGTGAACAACGAATGATACCACGTCTACTCTTTTGGCCCACTTTAGGTTAGGGTACTAACACTAAAAGTGCGCCTTTGCTTTTGTATTTTGACAGCTCCAAATTTAAATAAAAATATGTCTTAACTATTCATCTGGCAGGAAAATTGAATAACTGAATTTGTAGAGGAGAAAATTCTCTGCAATTTGGTTCTTTTATGTTTCTTTCTTATCTCGCAGCGTTTCAAAGATATTTGCAAAAATAACGGCGATTTTGGTATGTACGTCAGTCTGACCGTAACATGTTCCCCGTTCTTAAGACGAACCGTTCAACCGATCAGCACCAAATTTTACAGACATGACTTTAGACCGCCAGAGACCAGAACATCCCTTTTTCATATTTTTCGGACAAAAAATAAGGTAGTAATAAAAAAGCCGTTTGTAATATAATTGTAATTGCAAACGACCCGTTCATCTGACATGAAAATTGAATAACCTAATTGGTAGAGGAGAAAATTCTCTACAACTTAGCTCCCTTATGTATTTTTCATATCTCGTTCCGTTTGAGACATATTTGCAAAAATAATGGAGATTTGACACCCTCCACTGAATTAACGAAAACCAGCCGTTCGGAGATATCACGTGAAATTCCTCGCCCAGAAATCTCTCTGGCATATGCCATCTTACGTTGCGTATTTGATGATTTTCTTATTGTATCTTACACGTTTGTCGTTTCAAAGCAATGGCGCACTGAAAAAGCAACAAAAACAAATCGTTCTTTCTACGATAAATAATAATCTATTATCTACAAATGCCATATTAGCATCAGTTAACAAACGGCCATCAATAGTATTAGATTAAAGGACTTATATTTCGACAGATAGCCCTAGCGGTGACGGAATCATTATTTTTATTACTAAGATGTCAGAGATATTCTTTTGTTTATGGCCGAAGGGCTCCTTCGTTTTAATTATATTTTTTTCTCCTTTTTCCTTTTGTCCCTAATTTGTTTAAATAAGGATAAATTTGAAAAAGGGTCGATGCGACCGGTGAAGAAAAATAATAACAAATAAATAAATAAATAAAAACGGTCTAAAATGCGTTGAACTGTGAAGCAGAAGGTTAGTGGTTCGGAAACCACCACCACCTAATTTTTTTCCTAATAGGGTTTTAGCCACTCTTCCTAAAAGGGTTGGAGACATTTATTAATTAATTTTTTATTGTTTAGATTATTATTTTGGACCAAAATGTTTGCAAAATCGTATAAAACTGCAAATCTAAAGTGGGCCGTAAAACACGCCAGTGCAATTTTTTTATTGCTGACCTATCACTTTTTCGTCAGATATATTGTTGTTGTGATGCTCGGTCGAAGATACTATGTACTCTAAGTTCCTGAGGTACATTTATGATATTATTACTGTTGTTTGTGTGATTTTTGCACTCGATGTGTGTGGGTAGCCTGAGACTACCTACAGAGTAGTCAAGTAATTATTACGGGAATTAGTTTCATAACTACGGGTTTGAGTACTGTGGGCAGGGCGAAGCTGGGAATTTGTATCTGACGGGAGGCGGGCTTAGGTAGTCCTTGCAGGGGCGGTGATCACTGTGTCCCCAGTGGTGTAGGGGTCAGCGCAACTGCCTAGAAAGCAGGAGACCGTGGTTCGAATCCCGGCTGGGTACACATTTTCAGCTTTGCCCAATCGCAGTTGGTGTCATATATTCTGTCAATTTTAAGTAATGACATGTAGTACGACTTGTGAAATATTAATTGTACTTAGTGTTCAAATGTTCAAATGTTTGTAAAGCTTATGGGACTTAACTTCGGGATCTTCAGTCCCTAAACTTACAAACTACTTATGAACTACTTACGAACTAGGACGGCACAAATATCCATGCCCGAGGGGGGATTCGAACCCCCGACCGTAGTGGCCATGCTGACCGTGACTGGAGCGTCTCAGTCACCTCGGCCACCGCGGCCGGCTGTACTTAGTGCCTTTCGGTTATTTTCTAGTGACCAACGAATGATACCACGTCTACACTGTTTCATAAGTGTCGGGAGTCATAGTAAAGAATCTAGTCGGTAGAACTTGGCAGCCCCGGCGACGTCGCCAGCTGGGGCTATCAGGTCGGGCCACGAGGTCGCGCGGCCTCAGAGTCTCCATCGGACAGCGGGGCTGTCTGCCTCGCTATTTCCGCCGAGCAAATGGCCAGCGATACGACGCCGACACAGCTGCCCGGCCCGCCGCCAATTTCTCGCGATAGTGCAGATTTCTGTACAACTGTGAATTTTCCATGAGGTCGGTCTCTTCGCTTCTCTCTCTGTCTCTCTCCGTCTTTCCCTCTCAGCCTGCCGGCAGGGGTGTGGGGGCAGCGGCGAGCGCCGAGCCGTCTGATATATGGCAGCGCGCTCCAGCGGGGCTTCCCCTTTAGCCTCCTCTTTCTCGCCGCTGAAGGGACCCTGATAATAGTAATGGCGACTTTCCCTCCCCCGAAAAAAAGAGAAATAAAAAAAATCGGGGGAGAGGTGAAGGGAGAAGAGTGTTCTCAACTGGTGTGTACCTCCGCTCTCCGGACGCTCTCTCTCTCTCTCTCTCGCTCGCTCGCCACCCCCTGCAGCTCCCCTCTCGCTCCCTTATTTGGCGACCGTGTCTCTCCGGCGGTGGGAGTGGCGCGTGGTGGTGGCTCTCCTCCCGCCCTCGCCTTCCCTTCTTCGCTCGCATCTTCGACCCGCGGCCCGGGGCAGCCGCCGCCGGATCGAACGGGACGGCGCGGCGCGGAGGCTCGCGAAAGAACGCGCCTGTTTGTTGCAGAGGCGCCACGAGGGTCTTCTCTGGGTAGGGGTAGGGAGGGGGGCGTCTGCAGCCAGGTGGCGGCCCGCTGCACGCCTGCAACGCGAAATGCCGTTACCTCCGAGGGGACGGCCCACCACCACTCCGAGTCGCCGAAAATGCGAATACGCCCGTGGGAACGCGGGCCGCATGGGGTTGACGGACCGACAGGAATCCTCAGGCGCTGACGATAACCTGTACCTCACATCTTGCGTAGGAAGTACACGGCTTACAGCGACAGCAAATAAGTCTGTACCTCTAATTACTGATAGCCAACATTTTTCCTACAAGTTCTACATCCACATATACATGATATACTGTGCAAATCACATTTAAGTGTCTGGAGAGGGTTCATCGAACCACCGTTACACCATTTATCTCCTATTCCATTCTCGAATAGCGCGCGGGAAGAAAGAACACCTGAATCTCTCCGTTCGAGCTCTTATTTCCCATATTTTATTCTGTTAGTCATTTATACCTATGTATGTGGGAGACAACAATTTATTTTCGCATTCGGAGGAGAATGTTGGCGATTGGAGTTTCGTAAGTAGCCCTCGCCGCCAGCGATAAGCGCCGTTGTTGTAATGATTCCCATCCCAGATCCTGTATCATTTCCGTAACGCTGTCTCCCCTGTATCGTGACAATACGAAACGAGCTGCTCTTTTGTGGACTCTTTCGATGTCCTCCGTCAAACCCATCTGATAAGGATCCCACACTGGGCAGCAATACTACAGAAATGGACTGATAAGCGCAGTGTATGCAGTTTCTGTTGCAGTTCTGTTGCCTGTTTTAAGGGTTCTAAGGGTTCATTAGCCTTGGGGGGCGACCTGTTCAATTAATTTATTGTGGAACTCAACAGCCAAGCGCGCTAGTTATTGTTTTTATATAATAACCGGTTTCGGTTGATTATACTGCCAACATTGGATCTATCGTGACACATCCGACGATTGCAGCATAATCTGCAGAAACCGTTTATCAGAACAAAAAATAGCTGCTGTCTCGCTTGTGTCTTATGTAATGATCTGTAAGACTACTTACGTAACTACGTAAGACCACCAGTAAGGGCATAACAGTACGCGCGTGTGCCGGCGAGCATTTCGGGAGGGGGGGGGGGGGGAGAGGAGAGGAGTGTGTGTTCTTTCAGACGGATGTTATTTTAGACTATACCAAATTAAAGGTACTGATAGGGAACAGTATTAGGGTCACTACTTATCAAACGCATTTAAACTATTTATGAAATGTGTGATAGGCAATACAAATATCTTCCAAGCCGCACTTGCTTATTTAAATTTTTTTATTCTTTTATTACTTCGCATGTAATGCACAACGAGTCGCTACGTACTGTGCCGTCATTTTCAAGTGCTCCGCAATAAGGAAAATTTTATAAAATTTCAAATTTAAGAGAAAAATAAAAATAAGATACATTACAATCTCGGAAATGATCAGAAGAAAATTATAAAATATAATTCTTTAGGTAGCATTGTGGCCAGCAGTTGTTTTAGGTACCAAGTAGTCAGTGTCTTTCGAATAGTCAGTCCTATTCAACCTACTAGTCACATTGATCCATCTAGGAAAATAGTCAAGCAGCTTTCGTTAATTTGACAGTGCTTCTGTATAAATTAACGAAAGCTACTAAGGAAATAGTCTATCAGCAATTGTCAATTTGACAGTACTTCTGTGTAAATTGACGGAAGCTACTTGACTGTTTTCCTAGATTGGAACAATGTGACTACGAGGTTGAATAGGAATGACTATTCTAAAGCACTGATTACTTTACAACTTTCTTCTAAATAACTGTTGGCCACAATGATACCTACAGAATTATTTTTTATAACTTTCTTCTGATCATTTCCTAGATTGTAATGTATCTTATTTTTATTTTTCTCTTAAATTTTATATTTTTGTCATTGTACTTTTATAAAATTTTCAGTATTCTGGAGCACTTGATTATGACGGCATAGTACGACGAAACTAGTT
Source organism: Locusta migratoria (assembly GCA_026315105.1). Taxonomy (NCBI): domain Eukaryota; kingdom Metazoa; phylum Arthropoda; class Insecta; order Orthoptera; family Acrididae; genus Locusta; species Locusta migratoria. Next base: position 279,696,120 of record CM048744.1, read on the forward strand.
ATGCATTACATATATAGTATTAAAAGAGTAATAATAATTTCACTTAGCAGCTGTGGTTTGGAATACATTTGTAATCCCTATCACATAATTTATTCCAACTGCAATCCTGATTGACTTTACAACAGATTATAGTAATTTCTGAAATAAATTATGAAAAAAAAACGTCCGCGTTACTGAGTATAGATCATAGTTATTTCAATCATATATGCCCACCAATTAATAGTATGCATTGCAAATATCAGTCTGGAAATAATCCCCTTCAATATAAATGGATATATCCATTATTTGTACTCAAGCCTTCACGAGTATTTTAGGGATGTAAATCGCATCTTCGGGTGGTAATTAAATTTACAATGATCCCACCAGTTATATTGAGACTCCCATAAAATGTGTTTAGAATCCATGTGGATGAGGAATGTGGAGCTTCCAACTGGCTAATAAGCTCCATAACCGCACCCACAACGATTCTTATTTAATCCGTACCTTAATATGACTGTACATGTAATAAGCAACTTAAGAGGGCAATTACATCCCGAAACCGTTCTCAACTGATTGGGTACAAATGAAAGTTCTAGCTATTTATGACTGGACTGGATTTATCTCACATCTAAAATGGAAGGAGAAGTAGTGGATGTGCAAAATATCGAAGATCTTATGTAATAACAAGACACCATCAGACTAGATATGGTGATCCTATTAGATAACGCAGGGTTACATAAAATGTTGCAGTCACAGAAGCTTTACACCCTATGTTTCCATGTTGTCTGCGGACAAATTTTAGCGAGGTTTCCCATTTATTGTCACGGTTAATCCTATTATTTTTTGGAAATCGAGTCCACTGACCACATGGGAACATACATGTAAAACGATTCTGTGATTCAATCGTCATATGTAATCTTGCGTCACCAGAAGATCTCATCATATCTAGTATGATAGTGCCTTGACCTTACATATGACGGTCACACTTGATATTTCTGTTTAATACTTGTTCCCATAACATGACTTACTAGATACTAGGCATATACAATTGGAAGGCAATGGCAGTGTTGAGTACTGATGTGATACAAGGTGATCAATACCTGCCAGAGGTTGAAAGTGGTCTCACTGTGGGTCTACATTTGGCCATATGGTTCAACCGTTCAGCATCCACATTATTCGGGGTTTTGGATGTGTCAGTTGAGCAATGTTGAACTTCCTGACAGCAAGCTTGTTCTTCGAAAAGATACCGGTCATCCAAGTCTGACCACGAGAAGGCAGGACCCCCTTATAATGCCATAAGCACCTTAAAACCCGTTATCACATGACCTGCCATCTCTAAGAAATAATGAACTCTTTGCAAGGTTTTCTGGCTCCCCACACCAATAGTTAGAAGTTAGCTTGTGCGACGTTACCGGCTCATGCCCAGGCTGCCGCTAACACCACATCAAAACGGTTGAAGTGGTGACGTGTACGGAAAGCAAGGTCATGAATGCCGATGAAAAACGTCGCACTGTGTTCAGCGAAGAATCTTAGATCTTCACTAATAAAGGAGACCACTGACAATGGATATGATATTGTTGTTCCAACGTTTCAGAAAGGCACAGTTGAATTACTCGTGAAACCATGGCCTGGAGAGCTATTGGGTATATCATGTTACGGTTGATAGTGACTGAGGAAAGTCTGAAGATATAACCATATGTCATGAACACTCTGCGTTTTCATATGTCACCTCATGCCAAACAGTATCATTACGGCTTTATGAACTGTCTGTGTGATGCGCCTGTGGCTAGAAAGATCCTTAGACCATGTAGCGATAGAATATATGTGAGCCCAAGTAGCACAATTGCTTGTGTTGCTGTTAAGTTTCTAAATACTTATATTTTTACTTACTGCTATCTCACTCATAGTACAATTTTTTCCATCACAGTGTGGTTGCTGTCATTTAATTGTACTTTTTAAGGTGAAACTGTTGATTAATTAGTTTAAACTGTAGTGCTAAGAAGTCATCGCCCTCAATTTCCACTATTGCAGATTAATTTGATTTATTTGCAATTAGAAATTCTCATAAAGTTGCAGATACTATCAAAATACATGGTACGAGTACACGTGTGATTTCTTCTTGAAATTTTAGGAATCATTTAGCATCAGGTTATTCAGTATTTCCTGTAATATAGATTCCATCTGTAGTTGACAGTCTCCCATATAGCGTGTACCTATTTTGGGTATAGCGGATTTCTCTCCTGATATGGAGTGTACCTGGGCAATATTATACCCGTGGTTGCCCAAAATCCACTAAAGTCTGTCTGGTACCCAGCGGTTAGGGGTCATCGTCTCGTGGCCTAGATGGCATAGCTGTAGCAACCTTCTTGATCACGACAATCAAGTCAAATTCCACGTGATTTTTCCTCGTAAGGACTACTACGAAATTAACTTTGAACTTGAAAGCCAAACATGATGGTAACACAAGACATGAATCCACTATAGCGGGCACCATACGTAGTGCTGGCTCTACATGGCCATCGGATTCCGAGGGACCTGCAGCAACATGTTACGCCTAATATTGAGAACCAGCAGACGTCAAACTTATTATGCCCCGTAGAAACATTTTCGGTAAACTTAATACTAACTCTCTCTTCAAACTGCTAAGGTTAAACAACTGACGCACACGCACTCACAAATGATTATAAGGAGAAGTAAGTGGATCACTCCTGGAATAACTTGGAAGAGATGACAAACAAAACTGTCAAACAGCATGCAATAAACCTATTAAGTGACTTTGACGCACAATTAGGCAAAAAGGAAAAATACCGGAAAATCACAGGAATCTATATAGCTCACAAGAGAACTAAAAGGGTTGGGCAAAGATTGATAAGCTTTTGCGAAAATTTCGACCTCGTAATTATCTCAACACAATTCGAGAAACCCAAAAACTAACCATCTGGTTGGAAGACAGCCAACACAATGCTGGGTGAATTCCAGATAGACCTTGTGGCCATCTCCAATAGTAAGACGGCATAAATTCTACAAAGACCAGGTTACAAACCGATGGATAAAGGGCAAAACAAAACGCTGAGACAAGACCACGAATACATTTGACTCAACTTGGGAAATATCTTACAGGGAATTAGTCAAACAAACACCAAACCCCGGATAGTACTTTTGTATGTCTTCAATTCGACAATGAGATTGTATCAACCCTCGAGAAGGAGGAAACACAGGTGGTATACTATGTACCCAAGCAACAGATTAAAGGGAAAATGCCATGAAAAACTTCAATAGTAACAAAACATTAGAAAAATGGCAACAATTACTCGAAACCCGAAAACTAACGTTGAAAACAATCCAGAGAAATAATTTAAAAAAAGATAAATAAAAAAAGAAATATGACAAACGGCGACTGGATGACACGGAAGAAGTCTTTAAGAAGATCAACAACAGGGATGTCTATAAGAATTTTATAGGACACCTTGCCGGATACAAGCATCTCAATCTTTGCTTCAGGAAACAAGATGGCTCACCAGAAACTACCAAGGATAATATCTGCCAAATCCTCGCTGACTACATCAACGAACTTCTTCAATGCGAAAGACCCACAAAGGACATTTACTACCAAACGTCTACGCCAAATACCGTCGCTAACTCACCAGCCTTCTAGGAAATAGAAGGAACTATTAAGACACTGAAAAATAAAAGAACCCCAAGAGAAGATGGAATTATTAAGACCTCTGGAAATTAAATGATGAAAGACTAACGGGGAAAATACACAGAATGACAGCAGGCATTTTGGAAACAGAAAAGATACGTTCACAAAAAGAGGCACAAAACAGAACCAAATAATTGCAGGGTTAGCTGACTCGTGCGGTCACATGTAAGACCCTCTAAAACTAATTAATGGACTAGAAGAACAAGCTGAGCCACAAATAGGATAATATCACGCTAGTTTTCGCAAGGGACGATACTGCAGAGAACAGATCTGGAATTTCAGAATGATTCTCCAAATGAGAAACATCAGATAAATACAGTGATCACTAATAAAGACCTTAAGAAGGCCTACTGCTTTATAGACAGAGAAGTGCTAGACACCACTCTAGAAGAATTGAGCTTCAGCAGAAAGACAAGAGCAACCATTCGGCAAACGTTAGGTGACGCAGATATCTCTGAACCATTTGAAATCCAGTCTGGAGTGCGACAGAGCAACGGACTTTCGCCATTACTCTTTAATATCATTCTCGAAAAAAATGTCATAACAGACAACACAAATCAAAGGAATCCATATCGGAATTAGAAAATATTATAGATTTCATGTGAATTGTTTAGTATTTGTTGATGACCTTGTAAGTCTCAATATTAAGAGAAAAGAGACCGCTAATTCCACAGGAAAATTACAGGAAATTGCGATTATGCGACGAGAAAACTCAGTACAGAGAAAGAGTGCCAAAAGACCAATTGGCTATTGTGAGAATATCAAACAAGTAACACATTTTAACTATCTTGGAGAAATCACCCACCCATCAGGTGAGGGATAAACCTAAAGACCAATGAGGAAAGGAAGACTACATACATCGTAAGTCAGTGGAGACTATTACAACAAAAATTCCATTTCCATTTATGCAAAATTGAGACACTACAACAATGTAGTTTCTGAGGCACTATATGCAGTAAATATACAAATCCATGGGGAAAATAAATTGAAAGTTATTTAGAAACATGATATGAAAATACTCATAAAATTTTTGCTCCGGAAGATGAAAAAAACGTTTGGAAGAAGAGTCACACATCATAAATATACAAGTACACTGAAATGATTACGGATACAATAAGGAAATGAAGAATGCACTTCTACAGCCATATCCACAGGACGAATGAAAACGGAATTTCACAGCGGATTCTTAAAGTCATCAACTGAGGCAGGAGAAAATCAAATTGGATAAAATAAATTGAAGATAACCGCAGATAAGCTCAAATAACAATAAATGAGACAGAAAATAGAAAACAATTGAGAAATATTATCAACAAACACACATTTGACACCACAACATAGAAGATATCGGGATGATAATAGGCAGAGGAGTGTAAGAAATAACACAGTGCGCATGAAGATAATTTGGGAACACAGAAAATATAAACAACATCACAAAGCAATTAAAATTCAAACGTTCTCTTTAAACGGGAATAATCTAAGGTTATATATATTATGAATTGGAAATTTTATGTTTGTGCATCTTTTCCACGCTTATACGGCTGGAAGGATTTGGATGAAATTGTGAAATTGTGGTGGAGGTTGATTATATCCTCGATTAAATCACAGGCCCTTTCTTACGCCATCTTGTGTTACAAAATGCATCTTTAACGTTTCACCAATAACCAGGAAAGCTGACACATGTTAGCATGATTTCTTTGAGAAGGCCCTCGTATGGTGCACGGCTCAGGGCATCTAGCAACGGAATTTTTCATTGATAGGCGGTGGAGCTGGACAAGATGAAAAGTTGTTGAATAAAGAGAGGAGGTGGAGGGGGAGATGGACTGTGAGTCGGGAGGAGATGGTCTGAAAGAGAGAGAAATGTGTAGATGTGCATGCATAGGCGAGACGATGAGACTGACAGGGACGTCGGTGTTGATGGGAATGAGAGAGGAGTACCTCAACAGAGAGACTAGCAAGAGTAGTTGAATGGAGACATGAGTAACAGAAAACCGGCCGAGACAGAGGAGAGGATCAGGCGAGAAGATGGTCTATTGAAGAAAAATCGTAATGCAGCGTGTATTGTAAATTACACAGCGATTATTTAAATCACAAGGAACAAAGTAAGACGCTGAGGACGATATAAAGAGTGCCGCGGTGGCGAAGAAGGGAACCTGGAAATGGCCAATGAGTGGAAGCAGGATGCGATGGACTAATAGAAGATTCGAATAAACAAACAAATAATTGGGTAGTTCATTGTTTCTTCAAGTTTTAATGAACATACAAACAAACCAGATGCATGAAAAACTTAATTACAGAGAACTGACATAATATGCGAATCTGTTAATGCACTTGAGGTATCTTTTTGGCTAATATTAAGATAAATATTTCACAAACTGAAACATATTCTGAATATATTATAATACATAACTATATTACAACAGAGTACATAACAAAACTATACAGTTCTCATATACTTAGCTGAGTAGCTACGAACTTTTACTAATTCAGCATATGGTATCTTTGTTACGCTTAGCTGCTATTAGCAGTAATAATTGTTTTGATTCATTTCAAAGTAGCTCAAATTACCATTGGCACGCAGGTCACAGGATTATTGCACGACTTTTCTTAAAGAAGGCTGTATGACTCATTCTGAACCGGAAAGAGGAATAAAGAATGCTGAAGAGCACTTGGGAGGGTGTTCATGGCATCGCTTTATTGTGATTTAGGTGTTAGTGGCCATAGCAAACAGCCAATGAAATGTAGCCACGAACTACAAACATGTTCAGATTTATCGGAATAGATCAAGACACTAGGCATATTCTAAAAAAAATTATATATACTGTAAAGAATACTGAAAGACACTGTCAACATTTCCTGTGTGAGTCCTTGTGCCTTAAGAGGGCTGTACTCTGATATTAGTCTTCCTGGGCCATTAGAATTCTGTGCTAGGAATCGTACTTGGAATCCTGCCCATTTCAGGTATGGACAAGCGTCCGTTCGCAACACACTGGTTTCATTCTGTAAGAATTTCTCTCCAACATTCCGGACTCCACAGTACTTCTTCATATGTTGTGGGACCAACAATCCAACTATAAAGGATTTGGCGGATTATTCACAAACTGAATATTTCCCTCGGTAGGAGCAGTATCAATGATGTGTATCTCAATCCCATAAAATTGATATATGGCCCTTTAATCATTATACATTAATATATCAAATCTGAAACCTTAAATACTATGATTGCAAATCATCCCTAGTTCTTGTATTTATCTACGTCACCCATTTCCAAAACACATCACTTTCGTTCACTCCGAGACGCCTGGAAATTTCCCTTGATGAGAGTCCCTTACGAACCTAATTAGAACGCGGATACTTTCAAACTTCGTGATTGACCTTCTTGGAGTGGCAGAACTGCAGTCAACACAAGCACTGCACTTCTTCCTTGTGTTACTACTGCAACTAATCAGCCATCATACTCACTCCGTCGCATTGCACTGTTAATTCGTGGTTGTTTATATCCTTATACCGTTTGCATGACTTCTGTGGAGAATGTAACGAACCGTGCTCTTGACAGAATATACACATTCAACGAAGTTAATTCAACACTTCTTTTGATGTGTGTAATTTTTCCTTATATGTGTATATTAGCTTAGAGTCTTTAATGATGGTTACATCCTGATCTTCTCTTTCTTTTGTTTGCCAACATTTCGTTGACATCCTGCTGGGTAACTACATGTGTAATTATTTCACAATGAAGTTCTCATTCATTCAGTATATTTTTTTAAGCCAGACAACTTTGGATGTACGGTAACTTTTTCATATCTGGTAAATTTCGATATAGGCTCTTTTACTTCTAACAATGGAAATTTTGAATTTATTTATTTTATTTAAATTAACATCGTTTTAGAAAAGTAGATATATTATGGACGTATACTTACCTGATTATGTACTTGCGGTGATGCATTTCTTGTTATAGAAGTTATAAGTTAAGGCATACTCAGCTTATTGCACTCTAATGTGAACTTTCTTTTGCGTTGTGTTAATGAGGTCCTGAAGTATACTGAACCTCAAAAGTCTTTTCCACATACATTTCAGTGCCTTTTAATCGTTGGTCCTTAATCTTAAGTGGAATATGCTATAACCCACATATATCTGTCGAGAGATATCTACCAAACCGAGACTAGGTAAAATCACAGAATTGTGCAGTCCTCTTTTCCATCTTCCAACAATACTACGCTGCCTGGTGATGACCATGCAGTATGAGTCGCCATGTCACGGTTGACGGCGTCGCTCCGCGGAAGTTCTCGGGTTTGGTGTGTGTGTTGTCTTCTTATAATTATTATAAGTAATGTGTAAGTCTTGGAACCGGTCACCTTAGCAGTTTGATTCCTTTTTTACAAAACTTTCAACATTGATTTATGAACCAATTTTACATTTCCTGACAAACTCTGAGAATTTGTTAATCTTAGGAGCAGTAAATACGTGGGCTCTCTTATAATCACCATAACATGCAATCAATAGCACCTACTGGGATTCTCTGTACCCAGCCGTGGTACTGTGGGAAGATAGGCGTTGAAGGTAAAAAATGATTTTATAAAAACACCAAAATTGTAGAAGTAACATGCTTGGATGTAAAATTATGGAAGTACCTTTTACTAACATATTAATATATTTAGTTTCAGTTCTTCTCCGATAAAAATATAGGATACGATTTTCCGGACATCGCAAACTAAGTATACTGAAAATTGTAGAGAAAGTTGCACACTTGTTTTAATGTCTTACATATGACGTGTTTCGGGTGTGTTAAATCCTATAATCAGCTTTATAACTAAATCAACAGCCGCGCGGACGACGCATGTCTCCAACAGGAGGTGTTAGACTCTATTTATGGACCGAAACAGGTCGTACGTAAGAAAATAAAACAAGTGTGTTACTGAAGCGTATTCCTCCTCCTATATATCAAAATGTAAATCACAATACCATTCCTTGGAGGTAGTGTTATCATCTAATTTAGAAAGATACTCATTGCACATGTGAGCCAGTAGTTCGATGTGAAAATCATATCTAAGACAAAAGCAAATAGTTATGATGATACAAACCTATGATTTATAAGAAAGTCTTATAGTTCACAGACTAATGTCTGGATATGACAAACTCATCCAGTACCGGCAGATTATAGTCAATGCAGACACGTGAGTACACCTTTTGTGCAATCTCTCTTTTCAAACTCAAAATTTGAACCATATACCAGGTCTATGATGTTAGTGTTTCAATACTTTCTCTCCATACCTATCAGCCGCGCGGAATACTTGGGTGGTCTAAGGCGTCATGGTACGGTATGGGTGGCCTTTCCCGCCGGAGGTTCGAGTCCTTCCTCGGGCAGGTGTGTGTGTGTGTGTGTGTGTGTGTGTGTGTGTGTGTGTGTGTGTGTGTGTGTGTGTGTGTTCTTCTAAGTGTAAGTTAGTTTAAATAGTTTGTTAGTCTAGGGACTGTTGATAATAGCAGCTCGATTGAATAGGTTTATATTTAACATACCTTTCATACATACCTTGTCATCATACTTGTAGAAGTTGTTGCATACCAAGGATCTCGGAGAATGGTATTGTTAGCGAGGTCTGGATGCGTTGAGGGAATCTCCATATTTAAAATTCCTATACAAATATTAACAAAGTGTCTTATATTGTTTGTAAATGTTAGATAACGGATGTTGAGTTTGGCAGAAACGTATTATTCTTATGATTTACCAATCAATATTTGACAATTCCTCGCCCTAACTTTTTCTTAGACCTATTGCTTCATTGTTTGTATCTTAATTTGAAGAGTGTGATCTGATAAACGGAGATAAATGCTGAATAATATTATATTATAGCGTTGTGGTCTGCAGTCAGAAGAATGATTTGATGCAGATCTCCAAGCTAGTACATTCTGCGTAAGTTTTTTAGTTGATTATCTTTTTGAATCGATTTTCGTAACATTACCTATACAGTCATATGTTGTACGTTCCGGACGAAATCTTAATGAAGTCGTTACATGTAGTTACTGGTGTAAGATATCAAAATAGAATCTCAAGAGCTACTGCTTCGTAGTATCTTAGATGCTTTCAAAATATATTTCAGTTATTTGGAAATTAGCAAATTTCTTACACCATTGTCATGCAAGTTCAGAGAGGAGCTCATAACATTGAAAAATATTAATAACTTACAGTCTTGTTGCAAAGTAGAAGTCACTTACGTGAATAAATACTAAACAATAATTACATGTCAACAAGTTCAAATCACAAATAGGACTTTTATTTTGACCAACCTGTATATTTTCAAATGTACTTTTAATTGCATGATTTAATAATTATTTTGAAACGTTTTGTGAAAGTACTTAATTCTTGAGATACAGTAATGATGAGTCGTTTTGGGTGGAAGAAGTAATTACAGTTCTCATTGCATACTTGAATTTATTAAGTGTATTTATTCATAAGTAAATCAAATACAAACAAATAATAAAAGGCAGGAAAATATAATAAATACCTACTTATTCAACAGTCATAGCGCAATATGGTCTCAAGAATGATGAAAACTGGTGCACTGAAAATTGCTTAATTAAATCATTTGATAATAAAATGGTATATGTACACTAATGGCCATTAAAATTGCTAAACCAATAATAAATTCAGTTGATAAACGGGCATTCCTTGCAGAAATATATTATACTATAACTGACGTGTGATTACATTTTCACGCAATTTGGGTGCATAGATCCTGAGAAATCAGTACCCCAGAACAACCACCTCTGGCCGTTAATAACGGCTCTGATACGCCTGAGCATTGAGTCAAACAGAGCTTGGATGGCGTGTATAGGTACAGAAGCTCATGCAGCTTCCACACGATATCACAGTACATCAAGAGTAATGACTAGCGTATTGTGACAAGCAAGTTGCTCGGCCACCATAGACCAGACATTTTCAATTGGTGAGAGATCTGGAGAATGTCTTGGCCAGGGAGCAGTGAAACATTTTCCGTATCCAGAAAGGCCCGTACAGGATCTGCAACATGCGGTCGTGCATTATCCTGCTGAAATGTAGGGTTTCGCAGGGATCGAATGGAGGGTAGATCCACGGGTCGTAACACATCTGAAATGTTACGCCCATTGTTCAAAGTGCCGTCGATGTGAACAAGAGGTGACCGAGACGTGTAACCAATGGCACCCCATAGTCATGCCGGGTGATACGTCAGTATGGCGACGACGAACACGCTTCCGATGTGCGTTCAATGCGATGTCGCCAAACACGGATGTGACCATCATGATACTGTAAACAGAAATTGGATTCATCCAAAAAAAATGTCGTTTTGCCATTCGTGCACCCAGGTTTGTCGTTGCGTACTCCACTGCAGGCGCTCCTGTCTGTGCTGCAGCGTCAATGGTAACTGCAGCCATGGTCTCCGAGCTGATAGTCCATGCAGCTGTAAACGTCGTCGAACTCTTCGTGCAGATTGTTGTTGTCTTGCAAACGTTCCCATTTGTTGACTCAGGGATTGAGACGTGGCTGCACGATCCGTTGCAGCCATGCAGCTAAGATGCATATCATCTCGATTGCTAGTGATACGAGGCCGTTGGGGTCCAGCACGGCGTTCCGTATTGCCGTCCTGAACCCACCGATCCCATATTCTGCTAAGAGTCATTGGATCGCGACCAACGCGAGCAGCAATGTCGCAGTACGATAAACCGGAATCGCAATAGGCTACAATACGACCTTTATCAAAGTCGGAAACGTGATGGTACGCATTTCTTCTCCTTACAGGAGGCATCACAACAACATTTCACCAGGCAACGCCGATCGACTGCTGTTTGTGTATGAGAAATCGGTTGGAAACTTTCCTCATCTCAACACGTTGTAGGTATTGCCAACGGCGACAACCTTGTGTGAGTGCTCTGAAAAGCTAGTCATTTGCAGATCACAGCATCTTCTTCCTGTCGGTTAAATTTCGCGTCTGTAGCACGTCATCTTATTGGTATAGCAATTTTAATGGCTAGGAGTGTATTACTGAAGTTATCAGCAAATACAACTCTAATTCTAATTTCCATTCACACTGCACATAGTGCTCCTGTTTTTATTTATTTATTTTTTTATGCACTTACTGTTTCGGTAGTATGCAATCAAGTTATAACTACCTTCCAGTAGATTAATGTGTAGGCCTTTTAACTGAGTCGTCCGCCATAGATGTACGGTTCTCATAATTACGTCGAGTCATACCATTGTACGATAAACAGCTGGATTTAATGTCATCTTGAACGAATATATTTACGAATACCACTCCCTTAACTTCGGACAATATTTGGGTACCTACCATATTTCTGGAAAATTTAATAGGGCTTGATATCGTCCGTCTTAAATATTACGTTTCCAAATGACTTCACCTCTATACTCTGAAATCGTGGGACTGATGACAACAAATACACAGGTTTCTTATCGGACTAATAAAGTACAATTAGTAAGTGCCGGGTTTTGACTATGTATCATACAGTTCCTAGTCCTTGAGCCTTTCCGTCAAGCGAGACGTCACAATTTAACAGTACTTTTGCTTTGTGACTGTAAAAAATAAGACAATAAATTAAAGAAAAAATCATTTCTTGGGCCCAAATTTTGGGTGTCCTCGGTTTTAGAGTACCTTGTCTTATGTTTTTGACTAGAGACCCTCTTCCGTTTTATTAGGTCGTAAAAAGTGTACTTTAGGTACCTAAAATATGCTGATGTAGTACCTCATTAGAGGTACACAAAAACTGAAATTGACCGCAAAAGTGTTTATAGAAAAATAACAATATGAAATACTCAGTGGTGACATAAGAGTGTGTAATTATTAATTAACCCTTACAGTCGCACATTATGAAATTAGCTTTGAAAAAATTACAATTCAGTGTTTTATGTATTAATACAGTGCAGTATACATCAAACTATGTGTTTTAAAATTTATCGCCGAACTACTGATTTTTTGTGTATGTATATCATGCACAACACAGACGTTTGTATCGAGGTATTTTATTACTTGGACGTTATTTTGTTGTTAGATATCACAGCCAGATCAATAATGCTAGCATAGTATTCGCCACACTACGAAAGACAAGACAAGGCAATTCACTGCTGGAATAAAATAAAAAGAACCACACGCTCACACTCTCAACCACGTACAGACGACAATGCAACATAATCTCGAATATGTACAGATTAATGCCTCCGAAGTGGCTATATGCCGTACCAAGTGGCAAAATGTCGTACTAGAAGTATGTTGTTCATCAAGAAAACTGCAACTTTAAGGATTTATGCACAAAATACGGTATAAATCAAATTTTAATTGAGGAACAACACTGGAAATGGAAGGGTTAAAAAGCGCAAACCACAACACATGAATCGTCATAATACTTTAATGTTCCAATTCCCAGTAAAATTATTTGCATTCCGAGATAAAAATACAGTACAACGATAATGTAGTCACAAGTTAAAGAACGTGTAAGATGTAATTTGAAACACCGGATAGCACACTTACTGGAAGCATACATACCGTTATTGACTTCACAATAAATAACGAGGTTTTATGTTTTATCAGCAAAAATTATTGTTCTTCTCCGATATTATTGATTTTTGTGCTTCAAAAGAACGTTCTACTTAAAGGAAACGGTTGGAAATAAAATTTGCAATTGGGTGAACTGTATTTTGCGGTACGTATGAATTCTGCTTCGTAAAAGTTCTTCAGGTCGGTGTTGTTCTGCAAAATCTCTTGCATATTTGTTAGCACTTTTTCTTCCGCATCTCCTGGTTCCAGAATAATTTTGTTTAACTTCTTCAATAAGGAAATATTCTCCTAGGTGTGTATCCTGCACGTTATCATTCGGAAATAATTCCAGTCGTAAATTACAAACATATTGCACTTATGGCAACTGCGCTTCACATGTATGGTATTATTTATTTCATCAACTAGTCTCATAGCGCTATGGGTACTTCTCCATGATATACCTGTATACAAATTATTATGATTTACATCTCATTAAATTAACTTACTATGCCTGTTTTCATTCACTGCTTTCGTATCAGATCAAATTCTGGGGCAATTCAACATAGAGTAATAAAGTATTCATTGCACAAAAGCATGTAATCCAAATAATTACTGGAGCCCATCCAAGATCATCCTGCAGACGTTTAATTAAGAATCTAGTGTTCTTCAGAGTAGCTTCACAATGTATGTATTCACTAGTGAAATTTGTTATTAAAAGTCGGACCCAATTCAATGTGCGTAAATACGACACTAGGAGAAAGAGTGATTTTCACTACTCAAGGTTCAATCTAATTTTGGCACAGGAGAGGGTGAAGTCTGCTGCCACAAAATTCTTCGGTCACTCACCAAGTAGAATCAAAAGCCTGACAGATAACCAACTAGTATTTAAGAAGAAAATAAAAGACATTTTGAATGACAATTCCTTCTACACATTAGATGAATTTGTAAATAAAAGTTTCACTAAAAATAAATAAAAAAAATTAAAAAAAAAAAAGAATCCGTAAAATATGGATTGTAAGGTGTAGACACATTTTATTAAATTGACGCGTTCCACATCACTGTGAAATGTCGTGGTTATGATCTATCTAATGTACTCGTATTTGTATACAGGCAAGTCCTGAAGATGTGGCTATAGTGTCGCGAAGCTAGATGGTGAATAAAAAAAATTACAGCTGAAAAAAAACTCCTTTGATATGGCACATGCTATAAATGTTTGGCTGGTTGTAGTGTAAACGAAGTCCTGCAGAGGTGAGGGACCTTTCGGTCATTTAGTGCCGACCTTACAGCGACGGAATCTTCTGGTAGACTTAAACATGATGCATCATATCAAACACATTTATTCCTTGTACTGTAGGTAGTTAATTTCCCCAATTCAAAACTGAAATCAAAATTATAAGTGAACAATTGATTCCTGGTATCTCTCGGTATGATTAAAAAAAAATTCACAAAATAACCTCCTTCACAAATGCCCTGCTGTCGAAAGATGTGAGAATAATTTAGTATTTCGAAAACGGTAGAAAAAGTAAGAAGTACAGTAAGATAATTACTGATTACATGTACAGGGTGGTCCATTGATAGTGATCGGGCCAAATATCTCACGAAAAAAGCATCAAACGAAAAAACTATAAAGAACAAAACTTTTATAGCTTGAATGGGGAAAACAGATGACGCTATGGTTGGCCAGGTAGATAGCGCTGCCATAGGTCAAACGGGTATCAACTGCGTTTTTTATAATAGTCACCCCCATTTCTATTTCATATTCGTCTAGTACGTAAATAAATATGAATGTTTTATTTGAAACACTTTTTTCGCTTTGTGATAGATGGCGCTGTAATATTCACAGACATATTGCTCACAATTTTAGACGAACAGTAGGTTTCAGGTAAGTTTCTTAAATTAAAACACAGAACATTTCAACTTTATTTCGGTTGTTCCAATGTGATACATGTAATTTTGTGAAAATATCATACATTATTAGAGCTCTTGCTGTTAATGCGTGATTGTATGTAATTACCTCATGACTTCAATAAATACTCCAAATAATGTCCTTCAATGCATTCGGCAATACGCGTAACGAAATTCCTCTCAACAGCGAGTAGTTCGCCTTCAGTAATGTTCTCACATGCATTGACAATATGATTTATGGTGGAATGTGAAACATATTGCAAGTCTATGTTGCTTGCGATACAGATAATTCTTAAATAATATTGTTAGTGGAAGAATAATATCATTCTATAATGTCATTATCTGTCCGATCAATCGGACAAAATGCCTCATGAAGATGCCGTCGTAATCAAAGTTCTATTTTTCTCCATTTATGTAGTCGGACGAATTTCGTAATGTGATATGTAAGACACGGTGTGTCAGAGTAGTGATTTGGCTAGTAATTGCTCAGTTAAGTTAATAAAGTAAATAAATATAGATGTAAAGTGGTATCTAAATAAGTCTGCACAGTAGATGCGAAACAACTTGGTTCGTTCCTCTAGCAGATAGTCATAGAACAGTATAATTGTATTGAATTATTGCAAGCGACTGTAAACAGATGTAGATAATTTCCGTCTTCTGAGTACGTCGTAGGATAATGAAATATTGTTGAAGATCAATTTTAGCTCGCTTTGTTAGTTCACGAAATGTGGAGCATCACTAAAGCGAAATACTCGTCCCTCCATTCGGACTGACGTTGTTTACATTTCCGTACTGTCACTTTTATAACAAATAACCGTCTTACGGAATCTCAGACCAGTTTTATGGCCAACATATCTTTCAAGTTCCTCAGAGTCATTAAATAAATATGTCACTTTGATAATGTCGTAAGGGAACGTAATAGAGCCATTTTCCTACAAAATATATGAAAATAACCATGTAGAAAACGTCGAATACACCGTGTAGTTGTTTTTGAGGTATGCTATTGAGCCCTCGAAAATCAAACGCAAAAAAAAAAAAAAAAAAAAAAAAAAAAAAAAAAAAAAAAAAAAAAAAAAAAAAACAGCTGTGATGTGCAGAAAAGCCAGAAAAGCATCGACTCCTGGTTACTATTACGGGCAGAATAAATGCGGATAGATGTAAGAGGGTATCGATTAGAGGTCCAAATGTTCAAATGTTTGTAAGCTCCTTTGATCATCAGTCCCTAGGCTTACAAACTATGCTAAGGACAACTAATTACATCCAAGTCAAAAGGAGGCCGAGGAGCGGTGCGCTCTGCAGCTAGACACGTTGGAAAGCTCGGCCACTTAACCGCGGCTTAGAGGTCTATTACAGTGTTAGTGACAAACCCCAGGATATTGAATCTATGGTAACATATTAGGAGGCAACCATCGAGAGCAAAGAGCAGCGACCGCAATGAACCAGCTATGAGAAAAGCCGGTTCTCGGCAGAGGCTCGGTTAAAGTACTACATTTAAAAATGGTACTCATTAATGGAATAAGTGACATGAAACTTAATTTACAGCTCTAGTTGTTGGGATCGTCACTTGGTAGGATTCAGAGAAAGCATTGGTAATTCGAATCTCAGTACTTTTTTTAATTAATCACTATTATTATTAATTTCTCCTTTCTGTGTGAGATTCGCTAGGAAGCGTGTGAGCATAACGAATATCAAGAAATTCTAGCAACTCAGATGTTGCAGAATTTAAAAGGAAAAGGAGGCCAGAAGAACACTGCGCTAAATACGCTAAAATTGCGGCAGCGGTATAGACGTATTATCTCCGTTCTATAGTGTAGTTGTGAAAACTGTTAGTAATAACAAGTACATTAGCATTTGAAATGAATCACTGGCATTAAGTGAAAGATTTTATTCCGTTAGAATTACGAATGGAGAAGGCTGCTAATTGACAAAATGCAGCGGTCGGCATATAAACTGAGAAAAGTAAAATAAAATAAAATAAAACAAAAACTACACAGCAAACTGAACCTGAAAGATTGAATATTGTCCGATGTGAGAGTCAATTGTAGATATACTAGTCATGGACGAAGCCAGAAATGGTAGTCGCAATGGTAGGTGCAAAATATTGTCAGGTCATTTTCTCTTAAAATAAAATATTTCATTCTTCATTAAGGACATTATTATGCACGTAACATAATGTTACAGTCATTAATCTCTTAAAACCTAAGTAATGTTTGAAGGAAAGTTACGGCTATCGTTAAAGAATAGCAGAAACTTGTGCTATTTTTAATTTTTCCCATGTGGCATGTGGCAAAAGTTGGCAGCGCCAGTAGCCAAGTCTCATTGCTACCATGTAAACAGTCAATTACTACGTTACTTAATAAACATTCCGTGAAAAAATACGATGTTTTTATCTTAGTGATAAGCTAATTTAGAATCTAAAGATGAATGTTTGCGTAATGGGTAAAAATACCATAATAATGCAATTCAGCAACAACTGTCAACGATTTTCACAATGCCAATGCAAAGGTAAGCCAACGTTGACGTGATAAATAAGTTTGACCACCATACTCGCATTCATACTTACCAACATCAGTGGACAACTTTAACTGTTATATGACACACACACCCAGTTCTCTATTAAGACAATACTCCGGTAGAAAGATGGAGATAATAATAATAAAAATTCTAAATATATGATTCCAGCTCAAATCTATTTTGATGACAAAAATATTTGTGCCTATAGTCAGAAAATGTTCAAATTCCATTGTTTCTTTGTACTGGAATCCATTCTGAATAACTTACAGCTGAGTGATTAGTACCATTTCCTTCAGACGATGTTTCTTTTTGGATATTACTATTAACTTCAAATAAGAGTAATTATGAAGTCTCTTCTCAAAGTGATAAAACTCGTCGCAATATTACAATGTGCAAACATCACATTATGGTCATTCATTTCCGCTTGTAAACACTAATTTACTTCGTTATTCGTTCCATTTATTTTATATGAGAAAAGCCAAGACCGCTAAGAATACTTTTTTATTTAGATGATCGGTTTCGGCAAATTATGCTTCAACATCATATAGGAAATTTAGAAAAACTGTATTTTCTCGCCAACAAAATTATTTGCACATTGTTACACAAGTGAAATATTTTCCGCGTGTTCTTAGAATGCGTTGCGGTTATGTTATGTTAAAAAATGTTTCGACTTTATCAAAAGTGCAACCAGTAATCTAAATAAATAGTTATAAGCGATCTTGGATTTTTAATAAAGATAATAACTCATCCGAACAGACCGTACACCAAAATTTCAAACTTGTATTATTACCATGACTTACTTTATTTGGTGCGAGATTCTTGCTGCTTCAGTCTGAAGAGCTCCATAGAATCTGCTATAAGCCTCTCTGTGTTTGGATAACCACATTAAACTAGACCCACCTTTACGTGATGTCTGCAATCATGCTTTGGTCTCACACTTAGAAATGAATGATTCTGTGATAGTTCAGTATTTGTAAAATGAATCTGTCTATTTAGTCCAGTATGCTAATCAGCTCTTTTTTTCTTAATAATCCTAGTCATCTATTTAAACCTTTGATTTCTTTCCTGGCACCATAGACTGCAAACATCACCAACAATGGTTTTTGTGTTTGTCAGTTTCATTTCCCATATTATCCTGTTTTTCTTCTTCTTTTAGTATTAATTGGATATCCAGTATAATTTCCATATCATCACACATTCCCCTTCTCAAATATAAAATCGCTTCTGTTACCTATATTCAACTATACTCCAGTTTTTTACTTTTATTGGTGTAAAGGTTGAATGACAAAAAGAGGAGTCGATGATCCAAACAAACTGATTATAAGTTACTACATTACACTCACGTTCGTTAATGTTTCTTGCACAAATAAATTTCTAATGTGTTAAAATATTATTCTTACTGTTTAGTTGAACTTCCGATGTTTATTAATTTTTTTACCTTGTATACTAGCGACTTGTCTTGATTTTCTTTTACAATTGATGGTTTAGTGTCTCTTCTAAATGGCAGATTGCAATATTTTTACTATATGTTTCATTAAGTTCCATTTACAGATGAACAGATGCCATCTGAGCGTTCCACTTATCAGATGCTCTGTTCATCGTTGTTTCAAACGTAGGTCTAGGGAGAAAATGCTGTAACATATCAATCCTCCGCTGTAAGATTTAGGGCATTTCGCATCATATTCTACTACAAGTGCCCCACACCACTGTCACGTTTGTAGATATTTTGTGGAATATGTTTTTAATATTTCAGTCATTTATTCACAGTTGCCACTGTACAATTTTATCTTGTAAATAAGAATGAATAGAATATGTTTTCTGAAACATAAGTTTTATTAATTTTTTGCACCATGTTTCTTTCCAGTCACATTCAAAATGTTTTAGAAACATTAATGAAACTTATTCGCAATACTCAGGTGGCATTTATTCTTACCACCACAATTAATATTACTTAAAAAGTGATCCATAATATTTATAAATAGTAATAAATATCACGTGTGTAGCATTTCCACTACAACAAGAAAATTACATTTTGAATTTTCTTGAGAAGTACTTCTCATGATGCCGAACACTATTATAAACTAGTTGTGAAGCTTATCATTCGAAATTCAACTTCTCACTCACATCCGTAATGTGACGTACGTTTCCACCTATGCTATTTCTGCCGTACTTTTCTAACTTTGGCTCCTTTGTTCTGGCCTCTTATTAATGTCCAAGAAACAAAAATAAATAAATAAAAAAAGGTACCGTTTAAAAGAATGAAACGTTTTTCAATATTAATAGGAGAATTATCAAAAATTCACACAATTCATTTAACAGATATTTCATGTGCAACTTAAACACCTATAAGTTTGCAACTAATTTTATTATGTCTTGTACGTGGCAGGCATTAATAGACATATTCGTTATAAATTTTATTTTTGCATCCATACAGCTTGGTTGTTCAAAAAACATTAGTTTTATTTTGGCAACTTATTTATGAAGTCGTGTTTCCTACCTTTCTTTGTCCTATCCACACTGTTATTCAATCGGTAGGTTGAGCAAATGTTGAAGAAAAGCAGAGAGTCATAAACATTCAGAGAGATAAAATAAAAATCAGCTAATGAAATAATAATTGTCAGGGACTGTCCAGTGCAGTTAAGTGCAATAAGCAGTTTGGAAGGATGGGTACAAGATAAATATCAAGAAAAGTAAAATAATGGTAATATAATGATACTGGAGAAATAAGATTACAAAATTAGACACTGAAAGTAGAATATGACTTCTGTTATTTGATCTATCAAGTTTCTTACTTTGGCTAAAGTAGAGAGGGAACGTAGTATGTAGAATGGTAAATGCAAGAAAAGCATTTATAAACTACACTATTTTGCTGACATGAGATATAAACGGAAATTTTTTGAAGTATATGCTGGAGTGTACCCTTGGACAGAAGTAATGGTGTACAATAAGCAGATCAGTCAAGAACACACAAGGATTTGAAATGTGTGTGTCAGACTAATGCTGATGGTTAGTTAGATGTCTCATGTAACAAATTAAGAGGTATTGGACAGATCTCAAGATAAAAGACATTTGGGCCATATTGGACCACCATAAGGGATTCCTAAAGGATTCCTCCATTTAATATTAGAAGAAGGTGTGGTAGGCATAAATCTCAAAGGGAAACCTGGAACAAATGCAGTAAGCAGTTTCAAATTTGGTTCAGCACTTGTTCAGAAATTAACAGTCTAGTAAAGGGCAGTAGCATGTCGAACTGTATCAAATCAGCATTCGTAGTGACGATCACAGCAATATCATCGTATTGTTCACTAGTATTTATCATAACCTTTGTTTACAAACTCTTCAATCTTTCCCAGCAATTCCGACTTTATTTGCAACTTAGAAACACTCTCTACTACATAAATAATTTTAATACCTGATACCTTTTCCCATATAGCTTTACATACTTTTTTTCCATGTTCCTTTAAATAATCAAGACTAAAGTAATGGAGGTCTATCGTCAGCTACCCAGATTGCATTTGAAATTAATCTCGTTAGACATTCCACCTGATTTTAAACCATTACATGAAGGATTAATGTTACAAGCATAACTTTATTCAGTTTTAAAATTATGAAAGTTTTACTTTGCACGTAACGTTCTCTTATTCGTTTGTACAGTTACTACTGTGCGCCTCTTACAATAACCATCATATATCACGACACATCCATATTACAATGTAAGAAAGACTTATAAAGCACACTGCCAGAACTAGTTGCAAAGGACTTTCACCATGCATATAGGTTACTCAACGAATATAAGCTTCATGGAAGTTAAAAATTTTAAAATAAATACTTTCTGGTAGATAACGGCATCTTTCACATGATGTAGGTAAGAAAGGAAGGTAAATATAAACATTAGAAAGGACTTTGTTCATATGCAGAACATCGCGTCAGTCGTCACAATACAAGTTTAGAAACAGACATCCATCTACCCACATAAGGCAAGATATTGTCTCTAAGTTTACTCGCGCGGAAGGTGACCGGGATGTGTGTACAAGTTGATACGGAAATTTTTGATACGCTTCCGAGGTAGACCACCTAGTTATATCCCAAGGGATGTTTGTATCACATTATCATGGGATGAAAATTGTTCATTTAATTTTAATCATGTAGGCATAATATGGCCAGCAGTTGTTAAGGAAACTGAATGTTACATTTTTAAATTGATGTGTCTCCACTCATCAATTTAGTAAGACATGGTTGCAAAATACTAACACGAATTATTTACAGACGAATGATAAAAATGGGGGAATGCGACCTCGTTGAAGGATCGTTTAGATTTAAGAAAAATGAAGGAATACACGAGGCAATAATCACGACTGAAATCAAAAATGTTCAAATGTTTCTTAAGCTTAAGGGACTTAACTGCGAGGTCATCATTCCTAAACTTAAAAATTAATTATGAACTACCTTACACTAAAGACGACACTAACATACATGCCCGAGGCGGGATTCGAACCCCCGACAGTAGCTGCCGTGCAGACTGTGACTGGCGCCCCGCAGACCGCTCGGCCATTGCAACCTGTCAATTACGCCTGATCTTAGAAGCTAAAATCAAACCTAGGTGTTTAGAAGTTGTAGATTTGTAGAAGGCTTTTGGCAATTTTGACTCTTATAACTCTTTGAAATTCAGAATGTAACGTAATATAATATAGAGAACGAAAAGTTGTATACAATTTGTACAATAACCAGATAGTAGTTATACATTGGTTGGGAAGAACGTAAGACACGGTTGAAGCTTTTCTCCAAAGTTACTGAATTTGTACATTGGGTCAGCTGTGAGGGAATGCTAGGAGACGTTTGAAGACGGAATTAAAGTTCAGGGACAAGAAATAAAAACTTTGCTGTTAGCCGATGACATGGTGATTCTGTCAAAAAGAGCAGAGAATATGCACGAGAAAGGAACGGGAGGTTATAGATGAACATTAAAAATTGCATATTGAGGGTAACGGAATGTAGTCCAAGAAAATCAGGTGTTGCCGAAGGAATTAGATTAAGTAATGAGACAATAAAAGTAGTAGAAGAGTTTTGTTAATTATGTGCCAAAATAACCTTTAATGGTCGAAATGAAGAATTAAGCGTAACTGAAGAAGCAAATTTGCTAACATTCAAAATTAATTTAAATGCTACGAAATCCTTTCGCAAAGGATCTTTCTGGAGTGTATCATTGTACGGGTGTGAAACGTGGATGATATGCAGTTCAAACGGAATCGTCAGTTTAGCACTGGAGGGCAGTGGCGCGGTAAAAGCCGCTGAGGGAGACGGAGAGATGAATACGGTAAGCACGTTCTCTTATGTAGAGATGAAGTACAGCATAGCGTGCAGAGCCGCATCAAACCAGACTCAGGAATGAAGACCACAACGACAAAAACGTCTTAATTTGGAACGTTATACTTTACCGCTCGCAAATCGACCTGCAAAGAGAGACGTTTCCAATAATATTAGTTGTTTATAGTTGTTACTTTGTACCTTTACATATTTGTTTTCAAATGGCAAAGTTCAACCAGCACCTCGCAGTGTATAAATGAATCACTTTCTTAACGCTTCCAAATTAACTAACTGTTTACTTTTGTTATTATGAATTTACAAATCCTGAGACTGTTTGTCGTCTTTGAAATGTCAAAGATATTGAAGGTGAAGCATTGAATTAAAAATTGTGAGCATGGTGGTCTGGGTTTGATTTCCGGCCTCATCACAAATTTTAATTCAATGCTTCACCTTTAACTTTAATGTTTACTTTTGGTTCAGAATCGAATGTTTGTAAATCTATGGGACTTAACAGCTGCGGTTATTTGTACCTAGGCTTACTAACAACTTAAACTAACCTAAGGACAAAATTATCACTCTTTCAAATCTCTGGTTATGGAGGATTGATGCAAAGATAACACTCGCAAAATATTCACATAGTAAAATCACTATGAGTGCCATAACCTAAATATTTTAATCATATTAGGTGTTGGCTTGTTACTGATGCATTGCATCTCGCTGGTCTATAAGCCACACGGTCCTGAATCGTGTGTTCCCCACTACTGTCAAAATGGTACTTTTACAGTTTCTGAGATAAATTACGAGGGTTGGCAACACAGCTGTGGAGACATTATACAATGGAATGTAATATTCACGCTGATAGCACACGTTGTTGACGTACCTATCTTGCGTCCTAGAAAATGGAATTGCCCGTTCCAAGTCACAGGCATGCGATCAGTAGAGAGAAACACAGTCACTTGTGAGCCAGCGGTCTAAAGTAACGGTATCACTATGTTTCCGAAAAGGGAACAACGGAGTTGGATCAAGACTGAATGTGCCAGAGGTGGTACGCACGCCTCTGTCATCAAGGTCTTCAAGAGGCGTGCGGAGAATCGACATTGTCGTACAGAACAATGGCACGGTGGGTAAAAGCCTTCAACGAAGGTCGGAAAACTGTGGCAAACATGCCTCGGGCAGGTCGTCCTAACATATTACTGTTCGTTTTTGGAGCATCACCTGCGACCAGCTTTGCGAAAGAAGCCGCAACACTCTCTGCGCAACCCACCCACCATTTTGCACGACAATGAGCGGGCACATACAGCGCAAGATGTGGCTGCTCTGTTCGGTCGATGGGACTGGGAAGTATTGTACCATGCACCACACTCCCTGGTCTTAAGTCCTTGTGACTTTGATTTGATTCCGAAGACTAAGGACACATTTCGTGACATTCCCTTCAGAAATCTTCCAGAGATTCAACAGGCAGTAGACTGCTCCATTTGCACCATCAACTGAACAGGCTCTGCTGACGGTATACTACGCCTTTCACATCGCTGGCAACGGGTTCTACACAACGCTGGTGACTTAATTTAAGGACAGTAACACGTGTAAACATATAACGAGTTTGTATCGGTTGTGAATAAATAATTGCCACTATTTAAAGTTCCAACACTAGTATATTCGAACAGTCTTTGGAATCTTTAATTTTCTTCTTTCACTTTGTACACAGTTTACACAATATTTTCAGAATTAGGAACGTTTAGCAACCTGTTAAAATTGAACTTAATATTAGTTTATTAATCGGTTACAGAACTCAGACTCTGCATGCTGCCCTGTCCTTTGCAAACTAATTCATCTCTAAACATGAACGGCAAACCAAAAGTAAAATCGAATGTTTGTAAATCTATGGGATTTAACAACTGCTGTTAAGACTATTCTTGAGTAAAGTTGGTGCGTTAACAGTAACTGAATCTTCAGCAACGTAGTTCATAATACCTACATTCAGTGCATTGCTTTAATTTTGATTTTACGAAAATCAACTGAGCTCACGACTGAAATTTCTCTTTAGACACAGCTATACTTGAAAATTTACATTAGCGTTTTATTCAAATTCTTTGATTTATGCCATCTTTAGAGGTAATGAAACGGCATCATAGTTATAACACTCCGAATCTAATTTATCACACTTTGTTACTGACGATTACGTTCCTAGCAGTTACCATGCAACACACCAGACAATAAAAAACACAAAATTATGAGAAGAGTTAATGTTGAACCCTATAAAACTTCATGATTTGTATCTAAATTTGGAGCCCAATAGGGTGTCATATTTAGAAAGAAAATATGCGGTGTTACATCACATTGTAAGAAAAAAGAGTTATACGTGGAAAGCAGTGTATCCTCCGACTATGATTCCATCGTCCAGGTCCACATTGTAGTCAGAAAGGACGAAATATTTCTGTACAATCAAGAAATATTAAGAGATTTCGAATTGACAAGATGGATTTTAAGGTGGTAGCAAACCATCTGTTGTTTTTTCTTAGACGTTGCAAAAGTAAATAGTTTTATCATCGGGAAATTAATAATGGAGGAAAATATCCCAAAATTTATCTTAGGCTTGTTGTCGTGTAGCAGTATCCTCTGAGAGAAATAGGAATAAAATCAGGAGCTAGTGTAGTTCCTGAAGATGTGCACTCGTATGAAGTTCGAAGATTCCTCCCACTAGGGAGTGGAAGGTGACGATGCAGACACTGCAGCACATGGAAGGAAAGGGTAACGAATAATTTCATGTGTAGTAACTGCAAAGTACTTCGTATTCTGTTGTCTTTTAAAGAAGTTCATAAAATACTTAACTTGTAAATCAGTACGTTTCACATAAAAATATTATTTACTTTCTTTCTCTTATAAGTCCTATGAAACTACAAACAACAACGAAATATATAATCATGGCGCGACTCATGGTCAGAATTCATTTCGAAAAAAAAGGAAACAGTATTTTACAATAACTATTTAAACTCAACAACGCATTCTGTAGCTGAGTCTGTTATGAAATGAATGGAAAAGTAAGTGAATAAGTTCTTGAAAACATGATGTGTGATACAGTACATCATTCAAATTATTACCTCGCTTTTTGCTTTTGTTCCTACGTGAAATGAAAGTAATGTATTTTGTTGTGGAACTGATTTGTATATTTATTTTATTTTGTTCCTTCTATCATTAATATTTGCATACACTATCAGATAGTTTACCGATTATGTGTATGAATGCTTCTGCCAAAAGCGATTGTATTCGACAGTAACAGGTGCACTCACGACCCCCGCTCCGTGCATCTCCTCCTCCTAGACTACCTACCTCCTCAATCTCTTCCTCCTTCTTCCTCTATCCATTCCCCGCCTCTTTCAGACTCCTCCCTTTATCGACTCATCACTCAATTCTCTGATCATCTTCTCCTATTTCCTCTTTCACCTCCTGCAGCTATCAATAATGGGAAGTTTTAAGGTGACTAGAAAGCTAACTAAACAGGATAGTGAGAAAATTACATGAAAGCCGATAAAAGCGTTATTTACATACTTCTTTATAGCTGCGAGATTGCAACTGCCCGATATGACTGTGTTGCTGTAAATGAATCGTTTAAAAATGTAATTCGTTGATTGCGATATAAAAAAATCGTAGCACCTGATCAGTAATAGTTAGTTGCACTTCAATCTTAGATAATTATTGAATACTTTCTTGCGTGAAAAATTAGGTAACATCGAGGTTAGAGACATGACTGAATCTACTTACTATTACAGGTCACAACGGCTGCTTACAACCATGGTTGTTATCAACCCAAGGTTGACAAAATAACTGTAGAATTACGCACGATAATTTTTCCACGTAAGCAAACTCTACAGGTCGCAGGAGGAGCGGATGTCTAACAAATAGTTGTAATGATACGACATAATGGTTTCCATGCTAGAGGCAATTTATTCAGTCAAATTTTGTTTCAGAGACTGAATTCTAATACACTTTGTACTATGCAGCCACATTTATAGTATGCATGGTTTCTTCGTAGAAGGTACTACTGTTGCACATGCTGTGCCATTGATGATATAAGGCTTACGTGGCTGCTGCCTGACGGTGATGCAGCAAGATGTGGACACTGGAGCAGCGTATTCATGCAACGTTGCCATCACAGCTATTTTAGCGCTCGTGTTTAAAAGACAGCATGATTACGTACGTGTTTGATACACATGGAAAACATTTTCAACACATACTATTCTTGCGGCTACACGGTAGATTCCGTGTTAGACCACAGTTTCCGTAATCAAAGGATAATTGAACAAATGGTCTCTAGCATGGGAAACATGCATTTCCGGATCTGAGTTCATTAGACCTTTCTTATTCAGTATCCTCTCATCGATCAATTTCTAGACTTTGAACATGGTGGGGAAAATGACCATGTGCAGGTTTCTTACGACTCCTTGTATAATTAGCATTAATAATCGGCACTTCAATTTTCGTGTTCACGTATCAGTATTAAGATGAGCAAAAGGTAAATCAATTCTCTTACCAATGGTATAATGGCACCTTTATTTAAACAGTGTGTTTTGTATATTACAAGGATTAACTCTTATGTTTAACTCCCCGAAGGAGATGAAAATGCCTGTTACACAGTATTACTGGAGAAAACGTGCTACACTGGTGGAGGTGTTGGGGGACAGGGGAGTGGAAACCAGTCCAGCCAGCTCAGAGGTCGGCGTTCGCGTGTCGGCGTGTGACGGTGGACAGTGGCCAGCCACGAGGCGGTCGCGGCGACACGAGGCGCTGGCGACAGGCCGCGGCCGCCACACACGCGACACCTGACCCACGACCCACGACCTACGACCGCGACCTCGACACGCTGCTCCTGGTCGAGTTGCGGCAGCACAGGCCGACCCAACGCCGCCCCAACCGCAGGGGAGGCGAAACCTGTAGAGGTCCTGCAAACATGTCTTCACGCATTGCAACAAACACGTCGTCTTCCTAAACACAGTGAAAGTAATTGACGCAGCAACCCCGTACTAGCATTACTGAGGCTGAAGCCGCAATCGGAACTCCATGACTGTAGCCACTTTCTGTTACACTATTCACCCGTCCTTGAAGACATCAAAGCAGCTTTGGTGACCGCGACAGGTACATTGTATCGACTGAGAATCACGTCAGCTGAAGATGGCCGGTGTACTAGGAACGTTATGGAAAGCAGTTTAATTTTTTTTAGTACTAATCAAGAAGAATTGTAGACATAAAGGACAGTGTCTGTGCCAATTGCTTTCAAAGTAACAATAATACATAAAGGACAGTGTCTGTGGCAATTGCTTTCAAAGTAACAATAATACATTTCGCACTCCTGACGTCGTGCAGGAGTGGGTACACTGTCTACAGTGCTATGTCAAGTATTGCATGGTCATTCCTGTCGGAGTTCCTCTCCTCCCTCGGACCTGAGTGTGTGTTTCCTTAGCACATGCTACTGTAAATAGTTGATGACCTGAGCAGGTTGTGGGCGCTGATTACTGCGATGTTGGTGCCCTAAAGCTCCAATAACAACAACAAAAACTAAGAGATTCGGCCCTTAAGTTTACAAATATTTAGAATGTTTTTTTTTTTTGCTCTTGTGGCCTCTTCAGATATTCTTTGCAAAGGACGAATTAGTCATGACTAAAATACATTATAGTAGTCGCATTCACGCGAGTAATAACAACAGTGACGTATGAATTGAAGTACCTACACCATGGTGGAGTACAGGAGATACTTCGCTTCAGTTCCTTTAACTGAACGGCTTTCACTAACGTCTAAGACGGCCTTCCCAGTTTAAGAAAATCTCAAGATGTGTCAAGAGCACGAAACGCGTCATTGTTAATTAACATCACAAATGCAGTAGAGACTGTTTCTATTCCTGGAATCTATAAAACACTGTTGCTACACCAAGCCAGAAAAGAATGGAAGTATATTCTTGCCTGAATATTTACTGAAACCATATTATTTAGTGTGTAATTTCAGGCTGGTGCATACAGGTTTCCACATACTGCGCTGTTTATTTACATGTACATTTTTTATTTTCTGCAAGGAACAAGTAGGACGATTCTGATTACTAGGAAATCATTATGCATTTTCTTTTTACTTGTCCTAAGGTCGCTCTGTCGTATCGTATTTACATTGCGGTATGAACCAACGCCGACCGCGGTGGCCGAGGAGTCTGAGGCGCTTCAGTCACGGTCTGCACGGCCACTACGGTCGGGGGTTCGAATCCCCCCCTCGGGCATGGATATTTGTGCCGTCCTAGTTCGTAAGTAGTTCATAAATAGTTTGTAAGTTTAGGGACTGATGACCCCGTAGTTAAGTCCCATAAGCTTTACAAACATTTGAACATTTGATTTTATGAATCAACGATGTTCCCATTCACTGCTCAAGGGTATCAGAGAAGTACTGTATAAAACAACGAAGCGGTACAAATACGGTTTTACAAAAGACTGGCCTATTTCATGGCCTGCGGAGTCATCTGACCTAAATCCAATTGATTGTTTCCTATGGGGATTTCTACAGTGTAAGACTCTAGGGAATAGGGAGATGGAATCAGTTACCAGAAGTGGAGCTGCTGGTGATACGATTAGAAAGAAAGCAGCGATATTTGTTACGGTGCGTCGAAATCGAGTTCATTGATATCACGCTTGTATGAGGTTGATGGCCGTAAGTTCAGAATGTTTTGTAAGATACTGTGCTAATGGTATTTGTAGAAGATTAATGTAAATATTAAAGTACACAGTCATGCTACTGTATTCCTAATTACTTTATAAGCTGGCGTCTGCGACCCCACGTACCCTACTTCATAGTGTTCACTGAAAGATCCAATATCCTGTTATACTTTTGTACGCTCTTACAGAAGCATCTTGCGTATGGAACATTAAATCTAATGTAATTTTACGTGATGACTTTTCAACCGATGATGACTATCCTATCGCTGCAGTCGATTTAAAATATATCAGTTTGTATCGTTACTGTACGTTCTTTTCCTTTCGCAAACTCCAGCGATCGTTGCACACCGAAAGAAATGAGTCCAGATCTTAGTCATAGATACGATTTTTCGACGAAAGCGTCATGCTAAATTAATTTGCCAACGCTAATTAGGACGGTAGTGATCTGTCCACACTACAGAATATAACTGACTGCGAGATTATACTGAAAATATCTTTAACAAATAAAACACAGAGAACGAACTTGTCAAAAAATAGCATTAACAATAATAACTTTGATTGATTTGTACATAACTTGTGAAGTATCTAGCTAGATGCAGTATGCTGATGTAATGAACTGGAGATATAAGAAAAACGAGGAAAGTGGCAATTACATTTTAAGGGGCCGACATCAAAATTAGACACTTTTTCTCAAAAGAGATTTTACATACTTGGTTTTTCAATGTCTACTTTCGCATTTTCTTTTGGATCTGTAAATTTTAATTCTTCACCCCATAACTCGAACAGTGTGATAAATTATTTAACTTCAGACAGTTCTAAAATACTTTCAGGAAGTAATGAGTCCAGTTCAGGCTCAAAAACAACTCTCGCTTTAAAGTGTTTTACAGGCTTCATATTTTTCACTGCCTAGTACACCATAGCCCACTTTCGAAGATTGAATGTGCAGACTGATATCACTTTTTTCCCTCAAAATCATTGCTGCTGTACTTCGTCTAATATCCGAGGGGTGATGTGCAAGCCGATACAGCTTGTAAATAGGAATTTGACGTAAGCAATCAGTAATAGTTCGGCATTTTTAGTTAAGAGTAGTGTGTCTTCGGATTCTGCCAGACTGGTGATGCATATTCTACCGTACGGACAGAAAGAGATAGCGAAGACAAAACATTCGGTTGACTCCGCATGTTTGATTACGAGCGACGAGTTGTTGTTGTGGTCTTCAGTCCGCAGACTGGTTTGATGCAGCTCTCCACGCTACTCTGTCCTGTGAGTCTCTTCATCAGAGAATACGTTCGGCAACCTACATCCTTTCGAATCTGCTTACTATATTCGTCCCTCGGTCTCCCTCTACGATTTTTACTCCACACGCTTCCTTCTAATGCTAAGTTGACCCTTGATGTCTCAGAATGTATCCAAGCAATCTATGCCTTATCTTAGTCAGGATATGCCAGAAACTCCTTTTCTGCCCGATTCGGTTAAGCACTTCCTCATTAGTTACGTGATCTACCCATCTAATTTTCATCATTCGTCTATAGCACCACATTTCAAAAACTTCTATAATCTTATCGTCCACGTTTCACTCCCATACAATGCTACACTCCAGACAATTGCTTTCAGAAAGGACTTCCTAACATTTAAATTAATATTGGATGTTAACAAGTTTTACTTCTTTAGAAACGCTTTTCTTCCCATAGCCATTCTGCATTTTATATCTTCTTTACTTCGGCCATCAGAAGTTATATTGCTACCCAAATAACAAAATTCATCTACTACTTTTATTGTCTCATTACCTAGTCCAATTCCTTCAGCATCGCCTGATTTTCTGACAATGACATCAAAATGTAGAATTCACAATCAATAAAAAGAATTCAAAATGTACTCTTCCTGAATATTCCGAATGGAGACATAGTACCGAACTACACTGAGTAAGATAACTCTTTTTCTTCAGGTTGATGGATGAAAACAAATAGTACATGACTTTTTTGGAGTAAATTCTCTAGTTGCGTGTCGACCCAGGGCTGGAGTACGGCGTTCATCGGGAAAAAAACTCTGATAGCTGGTGGTGTAACGGAAATTGGACGAGGAGAAAGAATGTCCGGCGTCGATGAGGCACGCTACACCTCGCCAAGCCACGCCGTGCCGCAGCTCGGGTAACGCCCGAGGCCGCGGCTGCTTCCCAACGCCAGCGCCGCCCTACGGCCTCGACAGCCGGACCACTGTGGAGTAACAGTGGCCCACGCGTGGCCGCCATCCCGGCTGAGTAACACAGTACGTACGCGCACAAAGTTTCAGAATTTCTCAGCACATTCTTCACATCTCCCACAATTTAGGGATTATTGGAGAAAGGTTTGACACAATGATAGTTCATATAAATTTCTATTGTATGGTGGTTGTATAGTGAGGATACGTCCAGATGAAGGATGTGAGGCCCCTGAGCTGGGGTCATCATACCTCCAGAATATTTAACGAGATTGTCTCTTATTGTCCCGTAGTCGCGACATAATAAATAAGGTACGTATATTATACCGTGTTTTACTAACACTCCCGTTATTGTTCCATCATCTTTCGGGAGTGCACCCGGGACAGCGACAATTCTTCGTCCGATATTTCGGCTGCAAACCTTACAGCCATCTTCAAGGCGAGTCCAAGACTGAGTTCTCAGCGTCTGCGCGAGCCTATTTATACGTTAAATCACGTGATGCAAAGCTACTGAGGATTAGACTGCGCATGCTCGAAGATATAACATTCGTAACTGCTGCGCTACTCATAGATGAATATATACTTCAAGGATAAACATGTGAACGCTGAGTGCAAACATAAACAGAGCTGTTGCGTATCCACAGTGCTTACAAATGAATAATTAATCAATAAAAGTGGTACATCAATCGGAAGTAAAGACACAGACATTCTTTCAGAAAGGAGGCGTGATATAAGTGGCTTGCATGCATTGTCAAGATGAAATACGTCGTCACGATTTAACAGGTTGTCCGCCAGTTGTATGTGTACAGCTTCCTTTACAACTCAGTTCAAATGTTTGTTAAGCTTATGGGACTTAACTACGGGGTCATTAGTCCCTAAACTTACAAACTACTTATCAACTACCTTATACTAAGGACGGCACAAATATCCATGCCCGAGGGGGGATTCGAACCCCCGACCGCAGTGGCCGTGCAGACCGTGACTGGAGCGCCTCAGTCCCCTCGGCCACCGCGACCGGCTACAACTGAGTCCCAGAAAGTAGAAGCTGTGGTTAAAATCTTTACTTCTTTGTAATTCATGGAATGGCCAGTAGAAATACAATGTTCGGCTACTGCAGACTTGTTGGACTGTAAAAGGCGTGTATACCGTTGGTGCTCAACGCATCGTTCCTGTATAGTGCGCGTGGTTTGACCTATGTAACGTTTTCCACACTCAAAAGGGATTTCATAAACCCCCGCTTTTCGCAATAACAGATCATCTTTGACAGATCCCAGAAGAGATGAGTTCTTAGCTGGTGGGTCTTGGACTCGCCTTGATAATGGCGTAAGGATTGCAGCCGAAATATCGGACGAAGAATTGTCGCTGTCCCGGGTGCATTTCCGAAAGATGATGAAATATTATGTTCACCGGGAAAACTTCAAGAATCACTCCCGATATTGTGAAAAAAACTGTTTTTAAGTAGTGTTCTGGATAATCAAATGCAGAACAAATTAGGACCTGATAAAAAATAAATAAAATAGGCTTTAACTCAAAATGAACGGGAATAGATTTTTGAAATGCATTGGTTGGTACTAGGCAAAGCTTTCGCATAGTGTTTGTAACTTTTCTAACTATAAAAGATTCAGTCACTTTAAGCTCTTTCTTCGATATTTCAAGTTCATTTCACGAGATATTAATGGACTTACCCATTTCATATGCTGAAACCATATAACTGGGTTCAGGTCAAATAGTTTCTTCTTTGGACGTATTTTTAGTAAAGTCTTAAATCTTTACTGGAGTTTAAAAAAATTGACATAATCATATGAATATCAGAATTTTGAAGAACTGATTCTTGTCTATAATATATGTGAAGAGAAAATTTATTACATGGAAGCTGTGAAGCGAGTTGATAAAAAATTGTCTCTCATTTTCGCCTTACTCATTGCAAGGTTTGTGCTGTCTCTGTCAGGCATAAATGCTGCTGCAGAAACAATATTCTACACAACAATTACTTTACCGCGCACGAAAACAAAAGATTTAGTGAGCAATAGAAATAATTATAACAAACACTCATTTTCAGAATACTTCATTAGTTGATTATTAAGAAAATCTATGTGAAAATACCGAAATTCTGAAAGACATACAACTTTGTGGAAAATATAATTGAGAGAGATGTAAATAAACAGTGCGAGTAGTAGTAACTATGTTTCCTACTTCTTTACGTGCGTCAACTGTAAAACAAATTATTTCTTTAAGTCGTTTAGGTTTTTGTTGTGTGAGTATGTTTGGTTAATTTTTAATTTTTGTATGGTACGTCTTACCTATTAAGATAGCCGATTTTTTAGTTTGTCCCGTCCGAAAAGTCTCTAACTCGATGCTTGTCCCCTTGGTATCATGTTCTTTCAGCAGTTAAATACTTTTCGTACTGTCGTCATTCTTTTATAGTCGAATGTCTCACTTTCTGCACACAACATACAGTACTAAAAGAAGAAAATGTAAGTACATGAAGCACCGAATGACACAAGTTAGTTTTCGAGTCAGAGCGGGAAGAGGACCAATGGCTTTGTAGCTTACTATACTGTGTGAGCATAAATGCGTGTGTTTATGTCTGCATTAATTAGTGATACCACCAAGGGCGTCATATTGTTTAAGCTTCAATGCATACAATCCATGTTGATGACGACGCAGGTAAAGGCAAAATTTGGTTTGTAATCTTCGGTATCCTCATGTGTCCGTATTTTGATTTTGTAATTCTGGTCACCCTATCTTGAACCACACGAAATTATTATGAACAGAAAAATTGCACAACTTTGGTATCATGTGGTAAATGTAACGAACTTTTTTGGCGAGTGGTCGGAATTCTACCACTAGCAAAGTAATGAACCAATTTTTTAAATGTTATTGGATTTCATTGGTATACAAGTCCTAGCATTTTTATGTGTCACTTTCCACTTCTTTCACCTCTGGCAGTATTGCTCATGTGAAAAATATCGAGTAGCACCGTGGTTCGGAACGCACGTTAAACTGTAGGTCTCCCTATGGCTGGGTAAGTCAGTTCGAAGTCGGAGGAAGGCAACGGCATACCACCTCCAAACACGACTATGCCTAGAAAAGCATTGTGGTGTTCAAACCAATCTCCGGATTGTTGACTGCTTTACCTTGCAGATTTTTAGTTCCAACATGAAACTTGCAATTTCATGTAATATGGGTAAATAGAAAATCGTAGCTTTTCAGAAGAAATGGGAAGTTAGGAACTTGCTTGAATTATCTGCAAGAAGCAGCAGACGACCTCAAAATATTCTTTCAAGACAAAACGCAAAAAAAAAAAAAAAAAAAAAAAAAAAAAAAAAAAAAAAAAATGGCCAAGAAATAACGTTAATCATTTACCGTGAAACTTCGATTCCCAGTGCTGATAACAGTACAAACATTGCACAGCTACATCGCCGTCGTGATACATTTGTACCTTTCGCGACGAATCGTCGTCTGATACCCCCTTTACACACAATAACTTCATCATCTTGTAACCACACTTAACAACTGCGTACACACATTATTCTTTCTGTGCACATTTTGCGCAAAGCTACTTTCGAATTATATTTCACTGGATACTTTTCATAAGTATTATTAAAAGTTGGAACTACTTTTTTCATACTCTCGTACTTGTAGGATGATATAAGCACACTATTGGAGTTTTAACCTTCAAAGTGCTTTTTCTGTCCGCTATAACTTCTGTAAGTGAATACACAGATAGTTTGACACTTTGTCCTACATCGTAGACTCCATCTGCTCAGCCGTATCACTGGTAACTCGAAGCATCACGTGAACACGATAGATATTTTTGATGCACACGTTGCAGTGTCTATATGAACTTGATACATTGTCTCCATAGCAGTAACCACTTACTGTTTATGCATCGGCCAATGAGGTTCCGCGCACGTGATAGTGTTCATACGTGCGCGGCAACTAGCGGGAATCTATAAATTTGTGCTGCAATCTGATAAATGTTGTCGAGGCGCTATCGATACTCCAATGATACTTTTTTTCTTTCGTTGCCTCATAACACGCCAAAATACAATCTGAGAAAACACAAACCTGCTTTGCAGCTATTTAAGTGTAATAAAACATCAATTCATTAATATTCACGAGAAAACACAGGCTAAATATCTGAAAACTTATAATTATTTTATCAGTAAGCAGCTATTCTTAGGCCGTTGCCAGCCGGTAGTATTGCAGACGTAAGTGGTATCCGAGTCGTGACAACTGGCAACGCCCCCACCACCGCAAGATGAATAATATCATATGTAAATGTCTTAAAAATCTCCATATTACGCTACGCTTCAAGAACATACAGCTTTTCGTGAACCAAAAGGACATAGAAACAGGTTTTACTTTTGAGACGAAACCTCAAAAAAAAATTTCCCAGAAAATCTTAGAGATCATTTGTCGCCACTTTGCGAGTGGTAACTGTGAGATAAAGGACAACGCCTCCGCCCGTGCTTTCCTCTTTCTCACCCGTACGTCACAATCGAATGTCACAAACACAGATAAAATGGCACTATTCGTATTGATGGTGCGTATGATACAAGAATGATAACATATAGTGCCTGTGCATAAAGAAGTGTTACATTTTTTCACGTTGATTTTAATAGAACAAGTAAAAAAGGAGAGAAACTTTTTTTATGGAGATTCACTCATTAAGTAATGAAAAATAAAGTAGAAGTGATGCTTCTCAAATAGTGCAACTGAAGTTTAATTTAACAGAGAGGAGAAACGGAACTCAGATCCTCTTTAATCCTAACATGGAGTTCCGTCATAAATATTTGTTAGTAGGAAAGGTGCATATAAGATGAACATTAACAAGAGCAAAACTAGGGTAATGCAGTGTAAGAAAATCAGGTGATGCTGAAGGAATTAGATTGGGAAACGAAGCAATAGAGGAGGTAGATGAGTTTTGTTACTTGGGCAGTAAAATAACAAATGATGGTCGCAGTACAGAGGATATAAAATGCAGAATGGCAATGGGTAGAAAAGCGTTTTTGAAAAAGAGAAATTTGTTAACATCGAATATTTGAAATATGGTGCTACAGAAGAATGCTGAAGATTAAATGGGTGGATCGCGTAACTAATGAGGAGGTACTGAACAGAATTGGGGAGAAAAGAAATTTCTGGCATACCTTGACTAAAAGAAGGGATAGATTGGTAGGACACATTCTTAGACATCAAGGAATTGTGAATTTAGCATTAGAGGGAAGTGTGTGTGGGATAAAAATCGCAGAGGAAGACCAAGAGATGGATACAGTAAGCAGATTCAGACAGATGTAGGTTGCCGTTCGTATGTGGAGATGAAGAGGCTTGCTCAGGATAGGGTATTGTGGAGAGCTGCATCAAACCAGTCTCCGGACTGAAGACCACAACAACAACAGGACCATCATTTTGCATTTCTTTGCGGAATGTACAGTTACACATTCTGTATCACGTGAATGGTTTTCAGTTAAAAGGTCATTATCAAAGATTGAGTTTATTTGATTCAACGTGTATAATTCCCACAGGGTTTTATCTCAAACATCATTGCTGTAATTATGCAGACTGAAGTATTGAATGAAAGTTAATACAAAGGCCGGCGTTCGAGCCCGGGTCTTGTATTCACTAGGAGGTTGCACTAACCTATGACACCCTTTAACGGTGGCTTTATATAGCCTCGCTGATTTATTATTGCACGCTCATCTCAGAGAGAGATCCGCTTACAAATTCCGGTATTTGTAGAAAATGGTTGTTCTACACTTAAATCTGCATAAATAAGTTTCAGACGAGAAACGTTTAAGATTAATCTAGCTTCATCTGGATAAAGAGAGGCGTGGCAGGGTAAAGCAATAATTGTCCATAAACAGAAGTAACGCAATGACAAAAACCACTATCAAAATAAGAATTGCTTTCCGTTTCCTTATAGTTAGACTTTCATGTATAGTCGTTCAAGGCGAGCATCAGAAATGGATTATTAATGAGCCAAAAGTTTATTTATTATGCCAATTTGGTTTAGTGTCGTATAGGTCTGAAGGAATTTGAGTGAAACGATGGGATACAGCGGTGGACGCGAGGTGGCACGGGGTCCTGGCAAGTGGTATCAGCCGTGTCCACACCTCCGAGCAGAACAGAAGCCGTTCCTGATATTACGTGGCACAAGTGTAACAGTCTTCACTCTCTTGGTACTCTGTGTCAGCTACTTGTTCCGCCTCAGATAATTGTATTCATTCCAACAGTAGCTGACATCAAGTGCTTTAGTGTTCTAGGCAATATCCAGGTTGTCTTCGACTGCAATAAAGTGATAAAATGTATTACTGGCAGTTCCGAAAAAGTTTTTTGTGTAGTTTGGTTACAACGGTGTAGGAGGACAATTTTGTAGCTTGTAACATACTCGAAAATTATTAGTGGTATGATATAATCATACTAACTTGAAACATAACTCCCATTTCTCTTCCGACGCTCCCTGCCCCCTCCTCAACTTTCTCCTGATACTCAGCACATAAATCTGTCTATACCTCTGCTGTGCTCAAACTTACATAATAAGTAAGACTGTTAGATCCTTGTTCGTCTTGTCTTTCCATAGTTGCTTTTTTATATTATAATGTAGATATTTTTGCAAACCGTCTATGCAGCTGAATAATAAAAGTTTAATATTGCCACATGCTTTCGCCTTCATTTGGAAGGTATAATCATTGGACAGTATTATGTACACGATAATGTTTTAAAATAGTTCTTTTTTGCGTTATTAGTATTTTAGGTTATAAACAGTGTGAAGTGTAAAAAAAAAAAAAAAAAAAAAAAAAAAAAAAAAAAAAAAATTACGCCAAGGGAGTATAGTTGGAAGCAAATCAGCCTAAAGTCACCACTGCATGTCAGCACTATATGTAAACCAGTATCCACCAAATATTGTAAATAATACCATCCAAATATTATTAACTATACTGACATAACGCACCAGAACTGTTTCAACCTGAAATACTAAAAATGTAAAAAACGACATATTGTAAAACATAAACATGTACAATAAATGACTTTTATTGCCATATGCATTTCACATCCTCATGTACATATTACAGGCTACTGATGATGCCTTCCAAATAAAGGTGAAATGCATATGGAAATATAAAACTTTTATTCTATTAAGTTGCTTAGGCAGTTTACATAAATATCTACAATATAAAATAACTAAGTTAATTACCAGAACTGAGGAGGAGTGTGCGCTAGTAATCAACTTTCTGGAAGAATAAAACTGTGTGCCACAATCGGATATCGAACTTTGGACCTTTGCCTTTCGTAGGTAAGTCAACTACCGACAAAGCTATCCCGCCAAACGGCACGACACTTTCCCAAAGCTATGCTTCCGCCAGTACCTCGCCTCATAGTTTCCAAACTTCACAGAAGTTCTCCTACGAACCGTGCAGTACTAGCACCTCCAGAAGAAAGTATATGGCGGAGACATGGCTTAGCGACAGCACAGGGGACGTTTCCAAAAGGATATTTTCATTTTTCAACGGACTGCGCGCTGAAATGAAACATCCTGGAACCATTTCCTTTCGGGGGGTAAACCCTCTACACCGTTTTAATCTGCCACGAAGTTTCACATCAGCACACACTCCACTGCAGAGTGAAAATATCATTCTGGAATCATCCTCTAGCCTATGGCTAAGCCATGTCTCCACGATATCCTTTCTTACGGGAGTATTAGTACCGCAAGCTTCGCAGGAGTACTTTTGTGAAGTTTGGAAACTAGATGAAGAGGTAGTTGAGGCATAAAAGCTGGCCGGCCGAGTTGGCCGAGAGGACTGAGGCGCTACATTCACGGTCTGCACTACCTCTAAGGTCGGGGGTTCGAATCCCCCCTCGGGCATGGATATTTGTGCCGTCCTTAGTGTTAGTTATTTCATAAGTAGTTTGTAAGTTTAGGGACTGATGACCCCGTAGTTACGTCCCATAGACTATACAAACATTTGAAACAAACATAAAAGCTGTGAGGACGAGCGGTGAAGCGTGGCGAGATAGCTCAGTTACCAGCACGGTGGGTCAGAGCGTTTGGTGAGAGGGCTGAATGGTCTGTCTAGTAAAAAATGTGAGGTAAGAACTGAAGGATGTACAACTAACAAAATCGAGAAAGGAAAGGTCTCCAGATCGACTGCCATTGCGGCACACTGTTTCAATCCACGAGGAAATTTCATTTTTCATTTCCTTAGAATATTTATACGTGGTTTGGAAAAATGTTGCATCCAAAAACGTAGAAGCTTAGTAAGTAACTTGGGTTAGTTGAACCACTGGAATTGGAAATAGTTTGCACTCTTCACGGAATTTATACTCGTAAACATAGGTGCTGTCTGGTTTCGTTGTATATATATATATATATATATATATATATATATATATATATATATATATATATATATATATACGTTCAGAAACATGTAACTGTTCCGTTCAAGCTCACTGTATACTTCAGTGTTCACATACCTAAACGGAGGTATATAATACGCGTGAATTGCACAGATACATTATAAGATTCAATATTGAGTTCTTAAAGTCTGTGTTTCTATACATGTACAGTTCAATACGTGGTTAACCTTATCTCAACGCAAAATAGTGCCAAGATCGGGTAACATGTTAGAGACAGGTACTGATCATGCACTCTTCTGTCTAAATTAGGCGGAAAAGTCTCAGTAACACTAGGTCTGGTTTGCCTGCTGGCCATAGAAAGACCGAGAATTCACCCTCGCCCTCACAAAACCCGGAGAGACTATGTGACCAGTGTGAGTAAGGACTCCAGCACCTTTAAAACAGCATCACCATTCAGTAACAAATATTTTACCATGGAACAGATCATGCAGCTGAAATGTTCAAATATTTGTATACATGTTGGACCAAATTGGTATGGCCATCAGTCCCAAGACGTACAGACCACTTAATCTAACTTACACATACAACCGTGCTCGAGGAACTTGAACCTCCGGCGGGAACGCTCGCCCAGTCCTTAGCATGTAGCATGACGCCATCGATCACGCGGCCATTCCACGTGGCGTCAAATTTTTACATATTAATCTTCGTGAAGAAAGTAAACAGCCAATCAGTTGCAAATTAATAACTTTTGTTTAAAACCCCTTTGTTATAGGTTTCGATACTTGTAAAATTATATTCTTTAGGTGTAGGGAAGGATCAGTTTACTTCAGTTAAAAAGTTACAATATTTTTCCTCGAAATAAATACTTGACAGTAAATACTGCAACCTCCTGAACCTTCCATACAATCCCCATTTTTTACTCTTCTAAAACCTATCCAGGAGCTGGAAATAGCGAGCAGCAGTGCATACCGTGCAAATCATATTTTCTTGTGTCTTCTCGGTCAAAGTAAAATGTATTCGGCACATTTACATCGCTGATGAATGATTTTTTACAATTCCCTAGTGCTGCATTTCCCAGATTATGGGTCTCCATTTTGTTTTGGTCGTAACAGGTTTCGAAATTTCGACGACCGGTCCTACAGCACCTTCGACATCTGGCGTTCTACGATATTTTCGTGAATATCCTTCAACAACCGTTTCGTGCGACCACTCAGCACGCAACTTTGCGGGCAGCGGTGAATTAGCTGAGCGGTCTAAGGCGCCTCGCTGCGGAGTGCCCTGTTGCTCGCCGTCGGAGGTTAGAGACCTTCCTGGTGCAAAGAAGTGTGTGTGTGTGTTGTGCGTAGGTTAGTTTACCTTAGTTTAAGTAGTTTGTAAGCTATGGACTGATGACCACACAGTTTGGCCTGATAGTTTTACAAAGATTTTAGATCAACTTTGCGGCTTTGTGACTCATCTGATTCTGTATTTTATGCTATTGCTGTATGAGGTAAAAATCTTCAATAAACTGTCTCTTGAAATATCAAACGCTTTGACTGCTTTGGTTATAGTAGCACTCTCTGTACGAGAACTAACAAAGGGCCTACTTTCGGATAATCTTTCCTCTGAAATACAGAGTAGCTGTACCAAATATCGGCTCTTCTCACCTAGTTAATTCCCAAGTTGCTATGCATCTTGCCTATGAGTTTCTGTTGTAAGAGTGAGCTTCTGTGGGTTTGCCACAGCCAGCAGCCGCGCGGAATAATCCGTGGGGTCTAAGGCATCACTGACTGGGCGGTCATTCTCACCGGAAGTTCGAGTGTTCCTTCGGGCATTGGTGTGTCTGTTCAACTAACTTCCAGTATTCAAATGTTTCTAAACCTATTGACCCAAACTGCTATGGTCATTATCACTTGGACTTACAAATTACGTAAACTAACTGTCACTAAGAACAACACACATACGCACGCAAGAGGGAGGAATTGAACTTCCGGCGGAAACGGCCGCCCAGTCCGTGGCATGATGCTTTAGACCAAGCGGTTTGTCGTTAGTGTAAGTAGTTTGTGACTCTAGGGACTGGTGACCATAGCAGTTTGGGACCGTATGTTTACAGCACCAGTTGCAATTTTCCTAAGACTGTTAGGGAAACAGTATGGAATCAGAAGTGTTGGAGGTTGTATAGTTATTCTTTCTGTCTACACTGAATTTAGAGCTAACTGTTAACGTATGATCGTTTGTACTAGAATACGACTTACTGAAACTAAAGCAAAATATGTTGTTTTCCATTACTAAACAGGTTCGGAGTAGGTGGAAATAAGAACCCACCCTCGGAGACTTTCCTTTCGACACTTTATAGATTTTCCTAAATAACCCAAAGTAGTTTAGTGTTAGAAGCAAAGAAAGACGACCTGTAATAGTATTCATTTAGTTTCAAACTTGCTCTTACAAACCAGGAGACAAATGAACAAGTTAATAATTATGGGAGGCGGTGTTTGGATCCCTTAATCTAATCACAACTACACAGAACACCGTTCTGATGTTGCCTACCACTTATAACTACTGAGAACAGTGAAAAATTGATGTTCGTACAACAGAGCATTTCGCAGGTTTGCTTAGCATTGATATTTATGTTTAGCTTCCACTTTTTTGTACAATTTCTATATATATTTCGTCATGGTACAGAGTATAGATGGGCGGAATAGTTTCTTTTATGGAAGTTACCTTTTGGAATAGCTCTTCTCAAAGAACTAGTTCAAATGAACTACAAAGTTCACTTAATGTGTTCGATGAACAGTTCAAATGAACTATTATTTCACTTTAAGTACTTTGATGTATCATTACAAATGAACTACATCGTTCCCTTAAACCCATCTTAAATGATACCGATAGTACACCACACTCTCCAAATATCACATTTTTATCCTTAGCTCTTTCTTTTGGGCAATGGTGAGTCACATTTATTTCTAACTGAGAAGTCAAATGTCAATTTTCATAGACGTAGTTTAAAAATGCTTTAGAAGTTCATTTACTATTCATTTTGAGACAAAAGTTTCTCCTGCTATTTAACCCCCTCGCAGGTTGAATTTCCCATATAAGGATTTTTAATGTCTGATGAAACCACCTCAGATCAATTTTCTTAGTTATAGATTCAAAACTGATTTAATAGCAATTCCTTTGAAAGAGATTTTCACCCTCTGTTTCATCCCATTTATCTATGGAGTCCAAAAATTAGTCTGGCGTATACTTTCCTCCTAAGTGATCTAACAGAATTGTTTCGGTCTTCCGAACCGACACAGTTTGCACAATTGAGCTAGTGAACTAACAGAAATATTTAGGTATTTTCATCCTATGTCGTTTACGCAGTTCAAAAAATGTTCAAATATTTGTAGAGCTTATGGGACTTAACAGTCCCTAAACTTACAAGCTACTTATGAACTAGTTTATACTAAAGACGACACAAACATCCATACCCTAGTGGGCATTCTAACCCCCGACCGCAGCGGCCGTGCAGACCGTGACTGGCACGCCGCAGACCGCTCGGCCACCGCGTCCGGCTCACGCAGTTCACAACTAGTTCATCAAGTGAAGTAACGGAACTATTTCGGTCTTCCGATTCGATGCATTTTCGGCATTTATAACTTAGAAGTTTCGCAAGGGGGGGGGGGGGGTGGAGTGTACATACGAGGGTAAATCAACACATAAATCACGAACGCTTATGGCATATACCGTTTGACAATTCGAGCCCAAGTTTCGTCAACAGATAGCAGCATATGTACGCTTCTCCTACGTATCTCGCAGGCACTCAGTCAGTCCGAAGCTGTTACTGCACAATGGCATATGTATCGCTTGAGTATACAGAAGAAGGTGTGTAGCTGTCTATTTTTTTTTTTTTTTTTTTTTTTTTTTTGTGGTCCTGAGGACTGGCTACAGATGAAGTGCATAGTAAGATGCGGTCCGTCTACGTTGGCAAATGTTTCTCACCGAAAGCTGTGTCCAATTAGAGCCAGAAATTTAACTGTGGAGCGTCGAGGTCGTCCTGCGGAGGTGTCAACTGCATCTACATTGTAGTGTGTGAATTTACTCAACCGTAATTACCGGCGTGTGACGATTTTCATCTGTTCTGATCCCTAAAAATCATTCGGGTGGCCGTCATTTCGATTTAGATGATGCCGTAATCTATGAAGTTACACGTTGTCTGCGACAGCAACGACAGGAATTATTTACTGCTGACTTTCAAGTAAAGAGATGGGATAAGTGTCAGAATGTATATGTTAATACGTGAAAACTGAAATAAATGTCAGAAAGTTACTTTCATTATTGGTCCACTTTAGGTTACGGTAGTAATACTAAAAGTGGGCCTTTGCCATCGTCTCTTGACAGCTCGAAATTTAAATGAAAATAACGGCTTAACTATTCATCTAACACGAAAATTTAATAACTGAATTTGTAGAGAAGAAAATTCTCTACAACTTTGTTCTGGTTTTTTTTTTCATTTATCGTGGCGTTTCAAACATATTTTCAAACATAACGGCGATTTGGGGATGTCTGTCAGTCCGTAACGTGTTCCCTCTTTTTAAGAGTATGAGAATTTTACAGGCATGATTGTAGGCTACCAGAGACCAGCATCTCTCATTTTCTAATTGTTGAGACAAAAAATATGGTAGTAATACAAAAAAAGAAGCCGTTTGTAATATAATTGTAAT
The DNA here is from genome assembly GCA_026315105.1 of Locusta migratoria. Classification (NCBI taxonomy): domain Eukaryota; kingdom Metazoa; phylum Arthropoda; class Insecta; order Orthoptera; family Acrididae; genus Locusta; species Locusta migratoria. Next base: position 279,740,968 of record CM048744.1, read on the forward strand.
TGCAAACGAACCGTTCATCTGACACGAAAATTGAATAACCTAATTGGTAGAGGAGAAAATTCTATACAACTCAGCTCCCTTATGTTTTTTTCATATCTCGTATCATTTGAGACATATTTGCAAAAATAACGAAGATTTGACACCCTCCATTTAATTAACAAAACCAGTCGTTCGGAGATGCCACGTGACATTCCTCGCCCAGAACTTTCTCTGGCATACGCCTTCATGCGTTGCGTATTTGATGATTTTCTTTTTGTAACTTACACGTTGTCATTTCAATGCAATGGCGCTCTGAAGAATTAACGAAAACACATCGTTCTTCGTACGATAAATGATAATCTAGTGTCTACAAATGCCACATTAGCATCAGTTAACAACGGCCATCAATAGTATGAGATTAAAGGATTCATCTTTTGAATGATAGCCGTAGCGTAGTGGGCAAGGGGTTGGGCTCTGTCGCTAAAGGTCGGTGGTTCGGAACCTGCCATTACCTATTTTTTCTTTTTTTCCTAAAAGGTTTCAGACACTCTTATTAATTAATTTTTTATTATTTAGATTATTATTTCGGTACAAAATATTTGCAAAAACTTATAAAACTACAAATCTAAAGTGGGCCGTAAAACACGTCAGTTCTGCGACTGTGGTTGGTACTCTTGAGGTAGCCAGTGGTAGCAGCAGTAGGCACATGCGCGCTTGAGCCCTGCTTCGGAGCCTAGCACTTGGAAGAGCGGTCCCAGCGGGCTAGCCTCCCGGTTAGCCACGAAACCGATGCGGAGTACAGCGAAGTGCACTTTGCGCGAAACGGCGCGAGCTGATGAGAGTGGCGTCTAGCTATTGACGGGAAATGATGTGCGGACGCGGTGAAAGAAATTGAATTTTACATGAGACGCTAAGTAAATATGTATGAGTCTGTCAAGGTGAGCCGGCGAAAGCAGCCATGAAACATGATTAACCACTACATGGACTTTTTACCGCTCATAATAACATTGCAAAAGTGTGTGGGGGAGCGGTTCTTCTGTAAATTTGTAAATGTGTCAACTCGGAACAAATACTTCCACTTCTGTGTTCGCAGTATGATCTGTATCAAATATTTCATTAGTAGAGAGGAAGGGAGAGAGAGAATACACGTTAAACAATTTTTTTATGACAGGCAGGATTGCAAAAGTGATGGAGATGTCACCATACGACTGGTACAGTTACTATACCGTAAATGTGTATCAATGTTGAAAGACGTTGTGAAGGTCACAACTCGATTGTTATCCGGCTAAAAAGTAATGCCGTAATACGTCTAATACGTCGCCTCCGACCTCATTTGAAACTCACACGTTCAGTCGATACTGAAATTTCGTGAAAGATGTAAATAGACTGAATTCTAGTAAAATAAAGCAGCCAAGGTAGATTATTAACAAAGTTTAGTTGACAAACTAACACCTCTGGTATTCTTCTTTCTTAAAGTAACTGACGTTCGTTTGGTAATTCAGTAAAATCAAATCGAAATAGACTCGTCTATCTATATCCGAATGCCTTATTTCAGATTCCTGTAACAAAAGAGCTGTAGAGAGAGGGAGAGAGAGTACAAAATTGTTACTGCTATCAGATTTATACGAGATAGGGTACTACGATCACCGACGTTCGACGTCGCTGTTGATTCGATGCTGCAGATATAACTAAAAATTAAAGTGTTAAATAATTAGATACTGCTTCAGATGCCAAATGAGTAAAGGTAAGAGACTCTAAATAAATCATAGACGAAAGAGAATTGTGATTTGGGCATATTTCATATGAAAAGGTTGTAAAATTAGTCGTCTAGCAATATGCAACCACATTGCGATTACTGACTCTGACGAGAAGGTAAGCGTGTAATATTCTTTGTAATGTTATCCATATGACGATGCTTGAGCAATGGATGCCATGTTAGTTTCAATCATTTGAAAAGTGGCGCAGGAATGATCCCTTTACATCCATCTGCACATTCCACAAGTAAATGCTGACGGTACTCCAACTTAGAGGAGGATGTACGTCTTCTTTCGTTCTGTCAACAGAAATAAACACTTTGCATAGTGATAACTTTACTTAACTACAGCACAACGTACAAATCAGTAACAAAACCCCTTGGAATAACAAAAATATTGGGATTGCTGCTTGAATGAGTTCGTAAAAGTATAGTACAAGGACTTCTTACTTTATGCTAGTTGCAGTATGCTGGAACGGAAGCTTCTCAGCCCGTATATAAAGAAATTCTGATAGTATTACAACAAGGATTAAAAAACTGAGATGTAACGACTGTTGCAAGCTCAGAAAACAAGCAAACAAAACTTCAAGTAAAAGGACGAACCTCATTCTGTGCATCATGTATTGCGTGCGGAACAGTACAATTTTCCGATATTGTTTATCATTTTCTTCCCACGTTTCTTTAAAATGCACAAAATTGGGCTTTTAAATCAGTATGATGATGTTCTACCAATAATCGACGAAAGAATTATAAAAATGAAAAGAGTGATACAATTAGTTAATACACCAAAACACCGGGGAATAACTGTGGATTATACTGTGACGTATTAGCAACAGAAAGAGAAGGCAAGAAGTTTGTTGCAATATCCTCCGGCCAGATCATTAAGAGTACGTCTAACTCAGGACAACAAACCTTCAGAACGGTGACACGAGGAACCGGTTATAGTGCTGCAGAGTCTGTCTTGGCTTCTTACGGCATTTTTGAAACCTAAGCTACTAATAATATTCAAATATGTCGCAGGTACCCTACCACAAGGTATTCGTCGTGAAGTGGCAGCCAATTAAACTCACGCTACCCAGGGAAAGCGTTATTACAAGATAAGTTACCAACATCTCTAAGGTTGAGGTCCGTAAGTAGTTTACCTAAGACCTCTTTATTCTTGCAAACAACCACATCTACAACATGGAATCAACTTTGGGCTTTTCGATTTCAGAAAATTTCTACCTGGTCACCCACATCAAAAGCCCGCCAACCAGGACAAAAACAGAACTAGATCGTGTTTATGTCACTCAATCGTTTGCAATGGGAAATAATCTCCAGAAGTCGCACCTTCCTGTAGACGCCCACTATGCCCAGAAGAAAAGTCTGTCAGCTGTGTGACGTACATCTCGCACAGATCAGAATCTTCTGCTAGTGGCTCAAAACGCAGTTAATGTTGTGAGAATGTGGTAAAAAGTGGTCGAGTTCAATAAGTATTTATTTGATTAACGGTTACTAATATGTAGTGCATTTTCTTCTGAGTCGAAGAAACAGCAGTCCGCAGAAGAGCTGGGCTTGGTAACTCATGAATGGAGATTGCTATGATTCTATGTATAATTTGCTTTTCATTTATGATACCCATAATAACAGATCGCTAAAATAATGACATTTTGTGATTGCATTGAAAAGACGTCCAAGGGCTGTAGTGCAAGATAACTTCCTCCGTTGTATGTAGTACTGAAACCGCAGAAGACACTCTTCGGTAACTTGCATTACTTTCATAGCAGCTAACTGAACCTGTTTTATAGATAGTTCCTTACATCACGAGGCAGCATCAGAAACTAATGTACAATTAAAGTTTCGTGCCCTCGTAACATAAATGAAATGATGAAACTTCACAACGATAGTCTCTGAAGTTTGCGCTAGAGAGGGTATATGTTTTCGTATGGAACTCTAGCGAAAGAAGCCTGTATTAACAAACGCAAATGGAAAATTTGTGAAGAAAAAAGAAGTGCATTTTGATATTTGTGGGCCAATGACAGAAACTGAATGAAATTAACAGGGATGTGTATGATGTGTTGGCTATGGGGACGACTGAATGGACCATAGCGACATCTCCAGATGCTGCGTATTCCTCCAAGAGGACCGTGTAACCTGAAGTGCCATACTTCAGGCGACCGGTAACAGCTCCGTAGAATGTCGCACCAATTGAGGCAGCAATTCAGAACGACCGAAGTGTAAAACTGCGAACTTTCTCGCAGAATTTCCTAAGCCATAACTAACTGTTGACCGTGTCAAATTTCTTCATGGCAGTGGTCGCCCCTTTTACGGCGTTATTGTTCGTGACAAAATCGCCAAATTTCGCTGGGATGAGCTCCGGACCTTCCGACGCCAGAATTTCATCTGTTTCGAACCAGGAAAAATTTTCTGTCCGGTCAATGCTTTCGCGACAGATGCGAAAGTGAAATCAGCAGTCCGCGGAAGACCGCTCTCGAGCCAGACAGGCGTCTACTAACAGGCCATATTGAAACGGGTACAACGGTGGCAGAAATGTTCATATGTTTGTAAAGTTACGGGAGCTAAATATTGCGATCATCGGGCCATAAACTTTAAAAAACATATAAACTAACTTATCCTAAGAACAACACACACAAAACTATGGAAAACGGAGGACTCTAACGTCTGACGGCGAGCAGCCGGGAGCACCGCAGTCAGGTGCTTTAGCGCGCGGCTATCCCGCCACGGCGAGGGGAGAAATGTGTTGAGGCCCTTAACAACCATGTAGATAAGTTGGTAAATCAAGTGGGCCATTTACCTTTCTTTTTGTCGCATTATCTGTTTATGATTTTTATAGTATGTGTAGCTCTGCGGATGGCTACTGAAAGAAATATTTGCTTCGTTTTAAATCACACACCCGTTCATTGCGACGGCTTGATAGAAATGGCAGCACTGTACAGCACCTGGACCTCCACCGCACTGAAGAGAGTTAGGACTGTTATCGATGCTTAAAATGGGAGCGTTTTCAGTACAATCATAGCGTTTAATCAGTCGTTTTCTCCATTTGTGTGGTGTGACATCGATTGAAATTCATCACCAGTTGCGTGAGACTCGTGGTTATAGTTGTTATGAACATGGCCATTGTGCGTTGGTGGCAAAACATATTGAGACATGACGCTAAGACAGTCCCAGCGTCTTAGTTGCCAGTTTGACGACATGATCTAGCGAGTGGAGAATATTGTCTTGGGGGACTGGAACACACCACGCTAGTAATTTTGGCATTCCAGTGTGGTATATGCAAGCAATCCGTCACGAGGACCTAAAAATGCGTAAGGCTTCCTAGAGGTGGGGGGGCAGCGAAAACTGACGGATGACCGTCAGATTGCACGCCATACCATGTTGACAGGCAGTGTTGACGCGTGATGACTGCATGAATGGAACGTCCACTTCATCTCTCGCGTGACAAATGATCAGAAATGGATGAAGTTACTCGGCCCTGAAATGAAACGTGGTTTCCGAATTATCAAGGTAGACTCCTCCAGAAACTTTCGCAGTGGTTCTCGAGCCATGGCAGTGAAGTGATGAAAGTTGCACAGTTTGCTTGTAGTTAGTTAGTGAGGAAGAAACCAATCGGTTTTGTTACAGCTGCAATGCACCTAGTAAAATACTGTGCGTTGCTTTACGATCTTTATTCGTATTTAAGATGGTCTCTGCTAGTGTACTATTTCAATGAAAATACAGCATATTATACATCTTCCTTCCAGGCCGGTGTCAGCTGCGTTATCCATTGACAGTGTCTGCAGCAACCAGAAGCAGAGTGGCGTGCGATGTGGCGGCAGAGCGGAGGCACCTAGAGCGGCCACTAGCCAGGCGTCCGGTGGCGCGCGGCCTTGCCTCGTCGGTGGATCAGGGTCGGCAGGTTCCTCTGGGCCCCACCGCCCGGGCGGTACACAATGGCCTCTTTCTGCTGCGAGGGCCGACAAAGGCGAACACTGCCACCGCCACAGGCGCCATTGTCGGCCGCCGCCTCCTCGCCGACCTCTGACCTCCGAGCCCAAGCACGTGTCAGGCCGCACACCGCCTTCTGAGGGCCGCCGGCCGCCGTCCCTTGCCAGGCGACAACTACCCCCCCACCCCACCTCATGCCGTATGGGGTTGAAGGCTGCTTCTCCGCGAGGCAAACACCGGTAGAGGGGGAAGGGGTGGGGGTTCCAGGTGAAGGTCGCTCCGGAGTAAAAAAATCTGTCCTTGCATGATTCTGCATGAATTACAAACAGCACTTATATTAAAACGATCATATACGAACGCACCGCGTCGCGGCGATATGGACTGATAAAATTTTCTCAGGTTTCTAGTCGCGTCCAGGGGGTTCACACTTGTGTAAACTTAAGGGAATAAACTTCTCAGGTCATTGATCCCCAGACTTATGAAGATAGTAAACCTACTAACTCTAAGAACAACACACACACAGTTAACCAAGGGAAGACTCGAACTTGCCGGGAAACCCGCGGCAAAGACTTTAGATAAGGTGACCTCATTTTTGGAATCCGGGTCAGTGGCGAATCCACATAAAATATATCAAGTTATGTGTTGAACCGTCCAGCAGCGACACTTTGATTTTATTCCTAAAAAGCGGAACATAGGGGCGTCCTAGCAGACCCCCATTGGGAATGGGGACAGCTTGCCAAAAACTGGAACTGTCCCGGCCAAATCGGAACATCTGGTTACCTTACTTTAGTCCAAGCATCCATTCCTACACTGCAAGAACGTTAAAATCGACGACATTTCGGCCGAAATCTCTTCCACCATTGTCGAGTGGTAACTAAAGAATGACGCGGTGGAGTAGCCGAGCAGTCTAAGGCGTCTCGCTGCAGAGCACGCGGTTGCTCGCCGTCGGAGGTTCGAGTCCTCTCTAGGGGATGGGTGTGTGTGTTGTCCATAGGTTAGTTTACTTTAGTTTAAGTAGCTTGTAAGCTACGGACTGATAACCACACAGTTTGGTCCGATAGATTATAGCGCGTCTGTATAAGGACAGTAGCAGATAGCATTCTTTAGTTGAAAAACATGACCGCCCATCCCTAGCATAGGCAAATTAAGTGAAATTACCAGGTATGGAGCTGAAGAGAGTACCAGAGACTATCTGCTACTGTCCTTATACAGACGCGCTACCTTCAGTTATGTCTCTGGTACTCTCTTCAGATCCATACCTGGTAATTTCACTTAATTTGCCTATGCTTGGGATGGGCCATCATGTTTTTCATTTAAATTAATAATACGTCAAGATCGAAAAAAAAAAAAAAAAAAGTAGTAATCTTAATTTTTTTGACGACAGGTTTCGGTACACTGATGTACCATTCTATGGTTTTTACAGACCCGCTCAACAATATAGTCTGTAAGTGCAAATAAGTGCTATAGGTTATCAGAGTAGTGTACTGCCGGCCGCGGTGGCCGAGGGGACTGAGGCGCTCCAGTCATGGTCTGCACGGCCACTACAGTCGGGAGTTCGAATCCCCCCTCGGGCATGGATATTTGTGCCGTCCTTAGTCTTTGTTAGTTCATAAGTAGTTTGTAAGTTTAGGGACTAATGACCCCGTAGTTAAGTCCCATAGACTATACAAACATTTGAACATTTTTAGTAGTGTACTGAAACCGATTATAAAAACAAATAATTTTTTTGCAATCTTCGAATAATATTAATTTAAATTTCATACATAATAACGTGTACACGTGCTAGAACTTTCCGATGACCGAGTCCAGCAGCTACTTGCTCTTGTAATGAGAAATGTCTCACCAAAAGAAATTCTGTAAGCGTTATCTACAGCACGTTCGGCCACCGCAGATTTGTCAGGGTAGCGTAGGCGTAAATATCTCTCTTCTCGCCGTGCGGTATGGCCTCATGGTCTAAGGTGCCATGCTACGGTATGACTAAATGTTCCCGCCGGAGGTTCGAGTCCTTCCTCGGGCACCGGTGCGTGCTTTGTCCTTAGTAAGTAAGTTAAGTAGTTCGTACGTCTAGGGACTGTGGTCCTATAGGTTTCTAAACATTTCCATTCGCACACAAGGCGTTCTGAAGCCTATATCACCTTATATTCCCCATTTTTTTATGGAGACCTGATGTCAAATCAATTTTGTGCTTCTTTGGGGTCCAGAATACGTTTCCTGTTATTGGCCCACAGAATGGCATAAATGTAAGCTTTCTCGTCTTCTACTTGGGAATGTTCTGCTTACGAGTTGCTTGGGGCTCTTCTGCTTACTAGTCCTCGGTTAGAAGACTTGTTGAAGTTTCTGACGGTTACGCTAGTAATTTTTATTGAATACGTTACTTAAGTGTCTTTCAGTTTCTTTGGTAGGTTTTCTGCATCTGAGACGGCTTCCGATCGATTTATCAATGTCCTCCGAAAAGAGGTTATCTGACCCGGTGGTGGAAGATGGTATTGTACAGATGTCGGTCTGTGTAGGTGGATTTCCGGTATTTACTGTGGCTTGGACTCGTGAAGCAAGCAGGCGTCATGGTTTAATAAAGACGAAATCCTTAAAGTCAAAACTGCAAATATGTTTAGTTATGATTTCCAGTTTTGTCTCTATGACAAGTCATCTCCGGATGATAAAACGTGTTAGACGAGCGTATTTTTTATGGCACTGATGAAACCATTACTGGCACACATGGTTAAGATCATGTTTTCACAACCATGCAAGGTCAGAGTTCAATCGTTGTGAATCCTTTTAACTTCCTAGATGTGAAAACCAGATTTTAACGATGTGGTGGCAGTAATGGTTTTATTAATGCGATCACAATTACATTATCCTAACGTGGTTTAAGATCTGAATATGGCTCGTTAAACAGCCTAAACTGGTAATTTAAATCAAGTAAATCTGTGATCATGACCTTAAGAACGTCATCCAGAATTAATTATTGTTAATTAAACAGGCATGAGACAGGAAAATTCAGTATTAGTTAAACGCTTTTAGTAATCGCCATATCACTAAATACACCTAACAGTTGTGCCGACTGGCGACAGATTGATATGCAGAAAGGTTTCAAAAGAAAATGAGAAATTATAAACTTCGGTGACAGATGGGTGAATGTTTGACGATATAGCACAATTTCTCTTTGTAGCTGGTAACGATAGTAAACAGGGAACATGCCGTTACCACTGCATGAAGGCTTTCCAAATTTCTTTCCGTGTGGTCAGTTTGACGTATATACAACAAACAGAGATGTATCAATTGAGAGAGGATGCGCAGCTGATCTGAAAATAGCCAATTGAAGTGATCGGAGAATCGCTTAAAATGTGAACTGGACCAATTAGACGATATTGGAATGAATAGTTGAACATTATAAAGCAGTAGATTTGGAGAGACGTCAGAACCTGAATGTCGAGCAATCGCCGTGCACCGGTTCGACCACAATGATGATTAACAGGGGCTAACTGGAGACTGAGCAAACAGTGCCCCCTTGCTCGGGCTGCTATTTGTTTTAGTACACCAGCTACAAATACACTTATCCATAAAGTAGGCATTCATATTTTATATTGACCCATAATTAAAACCAATATACATTCTTTCTAGGTATGAACAATATGGATGCTGGAACAGGAAAACACCTCTAACATGCTCATTATAAAATCTCCCAACCCTACAACACTTTGAAGGCATCTGAGGTAGGAGCCAGTCAACGAAGTACAGCACGTACGAAACGGTTTTAAAAATCATCCCCGAGAATCCACACAATCTGGAGAACCTGAACTAATGCGAAGTGACCTCTGGAAGTCGCGACGTGTGGATCTGTCGGTATGCAACGAGATGGCGAATACAGCATTATGTCAGAAGAGAAGCAGTAACAGTGTTGTCGTTAGATACCACGTATCCTTCAGGGCCACTTCATGCTTACTAAAAATATACAATTCGACTGGTGGTGATGTTTCTGTTAGTAAAATCCCAGAGGAATGGCCACTGCTAAACTACGATCTGTAAAATCTCAGTTACCTATCGTAAAGGAAAGTAGAGTGAAAGAAATAACTTGTGACTTTCCAAGTACTGACAACAGTCAAGATGTCACATTGACTATCCTCTGTGGGTGAAAATCAATGGATCACAGTGATCGACCTATTTATAGTATTTTTGTAGTAACAGCTAACTGTTGATTGGTTTGGAGTAAAAAAGATAAGACGTAACAGTAGATAATGATAAACAACTTGGTTTGATGAATAACGTCAAAACCGTTTGGCGGGTGATCCCATATTGAGTTTAAGAAAAAGCGAAGTACAGAAGAAACGGTTGTCATTTCAGTCATCTCGGTTCACCTTTGATAATATTCCATACGTGATGCAATCGATACCCAAGGTGCGAATGGGGTCCTGTGTTGGATTCACCTGTTTCAAACATCATCTTCGGTGACTGGCGTTAGGTCAAGTGCTGCGGCCGTCTTTTCACCCTATCCTAAACATTTTCGATTGGAGAAAAGTCTAGTGAACTGGCGGGACAGGGAAAACGGCTGACATTATCTGAACACCAAGACGACATCTGTTCGTGCAGTAACATGTGGTGATGTATTGCCTTGTTGAAAAATGGCTTCTGGGATATCGCGTAGAACGAATTGGTTATTGGTATCAGGAAACGACAGGCAAGTACCCATTATGTGTATATATGAAATCGAACTACGAAAAACCGGAATAATAATATTGGTAGCCTATATGCAGAAGGAAAAGATGTACATATGAGTCATATACAACTACATACAGACAAGAAACACAACCAGAGGTAAATAAGTCAGGAGCAACGTGTTGTGTTCGATATGGTTCGATAATATTACCTGTCTCGAAGGGAAGTCACAATCTAGAATTTGTTTGCTTCCATACTGCTTGCTGGAAGTTTGTTGGGACGGTTGGACAAAAGACATACCACAAGAGTTTCTGCCTAACACAACAAAAGAGCCAGTACCATCTGCTTTATTTGGATTCAGGAAGTAGATGATGATTTTCTTATATATTCCAAAGAAAAGGAAGTGTGTTGGTATGATTTCAACGCAGAACTGTGATGATTGTTAAAGTAGGAAAAAAAAACAATAAAAAACCACCTGTCATAAATGTCCACTATAATTAGACTAAAGTGGGTGTAGATATTTGTGATATGATAAGACAATACAGCTGTGTCTCCATAACAAATCGTTCCCTATGCTCAATAATTACGGAAATAATGGACGTCGCAACTCTCAGTTCAGATATTCTGTCGTCACAAAAATATCGGCACTAGCAGAAAGATTCCACAAAGAGGAGGCATTTTCCGCAGTAACGTGTTCTGAACTTAGCGAATCCGCACGTGAAAGAAAGAGAATGAAATCGAACTGGACTACGTACTGAAGTTATAGAAGACATTCAAGGTATTGTAACTGAAGTAAAGAAAACAGATTCTAGACGAAGGTACCGAAAAAGTGTCTTCAAAATTACTAACAGTAAACAGATGTCCCGGGAAATAAAGACAGAATAACTAGATAGAAGTATTCAAATGTCTGTAAACCTATTGTACAAAACTGCTATGGTTATCAGTACCAAGACTTACGAACTACTTAAACTACTGAAAATAATTACTCAACTAGTTACTAACTTACTTAACTACTACTTAAACTCATTTACAGTAAGGATGACACACACAACCATGCCCTATGCGGAACTCCAACCTCCGACGACGAGCAACCATACGCTCCGCATCAATGTGCGGCCATTCCACCGCGGCAGATGGCAGGGCATAAAGTGTAGTAAACTGGTGATAAAGAACCATACAAGAGACATAATTGTGACCCAATATTCTAAGTATTTAGAGAAATTATCTGAAGAGGCTAGCCGCGGTGGAGTAGCCGAGCTGTCTAAAGCACCTCGCTATGGAGCGCGCGGTTGCTCGCCGTGGAGGTTTGAGTCCTCCCTGGGGTATGCTGTGTGTGTTTGTCCTTACGTTAGTTTACCTAGGTTTAAGTAGTTTGTAAGCTACGGACTGATGACCACGCAGTTTGGTCCGATAGATTTACAAATATTTGAACATTTTGAAGAGGCTAAATGAGTTTGTCATTTAAAAAATGGAGTTTCTGTTTTGCAGCAATGGGACAATATACCTAACATCAGAAATTATGTACTTGTCGAGACTAGACTAACAATGATTCCTTCAAATCTTTAGTAAGTCATCATTTAGGCCCACTGGACATTCTAAGCTAGAGAATCTACGCCATATTATATCATAAACATAAACATAGTCAACCCGGGCTAATTATATTACCCTCCCGCTCCCTTGTTAAGCAAAGGTGTAAAATAACCTCGGCATCACAAGGATATAAATCAGGTAACAATCTTCAAATGTGAAAAATCCTAGACCGCAAAATAATTATTTATTTTATGATAAATAAGTGTTATATTACACATACGATTGAATCTTCAGTGCCGGCCGCGGTGGCCGAGGTGACTGAGGCGCTCCAGTCACGGTTAGCACGGCTACTACGGTCGGGGGTTCGAATCCCCCTCGGACATGGATATTTGTGCCGTCCTAGTTCGTAAGTAGTTCATAAGTAGTTTGTAAGTTTAGGGACTGATGACCCCGTAGTTAAGTCCCATAAGCTTAACAAACATTTGAACATTTTTGAATCTCCAGTTCTGTAAATAAGGTAAAATGACCAACTTGGAACATTTGAATGAAGAGAAGATGGTGGCAAAGCCCACTGAAGGCAGTCGTCATTAAGGGTACCTGGATGTGAAAATGATTGAAAAATTGGAACACGTTTTTGCCTCCATCTGAAAGACAAATTTCTGCCGTTTCCAAAAATGTATGTTTTATTTACTTTTAAATATCAAAAAGCCAACCAGTTGCATTAAAATGTTTTATATACATAAACCTTGACCCAGGTATCGGCAAACGTAATTGCGTAGCGCTCACTCCACCTGTGTGCTCCACAGTTTTTCTCTTGCGGACATTAGTTTTAAAATTTTATATTTTATTTATCAACTACTTTAATGTGAGCTAAATGAAAATCTTCTGAAGAAGTCAAAATTACTTTTGCCGAAACCCGGCTCAAGCTTTATGTAAATATATCAAGTTATGTGTTGAACCGTCCAGCAGCGACACTTTGATTTTATTCCTAAAAAGCGGAACATAGGGGCGTCCTAGCAGACCCCCATTGGGAATGGGGACAGCTTGCCAAAAACTGGAACTGTCCCGGCCAAATCGGAACATCTGGTTACCTTACTTTAGTCCAAGCATCCATTCCTACACTGCAAGAACGTTAAAATCGACGACATTTCGGCCGAAATCCATTCCACCATTGTCGAGTGGTAACTAAAGAATGACGCGGTGGAGTAGCCGAGCAGTCTAAGGCGTCTCGCTGCAGAGCACGCGGTTGCTCGCCGTCGGAGGTTCGAGTCCTCTCTAGGGGATGGGTGTGTGTGTTGTCCATAGGTTAGTTTACTTTAGTTTAAGTAGCTTGTAAGCTACGGACTGATAACCACACAGTTTGGTCCGATAGATTATAGCGCGTCTGTATAAGGACAGTAGCAGATAGCATTCTTTAGTTGAAAAACATGACCGCCCATCCCTAGCATAGGCAAATTAAGTGAAATTACCAGGTATGGAGCTGAAGAGAGTACCAGAGACTATCTGCTACTGTCCTTATACAGACGCGCTACCTTCAGTTATGTCTCTGGTACTCTCTTCAGATCCATACCTGGTAATTTCACTTAATTTGCCTATGCTTGGGATGGGCCATCATGTTTTTCATTTAAATTAATAATACGTCAAGATCGAAAAAAAAAAAAAAAAAAAAGTAGTAATCTTAATTTTTTTGACGACAGGTTTCGGTACACTGATGTACCATTCTATGGTTTTTACAGACCCGCTCAACAATATAGTCTGTAAGTGCAAATAAGTGCTATAGGTTATCAGAGTAGTGTACTGCCGGCCGCGGTGGCCGAGGAGACTGAGGCACTCCAGTCCCGGTCTGCACGCCCACTACGGTCGGGGGTTCGAATCCCCCCTCGAGCATGGATATTTGTGCCGTCCTTAGGATTAGCTAGTTCATAAGTAGTTTGTAAGTTTAGGGACTGATGACCCCGTAGTTAAGTCCCATAGACTCTACAAACATTTGAACATTTGAAACAATGAAGCCAGTATACAGGGACCTTGAAAATGTCTGCATGACCCTACACGAGATCCTAACGAGAGTTGTAACAGCTGCATATGACAACAAGAGCGGAAAACATTATTTGTAGATGGACAGTAATCTGAATAGGTGTGATGGATGCTGTTATCTGTTTCAGTGATGGTGGAATTGGCAGGACAAAAGTAATGGACAAATTAGGCATCCAATCAGGAAATAATATGACAGCTGCTCTGACTGCCATAGATCATCAGTGACTAGCTGAAGCTGAAAGGAATGCGTAAGACACCACTAGAGAGTCGAGAGTGAGGACAACACTCCTGAAAAGTCTCCACAGGATAAAGAAGTAGCCACTGCAATGTTCCGGAAGAGGCATACGCTGAGTGAAAAACACTGTGACAATTCTTTCCTCATTCTCGAAACAACAATTTCAAAATATTTGTTATATAAATCTTCATAACGGTTTTAGCTATGTACATCAAATTGAAGAGTGGGATAGTATTATGCCTAATACATTGCAGAAATTAATTATCAATGTTTGTTATTCTGTATATAATTTTAACAGTAATTTTTAAACAAAATAGTAATGAAGTGTAATAAGAGTTTCTCTATTTTCCCAGATATACTCCAAACCACAAAACTAGAGGCATATTATTTTCCTACGAATGATGATAGCAGCCTGTCACATTCCAAATTCTGTTGGCTGACGAAGCACGAGAGAAAGGTTCCAGAATGCGAACGTGTATCATAAAAATATATTCTGCAAAAATGAAATGCCAAGTTTGCGAATTAATAGTTTATTTGACGACGACCTTTTTCGGCGGACTGTGCCACGATCATCTGGTCATATATATTTATTTAGCTTGTCATGTTATTTTTAAAACATGGATGTAAAATAACAAGTGCAACATAGCACTTAGTCATCATATATTATCTTGTAAGCTTGATATTTTAACTTGTATTTGAATGAATAAGTGCTATGTTGCACTTATTATTTTATATCCATTTTTAAATAAGATGGCCAACTTATAAAATATATATGACCAGATGATGGTGGTACAGTGCGCCGAAACCGGTCTTCCTGAAATAAACTATTAATTCGCAATCTTGGCATTTCACATTTGATGAATATAAGACTACCACCTCGCCTCATGAACCGACTATCTCAGATAATGTTAATACAAATATGTATTAGGCAAAATATTGTAATTCTTAAACTATAACAGATATTTCAATAAAATTCGTATTACTGCTTGAGTTAATGTCATTCAGTGATGGTACAAAACAGCAAATTCCTTTTCATTGGAGATCAAAATTAATGTACACTGAAAGCAAGGTATGAAAATTAAGCCCGTTCACGTTCAGGTCACCTTAAATAAATAGGTATTTTGCGGTCTTGGCTTTTCACCTTTGAAGATAATGAGGCGCCCGCGGTGGCCGAGGGGACTGAGGCACTCCAGTCACGGTCTGCACGGCCACTGCGGTCAGGGGTTCGAATTCCCCCTCGGCCATGGATATTTGTGCCGTCCTGAGGATAAGCTAGTAGATAAGTAGTTTGTCCGTTTAGGGACTGATGACCCCGTAGGTAAGTCCCATACGCTATACAAACATTTGAACTTTTTTTTTTTTTTTTTTTTTTTTTTTTTTTTTTTTTTTTTTTTTTTTTAAGGTATTGAATTTACCAGTTCGTCTCCACAACCTGCGATATCAGGTAATGTCGAAAATCTGGTAGGAACAAACATCTACGATACCTAGAAACAAGCAGTTTTACAGGCAACGTGTGCGAGTACATTTGGTGCCACTGTGCTCCAACCGCGCCAGCATGCGACTTATTCGTATTCCACGGCCCACTATCGGCTGCTGCCGCTCGCTAGAAGCCGCCCCTCGGCGTCGGTCCCCCTGCACTATCGCCAATATTCCGCACGCCTCGGCTTTCGCACAGCAGCAGAAATACCACGCCGCCTCGCACTACAATGGGAGGGGGGAGGGAAAAGCGAGTGGGCGGGAAAGGTTCCAGCGTTCCATATCTTCGCAATTCGCAATAAAACCTTCAGCCCTCCGGATAAAAAAGACTTAGTGCCTTTTTCCATTGCGCCCTTTCTTTACAATTTATTTTTTAAATAGGCCGGCATACATAATTTCTGAAAGCCATATATTTTTTTGGCGGCTGCCGTGTTATTCGGCCATGCAAATGCAATTGCGCTGGCACGCGCGCGCGAGACGCGGCGAGCACTCAGCGCGGCATTAGCCAGGCCCCGCCCCCTGCCAGCGACGCCCCCGCCACTAATACGCCCCCGTCGCCTGCCGGAACTCTACGCAAAAATTTTGCCTCCGCTGCTGGTTGGCGCTACGGTGTTCTCGGTAAGGAGGAAGCGGCGGCAGCCATTATTTGGTTGGCAGCACTCCTTCACCGTCTGTTGTCGGGGTTCCCCACCCCTCCACCCCAGTGGCTCCAACCTCCACGCATCCACCTGCGCCACCACTACCTGAGTTCTACGCAACCCTTTGATGCTACTGTGTTTTCGGAAAGGAAGATTCTGGGCGGTGGCAGCCGTAGTCAGGTTGGAAGCTCTCATTGGCGGTCTTGTATTAGGGGTTCCCTCTCACGCTCCCAAGACGTACGCCCCTGCCTCCACTACTAGAAGTGTACGGTGTTTCCATTAAGGAGGACGAGGAGTGGTGGCAGCCGTTATTAGCCTAGGTTGGCAGCACTACGTGGCTGCCTAGCAAAGGAGAGTCCCCAAGACGATCCACACACCCACCATCATCTACCGTTCACTGCCAGAATTCTACGACGAAAAGTTTGCCTCCAGCGCTGGTTGGCACTACGTTTTTCTCGGTAAGGAGGAAGTGGCGGCAACCATTATATGGTTGGCAGCACTCCTCCACCGTCTGCTGTCGGGGATTCCCCAACCCCTCCACCCCAGTGGCTCCAACCTCTATGCATCCACGTGCGCCACCTCTACACTACCCTTTGATGCTACTGTTGTTTCGGGAAGGAAGACTCGGGGCGGTGGTAGCCATAATTACGTTGGAAGCACTGATTGGCGATCTTGTATCAGGGGTTCCCTCACACGCTCCCAAGATGTACGCCTCTGCCTCCATCTCCATTACCAGAAGTGTATGGTGTTTCCATTACGTAGGAAGAGGACCGGTGGCAGCCATTATTAGCCTAGGTTAGCAGCACTACGTGGCTGCCTAGGGAAGGAGAGTCCCCAAGACGATCCACCTACCCTCCATCATCTACAGTGCACTGCCGGAATTCTACGACGAAAAGTTTGCCACCAGCATTGCTCGGCAGTACCAAGTTCTCGGTAAGGAGGAAGCGGTGGCAGTCATTATTTAGTTGGCAGCACTCCTTCACCGTCTGTTGGTGGGGATTCCCCACCCCTCCACCCCAGTGGCTCCAACCTCTATGCATCCACCTGTGCCACCTCTACGCAAACCCTTTGATGCTACTGTGTTTTTGGGAAGGAAGACTCTGGGCGGTGGCTGCCATAATCAGGTTGGAAGCTCTCATTGGCGGTCTTGTATCAGGGGTTCCCTCACACGCTCCCAAGATATATGCCCCTGCCTCTATCTACACTACCAGAAGTGTATGGTGTTTCCATTTAGAACGAGGACCGGTGGCAGCCATTATTAGCCTAGGTTGGCAGCACTACATGGCTGCCTAGCGAAGGAGAGTCCCCAAGACGATCCATCCACACACCATCATCTACAGTGCACTGCCAGAATTCTACGACGAAAAGTTTGCCACCAGCACAGCTTGGCAGTACCAAGTTCTCGGTAAGGAGGAAGCGGTGGCAGCCATTATTTGGTTGGCAGCACTCCTTCACAGTCTGCTGTCGGGGATTCCCCACCCCTCCACGTTAGTGGCTCCAACCTGGTGTACGCCCATGCCTATGTGTCCAGAAATGTAGTAGGGTTAAAACAGCCATGAGCACCACATGGCGGTATGGTGTTTCCGTTATGGAGAAGGAAGGTCGGTGGCAGCCGTCATTAGCCTAGATTGGCAGCACTGTATGGCATCCTAGCGAAGGAGGATCCCCAAGATGCTCCAATACTTATCCTTCCGCCTTCATCTACAGTGCACTGTCAGAATTCTACGCCATGTTTGCCACCAGCACTTCTTGGCAATACCATGTTCTCAGTAAGGAGGAGGCGGCGGCAGTCATTCTTTTGTTGGAAGCACTCCTAAGCCGACCTAAGCACCCCCCCCCCACCCAAAACCCCAGTGGATCCAACCTCTATGCACCCACCTGTGACACCACCTAATGAGCTCTACGCAGCCCATTGGCGCTACTGTGTTTATGGTAAGGTAGAGTGTTGGCGGCGGAGGCCATAAATACATTCGAAGCACTCATTGGCAGCCTAGTATCACAACTGTATGGCGAAAACAGGCATTATCAGACTACATTGGCAGCACTACACGAGCCAGGCGAAGGGGAATTCCCAGATCCTCTAAGCCCTATACACTCATCTTCAAGTACAGCAGTGGTTCCCAATCTATGGGCCGGGACCCACTAGTGGGGGGCATTATCTATTCAGGTGGGTCGCCAGGAGAGCTCAACATACCTTATGGACTTAAAGTAAAAATATGCTTTACAGGCTTTTTCATGCTGGTTTCCATCCCATAAAGAAAAATCACAATTAAGATATATTTCTTCCTTATTTAAAATGATAATGGTTATGGACCAAAGTTTTAAGTTTTTGTGGATTAATATTTTCACATTACTCCAAGCGGAACTTGATTGTTTTTCTTGGAATATTCTTTAATATTAGTACTTGCTTTCCAAGATTTGGCAGTGAATTGTCATTGCTAAGAAATCCGTTTCTAGAGTACAACCTTAAAAAGCTGAAACTGTCAACACCGAGACATCCTGATGGAACAAAAATATGTATCTTCTTTGTTTACTTAAAAATCGAGCCTAATATCATTTAAAATCAGAAAAGAGAGTACAGGATGTATACAGATATATCTTTGAAAGAATTAATGGGTCCACAAGTAATTTATCACGCTTATTTTCTTAGTCTTATTCTAACTGAACAAAATAGCGGTCATTTAAATTCATAAAATGATATATATATATATATATATATATATATATATATGGATCGCGAAAAATTAACCAGAAACATATCGATCCCTCTAGCGAGGTATTTTGTGTATTTTTCGGAATGGAACACATTGTCCACTTTTACATGATTTCCGAAACAAATATTTTGCTTATCGACTGTTCCTCTTCGAGAGGTCGCCGTCTCAGGAGGAAGTACTTGCACCATGAAATAACCAGGGATTCACTAATACAAAAACATATGCCAAAGTGAAGCGTATTTAATGTTAAAATCACTGAGTTCCTAGTATAACACTCATTATGAGTTGAATATGTCATAGAGAGTCTTTGTTTTTTATTTTTATTTATTTACAATACGGTTTGTTGATGAGGTATAAGCATGAAGTTGGAAAAATATTTTTCAGGTAAGAATGGATAGGTAAAAGAACTTTATACAATAATTAATTCTGAAAAATTCGAAAAACAGATATACTTCTGTACTGTAGAATTAGACCTTTCTTAAGGAGCAGAATTCGCTTCTGCGTAATGCCTGAAATGTGGAACAGTCGCTAAGCAATACATTTCTGTCGGAAGTCATGTAAAAATAGGATAAAGTGTTCCATTACGATAAATACACAAAAAAACTTCGTCCAACAATATTAAAGGAAGCTGAAACTTAGAAAATAACATACTTTTGTTACACTTCGTGTGCAGGAGGAGTGTCGCCAGGATACTTTTATTTGGAGGGAGTCTCCAGAATATGTTTACTTGAAAGGGGGTCGCATACTAGAAAACGTTGAAAAAACTGATCTACAGTATACTGCCACAATTGTATGACGAAAATTTAGAGGTCAGCGCTGGTTCTCCCTACAGGGAGGACGCAGAGCTGCGACAGCCATTATTAGGTTGGCAGCACTCGGTCACGACGTGGCGATGGGCTTCCCCCTTCGTCTCTAACTTCTACTCACCTTTCTGCGCCACCACTGCTGGAACTGTATGCAGGCACTACGTTGTTTTCGGTAAGGGCGGTGCGGTTCGGCAGCAGTACTGCTAGGCTCGCCTGGTATAGGTGGTTCCCCCAGACGCTACGATGATCTACGCACCAGCCTACATCTCCGCTTCAAGAATTCGGCATCAAACATTTAGCCGTCTGTACCAATTCATTTGATGAATTGTAAGACAGCATATGTTTGAAAATGGCAGTAGTGTAGTGCCCTGTGTTTAATAAGAGTGCCTAGTTATAAACTTTGATGTAGAAATAACACACTATGATCATTGACATTGCTCTCTGCACAATGGTTTCATAACACCTAGAAATACATGAAGTACGATCAAGGGTCGACTGAGGAAACGTCGATAGGTAATAAGTGTTAAAAAATTCACCAATTACATCCCCAATTTAAATCAAGATTATTCTCCTTATGCTCGATCCACGCGTTCTCCAACTGCTATATGTGGCCAATGTGCGTCTTGTTGCAAAAGGTAAGCCCAGTCATAGTTGGTGCCATGCAAAGCTACAGTTGCCTCGAATCAATCATTAACCATCGCGCCTAAGGCTTCTATTCCTCCCTCATATGAGATGACGTTATTAGTTCCGAGACAATAAACATCAGAGTTGGAGGAGTCTTCCTACTGCGTTTTGGCTCCTAACCTACAAGACTAAGAACTGGCCTGGCAACTGGCCAGCTAAGGTCTCCGTCATATGTTTCCGAAACACAAATGGTTCTCAGCTCGGACCAAAGGACATTTCCAGCCGTCCTGTTGGCACCAAGGTCGCAATTACGCTGATAGCGGTCAATGCTCAACTGACTAACGTCCGGCGACGGTAGTCTCAAAAGCAACGAAAGTTGCAGTGGGCAGGGCCGGTCGTTCCTGGAATCCTGGGTTGCTCCATGCTTCTTCCTCAGGTTCCAACACCTCTCTAATCAGATTTCTGCCACTAACTGCCTTCTCACCGACTCAACGACATGCAATCCATACTAAAGAACACATTATTATTGAGGCTATCCAGTTGTTTGTACACACCTGACGTGATCTTAGTGACTCAAGTAAAGATGAAATGTTAACCGCAAAATGTTCAAATGTTTGTAGAGCTTATGGGACTTAACTACGGGGTCGTCAGTCCCTAAACCTACAAACTACTTATGAACTAGCTTATACTAAAGACGGAACAAACATCCATGCCCTAGGGGGGGGATTCGAGCCCCCGATGGGAAACGACCTCCCGCATCGTAGCATAGCGCCTCAACGCGCTCGGCCGCGGCTCATGTAAAGAATATAATCAACAAATATTTATGCTAGCCTCTTCCGTGAGCCACTATCCCTCATAAAATCTCAAATGACTGGAATGGTTGCCCCGGTACAGGTCTGTTACCTTTCAGTTTCGTTTGGATCCGCTGGAAGGTACATCCTACGTTTGAAAATGAAAGCAATTCCTCACCGTAATTGGCGCGCGTGAACGGCCACGTGATCTGAGGCATGATGTTACTGACGTAGTGGCCTGTTCCGCCGGAGGTTCGAGTCCTCCTTTGGGCATGTGTGTAAGTGTAAGTCAAGTAAATTTTAAGTCTAGGGACAGATGACCATAGCAGGTTGCTCCAATAGATCTACTAACATTTAAACCTTTTCTCGCCGTAATTGTAAATATGTAGCCCAGGTTTTACTTTCATGCTGGCAATAGATATATCCTTGAAACCTTATGTAGCTTTTGGAGAAAATGGGTAATATTCGAATGTTAAAATTCGATCCAAGTTTTCACGTTGATAGCCGTGAGTAATCCGATGAAACTATTCGATACCCTCCAGTTTTGATAAAGGATTCGCATTGTATAATTTTTCAGTTCCAATCAAGAATACGCTTTCCCCTCTCCGACAGTTGATCTGTATGACAACACGGCAGCAGCAGCAGTGCACATTACTCCACGCCGCACGCCATGTGGTGGATATTGAAGAAGTAGGCGTAATCAAATAGCTCCCCCCCCCCCCGCAGTTATTGCGACTGGTAAAACATTCCAGAAGCGGAACTTATCATCGCGGCGTACAAAGCGTCAGCCGGCCTGATAAAGCGATGCACCGTCAGGCGAAGTTTTACAGTCGCGACGTGGAGGCGGCGCTTCGCGAATAATAGCGGCGGCAGTATCAGCCGGTGATTAACGGGCCGGCGCGGTGGCCACTCCGCGAGCCCAGGATTTAGTGCACCGCGCCAGCGCTGTTTGCGCAGAGCGTTCCGCTGTCGCGCCATTAGCGCTGGCGCGCCAGCGGATGAAGACGCCTCGTGAGGCCGCCGCCGGCGCCGGGGAAGCACCGCGGGGAAGCCCGCGCGCGGGGCATCCCCGCCGCCAGGCTGCTAAGGAGTGCCAACCTAACAGCCGGTGTCGCCGCACCGCCTACTTCTTACCCTAGGACATATTATTATTTTAATGATTTAGTTTCTTTTATTTTTCCCAGTTCACAGTCTTATATCTGTATACATGTGGCGTCTGTTCCGAAAGAACAGGCGTCACTTCTGATCCTGCAGTTGTTACTATTTAATATTCATAGAATATATGACATCAACTGCGATTGGGCAAAGCTTAAAATGTGTATCCTGCCGGGATTCGAACCCGGGTCTCCTGCTTTCTAGGCAGTTGCGCTGACCCCTACACCACAGGGGACACAGTGATCACCGCACCTGCAAGGACTACCTAAGCACGCCTCCCGTTAGATACAAATTCCCAGCTTCGCCCTGCCGACAGTACTCAAACTCGTAGTTATGAAACTAATTACCGTCACCGGGCACGGGCAATGATCCTATCGTTAGTGGGGAGGGGTGGGCAAGTTTGAAGCCCATACTCTTACGGGAATTAGTTTCATAACTACGAGTTTGAGTACTGTGGGCAGGGAGAAGCTGGGAATTTGTATCTGACGGGAGGCGTGCTTAGGTAGTCCTTGCAGATGCAGTGATCACTGTGTTCCCTGTGGTGTAGGGGTCAGCGCAACTGCCTAGAAAGCAGGAGCCCCGGGTTCGAATCCCGGCTGGGTACACATTTTCAGCTTTGCCCAATCGCAGTTGATGTCATATATTCTATGAAGTCTTATATCTGGTTTGACGTAACCTACTATGAAACTCACTTCAGCTCCAACCTACTCATTTCAGGAAATGCATACTGTAAACCATTAGCTGTTTATTATTTTTCAAACTTCTACCGGTTTCGGTTATAAACCATCTTCACGGAAGACTATTAAATAAAAATACAGAAACAGAATTGTACACAAGCTGAAGTAAAATACGTAATGTAACCCAGTAGTTTCATATACTAAGTACTTACAAAGTAGACATACTGATTAAACAAGTGCATTATGTGCTTACTTATGCATACTGGCATGCATGTCACACAATAAAAATAAATAAGACGTCACTGGGCGTCATGCCTTGATGAAAAACTTAAAAGCAATGCCAGGCTGTGTGATGGTGAACCAAGGTCTATTACAAGAGAACCAAACTATTGAACACATCAGACAATGAGATAAAATTAG
Organism: Locusta migratoria; assembly: GCA_026315105.1. Classification (NCBI taxonomy): domain Eukaryota; kingdom Metazoa; phylum Arthropoda; class Insecta; order Orthoptera; family Acrididae; genus Locusta; species Locusta migratoria. The sequence goes on from CM048744.1 coordinate 279,764,377, forward strand.
CGATGATCATAGAATGCATGGTGTGAAAATGATACATCTTAGGCAACCATCACAGGTTATATCTTTGACAAGGTGTCATGCCAACATGTTACAAAAAGCAGTATGTAAACATTACAAAAATAACAGGATGGATTATGTAAACAATAAAAATGTGTAACAACAACAACTATCTGTCAAGGTATAAAAGTAAGTGAACATCAAAGACCTAATGTTAGGAAATAAAGCAAACCCAACACAATAACAGGATCGTAAAACTGTAATTAGTTTATGTAGAGGAAAGCCAGAGGCTACTAATGAGCATAGTGGATAACGCAATATGTCAACATTATAATACGTATGGATATATCTTTCAATGAGTAAGTTATGACATACTATGAACAAGATCAAAGTAAAATTAAATGAAGTAAACATGTAAACCTTAGGCTACATAACATAATAGCTAAAGCAGAAAAGCGACGGGGTGTCACAATTACACAGTTCAGGGTGTAAGCAATTACATTAAATATGGATATAGCATCCAGTCACATAAAAATATAATACGATTATCTCAAAAAATAAGTGGATTAATTTGGCATGCAGAAATTAAGCATGTAGTACACACGATTAAGTGTATATGACAATTATGTATTGGCACATATCTAACAGAACAGAGGTACATAGGGAGATTTAATAAGATAGTATATATTAGCCATAGGGTTGCATATGAATAGATAAGAATTATAATATAGCAGTAGGTATCTATGACGATACAAATGTATATACAGCTGGTCATATAAGTCATTGGCTTATTATACATGTTAAGCAACTGTAAAATGTATAAGGAGGCATGTAATGCACTTGTTTAATCAGTCTGTCTAGTTCGTAAGTACTTACTACTGGGTTACATTATGTATTTTACTTCAGATTGTGTACAATTCTGTTTCTGTATTTTCATTTAATAGTCTTCCGTGAAGATGGTTTATAACCGAAACCGGTAGAAGTTTGAAAAACAATAAACAGCTGATGGTCTAAAGTATGCATTTCCTTAAATATCTTACGGCTGTTGAACCATATCTCAATAAAAATTTGAACTACTCATTTCAGTTTAGCACTTGTGCACCTACGTTTTGCTGCATGTATTCTGCTCTCTTTCTTACCAACAACCTGTATTACGGTGGAGGTTATTCTCTAATGTATTAACTCATGTTCTATCATCTTATGCCTTCTTCATACAAGAGTTTTTCAGATGGCTCTTTCTTCACCAATTCTATGTAGGACCGCCTCATTCATTATCTTATCAGTCCAGGAAATCCTTCAGATTCATTGTTCCGTTCGAGAATGCTGAGAGAATCGATGACTGCCGATCTTACGAGTGGAGCACACACAGCCATTTTCAAGGCAACTGCAGAGGCAAGCACCGCGCATGGACAATGCTTCCTCCCCGCAGACGCTTGGGTGTGCTCCAGATGAGATATCGTCCGAAGTCGATCCTCTCACCAGACTGCACGTCCATAATTTTTTCGAATATTCAGTACGCTGGGAGAAGTTCAGGCTTCTCTGTCCTGACTTTCCTACTGTTGACGTTTCACTTGCACACGAAGCTGTACTCCAAACGTATATTCTCACAATGTTTTAACTTAAAGGACGCTGATTGATACCAGCCAAACCTCTTGGATATAATATCTCTCTTTTCTTTTGAAAGTCTACTTATTATGTCCCCTTCCTTTCGTCTATCGTGGGTTATTATACGTAGCAGTATTGCTTAACTTCATCTATGTCATGATCATCCATGTTTATGTAAAGTTTGTCGCTAAATTCTTTCTACTACTTTCGCCTTCTTGTGGTTGACTTTCAGTATTTGAGAAACAATAACGGATACGCTTTTATTTTTACTGGCTTTTAACAGTTTACGATGTGTAGAAGGCAAATGGTCAGAACCCCTGGCATAGGCCATGAAAAGTAAGTTGATGGTACGACAATCAATATGATAAACAGAGATCAGAAGTGACAATGTCGATAACAGATCCACATTTACATTTCACAATTCTGTAATCTGACATGCGTAGCACCAGACTCAGTGATATCGTAGATACGTATTTCTTATTTTCCGTGATTACATACAGTTCAGAAAACATATTCAACTGTAGTCCTCGTCCATCTTAGCTATGTTTATTGGAAACTCTGTCATAGCGCATATTGCCACCTGGCATTTCCATACCATGCACTGGTGATAGTGAAAACTTTACTATACAAACGGCTGTACATGTTCTTAACCGTTACAGTCAGGTACAGTATAAGTTAATATATTTAATTTTCGTCATATTTTACCCAAACGCATGTGCCGCATCACTCCTTTCCCATTTAAACTTTGTTAGCTGAATACACGACGGCGTATTTAAGAACGGCTCCCATGATTTTTAGCACCAAAAGGTATGGGCCAGTCTCTTTTAGCATCATCACTCTTCTAATATTCCTGGACCACAGTTTTCAAAATATGAGTTAAAATATGGACTTAAGCCATTTAATTTACTGCGACCTGACCAACAGGTTCCTCGTTTAGGGGTTGCGAACTACAGCGAAACGGCACATTTTGCATAATCTGATTTATTTTCATGTCTTATCTTTAGACACCAGTGCCATCGGCAAGTGTCATTGCTTGTCTTGTCAGTTCATGCCACGTTGTTGGAGTTACGTAAATAGTGTGTGCTAGATCAACCTGTGCATTTTAAAATCACGGTAGATGTTCCACGACTGCGCTGCAGTCGTCTTGTTGCGGCGCCTCTGGTGTCACTGAAAGAAACAGAAGAATCACGACAGCGGGAGGCGGCGGCAGCAGTCTACAGTCAGCGTCTGCCATCAGCAAGATTCGTGGCATCAGGTCGGGAACGACTGTCCATCAGTTGGCGTGGAAACAGCCGCTAGAAATTGCTGTACTCGTGGTTTCCTAGTAAGACTAGTAGGTACTTATCTAGTGGCCAACCAGTAGGCTTTCTTAAGGTTCCTCGTTTCTCGCTTGACTACAAGGAAATTTTTAGTGAGAAAGTGGAAATAGTGGCTGATGGAACAATTTATACGACCTTGTATGAAAACAGAGTCTTTCGTTTACTTCTCTCTCTCTCTCTCTTTTTTTTTTTTTTTTTTTTTTTTTTTTTTTTACATATACAGGGCGTGAGAAAAAGATACGGCCAAGCTTACAGGAAATATTCCTCACATACAAAGAAAGAAAATATGTTATGTGGACATGTGTATGGAAACGCTTAATTTCCATGTTAGAGCTTATTTTATTACTTCTCTTCAAATCACATTAATCCTGGAACGGAAACACTCAGCAACAGAACGTACCAGCGTGACTTCAAGCACTTTTTTACAGGAAATATTCAAAATGTCCTCCGTTAGTGAGGATACATGCATCCACCTTCCGTCGCATGGAATCCCTGATGCGCTGATGTAGCCCTGGAGAATGGCGTATTGTATCACAGCCGTCCACAATACGAGCACGAAGAGTCACTACATTTGGTACCGGGGTTGCGTACACAAGAGCTTTCAAATGCCCCCATAAATGAAAGTCAAGAGGGTTGAGGTCAGGAGAGCGTGGAGGCCACGGAATTGGTCCGCCTCTACCAATCCATCGGTCACCGAATCGGTTGTTGAGAAGCGTACGAACACGTCGACTGAAATGTGCAGGAGCTCCATCGTGCATGAACCACATGTTGTGTCGTACTTGTAAAGGCAGATGTTCTAGCAACACAGGTAGAGTATCCCGTATGAAATCATGATAACGTGCTCCAGTGAGCGTAGGTGGAAGAACATGAAGCCCAATCAAGACATCACCAACAATTCCTGCCCAAACGTTCACAGAATATCTGTGTTGATGACGTGAATCGAGGAAGTACAGTACATACTAACGAAACAATTGGGTATTTTGACAATTGTCTGCACGAATAATTTCAATTTACATTTAAAGAGATATACTAAAATGAGCTCTAACATGGAAATTAAGCGTTTGCGGACACATGTCCACGTAACATATTTTCTTTCTTTGTGTGTGCGGAATGATTCCTGAAAGTTTGGCCATACCTTTTTGTAACACCCTGTAAAACAGCCAACAGGCAGCGTGAAATTTTAAATTCTTGACCTAGGTTTCGTTATCGCTGAGGATAACAGCATCATAAGAAATATGAAGTTAACATGTGAAATATGACGTCAAAATTATATCTTAATCAAATGTTCAAATGGTTGTTAATCTAAGGGACCTAACTACGTTGGCCATCAGTCCCTAAGCTTTCAAACTACTAACACTAATTTAAAGTATCTTATGCTAAGGACAACAGAAACACCCATGCCCGAGGGAATACTTGAACCCCCGACGGCGAACGACCGCGACCCTTATTGCGCACGGCTATTCTACCGCTGCAATTTCATCTTACTCATGCCCTTCTTAGTTCACTAATTTTTGCAATTTTTATTATCTTGTAATTTTAAAGGCAATGTCAATTTTTTTTACCATTTTCAAATTGAGCACCCTTGCTCGTAGGATGTAATTTTGAGCTCATGGTCCTCATGTAAACTTTGAATTTCTTTTGATGGACTTATCCTTAGCGGTAACGAAACCTTATTGAAGAACCTAAACTTTTGAGCAGCCGGTTGGCTGTTATAAATGTTTTCTTATTTGGATTACGGTTGCTGCTATTCATCCATGTTCAGATGGAGTCTGCTGTTTACGTTATCTATTTAAAACTCTTATTAAAATATTCTAATTATTATTTAATAACATTCTTCAGTACATTATTGACGGCAGTGTCAATTTTATGTTTACCTCTCCCATCCTCTCCCACGTTATTTGCAAGACAAAATTACGGCGATTAAAGCGTATGTTACACAAGTCATTAACCACCACGTTATCAGGCGATCATGTATGCCAATCGTTTGCTGTCAGATATGTACGCCACTAATATAATAATAATGTTGCGTGGCACAGTGGCTTGGAGCATCTCTTTCAACAGGATGCCACTTGGGCGAAGAGCGTGTTTCTCGCCTACTCTAGTTAATACATTTGCGGAAAGAGACTTATAGTTTAACTTGGTATCCGAACCACGCGTCATTTCTGACGAATCCTTGCATTTTCGAATGTAAAGACTAGGCTGACAAGCAGACTAAAATATTCGTAATCCGACCGGGCTTCTAACTCGCGACAACTCGGTTACCGGTAGAGCGCTTTCGGATCGTTGCACAGGTGGGGCCATGTTCAATTGTTCAAAAATGTTCAAATGTTTGTAGAGTCTATGGGACTTAACTGCGGTCTCATCAGTCCCTAAACTTACAAACTACTTATGAACTACTTACAACTAAGGACGGCACAAATATCCATGCCCGAGGGGTGATTCGAACCCCCGACCGTAGTGGCCATGCAGACCGTGACTGGAGCGCCTCAGTCCCCTCGGCCACCGCGGCCGGCATGTTCGTTCAAGAGTTATCAATGATAACATTCCGTATTACACCGGTTGGTTAACCTCTAGATTAACGGTCTGAGCTACCGCGTGAGCTCCTGCTAGACCTCAAGGCACGACCTCCACGCCACTTATTGTTGAGAAAGTTCGCTGTTGAGAAGTGCTGCTAACGAGCAGATAACAGTGAGATAGTGTTCTATTCTCCTGAAAAATTATGATGCAGGCACATTTTCGTAACTTTGAAATAGAATGAAATTAGTGAATTAGGTAAGAAACCATGTAATTCCTATCAATTTCTACCTGAACTGGCAGCTGACAACTGAGTCGAAGCTAAACGTTTCATAACATTTACACCAACTTCCTGTTCCCTTATTGACATTTGACGTATCATTGTTGATTAAATACCCTGCAGATTAACCTTCCAGAACAAGGTTAAAGTAGAATATATTGTGAGCGAGCCGTACTGTAAGAAATTTTGTATTAGAGGGGAAAATGCACTAGTTTAGCCCGAGATGAGTATGGCATCTGATACATGTTATTTCGTGACATCTACGTTAACTAATGTCGCCACCAATTCTCTTTCAAGGAAAGAATGAGCTAAATAAAACTATAGATAATCGCGACATAATTACAGATAATCGTGACATACGCCAAATAATTCTTCTTTTGATAAGTAATTAAATAATTACATTAAAATTAATAAAGCTAAAGTCCCTTTCATTACAAGTACGCTACGCATGTAATAATAAAATCCGCTGTTCTCATTTGCCTGCGGTGATTTAGGAAAATCTCGGAAGACCTAAATCTGTATGGCCAGAGGCGGGTTAGAACCGCCGAACGTTGGACCAGATTCTTGGAAATGTGGCAGAAAAAGGAAAAGTTTATAGATGTGGCTTTTGGGACAATTTGGTTGGCTGCAGAAATGCTGTGACCACAAATGCCGGCGACCAGATGTTCATTTGTTCGGTTATATCTCAGGTTAAATGCGGCAGTTCATTGTTAGCGTGCGTGCAGATGGCCAGACTACACAAACAGTCTTGTTGAAGATAGTTATCAGTGTTTTGTGCAAGTGAAGCCAATACCTTCAATATCGAAGGTATCCCAGAATAAATATAATAATGAAAACATTTATATCTCTATTGAATCATAAATCATGTTAAATCATTAATTATGTTTATTTTACTATTAACGTACTACAGAGAAATGGACGAGAAAGTTGTAAAATGCGCTTAAAATACAGGCAAATAATGGATTCCGCGACATTCTGCTTTTTTTTGGGCTGTTTCCGCAAGTCCATATTATTACTTTTGTAAATTAAGCTCTAAACGCTGCTACTAATAGCTACTCTGCTGTGAACTACTTTTCAGCAAAATGTCACTGTCGAGACATCTTTACAAATGACAATTAATTAATTAATTATGAGCTGAATTTGTACAGTTTGAATTGCAGTCGACACGGGAAGCATTATAAAGAATAATATCGTTAGAAAAATGACTGAAAGTGTAACACAGATTTTTTTTTTAATCTTATGTTTTAATTTCAGTTTCATCTGATCGGATTTTCGAGGAAATATATCATTTCAAAATGTACAAAATAATTATTTATGAAATGAAATATTTACTTTTAATATTTGACATCAACCTCTATCCTCTGTTTGGTCCTTTCTTCGAACTTTCCGCGTTTTAGTTACATAGTTTAATCATCAACTACAACAACCCCTAAATATTGTCTTTTATATAAACATAAATAATTAAAAAGATCTATCAATTTTTTCAAATATTTTTTTTTAATTTTTGAACTCAGTCTTCATCAGCAACTTCCACAATTTCCTAAAAATTATTTTTATATGAATAAATTACTGTAGTATATATAGAGCCCGCCATCTTGCATTCGCCATTTTTTTTCATTTTATGGTATCATATTATTAAACACAAACTTCTTTAAACGTTATATACTATGGTACAAATTCAACAATTCCTTACATTTTGACCCACTGTGGACGCCGTTCTCCCGAATTCGGGTCCACAGAGCCACATCGCTCGTTAAAAAAAGAGTTAAATTAAGACGTACAGTTCAGTGGAAGTAACTTCCTACTTATTTTAGAAGGAGAGAAGGATGAATTTAATCTCATTATTTACCGGTACACGTCGCATGATGCGGCAGCCTTTGTGGGCTTGAATTTTTTTTAACATATCTTTTGTAGTTTACGTTGGATGTGCTTCTTACCCCCACTGCGAATTTTCTCTTTATGGTACGAAACATGTATATCACGTTGTGCTGGCGTAGCTCCAATTGTTAAGGAGGATAAGTGGAATGTACAAACACAAATACACATATTATTTGCATCAATTTACGTTTTGCTGTATAAAATATTGGATAGTTATATAACTTTAGCAGCGATTATTAAATCTTTCCATGTAAACGACACGCAAATTTTACGGAACTACAATACGAAAAATTTCTTCATTCATAGATGAGTTAGATGCGAACACATTAGTCTCAACTAATTCACTTTAAGGTACAGTTAACATTTTCCGTACTGTGAGACATTGCTCCTTGCAGTATATGTTGGTAGGAAGCTTATGAAGGATGTACACATTTACCGCAGCTAATATTCTAACTATTCTTTTTGTCATGTGCAGTACCTGAAACCTAATATCAGCTAAAGCATAAACCGATATGTGATATCATGAGTAGCTTCAGTTTTCATGGATTCACTAGGTATTTCTCAGGACAAACATTAGAACTCAAAAGTTGACAAAATAAAATTTTTTATGGTTCTTTTAGAGAAATGAATATTTACATAAAATTTAAAATATAGTTTATGAAGGAATCTAACACGGCACTGCGTGTTCCTAGGTCCGCGAAGAATTCAGTAACGAACAGTAAATATGAGTTGTAGCAACATAATTAAAAGAGGGGAAATTACTTGTTGTACAATCAATATGAGGTCGCAGATCTTTGCCAGTGTCATAAACGGATAAAATAAATAAAAGAATTGCTCAGGTCATTTTCGACACTCAAAAACATTTCATATTCAATATAAATTTTTTTGTATGAAGATGCTTCAGTGTCCCTAAGATTATCTGGAATCATGGGAAGATTAGAGCTGCGTTACACAACAGCTAGAGAGACATTCCGAAATCATATTGTAGCTTGTGAGGCGTTTACAGATCCAGTTAACAATTTAGTACTGCTGAAGGGTAGACTGACGTTCAACAAAATTTTCTCAAAGACTACTAATGGAAGGAAGTGTGATAGTTAAATAGTGAGGAATAATAAGACTAGTTTAGATTTTCATAAGGATGCAGATACTGCGGTATCGAATAAGAGAGTAAGTAGTTTAACTATAGAGGAGTGGGCATCTCTGAAAATGGCAATCAAGGAGAAAAAAAACTATGGGTAACAGATGAAAGACCAAAACCGTTCAAGGAACGAGAGGATAGGCACACACATTAGAAGTTCCTTCACCGAAGGAAAGACTACGGAAGTGTAGGAAGACAAGGAAAAATGGCTTCAGGACAAATATGAATAAATCATGAAATGATATTCACAAGGACTGAGACAACATATAGAAAAATCAAAACACCATACGTTTAAGTGAAAAAGAAATTTGTCAATATTAAGAATGCAATGGTAATTTAACTGCTAATTTCAGAGGAGAGATCGGATAGGCGGAAAGATACCACAGGAGTCGTCTATGAGAGAAAGATTTCTACGGTGATTTGATAGACAAAGAAGTTATGATGGTTATGAAAGTCGTAGGACATTATTTTATAAAACCACCGGGAAAGTGGCTACTGAAGTCTAATCAATGACACCGGCGGCATACCAACTTTAGGAAATCTGTCATTGACACAATTCGGAAGAGTAGCCAAAAGGATGAAGTATATAGAAATAGCGAAAATAATACACAGATGAACGAAGAGGCAGCCCTGAAGTTGCGTGTGTAATGGATTTGAGGACCAGGAAACAATGTAGACTCGTACAATATATTGGAAATTCTGATAAATACAATAGTAAGGTGCCGAAATATCTCAAAATATTCAATATCATTTTGGACAAGGTCATATGGGAGTGGGAGAGTGAGCTTAAAAACCTGGCCTATGGAAACCAGTGAAGATTACAAGGAAATCTCAAGTCACCTGGCTAACCTTCGCCGATGATCTTGAAATACTGACATTCAGTGAACAAAATGCAATACATCTGATAGAAATACTCAAGGAATGCACCTAGAAGATTGGCTCTCAAATTTCCTCCGAGAAAACGCTATTTAAGTGTACACACTTAAATATATATAATCTCACCACAAAATATGGACGGATTAACAGTGTTCCACCTTTCAGATACCTAGAGCAAATTGTGAAATCCACTGGACTATCTCAAGAAACACCAGTACAGAGACTAAAGATAGCCTATGGTCGAACACACCAACTCTACAGAAAGAAGTGCATGTCCATGCAAGCAAAAAATCAGGCCTTATTGCACTGTCATTAAACTCCAGGTTCTATACGCAGCGTAAACCTTGTCACTCCATAACATAATGCTCATAAAAATGTAATAGAAAAAAGGGACAATAATCATTAGGACACTATTTGAACCAAGAACAACTGAAACGCGTTATCGACTGCAAACCAAAACAACTAACGAGAAATTTTCAAATATCGGTGCTGAGATTAGAAAAATACACCTGGAATTCTATTAACACATACACAGACTCCCTAAGTATACACTCACACGACAGGTACAGCCACTGTAAACGGTAAGGGTGCGACATGGTATCTTAATGGTGCTCAACTCAACATTCAGGTCACTGCAGACCGAAAGATCTAGAGAAGCAAAATACGGAAGTGAGAAGCCCAGCGAGAAACAAGAACCAAACCTGTCGGCACAAATTGGACGGATACATGATAGAAAAACATGAGGGTGACACTGAAGGGCTCAGGAGGAAGAACTGTATAATAAAAATGGCAACATTTGGGAAAAGAAGGATAATATGTAGTAAGTTCCAAATACAAGAGGGAATAATAAGACGAGAAACGACTGGATCAAAATGGTTTTAAGACAAGTACACATTATTCGTCTTGTACTGTTCAGTATTCAAAGAAACAAAGACGTAATAAAAGAAAGGATTATTTTCAGGACGATTGGATGACAATAATAAAGCGAGGCAAAATTATAGGGGCCTGTTGAATTGAATTGTAGCGTAAACAGATGCGTACTGAAACCCGAAAAAGGCAAACTTAATTAAGACTAGTAATGAATAACAATATTCAGAAATCTAAAAGCAGCATCTGTTTTCATGAAGTACATACAGCAATTTGTCTACTTTAGTTGCAAAATAACCCATTACGGACAAACCAAAACGGATATATAAAATCAATTAGCACAGCCAAAAAAGGGATTACTGGCGTAAACTGGTCTACAGGTATGTCGCATAGCCCTTCATTTGAGAGATAAATCTCTGTAAGTGCACTTTGAAGGCCAACACTGTATGGGACAATCGCAAGAAAAGGGAATCGAAGTGTTAGCGATTGAGATGTTGTGCTACACAGAGAAGTTGCAAAGTTAGTAAGTTGAAAAGATAACGCATGCCTAGATTTCCCGTACTATCTTCGAATAAGGAAACTCACGGATAATATTAAAGGAGAAGAAACAGTATTAAGGAGAAGAAACAGTATTATAGTTTGTGAATTAAGACAACAGGGAGTAACCACCGTGGTATGCAATGATTGTGAGGCATTAGTGACCAGAGCCCGTAAGGTATCACCTGAAGGCGTTTTCAGCTTGCTGGATGAAATCGTTTTAGATAACGCAACTTCGGCGACTTTTTCATCCTAAGATGATGACAGAACAATGGGGGCAGCGCAAAGCCCAATCCACTGGCGAAGAAAAACCCCAGCCCGATTGGTAGTCGAAGTAATGGAGGGGAGTGTGGAGCCTAAAGACTGTAGATGAATTATTCCAGCAAATACAGGGTGATTCTTATAATAAAGAAGACAGCAACCAACCTCTTTTGATTATGCTGTTTATTAACTAAATAGCGCCGTTACCGATTTCGAACCTTTCAGTTCATCATCAGACTGCTGTTCCCGTCCACACAAATGGATGGATGGATGCTTAGCGTTTAACGTCCCGTCGACAGCTTGGCCATTAGAGACGGAGCTAATGCTCGGAGTTTTTGGTTTAGGATGAGGAAGGAAATCGGCCGTGCCCTTTGAAAGGAACCATCCCGGCATATGCCTGGAGTGATTTAGGGAAATCACGGAAAACCTAAATCTGGATGGCCGGAGGTGGATTTGAACCACCATCCTCCCGAATGCGAGTCCAGTGCGTTACCACTGCGCCACCTCGCTCGGTTCACACAAATGTCACTTACATTTTTCTTTTATGCAGATAATGTTTCTTTTTGTGAATACGTTTTAGTTGTGTGGTGTCCTACAATACAAAACCTGGTTATAATGACTTTCTCGAGCGTAAATTGGACTCATGACACCGACAAATATTGTCAACAAACTTTTATGAAAGAATTTTCTTTGTTATTTATTTACTTATGTCGAAAAATCGGTTCCATTAGGTTGTGTCGCTGATTACCTAATGGGACCGACTTTTCGACGTAAGTAAATAAATAGCAAGAAAAATTCTATCATAAAATTTGCTTCCCAATATTTGTCGGTGTCATGGTCACATTTACTCGAGAAAGTCATTATAATCAGGTTTTGTATTGTAGGGCATCACACAACCAAAAACTTTTCGTCAGAAGAAAAATTATTTGTATAAAAGAAAAATGTAACTGACATTTGTGTGGACATGAACAGCCGTCTGATTATGAACTGAAAGGTTTGAAACCGGTAACGGCGCTATTTAGTTAATAAATAGCATAATGTTCAAAATGTTCAAATGTTTGTAAATCTATCGGACCAAACTGCGTGGTCATCAGTCCGTAGCTTACAAACTACTTAAACCTAGGTAAACTAACCTAAGGACAACACACACACTCATGCCCCAGGGAAGATTCGAACCTCCACGGCGAGCAACCACGCGCTCCGCAGCGAGACGCTTTAGACCGCTCGGCTACTCCACCGCGGCAAATAGCATAAGCTAAAGTGGTTGATTGCTGTTTTCTGTATTATAAGAGTCACCCTGTATTTCATACACAACCACGGGCTCAAAATGTCAGTTTTTGACAAAATAGCATTCCAGCAAATAGTTTGGGACTTAGAGATGACCGGCTGCGTTGGCAGAGCGGTCTACGGCGCGCCAGTTACGGTCTGCGCGACCACCATGGTGCTAGTTGATAAGTAGTTTGTGAGTTTAAGGACTGATGACCCCGTAGTTAAGTCCCATAAGCTCTACAAACATTTGAAGATTTGAACTTGGAGATGCAACTGTGAAATTAAGAGGTCAGCTCAAGAGAAATGGTATAGGACCGCGCAATCCGGTTACAAGTCTAATGAGCAAAAATTGGAATATATGAAGATAAAATAGTTAGTGTCTCAGATTTGGTATTGCTGCTGTGTATAATTATGACCTCCAAATAGTTAAGGACTGTCAATAACTGGATCGAAAAGGAAATGAAGATAATGAAAACCATTTCGTCGAATCCATGAACTGTCAATATTTAGAAGAAAGAAATAAGAAAGTTGTCGTATGAAACAGAGGGAATAGATGAGCGCTAGACGTGTGGGCCACCAATTAATTAACAAGTTTACAATCCTTTTATTTATTGTTCAGAACAATAACCACAATGTACTCCAATTTAATCTGTCAAGGGAGGAAGATTTAAAATTTTGACTATTACTATTTTACACATTCCGTAACAACAAATAAAGAATGAAAACCAGTTTAAGCTTTCACAATATGATCTACACTAAAACGTTTTTCAGATGATACTTTTCGCATTCAGAAATACAATCTTTCAAGAAATTGAGGCTTCATAATAGAAACTTCATATCAATCTTCGAACATTAAAGATTTAAACTTTATAACTCACAATGGAGTCAATACCAAACTGGCTCAAAACTCATGACGCTTTCTACATCTCGTTTCTTACAATTTAGTAATTGAATTGAGATTTATCAGTTATCTTTGGTAAACTGCAGGAAAACGGCTACGAAATATTTGAGAACTGCTTGTTACCTTTTCCTGACGGAACTTATAATAAAAACAAAAGCATCCCCACATATTTCTTCATGAGGGTGATACGATTCTAATAAGCGTAATAAATTAATATGATAAATATTCGACATAAACATTAGAAAGTTTGTTGCTCAACAATATATCAAAAGTAAGTACAGGAACTCGTGTGAATAACCTAATTTTCTTGCTGGCCAATGATTTCATGATATTATTTTACGGTAATATTAAACTCACCCGAAAATTATTTATCAACAATTAACTTTCCATTCAAGACAAATCCTAGGTGGCGATACTAATTATCTATTTCAGGTTTTTTTTTTTTTTTTTTTTTTTTTTTTTTTTTTTTTTTTTTTTTGCTTAATCTGCTTGACTTTTTTAAAAAGTTCGACTTTATTCTCACTTGAAATTCTGATTCAAACACCCTATAAGTAGTCATTCCATTTTTTGATTCTGTGATAATTTATTCTTAATTTATTTTCTCCTCAAAGGCAAACGTAAACGGTAATTAATCGTTCCATCAGCATGCGTTGTTTCATTGTTACATTATTTGGAATTTTTGGCGATATAAGATCCATTTAGTATGTGCACGATGAACTATATGCCCTTCAGTGAGATAGATAACAACGAGATGTAACACAAAAGACATAGAGGCAGTTCAGAGGCGAGCAGCTAGATTTGTTACTGGTAGGTTCGACCATTGCGCGAGTGTAACGGAAATGCTCCGGCAACTCAATTGGGGATCGCTGGAGAAAAGACGACGTTCTTTTCGTGAATTTCTGTTGAGTAAATTTAGAGAGCCGGAATTTTAAGCTGAGTGTAGTAAGATCTTGCTGCCGCTTCTTACATTTCGCGTAAAGATCACAAAGAGCAGATAAGAGAAATTAGGGCTCGTACGGAAGCATATAGGCATTCTTTTTCTCCTCGTTCTATTTTGGAGTGGAATAGGAAAGGAAATGCCCAGTAGTGGTACAGTGTACCCTCCGCCACGCACCTTACGGTTAATTGCGGAATATGTATGTAGATGTAGAAGGAAACGAACGAATGATGTTCCAAAAGCGCAATTGTTATTATGATTCAAATCGCAAAATCTATTTTGAGAATTTTATACACTCTGCATCTTAAAGAAGTGACGCATAAACAACCCGTTGTCAACTACTGCATAGAGGTATTTAAACACATTGATCTGAAGAAAATATTATTTCACTGCAAAGACGATGATACGCACAAAATAGAAAGCACAATTATGAGATTCTGAAAATGAGCCAAAAAGACTGAAACCAAAGCAATTTCAGATATACTCGGAAGCATCGTGTAATATTCGCAGATATTGCGGCAGACTTTTTTTGATTCTGTGACTTAATTTTCTTCCAGATAATTTGACTGTTAGTCCGAAAAGGTATAAAAATAGGGAGATCTTAAGATTGGTATTATAACGATTAAGATGTTTTCCATAATCTTCTGCAGCGATGTAGTGGCGGAGAGTTCCAAGGTGCCTTGTTGTGGAGCGCGACACTGCTCGCCGTCGAATCATCGAGTCCTCCCTCGACTTTGGTGTATTTGTTGTCCTTAGAATAAGTTTGTTTAAGTAGTTTTTAAGCCAAGGGCTGATGACGAGAGTAAAGTTCCACAGATTTACAAACATTTAAACATTTTATATTGTTTTATCCGTACATAGTCTCCTAACAACAGAGTAAAATACCTACGGTATTTATACAACCACGAGAAAGTGTAAGGCAAGCCCTTGTTTCGGGCTGTTGTTGAATGCTTTCGCATGACAAATAGGTTGGTTATGACGCCACATTTTGGGCGTTTATATGTATATCTGAGCTTTGTAATCCATCAGGATAATGTTTCCCCAGTACTCACTCTGACCTTGCAGTATTTTGTTTCTTACTGCATTTGCGTTATTTTTCAATCAAGTTACATCTGGGGCGTGTGGGCTGTATCTTAAATTAAAGAATAAAATAAAATAAAACAATGCCGTAAATTATACAAAAGTCTTTCGCGGTAGTGAATTTAAAAATTTCTTCGACTGAAGAAGTATCTTCGAAGGAACCAAGTTACATTCATCTCAGCCGATAACTTTAATCCACACATTTCCTAAAAATTGTTTTTTTTTCTCCTTCAATAAAATGTAGAAAATTATCTGTTTTGGTCAGACATCCCAGTAAGACGCGTGATCTCGTCTTCGTCAACAGCTGACCAAAATCTGCGGCATCATTGAAATAATTATATTCCATAAACACTATCCAGAGTGTGGACTTCGTTGTACATCTATTTCTAGAACCACTTACTGTAACTAAATATTTACAAGAAATCGTGTGGTGAATAATGCCAGAAGGCTACAGTAACAGCTTGATATTAACATCACAGTTCAAGACTGTATGAAACTATTAAATGACATCAAACTAGCTAAATGGAATTAGTCACGCAAATGACCAAAATAATAAAGAAAACTGAAATCTTTAATCCGGACTTTTTAACAATTTTTTTTTTTTTGTTGCAGAAATGAAAATAGAACGAATCTGTTATCAAGACAGTGACATACTAAGCCTGTCGGAGGCCCGGGGCGGCGACAAAACAAAATGAGGGACCCAAGAAAAAAAAATAACTTTTGTTGTTTGGAGGTTTCCCAGGACGAAAGGCACGGGACAGTCCAAAAAATAAGAGATTTGGAGGAACCAGAAGAAGATACCAAGGGCGTTAAAAATAAATAAACAAAATAAAATAAAAAAGTGCTTTTCAGGTATTTGGAGCGCCCCCCTTCCCACCGCCCGGGGCGGTTATACCGTTTTACTATCTTATTTTACTTGCTATTGTACGTATGATCAATTTGTCTTTCACTTCTAAAGTAAGTTTTGTGGTACTGCTATATTGAGCGATGAAAAAATTGTTTTTATACTTTCTTAATTCCCGTAAGTTAAAGAGCACTTTCTGAACCAAACACCAAGCGATTTCACCAAAACACTGCAGTCATGAAGAAGCGGTAGGGATGGTAGTGGACTCCTGTTTTTGCTAGTCTGCTGCAACAAATGTTGCCTACAACGCAAGAGATAAGCTAAACAGCGCGCAGCCCATCTTGCATTCGATCACAAATTCTGACAAGTTTAAGATATGAAAATGAATTGTGATAATTTTGTTTAAGTGAATATGATGTTCTTTAGTTGTATCTGCCACTACTTTATTAATCAACTGTGAGGAATGGTTAACGTATGTTACGAAACTGTTAGGTGCATAAAATCCTCAGTTTCATCCAGTTTGGACATGATTCTTAATTGAATCTATCGGTGCATGAGTTTCAGGTTATTCGAGTGATTCTCCACTAAAATAAATTCACAATAATTTGAAATTCTCTATACCAAATATTTCTGTTTTGATGGCACCTTAATAGCTGTTTTGTTTTAAAAGACGACACGTATTTCGGACGCCTTGATAGCCTTGATTTTCCATAATATTGTGTTTAATTATATACCTAAATTTTCAATATCAGTAATTTAAAATTTTCTGTGTAAAATAGGTGTATTTAGTATGAGAATCCCGCCGTTGAACTTCGTGTAAACTATACCGTTACTGTGAGTATATTCTGCAGATTTATATGGTGAAATAAGGGATTTTTGTGGAGGACCCTTTACGTAACTTATAAGGACATTTGCATCTTAGTGAACTTGTATTTATTCGCAACTCCATAATATTATTTTCTACATTATTCATCAACAGACTAAAATATTCAAGGTTTGTCTTTTAAGCAGTGAGCCTTGAAACAATAAGAGCAATATTTAATCCCAGAAGTATATCAAATAACAGAGAGATAATTTTTCCAACACACCTAAATATTTAATTATCAATGTTTTAAGAATAAGAGTTCCTATTTTACTTTCTCGAATTTTTGACATAAAATTCAGTAATAGGTGTCGGCTAATCCAACATTTGAAGGTCAGTGGAAGAAATGTCTAATACGAGCCACTGTCACAATCGCAGAATTTTACTAATGCGTACCAAAGGCGTCTGCTATGTGGAGAGAAAAGAAAAAGCGCCAGAGATTATAGCCGTGCGTATTTACCCATTGACTTCAATTAATTATAATAAAAAGATACGATCGACAGACCCCAGCAGCGCTGAGAGAAACGTTTATATTGTAGAATTTTCATTCCTGTAATAATATCATTACCCTCGTGATATGAAATAACATCGTTCTACCTATACAGCACACAATTAAAGAGAAAGATGATACATATTATGTTCTCTGAAGCCCTTTTAATTTACATAATGAGTTGCGTGCCCATCATTACAGCAGAATTCTTAACAGGTGTAATGTATGTTTATCGTTAAATGAGGATAGACGAAATAAATGTATCATAAGCAATAAATTACTCTCGTAAGTGTATATACCACAGATCACCAGGCCTCAGTTATTAAACCAGATATACAATGGACTAGAAATTGAATAAACCTCTCATCTGCGGGACTGATTTTAAATACGAAAAGGTAATAATGAACAGATTTAATTCTTTTACTGTTTTTAAATTACAATTAATAACTTGCTTCTCTTTTCATTCTTTCAAAGTAATGACTAAACATGCCGTACAGGCAACATTAAATACGTGTTTCGGATTTCCACATAAAGTTTCGAAGCCCTAATGTGTTATGATCCGGTTGTGGTAGTTTACGTCAGTTGCTTACAAATAGAAATTGAAATAATTAATTTTAAAATTTGGCAAAGATTATTGTTTCGAAAAATGTTCGAGATAAGAAAAGTTGTTTATATTTATTTGGACTTACATATCAATATGTAATATTCTCTATGCGAAAATTAACATTTAGCCGTCAACGCAAAATGGAATCCCTTCATGTTTTACATTTTAAAAACAAATTTGGTGTCATTGAACATTTTCACTTATTAATTTTTACGAAGTGTAACCAGATTCTCAATATTGGCAAAGATTATTGTTTCGAAAAATGTTCGAGATAAGAAAAGTTGTTTATATTTATTTGGACTTACATATCAATATGTAATATTCTCTATGCGAAAATTAACATTTAACCGTCAACGCAAAAATGGAATCCCTTCATGTTTTGCATTTTAAAAACAAATTTGGTCTCATTGAACATTTTCACTCATTAATTTTTACGAAGTGTAAGCACATTCTCATTATTGTAGTTCAAGATATGTAGGCAATGAATCATCAATGAAATGACAGATGTGGAAATTATAGCAATCGTGTACAGTAATGATCTAGTAGCTTTATTTTCCTCAATTATTCTCTCTTTCTGTTTTTGTCGGCTGCGGAATACAATTAACGAGCGGCGTTTGTCTATTGCAGCATAAGTGCTCACTGTGGCAGACAATGTATTTGATCTGCTTGAATTTTATATTATGATTTAACTGTAAAATAAAACCACAGAGACATAAGTCTATGGCGTAAAGTATATATTGCGAAACATATCGGGAAAGTAAGTTTCCCATCTTTTGCTAACAAAAACAGCACAGTTACATGAATACATAATTGGCAACATGTGTAACATATGACGATTTATTGATTTATTTTGGTAAAAATATGGAACCAGCGCTTTTATGGATTGCCAAGCATCCATCCATAAAAGCATATATTTCCCAAAATGAACCACTCCACAGTTGCAAATCGTAATCTAATGTAGATATTTTGAAAAAGTACACGGATATTTGAACTATTTTTCAACGTAGTCACCAAAAGGATTAATATACTTACATTGTGGGATGAACTTGTGCGTTCGTGTTTCATAGACGTTGGCGTTCGTGACTTTATTCAGCGTGTGACAGTGTTCTTCAGATCTTCGTCTGTGACAAAACTCTGACGGAAGGACAGGAGTGTCTTGACGTGCAAGAGAAGGTGGAATGCTCGCTTCACGTGTTGTGCTACTCCATGATAAAGCTCGATCCATAATACTCGGCGAGGAGCAACCCTTTTGTAGAATCTGGACTGGGACTCTTTGATCATCCAGAATGCAGTCAAGATTCTGTTTCTAGCTAATAGGGTTTTTTAAAACAGTAGACCTACTTAGTCGTATTTATGCGCTTAACGTAAATCAAACGAAATTTCTGTCTTTTGGCCAGCGTTTTGACAACAATGAAGAGCTGAAGACGACTGTTACAAGGTTGATTCCACGGTATGACAAGTATATCATTTATTTTGGTAACTATGTTGAAAAAAAAATTCCTTAGTATAATGTTTTTCATCTATGTTGTCCCTTTAAAAACTTACGGCTGCTTCCTTTCTGGATGGGCTTCGTTTATATCTTGGGCTACACAAATAAGTTCAGTTCTGTGGTTGTCACGTCGCGACAGAATGTACAGAATTAGTCCCGTATCTTAAAAATTTTCAACTTAGTGACAACATTTCTGGGTAGAGCAAAAGGAAGCGTGAATTTTTCGATGGAAAAGTTTACTGTCACACTTAGGTAAAACCTACGATGATTCTTCTAATATTAAAAATTTGATTTCATATACAAAGTGGCAAAACTATTTCTATGCTGAAGTAAATATCCAGCGTTATTTATGTTACTTATGCTGATAAATGATATGAACTAGATCCAATTGAGTGGAAAAAAATATTCATGGCATTGAATGTTGAACACTCTGGTTAAAAATCATAAAGACATAATATTTTATGTGAAAAACATCATAAGAATTGAAAATTAATGCATGAAAAGGAATGGCAAGAAAACTAAGAAGTTGGTTCTTCTAATATGTTTTAACTTATCATTTAAAAATAGATAACCGAAAAAGGTATTAAAGTAAGTAATACGGTATTTACTTTTATTTCTCAAATTTCTATGTCACATCACTCTTCGGACTGTGGCAAAATTTCTTGACACATTACCGAACTTTTCAGCAATACAGTTTTATGAGTTTAGAATTACTGATGAACAGTGAAGCATTATTTTACCAACGATAATGATTTCCAACTGCATGCTAGCGGTTTCGAGATACAGTCACCGTCACAGTCACCGTCACGGTCACCGTCGAGATACAGTTCACTATGAACAGCATCACCGCATGTCGTTTCTTTTATGAATATACTATTATTGTGTCCTTCGGTGTTTACATGTTCCATTTGTATAGTACGACACAAGAATTCTGTGTTTATACAAAGGAACGTTATACTTTCAACAACGTTTACATCTAATCCGTGCTATCTAAGCACGTCGCTTCCAGTTTGCAATCATCAAGTGGACAGAAGATAACTTGCTTGATGACAGTCAGAGTAAATTGATGATAAAGTAAGTGAAAATAGATTACGAAAATTTCTAGGTGATGCACGTTACAGATAAACCAGACTTTTCTTTTAAAAAGGGAACTGTAGGTGTTAAATGTTATTTACGGAAATTTCTGGATCAGAATTGTTAGGTCTACTATTTTTAAAGAGCTATTAAACAACTGGTCAGAGAAAAGCAGTAGTTTGGTCATTTACCGCTCCATATGTATATTAAAAAACATACAGTGCTGTGCTGGAAGCTGCTCACTTCTTAGAATTTTGTTAACTTCCCTTAGGGCACCAAAATTTTGTACCTCTAAGAAGTGGAAAATAAACTAAAATAGAGATGTAAGAACTGGGAAACACATTAATAATGGTAATGGGTCATCTATCTAAGAATAATGTGGTGTTTTACCCGTGACCATCGGTTTTTCATGACTGGGAGTTCAGTCATCAAATGTTGGTAGAGTCAATACGTGTTTGCACGGAGACAGTTAAATTTATGCAATAGTTTTTTTATTGGTGGCCTGTTTCATCGTCATGATTAAGCATTTTCTTGCAGAGAAGCTACGCAGCATCGTGGTGACTGTGTATGGTGTGAAGTGAGTTGCAAGGCACATAAAAGAATTCTTGCGAAAAGAAGCTCACCAAAAAAATCTATCCTTCGCATCAATATCCAGCGCTGATGTTGCTATGAAAAATGAAAGAAATATATATATAAATAAATAAATTAAAAACAAGATTCTTCTCATAAAATCATTGTTTATTGTAAAGGTAGTGGACTAAACAAACATTTGCCAATTTTCTGCATACACATACATGTATATAAAGGATCGAACGATTTTCCGGCTCTAGGGTAAGCGTACACTTGCCGTTGTGGAAACCAATCGTTTACTACCTTCAGTGCTTCTACTTCCCACCCACTCTCTTTGTCCATCTCTTCGTACATATCTCTGACTATGTAATCTTTTCATTGTGGTAGCCATTCAAAGACAAGAAATTATAAATTACCAACTTAATCAAATTTAGTGGTAATGTTGGGAAACGACCTCAAAGTTTCTCTTACAGAAAACCTTACGAAATGATGTCCTAGATCAACACAGCCATTTACACACTTTGGTAGAGCGCTGTTTTTATTTCCAATGGCGGCGATAACTACCTAGTAGTTGTGACACTGTATCGTTTATTACTGCAAATAAACCGTCAAAATACGATCGTCCGTAGAATGCGATTTCAGGACCCATTGTTACTTTCGACTGTGTTATTATTATTATTATTATTATTATCACAATAGTCGAAGTTTTTAATGCATGACAGGGATGGTAACATTATAATTACAGGTATAAAAAAAATTTTCTGAAGTGCAACTTACACTTATGATTTTTATTTCGTTCACATTTGCGACAAAGCGCCTTTTCAAACGTACGAGTTTCGTTGGCCATCTTCTGAAACATTTTACGTATGGCATCGGTAACTTCAGTTAGGCTTTATAACCTAGCACTGTTTCCGGTTGGGTTCGAAATTTTCTCTACGTTTTGCGATTCTGCGTTAACAAATGACAACAGCAATCAATCAACAAACGTTATAACTACGTAGCGCAGAATCAGATGGTAGCAAAATATTTTATTATATGGAACTAACAGGACCAAACAGCTGACAGCGAAAAATATAAATGTATACAAACAAACATAACAAGTATCCAATGTAAACGCGATTCTCAACGACAGGGGGAAAACCAACGGTTCGCTTTCGTCAAAATTATTTCAAAGAGTATCCCTTTTTTTAATTATATAAATTACGTTTTATAACTTGATTTATAAACACATTTGAGTAAAATATACTATGTTCGCCAGAATTCATTCTCCATTTTATATATACCTGTTATTGACGACAAATTGGAAAAATTCACTGTTACATGATTCATTAATGAAAATTCCCAATTGCGAGACAGAGTGAATAAAATACCACATGCTCTAAATTTGGCAGCACCAATACAAAGATTATTTTAAAATTTTGTATTTTAGCCCTCGAATATAAAATTATTAGGTAAAAGTTTTGCGACACTTGAATGAATATATTTCACTGTGATTTGAAAGTACAATTTCATGTACGAAAAATAAAAAATAAAAAAATATAATCCCCTAAATGAAATTGTAATTTTTCAAGATTTCCTATTTGTAAAGCAAGGTAAACATTTATGTGGTTAGAATGTGACAGATCTGTGAAGTAATGCTCAATAAAGTGTTGTTACACCATCAAGTATAACGAATTCGCTGTTTATGAAAAAATGATATTAGTGCAAAAAACGAGAAAATTATAGGAGTCATCTGATAACTAAGGACTTAACTAGACATGTAAGAAAGATCAACCAATAGTTACAATCTTTAAAGGTAAACAAGATACGACTCCTGCGTGCTCATCTCTTGATTGTACTGAATAAAGGCTTAATACAAACTTCATACCACTGACACTACAATCGGCTTGCTAAATAATTACATGCAGTCATTAAGGTTACAAGAATGATGTACAAGAACACAGCTCAAGTTTTCAGTAACTATTACAGCAGGGGAATGCAGGAAAAAGAGATAGATGTACATCAGAATTTTACAATTGATATTAAAATCGGTGCTTCAATTGTATTATTCACGTATCAATATTGCGTTGGTCTTTCGTTTACGAGTGCTACGATGAGGCATTGTTTGCAGTATTTCATTTTATTTTACAGCTTATGGTCTAAAAGAGATACACGTATAATGACTTACGTACAGGTCTTTGATACTGATCATGAGGTTGAAATTATCCCACAGCAAATAAAAGCATTACACAAAGTTGCAGCATGAACGGAAACATGAATTCATTTAAACTAAAGAGTGTGCAGAGCGAAAAGGTCCTTCCGATTATGAAATATATCATTTATCCGTCTACGCAACTACAAGAAGATGTGCTCTTCTTTTTCACAAATCGCGTTTAAGTCGTTTAAGTCCTTTTTTTTTTTTTTTTTTTTTCTATGTAAAAATCTTTTAATAGTCTGGATTTAGATCAGAAAATCATTCGTTTATTGTTCTACTAGTTACTACTTCACACTGCCAGTTCAATCACCAGTCAGTTTAATTTGTTTTCAGTAACATAGACATAAATACCTAATAACACAGTTTAAAAACAACAATAATAATACAGAATTAAATTTAAAAAAATTAATTTAGAAAAATTTCAGTAGAGCAACAATAAACGGCATTTTTTCCTTGCACAAATGCTTTTTCTTCTAGCTTTTAGTGTATTTAACTTTTTTTCTCTTTGTTACAATCAATAGAGTAGAGAGGGTTACTCTATTGCAATTATAAAAGTGCATTGATTGTAACAAAGAGAAAAAAGTTAAATACCTAAAAGCTAGAAGAAAAAGCATTGGTGCAAGGAAAAAGAATGCCGTTTGTTGTGCAACAGGTCGGGGCTTATTAACATGATTTGAAAATATGAAATAAATTTGCATACATAACAAAATAATTAAAAAAACTCTTTTTCGATATGAAATAAATTTATTTGTTGTTTTGGTGTGGTGTTTGTTCTTCTGGACGTCCGAAAGAACAGACACCACACTAATACAATAAGTATTCAGTTATTTCACCGCAGACGCCGTGATACTTCCGACCTCGCACGGAAATCCGTAATGGCGAGTGTAAGAGGGCAGGGACAATAGGGGCGCTACAAACATAGCGTGTGACTTGTGGGTATTTCAGACGAACGGGAGGCGAGCACGGGTGGCTAAGTGATTAAGGTGACCGCTGACCCAAAGCGAGAGACCCGGGTACGATTACCGGTTCGGCTCACATTTTCACTTGTCGCCATTGCTTAATATCAATGCCCAAATGCGGCCACTGCCAATCCTTCGTCCTTCCCTTGCTTTATCTATCATTTGAAAATAATTATAGGTATCTTAAATTTCAAAAGGAAGGAATCATAAATTTAAAGTCCCGTCGACAGCTAGGTCAATAGAGACGGCTTAAATTTCAGACGACTGAAGATGTTTTACATACAATAAAACGAAACGCGTCGGATGAAAGAGTAGTTTCAGAGACGGATAAATAATTCCAATCGTAACTGTGAATCGACTACAAACGTCATGCGCACACAACGGAAGAAAAGTACTTCCGAATTTAGCTTCAGAATGTTTTCCGAAAAACAGCTCGAGCAGTGAATTTCTTTGCTAGTCAGTTGGTTGGAGACCTCGCACGGAAATCCGTAATGGCGAGTGTAAGAGGGCATGGACAATAGGAGCGCTACAAACATAGCGAGCAATTTCTGGATATTTGAGACGAACGGAAGGCGAGCACGGGTGGCCAAGTGGTTAAGGCGACCGCTGACCCAAAGCGGGAGACGCGGGTTCGATTCCCGGTCCGCATCACATTTTGCCTTGTCGCCATTGCTTAATATCACTGCCCAAATGCGGCCACTGTCAATCCTTTCTTTCCTATCCTTCTTCCTTCCCTTCCTTTATCTATCATTTGAAAATAATGATAGGTATCTTAAATTTCAAAAGGAAGGAATCTTATAATTGAAGTCCCGTCGACAGCTGGGTGATTGTAGACGGCTTACATTTCAGAGGACTGAAGATGTTTTACATACAATATAACGAGCCGCGTCGGATGAAAGAGAAGTTGCATAGACGGATAAATAATTCCAATCGTAACTGTAAAGGGACTACAAACGTCATGCGTACACAACTGAAGAAAAGTACTTCCGAATTTATCTTCAGAAAAACAGCTCGAGCTGCGAATTTCTTAGCTAGTCAGTTGGTTGGAGACCCGGAGATAAAAAAAAAAAAAAGAGGGGGGTGGGGAGCAGGATGGTAGAGGAGGAGCTGCAGTGTTGCTGATTTGGCCGTTCCGTTCGAGGCGATAGTGCAGGGCGCAACGTTTCGGCAGCCGAACGAGTCGGCACCCCTTTGCCGCGGCAGGGGTGGCCGGCGCGCGCACAATGGCGCTTCTGCGAAACGCAGCTGAGCCGGCCGGCCCGCGCTGGCTGTGGCCGTTGGCAACCGGTCCTGCGGGGCCCCGTCGCGATTTTCGGGAAGGGCGCGATTGTGCAGCGCCGCTGGGTGTGGTCACTCCGTATGCAAAATGCACCAGTTGGCTGGCGGCTGCAGAATTTCGCTGCCGGCGCGATGATGGCCCCTCGCAACAGGTCTCGCGGGCCCGACCCATCCGGCGGCGGCGGCCATGCTGCAGATGGCGAAAGGGGCATTTCTGCAAGCTGGCCGCGGGCCACTATTCAGTGCCGCCGCTGATGACCTCTGCAAAGCAACGTCTGTGTCTCGCGGCCGAGACTGGTTGTGGACGCGCAGGTAAGACGCCGGTGGCGTCCTTGACCTAGTTTTTGGGAACGTCGAATCTGTGTCAAGGTAACCGGTGTGAACTATATTTAACTCTGAAGTTGCCGCCGGTATATCATAGATTCATACGAATGTCCTGTTAAAACAATTTTCAATATTTTAAAATTTGTCTTTATACGCAGCAACTGGATATGAAATAATGTTGACAATTGCAGCCCCACAAATTCGTTTCAATAATTAAAAAAAAAAAAAAAAAAAAATCATATAGGTTTCGACAGCGCTATGGAAGTCATCATCAGAATGTAAAATTACCAAATGAGACTTTTACAGAAGGATTGCGCAAGTTGTATAAGACATTACAACAATATGCTAGATCATGGCTAGCAATCTGAGCAAAAAAAAAAATTTAAAATAGTGGCAAGCCGGTAAGGGGCTCCCAGTGTGCCAGCACATCAAGGCGGCCTTCTTTCAATCTTTTATACATCAAGAGCATTCCACATTTCTGCAAAAGTCTCTTGTCGTAATTTTACATTCTGATGATGACTTTTATAGTGTTGTCGAAATATATATATATATATATATATATATATATATATATATATATATATATATATATTTCACAGAAGGTTGCCGCCTGTGTATTCAACCAGTGGTAACAGCTCTTAATCATCGTTGAAGTGTTGACCACCAAGGACAGATTTTAGGTGTAAGAAGAGATGAAAGTCGCTAGGAGAGGTCCGAGCTGTATGGAGGATCATCAAACAGGTCCCATTGAATTGTTTGTTCACATTCGGTGTGTGAGGTCAGGCATTATCGTGAAAGAAAAAGAAATAATTTTTCAGTAATCCTCTTCTTACATCTAAAATCTGTCCTTGGTGGACAACACATCAACGAAGATGACGGCAAAATTATATGAAAAAGGCACACAAAACCTTGTGCCATGCTATGACAATTGCCTATCGTGAAAAAAAATCTTTTGACAGTAATCCTCTTCTTACACTGAAAATCAGTCCTTGGTGGACAACACTTCAACGATGATGACGAGCTGAAAGAACATGGTACCACATGGTTGAATACACAGGTGGCAAAATTATATGAAAAATGCACACAAAACCTTGTGCCATGCTATGAAAATTGCCTAAAAAATTTCGGAGTCTATGTAGAAAAGTAGTTTAACAGTTTTAGATTTTTGGACAATCAATTTTTTTTCTGTATCTGTACCCGTTCCTTTCATATAACCAAACGGATTTTACTTTCTGGACGCGCCTCACATATTTAACTCTGACGTTGCTGCCGGTATGTCACAGATTTATCACAAATGTCTTAATGAAACAATTTTCAATTTTTTAAAACATGACGTTATAAGCAGCAACTTGATATGAAATAATGTTCGCAATTGCAGCCCCACAAGTTGCTTTAAAATAATTGCAAAATTTATCTAGGTTTCGACAACACTATGGAACTCATCACCAGAATGTAAAATTACCAAATGAGACTTTTACAGGAGTAAAGGATTGCTCATGTTGTATGATATATATTGAAACAATATGATAGTTAATGGCTAGCAGTCTGAGCAAATAAAACTTTAAAATAGTGGCAAGTCGCTAAGTGGCTGTTGATGTGCCAGCAGATCAAGAACATTCCTTTACTTCTGTAGAAGTCTCATGTCGTATTTTTACATTATGATAATGACTTCCATAGCGTTACATTCCATGGTTTGCGCTCTACGACTGTGATATGTTCCCAGTACTCTGAGAATTTTCAGCTATCAGTCGATTTTTTAAAATTCTTTATTGGAAAATCATTATTTCGGCCAGTAACTGGCCATTATCAATGCATGTGTTTAACAGTAGATGTTATTTACGCGGAAAAACTCACACCACGCCAAGAGAGACAACTGGACATTTTTACCGAAATGTCCAGCTGTCATACTTAGCGTGGTGTGGGTTTTTCCACATTAATAACATCTACAGAAAAACACATTTAAATCATGATTTGCCAATAAAGAATTTTAAAAAAGATCGACTGATAGCTGAAAATTCTCAGAGTATTGGTTCCACAGCGTTGTCAAAATCTAAATAAATTTTGTAATTATTCTAAAGCAACTTGTGGGGCTGGAATAGTCAACATTAATCATAAAAGCTCCAAAACGAGTATTTTGTCCATCGCAACAAATGAGGTTAATATTAGTTTACATAAGGCGGTAACCTGTTGCATAGTTTTTATTTGCGAGCAGTTTCCGGAAATTATTGTAACGCTTCAGGGGTATAATCGTGTCCAATGTGTTAGATCTGAAAACGGTCGAATGACATCAAGTTGAGTTGCGTCGTTGTTGTGGTCTTCAGTCCGCAGACTGGTTTGATGCAGGTCTCCACGCTACCCTGACCTGTGCAAGTCTCTTCATCTGATAATACGTTCGGCAACCTACATCCTTTTGAATCTGCTTACTGTATTCTTCCCACGGTCTCCCTCTACGATTTTAACCCCACACGCTTCCTTCTAATGCTAAGTTGAAATTACTTTATGTCTCAGAATGTGTCCAAAAAATCTCTCTCTTTTCTTAGTCAGGATATGACAGAAACTTCCCGATTCGGTTAAGCACCTAGTCATTAGTTACGTGATCTACCCATCTAACTTTCATCATTCGTCCGTAGCACCACATTTCAAAAGCCTCTATCATATTTTTATCTGAACCACTTATCGTCCACGTTTCACTCTCATACAATGCTACACTCCAGACAAATGCTTTCAGAAAGGACTTCCTAACATTTAAATTAATATTGGATTTTAACAAGTTTCGCTTCTTTAGAAACGCTTTTCTTCCCATAGCCATTCTGCATTTTATATCTTCTTTATTTCGGCTATCAGAAGTTATCTTGCTACCCAAATAACCAAATTCATCCACTATTTTTATTGTCTCATAACCTAATCTAATTCCTTCAGCATCGCCTGATTTTCTGACATTAAATTCCATTACCTTCGTTTTACTCTTGTTAATGTTCATCTTATATCTTCCTTTCAAGACACTGTCCATTCCATTCAATTGCTCTTCCAGATCTTTTGCAGTCTTTGACAGAATTACTGTGTCATCGGCAAACCACAATGTTTTTATTTCTTCTCTCTGCACTTTTAAGACACAATTGTACACGTGAAGAAGGACAATGATAGCCCAGAACCGATCGGAAATAAAAGTAACGAACTAATAACTGGTTGCTGCCTTATTTAATTCAGTAAACTCCGAACTGTTGTATACAAAAAATTGTCGCACCACCTTCGCCGGTTATCCTGCACTTAGTATAGTATCCCATATAACAAAGGTATCTCGGATATTAATGGAATATTATTACAAGGCTATCGGCAAGTCGCATACTGGCAAAGAAAAAAAAAATTAAGCCAATTTTTGTGAAAATTCAGCAGGCTTAGTTGTTACGGAACAGCAACTTCTTTACTATTCATATTAATAATTTCAAAACAGCCAAAGTTGCTAATAGTTGTTTCTTTAATTGACGATTAGTTTCGGCCTTGCGTGAGCTCATTAACAAGTCAGCCAAGTCAGTGTCATTTTCAATACAATTAATACATATCTCCAAATTTACAAAATATAAAATGTTATTCTTCTTAAGGCGTATCGTGAAATTTACAGGTTTTGTAGAGAGTAATACGTTTTGTTCTGTAAATTTGATGATACGCCTTAAATAGAATAATATTTTTGTTAATATTTTTTCGCAATAGCGAATTTGTCTTACGGTCACTGTATAAGGTATGGATGTTCTACCAAATGGTGACATATGAAAACTTGTGCGGGGCCGGGAATCCAACCGGGGTTTCCCACATATCGCGAGCGGTTGCCTAAATAAATTTTCATATGTCGCAATTTGGTAGAACATCCATATGTTGCACAGTGACGCTAAGAGAAATTCGCTATTGCGAAAACATATTGTTAAAATTATCATCACTGTAATTCGTCACCATACAGTAATTTATTGAATTATATTTTATATGCTGTAAATTTGGTAATATGTTTTATGCGCATTGAAGATGACACAGACTTGGCTGACTTGGTAATGGGCTCAGGCAAGCTCTAAACTAGTCGTCACTAAAATAAATAAATAAATAATAAATGCTACTTTGGCTCTTTTGAAATTGTTAACATAACGATATTGTTACTTGATGTAACTGAAAATGTGGCCCTAATGTGACCAAAAATGTTACATCTCTCAGTTGCAATTTCTCCGCTTGAGGGGAGCAGTGACATGATCGACAATAACAATATCACTGTCTCAAGTATTGAATTTTATAGTTGTGTCGCTCTTCTTGCCTGCGTAGAAAGTCATGAGACAGAAAGCAGATCCCTTCAAGCTCACGTAATCAGTAGTTGTTACGGATTCTGACAAAGTGTAACAGA
Source organism: Locusta migratoria (assembly GCA_026315105.1). Lineage (NCBI taxonomy): Eukaryota > Metazoa > Arthropoda > Insecta > Orthoptera > Acrididae > Locusta > Locusta migratoria. The sequence goes on from CM048744.1 coordinate 279,794,905, forward strand.
TAAGTGTAATAGATGATAAAAGGAGGTGTAGGGAAATTCTTCATTAATTGGGAATGTACGGATGAAAGCTGCCGTTGAGGAACACAGTCCAATCCCTTTCCTGATATTTATGTCAAACAACTGATATTACGGCCGTCTTGGGTGTGACATTTTCTAGTCGCAGTTTCCTTACGTGCAGTACTAATTACACTGCTTCATTTTAATTTTGCTATGATGTAAATAAAATGCTACGTGTAGCCCAACATAAATATTGTAAAAATATGCTCTATTTCTCGCAAATGCTATGGCGCTATTTTCAATTTTTTATAAATTTTTACTGTTGTTCACATTACATTGGAGATCCTCAAAAGAGCCAACTACAACAGTACTGCAGTTACAGCTATAACTCTGTGATACAAGTCACAACATGTGAATAGATCTAAAAAGTAAGCACCCATACTATAAAATTTTCTTGTAACTTCATTTTCAGATCGCACAGGAAATATCGTCTGAAGTGGTAGTATAATCTCAACGAATACAAAATTGCGGGGAAAAATCGAATTCCATATTCAATTTTTTTTCCATAGACGGGCTCATTCTATAGAAGGAACACGCTGTCTACTGTGGTATCTTTCTTCTTTTCCGTAAGGAGCTTTTCATACGAAGGTTAATACATCATGTAGTTCTATTTTTTCTGACTTATCGAAATGTGTAGCTGTGATTTCCGTTAATCTCAAGCAGTAGCACTCGATGATATCTTTATTATTTTTCAAAAATGTACTGTGTGTGTTTTTAATTTTTTTTTTTTTTTTTTTTTTTTTTTTTTTTTTTTTTTTTTTTTTTTTTTTTCCACAACCAATGGTCATTGTGTCTAATTCAGTGTGTTGAATACCTGTTACAAGAATTATGTTGTTGTTGTGGTCTTCAGTCCAGAGACTGGTTTGATGCAGCTCTCCACCCTACTCTATCCTGAGCAAGCCTTTTCATCTCCTCATAAGAACGACAACCCACATCCACTTGAATCTGCTTACTATACGCGTCTCTTGGTCTCCCTCTGCGATTTTTACCCCACACACTTCCCTCCAACGCTAAATTCACAATTCCTTGATGTCTAAGAATGTGTCCTACCAATCTATCCCTTCTTTTAGTCAAGGTATACCAGAAACTTCTTTTCTCCTCAATTCGGTTCAGTACCTCCTCATTAGTTACGCGATCCACCCACCTAATCTTCAGCATTCTTCTGTAGCACCACATTTCAAAAGCCTCTATCCTCTTTCTGTCCACACTGCTTATCGTCCATGTTTCACTCCCATACAAGGCAACACTCCATACAAATGCCTTCAGAAAGGACTTCCTTAGGGTTAAATCAATATTCGATGTTAACAAATTTCTCTTTTTCAAAAACGCCTTTCTACCCATTGCCATTCTGCATTTTATATCATCTGTACTGCGACCATCATTTGTTATTTTACTGCCCAAGTAACAAAACTCATCTACCTCCTTTATTGTTTCGTTACCTAATCTAATTCCTTCAGCATCACCTGATTTTCTTACACTGCACTCCATTACCCTAGTTTTACTCTTGTTAATGTTCATCTTATATGCACCTTTTAGCACACTATCCATTCCGTTCAATTGCTCTTCCAGGTCCTTTGCTGTATCTGACAGAATTACTATGTCGTCGGCAAAACGCAATGTTTTTAATTCTTCACCCTGAACTTTAATTCCTTCTCCAAATTTCTCCTTGCTTTCCTTTACAGCTATTATATGCTATTGAAAATGGCGAATATGCTAGCTAAACCTTGTGAATAGCGGGTGTATAATGTGTAATGCTATCGTTCAGAGAATAAGTATGCTGTCGAAATTGCAGAAAACAATGCTTTGAACCTCTTATTGGCTAAAATAATGATCTGTTAAAGTTCATAGTCTCACTATAAGTAAAACTTATTGTATCTAGTATGTCAATTTTCAGATATTCATTGTCGTGATTTATTAACAGTCACTGACAGTAGTTGGTAAACGTAAAATCTTTGCCTCATAGGAAAGGTTCTTATTGATCACTAACCGTATATGTTGATTAGCATGTTTTACTTATTAAAATCTATCTGTTCTGTTCTTACGATGTTTATATGAATTCATTTTCTATTTTATTTTTCAATTTCAATATTTACACCCTACATTAAAAATATTAATATAGGCCATCATAACTGTTCTGATAATTTATCATTTAAATTAAATTTTATTAATATTTGAAAAAATTACAGTATACTTTCAATGGATAAATTATGAAGATCTTACCGTGTAATGTTTCTGATATTTGTACACACTCTGAGAAAGCGATATATTATATACTAACTAAATAAACAATAACCTATTTTTAAAATGCAGGAACTGTGTTTCTCTTGTAGCGCTAGTGCTTTCAACGATTCATAGGAGATTTATTGGAGTTACTAACAATATTTTACATTTATTATAGTAAATTGTCATTTTTCACGCTTCTCAAAATAAAATTGATTGTGATATTTCATAGACTGCCGTGATCAATTACAGTGGTAGTTTATGTACTGTGTACGAATTTTTATTATTCGTACAAGAAGTAAGATGCAGCAATGACATCATATAAAGCATGCAACTGTAATATTGCTTTTAAATTCACATTTACCGATATTCTTATGATTGATATTTTTGCGGCGAAGCTTTTAAAATGTCTCACTAAGATGTGGAACTGCGAGGTTGCGAGCCAGTTTTCCTGGTATTGGTTGGCATTTCAGATTTATAGCTTTCATTATCGATGAATATAAGAGGCTATTAATGCAGCACGTGTGGTCTAATGGGGGCTACGCACATAAAAACTAAATCAATCGGCAATCTGTTAGGAGAATGCTGCGTTGTATCCAAGTCCAACGTCGTCGTTAAACTGCAACTCTTCAAAGTAAACAGAATCACCTCCTACTGCACTATTTCCACTAAGTCTGTTTTTACAGCTATTAAGACAGTAACTGAATTATTTATATTCTGATCATTATAATTGTGTTTTTATTATTTTTTTAATAAATTAGTTCAAGGTTGCAGAAATTTGATTTTTATAATTATAAAATATATTTTACAGTAATGATAATGTCCTATATATTACAAACTGATGCACGAACAAAAATTATCACTGTCTCCACCCTGTTTCCATGTTTAGTTACCTGCTATTACCGTTTACTTGCTTTACCCTCAAGTAAAAGCTTTCATAATAAGAAAATAACACCGCGTATATTTTAGGGACGTCCTAAGAGAGAGTGTATTGGAATCATCTAATTTACTGAAAGCATTCTTTTCTACTAACTTTCTGGTCATAATACATTGATTATTTCTATGCAGCTATGCGTACAACTACCACATTTTTTCCGCATTAATTAGTTCTTAGCATTAAACATTTCAACGAACGAAATGCACAATTTATAACAAGGCGATTACAACCCCTTCTTTCTTTCTGGCCTAGTTCAGTTGTAGCTGTTACACATATTCCAATATGTGCTTACCCATACCGTTTATATGGCTTTTTCTGGAAAATAGAGCTCCCGTAACTAATTGACATGGTTTGCTGCACAGTATGAGACATGCTAGCACATCGAGTAAAATGGTCGTATTCAAACAATACTAAAAGTCTTAGTATTATTTGTCGGAAAATCATTGGAGAAAGTACGTTAGTAATCGCTTTTTCGTCTGTTTAGAGATAAGCGATAGATTTTAGTACCTGCAATCCCGTTCTTTTCCTTTCTAATTTTTAATTTTTGATGTTATGTTCGCCAGATGAAACCATTTATATATATATATATATATATATATATATATATATATATATATATATATATAATTAATTAAAAAATACTTTTGCACTAAACTGAAATCGTTCTTCTTAAATTACGGGGAAGAAGTGTTACCTACAAGTTAAGATAATCCCTGGAATTATCCCTCCCTCAATCTTTGATATTTGTTTCAAGTATACTGGGAGGAAAGCGGTAAAAATATTTCTGTCACATGACCATGACTTACTTAAAGATTGAAGAAGTAATGAGATGCTGAATATAGTTTCTGCACCGAAAACATCCCATAAGATGTTCAGTAACTAATGGCGCCTGTTAATGATTGCAGTTGTAATGTCTAAACAAGAACTGATGAAACAATATGTCTTTCATTTTTTAGGTTTCAATAAGACTGTGTACTTTACGCGAACGTGAGTGAAACGTCTTTATAGAGATTGGTGAAGACAGGCTTTAGTTAGGGACGAAGTATTGCAGTAACATAAAGCTATGTATGTATGTGGAAGCTTGACAAATGTCGAAATTGTGGTACTAAGTACGTTTACGTTGAGTTATAGAAAAGTAATATGAAGTAATTAACAAATATCACTGCGCGAAGTACTTTTTTGAATAATGTATTGTTGATAAACTATTTACCAATGCGATTTTTGGTTGACTGCAATGTTAATATTCATACCCGACTACTGATAATATAAAGTTGCCGTGTATTAGTCACATTTGTTAAATAAGACGTCTTAGATCGTGGAATGCAAAAGGGTTTCAATAAAAGTGTGAATAATGTTTGACACGTATACAGCCCCACAGTAAAGCTTAATTAAACTCAGCAACACTCAAGATATGTTAAAGACAATTGCACCTCCTTAGCAGTTCATACAGTGATTACTCATTTCTGAGATTGTCTCTAGGGAACGTCCATGTCTAAAATGAGTGCAGTGAGATTAGAATTTCGCAGGTTAATTCGTCGACGTACGAATCCTATAAACCCATAAACCTGATGATCACGTCATAGTAACACTTGCAGCTGACTGAAAATATTCTCAATCGCCCTCTTTACGAAGAAGTCATTTTGCTTTTTGGTCTCAGTAGATTTGCTAATCCGTCTTCTGAATAGCGATGTCAGATGCAGCCATCACTATACACTTTAGAAACCATTGCACATCTAAGAGCAATTACTGGTTATTAATTACTACAGAGTTTTCACTGAAAAGTTTATTTGCCACGAACGCTGAAAATGTTCACTATTTGCCGTTACAGGAAATTTCCATTATCATTAGCAGATTATTTATTGACACAGTACGTCGATGCAGAAAGTGAATTATTATTTGGTCACACTTATAATGAGATAAAGGGTATTATTCAATTCTACATTGGATCTTTGTGGTACGCCTTTACCTAAACGACCGAAAGAGAGAACTTTCATGGAACTAAACAGGAAATAAGTGTGGATATTCTTGAAAATTTTTGGGTAAATAACGTTCACAAATAGGAGGACTGTAATAATAAATTTTGAGATTGCTCTCCTACAAACTGACGGTATCAGGTAATCATACGTCAATACAGGAAACAGCATATTTCAACAACCATTTGATAGAATATGAATTTATATAGCTGGTTGCTGTTCGTGAGGTCACTATGCACTTCAAGGTTTACTGTAAACACACTACAGCTTTCACCAGCTTTTACTCTAACTTGAGATTATTATTTAATCCTCAAATATTTGTCGCTCTCCCGGAAACCCTTCGCGTAGCGAGGTTAAGTGCTACAATTCTTACGCCAGTCGAGACATATATAATTCTCCAACATATAATGACAATTCATATTATCGGTTCTAATTTTGCATACTGGAATATCCCCTGTCATGTGTCATTCGTGGACGTAAAAAAAAAAAAAAAAAAAAAAAAAACGATGCCTTTTTAATTTGATTAAATGAAATAAGTTTTCAGGATGTCAATTCCACTGAAGAAATATCTACTTCCAGTTTGTACATGAAATAGCACCGTACCGTTTGTCTCAAGGTGCAATCCTAAATGTGAACAGGCACAGATTTAACTAGCAATCCACCTTTGACGTGGAAATGCTGAAGAAGACGCTTGCGTTAAAATCTGTCAATAGTGGACTAACAAGGTCGCAAAGAATTTATCTTTCGCGACGGAAAATACAGCGGCTTCTGTCATCTTTTCTAGCTACACAGAATGACAACAGTGCCTTGTATACAGTACCACAATTAGGTTAAATAAGTAAGAAACTAGTTGCAAGGTCATAGATTTTATTTACAAACGGTTTCGTGCAGTTAAATAAAATCTGTAGCCACGCAAATGGTTGCTATCTAATTTTACCTAATATAAATCACAGTTGCTGGGATAGAAAAAAAATACTTTGGAGTATCACTAGACTATTTAAGAGAAATTATTACATCAGCTAAACCTTTGTTGCTTTCGAACTCCATTACCATTTATTACAAAACATTCCATACAATTTTGCTCTGGTTACTTGACTGACATTTTGCGATTAAGTAAAACGGTTACACCATACATGAATCATGGACGCTTGTCTGAATCAGTAAGTTCCCACTAATATACGAAAAGAAATCAATATGTTGCATACCGCAATATTTTGCAGACCTTTCACATCTATATTCACGATGGGTTATTAAAAATAATTCAATTCGACTTTGGTCACTTGACTGAAATTTTGCGATTGTGCACAACGGTTACACAAAACATGAATTAGGGCCGACATGTCTGAAACGGTAAAGTTCCACTAATATACGGAACAGTAATCAATATGTTATATACTGCATTATCTTGCAGAACGCGCTATGTACTTTCACCATTGTACCAGGTATTACAAATTACTGAACCCCTGTACTGATAGCGTATTCGTAAGAACATCTTATTATGCGACGTAATGAGTAAAATAAATGAATTTTCTAGTAAATAATTGGCTTCTACAACACTGGTGCAAGCTGCAACTAACACAAGGATCGCTGTTATTTCCTAAACATCAGTTCGTCATTGATAAATATACTAAGATTCTCATTCACCGGTATTTCAGTGATAAAATCATTTTCTAATTTTTGAAGAATATTCAAATTGGGGTAAAATATGAGATAAGTATATATTAAGTTATATTAACCACCACGAAAAACGTTCAAAAACTGTAATTTATTTTACCGATCTTTTTAAACTACGGCACTAAAAACACTAATATTACCAAATACTATGTTTTATATCGCATGTCATATAGGAATGTAAACAGTATAGACGATCTTTCTCCGTCAATACGTTTATTTCGTATCTTACAACCAGTTCAAGAATCAACAGGTGTATCAGTGCGATGCCGTCAATTTCACAACCGAGTTTATCTTCATCAGTTCTTTAGCGACTATATGACGATGTAATCAATGGCACCTGTAGCTGTCTACTTCTTGAAAATGCGGTAAATGCTGTTTTCTCGAAATTTACGGCAATCCTGAAACTGTATATCTCTTTGCAGCCTCGTAACCTCATGTTGAAGAAATAGCCTCATTTATTACTTTCAGTAGGCATCACACACCAATGTACTATTGAGATACTTTGAAACTGATACGCTATTTAGGCTTGACAATGAAGAAGGTTCATAGATTTTCTAAATGCAGCCATACTGGATTTCTGTGATTAAACAGGCAGTTTCTCCACTAACAGAGTTTAAGAGTGGTATTTGTAATGTAAGAAACGAGACGCATGTCTAGAAAATATAATAATAAAATAACGAGACTCATATACGGTTATATATAGAATGTGGCCGCGTGAGATGCTCATCCAATACATACAACTAGAACCAGACTATGATGTTTTTCAAAAAGCTAAGGGTACTGTAGAATAATACAATAGCTTTACCACGCCAATGTGTGCCATGTTTTTTTGCACTTCGCACAAAAGCATTCACAAAAACAAAGCTTAGTTCAACATATTATATGTAGGATAACAGCTGTTAGCGCCAAGGCATGAATGTAAATACCAGACTTAAGGGTCGTAATAGTAGGTATTTCAGGTATAAAAAATCAATCATTAAGGTCCTCCGACTAAACGATAAGGAACTCATACCTTAATTGTACAAAAGATTGCTGTCATTCAAAATCCCGCCTAAAAATAAGTGGGAACGCCGAAGGGAAACTTCGTTTCTCGGTACCAATGTTGCTGAACCTTCATTTTCTTGTAGTTCTAGAGACCTTGCGTAAACTATACACATTAGGTGATCTGCGACATCATCCAGTCATGCACTTGTAGAAAAAAATCTGCTACCTTTCCAGTGCATTACTCGAAGCAGCCTGGCTCCTTGTTCTACTTCTCCTGAATTTCTCTAATCATATATTATTCAGAAGGACTAGCCTCCAATTATTTGTCACCTGAAGCGTCTGTGAAATGCATTATATTGCTCGTGTTTGCCCCTGAGTTTTCTTACCTCATGTACTAAGTCGTTGATCATTGTCAAATATTTTCCAGATCTTATAATGAATTAATTGATGCTTCCTTCCACCTGCATAAACATCGTCCCTTCTCTATGTCATTTCATCTCAAAATACTTCGCCTCTTTTTATGAAACTAAAGAACTCTATTTTTGCCACTGTGTACGATATGTTCTATTGTAAAGCTTGAATCATCAAAGAATTTCCTGCCGCCCCTGTCTCTATGATCTCTGAAAATTATTAAGATGAATATGAAAAGGAGTTTTATATAAGGCGTCCTATTACATAAATTATAGATTCCTAGCGTCTCTTTCCTGCTTTAAGGTTCTTTTCTTATGTTTTAGGCATCAATCAGAACTGTCCATCGATCGTAAGTACCTAATGTGCCATAATTACAAAAAAATTATTTTATAGACTGGCCTGAAAATTTCATATCATTCGAGGTCCTGGTACTAAATCTGCCCTCAAACCAAAGGTAATAATGATTTAAAAATGCTTCATAATTTGTTCAGTTTCTTGTGCCATCTGGTTTCATCTTGCTGGACATTAGTTGTGACAAGAATCTAGTCCATAAACATGGAAAACACAGTACCAATAAGGTTTACGCAGTTCGCATTTGATTTATTGTGTGATTATATAATAGTTTCCTAAAGAATATCTGCATTAGCCTTGGAATTATTAATGAACACCATTATTTCTAAACGCAGAAAATATACATGCATGCGTAAAAAAGTTAAGATATTTACTTACTTTTATCTCAGTCGGGAACAGTTAATTACTACATTAGTTTTACAACGGCGAAGAATGTGAGAAACTGAGTGTCTGTTTTCGCAAACTGAACGATAGTGCCCAATATGTCGAAACTAAATTTCAATAAGCAGATACGCTAGGCTCAGTGAGATCTGAGTCTTCATTAGACGCAAGGTACAGCGTATTTTCTTGGTGATGTATTTGTGTGTTTTTATTTTTCTAAAACTTTTTTCTGATCACTGAGTATCACAAGTTCAATGACTGCAAAACAACATGGCTGCAAGTAATATTTACGTGAACAGTTTGCAAATCTTGTCGTTGGGCGTTGACTGGAATCTGCTGTCGGGTGTATAATGAAGTAATAACAACTAATGTAAGGGCTAACCGTTCTTTATAGGTGTGTCCATAAATTGGTAGCATCAAGTGCATAATTAGTTGTTTACTACACCCAAACTAATGTGTCAACTTCAAAGAAGAAAATGGGAGCCTCCTGGTAACTGGTCAAGAATGGTGGAGGACTTGTCAGTCAGTGGCTAGAAGGACTATCATACTAGTAGCCTGAGACATCGGGAATTGTAACAATGCGTACGGTTGTGGTACTTTATTCCTCGGTGACTACTAGAGAATGTTAGAAATAGTGTTTACTGCAATGAGAATGATTAACGAATGTTAATGCCTGCAAATGAAAAAGCAATCTAAGCAATATGAGTCTTTTATATTTGCCAGGTGAGTGGATCAGAACGCCGCTGGAAAACTGTAGAGTGTGACAGGCAGGGAAAACGCCATCAGGGTCCTTTCGAAGTCTGTGGAAAAGAAACCGCAGCCCGACTGATGAAAATACATTGACACAGTGCAGTCAAGTCTGAATGGATCAGTCGCAGTAGAAAAGGCATTACTATAGTGGAAGGTGACTTAATAAAGATGTGTGTCTCGTTTAAGTTAAAACAATTAGACATTTGTATCGGTATTAACTCATACACCTCACACTTGATTTGAACAGCCTTGCACCTCACAGAGGGATTCTCAGGACTACAGTAAAATGTTGTCATATATCAGTTGTTGTGAACAAATTTATACATTCATTAAATTTTGTTATCTGCCTGGGAGGCTTTTATTAACTTCATAGTTTCCAGTAACAGCTGCTTTAGTATTACATGTGTCATAAACAGTGTATTTATCAAATGTACACACAATCACGTACAATTAATGTTTCGAATTTTTAATATGTAAATATCTTATGTTTGAACGTGTACTATGCTGCAACAGACTGTCATAATATATTTGTTTACTAGCTGAAAACCCGGCGTTGGCCAGGTATTTATTTATGTATTCCTGTCTTGAGTTAGTACTTCTCCTATCCATTCGCTCTCTCTCTCCATCTCCTCATTAAAAAAAGTTTTATATTTATCGGAGAACATAAAAGAAATATGTCTGTCTTCCATAATTTATGAAATTATTAGTGCGGTATCGACACAAAGAAAGATCTTAATCAAAGTACAAATGACATAAACTTCTTATGACCTCATGTTTATTGACTCATATCTTGTACAATTGTGCAATTTTCAGGTATATATTCATTTGTATAAGCGCTGAATGTCTACAAAATTTGTTGCGAACACAATTAGTAGTAAAGAAGTAATAGATTAAAACTCGGTGCGTGTTGTGGCGGTTTTCAATGAACGTTACTATTTATGTGCTCATATCTCATGAACTACGTGTCATACTGTGATACAATTTCAAAGGTACATTCATCTATGTGTCTATACCGACTGTAAAATTTCTTGCGGCTACTATTTGTAGTACAGAAATTAAAAATTGTGACGTCACATCGAATGCCGTAGTTTTAGTCCATGAGCCGCGGAAAAGTAGTAAGCAAGAAATTTTTCCTTTCATAATTTTCCTATGGTTGTCAACTAGAAAATGTTCAATGAAGATTTGAAATTATATTCAAAGTTTGTTGGAAATCGCTAAGTAATCTGGTTCTCATATAGTGTATTCAAAAAGTCTTGTCACATTATGTGGTAGTTTCTTGCAACTCCTATTGTTTATGACGTTAAATCTCCTGAACCATGAGTCAACAACTCCTACAAAAACTTTTATTTCACGCAAGAAATATTTGTCCAAAATATGTTTCAAATCGGTCCAGCGGTTTAGTAGAAAGTGAGCAGCATTTTCGCGAAATGCAGCAGTTCATCTCGCGTCTCATTGTTTACGACGTCATATTATCTTCGGAACAATGTGTTGTACGTGATTCTTACACTGATGACGAAAGACCTCAAGGATTGAAGCTTACGAGTACGAAATTTCATAAAGATTGAAACAAAACTGTAAATTTGTATGCAACGCGCACACACAAAAATACGGACACTCTGCTTTATATACAAAGATTACAATGTGTAACATATGGTGCTTACAAGTTTGGTACGTGCCGCACTTCAGCAGCGTACTGAAAAATTTATTAACTCTATATTTGTTTGATTATCTATTTAAATTGAGTCAGAACAGGAATTTCCAGAGTTATGTACTGTAATACAATATGACAGTTGTTTAATTGTAAACTATATGTCGGCATAAGGGATACACCGGATTTTCTACTATTTCTGTACATTTGTACAGAGAAGCATATAAACGATGAAGCCATTATATACTAAAGTTTAAAGTTGTATCTAATATCAGTCACTATTTGCAATTTCAGCGAGAACATTCGTTACATATTACTTCTCTATTTACGTCACAGATAGCTTTTTTAAAAATCTCTAAAACTTGACACCACCACAAGAAAAAATGTAGATGTTACATTTAACATTGAATAAGAATATGGACTACTACCAGTTAGGTATACATTAATTCTCAAGTTTTCTTTTCCTGGACCACTGTCGACAATAACATGAATTATGTTCCTCTTTTTCTTGTTTCTCATTTTCGTTCCTTCAGTTCGTGAACTTGTCTCCTCATCCGAAATGACCTTTCCCAGTCCCAACTTGTTAGGTTTCATTGTTAGTGTAATGTGTTTGTTATTAAGTATCTTGAGAGCATCTGTCTTGCTTTTCAAATGCTCTATCGTAATCCCCGTCCTCCTTAGTCTCGGAGGCCCATCGAAAGCCAGTCTTACTTTTCCAATATTCCATAATTTCTCAGTTGTTCTCCGAGTAATTCTATTTTCTGTTGTCCTCACTAAATCTTCAAGGAAAGCTATCCATTTATTTTTCATTATACGGCATTAGTTCTATTTCTTTACGAATTGTTTCATTTGAAGTTATTCTCAAATTCTCTCTTATTTTTATTTGTTTACGCATGTTATGGCTAACCCTCTTTCTATAAATATAATTTCGATGGCGCTTGTTATTTCCTCTGTGACTGTTTTGTAGTGTTTTATTTTCGAGGCTACTGAAAGGCAATTTTTCTCGAATGGATTTTTCTTAACATGATATGTTTGGATTAACTTGTTTTCTCTACTATGCTGTGTGTTTTTCACATTGAGGTTGTGTGTTATTGTTCTCCTATGTATTTATTCATTCCAACAATTTTATGCCATGTAACATCACTTAGCTACTAGTTCCAATTTTTGAACTAAATATTACCTCTGTAATGGCAGGAGTTCTGAATAAGGAATACTATATATATTTAGATTTAATATTTACATTCCTACCTCTCACACAAGTTTAGATTTGAGGCAAATGGTGTAACAATTTTGCGTCCCTTTTATGTGCCACAGCGAGCTACTGCAAGGGCTATCAATGTTATTTCTCCGCCATGTGTGTTATACTTCTCAAGCTATAATAGGCTATTTTTGACGAATTTCACTGGAAAATATGTATCTACTGCGTTGTTGCAGTAAAACTGTCCAACTTCCTATAGATATGTCTTTATCACAACTACCGGTGTACACCCAAATATTTTATTAGTGATCTCTTTCATGTAATAATAACTTTCGTTATATGTTATGACTATCACTGAGAACTATTGTTTAAGAGATTACTGAGTGGAAAGATTCGAAAGGTGTAAGGCGTTGAATTAATTTATTTCCTAGACAAGCAGATCTACGAAGAATAAAAGTATCTGACAATGGTCAGTAACATGGTGCTTCCATTTCAAGTTTTCAACACTATGGAGCATTTTACACAATTTACTGACTCCAAGTGCTGTATATATATTTGGTGGGACTGTTTGTGCTACATTTCAATGTATATTCTCAAAATTTTTGAAGGGTTTGTTTTCCGAGAACTACTTTTTAATTAATTTTTGAAATAATTTTCTTGGAACAGCGATCTCAAAATGAATTAATAATTAAAATAAGGCAGTCTAGATCGTGAGTTGTTGCGTTTATTACCGGCAACCGGTTTCGGTTCTACAGAACCATCTTCAGGCCTTTGGCGGACGGAGCAGGCGTCAACCAGTTGATGCCTGCTCCGGTCACCACCACCGTCCATCAAGACGTGCCAAAGGCCTGAAGAGGTTTTGTAGAACCAAAACGGGTTGCCAGCAATAAATGCAACAACTTGCCATTTAGACTGTCTTATTTTAATTATATACCTTTTAATTCACTAGAAACTCTGTTCCATTGCTTTCTTTCTAGAATACGCATTGCCCTCAAACAGTAGAAGATCTTAGAGAATACTTTGGAAACTCTGGCGTTGCTTTCTTTCTAGAACACGCCTTACCAGCCAACAGTAGCAGCTCTTAATGAATCATAAGTAGTAGATAATTCACTGAAACAGGGTAATACAATGAAGAGAGGCATAAGTCAGTTAGCTTTAGCTCAAGAAGAAAGTCTTTCGAAAAAGCGGCGGTCGTATCTGAGGGAGACTCTCTGTCCCACACCCTTGCGGGGAAAGTCCTGATGAACTACGAAGTTAAGTGGGAAACCACCTTTTCAATGCGGATTCTGACATTTCTGGATAAAATACATAAGATTCATATTGAACATTTGTTACATGTATGATGGACGGCACTTCTATGCTAAAAAATCAAGAAATGATAAAAAAGCGTGATCGTATATGGAAATGATGACTACTATTTCAATACAGGCACCCTAATGAAAAAGGCAAGGAGACTCGCCTCAATCAAGAACCATTATGCTAACAGCCATGAATGTCCTTTAAAACATACACCTTATTTTGAAAGACAAGGGATCTTACCTAAATCAAGCATAACTGTGACTGAGATGTAGGCTGATGCACCCAAAACAAGGACGCCGAAGAGGCCACGAGACACCTCTGCAGAGAGCGACTGGATGGTGAGAGGTAACAGGATTCAGCTGAAACAAACACCCAAATAGCTAAATGACATGGGTCTCACATTAAATAAAGTACCGAAAAAGGAACAAAACAATATTACAGCTATTTAGTTTATCTGGACAACTCAAAATAGTTTTTAATGCATTTAGAATCCAATCAATGACGCTCTCACAATTTCAGAAAGAAAAGAAAAAATGTGTCCTGTAATATTTTTTTGTATAATCTAACGTCTCTTACAGACACCCTTCAGTAACCTGACACGTTCCACATCATTGCGAAGTGTCGTATTCATGATCTATGTAACAAGTATTAACTAATCTAACCATTTTCATTGAAATCTGTAAAAGAAATTATGTAAAGAATATGAACTAAATAACGTATTGTTTTGTGAAGAATTGTTTCGTTGTAAGTGTCTTCTAGTTAAATATTTTGGAAGAACTCACATTCTAAGCTCTTGGGTCTGTAATTTTGTGATATATAATTAACGCCATATAATTTTTACTGTCCCCTCTATCACACAACGACAGGAATGTCGAATAGGAAAGTTACGTGCTCTTATCCCTGAGGAACTAAATACGAAATTAGGAATGAGCATTCTTATATATAAAAAATCTATGAATAGACCCCTAACACCAGCCGGCCATTCTAGGTTCCATTCTTAGGAGGTGGCGCAAAAGGGTCGAGATTGATATTATTGGACCTGCCCTCCCAGTCAAACTACGTAGAAAATATTTATCATGAAAAATGACTGAGCTGCTCTCCTTACCAATCTTAAGTGATTCCCTCCGTACGAGAAGTAACAGTGGACTGATTTTGATATTTTTTCTGCGAAAAGCGTTGAAATATTTGTAAAGCTACGGGACCACACCGCTGTGGTCATCGGTCCCTAGTCTTACAAACTACTGAAAAACAATTATGCTAAGGACGACACACACATACCACCGGCAGGACTCTAACCACCAACGGTTGAGACCACGGCAATTCCCAGGCGGCCCCTTTTTATGTTTGTTAGTTACTACCAAGCTGCGGAGTGTGCTTAGGCTTCCCTTGGGAAGTTCGAGTCCTCCGTCGGACTTGTGTGTGTATGTGTGTGTGTGTGTGTGTGTGTGTGTGTGTGTGTGTGTGTGTGGTGTGTTGTCTGTAGCATAATTTAGTTTAAGTAGTTTGTAAGTCTAGCGACAGGTGACCACTACAGTTTGGTCTGACAGCTTTACAAACATTTGAACATTTAAACTTTCTACCACGTCTGTAACTGTGGAATACTTCCTTGACACCTTATTGTGTTCGACTAGATTGCTTCCTAAGTTACTCAATCGTTTCTATTGAGGATAAGATCAAATTTGAACTGATGAGGAGACCACATGGGTATCGGATGTTAGAATTTTTTTATATTTATATTACATGAAATTCATAACTCAAATAACAGTCAGACGAAGCCATTCAACGCAACTCCCAAGAAAATCGACTTTGAAGATTTGCAAGAACATGTAAATACTAATAATTAAAACAGTAACAGCATGTGTCGGTATTGTTCAGATGGCAACGCTTCGCCAGTCCCTCCCCCCCCCCCCCCACTTGTGTTAGAATACCTATACAATTTTATTATCCAATAATAATTGTTACGAAAAATGTACCTATTATTATTTAGTCGTAGTTTTCTATTTTATAAAAGACTGTTAATAATGGTGGATTCAATAAAAAGTCTACATTTTTACTGAATTGGCTTCACTATTAGTCGACGACGGTTATTTTTGATTGTTCAGTTTGTGCAGAGCTGCGACGCTGTTTTTGGAAAGTCATCTTCATAGCTACTAATGGCTTCCCAAGCAGCTAACTTATTCGACCAACGTTTTAGGTGACGAGAATATGTTCTGCTCGTCTACATACACATAAACAAAAACTGACAAAACACGTGGAATTAGAGATCTCAAAATGTTTCTTATAACTGAATTTGAAATAGTGTAAATTCGATAACATCCAACCGTGAAGTTACTCCTTGCACACGAGTTCGTATGGATGGTTTGTTTTTATTTTATAAAATATAGAAAATTACGAATAAATAAAAATACATGCAATGGTCATAAAAGTGCCATTAAATATTAAAATGTTGTAAGTATTAAAACGCAAAAAATATCTGTGAGAGCAGAATTCGAACAAACGACCCTGTGGCTGTGAGGCTGAAAAGCTACTACCTGAGCTACACCGACATACAGAGCAAGTCTTTTATCTATCGGTACTTCCATGTGTACTTATAAAGACTACCTGACATAGTCGGGTCTGGAGGCGATCTAAACGTTTTATAGTTTTCAAAATGACAAGCCAAGATCGCACACTAACAATTTATTAAATGACGACCTGTTTCGGTGCACTGTGTCACCATCATCTGGTCACATATATGTTACAATATGGTCATATTTTTAAGAAAAAAATGTTGCACTTGTCATTTTACACCCAGTTTTTTCAACAAGATGACCAGATTATAACATATATTTGACTAGATGATGGTGACACAGTAAACCGAAACTGGCCGTCATTTAATAATTTGTTCGTGTGCGATCTTGGCTTGGCCACTACGGTCGGAGGTTCGACTCCCCCCTCGGGCATGGATATTTGTGCCATCCTTAGTTTTAGTTAGTTCATAAGTATTTTGTAAGTTTAGGGACTGATGACCCCGTAGTTAAGTCCCATAAGCTATAAAAACATATGAACTTTTTTAAACATTTTTCGATTTTGTCGAAAATTTTTCAGAGTCGGTTTATCTGATCGTTATTTAAGTTCTCATCTTCACGATAAATATTTAAATCTAAAATCCGATACCCATGTGGTCTCCTTGTGAGACTTCTAATCAAAACACATTTGTTTAATCGTTATCCAGCTAGGATGTAAGCCTCACCTATAATACCGGAAGTTTTCATCTGTTTGAACGTGCGTAGCTCAAAGCTTTTATACAACTTTAGGTTTTGTGTGTGTATACCTGTATGAGTTCGTGTGTATGTGTGTTTGTTCGTGCATGGTCTACAGGGAAATGTTATGTTTTAATTTTTAACATTTTACCACCATTAAGTAGACTTCCCCGACACACAGTAGTTCGCGCGCTAAGGCCGTCGCACTCGCGCGCCAACACACGGCCACACAGACACGTACACTTACATTAGCTGCATACGGTAGCAGGACGGACACGGGATGTAGGGGGCGGCTGTACGGGGGGTAGGGACGGAGGGGGGAACGGACGCTCTCTAGAGACGCTATTGTGTGGGACGGGCACACGTGGGGAAACAGGCCGCTGCATGCGAAATTCCTTTGTGGCAGTACTTTCGAATTTGGTAAAAAATTTTCTTATATTTGGAGCGCTTTCGGGATGATGGAGGAATAAAAGAGAGGCGGGCGGACGGAGGGGGAAGCCCCCGTATGGAGATTGCGAGGGCGTTCTCTGAAGTACCGTGGCAGCAGTAGCGGGTAGGGGGGTGAGGGGGCGTATCGCGCAGGTGGAACAGAAGAGCGGCGGGCATCTTGGTGTGGCGGTGACCTGCGCCGCAGGGGTGCAGCCCGCTAATGAGGAAGCTGGAGGGGTGTTCCAGGGGCTGCCTGGGGGTGCGGAGGCGACGCACGGCCGCGCGCGCCTGCCTACTCGCAAACTTGGGCCCAAAAATTGTCATACATGGCGGCGCTCAAATGTGATTAGATTTCCACAGTTAGGCGGCGCTGTCCGGGCCCAGCCGGGATATGACGCGGCGCGTGCACACCATGATTACGCCAGAGTCACCGCCTCCCTCTCCCTTTCTCTCTCTCACACCCCCTCTCTGCCTCTCTCTCTCTCTCTCTCTCACGCCCACGCGCCTCTTTCTCCTCCCCGCGTAATCTATGGCAGCGGACGCCACCCTGCAGGATGCCTCCGAAACTCATTTAACTTTTCCACGACGGAACTTTTTCCTCCTCTTGCGCCTGGCCACGCGAGGGGGTAAAAAAATCCGACGCTGTTCACGGCAGCAGCGGACGCGTGTAGAGAGCGAGAGAGAGATGGTGGGATAGCGAAAAAAAAAATGGCCGGCTTGGCAGGCAAGGCAGCCCAGAGAGATAGCCGCCGTTGATATAATATTCATAATTTTTTACAGTTTTGTTGATCATTGTTTTTAATTGCGCCTAGTAACAAATTACAAAAGACGCGGCGGACGGGCGCGCGCGCGGCTCTGAAATTGTCGCTCTACCGGCAATTACGCAACGCCCCTCCCCATCCCCCGCTGAGAGGCGCTAGGAGCAGCCACGGCCACCGCAGCCGCAGCCGCAGCCACGGCCGTGTCGGCTGACGGCCGGCGAAGCTGACACGCGATCGCCCCGCGCCGCCACATCGCTCACGCCGTCCGCCGACTGGCTTTTCCCATTTGCCGGCTCACCGGCGGGGTATACTTCCTCATTTGTCCCCATCTCTCCCGGTCTGACACGTCACGAATGACAGAATAGGCGAGTCGCGTTTCTGCCCCGCGCGTGCGGGGAAGGTAATTTTCCTCTGCCGAACCCACCGCAGGAGGGCCACTTGGAGGGGACCGATAGCTTTATGTTTGTCGTACAAGTGTACAAACTTCCGTGAGTTTGCGCGAGATGATTTGTTTTGTATCCTATCCTCGTCGCCACTTTTGTGTCTTGTTACCGCCGGATGTCCAAGGTATCGAGGTGGCCGAGTAGATAGAGACCGACTCAGGGAAATAGGATGCGGCCGGCCACGGTGGCCGAGGGGACTGAGGCGCTCCGGTCACGGTCTGCACGGCCACTACGGTCGGGGGTTCGAATCCCCCCTCGGGCATGGATATTTGTGCCGTCCTTAGGTTTAGCTAGTTCATAAGTAGTTTGTAAGTTTAGGGACTGATGACCCTGGAGTTAAGTCCCATAGACTGTACAAACATTTGAACATTTGAATAGGATGCACACGTGTGCGGGTACAGAGACTGAGGTCACCAGCCAGTGGGACAGCAGAAACTAAATGTTCAAATGTCTGTAAATCTGTCGGACCAAACTGTGTGGTCATCAGTCCGTAGCTTACAAACTAATTAAACCTAGGTAAACTAACCTACGGACAAACACACACACCCATGCCCCTGGGAGGACTCAAACCTCCACGGCGAGCAACCGCGCGCTCCGAAGCGAGGTGCTTTAGACCGCTCGGCAACTCCACCGCGGCAGCAGAAACTAGAAACACTAAGCTACATTAGAACAAGATATATATTTCGTAGAAATAATGCAATACTTAACTTGGAGGGAGCAGACTAAAATATGTTTGTATAGCTTATGGGACTTAACTACGGGGTCATCAGTCCGTAAACTTACAAACTTCTAATGAACTAGCTAATCCTAAGGACGACACAAATATCCATGCCCAAGGGGGCATTCGAACCCCCCACCGTAGTGGCCGTGAAGACCGTGACTGGAGCGCCTCAGTCCCCTCGGCCACCGCGGCCGGCGGCAGCAGACTAGTGGCATGCTGGTACATAATATAACTACATAGAGGCCTGACTACTGATGAGTCCTAGTGCCTGTCCTAATCCCAAGTGACCGATGCAGTTCAGTGGTGGCCACGAGCGGAGTTGCAGCAGAGGGCGCTCGTGGCCGACGTCGGCGGGCGAGTAGAGAGAAACCGACACATGCGCTGATGCAGCCCTGGAGAATGGCGTATTGTATCACTGACGACCCCAATACGAGCACGAAGAGTCTCTACATTTGGTACCGGGGTTGCGTAGACAAGAGCTTTCAAATCTCCCCCATAAATGAAAGTCAAATGGGTTGATGTCAGGAGAGCGTGGAGGCCATGGAATTGGTCCGCCTGTACCAATCCATCGGTCATCGAATCTGTTGTTGTGAAGCGTACGAACAGGCCGACAGAAATGTGCAGGAGCTCCATCGTGCATGAACCACATGTTGTGTCTTACTTGTAAATGCACATTTTCTAGCAGCGCAGGTAGATTATCCCGTATGAAATCATGATAACGTGTTCTAGTGAGTGTAGGTGGAAGAACATGAGGCCCAATCAAGACATCACCAACAATTACTGTCCAAACGTCCATACATCAAATGGGCATCTGCCAACTCTGCATTTGTAAACATTGCACTGACTGCAAAACCACGTTCGTGATGAACACTAACCAGTTGAGGCTACGTACTGATGAGCTTGATGCTAGTACTGGAGACCAATGAGTCGCATGTCAACAAAGCACTGAAGTCAACATTACCTTCCTTCAATTGGGCCAACTGGTAGTGAATCGACGAAGTACAGTACATATTAACGAAACAATTGGGTATTTTGAAAATTGTATGCACGATTTATTTCAATTTACATTTAAAGAGAAATACTAAAATGAGCTCTAAGATGTAAATTAAGCGTTTCCGGACAAATGTCCACCTGACATATTTTCTTTCTTTGTGTTTGAGGAATGTTTCCTGAAAGTTTGGCCGTACCTTTTTGTAGCACCCTATATATATTGTCATTCTTACAAGTTCAGTGGTCGGCCGCAGTGGCCGAGCGGTCTGCAGTCTGCAAGTCACAGTCTGCAAGACCACTACGGTCGGTGGTTCGAATCGCCCCCCTCGGGGACTGATGACCCCGCACTTAAGTCCCTTAAGCTTAACAAACATTTGAACACGTTCACTATTCATATGGCTGAGAAGTGTCCTTCCACCATGTTCATACTGAACATATAGAGATTGAAATACATATGTGAAGAAGGCTACTAAGTGCCCGAAACCATTTATAATAAAATCAATGTGAATGCAAGTGTTTCGTGCTATTTTTAAAACAATTGTATATCATTTGCAAATTATTGATAAAGGAAGAAGAATTAGGAATGAAAGGTTGACAGTGGTTGCATTAAGCCACTGAAATGAAACAATGGCTACATGAGAAAATTTGAGCGGGGCCGGGAATCGAACACGAGACTGCAGATTTGGGCCAGCGGTCGCCTGAAGCACATTATTATTATTATTATTATTATTATTATTATTTCGTTCTCTATATGTAGTTCTTTCGGTTGATGATCGTGTTTGTTCGTTGTTGTTCTATTTGAATTTGGCCCAGCCGTTAGATTACAGAAGGCGTTCAGCCAACACCTCCTAGAAGACAAGGCCTTACAACAGGCCGTGCCCACGGTCTGCACGGTCACTATGGTCGGGGGTTCGAATCCCCGCTAGGGCATGGA
This sequence comes from Locusta migratoria, assembly GCA_026315105.1. NCBI lineage: Eukaryota > Metazoa > Arthropoda > Insecta > Orthoptera > Acrididae > Locusta > Locusta migratoria. The sequence continues at coordinate 279,816,308 of CM048744.1, forward strand.
TATTTGTGCCGTCCTTAGTATTAGCTAGTTTGTAAGTTTCGCGACTGATGACCCCGTAGTTAAGTCCTATAGACTTTACAAACATTTGAAGTTTGAACAGGCCGTGTCTACGTCACACTTACAGGCCGCGCCCGCTAGCCCACTGGCTGGCTGTTGGGGCACGACCACCGCCGCGTAGGGGTCGGCCAGTCAGATAGCGGCCGTGGCCTGTAAGTGTAACGTAGGCACGGCCACTTGTGAGGCCTTGTCTTGTAGGTGGTGTTGGTTCAGCCCTCTGACCGGGCGCTCTGTGTCACGGCCCCCGACAACCAGTTGGCTACCTGTGCTCGCCTCGCGTCCGTCTCAAATTCCCACCAAGTCGCACGCTATGGCTGTAGCGCCCCTATCGTTCATGCCCTCTTACACCCGCTGTTATGGATTCCCGTGCGAGGTCGAACGTATGACAGCATCTGCGGTGAAATTATTGAAGCCAACGCCGTCTTCGCTTTTAAATATTTACTATATCGGTGTGATGTCTGTTCTTTCGGTCACCACAACAATAAAATAATAAATTGTATATTAGCTGCACATATGGATGGTACTTTTAAAACGAATCTACTTCAACCTGCCATCAAAGATATATTTTTTCCATGTTTTGTCAGTAAGTCTTAAGTCAAAAACTAAAATTCTGACTGAACTCTGTGTGTGTACATGCTCTATTAATTTCTTAAGTGGATATGGAATCACCTATCCCCGCAATATTTCACATTTATTTTAAAGTAAATTTTTCCCTTCACTTTTTACTGGATAATCACCCCTAAATTTTTTGTAAATCAAGGAATTAAAAAAATCACTGTTTCAATATGTAAAAGACACCCAGGTGACTAAGTCATAAAAATTTCAGACTTCTTTCCTCGCCAGTGCCTGAGATAATGTTCCTAGAAGAAGTAAAATGTAAACTTACTGGAAACGTAGAATTAAGATAAAACATTCCTGATCCATAGTTAATAGCCCTTTACAGTCTTTATAATCACATTCAAGTCTTTTATGGCTCTCCTCTGCAGCCGTCTTGCTTTTTTCACTCATGTCTTGATTATATTGTCAGCATGCCTTAATCTGTGCTGATCTAAAGTCAACATAGCACAAACCGTGCGGAAACCAACATACAAACCTCCTTTTTAAAGGACTTGGCATTTAGTTATATTACCAAGTTTGAAGGTTGCCACAACATCATAAACACCAAAATGCACTGTATTAATTCTGACAAACACTGATTTTGGAAGACGATGCCAGTTCACACTATTCGAGCACTCGTTGGGGTTCTGCGTTTTTTGTGAAGACTTCTGTCAGCCATATCTCTGAAAGTGGGCTTTATTTCTTCCGTGATGGCTGACGGTAGACTCTGGTGATGAATATATTTCTCCCTAGTACTTAATCCCCTATTGTATTTACACCAGCTCTTTTCACCTTTGAGGCACAAACCATGTTCTGGATGCTCATCTGAGGATGCGATGTGGAAATACAAAGCCCACATTGCTTCCCTTATTTCTTCAAGATTGCCCGTATTTTGCGTTATTGCAAGGCGATAGTTATTCTGAATGTGGTCTATCATGGGATCCGTCAATCTTCCTTTGGCATCCAAGGTTTTCCCATCATCTAGTTTTTCCCTTGCATGTAGCAGTCACAAAGTCAAAGAGTAACTTGATGAAACCAGAGAGAAATATTTTCGGACAAATAGTGTATAAAGCGTCGCTGGAAAGCGGAATATTTGAATTCATGTCTCATAAATGTACTGCAATGGTCAGCCATTAGAGACGTGTATACTAAAGCACAATACCCGTTTTTACAAAACTATAAAAATTATATAGTTACAGCTGAAGTAGAGTTATGTATGATACGTCATTTTAAAGAGAAAACTTGTCAGAATATAATAAACTAATAAAACGAAAATCGAGTTTTTAACCCAAATTCCGATTCTGTATCCCCTTAAGCGTAGTACCTGCATGGGGCGTAAGTACTTTTCACATCTTACCGTATGAAACGTGACTGTTCTGGTACCAATAGTACAGAAACGTTTAGTCGTTAGATAACATTTGACCTGATTTCGACAGTTATCTTCAAGAAAACTTTAAATACGCACATCAAAGTGAAATGTGATTTACAGCGTCAGCGCTCTCGTCATGTAAAATGAATGAGAAGAAACCTCCTCAGATCTGTAAGGATGTACTCCTCCCGCGTGAAACCATGTATTTCATACTTTTAACCATGCAGAAACAAATAATGTTACTAAATCAGTTATTATATATTAATTGATTTAATAACACACACACACACACACATATATATATATATATATATATATATATATATATATATATATATATATATAATGACTGCGTGTAGTGTTTCTTGTACGAAATGAGAACAGCTTCTCCCAATGAAACTCTGGTAATTTAAATCGTGACCATTACTGGGCATTTAACAACATTTTATCGTTTTATCGAAACATCAGCTATTTACGAGGAAGCATTATGCTTTAAAGATTGTGAAAAATAAAAACCCAGGAAGATTAGGGCAAATAAATCCAAAATAAGAGAAAGTTAAAGTCGCCAGCTAGAAACAAGTGCCGAAAACTGCAGATATGCTGTGGCCATCTGGGACTAGTAGTGCGTTGTCGTCGACGTGCTTAACAAACATTTGAATATGGTGATGGTAACGATAAAGCCTCACTACTTCCAGATTGTGCAGCTGCACAACCATTCGGTCGGCATTTAGAAACACAAAAACTTTTTTTCTTGCTGACACAATACATATCAAAGATGCTTGCTGAAGAGGATTGTAGATATACACAGCAGGTGCCAGAAACGTGCCTTATCCCCTTTTATAACAGTATGGGAGTTGTAAATGCTTCTGGATGATAACGTGTTGCCTTAGGAAAGACTTCCCTAGACTTAAATTTATATTCAGTATATTAGGATACATTTTATTCAGATTTGCTATTCCTCACAGCCATTTCATCTGCTCTTTGCTTCCTCCTATTGTTATTTCACTTACCCAGTTGAAAAATTCATCTACTGCTTCTTAGTGTCATATCCTGGTCATCACGCCTAATGCTTCCACTCGGCATTTGTTCAACCTGGCGTTTTTATCTCAATGTCCATCTTTGGCAACTGACAGATGAAGCTCAGATTCCGTCACCACTTTCTCGCATGCTCTAATAATGCCTCACATGGGCGAAATGCTGTCATTAATAGATTACACTTTTTCAACCTAAACTAATGTCATTAAAATATTTATAACCGGTTACTGAATCAAATACCCTAAATGCTTTAGGGCCGATATTACAATAGGATAAGACTAAAATGTCTGATTGTAGAACAATAAGGAGGTGAATTGATTAAAGAATAATGGAGAACGCCTTTGGATAGGTTAGAGTGATGGATGAAGTACCAGTATTTGGGTAATTGATAAACAGGTATATAAAGTTATTGTAGTAGAAGAGCAATATTTTGCTGAAGTAATTTGCAGGAAAATTAATTAAGCGTTATGCACGAATGATTTATCATAACAAGCATTATTACTGATGACCATCAAAAATGTAACATAACAACCCAAATTGATTTAGAAAAATAAATCACATCACATAAGCCCATGGCAAGTGAGGAAGATGACTAAAACACTCAACTGCTGCTACACTCGTCTAGATTGAATCAAAGAGGCTTTGGATGTCTTGTTCGCGTATAGCAGTCCATACTGTCTCCACGTATTTCCATTGTACATCTAGTGTATTAGAAGAAGGTGTATCAAGGACCTGTCGTACCGCAAGCATCGACCTGACGTTTTCTATACAAAGAGATCGGGAGAAGACGTAGGCCAAGGCAGCAAGATAATCCCATGGTGATGAAGACAACTCACCATTCTGGTGCGTTTGTGCATCTCGCTGTTGCAATGTGGCCGTCGGAAAACTAGGAAAGTATCCTAAAAGCATAGGCTCCAACAAAATGAAGATGAACCGCTGACTTGTTACTATACTGGTAATCCGTACCAGGGGAATGGGACAGTAGTAATAAATAAAACCCAAAATAATAATGCAGCACCAGTGTGGTGGTGTATAAGTCAACGGTTAAGCGGTCTCACCATGCTAACAGCCGACTCTAATCTGCTGGTATAGATAGAATCGCGGTTAGTAGGTAAAAACAATGTCTTGTGAAAATTCATCATAAGATCTGTTAAGATTAGCTAATTTAAACGTTATTAAAATATATTTTATTTATATGATTATACGCCACATTTACAAATTTCTTTAGACGTTGTGACTAATGTTGATATCTACATATTATTCGCGGGTTTTTAAAAGGCCCTTCATAGCTTACACATATAGACAAATAAAATAAAGGAATTTGAAATGCCTTCAAAATTAATCCTTTTAGTCAGAATGTGTATAGACGTAACTGTAAAGGAGAAGCTGAAAATTTTTAGGTGTATACAGGAGACAAAGTGAATCCATTTCACCCATTTTATGTAACCTTGTCCTAGAGAAGATCGATAGAGAATTTAGCAAAACTAATTCGCAAGGGATCCAACTACAGGACAGTAACATTACTAGACTTTCCTATGCAGATGTTTTACCATTAATAAGCAGTTCCAAAACAGAATTAATCAGAATGATGCAAAATTGTTACAAATATGCCGAGAAAACGGGATTACATGTTTTGAAGAAAAGACGCTATACCTGGCGCCTTTAACTGTAGATGGATTCACTTTTAAGACTACTCAGCGATTCGAGTACTTAGGGAGTCTCTTCAGGAAAACAACAGAACAGATATCGAAATAGTGCCCGTTTACCAACAGCAAACAAGACGCTTTTTAATTTGCACAAAATTCTAAGGAAAAGATCACTTAGCAGTAATTAAAAAATTCTTTTAAATTGCTCAACCGTAATATCGGTTACGCTAATATGCATTTGAAACGTTAACACTTAAGATGAAGATGATAAACTGTTACATTCGAAAGAAAAGTAAGGAAAATTGTTGGACTAGTATGCGATGCAAATAACAAGAACTGGAGAAAAAATGAAGGATTAAGAGAACTCTACAAACATCGTAACTTCGTCGAAGTGCTCCAGAAGAGAATGCTGAAATGGGCAAGCCATAAAGCCAGAACGACAGAAGACAGTTTATGGAGAATGGCATTCAGTAGAAAAGGAAGAGGCAGACCTATAACAGGTGACGAGATAACTTTCGTGAAGACACAGCTAGGATAAACAGCAATATCAACTGGTCAAATAGCGCACTTGACATAAAGTTCTGGAAAAGGCTTATAGAACAGGCGTATGGTCGACAAGGCCCTTGCCAAATGTAAAGTAAATTAAAGTAAGACTAATTTCTGACTGTTGCGTCAATTTTCAAACTACTAGCCCGTGCTTAAGGCATAATTAAAGCCAACTGATATAAATTTTATAATTGTTGCTGATAAAGTGCACATGTATGTGCTGGATGCATGCATGTCCGAACACCATAATTATTAGGAACAATTTTAAAATTGAATCATTTGATTTTATAATGGTTAACGCTCAGGATGGAGGTTTTAAAATGGATGCAATAGTCCGAAAGTAGCCACGGCATCTAAATAAATGTACAACTGTGTCAAAGAAGCATACAAATAAAACACGTTTTTAAAACAATGTCATCAATGTTGGATTGTTGTGTTATGCTCAGCTATACTGGTCCTATACCCAGTATTATGGTTTGGGGTGCTACTGAATTCCATTCCTACACCTTCCCTATTATACATTGCGTAACCAGGTAACATCACATCTCTAAAGTATTGGAGTGTTGTCATCCCATAACTTCCGAGCTTGCTGACAGCCATATCGCAGAAGGATAATGCCCGAACACAGGTGGCATGTAATGTTCAGACTTTCTTTATCGCCCAACGAATTGAAATGTTGCCTTAATCTTCATCTTTCGCCGATGTCTGTCTTGTAGTAAAAGTGCCGCGGTGGAGTAGCCGAGCGGTCTAAAGCGTCTTGCTGCGTAGCGCGCGGTTGCTCACCGTGGAGGATCGAGTCCTCCCTGGGGCATGGGTGTGTGTGTTGTCCTTAGGTTAATTTACCTAAGTTTAAGTAGTTTTTAAGCTACGGACTGATGATCATGCAGTTTGGTCCGATAGATTTACAAACATTTGAACATTTTTTTGTCGTAAAAGTATGGTCGTTTATTGCAGCATGCCATTCTCAGGAAACATCACCCACAGCCACACTAGATATGCCTTAGCAATATATGGAATCAGCGTTGCCTGCTATATCCGAACAACAGATCAGAAGTACCAGTGGCGACGCGTGTAGCAGCGGTTATAGTCAGGAATCACAGCAACAACCGGTACTGATCTCATCATCTATCTCACTTTATTTTAAGTTATCTGATCTTTGTGCGACTTGTTATTTGCATAGTAAATTTGGCTATGATATGGTCTTTCTTGGTGTTGCATTTTGGATGGTCAGTCGTCTAATTGCGTCTTCATTGCCCCGTTTATTTCGACTACCTCCCATTACTCTCGTTGTGCTCTGGATGATGTCATAGCCCTTGACAACACTCTATCTTTCTGTCCAAATTTCAACATGATTTTCCTTACACGCTGCACAACAGAACGAATTGGTCTTGGTAAGGTTCATGATGTGTTAGAGGGATCCATCAATTAAATGCACACAACATGCCTGTTTTCACACGTAGTTGTGTAACTGGTTGTAACTGGTTCCGTCAATCCCTCGTTGCCTCTTGTATGCAAACATCACAGATCTGGAACGCAGAGGCTTGTTTACGTCAGACTCGATCACAGATTTCACTGTCTTATTCTGCAATCCAAAAAACAGCTATTAATCCTCGGTCAAACTCCTGAACGTCCTAGAAAGGTGTCTTCTACGAGTCACACTGAACCTGGTTACCCAAAATTTCGTCACGAAAGAACAAGTCCAGTTTGTCCATACAACAGCCCCCCCACCTCTAACTTCTTATATGACGCCTGCAAGCGGAACTACTGGCTGCCGTGATGTCTACCTGAGCTGAGATGATAATCACATGCTCTTTGAACGCTCTAAACGCATTCATCAAATTTATCGTCATTTGGATGTTGCAGTCAGGATGTTTGCCTTAGGGGCCGAACTGTGTAGTATATCCTAACAGCCCTGGTAACAACAAACACCGACGACATGAATGCAAAATGGTGACCGTACTACCTGACACAAAGAACAGTAATCGATCATTTACTCTCAGCCGGTGGTGTGAACGTTTACGAAGTAACATTGACAACACACCATCAGCTACGGGTGCTTCACTGTTTTCGTTACCGTTACGTTGTTCTTAACCCTACACTGCGTTCTTAACCCTACACTGCTACTATATATATATATATATATATATATATATATATATATATATATATAGAGAGAGAGAGAGAGAGAGAGAGAGAAGAAAATGTTCACCTATGTAGGGGAAAAATATCGAAAAAATTATATAACTCATTTAACAATGTGATAGTCATTATTTATCTGTTACCATTGTCAACATAATGCATTTAGACAAAAGTCAAAAGTCGGTAACATGATTTTTTTTTTTTTTTACTTGACAGAAGTCTTATCAGTTGGTAATTACAGTAATGCTCAACAGTGAGTAACATCCCCTGGAGCGCTCTTTGTCGCATTTCTCAATTCATGACTGCGCTGCCTTCTGTGGATGGAACGATCAACTAAATGCTTAGAACAGACTGCAATGTATATGATATGCATGGTGTTGCCATCTGTCAACAAAAAGCGTCTGAAAAAGTAACAACATTTTGCGTTGCCAAACGGCACCTCTATGCAGTGTATTTACATCATCTATGATTTGTTAAGGACACTATAGTTTCATCGTTCTAGTAGAATGTATACAACTCCCCTGACGTATCAAGAGGATGCTGCTCGTCCTGACTGCCAGCTTAGGAACACACAACACAGATTACTTCGTCAATGATGCCATGGGAGAATCTGAACATACATGCATCTGTGGGAAACTATCCGTCAGCCATTCTAGCAAAATTAATGCGTTTGAACTTTGTCTTGATTTAATTTTTATTTTGGTACAAGAAAGGCCGGAAAAGCTTCTAGTCTGCAGCGTAAGAGTGAGTGATGAAGAAATGAAAAGCCGTCATAGCAAATTACTACTCTGGACGACCACATCATTTAGGTCACAGAGAGGAATGCAACGAGCCGAACGTGCGTGAGAAAATTGTCCCGCACCCAGGTGCATGAAATTACCTGCATTTAAGCGCGACAGGCGTTGATATGACGAAAGCTCCAAGCACAGCGTGTCATGGTGTGTGCGCGCTTCTTTACGCATGTCCAAACAACACACGAATGAACTAGAAGCTACATTTTTGTAATTACACCTAATTATCTTGTCATGCAGAGAATACTAAGCAGGGTCGCGTTTTAAACGACTTATTTTAAATCGTAGGGAAAAGCTCAAAAAGTGATTAACACGTCTTGTTTTTAGTGTAATCGAACCAAAATCTTCATTTCATGTTTTAAGAATCATTTTAATATCAAAACAAAATTTGTGACCAAAACAGTCAATATTTTTTGTATAGTATCCACAATTCAAAGATTTTGGATTCTTCAAGGTTCACTGGATTCGTTTTCAAATTAGACCCCTCAACATTTCGCCGTTTTAACCTATAACGAGGAAGGATGTTAGAGGTATTAAACGCTTGTTAACGTTACGAGGTGACTCCCAGTGCTATAGAGGCAATGAGTTCCTTCGCCACTGAAACGTAAGTCTGCTCCAGGACTGAAGCATCTGAACAAACGTGCATCTGAGGAAGACTGTCCGTCAGCTATTCTAGAAAAGTTAATCCTGTATTTCAACAACGATAGGAAAAACCAATATACTAGGTCATCATTCTTACTAATCATCATACTATGTTCGTTTGCCCTTTGGCAACATCATACATAAAATGTGACCACTGTATTAATTTTCTGCAGGAATTTTAAGTGTGACCATGAATTACGCTATAGCTGTTTTTGTAACTTTTTCAGCTTTCCAAACAAGTTTCAGCATGCACGTTTAAATGTTCTACTAAGCACAGGTCACAAGTGAATAGAAGTTTTAGAGCTTATCAGTATCTACACACAGAATATGAATAATTATAAATTTTCCAATCAAATCTATGTTGTTGTCGCCGTGGACAAGGTTTGATACCGGTTTCCACGATACTCTATTCCATGCGAGCATTTTCATATGCAAATGACTACCGGATCCTACATCCATTTCAACCTGCTTACTGTACATGTCTGTTAAACTACCTAAACAATATTTACACTTCCCCATGATTAACAAATTCACAATTCCTTAATGTTTCGGAGTATTATGTATCAGCCGGTTCCTTCCCTTAGTTATATTTCTCTCCAATGTTCAGTACCTACTCATTAGTTATTCTATCTACCTATCTATGTTTGATTCTTTCCTTTAGCAATCCATTTCAAAAGAATCTATTCCAATTATGTCTGAGCTGCCTACACTTTGCTTCGGTACATGGTTACATTCTAGACAAACATCTGCAGGACATCCTTCCTATCCATTCGGTTTAGATTCGAGGTTATCAACTGCCTTTTCTTTAGATACGCCTTTCTTAGAATCACCATTTTTATATCCTCTCTGTCTCGTTCGTCATCATTTTATTTACTGTTTAATAGAAAACTCATCATTATTTCATAATCTACTTCCGTCAGCATCGCCTTATTTAATTAAACTACATTCTATTGCCATTATTTTGCGTTTTTATCGTTTACGTAATATTTCCCTTTCAAGGAACAATCGCTTCCGTTCAAATATACTTCCAATCTCGTGTTGTCTCAGACACAATTACAGTGTTAAATGCTAACCGAAAAGCTTTTGTTTCCCCATGATGAACTTTCAGATGCTTTCCAAATTTGCTGTTGATTTCCTTACTCAGTGTACAGATTGAATAACATTCGAGAAAAGCTTCATACCAGTCTTATATACTTTCCAGCTATTGCTTCCTATTATCCCCGCGGACCCTTACGATTGCTATCTGGTTTCTGTAGAAGCTTTGATCCAACCTTACTTTCTCTGATTTTACTCTGCTATCCACAGAAAGTCAACAATGTCGAATGCATTCTACCAATATACACATGTTATACAAGTGTATTTGTCTATCCTTAACATATCTTCTTAGATACGTGTTTAGGGACAGTATTGCCTTGAGAGTTACAAATTTTTTCTAGAACAGATAATGATTTTCTCTCATGTGAGCGGTTTATATTTTTCCAAATAATTCGTGTCAATATTTTGCAAAATATGAATTATTAAGATGACAGTTCAGTGATATAGACACTTATGAGCACCAGATTTCTTTGGAATTGGGATTCCTGACTTCTTCTAGAAGGCACTTTCATCTGCTTCGTCTTCCGTTTGCGCAACATCTCAAACTTGTCTTCCTTTGTATAGCGCCTATATTAAGTCCTTCTACCGTTCAAATTTACCTTCTTAGCTTATTGCTGGGTTTACATCTTCATTTTCATACAGCTACTTTGTTTTCTCCCGAGATGTATTTTAATTTTCATGTTGGAGGTATCTACCTATCCTGTAGTAATGCATCGATGTATAGACTTAATTTTTTACACAAATCACTCTTACTTAGCTTCCATGCAATTCTTGTCAACCACATGTTTTAGAAGTTCGAATTACCTTTTCGATGCTGTATTTGCGTAATTATATGTTTTAACCTTCCATCAATTGAGGTACATATGCTAATGACCTCTTCTAGGCTGGATTTTATATGTATGTGATCATCTGCTTCCTTCATTATTGTACAGTGTTTCACTTCTATATACTAATCCATCGCGTGTTACCGTTGCATATCATGTCCTTTGAAACTCCCAACAACCTCTACTTCTTTCAGCTTGTAAAACTGTGCCCAGACACCACATATTTCCCTGGAAATCTTCTACTGTTGAAAATAAGTTCCGAAATCTCTGTCGTGCCATTGTATAAGCCGTCATTACACGTGACGGCTTTCTCTTCCATGTGTTTCGACCAGTCAGTGTGCACATACTATTATTGTGTCTCTTCATACTACAGGATTCCACTCGCTTAGCAATGTTACGTTTTCTTCATCTTTAATACTACCTAATCACCTCAAATCTACTACATTGATGAAAAGAGAGAGAGAGAGAGAGAGAGAGAGAGAGAAATAAAGTGCTACGTCAAAACTAATCGCCATAGGATCAGAGTTATCAACCTACTGCTCTCTAAAGAGAATACGTTAAGAAATAGTTTTGGGAGTTAGTGTCAAGTCATGAGGAATTTAAGTAGAACAGCGTTAGATACGAAGAAATATATAGTTACCCACGAAGTGATAACAATCTTCTGTAAGTTTAAAGGAAAACTGAGAAAATATTATCGTAAATAATATATTAATGGACTGTAATGACAATAACAACCAAATAACGTAACCGACAAACATAAGAAAGATTTGCTTTAGAATTGTGTTTGTTTGTACGTTACCTCGCAATTACGATAATACTAAACAGGAGAAAACGAAATACAGAAGTTCGTCTCCAGAATTCAACAACAACTGTTAAACTGCGAAAGGATGGACAAACTTACTCTTCTTCACAAGCCAGAATTTCTTTGCTTCTACCCTCGTTGTCATTACGTGACTTTTAAGCTGGAGGTGGTAATACATATCTTCTTGAGTACAAGAAGAATCTCCTAGGTCTAGTTTAGTTTTAGTACAGCTTCGCCACGTGCAGTGCAATAGCGCTAACATAACATCCTGTTCGGTAAATGGCTTCTTTTAGGGGGTGAATATTATGAAAGTTGATTCGTAATATTTTGTTTCTTATCGTATCCAGGATAATTCTAACGTGTATTTCCCATGCCAATGGCTGATTTGACAGATATGACAATTCCAGAAATTTATGATTTGCGATCGTCTGCGTGTGTGTATTCATTTCACAAGGACTTTCTTACACGGAAACTGTCATACAGGAAACTGTGTATTTCAAGACCAGTCTCAGAGAATCAGTATCATTCTTTGATATATGGTTTATATACTGTAAATTTTTAACAGGGATGTCCGTATTATGTTCAGTCATAATGCTCATGGCACTTTCGTTTAGAAATATTCTTCGCATCAAAACACTATATTCTCCGTTTTATCTGTTAAAGTGTAATATTAGATATTCGAAATTCCGCAGGAGTAATTTCTATTGAAGATGAACAAAAACTGCTTCACAACTTTATTTCGTGTTAATTTGATCAGCTCAGTTCCTAGTGTACTTTGAAAGTTTTTCGTCGCAAGTGATTGCCAAATGCATAGTTCTCTCACAAAATTTCTGTGAGATATTGCTGAATAATGCTTCACTTCCTACTAATAAGAGAAAACAATTTTCTTGGCATGCAACCGCAGCCCCTAAAATGTGTAATAATTAAATTATGACCCTTGTATTGCTTAAGATAAATCTTGGCAAGGTTTCTACAATATTTTGATAGAATGGTTAAATTCCATCGATAATTAAGGCAGGTAGAGAAGGTGTCAGCAGATGGGAACTAAACGACAAAGACAGTAAGTACATTCCAATTCCCTACCGATTTCTACCATTTTGAAGGTTAAGTTATTAGTTTCTATATTTTGTTTCTGTTTCTACCACACGATCCATCGACGAAAGAATAGTAAAACTTTATAGTATCTGTATATAAGAAAAGTATCACATTTATAAATATTTTATCTGATTTCTCTGAAATATCATGTATAAAATTTGACTTCAGAGATACTTCTTCTTCCTGATATATGATCATTCAGGTCGTCCACAAAATATTACATAGTGTTGTATTTCTTGCCTACAGTGTGTCGGTCAGCAGTTCATCCCAGTCTAGTCCACTTCGACTCCCATCATCCTGCAACTGGTCTTCCTACCACGTACGTGGTCCTCCTATTACTCAACGTACACATTCTGCCCATTTCAGAGGGCTTGCTTGTAGTTTCCTTCTCTCAGTCTCTTCTCTAACATGCCCAAACACTTTCAGCTCATTTATGTACGTATCTGTTTTTAGGGGGTCGAAATGAAGCGTGTTTCGTGTTATTTCTTATTATGTTTATCTCGTTTTACACCACTATTCCTCGGGGACAAGAAAAGCAACTCTACGAATATCAAGAACTCAGATGGGAAATCAGTTCTCAGCTAAGAAGGGAAAGCTGAAAGGTGGAAAGAGTACATAGAGCAGCTCTACAAAGGAAATGAACTGAGAGACGATGTTGTAGGAAGGAAAGAGGAAGTTGATCAAGATGAAATAGGAGATACTATACTGAGAGATGAATTTGACAGAGCCTTGAATGACCAAGGTCGGAACAAGGCCCCAGGAGTAGACGACATTCCCTCAGAGCTACTAAAGTCTCTGGGAGAGCCAGCCATGACAAGACTATTTGAACTGGTGTGTAGGATGTATGAGACAGGCGAAATACCCTCAGACTTTAGGAAAAATGTAATAATCCCCATTCCAACAAATCAAGCGCAGACAGGTGTGAAAATTACAGAACCATCAGTTTGATAAGTCATGGTTGCAAAATTTTAACACGAATTATCTACAGGAGAATGGAAGGGCTGGTAGAGGCTGACCTAGGGGAATATCACTTTGGATTCAGGAGGAACATGGGAACCCGGGAGGTAAAGCTCACTTAGCGTCTTATCTTGGAGGATAGATTAAGGAAAGGCAGACCTACGTTTTTAGCTTTTGTGGATTTGAAGAAACCATTTGACAATGTTGACTGGAATACACTCTTTCAAATTCTGAAGTCAGCAGGGGTAAAATATAGGGAAAGGAGAGTTATTTACAACTTGTACAAAAGCCAGACCACAGTTATTAGACTCGAAGGGCATGAAAGGAAATCATAAGTTAGGAAGGGAGTAAGACAGGGTTGTAGCTTTTCTCCGATGTTATTCAATTTGTACATCGACCAGGCGGTGAAGGAAAGCAAGGAAATATTTGGAATAGGGATTAAAGTTCAGGGGGAAGAAATAAAAACATTGCGTTTTGCTGATGACATTGTAATTCTGCCAGAGACATCAAAGGACCTGGAAGAGCAGTTGAATGGAATGGACAGTGTGTTGAAGAGGGCGTATAAAATGAACATTAACAAGAGCAAAACAAAAATAATGGAATGCGGTCTTAGAAAATCGGGCGATGCTGAAGGAATTAGATTAGGTAACGAAATAATGAAGGTGGTAGATGAGTTTTGTTTCTTGGGTAGTAAAATAACATGTGATGGTCGCAGTACAGAGGATATAAAATGCAGAATGGCAATGGGAAGAAAAGCATTTTTGAAAAAGAGAAATTTGCTGACATCCAATATTAATTTAAGCGTAAGGAAGTCTTTTCTGAAGGCATTTGTGTCGAGTGTTGCCTCGTACGGGAGTGAAACATGGACGATAAACAGTGCGGACAAGAAGAGAATAGAGGCTTTTGAAATGTGGTGCTACAGGTGAATGCTGAAGATTAGGTGGGTAGATCGCATAACTAATAAAGAGGTACTGAACAAAATTGGCGAGAAAAGGAATTTTTGGCATACCCTGACTAAAAGAAGGGATCGCTTGCTAGGACACATTCTTAGACATCGGGGAATCGTAAATTTAGCATTGGAGGAAAGTGTGTGGGGTAAAATTCGCAGAGGGAGACCAAGAGACGCGTATAGTAATCAGATTCAAGTGGATGTGCTTTGCCGTTCTTATGAGGAGATGAAAAGGCTTGCTCAGGATAGAGTAGGGTGGAGAGCTGCATCAAACCAGTCTCTGGACTGAAGACCATAACAACAACATTCCTCGTACAAAGATCATCTCTCTGTTTGACTCTCTGATGTGTTGATTATAAATGGCAATTAATATGATGTTAATATTGTGATATTTGTATTAGGAAGTTGTTTCCCAATTCCAAACTATGAGAATAATAAATATTCGTGGATTTTTCCATCTTATCCTAAACGTTTATCTTGACTGATCCTTTCCTGGTTAGCCGACTTCTTTTATATTCGAAAGCATCTACCTCTTTAGCAGCTTTCCTGCAAATCATCATATTCGGTCGGGGGTTTGAATCCCCCCTCGGGCATGGATATTTGTGCTGTCCTTAGTGTTAGCTAGTTCATAAGTAGTTAGTAAGTTTAGGTACTGATGACCCCGTAGTTAACATTTGAACAATTTTTGGATCATCATGTCATTTTCTACATTTTTACCATCTCTTTAATGAGTTTATATTCCCATTAAACTCTTCCGCGTTTTCAGTTATTCATGTCTGTCATGATTACCTAGCCGTAACAGGGGAATTGTCAGCACAGTCCATGTTTTTCAATCATCTGCTGTTGAACGTTGGTCAACTGTCAATTTCGTGTTGTCCATGATCATACTTAAGACCAATAGTGAGGACATTTTTTTTTAAATCCCCTCCACCTGTTCATCTATCTCAACCTAACTTTTTTAATCGGTTTATCGTAATAAAAGCACTTGTTATATGAGTCTTTTGCGCTGATATTAATTCTTATTGTCTGTTCAGTTTGGCGCGTATCAGCTCTTCTAACACTGTCATACTCCCTTTGAATATCTATTATAGCAACTACAATGTCTATCTCAAAAACATGTTCCTTTTGAACAACATGTCGAGTTGTAACTATTTCGTTTACAGCTGAACTTCTCTGTCTAAATTCTTATTGTTCATCTGTTGTTGCTGTGTTTCTCCTGATTTTCTGTAAAACTGTTTTTTCATAAATGTGCCCGTAGTGGTACAGTAATGTCATTGCTGAGTAGATCGCACAGCGTCTAGTTACCGTTCTTAAAGAAGGTATAATTATTGCCTTTGACGAATCATCAAGAATCTCTCTACTCCATCCATAATATCGCCATTATCCTACACAGCATTGAACTGTGATATTCTTGGAGCTATGATAACTTCCACTACTATGCCATCCAACCCATGTACTTAGCCACTAATCATATTTCATCTTTATTCATTTGCAGATCTTCCATTTATATGTCACCAGTTTTTAATACATATTTTGCCTTTGTAAATATGTAATTTCCTCAGTGTCTCTCTATTTCATTGCGAATGTTTGTTTCATCGACTCCTTTGTATATATCTTGGAAGCATTCTTTCCATATTTTCAAAACAACTTTCTCACACAAGGATTTACGTTCTTCGTTGACAACTATTGTGGTATTTTCCCTCTGATTCCTTCCACTTCCTGCGATACGGTTTTCATTCTGAGAAAATTCTTCTGTTTCTTTCTTTCTTTCTTTTTCTTTTTTTTTTTTTTTTTTTTTTAATTACCTCAAACGCATTTCTCAACAAATTCTATAATTTCCCTCACTGCCCTGCTTGGTCTTTTCGCTATTCTTCAATTATCTTTTGTTCTATGTCGGAACTATTCCCTCCACTAAATGTGTAGCTAAAGTGATAAACTTCGGACGTGAGATTGGTTGGCTCTTTTTCTCAGATTATATTCGTAATTCTACATTGTCTGACTGCAGACTTGTTCGAGATTTTGAACTTGATACGTACTACAGTAGAAGTGCAAATGAAATTACGGAACTGGGGAATGACTAATTGTTACCCATTTGTCTGGGGTTCAAAGAGTTTGTCATAATGTTAACAAAATGTGTGCTAACTGGCGGTGAGGTGTACAGATTCAGGAATACGAGAAATCCAGACTACGAGATAAGTAAGAAAAACCTATCATGAAAAATTATATGCAGCTCGCATGATATATATATATATATATATATATATATATATATATATATATATATATATTTCTACCACAATTTTGATCAGAAATGAACAACTTACATGTACAAAAAACAACGAAATTTAAGAGCATCGTTAGATTGAATACATCATTAAGGAGTTAGATTGAAACCACATCACGTTTAAAACGTCGAAAGTAACATGCAAAAAGGTAACGGCCAATATACCTGTAGCTACTCGGAAGTGGTGTGGTATTCACTGATGAGGGCTGTGCGAACTGAGTCACTGGAGGTGACATCAGACTGATTCTACACGTTCTGACTGCACACATGTTCAAGATTTTAAAGTTATATGTGGTTACAGCAATATGAACAATTTCTAAGGAGTGAATTAAGTTACGCACCCGGAAAGTTAGTATTCATTTCCACATTGGCCGTGATACTTAGATGGAATTAGCAGTTGCCATATAGGGACGTGTTCCGCGTTACTTCCATGTTTTACAGTTTTACTGTGAGTTACCAGGTTTTTGAACTCCGTGAGGTTCCTTATAAAATTTTTTAATGAAGTATTTCATGCAATTTTTCTCTTAATTTTGTTCTTCTTTACTACGTGTAACTAGTTATTTCTGATAGAGACGAACATAGTGGTTGTGTTGACACTTATTAAAAGTTAAAACCATTTTGTTGCAGCTTGTTGGTTGCGTATCATTTTCCATATGTCATACAATTTCTGCCAACTCAGATATGTTAAATTCGAATAATAAAAAATGCAAAAATATTCCTGTAGAATTAGCTGTCGCTTTTCTACACAGTTTCGAGACATCTTCAAGAAGTAAATAGGCAGGACAGTAGAAATATTTCTTGGAATCCATTTTGTTACCTCTTAGCACCCTCAAACAATTTTTGAAAATATTTAATAAAAGTGAAGTTTTGGGGCTGTGTGTGTTTACCACTGCTGACGTTAGTGGTAAATGTGTTGTAGTTTTCTTACCGAGTATTGAAGGGCTCCTTTTTAAGAATCTCTAGGAAATATAAGAATGCACCCAAAAAATTAATAAAGTTCATAATAAAATTAAATTTCGGTGACTGGAATGAACCGCCAGTCGAATAGACTGTGAATATATTTATATTTTAAAAAAATTGCTCCATTTTAAGTGACAAAGATGGGGACGTATTTCAAGATAGCTAGCTGTATTATAAAACATACCGAATGAACAAGAGAGTCTTCAAGTTAATCTCGTAATGTGGGAAAAGTAGGTGAGGCGCTGAATGCTAATGGCCACTCAATAATGGAGTGTAGAGTGTCTTAATTCATCGAGTTTAGAAATATAATAATTTTGCATTCATTTAAATGGAAAAGATGTACTTAAAATTACATCGTTTTATGATGTTTTATTGCTTTTTCTGCCGTCCACATGAATGACTGTAATGTTGTTACGAAACGATACACGCAGAATGCTGTATCGGAACTTCTCACTGTTTAGCTCAACGACGTTTAATTACGTATTACCTTTTTCCTATTGTTGATTTAGATATTGGCTTATAACCAATCGCTTATTTGAAATTCCTGTTTCTCGTTTCCACCGACAGAGCATGAATTACTAAACGGTTTACCGACTTCCAATATTACTTATATTACTGCAGATTTCTTGTGTTAAATATCCTCTTGTGGATTTATATTCACGAAAATTAAACAAACAGGGTGAAAGAGCGAAATAATAAGATTATGAACTCACACGTTCGTACATCGTTATGGTTGGTTACAAACACGATAACTTTATTAAATGACGGTGGCTATTGTCAACGCAGGTTTGTGAAAAGAAAGAGGTACATTTATTATACTACACATTCTCCATGAAGAGTGGAAACGACTGAAAATATTCCGTAAACATAATGGCACCATAATGTTAGTGGAATAATTGTTAATAAGAATATGAATGCCTTTAAATCTAGGCAACAGTTAATTTGATTTTCGTCTCATACTACATTTGATTTATACGCTTCATCAGGACATACTGTAATTCCGTTTTCTTTCGTCATATGGAAATTGAAGGCATTGTGTCATCTGTTATATTGAACTGTTTCTTGCAAATACAGTTAAACTTCCATTTTGTACCGCATTCAATATGCGTGAAATGATCGCATTCCACGCACAAAAACATTAGAAACGTCATGAAACTGACATTTTAATTAAATCAGATATCATTGTCCTAGCCGTAATCAGAAACCTTCTTCTTTTAAGATTCAAATTAATAATTTCAGATGTAGCACACGTCATGAAACATTCTAGAAATATTTCATAGGAAAATTCTCTTAGAAAGTGGTTAAGGGAAATTTTGTACTAAACGTGGTACTTATCATTTGCAGGACTATATTTTCTTGTATTTGTAGAAAGTAATAAGTGTAACTACAAGTGATGTTAGAGTGACATGAAGGTCACTGTTATGTTACTGTGCAGAAACGTAATTCATGTGTTTATTGTATCGACTGCAAATAACAAAAACACAATTTTATTTCTAGAAAACGCACGTAGGACGTTCGAAGGTATACCATCAATGATAGACCTCCCACTAAGGTAAAGCAGTCAACAATGCAAAGATTGGTTTGAACACCACAGTGATTTACTAGGCATGGTCCTGTTTGGAGGTGGTATGCCTTTGCCTTCCTCCGACCTTCGTACTGATTTACCCAGCCAGTTATAGGGGGACCTACACTACCCAGCATAAGCTTTCAGAAGTCGAAAGAAAAATGTTCACCTTCAAATTAGTCCACAGTGACATAGCTCTCCGCCTTTATACTTGACGTTCCTGAGACAATAAAATTAATAAAAACGGATAATAATACCATACACTTGATTGAATGTTCTCTTGTTTGAGTCTAAGGAATAGAATCACAACAGGATAGTGATTTACTTTGTATATTTAAGAAAAGCTTTTACTCAAGTGATTGATACTTGTGTTAAAATTTAAGTCATTTCTCCCAAACTGTAAAAATTTTTATTTCCACCAGGGACTTTTCCTTCGGTGCTGTGTATATAATCAGTAACCTAATATAGATGATTTTTTTTTTAATTTTGTGAAAACAAGATATATTTTAACGTATGGTTTGCAATTCTCAAAAAGGATCTCGGTAGAACGCAAGGAATCATGTTTAGTTTACCATACCATGGCAAATTAACCAAAGCTGCTTTGGTCGCAGAGATGTTCCGTGAAAAACAAGCGCTGAAAGAAAGATAAAAAAGATGGTCAGCAGATTCATACACAAATGAGATATATTGTTTCCCCAGTGCCATGTTCAATACAACGTTTAAGAGTAGCGTTCTAAAAAAAAAAAATAATAATAAATAGAAACCTCTCCGTTGTTGTGCTACTCAGGTTCCATGCATTGCATGCCGCTAATATTGTATTGTGGATGCATGCTAATATAATTATTCCTTTCTAGATGGCGTTCGTAAGACGTCAATATATCTGTAAATACTGCTACAGGTAGGAAAGCGGTACGTACTTATGCACGACGTAGCAAAGTGTGAACTTCATTGAGTGGTCACTGGAAACATCGATAATGGGTTGAAGAAAATGGTTTTCAACAGAAAAACGAAATGCAGTTGTGTCTTTACGTGCAGCCGGGCGTATTATGCGACAAATAGCATTTCCTTGGGATGTGTCCATGATACCTCGACGACGCTTTGGGTGCTGGCCAGAATAAAGACCGATTACGAAAGAATATGTGAAAAGACCCTTAAAAAAATTATGAAAAATCTCAAGGAAACGTGATCGCCAGTTTTAGGAGCCGAAGTCAACCATAATAGGAAATAACTGCTGAGTGTTAGTACTGAGGAAAGACGCCTTCAGGCAGTGAATCATAACGAGTGTGTAACAACTAAGAAACCATTACTAACTGCTATTATTAGGACGAAAAGACTACTCTCGGAAAGACAAAATGTAAATTATGCAGTAAACTAGCGAAAAAACAGACTTTTCACTGACAAATCAAAATTTGAGGTTTAGCACTTTGCGACGCAAGTTTGTTCTCCGGTTTTCAGGTGAAGAAAGTTACGCCAAGTATATCTCCGACATTAATCCGTGGAAGACTTTCTCTCATGATCGAGGGATGTTTTGGTGGCGTTAAGATATGTGATAATATATAGTTACATGGAACAAAGAAGTAAGAGCATTATCATCGCATTATATAATTTCAGCGACTATAAACACACTTAAAAATTGTGTAAAGAGTATTTGGCAAATTCGCAAAAAAAAAAGAAGACACTGAAAAATACGATCTGCTCGTCCCAGTTCCGCCACTTTTCTCTACTGAACTGCTTTGGCATCACTTGGATAGAGAAGTTAACGCAAAGCCTATTACAAATATGAATCACCTCTGGATCAGACTACGAGAGGAATGGAAGCATGTCCCTGAGGACACTGCTGAAACTGATAGCAAGAGTGCCTCGAGGATGTAGAACAGTGATCAAAACAAAAGGAGATTAGTTTAAGACGGGTAACATTAGCCAATTCCCCTGCATTTGTTAAGTTTCAAAAAATATTATTCGAAATCTGACATGACTAATGCTAACATTTCTTGTTCCAGTTTTCATTTCCCCCAATAATCACTGACATTCGAAAGATTCTAGGCGTAATTTAATGAATGTGCTAAATCCGACTCATTATTCTATTAATATTTGCTTGTTAAAAAAGTTTATCGGTCACATTGATTTCTGTAGAAAGGTATGCTTGATTGTCGAGAGAAAAACTGTTATTTTCTCGCTAAAATGTCTCGATGTTTTTCTATAGGATGAATATTTATGTTTCAAAATAAATAAAACAGTTTTGATACAACATCACATTGCTGCTTTATACAGGAATCATGATGACATATAGTACAGTCTGCTTGTAGGAAACAGCAGCGATAAAAACAGTGTTGAATAAAGTAGAACCTTAGGAGGGTGATGGCAGGAAACTACCTTTGTATATGTTTACTTACTAGTAACTAACCAAATAATCTTTTGTTGTTGTTGTGGTCTTCAGTCCGCAGACTTGTTTGATGCAGCTCTCCACGCTACCCTGTCCTTTATCTCTTCTTCTGAGAATACGTTCGGCAACCTACAACCTTTTGAATCTACTTACTGTATTCGTCCTTCGGTCTCCCTCTACGATTTTTACCCCAAACGCTTCCTTCTAATGCTAAGTTGACAATTCATTGATGTCTCGGAATGTATCTCTTCTCATAGTCAGGATATGCCAGAAACTCCTTTTCTGCCCGATTCGGTTAAGCACCTCCTCATTAGTTACGTGATCTACCCATCTAATTTTCATCATTCGTCTGTAGCACCACAATTCAAATGCTTCTATCATCTTTTTATTTGAACTCCTTATCGTCCACAATGCTGACAGACAAATGCTTTCAGAAAGGAATTTCTAACATTTAAATTAATATTGGATGTTAACAAGTTTCACTTATTTGGAAACGCTTTTCTTCCCATAGCCATTCTGCATTTTATATCTTTTTTACGTCTGCCATCAGAAGTTATCTTGCTACCCAAATAACAAAATTTATTTACTAATATTATTGTCTCATTACCTAATCTAATTCCTTCAGCGTCGCCAGATTTTCTGACATTGCATTTCATTACTCTTCATTACTCTTGTTAATGTTCATCTTATATCTTCCTTTCAAGACACTGTCCATCCCATTCAATTGCTCCTCCAAATCTTGTGCGGTCTCTGACAGAATTACTATGTCATCGGCAAACCGCAATGTTTTTATTTCTTCTCCCTGCACTTTAATGCCCTCTCCAAATTTCTCCTTCCATTCCTTCAATGCCTGCTCAATGTACAGATTGAACAACATTGGGGAAAGGCTACAACCCTGTCTTACTCCCTTCCCAACCTCTGCGTCCCTTTCTTGCCCTTCGACTCTAATAACCGCTGTCTGATTTTTGTATAAGTTGAATATAACTCTTCGCTCCCTGTATTTTACCCCTAATACTTTCAGAATTTGGAAGAGTGTATTCCAGTCGACATTATCAAAAGCATTCTCCAAATCGACAAACGCTAAAAACGTAGGTTTCCCTTTCCTTAGCCTATCTTCTAAGATAAGTCGTAATGTGAGTATTGCCTCCCGTGTTCCTACATTTCTCCTAAATCCAAACTGATCTTCCCCTAGGTCGGATTCCACAAGTTTTTCCATTCGTCTGTAAATAATTCGTGTTAATATTTTGAACTCATGACTTATTAAACTGATAGTTCTGTAATTTTCACAGTTGTCTGCGCTTGCTTTCTTTGGAATTGGAATTACAATATTTTTCTTGTAGTCGGAGGATATTTCTCCAGTCTCATACATCTTGAATACTAGGTGATACAATTTTTTCACGACTGGTTCTCCTAACGACATCAGCAGTTCAGACGGAATATCATCTACTCCAGGGGCCTTGTTTCGACTCAAGTCCTTCAGCGCTCTGTCAAATTCTTCTCTCAGTATCTTATCTCCTATGTCATCTTCCTCCACTTCGTCTTCCATTTCTAGAATACTGCCGTCAAGTTTATTTCCTTTTTATAGGCCCTCTATATATTCCTTCCACAGTTCAGCTTTCCTCTCTTTGCTTAATACTTTTTTCCGTCTGAGTTCTTGATATTCATACAGCTGCATTTCTTGTCTCTAAATATCTCTTTTATTTTCCTGTATGCGGTATTTATCTTTCTCCTAGTTATGCATTGTTCTACGTTTCTGCGTTTGTCCTCTAGCCACTCCTGCTTAGCCAGTCTGCACGTCCTGTCAATCTCATTGTTCAGACGTTTGTACTCCCTTTTTCCTGTTTCACATGCAAATTTTTTATATTTTCTCCGCTCATCAATGAAGTTCAGTAATCCTGTGTTATTCAGGGATTTCTATTAGGCTTTGTCCTTCTGCCTATATGGTCCTCTGCAGCCTTCACTACCCTCTATCTCAGAGCTACCCCTTCTTCTTCTGCTGTATTACTTTCCACCGTTTCAGCCAATCCTTGCCTAATGCTCCGTCTGAAACACTCAACCACCTCTGTTCCTTCAATTTGACCAGGTTCCATCTCCTAACCTTTCTACGTTTTAATCTGCAGTTCATAACTAGTAAGTTATCGTCAGAGTCTATCTTCCTCTTTAGAATTGTACCTAGTCTCACTTTTGTTGATGACCCTGACATAATTTAATAATGGAATGTAATATAGTTTTTCTCTAAATCGGGCTAATGCTATTAAATATATATTTCTGTTCTGTTCAGAAAATATATCAGCTGAATATTAAAATTTAATCCCACGTCACTTCAATAATCAAGCGATGACCTCGTATAAACATATATTATATGTAATTTCTGAAAGCAGTTGACGCCTGCTCCGGCCACCGCCACCGCCCAGCAAGGTGCCAGGTGGCCTGATGATGGGCCTTTAGGACCGAAACCGGTTGCCAATAAAAAGCGCAGCAACTGGCGCTCTTGACCGTGGTATTTTAAGTATATATTATATGACTTCAACCCGTTCACACACTTCTAGTACCTGCTAACTCAACAGATTTGGAAGTTCCTCCATTGAATTTAGAAGCATACCCAGTTAAAACTAAGTATCGTAAATAGTAATAATTACAATACGAGTATATCATGCCGGCATACGAGATGGCACAACTTCCTGAAATTAGATAACTTTGTTAAATATCGTTTTCTGCCCTCATTTTCCTATTCTTAGTTCATGTTTTTTAGACACAGAAATTGCCACTGCTCACTACCAACATTTGACTAACATCCGATTACTTTCATAAATATTTAAGGTTTCTACAAATTACCATGTGGTTAACGTGAAGAATGTTGTTAATAAAATCTAATGAAAATGAATAAAATATAATGAACAGAATAAATGATTAAAAATCTACTTCTTCGCAACTATCAGACACCGCAAAACTTTATAATTTTTTTTTTAATGTTACCCACATTGGTCAATGAAAAACAAGAGTCGAAGAAGATGAGGAGGCTTTACAGCACAAAATCTGTTGGAATTATCATGAAACTAAATAAAATATTACATAAAACAATGTACAGATGCATCAGATTATTCCGTTGAAATTAATTTTTTGTCACATTTCCATAATAGCTGTTGTTGTTGTGGTCTTCAGTCCGCAGTGTCTCCTGGTCTCTTTCACGAATACAGCCTTATTTCGTGATGTTTGAACCAAGTGTTGGTGATCACTAAACTGTGCTCTGCGAAAAATTCCACCAAGCGATCTCCTCTTTCATTCCATTTTCCCAGACCATATTCACCTGCTACATTTCCTTCTCTTTCTTTTCCTAATACTGAGTTCCAGTCCCTAATCACAATCAAGTTTTCGTCTCCCTTAACTTTCTGAATGATTTCTTTTATCTCCTCATACATTTCTTCGATATCCCCATCATCGGCCATGCTAGTTGGCATATAAACTTGCACCACTGTGTTCGGTGTTCGTGTCTATCTTTGCTACGATAATGCCTTCACTGTGCTGTTCATAGTAACTTACCCCATTCTATTTTCTTATTCATTATCAGACCTACTCCTGCGTTACCACCAACTGATTTTGTATTGATAACCCTGTACTCACCTGTCCAGAAATCCTGTTCATCCTGCCACCGAACTTCTCTAATCCCTACCATATCTAACTTTATCCTATCCATTTCTCTTTTCAAATACCCGCGGATTCGCTCGCATTGATATCATGCTTACGTGTCAAAGCCCATATAACGTATAATAATTTCGCGACTTTATACTTAAGTTATGTCCAGGATCATCAAGATAAAAGAAAATTTCTAATTTACCGTTTTAAATATAAGCAGTACGTAAAATGTCGGTACATACTGTCCTTTATCGAGATGAAAGTTAAGATAATTATTATTAAATAATAATAGAAACAGTTTGCTACATTGTGTCTAAACAGTTGACTGAAGAAGCTATATTTTATACTACGTGTAAATTTTACAGGATTCAAATGGCATCCAAATCAGTTTGGCGATATGAAGACATTGACGTCTTGTGTAAGCATTCTATTTGTTATGTTGAATCATATTAAGTACAGCATATCAACCATTAAAACTATTTTAATGCATGTGATAAGTTTCAAATAAATAGGTTTTCTAAGGAATCTTGAAGCGTAAGCTATTCCATGTTTCGAGTTATGTACATAAAATCAACATATATCTTGAGTTACATATTTTCTTCTCCTTCAGCGTTCAAACTATCTTCATACCAAATTTCATCAAAATCGGGTAAGCATTTTAAAATTGAAAGCGTAAGAGACAAGCTTATTTCGCATTTATGAGTATGAATTAAGTGATGACTCTCAATTTACTTTGCGGAATTTTGGAGATTCAGAATCTCTGTACCCATTCAGATATACTCTCATCATATCAGAATTTGTTACTTTACTTTATGCGATACATCTCCCTGCCAACACGAATCAATAACCCTCTATTCTACATTAAACTTTTGTTATAATGAAAAGTTTTAATAAATAAGCTTTGCAGTTTATCAGACGCTGTCAGCTTCAAAAGCCGTACATAGCAAAACATAATTTTTCGAAATCTCAATTTACGCGTGAGCACCTGACCATTATTCTTGCAGCGATGTACACAAGAAGCGAAATTTTTTAATTATGGTGAGCGTCCGTTACTCGATAATCACACCTCGTAGCTTGAAGCTTACACCAACTACTTCTACGGGCCTGGCAGATTCTAACAAATTGAAATTGGTAATTTTATGGTTGCTCGAAAATTTAATTAAAACTGCTGCTACAGTCGAATCAGCTTCATAGATGCGCTGAGGATGGGGTCCTCTGAATAGGTCAGTAATAAACGTTGTGTTGGCCTTCTGAAGTTTTAGAGGTGCGACAAGTATTCCTAAATTAGGTATTACGTATTTGACAGTTTCAGCTATCGTAAAAACGCTAGTAAATTCATGTTATTACATGTATGTTTGACCGCAGAGAAAAGTCTAAATTGTTTTCTTTCTTTTTTTTTTTTTAGTCCTAATTTCTCGGAGACAAATTTGTATTACTTTTTTAATATTTTCTTCCGTGAAGATTTGTCAGCCCTTTTGTTTCTTGTTAAAAACCTAGTAACACATCAAAACAAAAGGAACACCGTTAATTAGGCGAAAGGTAGTAAATTATATGACAACATAAATTATATTTTAAATTGCTAAGGTGATATTTTTAGAAAAAAAAACCGCTTGATTCGAACACTTTTATTTCTTGAAGATACAAAATCGATTTCACTTGTGATTGGTATGAGGGCTGTTTCATTGGTAATGAGAAAACGAAACACTGAAAATATTTTCAAACAAATATGCATAAGATTATTTGCTACTCAACAGAGCTGTACCTGTTATAGGGTATAACATTTTTATCTTTACAGGCCAATTTGAAAGGGGATTTAAACATTTACTCAACTAAAAGTTCATACAACTAATGCAAGTAAGATAAAGAGGAAACTAAATCAAAGATTTAAGGTCATTACTAATTAATACTGCTTATACAGTTTTTTTTATTTTCATTATACGTCGTGTGGTTAGAAATGTAAATATATAGTAGTCTTTCGATTCTAACCTACATTATGAACTCCTGAAAACCGAATAGTGATTTTGATCCAAAAAATGGAATGGACTTTTCTTCTGGTCGACAATGGCAGGGATTATTTCTGAAAGCTATGACATCTGGCACGTTTGTCCTCTTCGTTTAACATCATGTAAAATGCTTCAATACTGACATACAACAGGTATGCCTCATAGAAACTATGACATTTCTTAACTGTGCTATTGTTTAGTTTAACACGAAAGAAGAAATCTAATGGAATTATAAAGCGAGAGGTAAAATGGAAACCTTATTTTAGAAACAAATTCGTATTACTTGATTTTGTTCTATGGCCCTGACATCGTATTCGTTCTATTACAGTTTTTGATATTTCACGTAGCTGGAACTGACCGGAATCTCCAGTGTTCGTGTGGATCTTGGCTATGCGCAGACCTACTGTCAAAAAGTAATTTAAATTGATTCGTACCTACCAAAAATCTTATGCATGACTTAAGTCACACAAATCTGCTAGGGTTTTCTAAATCTATAGAATGTAGAAATAAAATATGCAGAGACAGAGAACACTGTGCTGATAGAAATATTAAATGGGAAACAACTATCTTTAGTCGAAGATACAGGACAACATGAATGTTGATATTTACAGCTGAATATAAGAATACGGTCCGATACTGGGTGGTCTTTCTATAAGAAAAAACTTTTAACGAGAAGCTGTCGATGGAATTTTATTAAATAATACAGGTGCAATTGAGAAGCTTCTTCAAATATGAGCACGTGGTCTCTTGCTGTACAGATGTTGGGGTTGATGAACAATTTTATGTTCATTTATCTTTTACTGACTCTGACGTCATTTCATCGTTTTCTGCGTCACTGGATACGTGGCAGGAATGTTGTATGAAAGTATTTTAAGTTCCCGTGCACACTGAATGACCTACGTAATTTTTTTAAAAAACTCTGTATTTGTCTACGACTAGGCGGTTACTCTGTAAATCACTTTCAAGTATATCCGCAGGAAGTGAAAAATTCGAAATATTACCGTTCGATCTCTGATCTCTATTATTTAATTGTGATGATTATTCCTCCCGTTCTTGATGGGTGTCAACATTATCTCTAGCATGAAACGTCGAAAATTTTTAACTATTAGATATCACTGCAACAAAAAGCGCCGATGTTGTGAAGATTCTCTTTCCAAATCATCAATGCCGTGGCAGTGTAACCCCCCCCCCACCTCCCTCTGTATCACAATAATTAAAAACGAGTTTTGAAGTGTTCCGCCAATGAAATGCTATCTTCGCCTCTCACACAACAATTTCTATACGTTTTTCCTAATGTACGTCTACCGTAACAGCAATTACGAGATACTTATTTAAATTTCTGTACTGCAGATTTCACTGATTTTCCTTGTATACGATGTTTAGTGTATTACCTTTAGAGCTCTTGTCAACGAGCCCACACTTTTCATTATTTATGATCACTTGCCAATTTTCGCACCATACAGCTGTCTAAATCGTTCTGCAGTTACTGTTGATCTTCTGATTATGTTACTGGAAGAAAACTGAATCCTCCATCTGCAAGTAACGTAAGAGGAAGGCTCAGAGTCCATCCCAGATCGTTTACATATACGACGAATTCCAAATTAGCCAGTAACACTACTATAGGAAACGCCAGATACCACATAGAATTCAGCATATGTCTTTAAATCAACTACGAGGATACTAAAAGTCCCATCAGTCGCATATCTCAGACGATATTCCGCAAGCATGCAATTCCGTCAAAAGCCGCTGTGGAGGTAGGCACCGTGTGAAAACCCTTGTGTAGCAAACATCACTTAGTCTCAATAAATAGCTACTTGTCTTTCACAAGAATGATGTTTCTTTAATCCGCGTTATGGATCCACAGTAAAGAAATGTTTTGTAAAAGTACAAAGTAAAGAGAAAAAGTAAGATACATTACAGTTTTGGAAATGGTCAGAAGAGTGATATAACATGTGATCTTATATGTATCATTTTGGCCAGCAGCTGTTTTAGGGCTAAGTTGTACAGTAGCCTGTGCTTGAGAGAGATGGTCAGTCCAATTCAACGTAAAAATAAAATAAATTGTGTACTATCTTTCTTTCTATTATTTGACTGGTAATGCATAATCATATTAAAAAAATACCTCCCATATATATATATATATATATATATATATATATATATATATATATATATATATATATATATATATATTAATCTGGATAAGAGTAAAAAATTTAAAACTACCTAGAAGTCAGATTGTTCCAATCAAGGAAAATATTCAAGCAACTTTCGTCACATCGATAGTGCTTCTGTGTAAGGAACTCCATATGTCTATCTGTAATTAAGTACAAAGTACTATTTAAAATGCTGAGAATAACTAATATAACTCACTTTAGCATGTGAATTTACTCTCATACCTGACCAGGCTGAACATACACTCAACATTAATTGTAACACAGTGTAAAACCACTCTGTGTTCAGCTCATAGGTAATACCTTTCATTGGTGACGGTTAGTAGAAGACTGACCAGCTAATTTGCAGCTATACCTTATATTTACAATATAAGTCACCAGATAGCACCTTCGTTCTACAAGCTTTTCTAATTCAAATGTTTGTATACCTAATGGAACGTAACTACGGGGTCATAAGTCCCTAAACTTACAAACTTTGAAACCCTAGATGGCACTCCCTTACAGTTGCAATCCATGTTTACGTTTGTGCCCTAAAACTATTATTTCTGTGTCCACATACATTCACAAATCGTTTATTAAAAATAATAATAATAATAAGATGGAGAAGTAAGTGCATATAAATCTGATTATTTCCTACCTATATATTTACGAATTATACTTCTTCAATATCTTGACACAGGTACAATGCCTTATCACATGCTAAACAGACTTGTTACATGTTAATCATGCCTAATTCAAATGAACAACATGTAAACAGAAGAAGCAGGGTAACAAAGAAGGATAGCCATTAATTAACAAAACAGACAACCTAACACACATTATTATGCTCATGTACAACAAGGTAATATATTAAAGACCTAGAAACGCTGTCTTAGCTGACCAAATATGCAATATACAGGAAAAAATAACTTAGGAAATATGATGAAAATGAATTATATGTAACCTAAGGCACTGAAGGAGGCAGCCCATTCGAACAATTGGATAAATGTTCATAGGAATTATACTGAAAAGTACTGTAGAGCATGTTGACCATAGCTGTTTATTATTTCTCAATGCTACCGGTTTCGGATATTTACTGTTGTCAAGCGTTAGCAGAGATTAGCTAAGAGCTTAAGCCAAAGCTATTTATTATTTCTCAATGCTATCAGTTTCGGTTATTTACCATTGTCAAGCGTTAGCAGAGATTAGCTAATAGCATAAGCCAAAGCTGTTTATTATTTCTCAATGCTACCGGTTTCGGTTACTTACCATTGTCAAGTGTTTGCAGAGATTAGATAATAGCTTAATCCAAAGCTGTTTATTATTTCTCAATGCTACTGGTTGCGGTTATTTACCATTGTCAAGCGTTAGAAGAGATTAGCTAATAGCTTAAGCCAAAGCTGTTTATTATTTCTAAATGCTACTGGTTTCGGTTATTTACCATTGTCAAGCGTTAGCAGAGATTAGCTAATAGCTTAAGCCAAAGCTGTTTACTATTTTTCAATGCTACTGGTCTCGGTTATTTACCATTGTCAAGTGTTAGCAGAGATTAGCTAAAAGCTTAAGCCAAAGGTGTTTATTATTTCTCAATTCTACCGGTTTCGTTTATTTACCAGGCCTAGGAGTACCTCCAACTGAAGAAAAGATCATTTCCCGTCATCGCCATATTTATAAGTTATGTAGATGTGGGGCCTGTTAATTCGGCACTGATCCTTTCTTCAGTGGGAGGAACTCCTAGGCCCTTACTCTTACGGGAATTGCCGGCCACGGTGGCCGAGGGGACTGCGGCGCGCCAGTCTCGGTCTGCACGGCCACTACGGTCGGGGATTCGAATCCTCCCTCGGGCATGGATATTTGTGCCGTCCTTAGGGTTAGCTAGTTCATCAGTAGTTAGTACGTTTAGGGACTGATGACCCCATAGTTAAGTCCCATAAGCTTTACAAACATTTGAACATTTGATTTTTTGAATTAGATTACAATAACTACGAGCTTGAGTTCTAGTGGGCAGGGGTGAAGTATAGAATTTGTATCTGCCGGGGGGGGGGGGGGGCATACTTTAATAATTCCGTGCGGGTTTGGTGATGACTGCGTCGCCAGTGGTTTAGAGGTGAGGGCAACTGCCTAGAAAGCAGGAGACCCGGCATCGAGTCCCGGCTCGGTACACATTTTGTACTTTGCCAATTCGCAGTTAATATATTATATTCTGTGACTGTAAACAGACAATAAATGTAGGCTCAAAAGTGACATCTGTTCTTTTTTTTTATATAAAAAAAAATCTGTTTGCCATCTTGGAAATTGACTAGTATCTTTTCTCAATACGATAGCTAAAATAATCTATGCAGAAATGCTCGTTAACTGTATATTCAGTTTCTCCACTAGCTGATTTTACAGTTTTAAACCAGAAAAGTACCGTTAGTTGTTTCGAGATATTTTCTCATTCCTTTGCGCCGCCTCGTTTTTACAGCATATCGGGCCATGTAATTATGTTACGTTGTAATAAACAGGAGCCCGTCTTTCCGGGTCAGCTGGCTCCCTCCGGCAGACATAACGCAGTTGTCTCCGGCCGGACGTCCAGCTCGCCGGTGATCAAACCGAACGAGCCGCATCGCGCCGCTCCGCCGGCCGTCTAAAGCCATATTTGAGATGCTTTTTCCGCTCGATGCGCCCTTAGTTTTTACAGGAATTACCATCCTAATTCCTCTTTGCATACCGGCCGGTTTCGGCCGCGCCGCGCCGTCCGGCAGCGTAAACGCGACGCAGCAGTCGCTGGCGGCGCGTATTTTTTTACAGGCCCCGGCGACGCGTTTGAAACTGTATCTCCGGCCGGTCGGAAAGAGGCGGCGTGTCGGGCACGGCGCAGAATCAAATATAAATAAGACTAGACAGGTGGGCAGCGGCGGCGGCGCCAGCACTTGTTCCTTGCTGCTACAACCAGCGGCAGCCGCGCCTACAATGGCCCTCGATGCGAGAGGCAACTCGTGGCCGCCGCGCCGCGCCGACAACGCGGCTACCAGACGCTCCCGCTACCGGTGTAGGGATGAAACGGTGCGCAGACGACTCGTGTTCCCGCAGGATTGCGTGTCGGGTAATTGGAGTTGGCGGAGTGGTAAATAACGACTGCAGTTCACTCCGAAGAAGTCTACTGCCACAGGACGATATAATTCCAATTATCAGCTCACTTACATGCATGACGGACCGAAAGAATCTACTTGGGCAAATCAATAATTAAAGAGAAAAATTGGTCTGGAGATATAATTAGTTTATTTCTAGAAAATAGTTCTCTTTCTTCAGAAAGGTGAATAGATGGGGCATAACAGGTTTCAGATAATTTCAGAACGACATGTTGATCATAACTATTGATAAATAAACTAAAGCATGGAGAAATAATAATAATAATAATAAAAATAAAAAAATTCAATGCTACCGGTTTCGGTTATTTACCATTGTCAAGCGTTAGCAGAGATTAGCTAATAGCTAATAGCTAATCTCTGCTAACGCTTGACAATGGTAAATAACCAAAACCGGTAGTATTGAGAAATAATAAACAGCTTTGGCTTAAGATATTAGCTAATCTCTGCTAACACTTGACAATGTAAATAACCGAAACCAGTAGTATTGAGAAATAATAAACAATATTGGCTTAAGATATTAGCTAATCTCTGCTAACGCTTGACAATGGTAAATAACCGAAACCGGTAGTATTGAGAAATAATAAACAGCTTTGGCTTAAGATATTAGCTAATCTCTTCTAACGCATGACAATGGTAAATAACCGAAACCAGTAGAATTGAGAAATAATAAACAATTTTGGCTTAAGATATTAGCTAATTCTTCTAACACTTGACAATGGTAAATAACCGAAACCGGTAGAATTGAGAAATAATAAACAGCTTTGGCTTAAGCTATTAGCTAATCTCTGCTAACACTTGACAATGTAAATAACCGAAACCAGTAGTATTGAGAAATAAAAAACAGCTTTGGCTTAAGCTATAAGCTAATCACTGCTTACGCTTGACAATGTAAATAACCGAAACCAGTAGTATTGAGAAATAATAAACAATACTGGCTTAAGATATTAGCTAATCTCTGCTAACGCTTGACAATGGTAAATAACCGAAACCGGTAGTACTGAGAAATAATAAACAGCTTTGGCTTAAGCTATTAGCTAATCTCTGCTAACACTTGACAATGTAAATAACCGAAACCAGTAGTATTGAGAAATAATAAACAATTTTGGCTTAAGGTATTAGCTAATTCTTCTAACACTTGACAATGGTAAATAACCGAAACCGGTAGAATTGAGAAATAATAAACAGCTTTGGCTTAAGCTAATAGCTAATCTCTGCTAACGCTTGACAATGGTAAATAACCGAAACCGGTAGCATTTAGAAATAATAAACAGCTTTGGCTTAAGCTATTAGCTAATTTCTGCTAATGCTTGACAGTGGTAAATAACCAAAACCGGTAGCATTGAGAAATAATAAACAGCTTTGGCTTAAGCAATTAGCTCAACTCTGCTAACACTTGACAATATAAATATCCTAAACCGGTAGTATTGAGAAATAATAAACAGCTTTAGCTTAAGATATTAGCTAATCTCTTCTAACGCTTGACAATGGTAAATAACCGAAATCGGTAGAATTGAGAAATAATAAACAGCTTTGGCTTAAGCTATTAGATAATCTCTGCTAACACTTGACAATGTAAATAACCGAAACCAGTAGTATTGAGAAATAAAAAACAGCTTTGGCTTAAGCTTTAAGCTAATCTCTGCTTACGCTTGACAATAGTAAATAACCGAAACCGGTAGCATTTAGAAATAATAAACAGCTGTGGCTTAAGCTATTAGCTAATCTCTTCTAACGCTTATGGTACGGGAATTAGTACGCAATAACTCCGAGTTTGAGTTCTAATGGTCAGGGGTAATATACAGAATTTGTATCTGACGAGAGGCGTACTTGAGTAATTCCGTGCAGGTGTGATGATCGCTGCGTCTCCGGTAGTGTAGAGGTCAGGTCAGCCGAAACTGCCTAGAAAGCAGAAGACCCGGTTTCGAGTCCCGGCTAGGTATACATTTTCAACTTTGACCACTATCAGTTTATGTCATACAGTCCGCGAATATGAACAGATTTATTTGATGTTAAACGACTAGTATCGTTACACTAAGGTAGTATCATCTCGTCTCATGAGCCTCCTGAGATGTTCCAAATAGTCTGTTCCTACATCTGAACAAATGGATTACCCTAATCGGTCCAGATGAAGGTACCATAAAAATGTTGTGGCAGGATGTTGGGGACCAAGGAGTGTGGATAGAGCTAAAATGAGAAAGGCGTGATTATGGAGTTTTCTTTAATTATATCCATAATGGACGCGAGGTCGCGGTTGTGTACTTAATTATATTGTCAAATACGCTCAACCACAGAGATCGTGTAAAAGCACTAAATTAAGCGCTTTTCAAGGGTCACATCAGGTTTTAAGATTCTTGTACAGTTTATCTGAGGGCGTGACACTTGAAACGCGTCACAATTTAGTGTTTTTACACGATCTCTGTGGTTGAGCCTACTTGACCAAGTAATGGAGTTTTATTACTTAAATCCGATACATGGTGCTAAATGGAACTCGAGGGGTGGTGTAGATACGTCACTAAACATCTTATAAACAGAGACAAAGTTATGGTATCGTCGGATGCCGGTACGAAGGAGAGCGTCTGTTCTTCGGTCAGTCGTTGAGGTCTCGGCGTGTCCAACGTGACCACCATTGTGGCTGGGTTTCGCCGATTCCCAGAGGTTGACTTATCCTGGTCAGCAGGACGAATCCATCAAGCAAGTATCGATTCAGCAGATACGAGTTGACAACATGCGTGCGGAAAGTTCTGACCCGTGGGCGGCCAGGCCAGGCACGTTGAGCAAAATACTTAGCGAAATTTTAATAATTTATTTTACTCATGGCTGTTCATCCGAGGGACAGGCGTAGCCCTCGTAATGTGAATTTGAAGTTGTGGGAAACGATTAATATCCTTTTATAGTTTTCAAAATAACAAACTAAGATCGCACACTAACAATTTATTATATGACGACCGGTTTCGATGCACTGTGTCACCATCATCTGGTCACATATATGATATAATCTGGTCATCCTATTAAAAAAAGGGTATAAAATAACAAGTGCAACATTGCACTTAGTCACTATATAAAAAATACATAAGTTAAAAACATGACAGCTTACAAAATACTGACAGCTCTGAAGATTCTAGTTTACATTTTCAAAGCTCTCAGTGTTTTGTAAGCTGTCATGTTTTTAACTTATGTATTTTTATATAGTGATTAAGTGCAATGTTGCACTTGTTATTGTATACTCATTTCTTTTTTTAACAAGAGGACCAGATTGTAACATATATGTGACCAGATGATGGTGACACAGTGCACCGATACCGGTCGTCATATAATAGATTGTTAGTGTGCGATCTTGGCTTGTGATTCTGAAAACAATAAAACGATTAGATCGCCTCCAGACCAGACTATGTCAGGTAATCTTTGATTCAAATGTTTGTAAAACTTATTGGACTTAACTACGGGGTCATCAGTCCCTAAGCTTACAACAAACTATTTATGAACTAGCTAAGACTAAGGACGGCACAAATATCCATGCCCGAGGGGGGATTCGAACCCCCGACCGTAGTGGCCGTGCAGACCGTGACTGTAGCGCCTCAGTCCCCTCGGCCACCGCGGCCGGCAATCTTTGATTAATATCCTTCCTAAAGTAAGTGAAGCTAGCCCCTGCATCTCATGTTGAGAAAATTAAGTGACAGTTAGTATGAAACATATGTTTTTCAGATGATACAAGACTTGATTTGCTGACCAAGTTTGACAAAGTTCGTCTAATTCCTGCTGCATGTTAGGTTTTCTTTCCTTGCGGGTGTATCAGCTAGCAATTTGAACTCGTGTTCAGAAAGGCATTGTTCCCACTTTACAGGGAGAAAAGTAAATATTAGTTCCTACAATATTGTGTTACCACTGCAAGCGCAATAGTAATTGTGTGACCTGGTAATTATTCAATTTTCATCCAATTTATTTAAATATAAGCAGACGTAAACGAACATATGGATATTACTGTGACAGTCTTCAAGTATCTCCGATTCTCCAGTGGGTAAGACTTGTTCTTCTGCTGCAAAAATGGCTATAACTTGGCTTTGTTAGTGATTTCGGAAGTTGCCATATGCGTACTAACAAGAAGAGTGAAAGTTGTGCTTTCTAAGTGAACTTTTCAATAATCTCATTCCCTGGAGAAATCAAATCCTAAATTTTCTTACATTCGTTTTGGATGTATTTTTTGTCTTTTTTTTTCAATTTCATATACTAAGCATACTTTAGTGTACTATATAATTCTGTCATTACTGAATCCAAATATGATTCATTAACCCTGAACTCAATTTAATTTCTTGAAGTGTTCCATTTAATACTATTTCACCTAAGGGCAGGTTTCTCGACGATAAGTCAGTAATGTGTCACGATTCTACCTTTCTTCCTTCCCAGTTTATGTAATTTTTTATGGGGGTGCATGGAGGTTTCATCAGCCTTCCAACAGTTTTTATGCACACTGCCAAATTTTCGTTTCCCGTTATGACCTCAGAATACCACGAGCACGAAACACATTCATCTTAAGTGGTCATTTTTCCTGCTGTTTCTGGTTATAACATGTATGGAACCTCCTTTCTGAGGAAAGAGAATGAGTTCAATGAGCTATCAAAAAATAGTGAAAATGATGCCGAAGATCGCCCTGTAGCACTGGGCAGCGACAGGTAAAAAACTGAATATACTTGAAAATATACACATACATAAAAACTTGAAACAAAATAGTAAATCCAATTTAAACGACAAATTAGAATCTAGAGGCAACAACGTTTTCAGTATTTTAGTAGAACTATTATGAGAGAAAATCGTTAAACTCCTACAAAACACTTCCAAAATTGTTACAGCAATATCAATGGAAGTAATTATATTGACCTTCTAGTACCTATTGGAACATAACAGTAAAAAATATCTAGATTCACTTGGAGAAAAAGTATCACATTATTATACTTTATGTAAATAGTATGTACATAAATTAGGCAAATAAGACCCCTTGTAAAAATGTTGTATGCAGATGGTACATCATTATTCCTTGAATTTCTTATAGAGATATTAGACACATCTGAGGATGGCAACCAGACTCCCAAAACCAGTTATGTAACAAAAAACAAAGCGACCTTTGGCATGATGTTTCACTATAAAAGAAGACTGCGCTATGAAGATCTGCAAACAATCAAAATTGCTTCAGAAGTATTTTTTTCCAAAGCATCTGCAACACACACATGACTTTAATTTCTTTATGATGGAGCTCCACCAACCTGGCACAAAAACTTGCGTCACTTTCTCAATGACAGCCTGCCTCAATGGTGGTTGGGGCGCGTGGGACCTCGAGACACTACCCTGCATACTTGGCCTCCAAGATTGACAGACAATTTCACGATTTTTTTTTTCTTTTTTTTTTTTTTTTTTTTTTTGGCGGGGGGGATTTTTTTAAAGAAAATGTGTTCAACTCCAGTTTACCCCGTGGCAAGGAAGAAGTGAAGGGAAAAACGACGATTGCCATGATTTCTGTAAATGAAAATACACTGATGGATTTAGTTATCGTACACATGTTGTTTGTGTTGCTGTTGGTGTTTCTTCACATAGCATTTGTAACTGCATGACTAAGAGTTCAATTTCATTTGAGTACTTTGCTGTGAATGAGATTCTTATAGTGTGTGTTCATGAAAAAATATGGAGTTATGAAAGGTCATGCTTTTGAAATAACCTGTATATCTTAGAGAGGTAGGGGCTAGTAGGCGTATTACCCCTGGCTCGTATCGCCTAAAGACGACTGAATCGGTTGTTTCGTTATTGTATATAAAAAGGTACTTCCAGTGCAGCTAAACACCAGAAATCACTCACTAATTACGTTACCCAACCAGCATTCGAATAATGAGAAATATTGTACGTCTTATGTCCTTGTTAAAACTAGGTAAACTAGGCCACGCTTTGCTATGGATCAGACTGATTTGGAGAAATAAATAAAAGAATCCTTGACAGTATAGCGTTACCAAGAAAATACGTCAGTCAAATCAACAACCTGCTTTGCGTTGTTATGAACACGTGGAACGAAAAGAAAATTAGAAAAATGTATTTCTCTGAAAACCATATTTACTCTAAAGCCAGTGAAGCGGCAAAATTGTTTGTTCGGTTCCTGTATAGACATAAGTGAATAGTCAGACGATTCACCGTCTCTGGAGCACGCGACCTGTAATTGGCTAGGAGGAAAGCAATCGTTTCCTACATTATGTTCATCGACTTCTCATCCTCTCTCCTGTACTCGTCCTTCTCTCTCTCTCTCTCTCTCTCTCTCTCTCTCTCTCTCTCTCTCTCTCTCTCTCTCTCTCTCTGTGTGTGTGTGTGTGTGTGTGTGTGTGTGTGTGTGTGTGTGTGTGTGTGTGTGCGTGCGTGTGTGTGTGTGTGTGTTTGTTCATTTCCTCGTTCCCTCGTTGAAGCAAAATGAAGACATTAAAAATTAGGAACTTACTTGAAATTTGTGATAACGGTGGCAAATGGCCCCGAAGATACGTCATTTACTGACTTCGTTAGTGCAATGTTCTTTCTTTTCTACCGCTAGAATTATCATCGATCGAACAGTTGTCGCAATGTACCCGCCCGGTATACATGTGTTACAGAAAATGATCCATTTCAACACAAAAGTTCCTAGGATGCGATGTCACGAATTTTTGTTACTTTAGAGTGTCATATGTATCATTACACAGGATCGGCTCGCCGAGCACAACATGCTACTACTTCCATGTTGATGTATTACTTTTATTATTATAAGAGTCACATATTTAAATATCTTTTAATGGATACATACACATATCATTTGTATTTTTTGGACATCGATGGCGAAACGGCTTTCGAATTGTGAAACTTGTCCTCCTTGTATAATTGAAACTAGCAGTATCTCGCGCCGTAGCTCGGCTGTGTACTTATTCCCTTCTCGTCTTAGCACAACTCCTCCTTCGCTATCTGTCCATCGCATTATACCCTATTCTACCCTATTTCACGAAGTTCAGTCCTTTTGATATCATACCTCCTGAACTATGTGCAGTACACAAATTACCAGATCCATAGAGTGTAATATTAGCAATCCATATGGTAAATGTGTTCGTATTTTTTTTTTCCACCGTCCAGTAATTGTTGACTGATGCTGAAGAGTATTTGTACTAGGTTTTGCGTTGAAATAGGAGATTAATTTGTCAGTACTTCATACATCATATCGCGTGAACTATGTGTCGTAGTTGGTCCTTAAGCCCACGGAGATTACTGAGTAATTGTAAGGAATATGTGTATCACGTTTGGTCCCAATCGGGCCAGTGCTTTAGGTGGAGCAGTGAAACCTAGACACACACGCGCACACACACACAAACACACACACACACACACACTCACTCACACACATACACGCACACTCGAGTTAGGGCTACTTTCCTGATATGTCCACCCACCTATCGTAAGTTAGATAAATAACATCTCGATTAGTATCATTCAGCACTGTGGGAAGCTGCCGTGTGTGCTGATTATTTCTTACCAATCTGTTGAGTAATTTGGCGTCAGTTGCCGGTTTTGTATTTTGAATGGGACTGCTTCTTAGATTTCTTTGGTAAGCACCTTGCTTGATGTACGTTGCTTGTAATCCTGTTTTCAATGAAACGATTGCACTCTATTCAGTATTTAATGCTCTTTATTAATAGTGTATTTGTTACGAGTTCTTCGCAATCGAAAATTTTTCAGGACGGCCACCTACTCGAGATACGGTTTTACCAAGAAGCAGGTGTTACCAACAAGACAATGTACGAGCAACGACATTTCAGCAAGACAAAGACTCTGAAACCAACACTAACTGAAAGTTAGTGCTGTAGTGTTTGTCAGGAGAATGAAGTCAAGGTCAAGAGTCTCTGTGTAGTAGCGATAATAATAATAATTTCGTGTGGCTCATTGGCCTGGTGCAAGTCTTTCAATTGGACGCTACTTAGGCGACTTGCGTGTCCCTAGCCTACCCTAGTTATCCAACCGGGAAAAGGGGACCTACAGATTAACTTGGAATCCGAACCACGTGTCATTTCTGGCGACTACTCACATCGTTGAGAGTTGAAGGATGAGTTAAAGTGTGGACTGAAAACATCCGAGGTCCGACCGGGTTTTCAACCCGCGACCCTTCGGATCCAGGCGAGCATTTTACCCCAAGGTTTTTTTGTCTGTAAATAACATTGCTCAATAGAGGCACATCAGATAAAACATAAATACTATAGTTTTTTTTCCTGTGGTGGTAAAATTTTGTGCATTGTGCACTATTTCATGTTAAATGTCTGTAAACGATTCCTTTTTGGTACAAAGCCAAGAACAGCTCCACAATTTCAACGTTATACAATC
The DNA here is from genome assembly GCA_026315105.1 of Locusta migratoria. NCBI lineage: Eukaryota > Metazoa > Arthropoda > Insecta > Orthoptera > Acrididae > Locusta > Locusta migratoria. The sequence goes on from CM048744.1 coordinate 279,857,324, forward strand.
AAGTACTCTTGAAGAGAAAGTTTTCATATTTCTTTTGAACCCATAAACGCGTAAGAAACCAAAAGTGTCACGCTGTACATCATTCTCCTGGACTGGTGTCCATTCCCTAGGTTCCTCAACCAGAAAAGTGCAAATTATTTTTAGTGTCCCAAATAAGAATTCTCTGAGACTTTTGCATAACAAATCGTCTTGAAGGCTTTCTCTTACTGTTAATAAAGAGTTTTGCTCGAATAACAACAAACTAGCACCAACAGAATTGAGTAAAAGTGGTACATCGGTCAGGTATGCTTCCAGTGTCTGCTAAAGATATAGACTCCTGCCAAACTTATCGAAAAAATTGGTTTAAAGCACCATTGCGCATCCAAAGACGAAACTTGAAACTTGTTGCACAAAACCGTAAAAAATTTGTTGTTTCAAAACAAAATTGTTAAATAAAGGCTTAAACCAACTAACTTTGTGACATTTGTTCTTTCCGTAATTGATTATGACTAATCATTCGTTTAAACTGTAAGGAGGAAACAAAGAGGCTTTCTCAAGGTAGAGTAGGGTGGAAAGCTGAATCAAATCATTCTCTGGACTGAAGAGCAACAACAACAATGTTTGAATCAAGCTGAATGTCTTTATTGAACTGAAAAGAATAATAATAATAATAAGTAAAACAAACCAAAACGTTTATAAATTTCATGAAACAAGGATAGCAATATCGTCTGCGCATGTTCCTTAAATTGTAATAGAGCAGACTTTTGAATTTAAATTTTTCGGACTAGCAAGACTACCTTTTATGGGACTCTATTGAACTATCCGTATAAATTTATTCATTTGCCTGAAAATGATTTAAAAGCGAAAAAATGACATTATTATATAGGAATAAGCTATTACTTGTAATTATGAATCAGTCAATGATCGCATTGTTATTGGAATATACGAGACAGGTTTCGTGCTATTAATGGGTCATCATCAAGCCCAATATGGCCTCGGCTTGAACCGCATGTAGCAAGTGGACAGGTCATCCAAGCTGTAACATATACCAGACAGAACGAACGACCTCTCAACCTGCTGCATGGGAAGTGGCAAATGTAGCATGTATTTTAGAAAGGGTAGGGACAAGATTAATGTAAACATAAATGAAGTATTTTTAAGGAGAGGCCTCATGAAATTTTATATCAATTTTGCACCTCAAATTTAGGGATAATTTGCGCTGAAGTTACTTTAACTTCACTGAGATCAAGCCTTTTTATTGTCGACATTTTTCATGAAAAATATAGCAACTTAAAATAGCGGGTGATCAAAAAGTCAGTATAAATTTGAAAACTTAATAAATCACTGAATATTGTAGGTAGAGAGGTAAAAATTGACGCACATCCTTGAAATGACATTGGGTTTTATATGAACCAAAAAAAGAAGAAAAAAAGGAAAAGAAAATGCTTGGCCTCCCAGGTCCCCAGACCTCAGTCCGTGAAGTGTATCGTGATCGACCGACATCTCTAGGGATGCTGAAAGACAACATCCGACGCCAATGCCTCACTATAACTCCGGACATGCTTTACAGAGCTGTTCACATTATTCCTCGACTACAGCTATTGTTGAGGAATGATGGTGAACATATTGAGCACTTCCTGTAAAGGACATCATCTTTGCTTTGTCTTAATTTGTTAAGGTAATTATTGCTTTTCTGATCAGATGAAGCGCCATCTGTCGGACATTTATGAACCCTTTTTTCTGTTATAATAAAACCCCATGTCATTCCAAGCGTGCGTGTCTATTTTTACCTGTCTATCTACATTATTCCGTGATTTATTAAGTTTTAAAATTTATACTGACTTTTTGATCACTCGGTAAATAAATAAATAACAGGAACGATCTTCACACCACTAACACCATCGCCAATACAGGAAAGTATGACTGTCTACTACGGCGATGCCTTCATGCATCACTGATTAACATACTTATTTCTATATTTTCATTTTTTTGGGGGGAGGCCCCCTGGGATCGCAAACCCTCTTATATAAGCCACTGCGTGGGGTTCAAGCCGTAGCCACATAACTTAAAATGGGTTTTAACTATCTTTACATAAATGGCGAGAAGAGAGTAGAATAATTTCCCAACCTTAGAAGATGTATATAATTGAGGTGTTTGTGCCTATATTTCACTCTGCAGCCATAACTATACATCGCAAACGTATAGTGTTTGTATATGATAGTAGGTATTTCTCCTATTGTGTACTATGGTGGTAGATGGTTGATGACGAAAGTGGGTGGAAGATATGAGAGTTGAAAGTTACTGACTTATATAAAATCCTACGCGTGCGTGTCAATATTTTGCCCTTCAGCAAAAACTACACAATGGAAACGAACGAACTCTCTGTGTTATTGCAGTACAAAGCCTTAGTTGTACACCATAGCAGTTGCGTGTCGATAGCTATAAGAAGGTGGAAGATATAGTGGTTGAAAATCGTCAGCTATACAAAATTCGGACTGAAGATCAGTGATAACTTTTGACACTATAATAGCTGAGCGGATATATACAGCCCAACATGATGCACATTCTTCACTCATTTTTCTGCAACAAGCTTACGAATAAGGAAAAATAAGTGCATATTGCGATTTGAAAAGTAAAACTACCAAGAAAGATGCCAAAGCGTAAAAAAAGAAATTTCGCGTTCTCGATCCGTATCTAAAAGACAGAAAACGGCTCTGAAAAGTGAATCTACAGACGATAGAAACTTGAAATTAGTAGACGTTGTTTATTTTACACTGTAGCTATCAGCGATTTTTCGATATTCCTATCCCTAAGGGGATGAAACAACTGATGAATTTTTTTTAATATGTCGCCAATGAGACAATTTCGTAGTAAGATGTACAACATTTCGAATTTAGATTTTTGATTGGAATTTAAAAATAAATAAATAAATAAAAAGTGTTTCGTTATTTTTGAAAATTCGACAATTCAGAAGATGAAATAAGGGAACATCTTTTAAGGGGGCTACTAAGACTATTTTGATTCTAGAAATGCGAAAAGTTTGATTTGGAACAATGGTTAGAATTAAAGAAGAGAAAAAAATGTATTTCGGGATGTACTGAATTCTGCCATCAGTGGTGCAATAGGGGGTGGCAAGTCGTATCAATATACGTGATTAGGAAAGCATTTTTAAAGCGAAATCTATGAAAATTTATATTTAGAAGTATAATCAGTCAATGCAGAGCATCCAGTCTACGGAAATTACGCTGATTTTATAAGTATTTGTGAAGTGTAGAGCATGTAGATAGATTCCTTTTTCCTTATCATCCGATTGAAACAGGATTCCTTCGAACGAGAGAGCAGGGGAACCACAACCACAACCACAGAATAAGTTTTGTCAGTTCATCTTTGCCAGAGAGGAATTCTGTTTTCAGAATAATTAATGGCCTTTTTGACCATGAGGTACAAATCTTAAAAGATTTTTGTGCTAAATCTAATTATAAACAGGGTTGGGGAGTAACGTGTTACTTGTAACGCCGTTACTAGTAACAGTTACTTTTCAAACGTAACCGACGGTAACGGCGTTATTATTTGCGCAAAGTAACTTCAACTGTATTTAAGTTACTTTTATGGGAAAGTACTTTTTTTGTCACAAGTAGCCTAACATTTTTTCTTCTTTTTTTAAGAATCTCAAGTCTGCATAGTAACAAGCTTTGATTTTAGTGAAGAGAAAAAAGAAACAACCAATGCAGACCATCATGTCTACGCGTGCGAAGCAGCAGGAATTAAGCTAGTATCTCTAATATATAAAGCAGTGTGTCCGTATGTTTGTACGTATTGCATACAAATCTACAGCTTTGTTCCAATTATTATGAAATTTTGTACACGTAAGCTTCAATCCACGAGGTCGGTCGCCGTAAGTGTAAGAATCACATACGATATATAGTTCACGAGATATGGCGTTATAAACAATGAAATGTGTCTAAAACTGCTGCATTTAGCGACAATGCTGCTCAATTTCTCCTAAACCACTGGACCGATTACAACCAAATTTGGTACACATATTCCTTACGTGAAGTAACAATTGTTGTACGAGTATGAACTACATACGACACATGGTTAAGGAGATATAACGACGTAAACAATAGGAATCGCAGAAAACTGCCACATAATGCAGCGAGACTTTAGAAATACGCTATATGAGAATAAGAGTACTTAATGACTTGCAACAAACTTTAAACATGATTTCAAACCTTTATTAAACTTTTTTCGCTGATACCCATAGCAAAATAATGAAAAGAAAAAAAAGTTTCTCGCTTACTACTTTTCCGCTGTTTTTGGAGTAAAGTACGGCATTCGGTATGACGGTACAAAAATGTTCAAATGTTTGTAAATCTATCGGACCAAACTGCGTGGTCATCAGTCCGTAGCTTACAAACTACTTAAACCTAGGTAAACTAACCTAAAGACAAACACACACACCCATGCCCCATGGAGGTCTCGATCCTCCACGGCGAGTAACCACGCGCTTCGCAGCGAGACGCTTTAGATTGCTCGGCTATTTCACCACGGCTATGACGGTACAATTTATAATTTGTATAGTACAATTTGTAGCCACAGGAAATTTTACAGACAGTATACACACATATAGTTGAATGTACGATCTAAATTGCATCACAGTACGACAAATAATTCATGAGATATGAGCACATCAATAGTAAATGGACTAAAAATATGGCATTCGGGTTACGTTATAATTTATAACTCATACACTACAAACCGTAGCCTCAGGAAATTTTATAGACAGTATACACGCATATACTTCAGTTCACTGAGTGAGGATGGTTCGTCGTAGTTATAGAATGCGTCGTCGTCGTCTTCCGGTTTATAAGGCGATTGATGATTTGGAAATATCTGTAAATAATAAGGGTGCTCAAGAAATTTTGAAGGGTCCTGCTGTGTTTTGTGGATGTTTTCTTAATTATTCTCTTGTTCAGAATGATGCAAACCAATGTGGTAAATTGTATGACAGTACGAGACGTAGTTCACGAGATATGAGCACATAAACAATAACGTTCATGGAAAACAGCCCCACCACGCACCAAGTTTTAATGTATTACTTCTTTACTACTAATTGTATTCCCAAGAGATTTTACATACAGCCCTTATACAAATGAATAGACACCCTAAATATGGCAGGAATAAATAAATAAATACCCGAGCAACGCCGGGGTTTCAGCTAGTAAATATATACAGGGTGTTTCACTAAGTGTGTTTGCCTCTGTAACTTATAAAATAATAAGTGACGGGAAATTTTAATGCGGTAGGTCAACACAAGAAATATTACACTTTCTGCGGAGCTATGAACATAGTTTATTGCATCATTTTCCAAAGAGTTAGACCACAAAGATATCATTTTTAAATGGAACAATAGTTTTTTCTTTCGTGTATTGGATTCGGTTAAACCAGCTGCGTCCCAATCAATTTAAACTACATTCCTATCACTGCTAGTTTGGGAGCTACAACCCTTCGAAGTTCCGGGGACTGAGGCTGCGATAGCGTAGCTGACTGGCCGAGTGGCTATCCCCTGGGGCACGGCCCACTGTCTCATGACCACCAGCCAGTCAGCTACTCTGTCGTAGCCTCCATCCCCTAAACTTTGAAGGGTTGTAGCTCCCAAACTAACAGTGATAGGAATGTAGTTTAAATTGATTTGGACGCAGCTGGTTTAAACGAATACAATACACGATAGAAAAAATTATTGTTGCATTCAAAAAATTATATCTTTGTGGTGTAACTCTTTGAAAAATGATACAATAAACTATGTTCATAGCTCCGCAGAAAGTGTATCATTTCTTGTGTTGACCTACCGCATTAAAATTTCCCGTCACCTATTACTTTATAAGTTACAGAGGCAAACGCACTTAGTGAAACACCCTGTATATATTACAGTATGTATACATCGGTTCCTCAGTTTCCACATGCTATGATAATGATGTTGGTCATGTGCATCCCGTCACATATATTAACTGCCGCGAAAGTGATCGGCAGGTACGCGATACCAGTAGTTACTTCGCAACCTCTGGGCGATTGCCTCAATGAACCTGTGCGGCGTGTTTTTGAAATATTAGCGCTTTATTTGCGTCGGCGGCGCCGTGTGAACCGCATAAAGCCATTGATAAGCGCGTGATTGATTTATGGAGCGCCTCTCTCTCTCTCTCTCTCTCTCTCTCTCTCTCTCCCTGTCTCTCTTTGACGGCAGGCGGCGGCTCGCAGCTCGGCCCATTGACGGCGGCACGTCAGTCAGCGCCGTCTGCGCCTTCCGCGGCGCCACGCCGGCTGTCAGAGCGCCGTGTGACGTCACACCGCACCGCCCGCCACCAGTAGTCACGCCGAACACCGCAGGCTTTTAGCGGATTCACACCTGCCGCGAGATCGTCAGTTATTTTCTCCCCTGACACTGTCGTAATTTGACGTCAATAGCGGACGTGCCAAATGGTGTGCCACCGACGGCGTCTTCTTTGCCTTCTCAGACATCGCCTGTTGCACGAATGCGGTACTGGCTATTGGCGTTTGGTACGCTGAGATCGATCTTGTCTTATTACGCGCTGTACTGTGCAAAGGGGATGCGGATCGTCGGGTATCGTAGCGAATATTAGATCGGAATCGACAGCTCCAGATGCTTTTCTGCGTGTGAATTGGTACGTCGAGAGTGCGTCTTCACCTGTAGGTTGTTACAAGTTCGGTCAGCCAGCAGTGCTCTCAACTACTACCACATGCTTTCCGCCCATTCATACCTGCCGACTTGCTGCGAGAAGGTCAGTTTCTCCCCTGATTCTGTCGTAATTTGAAGTCAGTAGCGAACGTGCCAAATGGTGTGCCACCGGCGGTGTCTATTTTGCCTTCTCATATATCGCTTGTTGCACGATTCTAGTATTGGCAATTGGCGTTTGGTGCGCTCCTGTCGATCTTGTCTTACTCCGTGCGATACTGCATAAAGGGGTAGGAGAGCGTCTGGAGAGTAAAGCCGGTTTTGCACGAATGACATTCAGCTGACTGCAGCTGCGTTCTCCTTTCGTATTAGCGCGTGAACTGGCAACCAGTCTCGTCGTTAGTGTGTCTTAACGTCAGCGACGAATACATTGATCCGAGTTTGGTCTTTCAGCAATGTTCCTAGCTACCACCGCAGGCTTTTAGCAGATTCACACCTGCCGCGAGATCGTCAGTTATTTACACCTGACACTGTCGTAATTTGACGTCAATAGCGGACGTGCCAAATGGTGTGCCACCGGCGGCGTCTTCTTTGCCTTCTCAGACATCGCCTGTTGCACGAATGCCATTTTGGCAATTGGCATTTGGTGCGCTCAGGTCGACCCTGTCTTATTACGCGCGATACTGTGCAAAGGGGAAGCAGATCGTCGGGTATCATTGCGACTTTCAGATCGGAATCGACAGCTCGAGCTGCTTTGCTGCGTGTGAATTGGTACGTCGCGAGTGCGTCTTGACGTCAGAGACCTGTAGGTTGTTACAAGTTCGGTCAGCCACCAGTACTCTCAGCTACCACCACATGCTTTCCGTTCATTCATACCTGCGACTTGCCTCGAGAAGGTCAGTTTTTTCCCCTGATTCTGTCGTTATTTGACGTCAGTAACGAACGTGCCAAATGTTGTACCACTGGCGGTGTCTTTGTTGTTTTCTCAGATATCGCCCGTTGGACGATTCTAGTATTGGCAGTTGGCGTCTGTCTTTCTGCGTGCGATACTGCATAAAGGGGTAGGAGATCTTCTGGGAAGTTAAGCCGTTTTTGCACGAGTGACATTCTGCTGACTTTAGCTGCGTTCTCCTTTCGTGTTACCTTGTGAATTGCCAACCACTCTCGTCGGTGTGTCTTAACGTCAGCGACGAATACATTGATCCGATTTTGGTCTTTCAGCAATGTTCCCAGCTACCACCACCAGCATTCAGCAGATTTACACCTGCCGCGAGATCGTCAAATTTTTTTCCCCTGATACTGTCATAATTTGACGTCAATAGCGGACGTGCCAACTGGTGTACCACCGGCTGCTTCTTCATTGCCTTCGCAGACATCGCCTGTTGCACGAATGCGGTACTGGCGTCTGGCGTTTGGTACGCTCAGGTCGATCTTGTCTTATTACGCGCGGTACTGTGCAAAGGGGAAGCAGATCGTCCGGTATCATAGCGACTTTCAGATCGGAATCGACAGCTCGAGATGCTTTTCTGCGTGTGAATCGGTACGTCGCGAATGTGTCTTGGCGTCTGAGACCTGTAGGTTGTTTCAAGTTCGCTCAGCTAGCAGTGCTCTCAACTACTACCACATGCATTCCGCCCATTCATACCTGCCGACTTGCCGCGACAAGGTCAGTTTTTTTCTCTCCTCATTCTGTCGTAATTTGACGTCAGTAGCGAACGTGCTGAATGTTGCACCACTGACGGTATCGTTGTTGCCTTCTCAGATATCGCCCGTTGCACGAGTCTAGTATTGGCAGTTGACGTTTGGTGCGCTCCGGTCCATCTTGTCTTATTGCGTGCGATATTGTATAAAGGGATAGGCGATCATCTGTGAGTGAAACTGTTTTTTTACGAGTAACATTCAGCTAACTGGAGCTGCGTTCTCCTTTCGTATTAGCGTGTGAATTGACAGCCACTCACGTCGTTAGTGTGTCTTCAGCGATGAATAGATTGATCCCAGTTTAGTCCTTCAGCAATGTTCCCAACTACCGCCACAGGCATTCAGCACATTCAACCTGCCGCGAGATCCTCAGGTTTTATATATATATATATATATATATATATATATATATATATATATATATATATACTGTCGTAATTTGACGTCAATAGCGGACGTGCCAAATGGTGTGCCACCGGCGGCGTCTTCTTTGCATTCTCAGACATCACCTGTTGCACGAATGCCGTATTGGCGATTGGCGTTTTTGTACGCTCTTGTCTTATTACGCGCGATACTGTGCAAATGGGGAGCGGATCGTCTGGTATCATGGCGACTTTCAGATCGGAATCGACACCTCGAGCTGCTTTCTGCGTGTGAATTGGTACGTCGCGAGTGTGTCTTGACGTCAGAGACCTGTAGGTTGTTACATGTTCGGTCAGCCAACAGTGCTCTCAGCTACCACTCGCTTTCCGCCCATTCATACCTGCCGACTTGCCGCGAGAAGGTCAGTTTTTTCCTGACTGTCGTAACTTGACGTCAGTAGCCAACGTGCCAAATGTTGTACCACTGGCGGTGTCTTTCTTGCCTTTTCATATATCGCCCGTTGCACGATTCAAGTATTGGCAGTTGGCATTTGGTGCGCTCCGGTCGATCTTGTCTTATTGCGTGCGATACTGCATAAAGGGGTAGGAGATCGTCTGGGAAGTTAAGGCGTTTTTGCACGAGTGACATTCAGCTGACTGGAGCTGCGTTCTCCTTTCGTATTACCGTGTGAATTGGCAACCACTCTCGTCGTTGGTGTGTCTTAACGTCAGCGACGAATACATTGATCAGCAGTGTTCCTAGCTACCACCGCAGGTATTTAGCACCTGCCGCGGGATCGTCAGTTCTTTTTTTCTGTTTCTGTCATAATTAGACGTCAATGGCGAACGGGCGAAATGGTGTGCCATCGGCGTTGTCTATATTGCCTTCTCAAGTATCTCCGACTGCACGAATGTCGCATTACTAACTAGCGTTTCATACGATCCTGTCGATCTTATTACGTGCCATACTGTATAATCGGGTAGGAGATCGTGTGGGAAGTAAAGGCTGTTACGCACGAGAGACTTTCAGGTCGCAATCAACAACCTGAGCTCCGTTCGTATGTGGTACTATTGTGTGAAACGGAAACTGTGTCGTGACGTGAATGACCTATAGATTGCCGAGCGGTCTAAGGCACCTCGCTGCGGAGTGCGTGGTTGCTCGACGTTGGAGGTTCGAGTCCTCCCTGGGGAATGGGTGTGTGTGTTTGTCCTTAGGTTAGTTTACCATAGTTTAAGTAGTATTGCCGGCCGCAGTGGCCGAGCGGTCTGTGGCGCGCCAGTCACACTCTGCACTCCTCTACGGTCTGGGGTTTGAATCCCCCCCTCGGGCATGGATGTATGTGTCGTATTTACTATAAGTAGTTCATAAGTAGTTTGTAAGATTAGGGATTGATGACCCCGCAGTTACGTCCCTTAAGCTTATCAAACATTTAATATTTGAACCTATAGATTGTTCCGTGTTTGGTGTTATACATTTTGAAGCAAGGTGCAAAGTGCGAAATCGGTGAATAGAGCCATCCGTTATAATCGGAATTTGACATCATGGATGAAGCAACTATATTGTTTATAACGCTTTTCGTTTGTTTTCATTTTCATTTGAAAACATTTTAATATTTTTAGTCGATAACTTGTGTATTTCACTAATATATTGTTTCACGAATACGAGACGGTTTGTGGATGCAACTACTAGAGTTGAAAATTGGTACAAACGATCGAAACATGTTATAGAGTAAGAAATGTTTGCAACTGCTACAGAAAATAAATAAAAACAGTTTTTTATTGTATCTCTGTCTTCGTGTCGTTTAAATAATATGGATTCTGTTGATAGCTTCGCTTCGTGACTTAACGGAATATTCTATTAAGACCTGTTGTTTTTTCTACATTAATCTTCTACAATAGAGGCGACATGTTTTGGAAGAGAAATGGCTTTACACGTTACAGAGAAAAATTATAAACTATACGTAGATGAGAATATAAATAAATGAACTTCTTTTGACGAAAATTATTTCAGCACCTCAAAAGCCCGAATTATTTGGCAAGAATAATAATTTGCGATGTTGATTGGTACTGTATAACGAAACAACATACAAAGCGTAAATTAAAATTTGCTATTTAATATTTCCTAGATATTTTTGAGGGTTCAGAAGTTTGTATTTTGTACAGCAAATAAATTTGACTCTTCTTTAATATTTGGACAATACTTTTCTGATTATTTCACTTCCAAGATGTACAGAAAACTTTTACACGACTGTTTGAGAAAGAACCCACCGTTAATATTTCTGTGGTCACTAATAAACAATATTTTCTTCCATATATATCATTGGTAGGAGACAGCAACTATACCATTCACTAATACAGTTTTAATAGAAATAATAAAATTAAACAAAGACGGCTTCGAGATTTTGCATTATTACCTAGTACTATCTAATGTGAAATTCCAAACAAAACTGTCCAAGTACCATACTAAGAAAGTCCAGGCCTCCACCATTATATATTTATAGTCGAAAACACTTTTCTTATATATTAACGAACATGGAGAAAGTGAAGATATCGTCAAAGGAAGGAGTAAAACGAAAATAAATAAATAAATAAAATAAAGCATATAACCCAAACTGATAAAAAGTAAGAACAACGCATAAAGAAAGTTGAGCTACATAGGCCATTAATATTGAATACGATATAATGGGGGGGCCAAGGAAAAGTATACAAATTAATAAAGCATCTGTGACAATAACAAAGAGAAAAATCAGATATAAGTAAAGAAGAATAAGAAGTATCCGCTACTTTTAGGAACGGTGACAATAAAAAATACTTTCACTGGCAGATAGTTCCAAAATATGCCTATTCACCTTGCAGAAGTTGATTAAATCTAGTTTTTTGAATTAGAAGGACTGTTGTTGTTGTTGTTGTTGTGGTCTTGTGTCCGGAGACTGGTTTGATGCAGCTCTCCACAATACCCTATCCTGAGCAAGCCTCTTCATCTCCACATAAGAACGACAACCTACATCTGTCTGAATCTGCTTACTGTATCCATCTCTTGGTCTTCCCCTGCGATTTTTTCCCCACACACTTCCCTCCAACGCTAAATTAACAATTCCTTGATGTCTAAGAATGTGTCCTACCAATCTATCCCTTCTTTTAGTCAAGGTATGCCAGAAATTCCTTTTCTCCCCAATTCTGTTCAGTACCTCCTCATTAGTTACGCGATCCACCCACCTAATCTTCAGCATTCTTCTGTAGCACCATATTTCAAAAGCCTCAATCCTCTTCCTGTCCGCACTGTTTATCGTCCATGTCTCACTCCCATACAAGGCAACACTCCACACAAATGCCCTCAGAAAGGACTTCCTTAGGCCTAAATCAATATTCGATGTTAACAAATTTCTCTTTTTCAAAAACGCTTTTCTACCCATTGCCATTCTGCATTTTATATCCTCTGTACTGCGCCCATCATTTGTTATTTTACTGCCCAAGTAACAAAACTCATCTACCTCCTTTATTGCTTCGTTTCCCAATCTAATTCCTTCAGCATCACCTGATTTTCTTACACTGCACTCCATTACCCTAGTTTTGCTCTTGTTAATGTTCATCTTATATGCACCTTTCAGAAGGACTATGATATCTAAAAACTGAAATGTTGACTTCAAACGGCCTTTCCAGAAGCATGGACAGGAGCAAACGTAATCTCTATATTCAAAACAGGTGATCCAAGTGAATGATGTACTTATAGAGAGTCTGTTAAATGAATCGTGAAAAAATACCCAGAAAATAATAGCGAAACGATTGCAAGTCGTTTTGAAAAAAAAGCGTGGATAATATATTCACAATAAAACAAGTGATTCAAGAAGCAAAGTGTATAATAAAGAGCTTCATTTATTATTTATATATTATCGGAAAATATTTGATAATGTAAAAAGAAAAAGAAACTTGGGAAATGTTGGAATTAACTGATGAGATAAAATGTGTGTAGAAATAGTCGAACACAAGCTGTAAATCAAAAGAAGGATAACTGTGTAGCTAAACAGTAACCCACGGTCTAAGAGGTGCTGTTTTTCACCAAAACCTTTATTCTTACCTTGACGAAGCAAGAGGAGGTAGAAAGCACAGGTGCAGATACGTAACATAGCAGAACGTTTTAATGAAAGAAACTTTTTATGAGACCTCCTATTTGCAGATGACAAAGTTAGCTTTTTTAGCGACGAGGAAGAGAAGTTCACAGTAATGTTGGAACTGTATAAAATAACGAAAACTTTGGACTTTACCATAACAAAAGAGAAATCCAAAGTGGGGGATTTTTAAGCTAAAAGGGCTGTGAGATCAAAGTGGTAGCTGAAGATTATACGATAGAACAAGTAAATACGCTTAATTTCCTAAAATGTCACATGTGAGAAAGATGTATATTACAAACTTCCTCAATTCAATGACATGTGCGTGACTATTAGAAGGACATTCTACAACAAGGTAAGAAAAGAAACACTGATAAATCTACGTAAAATTATGGCATTACCAACAGACTTATATACCAGCGAAACTTCGTCCTTAAAGCAGAAAGATAAAACCTGACTACAGGCATCTTAAAAGCGATTCCCTCGTGGTGGAGTAAACCGATTGGATTATATCAGGAATGATGAATCAAGACATCACCTCCAAGAAACAAATATCAACAGAAATGGTAGGAATATGTACAACGCATGAGCCAAGAGTGATTCCTAAAGACAATTCTTAAATATGTACATATTGGTGAAAGGTGTATTGACTGGATAGGAAAAGGATGATCACAACAACTGATTAAAGCCTACAGCTTTTAGTAGAAGAAGAAAAGCAATTTTTCCCTTGATTCTACATTTTCTTACTATATTTTGAATTCTTCTGTTAAGGAGATGCTACTCACAACCTCACATTTAAGGTTTAGGTTAAAAATGCGCAGTAGGAAGCTTCTATGACACGTTTTCGTTTTGATGACGTGTGAAAGAAAATGCTCACGAGGGAAAAGCTGCCCATATATTTTTGACATATCTGCCTTTTGCGGCGATCTATCTTTTTAATGCAAAAAGAACATTGGCTTTTAAAGCCGTTTTAAAATATTTTTATTTTGTCACGGGTTTTGGCAGATCTTTGTCAATACAATTAGAGTTTGTATACTGTTAACAATACATGATTCTTATGTCAACCTTTGGTATGACATTTTAAATTTCGTAAATTGATATCTCCGAAATGAAAAATACGTTGGTTCTAATTTTTGTTATCCATACTTGCTCGCTAATTCAGTGACACTACAAAACGACTTGCCTGCTCTCATTCGTACTTCTTCGATGCTCTCAGTCAATCCTACCAGGTTATGGTTCTAGGCCGTGCAGAAACTGCCCATCAGAAGGTGGATAAGTGTAGTGTAGGTTATCCGTCAAGTGGATTCGCTGCAAATTGTAAGAGTTCATCTAAAAAATCACTAATTTACATTGGTTATCCTGTGGAAGACACTTCTTGTTACTTAGAGTCAATTGCCGTATTACGAAGCGTACATATAATTATGAATGGCTTCCGTGGAACGATATTATCAGTCGTCTGCAGATCTAAAAATATGGATCAATTTTAAGGCCCCTTCATCAGAAAACACAACAATGATATTTTACGAAAACATAGTAGTTGTGCATCATTATATAGTTTCCTTCATAATAATTCCTAGTGTTATAATACTACAGATGCTGTAAGATCATGCTGCATCCATATCGTTGGTATGAATGCCTAACGCAATTGATCACGGCTATTTCCTTTCATGGGTATTCGTATGATCTGTGCTGCTTGCTTGTATTTGTGCATGAATCTTGAACCAGCAATTAACTTTCATTGCTAGGTAGGGAGTTATTACAGCAGCATACTCTTAAAGAAACGTATTTTAAATGCGTAAAATCTGGCCGGAAAGACTTGCCCTTATTTATTAGCTTAGCAACGCTTACAGTATGTTCTTTATCATCGCTTATACTGACCCTTGTTCTCGCTTTAATGGCTGGAAAGTTTATTTCTTTGGTGTCGGCATTTTGGAAAACTGTCTAGTAATTGCAATTTAGCGTCAGTGTAATTTTCCCGTTACTCCAATGCAGTGAAATAATTGTGTCTTGCCACTGGTAGAAACATATGATGAAAATTCCTTTGGATTTTCTGCCATATTTCGAGACCCTGTTCCTTTGTGAAAACCATTAAAGTCAACTAATATGGACATCCTGACTAAATTTCGCCCTTTATTTAACAAATTAAGAAAAAAATTAAATAACTGTCAGTCATGGGGATTTTGTGTGCTGCTAAATTGTGTATGTTTCGTTTGTTGTTTCTGCTACAGCGTGATAACCTGTTAAATATACTTTCGGAGTCAGTTCCGTCTCTTACTAATTTATGTGTATGAAGTTCAGAATTGCCGTTGATATTACATGGAGGCCGGTAAGGTTTGATACACAGTGACGGGCAATATCACGTAGTAACAATCATGAATGCAATGTGTTTGAGCTGCAGTAGGTTTGTTCGTTTTGGGTTTCAATGCAGCTGTTGTAACAAGTGGTTTCATTGGGGGGGATGTAGCGGTGTGGGAAAGAGGGAAGCAAATGAGTCTCTTCCTTTGTTTTGCAAAGTGTGTTCAAGGGACAGAAAAATAGCTGAACAGGAAGGGAAGATTAGGGCCCTTCAGGCTGAACTGGATAGTGCTAGGGAGGAACTTACGAGGTTAAGGGGGGAGAAGGGTGAGCATGGGTGGGAAGTGGTAGCAGGGAACAGGGGCCACAGAGAGAGTATAGTTCCTGACAGCTTCACAATTGGCACAACCAATAGATTTGCCTTGCTACCACAGTCAAGTGAGGAAGAGGCTCCTTTAGAAGTAGGTGCAGTTAGGAAGCAACAGACTTTCACAAGGAAACCAACGGTTTCAAAAAAAGTAGATAGTAGGAGGAAAGTTCTGTTGTTAGGAAGTAGTCATGGAAGAGGTGTGGGCCAGATTTTACAGGAAAAACTAGGTGACAGGTACCAGGTCACAAACATTTTCAAGCCCAGTGCAGGTCTAAGCCAGGTGGTAGAGGATATAGGTTCCTTGTGTAAGGGTTTCACAAAACAGGATCATGTTGTTATAGTGGGTGGGGTGGGAAACAGCATTGATAGGGATCAGGGCTACAATATTGAGTGTGACCTGGTTAAAATAGCTTCTGCAACGACCCAGACAAATGTTGGACTGTTGCCTGCTTTCATGCGGTACGATCAACCCCAATTGAACCGCTCCGTCAGGAGAGTCAATATGGAGATTGATCAACTGCTTAGGGCGGACACTCTGTCGGACATCGGTTTGGTTCCTGTGGATGCTATTGATAGGTGGGATTTCACTAGACATGGCCTACATCTCAATAGGAAAGGGAAGGGGAAACTAGCTGGGTTGATAGCAAAGTCCTTAAGGGGGGACACTGCAATTCATGAAAGTACTTCTTTTTTAGGCTAAGATCAGTGTCCAGTGAGAAGCTCAGGCAGGCAGGTGCTAAAAATGTTGAAAAATCAAATATTTCTCAGAGAAGTAAAGTAAAAAATAATGTTAGCATTTTTCACCAGAATATTGGGGGACTAAAGAATAAAATAGATGAGCTTTTAGTTTGTTTAGATGCTATAGAAACTGATAATGTAATAGATATACTATGCCTGTCTGAGCATCACATTGTCACCGGTATGGAAAATGTGAATGTCAGTGGATATAAATTAGTCTCAAATGTAAGTAGAGATAATAAGATAAGAGGAGGAGTTGCCATATATGCTAAAAGCTATCACAGTGTAAAAAATTTAGAAACAAAAAAGTTTTGTGTAGAGCAGCATATTGAAGCATGTGCCTGCCAGCTTAAACTTAATGATGATTATCTTATAATTGTAACAGTATATAGGTCCCCTTCAGGGAACTTTCAGTTATTTCTGGAAAACTTGGATGCCTTGTTGTGCTATCTGTCAGTTAGGGGGAAGCAAATTATTATTTGTGGTGATTTCAATGTAGATTCACTGAAAGAGTGTAATAGGAAGAAAGACCTGGAAGTCTTACTTGGCTCATTCAATCTGACATCCGTTATTGATTTTCCTACTCGGGTAGTAAAGGACAGCAGTACATTGATAGATAACTTTTTTATAGACCAAGATAAGTTTAACAACATAAATGCTTGTCCCATTGAGAATGGTCTTTCGGATCATGGTGCACAGCTAGTAACAGTATATGAAATAGCTCCGTTCAGTAATTCGAAACTGTCCACCAGAATAGTGCGCTCGATTAATGACTTAACAACTAAAAATTTCAAAGAAAGTCTACAGCAGTTAGACTGGGATGAGGTTTACAAGGAACCTGATGTTAATTCAAAATATAATTTATTTCACGATACATTTGTAAGGGTATTTGATAACTGTTTCCCCAAGAAATTAGTAAAATTTAATTCTAAGAAACCATGCAAAAAACCATGGCTTACTAAAGGTATAAAAATATCGTGTAACCGAAAAAGGGAACTATATCTGTCCGCAAGAAAGTGTAATAACCCAGAAACAATAAAATATTATAAAAGCTACTGTGCTACATTAAGAAAAGTTATTAAAAAATCAAGAAGCATGTGCATCATGTCTGAGATTAGCTCCTCTGATAATAAAATTAAAACAATTTGGAATATTATTAAAAGGGAGACAGGGCAACCAAGAGCAGAGGAAGAGGGTATTACCATCAAAACAAATGAAAACTTTATCAACAAAAAGTCAGAAGTTGAAAACATTTTTAATGATTACTTTTTAAATGTTGTGGAGAAAATAAGATCTAAATGTTCATTAGAAGAAGCAAGGCAATTAATGGAAGAGGCCATACCCACACAATTTGATACAATTGAAATTCCACCCACCTCACCTTCAGAAATTAGGAAAATAATAAACTCTCTCAAGAGTAAACGGTCATATGGAATTGATGGCATTTCCAGCAGGGTATTAAAAACTTGTTCCCAGGAGATAAGTAGGATTCTCAGTCATATTTGTAATAGCTCATTAAAGCAGGGTATTTTCCCAGATACTCTGAAATATGGTATCGTTAAACCTTTGCATAAAAAAGGGGATACATACGATGTCAACAACTACCGGCCCATCTCACTTCTGACAGCTTTATCAAAGATTTTTGAAAAAGTTATGTATTCTCGAGTTGCTTCACATATTAGTATAAATAAAGTTCTAACAAAATGTCAGTTTGGTTTTCAAAAAAGCTTTTCAACTGAAAATGCTATATACACCTTCACTGATGAAATATTAAATGCTTTGAATAACCGGACATCACCAGTAGGGATTTTTTGTGATCTTTCAAAGGCGTTTGATTGTGTAAATCATGAGATTCTTCTAGATAAGCTTAAGTATTGTGGTATGAGTGGGACAGTGCACAAATGGTTTAAATCATACTTAACTGGAAGAGTGCAGAAAGTTGAAATAAGCAGTTCACATGATGTAGATGACAAAATTAATTCTTCTAACTGGGGAGTTATTAAAAATGGGGTCCCACAAGGTTCGGTCTTGGGTCCTTTGCTGTTCTTAATATATGTTAATGACTTGCCATTCTACATACATGAAGATGCTAAGCTAGTACTTTTTGCTGATGATACAAGTATAGCTATCACACCTGACAAACAGGAATTATCTGATGAAATTGTAAATGATATCTTCCAGAAAGTCATTAAGTGGTTCTCTACAAATGGACTCTCATTAAACTTTGATAAAACCCAGTATATACAGTTTCATACAGTAAATGGCATGACACCATTAATAAATTTAGACTTTGAACATAAATCTGTAGCTAAGGTAGAATATTCAAAATTTTTAGGTGTTTGCATTGACGAGGGACTGAATTGGAAGAAACATATTGAAGATCTCCTGAAACGTCTGAGTTCAGCTACTTATGCTATCAGAGTCATTGCAAAATTTGGTGATATAAATCTCAGTAAATTAGCTTACTACGCCTATTTTCATTCACTGCTTTCATATGGGATCATATTCTGGGGCAATTCAACATTGAGTAAAAATGTATTCATTGCACAAAAGCGTGTAATCAGAATAATTGCTGGAGCCCACCCAAGAGCATCCTGCAGACATTTATTTAGGGATCTAGGGATACTCACTGTAGCTTCACAATATATATATTCACTCATGAAATTTGTTATTAACAATCCGACTCAATTCAAAAGTAATAGCAGTGTGCATAGCTACGACACTAGTAGAAAGGATGATATTCACTATTCAAGGTTAAATCTAACTTTGGCTCAAAAAGGGGTGAATTATGCTGCCACAAAAGTCTTTGGTCACTTACCAAGTAGCATCAAAAGTCTGACAGATAGCCAACTAGTATTTAAAAAGAAATTAAAGGAATTTCTGAATGGCAACTCCTTCTACAATGTAGATGAATTTTTAGATAAAACATAAAAAAAATATATAAAAAAATTAAAAAAAAATTAAAAAAAATTACAAAAAAAAAAAAATTCTTAAAATATAGATTGTCAAGTATAGACAAAATTTACTAAACTGACACGTTCCACATCATTACGAAATGTCGTATACATGATCTAAGGAACAAGTATTAATCTAATCTAATCTAATCAATCCACCAACTTCCCACACAACTACGTCTTCTTCAAACCTCTTCATTTTTGTAGAACTATTGCAAGGTACATTCATTTCAACTTGTTTACTGTGTCCAAGCACATCTATTCGTGCACCTCAGCATGTGTCACTGCCGTCCGCGGTGGCCGAGGTGACTGAGGCGCTCCAGTCACGGTCAGCACGGCCACTACGGTCGGGGGTTCGAATCCCCCCTCGGGCATGGATATTTGTGCCGTCCTAGTTCGTAAGTAGTTCATAAGTAGTTTGTAAGTTTAGGGACTGATGACCCCGTAGTTAAGTCCCTTAAGCTTAACAAACATTTGAACATGTGTCACTGAGATGGTTTCTTGCAAAGGGAATCCTTAACTCAAACATTCCGGGCTTTTGCTCATTTTCTAAATACCACGTTGTCGTGTGAACGTTAATCCTTAATCTGCCTTTCTTTCTCCATCATCAGTTCTTGTTCGCTATAGGGCAGTTTGTATACCACAGAATTCACAGATATATATAAATCCATGTACTTCTAGTAAATCCATTTACCACAATCTATCAAATCCATGCCCAACATAGTGTTTTTGGATGTACTGAATTAACAAGGAAACTATTTGTTGAGTGACAAGGAACTGATACACAGCAAATACAATTGCAGACAGAGCTTTATGTACACTACGACGAGCTTAAATCCAGTATTAAAGAAATATTTCTACATAAAAGGCGTCACTAAATGCAGCTGTAACGCAGTAGTCGATCGCTACATGACGGTAGAATGAGAAGAGCAACACAGAATCTTTACTTACAGCTGATTTAAATACTCCTTTAGTTTTGCTCTATAGTGATACCAGCTCTGTTGGATTATTCTTAAGATAGAAACTTTTCAGATTTACCTCTTACACTTTTTCTAAGTAGTAACAGCTGATTTCTTGAATTTTTGACTGGATATCATACCAACAGTGGTAAAAAATTGAACATATTTCTAGGCTAGCTATACGCCCATACCTCGCAACGGAAAGACTGGCGTACCGTTGATTTGTGAAGTTTAATACTTCATCCTGTAAACCCTATAGGATAAGTTAGTAAATTCGTTATTCCTAGTCATTATGTCAGGTATATATGAAACAAAAACGAAGAAATGAATCAAACGTTTTAGTAAAATTGCTAAATGCATAAATCTGTATATCTTAATCAATTAAATTCACTATTAGTTAGCATTAGTAAAGATAGGATTGTCTTATTTAAATCTTTCTTTTGTTAGTGTTGTTGTTACTGACTGTAAGCAAAAAAGCTAGCAGTGTCATATATTGCTCCTTTGATGTACCTGCTAAGATATTTACAACACCATCTATCGGTTGTTTGGTGATATATAGCATTCCACTAAGCTGAATATACTCGATAATTTTTTAAAGTACGATAAATGTCTTTTCACATATTGATTAAAATGAAGCCTATATGTTGTCCAAAGATATTCTGAAGTTACCTGTGCAAACGCCAGGCAAATACGTCTTGTCTCGGAAATTACTATTCACGTTGACAAACAGACACGGTGTCTTAGATTAATTTCTAAATTACGAATTTTTTTGTTTCCTTGTTCCGATTGTGATGAAATAAAGACCCTATAACGACACCAAGATCTGATCAATTTATCCTCCAAAATACCATGAAATAGTAGTTTTGCATGAAGTTACGTCTGAAAAGAACGTAACAAATCTTTCTGCGGAGATTGGCATGTTCAGTCAAGCAGGCAGAACCATTACAGATGTGACATTAAATAACAATATCTTCCGTTTCCACAACCCGTGTTTGAAAAATACGAGCCTGTATGTAGCTCGATACGTGGCACTAGTTACCTACTAAAACACTGTGCAAGTCGTTTGGGAGATTTGGAATTAACGCGAGGCTCGCAGTTTAAGATATTCAGAATAGTGTATATAATTAGATAGTTCTGTAGAGCACCTTCAATTATGGAATCCAGCCCCACAGTTTTGTGTGGAGTGATCAGTTTTGTGTTGCATAAACCATGGTAGATGTACTCAATAGTACCAAATTTGTAAATATGGTTTGGAATTGAAATACAAACTGGTCACTCAGATATCACACACGGGATAGAGATGTAGAAGTGGGCAGAACACGGCGAAAATTATGAAGTAAAAGTATGGTCTAATAAGGGAGAAAGAAGGTGAGTGAATACGCCAAAACACCGAATTTCAAGTAATAATACAAGTTAGGTACGTAATTAAATTTGTGAAATCACAGAGAATACGATACCTAGGACACTTAGAGAGAATGGTAAATTGCAAAGAAAACGATGAAAGGAGTGATCTATTCGGCTACACGGAAAGAGAAACCTACAAGACGGTGGATGGATGATCTGAGCTGTATGGGATTACGGGGTTGGTAAAGAGAAACATGGAGGAAAATTCTCGAAGAAGCCAAGGATCATAAAACGATGTATCATTTGAAGAAGAACCGCTGTTTCTTTAATTATTTTTAATTTTTTTCAACGGAAAATTTCGTTTTATAAATACTAATTGTATACCATAATCATATGTCATTTTTACAATATGAAGAACTTTAGATTTACTTAAGTGCTTTACTGCCTATAAATACTTTTGTTGATTGTCCAACGGCTGTTCGAGGGCTTAAAATGGCTGTTACTGTCAGACAACTTGCCCGATGGCGACCTAGTCATGTGTAAATACATTGTGTTAATGCCTAGCAGCAGCCGTTGCGATAGTGTTGACATTCCATCCTTGTCGGCTCAGGGAAACAAAACACGCAGTGCAAGTAGTGGGCTGTCTTACAACTGTAAGTCTGTGTAGCCAACAGATCCCGCCTTCAGCCATCATTACTGAAGATCATGGGCAAGTCCCAGGCCGCAAACTTGCAACTCTCTGAACATACTTCATATTACCGGCGTATGACATCATGCTAACTAAAGAAAAAAATATAAAAAAGAAGGAAAAGAAGAAAAGGCGCCTTAAAACGGGATCAGTAGCTACAAAACTAACTCAGACGTTTGCTGTGTGAGTCTTCACCCGCAACTACGACAGCCAACTCAGATGCCACCAGTCACTGCAACACTCTGTACTTCGTGTATGTCAACATGCGTCTATCTTCACTCTATGTAGTATCATTTATCTATATCACTACTGCAGATCCCTTACATACCCCATCATGTTCATCCAGGTTCTCCTCAAAAATGTGCAATGTAGCCCTGTTCGTTATTCTACACGGTAATTTGTCAACGCTTACCTGATATTTCTCGAGATGACTTTTTCCTCCAGGAACGTATGAAAGTTTTTCCATTACCTTCAGTTCAGTCAAAGTGAGCTCAAAAATGAGTTAATGACAGAGTGGCTCACGGAGAAAACGCAAGTACAGATTGGAAAAAAAAGTAGAGGTAGGCGTTTCCCAAACTTTTGTCCTCCGTGAACTTAATAAGCGTTATCTACGGAAACTTTTACATAAATTCAGCCAATTGCCGCTAGCTCTTAATACGCAATACTGGAAGGCAATGTATCACTATCTGGCACTGCCCCTCTGTTTGGAATTAATAAGAATAAATGTCTAAATCTAGTGAAGGTCTCGCAGGGGTTTCAAGTATAGCCTTGAGAGAAGAGCAATCTGTGACAACTGACTAAACTACACTTGCAAGTATTTCTTCCTATTTTAGTGATGGACAGGACCTGAGAATTATTTTGCAAATACTTTGCTTTAAGTATTTCTTTATTGCACCCACAGGCAATTTAAAATTATTTCGACTTATAACGAAAATTAATTATTAAAAACGTTTGTATATTTGGGATAGAACAAAAAATGTTCAAATGTTTGTAAAATTATAGAACGTAACTGCAGTGGGCATCGGTCACTAGACATACAAAATACTTAAAATAACTTATCCTAAGAACAACACACACACCCATGCTCGAGGGAGGACTCGAATCTCCAACGGCGAAAGGCCACGCGCACGGCTGTTCCGCCGCGGCCGGATGGAACGAATCCTATTGAAGGATCATAGAAGGAATTTACAGAGCAGTAAAAAATGATACTCCGCCAAAGATAAACCAAGACCAGTGCATGCCAAAGTGCAGATTCGCTGCAGCAGCGTTTTCAAACCACCGTGTTGTGACACGTTAGGGTATCATGAATACCTGTCAGGAGTGTCGCGAGTTTGTTAATGACTTCTAATATTTAGCGTATAAATAGTTGGTAATATATGAAATTTATCGACAAAATGGATATCGGAAGCAGCCAGATTTCAGCTTGCAGTTTTCATGACTTTTATAAATAAATTTGTGTGTGTGTGTGTGTGTGTGTGTGTGTGTGTGTGAATTAGCATTGAGAGCGATGACCGAAGTAGTTTGGTCCCTTTGTACCCCACAACCAATCAACCAAATAGTTTATTTTGACACTATGTAGCTCAATTCGAAACCTAAATATTGACTTAAATTAATGATACTTATTTCAGTTTTAGGTCTTAACCATGATGACTGGAGATGGCAAGAAATGAAAATGATTTTTGAGCTGTGTCTATGACTGCCGCAAAAAGATAAGCAAGTAGGAATTTGCAGCATGCGATATTGCTGTTTCTCATTCTTCACGGGACGGCATCAACCGACATATCTTCAGTGGTATGTATGCTTCATAAGCTACGCGTTATAAAAGTAATTCTGCTCACTGTAACACGTAAGCTTAGCTCAAATGGCAATGGAAATCGAACAAATAGTCCACTGGATCACAAGTATTGTGAAAATGAAATGTCGAAGGAAAGAGGGCATTAAATTTAAAACAAAAACCCATTTAGAATAGGTTCAAATAAGAATGTAAGTAGAAAATCAGGTCAAGCACGCAACATCTACCAACAGGGGAGCCAAATATCGTGCTCCTAAATGTAATATAAATTCCCCTGAGATACATGATGGATAGAATGTAAACATGCAAGGTTTTTTATATATACATATATTTCAAGTACATTTCTTTTCAATAGAATTAATAGTGTTTGTAATACGTCGCGTTTAGGCAAATGGATATTAAAATGTTTTATGTACTGTGTTTGATGTTAATTTGGTAAGTAATTATTGCGGTCCTATTTCAGATCCTTATGTTCTGTTTGTGTGCGCCTTCTTCAGAAATTTTCGCTATAAGCAGGTCAACAAATGAAGATAGTAAGTCGATAATACAATTATTAAAGCCTACTGAGTCACGTGTAGGGCGATGACTGTCAAAAACGGAGAACTAAGAAAATCAAAGAGATGGAAGTGTGAGGTTAACCCTTTCAGACCAGATTTTTTTCTGGAGGAAGGAAATTATTTTTCAAAATATGTTCAAATGTTTGTAGAACTTATGGGACTTAACTACGGGGTCATCAGTCCCTAAGCTTACAAACTACTTATGAACTACCTAAGACTAAGAACGGCACAAATATCCATGCCCGAGGGGGGATTCGAACCCCCGACCGTAGTGGCCGTGCAGACCGTGACTGTAGCGCCTCAGTCTCCTCGGCCACCGCGGCCGGCAAATTATTTTTCTTGCTGTATTCCTCTTAGGTTACGTTTTTAATGATTTTAGAAGCAAGATTTACGCTGTTGTATGCATCCATTTACGTACTACAAAATTGCATATGCTGAAACGCAAGGCTTCTTTTTATGGACTAAAATAATTAGTTATGTAGCACTAACTTTTGTACTAAATAGACTGATCCTTCAATAGTTGCCATGCAAAATAATTACTACTACTTTTCAGTTATACAGTGGAATACAAGTAACCCACAACTTGCGTGTTCTTTGGAGTTCACTAGCTGCTGCGCAGTGCAACACAGACTACTTGGTATTTTTATAGTTGACAGTAAGTGTGCACGATGAATTGGTTGAACACTCATATACATGTTGTTTCAATTGAGAAAAAATGTTTCTGATGTATCTTAGACACTCTAAAAGTTATGTACACAATTGTAACCAGAGGGTCTAAAAGGGTTAAATATGTGTAATGAGAATTGAATGGCTCGATAAATTAACGATAAAAGGAGATTCTTGACGAAATCAACGAAATATTTTGAACACACTAACTACATTAACGAGCTGGATCACTGAACGTGTGTAAAGACATCATGAAGGGGCTTCCTTTATATTAGAGGGACCCATAGATGACAATAATTATAAGGGAAGACACATACTGCAAAATTCTCATTAAAATATAATTAATGTTACGTTGACTGTAAGTGGTGCTCTCCCATTATTGCCAGACGAGAAAATTGTTGAATGCCGATGACCCGAAGGAATGGAACGCAGTGTGCTTAATCATTGGAGAGCATAACGATTATTTTTCGGATTTCTGGGTTACAATAAAATCTCACGTTTCTATGGTATGCTGTGACGTAGATGCAGGTGTTGAAAACGTTCAAATGTTTGTAAATCTATCGGACTCACCTGCGGCGGTTATTAGTACGTAGCTTACAAACTATTTAAACTAAGGTAATCTAACGTAAGGAGACTAGAAACCCCAACGGCGAATGGCCGCGCGCACTAGCACGGCCACCCAATGCGCACTGCTAATCCGCCGCGACTGCAGGTGTTTTTTAAGCTACTTCTGTTTATAAATATTTGTGTGTAATGACCGGTTACCAAATCGTAAGGACTGATACGGCCTTGAAGTATCTGAAATTAGATAACATTGTATTGTTACAATGTATTATTAATAATAATATTCCCGCGAATCATTTCTACATTATACGGACGTGAGGTAATACCATTTACATAGGAAGTCATGCTTCCGTTATTCACATGTAATGCCATTAGGAACACAAATATTTTCAGCAAAGATTATTATTAAAAATTAAAAACAAATAACCAGACAGAATAAAGTAAAAATGAACATGTATTAAGCAGTAAGTAGAGTTCATTCATAAATAAACAAACTTTATGTGAAAACATTTTCACTTCATTGTCTCTTGGCAGTTTCCTGCCAAAGCAATTTCAAGATTTTTTGATCCCGTAGTTTGTGAGATGTGATTATTGGTGATTATATTCCCTTATTCATTGGCTACAATTATGTCTATATTGTAACCACTAAGTAGAGCTATAGACAATAGCAGGTAATCAGACCGGTTGCTAAAGTCAAATGCCAAGTCGAATGTACACGCGTGCTAATATCACAGAGCAAATTAGTGCTCTATTCAGGTCAGTATTCAGTAATGTGTAACAACATGCTAATAACGAATTGTAGCAACGATAGCACGATTGCGGAGGATTGCATTACAGGTTTGCAGTCGCAAAACTGAACCTTTTTTTGTACACACTTATCTCTCATAGGAATTCAATGAACTTTTGAAAGGTGCGTTACACGTAATGGCTCCTTATTCCAATAAACAACCGCACAACCGAAACATGTCTTTAAAAGTATATGTTATCTGCTAGATAATTAACTTTGGAAAAAGTGTTTAATTGAAAGCAGTAATTAAAATCGCGATGAGTATTAATGCTATCGATTTATTCAGCTGCCTACCGCGGAGGTATAGCTTCTACCACGTGTGAGTATTAATCTTACATGTTATGAGCCGCGGTGGAGTAGCCGAGCGGTCTAAGACTCCTCGCCGCGGAGTACGCGGTTGCTCGCCGTCGGAGGTACGAATCCTCCCTGAGGGATGAGTGTGCGCGTTGTCCTTCGGTTGGTTTATCTTATGTTAAGTAGTTTGTAAGCCTAGGTACTAGTAACCAAAATCATTAAGTCATATACTCTTTCTCTCAGATCAGATAGTAGTTTTATTGGATTTATTTTTTCTTTGTATAGCATGTCGCAAGGGAAGAAACTGGAGGGCACTATTATAGAAAGAGAATATAAAGATGTGAAGGTAAAAGAAGAAATATGATACTGCGAAGAGAATTTGCTAGTACAAGAAATACCTTAGCGGATGGAACGCCTCTGACGTGGCGACATTGCCAGAGCTTCACTAACATCAGTGGAACAATCAGCCATGACCAAATTATTCAAATCGGTATGTAACGTATATGACACATGGAAAAAACCGACCGTTTGTTGGAAAATAAGGTACCAGTTCAGTTCAGGAAAGCATTCACAGGTGTCAAAACCACCGAGCTGCCTGTTTAATAAGTCATACTTGCAATTATTAACAGATGAATAGTAAAAGCCGATTCAGGGGTAGGTTTGTTTTTCGAAAAACGTTTAGAGACACGTTACATGTTAGTTCTACAACAATCTTAGATCATACATACGCATATAGCATTCGCAGATTTAAGAAAAACTTTTGACTGTATAAACTGGTCTACATGCTTTGAAATTTTGAAGGCAATACGGATAAAATACAGGGAAGGAAAATTTACAACTTGTACAGAAGTAACATTGTAGGTAAACAGGATGATTTTTCCATCGTGTACAAACCCTATGGATTGATCGAGGAGAGAATAATCCTTGGAATCTTCAAAGGCACAGTATGAGGAACAGTACCACCTTTCGGAGGAAAACAGTACGTATTGTAGCTATGGCTGTGTGATACAATGCGCGTAAGAAGATGGTCTCTGTAGCAAAGTATGATAGAATAAATGGCGTCTAATATGTAAACCATGTATTTCCGATCATTAGAATTTTGTTCTTTCCGTATCCCCTCCAGTATCAATCCCTACATAGTGTACACAATGGAGATAACCTGCCCTGCCTGTAGAAGTGGAATGATAGGAAAGGGGTAGAGAAGAAGGGAATGGGAAACCTCTGTAGCCATTTCCCGGAGAAGAAATAACTTTTCGGCCTGTAGATTATACTGAAATTCTGTCAGAGACTGGTAATGGCTCGTAAGAGCCTCTGAAAGGAATGGATTTTGTCTTTAAAAGTGTAAATAAGAATAACACATACTGGAGTAAAATTAGGGAAACGAACTGTGGTGATTCTGCGGGATTTATATTATGGAATGAGACATTAAAAGTATAAGATGAGTTTCAGAATTTGGACAGCAAAGTAATATATTATGGCAGATGTAGTAAAGAAGATGATACGCAAAGTGGGTATGGTAAAAGGTAAATTTGTCTGCGTCTAACATGTGGCCTTATATCGGTGAAATGAGATGAAGAGAGAAGCTTTTGATCCCTGGTCACACAGTAGAAATGCTAAAGGTAAGATAGTTTGAGCTAATAACTGCTAAAAAGTAATTTATGGTACAAACTGACTAAAATGACGGATGATCTGATGCGCCAATACTGGGTAATCAACGAATTGTCAATTTACAGCTGCAATACCATGAGATAATTTTATTTGTGGGTATTTCTTTACGATCCTCCGTCGGATGATATAACAGGCACAAGTAACATTTTTCAGCACACGAGACGGATTGACATACTTCACTTTGCGGATCGCTTCTTCTTATGCAGAAAAGATCTAAATGAATCGTTGTTTCCGACGCGCTACGACAGCAAATTACGCCCCAAAACACCAGTTTTTGAGAGAAAATTCATTCTATCACCACCCCGTTACATACGCTCACGTTTATTTTTGAGTCTTGAACATTATGTCATTACTTCTAACGTTTTACAAAAGAGTGCTCCCTCTAGCACAAATTCCTTCCGCGTGTCGTCGGTTGGATATCTACGGTCTTGGGAATGGATGTTATAATCACCATGACTATGAGAGGCGATGGTATAAGTGGATCGCAAAATCGTCCTATGAAAGCACGTCATTTTTCTTAGAACTGTAAGGAAACTAACTTAAACAATGCATGTGACAGTACATGAAACATCGAATGTTTCGTTTGATTCTGTATATTTTCTCAGAAAAGATGAAAAGTCCACTGGCTACAACAATGAATGGTGCGGCCCTTGTGCACTGCTGCTTTGTTGCAGGTCTGTACGCATTCGTACACGCTTGTAAGACATCAGCGAAACGTTCCCCGTTTGTCTCTACTCTAAGGCGTCATGCTACGGACTGGGTGGCCGTTCTCACCGGAGGTTCGAATCGTTCCTTGTGCATCGGTGCATGTGTTGTTATCAGTGCAAGTTAGTTCAAGTTATTTGTAAGTCTAGTGACTGATGACCAAAGGTGTTTGGTCCTATAGCTTTACAAAGATTTGAATTTGTTTTTAGGCGAACCCTACAAACAGTGCTCTAATTGGCTAACATCACCTGACCTCGGCGGTCATGAAATAAAGACAAGGCGACCGATACAGTGTGTAACATACGTCCCAGAGAAGTACCGTGTCACGATAACAGTGAAGCCCATACTAAGAAGCCATATGTCGTTTTGGTTGAACTCGCAAGTGAGTTACAGGGAACAGGAATATACGAAACATGCCCGTGAATTTCAAACAGCTGGATGTAGGATACGATTATGAAAACGTGATATGGCCATTTGAAAGTTTTACTTCAGAATCACCAATGTAATTAGCCGCTAAAAGTAAGTACATTTCATACCGACTACGCTTGTATCAAATTTACACTATGAACTTATTTTTAATTCTTGTGTTACACGTAAAATAACCTCACTGCTGTATCATATACGAATAATTAGCTTGAAATTTACGTAAAAAAGAGCAGTTACTGGTTAAATTATACATTTTCGCCATCGATTTTTATACGAAAAATGTATTAGGAGAAAATAAAAGCACAGTAGATTAGCAAAGTGAAATGACAACCGAAGCAAAAGTTTTTATTGATATCAAAGTCATTAAATGAGTTTAGCTTACGTTTTTATACAAAATAAAAGGTAAACAGACACACAATTTAATGCAATGTGTTGAATTGTGGTACAATTAATTGAAAATCTAACTGATCACATTAACTGTCTGCCGTCGTCATTCAACTGGTTTCGTACATTCTAGCTATATTTCTGCGTAGTCACCACACCTGCTTAGACTACCGAAGAGTACCGTCAAAAGCCAAATTGCCATTTCAATTTTTACTCGTAGCTCTTCGCTGATTTCTGTAACAGTTCGACTGTGGTGTACATCTGCACTGAAGTGATAATTTCCTTGTCATCAGCACATATACATGGTATCTCTTCTTTTCGATGTACATCAGGCTCGAATTCTTATGGGAATCGATGAAGCGCTGCGAGTAATGAGTGAAATTTGCACAGGTACTTCATCAGTAGTGTTTGGATAAGTTGAAATTGTGCCCACTGGCAGCTTAAGTCATATGTTCTTTGCGTCTTGTTTTTGAAGTTACAAATTTCGTAAGTACCGTAAATTTTCAGACATTTTAAAGTACATCATGATACATCTTCTGCTAGCATGCTATGCAGCTGAACCGTATTAGCTCATCGATGATAATATATATCTGGCTACTTGCCAGCTGGTCGATATCTGGCGTCACGTGGACCGTTCGGTACAGCTGATCACGACGCATCGCGAACCCACCAGCCAGCTCTCAACCGAATGCACAACACCTACTTTTAATGCTAGAAAATGGCGCAAAACCACCCACCAATATTTGTTAAATTACGCGATCGACATTCATAGTAAACATACAATGTAAACTTTCACGGCTGGCTTTTTCTTCAGATAAAATTCCGGACTGAGAGGCCGTGGTCCATGCGTAAAACTTCTTCTTCCTGACCTTTCGTCCCCATATGCGGGCGGCATCGTCTTCCGGCTACAGCCGGATGATCTCAGACGACGTCGCACGCTGATGGAGACGAAACGTCAGGAAGAAGAAGTTTTACTCATGGACCACGGCCTCTCAGCTCGGAATTTTATCTGAAGATTCATAGTAGAGTATTGAGTTCTGTTTCTTAGAAAGGCCTAAATGTATTCACAAATCCCTATTTGATTCATGAAACACTAATGTCGTTCAATAAGTACATAAAATTTCGTCTTTTGGTATTTCCGCAAATGGCGATGTGACGTTATATACCCAAATCTTCCTTTAGATTCGACATCATACCTCTTTCGTCGACTGGCGCGGAATGATAACTACGTAACAGGGTGAGATTTTCCACCTCGGTACAAACTCAAGGGATTGCTCGGGCAGAAGATACAGAACAAGGAAAGCACGACTGGAAATGCATGGTTTCCATGCTAAAGACGAGTTATTCAATCATACTTCATTACGGATACGCACTGTATCATGCAGTCACAGTTACTGCGTGTGTCGAAACTGATTTCCGTGAGCATTAACGCACGAGTACTAGTGCTGCCTTTGAAACACGGGCGCTAAAACCGCAGTGGCGGCAAAGTTTCATGTACATTATACTCCTTTGTCTCCACATTTGTAGTGAGCTGTGTATACACGACACAATTGTGATGGCCCCACAACCAGAAATCGCATGGCTTAATATCCGGGAAATGAGCAGGCATGCAACTGGACCTCCTCGTCGGATCCATCCAACAGGTAAGACACGACAGAGATCAGTCAGGACGTCAACGGCAAGGTGGGCTGGCACACCATCAAGTAGAAGCCACGTAACCCACCGAAAGATCAGTATGAAGGACAGTAACAATCGAAGAGAACTACCATATACAGAAAGCCATAATAGAAAGAAAAGAAAAAATAAATGAATACACAGCCCTCTGCAACGGAACCATATTCTCTGCCCTCAAAGAACTTATAGAAAACCCATAAACACACACACACACACACACACACACACACACACACACACACACACACAATAAAACGAAAACAACATGATTCAAAAACTCCCGCCCCCACCACAGTCAGCTGTTCTTAACACTACTCCCAGAATTCAACTGCCTACCATCTTGTTTTCATAACATAAACATTGAGTGAAAGAGAAAGTGACACAGTGCCTGTCCACAGCACGAAAAATAGTGCATATCCACCAAAGTAAGTGACAAAAACTTGCTATAAACACTTAGACATTTTGTTATAGAAACAGTAGCTACAATAAAATCAAACCAAAACACAACTACGTCCTGTGTTTTCGTAAAAATCCAGACATTTACAAGCTAACTATTCACCACATTAAATACACACGTTTTGGTTTGCAGATGACAAACTGTCAAAAAATACCTGTGACGTTTTGTGAGTGGAAGAACCACAAACATAACTACATGTGGTATTAAAGTAGGCCTAGCATACCTATAAAAATAAGAAACGATGTATAGCAGTCTCACAATTATCTATAGTTTTTACTGTTAATGTACAAAAGTAACAATCATTTCATTGTTAATTTGACAGACAATACGAATGAAACATCCCACTTGTGATGCCGCAACGCCAGCGATACATGTATGGGAGAAATCAAACAAACATTTGTGTTTTCTCAAGGCGGACCTTACCTAAAAAGCAAATTTATAACAGTAACACGCTCTACGAGGCAACCATGTTACTGTTGCTGCATGGTACAACGAGTGTTAGAACGCAGTCTCGGTAACAATAAATGGTGTATAGCATGGAAATCCTACACTTCCAGGCATAAATGTACGTTTTTCCTCTTTTTTTTCTGCGCCGCATTCTGGATGGATAATTTGGTTTTGAAAGGGACTGAACAAGGCCGCATTCTGCTAGCCTTCGAGTAGCGCATCTGGCAGCGCCGGGAGGTACTAGTACGTCCGGCCATGAGGGCCAGGGTGACATTTGCTTCCTGTCTCGCTCATTTTTTCTCATAACATCGATAAACTACTAGGGGAGTGGGTCACATCGACAAATCTGTCCTGGAACCATTCCTCAAACAATGAGAACACCGTAGCAGACTGAAAATACCCATGGCAAAAAGAAAATATTAACAATGGACAGCCTCATTAAGAACGCGAACCTGGCTTCAACGTCTCTCGAAGAAACTGGGTGGCAGTGAACACAATGAGAACTGGTGATGGGCGGTGCAACGAGCTGATGGCCAAGTGGGGCTACGTGAACGATCGTCACTGTAACTGAGTGTGAAATTTATGGTTTTCCGGACGGTTCACTAGAGGATCTGCACAGACTCACAGACACTGCCATTTCTTGGCTTTGTATTTAAGTGTTTCTGTTTCATTGTTAATTATTTTGATAGATTACTACATGTATGCACTATAGGTTTATAAGTAACGTAAGCCGCGGCGGAGCGGCCGAGCGCATTGAGGCGCTATGTTACGATGCGCGAGGCCGTTCCCCGTCGGGGCTTCGAATACCCCCTCGGGCATGGATGTTTGTGCCGTCTTTAGTATAAGGTAGTTCATAAGTAGTTTGTAAGTTTAGGAACTGATGACGCCGCAGTTAAGTCCCTTAAGCTCCACAAACATTTGAACATTTGTAGTAATGTAAAATATGTAACTAAATCTATAATTAATAATGTTTTGTTACATTTGTATATTAATTTAGTATCCCGTTTTGAATGACTGTAGTACTGTTAGGCATCTGCCATATCGAACGCAAAATAAACAAATATATAAGTGTATTGGATTTTTTTGCTCCGTACCCTCTCCTCGTTCAATCCCTAGAGCTTTCAAAAGGTGAAAACAAATCATCGGGTATAATACATCACCATGATGTTGCACCATGATTTTCGTGAGTCTTTCTGTAGCATCACAGATATGCCAGTAAACACAACATATTAAGCTACGAAAACATCGAATATTGGTAATATAGTTCCTAGTTGCCCCTCAGAGTCCCCAAATTACGAACACCGCCACTTGTTTAGTAAATGGAAAGATAGATGCCAAGGTGGGCGCTCAGTCAGACATGTGCACTATTGAAGTTATTATGTATATTTTACTGTTTTATCCGTTTTATTTCTGACTACCCCACCAGCACATGATATTCTTTATAAATATCAAGCAGTACACCTAACACATTTTATGTGGAGCATTATTATAAGCAGTTTTTCTCAATGAGACCAGATGATGACATCACAACGTGTCGAAACCGGTCGTCTTGAAATAAAATAAAAAGTATCGATCTTGGCATCTATCCTTCCATTTATACAATATGATCGCTGTCTAAGGTGAGTAAATTATTTGACGTGTTTAGTATTCTGTCCATTACAGCAACCGTTATTTTCTTTGTTCTCTAAATACCAGGAACGAGTTGCACTCAATTGGTTTTATGTACAGGTTTTCGGCATTAGGTGGCGTTCTTCAGACTATCCTTTTACCCTTACGTGTACAGTCTGAGAGTGGATGAAGGACACTCAACTTTGTTCAGAGTAAACTCATAGGAGCACTGCAAATTCAAATGTTTGTAAATCTAAGGGACTTAACATCTTCGATTATCAGTCCCTAGGCTTATAAACTACTTACAGTAGCATACGCTAAGGACAACACACACACACACACCAATGGCAGAGGGAGGACTTGAAACTCAGGTGGGGAGCAAGAGCGCGCTCTGCAGCAAGGAGCCTTAGAGAGCTCGGCCACTCCTCCGCGGCATAGGAGTACAACATATGTCTGAAGAAGGCTACCAAATACCCAAAACCGGTTCATAAAACTAATTAAGTACTACTTGCTGCTGGAATTTTGAAAACCAACAACCACTTGTGTCAAATGTAACTAAAGGATCCACAGGTAAATATTTGGATCATATGGCCCGTAAACAGTGTTAAATGAAAACGGAGTAGTCATCTCTTTGCTTCATAATTGGCGTTGATGGGTCTAAATGTATGCTATTTTTATTTATCCAAGAAAAGGAATTATTTTACTTTAATCAAAAATCGAATATTTGTCTGAATTACAATACAGAAGGTAAGTTGAACACAAACACTTAAGTAAGTCACAAAATTAAAATTAAGTTTGTATAACGCTTCATAATAGTTAAGTGAAATTGACCGTAAAACAATTAACCTTAATTCATTGTATTACAAATAACATGGAACAGCAACAGACTGCTGCAGGGTGAACATGGAAATCGTGCGGGAGTATCCGAGCGGTCTGGAGCGCCACGTTACGGATCGTGCGGCTTACCGCGTCGAAGGTTCGAATCTTCTCTCGGGCATGGATGTTTGTGTTGTCCTTAGATTACTTTACCTTAGTTTAAGTAGTATGTAAGACTAGTGCCTGATGACCAACGTAGTTTGGTCCCATAGGATTACAAACATTTGAACATAAGAAATAAAAAATTAAAACAGATGTAAATTACGAAAAACTAGCAGCATGTAATGAACTTCAAGTATAACTTAATACAAAATTTTTTACAATCAGAGAGACAGGTTTCGCAATCTGGAAGACTGTGGCATGTATATTACTGGTTATTCTCTTTCTGGCTGACTTCGTTAGAAAGAGCGCACTGTCTCATTTTTGAATCCATTTCAGTACGGTTATTCGTGGGTTTTGGGGAGATTTCTTCAGAATTTGGGAGACTGTTATTCCTAGTTCTTTTGGTATACAAGTTCGTAGCCTTAACATCATTCATAAAAAATGAAAAACATGAGTTACTACTGAAAATAAAATAACATTTAGTTGACAAATTTTTATCGCACAGACTACAGAAATACTCGGACGTATCCTGCGAGGAACCCAACCATGGTGAATAATGATTTTCGCCCAGCCACAGAACGTCGTGTTTGGACTCAAACTACACGTAATATGTTGCGTGATATGCAACTTTACTCCCGATATCCATGGCGAGGTCTAACTTTGACGCCTAGACTACATACAGCGCGGTTCCAATGAGACCAGCATAATGCAGAATGGACTCGTCAAAACTGGCATCAATGCTATTCACATATGATACTCGCATCTCCCTTCAACCACACTATCGTTGTAAACGTTTTGGACACTGCCTACGCAGCCTGAAAGTCTGAAGCGCGTTGTACAAGGTAGACTGTGTGCTTAAAATTGAGTGCTCAAAGTGCGTGCGACTTTCCTGCTTGCGTGTAAATCTGTAGCCAACTACATCGCGAGTTTGTCTATGAGGTCTATGACCTAAGGATTGTGCCGAGTGTGGAGTTTTTAAAGTTTAGAGTATGCTGCAGAATAGTCATGCGCAAAGCAAGGAATAGTAGTGGCGAATAGTGGTGTGTGCTAACATCAGAAGTTAACGTAGTCTGCTCGAGATCATTCATATAAACAAAAATGCTTTCACATCTTCTTTCACTTCATTCTGTTGTTACATTTATGTTTTAATCACGCCGAAAGTGTTGCATCAGAGCCTAGTATTGTTTTTTCTACCAGTGTTCTTCTACAAAAGAGACGAAATATCTGGAAGCAGAAAAATATCTTCGCTTTACGTGAGAAAAGCTTACAGTATATGTAAAAACGAACGTATATATATATATATTTGAGTGTATTAACGAAAATTATTTCAACCGTGAAAGAGTGAGAATTATTAGAAGAGAAAATTGTTTTCTATATTATTTTGAGCGTGAGCAAGAGAACAGAATATGAAAATTAAATAAATAGTCGCTTATTAATGCATTGTCGATATTTTTGCAAGTATACAATGTCTTGGATGACTTTCCGCCTATTGTTTGGATTCTAAATTGTATACAAAATTTACTACATGACATTTGAGGAGAACATCAATTGGGAATTTCATTTCCTGTAATTTGACTCTATTACGGAGATGATGCGTGCCTATCTCAATATTTCAATAGAAACAAGAAATTTCCAGCTTGTTGGGGATATGAAGTATTTATGTCAAAAATTACATATATATTTCGTTCCCATGATGAAACATCACAAAACTACTCCACCTATACATTTAATAATCTGGCCGATGAAATAATTAAAAGGTCTTCTAGTACATGACACAATTTAATATATATATATATATATATATATATATATATATATATATATATATATATATATATATATATGGTGTTTCACTAAGTGTGTTTGCCTCAGTAACTTATAAAATAATAGGTGACGGGAAATTTGAATGCGGTAGGTCAACATAAGAAATGTTACACTTCTTGCGGAGCTAGTTTATTGTATCATTTTCCAAAGAGTTACAACACAAAGATATAATTTTTTAAATGGAACAATAGTATTTTCTATCGTGTATTGGATTCGTTTAAACCAGCTGCGTCCAAATCAATTCAAACTACATTCCTATCACTGTTAGTTTGGGAGCTACAAACCTTCAAAGTTCCGGGGGCGGAGGCTGCGATAGCGTAGCTGACTGGCCGAGTGGCTATCCCCTGGTGCAGGGCCCACTGTCTCATGACCACCAGCCAGTCAGCTTGTAGCTCCCAAACTAACAGTGATGGGAATGTAGTTTAAATTGTTTTGGACGCAGCTGGTTTCAATGAATCCAATGCACGATAGAAAAAAACTATTATTCCATTTTAATATATATATCTTTGTGCTGTAACACTTTGGAAAATGATACAATAATGTTCATAGCTCCGCAGAAATCGTAACATTTCTTGTGTTGACCTACCGCATTAAAATTTCCCGTCACCTATTATTTTATAAGTTACAGAGACAAACACACTTAGTGGAGAGAGAGAGAGAGAGAGAGAGAGAGAGAGAGAGAGAGAAAGTTTTTGGTAAGGTTGGGGAAGGAAAACGGCCGTGTCCTTTGAAAGTAACTATCCCGACATTTGCCTGGAGTGATTTAGGGAAATCAGTGAAAACCTAAATCTGGATGGCCGGAGGTGGGTTTTAACCACTATCCTCCCGAATGCGAATCCAGTGCGATACCACTACGCCACCTCGTTCGGTGGCACAAACTGTATCGATTCGTGCATCGCTTCATAACATGAAGAAGTTTTTCAACTCGGTATTCGTAAACTGCCCGAAAGATGGGAGAAAGTAGTGGTCATCGATGGAAATCATTTTTAATGATACCTGTGTAATCAATTTGTATCATTAAAGCCTGAAATGTTGTGGAAAAAAGAGCGGAAGCAAAGTTGTACACCTTGTATATGTTATGTGGACATGTGTCCGGAAACGCTTAATTTCCATGTTAGAGCTCATTTTATTACTTTAAATCACATTAATCATGGAATGGAAACACACAGCAACAGAACTTACCAGCGTGACTTCAAACACTTTGTTACAGGAACTGTTCAAAATGTCCTCCGTTAGCGAGGATACATGCATCCACCCCCCGTCGCATGGAATCCCTGATGCTCTGATGCAGCCCAGGAGATCTGGAAATCTGTCTCGATACAAACGTACCGCGCCACGGCTATTGCCCCGTGCTAATCCATAAATCAAATGGGCTTCTGCCAACTCCGCATTTGTAAACGTTGCACTGACTGCAAAACCACGTTCGTGATAAACACTAACCAGTTGATGCTACGTACTGATGTGCTTGATGCTAGTAATGTAATGCAATGAGTCGCATGTCAACACAAGCACTGAAGTCAACATTACCTTCCTTCAATTGGGCCATCTGGCGGTGAATCGAGAAAGTACAGTACGTACTAACGAAACAATTGGGTATTTTTGCAATTTTTTGCACGAATTATTTCAATTTAAATTTAAAGAGAAATACTAAAATGCGCTCTATCATGGAAATTAAGCGTTTCGGGACACATGTCCACATAACATACTGTATTTTCTTTCTTTGTGTGTGATGAATGTTTCCTGAAAGTTTGGCCGTACCTTTTTGTAACACCCTGTATATTTTACATTGCAACAAACGGCACTGATTACCTATTTGTTTATATGTTCAGATGTGCCAACAAAACTAACGGGGTTCCATTAAAAAAAAAAAAGTATGTTTGTGTTAAAAAACATACTTCTGTGCATTTTTTATGGTTTATATTAACCAATTACACTAGCTCCTCTCCTCACGTTCGGTCTGTTGAATCGGTTCGTCAGTGTTTGATGTGATTTACGAAATATATCCAGCGATAATGTTAGGTGACTCACCCTGTGTGTATTTTAGAGTTCTGGGATCATTCTGTTGGAGTGCATTAAGTCATCTTATTACACACACCCCTACAACAGTTCCAGGGCGGTCTCCTAGTGGATGAGGTGGGGCAGGTGGCAAGGATTCCGCTGCATCCCTGGTGGCGGCCGCTCCACCGGCGTTGCGCCTCTATTAGCAGCGTGGGCTGCCGGGCCCTGCTGGTCATCCTTCGGCCGCGCGCTGCACTACATCTGCCCGCTGTCGGCCCAGGGCCTGTATTTTCCAGCGAAGCGCGGCCCACGGGCAGGATTTACAGCTCTGTACTAACACTGCTTCACGGGCCGACGTGATGTGCGATACGCAGCATGCGCGCACTTTACAAGTGAAAACACCGCCACATTTGCTCCGTGCGTCCTTTTTTTTATGCGAAATTTAAACAGCGACAAATGTTTCCCACGACAATTAATATGACTCGGTAACTTCATTAGTGGGCTCCAGTGAGCACGGCCGTTTCGGTCTTGCGGAACGTAATGGATAGCCTTTCTCAGACGTACTGTATACGGAGCGAACTGACGTTTTCCTGTGAAAAACAATGTGGGTTATGGAATATTCAACGAGACGACTCGCAACTGGCGATCGGAACTACACTAACCCAAGTGGCTCGAAAAGTGATAACTCTGTAGATATTTATACAACTTTTGGATTCAATCTTCTGCAGAACATACCCTCGCAACGAATAGTTAATTTCTAGCTCAACTTTATTCTAGAACGCCGCAGCAACTTGAAATAAGCGAAGGACAGGTCATAAAAC
The DNA here is from genome assembly GCA_026315105.1 of Locusta migratoria. Taxonomy (NCBI): domain Eukaryota; kingdom Metazoa; phylum Arthropoda; class Insecta; order Orthoptera; family Acrididae; genus Locusta; species Locusta migratoria. Next base: position 279,897,158 of record CM048744.1, read on the forward strand.
AGCCCAATATTGTTTTTTTATTTATTTTATTGATAACATCATACATAATAACCCATCACCTAAGATTATATGGGTCCTAATATCAATACATGTAATTAACGACGACATATTATTGTCAAACTACGAGTCACCCTGTTACTTATTACTATTACTGATACATATGTTCCTACATACTATCCTACTAGCTACTTCTTCAGTGTTACAAGGTGTGCCAGTTGGTGAACAAACCTACTATTTTGATCTTCCGGCTGGCTCATCGAGCTAAGCCAGATGAGCGCGACCCTGGTACTGGGCAGGTCTCTACTTCATCTCACTGCAGCCCCCCGCAAAAGTTAATCCCGCAAAAAGTTTTTATTTATTAACTTAGAGAAAACTTACAAACTAACCTATACTTCGTCTGTCAAGCCCGGGTACTGCCACATCCCCCCGATCCCAGCGATGGTATTATTTAATGTTTATCGAACATTGTTACCATGAAAAATAACAGCGATCTAAAAAAATTTGAAATATTATAATAATTGCAGCAGTGTAGGTCGCAATATAATATTTATTTTGTTTTATTATGAAGACCGGTTTCTATCAGGAATGATCATCGGCAGATCATGTCCTTGGTGAGGAGCTAATCCATCACTTGCTCCACAAATGATGAGTCAACTCCTCACCGAGGACAAGATCTGATGATGATCAATTCTGCTCGAAACCGGTCATCATAATAAAACGAAATAAATAATATATTGCGATCTAGACTGTCGCAGTTATTATAATATTTGAATATCGTGTACATCAAAATGTGGTGGAACTATGGAACATGTTTTACTCCCGCAAATTGCGACATGTTTGGTGAATGCAAATTTTGTTTATGAAAATCAACATGGATTCTCCAAAGGGAGATGTGCGAGAAACTCAGCTCAGTCTGTTCTGATGTGAGATCCGCAATGCTGTGAAGATTGGTGATCACAATGAGCCAGTTTGTCACTGCTTTAGTTAAAAATAGACGATAGTCGAATAAATGACCGCATTTCTGGAACTGAATTCAGACTTTGCCTGGTGGCTTGTATAGTTCCTTTACGATCCAGAACGTCAATTTATGCGCTACGAAAGTATGCGATGGACTCAAAATAAACATCTTAACTGATAATTTAATAGAATTGACACTATTGAGAGACACACAACACCGGCACATAAGGAGATTACTTACAATGAGACGTAACTAAAGGTTCAAATGTTTGTTCAGCTTAAGGGACTTAACTGCGAGGTCATCAGTCCCTAAACGTACAAACTACTTATGAACTACCTTATACCATATCCATGCCCGAGTGGGGAGTCGAACCCCGGACGGGAAACGGCCTCGCGCATCGCAGCGTGGGTATTTGTATTGTCCTTAGTTTAGTTTCGGTTAGTTTAAGTAGTTTGTAAGTCTAGGGACTGATGACCATAGCAGTTTGGACCTGTAGGTTTACATACATTTGAACATTTGAACATTTGATTTTGCTGAACTGCCGAAATAAGTTAATGTTGTATTATATTATTCCGTTTTTTTCATATTCATCTTAGGTGTAATAAGATTGGCCAGTCTAGACACCTTAGGTAGAATAAAATTGACCGAACTGGAGACTAAAACATCCGTACCACATGATATAAAATTAACTTAGCATTTTTGGTTGAGCTACATAAATTTATAATAGTTTGTGCGCATATATTTGTTAATTTTGGTAACTTTTGATAAATGGAAAGACAAAATCTAGTTTACTGTATTACAGGTAACAGTTTAAACTTCGATAGTCATAAAGGCGGATTAATTGTAATATTTATGTAAAGACAGATACTTTAAAATGGCGATGCAGTATGTCAGAACTAGTTGTTTATGTAATAAATGCAAAAAGCGACTGTTGGCTTATGAGCATAGAATTCACATGTCTCGCAAATCGATTAACCCTAACCATATTAGTTAACAATGGTTGAACAATAGTATATCATATGAAAAAAAAGTTCATCTGAAAAAGACTTTAATCTGAAGAAAACCGTATCTAAGTCCGTTGAACCCTACATCAAAGTTAATAAGTAAAGGCCTCCGAAAAATACGTAAGTCTTGCGTAAAATGTCCTCCGCCATGCACCAGACCTAATCTTACGCCGAAAGTTGTCTTACCTTGAAGGTCAAGGGTGCAAAATATTTTAAAGTTTACAACAAAACAGTAAAGTATTGTCGAAGTATGTTAGTAAAGTACTCCCCGCCATGCACCATCTGAAATTTTATGTAACAGTTTCGTTCCTCTTGTCTTGATGGCCACCTAATAAGCGAAAACTAGTCGAGCGTGTAATAAATAGAAAAATAAATAAATAAATAAAAAATAATAAAAAATAACTGTTTGCTTATGAGTGTGGTATTCGCATATGCCGTAAATAAATCCACCTGAAAAAACCGGCAGTTATGTCTTTCGAAACCTTATGAAGGGTATCAATTAAACATCACATATGCAACTGGTTTGAGTGATTAATTTCAAGCTCTGGTAAATATGTGGAGTAAATACCTGGCGAACGTCTGGTTTTCAGCTAGTTTCCTTATAACACTGTTTATAGCGTACGGCAAACATTCTACTGTCATTAAAAAACTCGATGCCACTTAAGTTTTAGATATAACTCTTCTCTAAAGCAGTCTTACGTAATTAAGGAAGGATGAAATTGAGCTAATAGTCAATTTTCGATTTATTATTTATTTGTTAGTAGAACTCATGGGCAATAAGTTCCAAAATTTTCAGTAATTAAATCACATCCTAAGTACCCGGAAATTAATAAAAAGTTTGACGCGGCTGCCCTACCACGTCCACGTTTTGAAGCAGCTCTTCAATACCAGCGTCTTGAACGATTCCGTTTGTTACTTTCAACCAAACACTTGCGAGATGCACCTAGAAGGCCGTGAAACATACTCTTTGGTTCATAGATCATCGTCGACTACTTTGCCTTGTGATACTGATGGAGATTTATACAAGTGTTCCAGTCTATCTTTATTCAGTTATGCCACGATCACAAAGGGTGTAAAAAAATTGGATAAATTGCGTTTGAATAAGTTAGTGAATAGAATATGTGAGAAACAATGACACACCAGTAATGAGGCTACGTCGAAAGTGAGAACATCTGCTGAAAACGTGAACTCGTCTCCTAGCAACTCCACGCGAAATTTAGTGAGGCGAATGGTGCATACTACATTGATGAATCTCGGTTTCTGGTCGATTCTGTACTTCTGAAAAAGTGGCGAAACCTACAATCGAAATGAGTCTCTGAATTCACTCATTTGGAAACGATGCCCTAAAACCACATTTGTACCTGCTACAGTTGTAGAATTTCAACTGATGATACAGTTCTTGATTTTAATGGTGGAAATGTCTGGAGGAAGACGGTATTAGAAAGAATGGACTTCGAGATACGAAATTTTCCTCAAGGCATTCCGAGAAAAATAGATTTACAGCGCATCTTTGCAGCTGAAAATTCAGTTGAAGGCCTGGTAAAGAAAACAACACAGACAATAAGAAACCAGAAAAGCAGCCTTGAAGGGAAAAATGACTCAATGTACTAATGTGGTGCCTTCTGAAGGAATGACATAAGGAAAAAAGTTAAGTTGAACTTAAAATTGCGTTTCCTGAGAAGTTTATTTTGTAAAGTTTAGGTACCTCTTCCTCAGAGTCTATGAATACTAGAATTGTGAAATTTATATACCTGTTAAACGTTGTCTCATGACGAAATTGTGATTGAATGCTGAGATGAGGGGGATAGTGCTTGGAATTTTACCTGAATTTAAAATTGTACTCGTGGAATTGTAATTAAAAAATTATGAAAATTCTCCTATTTGAGTTTCCAAAAACCCTATGAGAGAAGCTTATATAAATTGATCAGAGATTTTCTTTAGAAATCTCTTGAATACTTTCTGAGAAAAAGAAAAATACATTATTGTTTAAAATAAAACTTCAAATTTCATTTAAAAAAAGTTGAATGTATAGACTCACAGGAATTTAATGAAATTATGTTACTTTCATTGGTATATCTCTAAAACTGTGGATTTGGTGCATTTTTCAAACAGTGTGTGTTTTTCATCAACGTCCCCCTTAAGAAATATAATTATTACTGACAAGGAAAGTACTTGGGCTCGAACAAACAGATATACACCAAAGTCGTATGAGAGATAATGTAAATATCCCTTATTGCACTAGTCATACTCCCGCATCTGCAAAACTTTGAGTTGTCCGTTAGAGGCGTCTACGTGTACCATGCCACATTGCATTTTGACCTGTCGGTTCGCCATTAGAGACGGTGCAGTGTGCCTCCGAAGTTGAGTTTTGTGACGTTATTTGTGTGGCGAAGCGTCAGATCGGGCGGCGATTGGTAATCAGTCCTGATAATGTGTTGCGATTGGTTGAGATGAAGTCAGGAAGAACGCTTCTTCGTGAAGATGGTATTAGTGTAGAAGATGAATCATTCGCATGCTTTCTCGTATCTGTTATGGTACAGAAATATGAGCATAAGTTAGATACTGTTTAACACTAACACATAATGATGATAATAGGGATGATAATGACGAACAACCCATTGCAAGCGGTAGTGCTACGGTAAGTGCGGGAAGTGGCGATGGAAGCAGTGGCAGTGAATAGCAACAGTCTTCCGAGAAGAACGTTAAAGTTGCAACTGTCATCACGGCTTTTGATGACAATAGTCTAGAGGACATGTACCATGATTATTACATAAGTTATAGTTAAGATATCTGCATTACGTATGGCGTCTACAATTACATCTACAGTGCTATCTAGAGCATCATTGCAGAGTTTAGCATAAAAACGACACCCACCAGCACATTGAGGTGTACGTAGAGATTCTGTAAGCAAACGTTCATACAGATATGTTTGTTCGTGCCCATGTACTTTCCTTGTGAGTATAACGTAAGGGAATGACTCGTTCCCTTCATTCTGTTGAGTGACTAATACTGGTGGAAACCACTGAGCTCACTGATGAAGAGGGCGTAACGCTTCTTGCATGAAACAAACAGTAACATACATAGGTGACAGTTTCAGTTTGCCGTTTTACACGTATCTAATACATATAGTAGAGTGTCCGTATGTTTGTACATGTTGCATACAAATCTACTGTTTTGTTCCAATTCTTACGAAATTTTGTACACGTAAGCTTCAATCCATGAGGACGGTCGCCGTAAGTGTATGAATCACATACGATATATAGTTCACGAGATATGACCTCATAAACAATATGATGAGCGAAAAACTGCTGCATATTGCGACAATGCTGCTCATTTTCTCCTAAACCATTGGACCGATTTCAACCAAATTAGGCACACACATTCCTTACCGTGAGGTAACAATTTCTGAATGGTTAAGAATCACATACGGCTTATGTTTCAAAAGATATTACGTCATAATCAATAGAAATCGCAAAAAAATGCCATATAATGCGGCGAGACTTTCGAAATACACTGTATGAGAATGACAGTACTTAGCGACTTGCAACAAACTTTAAACATAATTTAAAATTTTTAGAAAACTTTTTCTCGCTGACAACCATAGTAAAATGATGAAAGGAGAAAAGTTTCTCGCTTACTACTTTTCCGCAGTTTATGTAGTGAAACTACGGCATTCGGTATGACGTTACAATTTGTAATTTGTACACGACAAATTGTAGCCGCAGGAAATCTTACAGACAGTATACACACATATAGTTGAATATATCTTCTAAATTGTATCACAGTCCGACACGTAGTTCATGAGATATGAGCACATAAACAGTAACGTTCATGGGAAACCGCGTCTTCCCACACCCAGTTTTAATCTTTTACTTCTTTACTACTAACTGTATTCCCAAGAAACTTTACAGACATACAGCCCTTATACAAAAGAATTTATACCTGAAAAATGGCACGAATAAATGAATAAATATCCGGGCAACGCCGGGTTTTCAGCTAGTTCGTTATAATTGTTCTCACTCTTGTACCCGGAAATGCAAATAGTGCTCAGAAAATCATCTTGTAGTATCTTCACCAACGCGCATTAATCCAGGAACATGAGGCGTTGATAGGAAGAGCTCCACTGGGTTCATCATGGGCTGTGGGGATGGGGCCGCCATGAAGTTCCTGGAACCCCCACCCCCTCCCTTTCGGAGAGCGCGCTTTGCTTAATAAAATCAATATCCAATTTACTATATAGAACAGAGAGCGGCGGCGACTAAGAAAGGCTTCCTTGAAAGCGGCGACTCCCAGAGCGCGCTTTAATAATGAAGAGCGGGCCGGCTCGGCCAGTGCTCTTTGCCGCGCCGCTCGCTCCCAAAATATCGCTGGGGCTTCTCGCCGCAGCACGGCTGCGCCGACCTTTGGCCGTTGTGGTCGTCTTTGCGTGCGGGCCGGCGCGGACTCCTCGCGAAATAACATTACCGCTTGTTATCCCGGGTCGGCATTAATTTGGGCCGCGCTGATTGGCGCAGTTGCCTCATATTTGTATAAACAAAGCGGCGCCGTCTGCGCGCACGCACCCTGTCTTTGTCGTGCGGTAATATCGTTTCGTTTGCCCAGTCCGTACAGGTAAGCGTAAGCCGTTCAATTTCTCCTCCTCTTTTGCCTCGATGACGGAAAAGGTAAAAAAAGAAAAAGAAAAAAATGGAAATAAAAAAACTGGCTAATTACTCTGAACATTTATGTATCGGCGGGAAGGAGAGGGGTTAACTACTGACCGAATATTGGTCAAATCAACGACCATTATGTTTCATCTCAATGGTCAGGGGAGGGCTGTACTGCTAAGGTATCCCAAAAAAAGAAAAAAAAAATGGAAAGAAAAAGCGGACGGGGATTGCTCCGAAATCAAACATGTTTTTGTGAACTTTGACATCGGCGTATAGAAATCGTGGAAGTGAAACTGCGAAAGGAAAACACAGCTGCGTCGAACGCGTTATCAGGTGTTAGTGGGGAGCAAGCAGAAATTCGCGCAGGGACTCCGTAACATCAAACATTGGTAAAATTCCAAGCTTACAGTTAAAACGGGACTATCTCGTCGCGTTTTCGTGTACTGAGATGACTAATTGCCTGTCGATAGCATTGGAGGGTCGCCTGATGACTGAAAGGTGGAAATTAAGAGGTGGGAACTATGACTAACATGAAAGTACGTACCGTTCTTCCATCATTTATAGTTGAAATAGTGCGATTTTGTTAATATTCTTTCCAGACTACGTAATTTTCTCACCTGTCGCTCTCATTCCTATTTCACCCATTTTTCTACATAGAAAAATTTTTATTTATATTATTTTTTTAAAATTTTCTTTTGTTACCTGATGTTACTTTTTCTTCATGTATTCTTCGTAATTCCCCCAGTATCCTGGAAAATACTAATTTATACTCCGACATTCACTAAACTTTTTCTTTTCCTTCAATGAATTTCCTTGCTTTTAACTAGTATTTATTGGTTTACCATTTGCGGGCTGTTACTTTCATCCGTAGTATTTTTATATTGTATTGTTAATTTTTTTACTAACACTTATCTCTAATAATGTCAAATACGCCAGAGTCAGATCGATAACTATCAATAATTAGTGGTTCCCAGAGAACATTTAATTATCTCAGATCGGAAGAAAGCATGGTTTTGGCAAGTTGAATTGTTGCCATCTACGGATCCGTTTATCCAATGAGGAAGTGTTGTAGTGTGTTCCTGAAGGTGCACACCTGACCATGTTCCCAATACTAATAATGGAAGACGCGCATTTCTGTTGCGTCTGCATGTGTGTAGCAATACATGTACACGAAAACGAAAACGAAACGAAAATCAGCGTAAAGAGGACTATGAGGGTAACGAACAGCTAATTTAAAAGATTCTCTGAATGGATGTGACTAAAAAAATCTAACTTTTTATAAGTAAAAGCAAAATGCTGTTTGAAATCGTCAAATAATTCAGTAGACATACTGACAATGAAACAAGAGGTGATTCACAGAATTCCGAAATACCGAATTTTGTTTTTCGAAACTGTTTCGCCGCGAAAATCAGGCATCGCACAAACGCGCAACTGACAGATAGTGAAGTAAGTCATGACGGAACTACAGTCGCTATATAGTGGAAAAGGCACGTGGACCACATTATATATCAATACGATTCTACAAAGATTATGCGAAGAATCGATACGCCCTTCAGGCATCAGTTTATCAAGCTACGCTGGTGCAACCAAAATTCACTAGCGAGTGGAAATTAGCACACGCCACTCCTGTTTTCAATAAGGGTCGTAAGCTAGAAGGAATAATGAGTGTATCGCTGATGTCAGACAGTTATAGAATTCGGAAAAAAAATTGACACCCATGTTTTGCGACGATTTTAGAGACTGAAGGTCTTGCGAAACCTCTCTCTATCCCTCTACGATTTCCACAGAGCCTTAGATATCGCTGCTATGACTGATACGTGTGTCATGATTTCGTCAGAGAATCTGACACTGTAGCGCACTTCCGTTCTACCGTTCAGTGAATTCCGAGTGCTACACCAGACTTGTGACGTAGTTCTAGACCTTCTTACAGACAGAAGCAAGTAGATAACGTCAGAATTGTTCTTTCTCCGATATACATAAATCGAGAACATGTAGCAGAAAGAATCGTTTCATTACGTCCTTGCTAGCCCGAAATATTCTGTGTTCCATTCCTATCTCTTTGTACTGATTCCTGTACATATACACGAATTTCGTTGACTGGTTTATACAGTCGAACTTATATTATAAATCCAAAAATGGTATGCAGCACTTTCACAGTTACTAAATACTCTTCTAGCGGCCTACATAATATCGAAAATCCTAAGCTTTTGTTCTGGCAGCAAGTTGAGGGTTATGTAAGTTCCTTAATTCATCTTTACTTCAGTTTTTAGTTCGAATGTGTTTCGATTTCTTTATTACAAGGGCTATATTAGCTAATGTTCTATCCAGCACTTAGAATGCGCGTCATTTCAGCATTTAATTCACCGTGAACATATTTGAGAATGACGACTTACAGTGTCGAAACTTGTATATCTGATTGTTAAAGACTAGGGCTTGGTAGCCATTTGAGGAGTGAAATAAAACATTTTTCAAATTTATTCCTTGTCGACACATTTATGGAATTACAAAAATTTAGCAAATCAAATTACCTTTTGTATGTGCTTTTCTTGAAGTCGGTGTCATGATCTAATTGTCTGGAACAGAAATATGAGTAAGTAGACAAGCCAAGATGGCTTATTTAGAAAAAAAGGTAGTTAAAAAAATTGAAACAGGTTTACGCTTGCGACGTGAGTGAATCTAGCTTTTAACTTCCAGAGACTGTAGCTTCCAGTGAGAATTGCATTTTCTATTACGATTAATAAATCACAGGGCACTCTATTCAATACTGTGGAGTGGATTTGACTTGTCCATGTTTCTCAAACGGACAATTTTATATCAGTTTCTCATAGGGGGGCTCACTCATATATATTATTCATATTAGATCCAGGACAATTCACAAGAAGTATTATTTATAGGAAAGTTGTGAATTTAATGAATATATAAATGTTACATATTATTTGTATTTCGATTACTATGTTCCTTTGTTAAAATACTGGACTTATAATTTTGTACACTATGAAAGACAGCCTTACTCTTATATATTCTCTGATAAATATAACATGAAATTAGAAGAAAGGAGATGGTCGGAGATAGAAAGTATAGGAGAAGTACTAACTGAAGGCTTGAATAAATAAATAAATACCCGGGCAACGCCGTGTTTTCAGATATTATTACTATAAACCTGAAAAAGGAAACAAAGACTTCTCTAAATGGGTGTCAATTAAAAAAAATTAACTTTAAAAAATGTGTAGGCAATCTTGGCTTTTCTATTGCAATGACAATCACATTCAGTCATTACGAACGTATATTAGTTGACAAAGTGCTTGTAGCAGCCTTCAAGAATACTAAGTGATAAATAACATATTCACCTTGTATTGGGGATTGCGTAGAAGTTATTCTTTTGAGAGTCGACAACGTTGACTCAGTCTCATAAATGGGCACACTAATTTGTGTATGCATTTGATTGTTACCTTCCCAATGGTATTAAAAATGGAAAGGATCCCATTCGTCCTCCAAGGAATGTACGTTTCTTTATTTATTGCATTTCAAACAATTACTTTTCCTCTTAGAGCACTCAGGGTAGCCATGTCTTGTCTGCTTTTATTTAACAGGTTATTTAATTCGTTGTTTACAGTGTTGATACTTTAGTTTTGAAATCTTAATGTTATCATTAATTTGTTTCTTTAATAGTTCATATTATTTTCTCCAATCACTTCTAAACTGTTTCCTCGTATAGCCATTACTCAATCTTCTCTATACAACTTTCTCTCTGAAAACAGGCTTTCTACCGCTCAAGCGGTGTTTGCAAACGTAGTGATTCTTCTTGGTAAATTAGTATTTTTCCTGATACGTTTACGTTTAAAGGAAGCTTTACGGTCTTTAAACGGACAGAAACATAATTTCATAGGGCTATGAGACAGCTGGTCTTGGGAATTGCTTAACAGTTTTGTTTTAACAGTCCCTTTATTATCTCTTGTGCCTCAGGGGTGACTTACGTGACGTGTACTTTCTGATATCTTCTCACTCATAATCAGTGTAATTAAGGTGAAGCGACTAAAGGAGTCAAACTTCATTGTTACAAGTACAAGGTGAAGACTGTCTGAAAAATGACGTTTCCTTCCGTAACAAGTAGTTGCCATTGGTGTGCTCCATACTAATATATATGGATTACGCTCAATGGGGGTATTTTAATTAGAAGTGCTTAAGTTTCCTACTGAAAGGCTCATACTATAATATGTAATGTTCAGCGATCAGAACTCTCATAGGAACGATGTTAACGAATGTTGACACACACACACACACACACACACACACACACACACACACACACACATAAGATTGCATTTAAAATTTAGCTAACTGCGACGGATAGTACGCATGGAGAAAAAGTTTTGACGTGTAGATTTAATGAAACATGAACTCGATACCCGTTACTACCTACGAACTGTATTCTCCCGGTGCATATCATTAACAGAAATATTAGTTACTTTCCATCGCTAGTCATTGGAATACTCTTCGTAACACCCTACAATTGTCAGTATAATGTTAACATGCCTACGACACGTAAGAGTTTTCAACAGTACATGCAGAAAAATCTGTGAACTACCACAGGCGCGTCGATAGATTTCTTCCACCAAATTCCTGAATCAAATATACCTTAATTTTATTTCCCGAGTGTTGTTGTACGCTCTTTTTCATTTTAGGTCGGAAATTTAGGTGTGATGTAGAGTTACATTATACAGGCAGGTATGCTCAACATCATTTGCATGTCGCTACTGTCATACATAACAGGACTCTCATTTTAGAGCTGGAGGTTTCTGTCGACAGGTGTGTGACAACAACGTATGTATTGGTTCTAGATATCAGATATAATTCTTCGTGTCACAAATTTACATTCAATTGCTGCTGTAAGCAACGTTAAGAGGTAAAACTAGTAATAAGAGAAAGTAGTCATTTAAATAATATTTTTATTTATTCAGAATTTGTTTTCATGTTGCGTTGCTGTGGTCTTCAATCCGCAGATTGATGCAGCTCTCCACGCTACCCCGTTTTGTACAAGTCTAGTCATCTGAGAATACGTTTGGCAACCTACATACTTTTGAATCTGCTTACTGTATTCGTCCGTCTGTCTTCCTCTACGATTTTTACCCCAGACACTTCTTTCTAATGTTAAGTTGACTATTCCCTGATGTCTCAGAATGTGTCCCAACAATCTACACCTTCTATTTGTCAGGATATGCCAGAAACACCTTTTCTCCCCGATTCGGTTAAGCACCTCCTCATTAGTTACGTGATCTACCCATATAATTTTCAGCGTTCGTCTGTAGCCCCATATTTCAAAAGCTTCTATCATCCTTTTGTCTGAACTCTGTACGTTTCACTCCAGTACATTGCTACACTCCAGACAAATACTTTCGGAACAGACTTTCTAACATTTAAATTAATATCGGGCGCTACTCGTAAGTTTCGCTTCTTTAGAAACCCTTTTCTCCCCCTAGCTATTTGCATCTTCTTTACTTCGACCATCAGAAGTTACCTTGCTACCCAAATAACAAAACACGTCTGCCACTTATATTGTCTCATTACCTAATTTCTTCAGCATCGACTGATTTTCTGACATTACATTCCCTTCGAATCTAATACCTGCTGTCTGGTTTTTGTATAGGTTGAATATAACTCTTCGCTCCTTACATTTTATCCCTGCTACCTTCAGAATAAGAAAGTGTGTATTCCAGTCGACATTGTCAACAGCTTTCTCCAAATCGACAAATGCTAAAAACGTTGGTTTACCTTTCCTTAGTCTATCTTCTAAGATAAGTCGTAATGTGAGTATTGCCTCCCATGTTCCTACATTTCTCCTAAATCCAAACTGATCTTCCCCGAGCTAGGTTTCCACAAGTTTTTCCATTCGTCTGTAAATATTTCGTGTTAGTATTTTGCAGCCATGACTTATTAAACTGATAGTTCTGTAATTTTCACATTGATTTCACTTGCTTTCTTTGGAATTGGAATTACAATATTTTTTCTTGAAGTCAGAGGATATTACATCTTGAATACCAGGTGGAAAAATTTCTTCATGAGTGGCTCTCTTCTTCAGGTGGGCTCAGCAGTTCAGACGGAATATCATCTACTTCAGGGGCCTTGTTTCGACTCAAATTCTTCGTCGCTCTGTCAAATTCTTCTCGCAGTATTGTATCTCCTATCTCATCTTCCTCCACTTCATCTTCCATTTTCTAGAATACTGCCTTAAAGTTTATTTCCTTTGTATAGGTCCTATATATGTTCCTTCCACAGTTCAGCTTTCCCCTCTTTGCTTAGTACTGGTTTTCTGTCTGAGTTCTTGATATAAATACAGTTGCTTTTCTTGTCTCCAAATATCTATTTTCTTGTAGACGGTATGTATCTATCCCCTAGTTATACATTCTTCTACGGTTCTGCACTTGTCCTCTAGCCATCCCACCTTAGCCAGTCTGCACTTCCTGTCAATCTCATTTTTCAGACGTTTGTACTCCCTTTTGCCTGCTTAACTTGCTGATTTTTTTTCTCCTCTCATCAATTAAGTTCAGTATATCCTTTGTTATCCAGGGATTTCTAATAGGCCTTGTCCTTCTGCCTATGTGATCCTCTGAAGCCTATCTCTCAGAGTTACCCATTCTTCTTCTACTGTATTACTTTCCCTCGTTTCAGCGAATCCTTGCATAATGCTCTCTCTGAAACTCTCAACCACCTCTGGTTACTTCAATTTGTCCAGGTTCCATCTCCTAATTTGTCTACCTTTCTGCAGTCTTTTAAGTATAATCTGCAGTTCATAACCAATAAGTTATGGTCAGAATCTATATCTGCCCCTGGATATCTCTTATAGTTTAAAACCTGGTTTCTATATGTACTTCTTACCATTATAAAGTCAATTTGGTACCTTCCAGTTCCTCCTGGTCTCTTCCACGTATACAGCCTTATTTCATGATGAAAAAACCAAGTGTTTGTGATCATTAAATTGTGCTCTGCACAAAATTCTACCAAGCGATCTCCTCTTTCATTTCTTTTTCCCAGTTCATATTTACCTACTACATTCCCTTCCCTTCCCTTTCCTACTACCGAGTTCCAGTCTCCCATCACAATCAAGGTTTCGTGTCCCTTAACTTTCTGAATGATTTCTTTTATCTCCTCATACATTTCTTCGATCATCGCTGCGGTAGTTGGCATATAAGCTTGCGCTACTGTGGTCGGTGTTGGTATTGTGTCTATTTTGCTACAATAATGTGTTCACTATGCTGTTCGTAACAACTTACCCGCACTCCTATTTTCTTATTCATTATCAGACCTATCCCGCCTTACCACCAACTGATTTTGTATTTATTACCCCGTACTCACATGATCAGATATCCTGTTCATCCTGCCACTGAACTTCACTAGCCGCTACCATATCTAACATTAAGCTATCCATTTCTCTTTTCAAATTTTCTAATTTTCCTACTCGATTAAGGGATCTAACATTCCGGGCACCGATCCGTAGAACGCCAGTGTTGTCTTTCCTGATGATTGATCACATACTCCTGAGTAGTCCCCGCCCGGAAATCCGAATGGGGGACTGCATGGCAAAGCCACATTAGCTGATGTTACAAGGCCAGCTCAGTCAATCATTCAGACTGTTGCCCCTTTAACTACTGAAAAGGCTGCTGCCCCTCTTCAGGAACTACACGTTTGTCTGGCGTCTCCACAGATACCCCTTCCGTTGTGGTTGCACCTACGGTAGGGTTCTTCAGGAACCACACGTTTGTCTGGCGTCTCCCCAGATACCCCTCCGTTGTGGTTGCACCTACGGTAGGGCTATCTGATCGTTGAGGCACGCAAGTCACCACACCTCAGCAATGTCTGTGGTTCATGGGAATGGGTTTTTTATTATATGCGTATGAACAATAACCATGCCGTTTGTTTCAACTAATAATCCGGAATACTGTGCGGTAATATAATCGTTTCCTTGGAGATATTACCACATACTGAAAATATCGCAAGCTGGCGAAAGTTGTGTTAAGTGCTATTCCTTTCCATAAATGTAACTAACTCAGATTAAGCCTTTGCTTTTTACACCTTCTGCGTTGAAGAGATCCTACTATAATACCGCAATAGTCATACCGTGCACGACGGTGCGTGGTGTTAATGTTCTGAAAACTCCCCTTGTGAAAGTACAATATTTCAGTGACCCATATCTAGTGTTCTGTTGATCACGGAGATAAAGGGTAAATCGTTTTGGATACTCTTTCGCCTAATTATCATTTGTATACCTATCAGCTAACCTAATGTACAGGATCGAAATTTAACCATCACACACTTCCTGTAGATAAGCTAAACTGAACAATTTACTAGGTTTTCTGTACATTTTCCGTGGTATATGATGAATTATTACAATTTATAAAAGCACCATTTTATCAGACTTCTAGGAATCACATATCATTCACATGTTTTATTTCAAGAAGTTTATTTTCTTAATAGATGTACGAGAAAGAAAAATATAATAGAATGGTTGTACACGAATGCCAACGCACAGAATTTTACAGCTCATTCTTACTGAATGAATATATATCACAATTTATGAATACTTGGAGTAAAAGTGCTGTTTTGTCTGTATAGTGTTGATAGTGGCATAATTAATCATGCAGGACTATTTGTTTAACCCTGCAGTAGGTGCGTGGATTATTGTAACACGGTTAGGCGCGCGGGGTACTCCTGTACCCCATTTCATTTTTTTAAATACGCATCGAAGAAATTATCAAATTAAGTTTTTAATGTGTTTCTGCCTTTTTACGAGTATGAGGATGGAAATAAAACACTCATTTTCTAAATAAAATTTCAATTATTTATTTCAGACACAGTTTACACATACAGTATACAAATGAGCCAAACACATCCACCTTTTACACTTATGACACCATTTTCTGGTTGACTTATTTTTTTGCCTTCCACACTCGTAACACCGTCCCTTGGAACCTTCTCTGGGATTGTCTTGAGGTGTAATTTCTGAATTTATGCACAGTAGAGCACGTGCACGCAGCCGTAATTCGATGGGAATTTGAGGTATAGCAGATCGGTACTGAATTTGCGGCTTCGTCATTTCCCAGGCCAACCTCTGCAGAAATTCCGTTCTTTTCACTGGTTTTGGTGTTCTACAGTTTTATCGGTATATGCACAGTGCGTTCATGGCAGTGAGATTCAGTAAATTATAGAAACCAACCATAGGCCACCTACGAGTGTTTCGGGAAACATTTTTTTGAATTAGTTGATCAAGTAAATCAACTCCAATCTTTGTCATATTGTAAAAAGTTACGATTTCTGGTTTCAGTGACTCTCTTGAATCCTTATCAATGGAATTATCATGATGTAATGTAGATATCAAGAGGACAGCTTGGTTCACTTTATGGCAGTATGAAACAAGGGTGCAATTCTCCTGGAAGCCAAAAATAGAATAATATTGATGTCTTTGTTTATTAGGTAAGAATTCCTTGGGGATCTCCTTCTTGTTTTTTCTGTGTGTTCCAACGTATGTCAGTCCCTTGTCTTGCAGTAGCATCTTAGCTAATGGTATACTGCTGAACCAATTGTCACCTGTAATGTTTCGGTGAGTCCCACTGACATCAGTTAACGTAGTTATATCCCATAATAATAAAAATAATTCAAATATTGTACTTTCAATGCATTTAGTATGAAATCAGTATTAAAAAAAAAGGAGAATGCCTACCTTAAGAAAATGTTACGTGGTTAGGCGCGTGGTGGACAGTTGTAACCCAGTTCAATTCGACGTCCTGCTGCTACAAGTTTAGCTGCGCAACTGAGGTTAAATCAAAACGAATCTTCAACAATGAACCTGTTTGAAAGGTACTGAGCGCGGGAACGCTGCAACTGTAACCGTAACGGAAATAATTGCAATGTAAATCCGCTGGGTGACAGGGGTACCCCACGCGCCCACTCCAGGGTTAATATTGATATGTCATGAACTAATAAATTTCTTCCTTTGTATTCGGTACGGAATTCACTTGTTCCCATTCGGTTAGTGAAAGATCAGTATCATTTGGATTTTAAAATCCAAATCTTATATTCCAAATAAAGCATATGGG
This sequence comes from Locusta migratoria, assembly GCA_026315105.1. Taxonomy (NCBI): domain Eukaryota; kingdom Metazoa; phylum Arthropoda; class Insecta; order Orthoptera; family Acrididae; genus Locusta; species Locusta migratoria. The sequence continues at coordinate 279,913,857 of CM048744.1, forward strand.
ACCTTTTTACTATCTTCTGTTTAAAGACTGTATACGGGCACTTACTTCAGGAATCTACGTTTATTTTGAATTTGTACAATTAATATTCAAATTTAATACATAGTACCAAATGTAAAGTGTCAACATGATTGGGTACTAATATAACGATAATACATACGACAAACTTTTAAATTACATCAGTATCAGAGCAACCCGTAAGTAGACGTGGTCTGCCCACAGACTTCAGTAGCAAAATGTAAGCCTTCAAGTACATTTTTATTTTTAAGGCAACTAAATTATCTTATGTTCCAGAACGTAATTACTTAATGGAACCAAATTCAGAAAAGTAATCTATGAAATCTAAATAATGGATGCTACTGCTACACGTAATCTAACCTAACAAATAAAATTTCGAAATAAATTTAACTTCATATCTGTGTATTAGTGTGTAAAGTACTTACAGATATTCCTTCTTCCGGTGAAAGAATTTACAGGTCTGAAGTGTCATCGACTCATGAAGATACAAAGGAATATTGTCCATGTAAGAAACGTGCATTTATCACATCTGATTCACATAGGGGCAATGTGACGCCTTCAGTGTTCATGCAATTAAACGTGACGTTAAAAACTTGAATACCTTCTATTCATGTTGTATAATAGCATTTATGTTTTAGTTCTTTTAGCCCACTTTTGGGTTTGTAAGACAGTGTCAGATAAAACTACACAGATATTACCACAACAACACTGAGAGTACATACGAGTTCTACAAAATGTTCAAATGTTTGTAAAGCTTAAGGGACTTAACTGTGGGGACGTCAGTCCTTAATCTTACAAACTACTTATGAACTACCTTATACTAAAGACGACACAAACATCCATGCCCGAGGGGGGATTCGAACCCCCGACCGTAGAGGCCGTGCATACTGTGACTGGCGCGCCGCAGACCGCTCGGCCACTGCGGCCGGCAACGAGGTCTACAAAGATGGCATTTCAGAGATATGCATATATCGACAGTCATAAAATTCACAAACTTTTGTAAAATTATGTATTCTCACTGTTGTTTTATGTACTATCGGTTCAGCGTTATCTCATGACAGCCGAGCGCCTAAGAAGCCGAAAGCTGATTCATGACGAACTAACAGACAAATATTATAGTGGAATACAACGCATCCAAGTTTTTAACGTATATCTTCCTCTAAGTAGCGACAGAATATTCCATAAATATGATAGAAATAATGTATCACAACCAAACAACATGTAATCTAAGTATGAAAATAATGCGAAGCTATGGGTTGCGCTTCATTGTGTATTAATGCGGAAGTAAGAATTGAGAGATGATGTCAGACAAAATGCTTGATATCATATGGTTTCTTCCTATACGGGAAACCAAAGAACTCTTAAATGATTTAAAAATAGGGGTAGAAATTGGTGGATCTTGACAACATCGCTGCCCATCAACAGCTAAAACCATCCAGGTGGCCTCATCAGTGCAAAAATAATAATAATAGTAACAATTTGTTATTAAATCCTTATCGCCTCAAAGGAGGAGAAGAATTAAGAAGAAACATACCAGAATTTTAAATGTAAAAATAGTCCTACATTTATTCATTCAAGGTATTGTTTTTGTGAAATGTTCATGTCTCAAGCTGCATAATAAGTATTAGTTTTTCGCCTTCCTGTAGTAATCCTTGATTTTGGCTCCCATTGAGTCATTCAGCTAGTTTACACAATTCGCATTTGTCTTTAGGCGGAACTGCCGTGTAATTACATTCAAACGAATAGTCCTTCAGATGTTATGTCAAAAGGCAGGTGGCTCTCTCGTATCCTTAGGACTACCTGACACGTGTTGTACATTAAGTCCCAGCTGCCTTAAACAGCAACATTTTAAGTTAATGAAAAAGTAATACCTACATTTCCGATAGCAAAATTACTTTTACAGAAAAACGTTGCAGTATCAGCCACATAACTAATAATTAATTAATGAGGTGGATCAGTGCTTAGCGCTTTGAACTCGCTTCCTGGAAGACCACGGTTCAAATCAGTAACCGATCATCCAGATTTAGAACTTTCGTGATTTCGCTAAATCGCTCCAGGCAAGGGTCGGGATGGTTCCATTGATACCTTATATTTGATTCCCTTCCCCATACTTGAAATATCAAGAGATTTTTCTCCGTCTCTAATACTCTCGATATCAGCAGAACTTTCAACCCCAAATCTTTCTTGCATTACTTCCAGAATGTATACTTAAATTCCTTTAACTTGCTCATAAACATTTTTCAAATTTGATCTTCATGGATTGGAAGACACGTTGAAATAGTCTGTTAACCGTCTCACTCGGGGTATATTGGATGTGGTAATTGGAATACCCTTCTACTCTCATAGTATATAAAAGCTTTACATCATGAAAATAGCATTTATGATCGGAGAGAAAGAACATTTACAATAAACGAAAAATCTACTGAAATATATTTGCTTTCTTCATCCGTTTGTGGGACGGAAGAAAACTACAACACGTTTGAACAATATACATTAAAAGGTTATGAAAAACACATACAGCGTAAATCTCACCTGAAATGCTTGATGAAGATAATAATACTTTGTCGTACACCGCAAGGTTTTCAGCTATGCTGACTAAATTACTTGGCGAACACTTTGTTTTTGTTCGTAATGTGGTTGAATATAAGAAAAAGTATTAATTGCTGTTACTTTTGAAACACAGTAAGCATTTTACTTTACTGGTCATCGATTGATGTCCTAATGACGACACAACAAAAGGCATAAATTACATTTTACGTGAACAAAATGGATCTTATTCTTACTGTAATATGCACACTAAACGCATGTCTCGAGTAAGACGTTAGAATTACGTTCAGTAATGCTATTCTTGTTGAGAAAGCACGTACAAAATTGTCCTAAGATGTTAAATTCAACGGTTGCTGCCGCCGTCTGTTTGCAAGAAAGAACAAAATTGTCAAAATGCACAACTCTTTCTCTTAAGATGTGTTGACACTTCTCGAGCGTAGAATGTTTGTGTATACAAATACAGTTATTTACAAACTTCATGAACCGAATCACATTTACTGGGTTGTGTATTACTTAGGACCGCCATATACAGAATCCCGTACTAAAGTATGGATTCTTTGAACTGCATTACACAATTTTTCACTGCAGTTCAGATAAGGAAATCAATTATAGAAAAAACCGCCACAATATTATAAGAACAGTAGCATTTAATGAAAATTATGTTTAGGGCCTACGAGTTTTTGAAGCAATTGAAAGGCTTTAAAGGAATGATGAGGCTTTGAACTGAAAATACCTGTCATGATCTAGTGCTGTTTACGCGTTATTCTCATCGAACAATTATATTGATATATGATAAATTAAACGCAGCAGTTGGGAAACATGTCTTTCATTGTGAAAAGATCCGTGCACTGCTACAATCTTTTGCATACAGAACCTTCAGAAATAGTGTTACGGTGTCGGATCCATTGCAAAGAATTGAAATCAGCTGAACTGCTGTTGGAAACTGACATCAGTTACCAAATATTGTGAGGCAAAAATTTTCAAATGTTTTTGAAGCTTAAGGGACTTAACTGCGGGATCATCAGTTCCTAAACTTACATATTACTTATGAACTACCTTATACTAAAGACGATACAAACATCCAAGCATACCCTGGGGGGAATGGTGGGGGGAGGAGGGGGATTCGATTCCCCGACGGGGGACGGCCTCGCGCATCGGCGTATTGAGTCTCAATTCGCTTGGCCGCTCCGCAGCGGCTATTCTGAGACAATTTGCTTTACGAAGTTATTTGCATAAAGTTGCAAATGAATTTTAATACCTGTTCTCCAGAAGTTGACAGAAAACTTCTTCCTGCGTCTAAACGCTATGATGTAGGTGACATATTATCAACAACTTTCAGTTCGAGACAAATTCGGTTGCCCGCGACAAATTACCGGCAGAAAGGGAGTTCCAGAGTGTATGTCCGCTACATCTGTGCATCTTGTTGTGCTTCAGATCTTGTCTCATTTTTGGTTAAAACCACAAGGAGATGATCAATGTTGTTACTGTGAAGTTTCTCTGAAGAATGTATCATCATGGTGGAATTCCGTGTTGTTACGTAAGTAGTCTGACGACCCAGTGCATTGCTTTCCTCTAGGGTGCCGATCCTGCAGATATAAACAAGAGGTTTATCACAGGAAAACTTAACGCACTGCATGTAATTGTCAGTTGGCGAATGTTGAGATTTTTCACGATTACGCAAGGAGAAGCACAGAGGACTATACCTATGTTTGTGAATGACGCTTCGTCACTAAACAGAACGCGTAAAAAAGAAAAAAAAATCAGTTATCGTCCTGTAATTTATTTTGTGCCCAGTGGCAAATCTGTACACGACGTTCAAATTCTTCGCCATGCAAATACTGGTGCTCAGAAATATGGTACGGGTGAAATTTATGTTGACGTAGAATTCTCAACACAGACGTTTTTGAGATTCGGCCGATTCTTGCTCAGTTTTTCTGCTACTATTATGCAGATTAGCCGCAACTACAGCTGAAACACTTACTTGGGTATCTTCATTTGTTGCAGGTCGTGGTTGACGATTCACTTGTGGCTTAACACTTCCTGTCTCTTTAAATAACGTAACTATCCGACGAAAGGTCCGGACACTTGGATGATGTCTTCCAGGATAACGATCAACATACATAGCACAGGCTCGTTGGGTATTTTTATCACAATAACCATACATAAATAACATATCGACCGTTTCTGCAATTGGTAAACTGTCCATTTTAACACTAGTAATGTATCACGAAGCAAGCGAAATGTTACGCGATACCACATACTTAAACGTTTGTGAATATTACAGCGCCATCTATGACAAAGCGTAAAAAGTATTCCAAATAAAACATTCATATTTATTTACGTACTACACGAATATGTAATAAAAACCTACTTAAAAAGTGCAGTTGATATCCGTTTAACCTATGGCAGCGTCATCTAGCTGGCCAACCATAGCGCCATCTATTTTCCCCCTTCGAGGTACAAAGTTTTGTTCTTTGTCGTTATTTCGTTTGATGCTTATATCGTCATATATTTGGCCCGTTCACTATCAGTGGACCACCCTGAATATATAAATTGAGGTGTTTGTGCCTATATTTCACTCTGCAGCCAAAACAACATATCCCAAACGAATAGTGTTTTCATGTCGTAGTAGGTATCAATCTCCCATTGTGCACTATGGTGGTAGAGAGTTGATAACTATAAGAGGGTGGAATATATGGGAATTGAAAGTTACCAACTTATATGAAATTCTACGGCTGGGCGTCAGTGTTTTACTCTTCAGAAAAACCTAACAAAATTGGGACAAAATTTCTCTCTGTGCTATTCTAGTACAAAGTCTCCCGTTGTACACCATAGCAGTTCCGTGGCGATAGCTATAAGAGGGTGGAAGATATAGTGGTTAAAAGTCGTCAGGTTATATAAAATTTGGACTGAAGACCAGCGATGACAATTGACACTATAATAGCAAAGAGGTTATATACAGGGAAACGTGATGCACATTCTGCAGTTGTTATTCTGTAACAAGCGTATGAATAAAGAAAAATAAGTACATATTGCAGTTTGAAAATTAAAACCGCCAGGAAAAATGCCAAAGCGTAAGAAAAGACAGAAAACCGCACTGAAAAGTAAATCTACATATGATAGAAACTTGAAATTTGTAGTCGTTGTTTAACTTACACTGTAGGCATCAACGATTTTTTGATATTCCCATCCCTAAGGGGGTGAAGTAGGGGACGAATGGTTTTTTGACATACGTTGCTATTACGGCTATTTTGAAGGAAGAAATACAAAACTTCGGATTAAGATTTTTGATTGGAATTGAAAAAAACACGTGTTTTTATATTTTTGGAAATTCACCATTAAGATTGTGAAATGATGGATGTTTTTAAGGGTGCTACGTTTTTTGATGTTAGAAATGTGATAATTTGTATTGGGAACCATTGTTAGAATATTTTTTAAAATGTGTTTCGAGATGTTTTAAATTCTTCCGTCAGTGGTGTATTAGGGGGTGGCACGTTGTATCGAAATAATTGATTAGGAAAGCATTTTTAAAGCTAAACCTATGAAAATTTATATTTAGGAGTAGGAACAATAAATGCAGACCATGAAGTCTACGCGTGCGAAGCAGCGAGAATTAAGCTGATTTTATAAATATTTGTGAAACGTAGAGCATGTAGATTGGTATTTATTACTATCATCCGCCAAAGACTTGATGTAGTGTCAATGGCCGCGGTGGAGTAGCCGAGCGGTCTAAAGCGTCTCGCTGCGGAGCGCGCGGTTGCTCGCCGTGGAGGTTCGAGTCTTCCTTGAGGCATGGGTGTGTATGTTGTCCTTAGGTTAGTTTACCTAGGTTTAAGTAGTTTGTAAGCTACTGATTGATGACCACGCAGTTTGGTCCGATAGATTTACAAACATTTGAACATTTGAAATGGCAGCACAACCATAAAATACAATTTTATCAATTCATCTTTGACAGAGTAGAATTCTGTTTTCAGAATAATGAATGGCGTCTTTGACCATAAAGCACGAATTTAAAAGATTTTTGTGCTGAAAAATATGTGAAATCTAATTATAAACTACTTCTAGGAGCAAATAGAGCTGTAACTGAGGCGTTTCATTAAAACCGCTGACAGGAGGGATGATAACATCATTTACAATAAATCGAGAATTATGTCAACATGTTAGAAGGCGCTTCAATCTAGCTGCCGCGTCACATTACAAGTAGTACTGCAAGGTTTGAAGAATAATGAAGACAAAACGTAGGGGGTATGCAAATAGAAGAGCTAATTCATAGGAAAAAATGAAATCCATGTGGTCAATGGTGAAGAAAGTCCTTGTCAGCTGCACCAGGTTGAGCATATAAAGTAAGTGCATAGTAGAAATATTTCTATTTCTCATACGTCGGATATACAATCAGTATTTAATAATCTCTTTCTAAATGTAGCAGGACTACTTAACGTAACCTTTCTACAGGGGTTCATGTAATTTTTATAGAAAATACGATATGATTATCTCAAATAAGTCAGACAATAATTGAAGTACTAGAGCCGAAGGTCTCTCGTGGATACGTCGCAGGATACAAAAGTACTACACTTTCGGATCGCTCAGTCTCCTTAATATACTGGGCAGTGTAGACACTTTATAAACAAGGATAAGTAGAATAATATTAACAACTATAGACCTATTTCTGTGCCGTCGGTGTTTGCTGAAGTAATTGAAAAGGTTGTGTATTCTAAGCCAGTTGATAACTTCAGTTCACATAATTTACTATGAAATGTATAGTTTAACTTCAGAAGTGTTTTAACAGTTGAAAATGCTATATTATCATTTCTCTGTGAGGCTCTGCATATGTTAAAAGTCTGGAAACGGTAGGTGTCCTCTTTGATTTGTGCTGAATACAAAATATTATTTGAGACTTTGGGCTGTAATAGAATACGGGTAGTGTCTTAGAAATGGTTCACCTCTCATTTCAATAACTGTCAGCAGATGATTTTTCTCCATAGTATTACGAAGAGTACGACATACAGACCCATTGGGGCACAATTAAGTGCTGAGTACCACAATGAACCTTTCTAGGTCCCCTGTTGTTTCTTATATATATATATATATATATATATATATATATATATATATATATATATATATATATATATATATATATCACATGCCTTATTGAATAATAGGTGATTCTAAAATGTTGCTATTTGCAGATGACGCCAGCTTGGTACTGAAGACTGTTGTTGCCAATATCGACCCAGTATCAAAGTTGAAGACATAAATTTTTACCTTGTTGCAAATAAATGGAGGCTAAATCAAAGTAAGAAATACTGTAATTCTCATTGCGCAGATGTGATAAGTGGGAGTGAACAGTTAGTATATCTAGGCATTCAGTTAAATAGTAAGCTGTCGTGGAAAGGCCATGTTCAGGATGTTGTTGAAATCCTAATGCCGCTTTACCATTGGAAGAGTGAAATCAACACGAAATGCACTCTGCGTTACTTATTTTCATTCGCTTATAACATGCAGTGTTATTTTTTGGGAGTTCCTTATTTCATTCAAAACTAGTATTTTTTGGCTCAGAAACTGTCAGTCCGACGAATCTCTTAAAGATCATTGTTCCGAAATGTGGGAATTCTGACATTGGCCTCGCAAAGAATATTTCCTTTCATGCTATTTGTTGCCAAAGGTGTCAGCTAATACCAAAGAGTTTTGCACCTTTCACACAGTTTAATTGTCTATTGTGCAGAAAGTATTCTTCAACATTCACTTTCAATTAGCTTTCACAAGAATTCCAAAAATCTTCGTAGTAACACCCACCTTTTTCAGGTCAAAACGATACGGTTTCCTCATTGCGCACTATATCGTACTTGTAGAGGAAATCCGAGAAAATTAATAAATACATAAGACTTGCTCGTAAATAGGGTTTAGCGGAATATGATAATTATAGTGCAGTAAGCTACTGTCTTCCTCTAATTAAGTGTATCGAAAAATAGTTATATGTTACGTATTTCTGTATCATAAACACAACATACCATTGATGTCATAATAAAGATGTATGAATTGGAGCCAAAGTACCTAGGAGTTTTGTGCAACTATTTCCTGACGAGATGCGATCACCCTGCTGTTAATACTTCGTAATCATATGAAACGTATTAAATTAATTCCTTGAAGTATGTCATACGTACTTTTGCACAAAATAAAATTTTAATTAGCTCTCGGGTAAGCTCTCGCGGATGACGTTTGATGACACTTTTGATACGTCAAGTTAATAGCTTTTTTCTAGCCTCCAGCACTGTACGGAAAACAAGCGCAACCCGTAAACCATTATTCACTTATAATTAATGCGTGAAAGTAAATGTGACTCCAATGCTGTGATGATGTTCTGTAATTTCCTTTAGAAATCCCAAAATTTCATTGAAAGTCATGGTACGAATAAAAATTAGTTAAGAAAATAACAGGAGAGGTTTCCGTTCATCAAATATGCTGCAGCGACCTCAGTGACGCAGCTCGCCTCTATGCCTAATCTCACTTACTTACGGTTATGCGAGTATGTGAAACTACGGTACTCCATTTGCTTATAGGACACAGGTCAAACTAAGGGCTGAGGTGTGGGAAATAGTATAGATAAACACCCTCGACTTGCCTATTACCGTAAAGCAGAAACAAAACATACGAGAATTTGACGTCGATAATCTTTCTAAATTTGCTTCTATCATCATTTACTTCCTAAGACGATATTCCAGATAGACATGTTTATATCATGAATGTATAGGCAAATGATCAATTTACTTTATAGTACTTTGGAAGAACATGGAGCACTGTACCTCTATATTCCAGATAGACATGCTTATATCATGAATGTATAGGCAAATGATCAATTTACTTTATAGTACTTTGGCAGAACATGGAGCACTGTACCTCTATAAATGAATTTAGTAACATTTCAGAGATATTATGTTGCTGAATGGGATTGAAATTCATCAGACATCCGCCACGCTGAGTACAAATGGACATCTAGCATTTGACATACACGCGTCTTGGTCACTTACTTTAATAGTTTCCGGAATATGTGGACAGTGCTTCATCAGTAATGGGTTGTTCTCCAGTGCAGCCGGCATTTCACGACGTCTAACTCGTCTGACAAAAAACAATAATAAATAAAGGGGTGATATATCCAGGAGACGTGACTGGATATCGATATAATTATTACACAACATGGGAGGGTATGCAAGATGTTGAATAATCATCATGAAGGTCACGGAGAGGTCAGCTTTACCAGCACCTGAAAGGGGACGTCATAGGGAGATTCTATTTAACTTTTGGTTGGATCATACAATTTCACATTTGTTGAACATTCGAGTATGACAGCGTCCCTATGTTATTTAGAACGTGAGAGAAGGTACAGTCGTTGCCGATTACCGTCGTCTGATCCACGACATCAGAGGGTCGCCAGTTTGTGTCACCAGAAAGTTCGTTTCACCTCTGAGCGTGAGCCTGTTTTCGAACGAGAATTAACTAACTCCAAACAACGTCTCTATTACCCCATACAGAAGCATTGAAAAGCCAGCGTAGTAAATTACTGTATACTACCCGTTCTAATCAGTTAATACAACACTGATGTCAACATTAGATGTGATGTGGTGACTGTGTGGGAATCCATCGGCTATGATTTCAAATCGTGCCTGGTTGATTGAAGAAAATCACAAGCCATAATGGTACGTAACTGACATCCTGAGGTCTCAAGAAATAGTATAGTTCTGACATATTGCAATATAACATAGCTCGTTTCCAATTGTTACGAAGATCACCGGGCCTGTCCCTAAGTAGGACATGTATGTGATCTGTACGAGTGTCAACTTCATTCCACTGCCGGTATTCAGGATATCAAGGATCGTTTACGACAATAGTGGGCCAGCCTACTTCATGAAAGGAACAATGAGACGATGGTGCCTTATCAAACATAATTGCGTAATCATAGTGATGAAGAGATTCACTTTGTTAAGTTATTTTTTTTTATTTTACTTATTTTTGTTATAAGTGAAACAATTTCACATGACGTATTAGTCCATAAAATTTCAAACGTTTAATCTCCTTGTAAAGATTTCACATCTTAATCAGGTGGTTTAGATATGCCAGTGGTATCAGTGTAGTACGCAATTCTGCGTACTACTGAGTGTATCTCTCATTTTGTTGGTCATAAGTGTATCACCTCCGGTTTTCACAAAACATTATACTTCATAAAACGATTTTTTTCATTCTTTTGTAGCACTGACCTTGGTGCAGTCGCTCTAACACTACAAATCACGCTGGCTGTATGCGAGGCAATGCGAGGTGCGGTGGTGTAGCAGACCCTCCACTATCGAGTACGAGCCCTTCAGAGAGCTTCAAACCACTACGAAGAACTCCAGTGTTTGTTCTTCAGTGTCTTAATGTACAAGGGTAAGTCAAAACAATACCTTTAGTCGAATAACCCGAGGATGGATGATCTGATGAACTGTGTCTTCTTTAGTCCGAGTAAGTTCTATATATTTGTAGATGATTCAGTAGTTTTAAGTTGTGCAAGTCATAGTTGAAGAATATGTAGATAATAAGAGATGACTAAGTAGTTATATTGGCTTAAAACGGGATGAAAAATAAACAGATTTATCTTTCTTTTTTACGGACACTATTGCTACGCTTCAACCAAGAAATACCAGAAGAAGCAGTAAATTTTTTAATTAGTCATTTACCAATTACTGTTCTCTTTTACGTTTTTTCAATGAAAGAATCAAGTTCTTAGATACACATCAACATCCGCATATTTCTATGGAACCTACTTCATGAAATCTGACTGCGAATACTTCTACTGCCACTATCTTTATCACCATATATTCTTTCATTAACAAATTGTCTGTAGAGATGTAAGGTTGTCTAAAAACGCCCTATAATCTCTAAAACCTCAATTTTTTGTTGTGGTGGTTTACAAGGTACATGTGAGGAAGTTTTACGTTCCAAAAACCTTCTGAAATTTATACAGTATATCCTTCAGTGCTTGACGGAATGAGTTAGTGGCCATTTAATGGTGTGGGTCATGGAGAGGAAGATGTTAGCATTCATTTTTTCTTATGGTTATTTATTCTTGATCATTGTGTCTGTACCAGTCCTTCTTTGTCGGCACATTTCCACAGCTGTCTGCTGCTCTTTGTGGCTGGCATGACAGTACTTTGCTGTTAGGCGATTGCTGAAATGCCCAGGGCTTGTAATTCTGTAAAAAAAAGGCTGGGGAGTGGATGGTGGCGTTCGATTGCCCTAATGCAGAGTTGCAAGATCCCCATTTCGTACCCTGGTCCACGAGGCAAGACGATATCAGGCGATGGTTTCCGACACAATTACGGCTGTGGTAATCAATAATGCAAAAGCAACGGTACGGCATAAACAGAAGAGAAATGCCATAGCAAAGACTTCTTCTACCAGTCCCAGACCAGATATATTTGCAGCAAGCAGGCCTAAGAAGAGGCAGCACACTCCCCTGCCAAGATGTGTGCCGCCTTATGCTTCAAGGACATTAATATTTTCTGAAGTCAGGTCGTTGCTTGCACCTCTGTGTCGCTAGGAAGCAGGATACCACTACGGAAAATATGCGAACCAGCTGTGAATGATGCCCTGAACACCGCATTGGACCCTGACTTCGATTTGCGATACTACATTATCTTTTGTTTTGCAGTAAATTCCAGTCCATCAGATTTCTACTTCAGATTGTGTTTATAATCGAACCATTAATGTAATACAATTCTCGTCATATTTGCATTCAGTCTTTCGAGTCCTGAATAGTCTTCAATAACCTTCATCTTCATATTGAATTAACTGCTTCGTTTTTTCACACTACCTTCTTTCATGACCCTGAGACTAATTCCCACGCCAGTGCCAAAACTACTCGTAATACCTGAGTGGAGACTGTATCTGACTTCTTACATAAATAACCAGATTTAGCAGTCACATATTATAATGAGTCTCTTACTTAAAGTTCAATGACGATAACAAGCATGCACTCATTCGCCCTTTCTGAAAAACTATTTGTTTTTATAAGTTTGCAAAACTTAATCATCATTAATCATCATACTTACCTACATCATGTCAACAGTTTATTACCAGACTGAACTGATCACGCAAAGTTCCGCTACTATTACAACATTTCAAATTAAAAATTTATTCTCAATCGATCTTGAAATATGTTACCCAAAACCATCATGAAGACTGAAAAGTTTTATATGTTTTAAACCACGTTTTTAAAGCATTCAGAATGGATTCAATGTGCAATAAGAAATAAATATTTGCGACTGATTGCTGCTCATCATTCACTCGTCTGAATCAATATAAGTGACTATTAATGTAATGTATGGTATTTTCCCTATAGTTGTAATTATTCTGGTAGTCCTTCCATTTACCTGCAAATGTAGTACATTTCTTTGTGAATTGTAATGTTTCAGAGGCGCCAGTGTTTCTTCAATAACTCCGACATCAAGTACTGGCCTTCGTCGGTCATCATGGCCTTCTGTATTCCGAACTTAAACAATCATTGATTATCAGCTGGCTGGTCCTCTTTGCCTTTATGAATTAGGACGACAAATATTACTTCAAAACTTGAGAAATTATAACTTATATTTAGTACATAATGACTTGTGTCAGTATTTGTGAAAATGGACCAAGACTGTCGACTACAATCATTTAGAATTCTCAGAGTACCTCTACTAAACATTGTAATATTATTCACTGTTTTATTAGTTCCCCTATTAACACAAAGCGAATACTGTTCCACGTGTATCACTATACCTCTTGCTTCCATAACTTTCAGCACTATTTTCCCGAAACGTGTCATTCTGGGGCATGTTGTCCCATATATCTTGCAAAATACCTATCATGAGCCAGCCTCTATATCTTTTGCTGTAATTATACAGTGAATAAACCTCATCTGCTTGTTGCATCACCAGTGGTTGCTCTTCATATAAATGACTACCTAGGTCAGTGACTTGATCTCTGCTCACACCGGTACATTCTGCAACAAACGTTTTGTGACTAAGTTATCTGTATTACCATGCAATTTCCCTAGAGACTGAACAACCTTAAAATCCAATTTCCTCAGCCATGAAGTCCAGAGAGTAAATTGAATAGACAAATATTAAACGTCCGCATCCAAGCTACCTTATGTATTATTATTATTCGGATGAATACCGCGAGTTATGTTCGCTTTCAGAAACCATATTCATTCCCACATAGCAGATTACCGGACTCCAGAAATGGCATAATTTTCGAACATAAAATATGTTCCAAAATTCTGTAACTGACTGATGTCAGGGATACAGGCTTATAGTTTTGCGCATGTGATCGACAACCCTTCTTGTAAAGTGGAATGACCTGCGCCCTCTTCCAATCCTTACGAACACTTCGTTCCTCTGGAGACTTTCGATACACCGCTGCTAGAAAGGGGGTAGCATCCTTCGTATACGCAGTGTAAAATCGAGTTTGGTAACCTATCAGGTCCAGCGGCCTTACCTGTGTTGAGCGGGTTCAATCGCTATCCCTCTGACACTTGTTTAAGTATCCGCCATTTTATCATATGCTATGTACCGTTTCATTGTCAGAAGCCGTACTACCTCACCTAGTACGTTTTTGAAGTGCAAATCAAATGGAGCCAAACAATACTGATAGTAACCCCGTACAGTTGTAAACGACGTCTTACGTCTATCCTCTTGTGCTACCCCTATATGATGGACCAGGACCATACATTGAAAAAAAAAAAAAAAGAACTTTGTAGTAAAGTACATATTGCCGCACGTCGACTAACTTCTTTCCAGGTACCCGGCTTAAATATTTACAGTACAGCCAAACCTTATGGCTTTACTACTATCCAAGGAAATTTTAAGATTGGTGACTACTGGTGCAGCTCAAGAAATAAAGCTCTCTTCTGTAATTCAATTACAAAACTTCAGAGAGATTACTTCCTCCCTTATTGGTTGTAGCTCATGCGGAAATTGATATGATTGTTTTAGGCAGCTTACTCCCAGTGGAAATACTATGATGCGTTGGTTTAATAGATGGAGATTGTGTAGGTGGATATAATAATTCCATATATAGCTTGTACATAATTGTCTTGGCACATCCTTGCAAATGAAATGCATTTCGCGTTTATATGACTAAATCGACTGACTGTTTCGGATGTGAACACTGTACACTGAAATTCCATTTGAACAGATCTTCCTTTCACGCTCTTTAGTTAGCAGGGCACTAATTGATAGCTTCACCTCTTCTAAACTGAAATTTTTAAACTAACGGGTACTACCCATTGTCTTTCAATATCTTGTATGAAAAGCAGTGCCGTAATATACGTAATTAATTATGTTCCCAGTATAGATTGAAGTCTTGTGAGTCAACTTTACTGGTCTCCTGACGCAAGCTGCAGATGTCTTTCGCTATAGGACTGATGAGTAAGACGGTTTGTCGTGTAAATATCAGTGTGACAGAAATAAATCGATGTAATTTTGAACATCAAATACAGTGCCTTCAACTGAAATCCGCAGAAGAGGAAGATGTATCGACATCAATGAAATATTAGATTATTCATGTGAATAATAAAGCAAACGATGATGTTAATCTCAATGTGTGTGACAGAACCCTGAGTGGATGATTCAGTGGAATTAGATTGATATACTTATGAAAACATTTCAGGTCTTCAGAACGATAGTGTTGAATCATTACAGCCAGACATCAGCTTATCGTACTAACAACGAAGTCGACCATTCTTTTTCTGACAAGTATGTTGGTCACTACAGTGACAATGTTGAAAAACAAATATGTAACCACGAAGAAAATAATTAAGAATATTATATAATTTTTGTCTTATTTATAAAACTTTAAGAGTTTAGACTTTGAAGGAATCACTTTTCAGTACGCCCTAACACGTAGGGTAAAGTTCAAAATGTGGAACACGGAGGCTGATCCAATTCCGATCTGTGTAGTAATGAAGCATTCAGCCATATGCATTTGATCATATGAATAATTAATGGGATGATAAGATCCCACATAAATCCAGAGCAGTTTTCCTTCAAACGTATTTAATACATCGCGTTGGTCGAATCTAAGGGTTTAGTTTGATTTGTGGCAGTTTGGTTATTTCATCGGTTAAACTGAAAATGACTCGTATTCCATCCCGATCCTCGTCTTTTGAGTAACTTTTAGTCATGAAATGTAACTTAAGTATAATACGGTACACAGCAGTGACTGTGCTATGTAGAACTAGATCTGCCCCTTCTACTAGGAAACGAACTTTGTCGTACAGAACAAGTAATGTACTTACAACACGATGGTTTCACATTTATTGCACCATATACATAATGTCTTACCAAGCACACCTGTGACCCTTTAATCAATAAAAATTAGAAAAACGTCGGATAGTAGTCGGCCACTGATTTCGCGCAGGGTTATCCCAGAGTCACATCTGGTAGGAGCTTTAGAACTTCGCAAAGTGGTCACATTGTCCCCAGTTCTGTTTATCAGACGTAATGCAGATCTAAAAATATTCCTGCAGATATTTGAAGACACTGTAATAAGTTAACAATTAAAATAAGACAGTCTAGATCGCAAGTTGTTGTGTTTATTACTGGCAACCGGTTTCGGTTCTACAGAACCATCTACAGGCCTTTTGCACCTTGTTGGTGGACGGTGGCGGTGGCCGGAGCAGGTGTCAACCATCCTTCCCCGTCCACCAACAAGGTGCCAAAGGCCTAAAGATGGTTCTGTAGAACCGAAACCGGTTGGCAGTAACAAACACAACAACTTGCGATCTAGAATGTCTTATTTTAATTATTAAAAAATTTAAACATCGCTGTTCCAAAAGAAAAAAAAAGTTTTCAAAAATTACCATAATAAGTCGTGTGTCCAACCACCACAATGTTGTTATAATAATAAAAAGTTCTGCTTGCTGGCGATGTTACAAAATATTTATTTGAACATATAGCAGATGTAGGCCAGCTTGCCTCAGGAGAGGAAACATCGCTTTATAAGAGTCGGCGAACGCGTCTCGATCCAACGAGTTGTAAAATAATAGTCAAGAACTCCTTTCTAAGATTTTTATTGCCATAGATCACTTATTGATTTCTTTTTGACTAGTTTCGACACGTAAAAGAGTCATTATCAAATCTTACTTGTCCAGGCATGTTAAGAAATAAACTTCAGATGAACCAACATCACTGTGGCAAGTTACAAATGGTATGCACATCATCAGTTGAACATGCATTTGGGTCATGGTGTTGAAGACCTTGTGCTACACTGTGCCTCATGTCTATGTAATATGTTATCACAGTGAAAAAAAATCATTGTGGTAAGTCTGGACATATTGTGTATTTATCATTAATTTTAATCCACATTCATAGTAGAACTTCACAGCCGGCCGCGTTGGCCGAAGGGACTGAGGCGCTCCAGTCACAGTCTGCACGGCCACTGCGGTCGGGGGTTCGAATCCCCCCTCGGGCATGGATATTTGTGCCGCCCTTAGTGTTAGCTAGTTCATAAGTAGTTTGTAAGTTTAGGGACTGATGACCCCGAAGTTAAGTCCCATAAGCTGTACAAACATTTGAACTTTTGAGAACTTCACATACGGAGTCGTCAGTTTTATTTCTTGTTCTGTTCAAATGTTCAAATGTTTGTAAAGCTTATGGGACTTAACTACGGGGTCATCAGTCCCTAAACTTACAAACTCCTTATGAACTACTTACAAACTAGGACGACACAAATATCCATGCCCGAGGGGGGATTCGAACCCCCGACCGTAGTGGCCGTGCTGACTGTGACTGGAGCGCCTCAGTCACCTCGGCCACCGCGGCCGGCTCTTGTTCTGTTTCAGTACTGGGTGCCTCAGCTCTTGTTTCACGCAATGTAACTTCTATTGAGGCTCCCTCGCTAAGACACCCTTCGACTCAGGTAGGCGACAGGGCTGGCGAGGAAGGGTGCGACAGACGCCGGCAGGCGCGGGGTCGCGGTGTCACCACCTGGCTATATGCTGAGGCGCGTGGCCAGGTTACCTCACGACACCTGCTGCCTCAACCCCTTTTGTCCTCGTGGTGTCACCGGCTCGTGTCACGCCGACCGCAGGGTCGCTACCCCTGGGACTGGTTCCTTAACACACACAAGCACTGCCGCGGATTTTCCAGTTCAGCGTGCACACGTGGTCTCTCCCTATGAGGAACGAGTTCAATGGCAAGGCAAAAGCGGTGGCCGAGGAGACTGAGGCGCTCCAGTCACGGTCTGCACGGCCACTACGGTCGGGGGTTCGAATCACCCCTTGGGCAAGGATATTTGTGCAGTCTTTTGTATAAGGTAGTTGATACGTAGTTTGTAAGTTTAGGGACTGATGACCCCGTAGTTACGTCCATAAGCTTAACAAACATTTGAACATTTTTGAGCAAGGCAAAACGGCTACTTGATTTCGAGTTAGTTGAATCAACTACTGATGCAAACACATTTTTAATAACAGAACTTGACCGGTAAGACGTGACAATTTGACTCCCAGGACACAATCCAATAGTGCCTGTAACGCACTGCTCACACCCGTTGCCGCGGTGGAGTAGCCGAGCGGTCTAAAGCGTCTCCCTGCGGAGCGCGCGGTTGCTCGCCGTGGAGGTTCGAGTCCTCCCTGGAGCACGTGTGTGTGTGTTGTCCTTAGGTTAGTTTACCTAGGTTCAAGTATTTTGTAAGCTACGGACTGATGATCACACAGTTTGGTCCGATAGATTTACAAACAAACATTTTGTCACACGCGTTACTGCAGTAATGTTATACTCATAAAACCGGTATCAAACTCGATAGTAGAAAAAAAATCTGTATTTACCTACGCATTAGACTACTCGTTAGACTGTTAATCTTCACCTTGTGACGATCGTACCTATTAATTAGAATAGGACCGCCCCGACCCCAACAAAAGTTTTAATAAACCCCGATAGTGCTGGCGTCCTCCCAGAAAGACGAAACGGCAACTTACTGTTTCATTCTTTTATTTAATAATTCGTGACGAGGCAGTATTTTATTTTAGTAGCCTGCTCTCATTGCAGATCCATTTTAGCATATATAGTTTATTGCAAGGAGGATGGTTACGGCATCAAAGTTGAGGTTAACACAGATGATATTGAAGACTTCCGCGTAGTAGCGTTTGTATTTCTTGAGCATTACTTCATTTTTGCGTCATTTATATATATACAGCGTGAATCCCCTAAAACTTGCACCGCAGATATTGCGGAAACGGAAAGTGTGATCGATGTGCGGTTTTCACAGAATGAATTGGTAGTCATGAGCTCGTATTTTTAGCCAACAAACAGATTGTAATATTACTTAGAAAGTGTAAAAGAATACAGTTTTTCAAATGGGACTATGTTTTTTTCATCATGCACCGGAATTTTTGACACCAGCTGTGTAGAGTGAATTTTCAATGCCATTTTTATCACGTTTACTTTGGCAGCTACAACCGTTCAAAATTTCGGGGGCTGAGGCTGCGATAGCGTAGCTGACTGGACGAGTGGCTAGCCCGTGGGGCACGGCCCACTGTTTAATGACCACCAGCCAGTCAGCTACGCTGTCGTATCCTCCGCCCCCAAAACGTTGAATGGTTGTAGCTGCCAAACGAAACGTGATAAAAATTCATTCAAAATTCTTTGTACACAACTGTTGTCAAAAATTCCAGTGAATGATAAAAACAACCATTGCTCCATTTGAAAAATTGTATGTTTGCATAAAAAGTCTGTTTATTGGATAACAATACGAGTGCTTGACTACCAACCCGTTCTGAGAAAACCGCCCATAAATCGCACTTTTCGTTAACGCGACTCACCCTATATATTTCATTTTAAATGATGTTTTAATACAATGATTCAGCATATAAATATTCTAAAACATTCTTTTTGACGTCCTTTCAGAAGAAAGGTCAGTATTGCCAAACTAATGGTGTCAATAAATTTCTGGAGTATCCGTATCCAGATCGCTTTTATTTTCTGGAAAATAAAAGCAGTCTGGAGACGGATACTCAAAAATTTTATTCATATGACGATCGCGGAAACTCTCGCGAGACTAATAAGTCTAGTTTGATAAACTACTGACGTGATTGTGAAGAAAGCACTTATAACGACCTTGTGCAGTCATATGAAGGTAATTAATAGCTTCTCAAAAAATTTAAACCAAAAATAATTCCGCTCTATCTGAGATCTCCTGTTTTTCCGATACAGATAAAACTATTCTGTTGATAAGCTTCTTCGCAATATCAAATTCGTCCTGAAACTATATACTGTACCAGGCTGGGTTATTTATATTAAATGGAAGTACATTGCTGCACACTTGATATACATTTATTATCTTCAAAAACATAATTTACTTCGGCATATAAAGAAACAGACACAATTTGGTGTTTAAATCACTAAACTCTAGGGCGGACTAAAGACTGAAACTGAGACTACAAAGACCACCTATGATTCCTCGAACTCGTATCTAGGGACAATGCTAGGGTCTAGAAAGTCCCAGAAAAAGCTTAGTACAATCACATTCCTAAATTATGTTTCCGTAAATAAATTAGACACCTTTCACAAACAAGATATGCATCGGATTAATTTGCACAAACAGTACACAATTTTACAAATATTTATAAATCGTAAAATATTATATATGAAACATGTATGCAAAATATGATCAGAGTTGGTTTATTTACATAATTGAAATTGTTAAATATTGAAGCATCCATATGATTTTCCAACAGGACAATGGACGTACACATGTACTCCTCAAGCCATACGTCAACCACCCTGGTCAGAAATATCCCCAGATCTGCCCCCAATTGAGCATGTTTGGGACTGGATAACGTCATCTTGTGTGGTCTGCGCGACCTGCACGAATGCCAGCCCACCTGAGGCCCAGGTGGAAATTCCATGGTAGGCCATTCCGCAATATTACCGCGGACGCCATCGCCTCCATGGAAAAATATCAGCTCGATTTGCTGCAAAAGGAGGCTATACAAGTACCAGTATCGACATTGGCGACTGTACGTATGATTCAGTGTTTATGTGTTGTACACACCCTCAAGAATGAGACAGGAGAATTGCTCTGTGCTAGGTCGACGATTTCATCACGTTCTTTTTCCATTTTCCAGTAGTTTCTTGTAGTAATACGCGTAATAATATCATGTTACCAGGAAACAATGTGATCATTATTATATCCTTTTTATAATATGGTATTAAGCTAAAGTACACTTCTGGCCATAAAATTGCTTCACCAAGAAGAAATGCAGATGATAAACGGGTATTCACTGAACAAATATATTATATTGGAACCGACATGTGATTACATTTTCGCTCAAGTTTTCAATCCGGAGAAATCAGTACCCAGAACAACCACCTCTAGCCGTAATAACGGCCTTGATACTCCTGGGCATTGAGTCAAACAGAACTTGGATGGCGTGTTCAGGTACAGATGCCCATGCAGCTTCAACACGATACCACAGTTCATCAAGAGTAGTGACTGGCGTATTGTGACGAGCCAGTTGCTCGGTCACCATTGACCAGAGGTTTCCAGGGCAGCAGTCGAACATTTTCCGTATCCAGAAAGGCCCGTACAGGATCGGCAACATGCAGTCGTGCATTATTCTGCTGCAGTGTAGGGTTTCCAAAGGATCGAATGAAGGGTAGAGCCACGGGTCGTGACACATCTGAAATGTAACGGCCACTGTTCAAAGTGCCGTCGACGCTAACAAGAGGTGACCGAGAAGTATAACCAATGGCGCCCCAAACCATCACGCCGGCTGATAAGCCAGTATGGCGATGACGAATACACGCTTCCAATGTGCTGTTACCGCGATGTCGTCAAACACGGATGCGGCCACCATGATGTTTTAAACAGAACCTGACTGCATCAGAAAACATAACGTTTTGTCATTCGTGCAGCCAGGTTCGTCGTTGCGTATACCATCGCAGGCGCTCCTGTCTGTGATCCAGCGTCACCACAGCCATGGTCTCCGCGTTGATAGTCCATGCTGCTGCAAACATCTTCGAACTGTTCGTTCAGATGGTTGTTGTCTTGCAAACGTCCCCATCTGTTAACTCAGGATCAAGACGTGGCTGCAAGATCCGGTACAGCCATGCAGATAAGATGCCTGTCATCTCGACTGCTAGTGATACGAGGCCGTTGGGATGAAGCATATTTTGATAACAGTCATTGGATCGCGACCAACGCGAACAGCAATGTCGCGATACGATAAACCGCTTTCGTGATAGGCTACAATCCGACCTTTATCAAAGTCGGGAACGTGATGGTACGCATTTCTCCTCCTTGCACGAGGCATCACAACAAAGTTTCACCAGGCAACGTCGGTTAACTGCTGTTTGTGTATGAGAAATCGGTTGGAAACTTTCCTCATGTCAGCACGTTGTAGGTGTCGCCACCGGCGCCTACCTTGTGTGAATGCTCTGGAAAGCTAATCATTTGCATATCACAGCATCTTCTTCCTGTCGGTTAAATTTCGCGACTACATCACGTATCTTCGTCGTGTAGCAAATTTTAAATGAAATCATAAAATGAAAGGTATGACAAAGTAGTCTTATAGATAGAGAAGCAACAAAAATTCACAAATACCAGAACAATTTTAATAGAAAAGAAGAATGTCTTAAGTTACACAAAATATGGGTTTTGACTGTGCGACAGCAAAATGACAATTACCGACTTTTAATCGAAAAGTACGACGCCGTCGATAGGTACCCCACACAGCCAACATCACGTAATGAATAGTGGTGCCCTCTTTGCCCTCTATGACTTCTATAAATGCCAGAAACCCTCGAACCGCATTGGCAAAAGATGACCGTTGTATGTGAAGAGTATTCTTATAACATTGTTTGCATTGTAATATAATTATGCGATGACAACAGATTTTTGGTTCTGAACAATACATTTCTAAATGTTAACTCCATAAGTACCGATAGACAAAGATTTGTTTCAGTAATTGTGTTTTAAACAGAATTATAGTATCTGAGTATCTGCAGTCTATGAATTAAGAAAATAACTATAAATAGGTGATCCTTCTACTGTTACATACATATACTTAAAGGGTACCGAATACTTCTTTAACCAAGATAAATGTGTTCCCTTGGGTTAGATCTGTTACAGCTTTCAATGACGATAGCAAAGTTACCATCATACTATTATTACTTCACCCTCAATTTTAGTATCATTATTCAATTATTCTTTTATTCCAGACATAGTTATTTACACTGATCAGCCACATCATGTGTTCGTTTACCTACTGTCAATATAGCAGCGTCAGCTACTAAGAAACGACTGTTAGATACACGCACAGTGCATGTAGAGTCAGTGAGCGTTATGTCCGCTTGCAAAATGATGAAGGGCCGCAATATAACTTAGTTTTACTGTGGAAAGGTCGTGATGGTCCGAAGGCTCACAACGAGCATTTCGAAAACTGTACTATTTCTCGGGAAATCGAAGAAGACTGTGGACATAGTCTTAAACAAATGGCCCAACCCTTCATTACAGACTCCGGCCGTCTTATTATTATTTTCTTTTATTATTATTATTATTTTTTTATTTTTTTTTTTTATTTTTATCTTTTCATTCCCAACCCGGAGGGAGATGAGCGGGCTGCTTGAGAGCGTCGTGTATGCTCTATTCAGCCGTGTGGGAGTGTTTATTCTGTATTGGCTCTGTTTATTTTTGTTGTGACGGGGGGATTTTTAGGGGGGGGGGAGAATTTGTCCCAATTGGGAATATCCCGTGTGCATGGGGACAGCTCTGGTTTTCGCCTTACAGCCGACAGGAAACCGCAGAAACCTGGGCCAGAGCTGCTGGTGGGTATTTTACCACATCTTCCTGCTGTGAAAGTATTTTCTTCCACTGCTTCGGCCGGCATCTCTGGTCCTCTTCTTTCTTGGTTTGCGCGGCTGTTAAATATGGCAAGCGGCTTCAGTGTTGGATGCAGTATAAGTATATCAGGGCATCTTGTGCACCTACCGGTGGACTTTCGCAGCTCACGACCCCTGCCT
The DNA here is from genome assembly GCA_026315105.1 of Locusta migratoria. NCBI lineage: Eukaryota > Metazoa > Arthropoda > Insecta > Orthoptera > Acrididae > Locusta > Locusta migratoria. Next base: position 279,937,451 of record CM048744.1, read on the forward strand.
GTGGCAGTGTTAACAACACGACATCGGCAGCTGCGACTCAAATTTGCAATTCACCATCATCAGTAGAATACCCATCCTTTCGTCATCATACCAATGGGTGGATGCAAATTCCTCGTCTTCCAGACCTATACTGTTGGACAGAGACCAACTGCCGGTAGCTCGATTATGCTCTGAGGATCATACATGTGAGCATCCATGGGTCCTGTGTAGCTCGTACTTAGCTCCATCAGTTCATGACGATCATTTTTCCCAATGACAGTGGATGTCTTGAAGTAGGTCAGAGGGTGATAAAGTGGTTCGAGAAACACAGGTCTGAATTGCAATTACACCAACATACTACATATGAAGCCGATCGAACCCCTCTTGATGTGACTGAATATTGCGTCACAGTCATTCGACCGCCTCTCTGAAATTACGAGAATTAGGTAACTGGTGGGTGGATTTATTGTGCCAACTCTCTCCAGCGCCCTTCCGTGCCAAGATGCAACGCCTCTGGTAGCCATGCTAAAATGGGACGTAACGTCTGTCACGTAGGTGGCAAAAATGTACTAGCTGATCAGTGTAGTCACCAGCGACCTTGCTACGAAGTTCGGCGTCCTCTAGCGGACTCTCCCGACTGCACGACGGTCTGCGGTGGCTGGAGTCCAGGGCTCGCTGCCCATCAGTGGCATCATGGTGTCCAGGCCGTCCGCTGTGGGCTGCTGCGGCGACCGACAGAGTGCGTGTGGTGTCTAAGCTACCACACCTTCGACACCCCGGGCTGGCCGATGTCCTGCTGAAACCAGAGGTTTCCACTCTTTACTACGTCGTCGTGAAACCTTCCAGTTGTCGTACCCAGGGCTCAGATGGCCAATTACACCGACTACACAGGGGTGATACCAGGCGATACTTCTGTGTTGCGCAGATTCCTGGCGTAGATTTCCGTGTTGTAGTCCAGCGTCTCTACTTACGACACAAGAACTAAAGTACTTCCTTCTAGCTAAACTAAGTTTATGATACACCACCTTATTCTCAACAAAGCTATAAAAACCGTCTTCCACCTTTACAATACGTATGTGTTGTGACTGCATCTCTGTATTGAAAGCATGACCAACATTTCCGCATATTTCCTCAGTCTTTCCAACATATTTTACCATTCTACATTATGTGAGAAATTCTGTGAACTGGTCTTGATTTTCTTTTTTCTATTCGTTATCCTCAATGAAAGAAAATTCGGTAATTATTAGTCTCAATAGCAAGAATGCATAAGTCGCAAAATTAATGTACAACAGTTCTCGCACTTATCAGGTCATACTATTTTCTTAAGTTATTTTAAAAGACTTTCCATTACATTTTTGCATGGTGTGGTACAGCATCCGTGTTAAATCGAAATCTTGAATAAAAAAATGTCTTGATTGCAAAAGGTTTTTTAATGACGCATTTCACTCGATTATGGTATCTTTAGATATGTTGTATGATGTCCCTGTAGCAAAGAGCAGGTCGTCAACTCATTAATATGACATGCGTTGGTATTGGTACTGGTACTGCCGGGAGCAGTAATTTATATTACTTTTCCTCTTTTTCTGTTCTTCGACAGTCTCCTAAGTACTTGTGCTCTGTGATGGCTTTATGTCGAAGCTAAATCAGTAATTCTAACGAGGGGAAGTTGGTGGTTTTCGTATGGTGCATGTTTCAGTAAGTAGTATTTGGAATTTCAAAAGGCACCGTGTGAAGGTCTGTACCGCATGCAGTGTAAACGGAACACATCATTTGTTCCGTCACATTGATGAGTGATCGTGATAGACAGTGACTGAAGAGTACTATGACAAAAAATAAGGGGACAAGTGCTGCTTGCTGTCGCAGTCAGCACAAAACAAGAAGCAAACCCCGCAAATAGAGCGGAAGCTTAGGCTGTAATGCCGGAATCAAACACATCAGTGATGCAAATACTGTACAATTGAGTGCCGAATTTATAAAAGTGGAATGTGGAGCAATGGAAATGATTTTCTCAGATTAATTTAGTTTCAGATTGTTTAAAACTTTTGGCCGAGATATCACTGTCCCAACTGTACAAGAATGTCAAGAATGTCATGTATGTATCAAGGAGTGCAACTTCATGGAGGTGGGGATTTAGTGATGATTTGGACAGCTATATTATCGCAATCCCTGGTACATTGTTAAATTAGAATGTCGCGCGACTTCGAAGGAATGTGTGAAGAGTTGGACTGGTCAGATCAGGGCTATTGTCCTATATTTCTCACCCACGGTAATATGTTCGAATATGACATGTCCATAGTGGAATGCATCGGGAACTCAATTGGTGGTTACTGGTGGGAATGCGACGTTCTTTTCGAGAAGCTTTGTTGAAGAAATTTAAAGGGCCGGCATTTGAGGCAGACTCCCGCCAACCTACAATTTGCGTAAAGACCACAAGTGTAAGATTAGAGAGATAAGGGCTCGAACGGATGCATACAAGTATTCGTTTTTTCCTCGTTCTACGGGAGTGGAACAGGAAAGGAAGGAAGTAGTAATGCTACTGAATACCCTACGCTACGCACCTATTGGGTGGACTGCAGAGTATGTGTGTGGATGTAGATGATGTAGACCTTTGTCTTCGTATTATTACCGCTAATGTGTTGTGTTTGTGGCTATTTCCTCATCCTTATCCATTCGGTAATTGCTTCTATTTAGCCGAAAATAAATAGAAGGCTGAGGTATGAGTTGTTCTGGTTGCTAGTACGTTCCTGCCATTTCAGGACACATGGTACATTTCTAGCTTAATATTATGTACAAATCAAAGCTGGAAATTTGTGTCTGACGGGAGGCATGCTTAGGTAGTCTTTGCAGGTGCGGTGATCGCTGTGTCTGCAGTGGTGAAGGGGTCAGCGCAACTGCCTAGAAAGCAGGAGACCGAGGTTCGCATCCCGGCTGGGTACACATTTTCAGCTTTGTCACTTCGCAGTTGAAGTCATATATTTTGTGATATGAAAACAATAAGAATTGCACGATCAGAAGTGACGTCTGTTATTTCGGAATAGACGGCATTGTTTATAATGTATTTTTACAGATTTTTTGTTGATTTCAGGTAATGCAGCACACTTTTAAATAAAATAGAAGTATTTTTTATATTTTTGAACCTGCTTAGGGTTATTAAAAATTACAAAGAAAGTGATGCAAATTCTCAAATTGAGGTACCATGTCTCCCATTTGAAGGAGACCAAATTTTAACCAGATATGTATGACACGATGACTCATCTACTATACCTATTTAATTCCACCTATTATGTATATTACAAGGGTAAAAATATCAAATCTTACATTTTAATGTTTATATTTTTTCTTATAGTAAAAATGTTATTTTTATCCTATATTTTAGTTGATTCTGCAATAAAGCTTAGTTATACTATATAAGTAAGGACTATTGATAGTTACAGAAAAAAATTAGAACAATGCTTGATAAATTCTAGGAAATATTTGTAACTGAATGCTGAAAAATACAACTTTCGCGAATTTGCGAATAAAGGTATGAGTCCAATTAATCTGTGACTCAGAACATTCCTGAAGCAAAGTCTTGATCCTACAGCATTCCATCTTCAAACTTCCTCTTCTTATTCCATTTAGCACTTCTTTCTTCTTCGGTGACGTTAAGAACGTATCTTTCAGCTTCATGGACCCATTGTCTGTCACAAGCACGCAATTGATCTTTCATTTTGGAGGCCCATTTTATGCGTAATATTTTCAGTACTTCCATCCTTACTATCACTCCATCAGCGAAACACTTGTTCAGTCCGATGTGGTAGGACTCCATCTTGCATAAACCATTCAGTAACTGGTCGATCCTCTAAAGCTTGCTGTGTGGCGACATATTGTTCCAAAATTGCAACCAGTGACCATTTCTCGAATGAAAAAAGGGCCAATAATACCTCTGCTGCATACTGCAGGCCACACAGTAACTTTAGGAGAAAACAGGGGTTTCGCTTCACACCAATATGGCTCTTCGGAATCCCAAAATCTCCAGTTCTGCTTATTCACGTATCCATTCAGGTGGAAGTGTGCTTCATCTGTAAACCAGATGCAGCCAACATCAAATCCTTCACTATCAATCATTGTGAGCATCTGAGTAGCAAAGGCAACCCTTTGTTCCACAGCTCGTACAGATATGGCCTGGTGCGTTTGAATTTTGAATGGAAACATGTGTAGACTCTTTCTCAGTATTTTCTGCGTGCTGTAACGCTTCAAACCAGTCTCAGATGCAATTCTACGGACGGATGACATTGGATTTTGCTGAATTATTCCATAAACTGTGGCGATATTTTCAGGCGTAACTGTGGTTTGCTTGCGGCCAACATGCCCCACTAGATCATCAGTTAAGCTGCCTGTTCGTTGTAATTTTGCGAAGAGCGTACGAATGGTTCTCGCATCGGGTCCTTTTGGAACATTAAATCGTGCTTGAAAACTTCGCCGTAGGACTCTCTTCTAACCTGCGCTACTCTAGCACAAGAAAAACTTCGCGTTGTTCAATGGATTACATGTTTTTAATCTCTTCCTTCGGTACGCTAACCTGCTTTCACGTTTCAATAGTGGAACTGATCACTCTGGGCTTCGCGTCACTAGGGCCTATTTATACTAGGCATTACGTACGGCGGTTACAGCGCCATCTGTTAGCAGCTTTTGTAATTATTATTTCAAACTGCCGTGTAAACTTCTTACAGCTTTCACACTAAAGATACCGTGTACTGCATTCCGCTATCGATCTTTGTTTTCGAGATATTTAATTTTGGAATCAGGGAGTCCTTTTCTGGACACCCTGAATATATGAATGTAATCAGGAAAGACTACCGAATTTAATAAAGTCAAAATATTTCGATTGTTCCACCATTGATAAGTACCCTATATCCTCAAGCTTTATAACATATTTCGAGAAAAGATGAAGTTTTTGGTGAGTACACCGCGCGATGAACGTGGCTCGCAGCTGAGGACGGGACCAGCACGCCACCGCCCTGGTCGGAGCGCCCTCCTCTCGCGGTAATGGAGAGTCACGTGGTGCGGCGCCGGCGTCGTCTTGCCGACGCGGATTTATCGCTTTCATCAGGTGCGCAGCCGTTTGTCACCGGCCGGGCCGCGGGGCGTGCGCGCGACGCTGAAAAACGACACACTTATTTGCCGTTCGCCGCACAAAGTGAATAAATATTTTCACTGTAGTATTAATTGGAAATTTCTTTTCTAGATTGGGCGGCGGCGCGTCCGGTGAGCACTCTGCCGCGGCCGCCGTATACCTCTCCAGCGGTCCCATTGTCAAGATGTCGTCCCGCCCGGCGCTCGTACAAGCCATGTCCAGTTTGAAGCATAGAGCTCTCGCTCGAGCTCCCCTTTCCACGTGTGACAGTATTCCCGCCCCAAAAGTGTGAAACGAACCGCGCCGGAAAAAAGAAATATTTCGACGGCGTAGTTACCTTCACGTTCCGCAGATGAAAGTCACAATACCCTTCTTCAGAACACTCGCTATGGATAATTGTTGTGTTCAAAGTAGAGGATGACCGGGGAGTCGAATGTTATAGTGCTACAGAACATACCAAATTTAATGAAAATACAATTATTTTATAAAGACGTTAATTTCTACTGCAAGGGGGAAAAAAGTTAGAAATCCATATTTCCTACTCAGTATTAATCTGCAGACCATTTATAATGTCGAATGTCGGAAAAGTTATAAGTAGTTGGCATACTTAGGTAATTGTCAAAGTTGCCACAACAGGAATTAGACATATAAAAGGCTTACAAGTTTTCATTGAGGGCTCTTTTTAAAATGAATATATATACGAGGTATGTCCACAAAGTAAGTTCCTTTTCCAGAATGAAACTTCACTCTGCAGCGGAGTGTGCGCTGATATGAAACTTCCTGGGACCTTTGCCTTTCGCGGGCAAGCGCACTACCGACTGTGCTATCCCGACACGACTCACGATGCCGCCCCACAATTTTAATCTGCCAGGAAGTTTCATATCAGCGCACACTCCGCTGCAGAGTGAAGTTTCATTCTGGAAACATCCCTTAGGCTGTGGCTAAGCCATGTCTCCACCATATCCTTTCATCCAGGAGTGCTAGTCTTGCGTGTTTGCAGGAGAGCTTCTGTGAAGTTTGGAAAGTAGGAGGCGAGGTACTGGCAGAAGTGATGTTGTGGGGCGGCATCGTGAGTCGTGTCGGGATAGCACAGTCGGTAGTGCGCTTGCCCGCGAAAGGCAAAGGTCCCAGGTTCGAGTCCCGGTTCCGGCACACTATTTTAATCTGACAGGAAGTTTCTTAAGTTCCTTTTGGTTATATAAAACAAACGTGTACAGATACTGAAAAAGTATTTATTGTAAAAAAATGTACAACTGTTAAACTACTTATCTACATAGCTTCCGAAATTTTGTAGGCATCTGTCATAGCGTGTCACAAGTTTTTGTATGCATCCTTCACAGAAGGTTGCCTCCTGTGTATTCAACCATGTGGTAACAGCTCTTTATCATCGTTGAAGTGTTGAATACCAAGGATAGATTTTAGGTGTAAGAAATGAAAGTCGCTATGAGAGAGGTCCGAGCTGTATGGCGGATGATCAAACACGTCCCATTGAAATTTCCGTAAGAATTGTTTGGTCAAATTCGGCGTGTGAGGTCAGGCATTATCGTGAAAAAAATTTTTTTTACAGTAATCCTCTTCTTACACCTAAAATCTGTCCTTGGTGGACAACACTTCAACGATGATGACGAGCTGAAAGAACATGTTACCACATGGTTGAATACACAGGCAACATTCTATGAAAAAAAGCCCACAAAACCTTGTGCCACGCTATGACAATTGCCTACAAAATTTCGGAAGCTATGTAGAAAAGTAGTTTAACAGTTGTAGATTTTTGTACAATCAATTTTCTTTCTGTATCTGTACCCGTTCGTTTTATATAACCGAACGGAACTAACTTTGTGCACATACCTGGTACATATATTCATTTTAAAAAGACCCCTCAATGAAGAGTTGTAAGCCTTTTATATGCCCTGTTGTGATAACTTTGACAATTACCTAACTGTACCAACTACGTATAACTTTTCCAAAATTCGACATTATAAATGGTCTGCATATCGATATTGAGCAGAAAATATAGATTTCTACCTTTTTCCCCTTGCAGTAGAAACTAACGTCTTCATAAAATAATTGTATTTTCATTAAATTTGGTATGTTCTGTAGCACTATAACATTCGACTCCCCGGTCATCCTCTACTTTGAACGCAACAATTTTCCATAGGGAGCGTTCTGAAGAAGGGTATATATATAAAATTTACGTAGGCGTGATTCACATTTTATGTTTATGGGTATATATATAAAATTTACGTAGGCGTGATTCACATTTGTGTTTACATATTACAAAAGAAAGCACAGTTACTGCCATGCATAAAACAATTAATTTGTGTTTCGAACATAATATCGCTAAAAACTGTAGAGTGACAAAATCCCATACATCCTCTGCAGATAAACACTACTGAAGCGTAGTGAAACAAAATAAATTAGATTAATAGTTGTTCCACAGGTCATAAATTCTACATTTCGCAATTATATGACACTTGTCATTTAATAAGTGTCTATACATGACACTCAATATTTCAAAGATTTCTTGTTTTAAAATTATTTTAAATTTAAGTTTATTTATTTATTTATTTTTAGATAAATTACTATGTTTCATCTAGAAGATCATCTAGAGTATACAAGGAGCTGCCATTTAGAAATTCTTTTGAATTTCTTTTCAAATACTAGTTGGCTATCTGTGGAATGGTACTGAAACGTATTGACCACAGCAGTGTATTGATCATTGCTGCAAGTAAAACTGCCAAAACTCACGAACACCATCTGTCAATGAAATATGTTAGAGTCAAAGATGAATGGGAATTACTGTACTTTCTCCATCTGACTTTAATTATTGTATGTGGCCACAAATGTGCCCAAGAGCCTGATTCTGCATATTTTTCACAAACAGTATTTCCATGTTCACTGGGATTTGTATCTACATTATCACATTTAAATATGTTTTTCAACACCAAATAGACGTTAGAAAAACAAAATAAAAGTTTTATATGAAACGTAGCTATGTACTTGGCTGTATTTCACGAAAGAATGGCAACAACCTCGGCTACTTGTTCACAAGATGCACGCGATAAACGAAGGTCATTAAGTAAGTGCAGTCTACACTCAGTAGATGGCAGCGTATCTTACACATACTTGGGCTGTTCGCGCAGAATCTGCTTCAAACGTCACTGGCGGTCAAACTCACATATTTTTCCAAATATAAGGATCAAAACGGTATAATGCGAATATGTGGCAATCGGTATGATGAAGTTACGTAACTACTACTATTTGCGTAGGAAAATCTATACTCTTCATTTGACCACCGAATACAGTGTGAAAACGAGAATTTATTTCATGGAAGGCCTCGATGACGCCTTCTTGACGTGTAAACCAAACTCTGTTGACATTCCGTAAATAATCATTTTAATTTTATCCTTTAGGTAGTGTATTGCTTGTGGTTTATTCACGACATATTTGATTTTACAATTCCCCACAGAACAAATCACAAGGTGCAAGATCCTATGATCTGATAGGTACCTCCTGGTTTCCACGCAGAGAGGTTAATTTTTGAGAAAACTTATCATTCAGCTGAGCAGTCGTTTCACGGGATGTGAGACATGTCGCACCATCTCACTGATACCATAAAGCGTCGGTTTTATCATTGAGAAGGAAAATCCAATCAGAAAGCATGTTTCACCAACGGTCGCCGTTCACAGTGTCGGTACCTCACTTACCTTTTCAAAAACTCCTCCTGCCCGGAACCCACAACACACACACGTGCGTTGTTGGTGCATCGCGTCTTCCACAGTAACTCCTGGACTTGCGTTATTCGTATTCTGCAGTTCTGCTGATTGACGTACTCAGTGAGTTCATCATATCGATGTCTTTCTATCATCTTCAGGCTTAAACTTGTGTATAAGTTCGCATGTATTTTCAGATATTTGGAAAGGACTTTATACAGCCAACTTGGTGATTTTTGGTTTGTGGTAATTATTTCAGCAATAAGTCGTAAAAAATATAAATTTTTATTTGTTTGCAAATCCAGATTTCGACCACTGTGTGGTCATTATTAATTCTTAAAACCAATTAAAATACTTAAAATATTTTGTTGAACTCGTCAGCTCGTCAGCCAATCCATTTTCTGGGGCTTACAGTCACATTCACACGTACGACAGTAATGTTCCTTATGTTTGAACAAATCGCGATGGTCCTTTTTTTTTATCGTTTGAAAGAGAACCCGTGGTCCAAGACCTCCGGATCAACTTCCGAACTGGTGATTGGGGCAGTCATACGTCCGTGTGACACGCAATTCACAAACGATAATACATTTTTATCAGTGAATAAGTTGTTCAGTTGTCATCTGCTCCATGACAAAAATAAACAAATAAGCCGCGCGGGAGTAGCCGAGCGGTCTGGAGCGCCACGTTATGGATCGCGCGGACTCCCGCGTCGGAGGTTCGAATCCTCCATCGGGCATCGATGTTTGTGTTTTCCTTAGGTTAGTTTAACTTAGTTAAAGTAGTTTGTAAGTCTATGAACTGATGACCAACGTAGTATGTTCCTACAGAATTACAAACGTTAGATTTTTTTAAACAAATAAACACAAAACTACCAATCTGTTAATGTGAACGATCTTGGACAGAAAACATGAAAATCCCACGGCTGCCAACCGTCATATGCCAAACTGGAGCAAAAACTAAACTTCGTCCTCACTTCCAGAATACCCTAACGTAATTATGATGTAGCAAGTTTGATCTTTGCTTTCACCTCGACATGTCAGTTCATATTTACATACGTTTTTAATCAGGTACCTGGATTAACACCACATTAATATCTTATCAGATCTGTATTAAACTCTATCCAACAGCAGGTATTGATGGTTATTTAGAAGGAAGTAACTATTTTACTTCCTGTATATGTGAACTATTTTATTTCTTTATGTTAGTGAGCAAAATAGGTTTCAGTCTCTGATGACTATCTTCTCATCTGCAGCGGAAAATGATAAAAAACACTCTAGTGGGTGGTCTCCATCTTGAAACATTTGAAACATACCGAAAGTTTTTACACTCATACATCTACATGTGGATCGGATAGAAGATGAATATTAACAACGGAATAATAAAATATGTCCAGTGAAACGTACAAAATTCGTTTTGAAATTAGTAATCACAATTTATATACTATGTAACCACACAATCTTTGTTATATTTTAGGACACATACGTGAAACTTTCCAAGAAATCAATACTACCATCTGCCGAGGTGTTCAGCCTTGAATCTAGTAATGGTACAGACGATGTTGTAAAACGTGCAGTGGACTTTACGTAACGAGAAGCAGAGGGTGAGTTGTCATATTTAGATTCAGACAAGAAGAGAATAGAAACTGTTCTAAATCGAAGTATGCTTTGCGCATTGAAATAGTTCAAGAGCTGCACCTGAAAATTTATTCAGATCCAGAAATCGAAGCCGGATTTCCCGCTTATCCCGAACGGTGGGCTTATTGGTTTCTTTTATTTTTGTCTTGTTGTAGGTTGGTTCTTTGCGGTCGTTCGTTCGTGTTTGTTCTAGGTGGGTCGCGTTTTTCGCACATTTTGTTTTATTACATAAGATGTCGGGTCCTCTGGACGAGAGCGCTGAGTCACCATGGCTATGCGGACGTGCTTCCCATCCATCGCAAATTCTCTAGTGCCGTTTGACCCCGTTCACTTCCATCTAAGCTCGCGGCTTCTCTGTGTTTTCCCAAGTGGACGAGCAATGGTATTCATCTGCATTGAAGAACAGACGTATTGCCCGTTGTTATTTTTCTTCTGCATTTATGGTAATTCCTCTTTAGAAGAAATACGAAAGCTGCAGATGGATACCATCGTTAATCTTCTTGCAGAAATGCGGTGAGGCTTTGAACTACGGGAGAAATCACGAACAGCAGTTGAGAATTTTGGTCGGAAAGGAAGGATGTTTGGATAGCCGAAAGTGGTAAAGGCGACTGCTCAGGAGAAGGGGGAAAATCGGGTTAACTTTTCAGATGCATAATAGAGACTCTTCGAAAGCACACAAAGTCTATTTGTCTTCCTTTCTGTTGGTATCTGTCTTTATCAACAAGAAGATTTTCATTAAACTCAGAGGAATTGCGCCTTATGCAAGGCACCTTGTTTCTATTTTTATCAGAAAAACATATTCTGGCACTTATTGTGCGCCGGCCGCGGTGGCCGAGGTGACTGAGGCGCTTCAGTCACGATCAGCACGGCCACTACGGTCGGGGGTTCGAATCCCCCCTCGGGCATGGATATTTGTGCCGTCCTAGTTAGTAAGTAGTTCATAAGTAGTTTGTAAGTTTAGGGACTGATGACCCCGTAGTTAAGTCCCATAAGCTTAACAAACATTTGAACATTTGAACTTATTGTGCCAATCTCCTTGGTATTTTGCCTTTAATTTCTGAAATTGTTTCATGTATTACACTTTTTGTGGATTGAGTATACTTTCGGATAGTATACATTTGAAAATTAGGTTGAATGTATTACCCCTACATTGATTTACATACTTACAGGAAGCTACTGTCAGGGTTCACATGTTACTTTGATTCAGAAATAACTGTTTACAGCTTGTTATCTGTAATAACGAAACGATTTTATTTCCAAACGAATAATTTTTTTTTCGCCGGGATACTATAATTCAATAAAGGCCAGTATGGATTATTTTGTCAAGTAGGCTCAACACACTAAAATATGACGCGTTTCAATGGTCAAGCCCTCATCATCAGATAAACTATACACGAATCTTAAAACCTGAGACAATAAAAATCTAAAACGTAATAAAAGAAAACGTGGTTACTTCCCTTGTAACCGTGTCTACGCAGAAAGGTCGTCGGCATACTGTGCTTCGTCAAGATTCAAAACAGACCCCAGCCCTGCCGGCGCATAAACTAGCGAAACGCGTCATATTTTAGAGTTTTTACACGATCTCTGTGGTTGAGCCTACTTGACATAATAATTAAGTATATAACCGCGACCTCACATCCGTTATGGATATAATTAAACCAATATGGATGTTTAGTGCCTTACTTACTTTTGTTTACAACTTGTTTGGCTTTTTTTCGAACAGTTATGTCACCTGCACAGACGTAAGATTTCTCATGGACATTAAAGTCTCCCTCATGTGTGCCAATTAGGTACACTCGAATGTCGCGATGAGTGTAGCGTTCATTTATGACTATGTACGTACCTACTAAATATATCACAATGAGAATCTGATACAACTGTATTATACAAAACTGCGAGAACGTCTAAACCCTCACAAGAAAATTCAGGATAAACTACGCACCTATGTACTCCCATCTGAACAGTTTACAGTCTAGCAGTAATTGTGGGCATCACCAGTTTTTTTCCTATAGTCAGAACACTTGGCACTGATTCCAAAAACTTTAATTAAGAGGACATCAGACGCAACCAAAACGGAGAGGTAGGAGCTCTGATTAGCAACGAAATTCCACTTGTGAGTTGTTCTGACAATTAATGAAATTAGAAGTTTTCATATAATAACGAAAGACCTTGTCTACTACTCTCTCAGACGATTTTGAAAGTGAAAATATATTCTAAATTCTAGTAACACTTAGATTAATTCCCTCAGAGGAAGTGAAAAATTGAGGCTGGGGGACCGGCACGATTGTAACTGTTCCATATTCCTGTTCCATATTCCGTTTATGTCTAATGAAATAAATGTATCAAAATGAAGATAACAGAAATTCAACAACTCATATATACCACATTCTCGGCATTCCGTATTCACATATAAAACCTGTGAACCTGGATGAAATGTGAGGTATCGTTTTTAATGGGATATCTTTCTCGCTATCAGCAATTCGTTTATATTTCCTTTCACTGTTACAGTATTGGAGGACCGTTGTTACTTTGTGATATCACGTGAATTAATAGCACAACCTATTCTTTTGTTATCATTTTTAAAATTGTAATCTGTCGATATTGCGAATTATTTGATAACCTTCTCCGTGTTACCTTTCGCGAACACATCAAACCATTCAACCAACATATTCAATATCTGTATTTACCCTATCTGGACTGACTGCGCTAGTTGTGGTCTTGAAAAACTTCTTCGCCGTTTCATATTTTAAGCTGGTAAGATTTCTCTAGTTAACTTATTCAATGGTCAAATCGAAAGCTATCCAATAATACCTATTTGTGTTGCAAAATATTTTACATTCATATCGATGTACGCCTGTCACGTATACATCGTTATTTATCGATGGAGCCGGAATTTTCTTAAGGCATTCCTTTTCACTTCATTATGGTATTTTCGTCTAGATGATGTATGGGAGTCTAATCATAATAACTGCAAAATCCGTTATGATATCATATACTTTAACGTCTTAATTACGATATCACATAATTTCACATCAGTATTGTAAGTTCGATACCCATTTCACAGTACAGTACAATAGTTGTGAGGTAAGTCGAGGTTTCAGGTTCAGCAAATACAATAATTCTTATAGCACTTTTCGTCAACGATTGACAGAAGTATTTAGTACAATGGAAAGGAGTTAAAATTGTCGGAAGATCACACAATTCAACATCTGTGAGCTATCTCATGCGAAATATTCTTAGTTAATAGTAGTTTACGGATAAGGATAGACATTCAAGCTACTGAACTGGAATAGGCAACTTCGAACTCTCTATCGCCTTCTGCCCTTCTCATTATCCATTTCGATATTTTTTATGCAGCTAAATCTTTCGTCATTTTATCTCCTAATATATATGTCCTACAATAACGTAATTTTAAAAGTTCGCATACTTCAATAATGGGAATTTGTAGTAAAAACGTAATAAATTACGACGACAGGCGTGATGTGGCAGATTTTCACGTATTTAATTGTTTTTTTTTTATGTAATGTCTGCTAAACTATTTATTATACTGTAATATAATTTAGAATGTGCATACAATGGCTTATTAGCATACTGTGTGCAATATATGGCGCTAATAATTAGTACAGAGTTAATAAATTGAAGCCTTATGCACTATTGGTGGTGGGGGGGTTTCAATGAACGTAATTGTTTATTACATCACATTAACTATTTGTCGTACACGTACATTCAGTGCTATGTGTGTATAATGTCTGTAAAATATCCATTTTACCGATAACGAATCATAACGTCATGTTGAATGCCGTAGATTTACTGTATGAACAATGGAAAAATAGTAAGCGATAATTTTGTTTTCATTCTCATTAATTTTACCGTCTTTCCAGCACGAACACGTATAATACGGATTTGAGGCTACATGTAAAGTTTGTTGCAAGTCGCTAAGTGCTCTCATTCTCAAATAGCAGACGAATGAAGTATCGTTATTCACGCTACACATGATTTGGTAAATTTTCGTGTCTCCCATTGTTTCTGACGTCATATTCTCTTCACTATGTATCCTAAATGGATTTTACCTCCATGGTAACTCCATGCTGACGGTAAATGATATTTATACAAAATCTGGTTAAAATTAATTCATTATTATGAGAGGAAATGTCGAACATTTCTCCATAACATGACATTTTCTCGTTATTATTTTAGCTTTTCATGTCGTATCTACGGAACTATATTTTGTACTTGATTCTTTCGCTCACAGCTGTTGTTGTCTAATAGTAAGGAATATAAGTACTACGTTTGCTTGAAATCGGTATAAGTAGTATAGCGAGACATATGGAACACGCATGCACGCACGCACACACACACACACACACACACACACACACACACACACACACATACATACATACATACATACATACGTTTCATTGTATGAATAGTTTTGAGTACTCCTCTTCGTAAGTTGGTTAAGGGCCTTTACTATAATTACTCTTCGGCATACACGCAGAAATGGCTTAGTCATTTGTGCTATCGCTTTTATATATCACTCTCCACACCGAAGTGTGAAGCGGATTGTTTGAGATCCGTCCTATAAAGAGTCGCGGTTCTATCCAGCCAATCAGCCCAACTGATAGTGGGGCAAAGGAGGATCCCAGTTGGGGACAAGTGGGAGGAGCTACCTAGTTTCGGCATACGCCACACAACCAAGGAAACTCTCCCGCAAACGTTGATCGGAAACGGGCGATTGGGACTAATTTATTTCAGGGACGTTGTTCAAGAGAGGAAGATAATTACTATGATAGCACGAGTGCACTCAAGAAAACCCAATTCTGGAGTCCTGAGTTACTCTCCTAAACTCTCACAGATCAACTGGATAAAATTGCAGTAGACAAGCGTCTCCATAGATGAACCGCGTCCGTGTGCGTGTTATTCTCGAAGTCTAAATTCATGAAAATTATTCCTTGATTAATAAAAATTTTGCACTGCATTACTCGCAAGACAACTCATAATTCTTTTAAAGAACGATTCATACACCGTCATCAGTTTCATTTAGAAGATCAGTGCTAGAGTAATGCCTAGACGAAGAGCCTTGAGATGATGACGTTGGGTGGTCGCACAGCAGAGGTCACGCCTGGCGTCGATGGCGGAGTGTCTTGTGCGGTGGGGCGCGGGCAACGCGGTCGCAGGTCACCTCGGCGCGAGTCAATATTTTACCTCGTAATCGGTGTACCCGACTGCATAATTTCCCAGGCAAAGTTTGGTGTGAACAGGTGCCGTAATAGCCAGCCGTGGGAGTGCTGACACAGGACTCATCTGGCGTGAAAATAAACACTCCGCCTGAACAGCTCCTCACGTCACTCCACATGTCCTGAATTTAAGGAATCGGAAAAAATCTACGAGTTGCCAGAAAAGTACTGATGAAAGTTACTAGATGAATTAGAGATATCACTTCGTTCGACGGTACAGTTTCAAATGTAATCATAATTTATCTTCGGCAATCAGTTAGTTGATTCAGCGATTACGGAAGAACCTCACGCAAGACGGAAAATAGTCAAGATAGGTTAATATATTGTACGAGTGGCTGTCATAACACTAATGACTACTTTCATCTGACAGTGGCTCGAAGAAATACCACTAGAATTGATGTGAATTGGAAGAAGTATAGAGTGTATAAAAATGTATAAAACATTATCGTAATACAATAATAACTGGAGTAACTTTACATGCTGCTGGTATGATACGATGTTGAATTAATACGGAATACGATGAATAAATAAAAAACTAAGGTGGTTGGAGACCAAGCGCTTGTAAGGGA
Source organism: Locusta migratoria (assembly GCA_026315105.1). NCBI lineage: Eukaryota > Metazoa > Arthropoda > Insecta > Orthoptera > Acrididae > Locusta > Locusta migratoria. The sequence continues at coordinate 279,953,702 of CM048744.1, forward strand.
ACTCATTTCAATAAAATAGTATCCGGATATCGGGCTAGTGATATTAGTGCGATCTTATGAGGCTTCTGGAAGACTTTCTTGCCCAGCGTCTAAGAAACAGCAGAAAGGAAGACGTTGAATATGTTAAATGTCGAAGATTAAGCTATACCGATAAGGAGTTTTGCTGTTTAATTTAACAACAGACGAAAAATATATGATAAATTTGAGATTTAAATAACGACTTTCAGTTCGAAGACTGAAAAGACAAATGCAAGAAAGAGGTAACTGTTATTTCGATGGCATAACATTAAAAAAAAAGTGTTCCTCAACGAAAACTCACTTCCCAAATCATACAAAAAATGGAGTTCACATTTAGACAGGAGTGAGTCAATATCTCCAAAGGACTGCTCAGCACTATTGTAGCCAGTAAAATTTTCTTTCATCACGGGGAAGGGATTTTTCTTTATTGACAGTCCATTGTAGAATTTTATGTTGGGAGTTGGACCTATATGAAAAAGTAACATTTTTTATGCCCGTTTTCTTGCTTTCTTATGTGGTGTCATCTCGGCCATTTTGCGTTATAAATATACTACTCGACCTCTATTCCGGAGTGTATTTGATATTGTTGATCATTGCCTGTGATTATTTTTGTCTCTTGCTCTTGTTTACGTGTAAATGATAATAGTGACCCAATGACATCCATTTCAGTATATTATTTTCAGAACATGTATTATGTACATTAAAGATTTTAACATTCTACTACAACATCAACTTTTGTAGAATGCTTATTCTCCTATGAAATTTATTTTCGTTTGAATTATTTTTGTTGTTGTTGTTGTTTGTTTCGAGGGGACTAAACAGCTAGGTCATCAGTCCCGAATTATTTTTGTAGAATATTATAGTTAATAAATTTAATTGCATAGAGATCTTCACAATTCTGGCGAAACAGCTGTTTCCAATAGGTCTACGACTGAGGAATACCATTTTCAACAACGTTTTCAATACATGACTTCTATCACAAAGTTATATTTGTTGATGGAGGTCCTAATGAATCCATATAAGCGTAAAAAGGCACACTTATAAAACGGTGGAAAAGCCTCTAGTTGTCTCCAGTACATTGTAAACCACAAGCCAGTCAGCATTTAATTTCTTAATCCTCTAAAATACCCTTCAAAACGTACTGTTTTATTACGTTCTTTTGAACACTGTAGAATGTTAATCGGTGCTGTGTACATCTATATGATTTGACAAGAAGCGGTAGATAATAGTGTGACTGTAGTCATTATGTCTCCAACTATTTTTCAGCAGAGATTACGATCTCATAGACAGAAGGTATCTGATGATCTATGTACTGTCAAACACGTTTTATATTGAGATAACTTAAATTTCCATTGTGAATGCATATTTTTCTGTCTGGAAAATATGAAACGATTAGGTACATGAGCTAACCAAGCCGTCGGATTCACTAAGTACATATAAATGAATATATCTGTACATGAACTAGGGTTTCGAGCGTTTTACTGGGAGTTGTAGATCGACATTTAAATAAAAATTAGTTACTAAATAAAATGCATATCTTAATGTACGATCTATAGGTTCTTTTAATTATTAATTCGTTGCCGTGTTTTCGGCTTTGAAGGCCATGTACAAACTTTACCTGTTTATGTGAATTAAGTACAACATTGCATACAGTCGTGGAAAACATGTTATTCTTCTATAGTTAGCCTCAGACACATAGTAAACAGGATATTTCAAAATGGGGTGGTAACAAAATTTGAAAAGATGAAAAGTGAAGCATAAATAAATATGCAGGGACAAAACCTCGAAGTAGCTTTAACCCTTTCATACGACAAAACTTTCTGTGCTGAAAATTTGAAAGGTAATAATTTTATTGCACCCAATTTGACTTTTGTAGGTATGTGACATAGTCAGAATTATTTTTTGTTCATTCAACTTGTAAGTGAAAGGTAGAAATAGGTGGTTGATGTACAGACTGCTATCCGTTTAGGGTTGGGCTTACGCTATTGTGGATGATGGATATTTAAAACACCACCGTCTAATATCTGGAATAGATAACTAAAAATGGCATTTCGATTGCAAAGAAGACACCATTTATTAACTAATTTACTCAATTACAAAAACTGAACACAATACAATATTCAAACAATAAAACATTACAAAACACTATGTAATATTACAAATTCCAGTGGTAAACTTGTTATTTCGAATGAAACGGGTGAAAACAAGGTCAATTAGCAATTTTAAAACATACACTGTTTGGCACTTATGGCTGGTAGGCAATATATCGACCATTACCCTATAAAGGATTAATTATTAACTAGTAAACTGTATCTTTATAACATTTGAAAGAAAAAGAACTGTTTCAAAATATACAAGTTTAACAGCAAAGTAAAATTTGGAATAGATGTTCCATCTTACAGCTTCAAATACAAAACCTTGAGGGGTACCTATAAACATAAAAATAGCTTCTGGCGTGTGATACGTAATATAATTGAAGACAGCGTAGACAATTATATGAAATATGTTATTCTGGACTATTCAGGCAACGAAAAGTATGAAAATGAACATAATATAGGATAATGTAATGTTAGAGAGGAACAGACGTTGTAAGGAGCAATGAAAAAACTTGGAAGATTAAGTGAAATTTAGAAGAGGGGTCGTTCTGAGTTCAGTTATTTAATATTAAATCGAAACTAGGTGGTGTTGTTTTATCGATTTCGAATTCTTTGAACAGGTTGATGTTTTAGCATCTTTTTACTAAGAACTTATGAAAAATTCAGCAATAACGAAATAAACAAATAAAATAAAATAAAATGAAAAATGCAAGGTATATATTCTAACTGCAAACTGAACTACTTCCCGACACCTCTCCTTACCCCCCAGCCACATTTTTTTCGCTTACCATACTGTCTGATCACCTAGTATTTCACTGAAAAGTGTAGTGCAATATTATTTAGGCTAGGCGCTACCTCTGATTATTACTCACCACTCAACATTCAGACAGCGAATTCAGGCCGCATTCAGAATAATAATAGGATCATCAAAATATTTGGGGTTAACTTTCAAAGTATTAAAACCAAAGTTACCGAATTACCGCGCTGCAGAGAAATTATTGTGCTTAGATAGTTTTAGGCAACAAAGGCTCGCGCATTAAACGCTTGTACGACCACGTCTTGAGTATTGCTCAAGTATTTGGGACCCGCAGCAGATAATTTTAAAGGAAGACATGAAAGCAGTTCAGAGGCAAGCAGCTAGGTTCGTTACAGGTTGTTTTAACCAATGCGCGAGTGTCACAGACATGCTCCGGGAACTCAAATGGGAATCGCTGGAGGAAAGACGAGGTTCCTTTCGAGAAATTCTGTTGAGGAATTATAAGCTGACTGCCGGGCGATCTTCCTGCTGCCTACTTATATTTTGAGTAAATTTCACAACGACAAGATAACAAAAATTAGGGCTCTTACAGAGACATATATACATTATTTTTCCCATTATTCTATTTAGGAGTGGAATATGAAGGGAAATACCTAGTAGTGGTACAGTGTACCCTCCGCCACGAACCTTACGGTGGACTGCGGAGTATATACATAGACGTATATTACAATAAACAATTGAAACATTTTGTAATATCTTATATATTAAAATAATCTTGGAAAACTAAAGTCAGTTTGCCAGACCAAACAACCCGGCCGATTTCCTTAATTTTTGTTTTAAACGACAGGTATTCATCCATAGATTTGTCATCAAGTATCAAAATTTACATAACTCTCGCCTTCCTTTTTCTATACTCAAACGCTGATTTCTTCTGTATATTTCTTATGGGGATGTTTAGCTGTAAATTAAAGTCAGTGGATCAGGCTATTCTATCTAACGGTTGTTCTTCTTTTTTGCTTTAAACGAAAGGTATTCGTTCACAGATTTATCATCAAGTATCATGAAACTTCCTGGCAGATTAAAATTGTGTGCCGGAACCGGGACTCGAACCTGGGAACTTTGCCTTTCGCGGGCAAGCGCTCTACCACTGAGCTACCCCGACACGACTCACGATGCCGCCTCACAACTTCGCCTCCTACTTTCCAAACTTCACAGAAGTTCTCCTGCGAAACTTGCAAGACTAGCACTCCTGGAAGAAAGGATATGGTGGAGACATGGCTTAGCCACAGCCTAGGTATCATAATTAACTTAAGTCTCTCCATCCTTTACTTTTATTCAAACGCGGTATCCTTCTGTCCTTGCATTGAATATTTTAATAGGTTTATTTTACGATATCTTCGGTTCTAATTATGGTACGCAGTTCGGTTTGACCTAACAACACTCAGAATATCAAGCTCTTTCATTTGCGAACATTTGCATAGATTGATTCTGAAGAAATCTATGCGTGAACATGCAACTTTACTTCTATTTCCCCCCATTTCCCCCCAACGTTTTTGTCATCCCACTAACGGTGCGAAGTATTCGCACGGGTCGTCTAGTTAGTTATTAAATGAAACGCATGTGGCAATAAAATCTGGAAAGATGAAAGGTGAACCACAAATAAACATTCAGGGAGAAAACCTAGAACGAATTTCACTTATTAACTGTCAAACTGTAGCTTTATCACATTTGAAAGAAAATAAACTGTTCCAAGAACTACATGTGTAGCAGCAAAGTAATATTCCGAATCGGTGTTGCATCTTACAGCTGCAAACACAATATCTTTGGGTCACTAATAAAAATAAAAATTGCTTCTGCAATGTGATGCATGATAAGAATTGAAAACAGCATAAACAATTAAAAAAACATAGTATACTAGAGTATTTAGGCAATGAAAAGTATGAAAATGCACGTAATACAGGTACATTTGGTAGTAGAGACGTAAAGACGATGTGAATGTGCAATGGGAAAAATTCGAAATTTAACTGAGAGTTAGAACAGGGGAAGTTCTGAGTTATTTAGTCATTTCATATTAAATTTAAACTGTGGGGTTACGTTTTATCGATTTCGAATGCTTTGAACAGGTTAAGGTTTGGACCTTTGTTTTCTACGAACTGATGGAAGAATAAGAAAAAAGGAAATAATAATTGGCATCGTATGGCACAGAGAAAAATTTTCGAGATTTCTCTAGTTACAAGATAAATAGTACTACCGCAAACTAATCCCCCTTCCATAGCGCTCGCCCACCCCTTATCACAACCCATCAGCCACATACACTGTTCGACAAGGGTCATTTTTCTCATATGGGAATATTTGTTTCTAAAGAATTATCATGCGAGAAATTAAAATCTGAACTCAGAATTTCGCTATCAGGCACAGTATTTCAGTTATGCGAAGATAAATGTCTAATGTAACTGAGAATTTAAAGAAGGGATAAATTGTTGACATTTACTTTGCCACAGTTGGCAGCAATTAATTTTGTGGAAAATATGTGGCGACCGAAAATAGTTGCAGTGGTATTGGGAATGCAACAACGCTGCACGAAATATGAATGTTTTCTGTGTGACTGGGACAGTCGTGACAGTAATCCCCACTATGAAAGAAAATTTTGTCCTCAAAGGAGCTGGCCAGTGTGAGAAAAAATTTACAGAATGAGAAATTGTTAGCCAGTGAAGATGTTCTTCTGTCACCTCATTACATCAAGCTAGGCCTTTTTAAACAGTTTGTAAAGTCCTTGTATCAATCTGGGCACGGGTTTACGTACCTTTCAAAAATCTTCCCTCGACTTTCTTCAGCAAAATTAAAGGAAAGGGTGTTTAAGGGCCCCCAAATTAGAGAACTTCAAAAAGACCCATATTTTGAAGAATTTTTTTCACACAAAGAAAAAATGCATGGATCTCTTTTAAGAGGGTAGAAAAAGAGCTGACACCTATGAACAATTGGTTGAAGAAATAATAAATGCAGGGATTTAGGATGTAACATGTCATTAAAAGTACATTTCGTAGATTCACATCTAAACTGTTAGAGATGTAGCGATGTTTTCGACGAACATGGTGAAAGGTTCCATCAAGACATAATGTTCCTGGAAAAGCGTTATGCAGGAAATGGATGCCTGTAATGCTTGCCGACTACTGCTGGAACATCATTGAAGAGGACATCATTGTTCACAGGAGAAAGAAAATGAAAACTTAGTGTTTCTGCGCCTCTACCGGAACGCAGTTCTCACTCAACCTGTGTGTGGCCGTGCTCCACAATTTCATGTTGCCGGCATTAGTTTTAAATTTTACATTTTATTCCATGAAATGGAGTCAGCCACATTTGGCCACTTGATTTTTTAACAACTTTTTTTGTGTGTGAGATATATGGAATTTTTCTGAAGATGGTAAAATTACTTTTGCCGAATCCTTTTTATGCAACTAGTTGACTGACATTTTGTTCACTTTTGGATTGAAATCGTAGTACATCGCTTTTTATAATTCAGAGGTTAGAAATCCAATTATAACTTTCCGTTCTCTGGGGCCCGCAGTATAGAGTATGTCTTTGATCGACATGTTCAATACCACAACAATTATAAATTGTTTTACACTGCTTTAGAACTTTATTATCTCACTATAATCTTGTTTCGGCCTTAGGCCATCATCAGGTGTTGTTACTTATAATATTGTTGTCGTTTATTTGCTGCCTAATTGATATTAAAAGCTGATTTAATGCTTATCTATTGCTGATTATCTGTATATATGCAGCAGCACTGATTATATTATTAGATTTCTATCAGTTTTTTATAGTGGCAGTCAAAACTGATAAAAATCTAATAGTATAACCAGTGCTGCTGCACATATACAGATAAGCAGCAATACATAAGCATTACATCAGCTTTTAAAATCAATTAGGCAGCAAATAAAGGACAACAATATTATAAGTAATAACACCTAATGATGGCCAAAGGCCGAAATACGCTTATAATGAGATAATAACGTTCTAAAGCAGTGTAAAACAATTTATTATTATTGTGGTATTGAATTATAAATTTGCCTATAAATTGAAAACTATGCCTGACACAGAAAAAACGGAAAAACTAATTACAGATTTAGATTTAGGACGTTTGTTTTCATACGAATCACGTGTAAAACTCCAGAATATATAAAATAGATGAAGTCTACTTACCAGGCGAAGGAGCATAGTGAGAGTAACAAATAAAACACACACACACAGACAAACGCAAGCTTTCGCAACCCAGTTGCTTTTTCAGGCAGAAGGGAAGAAGAGGGAAAAGGAAATTATGAGAGTTTTAAGGGAGGGGTAAGGAGCCATTTCAATCCTGGGAGAGGATTGACTTACCTTGGGGGAAGAAAAGGTAAGTCTTTCCTCTCGAGGGATTGGAATGGCTTCGTACCCTCTGCCTTAAAACCCTCATCATTTCCTTTTCCCTCCCTTCCCTTCTGCCTGAAGAAGCAACTGTGTTGCGAAAGCTTGCGTTTGTGTGTGTGTGTGTGTGTGTGTGTTTTTTTTTTTTATTTGTTACTATCACTACCTGTGCTCCTTCGCCTGGTAAGTAGACTTCATCTATTTTTTTACACGCCTATATAAATATATATTCATTTTGTGTAGAACAGTGATATTTTTCCACTTGCCATACAGCCAGATTTCTCGCATTTCACTGGAAAGCGTAGTGCTCCATTTGTCCATTAAACAATTGAAAAAAAAAATGTGCAGTCGCATTTGTTTTCTATTCGTATGATACATTGCTATGGTGGGTGCAAGGTAGGGGAAACGGTAGAACAATGTACCTACAAAAGTACTGCTCTTACAAACTTTATTGTCTGGGGTGTAGGCTCGGTGTGGGGGTGGTAGTCCATCACTATCGAAATTATTGCAGCCCGGTGGGGGATACTGTCCGCGCATTACGCGAGGTGTGGCAGAGGAGCTGTCAGCGCCACTTAGCGCTGTAGCGCATTCCAGGAAACGGCGGCGTGCATTATGCATCGGCGCCGGGACTGCCCGCAAGGCAGGCGACCGTCCGCGGTGTCTTCAGCGGCGCGTACCGCGCGGTACGGTACGCCTATACAGACTCGGTAAATAATGTAGAGCGGCGCGTTCTGACCGGCGCGGATATTTTTGTGAAACCGGCCGCCCGGCAACCGGAGGCCGGCGCTGTGCGCATGCGCGGACGTCGGCGCTGCGGACAATGCGCACCTGCGCTCATAAAAGCGCTTCTCGCACCAGATAATATTTTCGGAAAAAGCTGTAGCACGAAATGAATTTCTTGAATCTCTCTCCCCGACGGTGGACGTATTGCACGCGTCGGTGGTACAGCCGCCCCCCCCCCTTCCCTCTTCAGCCTGTGTAATGTCGACTACCGAAGCGGCACCTGCTCGGTGCGTTTCCATGACAGCGAATTTCATTATAACTGCTGCTTGTAAATGCTGTTAGATATACTTTTTTTCGCTGTAAGAGGCCTTTATGTAACTTCTAATTTTACTTTATTTTGGAGAAAGGGTCTGGTTATGTTGATATATATACTGTTCGTAGACAAAAATGTGATAACTACATAGTACGTAGTGGGAAGCTGGCAGCAGAATTTTATATAATGCCATGTCCAGTGCTGCTTTTGTAACGACGAACTACCGCAGTTGTGAAATGGTGGTTTCGTTCACGAAATTCATATCGAAATATCCACTACACTTGCCAGAAGCTTTTATCGCGTCTCACTACGAGTTCTGGAGCAGATTAAAATATTAGTTTTTCGATCAGTGTTAAGACCTGCTGTACGTCAGAGGAACATTTATTAATTCTGTTGACAGAAGGGCACATAAACATCAAGTCTCTGTTACGTACAGCATATGATAACTTGGTTACCATGATGTCATTTTATTTGGTTAATCATCGTCCATATTGGAAAATTTAAGCAAAATTGATTTGATATTTGCCTACAGTATGCGTATAAAAATGATATGATACACTCAATGGACATCAAGTGTACCTAAAGGAATTTACATAGTCCTCTTATAGTTAATAAGATGATGGATGATGTTAGGTGCAGCCAACCATCACCGGTTACAAAAACATGTATTTGTATCGTTGGACTACTGCAGTTAGTACGTAAACCGTGCCGTCTGGAGTAGATGTATGTTTGTTTTTGTAGCGATAGGTAGACCATGGAAGACGCTACATCATCATCCACCCGAAAGCGCCAATTACGTCCACGGAAGGAATACATGTTACTCCACTACATATTGTCTTCTGTGAACCAAAATGGTAAATTTGGTACTGTTGTATAAAGGAATGTGATTCGCCCTCCGTAAGTATACATAACAGCTTCAAAAACAGACAAAACTAGAGGCCCCGTGCGAATACTTCGCACCATTAGTGAAATGACAAGAAAGTTGCCAAAAATGGAAATAAAGTTGAATGGTAGAGCGTAGCTTTCTTCACAATCAATGAATGCAAGTCTAAAATCGTGAATGAAAGAGCTTGATCTGCTGAGTGTTGTTAGGTTAAAAAAGGAACTGCGCATCTTAATTAGAACCAAAGATATCGTAAAACGATCCCATTAAAACATTCAGTGCAAGGGTAGAATGACACAGCATTTGAATAAAAATAAAGAATGAAGATACTTAATTCTGATACTTGATGACAAATATGCAAATGAAGGCCTTTCGTTTAAAACAAAAATAAAGGAAATCGGACTGGTAGTTTGGTCTGGCCGACTTACTTTAGTTTTCGTACATTCTTTTAATATATATGATGGACAAGCGTATTCTCGACCAATCGCGAGATAAATCTCTCCCACAATGGCGGAACAAAATTTGGAGTGGTTCTAGATTCATTATCACTCCGTCAACAGGATATGAACTCGTAAAGGTAACAACCAATCCACCTGGAGCAACAAGCCTTGTTCAATCTATGTAAGTACACCACTTTCGTAAGAGAAAGAAATTCCCCAAACGTTTCTGTGGGCGAATTTTACTCGACAACATTGATAGAGAACTTCATTGTCTCCACGGTATCATCAACCTTAATGCACTATCCATAATCAGCTCAGTACACCCATATTCAACAACAGACCAAGTATGCCTGAAACTTCATTTCCAGTTCCATCTGAAGGTTTTGATGCTCCTAACGGTGTTATTTGGAATACGGTTGATTCAAGTTGCTTAGCACACAACTGCAGAACTTCATCAATTGTCCAGTGCGCATATTGTCGATTGCATTTTTGTTTAACTGGTCTATATACCAAATCCCACAAACATACTTCGTAATAAGCAAATAGAGCTGAATGGAATAACAAAGTAAAATATAATCATCATCATAATACACCGGTAACTCTGTTACCTACCCTTGACATGATTACAGCACTATGTACAACGCTAACCACCTTACAATATTACAGTTATGGTAGTTAAAATTGGTGTAGTAATTATTGATTTCACTTTGAGTTTTCATTGTAATTAATATTATTCCTGTACCCGTGAGACACTTTGCAGATGTACCTTGGCAAAAGTCACATAAAGATAATTCATTAAGTACAGGATATCGATAGTCATGGCCGCAAATATATTAACAGTGATTACCAGTTTCAACTCATCTCTGAGTCAACCTCTGATCATATTACGAGTTTGTCAATAGTTGTATCTACCAACAGCAGTACAACCTTGCAATCATCAAATTACAACTTATAGAAGCAAAAATAAATAAATAAGTAAAAAATAAATAAATAAAAATAAAATAAAATAATTTACAAATAAATAAATAAGAAAGTTACAACATTTGAAAAAAGCATTGGTTGTTAGACGTACATGTCACATGTTGACTGAAACATTTTTGAGGAACTGTATCGAAAATCATGCATTACTGATTAAAATTCACTGACAGTGTCTTGCTCCTCAAATACATGGTATTCAAATTTATATTCTTGAATTCTAGCCCCATGAATTCAAAAATACGTTCCCGACAGTACCTGCAGTTTCTAATCTTCATTCGTTAATTAATTTTTGCACCATTCAAGCTTAACAATTGCCTGGCTAGTTACTAGACTATGTCACGGACCTCATGCAATACCTCCTTCACTTACGAAAAAAAAAAAAAAAAAAATTAGGAGGTAGGTCAGAACATTGTTCGTGCACCTCAAGAAGTAAACCGAAGAAAGGACTAGCATAATTATGGACCAATATCATTAATATCAGTAGGTCAGTTTGCTATAGAAAGCTTGAGCACTTCCTGAGTTCGAATGTAGGAAATTTCCTTGATTCCGGAAAGCTTCTGTCCATGCACCAGAACGGCCTTATCAGTCACTGCCCTTTTCTAACATTGCTTGCCCTTTTCACACATGACATCTTGCGAAAAACGGATGAAGCGTTACAGGCAGATGGGATAATTCTCGATTTTCGAAATTCTATTTACGTAGTGCCGCACTACAGAGTTCCACAGGGAAGTGTGATAGGACTGCTATTAATTTCTGTTTAGATAAATGACCTGACAAACATAGTGAGTAGCAATCTGTGGCCGATTTCTGATTATTCAAAGCGTCGTCATTTGATGCAGGATGACTTAAATAAAATTCATAGCAAGTGTAATGACAGCTACCTGAGAATGCAAAATAATGTAAGGTTTTCCCGATGAGTAGAAATAACATTCCCATAATGGGAAGGTAAGGTCGATCAAGGCACGCATGTTAGAGGATGCTACGGGGACTCACATGGGATTTCCTGGAGAAAGGGCAACGTTTCTTTTCTATAAACAATGCTGTGCAAATTTAAAACGGCCGGAATTTGAAACTGACTGTAGAACGATTCTACTGCCGCCAACTTACATTTTTCGAGAAGACATGACAACAAAAATTAGAGCTCAGGCAGAGTCGCAGCCTAAAGCATTCGTTATCCTCTCCTATTTTGGAATAAAACAGAAAAGGAAATGTCTGGTAGTGGTACGGGATACCCTTCGTCACACACGTTGCGGAGGATAGCGGAACATTTGGATGAAGAAGTAGCAGAAATAAGAATACAGAAAACTTGAGTTGAAATTGGGCACGAAGTACATGTTGCTTCCTTTGAAGCAGAGTAACGTACGATGGACGGAGTGAGGACCTAAGAAGTAGGCTAGAACAGTCTGTATCAAACATAAAACTGAATCGAGGAGGATATTTATAAGAATATACGTTAGTACCACGATGTTATGAGGTGAATCATGCAGAATTAACAAACCGATCAGAGCAGAACTGATGCGTTTACGTTACGGTATAATGCTGAAAATGATGTGGACTGATTAATGAATGTGGAGACTGCCTATACAATAGGAGTAGAAAACACATAAAGCATGGACAGGATGATAACACATCAGGATTTAGCTCTCTTGCAGAGGTTACAAACTGTTGGAGAGGATACACAAACCGGGTAATATTATGTACAGCTTCGAGTGCATAAAATACCTTCCAGACATGTTTCCTTCCTTGTAGCTTGTAGGTTGATTACTTTACTGGAAGATATTTAATTTCTAATCTTACTGCCAATGAAGTTCTTTCGCAGTATAACATTTTTTGTTCAAGAGATGAATGATACTTTTGACAATATAGTCTGCAGAAACAGCCATCTGATAGCAGTTAATAATTTGTTGATCAGTGAAAATTCGTATTAAACGTTTATTTAAATGATGATCGGTTTCGGTGTCTTTGCTGGCAATCATCAAATCCAGGTGGCTCTGGCTAGACTCCATGGAACGAAAGTTGCATATACCCCGTACGGTAACAGAAATTACCGAACACAAGTAACAGAAGTTACCGAACGGCCCAACAGAATATTTTCTCCGTGGAGTCCATCCAGAGCCACGTGGACTTCCAGATGGCTAACAAATAGGCAGCAACCGGTCTTTGATTTCTGCTATCTTCAACTGATTAAATAATTAGTTAAAGGGGTGGAAGAAACTCAGCTCAGCCTTCCTGAACATGATTTTTATTTCTCTATACTTACTGTATAGTGTTTTAAAATTATTCTAAAAAGACTGTATACATATCTACATAAAATGACATTATTTTTACAAAATTATCTATGTACCAGTTTTCTCTCTCCTATACACTGCGAGTTATGGAACGGTAGAGAATTCTGCCATGGCGCTTCTGTGTCCACGATTACAAGGGCAGTTCACCTCACACACAACGGTCTGAAACATGTTTCACAGATCAATTTTTGTACGGTGTCTGTTAGTACTGGAAATCACCACGATCATAGTTTACGTGACAATCGAACGGTGACTTCTTCAGGTAAACCTTCCGGGCTGAGGGCCGTGGTGCATATATATAAATTTCTTACTGGCGTTTCTTCTCCATCTGCGACCGACATCGTCTGAAGTCTTCCGGCTACTGCCAATGTGGTTGGATGGGTTCTCGCATTTATAAAGAGCATAGACTATATGCCTACCTCTGGATGTTGTCGTTATTGTCGATTAAAAATAATCGATTGTAATTTTTTGGCGTATAGTCAACATCCATATTTTGTCTAAACTGAAATATTTTTGATTTCTGTTAAAATTGTTCTGTTGTTTTTGAATATCAGTGGCTTCCCAATAAATTCGTACATAATAATGCGATGTTCTTGCTGATATGCTGGTCTCATTAAATTTTTTTCATAATTTCTGCCCTGAAAAACATGTTCTGATGCAGTCCCAGACGTCAGTTCCTTTTGTGTTCTGTATCCTAACACTTCTTTTCGTTGTACCAATATATACTTGACCACAACTGCATGGAATTTTATATATTTTATTCCTCCTGCAAGTCAGCTGGCTAGCAACGGGAGATTAATTTTGTTGACTGTAAACTTTCTGCTTCTGATACACTACTTGATTACTTGTGTAATAAACTTGAAGTTATTTTACTTTCCAGTTCATCCTAACGTATCATCATCTGCCTTTTGTTTATCAAGATGTTCTCAAAGAGTTAATGGGTCAGTTCAAAACATAGTGTTCTTATTCTTCCATTTAGGGCTATTTGCGTGAATGAATAATTATAGCATCACTAGGAAAGTTATGTATTTCACATGTATAATGTAAGAGAAATCAGATCTAAAACGGAACGATTTAGGTGTTCTTTCTTCTCGTGCGCAATTAGAGAATGGAACGGTGGAGAAAGGTTATGAAAGTGGTTAATGAACCCTCTGCTAGGCACTTAAATGTGATTTGCAGAGTGTCTATGTAGATGTAGATGTTTTTGTGCGTTTCAAATTTTTGTGATTTTAGTCTGCAGGAAAGAGTAATATTTTTCCTGTAACATCTTTAGTATAACTGACAGTTTCTAATACCTGTAGTGAAACCATAGTACATTTGTAACATGATAGACCCACTAATTGTCTAAATTTGTAATTTATTTTACTCTTTGGGGTAATATGATTCCATTGCGAATTTTTTTATTAAATTCGACATGGTCAGAAATAATAAGCTACCATCAAAAATGAGTTTTTCAGACTTATAAAAATCTCTGTAATCTATAGGGTACAGTCACAGTGGAGAGTAAGTTTTAAAATTCATATTCGGTTATTTAATTATTGTGTTTAAGTGTATCTAATGGAATAAGTTTTTAAAACATCGACTGAAACAAATATTTCCTGCCAATAATTGCATTCAAATATAAGACACATTTATATGGCTGGTGGATTTTATTAGCCAAACCGCAAATTTTCTCAACTGTATTCAAGACTAAAGAGTGTTACTGATGTTAATTTTCTGTAAATACATGTTGAAAGAAAACGTTATCCCACAACAGCTGTCATGAATTTTATAAATTTAGTTGAATGGTGGTTTGTGGACTACTTAATCAGTTCTCATTTTTTCTCTTCCTTTTGCACCTTTAAAATTCTTCATTATGCTTTCTCCAATTGTGTAGCCTATTACGTTTAAGGTTCACGTTCTTTATAATTGATTATATTTGTTTGTAGTAATTTAACAGCCAAACTGATATAATGTATTCTCTTGCCATTTTAATATTGTATTTTATAATTATTGATGACCTTAAGAATGTTTCAGTGGTAGTATATGTAGGATAATTATGAGAAAATACTTTTTGACTAATTAAAGTATATTTACTAGTAGCATGACTATGTTAACATTATGTTGACATTTATTACACTGAAATCACTAAACTGCTTAGTAAATCAAGTGATATGTACAATGTAGCCTGTAAACTGACCTGTTTCTTATCACATCAACAAAAATCTTTTACACACTCCATGGTACATTACTGTAACTTACTCTTGACTCCGTATTGTGATTAAATTTTAGCAGCCTCTAAATTTAATATTTCAATGTATTCTGATCTTTTCGATGCATGTCTCATAATGTTTACAATAACCATCACAATACATTTTTTCACCATTACTATATCACATGGGCTGTGCAATTTAGAATCTTATAATGATGTAGAAAAGTTATATGAAGTCTTTGAAGGTCTTCCTTTCCTTTTTCACTAATCAATCCCATTGATTTCAGGTAGAAATTAATAGGAAATTTTCTTCCTCATAAGTGATAGTAGCGAGAAGCACTAAAGTAGTGATACATTCGCTGCATACTTCATGCTGCAGCTGTTATTCCGTAAAAATTGTGAAGCAATGTTTAGTGACTTTGAAGTCTAAGGTACACTTTCTTAAATGGTAGACGATATTGTTATGAAGATGTCAGTTTTTTGGCTCTTCGAATTACTATTATTCTTCTGTGAAGTTTCACGCATTTGATAGTTGGCAGAAATAACAACAATGTTGAGAGCAAAGACATACACAACGTATAGAGGAGGTGTTCCAGCGCAGATAACCATAATGATTATAGCTTGAAAGTATTTAATGTTTTGGGCAAAGTTCTTTGTAATCAGAATATAACAGAAAAACTTTCACAAAAGTAAAGGTCATGCACCTTTCTCTGTACCTCATATAATCCATCAACTCCATATTAATAAACATTCTAGATGGTCTGTTAAGTAGCTTGGATACTATGTAGACAGATCAGAAACGATTCAACAGCAGAACGATATAACATGAATGGACAGTTGAGATCTACACTGGTTTATTCTCAAAATGCTTCAGAAAACAATTACTACTGCACAAAATTATGTAGTCACCGAAGTATTGTAAAACATCTAGCATTATCAGAGGACAGTGGCCAGCGAACAGCATTTGAGAGAGATATGTATGTCAAATTTTTCTTTTTCAACAACAAATTTTTATAAACGCCTAGTGTATAGTAAATAGCAAAGCGAAGAGGATACAACTTCCGCCATCTCACGTTGAGATACTTCACTCGCTAGTAAAAACATTTCTTGAACGTAATCATTATTTTTCTTAGACAAATGCCCTGTATTCACTTACTTACATTTTGTAATATACGTTTGATAATTTTCTGTTCGCAGATACCTGTTTCTCAGAAATTACACTCAACCAACTAAATGGGCAGAGGGAAACTGGAGCAATTAAACTACATACTTCATTTCATCAACACTGCTCAGTAGTATCTCAAACGTAGCCCCTACAGATAAATGGCAATACGGTCATGTAAGTACACAATGGAATTCTTCAGTGAATCAAGGGCATTGCTAAGTATACAGGGATTACAAAAGATGTAACCGACATTATATGAGAACTTCAGTCACGCTGGGAATCGATGCATATTACGTAAATAACTGTGGACCAATGAATACTATTCACTGGAAAATGTGGCTTGAGAAATAACGAAACAGGGTAATATCTTTTTATCTCTTGATCCATTTTGGATGAATAACATGTAATTCCTGTAATGCGACACAGGATACGTGGTATTATGTTATTAATTACATGTTGACATAGTTGATTTCAGGCATTGTAATTGCTGTTATAGTGGAGCAGAAATTTGAAAGGTGATGCAAGGGGAGAAAGCAAGCAAAGTCAGAATTAGTGGTTTTAGTGCCATTATTAACAGAAATACTAGTTCTTCGTGGTACTATTGTGGTTCTGCACTAGACATAGGAAGAAATTAACATTCCGAAAGAACAGGAAAGAAGGAAGGGTTGTGTTAAACTTATAGTCGACAACGTTGTCATCACACACATTACGATTTCGAAACATGTATGGAATTCGTTTGCTACGCCGCGTTAAAAGTAAAGTCTTCACTCAAATTCTCTCAAAGTTTCATGGTTGGGATATGCAACAGTAGGGGCTATAAAGGTATTCAATCTAGTGACCAGTGAACATGTTATTTGGATCACGAAACACTGAATTGTATTTGAAATTTCACTGGTGGGTAGAATTTATCTACACACCTGAGGCACAAAATGTCACTGCATTTTCGGGTTTATTAAAGATGAAAATTTATAGCCTCCCCAATATTTTTAAAGTATTCAGAGCGGTAAAGAAACGACTAAAACTGTTCTGATATTAGCCGATAGATAGTGATACTTGAATTAATGTGTTTCGTTATAGTCGCCATTTCCTTTTGTTTATAGATTTATTTGTTGATTTATTTATCTGCATGCTCTATCGTGTGAGTATAAAGCTGCTTAATACTTGGAATATTGTGTGAACTTTGTCTTTTCTTTATCTCAAATCTTAAACTGTAACATTCAAGCTAGCAGTTTCTATACCATAACTCAACTGACTAATAAAAAACTTGAATCTGTTAGACAATCTTGGATGTCAATACAACTTAGTACATGGCCACACTATCACACAGTACGTTAATAATGGTCACTGAAGTTGTATGTGATGGCTAAATCTGCCATCGGAGTCCAATTCTGTTCTTCCTGTTTAGTATTGTAATCTCTCCATTACGCCACTGTCAAAAGGAAGCTATTTTTAACTTTTTTACAAATGACTCAAATAGCACCAATTTATTTCAAATTATTACACAAAACTCTGGGACACATTTGGACGGTTATAGTTTATATATTTAAATGATTATGATATGTAAATGTATATGTAAAACATAATAAAGAATCGTTGTTATAAAATTCCTAAAAGCTGAGTCTGTCTTACTTTAGATTTTTACAGGATTCTTTAATGAACATTAGGATCTACGTAGGTTACATATCTCTTAGTGTGAACAAATTGTATTTATAGTGTAAAATGTGTGTAATACATGTAACATATTAAAGAGGAAATTTATTATAAAAATCTCGAAATTTATTGAATAATTTACTTCAAATATTTACACCTTACACTGATAAATATTATGATAGACACAGCTCGTTTATTTCAACTATGTAAATATAAGTAACATAAAAAAATCTACAATATTCCTGATTGATTTGCTTAGGACTTTAAAGACCACGCCCATAAACGAAGATACGGGCATTAAGTAGACCTTTGTATTCTATTAAACGATAATGACAGTGGCAATTATTTACTTCTTTATTTTTCTTTTTTTTTTCATTATCCATCTACAACAGCATGGCAAGTAAAACATTAGCTTGTTTCTCCCGTACATTGTACATCTGTTGATTTATAATTTAAAAGAGATATACAACAATGTAAACCTTGTTTTATCCTTCTTCGTTCGCAGTACAGGATATTTGTTTATTTAGCTTTGTTTATTTAACTTCTGTTAATTATATTTTGATTATAATAATGTAGAATATTACTACTATAGTTACTCTCCTCACAGAATCAGCATCTGGACAGATCGTTCTCATACACCTCGTACCAATGAATCGCACGGATATACCATCTTATTTTAAGCAACTCCAGTTTCTCGTCAAGATATCAGCTTGATGCATTAACAATAAACAAGGTTCAAGGGCAGAGAGCGAGGTAAGAGAACAGAGAGAGGAGACTGATAAATGGACGCTGACAGGTGGAAGAGGACATGAATAGAAAAAGACGTGGTGAAGATGTACAAATAGAAGGGACGTAGAAGAAATGGGCGGAAAGAAGTAGGTTTGGAAGTTAGAATGTATCTCAGATTCCCATCCAAGTTTCGCAATTGCGAGTAGATTTCGGGTTATCTGCTCTCCCCGAGGGAGAATCACGAAACGTGAACCAGACACATTGGGACACATTCTTAGAGGACACGTGAGACAATGCTGACGTGGCACGTTTCTCTGTGAACTATAGTCTCAGAAGTGGATTCTATTCCTTTCTTGGCAGCCTTTGAAAATATATGTAGGCTTCCAGCCAGAGGAAACCAACTTTGTACCAAAAAGTTGGAGAAACGGCCTCGTTCTTTGTAGTTTTGGCACTATTTTATAATTACTGAAACAGCATAATATGCAAAGTTTGTTTTCGTTCTCTACACATCGTCTGCGAGCTTCAGTTTACTCTCTCAGTCGCTGATACAGAAAGGGCACAAAATTTAATTTGCAATAAAGTAAGTAACAGAGCAAATAAAGCGTAAAAAAGAAACATCCTTTTATCACATTCTTCATTTATATGTGGTTCTGGTGATGAAAGTCGCATAATCTGGAGTCATCCGCAAGCTTTAAAACATTTCACAGGCACTAGTAAAAAATATTTTTATTAAACTAAAGAGCTAGAATATTTGCAGTGTAAAATGATTCGTACAGACCACACAACACTTCGTCGATGTCGCACAGTTTCTCATTATTCATTAGACCATAGACATACACGCATACAGTGAGGTATCACAAAACGTGTGCTTTGCAATTCCATGGCTGGCATGTAAATTATTACATACCAGTTCTCCAAAATGAAGATCTCTAAAACTAATGCTTCTGTCATAGTAGTCAATATCATTAAAAATCAATGAAATTTATGCTGATAATCCAAGTGGTATCCGTTTTTACAAACGTTTTTGTCATACAAGACCTACTGTAAAACTGTGAAGGGGATGCAAGAATGTAAAGGCAGAAATATGGTGAGAAGTTCTAAATTAGAAATAATAAGTACTACTGTGTTTCTCCTTAAAGCAGTTCATGTCTAGGAGCTATCTGACGATAACAAATGCAACATTCTTGAGGAATCATACACTAATGCGGTGAAAATGGTTTTATTTGGTCTATATAATACTGCTACTACAAGTTGTGTCATCCCTTTTATACTCTGATTACTTTCGGACATGGATCCATAGAGTATATATATATATATATCCTGTTCCGAGTATTGTAATGAAAAAGTTACAGTACTTGGAAGGTGAGGCATTAATTTAAACCACTCGACATAATACTGCGCATACATCAAAGATAGCACTGTTGATAGTAAGATCATCAGTCATACGTGAAAGTTCATGCATCTAAGAGTAACACATAGCAAACGGAGGGTCAGTAAATCAACATTAATTACAAATTGGGTGATTTATTATTATGTTTGCCCAGGTAACTACAGAAACGAAACACTATTTTATTTGTGAGCACAGACGGAAAATTATTTTTTTCTCTCAAAAAATCCTTGACCCCTATAATCCCAATAACATTAAGTTTTGGCTAGTAATTGACAGAATGTCCAGCTATAAAAGAGAGTTCACCCACTGCAGATTTGTTGACCTGGAAAAGGCTGATTGTTCAATCCAACGTTATTGTACAATGAGTCTTGTTTGTCTTAAGTACCTGTCGTATAGACTCGCCTTTAGTAAACGTAGAGCATATTTTACACATCCCACAATAGTCGTGTCTTGCACGGTGAAAGGAAGACCACAACCACTTTCTTTTTCTCCGTCACTCTGCCTATTGTTTCTTTTTCACGGTCAAAATGCGGTAGATTATATATTTATTCTGTTATTGGTCAAGTTGGATTTTGATAACAGAGCTGTCATTCCAGTTTAGTCCTAAGTAGCACTGTGCAGGCATCCACACTGAACTAGAACGATGCATCGAGCGCCAGCGATGCATCCACTTTCTATACACCATGAACCACCTTCTAACAGCCCAACAAATCTGAAATGACGGAACATTCTATTTTTGTTGGACTGTCCACGGATTAGAGGAAAGTCAAGAATCTGGTCAAATCCTCATCCTGTTTGTATTCATTGGTCAAGAATGTAATTTAAATATACTTAGTATACAAACAACCTATCAGAGATGAGATTTTCCAGCTCCACAAAGTTCGGATACCACAGTATTCCAGTCAGCTCCTCGACTTGAATGCCATCCTTAATAATCAATCACATTATTCGTAAGCAGTCAACTTGCAGATTTTACGACCCGAAGGTCTATTAAGGAACAGGAATCTCAGGTCACCATAGACAGAGCAATGCCACTGTTGACGCTAGAGTCCTCCGTTAACTCTACTTTCAAATTATGGAACCATTATTTAACATCGGTCTTTGTATTGGCTTTTATGGCCAATAAATGTTCATTTCATACATTTATTTAGCATTACAGAAGTTTCATGCCACTAGATCACATACTCACATGCGAAAGCATTTGCCAGTGCCTTCTATAGCTTTTAGTTTAGAACGTTTTAGGTTACAAACGTTTTAGGTTACAACTCACTTCTGACATTTTACAAACGTACACTACATAATTAACGCACGTTTTGTCTGTTCTTTGTCGATTGATGTTGTGTACGTTTTCTCATTAGGTGAACATGTACTTATGTGGTATAGAGTCTAAGCTACCATAGACACAGCATCGATACTTACCTTATCTGCATTAATATTCTGATAGATTCATTACAGGCGCTGATTGAATATGGGAAGTGTA
Organism: Locusta migratoria; assembly: GCA_026315105.1. NCBI lineage: Eukaryota > Metazoa > Arthropoda > Insecta > Orthoptera > Acrididae > Locusta > Locusta migratoria. The sequence continues at coordinate 279,975,207 of CM048744.1, forward strand.
TACTCACCAACGTATTTGGGTGAACCGTCTTGTTCAAAGGATTATGATTCTATTACTTTGCGTCGCTGTATCATACATTCTTAATTTTGTATTGGAACATAATCTTGAAAAACATATTGAATCTGTTAGATGTATAAGACAATATAATTATTGTTCTATTTGCTCTTGCGCTTATATATGGTTACAACACTACTTCGAATCTATTGACGACTTCTTCATTCCCAAACATCACTATTTTTACTGCTCAATCTTTTGTTTTCTGTCCTCTTTCATGCATATATGAAATCTCAACTTGATTTATACCAATTTAAACCATGTCCGGCAGTGAGCATTGTATTCGATTTTAATTGATTTTATTACAAATTTAATCCTTAGTTAATTCAAATACACCCATATTTGTGTAATATGCATCTTGTATTCTGTTCTCTATTTCGATAATCTTACAGCTTAGCTTTTCTAATTTTTAACTCACACTATGTGTCAATACAATTTACAAAGTTTTTTCCTTTAAGTCTTACCTTGCATAATTATCCTCTGGAATGGGTGTTATTTGTTTGTGAGTGGCCCGAAAATGTAGCCACTAAGACAACGAAAATAAATTCTTTAATCTAGGGCTCTTGGAGTTTGTCTCCATACAATTACAGTTATTTGCCTGTTTTACCTTTCTTCTGGCATTCTATTAAACACTACGACGTCAGGAAAAGTGCGTATATTTCGCTTAGCTGAGCCACCTTCAAAGTAGCGTAGTGCAATTAATGGACTTTGAGAACAGCTTGATACTGTAATGAAAGACTGACGACAAAACATTCTCATACTTTGGCATTCAAATATTATCTTTGGAACTATTTATCACGATCCAGATAATGTACGTATCCGTTAATTCAAGTTGTACACTGATTAACAGAAACTGTACATTTGGATGAAAACTAGAAATTTGTGCTCTTAAGCATGTCTTAAGCAGCTTTAGTAAACGCACTAACAATTAGTCTTTAGTATAAGTCCTATAGCAACATTTAAATGCAACAGTTTTCTAAGATTTCCTCACAGAACGTAAAATTAGCTATATGATCGCACTACACTAAAAATAGAAGAGCGTTAGTACAAATATAAACAGCCATTAAGCAAGGGTTAAACGACTCTACCTTGTATTTAGGTTTCCTGTGATTTCTCTACAGTTCTAAAGTTAATTACAGGTATGAGTCTTGTGAAAGGATGAGGCTGAGTTCATTTCCCACCTTCCCTAGTCTGACATAATCATACTACATGCCCAGCGACCTTGTCGTCATCGGTCGATTGAAACTGTCTTCTTCCTGATAGGCGACGTGCATACGAAAGTGCAGTTACTTCATCATGGTCATAACAAGAGAAATGAAGACAAAAGTTGGCGTAAAAGTTACTGGAATGTCATTCGGAATGGCACAGACACAGAGGCCAGTAAAGAAAGATTATGGCTAAGAGAAGTGAGGTCAGCATCCAAGAGAGGTACTTGTAGGCCGACGATTGGAAAATCAGACGAGTGTGGCGTACGTGACGCAGGGCGATGAATAACATTCGAGGTTCCTACCGCTATAGAATTATATTACTTTCTTATACAAAAAATCTCGTTAGGAGTGTTTCTGTTATCGAATGGCTGAAGAATTATCAAGATATTTCAAGGATGATGACGCAGAAAAAAGCGTTAGAGAAATAGAATAATCGTGGTTAATTGAAGGTGGAAACTAGTTCACAAGATGGTACGAAAGTTAAAATGTTATTGGAAAAATTAGAGCAGAAGTAACTGGTTGCATCTGAACTGAGTTGCGAAAACAGAATGTTAAGAATTTCGGAACTGAAGAAAAATTACTTAGTACGGTACAACGAATAATTATGAAAATGCAGCTATTTTAGATCCTTCAAATCTCTGTTCAGAAAGTCAACCTGTTACGCAGCAGAAGCGAATAATGTAGATAGTAAAAAATATGAAATACGAACGGTTTATTTAAACTTTTGGATAGAGTGAGAATGGTAAAAGACAATGATTGAAGTTATAAGATAGTATAGCGCTCATTCGGACTACTCTTGATTTACTGAAATATGTAATAACTATTTCCAAGCTGGAACTTTTTTCAGGTTGTTTCAGATATTTCGAGTCTTCAGTTCCTGTCCAATTGTCACTCATATGTTTCAGTAATTACATGCCATGTATGGACTACCAAGTAATTGCATGTATCCTTCCAAAGTGTATTGACTACCAGATAATTGCATGTATCCTTCCAAAGTGTCAAACAATAATCATGATAGAGGCTGGTAATTTATTAACAGAAGAGGATATTTTTTTTCTTCTTTGTTCAGTTTTCTGACTGATGTGTGACAGTCAGACTTGGTATCCTCTCCCGTGCATTTGTATCAAATCAGAAAAGCGTTTACACACTAAATTATCAGTCGTTTATACAGTATTTCAGCTTCTGTTTTTTTTTTTTTTTTTTTTTTTTTTTTAATATTACAGTTTCTCGCTGTAACTGGACAAGCTAATGTACACTGTTTTAACTATTTCCTGTTTAGTAGTTCTTTCTCGATAGTTTTTCAATCGTTTCTTTCTCTAAGAAATCTCATCATTTCTTGTTTTATTAGGTTTGTCTTGAATTTCAACTATCGTCTGTATTAAAATTCTTGATCTACTTTCTGTACTTCTTTCATAAATCGACAATGCTCAGCTGGATGCTATTCTGGATTCTCTCAGCTTTTTGGTTCATTTATATACGGAATTCATTTTTTAATGTTTTATATAATTATTGTAATATTGATAGTCTTTACACTGCATGTCTCTTGACAGTATTACCAATTAAGTTGCTTATGTACGTCGTTTACTATTTAACACTTGAAATCGATATCAGTGTTACTACGGTGCTACACAGAGCTCGTTCAGTACCCTTTTATTTACCTGCACTTTTGAACGTGATGTTTTATTCCGTATTGTTCTTCATTGTGGTTTGTATTTATGTGTCCGTGTGTATTCCTGACTTGACAGAAGCCTGTTATTTTAACCTCCAGGAAAGGTTCCTCTTTCCGTTATGATTTTTTACAGGAGTTGGTCAGCTTTTATTTTGATTACAAGATATTTCAGTGAACACCGAGTTTTGTTGCACTTTACCTCCAGGGCAGACAACAATTTCCTCTCACTTCACTCCTTTGTCCTCCATGTCCTCGATATCTTACGTCAGAATTGTCTGGGAAGAGTCATCTAAGAAACCTACTCCCGTGTACTTCACGATACAGTCTGTATGTCTTTAGTATCCACCATCTATATGATTCGAGTACAGTAGCTGACAAACCTGGCTGAATGTTTGATTAAGCTGTTGCTCATACTTTACTCCTTGTCATCATGTGACACAATTCTCAGAAGACGAACTACAGTCTCCTCGCCTAGTTCCTAAGGTTAATACCAGATATACGGTTCATGTATGGTTTACTACTGCAGTAGTGCTATATTTACATCTATACACCGGAAGGCAGCACTAGGGTGTGACGGAAGTTAGTTTGTGAACCACTACAGTTCTGCTCCCACACGCCATATTCGGTCTTTCAGATGTAGACTTTTCTTGATTTCCCGAAGTTGCACGGCACGCCCGATTTTCCTACCCCCATACTACGAGGGGTGTTCAAAAGAAAAGATAGGCAATGGCACTTTGGATGTAATTGAAGCCTTTATTCAAAAGTAATGACCACAAGCAAAAACACAATTATCCCACATACAGCTGTGTCATTCCTTCTTGAGCAGCCTAGACCGATTGCTATTGATGCAATTGCGTAGGCTACTGAGTGTCTCAGAGTACACGTCACTGTTAATGTTTTTCGTGGATGAGGATTTATATGAGTATCAGACCTCGGGCGTAGAAAAAGACGGCGAGCATCACCCTGCCTGCTAAGGACACAGTTTTGAATTTTTTTGGGGGAGGTGACGACGCATGCTACGCATCCCTAGATGTCGCGCTACGTTATCCCTGAGCGGAATATTCAAATTTCAACAGCTTTGGTTTTTAAGACACCACCAGACTTACATCATTTGAAGATCCTCGTTCCTAATGAGCATGCAGTAGACGGGATGTTAACACATGATCTTCTTTCTTTCGGGACTGAAGACCATATGCTGAAGTTGACAGACTTTCGTGCGACGTCTGCCCCTGAAGCAAACCGATCATCTCTGTGACTTTAGGAGTTTCCTAAATGGACGTTTAACGAAGCGTACTGCTCTTGTTTGGACCATCTCTTTATCGTCTAGCAGTCCTAACTCGTACGTATCCAACACCGATGAGTAATATATGAGTATTGGTCGAAAAAGTGTTTTGTAACGTACTTCTTTTGTGAAGGTCTAGCATCGGCCACACCCACGATTAATTTCATGAGCTCGTTCCTCTTCAAATCAATCCTGATGCCTATTTGCGGATATTTTATGAAAAGTAACTGCTTCCAGATACATTTTTATGTTGAGTTTCAATTATCACGCGCTGCACCAAGCATCGACATCCCGCAGGTCCTACTTTAATTCACTACGCTTTTCCAGCACTGTGACTTGTCGATACGCTAAAAAATCATCCGTGAAGAGCTTAACTATATTTCTGATGTTTACTTACACGTCATTTGTATATACTGTGAGAAGTAATGCCGTTATAAATATCCATTCTGACTCGTCATGATCGCTTTCAAGTCGGAACACTACTCTCCGTTGAGAATAACATGCTCTGTTCTATTTGCTAGAAATTCTTTACTCCAGTGAAAATGCTTTTATGATAACCCGTACTCTTGTACTTATTTTCTATTACGTGACAAACGGAACTCTATCAAAAGCCTTTCCAAAATGAATAAATTAGGCATCTATTTGGGAGCCTGAATTTACTGCTTTCAGGATCTATAATTTTCTAACTGTCTTTTCCCCCAGTCCACACAGTTGATATTCACCAAACATTCTTGTATTCGGAAACTTACTCTGTTTCGGCAGTATCTTTCATAGACCAACAGCACGACACTGTTGTGTGTAACAGATCATCTGTGTACCTGTGCCATTTGGAAGTCTTCCTGCATCCTCTAAGGATCGTGTGGTGCCGTGTGTACTGTTTCAACCTCTCTGTAAACAAAGTAGTCTCAGTGAGGATTCTTAATCGCATTGATGTACGACAGTAAGTATGTTGGTCAATAGCGTCTTTCAAAGCCTGACATCAGCATTAACTTATGGTCCAATATCGACCGAAAAGGCTTCAGAGGGAATGCCAAGTGATGCGAATACACTTTAGCAACCAGACTGTAAACGATTTAAGGTCAGATTTTAGACCAATTCTCAGGTTTGTACCCTTGGAGGACCTTCAATTGACAGTTTCATACATCTCAAGTCTCAGGCTATTGTAATGTGATATGACCTGCTTCACATTATTATTCCGTAAAAAAACGTCCAAGTGGCACAACTACAGTGTTAAATATTGTATACAAGATGTTTCCGAACATATCACGTTTTTCTACGGGAGGTACTATTGGTCACAACTATGGAAAATATTCCTATCATTAGATGTCTGGAAACCAACACAGGTTTTGGTATTTGCCAATCTGTCCTCACATTCCATCAGCCATTTACATACATGTAGATATAATTTGCACTGTAGAATGTCTTACCGTAAGTACCAGCTCTTTTTCTCAGTAAACTGCGCAATGTTTCTTGCGCTACAGACTCCAATCGCATTGGTGAAATGTTTCTGGAAAGTCAGTCCTGAAAATTACAACGGTCATACATTTAGGCATGCGCTATGAACTTGAAGATTCTTATGACGTAAGCCATTGAAAATTTCATATTAGTCGATGCGCTTAAAATACCCATAACAACAGACCTAAGTTTCCGGATATATAATTACAGGATGTTTTCTCGCATGTCTGACATACATACGCATGTAGTAATATGTGCCCCACTGGCTTTTAACAAGGAGCTAACACTAGACTCACATTGAAGACACTTTCGCGAATCTGTATTGCAGGGCGACTTTGCATTTTATTTGGGGTATTTATTTAGAATGTATAATTTTCAAACAATAGGAACTATTAAACACAGCGAAGGCTACAAATGTCTAGGAGATGACAAATAAGACAAGGAAATTAATTCAAGAATAAATGCTGTGAATGTTACTATTGGGACACGGAATGCTATTTTCTGGGACCGACAGATGGAAATGGAACAAAAAGAAGAAACTTTAATTATTAGAAGCATTGTGGCATATGGATCAGGAGTACGGTCAGTTCAGTCGTAAATAGTAAATCATTAATGATAACTGAAATGGACTTTTGGAGACGATCTGCGGAGATATAAAAGAGAGAAACAATCAGGAATGAAATTATCGATAAAAATGGATGTTAGCAATCGATTACAAAAATTACAGAAAAAAATAGCTTTTGTGATTCTGATATATAAAGAAAAGATTATAAAAGGAGAGATTACTACAGAGAAATATGTAATCGGAGCCACTAGGAGGAAAGAAAAGAGGGAGACAGCTGACCCCATAGATTCAAGGAGTTCACACATCTATTAGAATAAGAAATATTGAAGAAAATTAACGGAGAAATAGATAAAAATGGAAAATGAAAATCAGATTTTATGTACAAAGTTTGGGGTACCGAAAAATGTAAACTGAATTACATTGGGAAACCGGATAGTAAGCAAATGACATAAGGATTAGGAAAGAAATATAAAAATATGAAGAACTGTAGAAATCACTGCACGTGAACAGTTAACGACTTATTTATACCATATGGCAATAAAATTTGTATGTCTTGAGAACGTGAACACACGTTATTATCCTAGGATAATGAAATTAATTGAGTTGCAGCTGACTTGTAATAGGCTGTGGATACTCAACACTGAAATGAATCGTGTCCGTTTCAAGCAAGAAATCATGAAATAATACTAGGAGGATGGACGCTTGTCTAGAAGTAGTTATAGAAGTGCACGTCAGTGAAATTCTTTTGATTAGATTAGATTAGCTTAGATTAATACTTGTTCCTTAGATCATGTATAGGACATTTCGTAATGATGTGGAACGTGTCAGTTTAGTAAATTTTGTCTATACTTGACAATCTATATTTTAAGAATTTTTTCTTTTTTCTTTTCTTTTTTTTTCTTCTTTTTTTTACGTTTTATCTAAAAATTCATCTACATTGTAGAAGGAGTTGCCACTCATAAATTCCTTTAATTTCTTTTTAAATTCTAGTTGGCTATCTGTCAGACTTCTGATGCTACTTGGTAAGTGACCAAAGACTTTTGTGGCAGCATAATTCACCCCTTTTTGAGCCAAAGTTTGATTTAACCTTGAATAGTGAATATCATCCTTTCTCCTAGTGTTGTAGCTATGCACACTGCTATTACTTTTGAATTGGGTCGGATTGTTAATAACAAATTTCATGAGTGAATATATATATTGTGAAGCTACAGTGAGTATCCCTAGATCCCTAAATAAACGTCTGCAGGATGCTCTTGGGTGGGCTCCAGCAATTATTCTGATTACACGCTTTTGTGCAATGAATACTTTTTTACTCAATGTTGAATTGCGCCAGAATATGATCCCTTATGAAAGCAGTGAATGAAAATAGGCGTAGTAAGCTAATTCACTGAGATTTATATCACCAAATTTTGCAATGACTCTGATAGCATAAGTAGCTGAACTCAGACGTTTCAGGAGATCTTCCAATTCAGTCCCTCGTCAATGCAAACACCTAAAAATTTTGAATATTGTACCTTAGCTACAGATTTATGTTCAAAGTCTAAATTTATTAATGGTGTCATGACATTTACTATATGAAACTGTATAAACTGGGTTTTATCAAAGTTTAATGAGAGTCCATTTGTAGAGAACCACTTAATGACTTTCTGGAAGATATCATTTACAATTTCATCAGTTAATTCCTGTTTGTCAGGTGTGATAGCTATACTTGTATCATCAGCAAAAAAAACTAGCTTAGCATCTTGGAAATTGTACCGCATTTCGCCGACGTTTCAGCCACTATTTACAAGGGGCCTTTTGGGTGTCGTGTTTACTGGTGAATGAGGGAAATCTGGGTCCCTAAAATACTGGTGGTAGTAACTGTTATCAGTTGTGATTGGAGGTTTCGGTTGGAGGAGAAGGGAGTGTTTGCTTTATTTCATGCTATTGGTTCGGAACGGATCCCTGGACTGGTGTCGCATTATCGTTTGCTGTTGGTTGAAACTTTACATAGTCATCAAAGTGGTTGCCAAGATGTGCCAAGCCTAGTTACGGAACTTTCTAGCGTAAGATGACGATACGCATCTCGATCGGGATCATGCCTTATCAAGTAATGTGCAGCGTACTTCAAGTAATTTATTTATAATGTAGTACAACAAATACCATTTCACACGAACCTCAGTCTTTTCTACACGTGGGTCATTTGTCACAATCGATTTATTGCTAACTAAATGAGGTTAATATCAATGAAACGTTAAATAGGCTAATTACTCTTTCTCTTTCCTGTACCGTCTGTTCCTTCATTTTGAAACAAAGTGTTCATATCATGATTTACATATTAGCTAACTGTGGACGTATTGCACCTATTTTACTTTCATCACAATACAAAGTTGTATATTATTTAGGATTAGATGGCGCCTCAAAAAGGATTTCTTACAACAAAAGTACCTACTGGTACAACACTTTCAGTCCTGGACTAAACGTGTCATATTTTGTCTTTTTACTCACAGGCTTAAAGTTTGAGATTGTTGTGCCTATAACTGGTACCACTGTCAGAAATCGTTTTAAGGGTGTCATAAAATATTCCTTTCTCAACAATGATGCTGGGAATATACGAATCTATATCCTGACAACAACAGAGAAGGCATGAAAACTGCCGATATGGGCAACATTGACGAATAGCTAAATCATTAAGCGAAGGGATTATTCAAAAATAAAAGCATCAAAAAGACTTCCCACAAGAAGTACTAGAAATTGGAATGACATTGCATTAGAACGAAGCCGGAAAATTTGCATAGATTCAAATAATATGACAACCTGTTAGATTTTCAGTATATGGATGATGTGGTTTCAGTTGTATACATTCTATGAAATAGGAAAAACGTCGTCAGCTGTAACGTCAATTCTTCTTTATTGATGGCAACGAAATTCTTTGGGACATGTCCTCATTTTCAGGCCCTATACAAGGACAGAGCAAAATTCTATGAGTCATAGTGTGATGGAGTACTTTAATGGAAACAACGTCTCTGCAAAATGATTTACTGTCAAGTTATATTTTTTAATAACTGTAAACAAAATATAAGACCAAACAGTAAAATTAAAATGTGCATAGTTTTTCTTGTTCTTGACCCCTTTGTAGAAAATATACACAACAATTTTGAGAGCAAACCCAGGTAACACTGAGTTCTTTACAGAAGGCCTAGAAAGGCAGCTTAGTTTTTCATTCTTGTCAGTAAGAATTTCTTTGAATCTCCTGTTCCCACTGCAGATAAATTTCATATTTTATTGTCGATTGCAAAGTCGTTGAATACAGCTGCAAAGTTGAGGTTCATACAGAAGGGACTGAAGACTTCCTCGAAGTTGGATTTATATTTTTTGAACGTTCTTCAATTTTTGAGACATTAATATGTATATATTTCATCTTAAATGCTGTTTTCATAATTGTGATTCGTCAGATGAAAATTATAAAACATTTCTTTTGACGTCATTGCTGGAAGAGGGCAGTATAGCAAAACTAACAGCGTGATTGTGAAAAAATCACTTATAATGACTTTATGCAGTCATATGAAGGTAATTGATCACTTCTGAGGAAAAAAAAATTAAAATCAAAAATAATTCTGCGCTCTCTGGGTTAATGTTAACAGTAGGTAGTGCATTACTAGTGGAAAGTCTCACATGTTCCTCTATGAAAATAAAACTAAATAACCAAGTGCCGTGGTTATTATTAAATGGTGAAAAAGGTCAGAGAGCATCAATGAAACACGTAAGTATGGAGAACACGTACTCCCGTGAATCACTGTACAATACATTGTTTTATTTAATCTGTATGACAAACATTCCAAAAGTACTCCTTGTGAAGTATTTTATTTAAAAATAGGTCTAGAGAACCAGTAAATCTGCACACGGCACTGTATGTCTTATGATCTCATGTTTTAAGATTTTAAATTGGATAAGAAATTACTTCAGTTCGTGTTCGAAATGTTGGCAGCCTTCTTCTTTTTCTACATAGATCGCTTCACCTGCCTAATCTAATGGGCTACGCGTCTTCAAGTAAAAATGCAGCATTGAAATATGTATTAAAATTGGAAATTACATAGCGTTCAGCTAATTTATTTTTATGTCTTGCCAGAGATACGTGCTACCTTCAGTTTAATTAGTTTTTATTGGAAAAAAGGTAACAAGGAGCGCGGGAGGTCCGGCTACACACGGAGGAGAAGGTAAACAAATTACCTCGTCCTTGTAAATTACGTCCCCGATCACCGTCTCGGCGATTAGACTGCACTTTCATTTGTTCCACATGTCACGTGACGAGGAATGACCTCGCAAGGAACGGCGCCCGGAAACGTATGAAATCCTTCCCTCTGAATTCAATTATTCGGTTAAAAAGTATTTCGCCCGAAAGGGAGCAGCAGGACTTGCTTGGCACTAAAGCAGTGGTGTGTCACCATTTTATTGACAACACACATTATTGTGCGTCTTTCACTTAGCATCAAGAGAACCGCCACTGTACATGTAACAACAGCTGATTTGAAGTTGCCAGCAGCAATTGTACGACATGTGCAATAGTTGCCTCAAACACCCCCCTTTGCTATTGGTTGGCCATTTGGTAAACCGCGCATCCGAGGAGTCTTTGCTGTGGAGGTTCTAGTCCTCCCTGGGGCATGGGTGTATGTGTTTGTCCTTAGGTTAGTTTACCTAGGTTTAAGTAGTTTGTAAGCTACGGACTATTGACCGCGCAGTTTGGTCCGATAGATCTACAAACATTTCAACATGTCGAGAAGTCTTTTCCTGCACTTGTGCACTGTAGTTTTAAATGTGGGTCTGTCACTTGATAATGGCAATAAGTATTGCCGAAACTAGTTGTGAAATAAAGTAATTCTGCTTAAAATGTGATCTAGCCTACTCTTCTTTAAGAAGTGTTTCATTCTAATTTAAACATGTATTGAAATTGGAAATTACACAGCGTTCAGCTAATTTATTTTTATGTCTTTTGCCAGAGTTACGTGTTGGGGTCAGTTTCATTAGTTTTTATTGGAAAAAGGTAACAAGCAAGTACAGGAGCGCGGGATGTCCGACTATACACGGAGGAGAAGGTAAACAAATTACCTCGTCCTTGTAAATTACGTCCCCGATCGCCGTCTCGGCGATTAGATTGTACTTTCATTTGTTTCACATGTCACGTGACGAGGAATGACCTCGCAAGGAACGCCCTTTTGGTAAACCACGAATCCAAGAAGTCTTTTCCTGCACATGTGCACTGTAGCTTTTAATGTAGGCCTGTCACTTGATAATAGCAACAAGTATTGCCGAAGCTAGTACTGAAATAAAGTTATTTTGCTTTCAATGTGGCCGGCCGCGGTGGCCGAGGGGACTGAGGCGCTCCAGTCACGGTCTGCACGGCCACTACGGTCGGAGGTTCGAATCCCCCCTCGGGCATGGATATTTGTGGCGTCCTTAGTCTTAGCTATTTCATAAGTAGTTTCTAAGTTTAGGGACTGATGACCCCGTAGTTGAGTCCCATAAGTTCTACAAACATTTGAACATTTCTTTAAATGTGATCTAGGCTACTCTTCTTTAAGAAGTGTTTCATTCTAATTTAAATATGTATTAAAATTGGAAATTACACAGCGTTCGGCTAATTTATTTTTATGTCTTTTGCCAGAGTTACGTGTTACGGTCAGTTTAATTAGTTTTTATTGGAAAAAGGTAACAAGCAAGTACAGGAGCGCGGGACGTCCGACTATACACGGAGGAGAAGGTAAACAAATTACCTCGTCCTTGTAAATTACGTCCCCGATCGCCGTCTCGGCGATTAGACTGTACTTTCATTTGTTTCACATGTCACGTGACGAGGAATGACCTCGCAAGGAACGGGCCGGCCCGGAAAACGTATGAAATCCTTCCCTCTGAATTCAATTATTCGGTTAAAAATATTTCGACCGAAAGGGAGCAGCAGCGGCGGCGGCGGCAGCAGCCAGGGAAACGCCGGAAAAGAGGAGCCTCGGATCTGGTTTAAGGGCCAGAAAGATGCAATTAATACCCAAAAAAGGGCCCGGCTGCGGAATAATATATATTACGGCGTGGCATAATTTATGGGCAGTCGCCGTCGGAGGGCGCGGGGCATTTTTCCGCCCACCGGCGGCCGGCCGGCCGGGCCGCGCCTGCGCGCGCAGCCGCCGCAAAAAACCAAAACAATCGCAGGCCCCGCCCACGCGCGGCAAAAATGGGCAGAGCGCGCGCCGGCCAAGAGAAATGCAGCACGCGGCCACGTGGCCTCCGCGTGCACCGCGGGAACCGCTCCCCGCCAGGCCGCGCCCACCCCGTCGGGAACGTCCCAGCGCCGCCGCCAATAGCTGTGGAGGTTTACCTACGTGTTCCTCCAAAGACACAATGCCCCGGCCTCTGCAGAGGGGAGGAGTGTTCTGCGGAATTGCGACCGCAGCAGCTTCGGAGTATCGAGTGAATGACGCTCTGTAATAACGCGATATTATGCTCCCGGAATCCTTCGGAGGGAAAAGCAAGCCTTTCGATTCCGGTTATTGCAAAGAGGATGAAGGGCCTCTGAATAGCAAGGGTGCGAACAAATGTTACTTGGGAAGAAAGACAGGCTTCGATTTCGATTATTTCGACGGGTACGAGCCCTGAATAGCAGGACTGCGAACAAACACCTCACGAAAAGTTTAATCCGTGCCATCAGCCGTGTAGCAGACAATGTAAACACAAGAAAATAAAGAGTCACTTCGAATGTCTTACATTAGTTTCGTGTTAGTCGTCTAATTTTAGTTTTCACATCTGACAAGGAAAGTAGTCGGCTCGAACAAACACAAAAACACTAAAATCGTGTGAGAGATATAGCTCCCTTATTGCACTAGTGATACACCACCTTCTGCAAAACACTGCAATCGCCCGTTAGAGGGCTCTGCGTGTGCCACGCCACATTGCACTTTGTCCTGCCGAACGCCAGTAGTGACGGTGCAGTGTGCCTCTGAAGTTGCGTTTTGTGACGTTATTTGTGTAGTGAACCATCAGATGGATCGTCGATTGGTTATCAATCCTGATAATATATTGCGATTGGTTGAGATGAAATTCCGAAGAGCCCAAGAATACGCTCTTTTTGTAGAAAATGAATCATTCACATGTTTCCTGGTATCTATTATAGTGTAAAAATATGAGCATAGATTAGAAACACAATAATACATACCATCTTCACTAAGAAGGTTTCTTCGTAACTTCACCTAAACCAGTCACACTATATTAGCAGGAGTGATTACCAATCGCCGACCTATCCGACGCTTCACTGCACAAATGACGTCGCAAAACGTAACTTCAGAGGCACACTGCACCGTCACTACTGGTGTACTGGTGTACTCATTGTGAAATGGGGCATGGCACACGCAGAGGCCTCTAACGGTCGACTGCAGAGTTTTGTAGATGCGGGAGTATCACTAGTGCTTTAAGGGACCTACACATTATCTCTCGCACGATTTTCGTGTATTTAAATTTGTTCGAGCCCAAGTACTTTCCTTGTGAATCACATATTAATTAATAAATTTCGACCCTTCTCCGCCGAATTTTCCTAAACGCTTCAACAAATATTCGCACCAGCCTAAGTGAGAGGTCTTCAGTTAAGTCCAAGGAACCAACAACTGAAGCTATTCCTCGAAAGACACAGTGCAAACTTCCCTGGCCTCGACACTGGTGTGTTCTGCGGAAATCGAACCACAGCTTCAATATAGACTGAATGCCACTCCGTAATAACACGATATCACAATTCGAAATCTTCCGGACAGAAAAACAGTCTTCGATTACGTTTGCTGCGACGATAATGTCCTCTGAACAGCAGGGTGGGAACAAATGTTACTAGGAAGAAAGACAGGCTTCGTTTTCGATTATTTCGACGACTACGACACCTGAATAGCAGGACTGCGAAACAAACACCTCACGAAAAGTTTAATCCGTGCCATCAGCCATGTAGCAGACAATGTAAACACAAGGAAATAATAAGAGTGACTTCGACCTTACGTCTTACATAAGTTTAATTTCGTATTAATCGTTTGATTCTATTTTTCACATTTGACTAGCATAATAATAAATTTCGACCCTTCTCCCCCGAATTTTCCTAGACGCTTCAACAAATATTCGCACCAACCTAAGTGAGAGGTTTTCAGTTCCATCCCAAGAACCAATAATTGTATTTTTATTGAAGCTGTTCCTCGAAAGACACAGTGCAAACTTACCTGGCCTCGACACTGGAGTGTTCTGCGAAAATGCCACTGCGTAATAATTCGATATCACAGACTGAAATCCTCAGGACAGAAAGGCAGCCTTTGATTATGTTTGCTGTGACGATTATGTCCTCTGAATAGCAGGGTGCGAACAAATGTTACTAGGAAGAAAGACGGGCTTCGATTTCGATTATTTCGACGAATACGACCCCTGAATAGGAGACTGCGAACAAACTCCTCACGAAATATTTAATCCATGCCATCAGCCGTGTAGTAGAGAATGTAAACACAAGGAAATAAAAAAGAGTCACTTCGACTCTATTACTTACATTAATTAGTCGTCTAATTTTAGTTTTTACATCTGAGTCATATTAATTAACAAATTTCGACCCTTCTCCCCCGAATTTTCCTAGACGCTTCAACAAATATTCGCACCAACCTATATGACAGGTTTTCAGTTCCATCCCAAGAACCAATAACTGCATGTTTGTTGAAGCTATTCCTCCAAAGACCCAGTGAAAACTTCCTCGGCCTCGACACTGGAGTTGTTGCTACACGCTAGTATTAAGAGAATCGAACACAGTGAACTTCACATAAACAGCTTTATTTCGACACCTCCATCTTACAGTGGTGAAAACAATCTGAAGTAAATTACAACACTCCCTGCTGAGGGCAGCACCGTGAACACAAGTTACAACACCGTCAGTAGATGGCGTAAATGTTCATTCTCAATCATTCTCAACCTGCAACATCCTCCCCACCTTGGTCTATCTCCAGGGAAATGACCAGCTGAACCGGTCGACAGATCTTCGCTCCACCGGGCTGCCGGAGAATGATGCACCTGATCTTGTTCTCTCTGTCAAGCCGCACTTCTTCCACCACTGCCCTCTTCCACACGTGTAGGGGTTTCATATCCTCCTGAAGAAGACCAACCTTTCCTACTCTGGGTTCTCTTCTTGATGGGTAGCCTTTCACTTCATGGTAGTTTCTTAGTAGCAACAGGTATTCGTTTATCCATCTTCGTCAAAGGTCTTCACAGAATTTCTGTCTGTGTCGGAACTCCTTGGCCAGATTTTTCTCAACTGCTGTTTCTGTCCCATATGGAATATGGAATAGTGACTAGTTGTCACCATTTAGGAAGTGAGTTTGGTGTCAACGCCAAGTCACTTTCTCCTTGGGTGATGGGTCTCGAGTTTATTGCGGCTTCTATTGAAATCAAAATGGTGTTTAGGCTTTCTTCGTCAACTTGAGACCGACCTAGTACCTACCTCAAGCAGCGCTTTACAGAGCCAATTATGTGTTCCCACCAACCTCCCCACCAAGCCGCACGTGGTGGTATGAACTTCCAAGTGATACCGTGGTGGGCACAGTAGTGCTGAACTACAGTGTGCTGGATCGTTTGGAACAGCTCTGCTAATTCTGTGTTAGCTGCGTGGGATGATGTGGCGTTGTCAGAATAAACAGTGACTGGCAGGCTTCTCCGTCCTGCAAAGCGTTGCATAGCCAACAAAAATCGGTCAGTTGACATACCTGTAGTGAGCTCAATATGGATTGCACGGGTTGTGGCGCATGTGATTAGGAAAACCGTCAGTAGATGGCTTAAATGTTCATTCTTAATCATTCTCTACCCGCAACAGGAGTGTTCTGCGGAAATGGAACCACAGCTTCAGTATAGACTGAATGCCACTCAGTAATAACGCGATACCATAGTCCGAAAGCCTTCGGACAGAAAAACAGCCTTAGATTACGATTACTGCGACGAGTATGTCCTCTGAATAGCAGGGAGCGAACAAACTTTACTCCGAAGAAAGAAGGCCTTCTATTCAGATTATTTCGACGAGTTCGACCCCTGAATAGTAAAGTGCGTAAAAACATGTCACGAAATGTGTAATCCATGGCATCAGCAATTCAGCAATCTAAACACAAGGAAACCATAAACATCACCTCGACTTTATGTCTTACATAATTTTAATAGCGTGTTAATCGTCTAATTTTAGATTTCACATTTTAATCGCATATTATCAAATTTCGACCTCCTCCCCCGGGTTTTCCTACATGCATAAACAAGTATTCGCACCAACCGAAAGGTTTCCATTTCCAGCCCAACAACCAATAACTAACTGTTGGAGTTTTTCCTCCAAAGACACAGTACGTACTTCCCTCACCTCTACATGAGAGTGTTGTGCGCAATTGGAACCACAGCAACCGGCCGCGGTGGCCGAGGGGACTGAGGCGCTTCAGTCACGGTCTGCACGGCCACTACGATCGGGGGTTCGAATCCTCCCTCGGGCATGGATATTTGTGCCGTCCTTAGTTGTAGCTAGTTCATAAGTAGTTTGTAAGTTTAGGGACTGATGACCCTGTAGTTAAGTCCCATAAGCTCTACAAACATTTGAACATTTGAACCACAGCATCTCTACCCGCTGTACACCACTCATTAATAATACTATGTTATCCTCCGAAATCCTTCGGAAGGAAAACAGATTTGGATTTCCGATATTTCGTCGACTGTGACAGCTGAATAGCAAGATTACTTTCAGTAAAGTCTAATTGTCGCCATCAGCTGTTCAGCAAACAAAGTAAAACTTCAACTCTACATCTATGATTTATACCTGTCACTGTTTGATTGGCACATCAAAAGAACGGCATCCACTGCGTTGACAAAACGAGTAGTAGTATTCTACGAAAACTCAAGTAACGCCAAAACTGAGTCAATGTACTTCTTCGCTTCCTGCGTGTCGTATATGAGACACATTACTAATCACATCTGTCTTCATATTGACCCATCTAATGCTCATCATCCTTCGGAAAATGTATCCAGTTTCTGAAAACAATTTCACTTTCTTGGCCTTGTAGGTCAAAAAATAGTTGGATAAAAAGTTTTTCTGATATTGGAACTGAAGAGATTAAGTGGATCTCTGTGATTAAGGAAGACCTTAAAGTACTCGGTATAACTCACGCAGAAGATGTAGATGAAGAAAACATTCAGAGAAAAGATATTTGATTGGAAAGTTGGCCAGAGGGAAATAAGAAAACGTACTGGAAGACTGTGGTCTGCTGAAATAAAGAGACTTCATTCTGAAAGGGTGAAACAAATTTCGACAAAAATGGTCAACCATAAAAAAACTGACTGATTTTACCTCGTGCACGCCTTTGGGCCCATATGTGAATAACAGCGACAATAATTAGTTAATTCATTTGAACACTGTATGAATTAATAATTTCGCCGCTGCTGCCTTGTAGTTTCTTAGACTCATCAAGCAATATTCGCACCAACCAGAGGTTTTCACATCTGTCTCCACAAACAATAACTGAAGGTATTGCAGAGTGTTCCTACAAAGACACATGACAAATAATTTGTCCTGTTTTTGGCAGTGTATTGCGGAATTGGTAAACTGTCCAATCTGTAATAAAGCGATAACAGTTTATCTTCCTACACGTTCAGATATATGGAAAGCCCATGTACAGGTATTTGTTAAAAATTAAATGCTACTTAATTTACAGTTATAACGGTATCTGAAATGATGGTTCAACACGAAAAGAAGCCTACTTTACTTATTTTCTTTCTCTGATGACATTTGGTATTATTTTGTGGGAGAAAACTCTTCTGAATCAAGCGCAGAAGTCTGTCTTAATACATACTCTCTTTAATGGTGTTTGTTGTTAACAGTATCAGCTTATTCAGAATAGTTAGCAGTTTTCACTCAGTTAATAGCAGACAGAAATCGAGTCTGCATTTGCATGACACCTCCTTGATCCTTGCGCGGAAAGGCGTGCAGTATTCTGCCGCATCCATTTTCAGTGAGCTGCCACAATAATTCAAAGAGTTTTGAAGTAATACAAACATTTTCATGTATAAGCATATTACTGATTATATTATTTACGCTTTGGCATGTTATATGTATAGGGTTGCTATACACTCCATTTTATTTATTGCTACTCTTCTGTTACATGTATCAACTCCTTCCATGACCATGGAGACTTGCTCTTTGTTAGGTCCTATGGAATATGATAGATATGAATAAACAGAATCCTTGGGAGGAAATGCAGATTTTGATACCGATTATGGCGTCGAGTATGACGTCAAGAAAAGCACAGTATGATCAAGCATTTATTTCCAGAGACGTCTAATCCTTGAGGAGTGTTCAGTACACAAGGTAAAAACTGGAAAATGAAGAAAATCATCTGTCGTGTACAAATACTCTTAATAAATATAATTGTGTGTTAATTGTCTAATATTAGTTTCCTCATTTGATTCATAAGTTTACTATTAAAATACGTCCGTTCTATCCTGAATTTTACTACTCATCAACAAAAGACCACACCAAAACAAAAGCAAATACTATTAATTCCAGCCTCAACAGCAATAACTAAAGGTTTAGGCATGCGTTTCTGCAAAAACACAAAGCAATCTCCCCTGTGTCCTACAAGAGAGTCTTTTGTGGAATTATAATCACAGCCGTAAATCAACTCTGTGTCCCTCTCTGCTAAAGGATATCATGGTTTGGAATCTTTTGCAGGGACAGCTCATTTTCAGTTTTATGTCTCCGAGAGCCGCACCTTAAAAGTATACGTGCAAACAAATATTATTGCCCTGGTAAGTAAAATCCTTGTCGATTCCCATAAACTGTTCAACGGAGTAGCACTCAGAGGCACAGACTTTCTGCCCCTTCTAACGGCCTGAGGTGTCATCTGGACTCTACCATTTAAGAAAAATGTCCTGAACCATTAATTATAAATTTTAAGCATTTGTTATATTTTAATGTTTACAACATATATGCGTATTTCAGTCACAGAATCGTGAATAATAAGCACAGATGACAAAATTGTTACTTATTGCCAAATAAATAAATTTCACTGATACAGGTGAAAGCCATACAAGATGAAGCAAGGGACAGTTTTTTCTTTGTTCTACATGCATAAAATCTGGTCTTTCCATGATTACTAGAATTTAAGGTATTTCCTTTTTTGTTTACAAAATTGGCACATTTTAATTCAGTTTCCTTTGTATATTTCCCACAAACCATATTATTACAAACAGTGCTCTTGCAAATAGTTTTATTACGTTTGCAGAATTTCACAACTTAACATTTACGGTGTTTCTATGGCGTTTCATCTTAATGATTATTTTCATTCTTTCCATAAATGTCTGTGGTCATACGAGTAAAACGATTCTTCACTTTCAGTGTTGTTCATCTGCAAGCTGCTGAAAAAATGTTTTCCTTTGATCTTCTTTCCCATAACAGTCCAGAATGCTATATATTCATTTCTTCCTGCCAGGTCAAGAATATTGTAGGATTGCACTGGCCATCTTTGTAGGAAGCCTTAATAGAATAGTGCTTGGCTATTTTGTCTACTATACACTTTATACTACTACACACTATGTATAGTATGGGGAAGGGCAAGAGAGGGACGCAGAGGTTGGGAAGGGAGTAAGACAGGGTTGTAGCCTTTCCCCAATGTTGTTCAATCTGTACATTAAGCAGGCAGTGAAGAAATGAAAGGAGAAATTTGGAGAGGGAATTTAAGTGCAGGGAGAAGAAACAAAAACATTTCGATTTGACGATGACATAGTAATTCTGTCAGAGTCCGCGACAGATCTGGAAGAACAATTGAATGGGATGGACAGTGTCTTGAAAGGGAGATATAAGGTGAGCATCAAGAAGAGTAAATCGAAGGTAATGGAATGCAATGTCAGCAAATCAGGCGATGCTGAAGGTATTAGATTAGGTTTAAAAAATTTCAAATGTTTGTAAATCTATCGGACCAAACTGCGTGGTCATCAGTCCGTAGCTTACAAACTACTTAAACCTAGGTAAACTAACCTAAGGACAACACACACACCCATGCCCCAGGGAGGACTCGAACCTCCACGGCGAGCAACCGCGCGCTCCGCAGCGAGACGCTTTAGACCGCTCGGTTACTCCACCTCGGCTTAGATTAGGTAAAGAGACAATAAAAGTGCTAGATGAATTTTGTTATTTCGGTAGCAAGATAATTTCTTATGGTCTAAGTAAAGAAGATATAATACGAAGAATGGCTATGGGAAGAAAAGAGTTTCTAAAGAAGCGAAACTTGTTAACATCCTATATTAATTTAAATGTTTGGAAGTCCTTTCTGAAAGCATTTGTCTGGAGTGCAGCATTGTATGGGAGTGAAACGTGGACGATTAGGAATTCAGTTAAAAAGATGATAGAAGCTTTTGAAATGTGGTGCTACAGACGAATGATGAAAATTAGATGGGTAGATCACGTAACTAATGAGGAGGTGCTTAACCAAATTTGGGAAAAAAGGAGTTTCTGGCATATTCTGACTAAGAGAAGGGATAGATTGGTTGGACACATTCTGAGACATCAAGGAATTGTCAACTTAGCATTAGAAGGAAGCGTGTGGGGTAAAAATCGTAGAGGGAGACCGTGGGTCGAATGTAGTAAGCAGATTCAAAAGGGATGTAGGTTGCCGAAAGTATTCTAAGATGAAGAGAATTGCACACGACAGGGTAGCATGGAGAGCTGCATCAAACACAAGACCACAAGACCACAACAACAGTAACACTATGTGAATTCCAAAGTTCTCTTTTATTGTAATAACTTACAGTTTTTGGAGTTTTTCTCTGATTTGTATCAATAGTAGTGCTAGGATGAAGGTGAGACATTACCGTCACATATTTTACTTTCTGTCCTTGATAGACTTTTAAGGACATATGTTTTAACAGACGACTCTTCAAGGACTTGAGAACATATGGTATATCTCTTCATGCTCTGGTTACTGTTGATCTTTCTTTAAGTTTTTCTCTGTAGTTTAAGTGATTGTCTGCAGTGACATTTCGGCTATTGCGCGGAAATGGTTCTATATGAGCCATCACTACATAATCTGAAACCTTTTCGTTTCTTGATCGTGCAGTACTCCGACTATACATTTGCTTTTAATATCTACATCTAACCAGCAATTTTACTAAAACTTGTCCTGCTTTGAAGCCAATAACTGTGTGAAGGGGCAAGTAGTTTTATTTTTGAAGAGCTGCTGATGTATTGTTATGTCAGTCCAAGGTTTCTACCACGTTCTACAATTTTCTATTATTTGTCCCGGTCAGCAGACACCAAATGCACACTTATCATTCTGTAGTTGTTACAGCACGTAGTCATCTCGTCCAACCTAATGGCTCTCATTATGTCACAGAATGTATTTCCACTGACGTTTTCCACACAAAATGGAAGGCCCCAGGAGTCAGACCGTATACTGTACATCTCTGTACTTCACCAAGCACTCACACCAAGAGCATAAGTAACTGAAATTAATGCTTCTAGTTCATCAGTTGCTATTGACCAGCTGTCATTTCCTGGTTATGTTATGATACATTTCAAGCTGTGTTTAATTATATAATTGTCTATGAGCAAGTGCCAAGCACTTGATACATGCTCATCCCCTATATTTATTTTCGCATACTGTGTAGACCAAGGAGTTTCTCTGAAAATATTATGTTTGGTTAGACGTCCACTTCGTGTATTACGGACTACTCCTATCCGAACTGTGCCATCAGGAGCAATTTCTTTATGTCTTTCATCAGAATATGAAGAATCAAATATTTGTTCATCACTCCGAGGAACAGTACTATATCCTCTTCTGTTACTTGATTCTTCTTGATCTAGAAAGCAACAATAACAGATGAAATGTAAGGAAGCGACCATCAAATCTAAATAACGTATAGTACCACATTATTTAGGTAGAATACAATGATTACAAATTAACAGGAATAATAATAATAATAAGATGCTTACTAGACTGTATATTTTCATTTTCTATATCTGAAGAATCAGAATCATTACTGTCAGATGATTCATCTTCTCTGAATATGCTCAGTACAGTCTCTTCCTCTGAACCGACAGAAAAATTTCGCCACCGTTTAAATATGCTCCCTAACTCTTTGAAACTCTGGTAGAATCTCTTCGTCACCTAAACAGAGTTTGCCATTCTTTTCATTCTTCACCTCACAATCATCATTCAAAAACTGATTCTGACAAGGAATTAATGAACTACGTCGAATTGATTCCACTATTGCCATTTCATACCGCAGCAATGTAAACGAAAACAAACTATTTCACCACAAAATAAAGTCCCGATATTTCAGAATACATTAAATGAGTGTAAGGCATAACAATATCCGAAATTATACCTTTATCTGAAGGGGTCAATATGAGCCCTCTGTGTGTTAAAGGTAAAACTGGAAGAATGTGTTAATCATTAAGTCGAAATGCGCTGGTTTTGAGTATAATGATAGTACATTCCAAATAAATAGATGTTATGAGAAAATGTTGCCCTAATATTTTTTCGAAACACAGCTATCACCTACAAAGCGCAAAGTGTCATGTTGACCCTTGAGTGTTTTCTAGTGCTAGGTAAATAATGAAGACTGTTCAGCTAAATATCTCTTGTACTGCCTGACTCTTACAACTGCATACTACTTTTCCATTTGCATTACTTGCATTCAAATGTTCAAATGTTTGTACAACTTATGAGACTTAACTACGGGGTCATCAGTCCCTAAACTTGCAAACTACTTATGAACTAACTAAGACTAAGGACGGCACAAGTATCCATGCCCGAGGGGGGATTCGAACCCCCGACCGTAGTGGCCGTGCAGACCGTGACTGGAGCGCCTCAGTCCCCTCGGCCACCGCGGCCGGCACTTGCATTCCTACGGTTAACAGACCTTTTTATTACCAGCATGATAGAACACAGTTATACTCTACACATTACAGTCTTTTGCTTCAGTATTGAAATGCTTTCAAAAAAATACAGTTGTTGAGACAACTTATTGCAGAAGAACTGCGTACCTGTACCTGAAGTAATATATATTAGATGCCCATGATGAGAAAAATTAAAAAGGAACTACAGCATTCAATATGCTGTTATCAATATAGTGCTGTCCTTCTTCGTAGTTATTTTATTAACCAACTCCGTCTACTTTTCCTGACTGGATCAACAGTATTACATACATCGAAGAAATGTTTCTCAAGGAACACAGTAGCAATCTTCCATTACTGTAAGTTGTATTTTTATTTAATGTTTTGTAAAATCGAGGCACAATCTCCTACAGATCGACGTGAGTCGCAGAATTCCAGTGTTATACTGTATAGCACCCTTGAGTGCACAAAAAATTATTTCGAACAAGTAATTGTACTGTTTAATTTATTCCCTTCTTTAACGGTACTACAGCTGGGTTACTTTATGGATATTGTGAATACAAGTGTGTACTGTTCAATTAGCAGTTGTCCTACTTCCGCCACCCCTCCTAGTTTCCTTTCACGATCGTCAAAATACACTTCCTACATCACATATCAGTAAAGGAACCGAAATTGTGGAGAGTTCCAGAAGAAAAGTCCTGTTTTATTCCTTCATCGAGAACATTTTCCTGAATCATTCGAAGCAAATTAAAAAAAAAAAAAAAAAAAAAAAAAAAAAAAAAAAAAAAAATGTTCAAATCTCTGTGAAGCTTAAGGGACTTAACTTCGGGGTCATCAGTCCCTAAACGTACGAACTACTTATCACCTAACTTATACTAAAGACGAACAAACATCCATTCCCGGGGGGGGGAATTCGAACAGCCCCCCCTCCCCGACGGGAAAACAGCCTCGCGCATTGAGCATAGCGTCTCAATATACTCGGCCGCTCCACCGTGGCCAACCAAATTCCTGGATGGTTCCTTTCAAAGGGCACGGCGAATTTTCTTAAGCATACTTATCAAAACAATCTGAGGTACTGCTCCCTCTTATAAGACTACGCTGTCGACTGGACCGCGAGACTCTTCTTCGTTCGAAATAGGAAAACTGTTATTGTTCAGCAGATCTATGAACAGGTGATACGGCCAGATAAAACAAGAAGTTGTCGTCGACTTTAATGATACTATTTGTATGTTTTGTAGCCTATATGGTGTAAAGAAACTATTATTATCATTTATCCACGGAAAATATTCACAAAGACCAACACATTTGTGAACCAGTATCAAAAGGTGCAGCCATTTTTATAGCATTTGCTGAATGGTCCGATGGGTACTCAAAGAATATTTTATGTAAGTATTGTCTCCCTAAACTCAACAGAGACATTCGACCAGTAATATCTTCATCTCAGCTCCAAGTTATAAATAAGCCAGAAATTTATCAGACATTTCCATCAAAACGAGTTTGAAAGCTAGCCATGTATTTCGTAAACCACTTGATTAAGGAAACCATTTAAAACAAAACTAAATCTGTCCTAGTGCCAAGCCAGTTTCCTGAATGTCAGCAACTTACGCACTATCATACTTGTTCAGGAGTGTCTGAACGATTCCTCAGACGTACTACATATATCAGGAGAACAAGCTGCTTGTTGCAGATGATATTAGGTTAGGGACACATTCTCGCTTAAAATAAAAAAAAAATTATAATAATACAATAAAAAAATTGTTTTATGGTAAGTTATACAAAATATGAAATGGAATAGCTATGGAATTGTGTATCTGTGTCTTTTTAGGAAAAGTATTCCTGGACAGATTAGAAGACATCGTTTGGAAAATGATCTACTCTCTTAGAAGTTAGTAGTTACAGTGTATTCATGTATAGTTGTACTAATGGATGGTACTACCCGACGTCTTCAAACATACAATATAAAAATGGTGGGGTGATGTGAGGGACAGGCGACCGTGTTTCTCCATAAATTATTTAGACCTAACTGCAAATATCAGTAACCATTTTCAAACTTTCAGGACACCAATTCGCAACAACATGTGACCCGTAAATATTCGATCTTTAACCAATGAGGGTCACATAATATACATTTACCCAGAGTAATGACAATTTCCATGCTAAATTACTCTTGCCTCGGTACAGTCACGATGCATTAATATCTTCTCTATTCCTTATCCTGTACCCAAACCACCAACTAAATACCTTAGAAAATGATGTACGCTTCCTGGCCTTCTCAATGGGTCCGAAACGAATCATAGAACGTCAATATACAATTTTATGAGCTCACCACACTTTTAGTTTTGAGCAACGACAGTACTTATGTGTTACAAAAGTGAGAAATAGATGATATAAGATTTTCGCACACTTTATATAGCACATCCAAGAATGACAATATAGATAACCATAGCAGTTGCATACATAAGAAACAGGCCACCTGCAGATCACCTCCTTGAAGAAGGCCACAGAAGGTGCAACATGAAGCCACACAATCCTTAAAACAGTGATGAAATCATTATACTAATGAAACTCGAAATAATGGAAATTATTAACCATATGTTTCCTTGCCAAAGCCTACTACTGAATGATCAGACATTTCTACTTTCGCCACCTCAAACTAGAAATACTTAACAATACTTCCATCCATAACATTCTGTTAGTTGTCTTTTTCTCTCATGTGCTCCATATTTCCTTATTTAATTTACTGTATCTTCACAGTCCTCCTTAAAGGAACTTATGATGAATGTTAACAGTTGGTTTACACTCCCTGTTTAGTTTCACTTGTAGTATTTTATCTGGTTTAATATTTGAGACATTGATGGCAAGATTCTGATGTGCAGCTGCACCATTGACAAGTTAGCAAAATTATTTTTGCTGTCAGAACTATTGTAATTTGTCATGTACTTCATTATTTAATATATCATATAATTTTGGTCGTACGCTAAAAATATGCTTTATACCTGACCATGGAGTTATGGCCGAAAACCACGCTGTAGAATAATAAATATAGCACGATAGTTTACATATACCCTGTGTTTTAATTCATTATTGTATGAAAATTCGAAGCAAACTGTGGATTGTACCAAACTGAACTTTTCGCTTAAAGCCCTTTTTTCTACAATTGTATCATTGTATGCAATTTAACTTTTACAAAGGTTCTTGATGACGACATTGAGACATACTTCATAATATTATCTGAGCTTTATTGTTTGTTTATATACCATAGCAGTTGCAGACATAAGAAACACGCCACCAGCAATTCACATAATTACAGAAGGCCACAGAAGGTGCAACATCAAGCCACAGACATCCTTCAAAAAGATGAAATCATTATACGAACTCGAAATAATCGAAATTTTTCATATAGAATTATTAATACAGCATCAATGCGATTGACGTTACAGTTTTTTACTAAAATTAAAAGAACTCCGTTCCACTTACTGACATCACTGTGGTCTCCCTTTCAATCCACTACATGAGGTCAGTAATTTGGGTCTTTCATTAACGTACATAACAAAGAACGTCTGACATTATACTTGTAGAACACAACATAAAATACCAAAACACTGGTATTATTGTCTCAATGTTGACGTAAGACAGCTCTGTAGTAATAGAACGGAATTGAGATGCTCCTCATGACAACTTTATTTTGCAATAGATCCTGAATGTCACATAACTCATTGCACAGATTCTTAATATCGGAACACAATTTAGGGTGTCGCATACTGTACCAACGTTTTGTAAGAAATCTGTCATACAGGCTAGTATTTTCCTCAAGCAAAATAGCAGATCTGACGTACTATTGCCAAAAATCTATATTTAAGTTATTGATAATTATTTGATGTAATACTTTTCCTTCGCTTCCACGCAGAGAAATTCTCATAGGTTGATATTCTAATATTTGACGTTGCAATAACGAAATATTGTTAGTATGCAAGGTTTGTGGAATAACTTTATTTTGATGTGTAGTAATTTAAAACATACAATATAAATGACAGTTTCCTACCAGAGCATTTGAACTGATGAAACTGGAACTTATAATCTTTGCCAATACGTAAAATAACCAATTTAAGTCACAGGAAAATATGAGTAATATAGTCGACTACTTCGAGTGAAGTTTTCTACTGAAAGTATTAATGCAGCTCTTCTAAATTTCCACGAGCTGACAGTAGCCATCACGTTTCTTAGCTTTCTCTTGCAATTATGTTTCCTCGAGAAGATCCTTTGCTGGTAGTCTATTAATGAGGAAAATAAGAAAAGCTTCGTCGATTGAACTATTTACACTGTTATCTAGTTAAGGAAAGACGTAAATTAATGCTAGTAGTATGAGAAGTGGCTAATTAAGTGGATGTGATATGAGCTGGAGCACAATAATTTCCCTGCTGTTACTAACCTTTTGAAGCCGATAGATATTGTTTCTGTTGTGGCACAAGGGTGTATGTGGTTCCTGTTTGACTGAAGTAGCTCAATATTGGTGTACACGTAAAGCGATGGGAGCATATGCAATATGAATATGTAATGCAACAGACTAAAGTAAAGAGAGTGTCTGCGTCATGTATCAGAATATAAGAAATATTCCTGGAAAAGCAGTCATTATGATCATTGCTGTAGTCATAGTTATTAGCATTTTGGTATCTCTTGGAAGTGAGTTCGTAAAATTCCACAAGAAACGGAATGTAAATGGGAGCAATACGTTTCCGATGCATACTGGTCAGCTCAGTAATGCATCATGCAATACACTCTCTAGATTTCGTGGTGAGTCACCGATGGTTACAAAATAAAACAGGAAACTGGTGAATACATATACCAGAGATAATGTGGTTTTGTTACGAATACGATTATTGGAGTTTGCTCCATTTCTACTCGTTTCTTCTGGATCGTAAGTCAACGCATACTTTGGAGTAATTGTATTAGAAATGGCTCTAAGTGCGTCTGTGTGAAGCGAAGGATGGTAGGCGAAGTAAGGTGCAGAATGGATGACATAGAATTCACTGGGATGTTCTCACGATCAAGTTTTGACATTTGGGTGAAAATTCTAATATCTCCATTACTTTCAGCTCGTTCAAGACACAATTAAGCCTATGAATAGCCTATTACAAAACAGGCTTTTGAATTCGCAGGAGATATACCGCTGATATTTCATTTCATTTAGCTACGTTTTTCCGATATATTTCTCTTCTTTCACATCTTAGTTAACATCCGTTATTCTGTAGTTCAGAGTGTGCAATTTCTTCAGTAACCCGGATGTCAAAATATTCAGTAATATTTACTGCTATACATCGAGCACATATTTCAAGAAACATTATCTTCAGATTTCTACTAATAATGGAAATCCGAGGACCTAGTGCATTCGAAATATCTTTATTCGTTAGTTCTTCACCAGTACTGCTTACTCATAATATTCCATCCTCCTAAGACGGAATTATTTCAGTTTTCCTCTTACGATACATTCTTCACTCACCAATGTTTTCGCCTCTGTGTTGACGTTCTTACAAGTAGTCAACACTTCCATCTTAACTTATCATGTTCCTAACTTACGACTTACTATACTAAGCTGTACAGACTATCTAACAAACATTAAAATGAATCATTAAAAAAGAAAAAAAAAAATATATCTTGCTTTACTCGAATTTGTGTATACTACACAGTTACCTTGATCCGTGGATGTTACTTTAAGTTATGACATTTACCCTCCCCTGTATGCTAATCGGAAGCTATAGGCTCATTGTAAAAATTAAAATTAATAAAAATATCAATATGCACAATGTCGCTGCGGTGTTAGGTTCTATACCCACAACCTATTCAGAGTTCTTTTTTTTTTTTTTTTCTTTTTTTTTTTTTTTTTTTTTTAATTTGGGGAGGACAAGTTCGGAATGAGTTCCGCCCATTGGAGGCCAAATGGCGGTTTGAAGAAGAAACATGCGATATCCTTAGATTCAAAAAGTGGAATTAACAGCTGCAAGAATTGCCGATACATCAAACACATGTTCCTAGATCATATATTATAGGCAGTGAGACCCCTGTCGAAGCACTCCTAAGGCCTTAAAGGTGAGAAATGTTCACTTACCTTTTCTTATATAATCTTAATTCTATAGTAATAATCCAGAACACCTTAGATGGACAAGCTTTATTTACACACTCTGGTTATTACCTCATTGCAGACAACAGGCGGTAGCATTGCTAGTAATTCGAAACTGACGTAATTTCATACAAGTACTCATTTATCGTGGGCCGCGGTGGCCGAGCGGTCTGCGGCGTGCCAGTCAAGGGCCGCACGGCCGCTGCGGTCGGGGGTTCGAATAACCCCTCAGGAATGATGTTTGTGTCGTTTTTAGTGTAAGGTTGTTTGTAAGTTTAGGGAATGATGACCCCTTAGTTAAGTCCCATAATATATAGGCCTACTCATTTATCTACTTACTTTACATTCTTGTAATTTAATTACATATTCCGTTCTGTGTACCTGCTACTCTCACAATCCACGAGGAACTTCATTTGACGGTTACAGAATCGCATTTTTATATGTCATTGTTTAGTGAGCGGTAAAACGATCAAAGTTCGGTGTTTTATATTGCAGAGTAATGACATTTGATCAATAAGTTTTTCTTCTTAAATCCAGTGCGTAATTTTTAACAGATATGCACACATTATGCTACTGATGATAAAAGCGTGTCATTTTACAATGTAACGATACGTATTTTTTACTGTAAACAATTTTGTAACTATCCTATCAAACTATCAGGCTAATACTGGAACACAGGAATAAGAGTAATTGAGAAATAAAAGAAATAGGTACAGGGAAGCCTACAAAAAATAGGTATAAGAAAATGAACAGACTGAAAAAGTTAAGGGCACTGGAGGACGAATAGAAGGAAAAGGTACTACGGTACATATTTTACAAAGACGAGGATGGATCTAATTTCTTGTTGGAAGACGTAAGTGACCGCTAATAGACTTCAATTGGTATTAAAAATCTTGTGATCGCATAAGGGGAAAATATAGACAACAGTCTTCGGCATTTAGAAATTCGTTTCGTAATACAGCAACTAACTAATTATACATATTGGTATTATGACTGTATCAACTGGAGACATTTTGTTGTACTTTCAGAAAATTATAGCATACTCACCCGAAGAATACAAGGTGAAACATATAAGTCCTGGATATAATGAAAATACAGAGGTGTGTCGAAGAAACTGAGCATCAGTAAGAAATAGACTGTTCTTATCCCTACACCACAGAATCATCAGAAAACAGCAGCAAATTACAATTACATTTATATAGACAGAAAATAATAGCGGTCCTAGCACACTCCCCTGGGGCACGCCTGACGATGCACTCGTCTCTGATGAACACTGGCCGTCGAGAACAACGTCCTATTACTAAAGAAGTCTTCCAGCCAGTCACAAGTCTGTGAACCTATTCCATAAACTCGTATCTTCGTTAGCAGTCTGCAGTGTGGCACCGAGCCAAACGTCTTTTTGAAGTCGAGAAAAACACAATCCGCCTTTTCCTTTTATCCACGGCTCGCAAAATGTTATGTGAGAAAAGGGCCAGCTGTGTTTCACATAAAGGATGTTTCCTAAGCCCGTGCTGATTCATAGAAAGAAAGCTTTTCCATCTCAAGGAAATTTACTATATTCGAACTGAGAATATGCTAAAAAATTCTATAGATTCCTTAGTATAGTGCACCCCTGATCTGTCTAGGGGCGTACTCAATTTCCCAAATGATAACGCAGATCCAGAAATCTGCAGCCATGACTGTCACAGAGTCGGTGAAGCCTCTGGATAAGACCCTCCCCTCTGCTCCAAACCAAAGGACCTCGAACAACCCTGGGAATGCTACAAATCGACAGCTCTGCTTGTACCCCGCGTTCGAGGGCAGCAGCCAATTCCGCCAGCCGCCCATAGCAACTGAGGCTGTCCTCAGAACCCAAGCGACAAGTGTCATTGGTGCCGACGTGAGCCATGACTTGCAGTCTCCAGTACCCCACACCGTCGATAGCCGCCGGCAAGGCCGCATCCACATCTCGGATGAAGCAGACATACCGAGTGCACGTTGGACTTCTTTCCGGATCTCGACGTTATCTGTCTAAGGGGCTCCATCACGCGCTTAACATTGGAGCTCCCAGTAACTAATAATCCTCTCCCCACGTGCACCTGCTCGCTACCCTGCTGAAGAAGTGGCACACGTCCACTTACAGAACGAACGGGTGTATACGGACGGCCAGCGTCCACATTGGCCTTCCTTCTCGAGCGACGTGAACGGCGTTCAACACCCCACTCACCTTGCGGAGAAGGCTGCTCGACCACGTCCGATACACCTGAAAATGCCCCGGTAGCAGGTACAGAGAGCGAAGAATGAGACACCTGAGATGTCCCACTCGAGGCACCATACTTCCCACCACCGCTGCACCCCGAGACAGGAGCCTCAAGACGGCTGACCGTAGCCAACAACACGCTCAGCTGTTCACGAACCGCGGTCAACTCCTTCTGCGTCCGCACACAGTAGGCACACATTACATCCATCCTATCGATACAGTTAACCGTAGAAAGGAGAAATCTAAATAATTAACTTTTAACTTGTCTAGTATTTAAATAAAGGCGGCTAGTAGCTGACTGAACTGTGGTCTGTGGTAACTACACTGACAAAACAACGAAAGTGAGTCCGGCAGTTTTAAAAATAAACAAAAAAATCTATGGAATAGACTGTTATCAAACGCGCGGAAATATAAGCTTTCATAAAACAGAACACGAAATAAGGAAGTGACAATATGAAACTTAAATCACGTGGCTTCTGTAGACGAAAACTATACACACGGTATTTATCAAAATACGCAAGAATAAACTCTTATAGCAATAGCACAAACGAAATCTGCTAAGTAGGAGAGAAGAAACCCCTTAAAAACAGAAGCACCAACGAAAATTAAGAAATTGACTGGCAACGAAATTTCACGCAATTCAATTACGATACTTAACGCTATGGGCGATGAGGCAGAGACAACAGCTGGTACTGGACATTCTTCAAACCCTGGAAGCTTCGGTTGGAGCCCCACACAGAAAATGAACAGGTAGTATTGTTTTGTGATATTTAAGTGATATGTCTGTGAAATATATGTTATAAAAGTGTTTCGATAGGAAACTGATTTATAAGTCAATTTTTATCAATGATAAGCATTTGAACCCCAGATAATGATTCAGTTAGGACGATCCGTCCATTTGCTGCATGAAATTCCAGCCGATGTCACCATGGACTTGAAGATGACTTGGGACCAGACATATTTACAAGGAAGGAACAATGTAAACGGTAGATAGGAGTAGAGCGTCGTAATTTATAACATGTAAATTATTATGGAAAGTGATGTATCTTAGATTTTATGAAAGTCACAGACATTAAAAATCAGATAGAGTTGGATAAAGATAAGGATTTTGTTACTTATTAAAAAAATTATTGGAAATAATTAAATGTAGTAGGGAAAGGAATGAATATAGACGATTAGTTATTTTGAGTGGTGAGTTGACAAGATTTACAGAGATGTGTAGTGTAGCTGCAGGTAATATAGCTACAATTAGTGAGGAGATGGTCAGTACAGATTGAATGAAATTTACAAAACATTGACAATATATATCAGTGGGTATATAATTATATTTAATAAATTTCTTAAGCAAAATGAAAATAAAATTAATTTCTGTTCGTCTGATTCCTTTGAGGTTTATTGTTATTGCCTTCAAAGACGTATTTGATAAAGAAACAAAATATCTGCATTCTAAATTTAAGTAAATTAATAATGGAGCAATTATAAATACCAGGTGAAGAATATTCTATCATTTCAAAGTTAGACATATGCTGCAGTAGTATGTACTGTAATTTTGTCTAATGTTGTGTTTAATTATTAAGACAATATACTAGCGTTATACAGCAGTGAAGTAGGCAAAATGAATGGAATGATATATTTCTGAATAACTATTAATATCTATATTTAATGTGTAATTTTCTCTTATATTTCATACTATACTCTTTCTTTTTATGTCAAGTTATTCGCCTTGTTTTATCTGCATTGTAGAAAACATTTACACCAGCAGCACTGAAGCAACCACGCCTGTAACCTGCAGAATCATACAGCAAATTAAGAAGCGTACTAATGCAGCAAAGAAAAGTAAACAAAATAAAATAAAAATTATATGAATTATCAATAAATGAAAATAATTTCCAAAGACAAAGCTAATTAAAAACAAAAAGTGAACGAAACCTATAATTTTCTGCAGAACATTTACTTTGACAATATTACTTAAAGTTTGTTCAATGTAATTTCTAAATACATGCAAACAATAACAAAATGTTTTCATTAAATCTAACGTACCTTTTTATCACCCTGATAAGGGGAAATGAGGCACATAGCTGAAGCAAAGAATGAATAAGTGAAGCGTGACATTCCCATCTTATTATTTTGTGGCATTTAATCTTGGAATCCATTTACCATTCCTATGGTTAGGAGTAATCTGAAAAAAAGTAAAAGGCACCTAGAGGCAATACAGTTATTTATAATTTGACAATGTGCTGCTATAGCATTTGGTAAATATGCTGGAAGGAAATGTAGTATTAACTGGTATTTGTAATTGTGAATTTCTTTCGTGTAAAACTATTGACTGTACCTGAAATGGGTAATCCTAGCAACAATTTAACAAAACTAACTTAAAAATCGACGTCTTGTACTGATGTACTGCTCGTTTGTTGTTAGTTAAAAAATATCACTGAAACAGATAGCAAACGCTAATATTTATCTTGTAAATGACGCCGAAAGAGACTTTACTGCAGAAGACGTCAGTATGATCAGAAACTTAAATATAATAAAGAAATGACAATGTGGTGCAAAATAATCAACTCAGATTACTTAACACATTTCATTTATTTCTACTCCTACTTTACTTGTTGTGGTACTACAGAAAACAGCTTTTTTCCACACTAACAACATAACATGTCAAGAAGATACAGTTCTTATATGAAAAAATATTCTATTTTTCCTAAGACATGTTATATATACTCGTTTCTAGATCTTATATTGAAGAGTACTATAAACATGATATACTGAAGAAAAATCCTTTTGTAAGTAAGGGTGAAGAATCCCAATACTTTCACCATTCTGTTAGAGATGTTAATTTGTACTTCGGGGCATGAAAATACGTTTGTTTAGGATGAATACTGACAAATTTTGAAGCATAAACTTCTGATGAAGCAAACAGACATGGTAAGTAACAAAAATGACGTCAGTGTGAAACCACACTACCTAATAAAATGAAAAAGTCACAAACACTGAAATGTAATAGCTAATGAGCATAATTAAACTTCGAATACTGAGTGCAGCTGAAATTTAAACGGAATATAAATATCAACATTACGCATGTATGTTTGCATTTTTACACATTGACACTCTACATGTGTGCATAAATTTCGTCATTGTAAGCTATGATAATGATTCTCTTAATTCATGACATAACATTAAATGAATTAGATTCAACTATTTTGATCATATTCGATAAGAACATTACGAATGAAATTTATACTACATTCTTTGGACAATGAACACTTAGCACCGCTGTGAAACCAAGGTAAGATTTCGATAGGATTCAGGACATTCGGATAATTTTCTTTTCTCCAGGTAACAGCAGACGGCAGTAAGTGTAATGAACTGGAATCTTATTAAATGAAGCTATATCTAAGAGAGTGTGTACTAGGCCCTACTACCATTGTAATCAGGTGGAAAGAAATAAAGGTGTTCTAGGTGAATCAGTATGATACAAATTTATGTCTCTCGTGTCATTGAACTTTGTTATGAAGTATGCTAAAGGTGTACGTCCCAAAGGAGAACTGCTTGGAGAAGTACTTGTAGCCAAGAAACCGAAAAGTAAGTCAGTAAGTTGAAAGATCCGTATGCGATACAGTCATTAGTTAAAGTAGTCAAAAGTTCTTAATCTTGAAATGAAATAAATATCATACTGAAATTCCCCACTTCAGTTCTTCTGAAGTTAAATAAGGTGTTGAAACTGAGAAACCATTAATCAAGAAGTGTATGTCGTTCATTGAGTGTACTTCAATGATGCTCTGTAGAAAAAAATTTATATAGGAACTAAAACTCGAAGTTAACACCGACTGTAACCTAATGAGCGGTACGAGTTTCTTTGTGTTGAAGATATCAAGAAAGTTTTTAATGTATTAATGCGGTGTAGTGGAATGCATTGTCAGAGCAGTATTTTTATTTGGTAGCTGCATAGTAATAGTTTTTTCCTCGTAGAAGATTTTAATTATGAAGAAAGGCATTCTCACAGACTATCCTGTTGTTAAATTATCTTGAAATACAGATCTGTAGAGAAATATATAGATTGAAGTAGAAATAATAACACAGTTTTTGCCTCATTCTCCAATGAGGTACATAGCACTGAGGAAGAGTGCTTCAGCTATGAATTTAGTAATATTCTATTCTTTGCAGAGAAATCAAATGGCAAATTACAACTGAAAATTACGGTTTGTAATTATTGATACATGTTCTGTTAGTTACATCTGTTATATCCAGTGGCTTGTATACTACAGAGATCACGTAACATAGTCTGATGTTAAGAGGCTTACGTAAAGAAAACGTGCAAATTTTCCATTTAAAAAGCCGTTTTACTTTTATACTATCTATATAAAAATGGGAAAATAATTATATTATTTGATTACCCTGAGGTATCTACGTAGCTGCACATGCTAAATCAACTAAAAGAATACGTCCTTAATAGTCACTTCGCCATCTCTAACACAGACTGAAAGAAACACGACAAATTAAAATTGTCTAAGTAATTTATGTTTGTTGATGTTTTTACAATGGAAGTATTTCAACCGACAGAGAGCTGTACTTGGTTGTATCAATCTCGTTTGTAGACGATAAATGGAGTGATGAACATTTCGTGTTACGGAAGTGCCTTGTTTTAGACCAATAAGGGCTGGCATTCATGAGTGTAAGTTTCGTACGCAGGCAGCTGTGCTACTTAGTATGTAACGAAAGAGAAATTGTGTAAACACTTACGAACATGTTCATTTCCATCGTGTACAATGTAAAAAGAAAGTTTCCTTTGGGTTTATACACTGTTTTACGCTATATAGAGAGTAACAATGTCAAGTGTCTGGTAAACTGACATATAATTCGTTACTTCACTGCCCGATGACTCGAAAACAAGGCATTTTCACACCTGCATTTGGTGATCACTTTTATATCAACGGAAAATCCACCCACACGTCAGAAACACATCTCTTGTTAGCTCCTAAACTCATCCTACGCTGTCAGACATACCGCAGCTTTTACGGGAAACCTGATGTAGTTCCAAAACTCTCACGAACTGAGGAGGTATTACTTATATAATATCGATATGCTGTAGTATGGAAACAGTCACTGGAAAGACTATATCTAAAACTTCTTTCCTCATAGTTTCCACCGTTACTGAAGGACTTGTAGCAGCGGCCGATCAACTAATCTAGTCCTACCTCACAGAACGACGGCGCCAGCGGTGAGAGCCATTGCTGCGTACCAAGTTTGACTTCGTCGTCAGTTTGGAAAAGTTTTCCGCCAAGCTACCGCTTTAGGTTTGAGAACAAATAGCAGTCCGATGGAATGAGGTCAGGACTGTACAGCGGGTGGTCGAACTGCTCCCATCCAAACTGCTGAACAACAGTTTGTGCGTCACTTACAACGTTGGCCGAGTACCAACGTGAAGCAGGACAGTTTCTCTGCTGAGCTTCCCTCTCCTTTTGTTCTGTATCGCTCCTAGAAAATTTTTCAACGCCGGACAGTATATGGTTGCAATGAGGGTTTCACCTGTTGGGAGAAATTCATTAAGCAGCAATGATTCTCGTCACTGGCGGCGTACTAAGAGGTGGGACTACATGAGATGACCGACCGCTACGACAAGTGCCTCAACAACGGTGAAATCTATGTCGACAAGTAGTTTACGGTACGCTCTTTCATCTAACAATAAAATTTTAAAAAATAGTTTTTTTCCGATACGGTACTTACTTGTCCAATACAACACGGACATGTACATTAAGTCCGAGAACACTTTCAATTATTTATTGCACAAGAACTAACCATTATGCACATGTCATACCGTTTTCATTTTGAAGTGAAACTCTGATAGTTTTTCTGTCTCAAATATTCGACATGTGAACCACTGGTGTCCTGGGAAATATCAATACGGTAATCGAATTCTTGCCATAGCCATCCCAGCATGGTACCGTCGACTGTGCCAGTCAAATCCCGCACCGAGTGAGGTGACGCAGTGGTAACGCACTGGACTCGCATTCGGAAGGACGGTGGTTCAAATCCACCTCAGTCCATCCAGATTTAGGTTTTCCGTGATTTCCCTAAATCACTCCAGGCAAATGCCGGGGATGGTTCCTTTCAAAGGGCACGGCCGATTTCCTTTCTCCCTCTTCACCAAATACCCGAGCGTAAGCTTTGTCTCTAATGACCACGCTGTCGACGGGACGTTGAATCCTATGCTTCCTTCCTTCCAAATCCCGTAGTCTCTCCCGGAACTCTACTACATCACGTGACAGAGGCCATGCGTGTAGCAGATCTTTATTGTGCCGTCACAGAAAATAAGTCAGCCGCGATGGAGTGGCCGAGCGTTCCAAGGCACCTGGCCGCGGAGCTCTCCGTCGGAGTTTCCAGTCGTCCTTCGGGAATGGGTGTATTTGTTGTCCTTAACGTAAGCTGCTTTAAGTAATATGTAAGCCTAGGGACTGATGACCAGAGTATTTAAGTCCCATAGATTTACAAACAATTGAACAGCAAAAAGTCACACTCTTTACGAATGTGCACGTTCCACATTCACTTCACTCACTGGGAGATCCGCTTCTGCCTGCAGGGTACACGCAACCCACCGTGACGAATTTCTTGTGTCAGTGGCAAGTGGCCTTCGTTGTTGGTGACCTCTTACCGTACTTGATTTTAAACATCCATTGAACAGCTATAGCACACTTGCTTTTTGTCGAACTCCCACACAGAAAGCTCGCCCCGCATCTGAAAATCAAATGTTTGTTAATGGGACTTAACTGGGGGTCATTAGTCCCTAAACTTACAAACTAATTATGAACTGCCTTATACTAAAGACGGAACAAACATTCATGACCGAGGGGGGATTCGAACCCTCGACGGTGAGCGGCCTCGCGCGTCATAGCATAGCGACTCAATGCACTCGGCCACTCCGCCGCGGCTCCGCAGTTTAACTCGCTTTGTTTGAGACTAGCGCTGATTATCGGCAAATTACCAAACTACGCTGTAACGGTAAACATAAAAAGAAACTTTCCGGGTTTCTCTTCAAAGTGACATACATATGATACCTGTGCAATACTTGGTCGTCTGCAATAAGTAATTGAAAGTGTTCCCAGAATTTATGTGACCCTGTATAACCACAACGCTACCGCTCCGCTCGATGTGCAGCACTTAGCAGTTGGCCCGTTATCCGTTTCTGTGTTTTCAGCGTACTTCTGCTTTTTGACGCGCTCTCCGCTGTGTCATCTTACCACTAAGTATGATCCAGAGACGATGGAGAGCTTCCCTTATCAGAATGACCATCACAAATCTCTGAAGAAATACTGAATGCCGAGTTTCGTTAATCTCACAAGGAAAGTACATAGGCTCGAACAAACATATTTGTATGAAAGTTTTGTTACAGGATCTCTACGGACACCTCAATGTGCTGGTGGGTGTCGTTTTTCTGCAAAGCTCTGCAACCATGCTCTAGATGTACACTGTAGATGTAATTGTAGACGCCATACGTAATGCAGATATCTTAACAATAACTTATATAATAATCATCGTGCATGTTCTCTAGCGAATTGTCATCAAAAGGCGTGATGATAGTTGCAACTTTAACCGTCTTCCCGAAAGACTGTTGGTATTCACTGCCACTGCTTCCATCGCCTCTTCCCGCACTTACCGTAGCACTACCGCATGCAATGAGTTGTACGTCATTATCATCCCTATTATCATTATTATGAGTTTGTAACAACAGTATCTAACTTATGCTCATATTTTGTACCATAACAGTTACGAGAAAGCATGCAAATGATTCATCTTCTACACTAATAATATCTTTTCGAAGAAGGGTTCTACGTAACTTCATCTCAACTAATTGCAATATATTAGCAGGATTGATTAGCAATAGCCGCCCCATCTGACGCTTCACCACACAAATAACATCACAAAACGCAACTTCGGAGGCACACTACACCGTCCCTACTGGCGAACAGACAGGTCAAAGTGCAATGCGGCATGGCACATGCGAGGCCTCTAACGGACGGCTGCAGAGTTTTGCAATGCGGTAGTATCACTAGTGCAATAAGGGATCTTTACATTATCTCTCATACGATTTTGGTGTATATGTGTTTGTTCGAGCCGAAGTACTTTCCTTGTCAGAACAAAATAAGGGTTAATGTGAAATTTAATTGTTTTCTGTCTAACGAATATCTGACGGGAAAAGTTTACCTGCAATGAAGTGGCCAGGTGGACTGGTCGAGCGCTGTAACAAGGAGACCACATGGGTATCGGATTTTAGAATAATTTGATAATATGGTACGTCTACTTCATAACTCAATTAACAATCAGCCAAAGCCATTCGACACAAACAAAAATTTCTTGAGAAAATCGACTTTGAAGTTAAAGGGTGGCATCATTCTGGCCTCACAACCATAAAGGATCGAGTCCCGATGTGCGGCAGTTTTTTTTTTTTTTTTTTTTTTTTTTTTTTTTTTTTTTTTTTTGAATACTTAGACCATTTTATACCTAACAGTCTTTATGGAAAATACACGTTTTTTACCCGTAATTTTCTACATGTTATAAAATGTTATGATTAATAATGATTTAATTTAGAGAAAAGGAGAATACAAAAAAAAAACAAATTTCATATTTGTTGCAATACTAAAACATTTTTTTAAAAAATCCTTCATTTAGATGATGCCTCATAATTGCTAGGTTGAGAAGCATCGTAAAAACATGGAAAACAATAATTTTCAAGGCATCTAAAACATCGTACCAATGCTGCATCTTTACAGTTCCTTTTTTTTTTTTTTTTTTTTTTTTTTTGTTATCTAGAAAGCAAACGTTATTCACAGTCATGACGATTTCTCTTGTTTCGCGCAATTTAGAAGCGAACCACGCATATCTTATCATTTCACCCAATATTGGGGAGGACAGCTGCTGATGAATAACTGACTTAGTTTGCTACAATCTTCTCTATCAGGAATTTCACGTCCTCGTTCCATCGGGTAGGCGTAGTTTTGCAGGCGCTTAATAATACGTTTTCCTTGAAGATAGAAACACAAGGCTGCATCAATGGGGAATTACTGGTACGGTGCAACACAAGATCGATTTATGCAGTCGAAGAATCAATCAGCAGAAGAAACAAATGATTTTGCAATATTGATAACAATAATTTCGTGATGCTGATTGGCCTCGTGCATGTCTTTCAACTTCGGCAACTTGCGTGTCCCTAGCCTATCCCAGTTATACAACCGGGAAAGGGGACCTACAGCTTAACGTGGAATCCAAACCACGTGTCGTTTCAGTACTAACAGAGGTGAAGGATGTGTTAAAGTGCAGACTGAAAAAATAAGAGGTCCTACCCGGTTTCGAATCCGCGACCCTTCGGTTTACCCCAAGACCATTAAAAAGTCTTTTTATAGCTTTTGAAGTCAACGTGACACATTTCAATTATGAGAAGTATGTTTTTTTTTATTTTTTTTTATTTTTTTATTTTTTTTTTTTTTTTTAATTTTTCGTTCAAATGATCCTGGACAATCAAAGACAACCGTCGTCAACTAAAAGTGAAGCCAATACTGTAAAAAATTTAACTTTTTGTGTTTCTTTTTATTGAAACCATCAAAATTAACAACTTTTAATAACACATATACAATTAAGAATAAACAAATATACGTGGATTTTTGGTAAAAATTACTATTAGACGTTTAAATTGTGTAAGTATTCGAAATCAAAGAAAAAATCTTTCAAGGCGCGATTCGAACCACCGACCCTAAGGTTGCAAGACGAGAACTTAACCCCCTTTTCTTTTCTTTAGCTCTATGGGTTGTTCTGTTCCTTGCGGTCGCTGATCGTGTATGTTCGTTGTTGTTCGATATGTTTTCGGCTCTTTTTTTTTTTTTTTTTTTTTTTTTTTTTTTTTTTTTTTTTTTTTTTTTTTTTTTTTTGTAGAAGGCGCGCTCAGCCACGGCACCTCGTAAGTCCTCTACGCCAGGTAAGTGTGTCACCTGAGCTATACCGACAGATGCGGAAGTGTTTCATTTATTGGTACTTCAATGTTGACTTTCTCGAGAATTTTTGAAAGTTGCGTCGAAAGGCTTTGGCTGATAGTTACATGATTTCTCAACTACACGTACCGTAAATAACAAAAAAATTTAAATCCAGTAGCCATGTGGTTTCCCTGCAACGCCCCTTGTTGCCTTACTCGCCGTCAGAGGTTCGAGTCCACCAAATGTTCAAATGTTTGCATATCTTATGGGACTTCACTACGGGATCATCAGTCCCTAAACACACAAACTACTTATGAACTAGCTAACACTAAGGACGGCACAAATATCAATGCCCGAGGGGGGGATTCGAACCCCCGACAGTAGTGGCCGTGCAGATCGTGACTGGCGCGCCTGAGTCCCCTCGGCCCCGCGGCCGGCTCGACTCTTCCCTTGGGCATGCGTGTGTGTGTGTGTGTGTGTGTGTGTGTGTGTGTGTGTGTGTGTGTGTGTGTGTGTATGTTTGTGTTTGTGTGTCTGTATTGTCCTTAGAGTACTTTAGTTTAAGTACTTTGTAAGTCTAGAGACTGACGACCATCGCTGTTTCGTCCAATAGGTGTACAAACATAGGACTTCACTACTGTAGCTCTGCGAGAACGTCCAGCGTGCAACCGCTGTACCTTCAGTCTTCGTAATGACTGCCCGAAATCTACAAAGTATTCATAAGATCTGTTTGCCCGGACGTAAACGCGGCAGATGGCCGTCCGGTATGAGCAATGACGTCACGATTGAAGAGCACGTTGACCGAAGGATGATGGCGGGCGCGCACTGCCGGTTTTCCGGAGCGGCGGCGGCGCGCGGACGTGCGCGAGCTGCGGCAGTGTTTGTACACGCTCTCGGTGCCGGTTCACTGGAAAAGAAAACCTGCCCTTTGCGGGGCACTACGCGCGGATGTTAATCGGCGGAAGTCGACGTCACTTGGTGTTTGTGACAAAGGCCGTGCCATCGCCGCGCCGCGCCGCCAGTTGATATTTCACGCCGTCCCGAACAGCCGGGCGCTGTCGTCGCTGTACTACCGGAACAAACACCGCTCCTCTACCGCGATAGTCGAGTTCCCGCAGGTGGCGGTTACCGAGTGTAAATCGCGCCGCTCTTATATTAAATTAGTTCCTTTGAAAAGGCAAAGGAATTCGTTAAATGCGTCGATGTTGGCTGTGTGCGAAGACGTGTTGGAGCGCTGAGCAGCGACCGTAGGAAAGCGTTATTTGGCGAATGCATCTTCTTGCAGTAGCAAAAATTTCATCTACCACGTTTGCAAATACGAGGTTCGCCCGAAAATTGACATCGCACTTTTTTTCTTTTCCTCTCATTCGTCTACAACATTGCGACTCCGACACGTTAAATGTAGATTCTTTGAGTACGTACTCAAATTTTCCATTTCCCCGACTGAGAGCACAAGTAAACCCCGGCTCCTTTAAAGAATCACATTCTCATATACAGGGTAATTCAGCTAAGATGTTCGACTGAAATATTTCTAGAACCGATTACGATATCGTAATTCTGTTTTCACCCTGATGAAGTGTAAGAAAGTCTACACTTAAGGCCGCATACTCTATTGTCATATTACTAACATACATATCGTTATCAACTTCGTCTTTTCAAATATAACTTTGGTAATTTCTGCTGCTAGTATCGTAGAACTCAAGGAGACGAATTCAACGACGTTTCACTCACTGAAATTCTAGAAGCAGTTTCGGAGAAGATACAGTATTTATAACCTTGTATTTATCCGATTTGATCATAAAACCAGTTTCTGTCGTATGCGGAAGAGCGTAATTTATACCCAAATATGGAAATGCGTCGGATAAGCAGGAAACAGTATTGTACCGACGCGATTCCGGTATGAAAGGGCCAAACAGGATAAGGAGCTTCTATTGTCTAGTTCACGTGTGACTAGCGCTGGGTTGTTTGAGAAAAATGTCTTTTACAAAGCATGAGAAACTAGAAGTAGTATATCTAAATGATGCCATATCCACATGCACAAAGAGAACTACAATAATAACGTTCTTGCTTGTACTTTCAGCTGTATCTGTAGATACGGTCAACGGGTAGGGTAGCAAATAGAGTCCAATATAAACAAATAATAACCGTAATTCATGGTGGTGAAGCTTAATCGTATCAACAATGAAAACGTAGTATAGGATTAGCTTTATTCCTGTCATAATTATGTGGTGCGTATAAACGGGAAAATCTATCGTAAGATTTCGATATTTTCTGTATAGTTCCAAGATGTCAAGTTCTCTCATACTCAAATTCTGGATAGATAAATTATTTTATTATCTGTCAGTGAGGGTGACTCATGAATGAAGGAAGGAAGGAACCTTAAGGTTTAACGTCCTGTCCTGCATGGTCAGTAGAGGCGAAGCTCACGCTCGGATTGTAAGGGAGGAAATCGGCCATGCCCTTTCAAAGGAACAATCGCTGCATTGGCCTGGAGCAATTTAAGAAAATCACGGAAAATCTAAATATTTATGGAGATGGCTTTGAACCACTGTCCTCCAGAATGCGAGTCCAGTTTGTTACCACTGCGCCTCTTCTGTCGGTACACTGACTAAAAAACTCAGATGTTTTCTGTAATACTGTATTATCATGATAAATTTATGACTTGAGATTATACCGTAGAACACGACAGAATTTTAGATTTGTTTAATAATCTCAAAAATTGGTAAATATTCTTTTTCTTCCTACAATTCGATAATAGATCGGGCTCCGTGTCCCAGGCAAGAGGTTTTATTGTTTACTGATATACGTCTATAAATTTTCATTAATTCACCAATAACATTTGAGGAATTAGGAATATCCGTTTATCTCCACGGTTACAGAACACTCAAGCAAATTTAAAGGTAAAGTCGAAAATTTGTTCAAATGTTTGTAAATCTATCGTACCAAACTGCGTGTTCGAAAATTTGTTCAGGAGCGGAATTTGAACGCAGATTTTGCACTTTGGACCGTCATTGGCCATGTTCAATATTTTATTTTATTATT
Organism: Locusta migratoria; assembly: GCA_026315105.1. Lineage (NCBI taxonomy): Eukaryota > Metazoa > Arthropoda > Insecta > Orthoptera > Acrididae > Locusta > Locusta migratoria. The sequence continues at coordinate 280,019,683 of CM048744.1, forward strand.
TTTACTCCTGAGTTTCATAACAATTTTGTATATCAGTCAACCGGTTGCGTAATTTTTAGGTTCTTGACCTAGGTTTCGTTGCCACCAAGGACAAATTCATCAGACGAGTAAAATAGTTACCTAAAATTGATAACAAAATAAATATCTTACATAAGGAAAAAAGTTTTACAAAATCACCACTACTTAGGTAAAACCCATAAAGTCAAAAATATTACGAGCAGGATTGCTCAAGTCGATTACAATGAAAATTAGCATTCTAGCATTTATATATAGCATCCTAAAATGGCTTCCCCCTGCCCTGATTATCAATATATTACATAACAAGAAAATGAGAAAAATTTCACCACTATTGTATTCTGCCTAAAATAAATAAAAAAAATAAAAAATAAAGTCAGTAGTTAGGAAAACCGGTATGTCATCTCATATTTAGGCAAAATATCAGATCACCTCGCTAGAAAGTTAAAGTCTCGAAATTAGAGACCTGCATTTTACAACATAATCGGCATTTCAAAATATTTATTAATAGTAAAGACGAGATTGAAGCTCTATCACACAGTTGTTTCTATACGATAACACGCAGACATTGTCGAAAAGGGTATTTTGGTCTGTATAGCAGGGCTGTAGCTCTCAGATTATTAGAACACGAGAGAAGCTGGAGGTTAAGAAAGAAAGATTCAATCTTTGCCGAAAATCTGCTTACAGAAAATCACACTTACAATGTAGACGGTGAAATCTTACATTCTCTGAAAAAAAAGGGAGAGAAGTGACACTATTTGAAATCCTGGAGATCCATAAACATATGGCAGAGGACGAGTTTTTAGTATTAAATGATCATACCAAGTGTACCTTTTCCCTTCTACTAAAATAAATTTTACTATCACCTTTGTCAGTTATCAGTTTCTAATGTATCCATTGTCACCGCCCGGTTTCCTCCGTCCCCCCTCCCCACTTTTAACGACAATATTCATGTTTTCAAACTCTACAATTAAAAATCAGCTTTATATTTTAGTAACTGTAATTCAGTGCCATAAACAGTACGCTTTCTAGAAAAATGTAACACTTCCTTGTGTAACAGTCAGTATCTTTGTAAGACGTACATCTGTGAACATACGTTAGCGACATTCCGATGTTACCTAATAATGACCTAAGAAGCCAAAAGCCGTTTAGTGCCTCAATCAGTAATTTTGCAGAACTTCTGGAAATGTCACTGTTTGATAAATAATCAAATTGTAACTGAAGAGGGACAAACTACAATGTCATCAACACTTCAAAAGACAGACGGCGCAAACCCATCCACAGAACGAAAACAAATACATTTGATTGTACTGCAGTGGTTAACAAATTGGTAGTGTTGACGTAAGAGGCAACACCAAACCAAAAAAACAGTAGGGCAAAGTGAAGAAGTGGTGTGAAATATGGTGTGAAATGTACAACACATCTGCGAATCATATTGTTGGGTGCAAATCCAGGATGAATTTCGTAAGAAAAGGCACTCACGAACTGTTTCTGAACGCATGAAAATCATGACATTTTAAACATTTCTAATTACAGACCACTGAAAATATTTTGTATTGATTAAACGAAAAGCATCTGGGCAGAAAAGATCGCGCCTTCTAATTGTGGTTGCATAGATGGAATATCCACTCCCATGAACCACAGACATTGCCGACGTGGGGTGGCTTGCGTGCCTCAACGATACAGATAGCCGTACCGTAGGTGCAACCACAGCGGAGGGGTATCTGTGGAGAGGCCAGACAAACGTGTGGTTCCTGAAGAGGGGCAGCAGCGTTTTCAGTAGTTACAGGGGCAACAGTCTGGATGATTGACTGAGCTGGCCTTGTAACATCAGCTAATGTGGCTTTGCCACACAGCTACTGCGAACGGCTGAAAGCAAGGGGAAACTACAGCCGTTATTTTTCCCGAGGACATGCAGCTCTACTGTATGAACATATGATGATGGCATCCTCTCGGGTAAAATATTCCGGAGGTAAAATAGTCCCCCATTCGGATCTCCGGGCGGGGACTACTCAGGAGGATGTGATCATCAGGAAAGACAATACTGGCATTCTACGGGTCGGAGCGTGGAATGTTAGATCCCTTAATAGAGTAGGAAAATTAGAAAATTTAAAAAGGGAAATGGATAGGTTGAAGTTAGATATAGTGGGGATTAGTGAAGTTCGGTGGCAGGATGAACAGGATTTCTGGTCAGGTGAGTACAGGATTATAAATACAAAATCAGTTAGGGGTATCACAGGAGTAGGATTGATAATGAATAAGAAAGTAGGAATGCGGGTAAACTACTATGACCAGCACAGCGATCGCATTATCATTGTCAAGATAGATACGAAGCCAACACCGACAACAGTAGTACAGATTTATATGCCAACTAGCTCTGCCGATGATGAGGAGATCGAAGAAATATATGGGGAGCTAAAGAAAAATTATTCAGACAATTAAGGAAGAGGAAAACTTAATTGTTATGGGAGACTGGAATTCGGTAGTAGGACAAGGAAGGGAAGGGAAGATAGTGGGTGAATATGGTCTGGGCAAAAGGAATGAAAGAGGAAGCCGCCTGGTGGAATTTTGCACGGAACACCTGGTTTAAGAATAACAAAAGAAGGTTGTATACGTGGAAGAGACCAGGAGACACCGGGAGATACCAGATAGATTTTATAATGGTAAGACATAGATTTCGGAACCAGGTTTTGAAGTGTAGGACATACCCAGGGGCAGACATAGACTCTGACCATAACTTGTTGGTTATGAACTGTAGGCTGAAACTGAAGAAACTACAGAAAGGTAGGAATATAAGGAGATGGGACCTAGATAAATTGAAGGAACCTGAAGTTCTTAAGAATTTCAGAGGGAGTTTCAGGCAACAATTGACAGAAACAGGGGAAAATAAAACAGTTGAGGAGGAATGGGTAAAATTGAGAGATGAAATAGTGAAGGCAGCAGAGGACAAAATAGGTAGGAAGGCAAGACCTACAAAGAATCCTTGGATATCACAGGAGATACTAAATTTAATCGATGAAAGGAGACAGTATAAAAATGCAGTAAATGAAACAGGCAAAATGGAGTACAGACGACTAAGAAATGAGATTGACAGGAAGTGCAAAATGGCTAAGCAGGAATGGCTAGAAGGCAAATTCAAGGATGTAGAAGAATGTATAAATAGGGGAAAAATAGATACAGCCTACCGGAAAATAAAAGAAACATTTCGCGATAAGAAAAACAGCTCTATGAATATCAAGGACACTGATGGAAAACCATTTCTCAGCAAAGAAGGGAAAGCTGAAAGGTGGAAAGAGTATATAGAGGGGCTCTACAAAGGAAATGAACTTCGAGACACTATTGTAGAAAGGGAAGAGGATGTAGATGATGATGAAATAGGAGATACTATACTGAGAGATGAATTTGACAGAGCACTGAAAGATCTAAGTCGAAACAAGGCCCCTGAAGTAGATGATATTCCGTCAGAGCTACTGAAGTCTCTGGGAGAGCCAGCCATGACAAAACTATTTAAACTGGTGTCTAGGATGTATGAGACAGGCGAAATACCCTCATACTTTAAGAAAAATGTAATAATCCCCATTCCAAAGAAAGCGGGTGCAGACAGGTGTGAAAACTACAGAACCATCAGTTTAATAAGTCATGGTTGCAAAATATTAACACGAATTATATACAGAAGGATGGAAAAGCTGGTAGAAGCCGACCTCGGGGAAGATCAGTTTGGGTTCAGGAGAAATGTAGGAACACGGGAGGCAATACTCACTTTACGGCTTATCCTAGAAGATAGATTAAGAAAAGGCAAACCAACATTTCTAGCTTTTGTTGATTTGGATAAGGCTTTCGACAATGTTGATTGGAATAAACTCTTTCAAGTTCTGAAGCAAGCAGGAGTAAAATATAGGGAGCGTAAGGTTATTTACAACTTGTACAAAAACCAGACAGCGGTTGTCAGAGTTGAAGGGCATGAAAGGGATGCAGTGGTTGGAAAGGGAGTAAGACAGGGTTGTAGCCTTTCCCCAATGATGTTCAATTTGTACATTGAGCAAGCTATAAAGGAAAGCAAGGAGAAATTTGGAGAAGGAATTCAAGTTCAGCGTGAAGAATTAAAAACATTGCGTTTTGCCGACGACATAGTAATTCTGTCAGATACAGCAAAGGACCTGGGAGAGCAATTGAACGGAATGGACAGTGTGCTGAAAGGTGCATATAAGATGAACATTAACAGGAGTAAAACTAGGGTAATGGAGTGCAGTGTAAGAAAATCAGGTGATGCTGAAGGAATTAGATTAGGTAACGAAACAATAAAGGAGGTAGATGAGTTTTGTTACTTGGGCAGTAAAATAACAAATGATGGTCGTAGTACAGATGATATAAAATGCAGAATGGGAATGGGTAGAAAGGCGTTTTTGAAAAAGAGAAATTTGTTAACATCGAATATTGATTTAAGCCTAAGGAAGTCCTTTCTGAAGGCATTTGTATGGAGTGTTGCCTTGTGGGAGTGAAACATGGACGATAAGCAGTGTGGACAGAAAGAGGATAGAGGCTTTTGAAATGTGGTGCTACAGAAGAATGCTGAAGATTAGGTGGGTGGATCGCGTAACTAATGAGGAGGTATTGAACCGAATTGGGGAGAAAAGAAATTTCTGGCATACATTGACTAAAAGAAGGGATAGGTTGGTAGGACACATTCTTAGACATCAAGGAATTGTGAATTTAGCGTTGGAGGGAAGTGTGTGGGGTAAAAATCGCAGAGGGAGACCAAGAGACGCGTATAGTAAGCAGATTCAAGTGGATGTGGGTTGTCGTTCTTATGAGGAGATGAAAAGGCTTGCTCAGGATAGAGTAGGGTGGAGAGCTGCATCAAACCAGTCTCCGGACTGAAGACCACAACAACAACAGATGGAATATACAAAAATAAACCTTCATTCTTCCTATACAGCTACGGACACCATGGTCGCAAATGGGAATACCTAATTTGCAGAAAGTAGTCTATTGTAAATAAATGAAGAATTTGACATAACATCGTAAGAACATAGTGTCCTTTAATAGATAGCATCAAAACTGAAAGTGAGCTTAGATCAGATGCAACGGTGTCTTATGACTACCATAAATATAATTACATACTGAAATTTATGTAAAATCGTTAGTAATGAAACATTATCAACACTTTATTTTAAAAATATCCCTCCATCATTGGAAATAATAATTACATTCAGCTTCTCACATTACAGGCCATTCGTATGAATTCTGTGGTGTACAAAATGTGGACCTAAACACTGACTCGAAAACACTCCTGTTTCTCAAGCAAACAGGACTTAGTGCATTTTTTTTCCACAGACGAAAACGTATTTTTGTTGCAACTTTGATTATATATATAATGCCTTTGTTTTACTGTGCAGTATTTTTAATTCTTGATTTTTCTTGGTAGGTGGAAAGACAGAAATATAATTCAAGAAACGGTAGTATACGACAGATCAAAGAAAGATTAGAGGTCATAAGAGACGGAACTAACGCTTCGTTTTTTGAGTAAGGATGGTGAACGAAATCGGGTTTGCCGTTTTAAAGGAACCATTCCGGGATTTGTCTGGAGTGAATTAGGAAAAACGCGGCAGTGTATGTATGCCAAAGTAATACCCAGGAAATTTCCTCGCGTACTATGCCTTGTAGAATTACAGACGAGGGGTGTTGAGAATCTTTCACATCTATGGCCAAGATAAAATCGCTGTTATTACAATACACGGCACTGTCCACGACCGTCCAGTCGCTTGTTTTCATTTTGATTATTCCAGAAAAAATATAGTTAAAACAAAAATTGACCTGTGGAAAGCAGCTGGTATAAACCTGTGACAATTTGCCAACTTATAGATTGTATCCAAATGAAATGAATTCTATTCAGCAACATATCAATAAAGTAAGCAATAACTCGCCGATAATGGTACGAAGCAACAAATATTTAACTTATTAGAAGTAAAGAGCTTTGTGTGACCCTTACAGCGTAGTAAAAATTTCTGTTTATAGAAGATGGAGGTTACCTTGATTTTCTCAAATTAAATGATATGTCAGGATGTTTGTGATATGTATTCTAGTAATTAACTTCTGATCTTCATAAACACACAAGAAGTGTTCATTTCCTTTCAACTCCTGCACAAGCTTGCGTTTTGAATTATCGTTGACTGCTGACTGACGGCTAGTCACATAGTTCAAGTGCAGTGAATTCATTCTTAATTACATATAGTACAGTATGACATTTAGAATAGAGTGGAGAAAAAAAGTCTTTCGATTCAAATTTCTTGATCTTCTTGCCCGTCAGATGTGGAATATTTTATATGATTCCGAAGATGACCTCCATCGTTTTCAGAAGATAAGTGTCATATAACATTGGATCCCCAGTTAAATAACACGTAGAGATTGTTTGGTGCCTATTTTCGAATGAAACACTGTTAATTGGGACAACAATAGAAAACTAAATCTTGCTACTTTTATTAGGACCAACTTGCAAAGCAGGTATAAACTCGTGTTATCTCAACTTCTGATTTAGAAAAAAAAAAAGAAAAAAAAAAAAAAAAAAAAAAAAAAAAAAAAAAAAAAAATTAGAATCTTAAGCCAAAATATTCGGACTGGAAAACCGCGGCCTTTAATGGCTAGATTTCATTAATTAGGGAATGTACAAGTAAACTATTTCGCTCAATATTTGGAACAGTAATTCGTTTACGCTATTTCTAATCATGAAATAATCATGATAAGTAGACTTTCTTCACGCATTGTTTCTCGTGAGCAGTAAGGAATGTCGGAGCCTCTGAGCACTCGTGTTGCAGATACAGATTTCAAATGTTCACATGTTTGTATAGCTTATGGGACTTAACTACGGGGTTATCAGTCCCTAAACTTACAAACTACTTATGAAATAGCTAATCCTAAGGACGGCACAAATATCAATGCCCGAAGGGGGGATTCGAACCCCCGACCATAGTGACCGTCCAGACCGTGACTGGAGCGCCGCAGTCCCCTGGGGCACTGCGGCCGGAAATACAGATTTGTTGAGTCGCTTCTACAGTTGTGTGGTGTGCTCCTCCCAACTGAATTTATTATCAAGCTGTAAGCCCAAGAATTTAATACAGTCAACCTCTTCTACCTGCTCTTCTTCATACTTAATGCATATGCTGGCGGGAAATCTCTTACAAGTTCTGAAATGCATGTGGTGAGTCTTTTCAAAGCTTAATGACAATGAGTTGGCTTTAAACCATTTATTAATATTCATGAAAATATCATTAGCAGACCTTTCTATAACTATGCTTGACGTATTTTTTATTTCAATACTTGTATCATCTACAAACAAAACGAACTCTGCTTCTGTTAGTGCAAGTGATGAGAGGTCATTAATGTACACACACAAAATTTCAATTACGCTTATAAATTCAATGAGGGGCAGAAAAGTTAATGTAGTGTTTCTTACCAGGATTTAGAAACATTTCTGTATTGCAGACCAAATAGCAGCAACGGCCTGTAAAACTGACAATATTACAGGTTTTCTTCATTCTCCAGCTTGCTGTGACACATCTGCAACAGAAGAAACAAAATGTCAAATTAGCACAAGTTTACAATGTGTAAAGTTTATAATTAGTGTAGAATCGAGTTCTGTGTCAAACCGTTTACTTGCAATACTTACGGTAAAGATCTGTTGCAGTATATACGTACTGAATTATGTGTTTTCTAGAGTATGAACTATATTTTATAATATTACTTGTATTATTCATTGAAATAAATCGTTCTGCTTTTTATATTGAAAATAGAAGTTTATTCTCTTATGTGACAGTCAATAGTATACTCCAAAATAGCACATTTTTACCTCTGCAATCTTTATTTTAGGTACTTCAATGGTAAGGTAACAACACTGTAGCTATAAAGTACACCCTCGAGTGAGAGAACTAGTTGAAGTTTGGAGGGATTACACATCATTTTTATATGTACACGTAGACACCCTTATAGGTCACTGTCTACAACGTATTTGTGTATATCCAAGACAGTGGGCCACCTACAAACCCCTAGCGGACTGTAGAAACCGTGAATGTGTGAATGTGTATTTCTGTGTAGTAAGTAAAGCTTAAATAACTATGAATCGGATTGTTATCAGATTGTCAACGGACTTTGATATGTATACAAAACACTGATAAACAAATTATACACAGACTAATTATGTTACATTTAGATAATTACATGGGTGTATATGTTTTTCATAAACATAACCTCTGGTGAAGAAACTACAAACGATGGTATTACAAACACTATCTCAAATAGCCTTCAAGTAACTTCACATATCACAACTCTCATTTTTTAACGCGACTGTCAAAATTTGACTTTCAAAATGTATTACTATTTCAGGATTGTAGTCTGCAACTAATAGTAAGGAAGTATCTCAAAAGCAAAACACGTGAAAGAAGTTTGGAGAGATAATTATTTCTCAAATCCTAGCAGTGGCAGTGGCTGGTAATTACGAGAGTGAAATTTTTGTACTTTTTGCCGAAGAACCATGTGAACTCTCTGCTGAATTATGAGAGTGGATTTATTGTAGTTAATAAGTTTAACTTAAAACTATAAATAACATTCGCTTGCCATTTTATCCTTTACATGGTGTGTATTGTATTTATTTATTCTGCAAGTACACTATTTCACCGTATTGGAAATAGTAGCAATAACCGCTGTCTTACGCTATACTTTTTAACATAAAGTGTGAATATTTTGGCTCCTGATGTGCATTATTTATTGTGTGGTATAGTGCGCAGCTACAACATTTATTTCAGTTATCGGCTGTTCGCATACAAGACGCTTACCTTCCCTGTGGCACATTCCCAGTTCTTGTGTGGGACGGAGACAAGTGTAGGCTCAAAGCTGTCACCACTGAATACATTACATTGCATTCTTTTACACAAATACGTATCAACACTCTGAGCTCCTATATCTCCAACTACACATATTGGAAAGTTCATCAAAGAAATCACACTAGGCCGCGCGGGAGTAGCCGAGCGGTCTGGAGCGCCACGTTGCGGATCGCGCGGCCTCCCGCGTTGGATGTTCATAAGTAGTTTGTAAGTTTAGGGGACTGATGACCCCGCAGTTAAGTGCCATAAGCATCACAAACATTTGAACATTTTTTTAGATCACACTATAATAAATTATTAATATTTACTTGATTAAATATTGATGGGTTAATGACTATTGCAGGAGCAGATGTATATTCGGAGAGAAGGGAAACTGAAAACATGTCTGCAGTCAATGTCTTTCTCGACGAATTCTCTGAAAATATATAGATTTATTTAAACAAGAGAACTAAATGGATTTCCTTCGTAGTTCCTATCACCTGCGGCTGCATTTAAAATAATCATTGCGACATCTGTTCCTAGAGAAACCATGTACAACTCCTACCTAAGATTTCGCATACTAATGTCCGCTATTCAGAGTGGGTACGTATGTGTAAGTGGGGGCTAAATGAGTTGGAACGCTACACTTAGAAACGATACTTACAAAGATCTAAGCTGCGTCATAAGAGGTGGTATTGGATGATCAGAGTTGACGTTACAAAAATCCTTATATAGATACTACTTCTGACTGCTTTTAATAGATCACTCTTTAACATTCTAGTATAGTCGACAACCGTGTACCACTACTTTAATACTGAAAGGTTATGTGATTTTATGTAGGCAAATGAAATTCGAAATTGTGTGGTAACTTAGAGACAAGAGTATTAAATAAATGTAAATATATATATGTAGGCAAATGAAATTCGAAACTGTGTGATAACTTAGAGACAAGAGTATTAAATAAAAGTAAATATATTTTTTAACTTAAGTCTAACAATTTCATGCTCTCTAGATTTTGGAGGCTTTAAAAATGTTAAAGTTTTTATGATCTCCATTTTCATGAACAGGCCAAAATTTTTACTTTTCCATGACATTTTATCCCCTCAGAATTACAGCATTATGATCTGATAACAGAAACTACTTCGCAAGTGAAAATACAAAAATAGTTGTTGACAACAGTCATGTGGTTAGTTTTCAAGCAACGGCTGAGTGTGATAAACTCATTTCAAGCAGCGTAAACTTTGCCAGTTGCTGAGTGCGATACTGATATGGTTTCATTGGTACACCGAACGTATGGCAAGTCGATTAAGTAGAAGTTTAAAAAAAGTTAGTTAACAGATATTTACGTGACGGTGAAGGTTAAGCTGTCGATTATTGGATAGTGGCTTCCAATACCCGTTAAATTAACTTTGTTAATGTGAGAGCTTATAATGAAAATGGTTAATTTCGTAACCACGAAAGGCGTAATTCCTTTCTTCTCTTACATCATTGCCTCCAGCTTATCTCTGATATTATATGATCAAGCATTTACACATTTACAATGAGACTGCAAATAAACCCGAAATCGTGGTATAGTAGGTACAAATGGGAGACTATATTGCACTCTCTGCATTGTCCGGTAGTTAATAATCTCCATTAGTTCACTTTCCTTTAGACTTACAAAATATATGAGTAACGTTCAGAATATTGAAGCATTACAAAATTTTAATCAGACAAGAAGAATCATTCACAGATATGAAAATCGTTTTTTCAGATGCTACATATACGAATATTTAACAAAAAGAATTTTAAAAAGACTCATAACCTTCTAGGCCAGGACATTTGGATTACGTAGTTAGTCAATGGAACCAAATTGCAGTGTAAGCTCGTTCTTGCAGATTGTTCAGTCATTTTTCTTTATCCAACTAGATGTAATGAATTCGATTGAGAAATATTTTTCTACACACTTCCTTTTTAAGAGGCCGAGTCCTATAAAAATTCCATCAACATTTCATTAGGTAGGTGAAATGCTCAAAGCACTTTTGAAACTGGTCACCACTCTTCCTGGAATTGAAAATTTGTTTCAAACGTTTAATATTAAAAAGGTCAGAAATAAAAATTCGATGACTGTTAATTATGTATACATCTGTTGCTTCATACCTTCGCTGAGGGATGTAAGTCGTTCTAACAGGATATCAAAGCTGGAAGAAGAATGTAATGTAACAACGGAAAAATTTCGTATTGGTCCAACTAGGTTGAAGCAGAGAGAATTTTAAGTAATCACTTATTCTGTAGTGTATAAGTACTTTGTACGTTTGTATAGGGATTACTGGTTAATTTGCTGAGGAAAAAAAAAAAAAAAAAAAAAAAAAAAAAAAAAAAAAAAAAAAAAAAAACAGTAAGCGGAATGTGGAATGTATACTCTATATAATGTTATATATGGCACCGTATACTGTAATCGTTGCAGAAGGTTCTACTTCCACATTTGTCTGTAACGGTGCCTACAGTTTCCAATTTTAAAATAGTAATCTTAATAAAATAAAATAAAAGTAGAATTTGGTGCGTAATTCAATTCGTTAATGTGAGTCTTAGATATAGAGTATCGATTATACACTGATAATAACATATTTCATTAGTGTTGAATCAGGTTCTTAACATCATAGGTTCTAATAAGTCTCGTTATGTGTAACTTCCGTGCGCCGCGATGGAGCAGCCGAGCGGTCTAAAGCGTCTTGCTGTGGAGCGTGCGGTTGCTCGCAGTGGAGTTTCGAGTCCTCCCTGGGGCATGGGTGTGTGTGTTTGTCCGTAGGTTAGTTTACCTAGGTTTAAGTAGTTTGTAAGCTACGGACTGATGACCACGCAGTTTGGTCCGATAGAATTACAAACATTTGAACATTTTATTTGAACTTCCGTGCTAAATCTGTGTGTTACTAAAAGAGTCGTGGAAGACACGATTGACTAAATCTTATACCTTGTAATACCCACTTATTGTTTGACTGACCTAGTCAGTTGTGAATCTGGTGCTACAATGTTTCTTTTAAACTTTCATTTCCTCACTCTCTTAAACACGTTAATCAACAGTTTTTTTGCATTATTTGTGTAAATATGCCAGAAACACAACTCATTGAGTCTCTGAAGCTGCAGCGCAAAATTTTGTGCTTCCGAATGACAAATGGAAGTAACAGTGTTTATCTCGCGTACTTTAAAACCTGTTGTTGTTCATTCCCTTTTAATTTTTTTTTTAACCAAAGTGAAATTCACTTGGTAGCAAGTGAAACCTGTGCAGTTCTAATAACTTTGTGCTATAGTTTTACTCAGGTATTTAATTCTACCGCTCAGAGCAGAACACAGTTTTTCCACTGTTTCAGACAGCGGGGCAAAAACGTGCTTCTGCAGTGTGAGTTTAAAAAATTTCGCTGGGCGTTAGCTCAGTAAAACTGTTTTATCCGTATTTTATTAGGACGATATTCTAGCGGATTTTGACGGAAGAACAGGAGCAGCCAGAAAGACGGAAAACGAAGTGGCAAAGCTTGACGTGGCGCTTTTCACATGGAAGATCACAGCATCTGCAGAAACTTCACACGTGTGTATCACCGGCAAAAAGGCTGGCGATGATCGTATGTCAGTCGGCTGTTACTTTGACGCAAATAAATATGTCCGAAATCTAAAGGACGCCTTAGGTTTCGTTTTCTTTCTTCATCAAGAGCTAGACGGGTCCTCTTTTATGAATTTTATTTAAATGACTGAAGAAAGAATCCTGTTAAAGGAAATGTATGTAAATCAAAATTGTACAGTGATTTCTGCATTTAGCGTGTGACTTTATGTGTTCGTATTTTCTAGGCGTGAAGAATCCTCGTGACTTCCGTTCACGTTGAAAACCTCTGGATTTTGTTTCTTTAATTGGTGTTAGGTAAAATGTAATTAACTCATTTAATTAAAAAAAGTAAATACTCTATCCGGGAAGATAAACACTCTTATATGTACAACACATACATAGCTTCAGTCTTGTATATTAACACATGTCGAACGTAATTAGCAACAAAGGTTATCTTCCAATAACAAAAACCTTTCGTCTCGGAAAGGCTACGCTGATAACCAGCTTTGTATCTTAGGTAAGAAAATAAACGCATTTCACGAATTAGCTATGACGTATTTCATCAACTAAGTGACCAATGTTCAGTGACATTCGAACTGGGAGTGATGTTTTCCAATAAAGGAAATCAGCTATCGATACGATCATCATCCACTACTCACAGATAGTTATCGAACATCTTAGTCATGGAACATCTTGTTGGAAATTTCAAGTTCAAGAAAAATTACTGAAGGAAAATATTCAAACTATCTTAACAAATTTCTCTGTACTATAAAAAGGGATGAAGAGTCTTAAACCGTAAACTTTAAACTAAATGATAAAAAAAAAAGTTTTCATCATCACACTAAAAAACGAATCCCAGCAAGTTGGGGAACCAGCATGTGACGAATTCAGAAGGTGTGGTTTCAAAATGTAGGTCCGTCGCATTTACTTTTATAATCTATATCATAGAGAATATGTCAATCAGCAGATGATAACTGACTGCTCTCTGTCATTGGCCTTCACCTAACGGTGCCAATTTTATTCCGAAAGCAGACTGTACACGACAGTATCGTCTTGTCATGTGAGATAATTTTGTGGCTTTTTTTATAATTTTTCCCTTCAGCTATCAGTTTCCCCGACTGCTACAACCTCGTCATTTCGGAGCAGCATTTGAACCCTTCATAGTCAATATTAGCCATGTACTTATTGGGTGTATTTCAGTTCCTGTCTTTCCTATAGTTTTTACTAACTAAAGGTTTCTCTGGCTTGTGTCTTACCTATCTTCCAGTTCATTCTCTTATTATCACTGTTTTCCATATATAATTTTGTTCGCCGAATCTGCGACACACTCATCATTCCTTACCTTAAGGATACACTAATTTTTAATACTCTTCTGCACTTGAACATCTTGAATCTATTTTTTCCCGATTTCCCCACTGCCCACGTTTTACTACACTGCAATTATTTATTGCAGATGCACAGTTTCAGACATTTCTTCCTGATATTCAGACCTATGTATGACACTAGTATACTTCTCCTTGACCACAAATGTCCTATTTGACAGTGATGGTCATTATGAAGCCCTGGCTGCGTCCGTAATGGTGTACTTTGAGTCGAAGGTACTAGAATTCCTAATTTCACTTACATAGTAATTACTAATTTTGATATTGAGTTTTTCCGTATTTCCATTTGGTATATTTCTCATTACTACCAGCTTTCTTCTGCCTTATATTCATTCCATATTCTGTACGCATTAAACTGTTCATACAATTAACAGATCCTGTAGATGCTCTCCTTTTTCACTGATGATACGTAGTGAAGTCGTCCCGAAGTCTTATCCCATCTGTCAAACTTACTTTTACTTCGGTTTTTGCTCCTTTGATATACATAATGACAATTAAAGGAAAAAGACAGAATATTCTATTGTTAGTCTTGTACTCTTACTGTTTTTCTTGATTCTTTTATGTCTACACTACACGTCTACTCCTATTTTTCTCAGAATTTCGAACATCATGCACCATTTTGTATTACCGGATTCTTTTGTAGAACGTTCAATACTCTTCCTGATTTCATTACCTCTGATTCCTTTACCTTTTCTGAAGCCGAACTCACCATCGTCAAACAGATCCATTTTTCATTCTTCTGAATATTGTTCTCGTCGGCAAGTTGAGTGCGTGACTAATTAAGAAGACTGAACAAAAGCCCCCACATCCTTGCTGTCTTCGGAATTGTGCGGATATTTTTTCGGAAGTCTCATTGTGCGTCGCCAGTTTTCATGGATTCTACACACCATCTTGAATAGGCATTTGGTTGTCACTCCCCACTGTACAGTGACTTTAGGAATTGCATCATATCTGTGACACCTACCTCATTCGATTTTTCCAGATCACTCTTAAATTCAAATACTGGATCCCTGATGTCTTTCATAGCGACCTCAATTTCCTCTTGCATCACATCACCATCCATGTCTTCCTCTACTTGAAAGCTTTCAGGATAGATTTCGGTGTATTGCCTTCTATGCACTCAACAGTAGAATTGCCATCACATTCTTAATGTTACAACATTTGTTTTAATATCTCTAAGGGTTGTTTTAACTGTTCTGTATCCTGCTCAGTTTCCTTTAGAATTTTTAAATATTTTTCTTCGGCTATTTCGCTTTGGATTTCTTGATTGAAATTCTTTTCACTTCCTTCATTCGTCGATCATTTGAAGTAGTAGTTCTGTCACCTAATGAACCTTCGCTGCAATTGTCGTTGAAACTAGTTTGTATTTACACTTCATTTGAAAGTTTGTCTGGTACTCCTTATCACTGTGTCCCACAATATTAGAGACATTCAACCGCTTCTCATCATTCCCCAGAAATCTGTTATTACACGTTCTTGGATCATGTTCATCTCGGATGAGCTTCTTGGAATATATTCTATTCTTCATTAAAACTAAATTGAGATTCGGGCCTTTATTTCCTACAGCATATAACGAATATTTTTGCGACCATGATGTAATCCAGCTGGAATCATCCCATTTCTCCACATTTTATCCAAATATACCTTCCCTTCTTGCTGTACTTTAACAGGATGTTCTTTAAAATTGTCTGAAATTTATTACAAGGCTCAATCATTCTCCTGTCTCATTCCTGCTGACATGACGACATTCATCCGCAACCTTTCACGTAATGACTTCCCCATAAAAAGCGTTCCAATCCCTAACGATTTTCAGATTTTCTTCTCTATTTACATTCTGTATTACCCTACGGGTCGGAGCGTGGAATGTTAGATCCCTTAATCGAATAGGAAAATTAGAAAATTTAAAAAGGGAAATGGATAGCTTGAAGTTAGATATAGTGGGGATTAGTGAAGTTCGGTGGCAGGATGAACAGGATTTCTAGTCAGGTGAGTACAGGATTATAAATACAAAATCAATTGGGGGTATCACAGGAGTAGGATTGATAATGAATAGAAAACTACTATGAGCAGCACAATGATCGCATTATCATTGTCAAGATAGATACGAAGCCAACACCGACAACAGTAGTACAGGTTTATATGCCAACTAGCTCTGCCGATGATGAGGAGATCGAAGAAATATATGAGGAGCTAAAGGAAATTATTCAGACAATTAAGGGAGAGGAAAACTTAGTTGTTATGGGAGACTGGAATTCGGTAGTAGGACAAGGAAGGGAAGGGAAGATAGTGGGTGAATATGGTCTGGGCAAAAGGAATGAAAGAGGAAGCCGCCTGGTAGAATTTTGCACAGAACATAATTTAGTTATAACAAACACCTGTGTCAAGAGTCACAAAAGAAGGTTGTATACGTGGAAGAGACCAGGAGACACCGGGAGATACCAGATACCATTTTATAATTGTAAGACATAGATTCCGGAACCAGGTTTTACAGTGTAAGACATACCCAGGGGCAGATATAGACTCTGACCATAACTTGTTGGTTATGAATTGTAGGCTGAAACTGAAGAAACTACAAAAAGGTAGGAAAATAAGGAGATGGGACCTGGATGAATTGAAGGAACCTGAGGTTCTTAAGAAATTCAGAGGGAGCTTCAGGCAACAATTGATAGAAACGGGGGAAAATAAAACAGTAGAGGAGGAATGGGTAAAATTGAGAGATGAAATAGTGAAAGTAGCAGAGGACAAAATAGGTAGGAAGACAAGACCTACAAAAAATCCTTGGATATCACAGGAGATACTAAATTTAATCGATGAAAGGAGAAAGTATAAAAATGCAATAAATGAAACAGGCAAAATGGAGTACAGACGACTAAGAAATGAGATTGACAGGAAGTGCAAAATGGCTAAGCAGGAATGGCTAGAAGGCAAATGCAAGGATGTAGCAGAATGTATAAATAGGGGAAAAATAGATACAGCCTACCGGAAAATAAAAGAAACATTTGGCGATAAGAAAAACAGCTCTATGAATATCAAGGACACTGATGGAAAAGCAGTTCTCAGCAAAGAAGGGAAAGCTGAAAGGTGGAAAGAGTATATAGAGGGGCTCTACAAAGGAAATGAACTTCGAGACACTATTGTAGAAAGGGAAGAGGATGTAGATGATGATGAAATAGGAGATACTATACTGAGAGATGAATTTGACAGAGCACTGAAAGATCTAAGTCGAAACAAGGCCCCTGGAGTAGATGATATCCCGTCAGAGTTACTGAAGTCTCTGGGAGAACCAGCCATGACAAAATTGTTTCACATTGTGTGTAAGATGTATGAGACAGGCGAAGTACCCTCAGACTTTAAGAAAAATGTTATAATCCCCATTCCAAAGAAAGCGGGTGCAGACAGGTGTGAAAACTACAGAACCATCAGTTTAATAAGTCATGGTTGCAAAATATTAACACGAATTATATACAGAAGGATGGAAAAACTGGTAGAAGCAGACCTCGGTGAAGATCAGTTTGGGTTCAGGAGAAATGTAGGAACACGGGAGGCAATACTCACTTTACGGCTTATCCTAGAAGATAGATTAAGAAAAGGCAAACCAACATTTCTAGCTTTTGTAGATTTGGAGAAGGCTTTTGACAATGTTGATTGGAATAAACTCTTTCAAGTTCTGAAGCAAGCAGGAGTAAAATATAGGGAGCGTAAGGTTATTTGCAACTTGTACAAAAACCAGACAGCGGTTGTCAGAGTTGAAGGGCATGAAAGGGTTGCAGTGGTTGGAAAGGGAGTAAGACAGGGTTGTAGCCTTTCCCCAATGTTGTTCAGTTTCTACATTGAGCAAGCTATAAAGGAAAGCAAGGAGAAATTTGGAGAAGGAATTAAAGTTCAGGGTGAAGAATTAAAAACATTGCGTTTTGCCGACGACATAGTAATTCTGGCAGATACAGCAAAGGACCTGGAAGAGCAATTGAACGGAATGGACAGTGTGCTGAAAGGTGCATATAAGATGAACATTAACAAGAGTAAAACTAGGGTAATGGAGTGCAGTGTAAGAAAATCAGGTGATGCTGAAGGAATTAGACTAGGTAACGAAACAATAAAGGAGGTAGATGAGTTTTGTTACTTGGGCAGTAAAATAACAAATGATGGTCGCAGTACAGATGATATAAAATGCATAATGGCAATGCGTAGAAAGGCGTTTTTGAAAAAGAGAAATTTGTTAACATCGAATATTGATTTAAGCCTAAGGAAGTCCTTTCTGAAGGCATTTGTATGGAGTGTTGCCTTGTATGGGAGTGAAACATGGACGATAAGCAGTGTGGACAGAAAGAGGATAGAGGCTTTTGAAATGTGGTGCTACAGAAGAATGCTGAAGATTAGGTGGGTGGATCGCGTAACTAATGAGGAGGTACTGAACCGAATTGGGGAGAAAAGAAATTTCTGGCATACATTGACTAAAAGTAGGGATAGATTGGTAGGACACATTCTTAGACATCAAGGAATTGTGAATTTATCGTTGGAGGGAAGTGTGTGGGGTAAAAATCGCAGAGGGAGACCAAGAGACGCGTATAGTAAGCAGATTCAAGTGGATGTGGGTTTTCGTTCTTATGAGGAGATGAAAAGGCTTGCTCAGGATAGAGTAGGGTGGAGAGCTGCATCAAACCAGTCTCTGGAATGAAGTCCACAACAACAACAATAACAACATTACCCTTTCTAAATCCGAATAAACTCTTTGTATCTCATTAACTTCTATCTGAAGCGTTGGCTTCTATACCTAAAGTACTGTTCTCAACGTAGGTTAGCTGTCGTTTTTAATGAACTGCTCAGAGTAACTACCTCTACGTTCTAAACTTCTATTACAAGAAATCCTATCCAGCTTACAAAACGTTCTCCTACTGTTGAAGTTACCGTATATTCTTCTAAACAAAAAAAGTTATATTTTTTCCACTTATCTTCACCGGCCTCTATTATGCTAGTATTTGGTTTTACATTTTCAGATTTCATAGCTTTCGTACTAAATTTAAACTTGTGACATGCCATGGTCCGGCCCGTAGTATGTTCTCACTTATCTCGTTAAGGATTTTTTTTCTCGTTGTCACTTCGTCCTTGGCAGTTATCTGTAGGAGATCGTAAGGGGAACTATTTCGGCGTGTTTATCAGTGGAGAACTATTCATCACACTTTTTTAAAAATAAAGAATGTATGTCTTGTAGAAAAAAAGTACTTATTCTTAATGCAACGGTTTCCGTTGCTTTCTCCGTCTTCGTCTCGTTCGTCATTGCTGATTCATTGCCTGTTTAGGAACTGTTTCCAGTCAAAAGGTAGAGTCTGTTCCCTGAACCTCTGTATACTATGAATAACTCTAGCGATGGTAGAAAGGAGGAAACTTCTTATTCTGGAAGCCTTCAGTCACTGTTACTGACGATTTTCATTCGGAATTTAAGCAGTTGCTTTCGAACTCGCGGTGACGACGTTTCGACTGTGAATAAAGACGTTACCCCAGAACAATGGATGCACCATTACCAACAACAGCACTATCAGCAGATCTGTTTCAACCTTTTTACAGCAGTAAAAATAGTCTACGGTGACACTATAAGGCTATTTTCAACTCGAAACTTGGTCTGATCACCTCAGCAATTAGTTGGCGATATTCATCTTGGAGTTGATACACCCATTCTGATTTTAAATGGTAGTATGCATTGTTATTCAGTGTAATTTCCTAAAATTTTCCACACTTTAGAAGAACGGAGAAGCGCAAATGTTTTGAGGAAACCGTTGAGTAGAAAGTAGTCAGCAAAAGATTTTGATACTTTGTCAAAACATTTCCAACTACATGTCGTTACCGTTTCTGCTTCTTTCGACTCAGGTCTCATGCACGCCACAGGAACTAGTCAATATGTATGCAGGACGGCGTCGCCTGAATAACTGATCAGTTTGATGCTGCGATAATGCCATGGTAGTATATTGTAATGCAGCGGTGGTCTAACATAGCGGTAGTCTGAATTTCATACGTAGTATATTATAAGTCTATGTCTCTGAGCCACATCGCTGATGAGATCTGAGATCATGTCACTATACACACGGCCAGTGGAGGTATGTTACTTCAAAGTCACCTTAAATTCATTCGAATATGTAGCTAAGGAGCTGCAGCTTCATGAGTAGCACTATATGCCGGCAGCTATCCTTGATGGTACCGGTGTTTTAAACGCTTACACCAGTGGGACCAACTAGTCCGCTGCAGAATTCGCTGTGCTGTGGAGGAGGACACATATGTTTTAGCAGGCACCCATCTCGGCCTGAGGCAAGATTCCACTGACATCAGCATACTCCTCTGATGCCGCCTGCCACCGTCCGCTCGGCACCTCGGCAGGAAAATTCGATCCACTACGAGACAGCCATCAATTAATACCCAATAATGGTGGTCGTTCTGTCCGTTCTTGACTATATAGCCCAGATAACGAATATTTCATTTTCAATTTTTGGCAATAACGTAGCTGCGTTCTACAGACAGACTTTGAACATTTACTTCGTCGAGCTCTGGGATCTCGACGGTTTGTCCCCATCGCCGAAAATACAACAAGAACGACACCAGTTCAAGGTTCAGACGCTGTCGTTGACGGAGCACTGTCTAGAAAGAGCAGGAGTCTTCTAACAGCCAAACGAGCGGCTCAGCATGCATACCATTTGCGGTGGACAAGGAAAAACAGCAAAAAGAGATTATCACATGCCACATAACGCGACAGGGACACACAGTACAATTGGAGCAATCACAGAGTGAGCCAAAGAGAAACTCTTTCGTCACCTTTATCAGGAAAGAACTGCA
The DNA here is from genome assembly GCA_026315105.1 of Locusta migratoria. Lineage (NCBI taxonomy): Eukaryota > Metazoa > Arthropoda > Insecta > Orthoptera > Acrididae > Locusta > Locusta migratoria. The sequence continues at coordinate 280,040,325 of CM048744.1, forward strand.
GGTGACGAGGGTGCTGTAGAAGTGACAGAAGTATTGCGACAGGAGACACGCACAGATGAAACGAGAATGAGACTCCGATGGCGCAAGTTTCGTTTCAAGTGGTTGGGAAACCATGAATAAGGCTACACTCTCCAGGGCCTGATGTTATATCAATCTAAATGTACCTGACCTTATGAGACCTCATAATGCCCTCTGGGTTACAATGTTGCACGAACTTATGCCACTAGACTTCATTGCAGCCCTTACCTGTGTCGAAGGCTTCTCACATCAGTATTCAAGACAGGTAGAGGAACTGTCAGTGATTACCGTCCATTTACTATGTGCAGACTCCGACTGCATTGACTTCGGTGTGCTTTTGACAAGCCTCATTCAGAAGTGACTGACGACGAATCTCTACCTTGATCCGATGTCACAGTAGGAGATTGGAAGAGTGGCGGACAAAGCTAATGATGTCTTCTCTAGCCTGCAGGGACATAGAAGCAATAGTACTGGCATGCCATATAAGGTTCCATGCAGATAAAAATCAACTTACTTACCTTCTTCCCAGGAGGTGCAAGGGATGAAAGTTCCTCCGAATTTCGTTGAGAACCTTACTTTTTCAGCATAGCCGGCTCACAGATCCATGTCAATGGAAGGACCGTGGACGCAATATACATTAAATGAAGCCCAGATTGTGCCATCTATCTTTACGCTACCGTGCTCGAGATATTCGTCGGGGATCTCAGCCACAGGTTATCCAGCGATACACTGTAGGACGTCATCTTCAACTGCAAAAGGTATATAGTGCACCTGTTGCTTTCCGGTTAGTTCATCAAATTAAGCGTTTGGATGACTTAGAGTGACCAATACGGACAGGCCGCGGTCATTCTTATAAATATTAACAAGATAGTTCCCGGCCGGACACTGATGGCCCCACCCGTTGCAAAAGTGTGATATTTGGGTGTCAAATTTGCGAAGAACGACAGCAATGAGCTACAGACCATACGATTAATCGTGCACCAGAAGCTACTCAAGGAAGTTTATAAGCGGCAACAAGTGGAATGTTCAAACTATATGTGCCATCGAAACTAAACCACAGGCCACAGCTACTCGCCCTATTGCCAGAATAGGCTACAGACTTCAGGCAGCCGCCAGCTATAAGAAAAATGTTTAAAGTACGGTAGAACACACTCAACATCTGACGTCGTGATAATGGAAATGATCTTGTTAACGTCCAGGAACGGAAAACTACCCTCTGTGTCATCAGTGAGATGAAACGAAGGACCAATGGAGATTTCTCCCACACAGGTCGACTGCTAGAGTTCTTGATGCCAGTCTCGGAAATACTGCAGGTGTCAATGGTGATCGCGCTATACAACTCACCATGTATCTCCGTTCATCCTCGAATACTGTTTTCCGATCTCCAATGTTCGCACAAGACGTAAGGACTGTACAACATTTTCTTGTATAAAGTCCTATGTAACGTGGTAAAAACCAAGTACCCAACTGTACATTAGTCACAACTGTAGAAAACGGTACATCTCAACTTCGTGCCCTTTACAGCTCGGACGACATGGTATAAACTCATGAAATTAAAATAGATAAATAAAATACGTCGTGAGATATCAAGCTGAAGCTTTAGGACTAAATGACTCAGCCTTCTGTGACATCTGTCACCTCGTAAACAGTGATGAACATGCAGATTCACGTGAAGCTTGACGTCCCTCGTTTGGCGAATGAAACAGTAGATCATAGATTGTCACCTCCGCGTAACACCTGAGATGATTATTACGTTCACCATGCAAAATATCTTGCGATCACATCGTTCAAGTTTATGACCATTGACTATGTCTTCAGCAGTGGAGAACTTTTGGGATTTTTAATAATTGTTGGTTCTTGTAAAACGTTCACGATACCCTCAAACGCGTACTGAGGTGCTTCAAACTCTTTGTAAATTATTCATGAAGCGTTTTCTTACACCCATCCCAAAGTTGGTGAGTGCCAAGTTTAACCTTTGCGCACATTCACGCTGAAGAAAAGACCTGCATTGACAACAGTGAGGAAAGAAAGAGATTGATTTATGGATCGAAAATGAAAGTTACTACATAAATAGCAAGCAGATTGAGCCTGGCTGTAAATATTCTCCATGGCCTGGTCAGACATAAAACGCAGCAGACTACGAACAAAGAAATACTTGTAGCACCCACACATGAAGAAATGTTTGTTTCCCTTACACTATGTCAATTAGCGATAAACAACGTGGCGCCAGGCTTGCTAAGCTATCAAATGGGTGAATGCTAGCGAGATCCGTTCAAACTCAGGATAAGGAAACAAAGCATCCCCTTGGAACTCATTGGAAGCCACTTTCCAACATCCAAGACGTTACACAACAAAATAAAGTGGTGATTCTGATTGGATAATTTCATAAACATACTAGGCTAAAGGTTTAAGAAGATCAGGCCTATACGTTGGCGGTCGAAATCTTCGAATCATAAAAAAGCAGAGTTGTGAAACCACCAACAGAAATAATTACGAATAGAGCGAATGTACTGAGGTCAGGTTCCCTTCGAAAAAAATTGTTCCATGGCCACAGAGAGAGCGATTTCTACGTCATGAGCGGAGAGAGTTCATCAGAAAATTAGTAACGAACGTAGCTCTAGGAAGAACAGTCAAGCGATCTTTCACCACTGGATGATTTTAAACGAGGATGATGATGTATCAATGTGACTTGGTGCAACTAGTTTGGGTAAATAATTTTTTGATGACTATATTAAAGTACCTTTCACATCAGTATCGATCCCTCAGGCAGACTGAAGACGGAGTTGAGACTGCATTCAGGCCAACATTCAGACGATTTAATGGAAATATTTTATATCATCGATTACCACGTTATGTAATGTTGAATTTAGGTCACACTTTTATGACTATTATACTAATCCTATCCTGATACCTTTATTCCAGATGCGCCCGGAACCCATGTTTTATTTCTTTATAATGTACATTGTAAAAAAATTACGAGAAAAATCAACACCTTATAATATGAACACAGAAGCATTCATTTGATACCCGATTCACAGGTATCTTCCTTTAAATTACTTTTCAACAACCCATATTAACCTACTACAGTTGGATCTGTTCCGTTTCCTATTGCGAATTCCTGTTCACTACACTTAGAACCCCCATGAACCACAGACATTGCCGAGGTGGGGTGGCTTGCGTGCCTCAACGATGCAGATAGCCGTACCGTAGATGCAACCACAGCGTAGGGGTATCTGTGGAGAGGCCAGACAAACGTGTGGTTCCTGAAGAGGGGCAGCAGCCTTTTCAGTAGTTACAGGGGCAACAGTCTGGATGATTGACTGAGCTGGCCTTGTAACATCAGCTAATGTGGCTTTGCCACACAGCTACTGCGAACGGCTGAAAGCAAGGGGAAACTACAGCCGTTACTATTCCCGAGGACATGCAGCTCTACTGTATGAATTTACGATGATGGCATCCTCTCGGGTAAAATATTCCGGAGGTAAAATAGTCCCCCATTCGGATCTCCGGGCGGGGACTACCCAGGAGGATGTGATCATCAGAAAAGACAATACTGGCATTCTACGGGTCGGAGCGTGGAATGTTAGATCCCTTTATCGAGTAGGAAAATTAGAAAATTTAAATGGGAAATGGATAGGTTGAAGTTAGATATAGTGGGGATTAGTGAAGTTCGGTGGCAGGATGAACAGGATTTCTGGTCAGGTGAGTACAGGATTATAAATACAAAATCAGTTGGGGGTATCACAGGAGTAGGACTGATAATGAATAAGAAAATAGGAATGCGGGTAAACTACTATGAGCAGCACAGTGATCGCATTATCGTTGTCAAGATAGATACGAAGCCAACACCGACAACAGTAGTACAGGTTTATATGCCAACTAGCTCTGCCGATGATGAGGAGATCGAAGAAATATATGAGGAGCTAAAGGAAATTATTCAGACAGTTAAGGGAGAGGAAAACTTAATTGTGATGGGAGACTGGAATTCGGTAGTAGGAAAAGGAAGAGAAGGAAAAATAGTAGGTGAATATGGACTGGGCAGGAGGAATGAAAGAGGAAGTCGCCTGGTAGAATTTTGCACGGAACATGATTTAATCGTAACAAACACGTGGTTTAAGAATCACAAAAGAAGGTTGTATACGTGGAAGAGACCAGGAGACACCGGAAGGTATCAGATAGATTTTATAATGGTACGACATAGGTACCGGAACCAGGTTATAAACTGCAGGACATACCCAGGGGCAGATATAGACTCTGACCATAACTTGTTAGTCATGAGCTGTAGGCTGAAGCTGAAGAAACTGCAGAAAGGTTGGAAAATAAGGAGATAGGACTTAGATAGATTGAAGGAAAGTGAAGTTCTGGAGAATTTCATAGGGAGATTTAGGCAACCATTGACAGAAACAGGGGGAAATAAAACAGTAGAAGAGGAATGGGTAGCATTGAGAGATGAAATAATGAAGGCAGCGGAGGACAAAATAGGTAGAAAGGCAAGACCTACAAAAAATCCATGGATTTCACAGGAAATACTACAGTTAATTGATGAAAGGAGAAAATATAAAAATGCAGTAAATGCAACAGGCAAAATGGAGTACAGACGACTAAAAAATGAGATTGACAGGAAGTGCAAAACGGCTAAGCAGGAGTGGCTAGAAGCCAAATGTAAATCTGTAGAAGAATGTATAGCAAGGGGAAAAGTAGATACCGCCTACAGGAAAATAAAAGAAACATTTGGAGATAAGAAAAACAGCTCTACGAATATCAAGAACTCAGATGGGAAACCAGTTCTCAGCAAAGAAGGGAAAGCTGAAAGGTAGAAAGAGTACATAGAGCAGCTCTACAAAGGAAATGAACTTAGAGACGATGTTGTAGGAACGGAAGAGGAAGTCGATCAAGATGAAATAGGAGATACTATACTGAGAGATGAATTTGACAGAGCCTTGAAAGACCTAGGTCGGAACAAGGCCCCAGGAGTAGATAACATACCCTCAGAGCTACTAAAGTATCTGGGAGAGCCAGCCATGACAAGACTATTTGAAATGGTGTTTAGGATGTATGAGACCGGCGAAATGCCCTCAGACTTTAAGAAAAATGTAATAATCCCCATTTCAAAGAAATCAGGCGCAGACAGGTGTGGGAACTACAGAACCATCAGTTTAATAAGTCATGGTTGCAAAATATTAACACGAATTATATACAGAAGAATGGAAAAACTGGTAGAAGCCGACCTCGGGGAAGATCAGTTTGGGTTCAGGAGAAATGTAGGAACTCGGGAGGCAATACTCACTTTACGTCTTATCTTAGAAGATAGATTAAGAAAAGGCAAACCTACATTTTTAGCTTTTGTAGATTTGGAGAAAGCATTTGACAATGTTGACTGGAATACACTCTTTCAAATTCTGAAGTCAGCAGGGATAAAATACAGGGAAAGGAGAGTTATTTACAACTTGTACAAAAGCCAGACCGTAGTTATTAGACTCGAAGGACATGAAAGGGAAGTATCAGTTGGGAAGGGAGTAAGACAGGGTTGTGGCCTTTCTCCAATGTTATTCAATTTGTACATCGAGCAGGCGGTGAAGGAAAGCAAGGAAAAATTTGGAATAGGGATTAAAGTTCAGGGGGAAGAAATAAAAACATTGCGTTTTGCTGATGACATTGTAATTCTGTCAGAGACAGCAAAGGACCTGGAAGAGCAGTTGAACGGAATGGACAGCGTGTTGAAGAGAGCGTATAAAATGAACATTAACAAGAGCAAAACAAAAATAATGGAATGCGGTCTTAGAAAATCAGGCGATGCTGAAGGAATTAGATTAGGTAACGAAACAATGAAGGTGGTAGATGAGTTTTGTTACTTGGGTAGTAAAATAACATGCGATGGTCGCAGTACAGAGGATATAAAATGCAGAATGGCAATGGGAAGAAAAGCATTTTTGAAAAAGAGAAATTTGCTAACATCGAATATTAATTTAAGGGTAAGGAATTCTTTTCTGAAGGCATTTGTGTGGAGTGTTGCCTTGTACGGGAGTGAAACATGGACGATAAGCAGTGCGGACAGGAAGAGAATAGAGGCTTTTGAAATGTGGTGCTACAGAAGAATGCTGAAGATTAGGTGGGTCGATCGCATAAGTAATGAAGAGGTACTGAACAGAATTGGTGAGAAAAGGAATTTTTGGCATACCCTGACTAAAAGAAGGGATTGCTTGGTAGGACACATTCTTAGACATCGGGGAATCGTAAATTTAGCATTGGAGGGAAGTGTGTGGGGTAAAAATTTCAGAGGGAGACCAAGAGACGCGTATAGTAAGCAGATTCAAGTGGATGTGGGTTGCCGTTCTTATGAGGAAATGAAAAGGCTTGCTCATGATAGAGTAGGGTGGAGAGCTGCATCAAACCAGTCTCCGGACTGAAGACCATAACAACAACACTTAGATTTTCTACGACCATAAATATCTGAATTATTTCTTTTATTTCATCATACATTTTCTTGAAAGTCATCATTATATGCAATACTAGACTTGCACTGCACGGATTTCTTGGCTACGATAATGCTTCCCGGCATTACCAGTTTATTACCCACTTTTGTGTTACACCCGTCATATTTTGTTTCTATTGACCAGTATTCACCAGCCACTGAACTTCAGTAAACCAGACTGTATCTTATTTCAACCTATCTACTCTCACTTTGAAATATTCTACGTGTCTAATTAAAGGAACATCATTTCAGGGTCCGAATCGTCGATTGACACTCTCCTGACAAGGCCACGCTCGGAGATCCTCGGTGGGGAAAGGTCTACCGTTCACAGTCATTACGCATTCCGCATTGGCTAGCTCCGACACCTGTTCTTCGAAAAGAGGGCCAAGAATGTGTAAATCTTGCTTTCCAAAAGGAGTTCATGAAGGGACTATGTTCGTATCACGAAACATTTAATGGTCTGGGCGTTTTCCTTTGTCATGCGTTGGAATCATATGGCTAGATGCTGCTCGCCGACCGACACTGCGCAGTGGTAATAACATACTGGATTCGCATTCAGGAGGATAGAGCCGCGGTGGAGTAGCCGAGCGGTTTAAGGCGCATCGATGCGGAGCGCGCTGTTGCTCGCCGTCGGAGGTTCGAGTCATCCCTGGGGCATGGATATGTGTGTTGCCCTTAAGTTAGATGAACTTAGATTAAGTAGTTTGTAAGCTACGGAATGATGACCACGCAGTTTGGTCCGATAGATTTACAAATATTTGAATTTGAGGATAGAGGTTCAAACACGACCCGGCCATCTTGCTTTATGTTTTCCGTGTTTTCCGTAAATAACCTCAGTCAGTTTGCTGGATGGTTCCTTTGAAACGGAACATCCGATTTCTTTCCCCATCCTTTAAAAAAATCAATCTGAGAGTGCCCTCTACATTTAATGAACGTGATGATGACGGGACGTTAAACCATAAAATTCCGTCCACCTCCATTTGTTCGCAGAGGCTAAGCGGATAGTGTTATAACTTTTGTGCAATGTAGCAGGACTGGAATGTTCTGAAAACAGGTTATTTAGGTATTTATTATTTATAGGTAAATCAGTCAACAATCCGAAGATTGGTTTAGACGCACACAGTGCTTTACTAGGCATGGTCCTATTTAGACGTGGTAGTAAGCTGTTGCCTTCCTCCGACCTTCACGTAGTCAGTCAGTAGTAGGAGGACCTACAGTTTAACGTGGGTTCCAAACCACGGTGCTACTCGATATTGTTCACATCAGCAACACTGCCAGAGGTGAAGGTAGTGGAAAGTGACAGATGAAAAAAGCTTACCCGGTGGCCGAGGGGACTGAGGCGCTCCAGTCACGGTCTGCACGGCCACTACGGTCGGGGGTTCGAATGCCCTCTCGAGCATGGATATTTGTGCCGTCCTTAGGATTAGCTAGTTGATAAGTAGTTTGTAAGTTTAGGGACTGATGACCCCGTAGTTAAGTCCCATAAGCTATACAAACATTGGAACATTTGAATCTGGCGAGAATCGAACCCGTGAACTTTGCGTTCATAATCAGACACTGTGCCACTGTGCTACAGAGCCACATCTCTGTTTTATGTCTATGTTAATGAGTTCAAGTATTTGATGAACTAATGAAGAAGTAAATAACTGGGTCTTCAATAACACAAAAAAGGATGTGTAAGTGTTAAAACTACGGAGTTTCTTGTCGAACACTGATTATTAATTACTTGTAATTTTGACATAAAGTCGCGGAGGAGACAGACGACAATGATTAATAATGAATGAAGTCTGCAATAAGCTGCATAGGTCGATGTATTGATAAAAGTCATGAAGTAGTTATGACTTTATTTGACGCGTTTCGGGCTGGTTCATCACCAGAATATGTCAAGGAAAATAATAATTTTACAATATGAGAACAGAAATGTTGCAAAAACAGTGTACAGATTTTGTTGTAAAAGATAAAATTCAGCACACGTACCCAGCATACATTAATTACACGTACGTGAGTACTAATCGTTACATGTACTTTTCCTAAAATCAAGGAGTAGTCTGAGGAAACAGTGAAGATGCAATACATGTTTACAGATTTTAGTAACCAGATGGCGTGCCTTTCTTTAACATAATGACCAGTGGCGCCGAGAAAAGTGAAGTTACGCTAGGTGAAATTAAAATTTAACAATACAAAAAAATATTACTTTTGTACAAATGCTCTTTACATCATGTCCTATGCGATAACAAAATGAATAAATGGCACATATCGTGCCATAATACAAATCATGGGTGGGTTAGAATAGTTGATCACAGGAACAGAATTAGAATTCCATCCCGCCTTTTTAATTATTTTAACTTCAGTTTTTTATAATTATCACTACAAGATTGTAGCAATTGTCATTAATGTGTTGTTATAGTATAGCTTTCTGACGATCAGTTTGTGATTATTAATTAAGTATATCATATTTTTAATTATAGAGTGAGTTAATAATGAGTAAGGGCAAAGCTCGAAAACAGGTTCCCGGAACAAATCGGTAGGTAAAAGAAGATGACACAATATGTAATTCTGAAAAATTCGAAGAAATCCACTTCTTTTCAAATTTTGTCTACAGTGGGAGCTTTCTTAATGAGCATATTCGCATCTGAATCTTACCTGAAGTATGAAACACTCCTTAAGAAAAATATATTTTTCTGTTGGAAATACTCTAAATATAGGAAATGTGCTTCATTCCGAAAACTACTTTACATTTGTTTCCTTTGAGAGACAATAGTTTTGTTACGGTTCGTGAAAATAGAGGTGGGAGGGGGTCACCAGAATATTTTTTTCCTTTGAGTGGGCGACCACAGGATAATTTTAATAGGAAAGGTGTCGCATTTTCGAAAAGGTTGAAAAACACTGATTTAGAGGAACGATCCCTGTATTACCCTGAATTACGGAAATCTCGGTTAACCTAAATCATGATCGTCAAAGACGGGTTTGAAATGAGACAGTGCGTTGCCACTGCGCCACGTCGCTCGGTAAAGAAGAAATTAAAGAGGAATTATCTTAGTAAGGAACTAGTAAATTAGTTTTTCATAAATATTTGCCGATATAAAAAGCTAAAGCATTCAACAATGCATGGCATGGTCCTATTTGGAGGTAGTATGCCATTGCCTTCCTCCGACCTTCGAACTGTCAATCAGTTATAGGGGGACCTAGAGTTTAACGTGGGTTCAGAAACCACTGTGCTACTGAGTATTTTTCACATGCACAATACTGCCAGAGGGGAAAGAATTGAAAAGTGACAGATAAAAATCCTAGGACCTGACGGGTATAGAACCCGCGACCTTTGGATTTGTAGTGTGGTACTCTACCACAGTGCAACCGAGGCGCATTTATATTGCCCTGAAATTACTAATATTAATGTAGTTCGTGAATTGTACGACTAAGCATCGTTGCTCTTTGAGAAGATAATGGTGATGTACATTTTAGTGAAATAAGTTTCTTGCCAGAGTAAATTTTCTGAGAAATAATTTCTCTGCAACTCACACATCTGTACAAAGACACTCCATAAATCCTGCATTTGAAGTATTCAGTGTGTTTCCGCACATAACGACATAGGTGTCCCATACGTTTGACCCAGGCTTGCATGTACTTCCGATCACATATTAGTGAATGTGCCCACGGGCATTTTCGATTCGATTTTCGACGCACAATATTCGAGGTATTGCTGAAAGCGTGGCCACGCCACAAAGTGTACTGCTCTCTGGCCGGTATTATTCTCAGAATCAAATATAATACTGAACTCTAAAAAACAGTGCTCCACGCACCGGCAAAGAGCCTGCCCTTATTTGACCGGAAACATATTGTTCCTGCAATGAATCACAATTAGATTCGGAGCCCTCTTTCCAAGCAAGTATATATCGAGCTTTTTTACTTGATATGAAATCCAAATCTTTTTCGGCGAGATGAACCGATATAAAATTCTCGGGTTTCCAGTTGGGAGAACTAGCTCAAATACCACGAGCCTTCCAAGAGTGTCACGTTAGTCTGCTTTCGGCGAAGTGCAGCAGTTGAATATCCGTACCCTAGAAAGTAGAGCGCTTATGTAAAATTTCAGTACAGGTTTATTACTACCAAAAATTTTATACTTTTCTGGTCGGTAGTTAAATATTTATGTTTGTCAGAAACCCAACTCATTACCATGTCAGTTTTGAAAACATCGCTCTACTACAGATTATGATTTAGTCTATTTCCGTTAAAATTGCTATACGTTTTTACGTCAAAAGTTTCGAAAGCAGGAAGAGATCATCAGCAAACGTGACAGTGCTCGATGTTGCGTGAGAGGTAAGATAGCCTCCAACTAACGTCCAGTAATGCTGCATGGTCAGTTCACACAACAGTACGCGACAGGACAGATACACGAACAGGCTTTTTACAAGAAAGATCGGTGAAAGTTTCGTAAACTCATTCTTTAAAGTTTGATGTGACATTTTGCAATTGAAACTTTCGTTCTCCATCAAAGTTCAAATGTTTGTACAGTTTATGGGACTTAATTACGGGGTCATCAGTCACTAAACTTACAAACTACTTATGAACTAAGAACGTCACAAGATCCATGCCCGAGGGGTGATTCGACCCGCCGATTATAGTGGCCGTGCAGAACGTGACTGGCGCGCCGCAGACCGCTCGGCCACCGCGGCCGGTTTTCGTTCTCTGTAGCAACTGATCGGACAGTTCTACATTAATCGAAACTGAAATCTTACGAACTGACGGTTTTGCAATTGGATTTTGCAGCCTTAATCGAAGCGGTTTATTCTGAGTTCCTTTTTTTTTTTTCTGATGAAGCACAGCAGCATTTATTGTGCTTGGTGAAGTCGTAGAGGAGTAGAAATTAGAGTTTTGGCATTTTTTATTATTTCCCATTAATAATTGGAAGTTATTTTAACCACAGAGACGCCCTGGCACTAGTGCTAATGCCACTGTTCGGACTACCTTAGTACTGTTCCCACTCCGACACAAACGTCGAGTTGGGATGAGGTAGAATTAAGGTATGTCGTTGTGAGGACTCTTTTCACCTTCATCAGTTTTGAGTGCGTCAACATGTAATAAAACTACCTGGAGAGTAGAATACCGGGTTCGAATCCTGGCTTTGTTACAAATATTAATTCAATGATAAGATTGAGACACAATATCTCCTGCGACTGAGGTGTAATAGGTATGAAACCAGTTTCATTCAATGCAGACGTGGTAGTCCAATATTGCAGGGAATATCAGAATGGGATATGTACTAGATTACTGCATTCAGATACACTGGCTAGAGTGCCTGTTTAGTCTCCCTAACAGGCTACCTGAGTTTGTAAACCGCCCTTGGCTCAAATTTTAATTCAGTGGTTCGCTCTATACTCTATATTAACAGCCTCTGCGGATTAGAAAACTGTTCTGTTGTATGTAACTAGAAGAATGAGAATTATTGCAACAATTTCATTTAACCAAACCGTACCTTTATATGGGAATTTGAGCAATACTCAGATAAAATTCATGCGGACACCTATAGTGGACACTGAGACCGCCCACTCTTTGACTTATTGAAAGCTTTACCTCTGCTGAGTACAATGATTGGATGTCTACCAAGAAGTATGATTAGACCTCAAAATCCGAAATCAGTGAATTTACCGGTAGATATACCAGTTTCTGGAGTCTGGAACGAAGTTGACATTCTAACTCAAGCCAAATTTGTTCCAATGTGTTCATGTAGGGGCTCCGGCTAGACCGGAAAGTTTCAGGAATGTTATTGCCTAAAAAACACTGCTGATAAGTGCTCATCTATGTCAAGGTGCATTATCATGATATAATAATTTTCCCTTGCTAGTTTCTCTCCTGTACATGAACACAACTCTGGAATATATATATTTCTCTAAATTGATCGTTTCTTAAGCACACATCCCAAAAACTGTAAAAGCCATCCTTCTAAATATCACAACACACAATAGCCGGTAAAGTTATCAAGGAATCGTAGAACTCAAACCTCCGTTTGGTTTGCCATAGGTCCCCATCACTTGCTTCCACTATCAGGTAACGTTGCTTTTTACAACACCGCAGTTTTCGATCAGAGATTATTTCATAAATGTATAGCTTGTAAGGATCTGCTCGATCCTAGTACCGAGTTAATTACATCTACATCTACAACCATACTCCACAAGCCACCTGACGGTGTGTGGCGGAGGGTACCTTGAGTACCACTACCGATTTTCCCTCCTATTCCAGTCACGTATTGTTCGCGGAAAGAAGGATTGTCGGTGTGCCTCTGTCTGGGCTCCAATCTCTCTGATTTTATCTTCACGGTCTTTTCGCGAGATATACGTAGGAGGGAGCAATATACTGCTACACTCCTCGGCAAAGGTATGTTCTCGAAACTTCGACAAAAGCCCACATCGAGCGACAGAGCGTCTCTCCTCCAGAGTCTTCCACTGGAGTTTATCGATCATCTCCGTAACGCTTTCACGATTACCAAATGATCCTGTAACGAAGCGCGCTGCTCTCCGTTGGATCTTCTCTACCTCCTCTATCAAACCCACCTGGTACGGATCCCACACCGGTGAACAGTATTCAAGCTGTGGGCGACCAAGTGTACTGTAACCTACTTCCTTTGTTTTCGGACTGCATTTCCTTAGTATTCTTCCAATGAATCTAAGTCTGGCATCTGCTTTACCGACGATTAATTTTATATGGTCGTTCCATTTTAAATCCCTCCTAATGACTACTCCCAGATACATTATGGAATTAAATGCTTCCAGTTGCTGCCCTGCTATAGTGTAGCTAAATGATAACGGATCTTTCTTTCTGTGTATTCGCAGCACATTACACTTGTCTACATTGAGATTTAATTGCAATTCCCTGCACCATGCGTCAATTCTATGCAGATCCTTCTGCATCTCAATACAATTTTCCATTGTTACAACCTCTCTATATACTACAGCATCATCCGCAAAAAGCCTCTGTGAACTTCGATGTTATCCGCAAGGTTATTTATATATCGTGAACAGCAACGGACCCACGACACTCCCCTGTGGCACACCTGACATAACTCCTACTTCGGAAGACTTCTCTCCATTGAGAATAACCTGCTGCATTCTGTTATCTAGGAATTCCTCAATCAAATCACACAATTGGTCTGATAAACCATATGTTCTTACTTTGTTCATTACACTATTGTGGAGAACTGTATCAAACGCCTTGCGGAAGTTGAGAAACACAGCATCTACCTGAGAACCCGTGTTTATGGCCCTCTGAGTCTCGTGGACGAATAGCGCGAGCTGGGTTTCACACGAACGCCTTTTTCGAAACTCATGCTGATTCCTACAGAGCAGATTCCTAGTCTCGAGAAATGTCATTATATTCGAACGTAATACATGTTCCAAAATTCTACAACTGACCGACGTTAGAGATGTGGGCCTATAGTTCTGCACATCTGTTCGAGGACCCTTCTTGAAAACAGGGATGATCTGCGCCATTTTCCAATCTTTCGGAACGCTATGCTCATCTAGAGACCTACGATACACCACTGCGAGAAGGGTGGCCAGTTCCTTCGCGTACTCTATGTAAAAACGAACTGGTATCCCATCAGGCCCTGCGGCCTTTCCTCTTTTGAGCGATTTTAACTATCTCTCTCAGTTATTTCGATATCTGCCATTTTGTAATCTGTGCGGCATTCTAGGGAAGGAACTACAGTGCAATCAAACAGCTTTGGAAAAATACATTTAGTAATTCTGCCTTTGGAGTGTCATCCTTTGTTTCAATGCCATTTACGTCACAGAGTGTCTGGACACTTTGTTTTGATCCACCTAACGCTTTGACATAAGACCAAAATTTCTTAGGATTTTCAGTCAAGTCAGTACAAAGAACTCTACTTTCGAATTCAACGCCTCTTGTATAGCCCTCCTCACGCCACATTTCGCTTCGTGTAATTTTTGTTTGTCTACAAGGCTTTGACTACGTTTATATTTGCAGTGAAGGTCCCTTTGCTTCCGTTGCAGCTTTATAATTCGGTTGTTGTACCACGGTGGCTCCTTTCCATCTCTTACGACCTTGCTAGGTACATACTCATCTAATGCATATTGTAGACCACTGTTCCTCAACACCATCTGTACTTAAGATAAAACTTCTGAGCTGAGCCGTCAAGTACTCTGAAATCCCCTTTTTGTCACTTTATCCGAACACAAAAATCTTTCTACATTTTTTAATATTTCTATTTACGGCTGAAATTACCGATGCTGTAACCGCTTTATGTTCGCTGATTCCCTGTTCCGCATTAACTGTTCCGAATACTCCGGGTCTGTTTGTCACCAGAAGGTCTAATATATTGTCACCACGAGTTGGTTCTCTGTTTAACTGCTCAAGGTAGTTTTCAGATAATGCACTCAAAACAATTTCACTGGATTCTCTGTCCCTGCCACCTGTAATAAACGTTTGTGTCTCCCAATCTCTATCAGGTAAATTAAAATCTCCACCCAAAACTATAGCATGATCGGGAAATCTACTCGAAATATCTTCCAAATTATCCTTCAGGTGTTCTGCCACAACAGCTGCTAAGCCAGGAGGCATATAGAAGCATCCGATTACCATGTTCGAGCATGCTTTAACCATGACCTTCACCCAAATTATTTCACACTTCGGATCTCCGTCTATTTCCTTCAATACTAGTGCACTTTTTATCGCTATAAACACGCCTCCCCCTTCACTGTCCAGCCTATCTCTGCGGTAAACATTCCAGTCTGAGTTTAGAATCTCATTACTGTTTACATCTGGTTTCAGCCAACTTTGCGTCCCTAGTACTATGTGGGGGTTGTGATCGTTTATTATTGAGAGCAATTCTGAGACCTTTCTATAGACGCTCCTGCAGTTAACTACTACTACATTGATCATTTCCTCCCCTGTTGTTTTCTGCATACTGCTACCTTGTCGCGGTTCAGGAGGCAGCTTGTCGGGCCTTGGGAGGGAATTCTCTAACCTAAAAAACCCCATGTGCACTCCACACGTAATCCGCTACCCTTGTAGCCGCTTCCTGCGTGTAGGGTACGCCTGACCTATTCAGGGGAACGTTACATTTCTCCACCCGATAGCGGAGGTCGAGAAATTTGCAGCCCAGATCTTCGCAGAATCGTCTGAGCCTCTGATTTAAGCCTTCCACTCGACTCCAAACCAGAGGACCGCGATCGGTTCTGGGAACGACACTACAAATAGTTAGCTCAGATTTCACCCCGCGAGGGAGGCTTCCTGCCTTAACCAACTCCGCCAACCGCCTGTATGAACTGAGGATGACCTCCGATACCAGTCGGCAGGAGTCATTGGTGCCGACATGAACGACAATTTGCAGTCGGGTGCACCCAGTGCTCTCTATCGCCACCGGAAGGGCCTCCTCCACATCTCGGATGAGACCCCCCGGCAAGCAAACAGAGTGCACACTGGCCTTCTTCCCCGCCCTTTCCGCTATCTCCCTAAGGGGCTCCATCACCCGCCTAACACTGGAGCTCCGATCACTAATAAACCCCTCCCCCCGTGTGCCTGCTCGGACCTTGCTGAAGGAGCGGCCACATGCTCACTTACAGGTAGAGCGAGCCTCCGCCTCGAGCTACGCGAACGCCGTTGAACCCGCCATTCCCCTGGGGGAGAGGGTGGCCCAACCGGTACACGCAAAGATGTCTCAACAGCAGGAACAGTGGGGAAAGCATGTGACACCTGAGGTGCCCCATGCGACGCACCGGATTCCCCACTTACGCTACAGTCCGAGGCAGCAGCCTGAAGGCGGCTGATCGCTGCCATCAGCACTACTTAAGTTAGGAAATTTTTAAGTTTAGACCTTTGCTTGTACAATGGGAAACCCTTTTTTTTTCTAAGTGCCAAAGAAATATACGACGTTATCTGTCAATTGACATGTATCAATGAGGGAAAAAATTGATATTTTATGCCTCTCAGGGTTAAGAACACGTGCCCTCCTGCCGGGCTGACCACCGTTCCACGCCGGCCGCAGTCGCCGAGCGGTCTGCGGCGCGCCAGTCACGTTCTGCAGGGCCATTACAGTCGGGGGTTCGAATCACCCTCGGGCATAGATATTTGTGCCGTCCTTAGTGTTAGCTAGTTCATGCCTAATTTGTAAGTTTAGGGACTGATGACCCAGTAGTTAAGTCCCATAAGCTCTACAAACATTTGAACATTTTTTGAACCAAAGCGACCACCGCAGCTATGTGGGTTACCGTAGTTGCCCTCCTGAAAGTGTCCACACACCATTGTCCACACACCATTGTCGTAGTGCCCCTGTCCATTATCACTTATGTCTCTCAGTATTTCTTCGATTTCCTTATGGACCTACTGTGCATCCGCACCGCAGGAAGGTTCATCAGCCTTTTTCGCCTTCTATGTCCGAACGAACAGACACCACATACTTAGTTATTCTTTCCACAGACTTCAAGTGAATTTTTACTACGCCTTTACAGGTCAGTCATGAGGTCCACCACGATTACTTTGTTTATAGTTTCGTATTTCCACTTCACGATCCCATCAGCAATACTCAAAATGGGCACTTTTACAAGGTATAAAATTTCCCTATTTGTCACTTACCTGACATCCAGTTACTAATACTTGTTCTAAGACATTGAAACCTTCAAAGCGAGCGATTGTGCTGTTTATTTCTACTGACATACCAACGAAGAAACATTCTTCAACACGTTCAGACTGATCTGTACTGCTGTGGTTAATTCTTGTATTACAAAGTGCGCAACCGCGGGGGAGCGGCCGAGCTCATTGAGGCGCTATGCTGCGATGCGCGAGGGCGTTTCTCGTGTTATGTTTGATTTGATACTGTCTCTGTGAATAGGGAAGAGGGAAAAGGTAATACAACTAAAGGTAAATCATTACTGAACAATAGTCGAGCCGTTCGTACTTTTTATAAGTAATCTAAATTGACATGTAACCTTTTGTTCGACCAGCGACGTTCTGCTCGACGCCTCACCATGGGCCATGCTCACGATCGCACGCGATGACTCAACGCATCTCTGGAACTGGACTCGGCTGTAGATCACAGCTCACAGGTTGAAGGCCAACAAGTCTAGGAGAATCTGCAGAACATAGATCCCATTGAGCGACGTATTCTGTACTTCTAAATACATCACGCTCTGGAACACGGCATTCGATTGCAAGAGGGCTTTTGTATGCCTCTTCTGCGTAGCTGCAGATACATGGGCAAATTTCAAGGGCAGAATATTGAATTTAATTCATGAAATGAGAAAACACGTAAAAATAGCAAACGAGCATATGGTAATGATTGCTAACGCCTATAAATGAAATTAACCAGAAGTGTAGCTGACCAGGAGTAGGTCTAATAGTGGACAAACGATGTCCACTGTAGCATGTATATCTGTGAAAAAATAGATACCACCTACAGGAGACATTAGGATAAAAACAAAAATTATGGTGAGGTGGAAAATCCAGTACTGCATTAAAAAGGAAAACTTCAAAAGGTGGGAGAAATTAACAGAACAATGAAACTGAAGGCAGTGTTATAGAAGAGGAAGCAGTTGAAGATTATGCGGGGGATAGGATACTGTATGTACCACGAAACAGGAGACTAAGAGTCTGCAAGGACAATGAGGAAGACGACAATGCGTCATAATTGCTGATATCCGAAATCCGTGGGAGCCCTTTTGGTGTCTAAACAATTCTATCTTATGTGCAAGTTGGATGAAACATGAACGACACCCTGATACTTCAAGATATATGATCCAATATCATTGATATCATGTGTAGACTATTGTCAATATAATCGTACTACTAGTTTCAAAACGTGTACTTATGGCTGTCGCCGGCTGTGGCCGAGGGGACTGAGGCGCTCCAGTCACGGTCTGCACGGCCACTACGGTTGGGGGTTCGAATCCACCCTCGGGCATGGATATTTGTGCTGTCCTTAGGATTAGCTAGTTCAAAAGTAGTTTGTAAGTTTAGGGACTGATGACCCGTATTTAAGTCCCATAAGCTATACAAACATTTGAACATTTATGGCTGTCACTGGTTCCGTATCAATGTTTTGTACGAGAGCTAATCATCTGAAATGGGAAATGCGAAGATTCTCCCTAGATATTTTGGGAATCAGTGAAGTGACTGGGACCAAACTATTAAGACCACTGGTTACACACTATTTAATCCAATGGAAAGTTACTTATACTAAGGACAACACACAAGAGGGAAGACTCGATCATCCGGAAAGAGGGTCTGCCTATTCTGTAACACAAGTCACATTGGGCATTGACTCTATGTTTTGTACGTTGGTATGACCGAACAACTACATGGAAGTAACGGACATTTCTACTGTCCATGCAACTGGTTACTAACAGAACGTTAATTGCAGTTTCATATGTTCGAATGTTTGTAAATCTATGGGACATAAGTACTATTGTTATAAGTCCCTAGATGAAAAACTATTTAAACTTACAAACTACTTAAGCTTACTTAAACTAACCTAAGGACAACACACACACACACACACACACACACACACACACACACACACACACACACCCATACCCGAAGGAGGGCACGAACTTTTGTCGGAGAGCAACCGCGCTTCCGCATCATGACCATTCGATCGCAGTTGCACGTAATTCCGTACGGTCGGCAGTATAATTCCTTGGCAGTCCTGGAGAAGGATATTCTGATGTATTTTTGTGTCAGTGATACAGTGATCTGAAAGTGGATTTTTGTATTTGTGTTCGTGCGTGCTCAATGGGAATAAAAATAGATTTATTGCACGAAACAACACCCAAGATCGTTTATTCTAATGATTTATTAATTTTTTTGTAGGTTACCAATTTGGGCAGGTTATACTGCCATCATCCCATTTGTATGTGGTAGCATAACCAGGCGAAACAGTAAATCTAGATATAATTTTATATTGTGCATAGCAGAGGGTACTTAACTACGAAGTTCGACAAAATCAACCATTATATTCTGATCTTGAAGGAGGAGGAGGGAGGCTTAGGGTTTAACGAAATGTTCAAAAATGCTTCAAATGCTTTTATAGCTTATGGGACTTAACTACAGGGTCATCAGTCCCTAAACTTACAAACCACTTATCAACTAGCTTTTCCTAAGGAAGGCACAAATATCCATGCCCGAGGGGGGATTCGAACCCCCCCGACGAAAGGTTTAAATGTTTGTAAAGCTTAAGGGACTCAACTGCGGGGTCATCACTCCTTAATCTTACAAACTACTCTAATGGCCATTAAAACTGCTCCACCAAGAAAAAATGCAGATGATAAGTGGGTATTCATTGGAGAAATATACTAGAACTGAGAAGTGATTACATTTTCACGCAATTTGGGTACAAATATCCTGAGAAATCAGTACCCAGAACATCCACCTCTGCGTCAAGGGTAACAGCAGCTGATAGTCCATGCTGCTGCAAACGTCGTCGAATTGTTCATGCAGATGGTTGTTGTCTTGCAAACGTCCCCATCTGTTGACTCAGGGATCGAGACGTGGCTGCACGATCCGTTACAGCCATGCGGATAAGATGTCTGTCATCTCGACTGCTAGTGAAACGAGGTAATTCAGCACGGCGTTCCGTATTGCCCTCCTGAACCCACCGATTCCATATTCTGCTAACAATCATTGGATCGCGACCAACGCGAGCAGGAATGTCGAGATACGATAAACCACAATCCCGATATGCTACAATCCGACCTTTATCAAAATGGGAAACGTGATGGTACGCATTTATCCCCCTTACACGAGGCATCCCAACAACGTTTCACCAGGCAACGCCGCTCAACTGCTGTCTGTGTATGAGAAATTGGTTGGAAACTTTCCTCATGTCACCACGTTGTAGGTGTCGCCACCGGTTCCTTCGTTGTGTGAATTCTCTGAAAAGGTAATCATTTGCATATCACAGCATCTTCTTCCTGTCGGTTAAATTTGGTGTCTATAGGATGTCATCTTCGTGGTGTAGCAATTTTAATGGCCAGAGGGCACGAACATCCATGCGCGATGGGGGATTCGAATCCCCGATACGGCCTCGCACATCGTAGCATAGCGCCTCAATGCGTTCGGCCGCTCCACGGAGGAAGGGTTTAACGCCCCGTCGACTGCGTGGTCATTGGAGCATAAGCTCGGATTTTTTTGGAAGGACGTGGGAGAAAATTGGGCGTGCTCTTTGAAAGGAACCATCACGGCATTTGCCTAGAATGATGCAGGGAAATCACGAAAACCTAAATCTGGATGACCGGAGGTGGATATGAAGCACCGTCTTCCCGAATGCGAGTCCATTGTCTTACCAATGTACCGCCTCATTTGGTCTACATTGTTGAATTACTGATCATTTGAACTTCAAAATAAGAAGAAACTTACGTGTTCCTGACATTTCTTATACTGCATGGCGGAGTGTTACCTTGCAATAAACTTAAACACCATTTCACTGATTACCATGAAAGTTTTAAGACAGTTATGTAACATTTCATAGATTGAGGGGACAATGCACTGAACTGATTGAGGAGTAGCTTATCAGAGAGACTACGTTATTGGCAAAGAAAGGGGAAGGTGGAGATGGACAGAGAGAGGGTTAGGATGAGATGAACAAAGAGAGAAAGGGAGGAGAGAGGAAGATAAAAAGGGTGAGAAGTAAGGAGAAAGTGGCCAGAGAGAGAAAAGGAAAGGAGAGATAGACTAACTTATGTCTGTATTAAAAATGAATCCGGGCGACGCCAGGTAATCTAAATGGTATTATCAAAAAGAAGTATTTCGTATCTTGGCATCTGTTTCATCTAATAATTTTATGTACGAGGGTTGAAACTTAAATAGTGGCTACTATTTCTTCACAACCAATACAAAAGTGTTACATGTATACATCTGTTACTGTCGTTCAAAGTAGTCAACAACGTTGTGTGGAACTCGTTGCCAGCGATGTGGAACGCGAAGTATACCGCTAGCAGAGCCTGTTCTGTTGATGGTGCGAATAGAGCAGTCTACTGCCTGACAAACCTCTGTTACAGATCTGAAGCGAATACCACTAAATGATTTATGAATCAAATCAAAGTCACAAGGATTAAGTCCGGGGAGTATGGTACAGTACTTCGCAGTCCCATCGCCCGAACAGAGCAGCCACATCTCCCGTGCAAAATGACGGGTGGTTTGCGCACTGTCCACTAACGCGGCAACAGTATGCACTTTTTCTTCATAGACGCTAGAATGACCTGTCAGATGCGTGTCTCCCCGAGTTTGCATACATTCGTTGAAGATTTTTACCCAACGTGCCACTGTTCTGTACGGCAATGCCGATTCCCCGCATTCGTTTCGACGACCTTGATGAGACTGTCGTGCTGTACGACCTCTGGCAAATGCAGTCTTGATCCACCTCTAGTTCTTATTGTATCGAAAATATAGTCACACCGTTACGTTAGACCGTTCGCTCACAAGTGACTGTGTTTCCCTATATTGAGCGTACGCTGGTGACGTAGGAAGGACGAGTCCATTTGCTCGGAGGTAAAATAGGTATGTCAACAATGTATGCTATCAGCGACAATAGTAGATTCAAATATCAACAAACAATACAATTCCCTGAGACAACATTATCTCGTTATACCAAAGGTATTAAACATAGCGAGAGGCATTGATTTAAAATTTATACCGTGTGCGGGATTCGAACCCAGGACCTCCAACTTACTAGGTAGGTACTTTAGACCAATCAGATAACACGGCGTTGTAGCCAAAGCAACTACACGAACTGTCTTAAAGCACATTTCGCTACAGGGTGAGGAGGGAGACGTGCTTTAAGATAGTCCGTGTAGTTGCTTTCGCTTAAATGCCGTGTTAGCTGAGTGGTCTAAAGCACCTACCTAGTAAGTATGAGGTCCTGGGTTCGAATCCCAACGACAACATACATATTAATTCAATGCCTCTCCTTACGTTTAAAACACTAGTAGATTCCATTGCAAAGAGCCTCCACAGCAGTGTAGCCTCTGTTTAACTTCAAACCTTTGTATCTGGTAACCCCGAAGTCAATATGACACACTTTCTAGAATTGAATTGATAACACACATTACGAATCATGAAGTAAATTACGTGTCTAGTAGTGCAGGAAAGTGTCGAGGATAGCCAGTGTAGATGGAGGGCAAGGGAAAAGTGAGATACATAATTTACTTCCTTGCTTCGATGGTGGAGAGGGGTTCAGCTTTGTTCAAGTACCATCTGTTCATTTAGATAGGCATTGCACCAAAATGAGTAGCTGAAATGAACTGTCAAACTGTTGCAACGTTATAGGATAACGTGGAGAGGTGTTTCATAACAATCTTCGCACTGAATACCTCAGGAACAATAACAACGTAGATGAACGATAATGTTAATTGTTTACGGTACATCGCAATAACACTATACATAATGTCGTGTGCAAGCCGTTCAATTGTTCAGAAGCATCGTAACATTTTCAGCTGAAAGATGAAATACTAGTTGGACTTTCGGCCGCAGAAATAAATGCGAAGTGCTTTCAAGATCAAAATATATCCAATCGAGCGCGGATCTTTGTTTCGATGGGAGAGAGGGATTCAGCATTGTTCAAGTACCAACTGTTTATATAGATAGGCATTGCACAAAATGAGTAGCTGAAATGAACTGTCAAACTGTTTGGTATGCACGTTATAGGATAACGTGGAGAGGTGTTTCATAGCAATCTTCGGACTAAATACCTCAGAAGCAATAACAACGTAGACGAACGATAATGTTTATTGTTTACGGCACATCGCAATAAAGCTACATATAATGCCGTGTGCAAGCAGTTCGATTGTTCAGAAGCATCGGAAAATTTTCAACTTGAAGATGAAATACTAGTTGGAATTTCGGCCCCAGAAATAACTGCGAAGTGCTTTCAAGACCAGACTCGGCGATGAAAATATAACCAATCGAGCGCGGATCGCCCGTAGTTTGCACGACGACCGCGCGTCCGTGTCCATCAGAAGCGAACAGCGACCGCAAAATGTGACGCTTCGCGTGCAGGAATAGGCTGCGACAGTAACTCACCGCGTTTAGCTTCCCATCCTTTTGTCAGTCCTCGCCGGCTACGGAAGCCGCTGACTGATTCTACCATAAATCATTACCGCGAATCCCGGGCGCGAGAGCTTTGCGAACCGCACACACTTTCCATTTTGTTGTGTGCAAACACGCTGGCCACTTATCGACTGCGCGCGAGTAAAGCGCGGGAAGCTAGAGAGAATGGACAGGCCCTCGGCCAACAGGTGTTACTGATGGCCACATACAAATTGTATAGACGCTCGCGCGCGCACCCGGACCGCCGAATCGGCTCCGCCGCGGCGAAAACAAGCCGTGGCGCTGACGTGCGCGCCGCCCCGTGCTCAATATGGACACTAAATCTGGGGACGCGGTTTCGATTGTCTTGCCTTCTTCAGAGAGAGAGAGAGAGAGAGAGAGAGAGAGAGAGAGAGAGAGGTACGGTCGGTGCAGCGCTTCGGCTTCGACCCGTCCGCGGAAAAGTAATAACTCTCTGTAAACGGTACAATACCTGGCGCAAATAAATTACTCGACTGCGTATTAACTGGGCCGGGTTGCGCAGCCAGTCTTGGCGTCGGCCAATAAACCAATTTACGGAACGACGTTGTCGCAGCCACGCCGCGGTCCTCCGCCCACCGCCTCCTCAGGGGAGAAACGGAATCGCCTCCGCGCTGCCTACCCCGCCTTGCTAGCGGAATTTAGCTCTATTACGCCGCCATTCCGCGTTCGAAGGTGATACATATTCGTCGGTTCGCCGTCGCTGAAAAACCCCTCGGGGACATATATTTCTCGGGAATTACCGCGAAATATCCGTGTCGGTTTTTTCGAAAATCGGGGAATGAAATAAATTTTGGGCCGTCGGTATTACAAAATATTTTCCTTCTGCCGGCGTCATTCAACTGTAAGGTTGGTGGTGATTGTAAGAGTGGTGAAGAAGAGGTATTTCTGCTTCAATATTTCTGTCAGAATGAATGCTATTGTCACAGGACAGAGAAAACAGGAAAACAGCTTTGAAGAGTACGCTGTTTGTAATTCGCTAGCTGGATTCATTCATTCATTCATTCTTCTTCTTCTTCTTCGGCCATGTTTCCGAATTTGTAGGGTCGGCTTTGTTAAAAATGGATTTGGCATGTTTACGGGTTGGTCGGATGCTCTTCAAATGTTCAAATGTTTGTAAATCTATCGGACCAAACTGCGTGGTCATCAGTGCGTAGCGTACAAACTACTTAAACCTAGGTAAACTAACCTAAGGACAACACACACACCCATGCCCCAGGAAGGACTCGAACCTCCACGGCGAGCAACTGCGCGCTCCGCAGCGAGACGCTTTAGACCGCTCGGCTACTCCACCGCGGCTTGGATGCCCTTCCTGGTGCCACCCCATACCCCCACCCCCCGTTCCTGGGAGGAAATGTTTACTCCAAAGGTCTGCGTATGGTATTATATGTTAGGAAGTGTAAAGTATTACGAAATGTTTGCGAATCGTGTCCAAATGTTCAAATGTTTGTATAGTCTATGGGACTTAACTACGGGGTCATCAGTCCCTAAACTTACAAACTACTTATGAACTACTTACGAACTAGGACGGCACAAATATCCATGCCCGAGGGGGGATTCGAACCCCCGACCGTAGTGGCTGTGCAGACCGTGACTGGAACGCCTCAGTCTCCTCGGCCACCGCGGCCGGCGAATCGTGTCCCTGAGGCTTGTAAACTAGCCCGGTATTCACCTAGAAGAAATTGAAAAGCCGCCTAAAAACAGCATTCAGGCTTCCTGGGACTCTGCCCCCCCTTCGTTTATCCACCGAGTGGATTCGGATTGAGAGCGGTACGTCTTTCAATCTCGGAAAGCGGTGCGTTAGACCACACGGCTAACCGAGCGAATCTCGCTTGCTGGATTCATTGTTGTGTATAAAATATTCCTACAGGAGAACTTACCTGAATTTCTGCACGATGTTCCACTAGTTGTTCGCAGACGTCTGTGGTTGCAGTATGATGAATCCACAGTGCACTTCACTCGAAACGCCAGGAATCACCTGGATGCTGTCTGCGACCAGCAGTGAATTGGCCGGGGCCAACCAGTTCCATGAGCACCTACTTTATCTGTTTTAAACCGCGTGGATTTCTTCCTTTGGAGTCATATCTGTTCAAATGTTTGCAAATCTATCAGACCAAACTGCGTGGTCATCAGTCCGTAGGTTACAAACTACTTAAACCTAGGTATACTAACCTAAGGACAAACACACACTCACACCCATGCCCCAGGGAGGACTCGAACCTCCACGGCGAGCAACCGAGCGCTCCGCAGCGAGGCGCTTTAGACCGTTCGGCTACTCAACCGCAGCAGTCATATATATATATATATATATATATATATATATATATATATATATATATATATATGTGTGTGTGTGTGTGTGTGTGGTGTTTCGCTAAGTGTGTTTGCCTCTGTGTTAGTTTGGGAGCTACAACCCTTCAAAGTTCCGGGGGCGGAGGCTGCGATAGCGTAGCTGAGTGACCGAGTGGCTATCCCCTGGGGCACGGCTCACTGTCTCATGACCACCAGCCAGTCAGCTACGCTGTCGTTGCCTCCGGCCCCTAAATTTTGAAGGGTTGTAGCTCCCAAACTAACAGTCATAGGAATGTAGTTTAAATTGATTTGGACGCAGCTGGTTTCAACGAATCCAATGCACGATAGAAAAAACTATTGTTCCATTTAAAAAATTATACCTTTGTGCTCTAACTCTTTGGAAAATGATACAATAAACAGAAAGTGTAACATTTCTTGCGTTGACCTACCGCATTAAAATTTCCCGTCATCTATTATTTTATAAGTTACAGAGGCAAACACACTTAGTGAAACAATATATGAGGGGAACAATGAAGTCGAGAACAAAAGAAAAAGTTATAACTATTTAACTAGTTTTGTGGAACAATACGAACAACATTGTTGCCAAAGACACTTACTAAAGTTTTATAAAGATGTGGCTAGCCGGCCGCGGTGGCCGAGGTGACTGAGGCGCTCCAGTCACGGTCTGCACGGCCACCACGGTCGGGGGTTCGAATCCCCCCTCTCGGGCACGGATATTTGTGCCGTCCTAGTTCGAAAGTAGTTCATAAGTAGTTTGTAAGTTTAGGGACTGATGACCCCGTAGTTAAGTCCCATAGACTATACAAACATTTGAATTTGAGTTGTGGCTATACCAGCATTGCTCTATTGCTCTATGGTTGTGATAACTGTGCCCTTAAAAAGAGAGACTGAGAGAGAAAGAAGCTTATTACATAAATTTCCTTAGGTATGAGGCTACATTTTCATTGAGGATAACAAATGTTGACATCCGAGCTGGAATAAATATGCATAACATTATCATTAGCATAAAACAATGTCAGGTGAGATGGAAAGAACAAACAGCTCGTATGCCACATCTAAGAATTATGTAATCTGTAAAACAATGTATACCAAAAGCATAACGTTCCATGGATGTGTGTGTAGTCCTTAGATAAGTTTCAATAGTTCGTATCTCGAGGGACGATGACCACAGTAGTTTGGTCCAATAGGTTTGTAAACATTCGAACATTCATTCACGAAAAGGTCTTTGGGAGAAAGAGATGAAGAAACGATGGATTCACCAGTTTTGAAAGAAACGCCACGCACTAAACTCCCGAATCCTAGGTGTAGATGATGATATGATAATGATATACCATTCTCTCATATGTAAGTAACAACATACATTTTGTCATGTCAAGTAATATGATACAAAGTGTAATTTCATCCGACATGCCACTTCTCCTGTCAGCAATAGGACACTACATGCCGTTGAACTTTAGGATACATGCTTTCCTTCTCAGGGTTACTTTCTGTTACAGATGAACCTCTCTCTTCATCTCACTACTATGGGCAATTAGAATTAACTCTTCAGAATGCCCGAATATGTCAAGATTTATTGGTTTAAATCTTATCGAAAGTCTCAGCAAAGCTGAGAAGCTATTCCTCTTTTCCACATCTGTGGTCAACACATGTTAGGCAGTTATTGTGCTATGACGCACCATTTTTAACTATACTCGTAGTTCTAAGATTCTATTCCATTATCGTGGAATATCTGTCGAAACCGATTGACATTCTGAATTAGAAGTAACAAAATTAAAAATGTTGCTGCCAGAGTCAGCCAGCTTGTAACGACACTCAGTTCTAAGACGCAACCTGTAACCATACGTGTAAACAAGAAAAGCGTATTTGGCACCGCAGTACAGAAAGCCGACCTCACAGTCAAACGAAAACGTCTTCCAAGCTACGGAGATCAGTATGGTGTTTCTCACATTGTGGTCAGTTCTGTATGGTGCTTTAAGTTGTACTAATCACGTATATTTGTTTAGCTAGATATTGTAACCAATACATTATAATGTTCCACCACAATTTTCGTCGTTGAAGCCCGATTCAGACTTAAATTGTGGAACTATGTTCCCACTCATTGTTGATTGTATGATATGTGGAAAGACTTTTCATTAGCAGAGAATTAAAAATATTTATTTTAAGATGCAATGAACTTCACAGAGTATCACTGATTTCACTATGACATGCATTTTGCCATTCAGTGTGACAGAAGAAGCTGTAACTACAGTAATATTCTTACTACATTGGGAAATTCCATTATCAAGTTGATATAGGTTTACACGGTAACCAGATCTTTAGTGCAAAGACGTAGCGAAGTAGTTAAGAGAGTGAGCGGAGGGATTCCGATCAATCTCTCCGACATTGAGACGTTGAATGTGATTTGGCAACAGTATAATTGTTTAGGCGTATACTGTATGTGTTATTACGAAGATCCGCAGAATGCAGATGAGAGCACGCCCCTAAATATAGGCTACCGCGCGCAACACTCAGCCCCTGTCATACTCTGTCCCACCTCTACGCGTTACGCGTCATTTCAAATAGCTACTGATGTGGTTAACACTGTCTCCAAAGTGGGATAAACTGCATTTTATAAGAAAGCATCTCTGCTATACAGGTAGCGAGACGTTTTAACGATACTATTATCTATTCCTTTGCCACTGTAAAAGTGTTACTCGAATCTTCGGACGTGAGGTGTGCCGGTTTTATGTGAGACATTCTCTAACAGTTTAAGGGTGGGTCCATACTGCGACTATGGAGCATATTCGAATAATATGAATCAATTTTGATAAATTAATGCATAACCAAGACGTGTTCAGAAAACCGTTTTGAGTTCTTTAGTGTCATTATGCAATAAATAACATCGACAGAGGATCTCCAATTGACTCCATATCACCATATTTTCAGAAGACGTTTCACATCGTTCCTCGCAAATTGCTTGCGTAAGGGGTTATCTTCCCAGTTTTGCCATTTGACTCACGGTTGTCTGTCAGGAACGTCACAGTTCCTAGTAATATTCGTAAAAACATCTACTAAAAGGCAAGTGACATGTGACATAGTGTCATAGGTCCTCTGCTGTAACTAATCTACATGAAAAATTACTCTTGGCAGCCCTTTTAGGTTGTTAGCTTGTTTCTAGTTGATGCTTTCACATCTCGTGTAGTAAAGGATGCATAATATCAGTATGAAATAACAGCAAATAATAGCATTATCCATAACAAATATCTGTACGGTGCTAAGAGTAACAAGTGGCGATAAATAAGCAGAGGTATATGATCAGCCACATGAATACTGAAAGATAAAATTCAAATGTTTGTACAGCTTACGGGACTTAACTACGGGGTCATCAGTCCCTAAACTTACAAACTCCTTATAAACTAACTAATACTAAGGACGTCACAAATATCCATGCCCGAGGGGGGATTCGAACCCCCGACCGTAGTGGCCGTGCAGACCGTGACTGGAGCGCCTCAGTCCCCTCGACCACCGCGGCCGGTACTGAAAGATATATATTAAATTAAGTTTACACAGTAAATCCCACAAACTAAATACCTTATAATTACAAATACGTACAATTTTAATTCGAAAGATGGAAAGAGCTCACCAGAATACTGCCAATTGTTGGCTGAATACTTAGAAGACGCCAGAGATCCACTGAAAAGACATTCTACACTATGCTCCTCTGCCGGAATATTACTGTGCTGTTTGTGGCGCTTGCGTCGTAAGACACAGGGAAAGTAAAATAAAGGACAATTGGTTTTGAATCATCACAAAATTAAATGAGAGAGAGTGTGTCACGGCTATGAAACAATAGTTGCGGTAGCAATCGTGACAAGAAAAGCAAGTTTCCTATTTGTGAGATGTAATGTATTTATGAAATTTCATTCACCAGCATTCTCCTTCGGCTGAGTAATTGTTTTGTCTATCTCCACCAACACAGGTTGAAAAGGTTGTCGAAATAAATCAGAAAAAAATAGAGCTAGGGTTGAAACATTTACGTGTTCCTTGCTACATTGCTGAGACATTTAGGTTTTCTCCTTTTCCCCGTGAGCCATTAAATTATGGCTCGGCAGAGACAAAGTGGATCGCTCTAGGGTTGTTACGTCGGTTAAGCACTTTCCCGCCCAATAAAAAGTCCCAAGCTCGAGTTTCGGTCCGGCACACACATTTAATCTTCGAGGACATTTCATTCCAGCGAACACTCAGCTGCAGAGTAAAATCTCGTTTTGTATTAAAATAGTTCAATAAAATCTTTCAGGCACAAAAGTACGAATTGCAAAGTAGTCATTTAGGCGCAATTATTGATGATGTGATAGCACACACTGCAGTAAGGGTCACAAGAGCAATACTAATCGGTACGTTTCTAGTATTCCAACTGCTATGATTCGGTATGCCTAAATATAGGTTGAATCCTTCAACGGCCGGCCGAGGTGACTGAGGCGCTCCAGTCACGGTCAGCACGGCCACTACGGTCGGGGGTTCGAATCCCCCCTCGGGCATGGATATTTGTGAATTCTTTAGTCTTAGCTAGTTCATAAGTAGTTTGTAAGCTTAGGGACTGATGACCCCGTAGTTAAGTCCTATAAGTTGTACAAACATTTGAACATTTGAATCCTTCAACAAAGATTTGCTTATACTGACTTTGTTTGGTAATCCGCCAGTAGGCCGAGTATAAGAGGACTATGGGCTACAGAGGCGCTACTTCCTCAGCCGGCGCCGGCTTGTGCGATTTTGGTACAGAAGGGCGGGACGGGAGCCAAGTGGTTAGGACAACCGCTGGTTCAAATCGGAAGTCTAGGGTTCGAATTCCGGAGTGGCACAAATTTTCACTTGTCGCCGTTGAATTGTTTCAGTGCGCTAATGGTGTCGGAGGTAATCCTTTCCCTCTCCAACCCTCTGCTCCCCCCCCCCTCCCGGCAAAAGAAACGATATACGATTCAGAATGTTGTGTGACTCGCCGTATAATAAGCAACATGACAGGACGAATCGTTGCAGTTGTGCTATTCTAACAGAACATCTGTAGTTTATCTTTAGTTAAAGTTAACGAAACTGAAAAAGATAGTTTCCTGTACGACGATATGAGGATCTCGTGAGCTCGCCCAACACCAAAGCAAACTGTACGAATTATAAAGAAACAGTCCTATTTTCAAAATGTTCAAATGTTGGTATAGTCTATGAGACTTAACTACGGGGTCATCAGTCCCTAAACTTACAAACTACTTAGGAACTACTTACGAACTAGGACGGCACAAATATCCATGCCCGAGGGGGGATTCGAACCCCCGACCGTAGTGGCAGTGCATACCGTGACTGAAGCGCCTCAGTCCCCGCGGCCACCGCGGCCGGCTTCTATTTCCATTTTGGGAGAAATCAGAATTAGCTGCTCTGTCAATTAAAGCCAACATTTTGAATTTTGTACTTTTGTCAAGGTGAGAATTGCTTTAAAAAACAAGTAGGTGCAAGTTTTCATTGACTTAAAAATGTCACTGTTAAAATTCTACTTTTCGTAAAGGAACCTAGTACGGTACTTAATGTTTTGGATACATAAATATGATTAGAAACTAATGAAGTTATGATAATATTTACACAGCTGCTTATTTTCGCATAGTAGCATGTAGTTCAGTTTCAGTACTACTGACAAGAAACGTGGGATCTGGAACTAGATGAGTCACCATCAGTCATGTAGGAGCAGGTTACGAAATCTGCGTAGGAATAGATAATGTGATGCAGTGGAAGAAGCCCATGATAAGTATAATACTGGCGTAGGCTTCCTCCAGATGTGCACTGAAATGTCTTAGACTCCTGTTAGATATTTTCCTAGAACCAGGGTGCAAAATGAGATAACACTTGCAGCCAGCATCATCAGTAAACGATGTATTAGCATTTCAGTAACATTTTTCATTTCCATTTTCGGTTTGTATCGTCAGCATACGAAGATAATAAACACGGGGCCCCTCCAAACTGTGTGTAGCAAGCCGCAGCGAGTGGCACCACACTCGTGTTGGTCGCATAGCAGTCGATGTATTCGTATCCAAGACACTGAAGTGGTGGTCGTTTGGTACCTCCTCATATCGTGTCCGATTTTAGTTTGCCCGACAAAGCGAAGCAGCTCGACATGACATGGACTCAACAAGTCCGCTGAAGGAGTACTGTACCACACTGTCACTACAGTATATACGTCCTCACGAAAGTGTTGCTCGTGCAGGATTGTGTGATTATGTCCATTCAACTGTCTAGAATGTTCTCAAAACCAATCGCGAACAACCGAAGTCGAGTAACATTACACATTGCCATCCAAAAAATTACATCAGTGTCTGGGATAGTTAAGTCCAAGAGTGGCTGCAAATGGTTTCTTGGTAACCGAAATTAACGGTCTGCTCTTAATTATATATTCACAGGGACCGTAAGATACAGTACATTCATTGTAAAAGAACCTACTCAATAATGAAGTCACCACCACCTTGTACAGTACTTGAGACAGCTTATGTCCATTGTTTCGTTTAGTCAACGAAACTTTAGAAATGAATCATAAACTGTTATCAATGGAAATCTGAAAGCATGTAAAGCACAGACAATTTTAAGGTGTCTCCATGTAGATGATTTTACAATCAACGACCGTTTTCTTTTGTAACATCGTAGCGAGTCACAGCTAGAATATGCCGATTTTCTACAGACCATCAACGCATCACCCGTTGATACGAATGTAGCGACGAGCATTGCTGGCGTGTAACCATCAATACGAGCAAGTCATTGCAGTAGCAATGAAGTATTACCGCCTCTGGCACCAATATGCCCAGCGAGAATCTTCAAATGCCCTTACAGGGCAGCTAGCTAACAGAATTGATAAAACCAAATGTTTTTAATCTTTATTCAAAACAATTTTCTCTAAATTGTTACCAGTCACAACGAGTGTAATAATCTATATGTTCTTATTTATTTATTCTCCGTTTTTAATATCATAACTGTAGGCTGTAAGACAACAACAACAGCAACAAAATTATAAATAATTACATGATTGACTCTCAATAATGTACTGCCCCATGTGTGTGTGTGGGGGGGGGGGGAGCTGGCCATTTATAAACTCGACCGTTACTGCAGTATTCCGCAGTTGATTTCCACAGCCAACGGTTCCCGACCCGTCCACAATCGGCTGCCACGGGTATAACTTTTCACATTGTTATTATTTTACTGTTTATTGCCATTATATCGTATTCTGTACATCCTTCTTCAAATTTTTAACATTACTGTATTGCAGGTGGCCTGAAGATGGTCTCACAAGCAGACTGAAACCGGTTGCCTAAGAACAATAAACATTCACTTGCGATCGAGACTGTGTGTTTTTTTTATTATATATATATATATATATATATATATATATATATATATATATATATATATATATATATATATATATATGATGAAGGCGTCGACTACACATTCCATTACGAAGTCTGCCAATTTCTGTCCCCTCTAACAGCCATTTCATTTTTAAAACGTGTTTTAAGGCAGGGTGAGTCACCTAACATTACCGCTGGGTATATTTCGTAAACCACATCAAATACTGACGAACCGACTCCACAGACAGAACGTGAGGAGAGGGGCTAGTGTAATTGGTTAATACAAACCATAAAAAAATGCACGGAAGTATGTTTTTTAACACAAACACACGATTTTTGTTTAAATGGAACCCCGTTACTTTTGTTAGCACATCTGAACATGTAAACAAATACGTAATCAGTGCCGCTTGTTGCATTGTAAAATGTTAATTACATCCGGAGATATTGTTACCTAATGTTGACACTTGAAACCTCCGACGTTCAGTTGCGTGTTGTAACAAACACGGGCCACGGTCGGCAGGCAGCATCTGCAGGGACATGTTTACGACGATGACTGTGTTTACGAGTGTGGCTGTAGTGCACTGTTGTGGTTTGGTCTAGCTGTCGCAGTGTCCGCATGTAGCACTTGCTACTATTGTTATTCTGCATTCGTCTTTGTACGCAGTCTAACTGTAGTACACTGTGTTACCAGACGTCTGTGATAGTGTAATGTTGTAGGAACTGTGACCACGGTGTATTCAAAATCTGAAACGGCAGAGATGATACTCACCTATGGCGAGTGTCGACAAAATCTAGCTAAAGCCTGCAGGATGTATGGAGAACGGTACCCGGACAGAGAGCATCCAACGTGCCGAACATTTCAAAACATCTACCGTCGACTATATGCAACAGGTATGGTCGTAGCACGCAAACGGGTCCGTAACAGGCCCATCACAGGAGAGTTGATGTGTTAGCTGCTGTTGCCGTGAACCCACACAGATGTACACGGGACATTGCGAGAGCCAGTGTCATGCGCATGTTGCATCGTCACCGCTTTCAGCCGTTTCATGTGTCGCTACATCAGCAATTACATGGTGATGACTTTAGTCATCGAGTGCAATTCTGTCAATGGGCATTAACAGAGAATGCGTTGCAGTTCTACCTGTTTACCGATGAAGCGGGTTTCACAAACCACGGGGCAGTGAATCTACGGAACATGCATTACTGGTCTGTGGACAATCCTCGCTGGCTCCGACAGGTAGAGCGACATCGACCGTTTACTGTAAATGTATGGTGCAGAGTCATTGGCGACCACTCATTGGTCCTCACTTCATTGTAGGGGCCCAAACAGCTGTAACATACATCGAGTTTCTACAGAATGATCTGCCAACGTTGCTCGAAAATGTTTATGGACAGATTAGGAGCTGGAAAATATTTTTCCAAAACTCCATTTCGGGATGCATATCTGAAACTTTCGCTCGACGAGCAATCACAGGAATTTCTAGTTATCAGTACTCACTTAGGACTCTTCAAGTTTCTGAGGTTACCGTTCGGTTGTGCCTCTACTCCGGCAATCTTTCAAAGATACCTGGAACGACTAGCAAAAGTAGTGCATTGTTACTCAAATTATCAAGACGATATTGTTGTTTCTAGCCACACAGCTGAGGGGGATTTCAACAATTTACGTACACTTTTCACAGTCCTTTCGGATGGTGTTCTCAAATGTAACAAGGACAAATCGTGGATACCTCGTGGATCGCGGGAACCAAGTCCCGCACGCCGGCACCGGCGCGAGCACGCAGTTCCGTTGCTCGGCAACAGAGGACGCCACTGCCACGCCGCAGTACGCCGGCGCGGAGTCCGACCATGGCAACGAGATTCTTCCGCAAATAGGAAACGTAAGCGATCAAATGTTCAAATGTTTGTATAGCTTATGGGTCTTAACTACGGGGTCATCAGTCCCTAAACTTATAAACTACTTACGAACTAGCTAACACTAAGGACGGCATAAACATCCATGCCCGAGGGGGGATTCGAACCCCCGACCGTAGTGGCCGTGCAGACCGTGACTGACGCGCCTCAGTCCCCTCGGCCACCGCGGCCGGCAACCGTAAGCGACAAATGAAAGGATGACACGCTGGGCCAATCAGCGTAAGCAGTAATCCTCCGTGCTGCTATATCTGGCCTGTCGCCGCCGACTGAAACGTCTTGGACCCGGCCGCCGTCGTGCATCCTCGGAACGCCGAACCAACCGACCCTTGGACGTCTCCCGGTTGCAGTCATCCGTGGTAACCCAACGCCGAGACCACATCAGAAGAATCCAAGAAGACTGTAATTTATCATCTTTCTTAATTAAAGATGCAGTTTTTTTTTTTTTTTTTTTTTTTTTTTTTTTTTTTTTTTTTTTTTTTCATCCACTGAAGGATCACTTTGTTTTTGAGCTACCTACCTACTTCAAGTTCTAATTGTGACAGAGGAGTAAGTTGCTTGGTTATTAAAACAAAAGTCTGATATATATATATATATATATATATATAATAGGTTACGGGAAATTTTAATGCGGTAGGTCAACACAAGAAATGTTACACTTTCTGCGGAGCTATGAACATTGTTTATTGTATCATTTTCCATAGAGTTACACCACAAAGATATAATTTTTTAAATGGAACCATAGTTTTTTTCTGTCGTGTATTGGATTCGTTTAAACCAGCTGCGTCCACATTAATTTAAATTACATTCCTATCACTGTTAATTTGGGAGCTACAACCCTTCAAAGTTCTGATGGCGGAGGCTGACTGGCCGAGTGGCTATCCCCTGCGACACGGCCCACTGTCTCATGACCACCAGCCA
Source organism: Locusta migratoria (assembly GCA_026315105.1). Taxonomy (NCBI): domain Eukaryota; kingdom Metazoa; phylum Arthropoda; class Insecta; order Orthoptera; family Acrididae; genus Locusta; species Locusta migratoria. The sequence goes on from CM048744.1 coordinate 280,076,385, forward strand.
GTCAGCTACGCTGTCGTAGCCTCCGCCCCCTAAACTTTGAAGGGTTGTAGCTCCCAAACTAACAGTGATATGAATGTAGTTTAAATTGATTTGGACGCAGCTGGTTTCAACGAATTCAATGCACGATTGAAAAAACTATTGTTCCATTTGAAAAATTATACCTTTGTGCTGTAACTCTTTGGAAAATGATACAATAAACTATGTTCATAGCTCCGCAGAAAGTGTAACATTTCTTGTGTTGACCTACCGCATTAGTGAAACACCCTATACATATATATTGCAATTGGGTTTATTTGCGAAGAGGATTGAATCAGTAAATGAATTTTACTTTAAAGCATACTGTTGATAAGTTCAATTGAAGACCTCCATCGTAATTTAAGAACTATACTTTATTACAGAACATGATTTCTTTCAGAGTGAAATTGAATATTTACCATATGTCATCAATTCTCAGGGTGTTCGTCCATTGGAGTCGTATTTGCAAGCTATTTCCCAGCTCGAGGCTCCCAAAAGCAATACCTAATTGCAAATGTTTCCTGGGTACAATCTCATATTATATAAAATTTATTCTTAACGCAGCGCAACTAGTGGCACCGCTGCGTAGCCTACGGCGGAAGAACACTAAGTTTGTTTGGTCAAATAAGAGTGACATTGATCTCCAAGCGTTGAAAGCGCTTTACTGTTCGTTGTCTTGTACATTGTGTTCTTGACAAACATAATTGCAGTACGACATATTGACCATAGCTTATTATTTTTTCTCAATGCTACCGGATTCGGTCAGATACCATTATCAAGCGTTAGCAGAGATTCGCTAATAGCTTAATATGTCATCATAAAAAAAATTCAAAACTGTAACGTAAGTATCTGTTGCATTGCTCTAGTCATTGATATTATCACAGTGGCTGACTGCTACAGACTGAGTCAGACTGAGTCTGTAGCAGTCAGCCACTGTGATAATATCAATGACTAGAGCAATGACAGCAGATACTTATGTTACAGTTTTGAATATTTGTATGACGACATGTTAAGCTAGTAGCTAATCTCTGCTAACTCTTGATAATGGTAAATGACCGAAACCGGTAGCATTGAGAAAAAAATAAACAGCTATGGTTAATATGTCGTTCTACAATTATCTCAAAGCTGTTATGCCCCATCTGTTCACCTTGACAAACATGTTGTGTTAGCCACTGATGCGTCTGCCTTCGGCATCGGAGCTGTCCTCGGGAATCGCACTGGCTCACCAGACAGGCCTATTGATTTTGCTTCTTAATTGTAGAACAACGCCCAGGCCAGTTATTCCCAAATTGAAACAGAGGCATTAGCATTCATCTGTGGTGTTACCAAATTCAACCAATATTTGTATGGTCGAAAGCTTTACCTGATAACTGACTTAATGCCGTTTCAGTCCGTGTACTACCCTGCGAAGCCCATACCTACTCGCATAGGATGAAAGCCGCAACGTTGGGCGCTCATGTTGTCTTCCTACAATTAAGCAATTATCTACTGGCCGAGGTCGAAAAATGTTAATGCTGATACACTATCACATCTTCCTGTGGGGTCGGATGTTGAGTCATATGCCTCAGCAGTTTCCGTTGCCACACAGATGCTAGTGATTCTGAGGTCCTTGATCAGTTTTATTTCGAGCCACAGAAGGTTGCCCAAGCAACATCGGCGGACACAGAACTTCATGCTACAGTACATCCTCACGGGCTGGCCTCGCACAGTGACGCAGATTGTTAGCCTGGTGGCTCGACGCTACTTTTCACGCCGACATGACTTATCAGTGTTACTGGGAGTAATTTTCCTTCGTACGAAACAGGGTCAGTCGCGTGTGGTGACCTCTCAGTCATTACGTCAGGTGCTTCAGATACTGTACCGAGGTCATTAGGGTGTGATCCACACCAAAAAATTGGTGCGCACACATTGCACATGGATCGGTATTGACGCGCAGATAGAAAGATGGTCATTGCCAAGCTTGTACAGAGAACCAACATTGCCCTTCGCAAGGGTTCTCAGAATGGCACATCCAAATCTCGCTATGGGAGAGTGTGCATTTAGATTTTGCGGGTCCATTCTGAAAAATAAGATGGCTCATCGTTGTGAATTTCCTTTCATGATTCCCATGGACTCTATGACAACTTGCATCACCCTCCAAGCTCTGCAGTTTTTTTTTTTCCCTAGGGTCACAGATGGCCAAGCTCAGATACTACCAAACGCCTGAACAAGCTCTTCTGCGTTTCTTCGCCTCCTACCACTCCCAGCCACGCAACGGATCGTCATCTGCGGAGTTGTTGCACGAACGACGGTACCACAATCTGTTGCATCTCATGCACCCACCACAGACGCCTTCTGCTCCGCAGAATCATGCACAGTATTGCGCAAACGCACCTTTTTCAGGTCCTAGAGAGGACGCAGAAGTTGGTCGCGTGGTGCCATCACTCGGCAGATTGACGCTAACATGTCTTTATTATAGGTTGAAAATAGCGCACAGCATCGACGCAGAAACCAAATTCGCCCTTCTGTACTAGAGGATTCTGCCGCTGAGGTGTTTTTTTATTATTATTATTATTATTTTTTTTTTTTTTTTTTTTTTTTTAATTGATCGACTGTCACCTCGATTGGTAGCGCCCACGCCTCATACAACGACGCGCGTTCTGCGCCGAGTCCATGGAGCTCGACGCTTGGCCTCCAGCATCACCTCATCTGACGACCCATACTCCATTGGACGCCTTCGGAACGCGACATTTCAAGGGTTTTCCGCCCGGATTTTTGAGCCAAGCGCAGACCGGATGGCGGGTAGCGACTGGAGGTTCAAAGCTGAGCACAGATTCGAACCCCGATCCTTCATTTGCTCCCACCCCTCCGTCGTTTCGCTCACTACCCAACAACGATGAGAAGATTTTGGGGGGAAGGGGTAGTGTGGCGTCAGTATTCGCCACTACGCCGTTGGTTCGCTCAAGTCGTTCAGTATTACTTCCGCCACCGGGGGCGCCCGGGCCGACTGTACCTCTTTGCTTGTTTCGCGTGCCGGCCAATTGCAACATATACAGTTGCACCACAGCAATATTTGGCAGTTCTACAAGTCCCATCAATATTCAACAGATGGGTTCCATACACAAGAGCCAGCAGTGTGTCTTAGCACAAGCTGGGACCCTTTAGCATTGCCTTGCAGTACTGTTTATTAGGAACATTTTTGTACCAATGCAAACACAGCAAAATTAAGTATTCATTCCTTTGTGTTAATAGATATACGTGGAGTAATCAATTCTTTAAATTACAGACCTATGTCGGCAACTTTGCTCGTCAGTCCACCTCCTGAATCCGTTGCATCCCATGAGATAACAAGTGGCGACGAGTATATTTGAACGTTTGTGTGTTAATCGTTTCCTATCAGACCCTATTTTGCGATAATTATTATATTATCCAGTTACAAGAAGAACTCTTCAACTTGGATCTATGGAGCGAACATTTAATCTGATCTAATCCATCAACAAAAGCGTTCAGCTGTTATTTGACTTGGCTGTCTTCAGTGCTAACCATGAACTATGAAATGTGTCCCTTCACCTGTTTATTCTCGTCTGGCCCAGTTTATGTTTAATCCATGTATACCCATTCTGTTCCAATTTCTTGTGCTTAATTGAAGAGAAAGTTTTATAAATTATTTTGTTTTCAATCATTTCCAGTGCTATCTTCCAGGCACGGTAATTTTGCATTTGAAATGCTACCAGAACGACCTCTAAAACACCCTCTTCGTCCCCTGGGCTCAATATTTTTACCTTCACTCCACTACAGCAACTACTCTACCATCTCATCATATGTACTTTCCACCTTACTGTCTATGTCACTCATTTATATCCTGCAGACCCCACATGTTTGCCACACACATGTCTTCACTTACGGACTCTGCCCTGCAATATTTCTTCATCAGCACTCAGGGTCCCAATATCTCAGGTCATCTTCAGTGTGCTTTCCCACCACTTTCAGCCACCATGTCACATATGTCTCTTACTATCTTTACTTACCAGCTCGCTCCAGATGACAAACTTTCTAGCCACTGTTGGTCTTGCCAGCTGCATCAGATGTGCCCATGGGGTCTTCATGTAATGGCTAGGATCACAGCCCAGGGGTACGCCATTGGAAATCTCCGAAGCCTCCGTTCCTTGATACTGTGAACAATGAAAATAATCATTGGTCAAGTTTCTCTTGGATCTGGATGTGTGAGAAATAACACAATCCTCCAATACAGTCAGCCTGATATATGCCCAGATAACTTCGACATCTCTTTGCCAGGGAATATTGATGATCATACATTCCGTTAAGTATACTCCAGCACACACTGAGACCGCACTAAAGTCACTTCCTAAGAGTACAAAATGTTCAAATGTTTGTCAAGCTTAAGGGACTTAACTGTAGGGTCATCAGTCCCTAAACTTACAAACTACTTATGAACTACCTTATACTAAAGACGGCGCAAACATCCATGCCAGAGGGGGGATTAGAACCCCCGACGGGGAACAGCCTCGCGCATCGTAGCATAGCGCCTCAATCCGCTCGGCCGCTCCGCCGCGGCCAGGAGTACATTAGCACTGAGCTTCTTACCACTCAAAACAGCATAAGCCACGTGAACCTACGGATTCTAAGCTTAGCCATTAACAAACCGATAACCTGCAGTGGGTCCTCTGATACATTACAGCACCTCTCACACACAGTTTGCAACCTCCCCAATCCAGCAAACCTTTATTATAAACAAAACAGCTATAACCCAGAAATACTACTTCCTGAATCATGGAGCGCACGGTGAGGCTCATTTCACATCCAGAAACACACACAGAACAATGCTGAACATACCCTTTTACCGCCACGTGGTGGCGCCCTCCCACAATGCAATGACGCAAAATGACCTGCCCTGCCACACCTATAACACACACATCGATTTTGGGAATGTCCTCTAGCTCAGCAGTCTTAGCAACCCATGCGTAACACTGCGTTCGGTGTCAGAATAACCAATAATTGTGACACTAGTCACTAACTGGTATAACCGTGGCTCATCTGATGGCATTATTCCGTCTAGGAATGTAGTACTGCTCTGACGATGTTACTTGGACATACAGACCTGAAGTCTATTGAATGTCATTTAGTCATTGCCATGTTTGCTTTGTCTTCTGTAAATATATCAGATTCTAAGGCAAAAATTAAAAAAAAAAAAAAAAAAAAAAAAAAAAAAAAAAAAAAAAAAAAAGGAATCACACAAAATAACTAAATAATAATCTACTGCTTCCATAATTACATGTTGTAGGTATGTCCAATTCGGGTGGCAGTGAGGTGTCCCTGCTTTTTGTGTGTTATAAAAGTGAACCAATGTACTGTTAAAACAGTTAATCCTATTTTGGCAACATTCAGCAAGTTAATGGATATATCTATATAGCTACGAAACTAATGTCAATCAGGACAGGGAGTCTTAAAATATTATTCACTAGCAATGACTGTATGACACTCAGCTTTTTCTCGTACTGTATGACACGCAGGAGGCAGTAGATGATGACACCTAAGCTGACAGAATTGGCTTTTAGTGTAGGATTTTTAACAAAGGAGGATAGTACAAAATATTTAAGTTTGAGAAACGATTGACTGTTTGTAGGAAATGTCATGTTCAAAAAATGTTCAAATGTTTGTTAAGCTTAAGGGACCCAACTGCGGGGTCATCAGTCCCTAAACTTACAAACTACTTATGAACTACCTTATACTAAAAAAGGCACAAATATCCATGCCCGAGGAGGGATTCTAACCCCCGACCGTAGCGACCGTGCAGACTGTGACTGGCGCGCCGCAGACCGCTTGGCCACCGCGGCCGGTAAATGTCATGTTGGTCTTAATGATTAGGGAAATCTACGTTCAATATTATTTTGTAGAGATCTGTAGGAAGAGATCTTATATTTTTTTAGTTGCTTGTCTATGAGAATCTTCCTTGAACAAAACACTGGCTTTTGTTTTTATATACCCATACGTGTTTCGTATAGCAGTGTTTAGCGTTCACTCTCAATATGGATTGTAACCAAGCACAGATTGAAAATAAGTCTTCACTATCAACATGATTATTTTCCTTGGTCAATATAAGTCAGAAACTAGAAACACATTCGAATATTTTTAGCGTCTCATTCGAGATGGGTAGGAAGTGTTATAATATACACCCCACCCACCCAACCAGCGCTGACACTTCACTGGGCCATTGGAATCCATTAAAATATTAGGCTGCAAACTGTTTGGAAACGTCGTCTATTTCTGAAATTAAAACAGGTTGAAGGCTTTACCATTCTGTGGATACTCATGTTGGAATGTTCTTATGGTTAAATATTGTTTGTAATGGGACAATGGGCTAAAAGCCTATAGCACTGATGAGGTAAAATATGCAGTTTCCTGAAGGGCTGCACCAGCTACTGCAGCTGCACTGCGCTATATTCCTATTAAATGGTGTCGCAGGTCATACAGCAGTTTGCCATACGTATTGGGTTTAGTGTCTGAGAGAGTGGAAGGGAGTACACTTGATATCAGGTGCCCGAAGCTTTTAGCTGACCACCAGCCGGAAGTAACGTGCAGTCTGTATGCGTGAAGGAAGTAAGAATGAGGTGTGAAATGTCTGTTGACTGGTGTGACATGCTATCTATGCATGGAATGTTGAAACAATTGCCAGTGGAGGCGAGAAAACAAAGTTCCAGTGGGATAGTGTGCATACAATCAGGGTGGAAGGACTGTAGGAATTTAGAAAAATAATATGAAAAGGATACAGATAATTATGGAATGAGGGAAAGAGGCGACGGGGGTGGGGATGACAGTCGAATGATAGATATCAGTAGAGGCCATATATAAACTTGATATGACGGGAGGGTAATCTGGCTAATCGCAGACTTCGTTACGTAAATAAGAAAAATCGTCCAATTACCACATATCTTTTACCCACGTGTTTTCTAATCTAGTGGTTACGTGACAAAGTTAACCGTCCTCATCATGTTCACAGAGGAGACACTGGTCACTGAATAAGTCACAGGGCCGCGGTGGAGTAGCCGAGCGGTCTAAAGCGTCTCGCTGCGGAGCGCGCGGTTGCTTGCCGTGGAGGTTTGAGTCCTCCCTGGGGCATGGGTGTGTGTGTTTGTCCGTAGGTTAGTTTACCTAGGTTTAAGTAGTTTGTAAGCTATGGACTGATGACCACGCAGTTTGCTCCGATAGATTTACAGGCATTTAATTTTTTTTTTTTTTTTTTTTTTTTTTGAGTCACAGGACTGCGAGGTAGAAAGAGGCAGAAGGATTAAAAAAGAATGGCACAAAGACAATAGCAGAGAAGCTGTGAAAGAAGAAGTCTGTAGTAAGGAAGATTGAGAGACGGGAATGAAGACAGTGTTAGTGGGAGAAACGGTCAAGAGAAAGTGTCAATGGGAGAAAGACGAAAAACTGTAACAGAGAGTGTAGGCAGTAAAAGCGAGGTGCTGTGTGATATTCAGTTTGATGAGTTACCAGGCAAGTTTGAGATTAGATTTTATTTCATGGATCCGTGCGCACCACGACCACAATGTGATTAATATTACACATGGAATGAAAATTATTACACTAGATTTGAATAAATGAAAACGGAAAGTACATTCTTTCTTGATTAACATAAATTATTTGTCTGGTTAAACGATAAGGCTAGAACTCCATAAATGAAATTAAAATAAGTCAAATTATAAGTATTTGTTTGAATAAAGAGGGCACTAATGATACCCAGATACCAATCTCAGCTACGTGAAATGTGTTGCAGCGAGCTCAGTTTAAATTTGTGACCTGACACAGTTAATTCGGTAAAATGTATCTAATCCTACAACGTACTAATATATGTAATCAACTTCATATGCATGATATGTATTAGCCATAATTTAAAAGTATATCTTCATTTTCTTCTACATTTCTTTATACACAGCTCTAATTTTGTACTTTTTCGTCCTCTATTCAGCTTAATGATATGCACTGAAGACGGGTCACTTTGTGATTAAAATCGATTCGCTATTAATAGAGCAAGGATTTTGATCAATATTGCTCATTCCATGTGTTACATGACAAATATGTTTGTAGTACAAAAATGTTAGTGAGAAAGGCGACATGTCGTACTATTAAACACGGACGTATTTGTCTCTTATTTACTCCAATGGAAGTTTTTTTCAGCTGGTGTATGACATGGGCTTCTGACATGCTAAATATTGCTACATTTTTATGTTTTGATGGCTAATGGCTAAAATTATTATCATAAAGTCATAGTAATGGATGATAATCAATGGCTGAAACTTCGTTTAAAAAGATTAAATCAATGTTTAAAGCTTAATCTGTGGAAGTTTTGCAGATGGAAGTTTGAAGGGTTGCGCGGTCGGAGATTCGAGTCCTCCCTCAGCTATGTGTGTGTGTGTGTGTGTGTGTGTGTGTGTGTGTGCGTGTGTGTGTGTTGTCCCGACACTAAGTTAATTTAAATAGTTTTTCAGTCTATGAACTGTTGACTGCTGCGGTTTGGTCCCATAGCTGTACAGACATTTGAATTTTGAAGTTGGAAGGAAAAGATAGCAATCAATTTACAGGAATGTTTCAACCTGTGTGTCGCGACCCCAAGCGGGTCACAAAGACTTCCTCGTTTGTGGGGGAAGGGCGGGGGGGGGGCGTATCGATTTCGCATCAGAAATTACTTGAACCATAAAATAACTAGGTGTTCAGTAGTACAGAAACGTGTCTCTAAGTGTAATGCATTTAATGTTCAAACTTTCGATTTTCTTGTGTAACATTCATTATGAAACAAATACAACACAATTTGTTTTATAACACAGTGTGTTAATCATGAATAAGTGCAAAGTCTGAAAACTGTATCAGGAACCAACTGAAAGGTAAAGAACACGATTCATAACTTACTCTGCATATTCGTAAAAAGTATCTGTTCCTTTACAAATGGTCTACACAATGTGACCTTTCATAATGGCACAATTCGCTTCTGAGTCTAGCCTGAAATGCGAAACAATCGTTAAAAAAATGTTTGAAACACATATTTGACCAAACTGATATGGTAATTAGTCCCTAGAAGAGTTACAAACTACTTAAATTAACCTAAGGACAATACACACACATACAAACACACACAAGCGAACGCACACACTCGTGAACGACGGAGGACTCAAAATTCCGACGGCGAATAACCGAATGCTCTCCAGCAAGGCACCTTAGAGCGCTCGGCCACTCCACCGTGGCAAACACTAGTTAAACAAAACATCTTTTTCTGGCGAAAAACACGTAAAAATTAGATAATATGATCATTGCGGAAAATACACACAAAACATTTCGTCCAACACGTTAAACAAATTGCTGAAGCAAAAGAAGGAAGATTTGTTTCCTTTGAGATAACGCAGTTTTGTCACGGTTCGTGAGAAGGGGTGGGGTTGGGGGGCAAGGGTGGTCAGAATATTTTTATTTTAAAGGGGGCGCAAATTAATTTTTTCCTAGAACGGGGTTCGCATATTCGAAAAGATGGGAGAACATTGCTTTACAGTGATGCTTTACTGTTGTAAAGAAAGTAGCATTGTAGCACTGAATAAGTGGTGGAAGGAATTATTTATGCAGGACACGCTACTTTTTCACCTGCTTTGAAAGTAGCGTTCCTTAGATTACTTACTTCGAAGTAAAACGATCTCTGTGTGCTCAAATAAAAAAAATAAAAAAAACTGCGAAATAAGAGGCTTCATTTACTGGCCGTGATGTACTGCCTCATGAACCCCCCTATTTGACGTGTAGCCTTTTCGTTAGAATTGGAGACACATTTTTTGTAACTGTTTTGAATCGGGAGTACCGACAGCACGACTGTTCGTTAGAGTCGTACAAAGACGCCTCGACGTCAGCAAGACCGGCCATTCGTCAGCATGTAAGACCGACAGACCCTCCGGGAAGTGTGGCCGGCGCTTGACAAAGCTTGGCACGGCGCGGCTCTCAAAGAGCAGTCAGAATGGCGGCTGAAAGAGCGCCGCGCGGGATTGCGGCTAATCTGGGACCTAAAGCGGAGCCGCGCGGAACGCACGCTCGCTCGCTGGCCCGGCCATGCCCGCGCGGCTCGCCGTTTGTTTTTCATTATGTACCTTTTGTAAGCGCGTGCAGCGCGCAGCCGGAGAAAATGAAACTTTGTTTCCTGCTCCGGCTGCCCGCCAGAATAAATTCCTTGTAGCGTTTTTCCGGCCAGAAAATGTATAATCCAGCCACACCGGATGTACTGCGAGCAAAGAAACGCCGCAATTACCGCGGCTCCCAAGAACGTAATTAGTGTTTGGCAGTGCATTTCAGAGGGCGGGCCCTTTCAGGCGACTCAATGCGACCGGAAAATTCTCCGACAACTATATTGAAAGTCTGCCGGTTAGTAAACGCATTGCTCTCCTCGGTATACGGTGGTAGCAGAAATGTGGGGGAAGTCGCGTGAAAACTCGCAATAATGAGTGCACAGTAAACAGTCCCCACGCTTCTAGTGTGTGTTGTGCAGTAGAGGAAAACAGTTTGCCGGTTTTTAATCGAAGCTCTCTCTTTGCAAATTAAACTTTTAAGATATGTTTTACATAAAACCTTTTCACTATTTTATTTCATTTTACAATCCTTTCAGGTTTAATCACAGTTGCAGTGAAAGTGAATTCCTAAATGAAAACCGAAAGAAAGAAAGGAAAAAAATCGACTATTGTCTACTGTGAACAATGATTAGATTAAATTAGTACTTGTTCCATAGATCATGAATACGACTCTTCGTAATAATGTGGAAGGAGTCAGATTAATGAAAGGTGCCTTAACAAATTATTACTTTGTACTAAATATTATATGGCACCTTTTTATTAATATACAGTTAATTTATTTGTTTGTTTTTCAGATTTACTGATCTAGAAGAGTTGCCATTCAGAAATTCTTTCAATGTATTTTATATGCTAGTTGGCTATCTGTCAGGCTTTTTATGCTGTTTGGTAGGTGACCAAAGACTTTTGTGGCACCATAATTCACACCTTTCTGTGCCAAAGCTAAATGTAACATGGAATAGTGAAGAACATTCTTTCTCCTACTGTTGTAGTTATGTACACTGCTATTGCTTTTGAATTCGGTGGGATTGGGAATAACAAATTTCATAAGTGCGTATTTATACTGTGAAGATCCCTAGCTTTTTAAATGTCTGCAGGATGATTTTGTATGGGCTCCAGCAATTATTCAGATTACACGCTTTTCTGAAATGAATACGTTTTTACTAAATGATGAATTACCCAGAAAATTGTGCCATTCGAAAGAAGAGGATGAAAATACGTATAGTAAGCTAATTTACTGAGATGTATATCACCAAAATTTGCAATTGCCCTAATAGCATAAGTAGCTGAACTCAAACGTTTCAGCAGATCTTCAGTGTGTTTCTTCCACTTCAACCCCTCATCAATCCATACACCTAAGAGTTTTGAATATTCTACCTTTGCTATAGACTCCTGATCAAAGTATATATGTATTAATTCCACTTACTGTATGGAACTGTATGTACTGTGTTTTATCAAAATTTAATGAAGGTCCATTTGCTGAGAACCACTTAATGATTTTCTGAAAGACGTCGTTTACAATTTCTTTAGTTAGTTCTTGTCTGACAGGTGTGATAACTATACTTTTATCATCAGCAAAAAGAACCAGTTCTGCATCTTCATCTTCCTTATACACCTCATCCCAGTCTAACTGCTGAAGATTTTTCCTGAAATTTCTAATTGATGAATCGTTAACGGAACGCACAATTATCTTATCCCAGTCTAACTACTGAAAATTGTCACTGAAATTTCTAATTGTTGAAACGTTAACTGAACAAGTCACCAAAGCTGGAAAACTAACCTCTATTTGGATGGCTGAAACAAATTTATTTTATCAGCAGCATCGTCTAGTTACGTGTCTTAATTGATTTTAAATAAATCTGGATGCCACGACGGTGAACTTGGTTCCCTGTAATGAGACTTTAGTGGATTACACATTGCTGCCAGGTGTTTTTGAGGTGGGAGATAAGGGATAATAGAGAATAATGAGCGTAAATTTCTGCTTGTTTCTGTTCCCATTGTCCATAATAACAGATTTCCAGTTCGTAGCCATTATTGCACTGAGCGGTGATGTCGTTTCCCAAATTAGAGCAAATCAAGTGTTTGTGAAACGTATGGTACTTAACTGCGGGGCATCAGTCCCTAAACTTACAAACTACTTATAAACTACCTGATACTAGACAACACAAGCATCCACGCCCGAAGGGGAATTAGAACTCCCGACGGGGAACGGCCTCGTGCATCAGAGCGTAGCGCTTCAATGCACTCGGCCACTCCGCCGCGTCCCCAATATAAATTCAACAAGACACATATATCCATGCCCGAGGGGGGATTCGAACCCCCGACCGGGAGCCACTGAATTGCGACTTTGAGTACTGCACGTTGTACCAATCAGTGACTAAATGCCATAAACGCATTCCTTTGTTCTCCTTTTTCCTTCTTCCACGTGATGTTCCAGTTGCTACCTTCAGACTCTTCTGAAAACCGAGACCCTTCCCCCTTGGGATTTTTAAGCACCCTTTCGTTTCTTTTACCATTTCTCTCGTTTTACTAAATACTTCTGTTTCCACTATAGGAATATGATCTTGTTTTATTTTCTTGATGACTGAATCACTAACCAAGGGCTTCGGGTTTTCTCCATTTGTAGGAGTGGAAGATTCTCCCTTGCTGTAGTTCTGCTTGCATTCTGTTATGCTCCCAGCAAGAGGTCATTTAGTTTCTTAGAACTTTCAGCCTTCTTTCGGAAAAGTAAAATAAATAAATAAATAAATAAAAAATAATAATAAAATAAAAAATTAAAAAAAATAAAAAGACGAGGAAAAGTGTAAAAAAAGTGAGCAAAAAAAATCATACGCCAATGCAAGAGGGAGGGGAGGGGAGGCAAAGGATTGTTCACTCCCCTAGCAGCTCCTTTTTTTTTTTTTTTAGAAAAAAGAAAATCGAGAAGCTAGCATGCTATCACTGCACTGAGTCTTCGAAACTGTGAGACTTCTGTTTGATTTGGCATGGGGTGAAAAGGGGTGGCCTGTTCTACTTTCCAGTGAGTCAGAGTTTAGCTGACGATGAAAAATTCTTTCATCCCCCTCCCCCCTCCGCTGTCGGCCGTCCTGGATCCGCCCCTGGTGCGAAGTATTCGCACGGATCAACTAGTGTACAACTAGTAGTCAATGAAGAAACACTAACGTTAGGCTGAAGGCGTCAGTAATTGAATGAGCACACAACCACCGGCTCCTTGGAAAATGTTCAAATGTTTGTAGAACTAAGGGGTCATCAGTCGCTAAGCTTACAAACTACTTACGTACTAGCTTACACTAAGGACGGCACAAATATCCATGCCCGAGGGAGGATTCGAACCCCCGACCGTAGTGGCCGTGCAGACCGTGACTGGAGCGCCTCAGTCCACTCGGCCACGCTCCTTGGAAGTCTGGAGAAGATGAATGGTCTCCTCAGAGACCGTTGCGGCTGCTGGGGGGCACACGGGTGTGAGCGGCGCGTGGCGGAAGTCCCCTCGGCCGTGTGCAGGCGCGCGACCCGCGACCTGTGACCCCACCTGCGGCTGTCGCGTGGTGCCCCTCTACCTGTTTGTGTGGAGCAGCCTCTACCTGCGCGACACGCGACACTCGCCGCTCGTGGCTTAGTAAGCACCGTGGCCTGCAGCGTGCACCCTGCTTACCCTGACACGCGCCTGCTACTAGCTTAGGCGTCCACAAGAAAGAAAGACGGTGCCAACAGGGTCACCGAGTTCACAGCCTCTCCTGCATTATCCAAGACCATCGCTGCTGATTTCATTCCGGATTATACAGTTCTTCTGACTCGTGAAACCTTACTCATCCCGGCGTAATGAATTTTCAGACAACTTGCGGGTATGCTGCCGGATGACGTCGTCAACTACTGCTGATATCTCGACAGGAGCACATCCTGCCATTGTCAAGGCACACCTGCACTCAAGGAAGCAACGTGCAAGCGAATGTAATACACGATAACAAAAGGAAGATAACGTACACAGTACAGGTCGCTACAGGGTCAACACAACCAAAAATGACCAAATATCAAAAAATCAAAATATCCACGGGTTTACCGCTGGTCTATAGTGTCCAACGGGCACAATATTTCGGCGATCATACATGTCGCCATCATCAGGTGAACTGACGGCCTGAGCTCCTGAAAACGCGCCGGCACGAAGATCCGCACGCTACGGCGGCTCGAGGGGAACTGGGTTCTAGACCGGTAGCGGGCGATTTAAATACCCTTAGCCCGCGGAGCGACTCCTCCTGCGGTCGCGCTGTGGAACCGATTGCGACGGCGTCTGATATGACGTCGATGTGAGGCTCTGTCTGCCGTGGTCGTCACTACGTTACGTTTGCTAGATTTACTCTTAATTAACCCATTCGTTGCTTCCAAGGCTTTGCTAAGATTTTAGCCACAGTCACGGTTTATCAGGTCGTCACTTGTGCGAATTTCAATGGCCTCTCTAATGACACAGGCCCAGTATTTCGACGTCTGTACCAGAATCCTAGTGCGTTCATACTGCGCGACCGCGACGCGGGGCGCTGACCACGAAAAGATGGCACCGCGGGCCGAGGGTATTTAAATCGCCCCTTACCGGGCTAGAATCCTAGAACCCAGTTCGCCCTCGAGCCGCCGTAGCGTGCGGATCTCCGTGCCGGCGTGTTTCCAGGAGCTCAGTCCGTCAGTTCACCATATGATGGCGACATGTATGATCGCCGAAATATTGTGCCCGTTGGACAATATAGACCGGCAGTACACCCGTGGATATTTTGATTATCAAATACGCCGAGAGAAATTCAAGAATGACATCAAAAATATCGATAGTGGCTATTAATCAACAGGTGAGGCAGCATTAATTCTGTCCTAATTTGACGAGAGACAGTTCCGGATTCCAAGCGGAAACCTCACTCTTTATTTCAATTACATCCACCTCACACTGGAGATGCTGGACCCCATTAAGTTTCTATTAAAAATCAAGTATTTTAAGCTAAATTATATGGACATTAGAGTTTTTTACGTATGTGGGAGGTTGTAAACAAATACATGTAATCTTTTTTATTATTTTAAAACAATGAGTAACCTTGTTACTTACAAAATTGTTTTTAGTAGTTTATATAAAAGGTATTCTGTAGTTTTAACGCTTAGATTACGTATACAAGATGTTTATAATCCACCAGGAAATGTTTAAATGTTTGTGGAGTCTATGGGACTTAACTACGGAGTCACCAGTCCCTAAACTTACAAACTACTTACGAACTAGCTTATACCAAAGACGGCACAAACATCCATTCCCGAGGGGGATTCGAACTGCCGAACGCAGCGGCCGTGCAGACCGTAACTGGCAAGCCACTGACCGCTCGGCCACCGCGGCCGGTAATGCAACAGGACGTCTTACTTCACTTTACTTGTTAATTACAATTATCAAAATAGGTTATTACAATGAGTAGATTTATTACTTGTCACACTGCAACACCACACGGATCGAAAGTGATTGTATAAATTCGAATATGGGCTATTTCATTATTACTGACTACAAATATCAGCTTCGATGACTGTTTATGTGTGTAAAATCGCATGTAAAAGACGAAGAAATCAGCAATATGAGTTTCACACTGTAGCACTACACTACAGAAGATTTTATCTGTAAATGTACAGACATTTTAGCCGCAAGGATAAAGAAATAGCAGAAGGGTAACAAATATCTGATTTAAAAACTCTGTATGCACTTCAACGTATTAGTTTTCAGTCTGCCGAAAATGAGTTGCTCAGACCTCGGGGTCACACAACAATGCAGTGTTTCAAAACAGATAATTGCAGACTTTCCGGCACTGTTGTTTCAAACAACTTATAGATTAGATTAGATTAGTACTCGTTCCATAGATCATGAATACGACTCTTCGTAATGATGTGGAACGTGTCAGGTTAATGAAAGGTGTCTGTACAAATTATTACTTTGTACTAACAGTACATGGCACAATTTTTTTAAATTTATTTATTTTTTTAATTTACTAATCTATATCTAAAATTTCATCTATAGTGTAGAAGGAATTGCCAAGCAGAAAGTCTTTTACTTTATTTTTAAATGCTTATTGGCTATCTGTCAGGCTTTTAATGCTGTTTGGTAAGTGACCAAAGACTTTTGTGACAGCATAAATCACCCCTTTTTGAGCCAAGGCTGGATTTAACCTTGAATAGTGAAGATCATTCTTTCTCCTAGTGTTGTAGTTATGTACACTGCTATTGCTTCTGAATTCGGAAGGATTGGTAATAACAAATTTCATAAGCGAATATATATACTGTGAAGCTACTGTGAATATCC
Source organism: Locusta migratoria (assembly GCA_026315105.1). Taxonomy (NCBI): domain Eukaryota; kingdom Metazoa; phylum Arthropoda; class Insecta; order Orthoptera; family Acrididae; genus Locusta; species Locusta migratoria. The sequence continues at coordinate 280,092,795 of CM048744.1, forward strand.
CTAGCTCTTTAAATAAGTGTCTGCTGGATGATCGTGGATGGGCTCCAGCAATTATTCTGATCACCCTTTTTTGTGCAATGAAAACTTTTTTACTAAATGATTAATTACCCCAGAAAATGATGCCATACGAAAGCAAAGAATGAAAGTAGGCATAGTGAGCTAATTTACTGACACGTTTATCACCAAAATTTGCAATTACCCTAATGGGATAAGTGGCTGAACTCAAACGTTTCAACAGATCATCAATGTGTGTGGTTTTTTTTTTTTTTTTTTTTTTTTTTTTTTTTTTTTTTTTTTTTTTTTTTTTTTTTTCAACCCCTCATCAGTGCTTACACCTAAAATTTTTGAATATTCTAACTTTGCTAGATTTCTGACCAAAGTCTATATTTATTGATGGTGTCATTTCACTTACTGATGTTGTTGTTGTTGTTGTTGTGGTCTTCAGTCCGGAGACTGGTTTGATGCAGCTCTCCACAATACCCTATCCTGAGCAAGCCTATTCATCTCCACATAAGAACGGCAACCTACATCTGTCTGCATCTGCTTACTGTATCCATCTCTTGGTCTTCCTCTGCGATTTTTACCCCACACACTTCCCTCTAATGCTAAATTCACAATTCCTTGATGTCTAAGAATGTGTCCCACCATTCTATCGCTTCTTTTAGTCAAGGTATGCCAGAAATTTCTTTTCTCCCCAATTCTGTTCAGTACCTCCTCATTAGTTACGCGATCCACCCACCTAATCTTCAGCATTCTTCTGTAGCACCATATTTCAAAAGCCTCAATCCTCTTCCTGTCCACACTGTTTATCGTCCATGTCTCACTCCCATACAAGGCAACACTCCATACAAATGCCTTCAAAAAGGACACCCTTAGGCTTAAATCAATATTCGATGTTAACAATTTCTCTTTTTCAAAAACGCTTTTCTACCCATTGCCATTCTGCATTTTATATCCTCTGTACTGCGACCATCATTTGTTATTTTACTGCCCAAATAACAAAACTCATCTACCTCTTTTATTGCTTCGTTTCCCAATCTAATTCCTTCAGCATCACCTGATTTTCTTTCACTGCACTCCATTACCCTAGTTTTGCTCTTGTTAATGTTCATCTTATATGCACCTTTCAGCACACTGTCCATTCCGTTCAATTGCTCTTCCAGGTCCTTTGCTGTATCTGCCAGAATTACTATGTCGTCGGCAAAACGCAATGTTTTTAATTCTTCCCCCTGAACTTTAATTCCTTTACCAAATTTCTCCTTGCTTTCCTTTATTGCTTGTTCGGTGTACAAATTGAATAACATTGGAGAAAGGCTACAACCCTGTCTCACTCCCTTCCCAACCACTGCATCCCTTTCATGCCCTTCAACTCTGACAACCGCTGTCTGGTTCTTGTAGAAATTGTAAATAACCTTACGTTTCCTATATTTTACTCCTGCTTGCTTCAGAACTTGAAAGAGTTTATTCCAATCAACATTGTCAAAAGCCTTCTCCAAATCTACAAAAGCTAGAAATGTAGGTTTGCCTTTTCTTAATCTATCTTCTAGGATAAGCCGTAAAGTGAGTATTGCCTCCCGTGTTCCTACATTTCTCCTGAACCCAAACTGATCTTCCCCGAGGTCGGCTTCTACCAGCTTTTCCATCCTTCTGTATATAATTCGTGTTAATATTTTGCAACCATGACTTATTAAACTGATGGTTCTGTAGTTTTCACACCTGTCTGCACCTGCTTTCTTTGGAATGGGGATTATAACATTTTTCTTAAAGTCTGAGGGTACTTCGCCTGTCTCATAGATCTTACACACCAGGTGAAACAGGTTTGTCATGGCTGGTTCTCCCAGAGACTTCAGTAGCTCTGAGGGAATATCATCTACTCCAGGGGCCTTGTTACGACTTAGGTCTTTCAGGGCTCTGTCAAATTCTTCTCTCAATACAGTATCTCCTATTTCATCTTCATCTTTATCCTCTTCCCTTCCTACAATATTGTCTCGAAGTTCATTTACTTTGTACAGCCTCTCCATATACTCTTTCCACCTTTCAGCTTTCCCTTCTTTGCTGAGAACTGGTTTTCCATCCGTGTCCTTGATATTCATAGAGCTGTTTTTCTTATCTCCAAATGTTTCTTTTATTTTCCTGTAGACTGTATCTATTTTTTCCCTATTTATACATTCTTATACATCCTTGCATTTGCCTTCTAGCCACTCCTGCTTAGCCATTTTGCACTTCCTGTCAATCTCATTTCTTAGTCGTCTGTACTCCATTTTGCCTGTTTCATTTACTGTTTTTTTTATATTTTCTCCTTTCATCGATTAAATTTAGTATCTCCTGTGATATCCAAGGATTTTTTGTAGGTCTTGTCTTCCTACCTATTTTGTCCTCTGCTACTTTCACTATTTCATCTCTCAGTTTTACCCATTCCTCCTCTACTGTTTTATTTTCCCCCGTTTCTATCAATTGTTGCCTGAAGCTCCCTCTGAATTTCTTAAGAACCTCAGGTTCCTTCAATTTATCCAGGTCCCATCTCCTTATTTTCCTACCTTTTTGTAGTTTCTTCAGTTTCAGCCTACAATTCATAACCAACAAGTTATGGTCAGAGTCTATATCTGCCCCTGGGTATGCCTTACACTGTAAAACCTGGTTCCGGAATCTATGTCTTACCATTATAAAATGGTATCTGGTATCTGGTATCTCCCGGTGTCTCCTGGTCTCTTCCACGTATACAACCTTCTTTTGTGATTCTTGAAACAAGTGTTTGTTATAACTAAATTATGTTCTGTGCAAAATTCTACCAGGCGGCTTCCTCTTTCATTCCTTTTGCCCAGACCATATTCACCTACTATCTTCCCTTCCCTTCCTTGTCCTACTACCGAATTCCAGTCTCCCATAACAATTAAGTTTTCCTCTCTCTTAATTGTCTGAATAAAATCCTTTAGCTCCTCATATATTTCTTCGATTTCCTCATCATCGGCAGAGCTAGTTGGCATATAAACCTGTACTACTGTTGTCGGTGTTTGCTTCGTATCTACCTCACCCGCATTCCTATTTTCTTACTCATTATCAATCCTACTCCTGTGATACCCCCAATTGATTTTGTATCTATAATCCTGTACTCACCTGACCAGAAATCCTGTTCATCCTACCACCAAACTTCACTAATCCCCACTATATCTAACTTCAACCTATCCATTTCCTTTTTTTAATTTTCTAATTTTCCTACTCTATTAAGGGATCTAACATTCCACGTTCCGACCCGTAGAATGCCAGTATTGTCTTTCCTGATGATCACATCCTCCTGAGTAGTCCCTGCCCGGAGATCCGACTGGGGGACTATTTTACCTCCGGAATATTTTACCCGAGAGGATGCCATCATCATATGTTCATACAGTAGAGCTGCATGTCCTCGGGAAAGGTAACGGCTGTAGTTTCCCCTTGCTTTCAGCCGTTCGCAGTAGCTGTGTGACAAAGCCATATTAGCTGATGTTACAAGGCCAGCTCAGTCAATCATCCAGACTGTTGCCCCTGTAACTACTGAAAAGGCTGCTGCCCCTCTTCAGGAACCACACGTTTGTCTGGCCTCTCCACAGATACCCCTCCGCTGTGGTTGCACCTACGGTACGGCTATCTGTATCGTTGAGGCACTCAAGCCACCCCACCTCGGCAATGTCTGTGGTTCATATGGAACTGTATGTACTGTGTTTTATCAAAATTTAATGACCGTCCATTTACTGAGAATCACTTAATGATTTTCTGAAAGACGTAGTTTACAATTTCTTCAGTTAGTTCTTGTCTGTGAGCTGTGATAACAATACTTGTATCATCAGCAAAATGAACCAGCTCTGCATCTTCATGAATATAGAATGACAAGTCGTAATTATATATTAAGAGCATCAAAGGGCCCAAGACCGAACCTTGCGGCACCCCATTTCTGATTGCTCCCCAGTTTGAGGAATCAGCTGTTTTTTTGCATATTATGAGAACTACTAATGTCAAATTTCTGCTCTATTCCTGTTTGGTATAATTTAAACCATTTGTACACTGTCCCAGTCATGCCACAATACTTTAGTTTATCTAGAATACCATGATTTAGACAATCAAAAGCCTTGGAGAGATAACAAAAAATCCCAACGGGTGTTGTCCGGTTATTCAGAGCATTGAATATTTCATTGGTAAAAGTATATATAGCATTTTCTTTTGAAAAGCCTTTCTGGAAACCAAACTGACAATTTGTTAGAACTTTATTTTTACCTATGTGTGAAACTACTATAGAATTCATTACTTCTTCAAGAATTTTTGATAAGGCTGTAAGAAATGAGATTGGGCGGTAGTTGTTGACATGAGACGTATCCCCTTTTTTGTGTAGTGGTTTAATAATAGCATATTTCAGTATATCAGGAAAAATTACCTGCTTCAGAGAACTATTGAATATGTGGCTAAGAATCCTACTTATTTCTTGACAACAAGCTTTTATTATCGTGTTGGAAATACCATCAAAACAATCTGTTCTTCGTGAAGTTTAATCAAAAATTCACCGGGGTCTCTAGGGCCCCTGTGTGAGGTGAGAGGTTGAAACAAAAAGCTGTTTAATTTCAACACTGTCCGTAACAACAGTATCCCAAGAGGTGGAAATGCATGCCAGAATCTCCGTGTTGTTGCCGCGGCGGAGCAGCCGAGCGCATTGAGGCGCTATGGTGCGATGCGCGAAGCCGTTCCCCGTCGGGGGTTCGATCCTCCCCTCGGGTATGGATGTTTGTGCTGTGTTTAGTTTAAGGTTGTTCATAAGTGGTTTGTAACTATAGGGACAGACGGCCCCGCAGTTAATTCCCATAAGCTTCACAAACATTTGAACATTTGAATTTTTTCCATGTTGTTTTGTATTCCATAGTGTGAAGCGGATTTCATCGGCTGTTTTAAGGTTGTGTAACATTCGTCTTCAATACACTGCTCTTCCACAGTCATGATTGTCTGAGCAATATATGACATGCCACAACTGTAAGGAATACGATAGACACAGCCTTACGCAAACCAAGATCATGCTTTACGAACCCAAAAGGGCATCTTAGAATGTGGTTGAAAAACACATTTCACTTGATATTTCCGCAAAATAGACCAATCTTGTTGGAAATGCTCACGGCGGCAGCCAAAAATGCTGAAACCCAACTAAATTTAAATAGATCAGTCCACGGAAATAACTATTCATCAGATACCTGAAAACTGGTCAGAATCTCATAACTATATAATAGGATAGAATACAGATGTAACAGTGTAACCAGGATGGAAGGGAATAATATGGTAATCTAATAAATAAAGATTTAGGAAAGGTCTAATTTCAAATAGGCCATAATTGTAATTTGGAAGAGATATGTATGATAAAAAAATTTGGGTCGAATTGTTTTGAAGGAGAGGAATGCGGTACAGTGCAAAACAATAACAGACAAACTTGTTAAAATCTTAGATTGTGCAAGAAATCGCCAGGCATTTCAGTTGTGTCATATGTGTAGAGCCGGTAACTCTCGTGACGACAGCAATCACTGCATTGGCAACTTGGAAGCCTTCACTCAGCAGATGAGAAGTGAAAGCGTATATTCGTTAGCTTGTAAACATTAAATAACCACATCTAACTCTTTGACAATAGTCAGTGATTAACAGCAGACTTGAGGAATGCTGCACTCGCAAGTTGCACACATTTGGTTCTTACGAACCGTCCCACATATCATAGCTTCAGCCGATTTCTGTATATATACTCACACATTTAGCAGCTTTCGTCACTTGGGCACTGGGGGCGAAGTTGCTCAGGAAAGCTGTCATCGATCCAATGATATAATCACTGTATTTTGCTTATGTCTTAGATAAAGCAGTACAGGAAAATCCAAGAACTATTACACTTCAATCTGATAATCGTCCAAGGAATATGATGAACTGAGATACTACCATCTTTACGATCTTGAGTATGTTTGCTGCATGAGGCGAGCTCATACTTCATTGGTTGTTTCCCTAATGCCAACAATCCTGTCGATGCGCTAGCACTCTGGCGCCTACCCTGATAACCGGTATCCAAACTTCATCCCCATCTATGGTATACGATTCCAGTTGTTCTAAGTATGCATCCAGAAGCAGTTGCATAGACTGAAGGTGGGGTCGTGCACACCTTTCTGGGTGTCTTTTCATTGACTCCCATCTGAACGGTACACGGCAGCCGGCACATAGAGACAAACGGCGAGTCAGCAAACTGAACTGACATGACCAAATGCGAGGTCACCTGCTGATCTAGCTCCTGGCGAGAAAGCGCCTACTCGACGAAATCTTGTAACAACTGAATAACCTGTAAACACGGATACTAAGCAAGTTTTCATTATCTGGCATTGTCTCTTTCCCATTCTTTTTCTCCCACATTGCCACCAACTTTTTCTTTCTCACAGCCTACTGTCTCTCTCTATACAGTTACATTTATGGGCTCTTTAAAAAGTCCTTGAGGATGGATTGGTCAGGCTTGTAAACCCTAGATGGAGTAACTCCAAGAGGTGGCTATAGGGGTATGGAGAGAGAAGACTGAATTCTCCCTTTGCTGCCACAGTTACTATCTCCCTTCATTTTCCCTTCTACTGTCTGCTTCCAGTAGACTGTGCACCCTCTCTTTCTCTCCTGCGGACAGTGTCTCCTCTCTTCTCCACTGTCAGTTTCTGCTATTCTCTTTCAACTTAAACAAGCTTGAATATGTTTGCTTGCCGATATTTTTGCAATGACTTATTCAGGTGGTTATACACTTTCCTGTCAGTCTTTTTTGTTGTTTTGATCTTCAGTTTGGAGACATTTGATGGAGCTCTCCAACCTACTCTTCCCAGAGAAAGCCTCTTCGTTTCCTCATAGGAATGGCAACACATATCTATTTCAGTCTGTTTACTGCATTCGTCTCTAGGTCTTCTTCTGCGATTTTACCTCACATACTTCCCTCCAATGCTAAATACACGATTTCTTGAGGTCTAAGAATGTGTCCTAGGATTCGATGCCTTCTTTTTGCAAAGGTATGTCAAATATTTCTTTTCTCTCAGACTCTGTTCAGTACATCCTCATTAGTTATATGACCTATCTAATCTTGAGCATAATTCTCTAGCACCACATTTCAAATCCGTCCATCCTCTTCATGTCTGAACTTAGTCCATTTTTCAATCCTGTACAAGGCAACATTCAACACAAATTCCTTCAGAAAAGACTTCCTTATACTTAAATTAATAGAAAAATGTTCAAATATTTGTTAAGCTTAAGGGACTTAACTACGGGGTCATCAGTCCCTAAACTTACAAACTACTTATGAACTACCTACAAATAAGGACGGCACAAATATCCATGCCCGAGGGAGGATTCGAACCCCCAACCGTAGTGGCCGAGCAGACCGTGACTGGAGCGCCTCAGTCCCCTCGGCCACCGCGGCCGGCTTAAATTAATAATCCATGTTAGTAAAGTCCTCATTTTCAAAGACGCTTTTTGCCATTCTGCATTTTATATCCTCTGTACTGCAATCGTCACATGTTATTGTACTGTCCAAGAACCAAACTCATCTCCCACCTTTATTGTTTCGTTACATAATCTAATACCTTCAGCTTCGCCTTATTATCATAGACTGCATTCCATTTCCCTTCTTTTGCTCTTGTTAATGTTTATGTTATACGATCACTTTTAACTCACTGTCCATCCCATTCAATTGCTCTTCCAGGTTCTTTGCTGTCTCAGACAGAACGAAATATTTTCATATCTTCTCCCTGAATTTTAATCCCTTCTCCAGATTATTATTTTCTGTCCTTCATAGCTTTATCGATTTACAAACTGAATAACACTGAAGAAAGGCTTCATCCCTTTCTTACTCCCTTCCTAACCAATGCTTCCCCTCGGCTCTAATAACTGAAGTTTGGCGTTTGTACAAGTTATAAATAACAGGAACATATTCGTCTCTTTCTAACTGTTTACCTTCGTTTTCTTGCTACAGAAGGATGTGCTACCTATATAAGACAATTTCTGTAGATGTGTAAAACTTTACTCTTATTTTATATGCCTCGAAACATACAAGGTATGTCGAATAACAAAAAAATAAAATTATTTATCGAGAAAAAATACCTCATTGTTCAATGTAGAAAATAAAAGTTCTTATTATGACAGTTTCTTAAAATGAAATGATAAGTACCTTCAAATGGAAACCATATCCACGTAAACGGAAGTAGGCAGTCTCACGGGTTCGCCGGCTGTGTATCAAATCAATATTTCGAGAACGCGATGAGGTATTTTATAGTCTCAATTTCCAGTAAAATTTCTAATTTTACTTTGAATATAATTCGATTAGCTCAGTTTGACTGGGCTGCTGGAAGTGTGTAATGTTTAAACTTTGATCTTTTATATCGGAAAGCTACAGTTCGCCCATTCTTTCCCAGAGATACAAATGATCACTAGGCTAAAGATCATTCAAAATCTTATTCCTTAACTCTGTGATCACTAGTACCCCAGTTATGGGTCCCTGAGGAATCTCATTTCCGCACGCGCCTTATCGAACATATCATAATGCAGGTCTACTGTCATGTACGAGATGATAAGATTAGTCCCCCAATTGGAATTACTCGTGCTCTACAGATGGCATAGCGCTGGATTGACAAGCTCAAACACGCGTGCAGTGCATCTGCATGGGCGTACGGTAGCAGCCATCAGTGAGCATCTGTGATTCAAGCACGAATGGTACATAAATGTGGGTAAATGCAAGCAAAAGACAAATTTGTACGAAGGGATGACCGTATTTGGCTGCGGCAATGTTCATACCGGTTGCGAAGATACTGGATTCGTTGGTGTTTTGCGACGGGCAGACTATCGTTTCTACAATGAGCGACATAACATACAAAACATGACGTCATATCTGTGGTAGTAGGAAATAAATATCCTGTTGGTGGAGACGAATTGTATGACTTGTGAATCTTAAATGCTTCCATACACGACAGCATGTGAACAGACAGTGAATGTAGGTCCATCGCAAATTTTAAGTCCCGAGAAAAAAAACACATAAACTTTATACATTAAAAATCTGGATTCAGCATCATCACAAAGGGCCATTGGTAACACAGGCAGATGAAACCTACACGATTTCATTAGGCTATCACGTAATGTGGACAGTAATTCACTGGTGGAACAACGTGTGGTCTACCGAAATGTTTTTACCTCCACTAAAATGACAATGACCAAACAAAACATTTCAACTTGATTGTGTACAAGGTTTTCTTATGATAAGTTATGTCCTGTCAGTGAAGTGTCAACAAACATCATGTTTATTTACATATTCTAAATGATCAGGTGTTACCTTTCACTAAACACCTGCATGATGAATCTGCTATTGATATTCCTGTTTTTCAAGACAACAGTAAAGATCAGAGGGCTGCAAGTATATGACTGATTTTCTGAACACTCGTCCACCTTTTTACCGCGTAAAGCCCTAAAAGCGTGGGTACACATGGGTGTGACGGACCTGCATAATCTTGTGAAAGTCCTTCATAATTAAATCAAGGTAGTTACGTGATCCGAAGAAGGAATTATGCAGTATTAAATGATATTAAATGACCGCTTTTCTGGAGATTATTAATTTTTTGACCTGTCACCCTTATAATAAAAATATAATGTACATAAATTTTAATAGCTATTCTAATTTCCCAAAATGTGCCACTACAGTATTCAACATTATTATTTCCTGACTGTTTCTAAAAATGTGACATTGAGCTTTTTGGGTTACTCTGATCTTTTAATCTTGTAGTAGGCAAACGCTTCCAGGATCACTTTCATCAGTGTTTTCATGCCTTACAATGATGCGTCTGAAATGTACAGCCTCTGGAACTCTTTCTTCAATGTTGTATAATTATCTTATACCATTGAAGGGCTTTTGTGTTTGCACCAGACTTGGACCACTCTCTCTCTCTATTTCTCTCTCTCTCCCTCTCTCATTCTCTCTCTTCTCTCTCTCTCTCTCTCTCTCTCTCTCTCTCTCTCTCTCTCTCTCTTTCTCTCATACACACACATAAACACACACACACACATACTCACATTAACACTTTACATTAGGAGAATGATAAAACCACTTCACACTTCATTAAATGTCTGCAAATCTTAGTACGCAAAGCTCTGCGGCAAGGGAGGTGTTCAGTTCGTAAACTGCCAGTAACATGTATTACAATTTGTTACTACATCTTGATAGCATACTGTCCAATATTTACTGTCCAAGATCCATAAAATCCAGGAACTATTACACTTCAATCTGATAATCGTCCAGGGAATATGATGAACTGAGATACTACCATCTTTACGATCTTGAGTTTGCTGCATGAGGCGAATTCATACTTCATTGGTTGTTTCCCTAATGCCAACAATCCTGTCGATGCGCTAGCACTCTGGCGCCTACCCTGATAACCGGTATCCAAAGTTCATCCCCATCTATGGTATACGATTCCAGTTGTTCTAAGTATGCATCCAGAAGCAGCTGCATAGACTGAAGGTGGAGTCGTGCACACCTTACTGGCTGTCTTTTCATTGACTCCCATCTGAACGGTACACGGCAGCCGGCACATAGAGACAAACGGCGAGTCAGCAAACTGACATGACCAAACGCGAGGTCACCTGCTGATCTAGCTCCTGGCGAGAAAGCGCCTACTCGACGAAATCTTATAACAACTGAATAAACCTGTAAACACTGATACTAAGCAAGTTTTCATTATCTGGCATTGTCTCTTTCCCATTCTTTTTCTCCCACATTGCCACCAACTTTTTCTTTCTCACAGCCTACTGTCTCTCTCTATACAGTTACATTTATGGGCACTTTAAAAAGTCCTTGAGGATGGATTGGTCAGGCTTGTAAACCCTAGATGGAGTAACTCCAAGAGGTGGCTATAGGGGTATGGAGAGAGAAGACTGAATTCTCCCTTTGCTGCCACAGTTACTATCTCCCTTCATTTTCCCTTCTACTGTCTGCTTCCAGTAGACTGTGCACCCTCTCTTTCTCTCCTGCGGACAGTGTCTCCTCTCTTCTCCACTGTCAGTTTCTGCAATTCTCTTTCAACTTAAACAAGCTTGAATATGTTTGCATGCCGATATTTTTGCAATGACTTATTCAGGTGGTTATACACTTTCCTGTCAGTCTTTTTTGTTGTTTTGATCTTCAGTTTGGAGACTGATTTGATGGAGCTCTCCAACCTACTCTACCCAGAGCAAGCCTCTTCATTTCCTCATAGGAATGCAACACATATCTATTTCAGTCTGTTTACTGCATTCGTCTCTAGGTCTTCTTCTGCGATTTTTACCTCACATACTTCCCTCCAATGCTAAATACACGATTTCTTGAGGTCTAAGAATGTGTCCTAGGATTCGATGCCTTCTTTTTGCAAAGGTATGTCAAATATTTCTTTTCTCTCCGACTGTGTTCAGTACATCCTCATTAGTTATATGACCTATCTAATCTTGAGCATAATTCTCTAGCACCACGTTTCAAATCCGTCCATCCTCTTCATGTCTGAACTTAGACCATTTTTCAATCCTGTACAAGGCAACACTCAACACAAATTCCTTCAGAAAAGACTTCCTTATACTTAAATTAATAAAAAAATGTTCAAATGTTTGTTAAGCTTAAGGGACTCAACTACGGGGTCATCAGTCCCTAAACTTACAAACTACTTATGAACTACCTACAAATAAAGACGGCACAAATATCCATGCCCGAGGGGGGATTCGAACCCCCGACCGTAGTGGCCGAGCAGACCGTAACTGGAGCGCCTCAGTCCCCTCGGCCACCGTGGCCGGCTTAAATTAATAATCCATGTTAGTAAAGTCCTCATTTTCAAAGACGCTTTTTGCCATTCTGCATTTTATATCCTCTGTACTGCAATCGTCACATGTTATTGTACTGTCCAAGAACCAAACTCATCTCCCACCTTTATCGTTTCGTTACATAATCTAATACCTTCAGCTTCGCCTTATTATCATAGACTGCGTTCCATTTCCCTTCTTTTGCTCTTGTTAATGTTTATGTTATACGATCACTTTTAACTCACTGTCCATCCCATTCAATTGCTCTTCCAGGTTCTTTGCTGTCTCAGACAAAACGAAATGTTTTTATATCTTCTCCCTGAATTTTAATTTCTTCTCCAGATTTTTATTTTCTGTCCTTCATAGCTTTATCGATTTAAAAATTGAATAACATTGAAGAAAGGCTTCATCCCTTTCTTACTCCCTTCCTAACCAATGCTTCCCCTCGGCTCTAATAACTGAAGTTTGGCGTTTGTACAAGTTATAAATAACAGGAACATATTCGTCTCTTTCTAACTGGTTACCTTCGTTTTCTTGTTACAGAAGGATGTGCTACCTATATAAGACAATTTCTGTAGATGTGTAAAACTTTACTCTTATTTTATATGCCTCGAAACATACAAGGTATGACGAATAACAAAAAAATAAAATTATTTATCGAGAAAAAATACCTCATTGTTCAATGTAGAAAATAAAAGTTCTTATTATGACAGTTTCTTAAAATGAAATGATAAGTACCTTCAAATGGCAACCATATCCACGTAAACGGAAGTAGGCAGTCTCACGGGTTCGCCAGCTGTGTATCAAATCAATATTTCGAGAACGCGATGAGGTATATTATAGTCTCAATTTCCAGTAAAATTTCTAATTTTACTTTGAATATAATTCGATTAGCTCAGTTTGGCTGGGCTGCTGGAAGTGTGTAATTTTTAAACTTTGATCTTTTATATCGGAAAGCTACAGTTCGCCCATTCTTTCCCAGAGATACAAATGATCACTAGGCTAAAGATCATTCAAAATCTTATTCCTTAACTCTGTGATCACTAGTACCCCAGTTATGGGTCCCTGAAGAATCTCATTTCCGCACGCGCCTTATCGAACATATCATAATGCAGGTCTACTGTCATGTACGAGATGATAAGATTAGTCCCCCAATTGGAATTACTCGTGCTCTACAGATGGCATAGCGCTGGATTGCCAAGCTCAAACACGCGTGCAGTGCATCTGCATGGGCGTACGGTAGCAGCCATCAGTGAGCATCTGTGATTCAAGCACGAATGGTACATAAATGTGGGTAAATGCAAGCAAAAGACAAATTTGTACGAAAGGGTGACCGTATTTGGCTGCGGCAATGTTCATACCGGTTGCGAAGATACTGGATTCGTTGGTGTTTTGCGACGGGCAGACTATCGTTTCTACAATGAGCGACATAACATACAAAACATGACGTCATATCTGTGGTAGTAGGAAATAAATATCCTGTTGGTGGAGACGAATTGTATGACTTGTGAATCTTAAATGCTTCCATACACGACAGCATGTAAACAGACAGTGAATGTAGGTCCATCGCAAATTTTAAGTCCCGAGAAAAATAACACATAAACTTTATACATTAAAAATCTGGATTCAGCATCATCACAAAGGGCCATTGGTAACACAGGCAGATGAAACCTACACGATTTCATTAGGCTATCACGTAATGTGGACAGTAATTCACTGGTGGAACAACGTGTGGTCTACCGAAATGTTTTTACCTCTACTAAAATGACAATGACCAAACAAAACATTTCAACTTGATTGTGTACAAGGTTTTCTTATGATAAGTTATGTCCTGTCAGTGAAGTGTCAACAAACATCATGTTTATTTACATATTCTAAATGATCAGGTGTTACCTTTCACTAAACACCTGCATGATGAATCTGCTATTGATATTCCTGTTTTTCAAGACAACAGTAAAGATCAGAGGGCTGCAAGTATATGACTGGTTTTCTGAACACTCGTCCACCTTTTTACCGCGTAAAGCCCTAAAAGCGTGGGTACACATGGGTGTGACGGACCTGCATAATCTTGTGAAAGTCCTTCATAATTAAATCAAGGTAGTTACGTGATCCGAAGAAGGAATTATGCAGTATTAAATGATATTAAATGACCGCTTTTCTGGAGATTATTAATTTTTTGACCTGTCACCCTTATAATAAAAATATAATGTACATAAATTTTAATAGCTATTCTAATTTCCCAAAATGTGCCACTACAGTATTCAACATTATTATTTCCTGACTGTTTCTAAAAATGTGACATTGAGCTTTTTGGGTTACTCTGATCTTTTAATCTTGTAGTAGGCAAACGCTTCCAGGATCACTTTCATCAGTGTTTTCATGCCTTACAATGATGCGTCTGAAATGTACAGCCTCTGGAACTCTTTCTTCAATGTTGTATAATTATCTTATACCATTGAAGGGCTTTTGTGTTTGCACCAGACTTGGACCACTCTCTCTCTCTATTTCTCTCTCTCTCCCTCTCTCATTCTCTCTCTTCTCTCTCTCTCTCTCTCTCTCTCTCTCTCTCTCTCTCTCTCTCTCTCTCTCTTTCTCTCATACACACACATAAACACACACACACACATACTCACATTAACACTTTACATTAGGAGAATGATAAAACCACTTCACACTTCATTAAATGTCTGCAAATCTTAGTACGCAAAGCTCTGCGGCAAGGGAGGTGTTCAGTTCGTAAACTGCCAGTAACATGTATTACAATTTGTTACTACATCTTGATAGCATACTGTCCAATATTTACTGTCCAAGATCCATAAAATCCAGGAACTATTACACTTCAATCTGATAATCGTCCAGGGAATATGATGAACTGAGATACTACCATCTTTACGATCTTGAGTTTGCTGCATGAGGCGAATTCATACTTCATTGGTTGTTTCCCTAATGCCAACAATCCTGTCGATGCGCTAGCACTCTGGCGCCTACCCTGATAACCGGTATCCAAAGTTCATCCCCATCTATGGTATACGATTCCAGTTGTTCTAAGTATGCATCCAGAAGCAGCTGCATAGACTGAAGGTGGAGTCGTGCACACCTTACTGGCTGTCTTTTCATTGACTCCCATCTGAACGGTACACGGCAGCCGGCACATAGAGACAAACGGCGAGTCAGCAAACTGACATGACCAAATGCGAGGTCACCTGCTGATCTAGCTCCTGGCGAGAAAGCGCCTACTCGACGAAATCTTATAACAACTGAATAAACCTGTAAACACTGATACTAAGCAAGTTTTCATTATCTGGCATTGTCTCTTTCCCATTCTTTTTCTCCCACATTGCCACCAACTTTTTCTTTCTCACAGCCTACTGTCTCTCTCTATACAGTTACATTTATGGGCACTTTAAAAAGTCCTTGAGGATGGATTGGTCAGGCTTGTAAACCCTAGATGGAGTAACTCCAAGAGGTGGCTATAGGGGTATGGAGAGAGAAGACTGAATTCTCCCTTTGCTGCCACAGTTACTATCTCCCTTCATTTTCCCTTCTACTGTCTGCTTCCAGTAGACTGTGCACCCTCTCTTTCTCTCCTGCGGACAGTGTCTCCTCTCTTCTCCACTGTCAGTTTCTGCAATTCTCTTTCAACTTAAACAAGCTTGAATATGTTTGCATGCCGATATTTTTGCAATGACTTATTCAGGTGGTTATACACTTTCCTGTCAGTCTTTTTTGTTGTTTTGATCTTCAGTTTGGAGACTGATTTGATGGAGCTCTCCAACCTACTCTACCCAGAGCAAGCCTCTTCATTTCCTCATAGGAATGCAACACATATCTATTTCAGTCTGTTTACTGCATTCGTCTCTAGGTCTTCTTCTGCGATTTTTACCTCACATACTTCCCTCCAATGCTAAATACACGATTTCTTGAGGTCTAAGAATGTGTCCTAGGATTCGATGCCTTCTTTTTGCAAAGGTATGTCAAATATTTCTTTTCTCTCCGACTGTGTTCAGTACATCCTCATTAGTTATATGACCTATCTAATCTTGAGCATAATTCTCTAGCACCACGTTTCAAATCCGTCCATCCTCTTCATGTCTGAACTTAGACCATTTTTCAATCCTGTACAAGGCAACACTCAACACAAATTCCTTCAGAAAAGACTTCCTTATACTTAAATTAATAAAAAAATGTTCAAATGTTTGTTAAGCTTAAGGGACTCAACTACGGGGTCATCAGTCCCTAAACTTACAAACTACTTATGAACTACCTACAAATAAAGACGGCACAAATATCCATGCCCGAGGGGGGATTCGAACCCCCGACCGTAGTGGCCGAGCAGACCGTAACTGGAGCGCCTCAGTCCCCTCGGCCACCGTGGCCGGCTTAAATTAATAATCCATGTTAGTAAAGTCCTCATTTTCAAAGACGCTTTTTGCCATTCTGCATTTTATATCCTCTGTACTGCAATCGTCACATGTTATTGTACTGTCCAAGAACCAAACTCATCTCCCACCTTTATCGTTTCGTTACATAATCTAATACCTTCAGCTTCGCCTTATTATCATAGACTGCGTTCCATTTCCCTTCTTTTGCTCTTGTTAATGTTTATGTTATACGATCACTTTTAACTCACTGTCCATCCCATTCAATTGCTCTTCCAGGTTCTTTGCTGTCTCAGACAAAACGAAATGTTTTTATATCTTCTCCCTGAATTTTAATTTCTTCTCCAGATTTTTATTTTCTGTCCTTCATAGCTTTATCGATTTAAAAATTGAATAACATTGAAGAAAGGCTTCATCCCTTTCTTACTCCCTTCCTAACCAATGCTTCCCCTCGGCTCTAATAACTGAAGTTTGGCGTTTGTACAAGTTATAAATAACAGGAACATATTCGTCTCTTTCTAACTGGTTACCTTCGTTTTCTTGTTACAGAAGGATGTGCTACCTATATAAGACAATTTCTGTAGATGTGTAAAACTTTACTCTTATTTTATATGCCTCGAAACATACAAGGTATGACGAATAACAAAAAAATAAAATTATTTATCGAGAAAAAATACCTCATTGTTCAATGTAGAAAATAAAAGTTCTTATTATGACAGTTTCTTAAAATGAAATGATAAGTACCTTCAAATGGCAACCATATCCACGTAAACGGAAGTAGGCAGTCTCACGGGTTCGCCAGCTGTGTATCAAATCAATATTTCGAGAACGCGATGAGGTATATTATAGTCTCAATTTCCAGTAAAATTTCTAATTTTACTTTGAATATAATTCGATTAGCTCAGTTTGGCTGGGCTGCTGGAAGTGTGTAATTTTTAAACTTTGATCTTTTATATCGGAAAGCTACAGTTCGCCCATTCTTTCCCAGAGATACAAATGATCACTAGGCTAAAGATCATTCAAAATCTTATTCCTTAACTCTGTGATCACTAGTACCCCAGTTATGGGTCCCTGAAGAATCTCATTTCCGCACGCGCCTTATCGAACATATCATAATGCAGGTCTACTGTCATGTACGAGATGATAAGATTAGTCCCCCAATTGGAATTACTCGTGCTCTACAGATGGCATAGCGCTGGATTGCCAAGCTCAAACACGCGTGCAGTGCATCTGCATGGGCGTACGGTAGCAGCCATCAGTGAGCATCTGTGATTCAAGCACGAATGGTACATAAATGTGGGTAAATGCAAGCAAAAGACAAATTTGTACGAAGGGGTGACCGTATTTGGCTGCGGCAATGTTCATACCGGTTGCGAAGATACTGGATTCGTTGGTGTTTTGCGACGGGCAGACTATCGTTTCTACAATGAGCGACATAACATACAAAACATGACGTCATATCTGTGGTAGTAGGAAATAAATATCCTGTTGGTGGAGACGAATTGTATGACTTGTGAATCTTAAATGCTTCCATACACGACAGCATGTAAACAGACAGTGAATGTAGGTCCATCGCAAATTTTAAGTCCCGAGAAAAATAACACATAAACTTTATACATTAAAAATCTGGATTCAGCATCATCACAAAGGGCCATTGGTAACACAGGCAGATGAAACCTACACGATTTCATTAGGCTATCACGTAATGTGGACAGTAATTCACTGGTGGAACAACGTGTGGTCTACCGAAATGTTTTTACCTCTACTAAAATGACAATGACCAAACAAAACATTTCAACTTGATTGTGTACAAGGTTTTCTTATGATAAGTTATGTCCTGTCAGTGAAGTGTCAACAAACATCATGTTTATTTACATATTCTAAATGATCAGGTGTTACCTTTCACTAAACACCTGCATGATGAATCTGCTATTGATATTCCTGTTTTTCAAGACAACAGTAAAGATCAGAGGGCTGCAAGTATATGACTGGTTTTCTGAACACTCGTCCACCTTTTTACCACGTAAAGCCCTAAAAGAGTGGGTACACATGTGTGTGACGGACCTGCATAATCTTGTGAAAGTCCTTCATAATTAAATAAAGGCATTTACGTGATCCAAAGAAGGAATTATGCAGTATTAAATGATATTAAATGACCGCTTTTCTGGAGATTATTAATTTTTTGACCTGTCACCATTATAATAAAAATATAATGTACATAAATTTTAATAGCTATTCTAATTTCCCAAAATGTGCCACTACAGTATTCAACATTATTATTTCCTGACTGTTTCTAAAAATGTGACATTGGGCTTTTTGGGTTACTCTGATCTTTTAATTTTGTAGTAGGCAAACGCTTCCAGGATCACTTTCATCAGCTTTCTAGCATCTGCGTTTTCATGCCTTACAATGATGCGTCTGAAATGTACAGTCTCTGGAACTCTTTCTTCAATGTTGTATAATTTTCTTATACCATTGAAGGGCTTTTGTGTTTGCACCAGACTTGGACCACTGTCTATTTCTCTCTCTCTCCCTCTCTCATTCTCTCTCTTCTCTCTCTCTCTCTCTCTCTCTCTCTCTCTCTCTCTCTCTCTCTCTCTCTCTCTCTCTTTCTCTCATACACATACATACACACACACACACACACACACATACTCTCATTAACACTTTACATTAGGAGAATGATAAAACCACTTCACACTTCATTAAATGTCTGCAAATCTTAGTACACAAAGCTCTGCGGCAAGGGAGGTGTTCAGTTCGTAAACTGCCAGTAACATGTATTACAATTTGTTACTACATCTTGATAGCATACTGTCCAATATTTTTTATTTTTTACAATATTTTACAGCTGCTTTCTATGAGGTACTAAAATGTTATACTGTCACTCTATGCTTTTTCGTAATTTATTATATTTCTTTTAGTTGTTGTTGTTGTGGTCTTCAGTACGGAAACTGGTTTGATGCAGCGCTCCACAATACCCTATCCTGAGCAAGCCTCTTCATCTCCACATAAGAACGGCAACCTACATCTGCCTGAATCTGCTTACTGTATCCATCTCTTGGTCTTCCTCTGCGATTTTTACCCCACACACTTCCTTCCAATGCTAAATTCACAATTCCTTGATGTCTAAGAATGTGTCCTACCAATCTATCCCTTCCTTTAGACAAGGTATGCCAGAAATTTCTTTTCTCCCCAATTCTGTTCAGTACCTCCTCATTAGTTACGCGATTCACCCACCTAATCTTCAGCATTCTTCTGTAGCACCACATTTCAAAAGCCTCAATCCTCTTCCTGTCCGCACTGTTTATCGTCCATGTCTCACACCCATACAAGGCAACACTCCATACAAATGCCTTCAAAAAGGACACCCTTAGGCTTAAATCAATATTCGATGTTAAGAAATTTCTCTTTTTTAAGAACGCTTTTCTACCCATTGCCATTCTGCATTTTATATCCTCTGTACTGCGACCATCATTTGTTATTTTACTGCCCAAGTAACAAAACTCATCTACCTCCTTTATTGCTTCGTTACCCAATCTAATTCCTTCAGCATCACCTGATTTTCTTACTCTGCACTCCATTACCCTAGTTTTGCTCTTGTTAATGTTCATCTTATATGCACCTTTCAGCACACTGTCCATTCCGTTCAATTGCTCTTCCAGGTCCTTTGCTGTATCTGACAGAATTACTATGTCGTCGGCAAAACGCAATGTTTTTAATTCTTCCCCCTGAACTTTAATTCCTTCACCAAAATTCTCCTTGCTTTCCTTTATAGCTTGCTCAATGTACAAATTGATAACATTGGAGAAAGGCTACAACCCTGTCTCACTCCCATCCCAACCACTGCATCCCTTTCATGCCCTTCAACTCTGACAACCGCTGTCTGGTTTTTGTTCAAGTTGTAAATAACCTTACGCTTCCTATATTTTACTCCTGCTTGTTTCAGAACTTGAAAGAGTTTATTCCAATCAACATTGTCAAAAGCCTTCTCCAAATCTACAAAAGCTAGAAATGTAGATTATCCTTTTCTTAATCTACCTTCTAGGATAAGCCGTAAAGTGAGTATTGCCTCCCGTGTTCCTACAATTTCTCCTGAACCCAAACCGATCTTCCCCGAGGTCGGCTTCTACCAGCTTTTCCATCCTTCTGTATATATTTCGTGTTAATATTTTGCAACCATGACTTATTAAACTGATGGTTCTGTAGTTTTCACACCTGTCTGCACCTGCTTTCTTTGGAATGGGGATTATAACATTTTTCTTAAAGTCTGAGGGTACTTCGCCTGTCTCATACATCTTACACACCAGGTGAAACAGGTTTGTCATGGCTGGTTCTCCCAGAGACTTCAGTAGTTCTGAGGGAATATCATCTACTCCAGGGGCCTTGTTTCGACTTAGGTCTTTCAGAGCTCTGTCAAATTCTTCTCTCAGTACAGTATCTCATATTTCATCTTCATCTACATCATCTTCCCTTCCTACAATATTGTCTCGAAGTTCATTTCCTCCTTAAACATATCTTTATAATGAGCACTATAACTATTTTGTAAAATACAGCTATGACCCTCTTTAATGTTTGAAAAAAAAAATTCTGCATTGATCGACAAGAATATCACAAATAAGGATAATATTGGAATTTTCAGTCAAGTTCACACTCTTCAACATATTCGTATCAGCTATACATTTAATTCATATCTCACAAAAACTACCATATTATATTGACGAGAGTCTTCCGACAGCAAGCGTGCACTGTGATTAGGATCGCAGATTGCAGTGCTTGCGTTCCACAGTTCAAATCCCGCCACGAGCAGAAAAAAGTTTATTTCTTTCTATTTACTATTTAATGATCTACAAGTTTCTTATGTTTGATGTACTTGTAAGTTTCAGGAAATTCTTTCTAGGTAGGTATAGATAATAGAGCACTCCAAGCAGCAGTCAGTCCGTACTGAGTGTATGGTTGTGTTCGCCATAGCCGTGTTTCTTAGTGAAAGTGTTTTGCTCTATTAACGACCGGCCTTCGAATTCCGGACCACCTGCAGTTTTCTACATGACAGTATCAAACCACCTAGTTATTATTTTTGTTCTTTTATTCGGGCTGTATTGAATTAGTATCATATTTTTCGTGACACTAAGGTTCTAGAATCATTTCAAAATTTTTGACTACTTGTTGTCTAACTTATTGAGCATAATAAATAGTTGTTAGGCATTTTGCTTGCAATTGCTCATGGAAGTTCTTATCAAAACCTCGAACAAAATTCCGCAGTAATAATAGTAACATATCACAATTCATTGATCCAATATCGCTAAAAAAAATTATTTTTGTCACTTAACCGGTTTCGGTGAGCTCAGTCACCATCTTCAGAAGGTCCAGTACAAACACTTAGCGTCATATGAAAAAATAGAGACATAACCTTTTAACGAAAGTAAACATCTTGTTAAAAATTTTTCCTCACAGGGTGGTTTGTCATATTGAATAAATGTGGTGTTGGCCTAAGCAAACAGGAGACTGACCTTCTGAAGATGGTGACTGAGCTCACGGAAACAGGTTAAGTGACAAAAATAAATTTTTTAGCGATCTTTGCTCAATGAATTGTTTTAAATAAACTGTTGATCGCTCTCCAGTGGCGTAAAATGCCTTTTAACAGTAACATATCAATAAAGGAAATTTCTACATCTTTATTTACAGGAGTGTAACCAAGACACTGGAATATTCCGCTATTTTCCCTCAAATCACCACATTACGTGTCGATGCAGCAGGTTTTTTTTCCCCCAATCTTTGTGTGAAGAGCATACGTACAATAAGAGCGAAAATGTGAAGCTATAGCGTCCATTTTGTGGCTGGTTCTGAGACTAAAGTAAGATTTAGTTTTGTTTGCTGGACCCGTTAAAGAAAGGACAGGAAAGGACAATGTGTTGCGCTGTTAGACACATTTCTTCCGAAACTGATTTTGTTTTAATTACAGTATTAACGAAGTTTGCCGTTTCCGAAGCTTTAACGGCACTCTCATTTTGGTTTCCTCCCCGCTAAGAAGCAAACTGATTGCACGGACACGGTGTGGCAATTGTATTAAACGCCGGTAGATAACACTTATGATAACGGCGTTCGCTTAAAACAACGCGTCCGCAGGGGGGAATTTTTGCGGTTCTAATGTATCGGTATGGGAGCAGAGTCGTCCGTGACCGTGTATAGTCTTATTTTCACTGGCAATGTTGGCAGACTGCTCGCTGCCGCGCCGAAAAGGATGTTTTTACGCGCATGAGCAAAGCATGAAGGGTATTCCGTAGTACCCAAAACAAGACAGGCCAATGTTTGCTCTTGTTTTAAGAAAAACACGATTCGTTTCCTTCTCCAGGCAAGCACCTCGCTTCCAAAAGAAGACAGCGGTGTAGAATTCACTGAGTGTTTTGGTCATTTCCAAGAAATTTGCCGATCATTGTTGCTATTATTTTCGTCTGAAATGTACTGTCAGTAAATAGAATTGGATTGTTACGCGACGACATCATGTACGTGCCCATGGCGGTTTTCCTCTTTTATGCTCGAACAAACAGAAATAAAACAAAATCGTATGGTAGATAATGTAAAGGTCCCTTATTGCACTAGTGATACTCCCGCATCTGAAAAACTCTGCAGTCACCCATTAGAGGCCTCTGCGTGTGCCATGCCGCATTGCACTTTGACCTGCCGGTACGCCAGTAGTGACGGTGCAGTGTGCCTCTGAAGTTGCGTTTTGTGACGTTATTTGTGTAGTGAAGCGTCAGATTCAAATGTTCAAATGTTTGTAATTCTATCGGACCAAACTGCGTGGTCATCAAACTACTTAAACCTAGGTAAACTAACCTAAGGATAACACACACACCCATGCCCCAGGGAGGACTCGAACCTCCACGGCGAGCAACCGCACGCTCCGCAGCGAGACGCTTTAGACCGCTCGACTACTCCATCGCGGCGAAGCGTCAGATGGGTCGGCGATTGGTAATCAATCCTGCTAATGTATTGCAATTGGTTGAGATGAAATTCCGAAGAGCCCTTCCTCATGAATACGGTCTTGGTGGAGAAGAAGAATCATTCACATGTTTTCTGGTGTCTATTACAGTGCTGAAATATGAGCATAGATTAGAAACACTATGATAGATAATAGGTAACATACGAATGATTCATATTCTACACCAATACCATCTACACGAAGAATGTTTCTTCGTAACTTCACCTCAACCAGTCACACTATATTAGCAGGATTGATTACCAATCGCCGACCCATTCGACACTTCACCACACAAATAACGGCACAAAACGCAACTTCAGAGGCACACTACACCGTCACTACTAACGTACTGCCGTACTGGCAGGTCAAAGTGCAATACGGCATGATACACGCAGAGGCCTCTAATGGGCAACTGCAGAGTTTTGCAGATGCGGAGAGTATCACTAGTGCAATAAGAGACCTTTACATTATCTATAATACGATTTTGGTGTATTTCTGTTTGTTCGAACCTAAGTACTTTCCTTGTTAGTATTGTTATCACCTGCCGCGTAGCTCAGGTAGCGCTAACGTATGGCTTAATTGCCGTTTCAGTTGGTGCTCACGTTTTAAAAATGTTTCGACGTCTTTCTGTAGGTTCTACGGATTGCAGTCAACATTACGGCAACCGAGATAACGGTAATAACAGAACGTTGATGCAGATGGGGTAGGTGTTCACTTTTCTTTACTCTATTAAACGAATTACAAAAGCAGTTAGGTTGAGGTAGTAAGTGACATAACCGAAGCTATGTCTTAGAGAGACACATGAAGGTTGGAAGCGGGACAGACACAGTGGGAGGTGGTTTCAAGGTATTGGAGTGTCATAACGTGTAATTTTCAGATCCTGGAATATGGCCTCTACTCACTGAGGCGTATTTTATGTGTCTACTTAAAACTACGGCACAGTTTAGCCCGCATAAACTGGGCGAAAAAAACGTCAGAACTAGAGTCATAACGAATGGTGCCGGGTTCTGTTCACAGATTAAGCAAGATATTGTGCTCAGCCGGACAATAGTTGTTTTCTCATCTGGAGAGGAGATCGAAAGAATACCGCTTATGTGCACGATACATCACCATGTCATGGTGGGCGAATGGTGTGGGCAGGAGTCAGTATTGGCGGACTACGAACCTCTATGACATTCAGAATGGCTCTTTGAAAGCTGAGAGTAATAGAGACGAGATTCTTCCACATTTTGCTGTGCTCTACGCTGGTGCCATGCGTTCCTTCTGGTGGACGTAAACGCTCGTCCCCACAGAGCTAATATATTGCGAATGCACAAATAATAGATTAATTTACAGAATTGTACACTCCTGACCATTTAAATTGCTACACCACGAAGATGACGTGCTACAGACGCGAAATTTAACCGACAGGGAGAAGATACTGTGATATGCAAATGATCAGCTTTTCAGAGCATTCACACAATATTAGCGCCGGTGGCGACACCTAAAACGTCCTGACATTAGGAAAGTTTCCATCCGATTTCTCATACACAAACAGCAGATGACCGGGGTTACCTGGTGAAACGTTGTTGGGATGCCTCGTGTAAGGAGATTAATACGTACCATCACGTTTCCAACTTTGGTGTAGGTCGGATTGTAGCCTATCGCGACTGCGGTTTATCGTATCGCGACATTGCTGCTCGCGTTGGTCGCGATCCAATGACTGTGAGCAGAATATGGAATCGGTGGATTCAGAAGGGCACTTCGGAACGCCGTGTTGCAATCCAACGGCCTTGTATCACTAGCAGTCGAGATGACAGGCATCTCATCCGCATGGCTGTAACGGATCGCGAAGCCATGTCTTGATTCCTGAGTCAACAGAGAGGGACGTTTGCAAGACAACAACCATCTGCACGAACAGTTCGATGACCTTCGCAGCAGTAAGGACTATCAATACAGAGACCATGGCTGCGGTAACTCTTGAAGCTACATCACAGACAGGAGCGCCTGCGATGGTGTACGCAACGACGAACCTGGATGCACGAATGGCAAAACGTCATTTTTTCGGAAGAATCCAGGTTCTGTTTACAGCATCATGATCGCCGCATCCGTGTTTGGCGACATCACGGCGAACGCACATTGGAAGCGAGTATTGGACATCGACATACTGGCGTATCACCCGGCATGTTGATACGGGGTGCCATTGGTTAGACGCCTCGGTCAGCTCTTGTTCGCATCGAC
This sequence comes from Locusta migratoria, assembly GCA_026315105.1. Lineage (NCBI taxonomy): Eukaryota > Metazoa > Arthropoda > Insecta > Orthoptera > Acrididae > Locusta > Locusta migratoria. The sequence goes on from CM048744.1 coordinate 280,118,190, forward strand.
GGCGCTTTGAACAGTGGCCGTTACATTTCAGATGTGTTACGACCTGTGGCTCTATCCATCATTCTATCCCTGCGAAACCCTACATTTCGGCAGGATAATGCACGACCGAAAGTTACAGGTCCTGTATGGGCCTTTCTGGATACGGAAAATATTGCCGGCCGCGGTGGCCCAGGGGACTGAGGCGCTCCAGTCACGGTCTGCACGGCCACTACGGTCGGGGGTTCGAACCCCCCCTCAGGCATGGATATTTGTGACGTCCTTAGTTGTAGGTAGTTCATAAGTAGTTTGCAAGTTTAGGGACTGATGACCCCGTAGTTAAGTCCCTTAAGCTTAACAAACATTTTTTCGGGCATGGATATTTGTGCCGTTCTTAGTACTAGTTAGTTCATAAGTAGTTTGTAAGTTTAGGGACTGATGACCCTGTAGTTAAGTCCCATAAGCTATACAAACATTTGAACATTTGAACGGAAAATATTCGACTGCTGCCCTAGACAGCACATTCTCCAGATCTCTCACCAATTGAAAACGTCTGGTCAATGGTGGCCGAGCAACTGGCTTCTCACAATACGCCAGTCACTACTCTTGATGAACTGTGGTATATATTGAAGCTGCATGGGGATCTGTACCTGTAGACACCATCCAAGCTCTGTTTGACTCAATGTCCAGACGTATCTAGGCTGTTATTACAGCCAGAGATGGTTGTTCTGTGCACCAGCACACACCTCAGCATTTGTGGTCACAAAATGTTTGGAAATAGGATTCCAACTCGTTTCACATGCCCCCTGTTCTCTATACTTGGCTCCCTCGGGCTACTGTTTGTCCCCAATTTGAAGAAATGGCTGGCGGGATGCATATTTCTTTAAAACGAGGAGGTGGTTGTAGAAACTGATAACTATTTTGCAGGCTTGGATAATTCCTGTTATTCGGAAGGGATCGACGAACTAGAACAGCGTTGGAAGAAGTGTATAAGTCTTTAAGTAAACTATGTCGAAAAATAAAAATGGTTTTAACCAAACACGTTAGTAGATCTTATTTTTGCACGGACTTTCCAAACGCTCCTCGTGTGCACATCTCCTGTCACTGAAATCGTTTGCCATTCGATTTACGAGGCGCGTCCAGAAAGTAAGTTCCGTTTGGTGATAAAATGAAATTGTACACAGATACAGAAGATATTTTTATTGCACAAAATTCTACTACTCTTGAACTACTTTTCCACATAACTGCCGAAATTTTGCAGGCATTTGTTATAGCGTGGCACCAGGTTTTTTATACCTTTTTCATAGAAATCCGCCGCCTGTCTCTTCACGCATCAGTGATCCTCAAATTTGGGAGAAGTCCATAGCGAGAGCACTAATTGTAAACCTACGGCTTTCCTGGATCTTGGCATCAATCGCGTCAACCAGTTCTTCTGTAACCAAAGGTGGACGCCCACTTCGTTCTTCATCGTGCACATCACTACGCCCGCCATTGAACTGTCGAACCAATCTTCTCACCATCGAATCACCCATCGCATTTGGTCCGTAAACATCTCAAATTTGCCGATAAATTTAACTTGGTTTCACTTTGCTCGCATTCAGAAACCGAATCACCGACCTGATTTCCCACAGGTAGCGGGATTTTCAATCAACGCCGACATTTCAAACAAGCACAACAAAGCGTACGTAACTGACAGCGATCTCCAAATGGCGCACGTTCTTCTCCTTGATACACTTCGTCTACAGCGCATGTGCGACACTGTAATCGCAGCGCTGCAGCGGAGATAAATTGAAACGGAACTTACTTTCTGGACGCGCCTCGTAGATGCCTCTCAGGGTGTCACAATTTGGTTGGTCTTTAGTGTGATTCTGCCAAGTTCTGGCCGAATTTGAGCTCCTTCACTGATGATCTCGAGCCGGCCGCGGTGACCGATGGGACTGAGGCGCTCCAGTCACGGTCTGCACGGCCACTACGGTCGGGGATGCGAATCCCCCCCTCGGGCATGGATATTTGTGCCGTCCTAGTTCGTAAGTAGTTCATAAGTACTTGCTGATAAAACTCTTCTGGGTATTGGACCGCATCGTCAATATATCAAATATTTCACCGACGTTTCGGCCACTATTGCAAGCGGCCCAGAAGATGGCCGCTTGCAATAGTGGCCGAAACGTCGGTGAAATATTTTATATATTGACGATACGGTCCAATACCCAGAAGAGTTTTATCAGCAATGACAACGGACGCGGAAGCCTTCGTTTACATAGTTCATAAGTAGTTTGTACGTTTAGGGGCTGATGACCCCGTAGTTAAGTCCCATAGACTATACAAACATTTGAACATTTTAATGATCTCGATTTCGACAGACCGTTGCACCTAAATCTTCCATTCTCCCTTCGCGGTTTTGTCTTAAGTGATTTGCAGGAACAACAGTGCGGCAAAATTAGGACGACCGAATAGACATGCGAACCCATTCCCCCGGCCGACGCGCTGCCTCGCCAGCGGAACCGTATGGTGGAAACCGTCGTAGAAACAAGAGTGCAATGGGCGCGGCCGGGTCACGGTGGGAGGTGCGAATTGAGTGCCTCCCCGGACACGGGCGTTCGGGAATTCGGCGCGGACGCTGGCGCCGGGCCGACAATAGCGGCGGTAACGAGCAGCGAGCAGCGACGGCCGCGCGGCTTCGGCGCCCGCCACCGTCAATTCCCACCGACCCCCTCCCCCACCGCCTAACCAGTGGCGCCAACCTCGCCACCTGCATGATTAATTCCGACAGCCCGCTAACAGTCTCTGCGGTCGCTGACGAGGCCAAGGGGCGGTTTAACAATAGTACCGTAAGAGGTACCGGGTTCTTGCCGTTATGATTTCACCTATTGGACAAGTTGCTTCGTATTTGTTGCAGACACATAGTACATTCTACTTCTCTTCAATAAGACTAAAAGCAACAAATACAGAACTGGCAACACTTAAATTTTTTATATTGAGGAAGGTGTGGCATTAATTTGAATGTTCAAATGTTTGTTAAGGTTATGGGACTTAACTACGGTGTCATCAGTCCTTAACTTACAAACTACTTATCTACTACCTTATACTAAGGACGACACAAATATCCATGCCCGAGGGGGATTCGAACCCCCGACCGTAGTGGCCGTGCAGACCGTGACTGGAGCGCCTCAGTCCCCTCGGTCACCGCGGCCGGCTAATTTGAATGGGTAAAGTTGAAATTGTGTATACAGCCGGGATTCGAACCAGGGTCTCCTGCTTTCTAGGCAGTTGGGATGACATCACAACTATCGCCACACTTCCGCGAATATTCAAGCACGCCTCCCATAAAATAAAAATTCTCAAAAATGCACTTTTAAAAAACCATCAGCTGTTTATTCAAAATACCAGTTTCGGTCAACAGACCATCTTCATGGATGGAAAGAAGTTAAAACTGAATGGTAAAATGCATCAAATAAAATACATCTGGCTGAGACAAATAGGAGTCAGTATAACTAAAAGTGTTAAAAATACAGTGGTCATCTTAGATAAAACCTATCAGTGAAACACAATATAATAAAAACAAAGACTATGAATCATAGTCTGTTATTCATAGTCTGTTCTTGTTTTTTATATTTGACTGATAGGTTTTATCTAAGATGACCACTGTATTTTTAACACTTTTCGTTATACTGACTCCTGTTTGTCTCAGCAAGATGTATTTTACTTGATACATTTTACCATTTAGTTTTAACACCTTTTTACCCATGAAGATGGTGTACTGACCGAAACTGGTATTTTGAATAAACAGCTGATGGTTTCTTAAAAATTCATTTTATGAAATATATTACGGCTGCTGACATTCGCCTCACCAAAGCATTGAAAAATTCTCAACTTTACCCTGCTCATTATTACTTAAGCTCGCAGTTTCTCTCAAATGATTTCCTTATGAGTATCGGCCTAGTAGTGTTTCTGCACTGAAGAAAGGACCATTGCCTGTATCGGTATATACAGTAGAAGTCCGATAGTGCGGTACGTTGATGACCAATCCGGTGCCGGATTACTGACTACTGGGCGGGATCTGTTACTGCTGGTACAGGGTAAGCCAACAGTGAAAACAGTTGAAACACAGTGTGTTACACTTATATGTTGATTAGCAAAATTATTATATCAATAAATTCAGCTCAAAATTAGGACAGTGTCAACTCATCCAATGCATTTTACTTTCCATTTAATACAAATAAACAATCCCTGAGACGGATTTTCGTCTCGAATATATCAAAGACAATAATGATAAATCTGAAGCACAGAATTAAAATTTGTGATGCGGCCGGGAATCGAACCCTGGCCTCCATGCCTTCTAGGCAGACGTCTTACCGTTACATCACGTCTTAACAGTTAAGGCACTTAGAAATAGTCTATGTACGATTTCCCTCCACGCTTCTGGAACACAGAAGCTGAATTAAAGTTAGTGACGTGGAGGGAAATCGTACATAGACTATTCTGAAGCGCCTTAATCGTTAGTGGTGTGGTGGTCTAACGGTAAGACGTCTGCCTAGTAAGCATGGAGGTCCATGTTCGATTCCCGACCGCTTCACAAATTTTAATTCTATGCTTCAGATTTATCATTATTGCCTTTGCATTTCACTTTATATACACCACTGGCCATTAAAATTCCTACACCAAGAAGAAATGCAGATGATAAACGGGTATTAATTCGACAAATATATCATACTAGAACTGATATGTGATTACATTTTCACGCAATTTGGGTGCATAGATCCAGAGTAATCAGTACCTCGTAATAATGGCTTTGATACGCCTGGGAATTGAGGCAAACAGAGCTTGGATGGTGAGTACAGGTACAGATACCCATGCAGCTTCAACAAGATACCACAATTCATCAAGAGTAGTGACTGGCGTATTGTGACGAGCCAGTTGCTCGGTCACCATTGACCAGACGTTTTCAGTTGGTGAAAGATCTGGAGAATGTGCTGGCCAGGGAAGCAGCCGAACACTTTCCGTATCCAGAAAATCCCGTACAGGACCTGCAACATGCGGTCGTGCATTATCCTGCTGAAATGTAGGGTTTCGCAGGCGTCGAATGAGGCTAGAGTAAGAGGTCGTAACACATCTGAAATGTAACGGCCACTGTTGAAAGTGCAGTCGATGCGAACAAAAGGTGACCGAGACTTGTAACCAATGGCACCCCATACCATCACGCCGGATGATATGCCAGTATGACGATGACGAATACACGCTTCCAATGTGCGTTAATCGCGATGTCGCAAACACGGATACGACTACCTTAATGCTGTAAACAGAACCTGGATTCATCGGAAAAAATGACGTTTTGGCACTGGTGCACCTGGGCTCGTCGTTGCGTACACCATCGCAGGCGCTCCTATCTGTGATACAGCGTCAAGGGTAACCGCCGCGGTGGAGTAGCTGAGCGGTCTATAGCGTCTCGCTGCGGAGCGCGCGGTTGCTCACCGTGGAGGTTCGAGTCCTCCCTGGGGCATGGGTGTGTGTGTGTTGTCCTTAGGTTAGTTTACCTAGCTTTAAGTAGTTTGTAAGCTACGGACTGATGACCACGCAGTTTGGTCCGATAGATCTACAAACATTTTGAACAAGGGTACCGCAGCCATTGTCTCCGAGCTGGTAGTCCATGCTGCTGCAAACTGTTCGTGCAGATGATTTTTGTCTTGCATACGTCCCCGTCTGTTGACTGAGGGATTGAGACGTGGCTGCACGATCCGTTACAGCCATTCGAATAAGTTGCCTGTCATCTCGACTGCTAGTGATACGAGGCCGTTGGGATCCAGCACGGCTTTCCGTATTGTCCTCGTGAACTTACCGATTCCATATTCTGCTAAAAGTCATTGGATCGCGACCAAAGTGAGCAGCAATATCGCGATACGATAAACCGCAATTGCGATAGGCTACAATCCCACCTTTATCAAAGTCGGAAACGTGATGGTACGCATTTCTTCAACCATAAATGGTTGACGAACCAATATTAAACTCAGTCATTAAAACGTTTCTCTTCTCACATTTCTTCATGCGTTTGATGATTTCCAGTTTCTGTTTGATGGTCAGAGTTATAAGCTTACGTCTCACTTGAAGAAGTTTCAGGTTTCACTGCTTAAATATATATATTTAAAAAAATCCCAAGATCACTATGTTATGACTGTCACCACGGTTATAATAGCGAACAATACTGACAATCGAAACACTGAAAGGAACCTTTGCATAGTACAGAAACATCGAGATCTGCCGAGTACGGTGCAAATGATTCCGATCCCAACAATGGCGTCTGCGTCATAGACCACTGCTGGCGGAACAATGTAGTGACCGGCCAAGCAGCCGATCACCTCATGTACGTGAACAGTCGGTCGGTGACGTCAGCGTGACTGCAGCAGTAGCGGAAACTGCATGAAAGGCAAGAAAATATTGCCTTGGATCGAGTTGCCGGATAATCAAGCGTTCCGGACTATTGGATGCCGGACTATCGAACTTCTTATATATCATCGGACTGTTGTCTTCCATACAACAATATGAAGATTGTACACCAGAATGCTTGACTAGGCTTTGTTCTGTTTGGAAGTGTTATGCCGTTGTCTTCTTCTGTTACTTTAGAAATTGTGTAATTAGAGATATTCGTTGAATTGAACTATATAGCTCTTAATTTGGAACAACTGAGAATCGATCTTTGTCTTATAGCTTCTGAGACTTGGAAAAGCTTTTTATTCTTTCACGTTTGAAATTTATTACATTTAATAAAATGTCAGCGGTTTAGTCACGATGTAACAAACTCAGTTCCTCAGTATAATTTCATATATTGTTTTTCATCTCGTTAAATAAGGAATGTGTTTATCGTTATTATACATAAGTTTTAGTATTCAAAAATGAAAATTAGAAACTTTTTTTTTATCCTGATGATCCAGATCTTAACTTGAGAACGAACTTGCGATATTATTGTTATTTAGATGGTCTTGACACATATGCAAGGCATTTGCGCGAGCGAAGCCGCGAGTAAATGCTAGTGTATGTGCACCGTCCTATCGCTCCTTCAACGAGTTCATGACAAAAAAAAAACTGTTACTCGGTCCATAATCGCAGTCTTCACTTTCTAACTAGTACCACACAATCTGTGATAAACCTTTCGCGGAGAGGAACCAATATGCATAACTGGTTGGATAAGTCATTTCTGAGGTAGGAGGAAGGCAACGGTCGCATACCACGTACAAAAGGTCTGTGCCTGGTATAGCACTCTGATGTTCAATCTTTGGACTGTTTACCTTTGGACTGCTTTACCTTAATATAAATTCCACATAGGTCATGGCACTAAAAACAACCGCAAGGAATGGCAGGGCGGTCTGCGGCGTCATGTCATGGCTTATGTGAACGCTCCAACCAGAAGTTCGAATCCTCTCTCGGGGTTGGGTAGTTTAATGTAATGTAAATAGTTTATAAGTCTATGGGCCGATGACCTCAGCACTTCTCTTGCATTTACAAATAATGGTATATTTGAGCACTAAATACACATTCACGGATAACATGCAAACAATTTTTATATAAAATACTAAAATAGAGAGACGGTCAATACAGCTCTCCAAATAATTGGAGACACATTAAGAGATCATATTAATTTAAGAAACCGAAAGGTTGTAGTTTGTCGGAGCTACTGTTTACTATAAACGTAGACGAAAATTTACGGCCATGCAAAATGAAACTGAACAATTACGCGTATGATTTTAATAAAGCAGATTATAAAATAACCTTGTAGTTCCAGACGATTAAATCTTAATTTTGAGTAATGAGTAGCAGACTGGACTCGCATTCTGAAGGATGAGAAGAATGAAACCGCCTTCGGACATCCAGATTTAGGTTTTCCGATATTTCCCTAAGCCGCCCCAGACAAATGTGAGGATGGTTCTTATGCAAGAGTACGGCCGATTTCCTTCCGAATTCTCAACAGAAACAGCCAGATCTTTTCCCCTTTCTATAATTATCATGCAGTCGGCCGGAACAAAACAGAGGAATTTCTGAGGGATAGAAAGAAATTTTATAGAACAGGTAGACAGATTCAAATTTCTTCAAACCGTGCTAGTGTTTAGGGGAGAGCGAGAAGACAAAACTGACGAGTACCATTACTGCAATGAAAGTAAGAAAAAATATCCCCAAAACAAAGTATGTTTCTTACATTCCATAAAGTCGTTGGTACTAAAAATGCTGAATGGAAGTAAATCTGAGGCCTACAGGACAATGAAATAAAATATCTTGGAAAAATAATTGGATACACAAAGTTATATTATAAAAGAAACACAGATATTAGGAGCGAATAAAAATCATTTGAAATAAATAATAAGGTGGACGAAATAGACGGAACGGTATCCCATCTGTTATAGAAGCGTCCATATTTAACTACATTTTTGGTTATACAGGGTCTATCAAAAAGGATGGCGCAAACTTACACGGTTGAATATACATGATACTAGAAGCAAAAATGTCCCAGTAAACATGGGTCAGCAAACGAGCCGTTTGGGAGATAATTATGAATGTATGGTTCCACTGACTTCGTTGTAAACATCGTCCAAGTTAGTACAAATAAATTCGAAATTTAGACTTAAGTATTAGGTTTTACATCGCATGTCGTTCTCATTTCAGTTATGGGTTACCTAGTAAAGGAGGCGTTAGAAGTGTTTTCCTTGCGTCTGGATGCAATAATGTGCTCGTATTTGCAATGAATTTCGAATTCTTTCAAAAACCCCTGGATCATTTCGGAATTCTTGACAAGCATGTACAACTCTCCCCTCCAGTTCTTCAACGGTGTTAACGGTGGTGCTGTACACCTCGATTTTGAGGCGACCCCAGACATAAAAATCCGATGGATTTAAAGCAGGTGATCTTAGAGGCCAAGGTACAGGTCCGCCTCGACCTATTCATCTTTAGTCCTATCTGCACGTTAGATGCCTTCTCACAGCAGCAGAAAGATGTACCGCAGCTCCTTCTAATTAACTGGGCGGTGTTTACAATAAAGTCAGTGATATGTGAACTAACTGCGATGTAAATATTAATAGAATAGTCTAAATTTCAAATTAATGTGTATTAAATAGGACGATGTTTACAATACATTCGTAATTATCTCGTAAACCGCTCGATTTCGGACCCATGAAACAGTAGAAAAGGAAGTAGGTTTAGTGTCTCGTCTACATTATGTCATTACAGGAGTAATAAACAGAACATGTGCAAGAGTATGCTAAGAGATTATGCTTTTAAATGTTTCAAAATTAAGATCATTGCTACTGAACTGTTTCAAAGATAGAAAGAAAGCGTTTTTCTCATAAAATGTATATTTGACACTTTTAAACGCTAATTATAGAATTATAGGTGCTTTCGTTATAAAAAAATATTTTTTGTCACCAAAGATTTCATCATATCTGTCAATTAGGAAAATGATAGCAGATAGAATAGAGAAACTAACATGGATAGCTGTCACGGAAAATAGTACCAAATAAATGGGAATAACTGCAACAATGACACTGAATTTTCCAATACGGATATTAATGTGCCACGGAATCACTTGAAATATCCAGTATGTTTACTTTTTAATAGAAGCATAACTGTCTATACATTTTTGATAATTGTTTTGTTTATTTACCCTGAATAAATGGTGAAGTTAACCAATAGAAATATCTTACTTATATAATCATAAATTTTATTATACATTTGGGTGTTAAAATGTCATCAGATACCCCTTTAGGAGGCTGTTATATAACATCCATCCAGATATTTTCAAATTTATATCTAAAGGATTGTTACACAAGCAGCGTTTTCTGTAAACGAGTCCTTGCCATGGAAACACACCTTAGAATCCTTTTACATTCTTTGTATGACCATACATAATACTGGTACGCTTCTACAAATTTGTGGAATACGATTTCTTTAATTATGTCTCGCACGTTTTTGCAGTCATGTCAACAAATATTCAATATTCTATAATGTACGCTTATTAAAACATTTAGAATCACAATTTTCTACAGACCAATATTTTAAGACAAATGTAACATTATTTCAAATTTGACACATTGAAGTCGACTTAAAAATCAATATTGATATTAATAAGAAGACACAAATCTAACATAATAGTCTCTAATGATTTTACTATTGTATAAGTACTTACATATTAAACAGAAAGGTGAAGACAAAAAACTGATAACATAAAATGCCTTATTTATACTTAACCTCTGCAGAATCATATGACAATAAAGAGCTGGTATGCTAGTTTTTATATTAAAAAGAGGAACTCAGGTTATTTTCAGAAAACGCTTTTTATTTCACTGTATGGATGGAAAGTGATAAGTCATACTTAGTAACAAATATAAAGCCAAAGATAGCCATTACAGGAAAGATTGTGGCGTTACCCTTTTTCACGCCTAGGTGTTATTATGAAATAGCATAAAGGACAGGAGTATATACTAAAAAGCAAGCTATAATGATGGTCCAGCGGAAAATTACGACTCGAAATTCGTTTTTATCACATTCCTGCAGGATTAAGAAACTACAATTCGTAAAATGCGATACGTGGAACAAGAAAATTTCGCCGAATGCTGATGCTGTAAATCTAAAACACAAATATTGAGTACCATTTCTTGACACAACACCTGTTAATATTGAAAACGCTATTGTAAGTAATAAATCTCGAATTTCATGCAGAAAGAAACAAAAAAGGCCATGTAGATATTACAGTTTAAGTACAAATTGTTTTTCTGCTTTGTAGGATCATAGTGAATCAATATATTACATACAAGAACAGTGCCCCTCTCACCTGAAAAAAAAAAAAAAAAATAAAAATAAAAAACTGTAATGCTTGATGTGTTATTGGCACAGTTTGTAAGCATTCTTTCCCTATGATCCTGGTATATTACGTTTAAATTACATGGTCAGTGATGGGATAAACAGTGTGCAAAAGTACTAAGATGAATGCAAAACAATGATGTGTTAGGATCTGAACATAACAATTATTTTGAATTATGTAGAAAAAGGTAATATCGTTAGATATAAGAGTAAACAAGCAAATAGATTCAGAATACCTTCCTGAAAGTTGCACTGATTTAGAAACTAGTCAGAAGTAAAGAATTACGACAGCAAGCTCCATCTTCTGTCAATTACAATTAGGGCATATTTCTGCTCGCGCCACTACAGGAAATACATGTCTGGTAAAGTGATCTGCGCTCTGTGATTTATTTATTGGTCACGTACCCGATACAACACAAGTACTAGACGTAAGGAAAAATTATTAAATTTGGCAGCTTTCAGATATTCTGGTAATAGATAAACGTTTTTCCATGAAATCAAAGCTTATGGAGACAGTAAAAACTTAAAGTTACTTCAGTGATAAATCATAAGTTGAATGGTAGGTATATAGTACAAACTTGGTTCAATGAAACCTCTGCCAGGAATTTCAGAGTGATTTCCAAAGTAACGAAGTAGATATAGGTGATACTTTAGATATGAGAATATTTACGTTGAAAAAATCTTAGAACCGCTCTGAAACGAAAAGGGAAGTGTTTTTAAAATAAATTGAAATAATTTCATATATTTGTGTTTTATATCTTCTAAAATTTACCTAAGGAATTTGAGAAAGAGTGAAAAGGTGACATCAACTATTAATTTTTTATACCATGATAATGAAAATAAAATATGTATGTACTTTTTCCTTCGCATCACCATAAAAAACTTCATCATCATGTTCATACAATTTAAGTACGATGGGCAACGTTTGTACGTTTATGGATCTGCAAATAAGATGCATGTTTACTTACCAGACCCGTTTCGTTTTAATGACAATAAAAATCTTTAGTGACCTACAGTCATAATATCTACAGTTTCTTTTGTTTTTTGGACCGAAAACAGTTCGATAACAAAACATTTAAAGTACCGGTTTGTTACTTACAGAAATTTTAGTTCTGGTTTTCGCCACGGATCATGGAGTGCCAATTTGTTTCATGACGTAGCGCAGATTCTTCGTTTTGCATCACTGTTTATCGCACTAATTTCCAATTCACTGATGAACTGTCCACAATTACGTTTTTTCTCACACATCAGACGTAGCTTCTTTAAACAGTGTGTTGTTTCAGTTTTGTCAATGATGATATTGTATTTTTTTTAAAATTTACGAAAAAAATCGGCACTCCATGATGTAAAGCGAAATCCAAGAAAAATTTCCTTCAGTAACAAAACAGTACTTTATTTGTATTGATAACGAACTGTTCTCAATAGAAAAAACAAAGCAAATAGAAGATACCCATGATTACAGACCTCGCATGTTTTATTGTCATCAAAACAAAACACGTCTGATGTGAAAAGTCGAACAATTTTTTTGTAGTTGCATAGGCCGAGAAACGTTACCTATCATAATTACGAAAGCAACTATGGACGTACCGGCCACAAAAATGCAGAATTTTTCTCCGCCTTGTCAGCCATTTTCAGTTGGCCCCCACTACCTGTTAAAGAAGATCCGTCTTAATCTTTACAAATCTGTAGAAACCATCATACAATTTACTTTAATTACTGCAAAGTAACTGACAATAAACGACTTTAAGACATCCAAAATTTTGTGGAAGATGTGCAAAGAAATTGTTGAATTAAAACTGGGTAATTGGAGGTAATCAACCAACTGTATATTGTGATCCAATACATAACAGTCCCCAATAATTTATTCTATAATCTTATTCTTTCCCCCCAATAACTGCAGCACTATAATCATAATATTCTTATCTAATAGTGATGACCTATCCTCCACTTCCTTCTTCCAGTCGGTGTTTGCCATTTAGTGCTTCGCTGATTTAGTATGGAAATAGTACTTTTTTAATCTTACAAGCACACTCAATATTCAACATCCCTCTGAAGCACCACTTACCAGACGCTCCCATCCATTTCTCTTCAGTCAATCTCGTGAATTATAAAGGTCACTATTGTAGATTGGTATTGCAATACATAGATAGTTTTTTATTATCACCTTGTAAGTAAGAGTATTAACGTCTGAATTTTCCTCTTAATTTCAATATCTTTCTACTATGAACATTCTTGCTGTCAATACGTTCTACCACAATGTCCTGCAAACATCTTTAAATATACTACGGGAAGTATAACTGTAATACTAGTTCTTCTTTCTTATCATTCTAGTATGTTTTTCTTTGGCTTTCTTTCATATTCCTTTTCACTTCATTGGTCTCTCTGATAACTTATATTTGATATTTATAAAACTTATTATTTAAGGAGTGATATACTATCCATCACAGTTATGAAGTTTTAATGCAATTTCCTCACGAGATATCCACACTTAACCAGTCTAATCCTAGGTACTGCTACTTACACTTAGATGACACAAATATATCGTAACACACATAACGCAGGCAGGCGGTTCATATTTATAGTAAATTAAAATGTCTAGTAGGCCGCTGAGCAACCAGTTTCTTTTAGAGTCCATACAACATTAATATGAGTATATTTTCAGTTATAATTATGAGCACATACTGCAAAATTACGTGATTCACAAACATTACCAAAATATACGAATTACGGTGGTATGGCACGTCAATAAAATTTGAGGGACGTCAGGATCATGAGAAGAATGTGAACTAATTATTTATAAAGAAAAGTAAACGGATCAACAATGGAGTAACATTTCAAATCAAATATTGTCAAATGTTTGTAAATCTAACCGACTTAACTACTTTGGTTATTAATTCCTACGGTTACAAATTAAGGTAAACTAACCAAAGGACAACACACACACACACACACACACACACACACACACACACACACACATGCCTCAAGGACGACTCGAACCTCCTACAACGAACAACAGCGCGCTCCGCAGCGACGAGCCTTAGACCACTCAGCTACTCGACCGCGGAAAATTTCAAACCAAATCATTCTGTGTGTGATCACAAATTTAATGTGTGGCTATATACCAGAAATACTTTCAACATTGACGGGATCTTGACAAATTTCCCATAACTATACTCTCTGAATTTTTGCAGAGTAACACGAAAGTAATTAGAAATTGCATCTAATCATTTGCCACTGATTTTTAATATGTTAAAATGAGGGATACTAACGTATTTAGACTGGCTGTGAGATGCCTGTCTTGATTCAGTAACTTCATATCTCAAATATGAGTGTGCGTTTTCTCTTCATTTCCAAACAATAGTACATTAAAAAGTAGGGCATCAGTCTTAGCCAGACTTTTTAAAGTAGTGTATTCAGTGTATGGATCACCCGATATCCCACAGGTATCGTTAAAGTCGAATTTCGGTTTAACGCTTCCAATAGTATTGTGATGACCTCTTTCTGAAATTTAGAAGTCTTTTTTCTTTCTCCCAGTAAATTTGAAATAAGCCATAAATTTTTTCACGTTTAACTTATCGATAAATAAAATAATCAAAAATTGTCCCATGAACAACCCTTTTTGGGAAACGTCGTTTTAATATCTGACGAATGTCATTTCTAGTTTTTAGTACCGGTATTTATTTTTACCTGTATACACACATATCATATCAATATATATTCTTTTAAGTACTTTTAGTGAAATATTAGGGTCTTTGTTTCCCCACACAAAAATTTTCAATACACAGTTTTCATAATTCTCGCGTAAATAATTTTTTAAAATCTTGTACTTATTGTAGGACGAAGAGGGAATACAGCATTGAAATTGTCGCACGTACATTAACATGCTTCATCTACAATTACGTCAGGATTATGGATCAATAATTTATCTGACGTAGACCAGAATCAACGTTAATCCTGTTGTAAAAATTTACATCACTGTTCTCTTGCTCTGGCATAAGTTGTACAACTTTCGCCCAATATCACTTTAAAACTATCATTACGCTGTGTTACCTATTATCACGAGGCTACTGATATTACTTTCAGTAAAATATTTCCTTCCCACTCTGGAAGCGAGATCTTTATGGTTAATGACACGAGCCGTGGGAACGTTGTACCCAATCGCCAGCAAAGGATAGTCGTTGAGATGATACAAATATCCTAACAAAATATTGGTAACATTTATTTTTATGGGTGGCAAACCGACAGTAGAGAAGTAATTTTTATTTTCTTCAGGGCTTAGTAAAGAACAGTAGTCTATTTGCAGTAGCTACCGAGGGTCATGCCGCAAACCAAAAGCAAACTTTAACACTCTGAAATTTTGCCAGCGGCACTGTGCAATATTAATAAAGAGTTACATAAACACGGCACATTAAGTGAAAAGAACAGCGTAAATAGTTGGCGAAGGCACGGCATGTGTTGGTAGATAGGGGTTTCCTTCAGATATTATTAACCTTTTCAGTATTCATCAGTGCTCAAGTTGGGATATCGTATTTCCCGTAACTCCTTTATTCGCTTTCTTGTCTCTGTTGGTAATTTACGAAATCTACCGTAACTGTTCGGTGACAGATCCTCCGTTTTAAAATTTTATTCGCATTAAAAACTTGTATCTATGGCTCTTGTCAATACTAAAAATATACCAAGGTGGCGAAGCTAATCTACTGACGTTTTTGTATCTTTTTTGTCATCACTTTCAGCACTAAAACTGTACGTCATGTATCGGCCGTACCAGACGTACCGGCCGACACATCGCAGTTTTCGATTAGACACAAAGTGTTTTCCCGAATGCTACATTACTCCGTATATAGTGCATTTTTACCGGCTCAAAATTTACGCACTAGTTACAGCAGCAATCGAAGTGTACACCATAGGTATAAGTCAGATATTATTTTTGAAGGCAGCACTTGCTCTTTGGGCACAATTTTACTCTACTGAAATTCCGTTATTTTGTCAGATCGTATACAGTTCTAGAAAGTGTAACTGTGGATATTTTATTTGAGAAAAATAATTCTGAAATTAATACCAGTAATGACGACAGGTAGGATGTAGTATGAGTGACGAATCCAGTAACGTTTTTCTTTCAATTTTAAAATTTTGTCATTGATGTACACATAGTATAAGTAAAGTAAACTCAGTAGTTATGTTTAGTTTTTTCCCATATTTGTTACGACTTTTAGTAGCCGAAAGACTGCAAATAAAAAGAAATACAGCGACAACAACAGTGGCAGAAATAATAAGATATGAAAAAAATACACGTAGTTTTCAGGTTATTTCCGATTTGAATTCTATTTTATATCACTCTGTGAAAGTGTAAAATTTGTTTTTGTGATGTAGTCTCTTCATTTTTTTGACTGTACTATTCCAAATATGTATACAACAAAATACATAGGCTCTAGATGTTTGCCGCTAAGATGTTCAAATATTAAGAAAATATTTTCGAAATTTACTATAAAGTATTATGTTCACCGACCCAGACACTATCATTTTCCTTTCATTTTTAAACCAATAGCCAGCAAAATTACGGAAGGGTAGACGATATTTCTTCGACAGACGTCATGATAGCCGACAGTTTTCACTCTATGATGAAAATTAGCTTAGCGTCAAATTAATTACAGTGAGTATCAGAGGATTGTAATCTAAATAAGAAAACGTCCTGAAGTGTTTTTGTTAGGCACATTTAGCGCCTGCTAAGTAGCCTCGACATCATCATCAGTTACAAACAACACTTGATTCGTAAAAATCTTCCCTCTTCCTTACTCATTGTTATATTCTCTGTCTGAACACGTTCTACGGTAACCGTCAAATTTCCGGTTTAGTAAACAATGGCTACTGAGCACTGTAGATAAAACCGCAGATGAATAGAAAGTCTTAGACAGTGAATGTGAGACGTATCATGATTACGATTAGATGATTACCTTGCAAGTGACCCATTTCCCTAAATCATTAAATGTCAGGAACTCACTGCAATGTACGCTAATTTCATGCTATAAAAGCTAAATGAAAGAAATCGGAATTTCACGTGTACAATATTTTGTAGATATAAAGTTGCTAATAGTGCTGTTAGGAATAAGTATATCGAATACCACCTCTAATCATATCCTTTTACATTTTTCCGATATTACTCATAGCAATACATATACACCGAGTCGCACTAAATTAGTTTTCGGTTTAATATTATATCCTAAGATGGATAATATTATTTCTAATGCTTTTTTGACCAGTGTGCTGAAGTGTAATGGTATCGTCAATTGATTTAAAAAAATGAAAGTGATGTGAACCGTGACGTGTGCGTCACCAATGCATTAGTAATTTTACTTTTCTTAGACTTTGCTCCACTTAGGTCACTATCTGAAAAACCCTTCTGTGAGTAATTCTTGAATTCCATTTACAAAGTAAGGTGTATTGCAATTACTTTATATGTCGTCTGCAGTAACAGTAAACATGAGCTGATGGAACAGACTCCAATAAACCTTTTATAAACAGTTCAATATCAGAGAAATCGGTTCTTTATAAGACCACGTATCATCCGTGATGTCTGAGATATGCAAAACTAAAAAAACTGGTGTTAGACTTCTAGATTATTAGAAACAAGATTATCAGTTTACTACTCGCTATCTTTTTTTAATATGTATCTCTTTATTGTCACTTATTGGCTTCCAGAAACACCAAACGTCCATTAAATCTCTCAATGATATTCACGGTACAAATGACCACAATTCGTCAATGATTAACCAACACGATGCTGACCAGCTTATAAGCGGTCAACACCGTAATCTATCTAGACAATAAATGGGCTGTATGTGTGTATGTGGTTATGTATGTTCCAAATCTCCCCCTTAACTACTGGACCGATTTAAACCAAGCTTGGTACACATGTTCCTTTCTATGAGGCAACAGTCGCTGTCTCGGTAAGAAGCACCTACGATTCACAAGTAATAAGATATGTCATAATCAATGACAGTAGTGAAAAACGACCTCATCTTGCAATAATATTTAAGATCTGCACCTAAATTGCTGGACCGATTTCAACCAAATTTCGTACAAATATTTTTTAGGGATAGAAATCATTTTCTACGGTTGCAAAAACCACCTGCGATACATAGTTCATACGATATTACGCCATAAAAATGAAATCTGCCCCATCTTGTAGCACGTGGTAGCATGATTTTATTCGTCAACTATTTGAGAATAAGCGCACTTAGCGACTAGAAATAAACTTTGAACATAATTGAAAATCTTTACGAAACTTTTCTCGCTGATATCTTCAGCGAAATGATGAAATGAAAAAGTTTATCTCTTACTACTTTTCCGATGTTCATGATGTACATCTACGGCATTTGTTATGATGTTACAGGTTATTACTTCCACACAGTAAATTGTGTTCCTGCGACATTTGATAGACAGTACACATACATACCACTGAATGTACCTTCAAATTTACATCATAGTATGACACATATTGCAGGAGATATGACGTCATAAAACATGACATTTCCGAATAACTACTACATCATGCGCTACTTTTCCACATCTCCTATTAAAATAATGGACCAATTTTAACTAAACTTTGCACACATATTGCTTTCTGTCAGAAAAAACTCTTTGCATGGTTAAAAACTACCAACGACACATAGTTCATGAAATATGACGTCGATAACAATAAGTTACAACATTTACGAGACTTCATTCATTCAGTACTAATTCATTGCAGACAGTTGCCTAATACTACACTGTACAAATCTGGAAAATGATATTGTTGTATGACACATAGTCAGAGCTATATGATGTCATATGTATTGAACTGCATGAAAACGAAACTCAAATGGACAGATAGTAAGGTGGAAGCCGATTGACCAAAAGGGAAGATACGAGATGGATTACATATCGTTTAAAGTCAAATTTTTAATTAAATTTATTTTATACAGAAATTGTATTTTATTACAATGTTTCTTTATTTGGATAATGCATTTGATATTTGGTTAGTTATGAAAATTTCTATGTTTACTGTTTCGTAATTTATAAGTTGTTTTCATAATTACATGTTGATGAAATGTTTTCCGAATTTTTATTTTGGTTTTTAATATAAGATTGGAAAAATGCATATATGCCCAGGCAAAAGAGGATTTAGCAGCTAGTGATAAATAAATTTTAATATTTTTTCCATGGTTCCGTTAGTTGTAAAATATTACATCTGTACAAATAAATATCATTATATTGTACAAACATAGATATGACTGCAACACACAGCACAGTAGTACAAGTGTATGCCACTTAGCGTAGTAGGTGATTAGAATAAGAGAAAGGATATTATAAATATTTCTGAAACATTTTAGAGATACATCCATCTTTAATAACATTTAATCACGTAGTTTTTTATTAAATGGTGAACGGTTTCGAACCTAAAATAGAATCATCCGCATACCCACGGCTGAAATGACAGCTGACAGGCGATGATTAACTGCTCAGAGGAGGAGGATTTTGTGAAAATGATAGAGACCGGTCAACATTAAAAAATATAGTGCGATTTATACTGATTCATGACCAATTTTTTTTATAAATACACTTAATAGAAGCAAACATTTAATTGTGATACATGAATGGTTTTGGCTGGTAAGCATAAGAAGAGAAATAGATACACCACGGAAAGCTAAAAGAGAAAGCAGCTAATATTGAGATAAAAATAATGAATCAGGAGTGTATACTTTGATGGTGTGGAATAAGAGTGTAATTCATTGTCCATATTCTGAACAACTGAATAAATAAATAATTTGGCCTATTGAGGAGATAGGGCACATTTAATTAGAGCTTGTTAAAAGTTTCATAAGAAGCAGTTGACAACATGATGTTGAAGCAGGGAGAAAAACAGCCATATAAAGAAAATGTGTAGCTGTGAGTATGCGGGAGGGAATATATAGAAGATCACATAGATAAGAATATGGGTTAGTAGAAATCACTGGGTAACGAAATATTTTTTTTCTTTTTTAAATTACGGAATATTTACATGTTATTAATGACAAGATTTACGAATCATAAACCTTTGGTTCAAATCATACCACTACATTATATATGGGATAATAGTTTTATATAAAAAATTCTCCATGTAATACGAGGAGAGCTATATAGAAGGAATGACTGAACGTTAGATTTCATAACTGCTCTGCTACGCGGAGCGGCCGAGCGCGTTGAGGCACTATGGGTACGATGCGCGAGGCCGTTCCCCTTCGGGAGTTCGAATCCCTTTTCGGGCATGGATGTTTGTACCGTCTTCCGTATAAGCTAGTTCATAAGTAGTTTGTATGTTTAGGGTCTGATGACCCCGTAGTTAAGTCCCATAAGCTAAAATGTTCATATGTTTGTATAGTCTATGGGACTTAACTACGGGGTCATCAGTCCCTAAACTTACAAACTACTTATGAACTACTTACGAACTAGGACGGCACAAATATCCATGCCCGAGGGGGGATTCGAATACCCCCCCCCGACCGTAGTGGCCGTGCAGACCGTGACTGGAGCGCCTCAGTCCCTTCGGCCACGGCGGCCGGCTCCCATAAGCTCTACAAACATTTGAATATTTGCTATGCTACCTGTCCTACACTTCGCGATACTAGTCATGTAATCTAAAACTGTTTTTACTATATATTTAACACGTCTCTGAGCCTGAGATCTTAAGTATTGGGTAATAAGAATTTGTTTTACCTGTAGTGCTCTAGGCAGGTCCATGGCTATTTTTATCAGATTATGTTGGTTTGTTTTTCCTTAGTGAAAGTATGGTTTTTGATGGTCCAGCTAGAATGCCTAATGCCTTGAAGAGTTTCTTACATAATAAGTACCACTGCTGCCTTTTGTGAAGTGAGCATTTTCATTATGTGCGCTGTTTTCCCAAGAAAGTAAATTCACTACAAGTCAGTGGACTCATGGAAAATATTAAAGAAATAGAAAAGAAGACGGATGAATAAGAAAAGTAAAAAATACCGTGTGAGGAATGAGCTGAAAATTCTAAACCCTTCGACAAGAAGACAGTAGGCCTACCGCAGAATTATCAATACTCTTGCAAAAGCTAGCCGAAATAAAACAAATAGAATTACGGAAAATCTACAGATGCGAGAAATTCCTTGAATGTACAGAGTGATTGGGAAAGACAGGATAATATTTTACATAGTGATACTATAATTAATCCTGATCAAAGAGTGTTATATAATCATAGGTCCTCAAATGCTTCGTTCGGGAGGACTGAATACTGAATAGAGCTTATGTCCGCAAAACTGATGTGCAGAACGTGATCGTATACGCAGTACAAATGGACCGTAAGAGGATTTTCTTGAAAACAATATTGCTGAGAAGTACAGTTATAGCACACATTTCTACATAATGTTTGTTTACTTTACATTTAGTGAACAATACATTACAACATGTAGGGCACATGTTTTCACTGGAAAAAGTCGTACTATTTTTTTTTTTTTTTTTTTTTTTTTTTTTTTTTTTTACAAACGGCTTTAACAATTATTATTCAGGAAACATTACAGATGTACAGTTCACAGAAAAGGTTTGAATACACCACAGTGAACGTCAGTGCGCTTTTGCGCTCTAACGATAACGTGTTGTATTGCTTGTTCAGTTGCCTGTGGTCGGTTCATAACCAATGCAGCAGCGTCCATGGTGCGACGATGTAGTTCATGTCGCGTATTTGCCTTCACTTTGTACACCTCTGATTTCATCACCCCCATAGTCAACAATCTAAAGGTGTAAGGCAGGTGATCTGTATTACGTACTATGTACGTAACATGACCATAATTCATGCTAGGTTGCATATCGTAAACACGATCTGATTTCGTGCATTGTTTCGAAGAAAATCACGTTATGGTCCAGCTGTATTGCGTATACGTTCCATTCGCTACATAAATTATACATAATCAATGTTTCTTTCAATGCCCATACTTTTGGCAATAATCGTACGTGAACTTGTGTTTACATTACGTTTTTTGTTCAGAATTAATCAAACTCATTATGGTAAATATTGACCTTTTCCCCCTAATCATTCTCAATAAGCAGTACCTGCAGATGAAAACTCAACTATGGAACCTAAAGTGGCCTATAGAAGTAAAAGTTTTCTTTATCAAGTTTCGCGAAGAAATACATCTGTAAATATTTATTATCGTTAAGAAATTATTTTGTAAACATACTTATTTTACTTGCGAAATAACACTTTTATTAATATGTTCATTTCTGAGGACAGCACTGTTTCGTGATCCAAATGAGCAGTTTACATCAGGTGTCTGCCCTACGGCTAAGCTCCTGTGTCTTAGTCAAAGCCCAGTACAAGAATATTCAGTGGTGTTTAGTACATCCGTGTTTACCCATGTTTACTTCTCAGATCAATCCACTAATTAGTACATGACACATAACAAGATTTTCGCGTGGATGAAATGCTCATTCATACACAGAATTCATACCGTTACCTGGATGGAAAATGATCTACAATCATTGAGTATCTGCAGTATATTTAGGAAGTGTAATAGGACTATTAATCCTTATGGTAAAGTTGACATTATTGATTTCGAAACGTTTACAGTCGTAGAAATAAATATCGTGTATTTGGGAGGTGTAATACGACTATTTTTGTTAAGAGTATTGGTTACATTACTAAGGTAGGCCGCACTACATGTTTCAAATATTTTATAGTTGACGCTGTAGCATATGGGATATTCTACTTTCTATCAATTCTACTAATGTACAGAAAAGACTCTTAAGTACAGGGACTTTAAATTAAACATTTAAGGAAAGGTGTAGTCTTGCTAAAAATTGAAGAAGTTACAGGTAAAATCGGTGTCATATAAAAATCAGACGTAACAGTTTGTAGAGATAAGAAATGATCCCACCATAGCTTCATATGCAAGTAAAACTCGCGGTCAGCTTTCATTCTTCCTTTCGACTGTAAAAAAATGTGGGTAGGATGCTAAAGAGATTAAGGTTAAATGTTTCTACGGCTCAAGATTCAGCACTGTGAAAGAGAATAACAACAACGTCATGTCATACTAATTGGATACATAAAAGAGTAGACAGTGAAGGGTGTTGTGAATCATCACGCTGTTTCTTATCAGGCGAGAAGTTGTGTTAACATTATCTAATAATCTTATAGGTAGAACTATATGTGAAACAAACGTACGTCTTCTGAAATCTTAGCTAGAGAAATACTAGTACCGCAATTCAAGTTATAGCTTATCGATCCAGTAGAAGTGGTGAAAATTAAATTACATTGGTCACACAGTGAGCTGAAAGTGGTTATTCTCTCTGCACTCCTTTCGTAGTTACCGCCAAAGGATACTTAAATATATAGAATATAACAAAAGTGCTCTATATCGCACACCTCACAGGAATCAGCAAAGTGTAGATGCATATATATGAGGCCGCGGATACATGTAAAACATAGTTTAAATGTGAATAGAATCCATCACTTAGTTAGTTATAGTTAGTTAACATTTGTCAGTAATTTCATTCATGTATTTTCCGGTAAAAAGAATCAAATAATTTTATGGCCATTCGTCTCTTCCAACGTAATAACATCATTTTATAGATATCGAGTAAACGTTCGCATTTAGAGAACCATTCATGATGAACCATTCGTAAGTATGAACAACTTTGCTGCTAACAACCTCTCAGGATATGCAATAAGAATTACTGTATATTACCACTGGCAGAAAAATTGTCTATTATTTCCCTTCTCTACAGAATTGTGCACTAAGTGTACGCTTCTCTATTAATCGCTTCCAGTTACTAATCACAGTTTCGTGCATGACATGCGATAACGTTTTCAACCCTTTTCCCTCCCAAAAAATGCTTCGTGGTTACTGTTTCCTACAAAATGATTGCAATCAAAGATACTCAGCTGAATTTTTCGGGTCTGGTGAAAAAATTTGGATAAAGGTTTTGAGACAATTATATGTAATAATCTCTCATAGCTATACAATGATACATAGTCATGTAATAACGTACGTTATAGTTAGAAATTAGCCTTCTCCTGTGGTAATTTTCGTATATTATTTTGTTAATTACCAATGATTAAGTAAATGTAAACTAATTCATATTTAACAAAATATCTAGAAACTAGGGATGCATAAATAATATATAAATGTATAAAAATAAGTTACTAAGGAATTTCCAACACGAATGGAGCTAAATATTATTCAATCTCGATTTCATAAGCTACGTTACACTGTTTAATACGTATTGACAATCTGTAGTAAATATCTTTCACTATGTTCACATGTAAATAATGCATATCTTGATAATTTCAAAAATTACTATGTTTACTCCCATTTTATGCTACACAATTTGGAAGTAGCTGGTCGAGAAAAATTATAAAAATTAAAATTGTAGACCCAGAGATTTTTCGGTGGTTAAAAAAAAAGGTTTATATTTAGGCATATCAGTGTACGAGTTCGTGCCTTCTATTCCGAGAAATCTCACTTGTACAGATAATAGGAAATTAATGGGTCGGAAAAAATTTTGTGCACTTGAAATACTGTAATATTATAGGAATTCCTCCAGCGTTTTCTGGTCCTGAAGCTGTGGTGTGTAGTACTTTGTAACGTCTGCGCCATAATGAGTGCTTAATGCAACCTGAATCCACCACTTTAAAACGTGGGCTACAAGAAACTTCTACGACAACGGAAACTCAGTTCGTACATTACACGTGGAAGACTAGTCTGTATTTTGGAACATAAAATGACTTGATGCGTAAGTTGTTTGGTCATGTATGTAAAAGTTTTAATACGAGAACCGGAGGTGTAGCAAATAAACATTTCACCTTTTGGCTCATAATTAAAATATGATAGTAATCGCATCCGTCTCGAATTAATTTAGTAGGTTTGTGTTTTAATCCGCCTTACTCAAGCCACCTTGTTTTGGCGGTTTAAACCACAAATCTAATACAACAAGCACCGAAGATACCAGAGCTGCTCCATCATAAGATGATCATAATTTATTAGGCATTAATTACCTCGAGCTGAGCGCCCTATACATCTCGGCATCACAACTCATAATTGCGAAGAACTGGAAGGAAATGAGACGTATCTTTTCAAGGATCTCATCCTCGTATTTCCTTAATCTACGCGGTTAGGTGATGACGAGTTTTGAGATTCTACAAGTGGAAGCCACTATAAAGATGTATTTCCTGGGATTTACGAAACTGAGCAAGAGACGTTTCACTCTCCGGACAAGATATAGAAATTTTTCGTGAACTCGGGTTTTGCCGTTGGATTTAATTCAGTGCCCTGAAACGGTAAAAATGTTTAACTATTTGGAATTCACCTTATTTGTAGCTGCTGAAATTTTTGCTGGAGGACAATATCCTATGAATAAAATATGAAGATTATGTACAATGTGTTTTAGGAAGTAAATGGTTTATTTGGGCCATCTTTCGTTCAGAATCTCTCAGTAAATATTTCAGTATTTAGAAAATATAATCTAATATAATGTCAAAACTAATATAGGACGTTCGTAGTCAGGTCAGATGACACCAATGCGCCACCTAACCCTCTTGACACCTTTTCTTATACTGTATACAAGTTTTTTTTTCACTTCCACAAAGCAGCCCTGCTGGCAACAAACTTGTATCCAACAATCTTTTTATCACGTACTACTAAATGAGAAAATATTACCTGTCAAAATTAATTTCCAGGTATCTCGTCAGATCTGAATGTCCCCATTACATAATATTTCGTTAAGTACTTCGTCATAGTCAGCAAATGCTACTTGTGTTACTAATGTGACAGTACCACTCGCCTATGCTGACAATATCCGTCAGTAAAGAAATACACCAACAAGACATCAAAGCCCGTCCGCATGACTGAGAATTTTTGGTAGCTGCCAAGATCCATATAATGTGACGACTTACAAATAGGTAAAATAATGCCGTTTTGAGAAAATAAAAGGATTGTTCAATATTTCGTGTGTGACTTATTCCTCCCACTACCTTATTAGTACCTAACATGCTGTGTATTTCGATTCCAATTGCATTATTTTCTGCTTTACAAATTTGACGATGTGATGTGTTCAAATGGCGCATTTTTCTCATGGTAGTAGGCAACTGTTAGATGAAGGCACAAATACACTGTAATTCGTTACTCAGATTTATTTTCCCTAATTTTCTTTGATTGCGGTGTAAATAGTATAAGTGTATTGCAGATCAGGTCTCACTCCCTGTTTGTTTGCCGGAGATATCCGGTATGTAACAGTTAAGGCTTTACTTCCATATATCTGTGTTCATCGGAAATTTCCCATGGACAAACAATACATCGACAAACACACTTCCGTGAAAGAAATTTTATTACTCGGAGTTAGTGATTTCCTTCCCTCTGCGGAATTCGTAATAACATCTGTGTTGTCGTCAGAGAGCAACGAGGGAACAAAACACCTTCTGATGATACTAAGACTTTCTCGCTTTATTTTTACTTTTTACTGTGAATTTACAAAGCTGAGGACATACAGAATCCGCATACTAATTTTGTCTCTTGTTGGAAAACAATATGTGGATCGTACTTGTCTATATTTAGACTTAATAGCTAACTTCACTTCACAGACACACACACACACACACACACACACACACGCACACACACACACACACACACAAACATTATACCAACAGGGTTACTTGATAAAAATGTGGTCTGGAGTCTACATACTCCCAACAAAAACTTTGATTTTTAAAGTGTATAATTGGCGCGCTAGACTATTCCGTATATAATTCCTTCACGGCTACGTAACCTATTGAAATAAGTGTCCATTTCTACTCGTTAACAATAGTTTAACCTTAGTCCTCTCTTCTTATCACTACGCAACACGTACCTTCATTATCATATTACGTATAACTTGATTCTTCATGATATGCCATTTATTTTTCCCCAATTGGATATCGACATAAGTTAGCTGATATTTGAAACTGATCCTCTTGTATACTCTGTTTTTTAAATACTATTTCTTGTGTACTCTACATCTTTTTCGATTGAATACATTACAAGTCTACAATATAGAAAATACTTACTGCAAAAACGCCCAAAAAGTCTTATGTTAAGGGTTAATAGACATATTTTTGTTATATTTTTCTTGCCATTACCAAAATAAATTCTGACCTTCCTACCACGGATCTCGTATTTTCCTGCCCAAAAAGACCAATAGTTTGATACTTCCAGTGTCTCAATTAGTAGTTTAATTCTCTTAGCATCACTGGATTTAAATCTACTGTTCACTATTGTCCTGCGTAGTTTTGTTGATGTTCCTTTCACCAACAATTTTGAATGGGCTACTTATTCCGTTATCGTCATTTACTGAATTACAATGACATCGGCACATTTCACGGTTGTTTTTCTACTTCCTTTCTTTACTTTATACAAAGAATTACTTCTTTCGTGTGCTGCATAATTTCAGCATTCTCTACGATGTCATCAAAATATTAGTTTAAATCTACAAAAGATATCAACCTGATTCGCAGGCACATTACGGTAGCCTCTAATGTTCCAACACTTTCTCTGAACTCAATCGAAACGCCTACTAACAGCATCATCACTGTTTTGAAAATTGTATTATTGTAAATATCACTTTTCAAACTGTCTGTCTGATAATACTAACATTGATACTAATTGTTCTCTTTGTTATTGAAATTACAGCTTTCTCATACACAAGACTATATTTTGTCAACCATACATATATTTTGTAACATGATTAAACTAATTCAGTCTGCGTTCCTTAAATATTATATATGACTGCGCCACAGTGAATCCTTAGTTTATCATCTCGTTACTGTACTGAATAAAACAGGATATGTTGCTACTGCCGTCTTCAGTCTTGAGACTGGTTTGATGCAGCTCTACACGCTACCATGTCCTGGAAGTCTTTTCATCTCTCATTAAGAGTGGCAAGCAGTTCAATGTATTCGGCTGTCATCTACGGTCCACTCCCATACAATCCTACACTACATACAAATGCTTTCAGAAAGGACTTCCTAACACTTAAATTAATTTCTGATATTAACGAATTTTGCTTATTCATAAATGCTAGTCTGCATCTATACCTTCCTCATATCGGCCGTCAGTAGTTGTCTTGCTATCCAAATAACAAAACTAATCTACTACTTTAACTGTCTAATTTTCTTACATGATATCTACAGCATGTCATGATATTCCTAGACGAAATTCAATTAACCTTGTCGTTCTCTTTTTAATGTTCGTCGTATATCTTACAAGACAATGTACATTGCATTCAATTGCTCTTCCAGGTCCACTGCCGTCTGACATAATTACACTATCATTGGCAAGCCGAAAAGCATTCAGTTCTTTTTCCAGAACTTCAATTCCTTCTCCAAATTTCTCCTGGTATTCCTTCACAATTTGTGAAAGTACAGATTGAATAACACTGGAGAAAGGCTAGAAACCTATCTCATTCCTTCTCACCAATGCTTCCATACCATGCCCTTCGACTCTTATAAGTGATTGAGGGTAGTAGAAAGTTCCAGCAGGTGTATTAAGATTATTTTATCCAATTATGCGACTGGTTATTATCACATGACATTCCTTTTCCTAACTTGATTTTTATTTAGAAATTTACGACTGTCAGTGTTAACGTCCACCCATTTTAAATGTGCTAGTACTGACACTTGCACAACGGGAGCCTGAAGATAGTGAGAACACAGAAACCGGTCACATAATTGAATACATAATCTTAATACAGCTGCTGGTACTTTCTTCCGCCTTCAAATTTATCAGCTGTAGTCCCAGCCCATTCATTATGGAAAGAATTCAACTTACAACTGTTGTCTGGATTTTGTACAAGTTCTATACTACTTTTAATTCCCTGTATTTAACCCCGACTACCTGCAGAATTTGAAAGAGTGTACTCCAGTGCAGATTGTCTAAATATTTCTCCAAATCTATAACAGTCAAAACCTTGATTTTCCTTTCCTTGACCTACCTTCTAAGATAAGTGGTAATGTAAATATTGCCTCACATGCTCCTACATTTCTTTTAAATTCAAACTAATCTTTACGGAGGTAGGATGGTAGCATTTTTTCTGTTGGTTTGTAAATTGCCGTTTTGCTACCATGACTTATTAAACTGGTAGCTCTGTAATTTTCATTCTTATTTTCTATTTTATTCTACTTGAAGTGTGAGGGTATTTCCTCTGTCCCTTACATTCTGCACCCAAGTTGGAAAGAATATCATCTATTCCAAAGGAGGTATTTATATTCAACTCTTTCAGTGGTCAGTAAAATTCTTTTCGCTGTATCGTATCTCCTTTCTCATTTCATCTGCATCTTTTTCTCTTTGGTAGTTCTTTTTATGTCCTTTTTCCCAACAGTTACTTTCTATATTAATGTGCAGATTTGTATTTATATAAACCGTCTCTGCAACTGAAATAAGATAAGTTATGCGTTTCACATTTATTTGCAAATCATCTTCAGCGTCAATTTTAGAAGATGCTGGTCTACACCTGCTGCTTGTTGAAACAGGTTGTTGTGTTTCTTTCTTCTTTATTTCATTTTCATTTTTCATTCCAGCACTAGGCATATGCCCCTTCGTTTGTGTGTTTCTACCGGTGAAGTGTTGAAATTAAAAATCAAAATGAAGTGAAAGAACGAAAGAAACATAACGACTTGAGTCTACGAACATCACATGTAAACCAACAATTATGAAATTGTTACTGAAGATGCCTTGAAAACAAAGGAGAAACGCGTATGACAAAATAACTTGTCTTATTTCAGTTGTATAGACGATTTATATCAATAAATATCTGTATACTAATCCTCTTCTACAAAACTGCTTTAAATTTCGTTTCAGTTGTGTAAGTTCTGTATAAATTCCTTCCATTTTTCAACATTCCCTTCTTTGATTAGTACTTGTTTTCCATCAGAGCTTGTGTTATTTCTGTAGGCGGTATCTATCATTAAATTAGTTACATTTCTTCTAGTGATTTCTATTTGCCCTCCAGCCAATCCTGCTTACCCACACTGCATTTCCTGTCGGCCTCATTTTTCAGCCGTCTATCTCCCTTTTTCCAGCTTCAGTTACAGCATTTTCCTATTTGCTCCTTTCATGAATTTAGTTCAGTATCTTCGTGTTATTCAAGAAGTCTATTACGTCATATCCTTCTATCTGTATGAACCTCTGAGGTTTTCACTAGCGTGTATCTCAGAGCTACCCATTCTTCTCCTACTCTAATAGTTTCCCCGTTTAGTTCAATTGTTTCCTAATGTTCCCTTTAAAACTCTCAACAACCTCTTGTTCCTCCTGTTTATTCCATTTCCTTGCTATTCTACCTTTTTCCAGTCTCTTAGGTTTTAATCTACAGTTCATAACCAGTACGTTATTGACGGAGTCTATAACTTCCCCTGGATAAAACTTATAGGTAAAATCTGGTATCGAAATATGTCTTACCATTATAAAGTCAATTTGGTGCCTTCCGTTTTGTCCTGGTCTCTCCCATGTACACAAACTTCTTGCATTGTGCTTATCCCAAGTGCTTGTGATGATTTAATTATGCTCCGTGCAAAATTATATTCGATTTCATCCAGCAACCATGTCCACCAACTATTTTTCAATTACTTCCTTACCTACTATTGAGTTCTAGTCCCCTATGACAATGAAGTTTTCCTCTAAAGTGTTATAGGAGACAATATAAATTTCAGGAAATAAAGCACGTAAAAGGGAGTACTGAGAGATAATGAACTAGGTTTTTAAGAAGTGTAATTGGTTCGGCAGGAATGACTACGAGACAAATGCAAGACCCTAGGAGACTATATAACCAGGGGAAAATGAAAGATAAGTTAGGAGACATAAAAGCAGATACATGAATACCGAGCGTTCATATAAAAAGGAAGTACTAAGAAAAGAAGGGAAAACTAAAAGATGGAATGAATATATAGAGGAGATATACAAGGGAAATAAACTTGAAGGTAATATTGTAGAAATGGAAGTAGAGGGAGTTGAGACAGAAGATACGATACTGCGACGAGAAATTGACATAATAAATACACAAGGCATCCACAAAAGAGAGTATTCCTTCTCTGGTCATGAACAAAGGATTGCTCATTGTGTGCAAGATGAATAAGACAATACCCTGAGAGATCAAAAACAATGTAATTCCAGTTATACATCAAGCAATAGCAGATAAATTTGAAATGTAAGTACTGTCATTCTATCATAGTATAAGTACACATTATTTTCAGTGGAATGGAAATACTGCTAGATTCCAATCCCGGAAATGATAAGTCTGGATTTAGGATAAATGCAATGAAGCAATACTCTCCTCGTCACTTATCTTAAAAGTAGGTTATGGAAAGACAAACACGGTTTAGAGATATTGTAGACCTGGATATAGCTTTTGACAATGTTGACTGAAATGCCCTCTTTCAAAATTTGAAGTTGGCATGTGTAAAATATAAAAGTTATATACAACTTACACAAATATGAGAGAACAGTTATAATTGTCTATTGGCATAAAAGAGACGCATTGGTTGGGAAGGGTTAAGGAAGTGTTGTAACCTCTTCGCAGAGTTTTTCAATTTGTACATCGTGTAAACATTGAAGGTAGGACAAATTAGGAGAAGCAATTAAATTGGTAGAATAGATGTAAAAACTACGCTGTTTGCTGATGACATTGTAATTCTGTCAGATGCAATGAAAATGGAAGAGGAATTGGACAGAATAGACACTGCTGTGAAAGGAAGATATAAGATGAACATCGAAAAGGTAATGGAAATTTAATCTAAGAACATCAAATAGTGTCAAGGGAATTAGATTAGGTAACGAAGAAAAAAAAAGATTAGTTTTGTATTCCATATCGACTTTCATTTAATTCCCGTCAGGTTTACAAACATTTCGCCTCATCGTACAGACATTCGCGGTACCCTTTCGACCTGTCTCTACGTTTCTCATCGGAAATCGTCTCGCACTCTTAACGTTGACAATTTAGTTTTGTTTGCAACCAGATATTTTTTTGTATGTTCATTCGTATCACTATAATGACCAACAGTTTCTTTTTCTCATCCTGAGTGTAACATTGCCGCATACTTTCATGCTATGTTCCGTGTCGGACGTTCATCAAAACATAGATTGAAGCGAGAACGTGTTTTATTTAAGTAACGAACCAATTTATTCAGGAATGAACAGTCATTCTATTCCACGATACTTTCACACATTCTATAACCATGCTACTATAGGTAGTTTGTCTGCAAATACCTGAATAATTCCAAGCCCTTCTATCTCTCCTCGAGCCTGACAAAGGTAATTGAGGGCACGATATCCCCAACCCCATTAAGGACAGTAAAAAAGGTGGTGTGAAATAAAGATGTTGGTTTTTATTTTTTTTATTTAAAGCTTCAACGTGTCTTACAGATCCCACGGCCCAAATTTGGCAGCAATGGACTATGTAAGTAGTTTGTGGCTATTTATATGTGATCCAACTAATCATTGACTGGAAATGGCTATGTTCGGCTTCTTCAAAGCCATTTGAAGACAATCATGAACTTTCCAAACAACGCTGAATCAAACTAGATCAAAATATTAAGCGAAATAATGATTCTGTCATTCACCCACTTAATTTAAATTACATCTTGGTGCGGCTCTAGAACACTGATTTACAAATGTAAACTGATAGGAATTTAACTGGGAAATAAGCATCTCTGTGCTATTGTCTTTGCAGATTACGAGTTAGTAATAGCAGAACATCAGCAGCTTTATGGTTCAAGAGTTAATTGAAGAATACGGTGAATGGGATTTGCAAGATAACACTGAGAAAACAAAGTATATGATAAGGTGAGGTAATGGACAAAATACAGAACTGGAGAGAGAGAAGGCACAAAATGTGAATTAATGTGAATAACTTGGTATTTTATTTGGTGAAGGTGGAAGGGATGAAAAAGACATAAGGAAGAAAGTTGGAAAAGAAAAGACATTGATTAAGAGAATGAATCCGATGCTTTGGAATATCTTGTGTAATCAGGAAAAGAAGTTTGCAGAAACGTCATACTGAAGAAGATGATGCAGCTTAAAATTACGGTATGACGTGGTAAATAATATAATTAAAGGAAAGACTAAAACTATAACCACCGTTACAGATACAATTAATGATAAAAAACTAAATGGTCTGGACATTTGCGACTTATAGAAGAGGGCTGGATTCCGTTACAAGTAGGGAACTGGATTCGACCACAAATAAATTATTGAGGGATACGTTGTAAGAAATGGATAAATAGTATTAAAGAGTATTAGTGAATCTATGATTGGAAGAAAGAGATCGGAGAGAAAAATAGATATGGCGCTCTATATGCAGGAAGTGACAATGATGATTCAAACACTGACTATAATAATAATAATAATAATAATAATAACAGAGCACCGTGTCACAGGAGCCGAACTAGTTTGGGGAACGTTCTGAATGGAATGATTTGGCTATCCAGATCGCCCGACGTGAATCCTAACTATATGGAACATAAACGAAACGCCATTTCGACCAGAAAATCCTACACAGGTAACACTTCCACAGTTATGAACGTCTTCTAAGGATGCATGGTTCAGTATTCCTGCAGGAGACTTTGGATCCTTGAATCCAGGCCCCGTCGAGGTTCTCCACTTCACCGGACAAAATGTGGGTGTGATATCAGAAGATATTCCATGACTTTCGTCATCTTAGTGTATAACAATGTTTACAGTATTGACAAAATGGACCCACGTATCAGTGTGACTGCCTCCCTCACCTTTCCCCCTCCCACCCCCCCCCTTTGGGGGGTCTTTCCGACAGGGATGCATGTGCTGATCCATTGGGACGAGTGACACAAGATTTGTAACAGGACATCGGTACCAGCACTGTGACAGATTAGACTGGATTACATTAACATTTGCTCCATAGATCATTAATACGATATTTCGTAATGATATGGAACGTATCAGTTTCATAATAAATAAAAAATAAAAAAAAAATAAAAATTAAATGGTGTAGCAAGACATTAAATTTTTTCAACTTTTTTATTTACTGCTACAGTGCGGATATGATGCCTGCTTTCTTCAGACGTGTATACCACACTGAGCCTTATTGCTACCAAGCAGAAATGAGACCTGCTTTCTTCAGACATCAATACCATACTGAGCCTTACTGCTACAGTGCGGATATGAGGTCTGCTTTGTTTAGACGTGTATACCACACTGAGCCTTACTGCTACCAAGCAGAAAAGAGACCTGCTTTCTTCAGACATCAATACCATACTGAGATTTATTGCTACCTCAGGAAAAGGCCACGTTGTCTAACGCTACGGACTGGGAAGCCGCTCCCACTGAAGGTTCGAGTTCTCCTTTGGGCATGGGTGTAAGTTAGTTTAAGCCGTTTTTAAGTCTATGACTGACGTCCATAGCAGTTTGGTCCAATAGGTATACAAAAATATTAGCGTTATTGCTAATTTATATTTAAAAATTCATTTATTGAGTAGGTAGTTTCCATTATAAAATTATTTAATGTATTTTTAAATAGTAGTTTGCTATATGTCATATTGTTCATTCTATTTGGTAAGTGACCAAAGACGTGGGAGCATAATTCGCCTCTTCCCGTGTCAAAGTTAGAGTACACCTCGAATAGTGAAGATTACCCTTTCTGCTACTTTTGTAATTACGTAAACTGCTATTGCTTCTGAATGGGTTACTTCCGAAATGGCTTCTCCATTGCCATTCAGGATTCATATGCGGAAATGTTGCTGTATACGAGAGTACATGATCATTACAGAGGTAGCTCACAGAGACGAGGTTTGCACTGTTTAAAAACGGTCCCAAGATGGCACCTAGCTACTGTCACGACGGAGTAACAAACGAGAACATGGGGCGACCGTATGGTGCCGTAGCACCGTCAGTGTTCCCTCAGTCACTAAAACCATGGCCGGAAGTCATGGCCGATGACTGTCCATACCATGACGCCATAAGTAACATCCTGTACTTCTCTGGAAAAAAAAAAAAAAAAAAAAAAAAAAAAAAAAAAAAAAAAAAAAGAGGAAAGTGGCCTCACCCAACGACGCTTTGATACTCGCCGACGATAATGATCCAGAGTGGTCCAGATCCGACTCATCTTCCCTCATGTTTCCTGTTTATGGTCATGTTACACTTGTAATTCTACAGACATCTTAAGTATGGGACGATAATGGTCTGGATGCGGCTTTTACAGTTTTTTCCTTCGTCCTTTTTTGTTATTGCCAGGCAGCGTAATTTCCAAGGTTTCATGGTAATTTTGCAGTCAGAGTTATGCACTTTGAGACTTACTAACTGCGCGTAGTAATTGGTTTACCGTTAACTTTACGTTTTAGATTATAAATGGTGTTTTAAATTTTGTACTACAGGTATAGTCAAATTCTTTATATTATCATATAATTACATTTATTAAATTAATTTAAACGGAACCCATATATATGTATAAAGGAAATCAGTTGCTACATGAATGTAACAGCATCACTTGTGAACGGCTCGGCAGATTTAGTAGCAGTTCTTAGAAAAGGCGTTATGAAACAAAAGTTATCGAATAAAAAGTGGAAAAATCTGATAAAAAGTGAAGTGCGTTTTTGAATGAACTTGAAACTATAGCTCACGATTAGGCCAATGAAGGGGATAATTATTTTTTGGAAATGTTCTCAGAAGAAACTTAACTTTGCTCGTTGTCAAGGAGAGTAGGAAAAATGAAAAAAATTGGAAAAATCAAAATTTTTTATGTATTCAGTATTAGAGGTAACGATAATATAGACAATTTTGGTCTGACCGATCATTAAAAGATTTGGCAGAATTCTAAATTTTTTTATGGAGAGCGTTTTTACGCTTTACAACCCACTGTATGCTACATGGCGGAGATTTCCTCGCAACAGACCGACGCCATTTGGCCGATGTACATAATTCATCTCGGTGGTCTAGTGGACAGCATGGTGGGTTGCCACGCAGGGGAACCGAGTTCGACTTCCGGCCAAGTCGAAGATTTTCACCGTTCGGGAACTGGGTAATGTGTCATTTCATCATCACTGACACGCAAGTCGCCGAAGTAGCGTCAGATAAAACGACTGGCACCAGGCAGGCCATTAGTGTCACGGGGAATCATCATCACCGTTGATATTGAAACTTGATACGTGTATACACGTTTTCATGGAGAACATTTTTACGCTCTGCAAGCCGCTGTATGGTGCATGGTGGAGGATAACTTGCAACACACTTAACGTTGTTTTAACACGCACCAGTTGGCAGATATTCGTAATTTTCCATAGCGAGGAAGAGGAGCTGTCAAAGAGGGGGGTAAGAGGAGACTTACAGAGACAGGGAGAGGAGGAGATGAGATGTACAAGGGGGAAGTAACAGCTGAATATGGAGAGAGAAGGATGGAGGATATGCACCAATGGAAGATTCGAACAAATAAATCAGCAAATGTTACGCTCGGTAGCACAGTGGTAGAGTGGCAGAATACTAATCCAAAGGTCGCGGATTCGATTCCCCCCACCCCCCTGCCCCAGGTCCTACGATTCTTATCCTCCACTTTACACTTGTCTCACCTCTGGCAGTATTGCTCATGTGAAAAATACCGAGTAGCACCCGTGGTTCGGAACCCATATTAAACTGTAGGTCCCCCTATAACTGGCTGGGTAAGTCAGTTATGAAGGTCGGAGGAAGGCAACGGCATACCACCTCCATACAAGACCATGCCTAGTAAAGCACTGTGGTCTTCAAACCAATCTTCGGATTGTTGACTGCTTTATACTTTTTTACTTTGAATTACTAGTACCATTGTTTACTAGGACTAGGCTTTGGGGGAGGGGGGATAGATCTGCTTGGTGAGCAAAATTTTAGTCAGTTTCCAGACAGACTACCATCTACTACTCCCGTTGAAGATTAATTTACTCTCATCCAATGAAAGCTTATGGTAAAAACACCCCGAGTTTCCAATCTTCACCTTTACCAGATTGCTGTTATACAATTTTTTTTTGGGGGGTGGGGGGTTTATCCCCCTCATCCCCCCATAGTTACGCCACCGATTGTTTATATGACAAGGAACAAAAAAGATATGTAAAAACAAGCGGGATGGATGGAGGAGGAGACAGAGAGGGAGCAGAAGAAAGTTGAGGAAGAGAAGGCGAAAGTGGAGGTAGAGAGGTTGGAGGTAGGAGATGGACAGTGAGATGTAGGAGCAGAAGTTGGGGAAGGAATTGAGGGAAAAGGATGGAAAGAGTGTGGGATAAGAGATGTACAAGGAATAGGTTGAAGGCGAAGGAAAGATGGAGGAGAAGGAGTGGACAGATGGAGGGGGAGGAGATGAAGAATTAGAGGGTGATGAGCAGACGGTTTGAGAGAGCGGAGGAGGGGAGAAGAAGGGGATTAGTGTGTATATCCAATTTCTACATGTATTAGCATTTGCGAATTGTTATCGGGTTTTCTAGTTATTAATCGACCTTTCATTTCCAAACGCCGCACTGTATAACGTCGCTACAGCCTCCTGTGTACCTCCTCTGGATGTTTTTCACCTCCAGCGCCGACCGAGTTTCAACGCGCGCGAGCCGCAGGACGGACAGCTCCATTGGCGCCAGCTTTTGAAGGCTTCAGAGTGTAACGTTTCAGCGGTTTGACGGATGAGCCTCGATGGAGAAGAGCGCGGGACAGCGCCGCGTTAAACGCCAGAGTCGGTGTACCGGGGAGGAGCGGCTATCTGGGCGGCGCGGCGGCCTCCTGACAGGTGTTTGGGTCGGCGTATCGCCGCGCCGGTGGTGGCCGTCGGAGGTGGCGGCCGGCGGCCGGCGGGTGTCGATTGGGGTCGCGCCTGCTGGGCGGTCGCCACTGCCGCCTCTTTGTCTGAGCCACCTATTGTCGTCGCGCTACGCCGCGGTGCCGGCTGTCTGCGCGCGCACCCACACTCAGCCATCGCTGATTTTCCGAGACGGACAAATCCGACTCGTTTTGCAGGGAGTCCTGCTCAGCAGTTTCCACGCTTTCAGCATTATGCTGGAGCGGTAGGTAACTCACGGGGCGTTACGAAATCATTAAGATAGCATCTACTGTATTTATAATGAAGGAAACAATAGTCTCAGTTACCGATGAATTTTATTGCGCTTGCCAATTTCGACTGTTACTTCGTCTCATCCTCAGATCCACAATTACTAAGGAAGATGATAATGTTGCACACTACAATTTTACTAGACAATAAATTGCCATCATAAATAATAATAATAATGTACCTGGAAAGACGAGGTTATTTTTAATCAATGACCACAGATCTCAACTTTGAGATGATACTGCTAACGGTTTCAATGTTGTCTGCCAACAGATAGGGTAATGATATTGCTGTCAGAGACCTACAGTGTATACCATTTAATAGGCAAAGTTTCCGGCAATAACGCTAATATTTTTGTATACCTATTGGACCAAACTGCTATGGACGTCAGTCATAGACTTAAAAACGGCTTAAACTAACTTACACTAAAGACAACATACACACCCATGCCCAAAGGAGAACTCGAACCTTCAGTGGGAGCGGCTTCCCAGTCCGTAGCGTTAGACAACGTGGCCGTTTCCTGCGGTAGCAATAAATCTCAGTGTGGTATCGACGTCTCAAGAAAGCAGGCTTCATTTCTGCGCAGTAGCAGTAAGGGTCAGTGTGGTATCGACGTCTGAAGAAGGCAGGTCTCATTTGCATGTGGTAGCAATAAGGCTCAGTGTGGTATCGACGTCTGAAGAAAGCAGGCCTCATATCCGCACTGTAGCAACAAGGCTCAGTATGGTATCGACGTCTGAATAAAGCAGGCCTCGCGTCCACGCTGTAGCAATAAGTCTCAGGGTGGTATCGGCGTCTGAAGAAAGCAGGCCTCATTTCCACATGTTAGCCATAAGGTTCAGTGTGGTATTGACGTCTGAGGAAAACAGGCCTCATTTGTGTGTGGTATAAATAAGGCTCAGTGTGGTATCGATGTCTGAAGAAAGCAAGACTCAATGCAACGGAGATGACATCGTACTTCATAGAGCCAACCATGCAACTATGATAGTGGACAAATTACGGGCTTCCGAATGGCAGGATGTCCTTACAGGGAATTGCCTCACAAGCTGGGTGTGCTGCGTCACTTTTGCAGCAATGGCGACTTGACCATTCTGAAATCTGTAGACGACGACCTAGGCGTCCACGCAGCACAGGTGTCCTCCAAGTCCACCATATTGCAAGCGCATCATTCACCAGTCATACAGCATTTTTGAACCTAGAAGTGTCTACACGAACTGTGGACAAGTGGTTACCAGTAGTGACTCTTACAGCACGTACACCAATAGCCTGACAACAACTTAGGCCACAGCATCGAGGGCCACGGGGCGACTGGAGACGTCAGAGGATCACATGATCTTCATTGATGACAGCAGGTTCTGCCTGCACACAAGTTATAGTCATTTTGGGAAACATAAAATTTTCCCCAAGTAATGAATTTTCAAACATCTTACAGGTATGCTGTCAGGTGACGTTGTCGACCACCATCAATATTTCGACTGCACTCAAGGAAGAATGTGCCAGCGAATATAATACCGCGGTTTGCAAAGGGTACACAAGGGCAGGCCGCAATGGTCAAGCGGTCTGCGGCGCGCCAGTCACGGTCTGCACAGCCGCTACGGTCGGGGGTTCAAGTCCTCCCTCAGGCATGGATGTTTGTCTCGTCTTTAGTATAAGGTAGTTCATAAGTAGTTTGTAAGTTTAGGGACTGATGACCCCGCAGTTCAGTCCCTTAAGTCTTACAAACATTTGAATTTGAATTTGGTACACAAGGAAGATAACACACACAGTACAAGTAACCGCAGAGTCAACACAACCAAAGATGACCAACATCAGATATACTGAACATGACTATTAATCAACAGGTTAGGCAGAATGAATTCTGTCCATTTGCTTTTTGACGGAAGACAGGCTCGGACTCCAAGCAAAATTTAAACAGAAACCACCATCTCTATTTATAAGATGGCTTGCCAGTTTAAAATCAGCAGCTTCCTTAATAACACTATCCCAATAGCTGCAAGTGCATGCCAAAAACTTTATGTTGTTGTATTTCATAGGATGACCAGTACCAAGACAAGTTCTGTGACAGCGGATTTGATCGGCTCTTGTAAACGTGTATGGCGCTCGTGTTAATTACACCGTTCTTCCACAGTCCTGATTGTCTGACGAATATATGACACGCCAAAGCTGCAAGGAATACGATAGACAAACCAAGATCATACTTTACAGACCTCAACACGGCTTTTATCTTATAAAATGATCAAAAAACACATTTCAAATCATATTTCCGCAAATTACGACCAATCCTGTTGGAAATGCACCCTAAATAAGGCAAAAGTCCGTATATTTAGGTTCCACTTCGTTACTATCGTCACTTACTCGTTGAAAAGTAGGTTGATAGCGCAAGGCACGTTTTATCTGTCTCTCACTATAACCATTCTGACGAACGGTCACCTCGAGATGGTTCAACTCTTCTGCCAAACATTCAGGATTTGAAATTACATGGACCCTGTGAACCAAGGTACTCCTTCACGCTCAGATGGGTGGTGACAACTATCAGCTCTCTGATACAAATCAGTGTGAGTAGGCTTCTTTTAAACAGAGAATTTTATAGGAAGGGCAACCACAGCTAAAATATTTCTACATTGATAAGGAACATTCACACAGTTGAAATTTAGATGTTAAAATAAAATTCTAGTTGTCTGAGTCCTTTGGTTGATAATTTGGACAACGTGATTATGTGATTGACTAGAAAGTAACGTTCACATTGTTACAAATGAGATAAAATGCTTTAGATAATACAACATGCTGGAATCAAAAAAATCTAATTAAAATCCTGCTTATGCACAGAAATTGCACGTGAAGATGCGGACCTCCGCGATCCAATAAAGAACAGCTTAAGTAGACCAACAGCCTATCACTCAGACAACTCCAATTTTATTTTAACACTTACATTTTAACTGCCTAAAAGTTTAAAAATGTTCAGATGTTTGTAGAGCTTATGGGACAACTAAGGGGTCATCAGTTGCTAAACCTACAAACTACTTATGGAATAGCTTATACTAAAGACGGCACAAGCATCCATGCCCGAAGGGGGAGGGGGGTGTAATCGAACCGCCGACCGCAGTGGCCTTGTAGACTGTGACTGGCACGCCGAAGACCGCTTGGCCACTACGGCCGGCGCCTGAAAGTTCTTACTATGTATTCCTATAAAGAGCGTGTCCCATCAACGTACAATCAACTTTCCTTCCGACCAACACATCAAGGAAGGGAAACAACCCTTTTTTTACACCTCCATAGTGAACTGAATGTTCGGATGGATTGATTGAGGGTGTTTCTTTTAAATTCTCACTACCATAAGACAAAACGACAACATTATCGTTTACAAACCTGGAAAAAAAAAGAAAAAAAAGCGCGTTCCTCGAAATCCTCTATAAACAAATTGGACACACTAGGTGACAACGGGCTGCAGTCATTAGCGCTTTCGACTATGACGTACAGAATGCTGTACCTTAGATTGTATTCGTCCAGGACACAATGGCGCCGCGGTGGAGTAACCGAGCGGTCTAAAGCGTCTCGCTGCGGAGCGCGCGGTTGCTCGCCGTGGAGGTTCGAGTCCTCCCTGGGGCATGGGGGTGTGTGTTGTCCGTAGGTTAGTTTACCTAGGTTTAAGTAGTTTGTAAGCTACGGACTGATGACCACGCAGTTTGGTCCGATAGATTTACAAACATTTGAACATTTTGACACACTGGCTCCACCCCCACACCTTTATCTGTGGATTGGGATAACCTACAACTCTAGTTTGTGGAGGAAGCGCTGAACAGCGCGAAACGTTGTAGCGCCCATTCTTTTTCCATTCTTGAAATAGGAAGTTGTACCAACACAACACGCTCCTTCCCTCTCCAGAGGGCTCACGGCTCATTTGTACGTACGTGGCGAACACGGCGTCCCGAGCTAATGCAGTCTACCTTTCTTCTTTATTTTCCAGAACACATTTCTTTCCCCCTTCCCTTCTTTCCTATCCTCACTCCTCCCCATCCCCACTGGAGGAGTGATAACCTTACTAGTTTAGTCTCCCTATCCCAATCAAACAGCCCCAACAGGCTAATGGTCGCCCACACTGTGGGTGAATCTCAACGTGATCTGCAAGACGTGCAGCAGCTCTCCTCGCCGAAACGATCTCCAGACTTGTCTGCAGGTCGAGCACATTTTGCATATGACGGGACTCGTCAACCTAATATTCCCGTAGAATTAAATGAAGCCGGCCGCGGTGGCCGAGGGGACTGAGGCGCTCCAGTCACTGTCTGCACGGCCACTACGGTCGGGGGTTCGAATCCGCCCTCGGGCATGGATATTTGTGCCGTCCTTAGTGTTAGCTAGTTCATACGTAGTTAGTAAGTTTAGGGATTGATGACCCCGTAGTTAAGTCCCATGAGCTATACAAACATTTAAAAAAAATTACATGAACAAATGGATCAGGCGTGGAATAATGTCTCCACGACAGTGTTCGCCGTCTGTATGATTGAACGAATGTCAGAAACAGCGCCGGCATATTGCTCTTGGAGGCGACACCTCGTACTAGTATGGGTGTTACGGCAAGGAACGACACCTGGTACATCAGTACCGCTTCAGCTACTGATCTGTAAATGTAAGCATATCATCTACTTTCAACAATACTTCTTCACTAAATTGGAAATCTCTAAGAGGGTGTACTAAAATTTTTTTCACCTAACTGTGCAGCACAGTGGTATCACTATCGGATTTTAACATTTTTTTATATTTATGTTACGTGAAGTTCAGAAATCAAATAATAACAAAAATGAAGTCAAAACCATTCGACGCAGCTCTAAAAAATTCTCGAGAAAATCGATTTTGAAATTTTTCAAGTAAGAGTAAGTAGTAATCAAAAATGAAGTGTGCCTTCTGTCGTTGTAGCTCAGGTGGTAGGGTTCTGTCCTACCAGCCCTCGAGTCAGTGGTTCTAATCCTGTCGTAATAGTTTCTTTTTCGTTGTGTTCTAATACTTACACAATTTTCATATCTAATGGTACTATGTACCAAATTTTATAGAAGATTGTGAATAATGATGGATTTAATAAAAAGAACATGTCTTGCATTTTTTACGGTATTGGATTCACTATTAGTTGACGACGGTACAGTTTGATTGTTCAGTTTGTCAAGAGCTACGGGACTGTTTTTGGAAAGTCATCTCCATAGCCATTAATGGCTTTCCAAGCGGCTAACCCAATCAACCATCGTTTTGCGTAACGACAAGGTTTTCAGGTCGTCTACATGCACATAAACAAAGCTGACACAACACGCAGAATTAGAGATCCCAAAATGTTTTATATAACTGAATTCGAAATCTATAAAAAGATATATAATTCACATGAGACACGAACCACGGCCACTATGGTTGTGAGGCCAGAACGCTTCCACCTGAGCTACACCGACAGATACTGCTAATGTATTAATTAATAATACATGTACTTCAAAGTCGATTTTGTAGAAAATTTCTTAGAGTTGGGTCGAATGGCTTTGGCTGATTGTTATTTAAGATCTAAACTTCACGTACCATAAATATCAAGAAATTCTAAAATTCGATACCCATGTATTCTCCTTGTAAGACTTGCATTTGGGACGACAGTGCTTCAGATCCACCTGTGGCTATCCAGATTTATTTGTTTCGAGATTTGCATAAACTGCACCAGGCAAATGTCTGGGTTGTTTCCTTTGAAAGGACATGGCCATTTTCCTTCCCTATACTTCTACAAAAATCCGAGCGTTAGCTAATGACAAGGTTCTCGACAGGTAGTTAAACCATAATGTACCGGATCGCCGATGAGCGC
This sequence comes from Locusta migratoria, assembly GCA_026315105.1. Classification (NCBI taxonomy): domain Eukaryota; kingdom Metazoa; phylum Arthropoda; class Insecta; order Orthoptera; family Acrididae; genus Locusta; species Locusta migratoria. The sequence continues at coordinate 280,161,910 of CM048744.1, forward strand.
TGGAATGCTGGGTAGCGTACATGTGGTTTTAAGGCAGATTTCCACATCCAACCAGATGTTAAAATGTTTGTACAGCTTATGGGACTTAACTACGGGCTCATCAGTCCCTAAACGTACAAACTACTTATGAACTACTTACGAACTAGGACGGCACAAATATCCATGTCCGAGGGGGGATTCGAACCCCCGACCACAGAGGCCATGCAGACCGTGACCATCGCGGCCATTGCGGCCGGCCCAACCAGATGAATTCCGGGCTAGTGCCCCACTTACACATGTTATATTTTTAAGTGCACTTTAACGTACGTGTCCAACAAGTAATATGAGAATAAAAGAATCGTTCAGGAGCAGAAGTATAGTCCTTATCAGTCATGAGAAACGTTGATTATATTATTACGACTCTCAGTAACCTCGAGAGACAATTAACAAGCTGTTGATTGGCATGAACTGTCAAATCAACACAAAATGTAGCATGAGAGTAAAACAAAGAAAGTTTAAAGTAGCAGGAACTGCAACAGCATCAATAAAAGTGTTAGGATGACGTCTTAGACGAAGTACTTCTGGTACCTTGCAAGCTAAATCTTGCATTTCACAAAATGTGTATTTGGAATACACCACTGCATGCAAGTACATCTTGGTCTGTGGGAACATAGAAAAAGAGAGAGTCGTAAACTAATGTCCACAAACGGGTGGACCAATAAGGCAATAAACGGAAAAAGCTACGGAGAGTCATCGATGAAAGGAAAACGATGAAAACACTAACAATGGATGATAATACATGTGTTAAGAAATTAGTAATTCTAGAGAGAGTTGTAAGTTGTGCAGTATGTAGATAAATATGCAGGTGAGACTAGTATAACTAACATTCAGGTGGCCTTCTGTGCAGGTCTAAAATGGAGCGGTTGGCAAAAAAGAGAAAATCGTGGAGGGCCACAAGCAACCTCTTGGTTATCTGATGAGGAATAACTGCACGGGATGGTGGCTGCTTAGTAGTTCTTCAAATGAATATTCTCTGATTGTACACATCAGGATTTCGCGAGTTGTACGTCCTCTGACGTTTGCATGGCCGGTATTCTTCTGTTGCGATCTTTCGTCTACAGCAGTGTATTCTTTAGATTTTTGCCACGCCTTCAGGACTCTAGACTCACGGAAAATACTCTATCATTTGCAAAATGGATGCAAAATTGATTGCGCGTCACTAGAAACTGTTGGACATAAGCTACGTGAGTAGGGCTGTGTGAACATAAAATAAAAATTACTGAACCTTAGAAGTAACAATTACATTCGCACTGGTGAAATAGAAGACACAAATCGTGTTCCTCTCTTCAGCATGATTGAGACAGCACGGTAATAATTACTAATACACGTTTTTGTACCTATAGGTGTTATATCATTTAATAGATAAGCTATCGCAACGTTCCACAATAGAACCCTCATACCGGAAGGTAATGAAGTAAAATTGCCGCTAGTCCAGAGATTTGTGGATGTTTATACCTCTGTGGCTTGTTCGTTCCATTAAGTTTAACCCTACATCATAGAAATCTATTTACTTCGTACCGAGCTAGATGAGTAGCACACTGGACTCGCATTTGATAGGATGACGGACGGCTCAAATCCAGATCCCTCAGATGCAGTTTCAAGTTTTCATTGTCTTCCCTAAATATTTTGTGGTAAATGACAAGACAGTTATGCCACCGTTGATTTCAGTCCCCATCCTTGAGATAACCAGGGCTTGTGCTGCGTTTCCAATGAACTCGATCACGACTAGATGTTAAAGCCTAGTCTTCCTTGTAGGAACCGATGAATTTGTTACAAATCTGTTGTGTGTTCCTGATATGAACTCCAAATACTGCAACTAATTACAGGAGTGACAGAATGCAAACAACTCACATGAAGCAGAAACACATCAAGGTTGATTATGGTAGGACTGCACGAAAAATAAATGACAGTACAAGTGGTAGGGATTAACACATCTAGGAATACATAATATGCTATATTCCATCCAAATATTTGAACAAACTTCTACGAATTGGTGAAATGGATGCCAAAATTCATTTACCTCCGTCGCGGCTGATGAATGTGAAGTCTGGCAATAGGAATGTTTGAAGACATTTAATTAAAAGTGGAGAGGGATATAACGTCTTTAAAGACATTAGGTGATGCAACGTTCACAGTCGAATCCTCCTACAGAAAGTAATGACATGAAGATCTTCCCTGTTTAGGAAAGTATATCTGTCCACACCCATGTTACTATATCATAATACTCTGCTTCAATTTTGGCACACTTTTGCACCGCGGAGGTCGACGGATTTAACAATGTCGACATTACTGTGGCTGTAAAGCAATAGAGAGAAATTTCTTGCTAAAAAGAACAAGAGTTTCTGAAACACCACTACTTGTTTGATATGCACTGTACTCTGGATCTGACACTGGAACTGTAAATTATTGTTTGACAAAAGGGTTCTTCAATCATTCTGACTATATCTATACCAAAAAAGAGCCAACTATGACGAATCATGTCTCCCACTGATTGATGAATGTAGATTGAAAGTGAGAGATTTTATGCCTTATTTTTCAGTGATATGTCAATCGGATAACTATGTCCTAGCTATGAACTAGTTACCTTGCCGTGATAGTATTAAACAACTAGCAGTTGTTCGTTTTACCTGGCTATAGGAAACAATAAATAATAGTTAGTCTAGATTTCTATATAATTTCATGGTACGCAACAGATATTGGTAATACTATATATATACAGCTGTTAAAAGGTTGCGAGGGATTCGCTGATTAAAGATTTCCGTTCTATATTGGTCTTCTGGACCTGGGCTGTATACAGACAGGTTAAGATTGTTTTGTTTTGTATTTCATTTATCGATAAATCAAAGTGCACAAGAAAGTAAGTCAAATACTTGAGTTTCAGTGAGATGTGGAGTGAATGTTGCTCAATTTTTTTTTTCAGTCTGCGTTATAATAAAAAAATACTGTCGATCTAATTCTCCAGAAGATATTCAGTCGAGCTTCCCTTTCCCTTTCTAAGGAGGTTTTACAATTGCGGTCTGAATATTGTCATTACTTGAGCGGGCTGGAAGTGAAAGTATCATGTGCTTTGGTCTCGAAGAATATTGCAGAGGCACAACTTCTCGCAACATGCACCCAAGCTAGGTATGAACTCAGTTGTGTTGGCGTATGTTGATCCCTGAAAACTTACAGTGCTTTTGCAAGCTTTCAACATCGAAATGCGAATGCCATAAGGCAAATCCTATACTTCGACGTTATCATAGATACATTTATTTGACACAACTGGTGACAGTGGGTACATCATTCTTCTGTAACCAATTAACTGCTGCTGACAGGAACCAACTTAGAGCAACTCAGCTATAAAGGAAAGAAAATACTCAGCATGTCTCTCCCTGCCATTAATGAAAGTTTCTGAAGGTACGCCAAATCACTCTCCGAGCATGGACTATAGTTAAACGCGGTGGAGCGGCCGAGCAGACTAAGGCGTCTTGCTGCGGAGGGCGCGATTTGCTCGCCGTCGGAGTTTCGGGTCTTTCCTGCGGCATGTGTGTGTGAGTAGTCCTTAGCATAAGTTAGAGTAAGTTAGGTTAGTCTGTAAACCTAGTGACTTATAACCGCTGCAGGTAAGTCCCTTAGATTTACAAACATTTGATCATTTGGACTTCAGTTAAGTTGGTCATGTGCGCCTTAATACAGTTTAATATTTGATGTGCCTATACAAGATCTCGGAATCATTCTACGTGCTGTAACTTGACTCATCAGCCATGTATTACTACCAACAATAGTAGTCCAGTGATTCTATACCGACGGCCTTATTGAAAGCAAAGACAAGCATACGTCGAAGAAGCCTAAGGTCTATTAAAAAAATGTTTTGTACTCTTCTTCTTTCAGCTGCCCTTCACACACTTCTTTACCTTGTCTCCATACTGGTCACTAGTGGTACACGACATCCCGCAGTTTTCTTGGTGTTTATTTTCCACACTGCGATTACACAGCAAACGACACACTTTCAAAATAGAGCACTGCACACAGTTCACAAATTTCACAATTATAGATGTACCGCTTCATTCAACGATGACCCTTATCATATCCCTCCACTTACATATATTTTACTTTTTTATAAAGCGATTATGTTTGCATTCAGCTCCTTTTAAATAGAAAATCCGCAAAGATAACTCTTCAATTTGTTCATTCCCCACTTGAGGAAAGTTGATCAACGTTGATATAATACTACAAGTGACATATAGAAGATGGCCTTAATAAATAAAATGGGTAACTGTAAGGAATCCCGATCCTCGAAAGATACGAGATAGTATCTACCAGTGTGCTGAAGGTAATGTTCTGAAATAAATTCTTTCGAATTTTGAAGTTGGCACTTATAAGTGCCTCAGGGTATGAAAGGCATGCAGGAAAATTAGTAAAATTTGCTTATAGCCTTTGACCAGTCCTATTCCGTTTAGACTTTGAGCAACTTGTGACGGAAAGCTAAGAATAATAGACATATGGAATTAATGCTAGTAGGAAACAAATAATGACGACGAGGTTTGCTGATGACATTGTCACTCTGTCGGAGAAAGCAAAGCACCTAGAAGGAGGAGTTGAATCGATTTGACATAGTCTTGAACGGACAGTTGGAGATGAACATTAACGAGAGGAAAATAAGAGTAATGGAATGTAGTCGAAATAAATTAGGCGATGCTGAGGGAATTCGATTGGAAAAATGAGACAATAAAGGTGGTAGATGAGTTTTCTAATTTAGGCAGTAAAATAACTATAGTGGCAGAAGGCAATATAGTACAAAATTTAAAATGGTTAACCCTTTCATTCCCAGTGTTGTTTCTGAAAAACAACGTATTAAAATTGATTTATACCGTAGTTTGTGCATCAATCCTTAAAGTGGCAATTTTGTTGATGAACAATACGCTTATAATACGACATTTTGACACTTGGTACAGCGTGTAGCCAATTCTGAGGCATTATTCTGTCCACTTTGCAGGCTGTGTTGCGTTGCCGTCTGTACGAGACTGTGAGTGTGATTCATTTTATTTTATTCCAGCAGTGAATTTGTCTTTGGTGCTGTGGCGAAGATTATGCTAACATTATTGATGTGGCAGTGTTAACTATTAAAAAAATAACGTCCAAATAATAAAGTACCACGATACAAACGTCTGTGTTGTGCATGAAATACATGACATAAATAAATAGCTCGACCGAAATTTAAAACAATTTTTATGTTTACTGCACTGTATTTATACAGCAAACAGTGAATTTTAATTTTTCCAAAGCTGATTTCATAATGTGGGACTGAAAGGGTTAAAGGAAGAAATGTATTCCTTATGAAGAGAAATTTATCAGAATTAAAGTGTTACGAGGTCTTTCCTGAAGCATTTGTGTGGAGTGTAACTTGATATGGGAGTGTAACATGGACGACAATTAGTTGAGACGAGAAGATGATAGCGGTATTTTAGATTTGGTGCTAGAGTGTAATACTGAAGATAACATAGGTAGATTGCGTAACTAATGAGGAGAAAATACATTTCTGGCATTTCATGATAAAATGGGATCAATTAATAGGACAAATTCTGAGACGTCAAGGAATTCGCTGTTTTAGTACTGGAGAGAAGTTTCTATATTTTACTTTACTCATTTCTCGTGTTGACATTTCTTCTCTACTTTTAACTTGTCGTGTAGAGGAAACATACCCGTATCGATATAATGCAACAAAATTTTCATCGAACATGTTACTACCCTGCTGCTAAAATAACTGTTTATTTACTGCTTTTAGTACATTGGGAACAAGACTGTTCCGGTACTATAGCCTTCGTCAGGTTATCTGCGGATAAATAAATTTATTATAACTCAGTTAATATAATAAATAAATAGGTTTATTGATAGTGTATTAAAAGAAATAAATAACAGCAGTTTTAACAGCATTGTAGCAAGCTCTTCTATTACAACTATGTCATGCCGCAGGCCTATGAGAAATAAAAAAATACGAGACGAAAATTTTATATTAGCGTGTAATTCGTTTAGATTTTTGTACCAAGAAGGTCCAGCATTCATTACACATATTAATAATCCTTACTGATTTCTTATTGCAAAGACACAAGCTGAGATTGTCACTTGATGTTTTATTGATGTAATGTATAGCTACAATTTGGAGAGTATATTAACATTACAAATAATAGCAGTGCATATGTACATATCATACATCCACTTCATCATATTGTATAGCACTTGTTTATAAACATAGCAATAACATTATTTACATCATAGATCCTAATGAAAACCAAAGATGGTCATAGACATAACTGTATGTCCTATAATCTTTGTGCAGTGAGATTTAATGTAAGCATGTGCGTTATCTTTGGTTTTGAAATAATTTTATTTCACACTCATCAATGTATTCTTCAGTCTGTAACAGTCAGCCACTGTGATACTATCAAGGACTAGAGCAATGATAGCAAATACTTATGAGACGAAATTTTCATATTAGCGTGTTATTTGTTTAGATTTTTGTACCAAGAAGGTTCAGAATTCTTTTCTTTTTGCAAAGACACAAGCTATGTCTGAGATTGTCACTTGATGTTTTATTGATGTAATGTACAGCTACAAATTGGAGCGTATATTATCATCACAACTTCATAGCTGTGCATATGTACATATGATACTTCCACTTCATCATATTGTATAGCACTTGTTTATAAACATAGCAATAACATTGTTTACATCATAGATCCTAATGAAAACCAAAGATGGTCATAGACATAATTGTGTGTCCTATAATCTTTGTGCAGTGAGATTTAATGTAAGCATGTGCGTTATCTTTGGTTTTAAAATAATTTTATTTCACACTTATGAATGTATTCTTCAGTCTGTAACAGTCAGCCACTGTGATACTATCAATGACTAGAGCAATGACAGCAAATACTTATGTTATAGTTTGGAATTCTTGTATAACGTCATGTTAAGCTATTAGATTTGCTAATCTCTGTAAGTATTTCACATGTAACTTACTGTATTTTTTGTTAACGTTTTATATGGTTGACCAATACTTTGATAACTTTCATGTTTCATTAGCTAATCTCTGTAAGTATTTCACATGTAACTTACTGTATTCTTTGTTAACGTTTTATATGGTTGACTTATGCTTTGATAATTTTCATGTACTACAGGCTAAGCTTGATAATGGTATATGACCGAAACCGGTAGCACTGTGAAAAAAATAAACAGCTATGGTCAATATGTCGTTCTGCAATTATTTCCGAGATTTCTAACTTTTCCATAAAATTCCCTACATAAGTACCCAAAATAGAAAGAAACCTAAAAAGATTTATATTTTCCATCCCCGTTAGATGTGAGCAGTCTTCTGGTATAATGTCTTACAACGGTTTAGTTAATGGGAAACATGTAAGCATAAACAGCTATGGTCACTAAGTCGTTCTGCAATTATTTGTGAGATTTCTAACTTTTCCATGATATTCCCTGCATAAGTACCCAAAATAGATAGAAACTTAAAAAGATTTATATTTTGCACTCCATTACCATAGTTTTGCTCTTGTTAATGTTCATCTTATATGCAGCTTTCAGCACACTGTCCATTCCGCTCAATTGCTATTCCAGGTCCTTTGCTGTATTTACAGAATTACTATGTCATCGGCAAAACGCAATGTTTTTAATTCTTCACCCTGAACTTTAATTCCTTCTCCAAATTTCTCCTCGCTTTCCTTTATAGCTTTATGTAAGCATAAACACCTATGGTCAATATGTCGTTCTGCAATTATTTCTGAGATTTCTAACATTCCCATAAAATTCCCTACATAAGTACCCAAAATAGAAATAAACCTAAAATGACTGATATTGTCCATCCCCGTTATATGTGAACAGACTTCTGGTAGAATGTCTTACAACGGTTGACTTAATGGAAAATATTTTATAATGAATGATTAATAAAAGTCCTTTTCGGAGCCCGCTGAATAATTAATACCTCTGGCGGGCTTACAACTACCTGGCGGTATCGGCTGGCAGTAGTAGAGCAACAGCGCCGGCTGTGTAAATGTACTGCGCTTAGATTATTTTTTCAGAGGGACAGCATGTTTAATTACGACAGCGCGGACTCGTATTTCGCGGCGAGGGCAACGTCGCGTGTCGACCCCGCGACAGCCGCTATGAAGACATCGCGGCGGTTTATCGCGGGCCCCGGGACGAGAAAGCCATCAAGAGCGCGCACTTTTTGCAGCCGACATGCCACCGTGTGTCGCGCTGTTGTTGACACAGGCAGGCACCTGTGGCCCGCCGCGCAATCGCCAGCCGACGCACACAGCAGCGCCCCGCGCGGCCGCTCGCAACAACTCACCCTGTAGTGCACGCTAGTGCCGCTAGAGAGCACCGCCGACGAGCAGTACTATCACTTAGTAATAGCGCGGGACGGGCCTTCAAACCTTCGACGTACATCTGTTTAGAATGAAGTGTATCGCGTTTCCCATTCGTATTTATCATTAATCTAAGTAATTGTACAGTCTTATCTCTTTTTTAAAAATAATTATCATTGATTCACTTCTATTTTTATTTGACTAAAGCGATAAAGCCTTTTCTTCTGTTTTACTCTCAGTTGATTTATTAAGTTTCTTAAATATCAATATATGAAAGCTACGCTTCGAAGGAACAATTGCGTAAATAAATACTACGTACCTTTGTTATTGATGCTGAAGTCGTTGGAAATGAATTTGTGGTAAGTAACGGAATGAAGATTAGATAATTGTTGATTTTCTTCCGATTGTACCTTATGTCTTCGTTATTCCAGCACTGCCAAAGAAAAACAGAAACATGTTACGTGAGGAAATAAAACTACGATAATGCAATCAAAGGAACTATGTAATTTGTTATTCACTCTGTCCAAATTTGGCTTTATAAATATATTTCATATTCCTTTTGAAAGCTCTGTGACACTGTGAATCACCCATCACATTTAGTAAAGTGGCCGTCTATTTTTCATGTACACTGCTCCAGTCACACAATATTCCCCACTGTCTTACAACATAGTAATAAAACAACATTTAAACACAGGGCTGTAGCCAAGTGGGGGATGAATAGGATCAATTTCACCCCTCCCCGAAATTATATTGCAACAGTTTATAATTTAAAATATATGTCAGAATTTATTTTTATTTTACTGTCTGATCCTCCTCCAAAACAAAATTCTCTCTGTGGCCCTATTTAAAGACAACAGGTTAGCACTTAGAAATCTCTCTGTGCCTAAATAGAAGGCAATAACACAAAAATTAAATAACGGCCAAACTCACAAAAGGAAATTTTCAAGCAACATCTTTTCTAAAATACAAACGTTTCATAGTCCAGTATCAGACAAAACAACATAAGTCTCTGTATATCCATCTCAGATGGATGACGGGACGACGGCTAGGCATTAATTTGGCAAATGAAAAACCGTCCGCCGTTATTTAAAAAAAAATAATCATTTACATTACAGCTCATCTACATCTTGGGGTGAGAGGGTATATGCAGGATTATAAATGGATGGCTAGTTCTCGTATTACTCCATGGATCTCGTAATGGTCTGAAGATGAGATCATTGGAGTCTCGAAACATCTAATTCATTTTTTAAAAAAATTAAAAATAACGGCGGAAGGTTTTTCATTTGCCAAAACGACATAATTTTCCATGAATTACTTTATAACGTATAGAAAACCTGCTCTGGCAAAAATAAAAAATAAAAACATTTAGAACTATTGTGTTATTAAAATTTATTTGAAGAACGGGAAATCATGTTCGACCTAGCAACAAATCTATCATTCATTTACCACGAACATAAGCCATCAAGAGCGCGCACTTAGAAGTGGAAAACATATCAACGCAATCACATTTGGCTTAATGCGAAAATAATTTGTAAAACTGTTTCGTACTGAAACACATCTCCAAAAAGCAATATTTCAAAAACGTATCCAGGTGCTTATTACTATTTAATTATTCCCGCTATGTACAGTGAGTAGCGATTTTTGCATCGGTGAGGCATGAACTAATCTACTAATTCCTTATACACTATGATTCCCGTCTTATCCTAGGGTTCTGCCGATGGAATGGGACCCTTATCTCGTAGGTTTCCATCAGTAAATCGGAGATTCTGGAAAAGGAGAGGTCATTTCGTATTTTGTGTTGAGGAGTATCGAGAATACTATACGTTAAATTTGGCTAGCAATCACTAACATCTTACGGCGAAGTTTATAAGGATATTTAAATAATTAACTTCATCCTCTGAAACCGAAAATTGTTTTTTTTTTTTTTTTTTTTTTTTTTACCTGTGTAGGAATAAATGCACAATGTAATAAAATAATACAGCACTCAAACGTAAATATTCATGTGTTATACTATTACCGCGTCGTATACGCAAGTGGATCGACGTGATTTTGTTTAAAGTTTTTCGACGATTCTCAGTGGAACACTATGTGTTAGAATGCCGTGATGTTATGAAGCTGGAAGATCTCTCAAATTATATTTAAATCCTTTATTACAATTTCTCTAAGTTGGTAACTTAATACCAATTTACATGTTTGATAAGTAGTTATTTATTTTAATTTATTTTTTAGTTGAGGGATTTGAAAAACTTGCGTCTCCTTTTAACATAATTGTTACTTCAACTTCCGTCAAAATAATAGGCCTAAATTAAGACAGGTGGAAATCAAGACTAGAACCATGAATAACAAGCAAGCTTTGATTTAGAAATGAGAGAATATTACCCACTGACAATGTACTGTAATGACGTTGTAATTAATATTAATAATTGTAAAATAAATTTAAGAGGCAGCCAACAAATCATACAAAGGGTATCACTTGGGCAGAAGTTTTTTCTTGACTCTCTTCTAGTTATATGAATTTTTCTGCTTAGATTATACGCAAAGAATGAAACGAAAGTAAGACAAATGAAAGTGCCGTATTAGACGATCAAATGACAAACTCGTTTCGTGCTTTGGTCTACCTCAACACATAGATGTAATACCAAATACATTTGGCTAAAAATTATTATTCACTATTTTTTATCTTTAAACCATCTACCCTTGTTCAAATACACTATTGAATTACCTGTTTCCTTTTTGTTGCATTTTAAGTAAACAACTGATGTACGTAATTTGTATGGACTAAAGGACGACCTAATTACGGTGGGCGAACCAACAAACAGAAAGGCGGTACACACTAATATTAGGCCTATTTCATAAATTTTATTAATTTGTTAACTGAGAGAAATTTTTGCATTATGAAAGTTGTATAAGGTATACTAACGTTCTAAAAAATAGACATCATGAAATTAATCCAATTCATCAACAAAACAACATGTATTACTATATTTTTAAAAGCTTACTACATATTTTGTATGCATTCTAATTACTTTTATTTTCTGTTGTTACGATTACACTCCTAACTATTATACACGCTACCCCCTATGTAAGAACAAGAACATTATTGAAGGAAACAGATGAGTTAGGCATTATACTGTAAGATCAGCCTGGGGAAAGCTGAACTTCTACTTACTAACTACGAAGGCACATACGTTGAAAACAACAAAACGATGCTTCTCTATAGTATACCTATGATATACTACAACCAAGATAAACACTTATCTTATGACCTGTGTCACTGTTAGGGTATTTATAAATTTACTGAAATTAAACTGGAAGCCTTAATAATAAAACAGTTGAAATTTGAAGAAATCGGTAACCGAATAGATGTCCATAGGTTTCACAGAGAAAAACAACAAATAAAAAAACTTTAATTACAGCAAGCGAAGAAATTATTATCAATAATATCACCCTTAGATTGATATACTATGTAGAACTTAATACTGCTGCGGTGGAGTAGCCGAGCGGTCTAAGGCGCCTCGCTGCGGAGCGCGCGGTTGCTCGCCATCGGAAGTTCGAGTTCTCCCTGTGTGTTGTACTTAGGATAGTTTACCTTAGTTTAAGTAGTTTGTAAGGTACGGACTTCTGACCACAAGGTTTGGTCCGATTGATTTACAAACATTTGAACATTTTTTAACTTAATATTGTGCACAGGGGAAGTACATCACAGACTGTGCGCCAACATACAAACAGTATTAATAAATTAATGCAATCAATGGAAATTTACGAGAATGCCTTCATCCTTGTGACATCAAGCCACAAAGAAATATGGTTTCTACCATCAGTCCTTTTAAGCAGAAAAAAAATGTTTTTAGTAATTTTACATTATTTCAGTCCACACTGCTCTTAATTTTTTAATACATGGTATGAAGATTTTAACATGCCTAAATTGTTCTTCTTCACTTTGGCTATATCGTATCAGTAAACGAATTGTTTGAGCTACGCATAAATTGTGTGTTTATCTATAAGAATGCAACTTTGGACTTCTCAGGAATTTTTAGTACTGAGTAAAAGAACATATGCTACATTTTAATTGAAATAGAAGCTTGTAGCATGTTGCACGTAGCAATCTTATCACCAGAACAACGATACTGGAAATTGTCAACAAATAAGATATTAAATGTAACAATATTAGTAGTAAAATAATTGTCTTACAAAATCTGTGTACGGATTACTGTAAGATGTTTTGAGCAAGAACAAGTTATATGAATATAATACAAAGCACACGGATCAGAACTACTTCTTTTCCTGGTATTTCAGTTATAAATGCTCCTAAAAGTATCATTAACTACCAACGTAAGGCCGTTTTCTAACAGTGAATGAAACCTTTCTAATATTCATTTTATTGCTCCATTTCAGTTCACTTTTTTGATCGCTGTTGGCGATGATTTATCGCGTGCTCTGCTCCTCCTGTCTTTCAGCTTCCTAGCCCCACTATTAAATAATTTCTTAAAAGAGTAGTGTCTCGCCTTGTATTAAATAGTAAGTATACAAGTATATATTATGCAAGTAAGTAAAACACTTATACCAAATTTTGTCTTGTAATCAGATCAGTATTAATAGAGAAAAATAGTTGTAGTTAACTGAGACTAAATAATCACCATTTAAGGAAAAATGCTATTTAACTGATGTAGGCCTATTAACGTTGCTGCACTTGCAGTCTTTCCTTGTGATAGAGCCTTACATTTGTCCAAGTTTAGTATCAAATATATAATTATGTAAACTTTATTCTGTGTTGAGAAAACTAATTTCCAACTTATTAACAACCTGTTATGTTTCGGTAAAATGTTACCTCCGAAAGAAAATTATATAGTTACTAGCAACATACGTTGGTTTTTACATGGCTGTCAATGATTTATAGTACTACTGACATGCTGCTCCAATGCCATTTCCTTTTTTCTTTCCCATCTCCATGCCTCTATAAATACTACTAAGAAAATATGTACTCAATGACGATCGCGAAACTTTCTGAAACACATAATTATGTTTAAATATTTAAGAACTTCTTCTCCATAATTTAATCAATATTTATTTTAGTATGTAGGATGCGGATTTTTTAAACCCAACCTTTGTGACCAAACTGTACAATTCCAGCAAATGTGCAACTGTTAGCTATCTGTATACCAATCAGAGAAACAAAACACTTACAAGACAACTTCTTCATCAATTTGTCTATCAAATCATTTTATTTTTAAGAAACTTACTAATGTATCATTTCAAAATGTAAGTCACATGCTATGGTGTGCGGTTCCTTAGGTAGGTAAAAATTTATGCTTTTAAATTAATGGAAACAGAAGACACAGGAATTTATTTTGCGTATTTTCTTATTCGCAGCTCAAACATGAAAACCTATAGGGTCCTTCCCGTTTATCTAGAATAATTAAAGCTTAGCATCAAGAAGGAATTAGTAGTAAAACTGAAGAAATAAAATGAAGTTTTAATTTGTAATTATGTCTTATAGAAATTCCTTTCTATTTATGCTGCCAGTCGGTCTATTAATCTTTTAAGTCGCGTCTTCCTTAGGAGAAGAAAGAGTAAATCAGCTGAAATTTGTGCCAGGTATTTATATTAAAAAAGACGGCATAAATAATTTATGATTCCAACATACGGTCATTAATTTCACATAAGTTTATACTCGAAAAAGCACTCGTGAAAAACCAATGTTCTCTGTTGTATGAGAATCGAGAAATTTTATAAATTATCAGGTTTTCATAGTAAGATTATTCATTCATTTTCCTATGGAAATAATACACGACACGTGTTATGGTATTCATAAAAGTGGAAAAGAAAATATTAAAAGTAAGATAAATATTAAGGAATAAGATACACACAAAACGAACAGGAATGCAATTACCCCACAATGATGAACGTGTAATTTTCAACCACTCAATCATATCTGATACCACTTTCATCATATCTGTCCATTCTTTGCTGCATGCCGTGAGTTCATATTCGTCGAACATGTGATGGACCGTTTGACTACCAGGTGCACTACATGATGATTTTTGCTGTAGGGATACTACCGCTTCTTTTGCTGCTAGTTGAAAAGTGTTGCACCACAACTCCCATACCCTGTCCAATTCCTGTGGCTATTTTTCCATAAGTAGTGCTGTAGTTCAAATTCTTGACGGATTATACCTTGTAGAAGTTTGACTGCGGAGGTAATCATTTGTTGAATGCGACAAACTGTCACACCACTAATTTTAATGACAAAATTATCATCTTTGTGATTTGGTTGGTAGTTCCCTTGATTTCTGTTAGCATTCTGACTCGTTTGGTTTACTAAAATATGTTGGTGACAGCATATTTACCTGTATGTTTTGTGTTGTTTATGTAGATCGCCAAGTTATCGAAGATGAAGTGGTGGTGTGTGGATGCGTGTTGTCGTTGATCTTTTACAGCCAGTGACTACGCAGATAGTTATATTAAGCTGTGAGTAAAGATTATTTATGTGACGTCTTCGTTTTAGCCACTCTGGTGCACCATATTCAGCAGCTCTGTACAAAAGACTTAAGTCTGTGTCAGAGAATCCAAGTGTTTCCACTGTGCATCGCATGATGTACCCCAGAGTTTTGAAAAACGTTATTTCTCATGAGGACTATTGACGCAGTATTCTCCAAATGCTGTGTGTATGATAGTATGTGATCCTAAGTTAATTCGTATTATTTCAGTCGAGTGTTATTCAAGTAGGTTTCAAGCCTTTCATTGACTTGTTTGTTTTGCGGATACAAACATGAATATTCAGGTTCAGGTTCGATAGGTTAATCTCTATCGATGATAGTAGTCTGACACTCTTTGCGGAACATTATCTAACAGCTCCACCTTTATTATTTGGGTAATAATTGCTAGATCTTTTGGAAATGTATATTTTGTAGCTATTATGGTTGGAATTTCTGTTATGAACAAATTACACAAGATTGTTTTAGTCTGATGTCTGTGGGAGTCCATTACTTGAAAGCTTTGATTTACTGATATTATTACCCGTAAGTACTGGAATGTTTCTATCGATGTCCAAGGAATTTGTACTTCCTTTTTGTTTATGCAGGAAAAATTCCTACAAAAAAAAAAATTCCAAAACATTGTGTAACACTCGCTCTCTTCAGATTACATCATAAGCAAATGGAAGGTAAATTAAAACGCCACATCTTCAAAAGCTTCCTTTCTTGTCCTGAGGCTTAACACGCGATCTGTACAACGTCTTACAAAGCTAAATCCAACTTGAACGTCCATGAAATTTACACTATTCCCTCGATGTAGTTAGCTTAGGTGTAAAACTTAAGTTTTTAAAATAATTCTGCCCATAAGTTCGTATTCAAATACGCGTGGCGCAAAGAAACTTTTCTTGCTTACATTAAGTAATACGCTAGAAAATCTGAGTCTTTGTTTTCAGACTGAGGATGCAGAATTCTGCTTTAAAAGCAATGGCTGATTTTGGAAACCTTTTGATCCTAGCTAAACTAAATATAAATATTTTAAGGAAAAGTTTCATGATTTCGGAAGCAAGAGGTGGAATATTCTTCCGGCTTCAAAAATTTATTAACTATAGAACGAAAGACAGCAGTAATAATTATTACATATCATAATATCCGCAAATGCCCTATATAAAGTATTTTCTCTGGCGCCTATCGTGTTTATTCTTGTAAGGCGATGAGTAGATATTATTTGTAAAAATATACCATGATTTTTCGCTGCAGTGAGGAAGTCCGTTTAATGTGACTTAAGTGAAAGACTATTATCGTGTTCACTTAATAATTAATTTTGCGGTATTTCCATTTTCTGTCTTCATGAGTTGTAATAGTATGTCGATCGTTGCACATGTTTTCTTTTATTTTATTTTCTTATGGCGTGGATATACCTCTAACTCATAATTTTATTCTTCTTAATACTTATTTGAACCTCATTTTGAAAGAGCTACAAACCAGGCGTCGCAAGATAATTTTTTTATTATAGTCATCTATTTGCCCATATCGTCTTCCTTCTATTTATATAATACGTGTGTGTGTTTTTTAGAGGCAGAGGGAGAGAGAAAGAGTGAGAGAGATTTGATCCATCTACAGACTTTTCTTCTATTGTCGAGACACTCCGCCATTGACTGGTGACTAGGAAAACCTTCTCCACGAAAAATTGCGTATACCTGCTCACTTTCATTCGTTATCAGTCAAATGCTTTCCAAGGTATCCTCAGTCATGCACCTCACGATCACTTGTGGAGCGTTAAAACCTTCTCAATATAGTTGTTGTTGTTGTTGTTGGGTATTGAGGGGACTAATCAATATAGTTCCCCAAATTTTTAGAAAACAATGCGGCCTATGTGTATCCGACGTTTATTAGACTATTGTGCAATGATTAGAAGTACATCGATCAATTCTTTTCCCAGCTGTTTTCTACAAGTATAATTTCTAAACGTTACCTATGGTCGTGCGAGTTTTCGTATCATCATTGAGTTAAAATACAGAGTATATATGTCAATAAATTTGAAGTTGTTTGGTAACAAAGTTAAACTACTCGTTTTGATATTAATATCGATTACCTTATTGAAAACTGATCTTAATATACGAACTAAACCCGTATTTAATTACATTCAATTTATGTATCTTTATCTCATTCTTAACCTAACAACTGGCGTACGTATGCACACACACAGTACCATCTGTCCAATTTGTTCTTTATAAAATGTCCAACATTCAGATTTATATATTTCCCTTAAACATTTACTTGTAAAATTTATATTTTCATTTTATTCCTTTTGCAGAACACCTATATTGTGATCACTCCAAATATAGATTTTTATGTTTTTCTGTATTTTATTTTTATTTTATTTTATTTATTATTTTTGAGAGCATCTAATAGATATCAACAATTAAACTCTAGTCTTATTTCTTTGGAAATCTACTCAAAATAATTTACGCTTAATGTTACCGAAGCCAACTTTCTATTCCTAATATTTATTACATCTTTCTCGGCTGCAAATAGTGAACATTGATCAACTTTAGATCCGATTATTAACGACTTGTGAAAAATCATATTGCTTTAGAAAGACTATAGCTGAAACAGTGGAACAAAGATTGCAAAAAACTTTACTTACACTCATGTTGGATTTGAAAACTTTATAGTGATGCCGATACCTTTTATTCGTATGTTACACACAGGGCACTGTTCACAAATTTCTATTAATTGGACAACACTTAAATGGAAAAAAGAAAAACTGTATTCAATGCCTTTGCATTTCGTAATTTTTAACCGCAAAAATAGTAATTCGTAATTAATTTTAAAACAGCAGTTATAATTCCAATGTGTAGAACACGCCAAAGTTCAGAAATGATACTCCAGAAATTTGGCTCAGTGGAAGAGAAGTACACTGGAACTAAGTGAACACGCATGTCAACTTTTCTACAGAGAATCAAACATTTTTGAATGAACGACGGATTGAGTTTTCTAGGTATTTCTGATACATTGGAGCGCATCGTATCGTTGCAGAACATTTAGCACATTCGCCAGTGTTGCGGCATCACAATTTTGCGGCCTGTGATCGAAAACCTACAATTGTTTTCAAGTTTTTTTAAATTGAGAAGGAAGAACAACAATTAGTGAAAATAAATTAAAAAGTTAGTAGACTCTAAAAATACCGTATCTAAATATATTTTACAACAAAATTATAATTCTTAACGTGAAACCCACTCCACGCTTCTATTCCCTAACGTGATAAGAAACATTTGGGTAGTAACGTTCTATTTACTTCGGCAGATTTTTTTAATATAAAAAAAGCTAATAAGATTCATAGCACCGGTTGCAGTATCCTGAAGCCGGGACTGTAGTTGTCATGCTACCACTGTGACTGAAGTGGTGATGCGACTAAACAGAATTGCTGTTACCTGAAGTACATCGACAAGTTTGCCGTCATTGTCTGAGAAGAGGTTGAATGCCAGGGAGATGCGCGGAACCACGTGTTCGCTTATTTTGATCCATCTTCCATAGGCCTAAATTTCTTCGAAATCACGTAACGGGCTTGAACTTTTTCAACTCGTGAGCGTTATGATGCGAGTATCACGATTAAACCACTTGCTGTACAAAATCGGAACCGGTTCTCACAGTTGTATTGTTAGAGGCCTAGCAAAAATTCTAGTAACATTGTATGTTTATATACTGCAGAGTATTTGAGGTACCTATATATAACGCGTGTTAACGTTTCTTTATTTACTTTTCCATGGGCATCACAGGAAAATTGTAATCCATACGAGTATAGGAAAAAGTCTTAGGAACCTTTTACCTCATTGTTAGTCAAGACAGTTCAGCCATAATTAAAATCTTGGTTGAGCGTGAGTTGTCCACGATAATGAGTAAAACTGGCTATTTGTTTATATGTGCGTCTAGTCAGTATCGTGTACAATTTCGTTATCCTGAAAGAAAAAAATGAGGACAATAGAAATTTTGTGCAACTTATTTCAATAAATCGGAAAAGGAACAATAGAATCCGTAAAAAGGAGTATTTTGGGACTTTCTGCATCTCAATAATAACGTTAACATTTTAATGTCATTAGGCATAGATATTATTGAGTTCATTATTGAATCGGAATAGGTAGTATCGTTGATACGTTTTCCGGTACAATACTTCAGAGGTCCCGTCGATATAAGTGAAGTGATACAAGAGCTGTGATTACGTATTAGTATTTCCGTTTAAATTCTTTTATTATTGAACCTCTTGTTCAGTTGGTATAATTAATAGCGTTGATAGATATGTCGAGTCGTAATAATGCCTATATTATTTTCATTGAGAATAGATTGCATCCATTGCACACACATGTCTAACACATAAGAAAATATTTCCTGGCATTTGATTTTTCTACCGTGATAAGAGTTAGTCCAGATATGAAGAGAAGGTTCCTTGAGGAGAAAGCTCAGCCATAACAGATTAGTTGGAATGATTTTTGCGCAGTTGAAGGAGCTTATGCGCCCAATTTTGGTTGAAATGGAAGATCGTCCCAGAAATTGATGGAAATTGTTCAAGTGCTCAGGTTTAGGTCACGGTTTTCGGAAAGTTGCCCTTGGATCTAAAGTGTTTGCTGGAACTGGTAAGCAATGGGCCAGTGACTTGCCAATGATTTGCAGTTGGGATACCCATTTGCCCTACTACCAGCTCATATAATGATTCGCTGAAAAGAGCCGCGACTCTTAATAGGCCGTATCTAAGACAGTGTGCTCCAGTCGTAGACTTGAGAATGAAAGGAATACACGAATATACAGTATATAAACAGAATTAATTCTGGCTAATACCGCCGAAACAAAATTTAGTTTTATCTGAAGTAACCGTCGTCTCCTTCTGTAATGAAAGGCTACATCTTGTTCATATCGTCTAGACCTTTCTGGCCCTGCACGCAAAAAAGTGCGGTTCTGGTTTTGCTCGCTTTATTTCTTTTTGATTGGCGACATCGGCCTATCACTCGTTCTCCCACCTAAAGCAGGAAAACGTTTCCAAATTGACGACGAAATGACACTGGCGGCATCGTTCTTTGAGTTTGGTCTAGATAAGTTGATCGACCGCTATGAACGCTATACCCCAAGAACGGTAGAAACTTGTGGAAATTTTTTCAGCAATCAGTCGCCAAAATATTTATTTATTTGCAGATCTAGATTTCGACCACTGTGTGGTCATTATCAGTTCTAAAATAAATACGAAAGAACCAGTTAGAATAACATACATGTCACGTTATAAGCCAATTGTACAAGTTTCAGTTAAAGTCAATGATAAAAAGAATACCTTAAAAACAATTAAAATACTTAAAACATCTCGAACTCCATGTTGGAGGTTGCGTTCGTACTGACGCAGCTGTTACAATTCTTACACTGTTGACTATGTGGAAGAGTAGCTTAAGAAATTATTTTTCTTGTGATAGTAGTTTCTCTAATATACGTTTTCTTTTTTCTTCACAAATGATAATTACTTTCAGGATACGCCTCGTAAAAAATTTCTTAAAATTTTCCGTTAAGGGTAAATAGCTTTTTAACATATGTTTTTCTCATCGAGAATATGCTTCAATACTTTTCAAACTTTGTGTTGGTTCGCGACAGCCGTGGCGGAGCGGCCGAACGCATTGAAGCGCTATGCTACGATCTGCGAGGCCGTTCCCCGTAGGGGGTTCGAATCCCCCTCCTCTCGGCCACGGATGTTTGTGCTGTTTTTAGTATATGTTAGTTCGTAAGTAATTTATAAGTTTAGGGACTGATAACCGCGCAGTTCAGTCCCACAAGCTTTACAAACATTTAAATTTGGTTCGCGATACACGCGGATGAAGTCACAACAAAAATTTACTAGAAGCAGCTTTAAATGCAAGCATCAGCCCGCCACCTCGGTTGCACAATGGTAGAGTGCCAGACTACAAATCCGAAGGTCCCGGGTTCGATCCTCGCCAAGCAGTATTGCTCATGTGAAAAATACCGAGTAGCACCGTGGTTCGTAACCCACGTTAAACTGTAGGTCCCCCTATAACTGGCTGGGTAAGTCAGTTTGAAGGTCGGAGGAAGGCAACGGCATACCAACTCCAAACAGGACCATGTCTAGTAAAGCACTGTGGTGTTCAAACCTATTTTCGGATTGTTGACTGCTTTACCTTTTACCTCTCCACCTGACCGACAACAGTACTGCTTCAATATTTTCCAAACTTTGTGTTGGTTCGCAATAGCCGTTGCGGAGCGGCTGAGCGCATTGAGGAGCTATGCTACGACCTAAGAGGCCGTTCTCCGTCGGGGGTTCGAATCCCCCATCGGGGCACGGAAGTTTATGCTGTCTTTAGTATATGTTAGTTCGTAACTAGTTTGTAAGTTAAGGGACTGATTACCACGCAGTTAAGTCCCACAAGCTTTACAAACAATTAAATTTGGGTCGCGATACACGCGAATGAAGTCACAGCAAAAGTTTACTAGAAGCCGCTGTAAATGCGAGCATCGCCACGCTACTATCTATTTTAGGTACCTCTCCACCTGACCGACAGCAGTAATGCTTCAATATTTTCCAAACTTTGTGTTGGTTCGCGATAGCCGTTGCGGAGCGGCTGAGCGCATTGAGGCGCTATGCTACGATCTAAGAGGCCGTTCTCCGTCGGGGGTTCGCATCCCCCATCGGGCACGGATGTTTGTGCTGTCTTTAGTATATGTTAGATCGTAAGTAGTTTGTAAGTTTAGGGACTGATGACCACCAAGCTTTACAAACATTTAAATTTGATTCGGGATACACGCGGATGAAGTCACAGCAAAAGTTTACTAGAAACAACTCTAAATGCGAGCATCGGCACGCTGCTATCTATTTTAGGTGCCTCTCCACCTGACCGAGAGAAGTAATGCGTGGTAGGAATGCAGCAGCCTCCGGTGTTCTCCGGAGCTCGGCCCGGCACACGGCAGCAGGACGCCTGGGGAGCGGGACGGAATGAAACACTGCTGCGCCGGCGTCCCCGCCGAGAAAAGTTTTGCGGCGGGCGAGCCCATTCGTTTCTGCCGGCTCTGTCGGTCTGGCGGGACGCGGGCGCAGGAAAAGGAACGGCCGCACCGCAGCGCGCTGCCAACCTCTCCAGGCCCCATTCCGCTAATTGCTGGCACCATCAGGTGCCGCCCGCTCATACACCTGTCCCCGACACCTCCAGACCTGGCAACCTGCCTTACCAAATTCCCCGTATGTAGTCCAAAATATCCCTCCGCGGCTTTCCCGAATGCGTCGCCATGATATATACTGCCAAGACAGATTTTTTTTTCTCTCTCTCCACACTTCTATTTCTTCCTCATCTGTAAATTGATTACACGTACGGTGATCCAAAAGGAAATGGGAAACCTACGTTTTTAGCGTTTGTCGATTTGGGGAAAGCTTTTGACAATGGTGACTGTAATACACTCGTCCAGATTCTGAAGGTATCAGGGGTGAGATATAGGGAGCGAAGAGTTATATTCAACCTATAAAAAAAACCAGGCTGCGGTTATAGAGTCACATGGCAAGAAACGGACGCAGAGTTTGGGAAGGGAGTAAGACAGGGTTGTAGCTCTTCCCCAATGTTGTTCAATCTGTACATTGAGCAGGCAGTGAAGGAATGGAAGGAGATATTTGGAGAGGACATTAAAGTGCAGGGAGAAGAAATAAAAAACATTGCGGTTTGCCGATGACATGGTAATTCTGTCAGAGACCGCAAAAACTCTGGAAGAGCAATTGAATGGAATGGACAATGTCTTGAAAGGAAGATACAAGATGAACATGAGTAAAACGAAGGTAATGGAATGCAGTGTCAGAAAATCAGGCGATGCTAAAGGACTTAGATTAGGTAATGAGACAATAAAAGTAGTAGATGAATTTTGTTATTTGGGTAGCAAGATAATTTCTGATGGCCGAAGTAAGGACGACCTAAAATGCAGAATGGCTATGGGAAGAAAATCGTTTCTAAAGAAGCGAAACTTGTTAAGATCCAACATTAATTTAAATGTTAGGAAGTCCTTTCTGAAAGCATTTGCCTGGAGTGTAGCATTGTATGGGAGTGAAACGTAGACGATAAGGAGTTCAGATAAAAAGACGATAGAAGTTTTTGAATGTGGTGTTACAGACGAATGAAAATGAAAATTAGATGGTTAGATCACGTAACTAAAGAGGAGGTGCTTAACCGAATCGGGAAGAAAAGGAGTTTCTGGCATATACTCACTAAGAGAAGGGATAGATTGGTTACACACATTCTGAGACATCAAGGAATTGTCATCTTAGCTTTAGAAGGAAGTGTGTGGGATAAAAATTGTAGAGGGAGACCGAGGGACGAATATAGTAAGCAGATTCAAAAGGATGTAGGTTGCCGAACATATTCTCAGATGAAGAGACTTGCACAGGACAAGGTAGCGTGGAGAGTTGCATCAAACCAGTCTGCGGACCGAAGGCCACAACAACAACGATCCAAAACGGAACTATGTACCAGAGTAAATAACTCTAGAGGTTACTTCAGGTAAGGGACAAATAATCTCAGAGGGGCATCAAATTTTAATTAATACTTTGGTCATGAGTCAGACAAAGGGCACCACAAAAACATTTTACGAGATCGATATTTGGAAGGAAAAGAGGCCTCTTGCTCAGTTGATTGTCGAAATTTCTGACGTATCCGTTACAGACCCAAGGTTTTAGCTGATGCAAAATTAATATATAGAGAGAGATGTTTAAGATACAAAATACATACAATAATTCATTACAAATAATAAAATTAATTTATTTTCAAAATAATTTGTACCTACACAATTGTGTGTTTTAGGACTTCTCTACAATTTATTACGTTCTTACAGTGAAATACCTTTCAAAGAAATGACATAATAACATCACATAATCATATACGAGATATATCCACAAAGTAAGTTCCGTTTGGTTATATAAACCAAACGTGAACAGATTGTATAAAAATCTGCAACTGTTCAACTACTTTTCTACATAACTTCCGAAATTTTGTAGGCACTTGTCATAGCGTGGGACAAGCTTTTGTGTGCCTTCTTCAGAAGGTTGCCGCCTGTGTATTCAACCATGTGGCAACCATGTTCTTTCAGCTCATCAACGTTGAAGTGTTGACCACCAAGGACAGATTTTAGGTGTAAGAAGAGATGAAAGGAGTCTTCTTCTTCCCTTCACGTTGCCGCCCGATCTCACAAGGCGAATGTGACCAAACAACTCTTGCGGGAATTTCGCTTGGACGTGTTTGATCATCCTCCGTACAGTCTCGCTCCTAGCGACTTTCTTCTTACACCTAAAACCTGTCAATGATGATCAATACTTCAGCGATGAGAACGAGCTGAAAGAACATGTTGCCACATGGTTGAATACACAGGCGGTAACCTTCTACAAAAGGCATACAAAGACTTCTGCCACGCTATGACAAATGCCTACAAAATTTTGGGAGCTACGTAGAAAAGTAGTTTAATAATTGTATATTTTTGTACAATAAATATTTTTTCTGTATCTGTACACATTTGTTGTATATAACCAATCGGAACTTACTTTGTGCACATACCTCGTAAGATCAGCTGGCCGTCTGATAGCTTCAAATGTCAAAACAAGGGTATCATCACCTTGTCAGCAAGTCTTTCTTGCCACCACTGCAAGTGTACTAGACGTTTGCCGAGTGCTGGTTTCACCCAGTGTAGAAAAAGGGAACAAAAGCACGTTGCGCACGTTAGCACAGGCCATCCATGATTGTGTGATGCAGACACGAACTTCCTAGCGTGAATCACAAAGAAATAAAGCGAGCAAAACCAGAACCGCACAACAGTGTGTGCAGGGCCTTGGAAAGGCTTTGCCATAGTTTCATTCAATCATAAACATTACGTACCTACAATAATTTACCCATTTTTATTCGATTGTTGCGCTCCGCGACTTTGTAATATTTCTTATTGTATTAATACATTCATAAGTTCAGCATCCATTTTTTCAGCCTAAACGGGATCATTTATTCTCTATTTTGATTTTGTAGCACCAACAACCTCTGTCTTGTGATTTGCACATACTCGCTGCAATATCCGTCCTATTGTTGACTGACAGCTTTATGATATCTATAGTGAGAGTTATATTTTACCAGAGTTTCTGCTGTGGTTCATGAACATAAAATATGACATGAAATGATAAGTGCAACGTTTGACAGTTTCAGGCCATTTAAAATATTTTGAATGTCGTAAGTTACTATAATATAGGATAAGTATTACCTATTTTATTTTCATACTATAGGGATAACAACTAGGTTTGTTGCAGGAGTGTTACATGCACTGGTTGAGTTCATGTGACATTATTTTTGCACACTTTACTTAGTTTGTGGTTTGATGTGCACTCTATGGATACTGTTTAAGAAAATTTTCTTTGGTAGGTCTGTTTGGTCATTCAATATGGCAGATTCTGATGTACATTTATAGCAATAAATTTCAATTTCTTCGAGAAGGGTTGTTCTTTTTCCTTTATTCGCTAGATGGAGTATTTGTAGGTTATGTACTGTCTGTCACTTGATGTTGTTTTTCAGCTATATGTAGGACAAAATTGGATTTGTTTATGTGTTTTAAACGAAGAACATCTATGTGTTTTCGGAAGCGAAATTTCTACCTGTTTCGCCACTTAATATTTTTGAACATGGATTGCGGTGAAGTCTATATATTCCTGACCTGTTGTGTGGATTATTGTTATTTCTAATGCTGTGAATGATTTTGTCTTTTAGTTTGTTGTTTGTGTATTAGCTGATTCTAATATCGGTTCTTCTGAAAAGTTTTGCTGTTTTGTTAGTGCTGCAACATCAAATACAAAAAAAAAAAAAAAAAAAAAAAAAAAAAAAAAAAAAAACACATGCAGCGGACAAAGTAACTACTCTCGAGCACAGCTTTCCATAAAATTAAACACGCGGCATTCAAGAAAGTCGAATGCAAATTTATTATTTTTCACTGGCCGTATGCAGCTTCCAAACTGATGTTGAGACCTACACATGAAAGCAATCTGTAGTTAAGCGAAATAAAGATCGGTAAAAACCTGATACGCTTCTTGGATCAATAAAAGACACAACAAAATGGGTGATTGCTGAATTATTTAAAATACTTTTTAAAAATTCCTATCTATGTTCATGAAGATGGGGAGCCAAAACTAACAGCATCACTTACAGGAAAATTGAGCTAATGTAAGCAGAAGGCGACTAAAGCTAAACTCCTTACAAACACAGATCATGTCTGAACCAATGCACAACCAGGCTTTCTTGTTTCATCGTTAATAGTTTTTTAACCACCATCTCCAGACTTAATGATCATCGTTAGTAAATTCCAAGTAAGTAAAATGGAAAGGAATTTAGCCTTATACAAGAAACAGGTTTTTATTATTTATTTTTATCGCCAAAACAGATTTTGGTAACTACTTGCCATCATCCGTGGCTCTTCTTGCCTTTAATTTCTGAAAGTTTAGCATTTTACAGTTTTAGATTATTTATTTATTTAATTTTTTCGGGTAACGCAGATATTCCTTGCATTATTTTCCACTGAAATTTTCATTTAAGTATATTTACATAACCTTAGTTCTAAAGCGAATGGTTTTGCATTAGGTTAATTTTTTTAGGCCTACATTTCATCATAATACCTAGTCGAACTAACTATTACTTTATTCGTCATTGGAAACAAAAATTTTTGTTCCTACAGATGACAAGCTGTAAAGCGTGTTATTACTTATGTAGGCCTACATTTCATTATAATTCTTAGTCGAAAGGACCATTACTTTATTCATTATTGGAAAGAAAAAATTTTGTTCCTACAGATGACAAGCTGTAAAGTGTGTTATTAAATAAATACTACCATTAACGTCATCTAGATAGGTAAATATTTTCCCTGTGATACCTGATATTCATATTGTTTTACATAGCACTAGATATTTTATTTTGTGGCTAATATGAAGTTTCACAATCGTTTAGAAGACTTACAATTGAAACATTGTAAGTATTGAAATCTTTAGGCAATTTTCGCTGTTGAGATTACAGTAATAATACAGAGTGATCCTAACGACGTCTTAAGCCTTCAGCTGTCTGCTGTACAGTAGTACAGTGCTAAAGGTCACAAGAATTTTTTGATTATTATTGGTAGCTGTATCTCTTTCCGAATGCCTGGATGTAGTTTCTAAACCGTTCGAAAGAATAAATTATTATCCAGCAGTGTCGATGCCTGAGGGATCTTCCTGTGTGCACCAATATTCTTCTGTATTTTTGTAATGTCGTCACTCACGTTAACTTAGGCACTTCCATGTAAGAATGGTCCTTGGTCTTCACCGTAAAATCTTATATGGTGTAGGCCTAATTGTAAGCCTTTAATCCCTTGTCAAATTATAAACTTACACACTTCGTTAAATTGTCGACTGACTACATTTCAGGAAGTGTCATTATGTTACAATGGTTGACAATAAAGGTATTTAGGTAGGTACGTTTCAATATATTGTCGGGTTTAAGTCAAATAAAATAATCATTGTAGTATTATTATATGACCTAATTATATCTCTCTCAAATTGAAAACATTTAGTGAAAGAAGCAGTAGAAAATATTTGAGAGGAGTGTAAAGAGCTAGACGCTAACTACACAATTAAGAGTCACACTCAAATAGGGAGCGAAAAGCAAATTACGATGTGTTGACTCGAGAAACGTATAAAAATCTTTAATGCACCTAAAGGAAATTTTACGAACTAATACAGTACTTTTTAAATACGTGTTATGTATTACATTAACTTAAACACATTTCTGATTCAGTGTTCAATAAAATTTACAGTGTGTATTTCTGCTATTAATTTCACAAATGGATAATCTAAGTAAGAGTTAATATGGTTAGAACTATCCAATGAAATTACGTCAGTCTGTTCGACTTACTAAGATGTAGGAAAGTTAAATATTTCATATTCCTGAATGCAAAATAATAATAATAATACACAGATTTTTTATTTGAGAAGTCACCTATATATTTTTTCCATATTTTTGGCCTTTAAAAAAATAAATAAAGGTTTCCAAAAAGGAATGCTTTTAAATTGTTGTTTTCCTGCAACAATTACTAATGTAATCTACCTTCTTAAAAATGGTGTCAATTTGTCGTGAAAATTATATACTATTTCAAGTAACGAATAACTGCCGTTACTTGAGAGTGAGTAAGCCCCGAAAACCGTTGCAACTAAATATTCGTCCAAACAGTGAATAAATAGTTACGCTGTTTTAGTTATAATTATAATGCCAAACAGTCATTACGTTATTAGCTATAACGACTAAAACGGCAGATTACTGGGAAGGTGGGCAATAATAAAATTACTATTTGCAAACAGCAAAAGGAAAAGAGATTTTTTTTAATTTTGAATTTTCTCCTAAAATTGTTAACGAATTCTACACCCTAAGCTGCGTAAAATTTTAATTGTTATAGGTCTAATCTAATAGACATAATATTTTGTCAAATTCCCTGATCAAGTTACAAAACATGTGTAGAATATATATAACGGAGTGCTTATATGCTCTTATCAAAATTCATACCGTAGTTAATTTTTTACATTGCGGTCAATAAAGTAACGATCCGATCTACAAACATTGACATATTATTGTGTTCATAATAAAATATAACAATATTTAAGTGACTGAAGATGATGTATTTTTACAGTGGAAACTAGATGTTTTTATTAAATAAAAATTTTTCTGAACTTGTACACGTCGACGAAATTGTCAAAACATCATTATAAAATTGGCCACAAATAACACCGAAATTGGCCAAAAATAAAACTGATGTAGGCCACAGTTTTACCGACTTTTTTTCTGTAATTCAATCGGCCTATAGAGATTATCGATGCAGTACAGTTTGGAAAAACCAGTTAACCATGACTGTTAATTATTATTAGTGTTTAGTTTTGTTAGCTGCAGGCTATATAAGAATTTCTTATTTCCTTATTTCCCCCAGCCTCTCTTCTTTTCTCCCAGTGTGCTTTCATCTGTCTACGATATTTATTTTTCTCATCTTCAGACCATTCTGAGCTAGTCTTTTTAGCAACCCTGCCTTAGGTTCCACTTCGCACATTTTTTCCGAAAGGCTTCTCTGTTGTTTATGTATTCCGTTTTTGTATTATTTATGTTTAAATACTTCTTCAGTCTTGATGAGGTCTGGTTACCCCATAGATATCTGTATATCTTACTGGTTAACATACGTTCTCGCATTAGAAATAAATTTCCGAAAAACATGTGCTCTTTTTCTCGTTACGCTTAAAGGATTATGTATAATTTAGTGTATTTCAGCATTATTTTGCACTTTCTACCATGTGCAGTGGTCCCAAAATTTTCCTCAAATTTTGTGTTTCTGGTACTTTTAATTTATCAATAGTTTAATATCAGACATTAGCTTGAATATAGGCATTCTGATTCAGTAGTATGCGGTAATGCCTAATTTTTCGATAGGAACGTCTTTTTGTAGAGGTCTATGATGCTACCATGTGTTCTCCCTATTTTATACAACCTTAACTGCATTGCAAATTATTCTTAAGCACCTATTTTTTATCTTCCCTAGATACTGAAATTATTTCCCCCTTTTCGTTAGGCCAATATCTGTTTTTATGAACTTTGGAGTATCCTTAACATGGTTTTTGTTATTTCAAGAAATTGTTACGGCAGTCGTGCAGGCTCAATCTTCCATTAGGTTTTTCGGAGTAGCAGCAGATGTTACATTTTCGGAATGTTTATTAAAATCATCTGAAGATATTTTTCCTTTATCATCATCACGTTATCGAAGAAATATTACATTCAGTACTTTATGTATTTCTTTATAAACTCTCACTGTTTTCTGTATCACAAAGTTAAGATGATTTCGGGGTAGGCCGACACCTTTTAGTACACGTGTGTTTATTTTGAAAGGATGAGAAATTTCTCGCTTTTTTTTTTTTTTTTTTATTGACAGACAATGTGTAAATTCTTTACGGTTTATGTTCGACAGTTTATGCTCTGTGATAAATTGTCAAATTCTTTTTATTGCATTTTTTGTCAACAGGATGGCAGACCATTTTGGAAATATACGAAGATAATTACAGTCTTATTTGAATTAATTAATCTCTGGCGAATTGATTTTTTTTGTTTGATGATAAACAATTAAATGGCAGTCTAATATTGTTTCTATTCTGGTAAATAAAATATTGTAAGTTATTTCATATGCTACAGGCAGTAAGGAGATTCCTCTGTAGTTACTTACATCCGTTAGAGTTGATTATTGTTATTACTATTATTATTATTATTCATTATAGCATTTCATAGCTCAAAAACTGATCTTTCAGGCTTTTCGGAGAACTGTTGATGTCGTGTTCGTGTAGTTCTAGAACTATATTTCGAAAGTGTAACTCGCAGATGTCTTCAGGAGTGACAATGTCGGTTAGCAGCTGCAAACTACTGCGAGTTACGCAGTCGAAATAGCGCGCCAGAGCAATGCGAACATGGGGCATCAACTTAGAAGGAGACCTTCCGGTTTCCAGAATTAATTTCTGGGTGCGACTTCTCAGGATAGTAGTATACCGGAAGGATGTGCACTCACAGACGTGCTTAATGAACTATCAAGAAACCTCCAAGAAAAATGGCTCTAAAATTTGAGGCACAGTGCATATGTAAGTGATAGAGTTATCATTGAATGCTATACTGGAGCACAGTAGGAATATCTCAGGTGGTAGTATTTTCGCCTATTAGGTCGACGACCCATGTTCGAATCTACTTTCAAGAAACTTTCTTTTTCATCATTTATTTGACTCTTTCTGAGCGTCTGTCTGGTTATATACATCGAATAGGAACAGCTATAGGGCATACTATGCTTTCCATGAAGAAACTGATTTCCAGAAATAAAGACTCTTTATTATCTTTCTACAGCTTACAATATCGCTACTTTTGCAATAAAATTGGAATGATAATAGTGTTTAGCGCTTTAGCCGAACTACGTTAGTTGTAAAATGATTTTAAATTATTCCAGTTTTATATAAAAAAAACATTGTAAATAAAATTTTAACTAACCGCACCGCCATTTCATAAATAAAATACATTTCTTTCTGATGAAAATATTAATTTTTATATCCTTAATGTTATTTAAAAAGTGTTATAAATTTTGAAGCAAAGAATAAAATATGTTAGATGCTTTCCGCTGGTAGGCTCGAACGCTGAATATCCACGTGACAGTCAGACATGCTACTTGAATTGAAATAACAGCAGAGGTAAAAATGTTTTATTTTATCGTATTCCAACCTAATTTAGATCATCTTCAGAAATAATAAATATACAGTCCATGTTGCCGGTGTTGGACCCTGTAGGACTGCCGTGGCTGGTACCACCTTACGGCCAGATAACAACCACGGCAGTCCTACAGGGTCCAACACCGTCAACATGGACTGTACATTTATTATTTCGGAAGATAACCTGTATTAGGTTGGAACCGGTAAAAATAACACATTTTTACCTCTGCGATCAAGACTGTTATTACAATACAAATATCGTCAACGAAGATCGCTGTTTCTCTCGTGGGACAATGTTATCCAAATTAATGAGACACGTTACTCCGGGAGCTATTTCGCCACACTGCAGCACGAACCTTACCGCCTAGTGCAGAGGTCGGCAAGTAATCTTAGATGTGATCCGGATACTTTTGAAAATAAAAGTATGAAATAAAATGGATAACTTTTATTAGAAAGTCCAGAAGCAGGTCATACATTATAGATACCTCTTTATTTTAATTTTCTCTAATAAGGTAGGAAATACAATGAAATGTATTTAAAAAATCAATGGGCATAATTAAACTTGCGGTCTTGAACAGCTTATTAAAGTTATGCTCACGTGCGGAGCAGCTTATGCGAATAGTGTCTTCAAAGTAGGCGGTCTTGAGCGAAAATTAAACTCAAAGAATTTCATTTTTGAGAATGAAATTTCACGAATACGGTTATATTTGGAGCCAAACATAGCAGCCAGGCAGATCGCTAATTTTTTTTTGCAGTTTTCATATTTAACAGGGATAAATTGACTCCAAAATTCTTCTGTAGATACCTATGCAAGGAAGTGTATTACTTCAAGTGTGTTATCTTCATTTGAAGTAAAGGCTTTGAAATGTGGAACAACTTCGCAGCCACATCAGTCCATTCTGCTGCAGGAGAAACCTCAAAAGGTGATTTTAAAAAATCGTGACAACTTTATTTCTGAAAAGTCTTTGAATCTTACTACAAATTATACTCTATGAGAATGACCGTACTTAGCGACTTGCAACAAACTTTAAACATAATTTCAAACCTTTATTAAACTTTGTCTCGCTGGCAACCATAGGAAAATGATGAAAGGCAAAAAGTTTCTTGCTTACTACTTTTCCGTTGTTTACGTAGTAAAACTACGGCTCTCGGTATGACAATTTATAATTTAAACACTACAAATTGTAGCCGCAGAAAATTTTACAGACAGTATACACACATATATTTCGACGTACCTTCTAAATTGAATCACAGTACGACATGTAGTTCATGAGGTATGAAGACATAAGCAGTAATGTTCCGCTGTTCATGAACTAAAAGTACGGGTTTCGGTATGACGTTGCAATTTATAATTTCTACACTACAAATTGTAGCCGTAGGAAATTTTACAGACAGTATATTCGCATGTAGTTGAATGTACCTTCTAAATTGTATCAAAATATGACACGTTGTTCATGAGATATGAGCACATAAGCAGTAACGTT
This sequence comes from Locusta migratoria, assembly GCA_026315105.1. Taxonomy (NCBI): domain Eukaryota; kingdom Metazoa; phylum Arthropoda; class Insecta; order Orthoptera; family Acrididae; genus Locusta; species Locusta migratoria. Next base: position 280,194,536 of record CM048744.1, read on the forward strand.
CATGGAAAACAGCCCCATCAAGCACCAATTTTAATCTATTACTTCTTCACTACTTATTATATTCCTAAGAGATTTTACAGACATACAGCCCTTATACTAATGAATATAAACCTGAAAAATGGCAGGAATAAATAAATAAATAAATACCCAGGTAGCGTCGGGTTTTCAGCTAGTTTGATAATATGGAAAAGTCTATTTCACGATTATTTTTATATTAAATATTTTTAGCGAAATGAAGAAGTTCTTGACTTGAAACGTCTTTTCAAAGAACCATCTTGCGACGGATGATGATACACTTTGAACGAAACCACATTTTAATTTCCCATTTACTTGTAGCTCAGTGTTATTACACACAGAAAAGAAAATTGCTTAATTTTTTTGTTTTTATTTTTTAATAAAAATACTTTCGGCGGTCCAGTTTTTGGCCTTCCGCGGTCCGGACGTGTACCGCGCTCCGCCAGTTGCCGACCGCTGGCCTAGTGTATAAGCTGATGAATTGCACTTAAACTATAGATATCTTGCCAACAAGCAAAAAACTCAGCCCAGACTTAATTTTTGAGACCGGGCGGTTTGCTTGTGAGAGGGTATTTGGCGCGCGGTGGCTCGGGCGGTGTGCAGCCCCTTGCGGCGCGCGCGACGCCGCAGCCGCGCGTTTCTCACGGAACCAAACCGGTCTCCGGTCTCCGGTCTCCGGTCTCCGGTCTGCGGCCGCCGCGGCGGGTCCCGCCGCCAGTGTCCCAGGGTCGCGACACCGCGTCCTCTGTGCGGCCAGTGAGTGCATTATAAGGCCTGCACGCGACACCGCGAGGACGGCGGCACGCGACATGCGACACGCGACCAGGTAGACACGCACGAGCCACGAGCCGGCACCTGGCGGCGAGACTGGAGGCGCCTCCTTTCAGGTGTCCCCTGACACTTTGTCGTAACACCCAGGGTCACTCACGCGGGTCACCACCACCGGTTTTCACGCATTAGGGCACTATCTTGAAAGAGGTTACTTGACTCAGTACCTTCCGTTTCACACTAATTTAATCCGTGGAAATATTAGTAAACACTCGCTGTCGATCGTCTTCTGAAGACAATTTATCGCAGAAAAAAATCCAAATTCTTGGTCATTTAGAGTCATTTTAAGAGATTTTTATACCAACAACGGTGCTATAAATAGGTTATTTATTTCGAAAGGCATGTTTCAGCACTATTGCCATCGTCAGGATAGTTATGCCGAAACAAGCCTGTAGAAATAAATAACTTGTTTATAGTACAATACTCGGCATAAATCGTCATTTAAAAGTGTCTGTAAGTGACATAGATGACGCAGCAGTCCGAGAAGTGTGCAGAATTCTTCTCACGACATTTTAGCGCAGAAAAAATTCGAAATTCTTGGTTATTTAGAGTCATTTTAAGAGATCTTTATAACAAGAACGCTGCTATAAATAAGTTATTTATTTCTAAAGGCATGTTTCGGCACGATTGCCATCGTCAGGATAGTTATGCTGAAACAGGTTTGTAGAAATAAATAACTCATCTTTTTAAAATTTTAAACATGTCTGCAGTTCAGCAACGGTGGAATACGATCCAAAAGTCAACAAAGTTTCAGCCGACTAGCTGCATAAAAATGGTTTACATGCGTAAACCTTGACCTAGGTTTCGGCAAAAGTAATTTTGCTTTCTTCAGAAATAACTTATTTATAGCACAATGCTCGGCATAAATCGTCATTTGAACGTGTCTATAAGTGACATACGGACGCAGCACGCCGAGAAGGATGCAGAATTCTTGGTCGTCATTAACGCGAGCGCAATTACACACCGTATCGTATACTGAAAACACACATCTAGAAATTATGTACCTTTCAGCCACAAAAATAAAATAAAGTCCTGTTATAAAATTCACACTAATTTAATCCGTGGAAATACTAGTAAACACCCGTTGTCCATCCTCTTCTCAACACAATTTAGAGCAGAAAAAATCGAAGTTGTTGGTCATTGAGAGTCAAAAGAGATTTTTATACCAAGACCACTGCTATAAATAAGTTATTTATTTCGAAAGTCCTGTTTCGGTACGATTGCTATCGTCAGGATAATTACGTCGAAACAGGTCTGTAGAAATGAATAACTTATTTGTAGCACAATTCTCGGCATAAATCGTCATTTAAAAGTGTCTATAAGTCACATACATGACGCAGCAGACCGAGGAGGATGCAGAATTCTTGGTCGTCACTAACGCGAGCGCAGTTCCACACCGTATTAATTTACTGAAAACACATATCTAGAAATCATGTACCTTTGAGACACAAAAATAAAATAAAGTATTGTGATATAATTAATAAATTGAGGATTTATGTTTTTACAGACAAGTAAAAAGTTTTTCGTCTTTACAATAATAACACTGAATACTGAGTAGGCACATTTTTCTCCTAGCAACAATATTACTTATTATTGTTTTACGATCAATCTCTCTAGCTACCTTCGGTCTAGTTATTCAAATCTATTGCAAATCTGTTTTTATAAACATTTTAAGTCAAGACATTGGTTTCGAGGTCATACTCATCGTTAGCGGCCGCGTAGAAAATAAATAAAATGATGTAAAGTAATTGCTATCGTCTATGTCTTAATCAACTATGTACGTGTTACACTGTCCTATATTTATACACATTTTATTCTTAAACCGTCATAGAAGTTTCATGTATGTTCCAATGTTCCATTAACTTTATGTGTTCCAGCATGTCTTTGTATATATAATTTAGGAATATCACGATCCAAAGATGTCAGAACCTTACAACTGACATATGAGAAGCACCATCCCATTAACATTTAGGCATTTCACATTATCTTGGCTATGTTGTCCATATTAATTTGCAGTAGGTGATAAGAGATATAGAGGTCGTACAAATTACTAAAAGTAAAAGAATAATAAACGAAAAGCTATATCTACGACACAAAATATTTTAGCAAAGAGTTATATATGCACGATCTGCCTGATATATATAATAATATAAATGCACATAAAATAGTATAAAACACACACAAACTCGCCAGAACATCTATTAAATTACTACGACGTATTAAAAGTAAAATAAAAGTAATAACTAGGACTGCAGCATCTATGTAAGTTCAATGGCGTTTCAAAACTAAAATATAAGTAACAACTAAAAACTGTAACATAATAAAATACCCACAAATATGAACACATCCTACTCCAAAAACATATATACGATAGGATATATTTTATGTTAATTAACAGTGTTTCCTACAGGACTGCAGGCGATGATCACGAGCTCGAATACTGCTGTTAAATTGAAGTACATATCTCAATCATACTTGCCATGATATGTATAAAATAATCTCAGCAATTAAAGTTACTACACCTTCGAAAAGCAATATAAAGAACAACAATTCTGCACTAGTTTATTTATCAGTTTCTTTATTGATACTGTCCTGATGATGACTTTCGTTCGGTGGCTTACAAGGAACAGAAAAGCCAGATGTTCTGCAGTATTTACACCGGAATATGACAATATTCTTGTATTTATACTATTGATTGTAGAAAGACAAGTATAGATGTAATTAAAATAAAATGAAGAAGACTAGTAAACCGGGTCTTGTGTTATGAGCACTCATAGATGCTACATATTGGTGTTCGAAGTCTCGGTGAGAAATCCTAGCGATCTAACAGACACCGCAGTTAATATAATATTCGCCTAATTCTCTAACTGACTCAATGTGTGATTCTTCTGTTGACTTAAAACAGGAAGATTTGACGATAACACATATACTAAGGGATAGGGAAGGAGAGGGGAACTACAGAATTTACTCACATATCTATTGTTACTGCACGACTGATGTATTCGAAAAGAAATACTTTTGGTAGCGTTTATGAAAGAATCTGTGGTGCTGTACAAACGACAAAAGTTGTGTAGGAAAGAATACTGATTTTGTAGTAAGAATAAAATAAATTCCTTTGTATTAATGCTAAACTCTACTCCACGGCCGAATCTTTTGGTTTCTCCGCAGATTAAGGCCTACTTAGCGGATGCAGTGAAAGTTCTACACGATGCGGATTATGCTGGGAACAGAATACCGTAGCCCTGTTACCTCTTCAAGCGTTCTACAAAGATGCGAGCAAATAGTTTAAGGAAAGTTTTGGTGTTTTTAAGAAATAATTATTATAATTTGCATTAAATTTCAGTTCTTATTGTGATTTAAAGAGGTCAAACTTTCCATTTGGCGCGTTTGTTTGTTACGAACATTGCCTGGTGCATCGAGTATATTAAACAATATAATGTGCGGATTACATGACGCTTACCTATGTATAATCAAATATTCAATAATCTAGGACATCATGTTTCAGTACTAGTTAATGCCAGTCAGAATTTCACGTACGGTTTTTTACGAGATAACTTAGTGTGAACAGAAAAAAAGCCTCCTGCAAACCATAAATCCATAATTAACGCGCAAAACATGAATACTGAATGTCAGTATTGTGTATTTTTATTGGTGTTTACCGCAAGAAAATTTTACTTCGCCAACTACAATTAAGTTCGTCTTAGCAACATTCTTCCATTTGAATTCCCAATATCTCAAAAATGTGTGAAAATATATTCTTGATGTGGAAAACGATATTCACATTTTCTACTTCAAGGCAGAGAATTTTGAGATAGGTAAAAAATATTTTGTTTTAACAATAAACGTGAGCTGTTAAATATTTAAAACAATAATAACTAAATGTTAAATACGTACGTAGATAAGAGTTTACCGTTATGAAATAATAAAATGTGCACTTGTTACAAAACACAATAATCTTATGTAATTGACACGTGATGAGAGCACATGACCGTTTTAACGCATCTGTACTGAAATTTTGAACTACAATTGAAAAGTCATAGACGATCATAAAGTATTTCAAGGGAAGGGAATTTAACAATATCCCGTCCATCTTAAAAATACATTGTTGTAAAAAGACCTATTAGTTTCGCTCCTGACTTTTCACAGAGATAAATAACAATTTTCCTAATATCACCATTGTATGGAGTGTCTCTTACAACCACAATAGTGCAAATACGTATACAACTGAACAGTAAAGATAAGAATAGTTATAAAATAATGTTTAACATTCTATGATGAATATTAGTACCAGAATATTAATAAGTATTTACACCTTTTTAATAGAAGATATTAGGCCTAATTCATGTGTGATAATTCACAGCGTAATAACTGTTTTGAGAAATAACGGTAAAAGCGAATGAATTACTACAATTATTTTGAAATAAAGAGTGGACTTATTTGACAACTAAAAATGTGTTATTATTATTAATTATTGAAACTGATTAATATAATTCTAAAAAGTAAAACTAGAATTGTCTCTTAAGTAGAGAGAGTAATGGATTTTGAATTATATTTTCGATCTAAGGAAAAGCCTTCTACAACATATTACAAATTGTGTTTCTTACGTTCGCTTATGAACTAAACAAAACTAAATAAACAAACAGACAATTGTGCCACTTTACCACAAGGTGTTTGTTTGAACTGGAAATAAGAACGATGCGGTAAGATGATGTTGTCCGACAACTACAGCTCTCACCCCATTTTCAACCAAAACTGTCAAGTTCATAGCTTATTCACCACTACAAGAAAATCACGGTGTATTCGCAATTGACAGTACGAAGTTAAGAGCGGACGACCAACCCGCCTTCCGCGACGAGTAAACAAACACATTTACGACTTGCTGGCGTATTGCTAGTAGTACCTACTCGGTGTTACAGTGCCGGGATAAAAAGACAAGACGCTATTTCGACGAAACTTTATTGTAGTATCTGAGGACGGCTCATGTAGCTGACAGGTAAGAGAACAGTGATCGAAACATTTCTCTTTGAGTCATAATCTCTTGCACGGCGGTGAATAACTTCGAAGACTAGTACCAGGAGAATTACACTGTGCAATGGCAGATTATTACTTGATTCGAGCGTATTTCCTTCGTTTTCAGACCCGGAGGGCTAGAACTGGGCATTGCTATGTCGTGATATGAACTGAAATTCATAAAACTACTTGATAAGAATTAACGCATTGTTAAGGGAGAGCGATAACCTTAATTGTGCTGTGATCAATTCTAATATCACCTCATGCGGATGCTCGTAGCGATATCGTAGATGGAATTAAAAATGAACTACCCTTTCCGTTTAGAAAGTGAACTAGGCTCCTGCATTATGAATAAGTTCGGTGCAGCTAAATTAACTTTTTCTTCTTTTTATTTAATATAATTTTTTTTATTTCTAAATCAACTAGTTTCCTGACACTTTAGTCACATTCTGAGGGCAACAAATTTAACTCATAGTTCAGCCTAGGTATTAGGCAGCCGATCTGACATTCTTCGTCAAAGAGCAATAAAATATTTAACAACCTGGGATACTACAGTACACGGTAAGGCATTTTATTACCTTTGGACAGAAAATACTGGGTTGTATGCATGATACCTGGGCTGAAGTAGGAACTGAATGTGTAGACCTCATTTTCTACGAATCTACTTGGTTTTCGAATATTCATGCAACTGAAGCGGTCACATTCAAAATGAGACAAGTCTACAACTGTAAACAAGCACATTACAACATTTTTTTTTTTTTTTTTTTTTGCAACTAGACTAGGACTGTGGACCGATTTCGTGGAAACTCTTGTGTACATATTGATCATCAGATAGCCACACGATCACTTGGATCGACAGAGGGACCTAGCGATAGCGCAGGGGAGTACTGAGGTCAACTGCAAATGAAAATCAGGCATCAAAATAAAATGAGAATCTTATCGCAAGCACGTAAAGAAGTTCAAGATTTTACCAGCCAGACTGATTGAATGTCAATACCATAACAGATGCTGTCCTACATTCTAAGATGATTCCATGAAAATGGCCGTGGCACTCCACCTACTAAATATTTTTGAAACAATTCCTGGGAAACAGCGGCTGTAATATCCGTATAAAACTTATTTAAAGAAAAACTCTAAATTGGTGAATTTGTTCAATGTTAGGCTCATTTCGACCAGACAGTTAAAAACTGCATGATGACTGCTGGAGACAAAGGCGATGAGCAACCAGGTATGGCGATGACCGAAACTAGAGTGTTGCTTCAGCTACAACTTGCTGCTTCAGAGGGCGTCATCGATGAATAAAATTGGTTCCTGGCGTTTCGTCTCCAATTACGGTGGACGTCTTTAGAGGTGAAAAGACCGTGCAGTGGGTGCGGGACCCTTATAGTCCGGCCAAAGCCGCTGGTTCACCTCCGAAGGTGACTGCCGCGGTCGAAAACGAAACGCTAGGAAGGAATTTTATACATCGAGCACAGCAGCTGAAGCTGGAAGTTTTAACCGAAGGAACGGTTTAGTGTTGGTCATCGAGCCGCAGGAGGTTACTGTTTGCCTCTCTCTCTAGTGGTCATCACGCTATATTCAATTGGGCTGATTATGATCGTTCTACCATGGTAAGGTGTCACATCTATGATATTACAATTTTCAAGAGTCAACAAGCAACATTAGAGTGTTAATTATATCCATAATGGATGTGAGATCGCGGTTGTATACTTAATTATTTTGTCAAGTAGGCTCAACCACAGAGATCCTGTAAAAACACTAAAATATGACGCGTTCCATAGGTCAAGCCGTTATCATCAGATAAACTAAGATTCTTGTATAGTTTATCTGATGATGAGGGCTTGACCATAGAAACGCGTCATATTTTAGTGTTTTTACACGATCTCTGAGGTTGAGCCTACTTGACAAAGTAACATTAGAGTGTTTTACTGTAATAACTTTTATGCCATATATATATATATATAGGAACTCATAGTTCGATGGGGCGATCTATAATTATTTAATAATAATTTTGCAGCCACGATCGCATTTTTCATTTATTATGTTACCGTTCGGCGTGCTCGACACCATCTACAGACCTGTCCTAATTTACATAACTTCACGACATTTTTTATATACTAAAAGAGTACATCCAGGTTGAGGCAACACCAAACATAAAATTAGTAGTCACAAATAAAATATATACATCCATCTTCTAATGGTTCTGAAGCGAGGTACTTCAAAGTCTAAGTTCAATATTAATTGAAGTCCAGTAGAACACTGTTGTATATATTTTATTTGTGACTAATAATTTTATGTTTGCTGATGCCTCAACCTGGATGTACTCTTTTAGTATATAAAAAAAAAATCTCGTGAAGTTGTGTAAATTATTACAGGTCTGAAGATGGCGTCGAGCACGCCGAAACCGGTAACGTAATAAATGAAAAATGCGATCTTGGCTGCAAAATCATTATTAAACTTTTATGCCGATTTTACTGTCGCTGCGCCGGCCGCGGTGGCCGAGGGGACTGAGGGGCTCCAGTCACGGTCTGCACGGCCACTACGGTCGGGGATTCGAATACCCCCTCGGGCATGGATATTTGTGCCGTTCTAGTTCGTAAGTAGTTCATAAGTAGTTTGTAAGTTTAGGGACTGATGACCCCGTAGTTAAGACCCATAAGTTCTACAAACATTTGAACATTTGAGCCCCGTAGTTAAGTCCCATAAACTATACAAACATTTGAAACATTTTTACTGTCGCTGCGAGAAGCATGTTTCGATGGATGGATGGATGGATGCTTAGGGTTTAACGTCCCGTCGACAGCTTGGCCATTAGAGACGGAGATAACGCTCGGAGTTTTTGCGTTAGGATGAGGAAGGAAATCGGCCGTGCCCTTTGAAAGGAACCATCCCGACATATGCCTGGAGTGATTTAGGGAAATCACGGAAAACCTAAATCTGGATGGCCGGAGGTGGATTTGAACCACCATCCTCCCGAACGCGAGTCCAGTGCGTTACCACTGCGCCACCACGCAGTGCATGTTTCGAAAGATGCGGATCAGATGTCGCCCCTCCATCTATCGAAATACAGTCTGTACGTCCACCCCGCGAGACACCACCTATACAATGTTGACCAGTGATGTTTGGAAAACAGCGGAGAATAACAGCCTTTTGATGTAGTTGTTAAAATCAAAATAAAAATAAAAATAAAGTCCAGATTGTAAATTTATTACTTTCATTTCGTGGCCGGTTTCGGTCCATAAAGACAACGTTCAGGTGAATACCACCAGGGTGGAAGGGTTTGCATGGACGCTTGAGGCCGCTTCCAACGCCTGGTGGTATTCGTCTGGATATGATCTTTATAGACCAAAAATGGTCACTGAATGAAAGCAATAAATTTGCGATCTGGACTTTTTTTTCTAATTTCGATTTTAGGTGGAGGTTCTTCAGGAAGGCGACGCAGCTAGAGCAAGCGAATGGAGCTGGCGCGCGGTGCGACTCACGGGCGGTTCGCAGTGCGTGGACCAGCGCGCCGCGACGCCGGCGGACGGCTCCAGGCGCGCACAAATTTGGCAGAGCACTGCGAACCCCCGCCTTGGGGTTTCGCTGGCCCGGGCCGCCGAGAGCCGGCCGGTCCGGCGGGCGCCCCGCGCGTTTCAGGTTCTGCAGCCACCCCACGCCCCATCCCGCATCCCGCGCCGCGGCTGCAAGACGCCGCAGCCTGCCGCCTGCAGCACGGCCTAACGGACGCTCCTTCCAGCGGGCTCGCGGCCGCATTGTTCCGCGCCGCCGACCGCACCATCCATTTGTTTATCTGTTGACATTCCACTAAGGTGCAAAGCAGAATCCCAGGGGGGAGACGAGCCTCCCCTCGCCGTGTGTGTGTGTGTGTGTGTGTATGTAACCCTCATCAAGACGTAGCGGCCCTTGATATGCTTATAAGAAATGCGAATCGGTTTTTGAAAAGCTCGTCTTGCGACCCGGCCGCGACGGTACTGAAAAATTATCTACCCGAAAGGTAAGAGAGGCGCTATTAATACGGAGGGCGAAGGCAGTAGTTGTAACGACCGGTGCCTCTTCCGATTCGATATTTTATTTTTAGAATGAAACACTTCTTAAAGAAGAGTGGCCTAGATCACATTTAAAGCAAAATTATTTCACCACTAGCTTCGGCAATACTTGTTACCAATATCAAGTGACAGGCCTACATTAAAAACTACAGTGCACATGTGCAGGAAAAGACTTCTGGAATTCGTGGTGTACCAAATGGCCGACCAGTAGCAAAGGGGGGGGGGGGGTGTAAGACAACTGTTGGAGATGTCATACAATTGCTGCTGGCAACTTCAAATCAGCTGTTGTTACATGTTCAGTGGTGGTTCGAAGTTCCCAGCAGCAATTGTACGGCATGTCCAACAGTTGTCTCAGCCCCCCCCCCCCCTTTGCTATTGGTCGGCTATTTGGTAAACCACTAATTCGAGAAGTCTTTTCATGCACAAGTGCACTGTAGTTTTTAATGTAGGCCTGCCACTTGATAATGGCAACAAGTATTGCCGAAATTAGTAGTGAAATAAAGTAATTTTGCTTTAAATGTGATCTAGGCTACTCTTCTGTAAGAAGTGTTTCATTCTAATCATTTAAGATCACTCTCATACCGACAAATGTCGGCTGTTATTAATTTTATTTTTAAATAATCTTCTAGAGGAAGTGAATTACTTGAGAGTCTGTGATCATCCTTGTCAAAAAGAATAAAAACGTCTAGATCGCTAATTGTGTCTTTATTCATTTCTTTCGTTTCCGCACATGCCATCATAACATATGTAATTAAGTACCAGGTGACAGGTGTTTGCTACACGATATCGAGCTTAAATATAAAATTACAGAACTAAATAATAATAAAAATAATCGAAGTATTTAAAACACCTAAATAACTCTTAACAGAAGAAGTAAAGGTTAGTGTCAATAATAAAATCTGTACATCGTCAGAGCGTCAAATAATATCTAAATGTAGCCAATAAAGACATTATCTTGAATTTCGGGCATCCGCAGCCAAATGTTTTCATTTTGATAAAAAAAATCCGCTTCGACTGCAATTAGCTTTTATTTAAGAAAGAACTACCGGTTTCGCGTCGCGAAAAATGAAAAATAAAGACATTAGCTGACAGAGATCGCTGGTGCAGGACTTGTCTACAAAATATTACTATTCTTCTTTTTCCTAACATTTATAGAATAAATTAAACACTGACGACAATCAAATATTTTGAATTACAGTTTACACTGTAAAAATATTTTTATGATATTTATCAACATTACCCACACATAAACGGTATCCTACATATAAAATAGATGCAAATACCACGTAGTTTTCGTGATTCTAAGCGTAATATTTAAAAAAATGTGTGGGTGTATATAGATATAATTTAAAACTTGCCTGTACTTATATAAATTATTGTAGAAGAAAGTATACTAATAAATACAAAACTTCGTAGTCAAAAAGTCGTACTAGGGTCTCCTGTCAGATTATGTGTTTGTGTACTTCCAATTGTTTATTTATTAATTTATTTTTATTTACGAAGAGATAGATGATCACCGAGTAGGTACAGGTTTTATTACAGACACTGAACTTTCGTAAATAAAAGTTTTAGTGAGCTCGACGATCTTTTTTCATAAATAATCTATTTTTGCTAGAATTGCAAGATTATTTTGAGCCGCTTGTGATTCAATGAAGTGAGACTGACCCACCCATTACAAAATATATTGTTTACTTATTATGAAAACATCCTCGTGTAATTTTCGTGAAGCCTTTTTTTAGGCCTACATATGATTAACATGTTCCATTAATTTTGCAAGTTTTTATTATATCTATCCGTAGAAGGTGTTTACATCAGAAAGATAAGTGCGCTATTGTATAAATGTAATTAGTATTCTAGTAGGACTAGAAGGATAAACCAAAGATTAAATAAATCATTCCCTACAATCATTATAAATTATTTCTTTCCTTTCCTAAAAATATGTTAAGTATTTTATCAATTTATAATTCTTCTTTGATGCTGTTTACGTTCATACAAGTATTATTTAAGAAACGACATTACTGCTTTTCACTGTAAAACTAATTGCCTTTTTGGCTCATTTCAACGCAGAATTTTCGGGCACTGAAATATGTAAAATATATCCAAGTAGCTTCTTTTTTTATTATTTTTTTATTTTTTTTTATTTTTTATTTATTTTTTTTTTTTTTTTTCACACTAAGTCATCCAAGAAATTTTCTCTATCTTCAAATTCAAATGCTCGAAACTATGAAAGTATTCTACGCAGTAAGTCAGGATTAATGTGGTAACTTACTTATCTCAGTAATTTCAGTTAACGTATATAATAAGTCAGATCGACAGAAATTACGGCAAAAATTTATCTGTCACGAAAGAATAGATAACTTCAGAACTTCTGAATTAAGTAAAAATCCAATGCGTCCTTAATTACATGTACACAAATTGAGACAAATTGTCTGGCTATGGGTAGCCGAGGAAACGGCTGCTGTAACATTAGCTATCAGCTTAGGAAGCTGATGACACGGAGGTGCGAAACTACTTAGTAAGTATATTCTAATATCTTCATTTTATTACATTTTAAAATAATAAGAAGAGAGAGTAAAGAAAAGATGTACATTAGTTGTTTTTTATTATTTGTTTATTTATTTATTTTATTCCAAAGTGGTATTATGATCTTTGGGTGCAGCGAATATCACAGCGCTTTAAGTACGTAATTAATGCTGACTGGGAGCATGTTTCATATACCTATTGAGCAAGTCCGCATTCATTTAAATCATTAGAGAAAGTTAAAAATTTTTAAACAGATATTAATTCAGAATTTACGAAAATTACCGAGTTCACCTGCTCTTCTATAGGTGGTCTATTATTTTCTAATATAAGAAAATTTGTGCCGGACCGGGACTCGAACCCGGATCTCCCGCATCTCGTGATCGGAAGACCCGGGTTCGAGTCCCACTCCGGTACAAATTTTCATCTTTTACAAAATGATAGACAACCTGTAGAAGAGCAGGTAAAGTCGGTAGTTTTCGCAAATTGTGAATTAACATCTGTTTATTTAATATACATAGTTGCGGACCTTCGCCAACGTTGTTCGTTGGCCAACGGACGTATCATTAAAAATTTGTTCCTACCGGGAAGTTTGTGCGGCGTGTGCATTCACACTGACGATGAGATCGTTAGCCGTCTTTCGCCTTAAATCACATATACATATTTCCAATCCATGGTGTACAGCAGCAATCAGAATAAATATTCCTTCAAACCGTCTTGATTGCAAATTTTTTATTAGTTAATGACGCATTTCGCCCTTTAACAGGGCATCTTCAAATTATCTGCGTGACAGAATTTATACAAAATTACAAGGCGGAATCATAACCGTTTGTAATTTCGCCTTGTAATTTTGTATAAATTCTGTCACGCAGATAATCTGAAGATGCCCTACTAAAGGACGAAACACGTCATTAACTAACAAAAAATTTGCAATCAAGGCGGTTTGAAGGAATATATACATATTTATTTCATGTCTGGAAGAATACATTGCATACACTTACATACACACACAAGTAGGTCGTTCAAACAGGCCAGAACTCATTTGCATCTTGGTCCCTAAGCTGTATTCTGACAAGGAGACCACATGGTAATCGGATTTTAGAATGTTTTTATATTTATGGTGCGTGAAGTTCAGAACTTAAATACCAATCACCCAAAGCCATTCGACGCAACTCTAAAAATACTCGAGAAAATCGACTTTGACGTTACACTAGTATACGTAAGTACCAATAATTAAAAGATTTACAGGATCCCTCGATGTAGCTCAGGTGGTAGTGTTCTCGTCTCACAACCTGAGACTCGGTGATTCGAAGCGTGCTCGCCCCGAAATATTTTTTCCCCCGATGTTTTCGAATTCAGTTATATGAAACATTATGAGATCTCTATTTGCAGGTTTTGTGTCAGTTTATGTTTATTTGTATATAGACGAACTGAACACATTGTCTTCACCTAAAAGAAGGTTGAGTTGGTTATCTGCTTGGAAAGCCAATAGTAGCCATGAAGATGGCTTTTCAAAAACAGCGTCGTAGCTCTTCGCAAACTGAACAATCAAAGACAACCGTCATCAACTAATAGCGAAGCCAGTATTGAAAAATATGTAACTTACATTTCTTGATTGAAACGACCGTTATTATCAAAATGTTCAAATGTTTGTAGAGCTTATGGGATTTAACTACGGGGTCATTAATCCCTAAACTTACAAACTACTTATGAACTAGTTTATACTTAAGACGGCACAAACATCCATGCCCGAGGGGGGAGTGGAAACCCCCTTCGGGGAACGACCTTGCCCATTGTAGCAAAGTGCCTCAATGCGCTCGGCCGCTCCGCCGCGGCTATTATTAACAACCTTTTGTGAAATATAGAAAATCACGAATAAACAAAAATACCTGCATGTTTCGTAAAAAGTACCATTACATATTAACTTGTGTAAATATTCGGACTCAACGATTACTAACAAACAAAAAACTGTCACGACCGGATTCGAACCCTCGACCCTACGTTTGTATGTCTAGAACGCTACAATCTGCGCTACACCGACAGACGCTGCGAACGATTTTAATTGGTAACTGTGTGTAATTGCAAGAGTTCAAGGTCGATTTTTTCCGAGTATTTTTGGGAGTTGCGTCGAATGGCTTCGGCTGATTATTATGTGAGTTCTGAATATCACGTGCCATAACCACAAAAAAATTCTAAAAACCGATACACGTGTGGACTACTTGTGAGTGTTAAGATGACTACTGTTTGTCATCTTAATATGCAAAATATATCCCAAGTGGCCTTTTCGAACACCCATCCCAGTATGCCTCTGTATTGCAGAAAATATAACTATATATAAAAAATTGAAAACGGATGACTTACCCAAAGGACAGGCTTGTCGACAGACACAAATAAAAACACACACTAGCGCACATACAAGCTTTCGCTACCGTTGGTCACTTTTTCAGGAAAAGAGGAAGGAAGGAGAGGAGAAAGAGAAGGATACAGGTTTTAAGGAAGTGGAAAGGGAGTCATTCCAATCCCAGGAGTGGAAGGACATACCTTAGGGGGGAAAAAAGGAAGGTAAACAAATACACACACACTCACACATATCCAACGCAAACACACCTAGACAGACATTTGTAAAAAGCTGCCGGCCGCGGTGCCCGCGGGGACTGAGGCGCTCCAGTCACGGTCTGCACGGCCACTACGATCGGGGTTTCGAATCCCCCCTCGGGCATGGATATTTGTGCCGTCGTTAGTATAAGGGAGTTCGTAAGTAGTTTGTAAGTTTAGGGACTGATGACCCCTGTAGTGCACCTAGACAGACATTTGTAAAAAGCTGCCGGCCGCGGTGGCCGCGGGGACTGAGGCGCTCCAGTCACGGTCTGCACGGCCACTACGGTCGGGGTTTCGAATCCCCCCTCGGGCATGGATATTTGTGCCGTCGTTAGTATAAGGTAGTTCGTAAGTAGTTTGTAAGTTTAGGGACTGATGATCTCTGTAGTTAAGTCCCATAAGCATAACAAACATTTGAACATTTGTAAAAAGCAAAGAAGTTCAACTGTCTAGGTGTGTTTGCTTTTGAATATGTGTGAATGTGTGTGAATTTGTTTACCTTCCTTTTCTCCCCCTAAGGTAAGTCCTTCCACTCCTGGGATTGGAATGACTCCTTTTCCACTTCCTTAAAACGCGCACCCTTCCCTTTCTCCTCTCCTTCCTTCCTCTTTTCCTGAAGAAGCGACCAACGGTTGCGAAAGCTTGTATGCGTGTTTGTGTGTGATTTTATTTGTTTCTGTCGACGAGCCTGTCCTTTGGGTCTATTTTTTATATAAATTTATCCCACCAGGAATGTTTCCTTCTATAAATTTCGTTTCAACAATTTGAATCAGAAACTATATATATATATATATATATATATATATATATATATATATATATATATAATATATATATCATGTTTCTTAGATTCTTAAGAAATCTTTCGGTAATTGTAATCCCATTTTACGAGACCTTGTAATGAAGACCTGCATCATACAGTGCGATATGGCGCCTCCGCCAAGGTCATTCCGCCAGTCGGGAGCCGCACGCACGCGGCCATCAATTAAGCTATCGGTATAAAGCGAAACAGCGGCGGGCGTCGCTTTTTTCGTGTTCTGGCGTGACGCGGCGCGACCTACATCAGCGCCAGACACCTGTCTGATCGGCGCGCATTAATTCCGGCTGACCGCGGCCGCCGAGGTCGCAGACAAGGACAGCGGACCGCGGCCATTGACGCGGCCGTTGTTTGTAAACAGTATTGGAAATCGCGCTGCCGCCGCCGATAATGAATGAAATCGTAAGCCCGTCACAATAGGCGGCGGTGCGCATGCGCGGCGCGCCCCACGCGATTGGCCGCGCGCCGCGGGCCGGTCCCCCCCACCCCGCGCGGATCCGATCCGAACCGATGTCTGACCGATCGCAGTGATTTTATGTTGATTAATGTAACTGTGTACACGGAACTGGCGCCAAGGTCGCGCCGGCGCGCTACGGCCGTTCCGCGTAAACCGCACGCAGCCGCCGTCACAACAACCGGTTGAATGACAACAGCGCGCTGCGCGGCGCGACCTGCCCCAACGCGGCGGCGGATTCGATAGCCGCGGTCGACGGCCCCGCGCCCCGCTGCCGCGCCCGGGCGTCGAACACGCGACCCTCACAGTGCGAAGCCACTGGAGCGTGAATCGGCACCCCTTCATTTCTGTCGCACTCCCGTAGACACATATAGTGCGCAAGCCACAATACGGCGCATGGCGTACATCGTAACAATATTATTTATTTTCCTTTCTGTTACAATCCCGTACAGAGGGAGAAGAAATGGTCTGTATATGTCTCCAAAAAAATGTTCAAATATTTGCATAGCTTATGGGACTTAACTAGGGGATCATCAGTCCCTAAACTTACAAACTACTCATGAACTAGCTAACACCAAGGACGGCACAAATGTCCATGCCCGAGGGGGGATTCGAACCCCCGACCGTAGTGGCCGTGCAGAACGTGACTGACGCACCTCAGACCCCTCGGCCACCGCCGCCGGCAAAGTTTATTGAAAATACGTAGCTATTTAGCCAGTTTTGAAGCTAGCATATGTCTCCATACGAGCCTTAATTTTTCCTATTTCCTTTGCGCGAAACGTAAGGTGATTGCAGTAAATTCGTTCCGAACTGAAATGCCTGGCCGCGGTGGAGTAGCCGAGCGGTCTAAAGCACCTCGCTGCGGAGCGCGCGGTTGTTCGCCGTGGAAGTTCGAGTCCTCCCTGGGGCATGGGTGTCTGTGTTTGTCCGTAGGTTAGTTTACCTAGGTTTAAGTAGTTTGTAAGCTACGGACTGATGACCACGCATTTTGGTACGATAGATTTATAATTTGATTTTGAAATGCCTGCCCTCTAAATTTCGTCTGTTATTTTACACGGAAGGAATATGACGGCTTTGTCATTAGAGACTGAGCTAACTCTCGGAGCTTCGGGTAATGATGGAGAAAGGAAATAGGCCGTGCACTTTCAAATGAACCATCCCGCCAATTGCCTGGCGGAAAACTAAATCTGCATGGCCAGAGTTGGGTCTGAACCATCGTCCTCACGAAAGCGAGTCCAGTGCGCCACCATTCTCGGTCATTTTACTCGGAAAGAACCTAGTGTTCCCCCCCCCCCCCCCAGGCAGTTCTAACTCGCATGCTGTTTGACTCTACCGGAAACAAATCCAGCAGCCTGCTTTGAGTTTGTTTTATGTATTCTTCCAAATCTATGTGGCGAGGATTCCCAAGACGTGCGCCTACCGAATTACGGCTCGGTCTTCTATTCCTCACGCGGTCTCATGTTTTAGATTAAGCAAATATTGCAAAAGTTCTCTCAATATCTCTCTGCCGACCATCCGCCTTTTCCACCAGTGTCCATATATGTTCCTTCTTTAAGACATATTTCTGCGACGTTACGCCTAGATATTTAGTTGGCAGCATATATTAAGCAGCAGACCAACAATATTATATACAGAGATTTTAGAATTGTTTTACCTTCTCATCTTCACCACCTTACATTTGTCTGCTTTTAGAGATACCTAGTATTCATCACACCAACAAAAACTTTTGGCTAATCCATACTCAGCGATTAACGTCACGATGCGGACTGGGCGGCCGTTCCCATCGGAGGTTCGTGCGTGAGTGTGTGGTCCTTGGTGTAATTCAGCGTAACTAGTGTACTTGAGTATGCGTTTGTTACATACGTACCACTGTTGCAGCATTTCCTCTTTTTGAGGATGCCGCTTGTACCCGATTCACCCACACTGCTCTTTTCTTCGAACTGGATAGAAATAGGCCCTTATTTAGTGATTGAGACCACACCTTATTGTGATAGTATTCTATCAGGGCCTTCTGAATGATGCACGCTGTCGTTTATAGAAGATATAATCATTATCGTAATATACCGGAGGATGCATCTCAATTGAGAATCTATTTCAACACACCAGCGCACAAATTTTTTTATTGGAAGGCCGTGTATGTTGTAATATCGTTCAAATTGTACATTAGGTTCCAATGGACACTGAATAATATCAGTAGTAAGTTCAATATTTTCGACCGGCCGGGCTTCGTATCTGTGACTTCTGCTTACCAGGCAGTTGCGCTGTCCAGTATGGCACCATTATGCAGAGGTCACGAGACCTGAAAATACTGCTCTAACACGCCTCCCATGGGACAAAAATTGCTAAAAATTCTGCTCAATACCGACGTTGTTATACTGCCCAAAGTAGTCAATACTCGCTATATTAGGTAGATTCAACATGTTCAAATGTTCGAAAAAAAATTAAAAAATAAATAAAATGTTTGTAATTCTATCGGACCAAACTGCATGGTCGTCAGTCTGTGGCTTACAAACTACTTAAACTAACCTAAGGACAAACACACACATACACACCCAGCTCAGGCCCCAAGGAGGATTCGAACCCCCGACCGCGAGCAACCGCGCGCTCCGCAGCGAGGCGCCTTAGACCTCTCGGCTACTCCACCGCAGCTGTTTGTAAAGCTATTGGATCTAACTGTTATGATCATCAGTCCCTGGACTTACAAACTACCTAAACTAACTTACACTAAAGGCAACACAAACACTCATGTCCGAGGGAGAATTCGAACCTTCGACGGCGAAAAGCCACGGTCACCGCAGCACGGCGCCTCAGTGCGCACGGCTATTCCGCCGTGGCAGGGAGGACTCAAACATCCGGAGGGAAAGGCCGTCCATTCCATAGTAAGACGTCTTAGACCACGCGGGTATTCCGCGTGACTTAGTTCTATTACAGAGTTCGAGTTTGAGGTGTGTTCCCGCCGACAGAGCAGTCATCAGAGACGATGCTCAAGCCGTTTTCTTTTCGGGTGGGGGGAGGGGGGGGGGAGAGGTAAGGATGATCAAGTATATCAGCAGTGCTGTTTCAAAGGAACCGACAGAGCATTTGCTTCGCTTGATTTCCGGGATTCCGGGAAAACCTATACCTGAATGGCCAGAGGTGGACATGGCCACCGTCGTCAAGAACACGAGTCCACCGTTTTACCAGTTTGTCGCCTCACTCCGCCTCACTGAAGAATGGATCATTGCCCGACTTCGCCTTAAATTATACCTGTGAACGCAGTTACGTTGTTGTTGGGTATGAAACAAAAGAAACTAATTTCCCCCAGACGTTTCGTTGCCATTACTCTCACGCAAAGTCTGCCAAGTCCGCAGACTGGAAGCATTATCAGGAATACGTTTTACTGCCCTCTGTTTAGGAGGGGACATCCGAAACAAAATCAGAAACCACCTCGGGGCGCGCCGCGGCGCGCGTACGGGAGGGAGAGAGACTCCCTTGCGCCATTCTTTCGGCTAAATATTTGAAAAATATGAGAGGACTTGTGGGGGCGACTGTCGTCGAGGAACAAAAGGAGCGCCTGCGACCCGTTATGAATCGCTGCCCCGGGGCGGCGGCCCGGCCTCCTTGGCGGGGGAGGCGCTGGTGCCCGCGCGGCTGCGTGTGTGTGCGTGTGTGTGTGTGTGTGTATGCGTGTGTGCGTGCGCGCGCGTGTGCGTGTACGCAGCCGCGCGCCCAGCTGTAATCGTTTCTCGCTTCTCCTAAGCCTCGGCCGTTCCCCAGATTAGTTGCTCCATTCGGCGGAAACGAATTCCGAGCTCCGTCCGGCTTCAGCGGAATAACCGGCCGGGCAGGCTTTCCAAGAACGGCGGCGCGGTGGGGCGTTCGAGCGAGCATGTCCCTGCCCGGGACGTCATGTTGCCGTCTGAGGCTAAACTCAACCACTGTACCGTTTGTGAATGTAGACTTCCTCGGCGGATCTCGATGAGGAAATCTACTCGGCTTGACAGCCGAGTCAGTGCCTCGTTCTGTGGCAACGTTTCGACAAACTTCCTACTTGCCATCTTCTATATCTACATCTACATAGATACTCCGCAATTTACCGTAAGGTGCGTGGCGGAGGGTACACTGTACCACTACTAGGCATTTCCTTTCCTATTCCACTCCGAGATAGAACGAGGAAGAAAAGAATGCTTATGTGCCTCCGTACGAGCACTAATTTCTCTTATCTTGTCTTTGTGATCACCACGCGAAATGTAAGTAGGTGGCAGCAAGATCGTACTACTCTCAGCTTCAAATTGCAGCCCTCTTAATTTCCTCAACCGAAATTCACGAAAAGAACGTCGTCTTTCCTCCAACGATCCCCAATTGAGTTGCCGGAGCATTTCCGTGACACTCGCGCATTGGTCGAACCTACCAGTGACAAATCATGCTGCTCGCCTCTGAACTGCCTCTATGTCTTCCTTTAAAATGATCTGCTGCGGGTCCCAAACACTTGAGCAATATTCAAGACGTGATCGTACAAGCGTTTTATACGCGGTCTCCTTTACAGGTCCCAAAATTCTCACAATAAACCGAAGTCGGCTGTCCGCCTTACTCACAACTGTCCTTACATGTTCGTTCCATTTCATATCGGTCTGCAATGTCACGACTAGATATTTGAACGACGCAATAGCATCAAGAAGCTCACTACTATTGCTGTATTCGAACATTATGGGATTGTTTCTCCTACTCATGCGCATCACCTTACATTTTTCTACATTGAGAGCTAGCTGCCATTCTTCGCACCAACTAGAAATTTTGTCTAAGTCATCCTGTATGCTATTACACTCAGTTAAAGACGACACCCTCCCATACACCACAACATCATCAGCAAACATCCGCAAATTACTACTTACTCTGTCTGGTTTCACGTGGAATTTTCGCGAAGTCTTCGCCTGAAGATGGCAAGTAGGAAACTTGCCGAAACGCTGCCTCAGAACGAGGCACTGTCTCGGCTGCCAACACGAGAGGATTTCCGTACTGTACCGTTTTTTGTGTATGCCGTGTATTATTACTAGAACGTATGACGTCTTTACGACATAAGGGAATGCCTGAGAATGGAACGTATCGATCCTACCTGCTGTAAGCTGTATTTGTAACCGCTCACACCGAGTTTACTCGCACACTTAAACCGCATCCGTTAGAGACATCTATATGTATAACAATACTAAACGTTTCTATAGCTTATGAGACTTAACTAGGGGGTCATCAGTCCCTAATCTTACAAATTAGCTAATACTAAGGACGGCACAAATATCCATGCCCGAGGGGGCATTCGAACCCCCGATCGTAGAGCCCGTGCAGACCGTGACTGGCGCGCCGCAGTCCCCTCGGCCACCGCGGCCGGCTATAACAATACCAGACGCGTTAGAATGGCTGAACGCTCCAAGGTGCCACCCTGCGGTTCCACGCGATTGCTTTCCGTCAGAGGTTCTTGTCCACCCTGTGGCATAGATGTGTGTCCTCGGTTTGTTAATCCCTTCGAAAGTGTCTAAATGTTTTTTAAATCTGCCGGACCTAACTACTTAGTCAGCAATCCGTAGGTTACAAACTACTTAAACTAAAGTAAACTAACTTAAGGACGAACACACACCCATGCCCCAGGGAGGACTCGAACCTCCGACGGCGAGTAACCGCGCGCTTCGAAGCGAGGCGCTTTAGACCGCTCGGCTACTCCACCGTGGCTAACCCCTTCATGACCAGTGTTTTTCCTCGACAACAACGTATTAAAAGTTGATTTATACCATTTTTTGTACATCAATCCTTAAAGATAGATTTTTGTTGATGGACAACGGATGGTAACGGATCAAACAACACGAAAAACAAACAAATAAAAATTTAAAATGTGGTTTCGAGGTAAAGCGCTGACCTGGATACCAAACGGTCCCGGATCCGAACCCGGTCAGATCACGAAGGTTCTCAGTCTGCGATTTAACGAAGCTTTCTGCTCTCATCGATTCAGAAGTAGACATAAATTGTACATGGTTTAGATCCGACATTAAACTGTAGGTCCCCTTTCTTCGGTTGGATTTTGCAGCAGGCCACTGAGACAAACGAAATTTTTGGCATTCGACCTTACCAAAGGAATCTGTAACGAAGCGCACTGCTTTTTTCTCGGCACACTACCGCATCATCCACGAAATATATCGTTTAATGCTTAGTGCATCATGCTGAATGCATTCCAAAATACGTACCTTATGAACACGTGTCTCTCCCTGGAAAAATATTTGTACCTCTTAAGGTATGCAATTGCATTTTAGAGGCCATAGTTGCTGAACCATTTTTTCTTCTTTTTTTATGTTTTGTCCGTACAACGTTCTCAAAAATATGGGAAGCAAAAAGCTTGCAGTGGAAGGGTTTCAGTTCGCAGAGCCAAAAATAGAGAAAACATGAAAGCGTCGCTTTCCCTTACTCTCATTGTTTTATTTTATATCAGAAAAACCTCACGCAAGTGTAAGTTCGACGCGTTTCGTCCTAAAATGGGGCTTAAAAATCTCTGTGCCAATAACTTCCTCCCAATGTTTTGAAAATCAATAATTGTGAAAAATTGTGGTAAAAATATTTTTACCACATAGTTCTTCCATGTACTTACCGCCGTAGGTATACAAAACTGTGTTTTATCTACGCACTGATCGCATACCTTAATATGAAAGAATACAGTTGCAGTAAGTCACATGTATGATATCCTCGGTACTTATAGTATTAAGGTATAAATTGTTTATAAAAATTTTACAGTCAATATTCGTTAAACTGCCATAAGTAAGATACTCAATTAGGTACACCCCATGTAATTTTCTATCCAGGAAAGTTACTGTTTTTCTAATTTTGTATCCAGGTAAGTCACTGTTTACAAATATTTCAAGATAACCGACATAATTTTAAAACGCAATACTTTCTTCTTAAAAATATGTCAGTGGTTACTTAAAATTGTATCATTCCATACGTATTGCACTTAATTATACCTATTACTTGTCTTATCATTTTTTTCTGCATGAGCTAACAAAATATTACTGTAAAATCTCTTAAAAATACAAATTTTTCTGTTCACGATCTTTGTTTTAATAATAATAAGATTTTAATTTTACTAATTTTTTAAATAAGATGTTTAATAACCTAACACTCAATTTATGTTTCAGCGAAATGCTAACTCTCCCAATCCAGTCAGTGGATATGTACCCACTTCGCAATACATATCAAGAGGATGATCATTACACTGGAGATTCATACTGCTTGCTGTCAAGTGAGCGTATGGAGCTGTTACATCAAGAGTTCTACTGATGAAGCTGTATTGTTTTATTGAACTCTTCTTTATTCTTCTTTATTTTAAAAGTAGTGGATTGCATAACATTATTCTTAAAACTGTATCTATACTGCGAAATAAGTGCATATTTCTCAGTATCACAAGGTCAAAACGAAATCGGTCTACATCGATTCAATGCAAACAATGATATCGATAGGTAGATCTACGAGTGAGCTTAAGTACAAAATTAAATAAACAATGTAATAAATAAAATAATAAGCAATCTTACTCTTTAAACAAAGTAATTTGTTCTACTCTACAGCTGTCTAAATTATTTGCATACCAGAGTCTGAAGATATATCAGTAGAAGTTGATATTTCTGATGTCAAAGAACTGAAGGAAATTTCGTATCATGAACTGTTTGAAAATTATATGGATAAACTTGTCCGAAAGAACAGCCACATTTATACCGTCAGCTTCTCAGTAGTCCAATACGATACATAAGGGATAAATTATCATAGTTAAAAATATGATATCATAATCAGTGTTTTAGTTAAGTTAAAAGGAGTGTGTAACGTTTTTCTAATGTAAAATAAAATTTGGTCTGAAAGTGGATAAGAAAGCCCCTTAATATTTCTGTTCTTATACTGTGACCACCTGCAAGTTAACGTCACGTAAACAATGACAAGGGAAGCAGCTTAACATTGTCTACCTGCTAAATGTATTACGAACATTACGTGGCCACCAACAACTTTTTAAGGGAATTTGCATTCAGGAAGAAAATCAGAGTCTTGTAAAATTCGCAAATGAAAATTATTTTTCAAGAACGGGAACCACACATTTGTAGGCATATTTTCGGCATTTACCACAGTTTACATTCATTCATCACAACAAAGTTGTCGTTGGTGTCAGTCTGATGTTTCTGTTTATGGAGGAAGTCAGATGTAATATGAATAAAATACATAACGTTCTATGATTTATGTGAAATAATTGTTGTTTCTAGGGGAGTATAACTTACAGTTTGTTGTCAAATGATTAATTTAATTTTTGGTATTGATATAAGAACTGATTATAGTAAATCAAAGGTATTCAACTTTGATAGTATAAATAGACACTGTAAGTAGGAACTGTAAGACAGAAACTATCTGCAGCGTTAGTTAAAATATAATAAAATTATAAGTTATCTTAATTTTAACAAACTCCACATAGTAATGACAAAAGGTCGGTTGAAAATTGAACCTACACCGTTTTCTTCAGCACAATCAAACCTTTCACCACATCCTCAGACGGATGTTTCTCGTCGACATTTTTTTATCCTTGCAGATGCCTAAAACAACGTGACGTGGGAGGTTTGAAACTGCTAACGGTGCTATTTTGCAAATAAATGGCATAATCATATTTGGTTGGTTGCTGTTTTCTTCATTGTTAGAATCATCTTGTACAGTATTTTTGTTGACATTGTCAATGGCTGGAGACGTGACTTGTTGTTTAATATAACAGATTAAATCCTCAAGGTCAAGGTAGCAATTTTTTTTTTTTTTTTTTTTTTTTTTTTTTTTTTTTTTTGTGATTACTTCCAGCTCGGTAACGATGAATTTTCGTCATATAAGCATGTTACACAATAGTGGGTGAATTGTTTTAATTGTGTAATGTACCATTCTAATAATTGGTAATGTGTCGCCGGCATCATTGATAGGGCCAGTATACTGCTGTTTTTGAAGGAATTTCTCCGTATTTTCATAACCGGGCTTACTTGTTCAAATTAGGAAACTTCATCTGCCCTTTGAGTTTGTGCATTTGTGGCGGTAGTTTGGATAAGTATTCTTCCTGAAAAGGGATTCCTTCTCCCTTGACTCAGCCATTCATTTGTATGGCAACGATTATTTCATGTTGTTAATTGTCAAATTTCTTTAACTTTCGCTTATAGGATCTCTCATTTTCAAAGTATGTTAAATTTTTCGATTGCTTTGTCATGTGCCAGGATGAACTGTTATAGTCAATAAATTGCACCTGAAGTATGTAAACTCTTTCAATTAAAGACTTCCCTATTATTCATAATTTTGGAGGGGCTAACAGATATTAGTTAACGTGGGAGCATGCCGAGTAAATTAGGTTAAATTGCTGGTAACCCTCATTGTGATATTGGTCAGGAATTTATAAAGTAAATATGTTTGATCATATCATACGCCACCAAGCAAGTCAATAAAACAAATAATAACAGTAATTTTCCATGTTTTTCTTATAAACATGGTGGTGGCCCTAATTTAATTGTCAAAAATATGATGATTCACTTTGATATCTAAAAGTTACATAATTAATTATAACTATTTTAACAAGTGGGAATTTGTATGTTGAGTACTGTTGCAGTCAACAGAACTCGCACACTTAGTAAAGACACCCTCACAATTAGAGACACACTTCTCATATGGTGACAACCGTGGTACTCGAAACACGTTTAAGATCTGAAGATGGGTCGTTAAAGAGCAGAAGCTTGGTCATCAAATCATGTCTTGACCTTGAGGATTGATCCTGTTATATGGAAGAATCAAAGGTGATTGCCTAGTTACGGACCTAATTACGTACACCGGACATTGATACCACATTCATAATTCCCACAAGCGAAAGACGTATACAACAATGGAATATGTAGGCT